>OX465409.1:7500000-10000000 GCA_950005105.1 Lycophotia porphyrea
GAATCCGTAAGTTCATAAAATTCCTTAAAAGAAGATTTTTTTACAAACTTATTTCCTTTTGGACGGATACTTGTAACAAGTGGATCAGAAGACAGTAAAAGTTTGTGCATAATATCTTCATTGCATGAGATACTGCTATGCTTTCGAGAATGCCCCTCTCTATATTTTCTAAAATCTTTATTTCTAGCCTCAGATGCCTCTTCGGATAGAAAACCAATGGGCACAATTGACATGTTCTGAACTATGTCTGGCCCATGCATTAAAATTTTATGAAGTGAAGAAGGCATATAATACCATGGGTATAACTCCACGTAAAGCTTAGCAGTATCAAAGCAGAACTCTCGGAATTTAGTTACGTTGATCTTCTCTCCTGATGAAATACACTGCAAGATCACACAGATTTTTCTTAAAAGCATAGCATCTATTCCGGTCAGTTCAGCAGATTTAGTGTAGTTTTCAAAAAATCTCCTTGCCGAGTTGCCATTGTTGGTGGATCCACTGCCTTGTTTCACAACATCGAGAAGTAAGCCCGTTTCTCTTCTTACAGCCTCTTGAACTCTTTTCTTCCTGTCATCAACTTGCCTTTTTGCTATATCACCCCTTACTTGCCATGATTTTATATCTAATTTGTAGGAAATGTGTAATAAGCATTCCATTGAGCGAATCCAAGCGTGAAGGGTGCTTAAGCTATATTTATAAATGTCCTCGTTTGCGTGTTTATCTTTGATTAACTCTAAATTATTCATTTCTTTAGGACAAGCCTTGCATATGTCACACACTGAAGCTGCTGTATCGGATATAATGGAATGAATTTTACCATCAATCATTGTCAACAGCAGTTGGTGTTTGACACTAATTCCATCAGTGATGGTGGATGGAGTTAAGGCTTCAATCTCTGCTTCGATTTCAGCCATCTCTCTCTGCACATTTTCTTTGGTTTCCTTTATAAACTTAAACAATATTGGCCGGCAAAATGAAGTGGAAGATGGTCGCTCGTTTTCCCAAATTGTTACACCTTTTGAGACGAGCCGCAGTGGTACAAGACTAATCATAAAATTACTAGCAAGATCGATTTGCTCATCTTCACTCGTCCTTTGATGATAAATGCTTTGGCTAGATGATCCGTCAAAACCCCATTTGCTGGTCAATACGAGCTGTTGATTGGGATCAACAGGGGTTTCTAACGACCTAATAAGTCTTCTTGAGGTTAAATCCATCAAGGCTTGTAATTTGATTTTTGCAGAGCTCTCTGTAACTGTGAGATCTTCTTTGGCCGGATAGCACTTAATTTTTTCTTTAACCAACATGTAGTAACTCGGGTATTGAAGAGCTCCTTCTTGAGTGTTGAAATCCCGAAGAGTGTTATAGCGCCATTTCGATAAGTTCATCGATACATAAAGAGCCAATGCCTTCAAAGGGGATATTTCCCGTACCTGAATTGATTTACCTTCAATGAAGGCTTTGATTTTTGAGGCCTCTTCTGGATTCTCCGTCAAGTATTTCATAACATAAGCTGTATCGCTTTGTCCTGCCTTTTGAAGCGCCCTTTCGGCCGAAAACATAATTTCAGCGCTGCTACTGCTGCATGAAAGACTATCTTCAGTGCGTCTTCTTTTTTGCCGGTTACTAAGGTCCTCAAAAGATTTACGAGGACTAGGATGTGTACAAGTTGAAGCATCAGATTTAGCAGGAGAAATTATGGGCTCGATGACGTCACTTATATTTTCTGTAGAAGGTTCCATATTTTCATTCTGTAATTCCGGCCATTGAATTGCAGCCTGTAGCCAAATCTCATGTTTCTTCCGAAACTTATCTGTGCTTCTTCCAGACTGTGTCCATTTTGCATAAATGCGGTAGCAAAATCGACGACACCAGTCTTTTAAACTTGTTTCAGCACTTTCACATAACTGAACACAACTGTTATCTTTTAAAACACTGAACAAATAGTTAAAGTCGCGTAAATCTTTATGTGCGCGTGCGCATAAAGCAACGTGAATATCAAGATTTGTATTAAAATTTGGAAAATACATTGCGAGATTAGCTTGGATACAACGAGGTGTAAATCAACACTGATTTTAAAGTTACTAATAGTGACCTATTTATATAAAATCCAGGTATCCCAGGTATCCTTTGTTAAATATTGCAAGGTAATTAGTTATTGTGATAATTAGTAAATGATGCATGCTAAATTAGTGTATTAAGAGCCATTTAGTAATTAAATAATAGCAATGTTCTTATCAGTAATCATTAGTGCATCAGTTTTATATGTAAACCTTAAGTCCCTAATTATATATCCTAATTAGCTTATATCTTCTCTAATTGGCTGCTCAGAAATGTTATTGTAATAAGGTAAACCTTTAGAAAAACGGTTTTAATCAACAAAATAAACAAAAAATAAAAAAATTGTGTTATAAAATAAACATCACTCTTTATCCCAGAAAGTGCACATTTGGCGCACTATGTGTCTTAGTATTAAATATAGCTCTTAGTATTAGCATTATGATATTAGAGACCGCTACTTGAAACAAGCCCGGAATCAGGAGGGAGAGAGCTCGATACACTCATTTTCATAGTAAAATTTCACATTTTCTCAAATTACTCCCGAAATATGGGAGTTATGAAGAAATTCATCACCACAAGTTATGAAGGCATTAAGTAATCGAATAAGATGGCATCATTAGTTTGGCATAATTTTACTCTTTTTTTTCGGACATGTCTACGTCCAACCGCTCCCATACATTCGTTCCACTGTGCACCGCCGGTTAGTGCACCACCCATGATCCTTTGCTCTGATTGGTCGTTGGGTTGTGTCAAATCGTGACTGGGTAATGTTAAAAAAAATTATGTTCAATATAATATTGCTCATTGTAATACAATTCCTAAGTTCCAGATTTTTTTTAATAATCATCCAATTCCGAAAATCCGGAGGAATGTCCATATTAATATATAAGTTTCGGATCAATGACCCCAATTCAATCTACTTACTCCTATCTCATATATTAATATACAAATAGTACATCGGAAGTCATGAGTCGTATACACTATCGGCAAACTTCAATGCGATTCAACGACTCGGAATCAATCTCTCTTCGATTTCGTGATTTGTACCGCTGTACGTTGCGTTGTCACTGTATTGATTTTGCTAGCAGAATTTGTATTTATCTACATATTAGCGAACTACTTCTGCCTCGCAAGGTTAAACAGGTAAAGCCTGTACAACTCTTACTTCATACAAAACTTGCATTTATTAAAGAAATGTCGACGTTTTGAAACCTTGCGAGGCACAGGGTGTAACAGGACCAAACTAACCAGTTTGGTCCTTTTACACCCTGTATATAAGGTCCCATTAAAATAGATGGACAAACATTTAGAAATTATTCAGACCACCAAAATAAGAACAATGGTAAAATAAAAAATAAAAACTTTTAATGGGACCTTATATATTTCCTGGAAAATATGACTTTTCATCATCAAAAAAATCATATTTTACAGTAGGACTCCAATGTGGCGCCCTCAAAACATTCTACTGATGGATTCATGCATTGAATAGTACGGGGGTATAACATTAAAATCAAGAAAGAAAATAAACTTGTGGCACACTATCAGCATTTCAGTTTTCATAAAGAAATTGTGGTTTTTCCTTCGAAATTAATGCCAATAAAACCTAGGTATCTATCTACCTGAATCTAAACGATTCTAGCGCCATTTTCTGCCTGAACGAAATTTAGATTCCAGGAATATTGAGCACGTCCTGAAATATTCGCTGGAGTTCAATTTAGTTTCACTGAAAGACACAATATTTTAAAACCTGCTACAATGAAATTTCAATTTCATTCCAACAAGAAATATTTGCAAGAGAAAACGGTTCTTTAGTGTATTACAAGAGTTTTATGAATTTAAAATAAAAAATGATTAATCATTTGTACATTTATTTCTTGCTTTCAGTCACATCACATAAACATAACATCACGCCTGTAATCCCCGAAGGATCGGGCAGAGGTGTACCTAATAGTACAAAGGTACGTCGTGTCCGTTTCTGTACACCTGACAACGTAAAGGGTGTAAACAAACTCTTAACGGAACCGAAAGGCACTTGTTCTCCCCGTCATTGCAATCATTTTTTTGTTCTAGACCATACCTGGGAACCTTCTAGTTACGGAGATATTAGCGGGCAAAGCTCCAACATTTTCAGAAGTTTTTTTTTTTAAATACATGTTTTTAATGTAAGACTTTTAAATACCTCCAGGACCCCTTAATATTCAATCCGTCCATCAGCACAATGCTTTGAGTGCGCTACATTGAGTCCTGCTGTAAAACGTGATTTTTCAACCCAAAAAAAAAGTCGTTTCCCAGCACAATTTTTTTGCGTAAAGTTACTTAGTTTACAGAGTCTATTTACACCATGTATATGCAAAATTTCAGGATGATATGTTCAGTGGTTTAGGTGTGAAAAGATAACAAACAAACAAACGTAACGTAAAGTAGTATCCTGAAATAGAACAAAACTAAGTATTTTAAGATTTAGCCATTATATTTTCATACCCTACGTCCTCATAATCTTTTAGGCCTTTTGTAACTCCCACGCAAACTTCGCGTGTAAGTCCCTAACGTATTTATACCCGTAGGTTATAAACCTTCAGAATATATGTGACTGAGGTAATAAGAGGAGAGCAGCGGTGGCCCAGTGGTAGCGACCCGGACTTACGAGTCGTGGGTTCGAACCCAGGCAGGCGCATTACTTTGTGTAATTTATTTCATCACCACTGCTCTCAAAAACGGTGAAAGAAAACATCGTGAGGAAACCGGCATGTCCTAGAACCAACAATTCGAACACATGTGACATCTAACAATCCGCACTGGGCCCACGTGGTGGATTATAGCCCATTCCCTCTCTTAGAGAGGAAGCCTGTGTCCCAGCAGTGGGAACATTATAGGCTGATGATGATGAGGTAACAAAATAAACTTTTAAATTAATCTCACGAGTAAATCTCGAATAATAGATCATAGGTACCTATCTCAAAAAAAGAGTTTGGTTAGGTTTCCGTCCGTACCGTATTATTTAAAGTTTTTGTTTTTCATTGTTATGCTTTAAGGTCAAGGGAAGCGTCAAGGTAACCCGCGAAATTCAAATTTTCTTACGTTTTTTGTAATTTACAGGTCAGTGTCAGGTTATATGTTGATGGAAAATGAGTCGCGCCAATAACACATATGTAACACATACGTTTGACGGCACGGTTGGCGTAGTGGCTGAGCGATTGACTGCTGCGCTATATGTCGCGGGTTCGATCCCCGCACGGAAGAAATATTTGTATGGCCTACAGATAGTTGTTCCGGGTCTGGCTGTTTGTGTATGTGAGTTTAAATGTTTGTAAACGCACCCACGATATAGGAGAAATTCCTAGTGTGGGGCAAAGTTTAAAAAAAAAGAATGTGTACAGAATTATAATCATCAATATAATATTACATGAAAAAGTCATTCAATGGGTTTAAATGTACTTAGAGGGTTTGAGTGTTTGCAGTGGCGTGCAGTGGTTCTCCAAGTAGGGTAGGCCATGCACGACTTACGGCCGCGCTCACAAAATGTTTGTTTGTTGACTCGTTGGTAACGTAAGTCATCTCAAGTGATGTTTTGTTTAAAGCTATTGAATGACTCTTTCAATGACTCTTACTCTATAGTAGTGTAATATGTTTGTTGTAGGTTTATCCAATACAGAATACATGGGATTGATTGAAGGAATTCCCAATTACGTAAAAACGCACGTATTTTTTTTTTGTTCTTTGAGGTTTAAAGATGTTTTAATTAACTATTTTCTACAAGAAATGCCCTTTCCAATGAGGTATCACACATGTTATTCAATAGCCATCGAAGAAAAATACAATTAAAAGAATATCGCAAATCGGCAGATAGGACCAGCCATTTTGTTTGTTTACATTTCGTTTTTTGCCGACCAGTTGAACAAAAATTATTATCTTAACTATTATTTAGTCGTTTTTGTGTATGTTTTGCTTGGAAACTATTACCGAGTAAACATGCAATGCGATAGTTATTACTTTTTACACAGAATTGGTCTCACAATAAAATAAAATACGATATTTGCGACAGCATTCCGACAGAATTCTAGTACCGGTACGCGTGCACTGAAAACCACACAGAAATAGAAATATACTTACTTCAGGTTAAAATCCGTTTGCACACACGTAAAGTATATTCTAATTAGCCATTAAATCACTAATTTACTCAAAAACACTCACCCACTACCGAAAAGTAAAATTATTAATCAAAGTAAACATTCGCGACCAAGACCACAGACTAACTTTAACTTTTTTTTAAATCTGAATGAGCGTTTCGAGAACGATTGTCGTATTTTTAGCATGAAGAAATTCATTATGGTTCACGTGGAAAAGAGAAAAAGGATATAAAACATCGCGTATTAGAGAGAAACAGATAATTTTGCACGGATCATACCAGGCACGCATGAGTACCACAAACCCCGGGAAAGGGAACCCTGATTCATTCAAAATTTAGTTAGCCAATGACAACACAGCTCCTGTGACAGGAGACGCGCCCATAATCTGTGCATGTGTGCCGTTTATACACACGAAAATATGCACCAGTGTGCGTAAACTTATGAATGAAATTTAGGCCGTCCGCCTTCTTGCCTGTAGGTACGCTTGGAGCGTCGTGCGTTACGTCATACGGGCGCGACAAGTTGCTATAAGTATTTTACAGGCGTTTTAACTTTTTTTTTATAATTTGTATTATTTTATTTCATAGTTATAATAAATGCATTTGGTGTTGTTGGTAGGGTAGGCTAGGCCTAATTGCCTCTATGGACGGCACGCCCCTGAGTGTTTGGGAAAAGGCTGTGCAAAAGACGAGAGATAAATAGAACGTGACCACTGCCCTACATATTTGATTGGCCAATAATCGTCTGATCATAAACAATAAGGCCCCACATTTATCAACCATACCAAATTATCCACCAATCACGTCGTTCGACTAACCTGAGCTTATACAGGAGATTGATTGCGTTTAACTTTCATAAAAAAACGTAGATTAAACGAGAGCCATCTATCATTCTTATATACGTGAATACCTGGCGGGTTCAGACACCAAACTACCTCATTTTTTCGGGGAAATTGTTTATAAAGTCAGGGTAAAGAAGTTTTATAAGTAATGTGTTTCTTTATTGCGATTTTATTCATGGAATTATAACAAAGAGCAAAAAAACTGGCCAAGTGCGAGTCGGACTCGCGCACGAAGGGTTCCGTACCATAAACCGAAATTTAAATATTAAATAATTTATATTTTTTGCTGTTATAGCGGCAACAGAAATACATCATCTGTGAAAATTTCAACTGTCTAGCTATCACGGTTCATGAGATACAGCCTGGTGACAGACAGACAGACGGGCAGACAGCGAAGTATTAGTAATAGGGTGCCATTTTTATCCTTTGGGTACAGAACCCTAAAAAGTACCTATTTTAGTGCGTGAATAAGGGGAAAACATTACTTCAGTACGCAAAACGCCCGCTTTGGACGTGGAGTCGCGAATACCAGTCCGATATACGTACAAGAGGAAAACTTTTTGTTAAATGACGTAAAATGCAATAAATGGAACTATATTTTGTCTGTCTTCTTTCAAACTATCGTAATCTAACTAACGTCGGCTATTAGATATAAAGTATGGTTAATTTCAAAATACGAAATATTACAAGTATTTTTTAAGTCTAATCTAGTATCAGTAGCGAAAGGTCAATTTTTGTAAGAGGTAAGCCGGAGTACATATCTTTAATAAGATTCAATTATTTGCCTATAAAATACTGACTGTGTCATTTTTCAAAGGAAATCCGGTGGGAATCGAATTGTATGGAACCTTCGCCACTAATAGCAACTCTATGACTTTAAACGGTGTCACAAATTGGCAATTTGCGGTAGCCAGGAAAATATCACCGAATCTTCAAAACTACCTGACTTCGCCAATGTCAAAACACAGTATACGCAAAATCTCACCAAAATATATCCAAAAAGCAGTTTCCAAAGTACACACCAATGACGTCATCCGCCCGTATGTCCTAAGATCAGATACTCAGTCCATCTCGTAATCAACCTACTTTGTTATCACCCGTATACCATCCTAGGTCCTTATACCAGTTAGAAACTTTCCACTATAGCCTCGAAACTTTAGCCTAGGCAGGTAATACCTAGGTACCTATATGAAGTCCTGATTTCAGTATGATAAGAGATGCAAAAACAAATGAATGCTGGTTTGTGGTCGAATAATTTAAGAAAGTAAATATGTTTTCGTTTGGTTTGTAAATATGTTACCGTGACTTGGGTATACGAATAAATGGGCATAATTAGCACTGCGCCCTCGACTTCGTCCGCAAAAATTTTGTTAGCTCGGCTAATATGCATGATATAAATATAATTTAGAGCTTATAGCACCCACGAATAATGTAGCTTTCTGCCAGTGAAAGAATTTTTAGAATTCGATCATTAGTTTCGGAGATTACCCACTACATAAAAACAAACAAATTTTTACCTCTCTATAATATTGTATGTATGTATTATTAATTAATCAGTTCATTAATTAATTAATAATGAAGTATTTAAGTAAATAAGTATAAATAACAAGTAAGTATAGTATAGATAACATAACAGCACGCCTTGAAATCCCAGAAAGGTTAGGCAGAGGTGTACCTAATAGTACACTTACATTTCACCAGTTGTCATGTCTACTGTTCCAAATAAATAAAAATAGGAGGTAGACAGTACAATTAAATTTAATAAGATAAAAAGGGGAGGATATGAAATACAAGTCTGCTAAAAAACACACACCTATCTACACGCACTCGAGAACTGGGGTAATAGGTGGAGAAAGTACTTGCTGTTTTCCGAAGGGGGTAGACCCTTGGAGCACCTTTTCCTGCGGCTCCACCGAACAGGCGTCAGGTCAGTCCTGGCTGTTCCGGTGGCAGGCGATCGCAGAACTAGGAGTGGAGTTCCCGGGCGAGTCCGTTTAGCGGAGCCCCGGGAAGCTTGAAGAGAACAGGAGTCCCGGGCCAAACTCCGTTTAGGGGAGCCCCGGGATGGAGTTGCGACTTCCGCTTGGTGGAGGGACACGTCAGAGCGTCGGCGCCCTACCACTTGACACTTTCACTAGTCCACTTTTAGTGGGGTGGACTGCACTGTACTGGTCGCTACTGAAATCTCGTCGTAAACTAGTTTTAGTTCGTAAGCGGCGTCTTTTATAAGGAACTATTTTAGTGTTCCAGAACTATTTGCCTCGCTTTACGATTATATTTGTTGTAGCCACAATTCGTCTGACCAGCCAGGTATAGTTGGCCAAGACGTATAAAACCTCACAATCCAAGAGTGCGTTATGAATTTTAAAATTAACATTTAGTATTCTATTAGTCAGTATACAAACGTAATACAATATAAAAACTAGATTTAAACTAGCCAAAACATATTAATTCATTTTTAGTAATAAAATCTAGTACAACCTTCATTTAACAGGCCTTTATAGAAAAATATTAAGAAAGAATAGTAAGCTTGACAGATTGACGTTGCTTGTCATTAGTGAAAAATATTATTAAAAGTTTATAAAAGTGCTCAAATTACAATGTTAAACTGGAAATAAATGGATGAAATTGAATGGATAATGGATGCCGTGATTTATACCTACTTTCTGCTACTACAGAAGGCATATTTATGATAAAAATGAGACGAAGGACACATGGTCTGTAAATTATACGTATAATTGTTTTTTATCGTATCTGCTTTATAGCAGAATACTATACAGTTATGTTTAACTGTCATTTAATAGAGGGCGAGCCTATTGCTATCAACCGGGCAAAATCTAGACTCCGTGACTACTACTGAGAAATTCCCAATAACACTTTGCCCGACCCGGAAATCAAACCCAGGATCTCATGCTCAGCAGTCGTGCTTGCGACCCCTAGACCAAGAAGACAGTCGGTAAGATAGGAAGAAACAAAACAAACGACGGCACGGTTAGCGCAGTGGCTGAGCGATTGACTGCTGCGCTGCGTGTCGCGGGTTCGATCCCTGCACGGAACATATATTTGTATGGCCTACAGATAGTTGTTCCGGGTCTGGCTGTTTGTGTATGTCAGTTTAAATGTTTGTGAACGCACCCACGATACAGGAAAAATTCTTAATGTGGGGACAACGTATTTTAAAAAAAAATGAAAGTGGTTTGTGGTTATGTAATGTAGGAAGGTAAATATGTTTTTGTTTTGTGTGTATATTATACGAATATATAATAATTAAATCAGTTCGTGGACTGCCGCGATGGTCTAGTGGTCGCAAGCGTGGCTGCTGAGCATGAGGTCCTGGGTTCGATTCCCAGGTCGGGCAAAGTGTATTGGGTTTTTCCAACGAGAATTTCTCAATTGCATTCACGGAGTATGGATTTGTGCCCGGTTCATAGCAATAGGCTTGCTCCCTATTACATCATGGGACTTAAAAATAACTGGCGAAGAGTACTATTAGGTACACCTCTGCCTAAACCTTTGGCGATGACAGGCGTGATGTGATGTATGTTATGTAAATCAGTTCGTATAAAGGGTGTAAACAGACTCTTAACGAAACGGAAAGGCACTCATTCTCCCCATCATTGCGATCATTTATTTGTTCTAGACCATACTTGGGAACCTTCTAGTTACGGAGATATTGGGGGTCAAAGATCCAACTTTTTCACAAGTTTTTTTTAAAATACATGTTTTTAATGTAAGATTTTTACTTCAAACACCTCCAAGACCTCCTTACTATTCAATCCATCCATCCGCACAATGTTTTGAGTGCGTTACATTGAGCCCTACTGTAAAACGTGATTTTTCAACCCAAAAAAAAAGTCGTTTCCCAGCACTATTTTTTGCGTAAAGTTACTTAGTTTGATGTACAGAATGCTTAGTTAACGGCTTCGTGAAGAGTCTGTTTACACCCTGTATATCTTAGATTATCATCTGCTTAGCCTTTTCCCAACAATGTTGGCTTCCAGACTAACAGCTGTGAAGCAAATAAATGAATCATACAAATAAATATTTGATGATTCTACTTAGTATTTGAGTTCATAATTGGCTATGCTTTGCCGAAGTTGCCAAAATCCCCTGGGTTATTTACGAAGCGGTTAACGAATAATTAGATTACTTTAATCTCTGGGGAATAGCTTAGATCTTAGCTTTATTAGTATGACTGGTTCATAAGAAGTATATAGCTCGAAAACTGACTACTTCTCTATCTATTGGGCTAGCATAACGCCGTCCTGGGTTCGAGTGCCAGGCTGGCAAAGAGCTATCAGGTTTTTGAAGTGAAAACTTCTTTAGGCGCGTTGGGCATTTTTGAGATGGGGAAAAACAATTGAACTCGCGACACCGGTAAACGACCTCTTTTTCGCTGCAGAGGTAGCCGTATTGCTACATATTACAAGCCAAAAACAGTATAGAGTCAAATCATCATCAGCCTATAATGTTCCCACTGTAGGGACACAGGCCTCCTCTCTATGAGAGGGAATGGGCTATAATCCACCACGCGGGCCCCGAGCGGATTGGTAGATGTCACAAGTCTTCGAATTTTTGGTTCTAGGACATGCCGGTTTCCTCACGATGTTTTCCTTCACCTTTCTGGAGAGCAGTGGTGATGAAATAAATTACACAAAGTAATGCGCCTGCCTGGGTTCAAACCCACGACTTACTGTTCGTAAGTCGAGGTCGCTACCACTGGGCCACCGCTGCTCTCCGAGTCAAATGTGTATAAGTAAAAGGCTTAAGCAAAAATATTTTCTAAAAATGATCCAGAAAAAAAAAGTATTCAATTCTTTTGGCACTCCCGGAGTGCTTGGTTTTTTTAAATAATAGTTCTTGTCTCGCTTACTACTATTACATGGGACTATTACTTCGAAAAGGAAAACCTGCTCAGGTGGAGATTCATTAATGACTCTGCCCTAGAGTGTAAGGAACTGAGAGGGACGCTACTGAAGGCGCCAAAGTAGTAGCTTAGTTCTGGGCCGATATAATTTAGATTGCCATCGATACGCTAAGAAGAAGACATGGGACTGAAACATAACTAGCAAAAATACATCTCTACCCAACCTTTGATGATTACAGGCGTGATATTTTGTCTAAAACAAAAACCCAGGTGTATACAAAGACGTCTACGATCAATAAACAATGTTTCTATAAGCATAAATATAACAGTTTCCACAATACCGTCTACTTGGGAAATATTTTCGCAAATCCAGCCCCATTACACAGCAGTTTACATATAAAACAAGCTTGTTTTCAACCCGAAATGGTTTGTTTATTTAAATTTCAAACGAAATTAACATTTATTTATTTTCATAGCTAATTTTGGCCGATGAAAGCAGAGCTTGAATTGAATCAGATGTAACGTTCCCACGCAAATTCGTTTTGTAGGCAACGGATTTTAAGTGTTTACCACTCAGGGATTATATAGGTATTTGTAGGTTTGTTTATAGAATTCAATGTATCATAATATTTTCCAAGAATTACATGGAACGCGTCATAAACATGTCCCTTTTGTGAGCTCGTGATGTGAGGAGGGGATTTCAAACGCACGATCTTGCACAATCATGAGAATGGTCTGGCTGATTTTAAATATACACCGGCGACATTTTCACGTTAAAATACGCACATACTGTACGTAATGATCTAGATCTAGTTTTTACAAATTCTTCGACATAAGATCAATCTTTTGCGCTGGACAATCTAACGAAAACAGTCGTTACGGCCAACTAAAGGGCTTAGACAAAGCGAAAATTTATATCAAGGACAGACCACAACTAAAAAAGGTAAAATTAAAACTTTTTGCTGAATTTAAAAAAAAAGTGGTATATGAGAGCGAAGCTACACTGCTCCGTTGCGCTGCGTCATTGCAGCGTGTCATTTTACACATAAATTTTAAAACATGCCACACTTCTCCGTTGCTTTGTCTGAAGAAAATCTTGCGCTGCGACGTCGCAACGCGACGGAGCAGTGTGGCTTCATCTCTTACTTTGCTGTCGAAAGTCGATGGTATAAAAAGTCAATGATACAAACAAAAGTCACCGACTCCCGAAAGATATTTTCCCCTTTTATAGTGTTTTTTTTTTTGGAATTAGTTTTTTTTTTTTTTTTAAACTTTCACGTTACAAAGAATCGAGCTAAAGACACCAGTCGTACTTGCCACCACTAAATCAACAAAAAAACTTCCTTCCTATTATAATTCCAACTCATAAACATTTACCAACAGTCTCCGTTTTTCCTCACAGTTCTTAAACGGCCTCCTTTCGTCACAAAGCGAAGACTTCTTTTGTTTTACAATCACTGTTTTGTATACAGTCTTTGATCGCTTTGATCCGTATAAAAGCGAAGAATTTCACACAAAACAGCTAAGGACAAGAAACTTGTTATGTGCCTTGTTCACATTAATTTGAAAACCGTTTTGAAAAAAAAGGTTTTTGAATAAATCCTATTTGTGGGTGAACCATGGTGAACTAAGGGTTTAACAACTCCCGTTCATCAACACAATTAAGGTCTTTTTTCCTTGAAATTATTGCATGTTTTTAACCAAATATTAAAATAACAACTAGAAAACATCGTGAACAAATGGTTTGACTGTTCGACATCTCTGTGATCATCATCGTGGACAATCTTTCCCTGTTTGAGAAGAATTAGCCGCTATAGCCACTACTGGCTTTTATCTACATTAATTAATGTTATAAAGAGGTATTTGTTTGTATGTTTCTATGAAGCGGTAATCTTCAGAAGGATTTATTCTTCGTTCGTCCTAAAGTTTTGTCCCACATTCCAAAAAAATCTTAGTTGGTCCCATATCACTATTGAAGTTCTGCTTCATCCCAAATTATAACTACTATAAAGGCATAGTCAATAAAAAACTAATGTACTTATTTAATCCTCTTTTTGGCGACCAAAAGTACTAGGTCAGCATAAATTCAAGGTGCTGTTTATTCAAACGAGGTAGGTAGGGTAGGTAGGCAGGTAGGTTAGGTAGGTTAGGTAGGTAGGTAGGAAGTTAGGAAGGTAGGGTAGGGTAGAACTACTGATCCGATTCCAAAAATTCTTTCACTGTCAGGAAGCTATATTATCCCCGAGTGTCACGG
Source organism: Lycophotia porphyrea (assembly GCA_950005105.1). Lineage (NCBI taxonomy): Eukaryota > Metazoa > Arthropoda > Insecta > Lepidoptera > Noctuidae > Lycophotia > Lycophotia porphyrea. The sequence continues at coordinate 7,514,151 of OX465409.1, forward strand.
TTTACATTAAAAACATTCCCGTGGGTTAATTTCCGTACGTTAAGAGAGCGAAGCCACGGGATAGCTAGTTAATTATATTACTAGATTAAGTATAAGCATTGTCTGTTGTCACCACGCAAGGCTAGCCGATTAGACACAATCCAGACTTAAGCTGCCTAATCCAACGTTGTCGGCGCTGCTACGTCACGAAAATGGACTTGTACAAGATAGCTACGTCAGTTTGTAAAGTTGGTATGGGTTTCAAACTGGTCTAGAAGGATTAAGGACTACACGTTACATTTAATAGGAAAATGGCGCTCTGTAGTGGCGACATCAATACCGGACAATTGTCCTGAGTCCCTTTAGTCGCGTACCAACCAGTGCCGCAGCTGCACGTAATACTAAATTAATTTGTGTGAATAACTTTTAAAAAGCATAATAGTTCAGTGCATTGTCGATAGATGACGTGGAAATATTTTTGAGCAAGAATACGTGGTTAGAAAACTAACCACCATGCCTGAAAGAGTTAAAAAATCATCATCATCATCTTTATAGTTTCCCAACTATGTTTGGTTTGGCTTTCAGTTGAACCGGGTGTAGCTGAATACCAGTATTTTACATGGAGCGACTGCCTATCTGATCCCCACAACCCAGTTAGTACTGGGTTATACGATACCCCTGGTAAGACTGGTTGTCAGACTTTAGGGCCACTGACTACCTGTAATGACTGTCAAAGATCTATAAATCACAGCAGGAAACAACGTTCCGAAGTACGGAGGAAACTCGGTATGAAATGGATGGTCACCCATCCACGGAACAACCTTGGCAAGAGCTGCTTAACCTTAAAAATCGACTCATGCAGCTGTTATTATTTAGCTATGACTTCTTGTAAAAAACCTCCTTTATAACAAATCGATAAATGCAATAAGTGTCAAATCAGACTTGGAACAAGGGCAACACATATCCTTTGAGAGTGCCTACCTGTACCTGTCTGCTTACCTCTCCAAGTCTCCAGTCTATGGATGTTGCCATATAGTTATATACTGCCTTTAGAATTTATCCCTAGGGATATTAGGGGTTATATTAGGGACATGAATATAAATTTATCTTGACCCAAAAATTCTACACTATTTTCTTTTATGTATTTTATTAGTTATAACAACTTTTCGGCGTTGCATTTGGTATGTTATGTAACAACGTGGTTTGTAACACAATAAAAAGAAGTGGTTTCTTTCTGTAGACGCAAATACAAATCACGTTTATTCCGTAAAAAAGCAAAAGAATTTATGATCTCTATCACTATCACTACATCACTATTACTACATATTATAAAACAAAGTCCTCCGCCGCGTCTGTCTGTCTGTACGCGATAAGCTCAAAAACTGCGGCACCGATTTTTATGCTGTTTTCACCAAAGGATAGAGTGGTTCTCGAGGAAGTTTTTATATATTTAGTATAGTATTTAATTTGTCAAGTTTTTGCTGTGGGAACGGGATAAAAATTTCATGATTACTTTTGGTCGCGATAAATGACATCCAAGCGGGCGAAGCCGCGGGCATCAGCTAGTTAAGTATAATAATAATTTAAGTCAGGTAACTTCGCTTTTTTTTCACATAAAATGAGAGAAATTTTTGCATATATTTAGATAAAACGGAAAAAGGCTTATAAGTTTTTAAAGTACCGATGCAAAATTTCTATGTAAAGGGGTTCAGAATGATGTACTGAATATTTAGTAACTGTTTTAGCGTCGGTTTCCCTTCCACCTTGTATACAGGGTGTAAACAAACTCTTCACGCAGCCTTTAACCAAGCATTATGTACATCAAACTAAGTAAAATTACTCAAAATTTATTGCTCAGAAACGACTTTTTTCTTGGGGTAAAAAATCACGTTTTACAGTAGGACTCATTGTAAGGTATTCAAAGCATTCGGCTGGATGGATTAAATAAATTAAATAAATGTGGGAAATCAAAACACTTTCGATAACTTTTATTCTATTTTATTTAAATATATACTTAGTATTTACGATATTTTTTACGTCTTTTTCGTCTTACGTCAAATCTACACTCCGTGACATTACTCAAGTAGTACTCTTGCTCTCTCACACATTCTCGCTCTCACTTCCTTAATGGCAATACAGCTATCATCCCCACATTAATAAATTTCTTTATTGCTGTAAAAACAGGGTACACAAAAAAATGTAAGAACCTGGCTCCAGAGCTAGGTTAGAGTACCTGTATTTCAGAAGCCAGTACCTACTGAAGTATACCGGGGTCGTGAAAAAAAAAATCATTGAAAACATGTAGGTATTTAAAAAAAAATCTTGTGAAAAAGTTGGAACTTTGACTCAAAAATGATCGCAATGACGGAGAGAACAAGTGCCTTTCGGCTTCGCCAAGAGTCTTTTTACATCCTATAAACGAGAAAAATAACTTTTCATTTCTCGAATAACAAACAAATATCCATCAAATTCGACTCCCATTGCCATCCAATAAAATAAAATATAAAACGAAACAAGGCGACAACCTCACTCAAGCTCCTCCGCGTCCGATCTTTTTACTCTCATCTGTAACAAATTGACGCACACGTGGTCTTGAAAGCTTACAAAAGGGATACACATCTACCTAATTTATTCCCTTGCGCAGTGGGTGTCCTCGCCCCTTCGTGATAGAAGGTCTATGTATGAAGGTAGCATCGATCAAACTGTCCTTGGTCGTAATCCGTTTGATTTTAAGTAGTTGTACAGGTAAATTCGACCTTCAAGACATAAACTTAGACACCACAGTGTATAGTACAACCTCATTTTGCCAGTTACATAACATACATACATAACATCACGCCTGTAATCCCCGAAGGGTTACACAGAGGGGTACCTAATAGTACACCCACATTACTCCAGCTATGTTTTTAGTCCCATGAATAGGAGGCATAAATGCAGGCTCCGTGGAAAGACTGAGAAATTCCTGATGGAAAAACCCAAAAACACTTTTCCTTATCCGAGAATCGAACCCAGGACCTCATACTCAGCTGTCGCGCTTGCGACTACTCGACCAACGAAGCAGTAATGTTTTCTTGTCTCACCAGTTATGTTTATATAATAGGAGGGAGCCGCTTGCCATCAACTAGGCGCCAATCAAAACTCCGGCCTGCTACTAAGAAATTCCTGAAAGAAAAACCCAATAACACTTACCCAGGAACTCATATTCAGCAAGTAGCGCTTGCGACCACTAGACTAACGTGGCAGTCATTAGAATGAATAGAAATAAATTACAGGCAGCAATAATTTTGTGAAACTCAATATTGTGCTGTATTGTGTGGGTATTGGATAGGCTTATATTTGACCACAACGGCCACTAATTGTGTATATCTGTTGAAATAGTGATAATTGTTCTGGCTTAATTAAAACACTGATGCATACAGAACTACATTCAAGTTTGGTTTTGTTTTAAAAAAACTTTGCATATTCATTTCTTTATAGAGTTTTTCGGTATATCTTTCGTTCTTTCGTTTTTGAGAAAGATTTTTTTGTCAAAAATGGCTCTATACGAGCCAACCCACATTTTCAAAGAACCCCATTTAAACACTGTTTTGATGGTTTAAAACTAAACATACACTGACTATATCGGGAACTCAAAATAATTAATAATCACGGAAAATATCCCGTAAGTGACAGTATAAGTTTAACCCCATTTACCTCATACTCAAAAAATAAAATTAAAATGGTCTACATAAACAAAAGAAAATCAAAATAAAAGAAAATCAGTTCTCAATTTCAGAACATAACTAATTCAATTTTCGAAACCCGCGTTCCAAATTGTCACGTCACCAAGACGCGGGTAGTCGCTTTGTTATTATTGTTTTCGAACTACCCTCCAAGGGGACGAATAATTTATTCACTTCGGAAATTCACTAATTTACGAAACCTCTGACTTTGATGCCCTTCAAATGATCTTGGCTAAATTATTTTGGTTGTTTGCAGTGGTACTTGTGGTTGTACGTATCTTGATTTTATCCATTAAGCTTGGTTGGTTAAATTGGCGGAAGATAGAAGATTATGTATAAGGAAAATCGAAATATCTAAAGGGGCAGATTTTGGTGATCGGAGACAGCCTGGATTTGGCCGGCCTAGATTTCGTCGAAAATCAATACAGTATTACTGAACTTAAACTAGTTACATACATTAAAAAAAAAAAAAACTGTAAGTCCTGCTAATGAAACTTTTAGCCTTCGGCTTCCACACCATAGGTGAGATGACTTAGATTCCACAGCACCGATATAATCATTAAAATAGATGTTGTTCTAGGTCTAAAAAAAAAGCCTTCAAATCCAGCCAACAAATCCACCCACAATTTCCACTTGCCCAATCACAACCTTGCAAATCACAAATCACCATCCAGTGCTGACTAGCTGACTAGCTAGTCAAAGCGCTGTCCTCGCCCGATTTGCCCGCTCCAGTGGCTCGCCCGTCGACGGGCGCGCTCGACCGGAACGCAGTTCCCTAAGGGCGGGTTTGTTACAGAAAAATATAGAACGGCTGCCTTGAATTTGAATTTTCAAACACATTCTGTTTTATTTTTTTGTAGTGAAAACTTCTTTAGCATCGTTGTAATTTGAAAGTCGATGAAACGAAAAGTGACAATAAAAAGTGACAGATACATAAATTCTAAAGATTTAACATGGGAGAGTCTTTGTTATATACATAGTTTGTATAGATTTTTTCACAAATCGCAAGTTTGCCAACTTGATACATATCATAACATCACGACTTAGGCGGAGGTGTACCCCAGTCCCATGTAATAGGAGGCGAGCCTATTGCCATGAATCAGGCAAAAATTCAGACTCCGTGGCTGTTCATGAAAAATTTCTGATAGAAAAACACAATAACAATTTGCCCGACCCGGGAATCGAACCCAGGACCTCATGCCAACTTAATAACTCGTGGTAAATAAACTGTGAAAGAACAGTAACTGTAGTAAAAAGCCAAAGATAATGATGGCGTCTATTGTGAAAATTGCTACTTTAAGATGATAAATTGAAGTCTGTATTAAGCGTCATCTATCTTATGAGATAAACTGTAAAAAATGGGCTGTCTTGCAAGAAAATTTGGAGAAAATATTACCCTATAGTAGAGCACAAAGAGTATCCTGCTTATCCCTTTTACTTATAATAAAATAACTCGCAAAATGTAGTTTTACTTTAGGGTATTCTGCCTTCCTATTCGCGGATTACAGGTGTGATGTTATGTTATAAAGGGTGTAGAAAAGATTCTTAACGAAGCCGAAAGGCACTTGTTCTCCCCGTCATTGCGATATTTTTTTTGTTCTAGACCATACCTGGGAACCTTCTAGTTACGGAGATATTGGGGGTTAAAATTCCAACATTTTCACAAGTTTTTTTTAAATACATGTTTTTATAATGTCACCTTCAGGACCCTCGTACTACTTATTTAATCCATCCATCAGCACAATATTTTGAATGCGTAACATTGAGTCCTACCGTAAAACGTGATTTTTCACCTCAAAAAAAAAAAGTCGTTTCTCGGCAATAATTTTTGCGTAAAGTTACTTATCGTGCAGACATAGAAACTGTATCTGTAAAATATTATGTATGTAAATAATAGCTTACGAGTAAGATCTTGATTGTTGTTTTGTTTTAGTCTTATTAGATTCCTGCTGCAAGTTTATAAATCTTTCAGTATCTATACAGGTTGTTTGGTAGAAGGACCGTCATTTTTTGAGGGTTTGGCGCCATTTGCTTGTTACCAGAAAATAATGTAAATATGTATTATTTTAAAATTTTGGAAGCATCATTTTCTAGAAATGTGCATGTTAGTAACAAAAAAATGCCATAAAATTGGTATTATAACATAACAACATAACATAACATCACACCTGTAATCCCCGTAGGGTTAGGCAGAGGTGTACCTAATAGTACACCCACATTTCGCCAGTTATGGTTTTAAGTTTCATGTAATAGGGGGCGGGGGGTGTGTATTGGTAATATCTCGCAAAATAAAGAAAATTATATCTCGATTAGGCTTTATAGACATAGATTATTTGGGTAAAACTTCGATATGACTCAGAGGGAATTAATTCTCATGCCAAAGAAATTGTGCCGGTCCGCTTATACGTTGTCAGGTGTACTGAAACAGGGTACCTTTTATCCCAAAAAAAGTACTGCCCCCGGGGAAAACAACAATAACGTTCTTATGATAATAGATGGCGATTGAATTGTATTATTACAAGCATAGTACAACCCGAACTGATTGTCAAATTCTAAATTAACGCAAGCGAAGCTGTGGGCAAAAGCTAGTTTATTATAATATTATTGCTGACCCATACTGTCCCACTGCTGGGCAAAGGCCTTCCTCCATTCCTTCCAATGGACACGTTTCTGTGCTACCTCTTTCCAGTGCTCAAGGAAGACATCCAGTTAGTCCCGCTATCACCTTTTTTTTCGGATGGGAAATCATCAAATGACTTCTCCCGCTCTGGGCAGAGCGGAAGGGAGTGTCAGATTTATACTGACTAAAACCCATCCATGTTCCTTCCTTGCCCTTTGTGTTCCAGGGCCGCGGTATCTCTTTCGAACAGTCCCGCAGCCCTGGCAGGCATCGGCCCTTCTCCTTCACTGAACTTACATCCTGATGTTTACTCCAACGTTCCTACAAAAATAGACGTAGTATATCTGTATCTAATAAAACAAACGCAGAGCGCCGCTTGCAATGTGTTAATCAAAAGTCAACACTGGCTCGAAGCGTCTGCTGTTTCAAGTAAAAGACGGTTCTATTTGCAATTGTTTTCTTTTCCTATATGAAACAAGAAACTGTAGATACACATACATAACATCACGCCTGTAATCCCCGAAGTGTTAGGCAGAGGTGTGCTAAATAGTGCACCCACATTTTGCCAGTTATGTTTAAGTCCCATGTAATAGGGGACGAGCATTTTGCCATTTCCCAAAGCCAGACTCCATGGCTGCTACAGAGAAATTGCTGATAGAAAAATCTAATAACAGTTTGCCCGACCCGGGAATCGAACCTAAGACCTCATGTTCAGCAGTGGCGCTTGCGGTCACTAGACCAAAGAAGTAGTCAATCATTTATGAATATATATTTCATAAAAAAAGACCGAGGAATATATATTTCATAAAAAAAGAGAGGCTCAAAAATTTGGACAAAGTTGTAATATCCTTAAGTCGAGATTTAAACATTACTCGGTACGTACTTTGCACAATTATTTTACATGGAGCGACTGCCTATCTGACCTCAAACCTCCTCCACCAACCACTACCCAGTTAATACTGGGTAATACGATACTACTTGATAATACTGGTTATCAGTCTTTCTGGCCACTGACTTACCTGTAACGACTATCAAAGATCTACAAATGACACCAGGGACCAACTGCTTATCGTATTTTCCCAGGCACCCATTTTAAATACATTAATATTACGCGACACATCCGTCTTAGGGTCGTAGGGTCACCGATTTACATATGCGTACCAAATTTCAACTGAATCAGTCCAGTATATTTAGAAAAAATCGGCTGTGACAGATGGTCAGACAGACAGTCGACGAGTGAACCTATAAGGGTTCCGTTTTTTCAAAAAAGGTACAGAACTCTAAAAAGAAATAACGCTTAGCCAAAATACATCATAATTATAGACAAAACATCGCAATATAAACATTAAATCTTATTTTCATCTTGTTGTACTCAAACACGTCAAAACATTGTCAACTCGATCTATAGCTGCTCGGATAACGTTTTATCCTAGATATTCTCAGACGGCGTGCCGCCTTGCGTTTCAACGTGGGAAGATTTGAAGAACAAAGTATGTCATATATCGCCTACTCTTAGAAGACGATGTTTGTCTTGTATTTTCCCGCGGCTTCAGTCGCCTGAATAATTTCCAACTAGGAAATTATCACGGCATCGGCAACGATAAAGTTTTCGATGTCTAACCCAGATCATCATCTAAAGGGTGTTAAAAGACTCTTAACGAAGCCGAAAGGCACTTGTTATCCCCGCCATTGCGATAGTAACTTTACGCAAAAATTATTGCTGGGAAATGACTTTTTTTTTTTCTCAATGCATTCAAAACATTGCACTGATGGGTGGATTGAATAGGTTAGTACGGGGGTCGTTCAGGTGTCTTAAGTAAAAAAAATACATTAAAAACATGTATTTCAAAAAAACTTGTGAAAAAGTTGGAACTTTGACCCCCATTATCTCCGTAACTAGAAGGTTCTTAGAACTTTAAGGGAGAACAAGTTCCTTTTGGCTTCGTCAAGAGTCTTTTTACACTCTTTAGACTACCACAATCATGTTACCATGCTCTGTCAACGCGAGCACCTTACACAGTAATTTGATATTGTGGGTCCACAAAGCTGTAGCTTGTAACGTAAAGTAAGGACTTTCATAATATTATGGTATTGAATGTGTCACGGATATTGTTTTCTAAACGTTTGTTTAAAACTCAAGTTGGCTTTGCAATCAATTTTTTTTCTGAGGGTTAACGAAAATTTGATTTAATCAAAATCCAAGATGGAGGCGAAGACAATGTATTTTCAATATGGATGCCACTTATCAAGGGTGCTAATTCTGGAAATGAGGATAAAAATAAAATTCCAAGAAATTCTGAAAACAATGTCAAGTCTCGTCTTTAATAGTATAATAACGTTTTATCCTCGGTAGTCGCAGACGGCATGGCGCCACGCGTTTGAACGTGGGTCGAGTACCAATTAATCCTCATTGAGTACCAATAGTACCGAGAACTTACTCGTAGGCGACAAAGGGAGACTTCATATTGAGATTGTTCAGTGTGGCAACAAGATGTTTATAGAGAAACGGAACCTAGGTATTTATTAACTGTAAATAGTAAGGTGAATAGTATTTTAGGGGATACTAAATTTCTGTTGATATCTACAACTTACAGACAGGTACAGACTCTACAAATAACACGAAGGGGCGGGTTGCCAGTATTTTCTGAAAAGAAGGTCTCAAAAATTTACTTTTTACAGGAGAGCAGTTTAAATAAAACAAAAAAAAAACGGCCAATCAGATAACGTCATTCAGTCACGCCACTGAAGCAAATTTATACACAGGAATATGAGTTTAATTCACATGATATTACAGATTAATAATTTGTGTTGAATGGCAACATTATCAAAAAAATGTCACATTTAGTTATTTGCCATTAACAAACTAAAGCAACGACCTATATTTCACCAGTTATGTGCCATTTATGTAGGTAATAAGGTGTCAGTCTTTAAATGCAATCTAGTGGACACAAATTCATCATCTAAAATCTCGTTGTAAACCTCGTAACCAGCCAAGTTGCCAGTTTATTATAGTATATAATATAACCCTTAATTTTACGACACTAAAATCCCTTAAACCAGCGTAGGCATAAACATTCAAGGGTTATCAAACAATATTAATAATAAACTTCATTATTAAAACATATTTGTTCACAACTTTAGATATTACTTTCGACCCTCGTAACTTTTCGGAACATTATGGGCAGTATATTAAAAATCGATCATTTCGCAATGGCTCCTAGACAAAAACTATTTCGTGTTTTATGTTAAACTTGCTTACTACTACTGTTTTAAGCTTTCACCGTTTATTACAGAAAAATGACAATAGGCTCGCCCCTTTAGGATTTAAACGTAACTGGTGAAATGTGGGTGTACTATTAGGTACACCTCTGCCTACCCCTTCGCGGATTACAAGCGTGATGTTATGTTATGTTATATGAGTGTACTATTAGGTGTACCTAATAGTACACTCACATAACATAACATAACATCAACACTCACATAACATAACATCAACACTCACATAACATAACATAACATAACATACCATCAAGAGGTGTACCTCTTCCTGCCCCTTCGGGGATTACAAGCGTGACGTTATCATTGTCATCATTGTCTTACCGCGATGGCGTATGGCGCTTGCAACAGCGTCGAAATATCGGGACCTCACAGGCACTCTAAATTCAACTCAGAAACTTCATAGCTACAGTTCAGATTCTAGATTTATGCATGCCTCTTATTAGATACATGTGACTTAAAACCTAACGTGCTAAATACGTGGGTTTACGATGGGTACAGTTATGATAACCACTTTGCAACTTTTAAAAGTGATTTTTTTCTACTGTTCTTATTAAAATTTCATGTTGTTACGAACCTAGTATTTTGAAACTCATATTTTTCTGAAAAGAGATCCTATCTACAAGTTACAATCGTTACTTCTCCCGAAAATTCCTTTTAAATTTAGGAAAGTGTATACTTATTGGTGCTCGTGACTGTACAACTCTGCCTTTTTTTCCGGGTGGGAAATCATCAAATGACTTCTCCCGCTCTGGGCGGAGCGGAAGGGAGTGTCAGACTTGTACTGACTAAAACCCATCCATGTTCCTTCCTTGCTCTTTGTGTTCCAGGGCCGCGGTATCTTTTTCAAACAGTCCCGCAGCCCGTATATTTCTGCCCAAGCCAACAGACGTGATGCAAGCGTGATGTGACGTTCCTTGTTTGAAAATTACGTTGCACGCATGTCGACCTATCAAGCTAGGCAAACCGAATCAAGCTGATCTCCCATTGTACCGGAAGTTCGCACAAAGCGAGGTCAAGTTATACTGGATGTGTATAGCTTAATGTGTCGCCGTGTGTACTAAACAACTCCCAATATTTCAGAAGTGCTTTACAATGACAAAGTTTCTATGTTAACTCCTAAAGTTGGTGTGAGGTGTTCGGAAATGTTAAACTTTTTAAAGTAGGTCTTAAGTCAATGTCTTTGCAGTACTTTAAGTTAGTTATTTTATACATTATGTATGTAAGCTTTTATGTAAGCTTTTAAAGGTATTAAGAATTGTCTCGTTGGTAACAAGCACGACTGCTGAGCATGAGGTCCTGGGTCCGATTCCCAGGTCGGGCAAACTGTCATTTGATTTTTCGATCACGAATTTCTAAGTAGCAGCCATAGAGTCTGGATTTGCGCCCGATTGATGACAATAAACTCGCCCCCTATTATATAGGACTAAAACATAACTGGCGAAATGTGGGTGTACTATTAGGTACACCTCTGCCTGACCCTTCGGGGATTGTAGGTGTATAGTTATATTATGTTATGCTACAAGACTTAAAATTACATTTTGTATATCGCATAAGTGCACATTTATTACATGAATGTTTTGTGGTGTTTTTAATGTTGCCACTGCAGGACAAAAGCCTTTGGCGGGGATTCTGTCTTTCCATCTTCTCTCTCTGTCTCTCTCTTTTGCAATTTAAGCCCGATCCGAACACAAATCGTCAACGTAGACAACACAGCCGCCCAATTAAAATGGAACTGGGTAAGCCACATCTGCCGCATGTTACATCAAGATTGGGTGAATGTATCTACACATTGAGCTCCAAACAATAGAAACCGGCGACGTGCTAAGCCCAGAAAGATGGAGAGAGTGGACGATTCCCACAAACGGGGTGGTCCAAATAGTGACGTTACAAAAAATGTATTATATTTCTCTTGCTTAGGGGTATCCGAAAATATCCCATGTATGTTCCGCGAATTTAGATAGTTTCGAGTTGCGGTTCCAGAAAATTGTATGGGAACCGCTTAAATAAATTCTATCTTCATTTTTTTTAAATGGCTTTTTCACATTCTTTAAAGTTAACTAGAGGCCTTTTTTAATATCATGAGCATCAAGAGTAACAAAAAACCCTGTAAATATAGAGATCCTTTTTTTTGCAGATAAGACCCTCAAATCCATCTTAGTCAATACCGCCCTTTTTTTTCGGATGGGAAATCATCAAATGACTTCTCCCGCTCCGGGCAGAGCGGAAGGGAGTGTCAGACTTGTACTGACTAAAACCCATCCATGTTCCATCTTGTGTTCCAGGGCCGCGGTATCTCTTTCGAACAGTCCCGCAATCCTGGCAGGCTCTAACCTACCCCTTACCTCTTTACCTCAGTACATCCGGACACTTAACTACTTTATCAAGACGAGCAACAAAAGGGTTAATTAAAACCTCGCTTCCGAGCAGAAATATACACTGACCTAAATTCTATTGTACACACAATGTACAGTCAACCACAAACACAAGTCAACACTTGCAATTCTAAAACCGTCCTTGAAATAAGAACTGCGCATGTAAGCTTTTTACTACTTACAGAAAAATATGACATAGTATCACAACTCTGAGATTTAAAAAAAATATTGCTGAGTAAACTTATTATAAGAGAAAAAGAGCGTCTTTTTTCTTGTTGTTTTCCTTATACGGAAGATACGTATGAGTTTTTCTTGATAAAATAGAGGATAAAAAATATTTGTTGACTTGCAAAAACTCAGCTGTTCCATCATACATTTTGCACTGTACAGCAGATTTAATTTGCAGTACCTTGTATCACTATGATTACACCGTGTATTGCTATTAGCAGGTATAGCAGTCATTACTAATAATTGGACTAGCGTAAAAGAATCTATAAGGAGTTGCTTTGATATAGTGGTTCTCGAAGAAGGTTTTAGAATATAATTTGTTAACTTTTGTTGCGGGAACGGGATCAAACTTTCATGATTACTTTTGGTCGCGATAAACGCGACATCCACGCGGGTGAAGCCGCAGGTATCAGCTAGTAAATAGATAAATGGATTCATAAATAGTATTTGGATGTAGTCACTACTTACTACATAACATCATACCAGTTGCCAGTTATGTTTAAGTCCAGGCACAAATCCAGACTCTGTGGCGCCTACTGAGAAATTCCTGATGGAAAAACCCAATAAAACTTTGCCCGACTCGAGAATCAAACCTCAGATGCTCAGCAGTCGGGCCCACTTGACAAATGAAGCAGGCACTACTACTAACTAAATAATAAACCATTTAACCTAACAGGCTAAAGCTCCTGAGGCTAGAACCGTCTTTCCCTGGCTAAATATTTGCCCAAACAAGCCTATCCCGGCTAAACCCTCTGAGACAAAATAAACATAACGTATATGTATACACACCTAGTTATTTACATTTACATATACACCTAGCTACCGGAAAATATCTCACATTCACGTAAGGAATGTGTGTGAATTATTGAAATGACTTACCTTGTTTACCTCTTTCGCTAACTATTGTGTTTTGAAGCTCAAAAGAAATGTTTGTTAACCCAACTACTTATGAAAATTGTGTTGGTGAACTATGTAAAGTTGGGTCCTTTAAGTATAAAGGGTGTAACAAGATCCGTAACGAAGCCGAAAGGCACTTGTTCCCCCCGTCATTGCGATATTTTTTTTGTTTTACACCATACCTGGGAATCTTCTAGTTACGGAGATATTGGGGGTCAAAGTTGAGTGCGTTACTGAGTCCTACCGTAAAACATTTTTTTCATCCCAAAATATATAATTTTAGCGTAAAGTTACTTAGTTTGATGTACAGAATGCTTGGTTGACGGATTCGTAAGGAGTCTTGTTACAGCCTGTATACGTCACTATATACACTGTTTTACTGAATTTTAAATACTATAATTTTAAATACTATAACGGTAAGGTAAGTGGCTCGAAACTCTCACAACCAGTCTTATCAAGGGGTATTGTATTATCCAGTACTAACTGGGTTGTGGATCAAATAGGCAGTCACTCCATGTAAAATACTGTTATTCAGCTGTGTCCGGTTAGACTGGAAGCCGGCTCTTTAGTCAACTGATCCCACACAGGCGGGACCCAGGGGTCAACTCGACTAATGCATGTTTGAATTGGTCAACTGGACCAATTTTGTGATTTGACCCCAACATCGTTGGAAAAAGGCTAGGCAGATGATGATGAAATACGCCTAATTTCGTTCAACCCTGGAATAATTCGTGATCTTTATATTAGGTACTCAGCATACCGTGGTTTAAAATATAGGGAATATTTTTACATTCAAAACTATTTAAACAATACTCCACACTAGCTAGTTTGAAACCAAAATAGCTGGAAGTTTGATGATAGAGGGTGGCAATAACTAGTGAGGTATAAACCTGACAGCATAACCTTATTAAAAAAAGCATTATGAATTACAAAACCGGCCAAGTGCGAGTCGGACTCGCGCATGAAGGGTTCCGTACCATCGTAGTACCCCGGGGAGTTCCCTTTAATTTTTAATTTATTTTTATTATTTGTTATTATAGCGGCAACAGAAATGCCTATTACGGATCATGAGATACAGCCAGCTGACAGACTGACGGAGGGATGTGCAGACGGATGGGCAGCGAAGGCTTAGTAATAGGGTCTCGTTGGTTATCCATCACGTACTGAACCGTAAAAATAAAGAAGTATTGCCAATATTTTTACCAGAAACAAAGCTAGCAACAATAATTCGGAAACATATTCGAATCCGTCTTCATTTAAACTTGTGTGACAAACAACTACTTTTTATACAAAATAGATACATGCGACTTCGCCGTAGTCAGACTTGTGACTCGGTGATTGCAAGTTCGGCTTCGGTAACTATTGTTGGAAAGTTCAGTGACTTATGTACACGAATATTAGATTTTCAGGCGGAAAAACTTGGCCTGAATAAACTGGACACGAAATGAGTTTTTTAATATTCTAGGAAATTGCTTGTTTTGTATGATGGCGACTCATTTATTGTAAAATCTAATTTAAGTAAAGTATGATTACATAATTGTTGTAAGCGTAGGCGACGCTTACAACAATTATGTAATCTGCGTATTCCATTTCTGATAATTATTTAAGTGGTATTTTATATTTCGGCTCGTTTAAATCCAGTTATCATATTATACAGGGCGGAAGGGACATTGATGCTAAATCGGTTACCACGTATACAGTACATAATTCTGAACCCACATAGAAATTTTTCATCGGTTATTTAAAAAAACCAACTGTTTCCTACAAAACTACATCACGGTCAAAATGTATGGAACTGCTGTTTTTGCTGCTGTGTTGTTTGTTTGCCCTACACAGATTTTGTTTGTTTAATTTTTAAAATGATGTACTGAATACCTCACAATTTTGATTGCTAACATCTGTTCCGTAATACTTAATATGAATTGGTCGCAATGTGTTTTTAGACCCGAATTTTTCGTTTGATAAATGTTCTGAACGCCTATCGTTCGGAACATTTATCAAACAAAAAATTGAGGTATTATATCCCTAGAATTATTCACATCAAAATGCAAACAAACAGTTAAAATGTAACTGTGAACAAAACTGCTGCCACAGCTTGTAAAAATAAATAAAACTGATTCACACAACAAATAACGCATAGAATCACGAAGCATTTCGCGCCACAACCTAGTTTTAAAATCAAATATGGCGCCCGGCCGCATGGTAAAAATTCGATTTTATTCGTGCAATTTGTTCCTGTTCTGTTGTTTAAATCAGATTTGTTCTGTTCGAGTTCTGTATTGTTTGTTTGTGGTTTAAAACTGTAAATAAATGAGAAAACTATGACTTGTATAAACACGAATAAATCTGGGAAATAGAGGAAATTACTAAACTAAAGGAGGCGGCCATTGTAGAAACAATCTGATCATCATTGACCCTTACCAAACACAATACCAGTGTGGAGCCCACTCACAGAACATGCCTCTTTTTTTTTCTGCCTACTGTGCACAACTACTTGCATATTCCAGGATTTGGGAAAGGTGAATGATAGAGTAGTAGGCAGGCAGTAACTTACTGGTTGAACAGAATTTAAATGGTAGTCAATTCCTTTCAGACGCCATGGCAAATGTTGGTAAGCTAATGGACTGTAGGTATTTAGGAATGAATTGGAGGATGATGGAAACTGTAAGTATGAATAATACTATTTAATTACACAATAATGGGACAAACTATGTACAAGCAATAGCGAACACTGACATTTGAAACCTAACATAAGAAACATTTCTTCTGTTCCAAAAGCATGAAAACGTCATTATAAAAATATATTGTTCTTAAAAAAGGTGGCATCCCAGACAGTCGCCAACAGCAACTGAGCAACCAATTATAATAATAAAAAGTACAATGTAGATTGGGACTGTTGAGACCTTAAAACCTTTGTGGTCATTTAGGAAGTAACTCTGGCAGGTTGTAAAGAAAAAGGCACGTAACAATAAGGTTGAAATAAAAATAAAAAAGGAGAGACAGCTAGGCGTCAAATACGTGACATGTAAAAATATGATTTCTTTTCGCCAAAGATATTAAAAATATTTACAAGCGATAGATAGGACAAGACGAAGAAAGTAACTAATGGGTCTGTCTCCTTGTCTAGCGTCACACGCCCGCTTGTCAGGTAGCATGCGTGTGTCAAAATCGAAAACGTACGGGATCAAATTGTATGAAAATATACCCAATGTCTGCTCGAAAAATCTTTTAAATCTTTTATAGGTAGTAATTTACTGGTTGAACAGAATTTTAATGGTGGTCAATCGACACATAAAGAAGAAAAAGTACAATATTATGGTTTGATACAGTCTTCAGGAGTAGCTTAGCTATATACCTATACCTAGAAGACCCGGGTAGTAAGTCTAGCTACAATAAACTTTAATGAATAAAAGAAACCTACTGCTAACGTATTCCCAAGAAATAATTGCCATAAAAACAAAACTAACAAAAAGCTAGCTCCTAATAAAAACTTTACAACTACTGCAATCCAATTTGCTGTACATTTTTACAAACGAAACTACAAATTAAAAAATAACACAATAAAATATACAGTACTTATAAATTCTCCAAGCATTTGAAACTAAAACTAAATTCGTTCTGTCTAACTCATCAGCCGGCTGAATTTGAACAGAGAATGTTTTTAGCTCGCAAATAAACAGAGCCGAAATAATCGGACAGTTTTCATTACGGTTCCACTCTAGGCTATGTGGCAGATGCTAATTTTGTACGCTTTTAGACTGGTACTGTGCATATTTTTCTGTTCGTTATTTTGGTCAGTGTTTTGTTTCTCTGTGGGGCTTTCTCTTAACCAAGGCTAATTAATAAAAGCCAGGGTCAATTTATAGGATAAAGTAATATTTGCCAATGTCGATTCGTGGATGGGTGATCATCCATTTCAAAACAGGACCCAACATTGAAAGATCTTTGACAGCCTTAACGGAAAAGAAAAGTCTGACAACCAGTCTAACCAAGGGGTATCGTATTACCCAGTACTAACTGGGTTGTGGAGGCCAGATGGGCAGTCGCTCCATGTAAAAAACTGGTATTCAGCTGCATCCGGTTAGACTGGAAGCCGACCCGACAAAACCGTTGATCCCGGCTGTCATTTTTAGATCTTTGACAGTCGTTACGAACGCGACGATAAAATTTATTCGCACGACCGATCGGTGTGGTTAGAACGTGCAGTAACATTTGAATGTCGAACATTAGATCATTGCATGCCATGGTCAATGCTAAAATTGTAACCACGCACCATGTACGTATATGACTCAGTTGTCAGTTGATTCGCAATAAGGTCAATTGGAGTTAAATTATTAAATTGCGAACGTAGCACGGCAAAGACCAGTGCTTTATTTAATGGTTTGACGACAGGAATACTGTGATTTGAAAGGAGCTCGTGGCTAAATAATAACAGCCGTTCGGGTCGATCTTTAGGTTAAGCCGTGCATGCTTAGGTTGGTTTGTGGTGACCACCCATTACATACCCAGTTTCCTCCGTGCCTCGAAAAGCACGCTAAGCTGTTGGTCCTGACTGTAATTTGTAGAACTTTAAGTCGTTACGTAGTCAGTGGCCCAAAAAGTGTGACAACCGGTCTTACCAAGGGGTATCGTATCACCCAGTACTAACTGGGTTGTGGAGGTCAGACAGGCAGTCGGTCCATGTAAAATACTGGTATTCAGCTGCATCCGGTTAGACTGGAAGCCGACTCGATATTTTCCGTATTTGTTCATTATTTTGAACTCCCGATATCCGCCCGAATTCTCCAGTCAGCCGGCGATCATGGGGGGTTGTTGCGCTCACATATTCAAATTGTACAAATGGTTGCGCTTCGAGGAATAGTTTAGTTACGCTTAGTTGGTTGCTCTTAAAAACAGTTGCGCTTTGAGGAATACCCCGATCATGGCGCTTGTAACAGTGGGTAAATATATCGGGAGCTCAAAATAATGATCAATCACGGAGGATATCCCGTGACAGTATAAGTTTAATTTATATTAGCTGCTTAAGTTATGGCTGAAATAAATTAAAAGACAATGTCCAAAGTTCCACAACCCCAATATCAACATTAGCCAGCAAAAGATTGAAACGATCTACAATTAATGATAACTTACACCATAAAGGTTCTGACCTCGATTTTTTAAAATAATTCCCAATATATCTGAACTCAGACAAAAATCCAGAATCCTTTTTCATGCTTCATTTTTTAAAGGATAAAGAAAAGTTTGATGGAACAATATTGATTGTGCCGACCTGTCGAGAGATTTATATTATTGTTAGACACTTTGTTTAAGGTAAGAAGTTTTAGAAGAACTGTTATTAGATTTTATATGAAAAATGTTTCATTATTTGTAATCAAAGGATTTCCTTGACCTTATTTAAAAAAAAACGAAAATAGTTTACATAATAAGCTGTGGCTTTCTGTATAGATAACACTATATTACCTACTAATACATTACAAAGAGGAACTTGCCATTATGTAAATGCTAATTTTTAGTTCCGTCCGAACTGGAAGGAGTGTCGCGTGTTCACGAGAGATGGAAGCAGTGAAGGGAGGCCTTTGCCCAGGAGTGGGACAGAGCTGGATAGTAAAAAAAAAATTTTAGGCAATACAATTAATTCCAGGACTTCATTACGTAGTAATGTTGTTTGAAAAATGTGTCTGGTTGGCAACGAAGTCAGTGCAATAGATACCTACTGTGTGTATATTATTGGCCACAGTAGACACTACGTAGAGTGCCTTAATCCCGAAGGAAAGCCGGCAGGAATCGGCTTCTTATATTGAACTGAATTGAATTACACTGAACTGGATTGAATTACTTTGATTTGTAATATATTGAACTTTTTATGGAACTGAATTTAATTGAATCAATAATTTAATGGAATTCAAATAATTTGTATTTAATCAAACGAAATTAAGATAAGTTTAATTGAATTGAATGAGAATAAAATAATTTAACTGATTTGTAACACGTTAAAAACAGCTGTCACAGAGGGTTCTGTATTCTGTAAAATCTACCATTATTCATTTGTTAAGATGTGGATATTGGTGTGGGTTACATGTTTGTGATCTTTAGCTTTTAAGATTTTTTTTTACTTTCTGTAGCATGTAACTGTTTTATGTACCCAATAAATAAAAATAAAATAAAAAAAAGTAGATGCCTTTCAATCAAGCGATTATCTTAAGACATATGGATACTCGATTAACAGAATAATGGAAGATATCAGCTAAGGAATTCATCATAGAAACTAAATTATCAATTCTTTTTGAACGCAACGAAAGTTAAAGCCACTCCACAAAGACAATATCAAATATAGGAAAATTGAATTTATATCGGAATGGCACCTGTCCACTTGAAGATCAAAATTGTATCCAGATGAATAAAGAGTGACTGCCTTCTGTTGTGGTCGTAGAAAAATACAGTACAGGTAGAACGTTTAATTTGAACTAGAAGATTTGAAACTAACTTTTCTATTGCAGAGACTTACAGGTTCAAAATCTGATAAATAGCACTTGAAAGAAACGCTTACAAGTGTTTTTAATTTTATTGGACTTATTGTATCAGAAAACTGCGTGAGGAAACTTGGAATTAATAGCCTTGTAAAAATGTTGAACACATAAAGAACAAAACTAAATAATAAATTGCCTATTGTTTTCATAGAAAAATCTTATTCTCACAGTGGAAGAAAGCATTGGCTGGACAGTTACAATAGACATAAGTCGATTTTTTCGTCCTAAAACAAAATGTCTCTTGATGGCCTCGAAAAATTGCAATCGCTTTCAAAGTTACTTCTATTTCTACAAAAAAATTCACATGGTTTACATAAGGTTTCAAGATAGCTTCAGTGTAACCAAAACCCTCTGGCACTTTAACCGATTTTGTTCCGAGATCAGTAATATAGTAGGTACCTACGCAGTTATAAAAGAGACCTAATATTCCCAGTAAAGAAATCTAATCTGATCAACGCTCAGGTCGGTGAGCGTCTACCTAATGTTTCCTAATTCAATCCTTAAAACACTAACGAGGAGAGATACCCTGTTATAAGAAGGAGTGTGGATGGCATGTCAAGAAGAATGATTCGGTTTAATGGAAAAGTAAGTCAGGTTATATCACAAAACCGCCAAAAGTGGAGAGATTTGGAAGAGACCTACACTCAGCATTGGGTGCCAAGGGTTGAAGAAGAGAGAGAGAGAGAAGTCAGGTTTGATTTTCTGTTAATGTGAATTTGGAGGCAAGTTAAAGGACCATCTTGGGTCTTCTGTTTACTGTTATTTGTCTTCTTATAAGTATGAGCGTAGTGTGAGGAGCTCGGGTCGATATTAAGGGTTACGCCGTGCTTGCCTAGGTTGGTCCGTGGATGGGTGACCAGCCATTATGTACGGAGTTTCCTCCGTGCTTCGGAAAGCATGTTAAGGCGTTGGTCCCGGCTGTCATCAGGTAGTCAGTGGCCTGAAAGTCTGACATCCAATCTTACCAAGGGATATTACCCAGTACTAACTGGGTTGTGGAAGTCAGATAGGCACTGTGCTCTTATGTAAAATACTGGTATTCAGCTGCGTCTGATTAAGAATGGAAGCCGACCCCAAAATATTTGGGAAAAGGCTAGGCAAATGATGAAGAATGAGGATTGGGTTTTGGGTTTGGGTGGTCGGTTGGTTCAAACCAACCGGCCACCCAAACCCAATCGAGAGATCAATCTCTGGGTGGTTCGGTGTGGTGCATTGCTATTGGATTGTTTAGTGTAATCTACTAAGAAGATAGGAATCTCGATATATGGTGGATCGATGGAAATTGTCTCTCTGGAATAGCTAAAACTCTACTTAATCACTTTGAAAAGTATCCGTATTTTGAAAAGTAGTTAAGCAGATGAATACGTGATGTCATTTTGTACTAGAACAACAGACTAGCATAAGCATTATCAGTCTATAAGAGGGAGTGGGAAACTTGCTGGGACACAGGCCTCCTCTCTAAGAGAGGGGCTGGGCTATAATCCACCACGCGGGCCCAGTGCGGGTTGGAAGATGTCACATGTCTTGGAATTTTTGGTTTTAGGACATGCCGATTTCCTCGAAATATTTTCCTTCACCGTTTTGAGAGCATTGGTGATGAAATAAATTACACAAAGATATGCGCCTGGGTTTGAACCCATGACTTACTGCTCGTAAGTCGGAGCCGCCACGACTGGGCCACCGCTCGTCGACAAGGACAGTAACGATTAATTATACAAAATCACATTTCCATTTTTTCTCCCTCTTCACATCAATAATAGAAATCGTTTGTAAGTAATTTATATTCAAACTCGTCCTTTCCAAACTTTATTTATGTACGTTGTTGTTGAAACGACTCCAATGCTCAACGGTTCGAAAAGGCGTTATTGTTCGTCCCCTTCGCACTATATTTATTCCCTATTTCTAGCTTACCAACAAATTATATAAAAGGGAAAATATATTGCCATGATATTCCGGCCTAAATATGATGTATGTAAGTGTAATTTGAGTGGGCATTGATGGATCTAAATTGGCTTGTATATTAGAAAATATTGTGTGAAATACTTTCTTATTCTGATTATTTATATCATTACTACGATAGGAATACGCAGCGGTGGTGGTCCATTGGTAATCAGGCGATTTTATATTGGCTCACCTAACCTAAGTTCTTTACCCGAAATTGTTCTTCCTAATGATTTGTAATCCGAATGATCACTCTTCCTAAAATTTTTCATCCTAAAGTTTTCATTCCTACTATTTGTAGTGCTACCGGCGATGTTCATAACACTCATGTTTCCGAAAATTGTAATTAATAATATCATTAATGTAAATATATTTAAACTCCTACTGTTTTTTATTATAACGCTTTTATCCCTAAACATAATTACCATAATATTTTCACTAATACTCAGAAATAAACATTTACCAAGTGTAATAAAAATATATGTGGGTAGAAGATGATATTTATAGTTTTAATTTGAGGGTATGATTATTATTTGGGGGTATGCTTTACATAACGTACTATCGGCTATCTTAAGCTTACGATCGAATTTTGAAAACGTGATCTTACATGGTTGCAATTTCCATTTGGGTCAAATAATTTACAGGCAAGTATTTTTTTTATTACTCCTATTTCTCCTCTTGGGCACATTACCATCTGACAGCGTTGAGGAGGAGTTTTTCGATGCCCTTTTATAGTTTGTTGTTAGTTTATCTATTTTAGTTTAATAGTTTTTAATTATCAATGTATATAGTTAATACAATAATAAAAAAAAAAGATTTGGTAAAAAAAAAAAAAAAATCTCCTATTTCTTTTATTAATGTATATTTATTTTGTTATTTCTCCTATTTCTGTCTGCAGGGTTCAAAGAAACCTAACCGCACCTAACTCCCCGTGATGTCGACCGTCTAAGGTTAGCGTTTCCGTCAGCAGGTCGACGGAGCCCCGCTTCGCGGGCCTCCAATTTCTGCCTGCAGGGTTTCCAGGAACCTAACTAACCAAACCTCGGACGGAACCCCGCTGCGCGGGGCTCCTATTTAAACAAAAAAGATATATGACTTTGAATAATAGTGTAAAAGATGGTTATGTAGAGAAAATATAGGAAAACAAATAAAAGTATAATAGATGTTTATTACTACTGACATTATGAAGTTGAATGCTTCGGAATTATGAACATTTGAAACAGAGTAGTTAGGAATTGTGATTGTTAGGATGAAAAATGTTAGGAAGAACATTTTCGGATTTCCAACTATCGGAGTTGAAAATTAAGGTGAACTTTGGCGCACCCGATTTTATCATCTGCTTAGCCTTTTCCCAACTATGTTGGGGTCGGCTTCCAGTCCCACCGAATGCTGCTGAAAACCAGTATTTTACATGGAGCGATTGACTGTCTGTCCTCCACAACCCAGTTAGTAATGGGTAATACCATACTCCTTAGTAAGGCTGTTTGTCAGACTATCGGCCTACGTGTAACGACTGTCAAAGTTCTATAAATGACAACCAAGTGACTTCCTTTGCGTGAATTATTTCATCACCACTCTTATCGTTGATAAAAGCTTTGGGAGGACATGTCCTAGAACCAAAAAAAACCGTAAGGTGGACAACGGTCCTCTCATTGCACAGACCTGTGTCCTAGCAGTAGGAACACTATAGGACAATTTTGCTAGGAGAGTGGTAAATATAAGACATTGTTTCTCACTGTGTCACCGCTATAAGTAATAAACAGTCCGCTTGTACATTAAAGTAGTATTTGGTATTCGAAACAGCTGTATAATATCACTGTGACGTCATCCTCATTCTCTTTCCCTTATCCCAATTTAATTGGGGTCGGCGCAGCATGTCTTCTTCTTCTAAATTTCTCTATTACTCGTCATCTCATCTGACACGTCCTTTCGTGCCATATCATCCTTTATCCTTTTCCTTTTCATCCTTTTTGTCTCCATCCATCGCTTCTTTGGTCTTCGTCTACTCTTATACCCGTCCACATTCGTACTCAAAACTTTCCTCACGACATTTTCTTCATTACTCCGCATCACATGCCGACACCACGACAACCACACACTTACACTCCAGTCATAAACCCAACATAAAAAAAAAACATAATAACCATATTGAAAACTACCTCAGTTAGACTCAAAGAAAACCCATGAAGGTGAAACCTGTAACTACTCTTTAAACGTCATCATCATCATCAGCCTATAATGTTCCCGCTGCTGGGACACAGGCCTCCTCTCTAAGAGAGGGAATGGGCTATAATCCACCACGCGGGCCCAGTGCGGATTGGTAGATGTCACATTTCTTCGAACTTTTGGTTCTAGGACATGCCGGTTTCCTCACAATGTTTTCCTTCACCGTTTTTGAAAGCAGTAAGCAGAAATAAATTGCGCCTGCCTGGGTTCGAACCCACGACTTACTGTTCGTAAGACACTCTTTAAACGAATAACATGCCAACTGCCTTACCCTATTTGGTTCAAGAACACATGAAAGAATTATACATTGAATGGCTTTTCGATCAGTTTGTTCATTGTATTAACTCGTTGCGCTAGTTGGTGGTTGAGTTAGGTAGTTAGGTACACGCGATGTGCATTTGTTATTAGATGTTAAAGGGTTATATTTCAATGACGTGTGTACAGTCAACAAAACAGATAGGTATGCAGGGTCGAAAGATTTAGTTTTAGTTTTTTTAGAAACTGTTGCACATCTTCAAATGAAATTTGAATTAATTTAACCAATTGATTATTTTTCTTCATTTAATTTTAATTTCATTCGAAAACATCGATCGGTTTTTAAGAAAAAAACAATTATATCTTTCGACCCTGCATACCTATCTGTTTTATTGACTGTACATAATTATGTAAGTAGATTGTAATGAGGGTATTTAATCAATTTTCAATCCATTCCTGTAACTTTCAGGGCAAGTCTTTATGTTGTTTTTTATCAATTTACTAGCTTTATATTGGGTGTATTTTACCAATAACGAAGCTGAAAGGCACTTGTTCTCCGATTTTTTTTCCTAGGGACCACACCTTCTAGTTAGGAAGATATTGGGGGTCAATTTTTTGACAAGTATTTTTTTTAATACAAGATTTTGATGTTACAAGTTTACTTTAAATACCTCCATGACCCCCATATTATTAAATGCATTCATCAACACGTTTTGAGTGCATTTCTTCAGACCTAGAGTAAAAGATGATTTTTCGCTACAAAAAAATGGTTTCCCAGCAATATAATTTTTGCTCAGAGTCAGTTAAGTACTTGATGTACAGAATATTTGGTGGAAGGTCTGTTTACACCTTGTATAAACATGGCGAACTATCCATAGACACAACAACAACACAACAACAACACGCAACAACAACAACTACAACTTTTCTTAACCCCTTTTAGCTATGAATTTACAAGATAACTTCTTAACGACTTCATACAATAAGGGACTCATGAGCAAGCATGAATTGCCAGCATTCCAAACCCAGTGAATCTTTATAAACCTGACTTAACTTTAACACAAATTGGCTATAGCCAATTACATGGCCTATGTACTGTCAGTCTCACGGCCCCCATACTACCTTCCGAATATTTTTAGTACAGTATGAGCTACTCAAATTCTCATAGGTTTCGTGCCAATACAAGAGAAGACCTACATATTCCATAAAACAAGTAGAATACTCAAAATTTACGACAGAATCCGAAGCCACGCACTGTAATAAAATATCCAGTATAAAGGCCATTAGATAAACATGTGTGTGTACAGTTTACAAAATGATACAGAGGTAGAAATTAGAGGGAAAGTACGGTGAGCTATATCAATTGGGTACCCCAGTTGGGAACATAGGTGCTTTCAAGAGGGGTACCCACAACGTGACGCTGACTGTACCTATTGCAGTGTTTCCCTGCCTATTTAAGCCTGTATTCTGGGAGTCTTAAAGCCTTAAGTGTTTTTTAAACTGTGAAATTGAAGAGTAGTTAAAAAAATTGTGATTTCATGGACGGAAATTGTCATTCGCGAAAATAATCCTGAACCGTGAAGTAATTAAATTCTTTTCTTTTCTTTTGGAGAGAATGTTATAAACCCTTAATATTTGATCAAAGTAGGATTCTTTTCCATCAAAAGCTATTGTAATCGCAAAAAAAAAATTGAAAAAAATATACAAATTTAACCTTTTTATACAATAACTAACTTTTAATTTAATATTGCGTATTTAGTATTGTGTGTAGCACACCTATTCATTTATTTACTTGACTGTACATTTGTTAAGGGGTAGTAACAGGTTGCTAAGCACTTGTAAAGACTTGTCGTGACCCAGTTTCTTAAGGGCAACCCGATTGATTTTGGGTTTAACAAGGAGTTTGGTTGTATTGTCGGAAGTTATAATGATATGGGTTCCGTGAGTTGTTGACAGAATTTCGGCGAAAATCTTTAAACTTGTTTAAAGCAGGTGTTGTTATCTGAGTTCCAAATGCCAAAGATAGATTCGTAAGGTTAGAAGACGTTATACCTAGTTTAGGAGTGTTTAAATGTTTTTTTTTTAAGTCTTTTCTGTTTTTAGTCTAAAGGATGTTGTTAAAAATCGTGCTTTTCGTGAAATAAAGAATTATTATTGAGTTAAGTCGACGGACCTAATTTTTTCAAAGAATTGTTTTCTATAAATTCTGATAAAATATGTGTCTCGTTTGTGTAGTGGTCGCTAGCGAGACTGTAGAGCATGAGGTCTTTTTTTTTACGGATGGGAAATCGTCAAATGACTTCTCCCGCTCTGGGCAGAGCGGAAGGGAGTGTCAGACTTGTACTGACTAAAACCCATCCATGTTCCTTCCTTGCCCTTTGTGTTCCAGGGCCGCGGTATCTCTTTCGAACAGCTCGCAGCAGAGCATGACGTCTTGGTTTCAATTCCCAGATCGGGCAGTGTAATTTTTCCTAGGAATCTCCCAGTAGCAGCCACGGATTCTGGATTCATATCCCGTTGATGGCAATAGGCTCACCCCCTATTACATGGGACTTAAACAGAACTGGCGAAATGTGGGTGTACTATTAGGTACACCACTGGATAACCCTTCGGGGATAACATAATACGTGCGGATTTGTAATTGGCTTTCTGGAGACTGGTATGGTTTTTTAGTCATCCATGTACTAAATAAATAAATAAATAACAGGCCTGATGTAATGCAATATGTACAATCATTGCATTTACTCACTGCTTGTTTTAAAAAGACTTAGCACTCCCCAAACCGCAACTTTCCATTACGAAAAACTACCAAAAACATCATAATATATTACCTACACACCTTAGCTGGCTACAAAACCCCCGTAATATGGATCCTCTCTATTTGCGTAACCCCAGCGGCTATATTTTTATTTTTAATTCCTGACCAAACTCTTTGTTTGTATTGCTGATTTTGAATATTTAATCACAAGCAGAATACACGACAAACGTTTTGTGTAATGTAATTATTTTCTCGTTTATTTTTGTGTTGATCTGGTTTGTGTGTTTGCTTAAACTCGAGGCGTATAAATTGTGGATATTTTTTTTTTTTTTCATAATAAAATGAAAATAGATACCTATTTGTAGGGGTTGTTTAATTAATATGCTAAACTAGGCGAGCTGTACGCTATTAGGTACTGTCTCATAGTTTTTTAGCATGAAGGAAAAATATTTTATTCTTTACACATACACGTAAAGCAGTTTAGGTCAGGTACATAGTACTCGCAACCAGCGTGCGTTTATGATCAGATGTATGAACGTGGACGATGCAAAAGGAGTATGTATGTATCGTTGCTGGTGGCGAACTGTAGCTTCTCCCACGCGAACCCCCACGGAAACTAAGACGTGAATAAAGGGTGTAAAAAGTCTCTTAACGAAGCCGAAAGGCACTTGTTCTCCCCGTCATTGCGATATTTTTTTTGTTCTAGACCATACCTGGGAACCTTCTACTTACGGAGATATTGGGGGTCAAAGTTCCAACTTTTCACATGTTTTTAATGTATGATTTTTACTTTAAACACCTCCACGCCCCCCGTAAAAAGTTGTTTCCCAGCAATCATTTTTGCGTAAAGTTTATTTAGTTTGATAAGCATAATGCTTGGTTAACGGCTTCGTGAAGAGTCTGTTTACACCATGTATATGTATGATCGTACACATTGCATTAGAAAGTAAACTTCAAAGGTGTGTAATTAGCTTTCTAAACCAATTTCCTTTCGAAAGAGATTCCTTCTTAGCCGCAGAATGTTCTTATCCAAGCAAAGCATACCGTATACTCCCTTTTATAAAAAATACGATAGGTGCCTCCCTGAACGAACCACTTTCATATAATTTATTAGTTTATAATTAGTTAGGATGGTATGTAGTAAAGTTTTACAAATTACTCAGGCATGTGAGAGTTTATCGGGTTACACTCAAGTTTTTCATTAGCTTACGTTACGACTAGCTTATGCCCGCAGCTTCGTCCTCGTGAAGTTCGAGAATTTTCATACTACCGGGATAAAAAGTCTCCTATTTGTTAATCCAGGTTATAAACTATCTGTGTGGAAAATTTCATCCATATCCGTTCTATAGTTTTTGCGTGAAAGAGCAACAAATATTCATCCAGCCATCTATCCATCCTCACAAACTTTCACATTTATAATATTATTATAGTATAGAATATAGTAGTAGTGTAGGACAGTGTAGTTTGTGTGTTTTTATGTGACATTGTTTTATATAGGTTTCGGACCTGAATTAAATAAAATTATTATTCTTATTTTGATAGAAAGGATATAAAAGAAAGTTAGGGCTTTGCTGTAAGCCAGGTTCTTCTTATTCCGAAAAAAGGAATAGGTTTGTGATGAGTAAAAACTCAAATAAAATCAATATCTACAATAAAAAAGGTAACTCTGTTACCATTTCACGCCTCAACAGCTGAACGCATTTCGATGAAACTGCACTGCTGAACAGATAGACCATGACCTGGGTGAGTAAACTTTTTGTTTCAATACTACAACTCCGTGGTAGAATATCTGACCAATCAATCCACTTGTACAATCACATGCAATTGCAAATTTTATCACAATTTTCAAAATACTTGTAAAAATTCTTTTCTAACCTTTTTTCCACCTTATTACAACATCCAACTGATAAAAATTACCCAACATTAACTGGAATGAAGCGGAAAATCAATGTCACTTAATTATTAACGCACAATGGCTGGGCAAAGTGATTAATTATTTATTCTTATAGGTTTACACGCACGGGAAGTGTTCTCTCCTGTCTAGTGTAAGAGATAGGTAAATATTTAATACTAGCTGGGCAGTTCGTGAAATGATTGGTAATTGTTGTTTTAAGATACCGATAGGCCTGAGTATTCTTTTGTAATGGCATAACGTGAATTTACCGTTTTTTTTTTTAAATTATTAAATCTTTATGGACTTATAAAAATAATTAGGCAAATTAGTGCATGGGGCACCAAATTGCGTTTATGATGACACAGAGTTTTTAAGTGTTTTCGTAATTCTTAGTTTTTTATGTTATAGAATTTAATGTATATATTATATTTACTAGAAACGTCAATACTAGTAAATGCTTAGGTTTATTAGTATCTTTAAGTGAACTTTCTTAAAAAGGTTCAACTATTTTTTTACTAAAATATATTCCGGTTGAAAAATAAAATATATATTTTAAAGTATATAAATTGCGCTACTTAGTCCGTGCTACTTAAATGAAAATGGAGTATTCATAATAAATTAATTACGTAAACTGGCTTTAAAATAATTATTTGTTAAGTTTTATATTGATTGAATACTTCCAGCCATGCAAAATACTGTAGAAAAATCATATGATGTAGCGCATTCAATCGTCCTTTTGTCTCAAATCAAGATCTTTAAAATTTTCGTTTCATCTGTAAAATATTGTAATAATTCATATAATTAAAATACCCACATAATAATTACCCTTGTGTTCTCAGGTTAACCGTTACAACCACTAGAATAGCCGTACCCTTCACACGTACGTATTATAAATATAAACAAGAGAGGGAAACCTCCCCTTCTAATTAGTTCTAACCTAATTAGCGTGCCCTTCTTCAGCCGACCTTACCAACACCGCTTCACTGAACGTCAAATAATAAAATATTATTATTGATAAAAAAAATATTCAAAATAACAAAAAAAAAATAACAGAAAAAGTAATATTCAACTGTCAAATTCTATTGATGGTTTAAGTTTTGTTCATTCAAACTTACCTTGCTTTGTTAGCAGGAGGTCGCGATCCAAATTCAAAATTCACAAATTCGATTGGTCTGTGGTCGGGTGGTGGTCGGGGTGTGAAAGGTGGTAAGTACAATTGCGGGAGATTCGGAACGCGTGCGGCCAAGTCGGCTGCCCGTGGGACTATGCCGTGCGGTGCGATCCAAGCCAACGGACTCTTGTACTGTACCACTGTACAGTCGCAAGCACCAATATCTATACACTTGGCAATATTTAAAAGTGATTTGCTTCTACTTTATTGATGACACTTCCAGGTAATTACGACTAAGTATTTTGGAATTCATCAATTATTATGAAATAGGTCTCACTTTCGTCATTTCACGAAAAAAAATAGCTTTTGAATTGAGGTAAGTGTGAACATATTGGTGTTGAAGACTGTACTACGGTATATCAATAAGTTTTATGGATTTACCGTTTGTTTGGGAGCCTTTTGTATGTAATTTTTATTTGGATGGATGTTTTTTATGAATTGTTTTTGTGTTAGGCGTTATTAAAATAATTGTTGTTTATGTCTAGGGTACCTTGTGAAAATATAATCCAAAGAAGTCTAACTAGAATCTATTAAAGTTTACCTTCTTTATAGTCGCTAATAACCTTTGATGCAATCAAGGCGAATCTTGCAATATCTTCTTTAACCATTAATTCCAGTCCCATACTGGGGCATTGGGTACGCCAACATGCCACTGTGGCGTATAATAAATAATTGTTTTGATTTCCTGGTTGATGTAAGTACTCGTACTAACTCTAGTTTCTAAGTTGTGTGTTGTACTAACCAAAAGGACGTATGGTCTGAAATAAAATAATTTATTTTATTTATTACGTATTAAGACTCATCAAATAAAAAGGCACAGGCGTCGTTTAAAAAATATGGGGTGAAAAGGACAATTTACAGACATAGCATTTTTATTTCAGGCCTCGTTTGTTATTGTCACGTAAATAGAATTAAACAAGTTGTATGTAAATGTGAGGTATCCTAATGGCAATAATGGGTATTAAGAGGTTTTACATAAAATACATTTACTTTGAATTCAATTTGTTCAGTGCTTTGGGAGTGAAATGAGATTTTTTTATGTAAGTCATTACTAAGCGATGCGATTTTCTGTTAGTATTCTGGAAAATTAAGTTTTTGAAATAAATGAATAAATGTCACCTAAGTCGTTTTTTACCATCTTTCACCATGTTGTTTCTTAAGCA
Organism: Lycophotia porphyrea; assembly: GCA_950005105.1. Taxonomy (NCBI): domain Eukaryota; kingdom Metazoa; phylum Arthropoda; class Insecta; order Lepidoptera; family Noctuidae; genus Lycophotia; species Lycophotia porphyrea. Next base: position 7,545,183 of record OX465409.1, read on the forward strand.
ATCTTACTGATGGTTTTCATCTAACCATAGAGCCTAGATAATCAGGAATAACTTAAATATGTATTTCTAATAAGACTCTTGGCATAATGGACTTAGTTTTTAGGTATCTTTTGTCAATTCAGTACAAAAGATCGTCATCGTCGTCGATTTTTTAAGTTAAACAGTGTTTGGCAGTGTTAACCTTTTGAGCTGAAAAATTACGTTTTACAGTAGGACTCACGCCATCAAAACATTGTGCTGATGGATGGATTGAATAGTAAGGAGGTCCTGGAGGTGTTTTAAGTAAAAATCTTACATTAAAAACATGTATTTAAAAAAAAAACCTGTGAAAAAGTTGGAATTTTGACCCCCAATATTTCTGTAACTAGCTTCCCAGGTATGATCTAGAACAAAAAAAAATGATCACAATGACGGGGAGAACAGATGCCTTTCGGCTTCATTAAGAGTCTGTTTACACCCTTTATATCGAATTTCTTTCGTGCCTCGGAAAGCACGTTGGTCCCGGCAGTCATTTATAAATCTTTGACAGTCGTTACAGGCAGTCAGTGGCTCAAAAGTCCAACGACCAGTTCTCACCAAGAGATATCGTTTTACCCAGAACTAACTGGGTTGTGGAGGTCAGATAGGCATCTGGTTAAACTGGAAGCCGACCCTAAACAATAGTTGGAAACAGGCTAGGTAGATGACTTTGTCTAACCCCACGGATAGAATTGCAAGCATTGATGAATCTATCCATATATTTATCTTTTTTTTTTCGGATTGGTAGTCATCAAGTGACTTCTCCCGCTCTGGGCGGAGCGGAAGGGAGTGTCAGACTTGTACTGACTAAAACCCATCCATGTTCTTTCCTTGCCCTTTGTGTTCCAGGGCCGCGGTATCTCTTTCGAACAGTTCCGCAGCATGTTTATCATCATCTACTCTCTATTGGTCAACAAAAAGGTGTTCAATTAAAATAACAACCATGCATTCCCAAAGGATCACTATATTTTCACACAAGAGATAAGCCTTAAATAAATTACAGGTAAAATCCAAACCCCTGTTCATTTATTCAACTCAATCGAACTAAATCGACTAACCCAGTTGTCAAATCCATCCGCTATCGACGTTCAGTTAATTATAAATCGGATGGCGGCAGCCGACGATGCGTGCTTTCACCTCACTGCTGTTCAATCAATGGTTTAGAAGCGCATGGTAGGTATTCAGTTCTTCTTCATTTTGACCGGAGATTTGTGTCTACTTCTTGAGGTTAGAATTGAATGTTTCTTTTTAGGTTTACAGAAGATAATAATACCTAATGCCTTAATTAATTTTATTTGGTCAACCGTATAAACATAAATTGCAGCCGTAATCATCTCATTTAACGTAGCTTATTCTTCTTGTGTTTTTTATGATTATTTGTTTGTTACGCAATGTGTAGCGCAAATAAATATATTACCTTCTTTTTTCTATAAAGACAATTCTACTGATGAGAGACATATAAGTGGAAAACAACTCTCTGAAGATCTCCCTTTCAAGAGTAAAGAATATTTTCATTCCAAGAAGCGACGCATAATTTATAACTACGCGGTAATTCTAGTCCATTGTTAGACCACTGCGTTTTATATTTCCTTACCTCCCAAGTTTTGGTGACTATGGATCCTAACGTCGAGCTTTAAACTTAATATTATGTAATAAAAAAAAAACAATATAAAATTAATCTATCCAAAATAAACCTCACAATTTCCAATACTGCTCACTACTCAATAAAGTAAACAAAAGTGAACGTTGATAAATGTCATCGCTGCCATAAAGTTAATTATAAATGTGCTGTCTAACCATGCGTGCAGCTACCTCACTGTCGATCGATTTGGTTTGAGTAAACAGATTTTTTTTTGTTAGTGTGTTATTGATGATAGATAATTATGCTATTTATTTTCGTATTTCTCACTTATCACTCAATCAATGTTTAATGGAATTAGATTATAGAAGTCTGAGTCTGAGTTTTAGAGTTATTAATTATTAAATATTGTTAAATATTATTATTAATTATTTAATTATTGTTATTTATAATTATTGGTTATTATTCTGAAAAATACTTTTTATGAATGTTAATACGTGAACAAATATATTGCGAATAGGTTTTGGTGGTATTAGGTTGTAAGTATAATCGGGCAAGACAGTTGTCGCAATTTATATAAGGTGTTAAAAAATTAACTTTAAGAATTTCGTGTGGGCATTGTACTCATTATTATCAACAACTTTTACTATGGGACGAACGCTGAAATCGCGAAAAAAAAACAGTTGTTCCATACATTTATGCACACGTAACTCAATAAAATGTATGGAACAGCTGTTTTTTTTTGGTTTCAGCGTTTGGTTTACGGTTGACCAAATAACATTGACGCACAAACGGGTATCATGTATACAGTACCATTTTGAATCCCCCCTGTTCCATACATTTTGACCGTGTAGGTATTGGACTTTTATAGGAAGAAGCAATTTTTGAAGTTATACTTCTTTTGGCGCGTTAGGGAAAAATGATGAGAGAAAATTTTTACGATGCGCGCGCACACCGTCACGAAAAACCGACACCCTGAAGTTAGCTAGTCAACATACACCCTGAAGTTAACTAGTTTTACTTTACTTCTCCCAATGTTTGTCTACTTTCGTAGTGTTTGACAAGCCTTTTTTTTTTACGGATGGGAAATCATCAAATGACTTCTCCCGCTCTTGTACTGACTAAAATCCATCCATGTTCCTTCCTTGCCCTTTGTGTTCCAGAGCCGCGGTATCTCTTTCGAACAGCCCGCAGCAGATATTGACAAGCCTAGTTTATTATTTTTAATCTACTGCTGGAGCTAGGAGGTTAGGTTGTATAGGTAATTGATATTAGACCTTGTTATAAACTAGTTTACTTTCGTTTATGTTCTAGAAAAGAATAATTTCTAACGCGTATACATACACTTTTAAAAAAAAAAACCTAGGTAAAATATGCGCATGTCCCTTCCACCCTGAATAGTCATGACGTCATTTTAGTCTTCAACATGTACTAAGCCTTCTAATAAACATTTTTCACACGGTAACCAGATGAATGAAGGTCGGTTTCCTAGACTACCAGGCTCCACCGAAAGAAACATTTGTGCGGTACTGTCCCGCACACCGGTGAGATCGAACCAAAACACTAATCAACGCGGTCCGGCACTTACGTTTTTAGGGTTCCGTACCCAAAGGGTAAAAACGGGACCCTATTACTAAGACTTCACTGTCTGTCCGTCTGTCACCAGGCTGTATCTCATGAACCGTGATAGCTAGACAGTTGAGATTTTCACAGATGATGTATTTCTGTTGCCGCTATAACAACAAATAATAAAAATATAAATTATTTAATATATAAAGGGGGCTCCCATACAAGAAACGTGTTTTATTCGGTTTATTGTACGGCACCCTTCGTCCGCGAGTCCGACTCGCACTTGGCCAGTTTTTCTTTTCTATTTGAATTTCGAAAAAGTGTCTATCTCTTTCATATTTATACTGTGCTAGACATTCTTTTCAAATGACCACAAAGGTTGCGTCTCCTCAGTACTCTCTGAAGATTAGGTATTGCGAAATTCGGAAGGTATTCAGACGTAGTTCTGTGATTAATTGCTTGAATAACATTGAACCCTTTTAGGGGCAGTCCGGGAGGGACAAATGAGTTCGATTTCGAATAAATTATGTGTGGCTAATGGGTATTGATGCTCGGTATCTTAAGTTCACAAATAAATTTAAAATAGCCGTTGATCCTACAAAGTTATTTACATAAAATACAAGTTCTTCTCGAACTCAGCATCTGCCTAGCCTTTTCCCAACTATGTTGGGGTCGGCTTCCAGTCTAAAAGGATGCAGCTAAATCCCAGTACAGCATTTACGCGGAGCGGTGCCTATCTGACCTCCACAACCTAGTTAGTACAGAGTAATACGACCACATGGTAAGACTGGCTCTCAGACTTTTAGGCCACTGAGTACCTTGGAAGAATGGAAGAAAAATCTTGCTGCGCCGACAGGAAATAAAATGGGACGAGGGTAGGAAGACAATGATGTATTCGTTCATACGTATCGTACAGACGCCAAGCACATCAAGCTACTACAAACTGTCAAATTTCTTTAATAGATTTTCAACTTTATCTCTGTAGCATTAGGTTTAAGGTTGGTTGGGAAATCTGACAGTTACGGGTAGCTTGACCTGCTGGCGTCTGTACATAGTAAAGTATCTACCTGGGTTTACCCTGTTTCTACTAGGTCACCAATACTCGGTAATCAAGGATGAATGAGCATTAAAGTAAAATTACCAAAGAAAAAACTGGCCAAGTGCAAATCAGACGATCGCGGACGAGGGGTTCTGTACCATTATCTATACAACATTAGACAAAAAAATCACGTTTGTTGTATGAGGACCCCATTAAGTATTTATTTTATTTTAATTTAACTATTTATTTTTAAAATGATTATACAGCAAAATATTCCGTGAATATTTCAAGCGTCTACCTAACGCCGTTACGTTAATATCGAGCAAAAAACGGCAAAAAAACACGTTTGTTGCATGGGAGCCCCCTTAAATATTTATTTTATTCTGTTTTTAGTATTTGTATAATAATACATCTGCAAAATTTCAACTGTCTAGCTATCACGGTTCATGAGATACAGCCTGGTGACAGACGGACGGACAGACAGACAGACAGACGGACGGACAGCGGAATCTTAGTAATAGGGTCCCAGTCCGAATCCTAAAAACACTACACCTGATACATAATTGTGAAACTTAATAAAAATACCAATCAGCCTAGTGAACTTTAACCGGAATAATAAAAGACAAGCAAATCAATCTGCCGCGAACACTATCGCCCACTGAGTTAATTATAAATCGTATCAACGGCCGACGATGCGTGCTGTCACCACACTGCTGGAACAAAACAATTTCCTGCCCTTTCAGTGGATGATGTAAGGAAATTGATTTTTGTTAGGTTATATATTAATAGGTATTCATTCATTTTTATTACTTACTAGGAAACAATTTACGGTCTTGTTTGGAAAAAAAAATCTTCTTTATCGTCTGGCTAGTGCCTAACCTGGTGTCAGAGTTTTTATGCCGCACATGGGCCTCTGACTTGGCTTTACATGGCCATCAAGCCAAGCAAATAGATTGAATCCTGCTTGCAACTATTATTCAATTTAAAATGTGTTTGTTTCTGCATTTCAGTTTTTTTAAACACCCTTAATTTTGGTACTCTTCTCGACGGGTTTGGAAGAACAAAAAGTTCGAACTTCACGTTCGAATCGGCAATTTTTCTGTATCATCAAATTTTAACTATTTTGAAGCATGAACTTAGCGATTTCAATAAGTACCTTTTTTCATCGAAGCAGTCAAGCAAAGGGAAAATACAATTAGCCAGTTTAATAAAAGCGAACAATGCGTTCGCTCACTTATAAATAATTCACAAACAAAACGAATTATTCCAAGTCTTAATCAAAATGAAAGAAAAACATTACTATCAAAGAGACTAATAATTGTACAATTGATGTGGAAAACTTAATTAAAAACAAACAATCAACAAGATGGAATTGATTAAAATTGTGCATTTATAAATAACAAATACATAAATAATTAATAATTAGCGTGTACTAGGAGGTTCCTTTGATGTTAGTGTTCATTTAGAAACTTTATTCTCTGACTAGCTGTTCTCATATAGTACATTATGGTACAAGTGTGTAACGTTGGTGATTACCGCTGAGGCGCCATTGAGACCCGAGCCGTTAGGTGAGGGTCTTAAGAGAGCCGAGGACGGTAATCATCAATACACACGTGTATCATACGACGTTTTTCAACACACTTGTGAAGAAAATAATACTAAAAAATAATTTTATTTAGTAGATAAAAAGTTTATTTAGAAAAACAATTATTAAACGTGCCGTTAGTAAAATCAAATTGATTATTTGTAAATCAGATAGATTATTTGTACTATTGCACACGATCTTTTTTTGTATCGAAACTTTAAGAACAAAGCAACTCAACCAATAAAATAAAAAAAAAAACCCTATAACTCACTTGTGAATAATAGCAATGAAAAAGTCACAGTTTGATTACAGGTGTCTTTATGTGCCTAATTGCGGTGAAATTAGAGCCATTTTATGAGCAAGTGTGTTGATAAAAGTTTATTTGTACAATTGAACACGATTTTTTTTTGTATCGAAACTTTTTTAAGAACAAAGTAACTCAACCAATAAAATAAAAAAAACCCTATAACTCACTAGTGAATAATAGCAATGAAAAAGTCACAGTTTGATTACAGGTGTCATTACGTGCCTTATTGCGGTGAAATTAGAGCCATTTTATGAGCAAGTGTGTTGAAAAAAATATTACTTCCCATACTTGTATCGGATTTTGTTAACAATTTACAGGGTTTTAACTGTTTTTGCACGGTACTCTTATTATTTTTTGAAAATAAAAGTAGCCTAAGTTACTCCTTAGATTAGGTATAACATCAGCTACGTGCCAATAAAAGTCGAAACAGGCGATTTATTTTGTTTTCTTGGGGAACACTCACGACCTGTGATAAAAAAGATTACTGGAATCGTTTACGTTGCAAAATAGCACTATAAACATATTTTGGTTATTTTTATAGTGCAATTCTGTGACATAAACTTTGCAGACAACACTATTTTAGTACTAAAAAGCGTTTCTCGACACTTTTACATTTCAACGATAGAGCTGATTTATCACCATTAGAGCCTTTATGTAATGTTTATAGAATAAATCAGTGACTAAACTCGGGCCTATTTATGGTTCTGTAAACGTTTACAACATCAATATAGTACTAGTCATGAAAACTAATTAGCACGCACTAAAACGTTCTCAGGACTTTTATAGTACTACATTTTGTTACTTGGGGATGCAGCCGTTTTGGAGATTAACAAAAATGGTTTTTATTGTTTAGTTTGCAATTACAAACAGACACTTCACTTTTATTTATTTCTATAGATTTACAATTTATTGGCTATCTTTTAAGTTGCCGGCAAAGTTACTCGAGTATATGAATCAGTTTTACTATAGAAACTAACTCTGAAATAGCAAAATACGCATACGAGTTATACATTTTCAAAAGTAAGTAGGTCGGTTGAATTTATGTTTGAAAAAGAAGATTGCTTTTTCCTCGATATTTCAGAATGGCTACAAGCTACAACCTCATTATTGAGATATTTTTCATTCTGTCTTGTCTTTGGTGCATCACCTTCTATTTGAGCTATCTAACCTACTACTAAAAAGGTGCTTATAAGTAGCATTATAAGCACCTTTTTTTTTCGGATGGGAAATCCTAAAATGACTTCTCCCGCTCTGGGCGGAGCGGAAGGGAGTGTCAGAGTTGTACTGACTAAAATCCATCCATGTTCCTTCCTTGCCCTTTGTGTTCCAGGGCCGCGGTATCTCTTTCGAACAGTCCCGCAGCCGTGCAAGGCATTATAAGCACCTAAAAGTATAAATAAGAAGACTTCTAAGAGAGTACAAACTCTTTCCTCACGTAAACTTAAATACAGTTAGTGGCACTTACAGGGTGTTCTAAAAATAAAGGAGTGGCACAAAGTACCCGCGGCGACGCTGACAAGTGCCAACCGACACTACGTGATGCACTTACAGCTTATAGAATTAAAGCTCTTCGTAAACTAGGCTATGGGAAGTTTCCTTAATATTATTGTCAGTTTAGAAAGCTTGTTGGACTTTTGATAATAGAAAGGAGTGACGATAATTTTCACAATGAAAAGAGCAACGGTGAAGGTTTGAACTCAGGAGCTCTTGCTGCACCTTATGTATTAAGCCATAACCACATTTTTTCTTAATGGTCAAATAATATTATCACTATCACTACATATTATAAAATAAAGTCCTCCGCCGCGTCTGTCTGGCTGTTCGCAATAAACTGAAAAACTGCTGCACTGATTTTCATGCTGTCACCAATGGATAGAGTGGTGCTCGAAGAAGGTTTTAGTATATAATTTGTCAAGTTTTTGTATACATTGGCTAAAATATAATGATATTTGTTGGAGGTGTCGGAAAAAAATAAGCCGAGTGGGAGCTTTCAACGAAAACGCTGCCTAAACCCTTTGAGATATAACATAATGATGTATGGTGGAATCCCTGGAATATGTTCCCTGGAATATGGGTTGCGGGAACGGGATCAGAATTTCATGATTACTTTTGATCGCGATAACCGACATCCACGAGGGCAAAGCGGCGGGCATCAGCTAGTTATTATATAAAAAAGCTCCTTGACAGATTGCACAGCTTAAACGACTGGATCTAGAATTCTAGAAAAAAAAATAGATTATCATCAAAAAAATAGAGATCTAGAAGCAGGAACGCTTGCCACTTCTCATGCTGATCTCAGCGGGTCAAATAAATCGGCTTCAAATTCACTCAATTTTAAATAACTCCATTTTTGTAATTGCAAAAAATATTCAGACCAAAACAATTTTTAGATACGCACGGAAAACAAATTGTTTTACATTTATACAATCTCTGTCCACAAAGTTTTCTCCTTGCGAAGGAGGAAAACAATCTCATGCCTTTATTTGATTAATTCCGCGAAGTTCGACTCAGTTGGATAGAAATATCATAATGTTAGCTGAGAAAGCATTTTATAAGCTAGAACTTGATAACTTTCTGTAGCAAGAGAAGGACATATAACTCAAGTTATTTAATTTTGTAGATAAAGTAATACAGTTGACCTGGATGGCATGGATCGATCTCAGGTAAATAGGTATTTATTTAAACAATCATTGAAACATCATCATGCCTTACCTTTTCCCAACTATGTTGGGGTCGGCTTCCAGTCTAACTGGATGCAGCTAAACACCATTATTTTACGTGGAGCGACTGCCTATCTGACCTCCACAAGCCAATTAGTACTGGATAATACTATACTCCTGTGTAAGACTGGTTGACTGACATTAAAACTGATCTAATTACCTGTTTTTACATCAACAAGCTTAATATTCCTACTTATAGAACTATTATAAAGTTACATAAAGTTTCTCAAAATAGAATTTATAATAGAGACAGTATTAATCAAAGTTAATTTCATTTATTTAATGTCCTGAGGCCCTAGCACGAGGGTGCTGTTTAAACGTAACGTAACTACGTTTACGTATGTTTTTAAAATAATATACAGGGTGTAAAAAGACTCTTCACGAAGCTGTCAACCAAGCATTCTGTACATAAAACTAAGTAACTTTACGCAAAAATTATTGCTGGGAAACGACTTTTTTTGGGTTAAAAATCACGTTTTACGGTAGGACTCAATGTTGCGCATTCAAAACATTGTGCTGATGGATGGATTGAATAGTACGGGGGTCGTGGAGGTGTTAAAAGTAAAAATCTCACATTAAAAACATGTATTTAAAAAAAAATCTTGTGAAAAAGTTGGAACTTTGACCCCCAATATCTCCGTAACTAGAAGGTTCCCAGGTATGGTCTAGAGTAAAAAAATTATAGCAATGACGGGGAGAACAAACGCCTTTCGGCATCGTTAAGAGTGTTTTTACACCCTTCATGTGAAACGTAGTATTTTTAATATAACAATCGACGTCTTTACGTTACGTTTGCACCGCGCGCTCACGCTAGGGCACTGAAAACAACGGTTACGCGTTACTAGAGTGACGATTAAAACTTTAGGAAGTAATTATCAAACTAAAAGCAATTATGATTAATTCTGAAATAAAGTGATGATGTTTTTGGACAACATTTATTTAAAAAGGTTGTCTACATATTTTGTAGATTAACTTTCAGGAAATATATTCGTGTTTGTTTATATTTACGGTTCTACCGTTCTATTTGTTGGGGAGTAATCAAATGTACTACGCAGTTTTTTTTTTTGTTAAAAATGCCAATAAAATATTTCTTTAGGCCGGTACAAAAACTAAAGTCTCAACGGAGTGTACCTATAGATCTATACAAATAAACAAAATTGAAGTGTCTGTGTATAATTTCAAATCATCAGCTTTTTACTTAATGTATAAAGGGTGTAAACAGACTCTTAACGAAGCCGAAAGGCACTTGTTTTACCCGTCATTGCGATCATTTTTTTGTTCTAGACCATACCTGGGAACCTTCTAGTTACGGAGATATTGGGGGTCAAAGTTCCAACTTTTTCACAAGTTTTTTTTTAAATACATATTTTTAATGTAAGATTTTTACTTTAAAGAGCTCCAGAACCCCCTAATTATTCAATCCATCTATCAGCACAATGTTTTGAGTGCGTTACATTGAGTCCTACTGTAAAACGTGATTTTTCAGCCCAAAAAAAAAAGTCGTTTCCCAGCACTAATTTTTGCGTAAAGTTACTTAGTTTGATGTTCATAATGCTTGGTTGACGGCTTCGTGAAGAGTCTGTTTACACCCTGTATTAAAATATAATATGGTACTTATAACAAAAAAACATTGTTTTAAATTTTGGTCTGTCTGTTTGTTCCGGCTAATTTCCGAAACGGCAGGGCCGATTTTAACGAAACTTCTACTAGCTGATTGCTAGTGTTATAAGCAGTAACTTACTATGTACCTTTTTTAGAAAAAGGATGAGGGTTTCGTTGTAAAAAATTAAAAACCTTGAAATTGTTAACAAACTCCGATTCAAATAGAGAAGTCATATTTTTATAATAAGTTCACGCTGACGAAGGTCGCGGGGCACAGTTAGTAATTTCTAAAAGGTCTAAACAAATGCTACGAGTACTCGTAGCAGCGTAGCGCGTCTACGAAATGTGTAGAGCTCTCGTAGACGTCGGTGTGGTTGAAGAAAAACAGTGTGTTCACTTACAGTGTGTTTTTGTTTGAGTAATTAAAATGTTGTCTGTATTTTGTTGACCTTTAATGAACTATGTTTTGCAAAGAATAAGTAGTGGAAAAGCTTTCATAAAAATAAATTGAAAATTTTCTGAATTTTTCCTCGTAATTCACGGTCTTTGTTGTCCTCATTACCCCATTTTTATCAAACAGAGAGGTTTTTGCACTATATATTATCATTAGAAAATGAAAAGCTGGCTGGCAAAAATCGTATTATTTAAATAAGTTCCAGAATCATCAGAGAAATAAAAAAATACCGTAATGATGCCCTTCGTTATAATGATGAAACTCATTCCATTAACAAAATTAAACACAATATATTTTCTTTTCTACTATTTTGATGAAACAGTTTACGTACACACACATATAAAGAAAAACACCTTTTTCTTGATTATACCTTTTATTCGTACACCTGCACTGTTAGACGATCGAACAACGACTGACTCTCCATTAGAGCTTACTAATTCAAGTGCCATTTACCCCACCTAGAAATAACGATGATTTCATAACCGTTATTTCAAAGTGTTGTCAAAGTAAAAATATATTCTATTTCACAATTGAAATTACATTTAAGAATTAATTTAAATAAAAACAATGTTACAATAATAATATGATAATTCCATAGTAAAATCAAACATTTTTGTAATCAAATTCCGGAAATCACAACACTCGGCCATCCGACGGCGTGCTAACTCCGAAGCACGCAATAATCACAACACTGAGGCAATTACATCAAAAGCAAAATTAATAAATTAACGTTAATCAAAATCATAATACATAAACACATCACATTGATACATACATCTTACTTAGTTCGTACATGATTAAAGGAAAAGTGAATAAACACAGCATATCACTTAAAAACTATTAATAATATCTACTTTCTAACTACATACATAACAATTTTAGTTTACATCTATTTGTCCGACTCTGAATTATCGGAATTATCATTATTCGAGGCGGACGAATCAGATTCTGACCCTGACGACTCTTCAATTCCCAACGATTGGATATGAATCCACGGTCGCATTCTATCGGCAGCTACTACACTTGAATATTTTTTTGTATTTAACCCTGGCACATTGACAATTTCGTATCTATCATTACCTAAACATTTTGCTACTTTATACGGACCGATAAATTTAGGTAGTAATTTCTTGCTTTTTCCATCATTATTAAAATTAGTTTTTGTAATTTTTACTAAATCACCAACTGAATAGGAGATAGCAGGGGATCTTTTAGAGTCATAGGTCTCTTTCATACGTTTTTGATTTTGGTTGATATTTTTAGAGGCCTCATTTCGTATTTCATCAATATTAGAAACAGGTGGGGATAAATCTTCTACCTCGAAATTAGATTCGTTACTTTCTAACATGTTTTCAGTTGCACCATTGAGTTTAGTGCCGAATAACAATTCTGACGCACTTTTTTTTGTTGTTGCATGAATGGTGTTGTTGATGCCCCATTGTACGTACTTTACCCAGTTGCTGGTTTGAGTAGACAAGGCCGTAAGAATCGTCTGGTTGAACCTTTCTGCTTGGCCATTCGCTCGAGGGCAAGCAACTGCGTTTAGCACGTGTTTAATACCTTTACTAGCACAAAAGTCTTTAAACTGTTTCGAGGTAAAAGCTGTCCCACGATCTGAAATTATTCTAGTCGGAGCTCCAAAATCATTAAATAAGTTTTCGAGTATTTTGACAACATTTTTAGTTTTAGTATCTTTCACTGGTCTAGCAAAGAGGTATTTTGTAAATGCATCAACTATGGTTAAAATATAATTATTACAATTTTTACTGCGCACAAATGGTCCCAAATGGTCCAAGTGTAACGTGTGGAATGGTTTTGCAATTTTCTCAATAGGGTGCAAGAGCCCACTACGTGTTCTTGCCGAATTATCTTTGTTAAAAGCACAATCAATACAAGAAGCTACATATTTTTTTACATACCGTCTTAGTTTAGGAAACCAATATTGACTTTGAATTCTTTCAAGTGTTTTTGTATAACCAAAATGGCCTAGATCGTCGTGGTTGGCCTTACAAATTTGCCACCTGGCATTTTTAGGAATAACTAAACGAGTATCATCTTCTACTTTTCTATATAACGCATGGTTTTTAATCACAAAGTTTTTTTTTATGTCTATATTATCTTCATCAAGATTGGGTTTTAAAATTTTGACAATTCTTTGTAGTTCTGGATCGGCCATTTGCAACGTAAGTATCCAGCTTTCTGTTGTTATACTGAGGACCTTTACCGTGTCAGTTATAGTCATATCGTTTTGGGGAAAATTCCTGCTTAGAGCATCGGCATGGCTCATTTTGCACCCGGGTCGGTATTGAATATGGAAGTCAAATTCACTGATCTGTAGCCACCAGCGTGCAATGCGAGGAATTAAATCTCTTTTAGTTAATGTTGTCTTCAGAGCATTGCAATCTGTGTATACAGTAAATTTTAGGCCTAAGAGGTAAGGTCGAAACTTTTTTAGGGAGCAAACTACTGCTAACGTTTCTAGCTCGTATGAATGGAAATAGCGTTCATCGGAAGTAGTCTGCCGACTGAAATAGGCCACAGGTTTTAACATTCTAGGGTCTGCTTGCCATTGCAGTAAGATCCCTCCTAATCCTAAAGAACTGGCATCTGTATGCAGCTCAGTTTCCAATGTTTGATCATATAGAGCAAGTAGGGGGCGTTCTATTAAATTATTTTTCAGTGTTAAAAAGGAGTTATTTTGGTCACGCTCCCATTTCCAAGGAGTATTCTTTTTTAGCAAATTGGTAAGGGGCCTAGCAATCTCACCGAACCCCTTAACAAACCTACGGAAGTAACTTGCTAGGCCTAAAAATTGGCGCACCGCATGAATGTTACTTGGAACAGGGAAGTCTCTGACAGCAATTATCTTTCTTTCACTAGGTTTAATGCCTTCTGCGGAAACTTCATAGCCTAAATATTCTATAGTTCTGTCGAAGAAACTACATTTGGATAGCTTTAAGGTAAGACCAGCGTCACGAAGTAGTCCTAAGATTACTTCCAGCTTTTTGAAACCCTCTTCAATAGTAACAGACGGGATAAGAAGGTCATCCATATAAGCAAATACAAAATCGAATCTTTTTGAACCCAACAATCTGTTAATCATCTTTTGAAAGACAGCCGGGGCATTGGCAAGTCCGAACGGCATGCGTTTAAATTCGTAATGACCGTCCGGAGTAACAAACGCAGTGAGGTGACGGCTGTCCTTCCCCATCGGTATCTGATAATACCCTGACGCAAGGTCAAGCGTAATAAAGAATTTATAACCACTCAAATTTGAGATTTGGTCATCAATTAAGGGTAAGGGATATTTATCTTTTACAGTTTTATTGTTAAGCGCTCTGTAATCAACGCAAAGTCTCGATTCTCCATTCTTTTTTTTTACAATCAATATAGGACTTGCATAGCTGGACTCCGATTCTTGGGCAATATCGTTTTTCACTAAATCGTCTACTATTTCTCTAACCTTGGTACGTTCATGATGAGATAATCTGTAGGGCCTGTAAACAACTGGGGTCTTGTCATGCAGGTCTATATTCATTGCAGTTTCATTAGTACAGCCTATCTCACCAAGAGTAAGAGCAAAACATTTTCTAGATTTCTGCAAAAGTTCATAGAGTTTTTCAAAAGTGGACTGATCAATATCTTGTCCAGTTTTAATGTCAGATATAGATCTGACATTAAAACTGGACAAGATATTGATCAGTAGTGAGAGGCGTTAGTGCTGGAGTTTTAGAATCTGAACTGATAGATACGGTTTTAGTTTCTGTAACGCGATTTACCCTGGCTATTAACGCATTTGCTTGAAGTTTTAAAGGGGCTGTTGTTAATGAAGTAACAAATACAACCGCTTTACTGTTAATCATTTTATAACAGCCTTGATGTAAGTGATATTCTTGATTTGGATTCATTCGTGTACTTCCATCAAGATAGATATCGCCCGAGTAGGGTTCTTTGGCGCAGACTTCCACCAACCCACCTCTGACTATAGTCATATCCTTCTCGACATATATATTTAGGCTTCCAATTGATGTATCAGTTACTTTGTGAGAAGGAGTATAATAAAAAATCAATTGCTTATTATCTTTCATAACAGTTACAGAAGGTAGTTCGGTAAAATTCTGCCCTACCAAGACTGATGCTGACAAATACTCATCACCAACCGCTAAGACAACTAACTCGGTTTCGATTTCATCAATTCGGATTTGTATAGTAGATTTAAATTTCGGTTTGGTTATTAAATTACCAAAACCTTTTATTATAGGCAGATCTTTACAAATTTCTTTAAGACGAAGTTCTTTTGCTTTCGAACATTTAATCAACGTACAGTCACTCCCAAAATCCACATATGCGTCAATCTTGGACCCGTTGATACAAATATTCTTTAAAAACTTATCATGCGGAATAGTAGTAGGAAGGGTAGAATGAGATTGATGCATTATGGTTGAACTTCCGTCAATATTTACCGTTTCATTATTGTCAGTAGTCTTATTTGAATTGATTTTTAAAACTTTTTTGTCCACCGATTGCTGAATGTCTTTGCTTTTAGTAACATGAGATAATAATGGTTTTCTATTGCAGCTATCCGAGTTATGACCTACCCTGCCACATTTAACGCATTTAATTAACGGTTTAGGACAATTATTATAATTGTGTCCTCGCTCGCGACAGTTAAAACAAGATGGATCATAATTCCTACTAGAATTACTAGTTGAAGCTCCGTTTTGATTATTCGTAACACGCAATTCTCTCTTTTTGCCTGAATTAAATGTAGACTGCGTTTTAGGGGGTTCTTTCGATGTGCCAGGTTGTTGGGAAGCTAAATAGTTCAATAAGTTCTCCGGTTTTTTTACACCGGAGTGCTTGCGCACCGTTTCTTATGGAACTATCATTGATTCCATAAATTATACAATCTACTGCCTTTCGGCCATCAATTTCACACCTACTGAGTAACGCTAACTTATCGTAGAAATAGTCTCTTAAAGTTTCATCCGTACGAGACTTCCGGTTAAGCATCTCTTCTAGCAATTTTCCGAAATTTTCGTCACTTGGGAAAGCCTTTCTCATTTTAGATTGCCATTTGTTCCAAGAATAATTGAGCGTTGGCAAAGATTCGTACCACTTTTTTTCTAAACCACAAAGTTTTTGAAGGGCATAATGTATTGTTTGTTTTTCACTCCAATCATAAATTTTCGCACATTCATTCACTTTTCTTAACCATCGCTCAATATCTTGGGATCTATTATCAGGGTCAAAATCTGGAACTACATTAGTGGTTGGAACATTCTTACTTGAACCTTTTTGTATCGCTGCTATGATTTTCAGAAGATCATCTGCAGTCAGTCCTTCCGAAACGCGCTTCGATTTGACAGGTATCTCTTCAGAATCACTCGAAGAAGATCTCCGGCGACGTCTTCTAGGACGCTCTGGAGTGAAGCTTTCAACACGCTCTGGGGTGAAGCTTTCATCACGATCTGGAGTGGAGCTGTCATTTCGTCGGCCTGAAATGTTTTTCAAGCACTTCATATCTTTTATGTATTTAGTGTCCTATCCAAAATCTTCAAACCAGATCAGTTTCTTCATAATCATTAACTTTTATACTAAAGATAAAGGCAACCCAACTGACGCCTAGTTTCGCAAGCGGTCCACTAATACTACTAAATTGCATCGTTCTAACTCGGCAAATGTACAATAAGGTAAGAGCACATGTACATGGGTCAATAAAAAGGGCCCCTACCAAACATACTAACAGTACTCCTATGTGTACAACTAGCTGTGCACCTAAATGACATACTATCTATACACCTACATGACATACTATCTGTACACCTACATGACATACTATCTGTACACCTACATGACGTACTATCTATACACCTACATGACGTACTATCTATACACCTACATGACGTACTATCTATACACCTACATGACGTACTATCTATACACCTACATGACATACTATCTATACACCTACATGACGTACTATCTGTACACCTACATGACGTACTATCTATACACCTACATGACGTACTATCTATACACCTACATGACGTACTATCTATACACCTACATGACGTACTATCTATACACCTACATGACATACTATCTATACACCTACATGACGTACTATCTATACACCTACATGACTTACTATCTATACACCTACATGACTTACTATCTATACACCTACATGACGTACTATCTATACACCTACATGACGTACTATCTATACACCTACATGACGTACTATCTATACAACTACATGACGTACTATCTGTACACCTACATGACGTACTATCTATACACCTACATGACGTACTATCTATACACCTACATGACGTACTATCTATACACCTACATGACGTACTATCTATACACCTACATGACATACTATCTATACACCTACATGACGTACTATCTATACACCTACATGACTTACTATCTATACACCTACATGACTTACTATCTATACACCTACATGACGTACTATCTATACACCTACATGACGTACTATCTATACACCTACATGACGTACTATCTATACAACTACATGACGTACTATCTGTACACCTACATGACGTACTTTCTATACACCTACATGGCTGTTACTACAGCACACCTACATGGCTATTACTACAGCACACCTACATGGCTATTACTACAGCACACCTACATGGCTATTACTACAGCACACCTACATGGCTTTTACTACGGCGCACCTACATGACTATTACTACAGCACACCTACATGGCTATTACTACAGCACACCTAAATGTCTTTCTCTACAGCGCACCTACATGGCTATTCCTACAGCGCACCTACATGGCTATTCCTACAGCGCACCTACATGGCTATTACTACAGCACACCTACATGGCTTTCACTAGAACGCATCTACAGTATATGGCTATCACTACATGACGCCTACATGACTTACTTAAACGTACTTACTTGGCTTAATAAAACATAAAACCACACCTACACTTTTAACAACACTCATACAAAGCTTTTAAAACGGCTGGTAACATATAATATCAACACATCTTGGCCCAATTATAGTTAAAAGTCATATACTTTTATATGCCATATGTATACTTTCTGCACACCTGCCTCACGTGGAGTTTTCAACATGGTAGATATCTTTAAATATGTCGCGTTATTACAATAACCTCCATGGTGTAAAAACTATACAAACTTGAAAGTCTAGTTTGTTAAATTTCCATCGTTACCACAAAATGTTTCTGCACTTTAGTCCTACTGCAGAAAGTATACATCATAATAAAATAGAAAGGAAAAGGAAACAAAATTACTTACAATTTTGCTGAGACATGGCTCGTGGTTCTTGATCCCACTTCTGATATATAAAGAAAAACACCTTTTTCTTGATTATACCTTTTATTCGTACAACTGCACTGTTAGACGATCGAACAACGACTGACTCTCCATTAGAGCTTACTAATTCAAGTGCCATTTACCCCACCTAGAAATAACGATGATTTCATAACCGTTATTTCAAAGTGTTGTCAAAGTAAAAATATATTCTATTTCACAATTGAAATTACATTTAAGAATTAATTTAAATAAAAACAATGTTACAATAATAATATGATAATTCCATAGTAAAATCAAACATTTTTGTAATCAAATTCCGGAAATCACAACACACATATAAACAGACTAGACTAAAGGAACAGAAAAAACATTATCATTATTACAGTAGATCCATATTTCGCCAATTACAACACAATTAACTTTACATCAAAACTGTCTTACAACCAACCAACTTTCATAGAAACGATAATATCCAAGGATGAACAAAACTTCGAAGGCTTCCATCCAATTTCGTCCAATCCGTCATTTATTTGATTGTTAGACAACTCGCCCACTGTTTTCCGTAGCGACGCTGTCGCGCGATTTTAAAACGTGCGACAGAAGCGATGGAATCGCGTCTGCATCGCTACTGTCATTTTATGAAGCCTACTTCGTTCGACAGCGTTCGTGTTCCACGCGCGCTTCAAAGAAATGTCAGCAAAAAGGAAGGCGCCGGCAAAGGCCGATGCCTGCTGGGACTGTGGGACTGTTCGAAAGAGATATCCCGGCCCTTGAACACAAAGGGCTAAGAAGGAACATGGGTGGGTTTTAGTCAGTACAAGTCTGACACTTCCTTCCGCTTCGCCCAGAGCAGAAGGGGCCATTTAATGATTTTCCACATTTTACCTTGAAGATCGACAGTCGTTACAGGTAGTCAGTGTCCTGAAAGTATGACAACCGGTCTTATCACGGAGTATTGTATTACTCATTACGAACTGGGTTGTGGTGGTTAGATAGGCAGTCGCTCCATGTGAAATACTGGTATTCAGCTGCATCCCTTTAGACTGGTAGCCGACCCCAACATAGTTGGGAAAAGGCTAGGCTGATAATGAGTAGTGATACAGAATCAACCACGATTCTGTTTGGGCGAAAAACAGCCAACAACAGCATCGCGACTGTATCGCGACATTTTGGCGTTTGCATCGCTACAAATAGTCGCGGTGAGCGAGCGCCGCAATATGGCTATCTCCTCACTGTAGATACTTAGTAACTTTTGTTACTTTAAGTGGAGATAATTAAAAACCTTGTAAATTGCTATCTTTCGCTTTTGTTGTTGTAATTAGATGAAACGGTTCTTGTTTGTAATTATTATGTTCGCGACGGTTTAATTTGTTTTTTGATGTATGTTATCACTGAATTCGGTAAAATTATCAAACAAGAAGCTTTAGCACGAGGGATTTGGCTTTATGTCCTTGTATACTTGATGGTTGTAGAATTAACCAATTATTTTGTTTATTTTATAGTTTCTGGGTGAGAACAACTGTCATAGTTTGCGATACAATCATAGGCAAATATTATCAAAATAAGACTCCCTCGTTGGTCGAGTGGTTGCAAGCGCGACTGCTGAGCATGAGGTCCTGGGTTCGATTCCCAGGTCGGGCAAAGTGCATTTAGGTTTTTCCATCAGGAATTTCTCAGTAGCAGCCACGGAGTCTGGTTTTGTGTCCGGTTGATGGCAATAGGCTCGCCCCCTATTACATGGCCTTAAATATAACTGGCGAAATGTGGGTGTCCTATTGCAGTACACCTTTGCCTAACCCTACGGGAATCACAGGCGTGATGTTTTATTATCAAAATTAAGAATAACTAAATTTTACAACTTTTGAGTCTTCCATAGTTGTATCTTCAATCACTTGAACACTTATGTTTATTCAATTTATTACTTTTACATTTAGAAAAATCCATGAAATAAGATAGGCGAACATCTTGTTACTATTACACTGTTTCTCCTGCACTGTGGTCATAGTGTTACTTGTATAATGAGATGTGTCATATTTGCATATCGGTGATTATTTATAGCAAACAATTTAAATAAAATTGGAATATTTTCGTAAAAACATTGTATTTTCATCGTTAAATAACATGCATTATTAATGTAATTCGTATCAGTTGTGAGTAACTCCACCCACATTTCGCCTGTTATGTTTAAGTCCCATATAATAGGGGCGAGCCAATCGCCATCAATAAATAAAAAAAAAACTGGTCACAAATCCAGACGCTGATACTGAAAAATTCATAATGGAAAAATCCAATAACACTTTTCCAGACCTGAGAAACGAACCCAGGACTTCATGCTCAACAATGGCACTTGCCCCACTACACTAACGAGGCAGTTTTCCAATATTATCTTGTGACGAAAATGTGACAAAATGTGACTACATGGATAATACTTGAATTTTCTTGTACGAGCTTTCTAAGTCAATTTATTGCGATAATTGTAATGCTTCGCCGATAGTTCCATTGTGAGTCATCTTCCAGCCCTTTTTTTTTTCGGATGGGAAATCATCAAATGACTTCTCACGCTCTGGGCAGAGCGGAAGGGAGTGTCAGACTTGTACGGACTAAAACCCATCCATGTTCCTTCCTTGCCCTTTGTGTTCCAGGGCTGCGGTATCTCTCTCAAACAGTCCCGCAGCCCTGGCACATCTTCCAGCCCTTATCCCATGTCTCTCTCAGCCTCTATTCTCCTCCGTCAATCGTCACACTATCATTTACTCCTTTTTCTTACATATCATTCCTCACAAATTTAATTATCGTTTTCTTGGTCTTCCTCTCCCTCTCTATTCATCAACATTTATATTCATCACTCTTTTAGATATGAGTAGAGGAAGACCAAAGAAACGATGGATGGACTGTGTAAAGAATGATATGGCAAGAAAGGATCTCTGATGAGATGACGAGTAACAGAGAAGTGTGGAAGAAGAAGACATGTTGCGCCGACCCCAAATGAATTGGCATAATTGAAAGAAAATGATGACTCTTTTAGATACTCATCACTATTCCATTAGTAGGTACTAATTGTATTTTTTTTTTCCTTAATGTGGTTCAAAATTCTTCGATTTTGGCTAGGAACAGAACCAAATCTTAACTTTGTTTTCACGTAAGTAACGTTATAAACGTACCTACGATCTAAAAACCCTAAACCATAACTCACGTTGAATTCACCAGCAATTTGTTATCATGAAAAAAGCGTTACAAAAAGCCTCTTTTCACAAATACTTCGGGAAAAAACTTGGCTTTAATGGTAGTTACTTGTATTCCACACATATGATATATATGTTTTATCTCGATTTTAACGTTATAAACATACGGAAGAAAATCGAATAAGATTTATAAAAAAGAGGAAGGAAGGTAAAAGAGTAAGCGCATCAATAGTTACAAGTTACAAGGTGTAAACGGACCCTTTTTTTCTGATGGGAAATCATCGAATGACTGAATGAGGGAGTTTCAGACTTGTACTGACTAAAACCCATCCATGTTCCTTCCTTTCCCTTTGAGTTCCAGGGCCGCGGTATGTCTTTTCGAACAGTCCCGCAGCGTGTAAACAGACCCTTGACGAAGCCGTCAAGCCAAGCAGTAACTTACCGCAGAAATGATTGCTGGGAGACGATTTTATTTTTGGTTAAAAAAATTACGTTTTACGGTAGGACTCAATGTAACGCACTCAAAACATTGTACTGATGGATGGATTTAATAGTACGGGAGTCGTGGAGGTGTAATCTTACATTAAAAACATGTATTTAAAAAAAAAGAACTTGTGAAAATGTTGGAACTTTGACTCCCTACGTCTCCGTAACTTTCTAGTTACGGAGACGTTGGGAGTCAAAGTTCAAAAGGTATGGTCTAGAACAAACAATATCGCAGTGACGGGGAGAGTATGTCCCTTTCGGCTTCGTTAAGGGTCTGTTACCCATTATACTGAACAACTATTAAGTAAATTTCTTCATCCCCCGTACAAAAGGGAGGATCCTCCGACCAGACGGTTGCTGTGTCTAGTGAGCTACTGCCTGACGGTTGTCGCGGATAACTTTAATAGCGCGATTAAGAATTTTGATGTTGGTTCTACTTTTATGGCATAGATGGCGCTGTAGCTCTTTTTGTACTATGTTGTTGTAGTACTTTTTATCCTGCCCGCTACAGGTCGAAGTATGCCGAGTTGATCCGAGCATGAATCAGTGGTGGTAGATCTCAAACGGAGTTCGCCGATGAGAACGAGCCGAATGAACGCTGATTGTGACTAGTAAATCTTTGGGATCGACTTTCTAGTTCAACAACTAAAAGTGTCGACGACACAATCAAGTAAATAGCACCTCTTACTCATAGTTCTAACTATCACAAAGCAGACAAAACCACAGACTAAACAGAGGCATTTAATTTTACTAATCCTCTTCGCAACAAGTCTACAAAGAGGTAATCTTACTGCGGTTAAAGTTTCAGAGACAACCCAGATAGTTGACACAACTATTTCGGGTATAATTTTAGACATTGACTTCGCAAAGTTGGGGATCTATGCTATGCTACTAAATATTAACAGATTTAAACTCAAAGTTTTAACTTGTGTATATAACGTGGTATTAAAATAAGTCTTTAAGGCATATAGTTTAAGTTTAGTTACGAGTCAACGCTTATGTAACCTGACCACCAAAACAATTAGTGACAATCTCTTTAAAAGCGTTTCGTATTCCTATGACGATTTTGAACAAGATTGATATAAGCATTTCGGTGGCTTGTGACAATCTAAGGCCTGGACTCCACAAAAGTGGAGATATGGGAAGCAGAAAGGAGAGGAAATGGTTAAAGCTAGGGTGTATACATCGAAACTGTGCGGAGTTGTGCAACGCATAGAGGAGGGGAGATGTACAGCGGCACACCGCTCACGTTTCTTCTCACTTCCGATGGGCAAAACAATTACGAGACAACTTTCTTTCTCTGGTCAACCGTTTTCAATAAAGCCAAAGGGAAACGAAAATTTTCATTTGCCTAGCCTTTTCCCAACTATGTTGGGGTCGGCTTCCAGTCTAACCGCCGTGCTAACCGAATACCAGTATTTTACATGGAGCAACTGCCTATCTGATCTCCACTACCCAATTAGTACTGGGTAATACGATACCCCTTGGTAAGACTGGTTGTCCGACTTTTTCGGCCACTGACTACCTATAACCACTGTCAAAGATCTACAAATGACAGCCGGGACCAACGGCTTAGCGTGCTTTCCGAGGCATGGAGGAAACTCGGTATGTAATGAATGGTCACCCATCCACAGACCAACCTAGGCAAGCACGGCTTAACCTAAAGATCGATCCGAGCGGCTGTTGTTAGGCATGAGCTCCTCAAACGAGAAACGAAAAGTGTAAATCAGGAAATTCTGTTGGTGGTTTACTACAATATCTCCTCTCCTCTCGTCTCGTCTCCGCTTCGGTGGTATCTGGCTCCAAGGACCACGACCACGCGGACTAGCGGGGCCGTGTAAGCATCGCCTTAGTGTAAACTATCATCGTGACAGTTTTAACATGTTAACCCCGGATTCAACTTGCTCAATATGAGCCTAAAACTTGAACAAAAACCACCAGAATATAACATTATAAAGGAATAGGTAGATCAAATCACAACTGTTTATCGCTTAAACACAAAATAAATCTTATTCAGTCTCTAATTCACTGATAAGGAACACGAAATATATAGAGCAAAACATTACAACATGAACCGAATAAAAAATACCCAAATTGAACAAACATTTTAAAATTTATGAACCCCAACACTATACGAGAGGGAAACTCTCGCAGAGATTCAACGGACCTTAAAATAACACGAACGAAAAAAAAGAGTACCTTGACAGGGATGGGTCTACAAAATGGCGGATTATTCAAGTTGATATTATTTATGGAAGGAAAAAACCCGGAGCCGCGGGCAAGACACGGGACTTGTAAATATTTTATTATTTGAATGGGAACGAAGTCACCGGCACCCGCGGAAATTATTTAGTTTGCGATTCTGTAAACGGTGGAAAACGAGTTCGTTTTATTTTTTAGAATTTAGATTGCAAAGATTTTTTCGCCAGTATTTAAATCTTGCATAATTCTGCTTTATATTTTTTTGAAGAACGATTTCGGAATTATTTGATTGTAATTATTAAGCAGATAGTCTCTGTATATGACCATCAGAAAAGGGCTTCATGAATATTGCACGAATATATTAGATAGAAAGAAATAAATTATTTATTTATGGCAGGGACATGACATGGCATGCATACACAATTAGAAAAAATAAAAAATAAAATGCAACATTTAGAATACAACGAACGCATGCCGTGACTGCGACAAGCAGGTTACCATTCAACATGATACTGTGCTATGGGGGCTCACAGCACGGAGCGCTGGTTTTCAGTGGTCACCCGTGAAAAACCGTACGGAAGCCAATATATGTATATTAGATTATATGAATAAGTAAAATAAAACAAACAGTACTTAGATTATAACATAAAACATCCGATAAATAGGTTCGTAAGCACGTACTTGACCCACTGAAACTGAGTTCACACTTAGTTCTTTACCATCGGAAACGATCAACCTGAAGTTGGTCTATCTGTTGACGTAAGTGCCCATGTGGGCTATTATGAAATTAAATAATTTGATTTTTTTCTTCTTTATATCTGAACCAACAGCAAAAGGTACTCGATAGGTGCACTACAATATTTAGATTGAAAGTTGCAATCGATCTTTATGCCTGTAATATCATTAGCACCAATATCACACGCAGCAAAGTTGCTTTATACTACAGACTTTTTTGACTCATTATGTTTCCAATAACTGTCTTTTGTAGACCTTTGACAGTCACAAAATAAGTCACAAGCCCGAAAGTTTGACAACCAGTCTTACCATGGAGTATCGTATTACCCAGTTTCTGGTTGCGGAGGTCAGAGAGGCAGTCGCTTCATGTAAAATACTGGTATTCAGCTGCATCCCGTTAGACTGGAAGCCGATCCCGACATCCGTTTGGGAAAAAAAGCAAGTCAATGTTTCCAATAACAGTCTCCGAGTTTGTATCACACAGTCATAAAATAGAACTCTATAGATAGAGAATTAAATAACTGTTAACTCTAATAAGGGGTGAAAGGGACACCGACGCGAAAACGGTTCAATCGAATCCACTGTTTCATACATTTTGACCGTGTATATATTGCAGTTTTGTAGGAAACAACAGATTTTTTGAAGTGAAAACTTCTTTAGCATCGTTGTGATTTGAAAGTCATGAAACGAAAAAGTGACAGTAAAAAGAGACAGACACATAAACTCATAAGATTTAACGTGGGAGAAAATGAGATAGCATGAGAAGCATTATACAGTGCTTATCTTGAAGGCAACATTTTTGAAGGTTTCACTTCTACCACGTGTGAATTGCACACATGTTTTTTTTAATAACCGGTTAAAATTTATATGTGTTATCTATGCTTAGAATGATGTACTGAATACTTTATTATGTGGTAACCGTTTTCACGTCGTAAATAACTGTTAACTCTAATATATCTGTCCAAAACATTACTCTGGCACAATGGCCAATTTGAAGGATGATAAATCATTCTAACAAGACACGAGACAGTTACTCTATATCACTATTTTCTCAGACATGTCGTATTTTAGAACAAGATAACATGTTCTCTCCATTATATCGTGGATAAGTTTTTCTAGTAGTAAAGCATTTACTACATCTACTTTCTTTTTGTTTTATACAGTGAGATCTTTTTCTTTCTATTTCATTAAGAAAAGGACAGAAGATAAAGTTTAGTTAAGTCCTGTTAAATTAACCAGCGCCTGACACAAGTTTAGACGTGATTAAAAAGTTGACTACTAAAATTACATCAAATTACGTCAGGTGCTGACTAATTTGACTAAACTAATATTTATCTTCTGTCCTTTTCATAATGAAATAGAAAGAAAAAGATGCACTCAACTTAAATTTTGTTTAGTTTGTGAACAAGGGAATCGGCACCAATGTGTGGCGTTGTATCTCTTGTTTTCGAGAATTTTGTAAATGAAATTGCTTTGAAGTCTAACAATTTCAACCCATGTTTTCCTCTATTTTTTGTACCTACTTGGATTGTTACGTAGGTGTCTTGACATTAAACAAAAAAAAACGTGCCAGTATTTGACGGCTCTGGGTTTGCAGCATACTAAATACGAGTAGCTTACTAATCAAATCAATCAATAGAAACGGATAAAGTAACACTTGTTTCAGAGAACTGAAACCACTCCATCTGTTTTCAAATGCCTGAAAACCAAATCACAGTATAAAAGAGCGCCATCTATGTAACGTTTACTGAAACTCTTCTGATTAACTGTCGATATACATTTTCCACGCGTTTCAGTCAGCGTGTTCACGTAGTAGTGTCGGAAAATTCCAATAGATGGCGCTGTTTTAAAATGTTGAATCTGACCAATACTAAAACACAAATTAGTTCTTTTTCTTATTCTACGCGTTATAAATACCTGTGGCAGTATTTGTCTGGTTTTCTTGGGCATTGTTCTTCTCTTCTTTGGCAGTTTTGGCTTCGGAACTCGTGTTGCATCCCATTTTTTTGCACTTATTGGTACACTAATTTGAACCGGAGTCAATGGAAGCAGATTGTCCGTTTAAAGGGTTCCAGTGACCACGATCCTTAGAAATAAGGGACCGTTTGAAGAACAAGAAGTACACTAATGTAAAGTAGCGTCAAAAACACTAAATTGGTAGGAACACTGCACTTGATCAGGGTTTTAGGAACAAACTTTCCACTATAACATAGTTTGCAGTCTGGTGAAGCTCTCGTTGGAATAGGTAAATCTGGAACAAAGAAAATTGTAGATTAGATACTGAGATAGACTCCATCGATGGTCAAGTAGAGAAATACCTAAGTTTCGTGTAGATAAAAAGTGTCTGAACTCAAAACATTGTGCTGATGGATGCGTTGAGTAATACAGAAATAATATTTCCACCATTGGCCGAACCCGATCGAAAAACTTAAAACATATCGACACATATCATCGATACTGTCTCCCACATCACTTACAGCTATTCGACTAACAAAGGCGATGCGAGTTGATGTCCGGACTATTTTGTGACGGTCCCTCGGACTGTAGGGTAGTTTAACAATGAATCACACTCAGTACACGAAGCTCATTTGCATTTTACAAATTATTATACTGTCAAAGTATACTTTAATGTTGTCAATGTTATTTGTAACAATCTTTTATAAAATATGTAGGTAGTTTATTAAATGTCATAATGTGACTAAGACTGATTTTGGGCTTTAAACTCGCTAAATCTTTATATTACGTGTTTTTTGTGAGTTTTTATATTTACAGAAGAAAGTTATTACAGACTGGCGCGAACTGCTTAAGGGAAAAATCGATCTTGGTCTTGCAGACTTGGTCTTATTCTTGCATTTTCGCAAGACCAAGACCGATTTTGCGCAACACTACTCGACATCGTTGGACATAAAGAAATTAACAGTCCCACGATATCGTGTCGGTATCGTTATCGCCTAATGTGAAAACGCCCAATAAGTGCAAATTGGACCTCCAAATTACACTAAGTACCCACGTGCCGCGGTGGCAAAATACACGAAATCATATTCAAACATAAATGGCATAAAATTATTAGTCAAATAAAGCCAATTTCATGGATATTCAATTTACAGTTCACGGCCTCCTAAAAACACACGAGGTATAAAATAACTTTTGCTGGCTACGATCTTGTTACGCTCAGAAATTAACCCACGAGAACGTTTTAAATGTAGTCTATAACATTTAGGAACAAAGTAGCTTCCCGGTATTGAATAAATGGTTGTCTGTAAATTCGGTTACGGACGATAATTTTACGTGATATTGTCATAAGAAAACATTGAAGAAAAATTGCATACTTTTATGAATTGGATTGAATTATTATCACTGAATTATCATTATTTTGTATAATACATAGATGCGTCACAAGCTTTACGCTTAGGCCGATCGTGCCGCTCTATCGCTTGTTCCGCGCTTTCGCTTGCACGCTCGGCTCAGGCGGAACGTAACACTTTTTCGTGCATGCGACCGGCGTTCATAGATTTTTAGGACGTTATCACGCCAAAAAAAAACGGAATCGGATCAGTAGTTCCAAAGATTACCCCCTACATTTAAACTTACAAACAAATTTCACCTCTAATATTAGTAGAGATGAAGAAGATATAGTTCCATCTTCCTTTGACATTATGCTATTTCAATATTCATATTCACCGAACGAATAGCTCTGAATATTCCGACACGCGCAGTTCAAACGGACAATATGAATATTCCTGCTGGAAATGCATTTTCAAGTGACAAAGGTTTCATTTTCCAATGTTCCGATTTTCTCGGAAATATTCAATTGACGGTGATAGCAGTCGGAACATATCGGTACGGTCATTAGTCGTGGGTTTATTGATTCAGGAAATGGAGATTTTGCGTATTTCGGAGTTATGAGTACTGTAATAATACCAGCTTATAATTGGTCTCCCTGCAGGGCAAACGGCAATCACGTTCTCTTAAAGAGATGGCATGAGTATTGAGCAACCCGTTTGCTCAAACATACAAGCAAATCACAATACTATGAATTGATGCAGAACTTTTTTCTATTTCTCCTACTACAGTTTTATAAAGGCTGTAAACGGACTCTTCACGAAGCCGTCAACCGAGCATTCTGTACATCAAACTAAACGCAAAAATTATTGCTGGGAAACGACTTTTTATTTTTGGTGAAAAATCACGTTTTACGGTAGGACTCAATGTAACGCATTCAAAACATTGTGCTGGATGGATTGAATAGTACGGGGGTCGTAAAGGTGTCTCAAGTGAAAAAAAAACATTAAAAACATGTATGTATTTAAAAAAACTTGTGAAAAAGTTGGAACTTTGACCCCCAATATCTCCGTAACTAGAAGGTTCCCAGGTATGGTCTAGAACAAAAAAATGATCGCAATGACGGGAAGAACTGCAAGTGCCTTTTGGTTTCGTTAAGAGTCTTTTTACACCCTATATAGTGTAGTGATAGTTGTTCCGGGTCTAGCTGTTTGTGTATGTGAGTTTCAATGTTTGTAAACTCACCGACACACGAGAAATTCCTAGTGTGGAGCAACGTTTTTTTTTTAAGAAAGGAAAGACTAAGTTACACCGTTAATCGTAGACCGAAGTTTATTAATCAAAGATACGTCTTCTTTGTTAACATTTTGTGTTGATGAATTTGATTGATCCCTTTAGCCACACACCAGCCGAAAATATCGCGACGAAAATTAGATGTACAGTTGCGGCCTTTTCCGTCTGATCCGTTCAGAACCATGCGGAGGCACCCCGCCCGTTTAGAGAGCGGTGAGAGGCGGTCAAATTGTGAGTGCAAGCAAAAATGAGCTTAGTCGTGATCAGGCGGGAGTGTCCGCCATTGTACATACATACCAACGCTTTATTGTTACATAAACATTAAATTGTATCATTAATTAAAATATTAACAGTGTACAAAGTTATTGGCTGACCAATAAAAGAAAATAACATATTCACAATGTGAATTATCAGACGTAATTTTTCAGTCTAATGATGGTTAGGCCCAAAAATAATAAATTTTCTTCAGACTTTCACCAAATTAAGTTACAGAAAGCACACATCCGCCATTGTGATAAGTAGATATACAAAACGATTAATCTCTACATAAATAGGCTATAAGTACCTACCAAATACATATCACCTGGCACATACCACACAATCAGAAGTGTCCAATGTCCCCTGAATGCGACAGCCGAAGCAAGGGACGAACTCAAACAAAGGGGAGAACTGGCAGCTACTAATGAATCCTATTCATCGTGGGGAGAAGGGGAGATTTGCACAAATGCTATATATATGACGCTTTTGTATTTGTTTTTATGACTGTAATCGCTTTTCGATGTTCGTAAGGCTATTTATCGCTTAGTGGTAATATGAACTAATGCGTACCAGAAACTAAGAGAGCAATAAATTGTTAGTGACGGGAATATAGCCCTTATCGCGAAGATAGCATGCATTTGTTGAATTATATTTCTAGTACATTTATCTAAAACTAAATGCTCCGTTTGTCTAGTGGTCGCAAGCGTGACTACTGAGCATGAGGTCCTGGGTTCAATTCCCAGGTCGGGCCATTTATTGGGTTTTTCTATCAGGAATATCTGCTTTAACCCGGGGGGGGCGTGGTAACCGTTTATACATCGGTGTGCCTTCCACCCCTAGCCACCATTTTAGTTAATCCTATTAGTCATATAACTTGCATTCATCATCTGCCTAGCCTTTTCCCAACTACGTTGGGGTCGGCTTCCAGTCTAACCAGATGCAGCTGAATACCAGTAATTTTACATGGAGCGACTGCCTATCTGACCTCCACAACCCAGTTAGTACCGGGTAATACGATACCCCTTGGTTAGACTGGTTGTCAGACTTATTTGGGCCACTGACTACCTAACGACTGTCAAAGATCTTCAAAGACAGCAGCCGGGACCAACGGCTTAACGTGCTTTCCGAGGCACGGAGGAAACTCGGTATGTAATGGGTGGTCACCCATCCACAGACCAACCTAGGCAAGCACGGCTTAACCTAAAGCCTTGATCGACCAAGACATATAACTTGCATTATAAAGAGAATATCATAAATCTCATATTATATTATGCAAATGCATTGCGACAATCTAAATTAAGTACGCGAATAGTTTTGCATAGCAAATTGGCAATTGCTTTTGTGTTGCGGAGCGCATCAAGCTTAATAGATAATCTTGCTATACAAAGATTATGTTGTATACTTGAGGATATTTTTAGTTTAATTTTATGTAAATTAATTACTCAAAGATTTCCTGCCGCATCCTATTCTTTTATATTCTATTCTAACATAACAACATAACGCCTGTAATTCAAGTTGGGTTAGGCAGAGTGGTTTACCTAGTATAGTACACCCACATTTTGCCAGTTATGTTTAAGTCCCATGTTATAGGGGGTGAGCCTATTGCCATCAAATGGGCACAGATTCAGATTCTGTGGCTGCAACTGAGAAATTTCCGATCGAAAATACTCAATAACATTTTGCCCAACTTGGGAATCGAAACCAGGATCTATTGCTCAATAGTCGCGCTTGCAACTACTATAATAGCAAAGAGGCCGTCCTGCCACATTCGCTATAAAAAAGACAAGATATTAGAATTACACAATATTTTTATAAGCAAAAGACCACCAAACAAACATTTTATGAATCATTATTACACTTAGCAAGACCAACCAATTATGACAAATTGGATTGTCTAAAACGGCTCTACTATTTGGGGGTATGAAGAACAGGGTTTAAAATTCTTCATCCCCCATAGGGAGGATCCTCCGACAAAACGGGTATTATGTCTGGTGGGCTACTGCCCAACAGTTGTTGCCTGAAGTCGCGGATAACTTTACTTGCGCGATCTAGGAAATAGGTGTCTTTCGCTGTTTAGTTCATCGTCTGTGTTATAGATAGCATTGTAGTACTTTTTAGGGTTCCGTAGCCAAATGGCAAAAAACGGAACCCTTATGGATTCGTCATGTCTGTCTGTCTGTCCGTCCGTATGTCACAGCCACTTTTTTCCGAAACTATAAGAACTATACTGTTGAAACTTGGTAAGTAGATGTATTCTGTAAACCGCATTAAGATTTTCACACAAAAATAGAAAAAAAAACAATAAATTTTGGGGTTCTCCATACATAGAACTGAAACTCAAAAATTTCAAACCCATACGTGTGGGGTATCTATGGACAGGTCTTCGAAAATGATATTGAGGTTCCTAATACCATTTTTTTCTTAACTGAATAGTAAGCGCGAGAGACACTTCCAAAGTGGTAAAATGTGTGTGTGTGTGTCCCTGTAACTTCTAAAATAAGGGAATGATAAAACTAAAAAAATATATGATGTACATTACCATGCAAACTCCCACCCAAAATTGGTTTGAATGAGATCTAGTAAGTAGTTTTTTTTTAATACGTCATAAATCGTAAACCGGTCTAATGTTGTATTGATAATGGTACAGAACCCTTCGTGCGCGAGTCCGACTCGCACTTGGCCTGTTTTTCTTATATGACGCTGTAGTACTTTTTCTTTTACGTTGCTGTAGTGCTTTTTGTAGTGCCGCTATGACTATAACAACAATAACAACTTAATACAGGAATTAAAGTCATACTGTATCAACGGAGCAATTATATTTAGGCGTCCGTTTAGGTGTGGCTTTGTTTTAGTGAAAATGGATACCTACTCAACTGTAACCTTTTAACACATTAGGTTCTGAGAAGCCCTTCGATTGGAAACCAATCGTTTCGGTTTATTTGTTAAAGGTCTATAGTATTACTCTGTTGCTAGGTTGAGACCCAATGCCGTAAGATTAAATTGGGGAGCGTGACATAATTGTAAATGTGTGGTTTTCAGAGTTTAGTTCTAAAGGTGATATTTAAGATTTAACGTACCTGCACTTATGTACTACATAATGGGTGTAAAAAGACTCTTAACGAAGGTTTTTTTGTTCTAGCCAGACCATACCTGGGAACCTTCTAGTT
This sequence comes from Lycophotia porphyrea, assembly GCA_950005105.1. NCBI lineage: Eukaryota > Metazoa > Arthropoda > Insecta > Lepidoptera > Noctuidae > Lycophotia > Lycophotia porphyrea. Next base: position 7,577,993 of record OX465409.1, read on the forward strand.
ACGGAGATATTGGGGTCAAAATTCCAAACTTTTCACAAGTTATTTTTAAAAACATATTTTTAATTTATTTTTTTTGCTTAAGACACCTTCACGACCCCCGTACTATTCAATCCATCCATCAGCACAATGTTTTGAACGCGTTACATTGAGTCCTAACAAGTAAGAGACAAGAACAAGATGAGTAAGTAACATCAGCTGCCTGCTTGTAAAAGATTCATCAAATCATCAAAATCGGTCCAGCCGTTTCGGAGATTGGCCGTAACAAACAGACATACAGACAGACAAAAATTACTACTTAATACTCATTCAGTAAAAAATTGATATTTTGAAATTACTAAAAGACACTTCAATTTTATTTACATGTCATTATAAAAAAAAAACTTTCTTTATCAAAATAGAACTTCTACTTCTTTTTGAGTCGTTTAAACTTTGAATAATCAAGTCTTCTTTGAAAAAAAGTTAGACCGTCAAAACTTTAATATTATAAAATGGAACGTTAAAAATAAAAACTCAACAAACTACTATAAAACTAGGCATAAAGAGCAAGGACGATACTAGCAAAAAACGTGCAGAAGTTCAATTTCACATTACAAGTTATCTAGCAGCAACAATATCGGCAAAGCAAAAAGTACAATTTATAACGTGTACGCAACTTTCAGTCTTGTTGGACGAGACTTCAATGTCGGATATCCTCTAGCAAACTTGTTAGCGTTTGATGTTTTTTTACTAGTTCAATAGGGATGTTTCCTGAGTAAAAAAATATATGATTCTATTTAAACCGTCACTTAGATTATCGAAAAATATTTGATACGTATTTTTTGTTATAGCAAGTTAATAAAAACTGAAGTAGATAAAACGTATCAAAGGTCACGAGTGGGGGCTTGTGACGTTATTTCGCCAGTTAAAATGTACTGTCATTCGTCACACGAGTTTTCGACGCACTGTATCGTCTTCATTTTTTTTTTACGAGAAAAAGGAAAAAATACGTGGACACGTATTTTTTGGAAATTTATCTGACGGAATAATTACAGAGATTTTTTGGTAAAATACCCTATTGTTTACAAACCACATAGTACACCTATGTGTAGAACACAGGGTGGAGAGACACCGACGCTTAGATGGTTACCACGTTCGGTACATCATTCTGAAAGCAGTTAAGGAATCAGCTATTTCCTAAAAAACTGCAAAACCTATACGGTCAAAATCAGCAGTTCATCGGGTTCAGAATGATGTTCTGAATACGTAGTTACATTGGTGGCCCTTCCATCCTGTATATTCATCATCATCTTCATTTCAGCCGAAAGTCGTCCACTGCTGGACATAGGCCTCCCCCAAGTGTTGCCACATTGACAGATCCCGCGCGACTCGCATCCAGCGCATCCCCGCAACCTTCACCAGGTCATTGTTCCACCTAATGGGAGGCCCTCCAACGCAACGTCTTCCGGTTCACGGTCTCCGCTCCACCTGTATCTAATCTAATCTAATACTTTAACAACACATAATAAGCTTATAACATTGCCACTACTGGAACAAAGGCCTTATGTCTCTGGCCATGATGCGGCCACACCCAGTGCGGCTGGGTTGGCAAATAGTTGAATTACGAAAAATTATTCGACCCTCGTGTTTGAGCTGTCATAACTGTATTTGACCTTCTTCGGTCAAATCCTATTTTTATTGCAATGCCATAAAGTAGACGCGCCCGTTTACTCGACGAACGTATAAAATTTCCCAGACCGCGTCTAAAGATTTCGGCTCACTCATTTTGACATTCGTATCTCGGTGCATGTGGGATGCTTGACCTCATGACACATCTCAGTATGGACACGTTTTCATACGTCACAGTATGACAATATTTAGAGAAATTGCACCTCCTGCCCTCTTAGCTCAAGAACATGAAGCCGAAATTACCTCTGTGCTGCCACCGACGGTGTCGTAGATTTGGAAAAGTTCTGAGCTAACAAAATATTATAAACTAGCGGACGTCACGCGGTTTCACCCGCATAGTTCCCGTTCCCGTGGGAGTACGGGGATAAAATATAGTCTATGTTACTCGGAGAGCAGCGGTGGCCCAGTGGTAGCGACCCCGACTTACGAACAGTAAATCGTGGGTTTGAACCCAGGCAGGCGCATTACTTTGTGTAATTTAATTCATCACCTCTGCTCTTAAAAACGGTGAAGGAAAACATCGTGAGGAAACCGGCATGTCCTAGAACCAAAATTCGAAGACATGTGACATCTACCAATCCGCACTGGGCCCGTGTGGTGGATTATAGCCCAGCCCCTCTCATAGAGACGAGGCCTGTGTCCCAGCAGTGGGAACATTATAGGCAGAAGATGAATATGATGATACTCGCTGATAATGTAGCAATCCATTGCTGAAAGAATTTTTCAAATCGGTCTAGTAGTTTTTAAGTTTATTCGTTACATATAAAAATACAAATCTTTCCTCTTTGTAATATAAGTATAGAAATACATATACAGATATAGATGTCGTGCCAGTTACACGAAGAAGGAAAAAAATGAGTTTTTTGTAAACACAGAACCTTCTGAACGTTATTTCCTTCGTGGATCCTGTTCGTCCGAGACTAGACGGAGTTTGATCGATACAGGCAGCGAGCCGGAAGGGTTCCATACCGATCGTTACAGACGCTAATAAATATCGGGATTTGAAGCAATTGAAGCTGTTCAGATGAACACGGAGCATTAAGGTTTATAGGAAGAAAGAGTTAGTGACAACGTTGTAAAGCGTAAAGGGTGTAACAAGACTGTTAACGAAGCCGAAAGGCACACTCCTCGTCATTGCGATATTTTTTTGTTCTAGACCATACCTAAACTTGTTTACAAGTTTTTTTTTTTAAATACATGTTTTTGATGTAAGATTTTGACTTATAACACCTCCACGGGGGGTCCCGTACTATTCAATCCATCCATCAGCACAATGTATTGAATGCGTTACATTGAGTCCTACCGTAAAACGTGATTTTTCAGCAGTTGCTCTTGCCTGCTCTACCAACAAGGCAGAAAAATAAAACTATTTAAAAAACTTCATTATGACTAATTAAACAATAAAACAAAGTACGCTATGCTAAAAGCGTTTCAAAATCGCAAAGAATTTAGTAAAACTAGGTCATTTCTATTAATATCCTTTGATGTTAAAAATTGGTCTCGGAAATGAATCGGGCAAGCTCGTTGGGATCGTCTCATATCCCCCAAGACTTAATCAATCAAGTTCTTCTCAGATGGAGATTTTTTAATTTATTTTTAACGAGATCTTCGCCTCGTTTCGGTGAAAAACTGCTGAATACGGAGGTCTTGTGTTTGGGCTTCGGTTATAAAAATTATTAATGGTCGATAAGACGTCGACAACATTCCAGAATTTTTACTCGAAAAAATGAAAAACGTGATTTAAAAACGTTGTTTGGCTAATCTCCGATACGGCTGGGTCGATTTTGACGGGATTTATAATGGCAGATAGCTTAGTTTTATTTTGGAAAAAGGATTAAGGATCCGTGCAAAAAAATTAAAACTGTTGAAATTGTTTACAAAATCCGATTTTATTAGAGAAGTAATATTTATGTAATATTTTCACGCGGACAAAGGTTACAGGGTACATATAGTTAAAAATAAAAACGCAAATTAAGATAGATAAAAAAGACCCCGTCATTTTTGAGAATACCATAATCAAACATACACTCACATTGAACCAGGAGCCTTTTCAAACTCGGCGAAATAAATAACCACATTTCATGCATGCTGAACATTTCAGTGGAAAAGTAAATTAATATGCACAAATGTAATTATTAAAATAAGCGGCGACATCCCTAGAAGGGCCTGCCATGAATACGTAATCGCAATACTAATTACGTATGGAATTATGGACATCCCTAGCGTTTGTTTGCAGTTTGTCACACTTTTTTTTAAACGAGTTTCTGGTTCGTAATAAAAAGGGTTTTTGAGCTTAAGAGAAAATGCGAGTGGTCTTTTGTCCATACAAACGCTCTCGCCTGTTTTCTTTCTGGTTTATGACTTTAAAGCTATAATTTTTTACAGTTAAATAAATATCAACCTCTTCTATGTCCCTATGTTTTCATTTTTGATGGTACATAATCTGTACAAGCACTAGAACCTTTATAAAATGCTCAAAATTGCCTATTTAGATAGCCTGTCAACAGAGGCCTAGTGTACAAATTTGACAACTATTAATGAAAAACGAAAACACAGGGACACAGTATTATATCCTTTTTATTCAGTAAATGAAATATCTTTTAAATTGGTCGAATATTGAAGGAGGAAATAGTTGAGAGCCAAACCTCGAATAATGACTTTTTACTTATCGCACCAATGACAAAACACGCTCGCAGAGCGACAGCGATAGTTTCTTCAAATACCTACCGTGATTCCTCTTATTCTTTTCTTTGTTTTTTTCGTCACGATTTCAATCTCCCCGAAGAGAGATACCTATAATTTTCGTAGTTGTGTTACAGGGCAAGCCTATTACCACCAAACGTGCCCAAATCCAGACTCAAAACCACATCACCTAAATAACAGAGCACCTCCCCCTAAATAATTGCGGGCACTCCTAACAATTGGAACACTATAGCTAAGGATTCTCCGTCACGAACTGAACATAAATCAGAATCAGGCGATCAATGTAACGGAGTGTCGCCTTAAATAGACGGAGGGTACCGTAGTGGTAGATAATACTGATTAATTTACCTCGGCTGGTGGTTTTCGAGGGTAATAAGAAATCTAAAAACCGTATGGGCCGTAGAAGGAATAAAGGGTGTAAAAAGACTCTTAACGAAGCCGAAAGGCACTTGTTCTCTCCGTCAAAAAAAAAACTAACTAACTAGAAGGTTCCCAGGTATCTGGGAACCTTCTAGTTACGGAGATATTGGGGGTCAACCTTCCAACGTTTTAACAAGTTTTTTTTTTTAATACATGTTTTTTATGTATTTGTTTCAGTTAAGAGACCTTCGCGACCCCCGTAATATACAATCCACCCATCAGCACAATGTTTTGAATGCGTTACATTGAATACTACCGCAAAAAGTTATTTTTCACCCCAAAAAAAAAGTCGTTTCGCAACAATAATTTCTGCGTTACTTAGATACATAATGCTTGGTTAACAGCTTCGTGAAGAGTCTGTTTACACCCCGTATAATATAGGACGAAGCAGGAATAAAATAATTAAATATTTTGGGTCGAAGGAGCATATTTTTTTGGGACGACCCAGAATTTTGTTATGTGCGACCAAACTCAGTGGGCTAAACGAAGAATATGTTATTAAGAAGGATAGTTTTTAAAACAAATGAAAAGTCTGACAACCAGTCTTACCTAGGTGTATCGTTTTACCCAGTACTAACTGGGTTGAGTAAAATACTGGTATTCAGCTGCATCCGGTTAAACTGGAAGCCGACCCCAGTTGATGATAAATAAGAAGCATAGTTTTTGAATGCTCCAGCTTTTTTTCAGTCTTACAGTCCAAAGGGTGATTTGGTAAGTGAAATACATTTGTAAGTAATGTATAGTACCTATCGCAACCGTAAACTTTGATTTGGTAAGTAATGTATAGTACCTATCGCAACCGTAAACTGCAACTGCATAACATCACGCTGGTAATCCCCGAAGGGTCAGGCAGAGGTGTATCTAATAGTACACCCACATTTCGCCAGTTATGTTTAAGTCCCATGTAATCTCTCATCAAATCAAAATCATGTGTGTGTCCTATTGTCATCAACCGGGTGCAAATCCAGACTCCGAGGCTGCTACTGGGAAATCCCTAATGCAAAAACCCAATGACACTTTGCCCGACCCGGGAATCGCACTCAGGACACGAAGAAAAGTTTTTTAGTTTGTTCTAGCCACATTGCTAGCTATGCCCATTTTGCAATTCTGTATGTAGATTTTAAAGACCGTTTAGATAAGAGACATGTCAGAGCCCAATCATAGACTCGTCATGTGTAATCAGCCTATAAACGTGGATCGACCGTGGCCTTTCTCAAACGGGGCGCCAGCACGCGAGAGGCTCCATCTAATTGATCGTTCGACTGCTTTACGGCTCTCTGTTCTAATTGATTTAGTGGTGAATTAATTTTGTTATGAGATCATTTAGTACGTTAAGGAATAGTTTAATTTGAAGTGGCTTGTTAGCTCGTTTGATATTCAAGGCAGTGTGCAAATGTAACCAGATTTGCGCTTTCCGAGAATTCTTTCCCAGGTTTTCAACAATCGTGAGTTATTCTGCATACCTCAAGCTTTGCTTATGGTCCTAATGTTATCAATAATTTTTATTAAATTAATAAATAAATGGTATTAATAAAAGAAAGAAAGAATAAAGTTTATTTGACGTCAGTTCATTGAGCACACAAAATAAAAAAATATGCGTTATAATGCGTTAGTTAACCAGTAAGTTAATAAAAGTTTTCACAAACTCGGTATAGTAATGGGTTGTCAGCCATCCACGGACCAACTTAGACAAACGTGGTTTAACCTAAAAATCTACCCGAGCGGCTGTTATTATTTAGCTACGAGCCATTGAATTGCATCATTAAATCAAAATACATTATTACAGGTAGTTAAATGTTGTCAGATTAAATTGAACCCATGGCTGAACGCTAACCCCTAAAATGCAGGTCCAGGCCTAGTTTGGGTTACATGTATTTTTAAGTGTCAAATTTTTTTTTTTTTTTGTTTACATACCCTGTAATGGTGCCAGCACATCAAGCTACCTGAAACTGTCAAATTTTCCCAATCAACCATGAACCTAATGTTTCAGCGATAAAGTTGAAAATCTATTAAAGAAATTTGACAATGACAAATTGTAGTAGCTTGATGTGCTGCTGGCGTCCTATAAAACATTCCCATTTCTGAGTCACACCGAGCTATGCGTCACACTGTCTGGATATTACGCGAAGGTGCGTCCCATGATTGACTGAATACAAAATATAATTAGTGAGACTAATCTAATGGGACACGAATTAATTGTGTTTTGTGGTAATGGCTTGTTAAATTATAATAGTGTTAGTGTCTAGTAATTCTGTGAGGTAATTTGACTAGCCTTTTCAGGTTCAATTGACTTCAACGTTTTACTTCTACGGAGTGGACGGGATATCGACGCGAAAATGGTTATCACGTATTTTGTAGGTACATAATTCTGAGCCCGCCTACATTGAAATTTTTCATCAGTTATTAAAAAAAAGCTGTTCCATACATTTTGACCGTGTAGGTGTCGTACTTTTATAGGAAACAGCAGATTTTGAAGTGAAAAGTTCTTTAGCATCCTAGTGATTTGAAAGTCGATGAAACGAAAAAGCGACAGTAAAAAGAGACAGACACATAAATTTCTTGAGATTTAACGTGGGAGAAAATGTGATCGGAAGCATTATACAGTGTTTATAATAATAATCATTTTAATGTCAGAATAAAAAACATTCTATAGAAATATATAAAAAAAAAATTAAAAAAAAAATGGAAAAAAATATATTAAATATATATATATTTATATTGAAGCCAAAATTTGAAGGTTTCACTTCTACGACGTGTGAATTGCACACATGCTTTTTATTAATAACCTTTGATAAATTTCTATGTTGAATAAAATTCTAGTGCTCAGAATGATGTACTGAATACATGGTTACCGTTTTCGCGTCGGTTTCCATTCCACCCCGTATACTGCTGAAATGTGTGACTGAACTGCTGAGCTTAAGTTTCGCCAGTGAGTAATATGGGGTGTAGTGTCCTGGAGTTTAAATTTTGGAAGGAACACCATTTTTTTTAGTTGTACTGTATCTAAAAATGGAGTAAAAGTTCATGGTTGTCGTGAATCTTGATAACATAAAATAACATCACGCCTGGGCCCGCAAGGGCCCATGCTTGCCAGGGTTGCGGGACTGTTTGAAAGTGATAACGCAGCCCTGGAACACACAGGGCAAGGAAGGAACGTGGATGGGTTTTAGTCAGTACAAGTCTGACACTCCCTTCCGCCGAAGTCATTTGATGATTTCCCATCCTAAAAAAAGTATAAAAAAGGGTTAGGCAGAGGTGTACCTAATAGTATACCAACACTTCACCAGTTTTGTTTAAGTCCCATATAATAGGGAGCGAGCCTATTGCCATCCACCGGACGCAAATCCAGACTCCGTGGCTGCTACTGAGAAATTACTGATGGAAAAACCCAATAACACTTTACCCGACCTGGAAATTGAACCTATCTTGAACCACTAGACCAACGAGGCAGTCCATCTTGGTGGTATCTCGTGTACCCAAAATTACCCGGACACTCCAAATATTCGTCGAGTTCAAATAAATTTAAATTCCCTATTCTAGCCTCTAACCCATTAAAATAACTAAATTCTCACCCAAACTATTTACCCCCGGGTAACGAACCCACGAACCGTACGCACGTATTCCTAATTGGTGCCTTTTTTAAACCCTTTGACCCTTCAGAAGTGTACTGCGTTCAAAAAATAAATAATATCGCCGGAACCGGTAAACCACGGACCGCGCCTGTTGGGCTACCGGCCATTACGAACCGGATTTTGTTTAGAACTAGCTGTGACCCTCGGTTTTACCTGCCGCTTTTTTCTTATTCCGACTTTTAAGGGTCGAGGGTCTTAACCACAGATATAGACATCGCTAGAGCACCACTTCGCGTGCTCGGCTACATAATTATTATACGTAGGAGCTCGTGGCTAATTAATAACAGCCACTCGGGTCAAACTTCAGGTTAAGCCGCGCTTGCCTAGGTTGGTATGTGGATGGGTGGCCATCCTTTATATACCGAGTTTCCTCCATGCCCCGGAAAGCACGTTAAGCCGTTGGTCCCGGCTGTCATTTGTAGATCTTTGACAGTCGTTATAGGTAGTCTGTGGCCCAAAAAGTCTGACAACCAGTCTTACCAAGGGGTATCGTATTACCCAGTACTAGCTGGGTTGTGGAGGTCAGATAGGCAGTTGCTCCAAGTAAAATACTGGTATTCTGCTGCACCCGGTTAGCTGGAAACCGACCCCAACATAGTTGAGAAAAAGCTAGGCAAATGATGATTCTAGACTACATTATATGGTTGCATTATTAGTAGTAAGTGTACGATTTACCATAATTTCACAAATAAATAAAAATAAATCTAAAAAATTATTTTTTTTATAAATAAAAAAATAACATACTTAAATCACAAAAAAAAACATAAATCATAAATCTTATTCTATATATTATTATTATTTTATATTTTTTTCTTTAAATAAAAATCAAGCCTCCTCATCGACTCCCCTCAGACTTTTTTGAGAAATACCCCATCTCAAAAAACTCTAATATCACTCAATCGATATAATATCATGTCATTATCGTGCAGCCAGTAAGAAAGGAATGTCATATATTACGCATACTTACGAAAAAATGGGCCATCGTATTATGAAACGGGGAAGGCATTCTAAATAATACCTACCGATAATCTTTTCGGCGTACCCTAAAATGGCCATTTTCTTTTGCCTTTTCTCGAAGGAACTTTTTATCTTTAAGATAAGTCCGCCACACTATCCCAGTTACCAAAACTCTTTTGAGACGGATCTACAGAGGTGATATCGATTTTATCAAAGAACTTATCACATTCGAGACACGATAGACAATCATTCATCATCATCATCATCCACAGCTCGACTTTACCCATAGCTGGGTAGAGGCCTCATCCAGACTATTCCTGCATCATCAAAACAATAATTACATGACCTATATTATACGTCATCTTTGATTTTTATAGAATTGTAGTCAACAGCAAATATATGAATACATTCGGAGATTTTTTTGAAACTCGTTTTTGGCTCAACTCTTTTCTGAAATTATGAGTTGACAAGAGGAACTCGTGGCAAAATAATAACAGCCACTCGGGTCGATTTTGCCTAGTTTAGTCCGTGGATTGGTGATCACCCATTACATACCGAGTTGTGGAGGTCAGATAGGCAGGCGGTCGATGTAAAATACTGGTATTAATCTGCATCCGGTTAGACTGGAAGCCGACCCCAACATTGTTGGGAAAAGGCTATGTGATGATGAGTTAGCGAGCATTATCTGCTTGCATCAACTCAGTCCATCGCAGTTTATTGCTGCCATTTGCCTCTTCCAAACATATGCCACAACACTCTGCATTTCGTCAATATGATGAAAATAATGTTCTAAAATTATTATTATTATTTATTCGTAAAAGTCAATTTTCAATCTAGCACAGGTGCTGTATACATAATTATGTTTTTTCTTGACCATAAACTTGCTTCACGTTTAGTCCACTTACACGTAATTGGCGCCGACAATGGCAATTATGTCGGCCGTCACACGTAATTAGAGACCTTTTGATAGAGGCTAATTTGTATAGGGCCCAGTACCACAGGTCAGGTTAGTTACTTATTTGTTTCTATGTGGAATAACGAAGTATTTAGAACACCATATGGTTACATTTGCCGGGTAAACGTGCGGTCAAACTGACTGGACTGGACTCCAGACTGATTGCGGAAACCACACACAGACAGACAGATATTTCAGGACAGACAGAAAGGCATATGTAAGGTTTTGAGTCCATCATACGTAAAAAACTGACAGACTGCCTCGTTGGTTGAATTGGTTGGGTCGGGCAAAGTGTTATTGGGTTTTTCCATAAGGAATTTCTCAGTAGCAGCCACAGAGTCTGGATTTGTGCCCGGTTGATGGCAATAGGCTCACCCCTTATTATAGGGGACTCAAAACAGCGAAGTACGGGAGTGGGTCCTTCTAATAGATACACCTCTGCTTTACGTTTCGGGTACAAAACCTGAATGGGTGACTGATTTCTAATAATGAGTGTAGAATCGATCACCCAATAATATTTTGAAAACATTTACAAAATGTAGCATCAAATACGACCAAAAAAAAACCCAATAAAGAAAAAAATCTACCATAAACTTCGTCATATCCGGTATTCTAGATTTTCCACCGTGAAAAATATTTTTTAACTCAATTAAGCCGGTCCTATTAACGGCAATACGGAACACCGGCACTAGATTGAGTTTCAGTTATTTAATTAGGCCACTTCGGAGCCAATTAAGAGTTCCCCTATCGGTTCCGCTATAACTAGGAGCTATTGGTCCATTGTAGGACTTCAGTTTTTTTAACTGTTTTGTTAGGATTGTTTGCTAAAGACAGCATAATCAATCAACCCGTAGTGTTCCCACTGCTGGGACACTGGCCTCCTCTCTATGAGGGAGTACGGAACACTGGGACTAGTCCCATTTTACTGATTTACCGAACGTAGTCATGACGAAAGTTTTCAGGAATCAGAAACAAAGAAATGTAGTCTTCTGAATTCTGGAAGTGGCGTGGACCAGATAATATCAGACGCGTCGCCCTTCTCTGTGCCTTTGTAGCAAGCGTGGCGATTATAGCAAAACCCTCTATTGGGGCAGGCCTATGTCCAGCAGTGGACGTCTTTCGGCTGAAATTATGATAATGATGGTATTTCAACCGAAACGAAAAGTCTAAACACGGAATGAATTGAAAAATTGATTAATTAGTGACCCGATCCAACCATGTTTTATTTCGGAACTCCGCATATTTCACTCGCCCTCCGAATGATTAAAAAATTACATTAAATGCAGCTAAAGTACTAATTGGCATTGGCAACTGCGTTTATTCTCTACAGAAGACAAAACCACTGACCTAGCCTACTCCATTCAGCGTGTCAAGAACCGCATTCACCATTACAGCTGAAGAAGGTCCACGGCATAGGCCTCCCCCAAGTGTCGCCAGATTGAACGGTCCCGTGCGTCTCGCATCCAGCGGATCCTCGCAACCATCACCAGGTCAACGTTCTACCTAGCGGGAGGCCTACCAAAGCAACGTCTTCCGGTTCGCGGTCGCCACTTGAGAACTTTTCGGCCCCATCTCTAGAACCCCTAGACCCCAATCTCAAGAACCGCATTAAATCATGCAAAACTTTTCAAGACCCATAGCATAGCTTCCAGACACCACCGACCCATCCAAACCCATCACAGTTTCATAACAGACGAGCCAGAACTGGGTCGAACTTGTTAAAATCCGTTTCTGAGGTGTATCGAACAAACAGACCAACAGGTTGGCCTTGAGGTAGGTTTGCATGCTAAGTATTACGAACTATATTTGAACGTTGAATGTCGGATTAGTACTTTATATAAATACAACAGGTATCAAAATTTCATAGCCACGTTCCTGGCATGTAGTACAAGGTTTTATGGACTTTAATAAAAGAAAGGCCCTTTTTTCTTCCTGCAGATAAATGAGGGATAGTGTTCCGTGTCTCGGAGAATACATTAAGCCCCCGGCTGTGATTTGAAACAGTCAGAATCCCGAAAGTCTGACAGCCAGTCTATAATCGAGAGGCTGTGCTGTGGACCCCTTAACATATTTAAAATGACAATTATATCATCATCATCATCATTTCAGCCAAAAGACGTCCACTGCTGGACATAGCTCCTCCTCCCCCCCAAGTGTCGCCACATTGACAGATCCCGCGCGGCTCGCATCCAGCGCATCCCCGCAACCCACACCAGGTCATCGGTCCACCTAGTGGGTTCACCTAGTGGGCCTCCCAACGCAACGTCTTCCGGTTCGCGGTCGCTACTCAAGAACTTTTCAGCCCCATCGGCCCTCCGTTGTGCGAGCAATGTCCACTGCCACTTAAGTTTAGCAATTCTTCGGGCTACGTCGGTAACCTTGGTTCTCTTGCGGATGTCCTCATTTATGATTTGATCACGCAAAGAAACTCTGAGCATAGCCCTCTCCATTGCCCTTTCGGGGTGACTTTAAGCTTTCTGATGAGGCCCATTGTGAGCAACCACGTTTCGGTCCTCTATGTAATCACTGGCAACTCACACTAGTGATCGACTTTCACCTTGAGACACTGCGGTAAGTTGTTGTCATGTTGAATGCCCATGTAACACCCACTCCTAACAAGATCGGAGACTCTACACTCAAAGTTGTAAACGATTATGTCTACCTGGGGTAAACGGTCCAGTTAGGTAGGTCTAACTTCGAGAGAGAGGTCAATCGTCGAATCCGACTCGGCTGGGCAGTGTTCGGAAAGTTGCCTGGTGTCTCAAGAAAATTATATACAGGAAAATATTGAAATTATTAAAAAGTAAGGAAGACGATAAATAAGATATATATTTTTTTATTTTTAGGGTAACCATGCAATACTTAAGGGATATTACAAAGTCAATTAAGCGACATACGCTACATCAAGTAGGGTCCTGACCTATTTGCTATTTGCTTCATGTAGTAGGTCTACATGAAGACCGCTACTTAACTGAAACTTGGCAGACTCGCGATTAGGCAGATTCGAGATCAGGCTTTACGTCAGATGTACAGTCAAACGTAAAAGTCATCAAAACTCTTTACAAAATATTTGTTTACTTTTACACTCAACCTCCTTGATCTCGAATAATAAAATATCAATGCATAAAAACTCTTTGGAACCATCATACAGTCATGCCCCTTGTCGTCTTTAACATACACGTATCTACCATAATCTTGAAGTTTTACCCTAAAAACATGACATCACGTCTGCAACTCCGAAGGGTTATACAGAGGTGGGCTGCGGGACTGTTCGAAAGAGATACCGCGGCCCTGAAACACAAAGGGCAAGGGAGGGACATGGATGGGTTTTAGTAATTTAGTCAGTACAAGTCTGACACTCCCATGAAGTCCTTTGATGATTTCCCATCCGAAAAAAAAAGGGTTATACAGAGATGTACCTAAATACACCCACATATCGCCAGTTATATTTAAGTCCCATGTAATGCCCCCTATTACCTGAAAAATTACCTGAAAAATTCCTGATGGAAAAACCCATTATCTCTTTGCCCGACCTGGAGAGTCGAAACCAGAACCTACTGAGCAGTCGTGCTTGACCAATGAGGCAGTCAGCAGTGAAATTCATAAATATGAACATAGGGCAACCTTTTACCTAACCTAGTTATTTCAGTAAAGGTTAAACTTTAAACTGAACGAAATTAACAGTAATTGTAACAAAAGTGTTCGTGTATTACCGTATTTTCATGTTCACTGACTGTTTAAAACGATGTACTAAAATAGATTCACGTGAAGGTCTGGGAAAGTTTGTAATCTACCTTTCAGTACGTTATTTTAACGTGTAATGTATAGACGACCTTGCAATAGTTTAAGGAAGAGGTGGAAAACCACATTTTACGGCAGGTTTCAATGTAACACACTCAAAACATTGTAATTAGGTTATGTAGGTATTTAAAGGAAAGTTAGTGTATTGCGGTTAATCTCCGAGACGGTTGAACCGATTTTGACGGGACTCTTACTGGCACATAGCTGATGTTATAAGGTCTGACGTAGACTACTTTCATTTTATAAAACTAACTTGGGTTCCGTGCAAAAAAATTAAAACCCTTGAAATTCTTAACAAAATCCGATTCAAACGGCTATTCTCCGAAACGGCAGGACCGATTTCGATAAGACTTTTACTAGCAGATAGCTGATGTAATAATAAATAACTAAGCTACTTTATTTTTGAATAAGAACTAGGGTTCCGTGCCAAAAAATTAAAACCGTTGATATTGGTAACAAAATCCGATTCAAGAAGGGGGGGAGTAATATTTTTTATACTAATTTCACGCGAACGAAGGTCGCGGGCTACAGCTAGTCTACAATAAATAACAGACGTATGTACCACCACCTGTTACATAGCATAACCACGGCAAAGACGTTTTTAATGATAAATTGGCAGTTGTAATGTTTAATATGCTTATAAATCGGTTATGGCTTGTGAAAAAGTAGAAAATGTGAACCAGTTTTCGCAGTAAAGTTAGTAGGTACTGTAGAAACGTAAACGTCTATGGTTATTTATGAATTACTAACCAACTTTGTAATTAGAATTGACAAAGTTAAGTTTAAAAAAAAATAAACGAAGAATCTTTCAACTATCTAACTATTACGGACAGCCCGCTGACAGATACATGGACGAATAGCGGACGCTTAGTAGTAGGGTCCCGTTGGTTACCCTTCGAGTAGGTACGGAACCCTAAAATTGGAATGTAATGTTTTATTACAAAGAATTACTCCGTAAAAAATATCACAAATCCGAGATACTAACATTTCTAGAAAATTAGACCAACCTTCAAATACCCTATAAACTCAAAACTATACTTACTTATACAATTCCGCCGTTAACCCGTTAACCTCACCTCATCACTTAACCCACAAATAAAACCTTCAGTTAACCCTCGCTTGTTTTTCTTTACACCGTGCACTGTAACAAATTTTATTCGTCTACCCCCAAACCGGCTCGTAAAAGAATTCAGGTGTGTTTTATTAAACTTTCTTTTTGCTGTGAACTGGGGTAATAAGGTTTTTTATGTTTGTACGTACTGGGTTTTAATGCTTCGAATGAAATATTAATTATCGGGAGTATTTTGAAAGAATTAGTATGAGTTCGTGGCACTTGCCTAGGTTGTTTCGTGGATGGGTGACTACCCATTATATACCGAGTTTCCTCCGTTTTTTGTGATAGAAAAATACCAGTCATATTTTGACTATCAGGTCCCGAATCAACCACCGATTCGTGGTAGTAGCACTGCAAGCATCAACTGCAACCACTTCGACCACTTCCATCATCAGTACAAACAGTTATAACTAACCACTTTCTCTTGATATTGCAGTTTTATCAGGGAATCGAACCCACAAAATCAAAGCATTTATTTCAAGTAGGCCAGTTACAGGCACATTTGAACTGTCAAAACAAAGACAACAATGAAATGTAGAAGAATCCCAGTCCCAAGGCATAAACAATATTAAATAACAATATTTTATCTTACTTTCTATTATAAATGCGATGGATGGATGTTTGTTACACAATCACACCAGAACGGCTGAACGACTCTGGAAGAGTAAGTAGCACGTAAGTTACTTTTTAACCGACTTTCTTCAAAAGGGAGGAGGTTCTCAATTCGGTTGTATGTCTTTTTTTTTTTTTTTTGTTTTCGTTACCTCGTAACTCCGTCATTTCGCAACCGATTTGGAAAATTCTTCTTTGGGCTCGTTTGATTCGTCTTAATGAGTAGTTTGTCTTTAGACGGTATCCAGGGTCTGATGATGGAACTAGAAGGTGGTAGAGTCTCTGATCATGATGGGAGTGGGTGTCATATGGGCATTCAACATGACCTTGGTTTTGTCCATGCTAATTTTATAGTACATTTTATATATTTTTAAACGGGGCATTATTTTTCCTTGTTAAAGATGCTGTTAAAAAGGATTTATGTTAGAGACCACAACTAAAAAGGATATAATAAAAGCTTTTTTGCAAAAAAAAAACCGACTTTAAAAAAAAACACAAAATAAAAACTTTTTAGAAAAAAAAATTACCGACTGCCAAAACGTTACGTTTTTTTTTGGCAGTCGGTAATTTTTTTTTCTAAAAAGTTTTTATTTTGTGTTTTTTTTTAAAGTCGGTTTTTTTTTTTGCAAAAAAGCTTTTTTATCCAAATTTCGAATTTATAATTGCAAACAAAGTCGCGCGCAAAACAGCTAGTCCTAAAAATAACAGAATTACTAAGCACAATCTCTATTCGATCTAATTCTATTCAGTACTAAGACTGTTTCGCTACTAGCTCGCACGATTGGACCGCCTGTGCTGCCGAACAGTCGAGCACAATGTTTGTGCAGCTCTGTATACACGCTGTTGAGAGCGGGCTAGACTCCAATTGAGTTTGATGAACTATGATTTAAGGCTGATCACCCCTTAGCTACATGAGAGATCTCAAATACTTGCTTATACATATTTATTTATTTAACACTTCAAGCACAAAGTACAGAGGCGAACTTAATGCCACAGGCATTTTCTACCTTTGGGTGATGGAGAGACAAACAGTGGTAGATGTATAAATCTGCAAATACATTTTTAATTTAATACTTAGATAAACTACAAGCATATGTTAATACTATAAATACATTTGCTATATACATTTGCTTAACCTGTCTCATTGGTCTAGTGGTCGCAAGCACGACTGCTGAGGTCCTGGGTTCGATTCCCGTGTCGGGCAAAGTGTTATTGGGTTTTTCCATCAAGAATTTCTCAGTAGCAGCCACGGAGTCTGGATTTGCGCCCGATTGATGGCAAAGGCTCGCTCCGTACATGGGACTTAAACATATCTGGCATAAACATAACTACAACTCAGCCTAACCCTTCGAGAATTACAGGCTTGATGTTATGTTATGTATGTTATTTGCTTAGCCTTTTCCCAATTATGTTGGGGTTGGCTTCCAGTCTAACAGGGTGCAGCTGAATACCAGTATCTGGGCCCACAACCCTTTTCCTGGGTAACAACTGAGAGAAAAAACCCATGGGCTCTAGATCTGTAATACAGAAGCGTTTGAACAGACTTAAGAGAAGCTGCGTCAGAAGGTCCATGCTGAAGTTCGAAGGTGGACTGATAACCTTCTGAAGCTCTCAGGAATCTGTTGGATGGGTTTGGGTTTCTTGCCCATTCTTCTCCATAGAGATCTACGCTTTGGAATTGGCAACTACAGTACTTTCACAAGTTATTATGCCTTGTGTTTGTGACTTAGCCTTCTTTGTTTTTCTGACATTCAAAAGTGCCTGTAATGGTCTAATTGAAATAAATGCTTTTGAGTTTTGAGGGAGAAGAACTGGGCTGTTCGATGCGGCGTCGCTTTGGCTAGGCCTTTGTTCAGCAGTGAACGTATGTCAGCTAGCATGAGAAAGATACGATCATGCAATCTTGTGCTTGTAATTTTAAAATGAAACACAACAGTTCTGAACTCTCATTTTCTGGCGCATATTTTTGAAGCCAGACGCATCAAATAAATAAAAAAGGTTTTTGTAATTCCATTAGCTTTTACAATATTAAAAATAACAAAACAAAAGTGTGATGATGATAATGATGTGAACTAAATAATCATTAATTGATTAAATATTTATTTTTAAATCATAATTAATTGATTAAATATTATAATAAAATAAAAATCATAACATTATCATGAATAATTATGGTAACGTAGCTTGTTATGTGCCTGACGGATAGACACTATAGTCACAAAAAAAAATCAAATTACAGTCCCGTCACAGTTGCTTTACCTGTGACAGCTGCAGTCAAACAACATCCTATATACTAACAAAAATAATGATCACTATAATTGAGAAGTTTTAATTAAAATTTTTGATGTAATTTTGTAGAATTAGAATAGATATAAGCGATTTGGTGTAAACTGTTAGCTTATATTTGATGAATAAATGAATATGAATATAATATGGTAGGCTGGTCAGTAATAGTAACCTAATAACGACCTTATTAGTACGAGGTCGCTGTTGTCTTGACAGAGATGCTTGGTAGGGGTTCATATAACTGCCAAAGGTTAGTCTATAAACCAGCACTTTTTAACCGTCAACATTAAATTACATAAGACAAGGTTTCTCCAAACTCCTAGAAACAAATCTGTCTGTTCAAGTTGGCCTATTTCCCTTCCAATCACAAAGAGGAAACCGCAATGACAGAAAACTTTACTAATATCAGAACGTCCATAAACCCAAGTTATTGAACCACATCCAACTTATGAAATCCTTGGCATATCTTCACGTAACTATACAGGGTGTAAACAGACTCTTCACGAAGCCGTCAACCAAGCATTATGTACATCAAACTAAGTAACTTTACACAAAAATTAGTGCTGGGAAACGACATTTTTTTTTGGGTGAAAAACCACGTTTTACAGTAGGACTCAATAAAACGCCCTCAAAAAGTAAAAATCTTACATTAGAAACATGTATTAAAAAAAAAACTTATGAAAAAGTTGGAACTTTGACCCCCAATATCTCCGTAACTAGAAGGTTCCCAGGTATGGGCTAGAACAAAAAATCGATCGCAATGACAGGGAGAACAAGTGCTTTTCGGCTTCGTTAAGAGTCTGTTTACACCCTTTATTGTGCGTCTGAAAAGCATGACCTATTACGCAATAAAATAAAGGGGTCGGTGACCTCGCAGAATATTTTCACATTTTTCATGCTTACAGCCTTTTTTTTCGGATGGGAAATCATCAAATGACTCTTCCCACACTGGGCGGAGAGGAAGGGAGTATCAGACTTGTACTGACTAAAACCCATTCATGTTCCTTCCTTGCCCTTTGTGTTCCAGGGCCGTGGTATGCCTTTCGAACAGTCCCGCAACCCTGAACTTACAGCCTTGAAATGAAGTGACAGTAAGCTGTATGATTTAGGCTCAACGTACCTCCGTCCCTTTCACTGAAGCAAGTGATAATTATACAATACGCACATGAATCCGAAAACCTATGACTTGGAAGTCCGACGGTCACACCGCTAAACTATCACTGCTTCTGTTTGCATTATTTCTATGAAACTCGATATTGCAATGCTCACCTTTAGACTATGTCGTCATTAGGTGAACAGTGAGCGGCTGACTGTATGCTTCAGTCCCATACAGCGTGTACTGTACGCAGTTCGCGGCGTTTCGATTGCAGACTCATTCAGTAAACGGATGACTCTTAGAGAAATTACGGGCGGAGTTTGCTCCAGTTGGTGGCGAAGCACGCTCGTTACGCGATCGATAGCAACGGACATTGTCTTCTTTGCCAAGAGTTTGCCAGTGCTTCGCGGCTAATTTGCTACAGTTTGTCGCTCACTGGACATTGACGGTTTGCGACCGATTCGCCGCTCGCTCAGAGTCAGTCAGCGGATAGTCAGCCGCTCACTATTCGCCTAATGAGGGCACAGCCTTAAAACCATTACAGCATTGCCTCAAAGCCAATCCCGTGCAGCATTAGAAGTGTGCGTTGACCTTTCGTAGGAATACTTGATTACATTAGATACGTGCCAAGAGGCTGTATTATTCTTTATTTTATACGATTGTAACGAAGCCCAAAAGGAGGGTAATGTTTTTCTTATTCTCGGCCTATTGCCAGACTTCATACTATGGAAATAGCAATGTCCTGAATAGCATACATTTTATAGCAATTTTAATGACATGGGAAACCCCGAGTTGAATGTATAGTAGTGAGTCATGGGAAATTTGCCTTGGATAGCCCACATTTATTAACGTTGTAACAGGACCGCTTCCATAAAAAATTGTAGCAGGACGTTTCTTTTTGTGCGACTATCCGTGTGACTACGTTGAACTTTTAAATTGCGGAACAAATTCTGATGCATTTTATCATATTAAGATTTTCTTCTTTATCGTGTGGTAAGTGCCTTATCGTTATCAGAGTTTTTAAGCCACCCATGGGCCTCTGACTTGGCTTTACATGCCGTCGACATGTAATCTAACCTATAATCTTCGGAACTGCTGATCCGATTCCAAAAATTCTCGCACTCAAGGGGAGTTACATTATCCCCGACTGTCATAGGCTACATTTAAACCGTTCCCATGGGTTTAATTACCGTAATATAACCGGATTGAAGCCGCGAGCCGTGTAGCGTTGTCCAATAGCCGTTAAGTAGTCTTACCAAGGGGTATCATTTACACTGGGATGTGCAGGTTGAATATATAGATATTTAGTTAGGTATTTTGGTATTTAGTTAGACTAGAAGCCGACCCCACTATAGTTGAGAAAAAACTTGGCAAAGATGTTGTTGGGAAAAGTCTTGGCAAATGATGGTGATTAAAGGGCCTGGTTAAGTATATAAATAGTCAAAAACAAAAGGTTATTTTTTTATACAATTTTGCACCCTATCACAACGTTGTCGTTTTTAACCCAAAAGGTGACTGTTAGAGAATGTGTTGTGGCATTAAATTCGCCTCTTTACCAATATTGAACATTAAGTTAAAAAAAAAATATATAGGAACCTTTGCGACTATATATCGATCATCAACAGGAAAAGCACTTTTCATTTGTAAAACTATTGAAAAGTAACATAGAACATAGTATCAATTCTATTCTACAGTTGCGTGACAAAGGGACATAATAACGTATCTAGAATGTATCCATATGGTCTCAAATAACTGTATCCAATCACTCTAGTTTTCAATTGTTATGTGAATAGGAGCCGATGCATTGTATTTTGTTTCATAGTTACTTTTGGTTGGCATGTAAGTTACGTATAATACCTGCTTTTATACAAGCAGAAATAGGTATGGCTTTAAATTGAAGATCAAAGTTCAAACATTTTCACAATTTTTTTTATACAAATTTCAAACGTTAAAACATTAAATACCTCCATGAACCATGTACTATTTATTTATTTATTAAAACTTTATGCACAAGTAGAACTGTACAAAGGCGGACTTAATGCCTTGGGTATTTTCTACCAGTCTACCTTAGGGTGAGGCAGAGACAATAAATACACAGTAGGTGCAAAAACAGAAAAAGAGACTAGAAAATATTTATAAGCATATAAGAATAAATTCATATATACATATAACATTGGTTGGAGAGGGCTCAATGTAAACAGGGTTGGAAAGCCTTGGGGGAAGCCTTTGCCCAGCAGTGGGACAGAGTAGGCTAGTTAAAAAAAAAATACATATAACAAAATATATAGAGTTAAGATAGGAGAAAAACTGCAACAACATAATTCTTAGACGAATCTGCCAACTTCTTATGAATATGCTCTCGAGCTTTCACTTTGAAAGTGAACCGACTGGTCACCGTCCTGATACTCTGAGGGAGCGCATTCCAAAGGAAGACCGCCTGGACAAAGGAAGAAGATTTTATAAAACCAGAGAGGTGAGAAGGACATCGTAGAAGACAGTACTATTCGATGCATCCGCAAAATGTTTTAAGTGTCATTTTGTCTCTTAAAACATTTTGCGAATGCATCATTGAGCGCTACCGTAAAATATGATATCTCACGCCAAAAACAAATAGTATTCCAGCAATAATTTTTGCGTAGAGTTACAAGGTTTGATGTATGTACATAATGCTTGGTTGACGGCTATGTGAAGGGTCTGTTTACTCCCTCTACATAGACACAGGGTGTAAACAGACTCTTAACGATGCCGAAACGCACTTGTTCTCCCCGTCATTGCGAACACAAGTTTTTTTTTTTTAAATACATGTTTTTAATGTAAGATTTTTACTTTAAACACCTCCCGGACCCCCTTACTATTCAATCCATCTATCAGCACAATGTTTCGAGTGCGTTACATTGAGTCCTACTGTAAAAAGTAATTTTTCAGCCCAAAAAAAAAGTCGTTTCCCAGCACAAATTTTTACGTAAAGTTACTTAGTTTGATGTACATAATGCTTGGTTGACGGCTTCGTGAAGAGTCTGTTTACACCCTGTATAGGTATGGTGGTAGTATTTTCTGGACGAGCTCTTTTACAATGAGCTCATCACTTCGGTTTTTTCCCAAAGGATTAGCCAGAGGATGGAGGTTCTGTGTTTTCTGCCTACCGCCAAGGGAAAATGGCGTGAGTTTATGTATGTATGTATGACTACGCAGAGGTGTACCTACGTATAATTCAAACAGCAAATCACCAGTTTAATCCCATGTAATAGAGCCTACCCTATTGCTGCTACTGAAAAATCCCTAATGGTAAAATCCAATGACTCTTTGCCATACCTGGGAATCGTACCCAAGACTTCGTGCTCAGTAGTACCTTGCAACTATTAGCCAGTGAGTCTAAACACCGGTAAAGATTTTTTCTCTGACAAAAAAACGGCAACATCTAATAAAGGCGCCTTATGTTACAAAATAATAAAGAATTATTCATGGCCTACCCGACTACGACACCAGTTGAACGTATTTTGTGAACAAATTCAAGAAAGATATACAGGGTAAACGCGCCAAACTAAGTAAGGCTTTTTTGGGGTAAAAAAACACGTTTTAGGGTAAAACTCAGTGTAGCACACTCAACACATTATGCTGGATGATGCTTTGAATAACCGCTCGCTTGCTTTCGATTGCAAAAAAACCGTCGAACTTTGCTCATGAATTTTGAATCGATACACTCAGCGCGGCCGCTCTTATTATAACTTGATTTACAATCGATCCGAGTGGCCTAGTGTAATTTGTTTACTTTTTTGTAGAAGATAAGATAAGGAAAAATAACGTTTATTATTTAGACAAAAGTTATGTGTATATTTTATATGAGACTAGTTATTACTTTAAAAACTAGTATTTAAAACGTGTTTTTTTTTTTAGGTATGATCCAATATAAAAAAAATGATCACAATGACGGGGAGAATAAGTGTTCGTCGGCTTCATTTAGGATATTTTTACACCCTTCATTTAAGTACAAAGGTATGCAGGTTAAAACCTAGGTGCTTTTTTCATTTTTCCCCGGGGTCGGAGTTAAATTACAACCGTAACCTAGTCGGAGAAAGGCAAGGTAGATGAACTAATCCCTTGGCAAGTAATTAAACCAAAACAATATAGTTAACTACACACATCAAAAGTGGTTAGGGATATTTTGTTATTCACGTATTTAAACAAAACTATAAAGAATTTCTTAAAGCATCCTAGTATCAATGTGTGCAGAATTTTATACTCTTACAGAATATATCTAAAAATACTGAACGTTTGTTTTTTATTTTATGAGGGTTTTTTTTAGATAAAAATGAAAAATTTAAAATTTTGCTAAAATTAGACTTACTGTTTTTGGTGATTAAAGCAGGAAACAAAATTAAATGAAGTAAAAACTTTTGTATAAAATAAAATTTA
Organism: Lycophotia porphyrea; assembly: GCA_950005105.1. Taxonomy (NCBI): domain Eukaryota; kingdom Metazoa; phylum Arthropoda; class Insecta; order Lepidoptera; family Noctuidae; genus Lycophotia; species Lycophotia porphyrea. The sequence goes on from OX465409.1 coordinate 7,601,647, forward strand.
ATAAACTGTAAGAGCACCTCGAACGTTTATAACACATCTGCAAAGGTTTTTTAAGCTCGAAACAATGTTGTCAAGTTCGCCTTGTGGTGTAAGGTACCAGGTCCGACGAAAGTGTACGAAAAATGTTCTATGGTTAAAATAACTCAGCAGTATTGATTTAATTCAGAAACGTACGAAAAAATCTTTGTTTTAAAAAAAAACAGTAAAATCTTTAACACACGTAGGTAAGAAAATAAATTTTGCCACATCTGAATTATTTTTTTAATTATTATTTTTTTAATATGGAAGATAAATGTACTAGGAACAAATTCGCGTTTAAATCTTTTTGAAATGTCCAATACTTTTAAAGTTATGCTAATAAATGTGCATGATCCCTAGACAGTTTTGATGTGTGTATATTTGTCTTAAGTAAAGGAAGGTGAGTCGGACGAGTATCTAGCATAGTTCTATGGTGTTAGAAATAATTTTTGAATGACCAGAACAAGCATCGGAACAGTCTGTCTAATGTTGTAAATGAATTGTTTTTTTTTCACCATGTGAGTTTCTCAGCGCTGTGACATTTTTTTTTAATGTTGCAGCACTGTACTGAGATGGGGCCTTGTTGGCCTCGTACAGAACCAATTTCGTTTGTTTTTTTTTAATATTTACTTTTTTATACAATTTTGCTTACACCTAACATAACGTCATGCCTGTAATCCCCGTAGGGTTAGGCAGAGGTGACAATGGGGACAATTTGATTTGTGTTTTGGATGGTGTGGACAATATTGTTGAATTGTTGGTCCCGGCTGTCATTTGTAGATCTTTAAAAGTTATATGTAGTCGGTGGCCCGAAAGACTGACAAAACAGTCTTACCACGGGGTATCGTATCACGCAGTACTGGGTAACTGGGTTGTGGTGGTCAGATAGGCAGTCGCTCCATGTAAAATATTGGTATTCAACTGCATCCGGTTAGACTGGAAGCTGACGCCAACATAGTTGGGAAAAATCTACTCGTCATGTTTACTACAGGTGATGATGGTTTATAGTATTTTTATAATACTGAACATTTTTAAACTAATAAATGTTGTATCACTATAATGCAGTCATTCAACTATTTGACCCACTGTAGAATCCCTAGTAGTTTCTTTAATAAAAACTACAGCTACGGCGTAACACACGTGACGGTATTTGCTACGCCATGCAGCTACGCCGTAGCAAATAAACGAACGAAAACGCTACGTGTCAACTCCGTACTCTTTACACCTGGCACTTTAATTCTTTTTATGATTGCTGAACGACGTACTTAAGTTTTTGTGGTTGTGTCTGCTTTATTTGAACAACAACATGTAATATTTAGAACAACCATGTTTTTGTTCTTTGAAAAACCCAACTGTGACAAAAAAAAAATGTACATCACGCCTGTAATCCCTGAAGGGTTAGGCAGAGGTGTACCTAATAGTACATACATTTCGCCAGTTACGTTCCATGCAATAGGAGCGAGCCTATTGCCATAAACCGGGCGCAAATCCAGACAGATAATCCATGATACAATGATACATTCCTGATGGAAAAACCCAATAACATTTTGCCCGATCTGAGAATCGAACCCAGGACCTCATACTCAGCAGTCACGCTTGCAACCACTAGAGACACAAAGAGACAGTCAGAAAAAAAGACATATTATTTATCACAAACACTACTATCATTACTTACAGGAAATTTATTTACATCCCAATGCGGTAGCTTGGTCCTTAATTAAGCTATCTTAACTACAGTACTTTCACAAGTTATTATGCCTTGTGTCTGTGACTGTAGCTTAGCCTTCTTTGTTTTTCTGACATTCAAAAGTGCCTGTAATGGTCTAATTGAAATAAATGCTTTTGAGTTTGAGTTTAAATACCATTCTACAATAATATTTTTGTGAATTCATTTAGGGAGCATGTAAAAAAAACCCATAAAATCGTTAACAAAATCTGGTTCAAATACGGAAATAGTATTTTTATGTTAACAAAACAAACGTTGGACGAACCAACGAATGTTGAACATTGGTTGTTGTTTGTTTATTTGTTGTTGTGGTTTTTATGTTGTTGTTGTTTTTATGTTGTTATTGTTGTTGTTTTTATGTTTTTTTTTTATATATTTTTTAGTTTTTATGTGTTTTTAGTAGGTGTCTTTATGTTTTTATGTTGTTTGTTGTCTTTGTGTTTTTGCGTGTTGCTGTTTGTTTCTGGCGAAAAGTGGGTGTACCTTTGCCTAAACCTTCGGGGAAAACGCGTGATGCTTAACGTTGTCATTTAAATTTATTTTAAAAGATTAGGAGGTACTTGTAATTTGACTGTTACACTATCAGTCGACTCGAAAAAACAAACCGCGATCAACAGATTGGGGAAATAACCTACTTACACTATACCTCAATCCATATCCATTAATAGCAGTGATAGCCTAGTGCTGTGACAGTCGGACTGCCAAGTAGGTCTCGAGTTCGAACCCAAGACACACACCTCTGATTTTTCGAATTCATGTGCGTGTTCTATAATTATCACAATTTCTTCGGTGAAGGTAAACATCGTGAGGAAACCAGCATGCCTGAGAATTATTACTTGATGGTATGTAAAGCCAAGTCAGAGACCCAAAAAATTCTGACACCAGGCTCTCACAGCTCCACACAATTTTTCTTTTTTTTTTCTTAATTTATTTAGGGTCATTTATAATCGCAATGCGTATGTCAGTCCCATCGTACCCTAAATACACATGATTCATATCTGGGCCATTAACCTAAACAGACTCTTCGCATCATCACTATTTGATTGAGCCAGGATTTTATGGAACGTGCCTTCTTCAAGTCTGTTCAACCTCAATACCCTAAACAGGTCATTTCTCTCAGACTTATACCGAACACACTCCATCAATAAGTGGTGTGAGTCTTCAACAACTCTACACTCCACACAATAAAGAAGAAATCTTCAATCTTTTGCATACAACCAACTTCTAAATAAAATTCACATAAAGCCAGACTCACTCTAAAGTCTAACCGTACAATCATCTTATCAGATTTCAGCCTCCTTCACCCATATTAGTTTTCAAAGCGACTTTGATAAAGTCTGGGTGGCGAACCTTCACACATGTTTAGCGAACCTTTATACGTGTCTAGCGAACCTTTACACACGTCTGGTGTACCTTTATTAGCACTATCTGTTAATTAACTTCATGTTTCGCAATATACAGGTTGTGGAAATAGGTTACAAGGTAGGAAAATGTTGTGGTTGCATTAGAAAGCGCTTTATTTTTGTTTTGAAGACAGAAAAACTGTTTTGTGAAAGTTTTAAACAATAAAGGGTTTATTCATAAACTAGCGACCCGCCTCGGCTTCGCATGGGTGCAATGTAGATATAAACCTCCCACTTGAATCACTCTATCTATTAAAAAAACTCGCAACAAAATCCGTTGCGTAGTTTAAAAGATCTAAGCAAACATAGGGACAGACAGCGGGAAGCGACTTTCTTTTATACTATGTTCTGTTTAACCATACATTAACCGATGTTAAAACGTCTCTGTTAGCGTTTGATTTAACACCTCGGTATTTATGTAGTTATTTGTATAAATTGAAGATTAAATAGATATAATCATGAAATCAGGACATCCATTACAAAATTTTAGGAAAAAAATTTAGAAGAAAAATTGCACTTCTTCCCAAAAAAAAACCCCCAAATAAAGTTGTTTACATAAAGAATAAACCGAATATTTCGATCTCGAACACGAGTATTTGAGTATGATCATTATAACAACGTTTTTAATGCCGAAAGCACGTTAATCCGGTAAGACTGGAAGCCGACCCCAACATAGTTGAGAAAAGGGTACTGGCTATAGTCAGATGATGAACATTTAATGCAAGTAGCGTTCAATTAGTTTCACCCTGTACATTTTATGGTGTGTGGTTTTAATCCTTAGTAGCTGCGGTGCGATTTATTAATGTTTTAATGGGATATTTTGTAAAATGGAAATGTTGATGACGCTTTTAATGAAATGACATATGAAACTTATAGGTAACTCTTTGGATATTTTGCAATGCAATTTGCGGACTGCGTCGTTAGTCTAGTGATCGCAATCACGACTGCTGAGCATGAGGTCCTGGGTTCGATTCCCGGATAGGGCAAGAGAATGATGACTAGTAAGAAACAAGTTTCTGCTCAATGTCACAATCGTTAGTTAACAAGAACATCGCCATTTTGCGAGAGTGTAAGGTTTTTATGCTCCTCACTCAATAAATAATCACCTGCCAGTTCCTTAAATTAAAAAAAAAACATGTGTGCAATTCACACGTGGTAGAAGTCAAACCTTCAAAAATTTTGGCTCCAAGATAAACACTGTATAAATATCTCATTTTTTCCCACGTTAAATCTTATGAATTTATGTGTCTGTCTCTTTTTACTATAGCTTTTTCGTTTCATCGAGGTTCAAATCACAACGATGCTAAAGTAGTTTTCACTTCAACAAAAACACCAAAACTACCAATGAAACAAAACATCGGTTCACGATTACGACGGCGACTTTCTCAAGAAGAACACAATCCATCGATTGACAAGCCAGGCCGATCCATCAAACTTCACGGCCTTGTGTTTGTAAACATTACCTAACCTTCGTGATGGCGATCAATTTTGAAGACAAAAAGCTTTTCTGACTACAGATATTTTGGTCAAGGTCATATGTGATTGCAAAAGAGAGTTTTGCAAAATGTACCAAACTATATGCTCTGTGATAGCGAGCTGGAGTCACGGCAGACCACGAAGGAGGTGGCGGGAAGACCTGGACAGGTTCCATTACGACTGGAAAGGCGACGTGCGAGTTCACGAGATGTAGAAGGAATGGAGAGAGGCTCTTCTCCATGATTGGTGCAGAAAAGGCCAGAAAAAATATACAAACAATTATTTGTATACAGCACTCTCGATTTTACTCGTCTCTGAATGACTCAGGTCTGGTGGAAACAGGGTAAATTATTAGTATCGCAACGGCTTCATCGTTTCCCTGAGATAGCGGGATATACTATAATTAGCGATCGTTTTATCTGCAAGTTGACCGATGCAACGAATATTATAAATGGCTGAACGAAACGCGATAATGTATCGATTGACAACTCATTTTGCAGTAATCGGTGGTATCTACTACAAGTAATGTTGGCTGACATAACTTTTAGCAGCACTTTTAAATAAATTTTGAACCATATTTTAAATAAAATTGTAAATTCCATGGTCTATCTTTTATATATGATGGTATGCTGTTTCGGAAAAAAATATCCGTATGATTAACCCTTTCGACCGTTATCATTAAATATATGTGTTTTTTTTTACATTAATGGCAGGTTTGCTTCCCGGTTTTGGCAGGCGATTATATCAAAATCTTTGAACACAGTTCTAATTTATTTTTAAAATCAAAATGAAGACGATTTCTTCCAGTAAAATTTCCTATTTACCATATTTATGCGCCCTCAATACATACTCGTATTATGTCGAATTTTAAGGATTTATTCTTAGTCTGAATTGTGGCTCAGTGGTAACAACCCCGACTTGCGAGTTGTAGGTCTTGGGTTCAAGCTCATGTCGGATCTATTCACCGCACCGGGGCGACGACGGTGGCATGCCGGACAGATGTCAACCGTACCGTTCCTGATAATAATAACAATAAGTGCATCTAAATACTATTCATGTGTATTTATTCATTCTAGAATCAAATATAATGAAGAAAGTAAATGACTTTACAAAAACATATCATGTTACCAAACGGATAATTATTGAACAAGCTTGTGTTTGATATTCAGATAATCAATCAACATTGCCAACAACAGATTTGACAGCAGATATTATTGATTGAGGTTCAAATAGAATTCTGGCTAAACATAGAGACTGATCTAACTGACTTATAAAAATATTAGAATGTAGAATTTTTAAAGATGGTTTTGATAGTGAGCGTGACTGCTAAGCAAGAGGTCCTGGGTTTGATTTCCAGGTCGGCCAAAGTGTTATTGGGTATTCCATCAGGAATTTCTCAGTAGCAGCCACGGAGTCTAGGTTTATGCCAAGTTGATGGCAAAAGGCTCACCCCTCATTACATAAACGTGGGTAGACCTTTAGGTACTCCTCTACCTAATGCAATCGGGTCTAGTCGGTACCTCTCTAGTTAGGACGCAAGCATTAATACTGAACAGATTTGTATGAAAAATCCATAGATCTTTACAGAATAATGGTATAGATTAAGCTTCAAAGAACTTCCTTACTATATAATAATATAATGCGAAAGTAAGTTTGTTTTTTTGATACGTTTTCACGCCTAGACCATTAAACCGATCATCCTGAAATTTGGATATACATTTGGATTACACGAGGATAACAAAAATTTAACGTTCTTATAAAAATAGATGGCGCCACGTATCTTTCGAATCATGATTGAATCATATTATTACAAGCAGTCTCCCGCCCAAATTGACTGTCAAATTCTAAAATAATGCGAGCGAAGCCGCGAGACAGCGGGCAACAGCAACTTTTAAACGTTTTCATGCATGAATTTAGGGAGCACTTAAAACTTACACAACCTCCAATTAGGAAACTAAAACATAACTACTTACAACTACTTCAGGTACTTTATTTGCCAATCAAACACAAATTCAGAGTCCCTAACATGAACTTACTTACTTATTTACTTATGTAAAAGTCGATCGATTTTTTTCATTACATGTACTGTAAGATTGATCGATTTTTTTCATTACATTGCTTCTTGCCAAATCTCGTGATTCTAGGTCAACGGGAACTACCATATAGGTTTTCGACCCGTAACCTCTGGGTACTTCCGGTTGAAGAATTGTCAATTTTGGTTAAAAGCAAAGTCTTACAGTACAGGGAAACGTCAAATAAGGAAAATTTTGGTACTTACAAATTTTCACAACAATCTAATTTTGCACTTATCTTTTTATCGTGTTGATCCAGGACCTTGATTTTTCAACTTGCTAGGTGCACCCGTTCCCAAGAAAATTTGTGGTGACATACGGACAGACAGACAGACGAATGGACAGACAGACAAGAGAGAGATCTTATAAGGGTTCCTTTTTTACCTTTTGAGGTACGGAACCCTAAAAATGTTGCAAAAACGGGGAAAAACTATTTCTATAATAAATTCATGCGGAGGAGGTCGCGGGCAACATCTTGTTTATTAATGTAGATTCACCAACAGCTTCTGTGTATAAAATATCTTTATAGGTTCTCTAAAAATAATATATAGAATAAAGTCCCAATACGAAGTAAATATTATAAGCAAAACGGTAATTTTCAAATCGTTTGAATGTACGTTTTATTTAGTGCGTCCATTCATACTAGGGACTTACAAAAAGAAATAAAAAAAAAAACATTTTTACAAGTTCCTAATTTATTATTCGCACAAATCCCTCCGGGGCTCTCTCTACTTTTACTCTGGTTTTTTAGAACATGTAAGTTTTTCTTGTAGTCTATAGTTAGACACACAATGGACGCTGTTTTCGACGCTTTATTGAAGAATAGGTAAAAGAATAATGTGTACCTACAGAATACATACAGAGTCGTAAGAAGGTATTGTATGTCGGTGCGAGATATTATTTGACAGACTTCTGTAGGCCGAGAGATGAAAGAAGTGGTTATTATTTATGCGAGGTAATCCTAACTTTTATATAATATTATAAATCCTAAAGTAAGTTAGTTGTTACCTGTTCACGCCTAAACCACTGAACCGATCATTCCGAAATTTTGCATATACGTTGTCAGTTGTACAGAACCGGACATAGGGTACCTTTCATGCCGAAAAAAGTACTGTTCCCGAGGAAAACAACAATAACGTTCTGATGATAATAGATAGCGCCACGTGTCTTTCCAATAATAATTGAATTATATTATTAAATAAGCTTTAGTAGTGTGAAAAGTTTAATTGTCAAATTCTAAATTAGTAAGAAAGATAATTACAATGTTATCACTAGAATTCTCTTGGCATTCTTTATTTTTTTTTCGCTCCTTCCCTTTCATACTACTTTTGTCTCACTCACACCGCAACGTTCCATTCCGCACACTTTTATAAGTCCCTTTTTAAATCCTATCCCACAGTTATATTAATTAATTTATTGTACGTGTACACATGTTTGAGCAAATAAATATTTATCTTATCTTATCAAACTAGTAAAATATTTGACAGCTACTTGCGCCGTTGTCAACTTTCACCTTTGCATATATACGTACAATAAACTCACGCCTTTTTCCCATGGGAATAGGCAGAAACCACAGAACGTCACCTGCTACGATCCATAAATACTCTTTTTGCCTCGTCCACGTTCATACGTGTACGAGTACTACGCACCTGATCTTTCCGAAGAAATAAAACAAAATAATCAGTGTTTTTTTTCTTGAATCGTATACTTGACCTTAGCTCTACAAATAATAAAAAAAAAGAATATTTCCCAAGACAGGATCAATGTAAAAAATGTAAAACGCGTTTTTGTTAATAAAAATATGGTGTTAATAACAGGACAAACACTTTAGGTCAAGAATTGGTGAAACCAATACATTTTTTCAGAATTAAACATTTTTTGTCCACGGATATTACGATAAAAGACAATTTACGAAATCTTTGGATTGTACTTCAAGCTATTTGTATAGCGGTTTTTGTAGTACATAAAATAACCTCAATAAATATTTTAATACGCTACAGTAGATAGGTTGTGCCGGTTCTGACTCAAATTTTTGTGTGAGCCAAAACCTGATTTCTAGTCAAGGGATCCTAAAAAAAAGGAAAAGATTTTTGCATGCTCTGGTCTCGTTTCTACGGTACATTTTTGCGTAGGGTACACGGTTCCGGAGATATTGTGAACAATTTACAAAAATCTAATTGACATCCGGTGGTCCCTGAACCCTCATTAGCGTGTCATTGTTCGCCTTTTCTTATCTATTGTTCGTTAAAGACCCTCATTACGGCCGACAGTATTGGTGTTCTTATCTATTACTTATTGTACACCTTAAATAGGTGTGCTAGTTGTTCATAAACATGCAATCTCCATCATCAATAAAACAAATTCACTCATTTGTTACTTTGTTTAATTCAACTTATAAAATATATGCGAAATTTTAGGATTCTGTGGTTTGCGCGTGAAAAGGTAACAAACAAACTTACTTTCGCATTTATAATATTATAGTTAGGAAAATAGGATTAGGATAGGATGAGGGGAACATCTCATCCACTAAAATATCGTTGTACAGTGTGTTCCCTGTAAATATTTTTACAAAACTATGCATTTAATGTCCCTGATACTTATAAAGCAAACACATTAAGCAATATTCACCACAAATTGAAGTCCAATCGTTCTGAAACCTATCAACATTCCAGTTCCATCTTTTACAATTCCTTTTTAAAAACGCAAGATGATATCGTGCAGGCATTCGTCCATATGAATCAAAATATTGACCAATAATAACATATATAAATAAGAACACCAATACTGTCGACCGTAATGAGGTTCTTCAACCAACAATAGATAAGAAAAGGCGAACAATGAAACGCTAATGAGGGTGCAGGGACGACCGGATGTAGATTTTTGTTAATTAATTGAAAAATGGACCGCATAAACGTTATCAGAGCATGCCAAATCTTTTTTTTAGGATCCCTTGACCAGAAATCAAATTTAGACTCGCACGATAGCGTGAGCCAGAACCGGCACAACGTATCTACTCGCTATCAAACAAAATTAAACGAATTAGACTAACAGAAGAAAAGTAAGTAACTAAAAAAAGAATAAGTTGTTTTTTTTTGCTATAGCGGTTCAGGCAAAAATGTTACAGGGTTAAAATTAGTGTAACTTTCGTTTAAAGGTTATATCTAACTTATTTACACGTAAATTAAACACTTTAAAGCAAATAAAATATTGTGTACGTGTGTTAAATTTTATTTATTTGTATAGCTTTTCTTTACAGTACGAACAGAGCTGCATTATAACGCAGTCCGACTTCTACTTTCATAATGAAAACCTTTACTTGTGCACGGGAGCGTTGTCGCGACCCGTTTGTCTTTTGTTTTGCCCATTAGCCAGTGCTAACGTACAGACCGACCTATGTATACTATGTTGTTTACGCTAAAAGTGTCTGCCCACTGCACCGTATCTTACCCTAACAGTGCTAGGAACGTGTCAGGCAAAAATTGTTCTTTGTATTGACTCCTACTGGACCGTTCCGTCATCGACCAACACCGTCGCGTGCCATGCACAGAGCGTATCGGCACCGGCCAAATATTTTCGCCGACCACTTTATTGTTGTTTTTCATTTTAATTTATTTATTTAATTCAGACCACTAAAATGTCATATATATAATACCATAACGTTCTAGTGGGTAGGGTAGTCCGTGTGTGTTGACGGCGCGTTCGTGTTCCACGCGCGCCTCGAAGACATGTCAGCAAACAGGGAGGGGGGCCCCTCCCTGTTTGGGCAAGGCCCGATGCCTGCCAGAGCTGCGGGACTGTTCGAAAGAGATACCGCGGCCCTGGAACACAAAGGGCAAAGAAGGAACATGGATGGGTTTTAGTCAGTACAAGTCTGACACTCCCTTCCGCTCTGCTCAGAGCGGGAGAAGTCATTGGATGATTTCCCATCCGAAAAAAAAGAGTAGTCCGTGTCCTGTTTCTTCCGTGTTTGATACGTTCGTAACGCGGTTATGGTATGGTACGGTGTAGTGGGCAGAACCCTTAAAAGTGTGTGTCCTTACATGGGACTTAAACTTAACTCGCGAAATGTGGGTGTACTTGTAAATTACACCTCTGCGTACATCTTCGGGTATAATGTTATGTTAAACAATAGTACGGGGGTCGTGAAGATCTCTTAAGTAAAAAAATTGCATAAAAAAAATTGTATTTAAAAAAAAAACTTGTAAATATTTTGGAATTTTGACCCCCAGTAACTCCGTAACTAGAAGGTTCCCAGGTATGGTCTAGAACAAAAAAATGATCGCAATGACTGGGAGAACAAGTGCCTTTCGGTTTCGTTAAGTCTTTTTACGCCCTTTATTTGGAAATTGATTAAGAAATCATTAAAGTCAAGATGCAGAATTTATATCAATAATTTTGCAGAAGCCTTTTTTTCGGATGTTATGTTTTATACCATATAAGATTTTTTTAATTTTTTGGGCTGCTAATGGTCCCTTTATAAACTATCTACATTGACATAGCAGCGATTCATATAAAACGTTAAAGATATGCAACGAAGCAAACTTTTAAAAATAGTATCTTCCCAGGCAGGAAATAAATGTTGTTTACAAACCACATTTATTTTCTTCTTTCTCATATAACATCCCTCCATTTTAACGACATCTAAAAGCTACAGGGTGCTACATTTCAAACGGAGACAAAACAGAATTTAAATGAGAAATTACGCTGCTCATAACCTCAAAGCTGGTTATAAATAAAATGAGAAACCGTGCAAACAGTAAATAATAAAAAAAACTTCAAAGTAACCATAAAATTGTTTTTTATTTCTGTAAAGAGTTTTTATTTCTTCCTTTTAATACTTTTTTTTTTATTTTTCGACTCAAACGTCACTCGTCGGGAGTTCGAAACATAAGTACTGTTTTGAATGTCGCTCTTTTTCTTAAACAGTTAATTAATTACGAATAGATTTGGGTAATTATAGTAGGGGAGCCCATGATGCTAAATGTGTAGTTACTCGAGCGCCGCGGAAACATAATTAGAATTGGTAAATTAGATTATAGGAAGAAAAAATGGTCCTATAATGTTTCCAATTTTAGCCGTGGGGGAAGCGTCTACAGATTTTCAAAATTGAAAAAAAAAACAATGCCACTATCGGTGGCAATGTTTTTTTTTTTTCAATTTTCAAATTTTTCAATTTTTTACTTAAGCGCGTCTGATATTGATATTTTTCATCGCCCGACATGTCTCTGATATGAAATATATAATAATCTGACGATTTGCGTGGTGGGGGTGGCCATGCGAAAGGGGTGAAAATCCAAAAAAAAAAATTTACTCGAGCGCGTCTGATTTTCATAGGGATTATTCAGTGAACCCTACAGATGTTCCAATTCCTTAATCTGATTTGGAATTGACGTAAGCACGCAGCGAATTTTTGAAAATGTAAAAAAAATCGTCATCTTGAACTACTCGAGCGCATCAGACTAGCATACTGAAGGTTCATCATGATGTCATAGGTCCACTGGCTAAAAATCTGACGATTATTTTGAGGGGTATCGTTAATCTGACGATTAAAAAAATTAAAAAAAAAAAACAGTAAAGAAGGACTCATAAAAGTGTGAGAAATTATACATAATATATTTAAAAATATTATTTATTATAGATTTGATATCTAAAAAAATATAATTTGATGAATTTTCGTAAGGTATACTTATAGTTCTGATCTTAATTAACGTTTTTTATAACTTTCGGCTTGCGGAAATCGTCAGATTATATTTTTTCTGTTATTCCGGTATGATTACCTCTAAAATAAAAAATAAACGACCGCGCTCGATTAAATCCAGACATTGATTTTTCTTTGCAACTTTGCAACGCTCCCATGGTTACGCTCAAATCGTCAGATTAGCAAAATGGACACTTGTTACTTAGTAATTAACCCTCCTTATCTTAATCTGACGCGACGCTGAGGAGCTCGTGGCTAAACAATAACAGCCGCTCGGGTCGATCTTTAGGTTAAGCCGTGCTTGCCTAGGTTGGTCTGTGGATGGGTGACCACCCATTACATACCGAGTTTCCTCCGTGCCTCGGAAAGCACGTTAAGCCGTTGGTCCCGGCTGTCATTTGAAGATCTTTGACAGTCGTTAAAGTAGTCAGTGGCACAAAAAGTCTGACAACCAGTCTTACCAAGGGGTATCGTATTTCCCAGCAGTAACTGGGTTGTGGAGGTCAGATAGGCAGTCGCTCCATGTAAAATACTGGTATTCAGCTGCATCCGGTTAGACTGGAAGCCGACCCCAACATAGTTGGGAAAAGGCTAGGCAGATGATGATGATCTTAATCTGACGCGCTCGTGTAAATCCGATGATCGTTTTTTTTACTAATCTGACGGGTCCCCCCTGAGCGCACCCCTCTGTATTAAGGGCTCACACTGGCTGGAGGTACTTGTACTGACGCGCTCGAGTAACTCCCAAAATTCCTTCTACGGCCCCTACTTCCCCTACTATTACGTGGCAATTCATCATTTGTCCAGCCGTTTCACAACTTTGTTTGGGTCACCTTCCAGACTAAGTGGATGCTGCTGAATCAACATCATTATCAGCCTAAAGCAGGCCACTGCTGCACATAGGCATCTTCAATCGCACGCCACCCTGCGGAGCTATGGTTCCACATTTATTGGGCGAACCGCCAGTCTGTGAAATTCTTCTCTGTTCCCTGAAAGTTCGAGTGAATCGGTTTCTTCTAGGTTAGCGTACTCCATCATAAGCCGCATCATGGTTTCACATCAGGCCAGTTGCGGCCAAACGCAAGCCTATTTAGTATAAAAAAACAACCGGTTGCAATCCGGGAGTGCCGGCAGAAGTGAAAACTTGAAAGAACGCCATCTAGCTTAAGTATCAGAAGTTTCAATAGCTTTCTGCAAGAACGCCGATTCAATCTGACGATCTGACGCGAGTTTAACAGTTTTTACCCATCTCAAAAAGTGCACAACGCCGCTAAAGAAGTTTTCACTTCAAAAATACATAGCCTATTAACGTTGCCACTAGCTGGGCCCGGCTCATCTATACATGATGTACATAATCCATAGAATTGCGAAGAAAATAATGAGAAAGCGTCATTTTTAATAAAAGAAAATTATTAAACTCGATATGCTGTAAAAGACAGCGCACGACAATTTCCTAACGTCCCAAGAAAAACTTTAACTTGTCGAAATCCCAACCATAAACCCGTAGAAACAAGGTTGAAACTAAGTCTCATTCGTCTACAAATGAATCTAAACGTCATGATGTATTCTTCAAATTCAATATAAATCTATGTAATGTCTTTATTTCGATCGAGAGACAACGGCGCATCATAGAATTTCTTATTTAATAATATATCGGTGCTTTCTCAAAGTAACCTTTGTAATCTGAATTGTGTGATATACAGATAGATAGATAAACCATTTATTCAGTGCACACAAAAGACAGCACAACATACAGAAACACAATTAAAAGGTACAAATTACATGACTATATAAAAACAGGGTGCCAGTAAAAAGTGCGGTGTGCGTCTCAAAGTTGCACCAAATGGGAGTCCAACTCAGCATGTGGCAGGCATACCTGTGGGCATACCTGTGGGCATACCTGACGCTGATATTCTGTTGGATCCCTTTAGTGACACACGGACGTCGAGCAGACAAGATAAATTGGTGTTCTGACAAAGTCTTATTTATGCGCAGAGTGAAATTGTGTAAGTATACCCCCCACTTTAATAACAAAGAACGATAAAACAACGATATAACTAGATTGTGTAGTAGTCGCAAGCACCACTGCTAAACATGAGGTCTAGGGTTCGACTCCCAAGTCGGCTAAAGTGGGTTTTTCCGTCAGGAATTTGTCGGTGACTGTCTGCACTCCGGATCTGTGTTCGGTTGATGGCAATAGCCTTGCCCCTATTACATGGGACTTTAACATAACTGGAAAAATATGTGTCTATTACTTGTTCCTCTACCTAACGAATATGACTTTGTATTTTCAAACATCACTAGCTATTTCCCTACAAAATTGCTTTCCTACAAACTTCAACTCGCTCAGGGATGCAGTTTTATCGATTTAAAACGGTGTTTTTACAACTATAATCAGGACCAAAGTAAAGCTTACTTATAACCATAATAAACATAATAAAACCCGCCAAGTGCGAGTCGCACTCGCGCATGAAGGGTTCCGTAGCTTCGTAGTAGGCGAGCCCCCTTTAATTTCTTATATGTTGTCGTAGCGGCAGCGAAAATACACATTCTGTGAAAATTTCAACTGTCTACCTATTACGGATCATAAGATAAAGCCCGCTGACAGGTAGACGGATGGACGGACAGCGAAGGCTGAGTAATAGGGTCCTGTTGGTTAATTTTCGGGTACGGAATCCTAAAAAAGTTCACCAAAACGCCCGCCCTTTTTTTTTCGCCATTAGAAAAAAAAAGCATAAAGTACTAAATACGTTTAAGCTAACAACTCCTAAATTTGGCTCAACAAACAGCGAGCTAGTCTGCCTATATGTTTATAGTTATATACCATCTCTAAGCCGTTTGACACAACTCAAAGTTAGCTGTGACTCAGTCAGTGTACAGTCGTTATAAGTTTTACTACCAAACTATGCAGCACTAAACATGTTTGTGTACGTTTTGAATGAGCTTAGAGCGGGGTTGGGTGGTTGGGGATTATTATATACTAGCTTTTGCCTACGGCTTAGCTCGTGTTAATTTAGAATTAGCAATCAATTCGGGTTGTACTCTGCTTGTAATAATTATTATCCAATCATGATTCGAACGACACGTGGCGCTATCTATTATCATATGAACGTTATTGTTGTTTTCCTCAAGAACAGTACTTTTTTCGGGTTGAAAGGTACTCTATGTCCATTGACCAAGGCTCCGCGCAAACGGACCAGCGGTGGCCGATACCGGTACCTCGTGCGACACGGCCTTTGGTACCGCGCAAACGAAGGTGGTCAGTGGCTGCCACGAGTGGTTGGTATTTATTTTTAAGGTAATTCGCCACCGGGCGGTGGCGTTTCGCGGACATGCGGACACGAGTCGCGAGTGGCAGCCACTATAAAACAAAACACTCGTATCTATTGTCAAGTTAAAGTAACTATTACTTCTGCAAACATTTTTATACAATAGACAAGAATTTAAACTAAGTAAGAACCGTCAAAGAAAGCAAAACTAAGAATTCTAACTTTTGACAGTTCTAACATCAAGCAATTACTAAACTACAGAATAAAAATCGTATCTTAAATATTAACTTTTACTTAAGTAAACACTTTGACTTATTTATAAATACGGAAGTAAGTATCTGCCATACGTATTCAAAAGTGCATTACCTATATTTTCTCTGTAGGTAACTGATTACAGCCATGCATAAATAACAATTAATTGGTTGCGGGAACCTGTGACGTTGCTATATTAATGTGTGGTTTTGGCAGCGTGGTCTGTTAATTAAGTTTACCGTAGCCTTTTAAATATACTAAGCTTTATGGGGTTCTGGTTATATTGACAATTGAAGGTATATTATGAAGAGGAATATTGTTTGGGAGATCTAGCTAAACAGATGTGTCATAATAAATATTGTTATTATTTTATTATCAAGTGTTGTATAATTAAATCATATTTATTTCTGTAAATTGGTTTTACAAAACTCAAACTCAAAAGCATTTATTTCAATTAGACCATTACAGGAACTTTTGAATGTCAGAAAAACAAAGAAGGCTAAGCTACAGTCACAGACACAAGGCGTAATAACTTTTGAAAGTACTATAGGTGCCCATTCCAAAGCGTAGATCTCTATGGAGAAGAATGGGCAAGAAACATATCATTATGTTTTAAAGCTAGATGGGCCCGGTCGCGGTGTTCCGTACCTGACTACTCTGAGAAGAAACAGCCGAAACAAACTTAAAGGTCACTGTTTCTTTTGAAGTCCAGATATTGGTTTAATCATATGACATATCTTTCATTAGACAGAAAATATCTCATGGCTGAAACAACAAAGCTTCAATAATCAGAAAATAGTAATTAAACACATAACATCACACCTGTAATCCTTGAAAGGTTAGGCAGAGATACCTAATAGTACACCCACATTTCGCCAGTTATGTTTAACTCCTATGTAATAGCAATCCTATTGCCATCAACCTGGCACAAATCCAGACTCCATGGCTACTACTGAAAAAACCTCGATGGAAGAACCCAATAACACTTTGCCCGACCTGGGAATCGAACCTAGGACCTCATGCTCGGCAGTCGCACTTGCGACCATGAGACCAAGGAGGCAGTGAGTAATTAAAGTCACAAAAAAATACAAATACTCGTAACATAAAATCACATCTCTTACAACCACTCAAGACTCCACAAATATCGAAACACACATACCAAACCGACTCCAACATTACCAGGCACCACGTAAAACATTGAATAGACCGGACATATCACGCTGTCGTGTGTTGACACCTTTATGATGAGGTACCTTTGTCTTAGCAAGAATAGAACATATGTGTGTTGTGTGGAGAGAAAAGTAAATTGTTTTTCTGAAGATGGAATTAAGTAACGTGTTCAAATCGTAGTCTATCTAACTTAGTTATAACTTTTACTCTGGACGCTCTTAACGTGCACGTATTTCTACATCGTTCTCACATATGTGTATAATCTCAACATGAATGATGTAACCAAGATTTTGTAACAATATTTTGATTGGAATTTCTTGCCCATTCTTCTCTATAGAGATCTACACTTTGCAATGGGCAACTACAGTACTTTCACAAGTTATTATGCCTTGTGTCTCTGACTGTAGCTTAGCCTTCTTTGTTTTTCTGACATTCAAAAGTGCCTGTAATGGTCTAATTGATATAAATGCTTTTGAGTTGAGTTTGAGTTTATATACACGAGTATTTATTACTTCTAAGATCGAATTCCACAAATTAATTGAACGCGTTCAGCACATTGAAAAATTGCGTTCAAGAGCTGTCAGTGTGAATAGTATAGTAATCTCACTGACGCACATCTGCGTCTGCGTCTCATACGAGAGCGAGGGCATGATAAAAATGCGCGCGCGGTACTTGATCATTATTTTGCTGCGGAGTTATTTTAAAACTGTCATACGAGTATCTCATAAGACATTCATTGAGATCAAATAATGTAAGGCCAATTTTGCTAAAAATTAAATACTTGCGATGAATAACGTATTTATACGGATAAGGATTAATACCATGTTTTTAAAAACACCTTCGCAAACAATGCATTATTTTAGAACAAATTTGATTACCATAAAAACGATCAGTGGTGTGACTGCCTATCTGATTTCGACAACTTTAGTTACCAGGTAATGCGAAAGAAAGAAAGAACGTCCCGTCCACAGAATTAGTTATTCTAGATAACGACTAAATCAGTTTTCATAACATAATTTCAAAAAAGTCCTTTTTTTTGCTTATATCGCGTATCTCGTAAACACAAGGGAAGACAACGAAGTTACTTCAACTAAAACACAGATTTCCATTCGCTTCAGTTTCATCTAGAACCCATCCCAAACCTAACTAAGAAAACAGAACAAAGGAACATAGACCCTGCTGACGTTACAAACTAAAAACATCCTCAACACAAATTGTATGAGCAATGAACCCAGGTGTGACTGTCACTTTGAAGAAGGGCCCATTCGTTTGTGTTGATTGACCCGCTTTATCGCCAGCGCCCATTGTGTGACGATAAGAGGGATTTCTATGGATGGCCAGTTTCGACCTTAAGTGTGGACTTAATGGCGTGGGATGGAAGACAATGGAAGTGTTAAGGGCTACGCTTGTATGCTTTTGTGGTGGTTTAACTTAAGTTTGTATCGAACATGGTGTTTTTGTCTTATGAATGCCTTTTGAGCTATTCAATTAGGTAATTCAATTACGAACACAATCTCTAACATAAAATACGATAGTTTTAAATATGAATAGAAACACAAATATTTATAAAAACGAAGACAAAACAAGAATATAAAAGATTATGACGTAAATCTTTCATCAAATCAGAGGTATCCCTCAAGGCAACATGTTTGGCCCGTTGCTTATTTTAATGAGCAATCAATACATACAAAAGCTTTTCAAAGTCTTCTATCTTTCCATTCCACTTCTTAGTAAAAAGGTACAGAGTTTTATTAATTTGGCACACCGTTTTATTTAAAACAAAAAATACAATTCATACATTTTTTAAAGATCATAATTCAAAGTTTACAAAAACCAAAAAAAAACATAAGCCGAGAATCGTAAACAAGAAAATTTACTTCGAAATTCTTAATAGAAAAGGGCTTTGATCAATTTCAGTCGTAAAATAATTTGAATACGTAATACTAATAACACAAAGGAGACAGACCCTTTTTAGCTTTTATCTTTAAAAGGACGAAAATATCGAAATACGGTTTGAAATTGCAAACCTATCGGAAGCCTGCTTGGCCCAGAGGGAGTTTTGTTACATCTTAGACCCTACCACGAGCCCGCGGTGTTTTAAACGTAACATAAATACGTCGATTTTTTTATTCAAAAAACGTATTCCACATCCTAATGCTAACTATGTATTTATTAATTTTATTAATAATATTATAAATGCGAAAGTAAGTTTATTTGTTACCTATTCACGCCTAAACCGAACATCTTGAAATTTTGCTTTTTTTTCGGATGTGACATCATTAAATGACTTCTCCCGCTCTGGACGGAGCCGAAGGGAGTGTCAGACTTGTACTGACTAAAACCCATCCATGTTCCTTCCTTGCCCTTTGCGTTTCAGGGCCGCGGTATCTCTTTCGAACAGTCTCGCAGGCCTGGTGTTTCCTTTACCCTATTTAGCGAAACCATGTCATCTAAAATACTGGGTGTAACAATACTCTTAACAAAGCCGAAGGGCACTTGCTTTCCCCGTCATTGCGATCATTTTTGTAATGCACGGTTCGATTCCCCATGTTCAAGAGAAAGCTGACAAGTTGGTTATTAACTTTATTAGGTTAAACTAACTATATACATTGATAATTAAAAACTATTAAACTAAAATAGATAAACTAACAACAAACTATAAAAGCTCAACGCTGTCAGATGGTAATGTGCCCAAGAGACTGGCGGCGTTGCCACGTTGTATGGCAACGCTTAGCCTCTGGCCAAAGTAAAAGCCAGCCCTTGGGTCACGGGAAGCGTCAACTAGGCGTTTTGAAATTTCCTTAAATAGGCTATGAGCACTCGGACCCCACGGCCCTAGAGTTTCAACCCCAAACGGCTCGAAAATATAGTTACCACACAGGTTTCTATATTTACGCCGCTTGAGGTTCTCTGCAGCCGCAGCGGCAGCACCAGCACAGCACGATGAGCTTGGAAGATGGGATGGTTATTGGATAATTGCTTTTATGACATGGGAGAATATATGGAAAATTGTAAGAAACCAAAAACTACTTAACCTACTTAATTTTGACATTGATTTTTAAGATTACCGATAATAATAATATTAATTCATGTTGGACCTATTGTAAATCACAAACCATAAAATAAATGTACTTATTTAATTTATTTTATTTTAAGAGTGACATATGCATATTTGTACACCATAAGTTGTGGTAGAATGCTACGGACCTAAATAAACCCATAACACCATACTATGTAAAACTACATTCTTACAAATAAATATTTCTGATTTCTGATTCGTCAAAAAATTAAGTCGTTTCACAGAAATAATTTTTGCGAAGAGTTATGAACTTAGTTTGATGTACTGAATGCTTGGTTGATGGCTTCGTGAACGGTCCGTTTACACCTTGTATTCCTTAATTATGAAGAAGCATAATTAAGGCTTATTCTAAATCAGCCCGTAACTGCGCCGAAACAACACATTCTCATTTAATTAAGTCGTTAAAACGTATGTGTCAGGCATTAACAGAGTATTAGGAAAAGCTATAACAATGACTTAATGTACTTCATAACTGTGTGTAGGTACTTACTTAAACCTTTTTCTCCTGGCATTAGGAGACACCTATAATATGGAAGCCGAAAAGGACTTGTTCTCTCCATGCCTGGGAACTTTCTAATCACGAAGTGTATGAGAGTCCCCTTTAATTATTAAATAACTTAATTTTTTATTATTTGTTGTTATAGCGGCAACAGAGGTACATCCTCTGTGAAAACTCAACCTCATCAAACCTCATCCTGTGTTTCAACTGTATATGATGTAATAGCTATCACGGTTCATGAGATACAGCATGGTTACAGACAGCCAGACAGACAGACGGACAGTGGGGTCTTAGTAATAGGATCTCGTTTTTACCTTTTGGGTACGAAACCCTAAAAAGCATAAATCAAGCCTCCAGACATAGAGGGCGTGCTCGCTTACACGTGCAATGTAGGGTTAAACATTACAGCAGTAAAAATCAAATGAAAACAAACATCCTATTATTTAATTTAAGTATCCGGTAAAATTTAATATTTACCAGGTTTAACAGCCGTTTGTAAGTAACATCAAAAATATTCGGGCTACAGATGGCAAAAGTAACGATGTCATCCTTAATTATTTTGATTGAATCATTTGTGCCCGTACCCCTAGCCCGGGTGTTTCACAATCTTTTATTCTTATGTCTTTTAAATTGTAAGACGACCTTAAAAGGGGAATATGAGACAGAGTCAATATGTTTCAATCATTATACATCCTCTGATATTTCATTAGACATCTTCTTAAATATATAAAAGCGAAAGGTATAAAGATGGAATTTGGCAGGGAGGTAGTTTATAGTCAGTAGACGTCCGCTACGAAAGGATTTTGCGACAGGGCGGGATTAAGGAGGTCCAAGACCTCTCGCAAGTTTTTATGAAAGTCCTTAATTTTTTGTGCTACAAGCTTGAAAAAAGGCAAGGAGCTAGGTACGCGGACGAAGTCGCGGGCAATAGCTAGTAATTATACAAGGTGGCGATGATAGTAATATAAACACTGTTAATACTAATTAATAGGAATATTTATTGACTGACAAATAAATACTAACATCGAAATTCAAACGAAGTAAATAGCATAAAAATGTTAACACCATTTATAAATATTGGTTAACTTAACCTAAGGTATAATTTGGACTACTTAGCATCTAGAAATTATCATGTGCAGAACAAATATTATACAAATTACAGTACAAAGACACAACAGTTTCAAATGATAATTGTTGAGCTGCCTAGAGAGCGCACTCAATTAGTACTATTTACTGGTCCAAAGAGTCCCTTGTGGACGTCAGACATAATTAATTCAGGCAGCGTTGTTTGTGAGCGGTAGAGTGGTGAGAAAAGTCAGTTTTAATACAAGAAAAAATAGTAGTGGGCTGTCATTTTATTTTCAAATGTTTTTTTTTTCAAGTGAGAACTTCTTTAGCATCGTTGTGATTTGAAAGTCGATGGTACGAAAAAGTGACAGTAAAAAGAGACAGACACATAAATTCTTAAGATTTAACGTGGTAGAAAATGAGATAGGAAGCATTATACAGTGTTTATCTTGAAGCCAAAATTGTTGAAGGTTTCATTTCTACCACGTTAGAATTGCACACATGTTTTTGAAGTGAAAACTTCTTTAGCATCGCTGTGATTTGAAAGTCGATGAAACGAAAAAGTGACAGTAAAAAGAGACAGACACATAAATTCTTAAGATTTAACGTGGTTGAAAATGAGATAGGAAGCATTATACAGTGTTTATCTTGAAGCAAAAATTATTGCCTGCCAGGGCTGCGGGCTGTTCGAAAGAGATACCGCGGCCCTGGAACACAAAGGGCAAGGAAGAAACATGGATGGGTTTTAGTCAGTACAAGTCTGACACTCCCTTCCGCTCTGTCCAGAGCGGGAGAAGTCATTTGATGATTTCACATCCGTAAAAAAAAAAGGTAAAATTGTTGAAGGTTTCACTTCTACCACGTGTGAATTGCACAGATTGGTACATCTAATTTTAGAATCTATGCTTGTTAGCTAGTTTAACAATAAAAATGGGAAAGTTTATGAGGATAGATTGATGAATGCTTGGATGTTTGGTACTCTTTTACGCAAATGAACGGATTCGGATGTAAGACACAGTTTATAACCTATATTAACACAGAACACTTTTAACCTTAATTACCGGACTCTACGCGGATAAAACTGCGGGTATAAGCTAGTTCATCATAACTTTTAAGCAAAGGATTGTTTTCATCCCCGAGGACGAAGTTGCGAGCTCAGCAAGTTGTTTAACTCATATTTATAAATCCCAGTGTAAAGTCGGATCTAATCAAAATGTTTATAAAATGTAAAACCGAAGTATTAATGCACTTCATCACACGAAGTTTTCCAATCATAACTTCGGCGCGTGACCCACGCTTGTTTTCTACTAGCTCATGCACGCGGTTTCACCCGCGTAGAGTTCGATAATTGTCCCACGGGATCGTAATACCGGGATAAAAAGTATCCTTTGCGTTCAATCCAGGTTATAAACTAGCTATGTGCTAAATTTCATCCATATCCGGTCAATAGTTCGTGAAAGATTAACAAACATCCATCCATCTATAATATTATTATAGGACTGTATTTTGCCGACGAGGAGCTCGTGGTTAAGTAATAACAGCCGCTCGGGTCGATCTTTAGGTTAAGCCGTGCTTGCTTAGGTTGGTCTGTGGATGGGTGACCACCCATTACATACCGAGTTTCCTCCGTGCCTCGGAAAGCACGTTAAGCCTGCAAGGGGTATCGTATTACTCAGTACTAACTGGGTTGTGGAGGTCAGACAGGCAGTCGCTCCATATAAAATACTGGTATTCAGCTGCATCCGGTTAGACTGGAAGCCGACCCCAACATAGTTGGGTAAAAGGCTAGGCAGATAATGATGATTTTGCCCACGGCTGGGCCTGTTTGTACATCGGTAACTATTTCACGGGAAGTACTACCGGAGTAAAAGTCTCTTGTATACTAACCCAACCCAGTAAATGTGTAAGTCGTGTGAGTCTATCTAGCGGGCCCCGACGAGATTCATCAATAGGTGATAGCTTTTCATAAAGACATTACTTTGTACCTAAAGAAAATAAATAACATATATTTTGTACTTCAACAGTTTTTGATTAAATGACTTTTCTATGAGGTGTCTAGCTAGCGAGCCCCCTATGATATTTTTTTTTGTTTTTATACTTTTAGATCTCCAATAGTGCTTGGAGTTAGAAACTATTATGTACCTTACAAATCCAAAATTTCGAATCTCTGAGAGCTATACTTTAGGAGTTATTCGTTATTTAGACAAACGTCCGGCCAGCGAGCCCCTTCTTTAAATACTACTCTTTTATATCATACAATAGCATTAGGAGCTTGATGTTATTATGTACCTTACAAATTCAAAATGTCGACTTTCTGTGACCTATTGACCTTCAGAAGATATTCGTTATTCAAACAAACGTCCAGCCAGCAGGCCCCTTTTTAAATACTATTCTTTTGTATCATACAATAGCATTAGTAGCTTGATAGTATTATGTACCTTACAAATCCAAAATTTCGACTTTCTGTGAGCTATACTTTAGAAGATATTCGTTATTCAAACAAATGTCCAGCCAGCATATACGTGCTAACTGTACCTACTATCTTTACTACTCTACCCTACCCTACCTACCTACGTAGTACCTACCTACCTATTTACCTAGTACCTACCTACCTACGTGAGCTGCCAATTGCGCTAATTTATTTAAAAACACTTTTATTCATTTTTTTCCGTAAACTTTTCAGATATTTTATTACTTAATAAGCTATTCGGGGCAGAGACGAATCCAAAAAAAAAATAATAACATTAGAATCGGCCCAGCCGTTCTTGAGTTATAAGTGGTGTAACTAACCCGACTTTGTTTTTTATTAAACAGATCATAGTTTACGAAATCCTTTTACCCGTAAATACGTAAAAGATAACAGACAGACTTACATTCTCATGTAAATAATATTAATATAAAATACACTGTTTATTCATCATCATCTGCCTAGCCTTTTCCCAACTATGTTGGGGTCGGCTTCCAGTCTAACCGGATGCAGCTGAAATACCAGCATTTTACATGAAGCGACTGTAATACACGGTTCATTATGTTCACAATTTTATCCACATGTTTTAGTTTTGTCCAACTAGTTTTGGGATCGCATAGAGTACTTACTCATGGGATCATCACGTGGCCGGGCTGGTGAAACCCAATGTAACTCGCGACCTAGTACGGCAAACCCTTAACGAACACGTGATACAAAATAAATAATATCTACTCGGGAAACCTTTTCCTTTTGCTTTCTTTTTAAAACGTGTTTTCCTTTCCGTGACAAGAACAACATTCAAAAATACTAGTTTTTTCTACGGTAAAGGCTAGAAGAGCCGGTGGCTAAATTATAACAGCAGCACGGGTTGTTGATCTTCTAGGTTAGAAGCAGGCTTGACAAGGCCAATGCCTTCTTGTAAAACCTCTTATTTCAAACCTCAGAAACATCCATGTCTCCGATGTTTCTCGAGTTTTCGTGAATAATCAGAAGTTACATAATTTCAAAAATCAAAAACCCAACTGAAAATATTATTATATTATTCCTAATTGACTTCAAACATATAATTTATATATATTTTTGTAATCCCCTCTTAATTTCCTTTATGTTGAGTTGATACCGTACTCGATAGGTTTGGTTATTTTTTTTTATTAACCAATTTTTACGTACCAAAAATCCACCTATCCTAAGGATACTTATTATTTTAAGACGGATATAACGATACCTTAATTGTCGAAATCCATCCAGCCGTTTGGAAAATACAAGGTTATAAATAAATTTACAAACATACAAGATACGCGCGATAAACCAAAAACCCTTCCTTGGCAGTCCGTTAAAAACCAAAGCAAAAAAAAGTACCGCATATTTTAGGTTTACGCAAACGTCATAATATGTCTATAATATCATATGTCTACATACTTCTACTTTCATTTTACCTCCTAATACCGTCTAACCCATAGGGACCTCCAGGGCCCGTATTCCCATGCCTCTAACTACACAGAATCTCAGATGAGTGTAGTAAAAGTAACAACGCATTTAAAATTAAATTCTCTAAAGGGTTCCCCTATGTAAGTCGACCAAAGGCCTGTTTTCCTACCTGCCTCGCCACGCGTAGACAGCGGTTGCGAAGAAGAAATTGGATGTTACTGCGAAACAACTGCCGACGCGATTGTACTTGCGCGTAAAAAACAAGTGACAAGCGCGCGTGTCGCAAGACGCAAGGGTTCTCGCAAGTCGCCGGTTGTAAGTCTCGCCGTAAGTTGCAAATCGTAAGGTTCGCCGTAAGTCGCAAGTCTTATCGTAAGTCGCAAGTCTTATTGCAAGTCATAAGTCGTGGTTCTGGTCGCAAGTCATAACTCTCGTCGCAAGTCTTGTCGTAAGTCACAGGTATTGTCGCATGATGTAGGTCTCGAGGCAATGAACGAGGCCTAAGGGCAGTCCTTAGGGTGTCCCCATGTAAGCCGACCAAAAGCCCATTTTCCTAACGAACCAATACTTTAATCCTCACAACTGAAGGGGAATAAATAAGGGTGTTTTAAGTTCTTTGTGTATTTAAATGCGTTTACCTTTAGGGGTTGAAAGTTTTCCCATCATATATGATGAATGGTTAGGTAGCAACGGTGAGATGAAATGCGGTTTTAGACAGTGTGTTGTAAGATAGAAAGAATAAGATATACAAGGTGTAAACGGACCCTTGAATTGCCGTCAACCATGCATTCTGTACATCAAACTGTAAGCAAAAATGATTGCTGGGAAACGACTTTTTTTTTTTGGTATGAAAAGTCACATTTTACGGTAGGACTCAATGTAACGCACTGAAAACATTGTGCTGATGGATGCATTGAATAGTACGGGGGTCGTGGAGGTATTTAAAATAAAGTTATAACATTAAAAACTTGTAATTAAAGAAAAAAATGTGAAAAGATTGGAAATTTTACCCCCAAAATCTGCGTAGCTACATAGAACCCAGGACCTCGTGCTCAGCAGTCGCACTTGCGACCACTCAACCAACGAGGTAGTGGCAGCAGAAAAAGGTTACCTTTGTTTTAATAAGCTACAAGCTTAGTCAAAAATTTTTTCTTGTTCTTGATCGTGTGGTTAGTGCCTAACCTGGTGTCAGAGTTTTCATACCGGCCATGGGCGTCTGACTTGGTTTCACATCCCGTCATGAAATACCTCTCAGGCATGCTGATTTCCTCACGATGTTTTCCTTCAACGAACATAACGCATAACATCACGCCTGTAATCCCCGAAGGGTTAGCCAGAGGTGTACCTAATAGCTCCTCCAACCATATTTCCTTCAACGAAGCAAGTGATAATATATATATCGTATACAATACGCACATGTATCCGAAAAATTAGAAATGCGTGGCTTTTTTTTTTCGGATGGGAAATCATCAAATGATTACTCCCGCTCTGGGCAGAGCGGAAGGGAGTGTCAGACTTGTACTGACTAAAACCCATCCATGTTCCTTCCTTGCCCTTTGTGTTCCAGGGCCGCGGTATCTCTTTCGAACAGTCCCGCAGCCCTGGCAGGCATCGGCCCTTGCGGGCCTCTCCCTATTTGCTGATATCTCTTTGAGGCGGGCGTGGAACACGAACGCGCCATCAACACGGCAGAAATGCGTGCCTTGAGGTTCTAACTCGAGACCTATGACTCGGCAGTCCGATGGTCACATCACTAAGCTATCACTGCACTACTCAAACATTGGTAGCTAGATACATGTATCTTTCTCTGTTCACTTTCTTGCTCTTTTAATTAACACACTTGCAATCCTTCTAAGACTTCCGTTAATTATAACTTCTTCGCACTTCAGTTTCTATCGTTTCACAAGCGACGCTCCAAAGTTAAATCATAACTCTAACCGACTGATCAAACTTTCCTAAAAGTTCTAAACTAAAGGAAATCCGAAAAAAGCAATCTTCAACACCCCTTAAAAAGGAACGCTTTGAAAGTCCCTAAGAGGGTTGTAAGGGGTTGAAAATCTGTTGGTTGTGGGGGTCACAAATAGACATAGATAATGTTTGATATTTAAACCCTTCACGTGTCTACGTTAGGGGGTGCAAATTGACGGCGGCTGTGGGTCTTCAATAAGATGGGGTGATAAACACAGCGATCAGCGATAAGGGTATATACAGCAAAATGTTTATTTGTTTATAATTAGTGTGCGAGTTCAAAAATTATGAAGTAGGTAATGAAAGGTTAACAGGAGCTGCATTTCGTTATACTAATTCTGTTTGGCCTAGTCGACTACAACCCGTGTATAGCACCGCTTACCCGCGTGTGCTAATCAAAGTGACACTTGGGGGAGGCCTATGTCCAGTAGTGGACGTCTTCAGCTGAAATGATGAAGATGATGATGATGTACAGATGTATAGGATCGATTTACCGGATGTATTAACTTTACATTGAGTTGAAAGTCAAACGTAATAAATACTAAATAAGTTAACACGTTAAACGCCATCATAGAAAAAAGTTCTTTTGTAAAAAAAAAAATCTTGTAACTTATGTTTATTTTATCAAGATAATATCTTGATAAAAAACATAAATTACACGATTTTTTTTTTATAATATGTATGTATACTGTTTTTCATAAGAATCTACCGTAGGGTTCCGTAAATATAACAAAAAAAACACTTGAGGTTACTTGTGACCTCCATGGCGCGATAAAGTAAACCAGATGAGGTCACCGGTGACCCCCACGGCGTTCAACGTGTTAAACCCTCTGCACATTCTCTAAGGATTGTTGAGTTAGTGAACAGCGCATCCCCTGTTCGGGGCACTTGGCAAATTGAGATGAATTAATAACAGATTTTAATTAAAAAGTTAAACGAGTAATATCCAATCGTTTTTGTAATGTTTTGTTCAGTTTTCGACGAAAAATGTGTATGAGAAGTATATTGTGCGTAAATGTGGTTTTTTTTTTTCGGATGGGAAATCTTCAAATGACTTCTCCCGCTCTGGGCGGAGCGGAAGGGAGTAACAGACTTGTACTGACTAAAACCAATCCATGTTCCTTCCTTGCCCTTTATGTTCCAGGGCCGCGGTATCTCTTTTCAACAGTCCCGCAGTCTAATTTATTCAACCTTGCTTTAGGTTTATACAAAACTATTTACTAGGTATATTAAAGTAAGTATTATTAAGGTTCCGCACCCAAAGGGTAAAAACGGGACCCTATTACTAAGACTCCACTATCCGTCTGTCTGTCTATCATCAGGCTGCTCATGAACCGTGATAGCTATACACAGTTGAGATTTTCACAGATGATGTATTTCTGTTGTCACTATAACAACAAATACTAAAAACAGAATTAAATAAATATTTAAGGGGGGCTCCCACGCAAAACTTCGGATAGTTTCGTATAAGGACGTTTTTGTCTCACCGCTCGCGCGCCACGTGAATCTTGCAGTTGTTTGTTATTTCTAGTCATAACATAACCTCTTTCATAGCTAGTTAGTTTTTTACTATATCCGTAACCGAAACTATCTATATATATTAGTTTCGCTAACGGATAATCCGAAATAATTACATATCCGTAACCGAATCCGAAACCGATATAATTTTATTCCTATATCCATATCCGTATCCAGATCCGAAATATCATACCCCTGAAATCTCTGTCCGAAACCATATTACTCAGTAGTAACAAAACTGCATTCTCCGCTGACCGCTAGCTCTTTTACCTGTCTCTACCCATCCCAAAACTTGGCCCTGTTGTGTAAGCACCTACTTGGTTTTAAGTCGGCCCTGTGGGAACGAAATATCTTCTCGTATTAGTTACGGCCCAACTCCCGCTGTTATAGGACCTTCATCTTCATGCCGTTTACAATTACGAGGACAGCAGTGTTCTGTTGACTAGTGTTGACGATTAGTTAACATAATGTAATCTATATCTATACATATATAATATAATATAATAAAAATGTAACGGATAGCTGTCTGTACATGGAAGATATATGAGAAAAAATATTATTGGGACCTTTATCAACACAAATAGCACCCAAAACAATGATTGTTAGATTTTTTGTCTGTTTGTCTGTGCGTTTGTGCGCGCTAATCTCAGAAACGGCTTATCCGATTTTGTTGTTTTCATTAATATATTGTGGTAAGCTTCACTTAACATTTAGTGTTTGTTTTATGTCAATCGGTTCATAAATAAAAAAGTTATGCCAATTTAAAGACTCACGTCGAACATTTGTTAAACTATCTATTCTTTCTCTGTTCAGTAGCATTGACTGAAACTTTACTAAACTTCATAATAATGGTCTATATAAAATTATGATTATATGATAATAAAAAAACACGCGTGCCATATCAAAAAAATAACTAAAAAATTAAAAACAACTTACATGATTTTAGTATGAAGGTAGGAACTAAATAGATTATAATATTTACTGTGCAATTAAAACGCCATTTTGCCCAAAAGTAGAAAACTGAAAACTGCTGTATTCTTTCTAAAGAGTAGGTATGTACACTAAGAAAAGGTTAAGGGTTTTTAGGTATTTTTTTATAATTACCGATGATACATTCTACGTGGGGGGCTCCAAATGATATACTGAACACATGGTAACCATTTTCGCGTCGGTATCCTTTCCACCCCGTTATCTTACATAATAAACTATAATAAAAATATGCGAAAGTTTGGATAGATGGATGTTTGTTACTCATTCACGCCAGAACGGCTCAAAAGATCGGGATAAAATTTGGCACAGGTATGGTTATAGCACATAAATTACTTATTATCCCAGAAGTAAGATCCCGAGGGCAATTCCCGAACTCCACGCGGGCGAAGCCGCGGGCAAAAGCTAGTGTTGTGTATATCCATCAAGTAAAAGTAATTTTAGTCAGACCCGTTTTCTGTAACGACTTTGTCTAGACTTTACGTAAAGTTTAGCGTTCATTTATTCCTAAGCAGGGAATTGTTTTTTGGGATCAACTTAGGCTAGGCATGAGGTTATTAGGTGTTGTTTTACCAGCCGTTGCTCTGTAGGCAACTCTTGAACTAAGAAATCTACATTTAAGACACTTTTCTATGGGTTTAAAGGCAAGTTTTGGTATTTGTCAACATTTTTAGAAATATGTTGGCTGGGCAACCCGTTAGACTAGCCTAAGCATTTTGTATTGGCGAATCAATTAGTAGTAGTAACTAACTAAAGTAACTTTAGTCTCGATGAGTGCGGAAATGTTCTTGGCAATAAGGTATTTTACCAAAAAAAAAAAATCGAATTAGTCCGTTAGATAGAATTATAAAAAAAATATATATATTTTATTTTCGTTTTTCACGTTAATAAAAAATGAAGACAATACAGTGCGTCGAAAACTCTTGTGACGTCACTCATGATCTTTGATGCGTTTTATCTTCGCCAGATTTTATTTGTTTGATAAAACAAAAATACCTAATCAATATTTTCGATAATCTAACTGACAAACTATTATATAATCTCATTTTTTTACTCAGGCCCTATATTCCCTATTAATAAGGGCCGGACTCTACCGAAGCGGAGACGAGACGAGAGGAGAGGACATGTTATGTTATAAACCACCAATAGAATTTCATCGTTAACACTTCTCTTCTCCGCTTAGCTTTAGTGCAAACGGTTGAGCAAAGAGGAGAGATGTCTTGTAATTGTTTTGACCAGCCTCCTCACTCTTCGGCCAAGCGCACAGCAGAGACGAGAAGAGACGTGAGTGGTGTGCTGCGAGTGGCGTGCAGTGTGCTGTGGGCAGCGTGCGGTGAGCGTGTGCTGTGAGCGGCATGCCGTTTTGCACAGCTTTGGTGGATACACCCTAGTTCTTACGTATCTCCTCTCCTCTCCTAACTGTTAAATGTTTACGCATTACATCAAGAAGCACCTAAAGTTAGTGAAAGCGGGCATATCTCTCACTACCAGGTGTTTTACTAAACGTGGGCAATATTTTAAGGGTATGTAGTACTCATAGAAATGTACAACTTTTTCTATGGGCCCAACCATGAAATCGCGAAAAAAATATCAGCTTCTCCATACCTACATTATCAGTCGCGTAACTCGGAAAAATGTAGGCAACAGAGGATTAGTAAAAGTTGCTCATTTATATGAATACTCAATTCTTTATTGCATTCCATAATGTAGGCTTAGGTGGTAAACATTTTTCCAAAATGAAACAATCGTGGGCCCTGTCGGGCACAGCAAAAAAAGGTAAGTGAAGATGAGGACTTATCATTTAAGGGTCTTATAACCTAACTCATTCTAAAAACATTTTTGTTTATTTTATAATACTTTCAAAGATTTATCATTTAAATATTCGTTGACATTGTAAGTAATTGTATTTATGAGTATTTCACTCCCTTAAAGTATGACCCACGTTTTATCACACATACATAAACTCACGCCTTTTTCCCATGGGGGTAGGCAGAAACCACTGTACGATACCAGCTGCGATCCTTACGTACTCCTTTTGCCTCGTGCACATTCACGTATCTGGTTATACACGCACACCGATTAAGAGTATTACTTCTGACCTTTCTGAAGAACCTCACCAATAAGGTCTGTGTATATTCTTCTAGGGCGTCCCCTCCCGGCGCGGTGTTGCCACTCACATCTACCTTGTAAATATCTTTTGTTAGTCAATTTTCACTCAACCTCACCACATGGCCAAACCATCTAACTATACTCTTTTAAATTTTAGTCACTACATCTTCTTTTAAATCGAAACGTGCTCGTATAACATTAATTCATTCCTAAATTTAACCGTAACAAACACGCGGCCATTTTAGGCCCTCAGTTCGTTTGAAAATGCAAACGAAGGCATTTTTCTCGTCTGTACCTATTCGGATTATTTTTGTAAGGGAACGTTTCATTGTACGTTGAAAAAACTCTAAGCTATATTTTTGTCCCGTAATTTAGTACAAAAAATGCTTTGTAGTACGCCTCTAACAAATCATTGTGAGAACAGGTGTTCGAGCTCACGGTACAAGTTATAAGGTGCGAATTTATTCGAGAGATTGGATTTTTTGCTTCTAGGTACTTAATGTTTTTTTCTCTATGCAATTTTAGTTGCGAGAACTTCGGTACCGTTAATATTTTCTTTAAAAAAAAAAACTACATTTGACATCATTGTAAGTTTGACATCATTGTAAGTAAATGTAAATTTTAACAGACATTAATGCAAATAGACAAAAAATTACGACTATAAAAAAGGGTTAAGCAGATGTATACCTATAGGTACACCCATAAATCGCCAGTTATGTTTAAATCCCATACAATATACAATAGGGGCATTTATTGCCTATTTCCATCAACCGGACACAAATCCAATCATGACTGCGGTGGTGCAACTAATATTTTCCAAAAAGAAAAACCCAATAACATATGACCCGACCTGGGAATCAAACAAAAGGACCTCCTGCTCTACAGCAACGCTTTTGACCACCAGACCAAAGAGGCAGTCGATCACAAAAAACGACTCTTAAAATATATTATTTAGAACCTAAAGCTAACCTCTAAATCTTCGTATTACGGCCGCACCCAGGTTGAAATGGGACAGCGCTAATGAGACAGAGTGGGAGTGCCGCAATGATTAAGATCTATGAAACACGGCAACTGAATTAGGATAACCCAGAATTGTTGAGAAACCTTGAACGCTTTCAAACTCAAACCTGTGGGTTTTGGGTGATGTCTTCTCTATTTTCGGGATTTCTATCCCGATTTCAGAGCAGCGGTGGCCCAGTGGTAGCGACCCCCAATTGTGAACAAGTTACGATCAGTAAGTCGTGGGTTCGAACCCAGGCAGGTGCATTACTTTGTGTAATTTATTTCATCACCACTGCTCTCATAAACGGTGAAAGAAAACATCGTGAGAAAACCGGCATGTCCTAAAATCAACACTTCGAAGAAATGTGACACCTACCAATCCGCACTGGTCCCGCGTGGTTGATTATAGCCCATTCTCTCTCATAGAGAGGAGACCTATGACCCAGCAGTGGGAACATTATAGGCTGATGATGATGATCCCAATCTCATCACAGTCAGCATTTGCCTGACTATGTTGGGGTCGGTTTCCAGTCTTACCGGATGCGAGAGAGCCTAATATGGCAACTTTAACAGAATCATTATAGGATATTAATAATATGAATTACGTTACAATTCGCAAAATGTTCAGAATAGGGACGATTCCTGATTTAAAAAAAAATAATTCTATTTAGTCCATCAGTCCAATATTAGATACGTATATTTTGTTTTATCAAATCAATAATAACTGACAAGCATTAAACGCATAAATCATGAGTGGGCCCCGGCTTGTGACGTCACTTTGCCGGTAAAAACTGACGGCACGCTTGGCGCAGTGGCTGAGCGATTGACTGCTGCGCTGCGTGTCGCGGGTTCGATTCCCCGCACGAAACAAATATTTGTATAACCTACAGGTAGTTGTTCCGGATCTGGCTGTTTGTGTATGTGAGTTTAATTGTTTGTAAACGCATCCACGATACAGAAGAAATTACTAGTGTGGGGCAAAGTTTAAAAAAAAAAGTTACTTTGTGACGTCATACGAGTTTTCGACGCACTGTCATCATCTGCCTAGCCTTTTCCCAACTATGTTGGGGTCGGCTTCCAGTCTAACCGGATGCAGCTGAATACCAGTATTTTACATGGAGCGACTGCCTATCTGACCTCCACAACCCAGTTACTACTGGGAAATACGATACCCCTTGGTAAGACTGGTTGTCAGACTTTTTGGGCATTGACTACTTTAACGACTGTCAAAGATCTTCAAATGACAGCCGGGACCAACGGCTTAACGTGTTTTCCGAGGCACGGAGGAAACTCGGTATGTAGTTTTCGACGCACTGTATCGTCTTAATTTTTTGGGTTCCGTACTACTAAGACTCCGCTGTCCGTCCGTCCGTCTGTCTGTATTTCTGTCCGTCTGTCACCAGGCTGTGTCTCATGAACTGTGATAGCTAGACAGTTTTAATTTTCACAGATGATGTATTTCTGTTGCCGCTATAACAACAAATACTGAAAACGGAATAAAATAAATATTGAATAAAAATAAATTTGACAGGTAGCGTCTGTACATACACGTAAACCTCTGTTATTGGCTACATTATTATTTTCTTCTATATTTCCGAGATGGATTTTCATCAAGTTATTAAAACAATTCAATTCTATATTTTTCGTATTTTAGAAACAATAACGCTAGCTTTTTTGACATTTCTCTTCTGTAGCGCCATCTATCGTCCTTGCGATGAACTTTATAACGATCAATAATTATCTTTATCTTGATCAATATTATCGTTTAAATTTAGGTAATTGTTATTAATAAATGACTCAAAATTAAACAAAAATCGTCAACCATTGCGGATATAATCCTATGTGGTCCTTAAGTAGCACTAGAGATGGGCGTTAAATCAATAAACGGTTTATTTAACAACTTTCATTCGTGTTAACTGTTGTTCATGAATGAAAAAAAAACTGGCCAAGTGCGAGTCGGACTCGCGCACGAAGGGTTCCGTTCCATTATCTATACAACATTACACTAAATTGCGGTTTACGATTTACGACGTATTAAAAAAAAACTACTTACTAGATCTCGTTCAAACCAATTTTCGGTGGAAGTTTGTATAGTAATGTACATCATATATTTTTTTTAGTTTTATCATTCTCCTATTTTAGAAGTTACAGGGACACACATTTTACCACTTTGGAAGTGTCTCTCGCGCAAACTATTCAGTTTAGAAAAAAATGATATTAGAAACCTCAATATCATTCATTCTTCCTCAGTCCTCATTTGAAGACCTATCCATAGATACCCCACACGTATGGGCTTGATGAAAAAAAAATGTTGAGTTTTAGTTCTAAAGTATGGGGAACCCCCAAATTTTTTTTTCTATTTTTTTTTGAAAATCTTAATGCTGTTTACAGAATACATCTACTTACCAAGTTTCAACCGTATAGTTCTTATAGTTTCGGAAAAAAGTGGCTGTGACTTACGGATGGACAGACAGACATGACGAATTCATAAGGCTTCCGTTTTTTGCTATTTGGCTATGGAAACCTAAAAACAGGTTGAAAATATTAGGTATACCAATTTACGTCAAAGCACTCAACGCATTAGTTCAATATTATTTTAATCATTTCTGTTAATTTTTCAACAGGTTGAAAATATTAGCTGTCAATTTACGTCAACGCATCATTTTAATATTATTTTATTCATTTCTGTTCATGATTTACAATGAGATGATCTTTTAAGTACGCCTGGATACTATTTTTACCCAACCAGACCTAAACCTGGAAAAAATACGAAGGAAAGGTCAATCTAGTTCAATAAAAAAATTAAGTAACTTAAATTCTTCTCCAATAATTTTTAACTTAATTTGCAACAAAATTGTTATTGATCGAAAACGTTGACATATTAAATTGACGATTAATACCAACGATTGAAGTTTTAAAACCTATTATTTATATAACAGCTTTATTAACCCGTTGACTATTAATGAATAAGATTGAAGTTTTAAAACCTATTATTTATATAACAGCTTTTTTAACCCGTTGACTATTAATGAATAACAGATAAATAACATAAACTAAAATAACCGTCAATGACCCATACCTGAGACAACAAGCAACTCACGCGCAAGTGGGCGTGCATGCAAGTACTCCTCAATTAGACAAGTACCGCAGCAGTTAACACAATAGTTTCTGTAGGCGCTGACTGGATATCTCCAATCAGCCCCCGTTCAAGATAAATCTTATTTCCTTAACAGGAGTCGTCTAAAAACGTTATACATTAACTTTGGCGCGCTGGGGTACTTATACTCTTCGATGTAACGAAACCATAGCGACTTCTAATTTTTCCTGTGCTGCCATCTATCGAGCGTGCGGGCAACATTACAATGTACGACCGATGTCGACCTCAATACTACCTATACTTAATATTGACGTGTTGACAGTACCAAGTAATGTTATATAAAAATATCAATAAACTAAATACATATGGTGTTGAAGCTTCATTTTTCATATGTAAATTAGAACCTAAAATATGCCTAGTAGTCAGAATATTTGTAGAATTTAGAATATCCGGTATTTTCGTTACAGCCGCAGAATTACCTTTGTTTGTCAAAGTTTCTTTCAGAAATACAAAGTTATTGTTACTATCGACAAAACCAATATTTGACGTGAGTAAATATTTGCATACGTACCTACAATCCTACTTACTACATTTTAGGGGGTATTAGAACAAAGAAACTGACGAAAAAAAAAGATACTTACGCACCTCATGTTTAAAATTGGTTAAAAAAACTGCAAGGTCAAAACTGCCATGACAATGCATGCATTGCCTATTTACGTCGTCGCGTTGCGAACACAAATTTTTGAATTGCGATTGAAAGTTTGAATTTTTGGGTAAAATTAATACACATTTTGGGGCATCATCGTCTTCCTGCCCTTATCCCATGTTACTTGGGTCAGCGAAAAACTTTTTTCCTCCATTCTCCCCTGCTAGCCGTCAAGCTAAGCTATATATATTTACCACTATTTTTACTTTCATATAA
This sequence comes from Lycophotia porphyrea, assembly GCA_950005105.1. Lineage (NCBI taxonomy): Eukaryota > Metazoa > Arthropoda > Insecta > Lepidoptera > Noctuidae > Lycophotia > Lycophotia porphyrea. The sequence goes on from OX465409.1 coordinate 7,638,875, forward strand.
TCACAAAACCTGTGTCCCAGCAGTGGGAACATTTATAGGCTGATGATGATGATGATGATAATCACAAAACCCATTCATCTTTTCTTTGGCCTTCCTCTCTATACAATTAATAATTCAATACATCATTTTATAAAATGTTTTAACACCTACCTACGTTAAATGTTGCAATCTCCACAGAGATACCGAACATTTGACCAACTTTCTGCGAAAAAAAATCGGCTTCCAAAAAAACTTTAAGACATTTTTAGTGTTTTCGGAAATCGGTATTTTTTTTCGCAGTAAGTTTTTTATTTTACCCTTTTTAGTTGCACACAAATTCTTGTCATGAATTAATTTTTACATTGAAACTAAAATTTATTAAGAGATCATCATGTCATCAACATAGCCCAAGAAGAAAAAATACGTAAACTTACGTGTACGTTAATATGTTCATTGCCAAGCCAAAATGCTGAACTTAACCACACGGCCAAAAAAAAAATTCGTTGAATGTCTTCCCTAGTGGCTTTAACAAATACGAGAACTCAATTAGCTGCAACCTCTTTTTTATGGCTCGTACATAATTGTAAGGCACCTTCACGTGACGTCGCGTGATGTGGCAATTAAGGTGAAGAAAAAAAACAAATTGGAGAACAGATTATGATGAAATTTCTATGGAACCAATCGGAAAGTATGTCCTTTCATATAATAGAAGAATTTTTCAAATCGGTTTAGAAATTACGGTAACTAACCAAAAAAAAATACGAATTGAGAACGTCCTCCGTTTTTGAAGAAAGTCGGTTAAAAACTAATATGAACTCAAACGAACCACAGAAGAGTAGAATCTTTAAAAATAATTACATCTTTAACCTCAAAGTTTCACCGCTTGCTCTAACATAAAATTCAAAAGCATGCACCGCAAGCTATAAAAATAAATTATGACAGACGGGAAACTTTGAAAATCACTGCCTCAGACAGTCTGAAAACTTCGGCTACATCGCTTCTAAAACGACTGGAAATTACAAGCGCCACGGAGTTTTAGACTATTTTATTATTAACTAGTTGAACTGTAGTATAAAAGTTTGAGCACCATTTGCTTTTTAATTACTAGGTATGAATGAATAATGGGAAAGTCATGTTTTTATTCTGAGTACCTATCTCGTTTTCTCTTATATAACTAATAAGTAAGTTGGTATCTAGTCAATTTGTTTAACAATAACAACAACAACATACAAAAAACAATGAAAAAAAACAATTCCGTATGTTCAAAACCTAGTCACATAAACTTAGAAAGTTGTATGCGATAGCCATAAAGGACTTCTGAATTCAATTAGCTTAATAACTAGTTTCTATGACCGTACAAAGCCAGGAAAACCTTTTTCTATTAACGTTTGATCATGTTCTAAACTTTTATTTGATTGGGGTCGAACACTTTTACCGTAATGGACAAGTTTATTCTCTCACTATAACAAATAAAAACTTTTCTCACGAAAGTAATATTCGTTTACAGTAAAATATTCAACAAGAGCATCATTAAAAGATAGCCATCATACGAGTACCAAAATACAAGTTATGTTCGTCAATTAAAAAACCGAAAATTCATTTTACATTTTCTTATCAACCGGCACTGCAGGTGAACAGCTACACGAAATGAACGAAAAATGATGCACATTTCACATTTTCAGATAACTTTAAAATGAAGCAAAAACATTATTGGATTTCATCGAAATAATCCAATATTCATTACTGATGTGCATTAAAAAGGACCATCGAGGTCCTTTTTAATGCACATCAGTAATGAATATTGGATTATTTCGATGAAATCCAATAATGTTTTTGCTTCATTTTAAAGTTATCTGATGATGGTGGTTTTTTTTTACAAACAAGTTTAAGTGTGTACATGACGTAATATTATTTGCCTGTAAATTCCAGTGTAAGCTGATCTCTCATAGGGCGGAAAGCCTATCCAATGCGAGGTCAGCTTCGTCACTTTTCATGAAATAGTCATTCAATAGGATGTCACATCATTTAATGAACTTTGAGATTTGAATTGATGATGTAATTAATATAATGGCCGCGCCGCTAGAGGCGTTCGTGTAAAGTAAGGTCTTCCGAAATGTCAGATGTCATCGAGTTTACGCGCGTTGCGAGCTTTTTTATCACGTATTTTAACTAATATTCATGATTCTGGTATAGATTGAGCCATTCCTGATTAATTATGTCTTGAAGATTTTAAGTAGCAACTTAGGATCTTATTTGTTAGTGCTTGGAGGTATAATGATTTTTAAATGTTTCTTGCTTGTTAATGTTAGGGAGAATATTTGTAAATAAGTATCTGAAGTTTACACTATGTTGATTATACGAAATGAAATAAACATTTTATGAAGTTATTCGTACTTTAAAGTTTAAAATAGAATTAATAACTAAATACAATTAAATAGGATTTTTCAGAACTCAGCCTTGCCCTAAAGGTCCATAAACGCTGCTTCAATTAACTTCATAATAACCATAACATTTTTTCGGGGTTCGTTTCATGAAGGAGTTTTTATGCGAAAAAAATCGTCCTTTGCCGTCGCACTCGTGGATTTCGGTAATTTTCCCACAGAATCATAATACTTATAAAAAGTATCCTATGTGTCAATCTAGATTATAAACTACTTGTGTGCCAATCTCATACAAACCCATTCGAAATTTTTGCGTGAAAGAGTTACAAACATCCGTATACATACATCTATCCTGGCAAACTTTCGCATCTACAATAGTAGGTTCCATACAACACGATTCCTACCAGCTTCCTTTTGAAAATGGCACAGTCAGTATTCTATAGACAAATAATATAATTACATAAAAGACATGTACTTCGGTTTACCTCTTACAAAAATTAACCCTTCGCTACTGGTTTTAGATTCGTTTCAATCTTGCAGCAAAAGTAATAAAGGTATTCCAACAAAAGGAAGGTCAAAGCATGAAACTTCATGCCACCGATATTACGATCAAATCAAACAACCAGGAAATACTTCCAACTTTCATGTACATACATACATAGCATTGAGTACCGAAAACTCTTCGAACTGTTTATATTGTCTCTTGAAACTTCCGAACAATACGGTGGAAGGGAAAAAATTATATTATAATATTAAAAAAAAATGTCTAAGTGCGAGTCGGACTCGAGCACGACGGGTTCCGTACCATTATCTATACAACATTAGACAAAAAAAAAGCTAAAAAAATCACGTTTGTTGAATGGAGCGGAACAGAAATATAATATCATCTGTGAAAATTTCAACTGTCTAGCTATCACGGTTCATGAGATACAGCCGAGTTACATAAGGACAGACAGACAGACAGACGGACAGCGGAGTTTTAGTAATAGGGACCCGTTTTGCCCTTTGGGTACGAAACCCTAAAAAAACAGCCTGAGCAGGAATTTCTTTCCTAAGAAAGCTCAGTTTTTTTTTATTTTTATTTATGGCTCTCCAATAACTTATCTACTAACACGCATACAATAAACACTAGAATTTTCAGAGTACAATGAAATTTTCAATTATAGGAGTGCACAACACTTGCAGAGTTATAATAGTTTAACCTAAAGCAATACACTTCACAAACGAATTACAAACTAAACTAAACTAAAAAAGTATAAACAAATGACATTATAATGTAATAACTAAAAAGAAAGAGCAATCTCAAAAACTTCAATGCTACAAATAAAAAATAAAAAGTATTAGAATAGAATAGAAAGTTTTTATTTCAGAGTCCATAGGGTTAGTAACAGTTTAACTTAACTTATAGTGCTAATATCACACTGGCAAAATATTATACAAATTAAAGTTCAGCGTGAAGCTGCATCCACCTGCGCAAAATAGGGGAATCCCACTGATCTGCGAATACACTGAGAATACTTAAAGAATTTTATAAATTATTTACAAACAGTATACAGTAAAATCCCTTAAAATACTGGTATTCAGCTGCATCCGGTAAGACTGGAAGCCGACCCCAACATAGTTGGGAAAAGGCTAGGCAGATGATGATACAGTAAAATCCCTTGTCTTATGTTTCCATCCACAATGCGATAGATAATCCATGTATTAACAGAGCACTTAATTCTGATCTCTATACATCCCTATACATGCGCATTGCAATGCATTAATGCGTTTGGTTGCCTAACCCTCGAGATACCTACATATATAGACATCTATGTATGTACATGTGTGCATACATTGTAGCTCTAACTAATAATCCGTCTACTCTTTGATGTCGAGTTAACGTTGACAGATTGCTGTTTTGAATGCGTGTATAACTATGTTGACGTTTTTTTTATTTAAAGATATGTACATTATTTACAAACTACAAATCCATAATAGTAACAAACATATTGTTACGTCAGTTACTTTACGAGAACATTCTAGATTAAATGCGAGTCTCGAATGATCTACTATTGAACTGTCAAAGACGACTCGAGTCTAGAATGTTCTAGTATAGAAATTTCTAGAAGATTCGAGAGAGTTGTAGAACCTTCTCGAAGGACAGTATTCACTATGGAACTGTCTAGAACATTCGAGAAAGATGTCGAAGTTTCTAGAAGGTTGAAGTTCCATTGTGTCTCTGTGAGAAGGTTCGAGAAGGATCGGTCGACCTATAAATAGCCGTCATGTTTGCGGGGGCAATCAAAAACAAATGATTCCGCTCTCGGCCGCCGCAGAGTGCACACGTGCGTTCCGCTGCTCCCGATCGCTCCCTGCGCACCCCGCGCCCCTCCATTGTCACTGTGTGCTACTTCGTAGCACACGGTGTATGCTCCGCCCGCCGGCCGCCGGCTCCGTCAGTGCTGTGTTGTGTAGTGCTACGTCGTAGCAGGTCGGTTGTGTATTGCGTACGCGATCACAGCTGATTTGCTACGCCCGCGGTTCGCGTCGCGCTTTTGACTCCTTAGGAGTAAAAGCCACAGTTTCGTGGTTCTTGGTGGATACCTAACGGTGCTAACGAAACCAAGAGGGTGGTGACCCAATCCGCCCGCCAAGCCCCTTCAGGGTGAGGCAACCCATTGGAGTCGGGAGCTAGGACCTTGGCCTTGGGGGCTTCCCTAGTCAAACCTAGTCTCTGGTTTCCCTTTCAGCTTGCACCTAGTGTCGGTTGGGTGTGTCTACCCCTTCGCACTAGAAGCCCTTTCACGGGCGTAGGGCCCTGTCGCACAATAAGACTGGCGACAGGTTTACAAGCTTAGGGCACACCATAGGTACTCACCTCCCTGTCTACACCCGTCAGGGAGGCTACTCACCCCCGGGCCTGTCCACCCGGGGGGCTAGGATTTATGGGCCCTTCTGGCCAAACAGACAGCTGTGTAGCTGGCGAGTTTGTTTGGAACTTTCTTCTCGCCAGTGTAACACTAGGAAAGTTCACGGGTTTGGGCTCTTTGTGGGTGCTGTCTGCCCGGGGTTTCACGTTCTCGTGTCTCCTCGGGACTTAGGGATAGGAGATAGTTCCCCCCCCCCTCGCCCCCCGTTTGAACCCTGGGCCTATAATGGCCACCCCTCCCCAGTTCTCCAAGCACATTCTCCAACTCCTGGAGAAACTCGTGCAGGATGACCACCCCTACCTTAGGGAGACTTATGGAGTCGCCCTCGACGAGATTAGGGCTCCTAGAGTGGCCGCTGTAAGCGCGTCACAAAGCATCGCTGACTTCAGCGATGCGTTAGAATCCCCAATCCTCCCGACCCCAGTCCAAGCTCCGATTACCGAGATGGATTCTTCCAACTCGGAAGCAGAGTCAGAGGCCTCCTCTGCCTCTGATAACTCGCCCCACTCCGAAGACGACTACCAAGTCGTCGGGAAAGGGAAAAGGAAGAAGGGGAAGTCCTCCTCTTCTGCCACCAAGGCTAAAAAGCCTGTAAAGGCAAGAGCCTCCCTCACCCCCTCAACGTCCACCTCGGACCCTCGCCCCCGCTCTCAATTGAGCCGCCCTTCAAGTCCTATGGACTTAGCCACCCCGGCTGACCCCTCGCAATCGTCCCCTCGCCCAGCCACCCCGGCTAACGGCGAACAGGCTCCTCTGCCCAAGAAACTTCGCCCACCTCCCTTGTTCATCCATGACAAGGGTAAGTGGACCGATATCTCCAAAGCGTGCAACAAGGCACGCATCAACTACACCAATGCCCGAGCTGTCCAGCTAGGCATTAAGGTCACGGTCCCCACGGCCAACGACTACCGGGAGCTCAACAAGCTCCTTAGATCCAGGAACATCCCGTTCCATACTTACTCCCTAGAGGAGGACAAACCCACTAGGGTCGTAATCAAAAACGTCCCAGTCGAGATCACCACCGCTGAGATTCTCAGCGATCTGGAATCTCAGCAGATTCCCGTTGCCGAAGTGCATAGAATGCACCGCAAAAACGGTGGGGAATCATACAACATGGTTCTCGTGATCTGCGACCACAGGGAAGGTCACCACCCCGTTTTCGGTGTCAAGAGGATCTGCGGCCTCTCTGGCATCCGCATCGAGAAACCCCACGTGAGTGGCAGCGTCTCACAATGCCACCGTTGCCAGTTGTACGGGCATGCCCAGAAGAACTGCTTCGGGAAGCCCAGATGCGTAAAGTGTCTAGGCGACCACGGCACCACGGACTGCCCTCGCCCCAAAGACCGCACACTATGCACGGAGCCTCCCAGCTGCGTGCTGTGCGGCGAGGCCGGACACCCCGCAAACTACCGCGGGTGCCCTAAAGCCCCCAAATCCTCGGCCCCCAAGTTGGCCAAAAGGAACGCCGAGAGACAGCGAAGAGAGTGCCCAACCCTCTCCGAAAAGCTCCCCACGTCTCTCAGTCCGCAGCGCCCCAGTCCCTGGAATGCGCTCAACCACCAGGCCCATTTCCCGGCCTTAGGTGCCAAACCCGCGCGGTCTCAGGAGACCGCCCCATCCATCCCCCCTCTGATGGTTAGACCTATCTCCCCCCCCACGGATCCCAGGCTAAATAGGCCAACCCCCAAAGCGGTCGCGCCTTCAGCGCCTCTTCCCTCCCAAGCTCCCTCAGTGCCGCTTCCCCAGCACCAACCCCAAGTGGTCTTGACGCCACAATCTCTCGCGCACCAGGCCCCCCAGCAGCCCGTAGCAACCGTCCCCCATATCCCACAGCAGCCGGTCATAAATATTTATGACCCCGCCAGAGTCATCTCTAGTACCTTCGGAGTATTTTACTCCCCCAGGGGCAAAGCGTTGTCCCAAGATCTAATCGCCAACGGTGGCGATCTGATGCAAATTGCCCTAGTCGTCGACGCATACGCAGACGTCGCTCAGGCCCTCCTAAACCTCCCCCACTTCAAACACCATGGATAGAGCCCCCCCATGTAGGTTAAAACCGAAATCCTTGAGAGTAGGAACTTTCAACGCCGATGGTCTAAATGGCCAACGTGATGAGATCGCCACCTTCCTCCGCGACCATCACCTAGATATACTTTTAGTCCAAGAGACCTTCTTGAAGCCACATAATCGCGATCCTAACATTGCCAACTACCGGATAGTTCGCAATGATAGGACGCGATGCCACAAGGGAGGTACTCTCATTTATTATAGAACTGCCCTATACTGCATCCCTATGGACCCCCCGTCCCTCAGAAACCTAGAAGTTTCCGTCTGTCGGCTAGGCTTAACGGGCCATCAGCCCATCACGATAGTTTCCGCTTATCTCCCCCCTACCAACCCCGGCGATTCCAACGCCACCTTAGGAAACGACCTCTCCGTTTTACTCAGCTTAAGTGACTCCGTCCTCGTGGCGGGAGATCTTAACGCAAAACACCCCTCTTGGAACTGTCACATGACAAACTCAAGAGGCAGGGTACTGTTTGAATTATGTAGCTCCCTCAATTTTGATGTCGTCGCACCGATGCATCTCACTCACTTTCCTCACGACCCTAATCAGCGCCCTGATGTGCTAGACGTCGCGCTTCTAAAGAATGTAAACTTACGATTACATTCTATAGAAGCGATCGACGAACTCAACTCCGACCACAGACCAGTCATCCTGGAACTAGTCCCCAGTACCGGTCCCTCTGACCCCTCACAACCCCCCGCTCCCAAATTGATCACGGATTGGGCGAAAGTAAGCGAATTGCTGAAATCCACCGAATCCCCGCATTTGGATAAAATACCGAATAACATCGAGACTGTAGCCGACACGGAAGCCGCGATCAGCTTGCTCACAGAACACGTGCAATCCGTCCTGAACATTTGTTCAAAGGAAGCCCCAGCGGAAGACCGCTGGAAGCTTCCTGACGATGTGCGTGATCTCGTGACCGAGAAGAACGCGGCTATCCGTGCTTACAGATCTTTCCCTTGCGCCAGCAACAAAGCTTTTATGCGTTACCTACAACGTAAAGTAGGCAATCGCGTTAAAGAGCTGCGTGATGAGCAATGGGACAAGATGCTCGATGAGCTAGAACCCACCCACAAAGCCTTCTGGGATCTTCAGAGGAGATTACGCTCCCCTGGGATCACCTCCATGCCTCCCCTCACCCGCCCGGACAACAGCGTCGCATTCGACGACGATGATAAAGCCGAATGCCTGGCCGACAGTCTAGAGTCACAGTGCTCCCCCAGCACCCAGCCAGTAGACATAGCTCACCTCACTGAGGTGGATGCTGAAGTCGAACGCCGGGTTTCACTGCCCCCCGTAGAGGACCCGGATAATCCCCTCCCCCCCGTCACTCCAGACGAGGTGGATGGGATTATCAAGGGACTCAAACATCGGAAGGCCCCTGGCTCCGACGGAATCACCAATAAAGTGTGCAAACTCTTCCCTCCCGCGTTCATAGTGCTATTAACCGCTATCTTCAATAGCGCTCTGGCTAATAACATGTTCCCACAACAATGGAAACAAGCCACAGTGATCGGTATCCACAAACCGGGCAAGCCAAAGTCTTCCCCCAGTAGTTACCGTCCCATCAGTCTACTCAATGTCCTCGGTAAAATCTACGAGAGGCTTATTTATAAGCGACTCAAAGATTACGCCGAGGCAAAGAGTCTAATTCCGAAAGAGCAATTTGGCTTTAGAGCTAAACACTCTTGTGTCCAACAGGTGCATCGCATAGTCGAACATGTCAGCGCCCGCTTCCAGCGAGGCATGATGACCGGTGCCCTGTTCTTCGACATCGCGAAAGCTTTTGACAAGGTCTGGCACAACGGGCTGATATACAAGCTATATCAGCTCGGTGTGCCAGATAGACTCGTGCTCATCTTACGAGATTTCTTGTCAAACCGCTCCTTCCAGTACCGCATCGAAGGGGCGCTTTCCTCTCGCCGTCCGATTCGTGCCGGAGTCCCTCAAGGCTCAGTTATTTCACCACTCGTCTTCACGCTCTATACCAGCGACATCCCCACGAGCGGTCTGGCCGAGTTAGCTCTTTTCGCTGACGACACGGCCATTTACTACTCGGGTAGGAGCCCAAACAACATCACTCGCATTCTCCAAAAATCCACAAACGCTCTAGGCGCTTGGTTCCGGAAATGGAGGATCGAGGTCAACCCAGAAAAGAGCCTGGCTGTTCTTTTCTCGAGCCCGCGTCAATCTTTCCCGGACACCCCCAGACCGATCACCATGTTTGGCAAGCCGATCCCTTGGGTGAAGCAAGCTAAATATCTGGGAGTCACCCTCGACCGACGTCTCTCCTTCAGTGAGCACATAAAGACGGTCCGTTCGCGGGCCGCTTTCGCTCTCGGTAGGCTCCACTCCGTGCTGAATGCGCGCAGCAAGTTGTCACTCAAGTGCAAGTTGCGTATTTTCACAGCGTGCATTCGGCCAATCATGACTTACGCTTGTCCCGTGTTCGCACACGCCAAACCCCACCTTATCCATAGGATGCAGATTCTCCAGAACCGATTTCTCCGCAACGCCTCGGGTGCTCCTTGGTTTGTTAGGAACGAACGCCTCCACCTAGACTTTAAAATCCCCACCATCAAGCAGTGCATGAAGCGCCTCACCAAGCGCTACATGGACTCGGCCGAGAAGCACCCAAACCCCCTCATCTCATCGGCCGCCCGATACGTCCCCTCTCAGATCTCTAGAATCAGACGACCTAGACAGACACTTGACGAACCTGACGACCCTATCACTCTCCTTCAGGAAGCCAGTAGGGAAACCAGCACAGTACGTAAAAACAAATACAAACCGCGATTCCGTACACGGCCCCGCCGTCGAGGCCCAACGCGATCCTCTGTTAACGTCCGTCCCTTGCTCGACAAGCCAGCCCGCGACGCTGAGCAAGTAGCTTTAAATTCCCCTTTAAATAATATAGACCCAGCCAACCCTTGCTGCCCTCCCCTCAATGACGCACTGAGCCTAGGTCCGAACCCCACAGGGGGTGCCCTCAGTGATCGGTCATTTAACTGAAATCCTTAGTTTGTAAGCCCTGGCTGGGGGCCTTAAAGTAATTTTTGGCCACCACAGGATTGTCCGGTTAAGCAGTCGACAGCCTCTCTAGGCTGAACTGCGAGTGGTCATATCAAAAAAAAAAAAAAAAAAAACGGGGGCAATCAGTCTGATTTTGGCTAAACAACGAAGCGAATCGAAGTGAACTGGAAGTGCGATATTTAAGTGACTAGTGATCAATAGTGTAATTGTAATTGAGTTTAGAGTGTTTTGTGTTTATTAAGGTAGCGTGTTAGGTCCACCGTTATTTTTGATCTACATTAATGATCTGCCTAAAGTTTCACAGCATCCCATGATCCTTTTTGCCGATGACAGCACAGCCATTTTTACAGGTCAAAATATTGATACTTTTGAAAGTGACATAAATAACACTCTTCGCAATATAATTAACTGGTTGACGGTCAATAACTTAATTATCAATTTAGAAAAAACTAAATTAGTCAATTTCGGGCGTAACAATAAAAATAACAACAGCAGTATTCATTATAATGGGACGAAAATTGAACAAGTCAGCTGTGTTAAATTTCTAGGGCTTTGGATAGATAATGATTTGTCTTGGCAAACACACATTGACACAGTATGCAATAAACTTAATCAGTACTCATATGCTTTATATAAATTATCCAAAATTGTTGATCAATCAGTTCTTTTGACCGCATACCATGCTTATGTTTCGTCGACACTGAGATATGCAGTCTTATACTGGGGCAATGCCACTAATAGAGATTTAGTGTTTAAAGCGCAAAAAAGGTGTATACGTGCGATTGCCGGTATCCGTGTTCCTGATTCATGTGAACCATGTTTCAAGGAATATAAAATTTTGACCTTTCCTGCACTTTACATTTATGAAGTAGCCGTATTTGTAAAGACAAATGAAAATCTATTTGATAAACTCAAATCGAGAAGATATATGTTAAAAATTTCTAATGTACCACATAAAACGGCTCTATTTAACAAAAGCTTCTTTGGCATGGCATCAAAAATATTCAACAAAATACCTATTGACATTCTGAGCACTAAGGAACTTCCAATATTTAAAAATAAACTACGTAAATTCTTAACTGAGAAAGCATACTACACGATCCAAGATTTCTTGAATCATTAATTAAATTGTTGACCATGTATTAATTTTATTGTTTATTGATATTTTAACATTTAATAACTTTTTTTGACATGTAAAATAATTTTAAATGTACTTATTGCCACTACATAATTATTGTATGCCTATTAGGCAGGACATATTGAAACTTTAATTTATTGTCTAGACCTGTAACTAACATATGCCCACAATAAAATATTTTGAATTTGAATTTTGAATTTGAATTTAAAGTTATTTGTTTATTAATCGGTGGTAATTAATTTATCCCATACCCAGCTCGTAACAATATGTACAAGTATCAAAAGGGTTGACGTTAAGCATCTTGTTTGTATAAGAAGATTGGTGAACCGGCTGTCGGTTTCCTTTAATGATAAAACGCATGAAAAAATTTAACTTAGTGTATAACTATCCAAAATTTGATTGCCTTTTAGGCTAAACATAGCGATCTGGACATTCGAATTAGATCTTATTTTATTGTACTTATGTTTCACAAATAAATAATTTGAACGCGCTAATCTCAGAAACTACTAGTTCGTGTTAGTTCCTTTTAGTGTCAGATAGTTCATTTATCGAGGAAGGATAAACTATAGGCTATATAACATCACGCTACGACCAAAAGGAGCGGAGCATCAATGAAAAATTTTGCAAAACCGAGGCGCGATAACGCGGGCGAAGGTCGCGGCTCGTCTTTTAAATAAGATTTCAACCGGTATTAAATTGAGTAGAAGCCTTAAAACCCTTAACCGAACTATGAATATACCCAATTACCCATATTAATCCAGTATCTACGTACGAATCTTTATTGCCAAACATGATAACTATGTTACCTTAGTTTCCACGGTTTATCTCACGAAACGGTTACGAAATAATGTGACGTCTCACTAAGTTTGGGAACGATGTTAACTTAATATACCTAACGAAGCGTGTTCAATTAATTAGCTAGTAAACTGAAGATATTGAGCGTTGTCTGTGTTAGTTGATCAACAGGGATATTGTTATAACCTATATATTACAGAGTCAAGATTAGATTCATCATCATCTGCCTAGCCTTTTCCCAACTATGTTGGGGTCGGCTTCCAGTCTAACCGGATGCAGCTGAATACCAGTATTTTACATGGAGCGACTGCCTATCTGACCTCCACGACCCAGTTACTACTGGGAAATACGATACCCCTTGGTAAGACTGGTTGTCAGACTTTTTGGGCCACTGACTACTTTAACGGCTGTCAAAGATCTACAAATGACAGCCGGGACCAACGGCTTAACGTGCTTTCCGAGGCACGGAGGAAACTCGGTATGTAATGGGTGGTCACCCATCCACAGACCAACCTAGGCAAGAACGGCTTAACCTAAAGATCGGCCCGAGCGGCTGTTATTATTATTACAAGATTAGATTCAAAATAATATATTTAAATTTTAACATTGCATTTATTAGATTCCAGACAATAAGTTTAATGTTGCATATTATGTCTCTTTTAGCATTTCATTATGCTGGCCTATTGTCCCACCACAATGCTTTCTTTAAGTACACAATCTTTTAAAAAATAAGTATAATTGACGATTTCTGCAATTTTAATTCCAGCAGCACACATAGTAAGTCATAATATCAAGTCGCTCTTGCGAAATATGTAGAACTTCGTCCTCAATGTACCATCTTTTACGCAATAAAGATTATTCTTCGTCTTCTTCATTTTGAACAATTCAACATTATTACGCTGTCGAGTAACGCATTTTCCTTCAAAATCCGAATTCAAAATCCGATTGTCAATTGTTATTACCGGGGGCCTAAAATAGCTGCTTAGCAGAATCATAATAAGATAATAATATGAATCATGTTTAAGTTCTTAATATGGCCACAGATACAGTTCATATTATGACTTCCCGTTTTGTGACCATTTTACGAATTGTAACGTGCCGCTTTGTGCCACTTTGTGACCATTTTACGAATTGTAAGCTTGGTTTTAATTTAACTAAGGAACCGAAAAACTCCTCCTCAACGCTGTCAGCTGTTAATGTTCCCAAGAGACTGGCGGCTTTGCCACGTTGTATAGCAACACTTAGCCTCTGGCCAAGGTAAAAGCCAGCCCTTGGGTCACGGAAAGCGTCAACTAGGCGTTTCGAAATTTCCTTAAATAGGCTATGAGCACTCGGACCCCACGGGCCCAGAGTTTCAACCCCAAACGGTTGAGGAGGAGTTTTTCGATGCCCTTTTATAGTTTGTAGTTAGTTTATTTATTTTAGTTTAATAGTTTTTTATTAATAATGTATATAGTTAGTTTAACCTAATAAATGTCATTATTTACTTAGGAACTTCTTGTATTATACATAGTGTTGAAAATATCACAAGCTCAATTTCGGTTATGTTATGGCGTAACAACAAAAGTACCTATGTTTTCTTTCCGCGCTGCCCCAAGATTCTACTAATTATTCCTCACACATACTCCATCTCCATCATCGTTACGAAACTTCCTCCCGCATCGATAACTAGTCGAGAAACTGCCTACAACCGCAAGTTGTCGGTAGTAAAGTTTTAGACAAAGTGGTCATCATAGCCCGTCTGATGCAGACTTTTCTGACACCTGTAAGGGAGTTTTCGCACTATATCGTGACGACATTTTATCGTGTCGTTTAATGCGTCGTGGCTTGTGTATTTAAATGGAGTTGTTCACGACACGATTAACTGTCGTCCACGACTTTTGCCAACTAAAATCCAACGATATATTAATCGCCACAACATAGTGGCAACGCGCCCTTAGTCGTATTAATCCTATTGCGTAACTATGATAAACGTATGTCATTCATAGTACTTTTCTTCTATCCGCGACTTCATGCGCATGTTTCTTGATAAACTTACATAAAAAAAAATATTCTTTTCGTTTATTAATAAAATTCAATTTCTCTTCTCTCATTGAGAGAAAACAATTTCGTCAAAAATATAAAATAAATACATATAATATTAAATATGGGTTCATTATGACTTTGCTAAGCTTCCTTATATTTCATGCATGTTGAAACAGTTTTTCTAATACATAAATACTATTTCACGTTACCTTACTAATGATTGCACGAAAACATAAAGCATATAACAATACCTTATGACCTTTTTTTAAAATACAGGCGTCACTTCCAAATAGGGTCAGTATTACTCTGAGGAATAGTGACACAATTACATTAATTATACACAGAACATTCATTAGTCCACATGTCCGATGAATATAAGGATAAAAAACGTTTTAAACCATGGGGAAATAATTCTCGGATCGTTGGCAGCACTGGTCAATATTTTAGCGTAGCAACATCGAGCTGTCAAGAGCCTAACATTGTGCAGACAACTGTCAAGTGCCTAACTGTCAAATGACAACCTGTCAAAATGTTGACAAAAGGGGAAATCACAACGTCCTGTTTCATTCGTTTCGTGTGTGTCGCATAACTTGTTCATCTCGCATATAATTATTTTGTTTCTCAACACCTCAACTTAAACTTATTCTTTTGTTTTCTTTTTAACATGGCCTTGTTAGGGCCAGTTTTTCAATCGTCAGTTAACTTTTATCCGACGAAAAGGTTTGTCATTTTGACAGTTTTTGTATAGACAATCTATCAAAATGACAAACTTATTCGTTAGCCTGCCACCGCCTCTTCCTTTCACACACACAATTCCCCAAAAAAGGTGGAAAAAAACTTGCTAAAGCTTCAAAAGATCAACAGCGCTGAACTAAACTCGTTTTCCCAAAGTGAAACATACCATGGCAAAGCATATTTCGCTTAAAAGAAAGGGTGGGTACTGCACATCAACGTATACTTTATTTATAGATTTTCCCCCTCGGTTTTCGCAAACGCTGTGGGAAACTCAAGAGGTACTCCGAAGTAATTGTGTTAGGTTATCCAGGTCCGTTAGATACGTTATCGTGGAGTTTTAGAATAGGGATCTTTGTTTCTTCCTGTGGGTATAGTTTAATGATAGAATTTCGTCTAGAACTCTGGAGAATCGTGTACTAAAAAGAAATGTACGAAAATGATGAACTATTTGAAGATTGTGGTGATAGATTGGCAACAATTTTGATTACTGAAAAGATTAAATAAAATATAACAGAAAATAAAGTCTGCAGCAGTGTGAAGCATGTGTGGTGACGTAAGTCTGAATGATGAACCGCAACGTTGCGGTTTAAAACAAGATGTAGTGACAAAAATTGAAGAGAGTATGCTTAGATGGTTTGGTCATGTGGAGAGGATGAGTGAAAGGCGACTAACAAAAGGTATTTACAAGGCAGATGTGAGTGGTAACGCCGGGAGGGGACGCCCTAGAAGGACATACGCTGACCTCATTGGTGGAGGTTCTTTAGAAAGGTCAGGTGCGTAGTACTTGCAACCGGCGTGCGTGTATGACCAGATGTATGAATGTGGACGAGGCAGAAGGAGTATGTAAGGATCGCAACGGGTGGCGCTCTGTGGTTTCTGCCTACCCCCATTGGAAAAGGGCGTGAGTTTATGTATGTATATATATAATAAAGTCTGTAATCTCTAAAGGGTCTGTAATCTGTAATACACATACTATTACGCCAATTTTATTTCAGTTTCATGGTTTAGGGGTCGAGCCTATTGCCATCAACTAGCTACAAATTAAATATTCTACTGAGACATTCATGACAGAAACAGCCAATGGCGCTTTGCCTGACCTGGGACTGGAATCTGGGACCTCATTCTTACGACTACACTAACACGGCATCTGCATATTATGTTTTTTTTTTCAAAATGGGCCTTTTCTTAACCTCGCTCACGCCTGATGGAAAGCGATGGATGAGCTCTATAATGAAACGAGCGTGCCCAGAAGATGCCTGTTCACATAGTAAAAACTGGCCAAGTGCCACTCGGACTCGCGCACGAAGGGTTCCGTACCATAGACAAAAACGTTACATACAACATTAGACAAAAACGGCGAAAAAATCACGTTTGTTGTATGGGAACCCCCCTTATATATTTATTTTATTCTGTTTTAGTATTTGTTTTATAGCGGCAACAGAAATACATCATCTGCGATAATTTCAACTGTCTAGCTATCACGGTTCATGAGATACAGCCTGGTGACAGACGGACAGACAGACAGATAGACGGACGGACAGCGGAGTCTTAGTAATAGGGTTCCATTTTACCCTTTAGGTACGGAACCCAAAGAGTAAAAATGACTCCAATAAACCCAAAGTACTTAGCCTTTATTGCATACAAACGGTATCCCAATAATTACATAGTTCCTAGAGTCCGTAAAACCAGCCGAACCATTCATATTCCCTTACCCTCAAAACTAATTACAAAGAACAAACATAGGGGGTATCTTTCCAATCATCAAGGGAGTAATCAGCAGTAATAGTTCCTAGAACCTTTTAGTTCCATCCTGTGTTTTTACCTAGTTCTATTTTATTTTATTTTCTTGTAATTTCTTAGGGTTAGGCAGAGGTGTAGCTATACCGCGGCCCTGGAACACAAAAGGCAAGGAAGGAACATGGATGGGTTCTAGTCAGTACAAGTCTGACACTCCCTTCCGCTCTGCCCAGAGCGGGAGAAGTAAATTGATGAATGCCCATCCGAAAAAAAAAAATAGGCCGAGGTGTATCTATTGAACTGATGCACACTATCGCCAGTTATGTTTTAGTTCTATGACATAGGAGGTGTACTATTGAACTAATCCTGATCAAAAAATTCAATAACACTGCCCGAACTGGGAATCAAACCCAAGACCTCATGCGCAGTTAAATCCCACCTAAGACCAAAGAGGCAGTTAAGTTGGTCACTGCAATTAATATGCAATGAACAGTACCCAAAGCACTTAGTTTCCGCTGTATCTATGCATACAATACATACATACAAATAAAAATACATACATAATGTTTATAATTTCAAAATAACAGCTTGTTAATGAATGATTATGGAAGCATATATACGGTAATTATACAGGGTGTTTGGCGCATGGACCGACACAATTTTTCCAGGGATTTGGAAGGTCATTAGCTAGGTTCTATCCTTACACCCTTTGTCCCAAATGTCACGGTTTGTTACATATGATGTTTTTTTTCATTTCGAAATCAATTCGAAATAACTTTTTGTTTGTGGGTGTAGTGGCACAAAATAAATTTTATTGTAGTCTTTTTAATCTACATCTTTGTTTGATACAACTGGTTTCAAGAAAATTCCTTACAAGCTTCCAAAGTTTAAATTTTTATGACATTTTACAACTTCTAAATTCATTATAAGAAAAATTAAAAGCCATTTTCGAATTAAAGGAAACATTTTGGGTATTTTCTTCATTTAAAAAAAATGATATGTATGTAAAAAAATGATAACCAACCGTGACATTTGGGACAAAGGGTGTAAGGGTAGATCCTACCTAATAACCTTCAAAATCCCTGGAAAAATTGTGTCGGTCCATGCGCCAAACATCCTGTATATTATAGTAATATAGTAATAAAACATTTTTTCAACATTTTTTTCTGTCCGTCTGTTTGTTCCGGCTAATCTTCGAAACGGCTGGATCTATTTTGACGGGACTAGCAGATACCTGATGTTATAAGATATACTTTTATTATAGAAAAAGGATTAGAGTTCCGTGCAAAAATAATAAAACCCTTGAAATTAAATAGTTAACTAAATCCGATTCAAACAAAGAAGTAATTTTTTATAATAATTTCACGCGAACGAAGGTCGCGGACTAAAAAGCTCTCAACCCAATAGACGCACACATTCTCTTACACTCAAAACTAATTACAAACAACAAAAAACTACAAAGAAACAGTATCCTGTTAATCAACAAGGGAGTAATCAGCTGTAATAGTTTGTAGGACCTCCCATTTCAATCCTGCGCCTTATTTGCCGCGCTATCTGGTGTCTACTTCCATTCATTACGTAGGGACCTACCAATTATAGATTTCGGAGGAAACTCACTTTTTAAACTCACATCTGGTTTCTGAAGTCCATTGAGAATCCCTCAAATGCTATTGATTCTATATTTGGATGAGATGACGGAACAATCTGTGTCTTGATCAAGATAGCGAGGGCATCATTGAAACGTAAAAGACTTTGAATGTGTTTAGAATGATATGGCAAGAAAAGAGGTGGCCAGTGGCTAAGTGTTGCCATAAAACGTGGCAACGCCGCCATCGCCAGTCTCTTGGGCACATTACCAGCTGACATTTTAATTTATTTAAAATATTTGAATTATTAAGGTATATAGTTAGTTTACTCATATATAAAACTAGCGGACGTCACACGGTTACACCCGCGTAGTTCCCGTTCCCGTGGGAGTACGGGGATAAAATATAGCCTATGTTACTCGCTGATAATGTAGCTATCCATTGCTGAAAGAATTTTTCAAATCGGTCCAGTAGTTTTTAATTTTATTCGTTACATGGAAAAATACAAATCTTTCCTCTTTATAATATTATATAGTAAAGATAAATATTGGTATGTATAAATGTATTTAAAATAATATGCTGTTTTCTATAATTATTTTCGAACATCGAACAAAATACATTCTGCTGAAAACTCTAAAATAAAACGTAACTTGATACTCGCTGTAAATATAGTTTGGCTCTGACAACTGACGAATTGCATACAGCAGATCGTTTATAAATAACTTTTTTGCTTACCAGAGTAAAACATTAAAATACCGAACATCACATCACACCTCTGTAATCCCAAAGAGATAGGTAGATCCTTACCAATAAAAAAGGTGTAAAAAGACTCTTAACGAAGCTGAAAGGCACTTGTTCTCCCTGTCATTATAATTTATTTTGTTCTAGACCATACCTGGGAACCTTCTAGTTACGAAGTTGTTGGGAGTCAAAGTTTCAACTTTTTCACAAGTTTTTTTTTAAATACATTTTTTTAATGTAAGATTTTGACTTTGAACACCTCCACGGCCCCTTACTATTTAAACCATCCATCAGCACAATGTTTTGAGTGCGTTACATTGAGTCTTAGCATAAAACGTGATTTTTCAACCCAAAAAAGAAAGTCGTTTTCCAGCATACATTTTTCCGTAAAGTTGCTTAGTTTGATGTACATAATGCATGGTTGACAGCTTCGTGAAGAGTCTGCTTACACCCTGTAGGTACATGTCTAACAATCTCTCATCATATCGATACTGACAATTTCCTGATCAAACAACCAGGCCCATTGATTTTGACGACTACATCAACGGGATAGTAACACCAATCTCGTTGATTTTCCCCCAAATATTAAGACAGCATGGCTAACAACGTCCTATGTATTCTTCATCCAACCCTAGTGTCAAGAGCTGGCCTAGCATAATATGAAGTTTCAACAGATGATAAAGCCAGTTTATACTGGTTTTACACTGACACCGAAATAAATGTTCACAGCTTTTGTTTTCGCTGGCAACACTATAATGGTAACTACTGATGAGCTCAACGCAAAGAAATAAAATTTCTGAGAACAAATAGGTGTTAAGGTTTCCAGTGAACACATAAAAGTGGTACTAAAACGGGTCATTAAGATGTTAAAGAGAAAGTAGTCTGAACTACTAGAAAAGTAATAAATAAGGTTTTAGTAAGGAGCTTTGTGACCTATTAGCACCCCACCCGCCCCCACTTCGCACGAGTACAATCCGACAGTCAAAACATATCTAAACACATGATAACTGTCATCAAAGCCCATTGAGCCGTTCAAAAGATCTAAACGGTCACACAGACAGACATGAAAAGCAACTTTTTTTCTTAAAGTGTTTATTCAATACTTTATTCGACGAAGAACATCGTAGGGACTCCATTAACTGGGCAGAGGTGTACCTAATAGTACACCCGCATTTCGACAGTTATGTTAAGGTCCTATGTAATAGGCGAGCCTATTGCCATCAACTGGGCAGACATCCAGACTCCGTGGTTGCTACTGTGAAATTCCTGATGGAAAAACCAAATAACGCTATGCCAAATGAATCACAATTTTTAAATAAAATACATGCCTCCATCCTACAGACATTTAAAAATTAACGATTACATTTTCAAATAACACTCAATGCCTGCTAAATTGAGTTTTATTTGAAAAAGGAATCGTTGATCATCCAAAGATCAAAATCTCTAATTTAAAATCGAATAAATTACCGTTTGAAACCTCACGTTCCGCGACGCCATTTTGATAAAAAATCACATCTCAATTGCGAGATTATCTGTGGTAGGAGCCACAGGACATATAATACGGTTGCCAAAAACGGCAGTAGTGTCGAGATGAAATGTTTGTTTCTAGTCTACGGTCAGCATAGCCAACTGAGTTTATTTGTCTGTGAAATTTTGCTATGCCCTGTACCTCGTAAATCCTGGTTTTAATGCTGTTCTTGTCTAGGGGGATTGTCTGATTGAATTGCTTTATGCTAGACTCATGGATGTAATATTTTTTTATAATTGGATGGATTTACTTTAAGTAAATTTGCTATCTAGAATCGGCCAGTTGATGACGTTTTAGGCCACAGAGAAAATACAATTAGCCACAGAGACAACCTCCATCCACACCACCATCATTAAATCTGTTTCATTTTGCCTTTATCGCTACATGGAACACACACACACACCTTTCTGATATTCTATACAGATTTGATTGTTTTAGCTGTTAATACCTTATCCATAGTTTAATTTTTCCTTTACTTTGTTACATGCTGTATAAACAAAACAACCCCAAATAGCCGCCAATAAGATAAGCTACATTGCAGCTTAGGGGATTGTCCAGTCAATCAGAGCCCGGCTTTTTGGCATGAAATGTCCTAAAAATATGGGTATAAGCTGATCCTCAGAACGCTTCACTGTCAGGACGAGATAACCCCGTAACTCCAGGGTAGCCGTAGTTATACGCTCAAGCCAATATCGAATGAAACGCATAAAGCACTCGATGTAAAACACTGAACAAAAAATTAATTAACAGTGATAAATTAATTCACTAGTGAACGGTGAACCGATCTATTTCGGATATATAGAAATTCGGCATTTGCAATGTTTTACTCAGCTACCGAGTGATCGTTACTTGAAAGGAAAGGAAAGGATTCAACTGGCGAGTTGCGGCCAAACGCAAGCCTATAAAAAAATATAAAGTATTTAAAAAGTTTATCACCGTGTAATTTTGTCGGTATTGAGTGAACAAAAACAAACAGTCAAACAAAAACGAACAGTCATCTGAGTGAACAGTCTACGACAATATTGACTATGGTATGATTGCTTCAGAATATTGCCAAGGGATTAATTAAGATCCTAGATGAAACCTTTTCAGACAAAGACGTAGACGCTCATATTGGAACTATGAAAGTAATCACAGGTTCCAATAATGTGTTTCTACTGCCTGGAGAACTCACTATTTGATGTAACAATAGGGAGGTAAATAGTTATAGCACATAAAGTTAGTCATTCTCACGTGAACCAAGCTGGAGTCAATTGAAATCTAAAATCTCATCTTCGTACGAATTAATATTCAAATGAAGAATACAAAACATAATTCTCTGATATATTCCACCACACACAACTATAGAAGGTGTAACGGTTCTAGTTTATTTCAATACAATTTCCACGAACGAATCACAATTAATGTCATTAATGAAAGCATTACAAGTATGTACACAGACTATATATTTTTACTGAAAATCTTATAATTTAAACATTATATACCATTGAAAAAAGGAACTTAAACATTTTATTAAACAATGTTGCAGCAATAACTTTGTTAAAACTTATAAGTTCTATAATGACGGTGACATAAAGCTGTCACCGTTTTGGTTACGAAATCTCGTTTCAAATCGAGATTCAAATATTGGAGCATCGTTCTAAAATACAAATTCATAATACGATTGTCTACAAAGCAATTTGAAACAGTGTTCCAAAAAAAGAATGTAACAATAGACACTTCGAAATTCAAATCGTTACCGATTCTGCTGACAACACGAGGTTAGGTTAAGATGTCCTTGTAAGGTCAGTGACCTTTAGTTTCCATTTTAAGCTATTGCATAGCTTCTATCGCGGGCCTTGAGCGTGGAGACCGAATCCAGAAATTCCGTAACGAAAATAACCTAACACGTAGTGTCAGATATTGACAAGCCTAGGTTATTATTTTTAATCTACCGCTGGAGCTAGGAGGTTAGGTTGTATGGTAAAACCACAACAACCGACCAAAACAACCTAACCTCCTAGCTAAAAATAATTATAATTACATAAGTTGATAAAAAATGCTATGCAATAGCTTTACCGCGGCAGTCTCCGAGTGCCACACGTCTTTTTTATTTGAAGATCTTCAGATTTGCCCAAGACTTTTTCGGGAGAATAAATGATTTCCTTTGCGAAAAGGTTCCAAAAATATTTTTATAAAATACAATGTTATGTATATAAAAGGTTCAGTAATTTATTTAGTAAGAAACAATGTATAGTTTGGTCTTACTATGGTTTTTATTGATAGTTCAATGTGCATGCATTTCTATTTTAACCGACCCACAAAAATATGCTGCGATAGTAGATTTATTTTTACTCTCGCAAAAAACAGTGCTCTATCTTCTTTATGCAGTGTTTATCATAAAATGGTAACAAAACCACTATTTAAACTATTGCTTATTGAATGCTTCATAGTAAACAAGCTTGAAACATTCGTGGATACTCCAACCATGTCATACAGTTTTCTAAAGATAAAATTAAATTAAATATTTATTAAGTAAATAAATTATGTAGGTATTCTTCAGAAAGCTTACAACCCTATTGATCCATACCTGAATCCTGACCTGTAACTAATCTTATTTTTAGAAATGGTAACCATTAAATACACAGTAAAATTCTACCAAAAATGTATTGCATTGACCCAAGCTAAAGAAAACCTGATACAAAAAAAAAAAACGAAAAAAGATTTCAAATTTTACTTATTCCATGGAAAAAAGTATAAGTACCTTTTTAAGTAACCCCAAAACAGGTCAATAAGAAGTCCTCCATAAGGCGACCCTCTGACCCTTCATTCTTAAAATTCTTTAAAATGTCAAAAAACTAAAGGGTCACATTGATACAGCAGAGATAGGTCATCGACCCATGACAAGATGTCTAGACAAACAGTCGGTATATCTGATTCTGTCACTCCCAGATTAAAAAAAACATCTTCTTAAAACTTGAAACCTAACAGGCCTTGCAAGAAAACTCGTTTAATTAAAGCGAAAGTAACAATATAAACTCTGATCGTTCACTGGAACAATACAATATTTTAAGATAAAATTATCAAAACAAAGCAACACAAGAAATATTAATCAGGAAATTGGCAAATCAAAAATAATAATTGTGGAAATAGGAAACCATTTCGATTTTAGTTAACCTTTTAACAGAAAACCGGTCTCCAAGTTTAGGTCGTTAAGCGCACGCTTCATAAATTAGTCAACACTTCAATAGGCACCAAGAAGTTAGGATCAAAAACGCCAGGCTAAATTATTCACATCCGAAAATAGTGCTTAAACTGAAAATAGAAACGGCTCATAATTTCCTCGGCCCTACCTAAACTCTATGAAACATTTACTATAAAACATATTTCATTACTTAAAATAGGCTTACACACCTCCAAAAATTAGCAAATGAAATGGACTTGTCGTGATACAACCTCATCGTTTATACACAAAGGTCGTGACAGCCATTTGTTTCACAGTTGTTGCAAAAATAACTGCAAACAGTTTTGAATGATTCCAACGCAACAGAAAATTGGAAAGAATACCAGAGTGACTCAGTAATCGAAATATTTATTAAGCTCCTTAAAGAAAAGTGAGCATGTCATACACAATTTCACGAAAAACGTGTTTTCCCAACTCAACTTTCAGGACATCAAAGTCCTTCCAATCGATTCGTTCGAAAATACAGGCTGACAAAAAAAGAAAAAAATAGTCAGAGGTTTTACTTACAAACTAGGCTGTAAACTTGAAAACTCGTGCGTAGAAAAAATCCAAATGTCACATACACTACACGCACAAAACGATTACAAATTCAAAATGACACTAACACAGATAGTGAATAAAAGCGCGGGATTTATTCACTAAGAAGGGACACGACTGTACGGAGCTAGGGTGCGAGACCGACTGGTCCCCTGTTTTGTGGAAGCTACCCGGAGCGTCTGACAAAATTTGGTGAGTAATAATTTATTAAATATCATTTTTATGGGCGATAAAGTGAAAAACAAGGATAAATAAAGGTAATTTTGTTTGCATAATGGGTACAAGACTGGAGTATCTGTGTCCTGGCGCGGTTTTCTGCTATTGTACGTGAATTTTGTAATAACAAAGGAAAATATAATTTTGACAATGATAAATGCTTTTCCTGGCCATGTGGTATCCCTCTTTCCGTCAACATTTGGGGCTTTCGCAATGAGGGATTATATTCAAAAGGATAATAAGCTCTCCGAAATTCTGGACGAAGTTAAGATTATAGTAGAAGCGGCTGAAAATGGGAGGAGGAGGAGTTGATAAAGATTAATGTAAGACGAGATGCTGTGTCAACTACAAATGAATTGGTATGAGGGCAGGAAAATGATCATACTTATTGTAACCATTTTTTTTTAAATGTAAACACGTAATACTTATATCACCAATTTATCTGATAAGCGGGTTTAGTGATAGCTACATATTTGTTCAATGATTTAGTCATAGCGCTAACATGACGGCTATGGAAAACCTTTCGACCCCAAGTAACATGCGACAAGGCCACGAAGATGACAGTGACGTTTGCGTTTTCGTGTGCCTACAAACTATACTTTTAGCTACATTCCTTGAAAGTTCAAACAACTATGAATTAGGACTTTTATGGCTTGTTGGTACTGATAACCTACATTTTTAAACTGTTACTTACTTTCGTTAAAAACGTGGGTTTTCCTGATTATGTACGACTAGCACGATGTCACTAACTACGTATTCCAGCACTAAGCAAAATTAAATTTATGGCTTTCTAGCTTCGTCATTTACTTAAATAAGGCTAATTGGCAAAAATATACAGGGTGTAAATAGACTCTTCACGAAGCTGTCAACCAAGCATTATGTACATCAGACTAAGTAACTTTACGCAAAAATTAGCGCTGGGAAACGACTTTTTTTTTTGGGCTGAAAAATCACGTTTAACTGTAGGACACAATGTAACGCACTCAAAACATTGTGCTAGTGGATGGATTGAACAGTAAGGGAGGTCCTTAAAGCAAAAATATTACATTAAAAACATATCTTTAAAAAAAAACTTGTGAAAAAGTTGGAACTTTGACCCCCAATATCTCCGTAACTAGAAGGTTCCCAGGTATGGTCTAGAACAAAAAAATGATCGCAATGACAGGGAGAACAAGTGCTTTTCGGCTTTGTTAAGAATCTCTTTACACCCTTTAATTATACGACTGTTATTACGTTTACCCACGGCGGCGCACGGATAGACTACGCACGTGTGTTAACACATTGAACGCCGTGGTGGTCACCGGTGACCACCACTATACTTACCACCGGTCACCGGTGAGCCCCACAGCCTGAATGGGTAGTATTGCTGTCGCTCACCGGTGAGCCCCATGGCCCAAACGGAACAACCACTAAATTTGAATCGGCGTTTAATGTGTTAAGCTTCGCTTTGCAAGAAAATGTATATGATTGTTTCCACTGCAAACCACGGCCACGATGCATCAATTGACGTCATAAGTACACGCGTGGCTTGCTCGAATAAGGCGCTCACATAGCTCAACGCTGTCAACGTCATGCACGCTGTGCACGCGGTACATGCTGTACCCTCTTACAAACTAGGTTGGCCACGCACGTTACAGTTGTACTTACATAGTTTTGCGTGGGTAGCGTGTATTGCAGTGGAACCGTAGACCCACATTAACACACAAAAAAAGAAAAGAAGAAGAAGAAAGAAAGAACAAAGAAAAAGAAGAAGAGAAAGAGGTAAAATAAAAAAAATATTCTAACACCTATGTCCTATTAGTGGAATAATAGCTAGTTAAGTTAGTATATAGAATAAAATGAAAATAAAAAAGAGTCCCAATATAGAAGTTTCCATTTCGTTTCATTATAATTTTAAGTTTCTTATACCAGAAATAGTTAATTTGAGGATTGTAATATTATATAATGTACCATCATATAACATATACCATCTATCTACCAATATTATGCGTATAAATAATTTGATCAGATTTTTTTTTTTTCAAAAAACAATTACTAACCGCACGTCATTCGTAGCTAACAAATCAAAATAAGTTTATTAGTCAATCGTAAAAAACATATAATCAGTGAGCCACAAACTAAGCATCGCTTGTATCTTGTGGCTCGGGAGTGCGAATTTTACAAATTTACATTAAACTGAGGACCAAATAATATAATAATAAACATTAAAACGAAACATGTATACAATTATAACGTTGGAGAGTAGTAAAATTAAAATAAAACAGTGTTTGCGTTGAGTGTGTGTGTGTTCTTGTGAGTGTACGTGTGTGAATGTGTGTGTGTGAGTGTGTGTGTGTGACTGTTGTGCAGATGCTATATTATGCTTCGGTGTCGTCGTATGATAATTTCATAAGGGCTAATCTTAGTGTTTTTTTACAGGTGGTGGTTTTTTACAGCTCATCTACTATAGTATTTATTTAATGCTATCCTTAAATAAAATATGTACCACCATGGCGGCCATCTTGGATCATGTCGTGAGATAGAAAGCCATTTTCGCTCAGTTATATTCAGACAAAACTTAATATTTAATCACATTTATTTTGCTTGTTTTGAGAAGGCAGATAGGCAGTCACTTCATGTAAAATACTGGTATTCAGCTGCATCCGGTTAGACCGACCTCTATTGGGAAAAGGCTAGGCAAATAATGATAATAATTTGGGTTCAAAAAATCATCGTCAATAGTACCTTATTCGTAGCTCTTTGCCAATCCAGTATCGCATCCCTTAGTAAAATATGTACTACAATGGTGGCCATATTGGGCCATGACCCTCGCATGGCATGGCCCATAATCTCAGAAATCATCAGGTCTTATCACTCAGTTATATTCAGTCAAATCACAATAACAATTTTCTCCAAAAAACGATTGACTTTCGTTTCTCAGTCGTGCTTCGCTCAAACTCAAACTCGAACCATAATTATATTACCAATAGTGTTACAGGCACTTTTGTATCATAATAAAAAGCTCTTGCCCGCTATCGCTATCGCTATCTTGCTCGCTATCTTAATCGCTATCTATCAATCTACAAAATTATAAAAAGATTGTTGCGTAATTGCCACTCTACCATTGTGATGTAGTCCCTTAATAAAATATGTACCTACTACAATTCGACTGAGATACAGGCCTTATCGCTCGGTTATATTTAGTCAAGACAATACTACGACTATCACTGTTTGTCTCTGCATCACCCAAATGTTGACTGGTAGAAAATGCCTAATGTCATTAAGTCCGCTACTGTACTTTGTACCGCAATTGTTAAATAAAAAAAAAATATCACCATAATCTTTAACCAAATTTCAAAAAACAATTGACTATCCGGACCTCATTCAATGCTCTCCGCCAATCTATGATAGATTTAACGTAACACTATCCCTTAGTAAAATATGTACTACAATGGCGGCCATCTTGGATCATGTCGTGACGGACAGGCCGAATCGTTCCCGGCACTTATTTATTTAGGACTGGCTTCAACACGATACCATGATCTATCTCAGTTTGGCTTGTGAGAATACCTACGATTGTGATAGTGTAATTGAATTTACCCTTTTTGTTTTTTTTTTTTTAAGATCTTCCTGATCGTATCGGTATTTATTTGGGGCCTACGTAGCTTTAAAAGGAGCAAGCACCTCTTTTTACACGCTTTCATTAGCTTCACTGGTATTAAGTAAAAAAATCTTAGAAGTTAAATTTGATTCCATTTCACTTCCCGGTTTTCTATTGAGCTGAAATGTTGAATACGCATTTAATTTGAGTGACAATGCATGGTTAACTAAGCGACGTCATTCTAAATCCAATATGGCGGTCTCCCAAAGATGGCGGACTAGTTATTTATTATGCATTCCCATGATATGGGAATCAAGTGAAAGGGTTTGCTGAGATAAATATGAGAAATAATTAAATGACGTCAGCCTAAAGTGTGCTTTTTAGTTTTACGTTTGACGTATGTGTTTTGAGTTTCTGAAGATGAAGACTGCTAAAGTCTTGTTGGATTTTCCCATTAGGAAACTCAAAAACATCATCATCTGCGTATCTTTTTTCCAACATGTTGGGCTCGGCTTCCAGTCTAACCGGAAGCGACTAATATCAGAATTTGACACGGAGCGACTGCCTATCTGACCACAACAACCCAGATAGTACTGGGTAACACGTCACCCCTTGGTAAGACTGTCAGACTTTCGGGCCCCTGACTACCTGCAGCGACTGGATTTAAAATATAACATGTGAACATCCACACATGTGACATCTGCCTTACTCCGTGGTGAACGCCAAGCGTGAGGTGGTCTTGCTTATCTTTTTTGATCTCTAAATAAAAGCTACGCTTCAAAATCATATTCTATTTCTACCTCCATGTATTTTAATTAAGGGTCTAAAATTACAAGCTGAAGGTAACCTTATTTTGATGTGAATAACCGGACCTATCAGGCCATAGATTTTGTTAAAATATTGATGAACATAAAACCGTTTTAAAAATAAACATTATTTTCTGTGCAGAATCAATCAGTTTTAGTATCATAAGTTTTTCTAATGGTAGGTTAACAATGGGCACTTTCTTTGATTTGTATTCTTTTTTCTTGCTTCAAACTTGTTTCTGCCCGAGGCTTCGCCCGCGTGAATTCCTTTTTAACACGTCTCTTTTTTAATTATTAGAGTCTAAAGAATGGGTGTAAACATACCCTTAACGAAGCCGAAATGCACTTGTTTTTCCTGCCATTGCGATCATTTTTTTGTTCTAGCAAACCAAATCTATATAGGATGTTTTGAGGGTCAAAATCCCAACTTTTGCACAAGTTTTTGTATAGTGGTTGTTTATAACTTTACTTTAAATACCTCCGCAACCCATGTACTATTAAATGTATCCATCATTACAGTGTTTTGAGTGCGTTATATATAGTATCGGCTAAAGAATGATGATATAATTCTCTATGGAAACAACGAATGGGCAAGAAACTCTATGGAAACGATTTAAATTAATTATTATTCTGGAAACAATGGGTACCAAGACTTTATGAGATTTCGATCGATGAAAATTAACAATTCATACTGTGTGTGTGTGTCACAAAGTTCAACGTTCATGGCAATTGATGTGAGTACTAATGATTTTCTTACTTATTGTGTTTGTTTATGCTAAAGAGGAGCTCGTGGCTATTAACAGCTGCACGGGTCGATTTTCTAGTAACCTAGAAAATCGACCCATGCAGCAGCCACGCTTGCCTATGTATGGGTGACCATCCATCACATACCGAGTTTCCTCGCTGTCATTTGTAGATCTTTGACAGTCGTTACAGGTAGTTTTCTTTGGAGCAGCGTCCATTATAATACTTCTGATCTTAAGCTGAAAGCGCCAGGGAAACCCGAGATATTCATGACTATTTCATGAAAAACTCATTCTATGGGATTATATAAACTTAGGACGTTGTATTGATGATTTTAATGATTGTAACTGTGTAAAACCATATTTGTTACGGTCGCGAATCATACATTAATGAACAGACAATCTGACACTGACCTGAAATTTACAAAAAATTAAGAAAATTTGAATTTCGTGGGCTAACTTAGCGCATCCACCTTAAGCCAGCTTAGTACAGAAGTTCAATAGAATAAGACCTACAGTTCTCATCGGCTACTAGGTAGTCTGAAAACTGTCGTATAAAATAAATCTCTTAAGGATAAAAGATAGGTTGAGACTAATGTAATACAAGACTACGTGGAAGTTAAGAGCTTTCCCATGTTACTAAAGATCATCCCTTCAGAAAAAAATCAAGAGTAAAATAATGTGACTCTGATTTTTTTGTGTTCACATATTTTTGTGTTATTACAGCTAAGTATAAGTATTACAGGGTAGAACAGATATCAACACTAAAACGGTTTCAGCACCTATATCATTCTGAACCCACATGGACTATTTTCATCGGTTATTTAAAAAAACAGCTATTTCCTACAAAACTGTAATACCTTTTTGTTTCAGGTCAAAATATTTGCATTTACATGAATAATACTCAAACTTTTAACACACAGAAAGAGCCCTTGAACCTCATACCTTGACCACCCTTGAACCCAGATTATTTCAGGGTTTCTTGACACACGCACTCCAGGTGAAAATTAAGTACCTAGGTAGCCATGACACGTCAAATTAAATAATTAAGTAGCTTTTGCCGGCTGAAATTGGTAGCTGCCTCTTTTCTAAGTGTTACAATTCTTGTTGTTTTCATTACTGCGGACGGCTGATGGGGCTAAAAAGTTCTGGAGTGGCGACCGCGAACCGTAAGACGTTGCGTTGTAAGGGCTCTCACTAGGTGGACCGATGACCTGGTGAAGGTTGCGGGGATCCGCTGGATGCGAGTCGCACAGGACCTTTTAGAGGACAGGCCTGCCTGACCCACATATATTCAGCTGCATCCAGTTGCAAGCCGAACCCAACAGAGTTGTCAATAAAAAAATCTCGTTTAAAGGTACTACCACATTATAAACACAGGGTCGTTTTGACGATCCTCCCCAACTTGGCCTGAGGCCTTGAATAATTTTGGCAAATGATAGTTTCTAAGTCCAATTTGTAGTCCAAACAATATCGTACATTCATTTCTGTGATAGACATCAATAATACTTCTACATAACACAGAACTTAAACACGGTGGGTATATATCAAGCTACACATTGCCAATGTAAGCTGTCTTCGCGCTCTACTCACTTTCCGTGTAATAAGAGGTCAGGATATACTGACAAAATAGCTCGATATATAGTCGGGTGACTCGATATTCAAGCACACCCATGGTCCTCTAACAGTAATGTAATGACATTTGGTTCTACCCTCTTAAGGGTAAGTGTTTGCTAACGTGGTCCGCCATGTCAGTTACTCAAGTGTACAGTTTCACTGAAATCAGGAGCAAGTTATGTTTCTGATATCACTTTGTTCGAGGGGTTTTATGATTTCGCGAAGAGTACTGTGCATTTATTTTTGTGACTGCTTTTTGTCTGTATTTTTATAGAACTTAGGAAATGTAATTTTGTATTTGGTTTCCTAAAAAGGCAGGTCAAAATAAACATGAAAGTCAGCTTAAATCGTAATCGGAAAAGGTTTTACTTTAAGTAGTAACCGGGCTGGTAACACACACAAAAAAAGTTGGTCTCGTTAAATGCATCAAAAAAAACTGAGATACCAATTTCAACAGAAGAAAAAAGGAGGAGATCTGATGCCGATTTTCTTCCGACTATAATAAAACCATTATACTAGTATACTCTCTTTCATCATGAATATTAAGGTGCATCCACATCCCAATTAACTTTTGTGGAGCAACGCTGTGCAACACGGTAACATTAGGTAACTATCTGTAACTTTTGTAGCTACTTGTTACTATTTGTTGTTTAAAATAAAATAACAAAATATTACAAAGAGTAACTTTCATCAACAAGCGAGCGGCATAATATGTTCTCAAACTTCTGCAGGCAATGGGCGTGTCTCATTTGTGTCAGCATGGAAGATGAAGAACTGATTATAGCGACAACATGTTTTATCATTTTAAACAATTGTTACCACTTGTTGACTGTTTTCAAAAGTTAGGCAACATAACTTAACATACAGGGTGTAAACGGACACTTCAAGAAGCCATCAACCAAGCATTATGTACATCAAAATAAGTAACTTTACGCAAAAATTATTGCTGGGAAATGACGTTATGGCTCAACGTAACGCATTCAAAACATTGTGCTAATGGATGGATTGAATAGTACGGGGGTCGTGGAGGTGTCTCAAGTAAAAAAATACATTAAAAACATTAATTAAAAAAAAAAACTTGTGAAAACGTTGTAACTTTGACCCCCGATATCTCCGTAAATATAAGGTTCCCAGGTATGGTCTAGAAAAAATAAATGATCGCAATGACGGGGAGAACAAGTGCCTGTCGGCTTCGTTAAGAGTCTTTTTACACCCACACTAACACGGCAACATAATTATACTAAAAAATAAATAAGTTTTTGATAGTTCAGTAGTAACACTTTGAAACGTTGTTCTATAAATTAATTGCGGTGTGGATGCAACTTTATTCATGTTTGTAACCACCAAACCATTTATTAAAAAGAAAAATACACAGAGTAGAAAAATAAATATATGTTTTGCTGTGATCTTTCAGCGGCTTTTATAATAATGAAACAAATACACACCGGCCATGTTAACATGAATGTATATTTTAGCAAACATGCACTTTAAACCGGGTAGTGTTTGTTGAACGCTTTACATATTATATCTGTAAGTGTTTATTGGTTGGCAAATAACAGGAGGTAACAGTGGGTAACAGTACCATATACAGGGTGTAAACAGACTCTTCACGAAGCCGTCAACCAAGCATTATGTACATCAAACTAAGTAACTTTCCGCAAAAATTTGTGCTGGGAAACGACTTTTTTTTTGGGCTTAAAAATCACGTTTTACATTAGGACTAAATGTAACGCACTCAAAAAATTGTGCTGATGGATGAATTGGATAGTAAGGGGGCCTGGAGGTGTTTAAATTAAAAATCTTACATTAAAAACATGTCTTTAAACAAAAACTTGTGAAAAAGTTGGAACTTTGACCCCCAATATCTCCATAACTAGAAGGTTCCCAAGTATGCTCTAGAACAAAAAAAATATCGCAATGACGGGGAGAATAAGTGTCTTTCGGCTTCGTTAAGAGTCTGTTTACACCCTTTATGTTGATGGATGGAGAGGGAGGCCAGAGAAAAGATGGATGAATTGTGTGAAATAGAAAGGAGTAAATGATGCCGTGACGTCTGACAGGGGAGAATGGAAAAAGAAAACGTGTAGCACCGACGCAAAATAGAATGGGACAAGGGCAGGAAGATGATGATAACTGCCATATAAACCTTCCACCGTCAACATCATTCATGAAATATGATATGGCTTGGTAATCTACACATATATGGCGAGGTATAAAATGCGTTCCTTTGTATTTAGTACCTTCAAAACTTGCTCAAGATTCCTTGCCCTGCTCATTTCCAAATCATCATCATTCTCCTGCCCAATTTATTTGGCTTTGGTGATGGCGCAGCATGTCTTCTTCTTCCATACTTCTCCATTACTCACCATCTCAGCAGCGACATCCTTTGTCCTTCCTTCTTATTAACCTACCACCGTAATACAGTTTGTACGAGTACGGAGAACAAAGTGAATCAGTTCCGTACTAACAACCATAATAAGTATGTACATACCAAACAAAAATTGTAACGACCTCTACTGCTTATTTGCCATCTACCTAGCCTTTTCGTAATTATGTCAGGGTTCCAGTCTAACTGGATGCAGCTGAATACCAGTATTTTACATGGACCGACTGCCTTTCTGATCTCCACAACCCAGTTAGTACTGGGTAATACGATACCCCTTGGTAAGACTGGTTGGGAGACTTTCAGGCTTCTGACCACTCGTAACGACTGTCAAATATCTACAAATGACAGCGTTGAAATGACGCGAAACACATTAAGTCGTTGGTCCCGACCAACGACTTAATGTGTTTTCCGAGGCACGGAAGAAACTCGTTTGTAATAATAGCCATCCATCCACGGACCAACCTAGGCAAGCGCGACTTAACCAGAAGATTGATCCGAGCGCCTATTATTATTTAGCCACGAGCTCCTGTTCGATAGCTTATCATTATTACTGACAGAACTTCACTTTTTCTAGGTCCTAAAATCGCTCAGAAAAAAACTTTCCCACATATCCCCAAAAGAGCCTCCACAAATCCGTAATCTGCAAAAATAGCTCTCAACGGTACACTTATAAGATCTAAAAGATGACAAATTACATTTGAGATAAATCTCCCGATGAGTGAAGACGTGGACACCACAGATTTGAAAAGTAATTGATGACGGTACACCCTCGACCTCTTACCATAGAGTTTTAGGGTCCCTCTACTTTATGTGAATGAGCACCATGACGGTGACTTTCCTCAAAAGACGGACGATGCTTAAAAATGTAGTATTGAATCATCTATTCACGCAGACGCCAGTCGAGAACTATTGCACCGTATGTAAACAACTTTTTTTTCTTACACACATTTTGGTCTGCTCGTTTGCTTCCTGTGTATTCCTGTTGACCCCTGCGAATATGTATGCTCAACGTACTTTTCTTTAGTGCCTTACACTCTTTAGAGCAATGGATGGGGAATACTGAGCAGTAATCGAACTCACTCACACTAATTTCAGTAATTAGGGCTAAAAACAGTGTATTTGCTTGACGTACGTATTTCCAGCCTGCTGAGGTACACCTCTGCCTAACCCTACGGGGATTACAGGCGTGATGTTATGTTATGTTATGTGTTACGTATTTCCAGGACTTAACGACGCGACCATGCGACCATCGCAAAACAGTGTTCTTCAATGAATGCTCTTCCCCAGGAAATCATGATGGCAACCAAATGTTTATCTTTTAAAATTAATGTTCGCGAGTACGTTGGGAAAAAGCTGGCTGTTTCGTCACAGCGGTAATGTTTTCCCCATTGTTTGTCTTTTTATTTTAGTATATCCGTGTAAATGTCTCTTAATTACATTAATATATATTTTGATATATATTTATAGTATTTTATATTATCCTTAGTATTAATTAAAATTATTTTCAGATATACACCTACCAATGCTTGTCGCTGCATCATCCAAAGGTTGACTGGTAGAAAATGCCTATGGCATTAAGTCGATCTCTGTACTTTATATGCTTAATATGTTAAATAAATAAACAAATTATAAAAATCAGACTCAAAAGTATGGTAAAAATAAATAATTATAATAGCATAAAAAACATGAGAACGACTTACAAATGCTTTTAACCCATTTTATATATAGCTTTCAACAAACCAGCAGAAAATTACCTCCAGCCTTTGCGCCAACACAGAAAACAGCTGGTGTTAACAACATAATCCTATTTCCAGCCAGACAAAAGGCGAAAATAAAAGGAGCAAACAACAGTCGATTGTAGTCTCATTTGCAAATAAATAAAACATTTATTAGGTTGAGAAGCTTATGACCCAATCGTGAGACAGCTAGCAGCTGCTGCATACCAGATAGATGTATTGTGTTGGAGTAAAAAGATAGAATATAAATATAGAATTGTCTATTATTTTTACCTATAGCTAAATCATTATACAGTGATTATATTACACAATACATCTAGATACCGAAGTGTATGCACCAGCTGTGCGTACACTAAGGTATCTAGATGTATTGTGTTGGATTAAAAAGATTGAATATAAATATAGAATTGTCTATTATTTTTACCTATAGCTAAATCATTATACAGTGATTATATTACACAATACATCTAGATACCGAAGTGTATGCACCAGCTGTGCGTACACTAAGGTATCTAGATGTATTGTGTTGGATTAAAAAGATTGAATATAAATATAGAATTGTCTATTATTTTTACCTATAACTAAATCATTATACAGTGATTATATTACACAATACATCTAGATACCGAAGTGTATGCACCAGCTGTGCATACACTTCGGTATCTAGATGTATTGTGTTGGATTAAAAAGATAGAATATAACCTATAGCTACATCATTATACAGGGTAAACAGACCCTTCACGAAACCGTCAACAAAGCATTCTGTACATCAAACCAAGTAAGTAACTCTACGCAAAAATTATTGCTGGGAAACGACTTTTTTTGGGGTGAAAAATCACGTTTCGCGGTAGGACTCAATGTAACGCTCTTAACACATTGTGCTGATGCGTGCATTGAATAAAGCTTGTTTCAACATGCTACAGCCTTCTCTCGAAACCGTCGCGCGGTAACAATCGCACCTCCCCCAGCCCGATCACTATGTACGGTAAGCCTATCCCTTGGGAGAAGCAAGCCAAGTATCTAGGAGTAGTTCTCGACCAACATCTGTCCTTCAGACACCATATCACGGAAGCTCGTAACCGCGCTTCCTTCGCGATGGGTAGACTCCACTTTTTGCTCATGGCAAAAAGTAAACTATCTCTTAGGTGTAAATTGCGCCTTTATACCGCGGTGATCCGTCCCATCATGACGTACGCGTGCGTCGTATTCGCTCACGCCAGTCCAAAGTTCCTTTATAAAATGCAAGTTCTCCAAAACCGATTCCTACGTAAGTCACGGGAGCCCCTTATTATGTCCGCAATGATCGTCTGCACATTGATCTTAGATTGCCCACTATCCAGCAGTTCATGAAACGCCTCGCCAAGCGCTTCTTCGATTCTGCTATTAGGCATCGTAACCCCCTGATCGCATCGGCCGCCCGATACGAGCCCTCGCGTATTAGTCGGATCCGCCGCCCGAGGCACACTCTCGTTGACCCCGACGACGACATCACCCTCCTCCAGGAGAGCAGTAGGGAAACCAGCACGCTCACAAAACACAGACGCCGTTATCCGTCATTCCGTCCTCGCCAACGAGGCCCGTCGCGAAACCCCGGTACACGCCCTCCCCGACCCTTGCTCGAGCCAGCCCGCGCAGCTGAGCCTGTAGACTTAAATCAGCCCCTAAATAATATCACTCAGATCCAGCCTGTCCCTTTGCTGTCCTCTCCCAGCGACGCCCTGAGCCGAGGTCCGTACCCCACAGGGGGTGCCCTTAGTGCGTAGTCGCTTAGTTTGTAGTTTAGTTTGTAAGTTGCTCTGGCTGGAGGCCTTAATTTCGAGGCATCCACAGAAAAGCCCGGTTAAGCAGTCGACAACCTCCCTAGGTTGAACTGCGAGATGCCCTTCATAAAAAAAAAAAAAGAACTACAGCCTTCTCACCGCTCTGATTTTATAAAATCTTCTTCCTTTGTCCAGGCGGTCTTCCTTTGGAATGCGCTCCCTCAGAGTATCAGGACGGTGACCAGTCGGTTCACTTTCAAAATAAAAGCTCGAGAGCATATTCATAAGAAGTTGGCAGATTCGTCTCAGAATTAAGTTGTTTTAGTTTTTTTTTCCTATCTTAACTTTATACAATTTGTTATATGTATGTATATATGTATTTATTATAATTATATGTTTATAAATATTTTCTAGTCTCTTCTTCTGTTTTTGCACCTACTGTGTATTGTCTCTGCATCACCCTAAGGTAGACTGGTAGAAAATGCCCAAGGCATTAAGTCCGCCTTTCTACAGTAATTTTACTTGTGCATAAAGTTTTAATAAATAAATAAATACAGCCATCTTATCTCACAAACTTGTAAACCACGTTTTTTCCAGAGCCCACCACACAAAATACAATACATATAATTTGCTCGGCTCTTACAATAAAGTCTAGATTCGCGCGCGTGAGAAAGTAGCCTGATCCTAAGTTATTGTTATAGTCCAGTATAGCCCGGTATGACCTGGCATGGCCTGCAAGCTGCAAACGACGCCATATGTAATTCTGCCACATTCTAGAGTTACAGCTTGAGAATTTGCGGCTAACTAAGCTGTTTCAGTTTGTAGCTCATTATTTTGTGTGCTGCTGTTTTAAAGTTGTGTCTTAATTGTATTTTACATCGAAGCTAACTAATAACACCTCAGCAGAAGAACCCGTGCGGGTTCTTCTGCTGAGGTTGTTCCGTGGATGGGTGACCATTATTTACGAGTTTCCTCCGTGCCTCGGAAATCACGTTAAGACGTTGGCCCCTACTGTCATTTCTAAATCTTTGACAGTCGTTACGAGTAGACAGTCTTCCCAAAGCGTACCTTTGAACCCAGTTGGGTTGTGGAGCATTCAGTCAGACCACGTGTCAACGCGGACTGCCATCTAGTATTTAACAAACGGACCCTTTAGCCTATTCACTATTACTAACTGGTATAAAAACAAAGGCTATTATAATGTTATAAGCTTTTGCCATCTGTGAAATATCTCATGACTTGCAAATGCAATGATTAATAGATATTTCTTTGCGCTTATTAATTGTCGCATGAGAAAACTACCAGCGTGTTATGTTTCATAACGGTGTTAAAGCAGCTAGCTCTAATCACATCACGCCTATAATCCCCGAAGGGTGAGGTAGGAAGGGGTGTACCTAATAGTACACCCCCATTTCGCCAGTTATTTATGAGCCTATTGCCATATTCATACCGGGTATGAATCTAAACTCCGTGGCTACTACTAAGAAATCCCTTCTGGAAAAACACAACAACTATTTGTCCGACCTGGGACACTAACCCGGGACCTCTACTCAGGCCCTGACACACTGGACCAACGGGCAGTTACGAGGCAGTTGAGGTAATTTGAGAGAAGTGATTATGAAATAATTTACACAAAGCAACAGTGGCGAAGGTTCCATACAACACGATTCCTACCGGCTTACCTCTTACAAAAATGGCACAGTCAGTATTCTATAGACAAATAATATAATCACTTGAAAGACATGTACTCCGGCTTACCTCTTACAAAAATTGACCCTTCGCTACTGCAAAGTAAACATGAGTTTCAAAGCTAATGAGAAATCACCTCTCCAAACCTACGACCGACCACTTCACTGGACAACCCCAGCCCTCAACCAAAAACATTTTTAACCAAATTCACCTCCCCCATCTACAGAAATCAAGTTAAAAACTACCAACGCAGCATGTTCTCTTCGTAGAGCAAAACCAAATCTTATTTACCAAGCGAAGTACTGCAAAGCTAAGCTTAACTTAAGTTCATATCATAACCGTAAACCGAGGGTTAAGTCACAGAAAAATACAGAAGGTTCGTTCCGTACAGAAAAGAATGTAATCTGATTGCATCGGCCGCCCGCCACGAGCCCTCACGCATTAGCAAGATTCGTCGACCAAGGCATACTCTCATCGATCCCGATGCCGCTATCACCCTCCTCCAGGAGAGCAGTAGGGAAACTCATCCGTCCTCATCGTCGAGGCCCGTCGCGACACCCCGGCCATATCCTCCCCGACCCCTGCACGAGCCAGCCCGTGCGGCTGCGCCTATAGTTGAGTCGGCCCCTAAATAATCTAAATAGTCCCCTTGCTGTCCTCCCCCAGCGACACCCTAAGCCGAGGCTCGTACTCCACAGGGGATGCCCTTAGCGTGTAGTCACTTAGTTTGTAAGTTTTTCGCCCTGGCTTACACTCAAGGCACCCACAGAATAGTCCGATTAAGCTGACAACAACCTCACTAGGTTGAACTGCGAGATGTCATTCAAGAATGAAAAACGGGAGGATATATGTTTTTTTTTATTACTTTCATTGCTTTTCATTGGGAGCAGTAGTGGCCCAGTGGTAGCGACCCTAACTTACGAACAGTAAGTCATGGGTTCGAACCCAGGCAGGCGCATTACTTTGTGTAATTTATTTCATTGCCACTGCTCTCAAAAAAGGTGAAGGAAAACATCGTGAGGAAACCGGCATGTCCTAGAACCAAAAATTCGAAAACATGTGACATCTACCAATCCGTACTGGGCCCGCGTGGTGGATTATAGCCCATTCCCTCTCATAGAGAGGAGGCCAGTGTCCCAGCAGTGGGAACATTATAGGCTGATGATGATGATGATTATTACTTTCATTCGCCAAGCGGCTGCGACTCTTCAAACGGCACCCGCCAAACGTTGCCACAGTACAACAAATTCTTATTCTGGGGAAAGCTTAAAAAAAACCTATGACTATAGAAGCTTAAAAAAAAGCGTGTCTATTTGTTCGTTAGTCGTGTCTTTGTGTACGCGAAGCGTGTCTATGTGTACGTAAAGCGTGTCTATGTGTACGTGAAGCGTGTCTATGTGTACATGCGTGTTCGGTCGTTGAATGGTTGAGCTGGCCTTCTCTGTCTATCTACTCAGTGGTTGAAGGACTTGAATTCAAAGTCGTTTGCTTACAAAATCGTGGCCAGTTAAATACGGTTGACAGAGGGTAGAGCGAGTTATTAAGAATGCTTGCTTTGCTCATGCTTGATGCTTATGCCTACGTTTTATGGGTAAGGGCAGGGACTATCATAAGGAGTTGAGATTATTAATAAATTAATGTAGAAATAATTTGGTGCTGTTATATTTATAATTTGCCTAGTTAGATAGTGTTCACAAGTAACTATTGTATATTGTAACTTACATTGTTTTCAACTCAAAATAAACCATATTTTTGTTTAATTAATAACAAAGATCATTTGCTTCGGTGAAGGAAAAACATCGTGAGGAAACCATACCAGTATGCCTAAGAGATATTCCTCGACGATCTGTAACGCCAAGTCAGAGGCCCATGAGCGGCATAAAAACTCTGACAACCGGTTAGGCAGTAACCACACGATAAAGAAAAGCAAGAATTGAGAGATCTATTCAACGATTGCTCACTACGTGCTGCTGACTATATAGTACATAGTTTCCTAATGAAGTTTCGCCAGCAGGTCAAGCTACCCAAAACTGTCAGATTTTCCTAATTAACCTTGAACAGAAAGATAAAGTTGAAAATCTATTAAAGAAATCTGACAGATTGTAGTAGCTTGATGTGCTGGCGTCTGTACATTCCACTATTACGAAAAACTCCACATGCTAGAGTACAAACAAAATTAACTTTTCTGAAAAAAACCTATTTCGTCCGCAGAAACCACAACCACAGACAAAACACATCAAAGACATAGAAACACATTTTCAAAACAAAATACAAGTACAATTTTGATCCTGAAACTGTCGTCAATTTACACATTTGATGTCAGTAATTGTGGTGTACGAATCGACCCCTTTTCCTGTGACAAACATTTATGTGAAATATCACTTCCTGCCACTAAACAAAAATTTCAGAAGGTCTGGTCGATACCACGAGCTATAACGCACGCACACATAGACACGCTCACGTACACCGAGTGCAAGCGCACTCACAACTGTCATTTGTTTTAGTTGCCCGTACAGTTATATCAGAGAAGGTATGCGCTTTGGTATACTTTGTTTCCGAATTAACTGTGTGCTAATTCGGAAACAAAGTATACCAGCAAAACTTCAGTTCTGTACTGCCACGATTTTTAATAGTAGTCCAAATATCAGGTTACCTACTTCGGTTGCATCTCGTTATCTACCTCTTAAAAATCAAGAAGTTTTTTAAGAATTGCATCGATTCCTTAATTTTATAATTTTCTAACCATGCTAATATAAAATCGGCAACCATTTCCAAGGCGGTATGGTAACCGAGCTATATAAGATCGAATGATCACGTGTTCTTGTCGTCAAAGATAGACAATGATTGTCGAAGCGCATGCTTTTCTATGGAGATCTGTACATACGCGTATATGTGAGTCCGTTTCTGCACAGTAAGATAGGGGGTATTCCTCAAAGCGCAACTATTTTCGAGCGCAACTAAATTATTCCTCGAAGCGCAACCTTTAGTTGCGCTCACAAATTCAAATTGTTCAAATGGTTGCGCTTTGAAGAATACCCCGTTAGGAGCAGGGCTGTTCTAAGCCGCCCCTACCTAATATGTATACACTATATATAAAACGTATTGTATGTGAAACTTGCGTATCAAAGCAAGATATGTGCGTGCGCCTATTTTCGCTAGTTTTATGAGCTTACCTTCTGCCCCTATCTACTTTGTACTTCCTACCCTCGCATAGCTCAAATTCGGTAAGCCGGAAAACGTCTGGGATTCGTCCCCCAGTATTTTGGGGGAGTTTACTACACTTTAAAAGCGTGTGGGTGATCGTTGTATTATATGTTATTCGTTTACTCACTTTTCTACGCTGTTTTCGGGGTAAAATTGTCCCCTTTAGTGTCTGTAAGCAATTTTCTTTGATGCTCGCGGCTTTTAATAGAAGATACCAACAATTCGGGTCACATTTCGAAAGTACTAAGCGGAAAGTCCTTTCGTATCAATAGTGTGGGTAAAAGGTAGGGTGGGGCTTAAATTCGAAGCATCTTTAAGTCGAATTCAAAATTTCGTTGTAAACTCTTTGAATGAATGAGACTCAATGGTCTTTAAGTGATTAAATGCGCAAACTGTTCCTGCAGTGAATCGGTGACTTACCAACCACCTATATAAAATAAAATCAGCATGGCAATTTTACTCTCGTATCCTGCCATCATCATATCTATCGTCGTTTCTATAACTGTATCCCGATTCACAACCTAACGAAAATCTAGTTATATGTTATTTAAAGTTTTCGCACACAAAAAAAGGGACAACGGCGGACTTAATGCCTGAGGCATTCTCTACCAACCTAGGGTGGGCGAAGAGATAAGTTATCGATTGTGAGCTTGTCAACATACGGTATTTTACAGCTTTACGTCACACGGCGATATAAAATCGATTCAGAATTTTATCGAAAAGTTTTGATTCGTCACTAGTTACAAGTACGCATGGGGATCAAAGCGATATATTGTGTACATACTGCTCATCCTACCGGAATAACACCCTAATCAGGCCTAATGCCACGCATGGCCGACGATGCTGGTGAGTGGCGAGCCCAGGTCATTATCGATAGGAAACTAGGAAATGAAATGAAATCTTTATTTACCATATAACGTTCAGAAACACAATAAAATAAAAAAATAAAAATAAATAAATAAACCTAACAAGGGTGATAAAATGTTTATAGAGCACCTAAATATCAGAACGATTTAAAAAAAACATCTTGAATACCACAGACACACTAGGCGTGCCATGATATAGCCATTTCATAAAATTACTGTCAAAAATGAAGGAGCTCGTGGTTAAATTATTGTTTAACCACGAGCTCCTTCATTTTTGAAGACAAACATCAACAGACCAACCTTTCGGACTCGAGAAGATATTATTATATCAGCTCGAGTCCGAAAGGTTGGTCTTTTGATGGGTGACCACCCTTTTCAGACCGAATTTCCTCCATGCCTCGGAAAGCACGCAAAGCTGTTGTCCCAGCTTTTATATAGATCATAGACAGTCGTTACAATAAAGTCAGTAGCCCGAAGTTCTGACATCCAGTCTTACCGAGCGTTATCGCATTACCGAATGAGGGAAGCAGTTTCCAGTATGAAAAGTAGAAAGGCCATAGGCCTGACCCTGACGAATACCAGTAGAAGATGGATGTATGTAGCTGACTTTATTCCTCAATAAGTTGTTGTAAGAAGGAGTGATCTCACCAAAATGGTGCTATAGTTCGCTAGTGCCCATTTTAAATACAAAAACATGTTGCAATCCACACGTGGTAGAAGTGAAACCTTGAAAAATGTTGGCTTCAAGATAAACACTGTATAATGCTTCCTATCTCATTTTCTCCCACGTTAAATCTTATGAATTTATGTGTCTGTCTCTTTTTACTGTCGCTTTTTCGTTTCATCGACTTTCAAATCACAACGATGCTAAAGAAGTTTTCACTTTAAAAAAACGTCATATGCAGCACTGTAACAACTTTTGAAATCTTACATTTTAGATTCTTTGATAAACAGAGTTGCATCCGTAAATAATAATAGTAAACAAAACCCCGACAAATCTGTTTTTTGCAACCTCCTGCCCCAGCTCAAAAGCTGGCGACGCCCTTGTATCAAAACATTCCCATATTTATGTATGTCATCATACTAAAACTGAAAATCACTCCATTGTTTGACAATAACCTCGTAACATAAACCACTACACCTATAAACCTCGATACTGCGCCTCCTAAGCTTCCATTAAACCATAAACGAGGACTTTCTGACTAATAGACGTGTTTGTGTACCTTCGTCTCAGTAATCGAAAACCCTTGAGGTTGATGAGATCGGGATGCTGAATGAGACACTTCAGTAAAGCCCTTTACGCATTATACATTTGTGCTATTCGTGCGTGTACTTTGGAGGATGCTAATCTATTCTAATTTATTCTATTATATTCTTTTCTATTCTAAACGTACGTAGGTTTGCACTACTGCATACTACATACGTCAATCCATGTTTCATTCTCCATTCAAAATTATCCCACAAATTTAAAAAAAAACTGGGCGCTTTTTTTTTCCGAAGGAGTGTGTTTGACCAACCTTTCAAAGAACAAGCAATCTTCTCCTTTATTAACAAAGTACAAAATTAAATAAGAGGCTGTTCCCGAAAATTTCCTAATTTAAAAAAAAAAACTAAGAAAACGTCCACCGTGCATCGTCTAGTTGCGCTTAGGAGTTCATCTGGTCTGATCAGAACCTGCGTTAATAATAATATAGCATTTAGTTTAACACAATGCATTTCTTATGTGTCCGCACGTTATTAATTCATTATTTTCTTCTTGTTTCTTTATCGTGTGGCTTTAACTTGGTGTCAGAGTTTTTATGCCGTCCAAGCCAAGTCAGAGGCACTTGGCCTTATATGCCATCAAGAAATATCTCTCATACATGCTGGTTTGGTTTCCTTACGATATTTTTCACCG
This sequence comes from Lycophotia porphyrea, assembly GCA_950005105.1. Classification (NCBI taxonomy): domain Eukaryota; kingdom Metazoa; phylum Arthropoda; class Insecta; order Lepidoptera; family Noctuidae; genus Lycophotia; species Lycophotia porphyrea. The sequence continues at coordinate 7,683,796 of OX465409.1, forward strand.
AAGCAAGTGATAGTTATACAATACGCACATGAATCCGAAAAATCAAGAAGTATACAACTATGACTTGGCATTCCGACGGTCACACCACTGAGCTATCTATTTTATAATCATATTATTTCTCTGCAGACGGGTGTCCATGGACGGCGCAGACCTCAAGTGCATATGCCTTGTCTCCCCACAAACAATGGCCCATCTTCCATCTTACACCGCATGCCTTATCACCTGCGCTCTTGATGATTTATTTACTGCGTCAGTGAGCGGGATTCGCGTGGCTGAGTTTTGGGTTAAGGTGGTTGCGTTAGCGTAGCCCGGGAAATTGAAATATTCTTACGTTTTTTGCAATTTGCAGATCAGTGATAAGTTGTATGTTGATGAAATATGAGTCTCGCCAGTAACACGTATGTAATTACAGAATCACAATCATGAAAATCATCAATATAACCCTTTAAGTCCATTTAATCCTATTGAATTACTTTTTCATGAAATATTCATTGAATAGGATTACATGAACTTAGAGGGTTGTATTGATGATTTTCACGATTGTAATTCTGTAACTACATACGTGTTACTGGCGCCATTTTTCATCAACATACAACCTAACACTGATCTGCAAATTGCAAAAAACTTAAGAAAATTTGGATTTTGCGGGCTACCCTGACGCAACCACCTTAAACATACTATTTAGACTTTTTGCCATCGATACGCTAAGAAGAAGAATATTAAATCTATTTACACGATTAGATCACAATCGGTATGCCTTTCAAGATGGATAATCTGTAAAAGGCTTTACATCTCTAGCGTGTCGTACGAATTAGATATCTCAATTACTCACGTCCCTGGCAATGAGAACAACCTACATCTCTGTATTACTTAATCGAGTTTTCCACTTTATGCGTCATATACGAGTATGTTCAGTTTCCTGGTGTGAATTTAAATGCTGTCCTATTAATTTGAATGAATTATTATTCCTTGTGGATGTCATTAATATGTATTTTATTTTTCATTTAACTTAAAAGACATTTGGTGTTCGTAATAGGTATCTATCTAGTGCAAGCTTTTACCCGCGGTTTTGCTCGCGGTTTGGCCGGTAATTATCCCACGGGAATATTTTAAATATAGCCTATGACGCTTGGGGATAATTTAGCTTCGCATTAGAAAAATAATTTTCAGATTTGCATCATCATCAATCTCTTGCCTTTATCCCAATTCATTTGTGGTCGCCGCAGCATGTCTTCTTCTTCCATACTTCTCTATTACTCGTCATCTCATCAGACACCTCCTTTCTTACCATATCATCCTTCACACAGTCCATCCATCGTTTCTTAGGTCTTCTTCTACTATTATACCCATCCACATTTATACTCATAAGTTTCCTCCCGACATTTTCCTCATTCCTCCGCATCACATGCCCATACCACGACAACCGATTACCACACAACTTTTCAGTCACCGGCGCCACTTTCAGAATCCGTACTTACAAACTTTACCTCCTAACCTAATATTAGTAAACATTTTAAATAAATCAATGATATAATAATAAGTGCTTTATCGAACGTCGTTTGTATGTTGTTGGATTAATATCCAGCTACCATAATCTATCTATCTACCAGTCCACCAGGTCTCTTCAATCATATCATTTACCTAGCCTTTACCCAACTATGTTGGGTAATACCAGTATTTTACATAGCGCGACTGCTTATCTAACCTCCACAACCCAGTTGGGTATACTGGGTAATACCCCTTGGTAAGACTGGTTGTCAGACTTTCGGACCACTGGCTACACTCTTACTGGCCTCTTCAATATGAATTTTAACATGTTGGAGTCGGCTTCCTATCTAACCGGGTGCAAAAAGAACATAAATACCCGACCCTATTTGTTAACCTTCAATGTTATAAAATCAGAGGAGGAGCTCGTGGTTAAATAATAACAGCCGCTCGGGTCGATCTTTAGGTTAAGCCGTGCTTGCCTAGGTCGGTCTGTGGATGGGTGACCACCCATTACATACCGAGTTTCCTCCGTGCCTCGGAAAGCACGTTAAGCCGTTGGTCCCGGCTGTTATTTGTAGATCTTTGACAGTCGTTAAGTAGTCAGTGGCCCAAAAAAAAGTCTGACAACCAGTCTTACCAAGGGGTATCGTATTTCCCAGTACCAACTGGGTTGTGGAGGTCAGATAGGCAGTCGCTCCATGCAAAATACTGGTATTCAGCTGCATCCGGTTAGACTGGAAGCCGACCCCAACATAGTTGGGAAAAGGCTAGGCAGATGATGAATGTTATAAAATAAGAGATTTTATTGTACCATTGATTGTTTCAGTCATTTGATGATCAAATATCTCCGTAACGCATCTTACACAAAGATACGCTCAGTATAAATCCCTCGCTAAACTCCAAACTGCAGACAACAAAGTAACCATCATTGATTTTTATCACCCTATAACCTTATACGCTATTTACTTTCACTCGAATAACAAGAAAACACTGTTTCAAACGAAACGCAAAAACCCCCTTTATCTTCTAAGAATAAAAGGGCGATAACCCTTTGTATATCCTTAAATATAGTACACATAGTCCATAGGCTACATCGCATACACAGAGCATTAAAAAGTCAGAGAGCGCAACGCATGGAACATTACGAGAAAATTCACATTTACACGGCCAACGCGAGCAAATAAAATTATTATAGTACTGTCTAGCTTGTACCACGACATCCACACGATTACTAATGTATTTCCCCTTTTGTTGGGAATGTTACTGGTCGCTGAAAAAATTGTAATTACTATGTACAAAACATCAAGGAGAAAAGTAGAGAGGACGCCTGTGTCCCTCCACTGGTACCGTTATATGTGGAAAATAGCAATACATTAGCGTACCTAGTCGCCAAGGAGTTATAACTGGGCTATTATCGCAATTTTACGAAATAAACAATATTTTAAAAACTATTTTGAATTACACAAATACAAAACCAAAAAACATACAAAAACTGGCAAACACTGGCGCTGGCTTACAAATACTGGCGAAATGTGGGTGTACTATTAGGTACGCATCTGCCTAACCCTTCGGGGATTACAGGCGTGATATTATTTATTATGTTATATATTTTGAATTGGTGAGCCAGAAATGGCGTATATATGGGAATCTGCTAGGGTTGGAACACACACTGGGAAATATAAAATGTTTGCCTTAAAATCGTAGATATCGTAGTACGTGTCGTAGTATCGTAGTCGTACAAAGTAGTAGTTTTTATGTAACCCCATGATCTTCAATACTTGTACTAATCTATAAGACCCTTCATATTATAAGCAGCCTTTAATGTACCCATTGTTGGAACACAGACCTCCTCTTTACAAGATGGAGTATTCCATAAACCACCACGTGTGCCAAGTGCGTGCGTAACACAGCGTTCAGTACGTCTAACCTGAGTAAGTCTGATTAATGTGATTTTATTTTGACCTAAAATAATAAATTGCCGGCATTTGTAGTGTTTGATTTTCTTGTAAGTATCTAATGCGTTTTTCATTACCATTGTCCTTATTTTGGTGGTCTGAATGATTTCTAAAAGTTTGTCCATCTATTTTAATGGGACCTTATTATAATTCAGGAATATGCAATACAAAATTGTTCGCCAATCTTTCGAATTTCCACGGTAACATAGATGAATTTATAGCGATACAATGCGATACTTCGCCTTTATATGTAAGTATCATGGTAGCGGCCGGGCGGGGGGCGAATTCGCGCCGGCGACGTGATGTCTGCCGCAAATACAGAGTAATGAAAATGGACAGAGGGATTTATTAGTTTTTGTGGCTGTTTTTGCTTTATTTCGGGTTAGGTACTTTTTCAGGAATTAGGTATATTCATGTTTTCGTAGTTGTTGGAGCAGAATCGTATGAAGTACAGATGGTCTATAATATGAAGATTTTGCGCTGAAGTTTTTTACAAAAGCCTCCAGTAATATTTCTTTTCGTCCTAAGTTGCGTTTATCGTGGACTGTCTAGGCTTTTCGAAACCATGTTGGGGTCGGCTTACTTTCCAACTAAATGCAGGTAAACATCACTATCTTAGGTGTGTTAAAACAGACACCAATTGTCACCAGGCGCCAACTCTTGAAAATAAAATAGGTACACTTAAAAATATGAATAGTAGCCGTATAGTCAAAAAAATTAAAATATTTCCGAAGACGTTCTCTCACAAATTGACAAATTTAATTATCCATTTACCCATTTGTCCCGATCTTTGAACAAGCTAAGGGCCGATTCCACCATTGATACTGAACACGATCATTGTACATACATCTAAACGTCATTCAAGAAATGTCAGATCGGTGTCATCATTGTTACGGAATTTTGTTACTGACAGCTTTGGAACGCAGCTATAATGTGTCGATCGTGTTAAATTTCTTTGTTCTTTCTTTATCGTGTATTTAATGCCTAACCTGGTGTCAGAGTATATAAGCCGCCCATGGGCCTCTGACTTGGCTTTATCTCTCAAGCATGCTGGTTTCCTCACGATGTTTTTCCTTCACCGAAGGAAGTGATAATTATACAATATGCACATGAATCCGAAAAATCTTTTGTTGAAATTCGCCTAAGTCAAAATATTAGACTTCACATCCCAGTAATAAACCAATTATTCATTACCAAAATATAATCAGCTTGCAGATAATCCCGAAGCCAGTTAATCAAACCCTGCATTATCATTACTGGAGCTGTAACGACCGCGGCTGCACCGCGTTCCGAATGCGAGCCAATTAGCAACATCAATCAATTAACGTGTGTTAGGTATGCCATGTGTGGTGTGCAGATGTGGTCTGGTGAGTGTGTGGGAATGTAGAGAGGAGGTTTTGTGTTTGTTCCGAAGCCGATGTTGGGTTTTCTCCTTAATGTTTTGGAAAAGACCATAAACATGGTAAGGTCTCTCATCAACCTACCACAGACAACAAACAGTACAAACAGTCAAATTTTCTCATTCGATTTTGACTTTACCTATCAACATTTTATGATTTAAAATAATTTGGAGTTTGACAGTTGGTGGTAACTTGATGTGCTGGTGACTGTACAACTTTTCTTTGTCACCATTTGGATTTGAGATAATTTTAAAGCCATCACTACCGCAACTAGTTCAAAACACTACAAATTTGATTTTCATTCATCATCATCATCAGCCTATAATGTTCCCACTGCTGGGACACAGGCCTCCTCTCTATGAGAGGGAATGGGTTATAATCCACCACACAGGCCCAGTGCGGATTGGTAGATGTCACATGTCTTCGATTTTTTTTGGTTCTAGGACATGCCGGTTTCCTCACGATGATTTTCATTATCTAACAAAAATTCGTTCGTCGCCGAAGAAAGCCTAGGTTTTTATTAACTTCTGACTTCAGTTAATTGAAGGACTACTTACAAAAGTTGCACTATAATGCCCAAAATGGGAACATTATTGCTGGGGCCTTTCTTTTAAACCAGATGAAATCTTTATCCCCGTCTGAAACTCATACAGTTCTATGGCGATCTCCCGGAGACGGTTGCTAGGCAACGGGCGATCGTTCCCCCGACGCGAGCTACGCTCCGATTTCGTTGCGTACCTATTTTGAATTTTTAAATGTACATTCTCGCACTTGTTTTGAAATATGGCGGTTCCATAATTAAAATTGACGTTTGCTGTCAATGCCGCCATTTTGTGTGGAGATTTGAAAACAGCATAAATTATTTTTTATTGGAGCTAAAAGTTAATTTGATTTTCGGTCAGATTTGGGTATGTTTTATGGTAATTCGAATTAATAATGTTGGATTTGGGTTTTAATTTTATAAAATCAAGGGCATTTTTAATAGGAGGACCTATTTTTCTAAATTGGTAACATTGTTATTGCTTATTTTGGCTTATTTTTAGGTAAAATAAATCAAGTAAAACATACAGTGTACTGAATATCAAAACATTTCCCGAAAAAAAATCTGGTAGGTTACGAAAGTGTTATAAAACAAACTAGATATCGTGTGTTACGTTTCTTTACTTTTTTTTAATAATTTTCTGTTTATTGAAAAATCTAGTCCTCAGATTTTCAGATCACTATCACATTTTTCATATCCATGCACACCTACTTAATTGTTATCTACAATTATTGTTACAGCAAAAACAACTGTTGGCAATCTAAAATGGTCCTTTAATTTTTACGGGAAAGAAAAGAAAGTCGGAAGCCATTCCCTCTCGCGTCTTCCCCTTGATTAATTCTCGGCTCGTAGTAAGACATTAAGCGTTTCCTGAAAAAAATACGGCGTCATTGTGACATGTTTTCGGACTTTCTGTCTTATATAGTAGTCTTTCGGAATTAATTGTTTTATTCCTTGATTTGTCCCTGGCGACTTTTCGTAATGATTTGTCAGGGAATATTGAACCTTAAGGCCTTAACAAGTGGCAGTCGCTTTTAAAGCGTTTCGCATCTCTATAACGAATTAAAACACGAGATTTTCAGTACTATTGTACTACAAAAGTACTACAGCGCCATCTATGACAAAAATGTAGAAGTAACAACAAAAATTCTGAATCGTACTATTAAAGTTATTAGCGAGAAAAACCCGACAGCAACTAACTTACAACTGTAGTGTCTGATCGGAGAATATTACCTTTTCAACTGGGGTTGAAGAACTATTTCAATCAAGTACATACAAAATGTAATTTTGTCTAGAACTAAATAAAATCACAAATCATCATCATCATTCTCTTGCCCTTATCCCCCTTCATTTGGGGTCCGCGCAGCATATCTTCTTCTTCCATACTTCTCTATTACTCGTCACCTCGTGAATGACAAATTAATGCCTTATTTTATTTAAAAACAAAAGTGTAACACAAAATAATTCAACCTCCATGTTAGAAGTCATGAAAATATGAAAGGGTCTACCTTGTTAAACATGCCTCCATACGGGCGTAGATACGACGAAGATAAGCATATTCCTTAACGGTTGGTTATATAAAGGAATCGAACTCACCCAACCGTTTCTTGCCTAACATATTTTTGTATGTTTACACATAATTTCATACCTCAAAGTGGCTTTATGATAAATAACAAAAAAAACACACAAAAAAAACTGTCTGGTAAGACGAAAGTTTTGAACTACGAGTGAATGTAACGCCAAAGGAAACGCCCAATACAGACATATTTCTTAAAGACTTCGGCATGTCTTAGAACCAAAAATTCGAAGACCAACCCTCACTGGACCAGCGTGGTGGATTAAACCCGTTCTTTCTCATAGAGACGAGGCCTGTGTCCCAGCAGACCGGATATCATTACTGATTATGCTATTTCACTTCATAATCACATTTATTTAACTGCTCCTTAAAATGAATTACATCATACATTTTGATAATTGAATCCCCAATAATTGCTGTAATTATAACAAAATTAATGGCAACAGCACAATACGGCGGAATGCTGATAACTCGACGAACAAATACGGAATACGAAATTGAAAATATTCCATAAAAGGATCGTTCACATGAGGTAAGTTTCTCGCTCACTCGCCGGGCGACGATCAGTTTTCACTTAAGCGAAAAACAAAACCCAGCTACGACTACATTCGAGACTTGTCAGGTGTTTTTCTAAAGTAGGGGTTAACAGAGGTCTAGGTTTAGTAGATTTTTTCAGATTGTTATTTGAAACCTCAGATATTTCCCAATAGCAGCCCGGAGTCTTGATTTGGGCCAAAATGTGGACTATAATAGGTACACTAGGTACACCTTTGGCTCATCATCTTGGGATTAGCGGCGTGATGTCATGTTGTTCCAGAACTCGATACGATGAGCCGAAAATCGCTCGTCTCGTCTCACTGTACTGTTAACACTAGTCAGCATTATTATCTCCTTACATTCAAAGTGTAAACGGACCCTCCACGAAGCCGTCAAACAAGCATTCTGTAAAAACTAACTAAGTCGACGCAAAAAATATTGCTGAACGGATTTTTCTTGGGGTGAAAATACCCGGTTTACTTTATGACTCAATTTAACGCACTCAAAACATTGTGCTCATGAATGTATTAAATAGTACGGGTCGTTAAAATAAAGTCAGGAGGTATGTATAACCTTGAGGAGGAGTTTTTCGATGCCCTTTTATAGTTTGTTGTTAGTTTATCTATTTTAGTTTAATAGTTTTTAAATATCAATGTATATAGTTACCTTGTATTAAACTTATTGTAATAGTTGGAATTTTGACCCCCAATATCTCCGTAACTAGAAGGTTCCCCAGTATTGTCTAGGTAGAACAACAAAATTACCGCAATGACGACGAGAACAAGTGCCTTTCGGTTTCGTTAAGGGTACTTTTACAGCCATTATTTTTGAAACTAGAAACTTGAACCGTGTAAACGAGCTGTTCGGATCGCGGATTCTATCGGTTTGTGAATAAACAGCCTGACAGAAATTACGAGGTTAAGCTTGTTATTATTTTCATGGTGGTCGTTTTGATTATTATCAAAGGGATAAGCAGAAAGGTGCCGATTGTAGCGACATAAAATTTTGTTTAAAGGTTTTTTAAAAGAGTGCGGGACTGTTCGAAAGAGATACCGCGGCCCTGGAACACAAAGGGCAAGGAAAGAACATGGATCGGTTTTAGTCAGTACAAGTCTGACACTCCCTTCCGCTCCGCCCAGAGCGGGAGAGGTCTTTTAATGATTTCCCAACCGATGAACCGTGGGCCGATGTAAATTTATAGGGATATGAAGAACAGGGTGTAAAGTTCTTCATCCCCTAGAGAAAAGAGAGCAACCTCCGACCAGATGGTTGTCGTGTCTGATGGGCTATTGCCCGACAGTAGTTGTCGGGTTTTTTTAGGCATTTGATGTTATTTCTTTATTTGTGTCATAGATGGCGCTGTAGTACTTTTTGTTCTATGTTTTTGATGAAATTACAACACCCTGGGCAGTCAGTTAGGCCTATGTCCAGCAGTGGACGTCTTTCGGCTGAAATTGTGATGATGATGATGGGCAGTTAGTCCCGCCGCCGTACCAACTTGCTGTCTGGCTAGCCTTTTTAATCTTTGACATAAACGCGAGTATTACATTATAGAGCTCCTGTAACGTTAGAAAAATAACATTACTGTTTTAATTTTACCAGAAAAATTGTTATGGAAATCTTTAATTGATTTTCAAATTGACTTCCAAATCAATTAACTTGTGGAATCAAACCTACTTGTTCTCAATGTCATCAGTCGTCTGGACCATACCTGGGAACCTTCTAGTTATGGAGATATCGGAGGACAAATTTCCAGCTTTTTCACGAGTTTTTTTTTATATTCCTACTAGTTTTTAAGGTTATAACTTAACTTTAAATACTTCCATGACCCGTTTACTATTCAATGCATCCATCAGCACAATGTTTCAAGTGCGTTACATTGCCTACCGTAAAACGTGTTTTTTCACCTCAAACAAAAAAGTCATTTCCCAGCAATAATTTAAGCTTATGCACAGAATGCTTGATTGACGGCTTCGTGTAGGGGCCGTTTACACCTTGTAGGTACTTCATACACGAAATGAGTTTCCACGATTTACACTTTCAATCCACATTGTCATACTTCTATTGTTCATCGGACTCCAGTTTAAATACTTAAAAGAAAATGTAGCAACGCAGTAACCCTTTTGTTCACTTATAAATCCTGTTTCAACAACTTTTATGCATTAGTTAGAAAGTTGAGATACTTGTAATGGAAAAATATTGTTTATTTCTTGTTTTCTACCAAGTCTAAGGAAGCAGATTTTTATCACGCAACTGACTTTACAAGTAGCGTTGTATTTCTTTGTAGTGTAACTTTTACCCAGCTACTCTCAATTTGCGTAAACTTGTAATTTTAAATGATTGAGCTGAAAATATTACACACTTTTCTACTAAAGCATTTCTATCTAGACTTGACACATAACATAACATCACGCCTGAAATCCTCGCAGGGTTAGGCAGTGTACCTAAATAGTATACCTACATTTCACCAGTTATATTTAAGTCCCGTGTAATAGGGGGCGAGCCTATTGCCATCGACCACATATCCAGACTCCGTGGCTGCTACAGAAAAAAATCCTGATGGAAAAACCCAATAACAATTTGCCTGAACCGGGAATCGAACCCAGGACCTCATGCTCAGCAGTCCCGCTTGCCACCACTAGACCAACGAGGCAGACTTGACATCTCTCAAGTATATAATATACCTCATGATTCACCAGCCCTTATCCCAATGTACTTGGCGTTAGCGCAGCATGTCTTCTATACTTCTCTAAGTTCTCTTAAGAGTGTAAACAGACTCTTAACGAAGCCGAAAAGCACTTGTTCTCCCCGTCATTGCGATCATTTTTTTGTTCTAGACCATACCTGGGAACCTTCTAGTTACGGAGATATTGGGGGTCAAAGTTCCAACTTTTTCAAAAGTTTTTTTTTAAATACACTTTTTTAATGTAAGAATTTTACTACTTTGTGCGTGATATTTCAGCCCAAAAAAAAAGTAATTTCCCAGCACAATTTTTTGCGTAAAGTTACTTAGTTTGATATACATAATGCTTGGTTAACGGCTTCGTGAAGAGTCTGTTTACACTCCGTATAACTTATAAGTCCCACCTCTAACCTACCTATTTCTCTCTATGTTTTCTTACCAAAATACGCAGCGTTGCAAGCTCTCCCACAAGGTGGACTGATGAATTTGTGAGGAAAACGGGATTCTCCTGAATGCGAGAGCCACAGGACCGGTTGACGTGCGTCGCTTGGGGGAGGCTGATATCCAGCAATGGATGTCTTTCGGCTGATTAATTTGATTGATTTGGTTATTTGTGTTTATAGGGAGTCAATTTATAGACATACACCGAGTATAGGTGATAAGGTGCATGCATATATTAAAGAACTCGTGGCTAAATAATAACAGCTGGTCGGGTCGATCTTCAGGTTAACCCGCGCCTGCCTGCAGGTTGGTCCATGGATGGGTGACCATCCAAAACATACCGAGTTTCCTTCGTGCCTCGGAAAGCACATTAAGCCTTTGGTCCCGGCTGTCATTTATAGATCTTTCGACAGTCGTTACAGGTAGTCAGTGGCCCGAAAGTCTGACAACCAGTCTTACCAAAGGGTATCGTATTACCCAGTACTAACTGGGCTGTGGAGGGCAGATAGGTAGTCGCTCCATGTAAAATTTTGATGTTCAGCCGCATGCGGTTAGACTGGGCGCCCACCCCAACATATTTAGGAAAAGGCTAGGCAGATGATGAGATGTGTACTTATGGAATATTACACAGTGTGCAGAACCCACAAAACGTTACTCCAAGCAATTCTAAAACTAAATTAATAACAAATTATATGAAACACGCCAACTGAAACGATTCCTTGTTCTTTTAATTCGATAGAAATTAATTAATTAAAACATGGACGCGCTTGGCGCTCTAGCCGTATTATTAAAATACGGTATTTTTCAATTTATTTCTAATTTGCACAGTAATTAACAATTTATGTTTTTGATAAGGGGAAACGGAACTTTGACGTCAGACTGCTAAGCCTGAAATCTCCATTTTTCTAGAGTGACATTAGCTTACTCAGAGCACAAGAACAATTTGAACTTTATTACCTACGTCAGACAAATTAAAACCACATAGATCATATTTTTTTTAAATAAAGAATTAAGATACAAATAGTGATTTTATTGAATCTACACCATACGCCAGCATTATCTCATTGGAACCCATGTTTTAACGATTCAATTAATTATCACTTGCTTCGGTGAAGGAAAAACATCTTGAGGAAACAAGCATGCCTGAGAGATATTTCTCGACGGCATATACAGCCAAATAAGAGGCCCATGGGCGGCATAAAAACTCTGACACCAGGTTAGGCACTAACCACACGATAAAGAAGAAGAACCCGATTCAATTCAACAAAGACTGGTGAATCAATATGTTTTCGCAGCAACCAATAAGTTAAGCATTCAGTTCTGAGTCATCTTTTATGACTTCGGGAATAGTAGGGATCCCCCAAGTCATAAAAGATGACTCACTCATCCCCATAAGCGTCTGCTTACTAATACGAATATACTACGTTCACCACCATCTTCCAGATGCCATTTAAGGGAACTAGGCTGTGGAGGTCAAATAGACGCTCCATGTAAAATTCTGATATTCAGCTGCATCCGGTATTTAATTAATCACCAAGAGTAAGGTAGAAGTGACCTCATAGTACACCCACATTTCACCAGTTATGTTTAAGTCCCACATAATAAGGGGCGAGCCTATTGCCAGTCTGAGCCTAAATCCAGACTCCGGCTGCTACTGAGAAATTCCTGATGGAAATCCCAATATCACTTTGCCCGACCCGGGAATCTAGTTTAAATAACAGAGAACCTCAAGCGGCGTAAATATAGAAACCTTTGTGGTAACTATATTTTCGAGCTGTTTGGGGTTGAAACTCTGGGGCCGTGGGGACCGAGTGCTCATAGCCTGTTTAAGGAAATTTCGAAACGCCTAGTTAACGCTTCCCGTGACCCAAGGGCTGGCTTTTACCTTGGCCAGAGGCTAAGTGTTGCCATACAACGTGGCAACGCCCCCAGTCTCTTGGGCACATTACCAGCTGACAGCGTTGAGGAGGAGTTTTTCGATGCCCTTTTATAGTTTCTTGTTAGTTTATTTATTTTAGTTTTTAATTATTAATGTATATAGTTAGTTTATCCATGAAAGTCTGAAGTATAGTTTTTTGGCGATCATAAAATAGGTCACTTAAGAACATAATATTATCTTAGTTAAAATGTGAAATAAAATATAATATCACCAAATTCTTGAAGCATATTTTTTATGAAGAATATACTTTTGTAATATTAGATTATCCGTACCCTTTAGTGTTTTAATACCCCTGAGAATATTGTTTAGCTTAAAGACAGAGACACAAAGTAAGTTTTATCCCGATTATTTACGACGATGATAAAATCCTGAAATATAAAAGTTGTAGATACTTTGAAACGGTAATCCTAACCTTGATTATGTTGACTTTGAAACATATCTAATCTTTCTTACTACATAATAATATTAATGCGAAAGTTAATGCAGATGGATAGATGGATGTTTGACGGATTTGGATGACATTTAACAAACAGATAGTTTATAACCTGGATTAACACATTGAATACTTTTTATCCTTGTAGTATGATCCGCTGGGACCAGCCCCGAAATAAAAAAAAGAAATATCTAGGGGGGAGGCAAACGGGGGCACCCGTCTCGGTCGGCAGTTTCAGTGGGTACTTAAATCATAATATACATATGACACTTCAGAACTCTTACAAAACTGACACCATAACAAAAATCCACTAAAAGTAGCAAGAAAACAATTTCATTGAAGATTTTATTAAAAAAATCTGACACTGTTATGCGTTGTATAAGATTTTTCATAAGTCTGGAGAGGAAGCCGGAGTCGCGAACAATATTATGAAAGCATAATTTATATGGCAACACTCTTTATTGCTTCTAATTTCTTCGATGGTAAACTTTTAGTAGTAGGATTTGTGTCTCGCTTACGACAATAAATTAGTTTATGTCAAGAATTGGTGTGTAATTAGCATTACACACAAATTCTTGACACTTTTACATTGCAACTAATAATCAAAATATAAGGATATCATCAACATAGACGTAGGAGAAAAATACGTATTAAAGAAGCTAACTCATAAACTACTTAAGCAAAGTGAATAAAATTTATGTGGGACCACCGCGCGAAAGAATCAGGTATATCGGACCAGTCACGACTCCGTGAGGCTTTCTTTTATCTCGCGATAACGATTACTCAATCGTTATCGCGAGATAAAAGAAAGCCTAAACAAAGTGACATTCTAGAAGCGAAAATGAACGTGCGAAATTCAAAAATGTTTGAAACCGACAAAGGCTATCGGCAAGGTAATGTCAATCTGCAAAAATACGAAAACCTAAATTGAGTATTCTGTTTTATAAATTCTAGTGATCCTGGATTCGTTAAGCTTACTAAGCTAAGACTTCACACATCTCAACGATGAATGGGGCAAGAAAGGAGGTGTCTAATGAGATGAACAGTAATAGAGAAGTATGGAAGAAGATACGCTACGACAACCCAAAATAAATTGGAATTAGGGCAGGAGAATGATGACAAAGACTTCACACAACTCTGATTGAAACACCAATGATTATTGGATTCCTTAGACAAGAAATTGTAATTTTCATTTGTGCCCTGGGCTCCCGGATAAATCATGACAATCCTGTGTAAAATACTATCAAAATGTGTATCCACCTCTGTTTACTCCATCCTGAATAAAAACGGACTTACCAAGCACAAACACACACAACACACTAGCAAGACCGTTTCAATAAAAAAAACCTTAATATTTTCTTCCAACCGGGTTCTCTCGACCCGTAGCACAAAAGGCGATCGTTCAAACTCGACTTTCGAACCCTAATCTCGAAATTACATGCTCGAGTTGAACTCGATAAGTGGCGACCAACTCGCACTGTAATTGGCAAACTATGTGCGATATTTCAACTTCGAATAATCTTTTGGCAATCAAAATCGATTATGATTGGGTCAGATTCCGAAGTGCTCTCGAATAGGGACGAGTGCTTCGAAATTGGGCTTTTATTACGTAACACTTCACGGGATTTAATATCTTTAGATCTTTGCTATATTTTTTTTTTGTGATGGCTGAATTAATTTTGCTTAAATTGATTCGAGTCATACCGAGTTTCCTCCGTGCCTGCGTCATCCCACTGCTGGGTAAAGGCCTAAACTATAACTAAAAATTAAAGGATCATTAGAGACGTCGAATATCACGCAAGTTTTTCTGACTGAAAATGATTATCCACGTTCTCACCATTTACATCATTATCTCATTTGGCGACAGAGAGTTACTGAATTTACAACATGACACAGCAATTTTGCACATTATTATGAATAAGTTTTTTTCACCTCAGCACCTCAAACAAGCAGGTTTTGCTGTTTACAGACAGTGAGCAAAATTCGATTTTGCTGCGAGCGTGAGACAAAGTAACTTTTTAATTTTATTTTTTAAATACCGCGAACTTTTTGAAAGATTCGAAACATTTCAACTTCACTTTGTTCTGTCACTTTCACTTTGATACGAAAAAGCGAGAGATAGAAACAAGTCGATTCAAAATTCGATTTTCAAATTCCATATCTAGTAAGTAGGCCCAAAAAAGAAACAAACAATACAACGTTCGGATACCGATATTCTAAATCGATAATCGTAATATAGTAAATCACGTGTTTAGGTTTTAAATGAAAAATTGTTATATTTCAAATAGTCGAATTATATTTTTTATAATTAAATCAAGAAGAAGAATGTTGAAGAAAAAAATACGAAGTTTATCATGTATCTACTTCTTTATTTATAGTTTTAAAAATCTTTAATATTGAGACAGAATACCGCGAGTGTAGTTTCAGAACGCATTTTAAAAAAATAGCGGGATTCAAATTTTTATTGTTTTATTCTCTGGTACGCTAGCTACAAAGTACAATACAATTTGGATAATAAAGTAATAATAATAAATAAATATGAGTGCGTCCAGTGACGCAGTCTGCTATTTAACACCCGAAGAATTGAGGCATAATGTAAAAAATGCAGATTTAAGTTTCCTGCCTGAAAAGTCTAAAGAAAAATATCCAAAAACTTATGATATTTTTAAGCAATGGAGACTTACAAAGGGTGCAAACACTTTTTCGGAGACTGTACTGTTATCGTACTTCATAGAATTATCACAAACTAGGCAAGCATCTACAATGTGGAGTATTTACTCAATGTTGAAAGCCACAATAAAAACAAAAGATGACCTGCACATTGAAACCTATCCCAAACTAATTGCATTTTTGAAAAGAATGTCAGTAGTGTAAAAATCCAAAAAGTCAAAAATATTTTCGCCCGCTAACATTAAAAAGTTTCTTAATGAAGCTCCGGACTGCAATTTTCTCGCTGCAAAAGTAAGTACTTAGTTATCTACACTACCCATCTGTGAAGTTTTGGCCTAGTACTAGGCCGAAACTTAACATTATTTTTTACAAAACTCAATATCTTTTCTTGTATATCATCATCTGCCTAGCCTTTTCCCAACTATGTTGGGGTCGGCTTCCAGTCTAACCGGATGCAGCTGAATACCAGTATTTTACAAGGAGCGACTGCCTATCTGACCTCCACAACCCAGTTACTACTGGGAAATACGATACCCCTTGGTGAGACTGGTTGTCAGACTTTTTAGGCCACTGACTACTTTAACGACTGTCAAAGATCTTCAAATGACAGCCGGGACCAACGGCTTAACGTGCTTTCCGAGGCACGGAGGAAACTCGGTATGTAATGGGTGGTCACCCATCCACAGACCAACCTAGGCAAGCACGGCTTAACCTAAAGATCGACCCGAGCGGCTGTTATTGTTTTAGCCACGAGCTCCTTTTCTTGTATATCGTATCGTATAAATACACAGATCATCGTCTGGATATCTGTATGTTTGTGATAGGCACGGAAAGTACTGGACCGATTTTGGTGCGGTTTTCACTAACATTTTACTTTATTCTTGGTTTTAATGTATAATTTAAGAAGGTATGTATTTTTAATATCTGTGTGTTGTAATTCGTCGCACTGGCCTTGTCGCTAGTTTTAACTAAATGCGAGTTACTTATTAAAGAAAGTGGGTACGTGCTTATGTTTTGTCTGTTGTGAATTTTAATGACTCGTGTACCTAATATTTTTATTGCAGGTTATCCTCATTATTGGAATAAATGGAGCATGCCGCACGAACGAACTATTAAATATAACTGTTAATGCCATCGAAAAGCATTCAGACAAATTAATGATAATCAACTTGCCGAATACAAAGACGAGCATTGACAGGTCCTTTGTTATTCGCGACGAACATGTAAATATTATTGAGAGATTTAAGGCATTACGCCCTGCTAATACGAAAACAGATCGATTTTTGTTGCAGTAGCATAATGATAAGTGTTCGAGACAGCCTATGGGAGTCAATAAAATAGGCGGGACGCCGCGAGCAATAGCCACTTTTTTGAAACTGCAGGAACCTCAGCATTACACTGGACATTGTTTTCGGCGAACTTCAGCCACGATTTTGGCTGATTCAGGAGCCGACCTCACTACAATAAAACGACACGGCGGATGGAGGTCGAATACAGTCGCGGAAGGATATATTGAGGATTCGATCCAAAATAAATCTAAAATATGTAAGCGTATAGTAGAGACCATAACCTTGAAACAGACCTCAGATCCTTATTCTTATTCTTTATTGCACACAAAAAAGAGAAATATACACAAAATTATCATAAATAGCTTATGTACAAAGGCGAGCTTAACCCAGAATTGGGTTTTCTTACAGCAAACCTAAATTCGATTGCGAAGTTTGCAGAAGAGGGTAACCTTATGTGCATAAAGAGTACATTTATAAACTTAGATTAACTTATTTTATAAACAAACTAAACTTATATATACAATATAATATACGTAATACATACAATATATATAGATAAAAATACATATAAAATACTATATATATACTATTTTCACGTTGACAGGAAATGTTCTCTTATTCGTTTCTTGAACACATCTAACGAAGGGCTATCCCGTAAGGAGTGTGGAAGCGAATTCTAGAGGCGCACAGCATGAACAGTAAAAGAACCATCATACCGACTTGAGGAGTGGGGAGGGAAACGAAGGAGAAGAGATGAGGATGAGCGACAAGGTTTACCTCTGGGTACAAGATACTCGAAGCGTTCCCGAAGATACGAAGGAGCTTTAGGTTTATGGAGAACAGAAAAAAGAAAAGAGAGAGTGTGTGAATCTCGACGCTGCCGAATAGGCAGCCACTTCAGTTGCTTCCGGAATTCCGACACATGGTCGTACTTACGGAGCCCGAAAATGAAGCGGATGCACAAATTCTGTAGACGTTCGAGCTTATCAAGAAGTTCCTCAGTCGCATCAAGAAAACAGACATCAGCATAGTCTAGAAGAGGAAGAAGAAGAGACTGAGCAAGAGTAATTTTAGTCTGAAATGGCAGGAACTTCTGAAGACGCTTAAGTGACCAATACGAACAAAACACCCTCCTGCTTACTTCAGCAACGTGAACATGCCAAGATAGGTTGCAGTCCAAGAATACACCTAAGTCTTTAACTTTCTTGGAGTAGGCTGTAGCGACACCATCGTACACAACAGGATCCTTGGTCTCGTCCGTCTATTTCTAGAGTCATGGATACCGCCGCTAAGTCACCTACTTTTACTATCTTCCCGTCACAATCCACAAGTAAGGAAGCCGAAACCTCAGCGAATACTCAAAGTCAAGTCACGAACAGTTCCAAACAAAACAGTTACTTTTAATTTGCAAAACTGCAACCATAAATGGTTGCAGTTTTAACTTTTGTTTTTTTTTATATATTTTAAAAATATATATTGGTGTGGTGGTTTAAGTTTTACCATGTTGTTTTATTTTACCTTTAGATATATGTTCTCGCTGCTGAGGTGAAAAATTGTATGTGTTACACGAGACCAAAGTTATTTGCATCTCGTGTCTTTGAATCCCTAGCTATTTTTTGTTTGGGTTGCGTACCTTAAATGGAAAAAACCAACCCCTATAGGATCACTCGCGTGTCTGTCTGTCTGTCCGTCTGTCACAGCCAATTTACTCCGAAACTTTGAAGTTATTTAAGAAAATAGGCGAAAATTGACCATTCCTTAACTCGGAAACTACAAGGCCGAAATTGTTTAAAAAAATACAAAAAATAGTCCATTGCCTATAAATTACAGAAAAGCTATCATGGCTAAGTAGGCTTTGCAAGTTTACGAGTAATAGTCGACCAGCTTATAAAATTTACTTAGATAACATACTTTCCTAAACATAATGTATGGGAGCAAAGGTTTTTCATCTGCAAATGTAAGTTTGTTTTTTTTATGCTTATGAGCAACTACGGATAGACATTGTGTGTGGCCCGACACGCACTTGTCCGGTTTTTTCAAAGGTAATTTACCACAACACTAAAGATTTAGTTAGCAAATAGGTTCACTACACAGAAACTAAGTGAACCTATTTGTTAGTTACTTAGTTAAATTTCTAAGACATACTCTAGACACAGAAAAAAAAGTAAAATCTTTCTCCTACGCTCCCATTGTAAATGTAACAAATACAAACTCATTTGTACAGCGTCCAAAGTATCCGTTGAGTTAATCCCTTGAAACTTTTTATTTAAAAACAAACTTCTGTTAAGCTTTTAACAGAATTAGCTTTGTGAGTTAAATTGCCTAACAGGGATGGGATGACAGCTTACTAAATAGAATTAACGATGAAATTTAAAACATCGTTCTATTTGTGTCAATCGGTTGACGTTGATAGTTGACATTGACATATTGATGGCTTGGCTCTGGTATACTCCATACGGCAGTATTTGTTAGAAAAATGCCTAAGCCATCACTAAACTGCGCTCTGCATCTACCATTGTTGATCATTTAAAGCCATGCCTTTCGAGTGACTTTTTCCCGAATATAGTATGTTCCTCTATTTCATTTTGTCGCCCAGCTGTGTCGCAACATGGACAATCGAACATATGTGTGGCACAGCCCTAATCTGAAAGACCACCTCTGCTGAACATAGGTTGCCTACTAGCAACACCAAAAGCTGTTCCTGAACTACTTGAACCTGTAGATTCCAGTTCCTCGTGCTTCCTTAGAGGAGGCCTACCCTGTAGGTACAGTACACGCGATATAGCCATTGTACCACTTCAGTCAGGCCATTCCACGCTACGCGGTCTCCATTCCAGGAATCGATTCCTCCATCGGGCATGACATTAGTCTAGGGTTTCGACAGACGTGGTAAACCTACAACCACTTCAGCTTGCTTACTGTGCAAGCTATGTTGATAAAAATAGTTTCATTCATTGACACCTCTATCTTACATTTGTGCGAGAAACAAAGTCTTGATAATGTGTTTCAAATTACACACTGCTGATAGTCTTATGAGCACAATTATATGTCATATTAGGTAGGTATGTCCATGTAAATTATACACAATCAGGATTATTTCATTAAATCGTTAATAGTTTGGGAAGGTTAAGTGTTACTAGTACAATAAGTACACGTTTTCGTGAAAAGACGCGTGTGATCATAGATGCACGATGCAAGGGAAATCTAATCAAATTTTTTCGTTAGTCAATGAATTTTGAACCAATCATGTGTTGAATTCATGGTACCAGTTTTCACGTGTATATCCCTAATATTCCTACTCTTGCCTGTAGTTTAACAGTGAACTCTTTGTGTGATAACCGATAAGTGATGATTTTAAGCCCTTGAACTAGGGTAAATTAACATCTATGCACATTTCCGTGACGTATTTCAATCATGTGATTGAAACGCAACGGTTTTCGTCAGCCCAGTCACTCATTGGCTAACTAATCAAGATTAACAAAAAAATCGAATTTTCTTTACATAAAAATAATCAAAAAAATAATAAGAACCTCTTAGGTATATAATTATTTAGGTATATAAAATAGAATTATTAATAACATAATAATTAATTAAAAATCGAAAAACACCAACAATTTTACTTTTCACAATCGCGCTAAGATTTCACGCCGGATTAGTGAGGAACGTGCACTCATTAATATCGATTATTTACGGTATTCACCGGTTTTTTATAAATACTGAGTGAGGCGGTTTCTTCTATAGCGTTTTTGTGGGCTCACAGAAAAGATGAGGTGGTTAATCGTCTTTTCTCTATGCCTTGTTGTTGTGCTAGCTGCACCGGCTTCGGTAAGCTGAAAAAAGTTTTATATATTTACGCGCCATTTTTTGTGAAAAATAATAAATAAATTTGTAACCTGTTTTCTGTGAAAAAAAGTTTCTCTTTTGTGGGTAATAAGTATTGTGGCAGATATTAATGTGTTCATTGTTTTGTTGAAAAAAATTTGGCCCTGTCACCGTAACCTAATATAGTTCATATTAGGTTACAGTGATGTGAACAAAAAAAAGTTTTTTTTTCTATATTTATTAAGTTATATCGCCATTTACTCTAGAGAAAAAGATACACAGTCGTAATAACCAAGTATGTGTTTATTTCGAGTAGTTATTATGGAATCCATTCAATCATATGTGATTTTAGGAGTCGGTCATGACTTTTTGAGTGCCTGATAAAACAAGCAGCATCATTTTCATGAGCAATGCGACGACTGAAAGTAATGTATTTTCAATGCATTCAGCGTTTTGTAAACTTCTTCATAATAAAACCAAGTTTCTTACGTACTTGAACTATAATGCTAGAACTTATCAGATGTAAAATGACTACCATCATAAACTTACTTATAGAAATAGATTAACCAATATAATTTTCTTACTTTTATAGCACAGCCATGACCACCATGATGACCAGGTAAGACATTTTATTTTGGTCAGTCTATACTGTCCCACTCCTGGGCAAAGGCCTCCCCCCATTTCTTCCACTTCTCTAGGTTTGGTAATTCTGCACGCCAATTTGTGAGGAAGCTATCCAAGGCGTCCCGCCATCTTCTCCTTGGTCTACCGCAACCCCGTCTAGCTGTCTCATGGCTCCAGTCTTCTGATATACGGGCTCACAGCTGTGACGGCAGACATAGCCTGCCCAGTCCTATTTCAGACTTGCAGATGGATATTCCTTTTTTTAAATCAGTAATTCTATATAATGGTAATATTCTTATTAGTCTGATTTGTTTACAAACTGTCGCGAAATGTGCATGTTCTATTGCCTCTACCTAACCCTTTGGGGATTACAGGCTTAATGATATATTATGTTATGTTTGTGTTCAAATAATCTAATTTCTGCATGATCTCATCTGATGCAGAATATTTTAAGTCAAAAGGAAAGTGGTTATTATACACAAAAAATTGTGATTCCGATATTACAGTATAAAAAATATAAAGGAAAGAAAAAGAAAGATAAAGGAGTAAATGATAGCGTGATGGTTGGCAGAGGAAAATGAAAGAAAAAATGTGTTGCGCCAACTGTAACATGGGACAAGGGCAGGAAGATAATAATGTACATACAAGGTGTAAACGGCCCCTTCACGAAGCCGGCAACTAAGCATTCTGTAGATCAAACTAAGTAACTCTATGCAAAAATATTACCGGGAAACGACTTTTTTTGGGGTGAAAAATCACGTTTTACGGTAGGACTGAATGTAACGCACTCAGAATACTGTGCTGATGGACGTATTGAACAGGACGGGGGTCGTAGCGGTATTTAAAGTAAGATAAAAAAATTACATTAAAAAAAACTTATAAAAAAGTTGGAACTTTGACTTCCAATATCTCCGTTCCTAGAGGGTTCTGAGGTATGATCAAGAACAAAAAAACTGATCACTATGACGGGGAGAAGAATTACCTTCCAGCTTCGTTGATGGTATTTTTACACCTATTGTAAAGGAAATGTATAAAACCTGGTTTAAACTCGCGCAGGTCAAAGAAAATTGAACATTGAACAAAAGCAAGGAGGTTTATTCCTAGCAGTAGGTGGAACAAGGCTTTCTAATCATGATAGTACATTTATAAACGGCTAATATCCAATGGGGCTCATCAGAACGCTTAGTCGCCCAAAGGGCAATGGAGAGGGCTATACTCGGAGTTTCCTTGCGTGATCGAATCAGAAATGAAGACATCCGCTACAGAACCAAGGTTACCGACGTAGCCCGAAGAATTGCCAAACTTAAGTGGCAGTGGGCAGGGCCCATTGCTCGCGGTACGGATGTCCGATGGGGGCGAAAAGATCTGGAGTGGTGACCGCGAACCGGAAAACGTTGGTGGAAGGCCTCAAACTAGGGGGACCGATGACCTGGTGAAGGTTGCAGAGATCGGCTGGATGCGAGACGCACGGGACTGGTCAATGTGGTGACACTTAGGGGAGACGTATGTTCAGCAGTGGACGTATTTCGGCTGAAATGATGATGATTATGAATTCAAACATTCCTCAATTAATCAATTTTGTTCACGAGTACACAGGCTTAGTTTAAATGTAACGCCATGATTTTTATCACTACAACTACTGTATCCTGACTTACTTCATAGACATCTTTGTCTTTATCAGGAGCTTTATTACTGATTTTATTTAGCTCTCCTGAGTGTTTCTGTTTTATCTATGACTCCATTTAGTCATAAAGAAGATCTTTTGAAAGGGTTTTATAAATCTTCTTCTTTCGATGCCTCTTCATTTACTAAAGATTGGTCATCAATTCAGAATATGTCTTCAAGTCCAGATCTTTCAAATTATCTTAGTGTTGATGTATTTTATGTTTCGATGGCCAGGTAATGCAAAAAAATTTTGGTCAGTTTAGTTGACTTACTTTTAAATCAAGCTTTCATTTTTGCAATGGGATTAACTGCTTTAGCCTATTTTCTATATCTGCCTTCTTTAACTATATCTAATAATAGACAAAATCTATCAACTAGATAAACTGCCTAAGTGTTTAACGATACCTCTAGATTTACTGTTTTTGTTTCTTAAAATGTAATAAAAACCTCCATACTCCTTACCGCTATAACAACAGTTGTTTTTCTTTCATCAGCTGATTGAAGATCTTGGTGATGATGATGTAAGTTTTCATCCTTTAATCTATTTATTCTCGTATCTTGGTATCCTACCTAGTGAGGAAAACTTTGAGTATGAATGTAGATGGTTACAAGAGAAGAGAAGGACCAAAGAAACGATGGATGGACTGTGTGAAGGATGATATGGTTAGAAAAGAGTGACTACTGAGATGACGAGTGATAGCCTAGAGAAGTATGGAAGAAGAAGACATGATGCGCCGACCGCAAATAAATTGGCATAAGGGCAGGAGAGCGATGATGATAGCCTACCATATCGATTATCCTACAAATTCTCGCAAAGATTGAATCTCGTAAGATTTTACTATAATTATTAACAAAGAGGTAAGTTGTAAGGAGTAAATCTTAGGAATTACTGATGCGATTCCTAAAATTCTGGCACTAATGGGAAGATAAACAACATAACCCCTAGTGTCATAGGCTCTATTTAAAATTTTCTCGTGAGATTTCGGACGAAGGCGCTGGCAAAAGCTAGTTTAAAATGAAGATGAAAAGAACATGTAGAAGCACAAATTGATGATTAGGTATTGATTGAAAAACTAATACGATAATTGTTATTTCAGGAAGCACTGAGGACCACAGACGATGACGATGACAACGATGATGACGAGACCATGGTATAATATAATTATAATAAACTTGATTCCGCTGCTACACCTTGTGGCCTATCATGATCTCTTACAGCAGCATTGTTCTAGGATAAAATGATATTTACACGCACAAATCAGCATTTTGTTGCATCTTTGTTTCTCTTTCTGTCACTTAGAATTGCAACTAACTAAAGTGAGAGGTCCTATCGCACGTTAAAGGTGCTTTTGATCTTAAAAAAATAAAAATAAAATGGCAAATGGCTCTAAATGTTTTGTTATGCGATGTATGTTTACCTATTGTTTATTTTTTCTAATTTTGAATGCACGTCATGTCTCTGCGACAAATATTTTTGAAGTGAAACTTCTAATGCGACTTCCAACAAGGTTGCGTTAAACGTTTAACGCTACCATGGAGGGGGTATAAAAGCACTGTTGCGTTAAACGTTCAACGCTCCTGGGGAGGGGGAATAGAAAGAGACAGAGCGAGAGTGAATGCGTTCCACATACGAAATTTCACGTCTACCGCGCCGAGGGATTCCACGCATTTTTTTTCTTCTTCTTCTTCTTTATCTTCATGAATGTGTACTTGAGGTTTGCGACCGGACTTCTTGCTCCGCCAAATGGCGCCTTTACGAGACAGAATAAGATAGAGATACTGGAAAATGATGATCTATGCGTGTAAAATGTGATTTCACCCTCAATCTTATTTCAGTGAAACCGATGGAGCTAAACGTCCTGTATAGCTAGTTATCTATTTTCCCTACTGAAATGTCCCCTGTATGTGTTCCCTACTTAAAGTAATACTTCGATATGAGGACTGCCTCATTGGTCTTGTGGTCGCCAGCGCGACTACTGAACATGAGGTTCAGGGTTCGATTCCCAGGTCTTAAAGATCTAGGCATTGTATAGTACAAGGGTCATGGAGGTATTTAAAGTAAAGCATTTACATTAAAAACTTGATTTTTTTAAATATTTTGAAAAAGCTTGAAAGACCTTCTATATTCATTTATTAAAACTTTAGGTACACGTAGAACTGTACAAAGGCGGACTTAATACCTTGGGCATTTTCTACCAGTCTATATCTCCGTAGCTAGAAGATTCCTAGGTATGGTTCAGAACAACAAAAAAAAATGACCGCAATGACGGAAAGAACAAGCGCCTTTTAGTTTCGTTAAGGGTCTTTTTCCATCTAGTTTATTAGCTAAAGAGAAATGCCGAGATTGCATGTCATGGGGTTCGATATGGAAGACATAAGAAACGCAAAGATAAGCAATGAAATCTTCAAAATGATACCATGGATAGCTTCAAGACATGTTAGTTAGAAAATACACCGCTACAAGTTTATGAAACGCTATAGGGAAGATGTTTGTGCAGCAGTGTAGACAATAGGTGAACAGAAAATTGCTAAACAGAGTAAGCATAAAGCCTTCTAAGAAATCAAAAATGTTTTGGCGGGTGACACAGTATGCTTGTAGTTTCTTACAAGATTTAAACAATATTAATACTCTCTCAAAAATTTCAATTGCCTATTTGAGTCGCCCACATATTCTCAGTTACAATTTACAGTTGGCTAGGGAATCATCAAATTCCATATTTGACACTTATTCTTTAGACGAATAGAATTTATTCTTTAGAACAATAATTGGCACATATATTTCACCATCGGATATTGAATGCCGTCCCTTTGGACGATACAGATAGACTTAACCATATAACTAAGTATATGAGAGTCCATGTGTGATATCCGGTTTTGCTCTCAAGCTACCAGATCGTGATGTGCCCGGCAAAGAACCGAGCCTGTGCCGAACGGGAATAGAGGTAACCTGGGTATTTTACCTCCTAAACTTTTATACTCTTGTGCTGTAACTAATGTAAGAATGTTCCTTTTTTACTTCTGGTTTAGCTAACGAAATACAACATCAGGACGGTAAGATGCTATTGTTTCGAAAGTTCACGTTCGTTTTCAAGAAGTTCCTTTGTCTTTATCGCCCTGAGAATATAATTTATTTATATACCAGTATTTTAACTCGATATTTCGAGATAAAATACTGGTATATAAATAATTATTATTAGATATTTCGACGTTGAACTTCATTAGAATTTCAGGTGTACTATGACCAACACGATAATGACCTGTAAAACCATCAAATATAATAGATTGGTTAACGTGATTATTTGACTCCACAGAGACGTGACCGAAATCACCATTATGATGACGATAATGATGGTGACAGAAGAGATAGTCATGACAGGGGAGACCGACATAACAGACGCAATCGACTATCCAGTTCACAGCAAAGTCAAGAAAACGGTAACAATAACCAGGGGGTTGCCAGGTGTAGCAACTGTAACAAAGATGACGCACGAAGCAGACTTAATAACGACACAAATTCTGCTGACAATGCCAGAAACGAGCTCAGTCTTCGACACAAAGCATTGGCCTCAAGAGGTGTTTCACGAAACCATAACCACAGAAAAAGTAGATCTAACAATGACAGGAACGACAACGATCATGACAACAGGAATAACGACAAAAGAAGTAGGTCTAACAATGACAGGAACGACAATGATGATGACAACAGCAATAACGACAAAAGAAGTAGGTCTAACAATGACAGAAACGACAACGATGATGACAACAGGAATAACGACAAAAGAAGTAGGTCTAACAATGACAGGAATGACAACGATGACGACAACAGGAATAACGACAAAATAAGTAGGTCTAACAATGACAGGAACGACAACGATGATGACAACAGGAATAATGACAAAAGAAGTAGGTCTAACAATGACAGGAACGACAACGATCATGACAACAGGAATAACGACAAAAGAAGTAGGTCTAACAATGACAGGAACGACAACGATGATGACAACAGGAATAACAACAAAAGAAGTAGGTCTAACAATGACAGGAACGACAACTATGATGACAACAGCAATAACGACAAAAGAAGTAGGTCTAACAATGACAGGAACGACAACGATGATGACAACAGGAATAACAACAAAAGAAGTAGGTCTAACAATGACAGGAACGACAACGATGATGACAACAGGAATAACGACAAAATAAGTAGGTCTAACAATGACAGAAACAACAACGATGATGACAACAGGAATAACGACAAAAGAAGTAGGTCTAACAATGACAGGAACAACAACGATCATGACAACAGGAATAACGACAAAAGAAGCAGGTCTAACAATGACAGGAACGACAACGATGATGACAACAGGAATAACAACAAAAGAAGCAGGTCTAACAATGACAAGAATGACAATGATGACGACAACAGGAATAACGACAAAAGAAGTAGGTCTAACAATGACAGGAACGACAACGATGATGACAACAGGAATAACGACAAAAGAAGTAGGTCTAACAATGACAGGAACGACAACGATGATGACAACAGGAATAACAACAAAAGAAGTAGGTCTAACAATGACAGGAACGACAACGATGATGACAACAGGAATAACGACAAAAGAAGTAGGTCTAACAATGACAGGAACAACAACGATCATGACAACAGGAATAACGACAAAAGAAGCAGGTCTAACAATGACAGGAACGACCACGATGATGACAACAGGAATAACGACAAAAGAAGCAGGTCTAACAATGACAGGAACGACAACGATGATGACAACAGGAATAACGACAAAAGAAGCAGGTCTAACAATGACAGGAACGACAACGATGATGACAACAGGAATAACGACAAAAGAAGCAGGTCTAACAATGACAGGAACGACAACGATGATGACAACAGGAATAACGACAAAAGAAGTAGGTCTAACAATGACAGGAACGACAACGATGATGACAACAGGAATAACGACAAAAGAAGCAGGTCTAACAATGACAGGAAAAACAACAATCATGACAACAGGAAGAACGACAAAAGAAGCAGGTCTAACAATGACAGGAACGACAACGATGATAACAACAGGAATAACGACAAAAGAAGTAGGTCTAACAATGACAGAAACGACAACGATGATGACAACAGGAATAATGACAAAAGAAGTAGGTCTAACAATGACAGGAACGACAACGATGATGACAACAGGAATAACGACAAAAGAAGTAGGTCTAACAATGACAGAAACGACAACGATCATGACAACAGGAATAACGACAAAAGAAGTAGGTCTAACAATGACAGGAACGACAACGATGATAACAACAGGAATAACGACAAAAGAAGTAGGTCTAACAATGACAGAAACGACAACGATGATGACAACAGGAATAATGACAAAAGAAGTAGGTCTAACAATGACAGGAACGACAACGATGATGACAACAGGAATAACGACAAAAGAAGTAGGTCTAACAATGACAGAAACGACAACGATCATGACAACAGGAATAACGACAAAAGAAGTAGGTCTAACAATGACAGGAACGACAACGATGATGACAACAGGAATAACGGCAAAAGAAGTAGGTCTAACAATGACAGGAACGACAACGATGATGACAACAGGAATAATGACAAAAGAAGTAGGTCTAACAACGATAGGAACGACAACGATGATGACAACAGGAATAATGACAAAAGAAGTAGGTCTAACAGTGACAGGAACGACAACGATGATGACAACAGGAATAGCCATAACCGATATGATAACGACCAAAACGACAATGACAGATGGGATGATGACAACGATAACGACGACGACGACGACAGACTGGACAATGATAGGAACGACGACAGCCAAGATAACGACAGACAGGATAATGATAAGAGCAACGCACAAAACGATAGGAACGACGACGATGACGACAGATACGACAACGATAGGAATGACGACGATGACGACAGATACGACAGCGATAGGAACGACGACGATGACGACAGATACGACAACGATAATGACCGAAACGATAATGACCGGAACGACAATGACCGGAACGATAATGAGCGGAACGGTAATGACCGGAACGATGATGACCAAGCAGATGCCGACGACCGTAACAATGATGATCGACAAGACAGCGAGCGAAGGAACAGTGCTAGGAGATCAGCACGACGAGAGAGGCAAGCGCACAGAGCGAGACAGTTACAGAGACAGAGTCAACATCAGGACAGGAGGAATAGGCGCGATGATGATAGAAATCAAGACAGGAACGATGACAGACAAGACGACGATAGGCGTGATGTAAGTCTGATTTGTAACTTAGAACTGCTTTAGTGCTTTGACGCGCCATTCTGAACAAAAGATACGAACAAGAAGGCAAAATAAGCTTAAATAAAGTCGTTTCACAGTTTCTTTTCCGCTAGTAGTTTTTTCATGTAAATTACTTCTAGTACCGACATTATTAACGACGACGCCAACAACGTTAGTTTCTTAGTAGGTCTTAAAAACTTACTTAATATTACCAAAAGATACCTCTATAAAAAAATAATCATTTTCAGAGCGATCACGCGGATAATGATGCAGCAAATCATGAAAACGCATTGAGGGTAAATATTGTCAAGACACTTTCAAATGCTCCTACATTTTCTATTTACGTTCCTATTTGGAAATAAATCAAATAATTTGCTGTACAGAATGCCCAGTATATTTTAACACTCGGATTATAAAAAAACTTTAATAGTTTGCACAAACGCTACCTTAAACATAAATATATTGAGCACACTACGTTGCTATCCTGATGATGGCACTGTCATTGTCGTTAACCAACTTAATAGCAGTAGATAAATAAATTGTGAAAAGAAATTAGGACAATATTCCTTAACAATCTAATTGTGAATGGAGCGTTTATAGTACATCTGCAAGGATTGTTCGGAAAAGCACGTCTGCTCTGGAAATGTATGATTCATAGTAGTTTTTTCATGTAAATTACTTCTACTCCGACATTATTAACGACGACGCCAACAACGTAAGTTTCTCAGTAGGTCTTAAAAACTTACTTAATATTACCAAAAGATACCTCTATAAAAAAAAAAATTTTTCAGAGCGATCACGCGGATAATCATGCAGCAAATCATGAAAACGCATTGAGGGTAAATATTGTCAAGACACTTTCGAATGCTCCTACATTTTCTATTTACGTTCCTATTTGGAAATAAATCAAATAATTTGCTGTACAGAATGCCCAGTATATTTTAACAGTCGGTTTATAAAAAAACTTTAATAGTTTGCACAAACGCTACCTTAAACATAAATATATTGAGCACACTGTTATATCCACCATGGCTCATAAAAACCACATTTTAATGTCCATTGCTCCATTCGTAAACAAGACGTCGATAAATTCACGTAGCTTTCTATCAATGTACATTGACAACGTGCCAACATGGGCCATTGTGTAGCTGTCAAATCGCCCAATAAACTGTAGTGCGTTCAAAAAACCGCTACTTTTGTAAAAACCGCTGTTGCTAAAATCGAAAATAGACTTTTGGATTACAGAGTTCACAATTGGACATCCTCGCCCAGAATGTGGATGAACTATTAGCAGTTAGTAATTATATTACTGTATTTTGATATTATATCTTATTTTCTAACTCTTCTATTCCACTTCATTGATGCATATTTTAAATTTTTTATACTATTCCTATGTTAATAACATTTAGTTTGCTCTGGTTTGTACTTGCTTGGGACACAAATAAATTATAAAGGGTGTAAACAGACTCTTAACGAAGCCGAAAGGCACTTGTTCTCCCCGTCATTGCCATCCTTTTTTTTCTCTAGACCATACCTGGGAACCTTCTAGTCACAGAGATATTGGGGGTCAAAGTTCCAACTCTTTCACATATTTTTTTTTAATACATGTTTTTAATGTAAGATTTTTACTTTAAACTCCTCCAGGACCCTCTTACTATTCAATTCATCCATCAGCATAATGTTTTGAGTGCGTTACATTGAGTCCTACTGTAAAACGTTATTTTTCACCCCAAAAAAAAGTCGTTTCCCAGCACAATTTTTTGCGTAAAGTTACTTAGTTTGATGTACATAATGCTTGGTTGACGGCTTCGTGAAGAGTCTGTTTACACCCTGTATTCTATCTCATTCTGTTATTTGTTAAAGTTCTTTATGCCTCAACTTTTTATTTAATAAATACCTATCTGCTGCATATTATTAATTACCGTAAGATTTTCTGTAGGCAATTTACAGACTTTCTGCTCTTTCTTGCTCTTATTTTCAAACTGTTCTGTTCCTCTATTATTGAACTATATTCTTGTTCGTACACAAAAAAAAATATTTGAATTGTACATAAACCTTAATTTTTGTTCGCTTTAGAGATACGGAGGACAAGGCGTAAGTATATTTTTGAAATAATTCTATATCTTCCTAATGGCTACTATTTCTATATTTTTTATTAGCAAAATGTGTGTGTACTATTGGGTACATAACATAACATAACATCACGCTTGTTATCCCCGTAGGGTTAGGCAGAGGTGTACCTAATAGTACACCCACATTTCGCCAGTTATGTTTTAAATCCCATGTAATAGGGGGCGAGCCTACTGCCATCAACCGGGTACAAATTCAGACTCTGTGGTTGCTACTGAAAAATTCCTGATGGAAAAACCCAATAGCACTTTGCCCGACCTGGGAATCGAACGAGGTGGTCTCGGGGATATTGGTACTACCTTTCCCTTACCTACCTTACCTACCTTTCCTATACCTTTTGTATTGGGTACAACCTTTCCCTAATCCATCTGGGATTACAGGCGTGATGTTATTGGTATTTTAATTCTAAACCTTTGTTTTTCTGTTCCTAAATAATGATCAATATATAGAATACTTGTAGATTTGCAATATGTTTTGTGTATATTGTCAAATAATACCGCTAGATGAATTTTATTATTGATTAAATCTATTTTATTTTGGCAGACTCTTAAAGTTTCTTACGTAAGCATTACAATTAATTAGAAAGCTTTTTTAAATATCTGCTTGAGCATACAATCAACTATTTATTTTTATTATGCGTTGACATGTTTCATTATTTATGCGCGCTTTTTCTATTTCTTTCTAGAACCCACCAAACTCTGCAAGCGTACGTTATAATTATATTCAATACCGATATTATATGTAGCAATCTGATAATTATTTTACTCCATATTTTTTGTAATGTTTCAGCAAACTTCAGGAGTCCACGACTTGGGCGTAAGTTTAGAATATTTTTTATCATTAAAAAAACAATGTGAAAGTAATCTATAAGAAGTAAAATTGTGATATTTTTATATGCTTATTAGAGTTTTGTATTAGTAACAGCAGTATTAGGACTTGCATTTAGTAAACTTAGTATTTTAATCGAACAGTATTTATTTTATTCCAGGACCTTAACTTCAAATATGTAAGTTATGGAAATTATGCTAGGTCTCATCAAAACTAACCAATAGGACCGCCTCGCCTGTCTATTACGATAAGAGATCGCTACAACCAAAATCCAAAAATGAACTCAAACTATGGAACTAATTAAGATTGGCCCAGTGAAGACCGATTTCAAAATACGAAGACAATCTAGAACAATGGAAATATTGATCATCAGTTTAAACCAATTGACCTGTAAATCATTTTTGTTAATTTACTTAAAATCTTTTGTTTGTATTTAGATTGCGCCATATCTGAAATCACTGGAAAGATACAGCGAGGTAACACGAATCAATAATTAACCTTTACAGCGGCGAAAAGTTTGCTGACCAACAGCCATATTTTAGTAAAAAGCCTGTTTGGGACATAAGGTACTCTCTATCCGGACTAATGGCCAGCCGTTTTGGCGTTTCCTGCTCCGCGGGATCCACTGTATCCTTGGGCATTGATCTTCTGACAGTAACAGATGTGCCCAGTACAGATTTTCTACTTTTCTGGTGCTGCTAAGTGGACAGCAACAGCAACTCCAAGTACATCGTTCCAGAGCTCAACGACAAAATTTAAGGGCGTGACTTGTGACATGTATAATCTTTTTTTTAATGGTTTACTTTAAGGAAAAATGCACAATCCCATAAATTTTCGTTTTTGCGAATCATGTTGTTCTGGGACATCGGTGGTTGATGTGTTTTTGCCAAAGTCCAAGTTTCATTTTTCCCTGTGTTACGTGACGATTTTACAGCATTGTCTTGGAGTACAGTGATTGTTTTTGTGTCAGCAATGTGGGGTTCTCTCGCTGTACTGCTTTTTCGTCTTGTCTTTCTTCTCCTAGGACTATGATGCTCCAGAATTTTTCGGTTGGTAAAGTATATTTAATCCTAAGATTTGGTGTCTATTTCGCTTAGCTGGGAGTGCTTGGAAGTAGACCAATGAACGGGTATAGCGTAAGTAAAAATGTTATTATTTATCACTCCTCTTTCTTTAACTAGAAATTAAATTATTAAGTCAGCATCTAATGATCAATGTCAGCGTATTTTTGATGTTCATTGATGGAATAATAATTTAACAACGACGTCTTGTACACGAATGGAGCAATGAATATCAAAATGTCGCTAATTTTATCGGTTTTAGGCAAGAGTTAATGAGTAATGGTTCTAATTTTCACAGTAAGTTATGTAAGCCCAATTTAAAAAGAAACTAAAGTGTAACTTTCTCCATATTTAGAGTAACCGAGCGGCATACCGACTCAACCCCCATCCTAACCACGTAAGTTTATTTAATTATTAGAATGCGACGCCATGCAAAAACATGTGAGATCTATCAAACCATACTGGGCAAGTATGGTGGAGTCCCAGCGGTGGGGATATTATAGATTGATTATGCTTATGCAAAACCAATAAATCTGGGGACATGAACGTCCTTGCTATCAAACTTCTATGTTTAACATTGCCACAGCGTGGCTAAACGTTATAACCCTTTGACTTAGATAGTAAATTTGCGGCGTGATAAGAAAAAGTTTGTACAAATGTGCTGCTCATGGTGTTTATGCAAAGTTCGTACCTTTACCTTTTCTAAGGTTTTCATGTCCTTATACGGGCAACCCAGCTATTATTGCGCTGTACTGCTTGCTGCCAAATTGTTGAGTAAAACCAATACAATCGCTAAGGAATGTTTATTAGGCTACTTGATTCATTTTGTCCTGCTAGAGAAATTTATTTAACAGTGACTAAATGCAACTTAGATATGCTTATTAAAAGGACGGGAGTAACAATCCAAACTCTCAATTAATAATATATTGTTATGTTTCTTTTTAGTTATGGTCCCTCTATTACAATAACTTAAACCTGAAGAGGAATGTGAGTATCCAAAATTATTTCAAACTCAAACTCAAAAGCATTCATCTCAATTAGACCATCACAGGCACTTCTGAATGTCAAAAAAACAAAAAAGTTTAAGCTACAGTCACAGACACAAGGCATGATAACTTGTGAAAGTACTGTAGTTGCCCATTCCAAAGCGTAGATATCTATGGAGAAGAATGGCCAAGAAACTCCATGGACACTCTTTTCAATCAAAATATTGTTACAAAATCTTGGTTACATCATTTATGTTGAGATTATACATATATGTTAGAACGATGTAGAAATACGTGCACGTTAAGAGCGTCCAGAGTAAAAGATTATATCAAAAATTTTAAAACAAAGTAAATAGTTAAAATAAGCCGTGGCAGCTGTAGCTAGCGTAGAGATGACCAGTCCCAACTGACAGCGTCCGTTCACGAACATGACGCATGCATCAGCCCCATTCAGCTCAACCATATTATAAGAACCTAAACTAAACTAAATTTTTAACCGAACTGGTGCTCCTACATCTATATTGCGGGTGTATAATTTCAAATTCAACTGTCTTCTTTACAAATAAACTTCAAGCTTACGTAGCTGTCCTCTTTCCTGTTGGTTATACTTCAGTTTTCTTAAAACCGTCACCAGGATGCTTACGGTGTAACTAGATTTTTCTTACAGTTTTCTGTGTGTGTAATATATAATGTTTCACTTCTTCCTTTTATTTCTAGGCCGTGTGTAGCAGTCTTGTCGCTCTCTTCCACTAAGCACGATATTGTGCGTTGTTCCTCTGACAGGCTTCTATTAAAATAAGCGTACTTTATGAGTGCTTGACTAGTAAAAGCGGCCTGTATTTTGGGGATATAATTATACATGTAAGGTAAATATTTTCATGTCATTTTTTATGTTACAGAGACACTCGCACCATCTCCGTGAAAGTAACGATGATCAAGAAAAATAAAACACTCCAAAATCTCAACAAATGTGATATATACGACAACTCGCTACTCACTGATGGACATGATTTGGAAATTTGCTTATTTTTGTTAAAGCATTGAATAAATTTATTATTAAATAAAGAGCATAGCTGCAGCAAATTCGTAGTATTTTTATTTTTAGATGTATTTGTTGAATATTTCACTGTTAAATCTTTTTCTACACCTAACCGCATTTATATTATTAATTTAACATACGCCATATGAACAACGAAAACCATACCTTCTGCTGAACATAAAGACACTGTACTGTTAACTTTAACTTTTATACCATTGAGATTGCAGCTGACTGTACAAATCGCAAACATCAAAGCACCTCAACGAAGTTCACCTTATGAACTATTCAGTAGTTAAAAACGCAATAGCTCGTTTACAAGTATCAAACGGGAAAAATAATTACACAGCGTCAAAAAAATCATCCACATCGCTGTCAGCGTGAAAGGTTTTCAAAAGGCTGGCAGCAAAAAAAAGATCATAATGTTTACCCCAAACAACTCAAACACATAATTACCAATTACTTTGTATTTGCGCCGTTTGAGGTTTTTAGCACCTGTAGCAGCCGCCCCATGCTAGGAAGCTGGAATGGCGCAAGGATGTCGACGTGAGTTGCTTGCCACACCAAAGGTCTACCCATCTGCCAAAGCATTATAGTCATACCATCTGGTCTCTTCTCATCGTCACGTGCCAAGACATTGTGTTAAAAAACAGCTGGCACACTAGCGTTAGCAAGAGCACGACGGATGATGTCATTAATGCGAGCGCTATCCGAGCTGCACTCTTACTGCAACAAAGGCCACGGTGTCCAAGGCAGTCGACAGCTTCACCACATTGACAACGGTGTGGAACCCCACAAGGAGCGCCCAAACGCTGAATAGCGAGCTAGAAGGTTGTGTCATCCAGCATAGTGCTTATTTTGGGTGACAGGAGCGCTTCAAACCAGAGGCCCGACTTCCACTCACCCACAGTCAGAAGGCGGGCATACTCAGCAGTATTGGTAGACGTTTTTATAAGATTATCCGCACCAACCTGCAGGGCGGTTCATCCTACTGTCTCTGGGAAAACTGTTTCTCGGGCCGATCCATATCCGGGAAAGTGATTCCAGGCGTCCTCCGCATCGGTTAGGCACGGCACCTCAGGGTCAACCAGGGAGAGAGGTAAAATTGTCCTGCAGGGCTATTATGAATCTTTTTGATAGGCGGTGGCTATCAAGCTTCAGTTGTACACCAAAGTTTGATGGTAACCGAGAATGTCATATTATTGGTATTGCGTATCACATTGAGTGGACATCACGTTACGGTGGCTAACAGACCGGGTACGGTGCTCTTCGTCTCAGTACTTGATGCCTCTAATTTTTATCGACTATTATACGGCTAAGTTGAGTAGCACCCTTTGAGCGTTACAATACTTGATTTAAGGGAACATTTTATATTTAGCGGTTTATATGACATGTGAAATGGTTATTGTAATTTATTTTGTGTTGTCAGTGTTTACTTCTGAGTAACTTCTTTAAATAATACCTTTATTTATGTTAGTAAAACTACTTAATTTATGCAAACATAATATATTTAGTAACATTTACAACCTAAGGTGGTTGCGTCAGGGTAGCCCAAGAAATTCAATTTTTCTTACGTTTTTTGTAATTTGCAAGTCAGTGTAAGGTTGTACGTTGACAAAAAATGAGTCGCGGCAGTAACACGTATGTAGTTTCAGAAACAAGCATGAAAATCATCAATGTAACCCTGTAAGTTTATTTAACCCTTCCTTAAGATGCCTGCACGAAGAAGAGGCCTAACATAGTAGGCACCTACTGTGGGCCAAAAAGTAAACTAATTTGTATATAAACTAGCATTATACTTACATTAAAATAATTCAAACAATAAAATGTTCGTACAGGATTATTATTAATTGCCTTTTTTTAAACATGTTTTAAACACAAATATACTTTCATGTGACCCTATTCAATGAATATTTAATGAAAAAGTCATTCAATAGGGTTAAATTAATGACTTACAGGGTACAACCACCTTAAGATGCCTACACGAAGAAGAGGACTAACCTAGTATAATACAGGCTCCTACTGTGGGCCGAAAAGTAAACTAATTTGTATAAACAAGTATAATACTTACAATACAACTGTTTAGAAAAAACTTAAGAAAATTTGAATTTCGCTGGCTATCCTGTCGCAACCACCTTAACGAAATTGAATAGCTCGTTAACCATAAATCGATTCCGGTTTCCCACGATCGATCATAATATCGGGGCTTTACTGTTTTAAAACTCCTAAAACCGTACTTCCTATGTAACGTTGCTCCTCACTATGTCTCGAAAAAAAAGTAAAGGAATACATGGATTTCGAGCATGACTACTTTCACCCATTTCATTCACCTGCAAATAATAGAAAGAGATGACGAAACACTTTTTGGCAAAGCTAAAGATTCTACACGCTCACTCAATTAATAAAAATTCAAGTGATCAGTCAAAAGTACAGTGTTTGGTTTTGTCGTCCTATAGGTTTTTCAATTGAAATTATTTGAAATTAAAACATAAAATGAGCAAAATACCTTCCAGTTTAAATCAAAAATCGTATTTGCAAAAATATCTCGGTGGACCGTCAGGAGACAAAAAGAAAAAGAAGAAAAAGGCCGTCAAAGGCACTGGGTATGTCAAAATAATTTGCGATTACGATTTTCTCACAATAACATTGATTTAGTGAAATTTAAGTCCCTGTTACGACTTATGAATATTGGTGCAAACATTAACGAAACAAAATCCATCCATTTTAGTGTCATTTAACCTGCAATAACGTTTCCCTCCTATACTATGTTTTCACATACATTTTAGGTTAGTTTGAATATAAAACACAGCATCTTGCCTGCGTTCCCTTAAAGAGTAGAGAGAGGTGCACAGCTCACTTATCATTTAACTGATTTTCTAATAATAAGGAAATCCCAGATACCATGCATTGACAGAGAATTTCCTTATAGACTTAACCCATAAACTCTGCCTGACTATGTTTGTTGCTCAGTAGTCGCCATTGCCATAATAAAATCAACAAAATATCCATTGGCACTCGCCTTTTCTGGCTCACTCCTGGGCAAAGATCTACCATCACACCTTTCACTTCTTGAGAACCCACAAACAACATTCCTGACCTGCTGCAACCTCGCCTCACTGCCTGGGGGCACTGGTTGTATGGTATTTATCCCACAGTTTGTCCAGCATGCAGCAGACATATCCAGCACTATCCCATTCTAGAGCCAAGTCAGCTATATTCATTTTATTTCAATAATACGGAATATTACCTTTATTTCAGATTAAAAATTATAGACGATGATATCGATCTATCAAAGCTTCGTACCCTCGATGGTGATGAGCTGGATGTGTTTGACCAAGGTGAGGATGCTCCTCAGATTGCTGGCATCATTGATGATAGGCCAGAGGACGTGAAAAAAGCGGAGCAGTTCAGTTCCAGCTCAAAATGGAAGATCATCAATCAGGTTGGTTATTGCAAAACATTATAAATTATTATGACATTTACTCAACATAGCATATTCTGGTGTTATGCTATGTTGAGTCCCCAGTGTTAATCAGGGGTGATCTATAGTACACCTACATATAAATACCTAGATATCACTTGTTACATTGAAAGTCCTATATAATAGTATAATAGAGGCAAACCTATTTACCATTAACAAACGAAGACTCTGGCTTTTCCCTACCTGAGAATCAAACCCATGGGCCTGCTCAGCATTAACACTTGCAACCACTACACCAACAAGTTATTTATTATTGGTGTAAAATTTGCTGAATTTATCAATGTATAAATAATACTATGATAATTATGTTTTCTTTTTTTTCATTTGTTGTTTCTACAATTTATCTTTTCTTTTTTCTCTTTGGCAACTGAGATGATACCGAACTCCACAAGCTGTCACATATACTATCATTCCGATGGTGTATACATGAACGTTGTTTTGTCAGAGTTTCAATAAATCTCAGCATTTGTCTTATCCAACATACAAGCTTTCTTGATAACATCCAATAGTGGTTTGAAAGCAAAATAAAAAAGGATGTCATGATAACCTTGATTCTAAGAAAATTGGTTTCACCTTTCAGGAAACTGAATTAAATGCTGTTCGCTAGCACAAAAGGGAAGTAGAAAATAACCAAAATTGTATTCACAGGATGATGGCTTCAACAGTAAATTAGAAGTAGAAGAAATAAAAAGTGACGTAAAACAGGCAGAGAAAGAGAATGAACTTATCTTTGGTAAAATGTACAGTGACTCGGAAGATGAGAAGAAAAATGATTCAGATCTCTCTCCTCCCAGAAAACAAGATAACGAGAACAAGGCAAAGGTTTCCAAATCTTCAAAAAAACATGACAATGTTAAAGATATTAGCCCTCCCAGGAAAAGAGATGCCAGGTCTCCAAACAGAAAAAATGATGATAGATCACCAAGAAG
Source organism: Lycophotia porphyrea (assembly GCA_950005105.1). Classification (NCBI taxonomy): domain Eukaryota; kingdom Metazoa; phylum Arthropoda; class Insecta; order Lepidoptera; family Noctuidae; genus Lycophotia; species Lycophotia porphyrea. Next base: position 7,723,621 of record OX465409.1, read on the forward strand.
AGATGATAGACCCAAAAAAATCCATAATGATAGATCTCCTAATGAAAGACATAATAATTCTGCTACAAGAAGGGATGACAGATCTCCTAAAAAGCGCAGTGACCCTAAAACGAAAATTGTTGAAACATCTGCTAAAAGAAGGGATCACAGGTCTCCTAATGAGAGACATGAAAAATCTTCCAAAAGAAAGGATGACAGATCTCCTGATCACAGACAAGACAAATCTACTAAAAGAAGTGATGATAAAAGGAAACATGATGATAGGTCTCCTAGAAGAAAAAGTCACGAAAAATCCCCTAAAAGGAGGAGTCATGATAGATCACCTAAGAGGAAAAACGATGATAAATCCCCAAAAAGAAAGAATGATGACAGATCCCCAATCAAAGAAAAAAGCAATAGAAATGATACAGATATACCTCCTAAGAGGGAAAGAGTGCGCAAACCTAGCCGATGGGGTGTCTTCGGGCCAGAAGACCCTGCTACATTACAGCCTTCAACATCAGAACATTCCCCTATAACAGCAGACGCAGGAAAGTCATCACCACCCAGAAGGACAAGAACAGTCTCATCACCACGTCATTCCAAAAATTACGACTCAGATGCATCTCCGCCACGAAAATCTAAAAAGAATTACGATTCAGACCAATCTCCACCAAGAAAATCAAAGAAAAGTCACGATTCTCCACCGAGAAAATCGAAAAAGGATCATGCTTCAGATTTATCACCTCCAAGGAAATCTAAAGGGGACAGCAGAAGGCGGAACAGTTCGCCAGAATTCTTGTCTCCGTCTAAGAAAACAAAGTATTCTCCACAAAGGCATTGTCATAATGACAGGCATGAAAGATATCAGAGCAATCCGAAGCAAGACAAGTCTCGCAAACTCAGACATTCCCCAGATTCTGATAACTCTCCGCCCAGAAGAAATAGAAACGACAAATCAGCTTCTCCGCTTAGAAAAAATAGAAAACATGCCGAAAACAATAAGAGAAAATCCAACAGCGACTCAGACCAATCTACTCCTAGGAGGGAAAAGTACAGGAATACTTCTGAAAAAGATAGAAGTAAGAGAGCCAATGAAAGCCCGCCACCGTCGAACAAAAAAATGGCAAAGACTTTGGAAGGAAAGCTGGCCGGTTTGCAAGATGCAAGACAGTTGAGGCATGAGAATGAGAACTTTAGGAAAAGGGAAGAAGAGGTTTTCAATAAGATGACGGATGAAGTTTCAGGGAGGAATGCTCAAGTCGTTTCAAGGAAAAGTGAGTAAAAATCTTCCAAAGATATTTTTTTTTCATTCTTAAAATCCCAATTCTAATAATTTTTTTTTTTTTTTTCAGGCAAAAGAGAAACATCAGAAGAAAAACAAAAGCTTAAAGAAAAAGCTGAGCGGCAGAAAGAATTAGATGAAAAATATAAGAAATGGACTAAAGGGTGAGTTAACATTTTGACAATATTTTAGCCATTGACACTCTGGTTTCTAAAAGGCTAGTCTAATGTTACTTTATTGTCTCTGAATAAAGTAACTTGACATGAAGGAATTAATAACTCAAGATTTAAATTAACTTTTCCGAGACTTGCTTAGCCTTTAACCTTTTGAACACCATTGTCACATATATGTGACAAGCAAGCGCGTGTCCTGTGCGCCAAACGACACAAATATGTGATAAAATGGTAGGTGAAATTGTACCTTGGCGTGGAGGACACGTGCGTGTGTTTATGCTCAGGCGTTCAAACGGTTAAAAACCGGGTATAACCCAATATGGATAAAACGAAGTTAGATCAATGCAATCACACAATACATCTGTGTATTTAATTTATTACAAAATATATCTAATCTTACATTGCTGTAAAAATTAAAGTGGTCTTTATGTTCACTAAGCTAAGGTTGCCTTTGGGCTGCTGTTGTTACAAGTACAATCACTAATGATCAGCACCATAGTTTACATATCTCACCTTTTTCAGTATAAAACAGCTAGAAGACCAAGAGGCTCGCGTCCAGGAGTTCATTCACGAGTCTTCCAAACCTCTGGCTCGTCTCAGGGACGATCGCGACCTAGAAGATAACCTCAAACAGGTGGAGCGAGCGGGAGATCCTATGCTCAAGTATATGAGGGATAGGAAACGGGAGAGGGGGGAGTTGGGACCAGGTAATGATTATCATTTATTCTCACTGACTGCCTTGTTGATCTAGTGGTGGCCGGCGTGACTGCTCACCATGAGGTGCTAGGTTCGATTCCCTGGTCGGGCAATGTGTTATTGGGTTTTCCAATCACGAATTTCTCAGTAATCGGAATCTATAATTGTGCCCGGTTGATGGCAATAGGCTCACCCCTTATTACATGGGACTTATAACTGGCGAAATGTGGATGTACTAATGGGTATACCACTACCTAACTCTTTGGGTATGTTATAGTTTATTTATTCGCCTAGATTTGGAACAGTCAGGGTCAAATAATGTGCGAGACAGACAGAAATATGTGTCTGTCTCGTTTTCTCCTGCCATCATTTTTTACCTTAATATCAATTTATTTGAGGTCGGCGCAGCATATATCGCCCCCTAAACCCCCTGCATACTAAATTTCATGAAAATCGTTGGAGCCGTATCCGAGATTCAGATTATATCTATGTATACAAGAAATGCTCGTTGAAAGGTATTAGATTAGTCGTCATGGCCTGGAACACTCTCTTTCGATAGCTCTATATTCTGAAGCTAATAATGTCCATGTGTCCATTTCTAACTGTTAAATCATTTAGTGCCTTTTCTATATAATTATCTTTTTATGATACTGAGGACCTATTTCACGATGTCCGAATAGCCACGAAAAGTAGGAGGTTCACAATTCGACACGTATTTTTTTTCAGTCAGTTTACTGACTTCTTTTTCGTTGGATAATAAATTCAAAAATGGAACAGAATTTGTATGAAATTAAGTGCCAAGTAAGTTAACGGGAATTTAATCGAAGGTGGTGAAACAGGCCCTTAGTCTCTTGTCCTCTCTTTTTCACGTTTTATGACCTCAACTGCCACCAGCATAATTATACTATAGTCAAGTCCTTTTGAATAAGACTGCGAATGCCATCTGATCTCCCCAAATCAAAAATTGGTCCATCTATGAAAAAAACGTTATGAAAACTCGTTTTTAGAGTTCCGTACCTCAGTCGGCAATAACACCCCCCACATCCCTTATAGGTTCACTTTGTTGTTCGTCTGTCAAGACCCTTTTTATCAAGAACACGTGGAGGTATCAAGCTGATATTAATACCAAATACTCAGGACTGCTACACCTTGGAGCAGTGAAAAAAAGTAAAAAAAAAATGTAAGTCAACGCGATCAAAAGATTTGATCGTTTATGTCGCTCATTCTGCGAATTCGCAAATTCTCTAGTTTAATAACAAAATACCTACAAGCTACACGGTACCCTCGGTACGCGAGTACAACTCGCACTTGGCCGGTTTTTTTTCAGCTTCTTCTTTTCTAATAATTCTTATACTTATGTCCACAGAAAAACCAATATACAAAGGTCAGTTCCCGCCAAACCGCTTCAACATTCGCCCCGGCTATCGTTGGGACGGAGTCGACCGCTCCAACGGCTACGAGAACAAATACTTCGACCAACAGAGCAAACGCAAGGCGCAGGAAGAAGAGGCGTATAAGTGGAGCACTGAAGACTTGTAATATGTACTCTACGCACTCGGGTGTTAAGATCAAATTCTCGTGACACGACTTATGATATGTAGAAAATTACGTAATTATGTATGCAAAAGATTGTAAATATTTTTTTATAGCATTAAAGTTTTTAGTCATTTTCGTTTGTTTTATTAATTCAATATCTTTTACTCACGGCTTCGCTCGCGTGGAGGCCAGAAATTATCCTTAGGTCTTAGGGGTAAAACGTATTCCATGTCCATGTTATATCAGTGTGCCAAACAGAAATCCATTCTGCCGTTAGACGTCCGTATAAATAACTCCGAAGAGAGTTTGTAAACTTTCTTCAGAGTTATTTATACGGAGCTTACATAAAACCAGAACAACTTGCCGTGCGTTCAAGCGTTTTTGAATGAATATTATTTTAGTGCTAGGCATTCTAGGCAACTGGACTTCTTCCAGTTGTAAACGTCCCTTAGTGCCTATTGGCCTTGTTTTGTTGGCCTGCTGATATGGAGGGAAGTGGAAATTGTTTATCCTACTCCGCTGTTATGCTTTTGATTAATTTAAATACGGTTAAATTGTTTCTCTGGGACTTCGTCGAACTTCATCGATTCGGCACTTTTCTGGTGGTCGCAACTGTTGATTCTGGTTTTCAGTAGTTGCAGTGGTTTGGGAATAGTCTGGTGGAAACTCACTTTCAGATTATAATATTAGTGGCTGCCTCGTTGGTCTAGTGGTCGCTAGCGCGACTGCTGAGCACGAGGTCCTAGGTTCGATTGCCAGGTTAGGCAGTGTTATAGGATTTTTCCATCAGGTGATTCTCAGTAGCAGCCACAGACTAGATTTGTGCCCGATTGATGGCAATAGGGTCACCGCCTATTACATGGGACTAAAAACATAACTGGCAAAATGTACGTGTATATACACCTCTGCCTAACCCTTCGCAGACTACAGGCGTGATGATATTAATATTAGTAAGGATTCTTCTCAAATGAAACCACCGCAAATATTTATATAATTTATTCGACAAGTAAGAAGTCTTGTAAATCAGAGGAATAACTACAGAAACACTATCATTGAAATAAATAAAATAACTATTTGCTTATTATTAATGTCAATGCTACATAGAAATATTGCTATAATTTACGTGAAGGCCTCGTGTATACATAATCAATTAAACATATTTAATAGATTGAATAATGATGGAAAATTTAATTTAGGACAGATTTTTTCAAGCTATCCGAAACTGAAAAATTCTTATATATTTTTACTGGCCATTTATTTATTAGTCTGCTCACGTATTTTTAGTATTGCCATTGTAAGACGAAATAACCGGCCAATTGTTTTTTATCACTGTTTATGTTTTACTGTCGCACAAATTTACCAACTGTCGATAAAAAAAAATAACTGCCTATTATTTTTTTCAACTGATCATAATAACCTCTCGAATGTTTAAAAAAATAAACAACAGTTCAAAAAATTAGTTCCCATTACTTTTGTACCAAACTATAACATTAGACAAACAAAAAAACTAAATATATTCGAATGTCATGTTCAATGTCAATGAGACAATAACAAGTACATAATATATTGCTGCTACGGTATAAGAAAAATATTGAGATTAAACTAGGGACAATTCCTTATGATATCAACGATAATAATTTGAGCTGCTATTGCATTTTCCACTTTCGGTTCTTTTACGTCACAAATCGTGTTCGATTTGTAACGTAAAGCGCAGAAGCGCGGAGCTGTTGCTCACACGAAGTCCTTTAAGACATTTTAAAGGACAATGGGCAATTTTTTATGAATTCTGTATGTAAGACCTGAAATACAGCATGAGGGCGGACACTTCCATATTTAAAAAAATCACAAAAGAAAAATATTAGACCTTATCATTTTAATTCTTTTTATTTTACTTATTGGCACACTTAATTTTGTTTTTTGTTACTTCTGGTAAACGATATCTTACAGGTTCCGTTCTGGTCAATACATTGGGAAAGTCTTAATTTTCTGACTTCTTTATCTTGCAGGTCTGTGTCGATTTTGGCAATAGCAGACCAAATATTGTTCGCTGAACAAGACCGTTTGTGACCACAAGAACTGCCTCTTCATACATACCATAAACGAAATTATACTAAAATGACAAAAATAAAATATTCAATTAACTATATTTTGCAATTTGATTTTGCCCTCTTTTTTATATTTAGTTACATCACGTTACATATCAAAGCCTTGATTTCTAGCAGTAATTCTTATGGCGAGGTATCGTAGTAATAGTACCACAATTTAGTTTTTCACATTTTTGCTTTCTTTTTAATTCTATTTCTCTGATAATTTCGCAAAAAAAATTGAATATTTAGTAATTGTAAGTAATTTAATGATATAGGTAGGTGAAGTTTATAGGGAAGTTATAATACTTGCTAAAAAACTGAAAAGGGTACTACCTACTAATAGGTACATTAGAAGATTAAATTAAATTTTATACAGGCTCAAATTGAATTACGTCACAAATGTGATGGTATCGATAATTCGGTATCTAAACAAAACAAAAGAAAAACGTCTGTGGAATTCCACTACCTAGAATTTGACCTTTTATATTTCTTCGAGAAGTTATTTATTTTAAAACTTGCTACGTACATTCATCAATTCTATTACATAATCATGAAATTATATAATATTATTATCATTTTTTCTATTATTTTGTTATCATTCGTTGGCTGTGTAAGATCGGGAATTCGTGATCTCAAAGAACAATCCATTGATGAAATAAATATCATGTACTTTTCTATAGACATAGAATGACAATACTCAAGATAAAGGGTGTAAACAGACTCTTACCGAAGCCGAAAAGCACTTGTTCTCCCCGTCATTTCGATCATTTTTTTGGTCTAGTTACGGAGATATTGGGGGTCAGTTTTTTTTTTTTTTTTTAATACGTGTTTTTAATGTAAGATTTTTACTTTAAACAGTTCCAGGACCCCCTCACTATTCAAATCATCCATCAGCACAATGTTTTGAGTGCGTTACAATGAGTACTACTGTATAACGTGATTTTTCAGCCCAAAAAAAAAAAGTCGTTTCCCGGCACTAATTTTTGCGTAAAGTTACTTAGTTTGATAAACATAATGTTTGGTTGACGGCTTCGTGAAGTCTGTTTACACCCTGTATAACCCTAGAATCCGTGGTTTCGCTCGGCTTCAATATAGGCCTTTGACAAAAGACACTGCTTTATCCCCTTGGTAAATATCTGCTATCACTCAGAAATTAAGATAATTGGATGTCCTTTAAGATCACGATGCAAGAATAAAAAACAGTGAAATATTAAATTTGAATCAGCACGGCAAAATTGATTTGAAAGCTGCAAAGCGATCTTAATTTGTACCTAACTCAAAATAAGTGTTTTCGTAAATTATTTTTTTCAATTAGCTATTGGATAGTAAATAACGAAGAAAAGCTTTATCGGTTCAGATCTTTAACTGAAAATAATAGAAAATGGTTGACCAACAAAACTATTAGTCGTTTTGAGCTTGCAAAGTGTGTACAGAAATTGAATGCAAAGCTGCAATTTTTATTTATATTACCATAATGAAAGAATATTAGAATTTCAAATTTAATTAATAATAAATTCAACCGATACCGGTTACACATAGAACACACAACACAATACAAAATGCGATCAATATAAGAATAAGACTGACAACCTATAGACACCAGAAACTACGCAGAGTGCCTTGTTCCCGAAGGGGAGCCGACAGGAATCGGCTATTTAGGTGCCTTCGGGCCTGCAACCTAATTCAGAATGTATCTTGTTACCACTAGCTAAAGATATAATGCTCTGCCCTGCCGTATCTAGTGTATGCTGGCTTTTATAGTAGCGTTTCTATCTCTAAACGCAACTGCAAAGACCATGACTATTCTTATTTCGATCGCAGTATACTTATTTAAAGCATTTTCCAATGGTGTACAACCTGCCGTTACTATTATTAATATCAATAATCACTATTTGCTTTCTTTAATTTTGCTAATCTAGAGGTCGCTCGCCATTTGATATATTTAACGTAATTTTGCTAGAAACAGTATTAAATATATATTATTATTATTTCAACGATGGTTTTTGCATTGATACATATGAAATTTCTTAGAAAGGGTGCTACACATGTATTTGTCCGACATATTCGATTCGGCGGTGCGCGCGAATGTTCTGGGCCCCCGAAACATGATAGTAGTAGGAACAGTGGGTTTTTAGTCGGTTAGAGTCCGACATAACGGTCCTCTGGGGCGAGGGCCCCTGACGGAGGGTATTCAAGAGGATTTTATAAAGCAATAGCTATATAGCTTACTACAGTATAATAGAATGAAAGATCTCTATTTGTATACCAGATACAAATGAATATATAATTATATATTTTAAAAAATACAAAATATGCTTACTAAATGAATATTATTTTCATTTAATAGATCTTCTGTTAGATAATTAAATAAGGCGTGTATAGATCATCAAACTCAACAACTTTCTTCATGGGATCAACATCATGAACGCGAAAAAATAATCAACTGTCCCATACATTATTTCAACATCTACTCGACCAAATGTAAAACAATTTCGCAAAACACCACGCTTGCCAGTGCGTCATGGTTAGGCTTCCCAGATCTATATTTTTTTTTCGAAGAAAATTTCTGACATTTCCTTTTAGATTGTGCAGTACAATTTAGCAAAATTTATCAATTTTGTTTTACTAAAAATAATATTATTATTTTGCAATATACAGGAAACTTTAGAAATCCCTTCGCATTCCGGACATGCCGAGGGGAATGCGAGGGGAAATTTTTGCCGTATGGCAGCCCTAATCATGGTAAGTTTTCGTCGGAACCTCGTCTGTTTTTGAGCAAAGTACACCTTTCGCAAACCAACGAAACATGATACAAAAGATAAGTCACCTGTACCCAGCAGAGGGTGGAACAAGGCAGAGGAAGGAGGGTGGGCAAGTCAAAAAATACCTACTCCTTACTTGATATATCAATGCAAAAACCCCCGCTATTCGTCCTAAATTACAGCATAATTAGTAATCATCGCATTATATACGATTAACACCGAATAGCGCGCGTCGGGCAGTATCGGAGAGCGTTTTACAATGTGTTAAAGAAAACTGCAGCGTTTCATGAAATGTATAAGTGTCACATGTCTTGGAAATGTGAAAATGTCGGTCAAAACCACGAGATGCAAGGTATAGGTGTAAAATTCATGCAAATATGACATGCAACTACTGCTAACATGGTTCAATTTCCTTTACACATTGGAAATGCGCGCCGGCCGGTGTAGACCGTACTTTACAAACTACAAACTGGGTGTTGTGATGGATGTCAACGTCTCCCCCTGTACCCGCCCCGGCCGCGTCGGTCGCGGTCGTCGTGTTCGTTCTGGTAGCCCCCTCTGGACTGGTAGCCGTCCGGGGACTGGTAGCCTCCCTGATTGGACTGGTAGCCCTGGTTCTGCTGGTAGCCTTGGTTGTTTTGGTAGGGCTTTTTGTAGCCACCACCGCCGCCGCCACTTCCGCTGCCGCCACCACCTCCTATGAAAGAGGACGAACGTTCAAAATTCATGAATTCATTAGGTTCACCGGCTATTACCGAGAAACGAGAGTATAAAGGGTGTAAACAGACTCTAACTTGTTACTCTAGACCATAACTGGGAACCTTGTAGTTACGGAGATATTGGGGGTCAAAGTTCCAACTTTTTCACAAGTGTTTTTTTTTAATCCATGTTTTAATGTAAGTTAGTGTAAGAGTGCGTTACATTGAGTTCTACTGTAAAACGTGATTTTCAGCCCAAAAAAAGTAGTTTCCCAGCACAATTTTTTGCGTAACTTAGTTTGATGTACAAAATGCTTGGTTGACGGATTCGTGAAGAGTCTGTTTACACCCTGTAGTATACTCGCTTCTCTCTCGCTACTAAAAACGTGTTGTATCTTTGACAGGGTTATTACTAGGGCGCGAACTGTGTGAACAAGTAGCTTGGCATAGGTATACAACGAACTTGTTGAGGTGCTAATCTGAATCTGCAAAGTCTTATTATTTCGTACAAATAAGATCCATAAGTCGCTGGTTCAGATCCGGCTCGAAGGACCAAAAATGTAATGGAACAGTGGACAAATCGGAGTTTTTTTTTAATAGCCTTATATGGTACCCTCCTCATTCATCTGAATCGGGAGTTCCATTAGGTTTACATTATGACGTTACACATACCTTGATAACCTCCCTGATTAAAGCTGCCCATACTATCATACCCTCCTCCCTGGTTGTACCCACCGCCATGTCCACGATAGCCCTGGTCTTGTTGACCATGTTGGTTGAAGTTCTGGTCGTGCCCGTGACCTTGGTTGAAGGTCGGTTGGCCATGGTTGTTGTAACCACCGGGGGGCACCTCGTAGGTTTGGTAGTTTCTGTTCTGTTGTTGAGGCCTGTAAAATAATGGTGAAACTGGTAAATATTGGAGTGCAATTCGATAAACCTCCCCCTTTTGTTTTAAGACTTTTGACTTGTCAAGGACAATGCCTTAAGATAAACGCACACTTATCAGAGCCGAAGGAAGCGAAGGAGCCGAAACAATCGAATTTTAGAATTAGTTATATGAAATCCTTTGAAACTTCGCACAAAATACACAATATAACGATAGTACGTTTCGTTCGACGCGATCGATTCTTACGTCGCGGACAAGTGCGCTTCTACCTTTATAAATGACATAGTGACCTTGTAAAGGAATGTCCATGGATTTTCTTGCCCGTTCTTCTTCATCAAGATCTACGCTTTGGAATGGGCAACTACAGTACTTTCACAGTTATTGTGCCATTTTATTGCTGTCTTTATTTCGAAAATTCAAAAGTAACTGGCCTACTTGAAATAAATGCTTTGATTTTGAATTATGTTGCTAGAGTTAGCGTCATTCTCAAGTAACTTGCATTATGTGGAAGAACCAAAGGCCTTAGAAAAGTGTATTATTACGACCATGGTTATAACTTCGGAATTATAAGACTCTCAATAATGTAGCGTAAAAGGTACTTCCTGGATTGTGTTTGTGACATGAAATAGGTACTGAAGTTTACCTTATTTATTAACATTTCAATTGTTTTGTGTATTTTCCTGTTATATGAACATTGCTATTGTAAGCAATGTTTTTTTTTTACAAAAGAAAACATGTTTTGAAGATTGCCAGATATAATAAATGGGCGTTTTTTTATGTGAATATTCTTCAATTTATATGCAATTTAATAATATTTTAGCGGCTCTGATTACTGTTTCTAACGATAGCTGACATTTATCGGGGATAATTACCACTAAAAAAGAATGAATGTAGAATTGATTCATATCATCATCTGCTTAGCCTTTTCCCAACTATGTTGGGGTCGGCTTCCAGTCTAACCGGATGCAGCTGAATACCAGTATTTTACATGGAGCGACTGCCTGTCTGACCTCCACAACCTCTGAATTGATTCATATGTACCAAAAAAATACATCGAAGTAAGCAGGTATTATATAAAACGCCGTTTACCAGTGATGTTAAAATCACATTTATCATAAATATTATCAGAATACTAGTGCTGATGTTTACAAGATAAATATCTTGTAAACATGCTGCTAAATAATATACATGAGTAATACTATAGTAATCAGTTATTATCACATACTCTCATACTTGTTGGTACGAGTATGATAAATACGGTTTATGCCAATAAATACTTTATTTTATTTATGCTGGGATACAAGTCTTTTTAGCCTCCAAAGATTCATTTTTTAATTTAATAATTTTATTGTTACTTTGTATTTTTTTATATCCGTGTAAATGTCTATTTACATTTACATATATTCATACATAGTATTTTATATCCCTGTAGTTAATCTTAGTATTAAATTAAAATTATTTTCTGATATACACCTACTACTGTTTGGCTCTGTATCACCCAAAAGTTGACCGGTAGAAAATGGCTATGGCATTAAGTCGCGTCTGTACTTTGTGCTTGAAGTGTTAAGTAAATAAATATACCGACAGCGCCGCCAGAGATAGGTAGTGTTAGATCACTCGATGCTTTTGAGTTTTTTTTTTTTGACAAACCGTCCATCGTTTCCTTGGTCTTCCTTTCCCTCCATCCATCAACATTTATGTTCATCGCTCTTTTAGTCGCATACAATTCGTCCTCGGCTCATACTAAGCGAGGTCAGGATATACTAGATTTGCATAGCTTGATCTGCTATCGTGTGTACTACGTCGACAAATTTAGGCACTCATTAAGGGTGAAATCACATTTGCATGTACGGATGAGTTTTCGAGTATCTCTATGTCATTCTGTGAAGACGTCATTTGGTGGAGCGAGAGGACCGGTCGCAAGCATCCGCATTTGAAGCACTTTAACGTGCGATTGTTCCTCTCAGTTTAGTGGCTTACAATTTTAAGTGACAGAGAGAGAGCAAGATGCAAGAAAATGTGTGTATGAATGTGATTTCACCATAAGCCTTCGTCGTCTCACACTGGGCCGGTTTGTACCAATTCATGCTTTGACAGTTCATTTATATAAGCACACACAAAACACTTTTATTTTATTAATCTACCTTTAAATGTTATGGAAATCCCACAAAGGTACTTAGGAAATACTATGTCAGCTAAACTAAGTACCTACTTTGTACACACAAAAAAAAAATCAGTAAAAAAACAGTTGGTAAACTTTTTATTTCTTTGGATACAATACAATATGATAAAATAGTTTTTACAAAAATATATTTAGAGTGCTTTAATTCCGAGATTCATGCAACAATAGGTAGTTGAAACGAAAATATAATTAGAGTCCTCAAATTCCTAGAGTCATGCAAAAACAGTGCTTACACATAAAGAAATATATTTAGAGTCTTTTAGTTCCAAGGTTCATGCATATAGTGCATGTTCTGCGAGCTAATGTTCTGTAAATGCCTTTTAAACAAAAGTAGTCTAAACTGTGGCGCGCGCGGGTGTGCCGCCCATACATTTTTGCCCACTATCCTGTAACTCATCTACACTCATAATAAAATCCAAATCGATGTCCCGGGATGGCGCAAAAACTACTGCATAGATCCTGTTCAAATTTTGCACAAACATTCCTTATAGGCTTCTCCAAATGTTAGGCTATATATTATCCCACTACTTGTTAAGGGGGTGAGCAATATTGCATCATGTCCGCATTCTTCAATTGTTTGACGTTTCAGTCATGACGTGCATAATTTTAAAATAAATTAAAGAATTATCTGATAAATAAAGCGTATTTATTATACGGTCAATGATTATTTGAATGGTATGATAATGGTTGGATTGGTTGATTGGATAATGGTTTTGAATGGTTAAATGTTAAGAAGTTACCATAAATGTTAATAATAAAACTATACCAAGGGCTTGATTCATTAAGCGGTACTTCTGGACAAGGCATTGTTTCGAGGTTCCTGTCTCTGGAGTCCTGACCCTAGCTTTGACCCCGTTCCCAATACCAATGGCCTACAATTTATTGTATTTTATATTGTTTTATAAAAATATATCAAATATGTTTGGAAATAAATAAAGGAAACCTAACCTATTTCATTTATAAATATGTAATAGTTAAATAATGCTTAAAAGTAATATAATTTTTGTAATTTCTTTTTGCACACCTGTCATGGTATCATATAAAGAACTTTATATCAAAATGTCAACGTATATGTATATGCTACTCATATTGTGCAAATAAATAATTTGATTTAATTTTGACAGCGAGATCAGTCGAGAAATAACGGTGAAAGGTCTACATCTACAGCATACCTGCCATGATCTCCACCCCTAGAATGGTCCCCTCCTCTACCGTGATCCCCGCCCCCCTGACTGTACCCCCCCTGTACCCGACCGCCGCGTCCTCCACGACCCCCACGCCCCCGCTCATGCCCCCCCTGTCCCCCGCCGCCAGAGTTGTTGAAGGAACTGTTGGCGTTGTTTGAATGGTTGAATCCGCCCCCGCCCCCACCGCCGCGGCCGCCCCCTCGGCCTCCACCGCCGCCGCCCTGTATTATCGATTGTTCAGGATATTATTTATGCATTTTTGTTCAGGAACTTTTATTATTAGCTGACAAATGTGCGTAAATGCACCACGATATGATCTCAATATCGAGGATGCATTTACGCACAGAATATGAATCTTGAACCTTTATACTAAGAAAAAATAATATGGCATAAAACTCGAATAAAACTTTGAAAACCGCAATTTCTATAATATTTACTTAACATAACATCACGCCTGTAATCCTCAGAGTTAGGGAGAGGTATACCTAACAGTACATTCACGGTTCGCCACGTGTCGATATGAAGTCCGATGTAATAGGCGGGCGAGCATAATGCCATCAACCGGGCCCAAATCGTGAGTCCATGGCTGCTATTGAGCAATTTCTGAAAAAAAACCCAATAACACTGCCCAACGTGGGAATCGAACCCAAGACCTCATGGCCACCAATCGTGCTTGCGACCAATAGACCAACGAAACAGTCCAGTGATATTAGATACTATAGCCAAAATCTTTTCCAATGCCTATAAAACCGTAATTCATAAAATAGCCAAAAAACATCGAAATTCATCATTAATCAAGAACTTCTTGTTCTTCCTTTTTTTTTATTGTTTCATGTATATTAAGATGGTAAGTTTATTAAAACACTCACGGCAGTTCTTTGTTGCCAGGACGGCATCTCAGGAGGCGGGGGCTGCTGTTCGTTGGGACGTCCTCCTCGGTCTGGTACCTGTGAATAAAACATAATTCACCATTAACATTACTATATTATTTCGTTTACATAATTATAGGGACATAGAGTATACTTTACAGTTTGGCAAAATAGAGTATGGAAAAATGAGAGCGTTGTTAGCGACTTTCTGTCCACCCTGAGCAGTGATAGGCCATTACCAAGATTTTACCAAGTTACATTTGTTGACATTACCGAGTTTGACAGAGGACATGGTATTGCCAGGTAGGAAATATGTAGTTCCGCGTTTCGCCACCATCTAAACTTTTCTGTTGGCTGGCTGTACAATATAAAAATTGTTACAGAGCGCTTTTACAATATTTTAAAATCAATGGGTACAATGGCGGTTCTGTTGATTGACATTTTTAGTTTATCCTTTTACATAATTATTGTAACGGATCAATCAGATTTAGGAAGACTTCTACATCTTCTGGTGCCTCTCCAATTACTGAAGATTGGACATCAACTCTGAACATTACTCCTTGTCCTTTGCAAGGTGGAATGTGGTGTTACTTTTTTAAATATAATGCCAAAAAAAAACTTCTTTAAACTTAATTTAATCATACTTATGTACTTGTTGAATAATATCTTTGTTTACATCAGTCTGTGTGTCTGTACAGTCCCACTGGAAGTCTTCTCGACCAATAGCATCTGGACTGTTAGGAAGGCCGACAGTTTGACTTGTAACAATACATTACTATACTATGCTCACGTACCATTGATAGATCTTTGACAGTCGTTACAGGTAATCAGTGGCCCAGAAGTCTGACAGTCAGTCTTACCAAAGGTTGTGAAGGTTATATAGGTAGTCGCTCCATGTCAAAATACTGGTATTCAGCTTCATCCGGTTAGTCTGGAAGAGTAAAGGGATGCTAGGTAGATGATGGCACTGACCTGTCCAATAATAACTTTGTTAACATCAGTCTGTGTGTTTTTCCGGACAGTCGCGCTGGAAGTCTTCTCGACCAATAGCAGCGATGTGCGGGCGGCTAGGAAGTCGGCCAGTTTGATGTCCGGCTTCACTTTCAGATTCTCGCGTTTCGGACGGTAGGTTGATTGGATAACGTCTTTCTTTGTCTTTAGACGATCAGACCACTGTGGGGAAAAAACCGTTAAATTAATATAATTACAAGTTACAACATACATAACATCACGCCCCGAAGGGTTAGGCAGAGGTGTACCTAAGAGTACACCCACTTTTCGCTAGTATGTTTAAGTTCCATGTAATTGGGGGCGAGCCTATTAACAACTGGGCACAAATCCAGACTACGTGACTGCTACTGAGAAATTCCTGATGGAAAAACCCAATAACACTTTGCCCGACCCGAGAATCGTACGAAGGACCTTATGCTCAGGTGTTGTGCTTGCGACCACAAGACCAACGAGGCAGAGGTCATTTAATTACTGTGTTAAAATAACATTTCGCTACAAATGTGTAATATCTACACGGTCAAAATGTATGTAATAGCACATTTTTTTTTTTGTAAGTTTGTATGTACAATCTAGGACACTCCCGCCCGATCACCACTAAGCTCAATTTTGCTTGCACTCACAACATGAAGCGCTCTATATAGTCGGGCGGGGCGCCTCCGCATGATTCAAGCGATTGTTTTTTTAAATGATCTGGCGCAGGCCCGCATTTTTTTTTAAAACGATCTAGCGGTGCCGCCCAGGCCGCTACTGTACATACAAACTTTATAATATTAGTATAGCTTTCATTACTGTGCGTTAGGAATGTAGGTACCTCAAAACTCTGTATAGTACACTCAAGCCGAGTGATGAGCGTCTCCCGCCTCAGCCTGTACTCCTCATACATCTCCGTGAATGAGGTCTCTAACTGCTTCCAGTCTTTTTCTGTGATTGCCTTGTTGTATAGAGGCTTGCCTACTAGCTGGTCACCTGGGGAAAATTATACGTAGAGTGAAGAGGATTCTACAGCAATCAGAGAATGGTCTCTGATTGCTCCTGGGTTTGCATACAAAAAAAACTTTGTCTATGGAGACAAAGTTTTTTTTGTATGCAAACCCAGGGCCCTGTTTAGTAAAGCTGACAATTCGACATATAAATGTCAAAAAAAGACAAAATTGTAGAATTGTCGCGCTTAAGCTGTTTATTACAATTGACAAATATGTCAAAAATCGACAGGTGAAATCTTGACATATTTGTCATGTAAAAACGCGTTTAGTAAAACTCGACATATTATTTCAGAAAACCACGGTCTAAATATTTCTGACAATTGTCGGATTGTCGTGACAATTATGTCGAATTTTGATATATTTGCAAATAATTTTCCTGAAATTTTTCTTTAAAGCAGAAATCTGTAATTGAGAAGGAGAAATTGATTCTGCTTTTAAATGATCGTCGTTGCCTCCTCGTTTGTATTTGTTCACTGCTTGTCACTGCTCGATGTAAGTACCATTTTTTTGGAATAAACACTTTCTTACACCTTCAAAATTCAAAATATGATTTCGCGACAGAGGGAGGCTCCTGTCAGAATTGTCGGACAATTTTCTGTTTAATAAAGCAGATTTGACAAGTTTTTCACGACAAATTGTCACCTGTCGCTTAAACAGTTTTAATAAAAAATATGTCGGATTGTCGCGACAATCCGACATATTTGTGAATTTTCCGCCATAACAATTTTGTCACCCGTAAGTTTTATTAAACAGAAAAATTGTCGAATTGTCACTTTTTGACATATGTAGGCCTTGTCGGATTGTCAGCTTTAGTAAACAGGGCCCGGGGCGTAGCATACGCCCTGACGCTGTAGGCAAGATTTAGAAAGTGTTTGAAATGTAGTTTCAATGCCAACTTTACTTTTCAACTTCCTGCCCTTGTCTCATGTTACTTGGGGTCGGCGCAACACGTTTTTTTCTTCCATGCTCCGCGGTCAACCGTGACGCTATCATTTACACCTTTTTCCTTCATAACATTACTTTTGTGAGATGTACAGAAAATTTGCCATAACAAGATCACACAGTCTCGATTGACATAGAGAATTAGCGCAAGTTCTGGATACCATTAACACATTTATCCTCTGATTGTTTTCATTTGTATTATTACCTCTATAAACACACATTATTATACCTAACACGAGGTACAGCAGTACTAGGCTATCATCATCATCATTTCAACCGAAATACGTCCACTGTTGGATATAGGCCTCCCCCAAAGTGGGGTTTTACCATAATCGCCACGCTTGGCAGGCGGGTTGGCGATCGCAGTACGGTTGTTACAAAGGCACAGAGAACGCTGCTGCCCATTCTCTGGTAAGTCCTTTAGTCGCCTCTTACGACACCCACGGGAAGATATGGGATGGTGCTATTCTTTACGTCCGACACCATATGGTACAAGGCTATATTGACACGTAACCACCAACTTGATTTTTCAAAAGTGGTATAAAAATGGTAATGGTTCAAAAATGGTTACCGACCGGACCGTTTAAAAGAGTACCTTCTTTCTGTATGGTGTCCTTGAGCTTAGCCTCCAGCCTCGAGAACAGCATCTCAGGCGTGATGTTCGGAGGGGGCTTGTTGAACTTCAGGGCGATAAGGATCTCTTTCAGCGCTTTGGCTACTGGTGACTCTTGCTGTGGATATGCCATGGTTAGAAAAAATAATGTTAATATTAATATTGTAGAATTTCCCAGCAATTTTGAGTAGAAAATCACCCCCGATATACACAATGAATAGAATACAGAATAACCTGTCTGAACAAGCTAAAAGTGAAAAATAATGTCCTGTGCCTAAAATACTGGATATATTCGATTGAATTTAATTGTATACAGACTGGGAACATCATGAGGCATACTCAGTTTCATTTATTCTCATATTGTCGTCTCCATCTTGAACAACATTTATTTTTGAATGGTTCAATTCAAAACCTTCATTTAATTTCTGCCAACGGCATAAAACATTTTTTTCCTGCTATGCCAGGACAAATATTGGTTTAATGTTACAAATAATAGTAATTTATAACAAAGGAAGTTTTAGGCATTTATAAGCAACAAAAAATTAAAAAAAGAGGAAGAATTTAAAAAGAATTACCATCACAATCTCCATGCCAGCAGCCTGTTTCTCTTTGGGACAGTCTACATTCACCATGCGAGCGGCCATCAGCTCTGATATTAAGTAATCTAGCAGCAGCAGGCGATCCTCTTTAGTCTGGAGACGGGATGACATATGACCTGAAACAGTTTCATAATGTTAGATATCCTAAATACTATTAAATGAGCATTATTTGTCACATTCTCGAATACGGCACTAACAATTTCGTTGAAAATTGCAATACAGAACTATACGGGGCATAAAGTCGATCGAGCTAGGTCCTTATAACTGGGAAAATTCGTTTTCTCTATTATTACTCGAGCAGAGCCCCGTCGCCCAGGTACAGACGCCAGCAGGTCAACCGTCAAGCTACCCGAAACTGTCAGATTTCCCCAACCAACCTTGAACCTAATGCTTTAGAGTTAAAGTTGAAAATCGATTAAAGAAATTTGACAGATTGATGTACTTTAGAACTTATGTTAGCATTTATTTATTAACATAGGGTCGGCTTCCAGTCTAACCGGATGCAGCTGAGTACCAGTATTTTACATAGAGCGACTGCCTATCTGACCTCAACAACCTAGCTAGTACTGGGTAATACGATACCCCTTGGTAAGACTGGTTGTCAGACTTTCGGACCACTGACTACTTAACGACAACTACTCAAAGATCTACAAAAGACAGCCAGGACCAGCGGCTTAACGTGCTTTCTGAGTCACGGAGGAAACCCGGTATGTTATGGGTGGTCACCCATCCACGAACCAACCTAGGAAAGCGCGGCTTAAAGATCAACCCGAGCGGCTGTTATTATTTAGCCACAAGCTCTACGACTACCAATTCTTAGTATCAGACAGATTTATTCTTGCTTACACCTTAATACATAATTATGTTCAATGCTAAAGGTATTTAAAAGAATGACAGAGACATGATGATTTGTAGAGCAAGTTTTAGTCTTCCTTTACAGTCATCAGTATTATATATTTTTTTTACCTGACTCCTACATAGCCCAAAAGGAAGGTTATGTGTTTGATTGTCTGACATGCTGATACCATCTGACATTATAGTTTAAGATTAAATTAACCAAAGTTATCAGTACTTCCTAGTGATGATTGCGTGATATTTGAAACGGGAGAGTGGATGAAAAGAAACGTAACAAGTACTTCATAATGCATACCTGTAACCAATGTCTTATACGGACACTTTAACTCCTTCAAAAAGGAACTAAGCTCCAGTAAAAAAGAACTAGACTCATCAACATTCTCCATCATATTCACAGTCTCCTCCAGGTTGCACAGTCTTTTGATCTCTTCCGCCAGGATATGGATGAGTTTGGTGAACTCCAAGGACTTGGCACCGCCATCCAGTGCCTTGGCGAAGGCAGTCTCATCGGATAAGGGACCGTCATAGCTGGAATTGTAAATTGAAATACTTGTAGGTGTAATGTTGGTTAGATTTTTTTGAGTAAAGAATAATATTCATTTTGTAACATTATCTGCCCTGATTACGTGCCTTATTGGCAAGCAGTGAAAAAACCAAAAAAAAATTGATGAACATAGGAAATTGAGCCAAATTGCATGTTTCTGAAATCAGTATAAAATTAACTGATTTAAAGTAATGTAGGAAGTACTTCCAAAATATGTGTCTATCATTTTGTTGTAAATAGGATTATGAAATCATTGAATTGTTTTTTTGGTAGGTAATAGTTTTTTTGAATATGATAGATATTCAAAAAAACTATTACCTACCAAAAAAAAATAATTTTATTTTCATGATAGCTTTTTTTTCATTATTCATACGCTTATCTAGGTAACCGAATCTGAATAAGGTAAATAGGTTTTTACACAACAAATTTAACTATGCTTTAGCACAACAGGCTAGATAATAATTTGGTAACACAATTAAGTTCTTTTTTTTAATTTCATATTGTCTAAAATATAATATAGGTAGGTATAGCTAAAATAACATAAGTGCCTTCAACAAAATATTTTGAGGAATTGTGGGCTGTTGAACAAAATATTAATACTTACCATTAAGTGTCCAAATAATGAATTATTTTAGAATACTAATATTAAATAATATTATAGTTCCAAATATGTATTGGTAAGCAAAAATCTATTTGTAGCGTCTGATAAATCCTTCGCCAACGCAACAAGTTCAAAAAAAGTTAGCATATTGATTATTTATACAAGCCACGTTTTAGCTAATTATAAAAGCACTCAATACCAAGACATACACCTAGCATAATATTCATACGGAAAATAATCAATAGTTAAAATCTACATTGTCAACTTTTCGGAGAAATAATCATATCAACAAACATAATTTATAGAGGACTAAAATGGGACATTATAACCTAAAAACGTAATAACTTTCCTTACCCCAAATCGTTCAATGAGTCCAATATATCGTTTTCCATATTTATGGCAGTTTGCACAGCATTAGTAGGATTAAATAGTAATATTTAATGAAAATGAAGTCTGCCGGTAACAATTTTCAATGAAAATCTAATGTCAGATTGAGAATGCTGTAAAATGTCGCTTTGTTAGGGGTGTACATTTCAAGAACGCAGTAAAGCAGTCGAGTTAGTCGATTGTAATATTTTTCATAAATAATAATTGTAATTGTATTACATAAACTATTACTAAAGAAGAGGCTTGATTGACTAATTAGACTTGTTTTTCTTAAGGTGAAAGCGCCAGGGTAACCCGCGAAAATCAAATTTTCTTAAATTTTTCCCAATTTGCAATGTATGTTATAGTAATAAAAATAATAATGTATAATATTTATATGTAAATGCTTGTACCTGTACAAAATCGATTGTATACTTAATAATATATAAACCATTTTAAGCCACCCTTCGTTTGATTGAAAGCAAAACAGATGTGGGCCCAGTTAACCATTATCAATTTTTAAAAAGGGTGACTGGGCCCTGGTCCCAGTACCATAGAGGGCTGAGTAACCCCTAACTCGTCGGCTTCCGGTCCTACCGGATGCAATTGAATACCAGTATTTTATATGGAGCGATTGTCTATCTGACCTCCACAACCCAGTTAGTACTGGGTAATATTTATTTATTTATTTATATAATGCTGGGTAATATTTATTTATATCCCCTTGGTAAGACTGGTTGTCAGACTTTTTAGGCCACTAACAACCTGTAACGACTATCAAAGATCAACCAATGACAGCCGGGACCAACAGCTTAACATGCTTTCTGAGGCACGGAGGAAACTCGGTATGTAATGGACCACCCATCCACAGACCAACCTAGGCAAGCACGGCTTAATCTAAATATCGACCCGAGTGGCTGTTATTATTTAGCCATGAGCTCCTCATTGTTTAAAAATAATTATAGTAGTTTTTTAATTCTTTGCTTATTCGACTAAGTGGTATCCAAGGTACGGCAAAAGAAATCGGGGAAGGCAGCCTACCCGCTGGGAGGAAGAAATAAAGCTGACAGCTGGTCCAAACTGGAGGAGGGTACCGCGCGACAGACGACAATGGAAATTGTTAGAGGAGGCCTATGCCACGAGGCACACCGAAATTCGAGACATTTTGTTTTAACCATTGTAAGTGTAATTATCTGGTTTCGGAATAAAAGGCTTTATTATTATTCGACTAAACTGTTCACATTCGTGTTGAGCGCAACACTTATACGTTCATTTGAGCGCCATTTTTCAAAAAAGTATTGCAACTGCAAGATTTATTTATTTAATATTCTGTAGATGCCACTACTTTCCAGAAAACTTTGAAATAAGAATCATCGTCTAATAAAAAAATCTATTGTATTTATAGATCGGCTTAATCTCTAAAGATGGTGTTTATGTATCTATGGTAGAGAATGTCTCGACAGAATCAGCAGCAAAACATAGCACAATGCAGTAATTGTATTGTATTTAATTGGAAATGGACGGCGGGTTATCTGTATGGGTCCATACCCAAAATAATTGGTACACTGTTGCAAGTCTGTCGGACAACCAGTCTTCACAGTCGAGAAAAAGCTAGTCAGATGATGAAGACAATGCGCCATAGATACGTTTATCCTCAATATTGGAGTTACAAAGATTATTTATTATTCATTAGTTATTGTTTTCCAGTGCCATGAGAAATGATGTCATGCAGCCGAGTATAATAACTAACTTCTTACTAGCGCACCTGTTTGTCATGCAAACGAACTGTCTCGCAATAATTAGACCTTATACATAGTTTGTGTATTAATTTTATTACTAATTTATGTGAAATAACCGGCTTATTACCAACCGGATAGTATAACCATAATGTTCAACATTAAAACTTTCTGAATACAGACCAAAGAGAATTGTGAAACTTTTTGACGACGATGGTTTTAGTTTGCGATTAGCGATTCCGGTGAATTGAGAGATCTATAACTGGCAGCCGGGAACAACTGCCTGAGTGTGCATACCAAGATACGGGGAGGTCTTGGTAGGCAACCCATCCACGCATCGCCTTCGGCAAGGTAGTAAGTAAGTATTATTAATTACATAGGTATGACGAAATATTATGGAAAAGCGGAAAACTATGTTGCTACTTTTACCGTCTTCTGGACAACCGTCATAGCTAGGTATCCTGGTTTCTAGTATCTGGTAGACCAGGTATAAGTACTAATCGTCTAGGCATTCATATGCACATAGTATCAACTTCACAAGGACAAGGTTCATCCTTTGACTTTTAACTTATTACTTACTTTGAACAATAGTATAATATCAAATAGAATAAATCATCAAAAACTATAAAATCATTAAACGAAATGAAATGTTAAATGTAAAATTTAGGTAATTAAATGTTTAATGTGTTCTGTTCTTAAATTGTTTAATGAAATGTGTTTGTAAGGAATGGAATGTTAAGGTAAATAAAGGCTAAATAAATAAAATTATCAATTCATTTGAGATCAGCGCAACAGCGCAACATGTCTTCCACCATAGGTACTTACTTCTTGAATAGAAAATAAATTACAGTAAAATATTAATACATACTAATATAAAAGAATTTCTTTCAGTGTTAACTAGACCGAGTAGTCAAAACTAATTTGCACATAACATCTCACTCACTTTCATCACTAATTTATTTCAAAATTAAATTCCGTAATTCTTGCGTAGTTGCGCCATTAAACGCATAGAAAAAAATATCGTGTCTTTTGTTGGTTGTTTTAACTCTGGAGTTCCTCAGTAGCAGCCTGGAGGTTTTGTCACCTGTTGAAGCCAATAGCCCCACCCCACCCCTTTACATGAGACTTAAATAATGAAAAATCTGGCAGAATGTTCCAAAATGTTGATCAGGTTCCAATTGGTTGGCAACACTAGTAGGTACACCCCCTACTACCTACTCGTATTACAGATACCTACACTTCTGCGTACAAGTATGGTCTGCACCAAGGTCCTGGTTTGGTTTGGCTTTTTGATTGTCTATGCCATAGAACTTGATACGTTGAACTTGATAGCAGACTCTATGCTATCAAGTTCAACGCTCATTTAGCGCTCCGGTCTGCATTTCACCCGGTAATCTCGCGTTGTCTTGGTCGGCTACAGCTTCCGTAAGTCCATTAGATTTCTCTGTGTACCTACTTTTTACTACTCTCAATCGAGACCAAAACGGTCTAACATTCTGACAAAAATGCAGTATCCTTTTTTTTATGTTTCGGATGGGAAATCATCAAATGACTTCTCCCGCTCTGGGCAGAGCAGAAGGGAGTGTCAGACTTGTACTGACTAAAACCCATCCATGTTCCGTCCTTGCCCTCTGTGTTCCAGGGCCGCGGTATCTCTTTCGACCAGTCTCGCAGCCCTGGCAGGCATCGGCCCTTGCGGGCCCCTCCCTGTAAATGCAGTATCCTCACTGACAGCAAAATGCCAGAATGGCATCAATCTAATGACTGAACGGTGCGCGGTGATCCGATGCGATAGAGAACCAAAGTTGTAGACATAGCTCACAAAATAAGCAAGCTGAAGTAGCAAAGGCCAACCCTTTGCTACTTCAGCTTGCTTGAAGTAGCAATGGCCATATTAGCCAAACTGATAACCGTTGAGGTAGACATGTTCTTGAGTGAAAACCGCAAATAAGCAAACGTAAAGTGGGATGCCCACGAATATGTGGGGCGATAATCTTCACAGTGTGGCTGGTAGCAGCTGGATGAGAGTTACCGAGATTCGAGTAGAATGGCGTGCAATTGGAGAGGCCTATGTCTACCAGTGAACTGCTGTATCCTGATGATCATGGTAATGACTGGAATGATGGCTAGCACTAATAAAAACCACTAAAAATTTTGCCAGCTGTAGAGATACAGGTGTGCTTCGAGTTTCCCCCATACTTTATTGTGATTGCGCTCATTGTATTCAATAGCTGCGCGGCCCATTGAAGGTGTGTTTACGCCGCATTCCATTCCGCATTTTGAATGGAACGCAACTAAACGCAGCATAGTTATAAATTGTGGTTGTTGCTGCACCTGTGCTTTGTTTGCATTGTTGATCCGCTCGTCTGCTCGTATTGATTTCTCTTATTGTCATTTTTATAATAAATCTTAGAGTGTTCATAGTATCGACACCATTGTAAGTTGTAAGAAACGCTGAAGAAAATTTGCTTTGTTTCAAGGAAATACCTAGTATCACGCAAACCTGTACTCCGCGAAAGGTTACGCAGATGTGTCTTTACATACAGACTTATAGAATAAGTACACCCGCAATTAGTGCCAGATACGTAATAGGGGCGAGCTTATTGCTATCAATCAGGCACAAATCCAAACTCAACGAGGAACAAACAGAAATTCCTGATGGACAAGTCAAACAGAAGGACTGTTTGACTTGTCCATCAGGAATTTCTGTGCAAGCGCGACTGCTAAGCAGGAGCTTAATTCAAGACAAAAACTTTGAATAGGCGGTCTATGGAAAAATATCGTTGTAGCTCATGAAGAAATGCGTAGACTTTGTCTTTGGGCCCACTCTTTCTCACAAAGGCCTGAACCCCAGTATTTCCCAGTAATGGGATGAAACGTAGCAAGTACACTGAGCATGAGGTCCTGGGTTTGATTCCCGGGTCGGGTAATATGTTATTGGGTCTTTTCATCAGGGTTTTTCTCAGTAGCAGCCACAGAGTCTGAATTTGTGCCCGGTTGATAGCAATAGGCTCGCTCCTATTACATGGGACTTAAATATATCTGGCGAACTGTGGGCTGCCTAACCCTTCGGGGATTACAGGCGTGATGTTCTGTTATATTATGTTTGTATGAAATGGATTACATGCCAGCCATGCAATCCATTTCACACAAACATAACATAACATCCAGCATCACCATCAACATTCCATTTTTACTCAAATTTAAACAACTTGAACCATAAAAATCAACTAACTTCCTTCTTAGAAATAACGTACAAAATGTGTTGACTACCATTACAAAATGATTTTGTAATCACGGGTAATACTGAGAAAACCAGTAATTTTGAATATTTTAGTAATATTTATCTATAAACTAGTATATGTCTTGTGTCGGGCAGGTTACGGTGAGTTACGACTTGATGTTTTATTTATTAATAGGATATTTATTATGCTTATGTGGCTTGTTTATTAGCCATTATGTAGAATTAAATCTATATACAATATACATAATATACATACAATATTATAAACCTCAAGAACTACTGGTTCGAATCGAAAAATTCTTTTAGTGTTAGATAGCCCATTTATCGAGGAAGGCTATTGGCTATATAACATCACGCTACGACTAAAGAGGTTGCAAAAACGGGGAAAATTGTATTTTTATAATAATTTCACGCGGTCGAAGGCCGTAACAGCTAGTTATTGTTATAATTGATGAGTTGAGGATTACAATAAAAAATTGTCGTCAAGTCATATCACAATTTTATTTGTACCGAAAAATCTTAATTTACTCTATGAATGGGTTGAATACGGTCAAAAAATGAAGTAGGTAGATCTGGTTAGGCACCTACGACCTAACCTACCTATCTCTGTGTCTATAGGTATACTTGATGATCCCAGAACCTGATCCCGATAAAAAAGACGATTATGTAGCTACATCTCGGATCACAACAAACTACGCGCATACATTTAATACATTACCGATATTCGTATACATGTTGTATATGTATACATGTAGTGTGGGGTGTGTGCATGTGTGAGTCCCGCACCACAGAGTGTGCGTATGATACCTGCCTGCGCTCGCGCTCGCTTCTCAGTTCTCACAGGTGTGTATGTGCGTTATTGTGGCGAGACCATGTGGTATTTTAATGTTAAGTGTTTGATTTTTAGTTTCAATTCTAGGTTCTTAAATAGTGAAAGAAGATCTTAATCCAAAAGTAAAAAGATATTAAGCCCTGAACTGTATTTTAATTAAAAAAAAAAAACGAATTTGATATTTTTTTTGTATTTAACTGCGCTCTTGCTAAGTCGTTGATTTTGAATTTGTTTAGTCCTTAGACTAAATTTGCCAACAGTTTGCCAACCGAAAACTCAATTTGTCCCACCAACTTTAAAAAAATAAATACTTATTAAAATACTTATACGTGTACCCGCCGTTCTAATGCACACCCACCGGCTGTCAAAACACGTTCTCCACACACGCTCTCTGTCCCACAATCACAGCCTTTTCACAACCGAAACGACCGATCTACTACGAAAGAGAACGAACGTCCACAGTCCACCGCGCAGGCTGACGCGGCGCACGTCTTTACCACTGCGCAAAGAAAAAAGTTTTACAACGCATTCCGAATTCGAAAAATTCAAATTTTAGGAATGTGATCGGTGTCCGTCGTCGAACCATCTATGTGCCATATACAGTGATGTTAATTTGTGTGGATTAAAAATGGGTGTTTTATTAAATTTGGTTTTATTTGTGACCGTTTTGGTGCCTAGTGTTTTTGGCCAAGAGGCTGCGGCCTGCTATGGAGCTGGCAGCGTCGCTGGCGCAGCCATCGGTGCTTTTATTGCTGCACTTCTTTTGGTAGCAGCCGCTTACTACCTGAGGAAACTGTATTGGAAATCACGGAAAGGTACGTGATTTATTCCTAAGTTTTTTTTACGCGAAACGCTTGCGGCGCTTAATGATGAGTCGGCGGCCCACGTATTTCAAACTTGGAATTATAATTCAACGACCTTTGCCTTTTTTTAGTTGTCTGTATTGAAAAAAAACAGGTTTATTTATTATAGTCAAGATGGCGAACAAAAACGTAATTGAACTTATAAAAATAACGAAATCGTAATCGCACATCCGTTTAAACAGTTCTCAAGTTACTGTTCAACGTTTATTGAATATGTATGACTGATTTTAAGGCTAAACGTGATTTAATTGCGAAATATTTCTAAAAGAAGCTGGTTACATATAAACTGTTTTGAAATAATACCTTTTAAAGGCACAGCAACGAAAAGAGACAGGTTTTTAAGTGTCCTAATATTTTAGTGATTAACAGTCGAATAGGCTTCAATTGTGAGTTGTGACAGGTGTAATCGACCATGAGAACAGGTTCTGCCCTATGTTGGTCAAGAGAGGTAGGTAGGTACCTATTGGCCGATTGGCCCAAAATGTGAACGGTAAAAAATGGCCAGGAATCGTGATACACAGAAGTGCCATCTGAGTTACGTACTAAAAACAAGCAGCAATAAATGTGGTAGGAATCTGTGTAGGTATGTAAATAAATTAGAGACTCGTGGTTCTAAACAACTGCATTGTAATTAACAGGCAAGTTCCAATAGATCTCAGACACATCACATAAATTAATCAATAGTTCTACCAAATGCAGTTGACAAAAAAAATAAAATCAATAAATTCAAATACCTAAACATTTGTTTCTAACAAAGTACTTACCTAAGTAAGGTAGGGTAAGTTATCTTTGGTTTTGTTCTAAGAATACCTAATACCGGGTCATAACTTGATAAATTGCAAAATCTCAAACGATTTCAAGTAGGTAAAAAAACAGATTAAAAGTAAAGTATTTTTCTCTAGATCAGAAATCTGTTTGCCGCAAGTTTGCGGTATTCGGAGAATTCTGCGGTTTTGATTATCTCAAAGACAACTAAGAATTCCTAGAAAAAACCATAGAAACTTTAAAATAAAAGTAAGGAAAGGCAGGCAATACCTACTTTAATCCCAGAGGCACCATCAAAACTTTCTTTGGCAAAGGAAACTAATTAGCACCAACAATAGCCATTATCGATGCGCAAAGACCTCTTTAAAACATCTACCTTGTCTATGCACGGCGCATATCAAATGACACTCATGTCAGCGGAGTAAGCACTTTCACGATTTTCACATGCTAACGACGGTGCCGCAAATCAATCATTAAATTGCTGCAAGCTTACTGATTTTAGCGCTGATCGTCCGATGTTTTAGTTTTACCCTTTTTTCCTTGTGCTAATCTGTTGTTAAAGAGTTTTTTATAAGAAAAAAATGCAAGATAATCGCTTTTTGAAAATGGTGATTCTTGACAAGAATATCTTGCTTGAACGACTAATTAATATTAATATGAAATTATTATTCATTAGCAAATGGCCCATCTATAAAAGAGATAACTTCTAGTATTTGGCGTAAAAAGCGTAGGAATGCTTAATGAGGCAGAATCATAAGACACAAATCTGGTTTCTCGTAGATCAAGGCTAAGGCAAAGGTCATGTGACAATCGTTCTGGGTAGTATTAGCGAACCAGAAACTCGTATAGACAAAGCTAAACAAAATGTTAAAATTATTCGCACTACAGAACATTGTTTTTTAAGTCCGTTTGTAGTGCTATATGGTTCAGTTGTCGCGTCGCCATAGTTTGAACTAATGGACAACTATTTACACATCGCCATCCTGGCAAGGCAATGTTATTAAAGCAATAGTATTCAAACATTTTCAAGACTATGTTATTAGAAGCGTCTCCCCCCAAGTCTCCACATAACTGGCTCATAAACTTTTTCTAAATACCGTCTTTGGTCTTCTTATGTGAGCTAAATCCCAAATGCGTCGACATTTTTGTGAAACAGTCACATGTCTGGCATCCACAGTCCACGGTTATGATGTGACCTTTTAAAATCAAATCCAAGAAAACCTTTCCGAAGGTTTAATATCTATTTTATTGCTCTGTTTAGTGAAGTAGTAAGTTAAAGATAGATATACGTACGAGTACGTGTTATGTTCATGTAGAAAAGACGAAGTACCGCATTGCTATTTTCTTTAGAAGAAGACCAAAGAAAAGAAGAATAGATTATGGAAAATATGAGGTGGCTAGAAAGAGAGTTAATATAGATACGTAAAAAGATATGCTGCACAGGCATCAAATAGGTACATTGAGAAAATAGCATAAGGATGATGGCGAATTGACGACACTGCTATAGTATCTTGTCAAGTATAGATTTCATAATTATTATGGTTGATCGAAGGTCTGACCACAAGGATCTGAGTCAAATCACAGACGTCATTGTAACCGCAATTGTCTAGGCACAACGCCATCAATATAAAGAAAACACACCTGCGTTTCATGCAACAGGAATACTCAGAAATGTAGATGCCTTTGAATGCTTCTAGTCTTTTGCATTTAAATCTGTTCTGACTTTGTAATATTAAACTTGTGGGAACTTCATTATTAGCAAACCTTTAATCTGTTCTTGTATCCACATTAGGATAAGGAGGAGTCTCTTGTAACTTGAAGATAAAGGCCTTCGCATTATAATGTCAATATTTAGAAACTTTTTAGATCCGCTCTGGTTAAAAAATTAATAAGAATACAGAGACAGTCGCTTAAAAGTATCCCTAATAGCTTCCTCTATCCTTTTATGTGGCAACAGGTAAACAATTTAGTTTATCTTTAACGTTATCTGGGAGTTGAGACTCCAAAAACCACTTTTAGAACAAATCTTCTCCATACTACTCGATCTTTTCTTTCTTTGGATTTCCGTTACACTAAGTACTAACTCTTGTCTGCCTAATGGCTATGTTAATATTCTATCTACAAAACTTAATTAAGATTTCTACTCATTTTAACCTTGTGGGGACACTTAAGACTTTCTGATAACATGCTTGTAACTACAGAAGCCCTCGGGTGACCTACTAAGCTAAATCTTTCCCGCCATACTCAGCCATACTTGGCTATACACGCAACACGCATTCAAGCGGAGTATCTTTGGCTTTCAATCTATAACTGTACCTACTATTTATTGGCTTCTTCTGATCGTTTTTTATTGGAAATTAAGGTAAAATTAACCTAATTTTTGCAATCTAAGAGTTAGAATATCAGAGAACGTATAAGCAGCTCATTTTTCCGTTGAATCGTAAAGGGTTATGCAAAGAAGGGTTGGGCTGGCAAGGTCGAGCCCTTTCCTGACGATGTTAAAAGGTATTTGGGAATGCCTGGAAGGTTTTGGAAAGACCAAGACAGTGCTATCATTTGCGGCAGTTGATTGATATGTACCATTTCAGACTCGTTGCATATATGCGTTATTTGGCCAATCTTTACGAAGAAATGCTCCCCGACAGCCCCATCCAGTCTCATTTATCACAAAATAGGCTCAGTATCAACAAATTCTACTCCTAAGTACCTGTAAACATTTACGTTCGAGTGAGGATTAAATTCCACCGGCTACGTAAAGGAAAAAGCCTTAACAACACAATGCGTAGGCTGCCTAGTGCTTGTCGGCCATTACTTACAGAACCATGCTATTAAACTCAAGGGTATGTCGTAGTTATGGTCGCTTGATAAGTGATTGTTCTTTCAGTATTGTCAAACGCATCATTAATGTGGTCATAACTTTATAAGATGACCTTAAAGTACATCGTGTTAGTTTGTGGTGAGCTATTCATCTGATGCCTTTATGCAAAACACTGCTTGAAGATTTAAGATTTTGAAACTGTATTTTCTTGGAGCCCCTACTTTTTTGACTGTTGAGGAAAATTTTTGATAGACTCAGCTAAACAGGTTTATTTGGAGACAGACACCAACAAGTATTGCAACCTGCAACCTCTTCTGGAAAAGCGATTTTGATTACGACACTAATTTATTGTACTTTTTGGGAAAACCCTATGTCCCCTACGCTGTTATTAGCAGAGAGTAGATACTTCCATATGCCACAATCAAATCATTTCTGTTTCCCACGGCAAAACCATCAAACAAGAACTCGTGTAAGTACATACTTTAATAGTAAGTACGCAGTCGGATTACCACTCACAATAGGTAGGTATTTAGCGGTAGTTGCGTATTAACATTCCGTAGATAAGACAAGTAGACTGTGCTTTTGTTTTAATCTGTGGTACGAAGATAATAAGACCGCGGTGTAAAATTTTCGGAATCAGTTCTTAAAAGCTAATATTTCTAATCATCATCATTGGGAGTCTTGTTCCACCCACTGACTTTCAGACTGTCTCGTAGGTCTAGTGATCGCAAGCGCGACTGCTGAGCATGAGGTCCTGGTTTTAATTCCCGAGTCGGGCAAAATGTTATTGGGTTTTTCCATCAGGAATTTCTTAGTAGCAGCCACGGACTCTGGATTTGTGCCTGGTTGATGGGATATGGGACTTATGTGGGTGTATTATTTAGGTACACCTCTGCCTTACTCTTCAGAGATTACGGGATGTTATGTTATATTGTTCCACCCACTGCTGAGTACAGGTCTCCTGCCCTTTGTCCCATTATTCCCTGGTCTTGATCTTCTGAATTCTCCCTTTCAGCTGGTGAATTTTTTTAGGGCTCTCCGTAACTTGTGTTTTACTTCCAGTTAGCTACAACTCTGTCAGCCGTAGTCTCTTACCCTTCCCTTTTTCTTTTCATCTCTGGATTAAACAATCACTTGTCTGGTCCTCAGACTTTTTCACCATCAAATTAATCAGCTCGATCATTTGCAGTGGATTCAAGCTATGACGTAGGTAATTAAGGCTTCATTTTCCTACTCGTTTCTACCTGAGGCCTGGGGGCATCCCGTACTACATTAAAGATTACGCTTTGCGGTTACATAGGTGACAAAAGTAATAATGAATACCTTACCAATTCAATTTTGCCACCGCCATTTCGAAAACAGGTGAATGGTGAATGTGAGCGAAAATGTTAATTAGGTTAATTTTAGCTAATTGATAAACCGTTTTGAAAGAATTTCAGATGCCATCGTTTATTTATTGTTTACTGCCGCAAATTAAATTTATGAAAAAAAAGTAAATGACTGACAGTTGACGGACGGACTGACGTGATGGACTGACGGTTGACAGCTGAGAATGGAAAAAAAAAACGTGTTTCGACGACCCTAAGTAACATGGTAGGTACAAGGACAGGAAGTGGATGATGATAACAATAAGCCCAGAAAACTAGGATTTAGTATACGTATATTTTTAACATGGCCTTAGTCCAAAAATTATAAGACCACAGAAACTCAAAACTTGATTTTTCTGTCTCACAACCGTCTTTTACAACATGAACGGGAAGAGAGCAGCTAGCTAATCGCATGCTAGACACAACGCCACAAACTGACAGAGAAAAATGCTTTATTCACGCATTCCAATTTCCTTTTCCCGAAGACAAGTTATAAAGTACTTTTGTACAAGTACATACAGTACTACATACTTGTATGTTATAAAAAAAAAAAAAGTTTTTGTTTACATCGTGCGTTTTTAAGTTTCACGCAAACGTGTTTTGCTGTTGACACTTACACATGAAACTTTCATTATGGCGTTACTCCGTGTTACTTAGTGGCCTCTTGAACCGTCGGAGAAAATTAAACTATACTGTATCTCCTACAAAGTAAGATGGCTTTTCTGTAAAACTACTAACACCCGTATATAGATACGGGTGTTAGTAGTTGATAATTTTGATTAATGAAATAGAAAGAACAAGATGCACTCAACTTAAATTTAGTTTAGTTTGTAAACAAGGGAATCGGCACCAATGCCACTACGCTACACAGACGCTGCACCTGACCGCAGACTAAAAACTCACGGCTGTTCTCCTAAATTCGCATAAATTTCCGGCAGTAAAGGGCAGTCAAGACCCGTCATTATAAAAACCCTTTACTTTTAGTACCACTAAACAAAATTACACCATTTGCGTAAAGAAAGCAGCATTTTTGACGTTTAATTGCCAAAAAATAAACAGTCACTATTTATGTTATGTATGAAAGAGAAACGTTTGTGCTTTCTCCAAAGTAATATATCATACATGAATGTTGTTGGATAAAATAATAATCATAAATGTATACGTGTTTATTTTAGTAATAATATTATTTTGTCAAATCAATAACTTAAAGCTATGGTGAAACCACAGACACAGTCTATTAACGCTGCCTAAAACTAATATGTACAAAATAAATACATAATGTGCCCAAGGGCTGGCTTTTACTTTGGCCAGAGGCTAAGTGTTGCCATACAACGTGGCAACGCCGCCAGTCTCTTGGGCACATTACCATCTGACAGCGTTGAGGAGGAGTTTTTCGATGCCCTTTTATAGTTTGTTGTTAGTTTATCTATTGTAATTTAATAGTTTTTAATTATCAATGTATATAGTTTAATGCATAGTCTACATTAAATCGTAGAAATTGATAGATAATGTTCTAACGAATTCAGTGACGGTCGACCACTTTTCAACTTTATTATTAAGGGCATATAAATTGTATTTTATCATATTTATGCTAGTCTGTAAGGTATAATATATGTCTTGTGCCAAAGTTGCCTTAAAATAAAATAATGTTATGTTATAATATAAGGATTACAAGGTCGACCGTTAGGGTGCGTCCTCACTATGTCGTGACGACATATTATCGTGTCGTTTAAAGTGCCGTGGCTTGTGTATTTAAATGGAGGTGTTCACATAATATAGGACGACACGTCTAACTGTCGTCCACGACTAAGTGGAAACGCGCCCTCAGTGAACTCAGTAGTATGTCACACCAAGTTTGACAGTTATGATTTGAAACTTTCGCTTTTCGGAGAGCTTAAAAGTAAGAAACGGATTTACTTTTTCTAAAGCTCTTTTCTGAACTACAACCAATCACCGATCCACCACTGCTGAATCAGAGCCACTCCTACAGCCCAACAACCAATTATAACACCCTTAATTTCATGTGTGTGGGAAAGCTAAATAGTAATACTTTCCCTTAAAGGTTGCCTCACTCCGCCTATGTATGATGTAAGTTGACGTAAACGCGGTTGAATAGTTACTATGGGTCTTCACTAGTCACTCGCACGTAACTGTCGAGTGTGTGTCGACGGTGAAAGTTAGATGAGTTACCTTGGGAACAGCCTTTGTTGTGTACCTGGAAGCTGCCTTTGTACTCTTACTGGGATACTGGGAACTTTGATAGTACAGATTAGTTGAGGCTTAGACAAGCGGGAATCGGTTGCAAAAATTAAATTAAATTGCACTTTATTTCAGACTACAATTGATACTTTTGTTCGTATGTTAGTGTTAGTAGCAATGGTGGTTAGTATTGTTAGTGTTTACAATTTTATTATTTACTAGCTGATGCCCGCGGCTTCGCCCGCGTGGATGTCGGTTAACGCGACCAAAAGTAATCAGGAAATTCTGATCCCGTTCCCGCAACTTTTTTACCGACACTTCCAACAAATATCATTATATTTTAGCCATATGTATACAATGTATACAAAAACTTGACAAATTATATACTAAAACCATTGACTAAAACTTCCTCGAGAACTACTCTATCCAATGATGAAAACAGCATGAAAATCGGTGCAGTAGTTTTTGAGTTTATCGCGAACAGACAGACAGACGCGGCGGAAGACTTTGTTTTATAATATGCAGTGATTCAGACCTATGACGGTCCCCACGCAGTCTCTGGAAGGGACAGTCTGGTCTGGCAGCAATCACCTTCTAAATGCTGTTGTCACTACCATGAAAACGCTGTAGTAAGGAGGCTGCTTTTCTTCTTGCGCTTGATGGCATGGAACGAGGATACCATCTGTGAATATTCCCGAAGCGCTACAGTGCCATGGCATTCCCAATTAGCATCCTGAAGGTGTTATTAAGTTATTTGACAGTAGGCTCGTCGCGTGTAGGACACACACAGGCCGCTCGAGTAGAAGATGGTTACTTTGACGTCCTGCGTTCCCTTTCGCGTCTCAAAGAGTTTAGTACTTCAGCAAAGTCTTTCAAGAAGATTAACATCAGCTTTTAATATTTTTGATAGATTATGTATCCAATAATGAGAATGAAAAATCACAAATGTCACAAATGTGTGTCTTTCGTTGTCATTATGATTATTGCTAGAATGTCATTTTGTTAAGGCCCTCAGTAGAAACTTTATCTAGCACGTAAACCACGAAAACTGTTACAAGTACCCCATAACTGCACTGTCAAGTTACCAACTACATAAGAAGAGGTCTTATTGGAACACCAATTTATTATGATAAGTATCATCGACATAAATAAGACTGTTTATTTGTTATCTGTAGAAGACAGGGTTGCCACCAGTAATTAAAAATAATGGCTTAAAAAATACAAATAATACCTGCGAAACTTCAGAATTCGTAACGTTGCAAAAGAATACGTAATAAATGACCGTAGCTATTTTTACTGTCACAAAAAAGGTTTAATTTAAAAATTAAATACCATTAACTATACAATTTATAAACTGGTTAACTATTTATACTTATCCTCGTCTAGTGCAGTCCTTCAAAGGTAATATAACTTGCAAAAAGCCTGTGTTTATGAATAATTGAACGGATTAAAGCGAAGCGCACACGATACTAAATAATTATGGATGAGCTATGTTTTATTGAAACCGACCTCTGTGGTGGCAACCTCGATTCAATGTTTGGTTCACGTTTTTGTTTATTCACGAAGTAAATTAATGAAACAGTGTTTGAAATTGGAACTTTCATGCTGGCCTTTTGAAAAAAGCAAGGAACGAACGTCGCGTGCTAGCTATTAAGTTTGACCACAGATAAAAAACCCTGGCATAACCTTCCTTCAGGAATAAGGTCGTAAGAGTCTTAATTCTTAAGATTTAAGAGTTTACTTTTGTTATCAGTAATATGGTAAACTGTGCTTCAATCTGTCCTAAACTTAAGTTATATGTTATATGGCAACCTTTCGCATTCATTATCGTATTGATGGCAAAAATATGTAAAGGTACATAAAGTAGACATAGACATAGACGTTCTTGAAAGGTTACCAGAATATCCCCAAATATTTAACTGAAAGGTGTTTATCCCCAAATGTCCTCAAAACGTCAATAAAATACCGTAATGTCCAACACCGTAAGATGGCGCGCCAAAAAATAAAATTATACGTCCACTGCATCCTTCAGTACAAAAAAAAACTAAAACAGTTTCGCCAACTTAGGTGTACAGGCTATAAAAAAAGAAAGAAAAGGACCACTTAAAACAGAATGCGGAAAGAAAATGCAATAATAAGCAGGCATTCCGTTTGTTTTTATAAATGGACGAATAAGCCAGCGGGCCACTGAATGGAAAGTGGTTTTGCCGATTGTAGGCGGATACCTGCAATATTAAATGGTCTGAACACTCATAAAATGGTGTCGAGAGAAATATCAACAGAGTGTCAGAAATCTAAATAAATTGTTGATCATACTGCATTGGTGATCAAAGTGATCATCAATAATCACGTCACTATCGATCGATTATAAAATCAGCATATTTTGACTTTTCTGTCTGAGGAGGCCTATTCTAGCCCCAGCAGTGGCAGTACGCTGATTTTTGCTTACGCATTTATTTTTGATCGTTCACTAGTTCTTGCCCGCGACTTCGTTCGCGTGGAAATTTTGATGTGTATATGTGAGGAAAAAAAGAGCCTATGTCTTTCCCCAGGACACAATCTATCTCCTTTTTAAATTTCATTACGATCCGATCAGCCGCTTAGTCTTGAAAAGTTAACAAACAAACAGACTTACTTTCGAGTAATAATTAGTAAGGATTTTTCACTGGTCTACTGAACCTATCTATTCTGTGACCAAAGCACGTTGCCTTATTGGGATACGTCCTATTACATCTGGCCGGTATCACAGTTATGTGGCTGCTTGCTAAACCGAAGAGTAAAACCTTTTTTAGTTTCGTAATGCAAACTCCTTGGTTTTAAATTCAATGTTTGAGAGATTTTTATTGTGGGAAGGACAGAGGTAACTGAATAGCTGTACAGAGATATTTTTTGCGCGGGGTGGCCAAAATTGGATCGAACACCGCAATCTGTTTTTTTTTTTTAAATCCGACAATTCTTTACCAATGACGCCCCCCTGTCAATGAGATTCAAGCTCTAAAAGATTCTTGTATGTTTTTATCAGATAAGATAGTTGAAGTGAATGTTTTTAAGTGGCTTATTCGTTGTTTACTTGTTTCGGCCTTCTACTACATTCCATAGTTGGGCAAAGGTTAGCACTATGGCTTGAAATTATTTCGGTCCTTGCGTCCAGCTCATCACGCCATGTTTTGTAACGCCTTCTGGCTGTATCAGGGCTCCGAATACTGGTTATATTTTGGCCCACAGCTCTTTGGGCATAAGGCAAACATGTCCATGTGAATAGGAACCACATATTACCAAGAAATAAAATACATACGAAACATACATAAACTCACGCCATTTTCCCAAGGGGGTAAGCATAAACTAGGAACAGAACGCCACATGCTACGATTCTTACATACTCGTCCACGTTTATGCATCTGGCCATCTACACACATTCCATGCATTTCAAAACAACAAAACAAAAGACAAATGAATGTTTGGTTGCGTTCTGTTTACAAACACTGGAAAGTTTGTAATCTTTCACTGCAGTAAATCCAACGAGATAACGATTCGATATCGTTTGGGTATCGTGTCACGGTTCAGATTATTCACTAGCTTATTGAAGTTTAGGGTGTGGGAATATGATTAAGTGTAGCGATAATTTTAAACCGGAAAACAACCTTTGTTTTTTTTTTGTGCCACAAAATTATTGATATCAATCTTTAATAGGTAGTCAATGAACATTATACTTCAGTTCCCACAGCTAAAGAACGCTGTATGACGTAATATAAAATCTTGAGCCTTCCTCCATTACGCCCTTGGTTATGTCAGTGGAGGGATAAAATAGGGTCTGTACCACATAACAGTTCAACTTAAATGTCACTTCAGTGTGAGAAAGAGATAGATCTATACAGGACGTCTAGCTCCATCTCTTGCCTACGCTGAAATAAGATTAAAATAACACTTCTGATGCTGGTAGTAGCCCTCCTGATCAACATGCACTCAAGAACCTTGGGCGACCATTTTTTTCGGTCACGAAGTTCGAAAAATTCTAAATTGAAGCACGTCAACAATGTTGCCAACAAAAACAAAAGCCCGCCTAATTGTTTTGGGAGTGGGAACACTGAGAACGGGGGAAAAAAAACTCCTTCGGCATTCGAAGGACCGTGACGTCATTGATACAGGTACTTCAAGTTATTGTGTAGTACGGTCGGCAAGAGATGGCGTTGGAACGTGATTGATTTTGTTTTTGTTTGATAAAATATGAATAAGAGAAAAACTTGTAAATTGTTTGAATTTTTTCCTTTAATTTGTAGCGCAAAAAATATTATCTTGTTAAGATAAAATTCTTTAGCTTTGTAAATTAAAATACCTTATTCAAATTGCTGTTTCTTTTCATTTTTGTGGTATAAAAATAATAATTTGTTTGGATAAAAAAATATTGAACTGAGAAAAAAAGAACATTAAAGTCAAACCACAGTTTATTCAATTTATCATGAATTCCAATCATATTTTGCACTACTTATGTATTGTGTAAGTAAATAACTACTGTGTTCAATAACAGAATAATATTTCATTAGTGAATGGAACACATGTACACAATGTTTATCATTAAGAATTGCGTGAACAATCAGTTTCAAAGGCAAGGTTATGGAAGACAAATAAGTGGATATGTACCACAATATGTGTACATTTATTATTATAAACGTCGAAAAAAATAATATTTTATTCACAGCCTGTGATAAAGAGCTTTTGTATAGAACACGTAGGTGACGTGTGATTTATTTGGTACTACAACAAGGTTTCATTGGGTTGATAAGGCTTGCTTTACAGCTACAAAGAGTTTAAAATATGTTACTAAAAGTAAGTAACTATTTATGTACTTATTTGTATTATATTAGTAACTTGTCTCAGGTACACGAAAAACGAGACTACGAGCAAGATAATTCAACTCCTCTTGTAATGTTCGTAGTTGACAACATCGGCTCCACTTACCGATCCTTACGTAAGAAAATCACGTTTTCGCAAAAATTAAAAAACGGTAAAATAAAATAAAAAACTGACATCATTCTGCAGTCTAATTTGGGTTATCAGTTTTTAATCAGAAGTATGTATTCAGTGATTCGTTCCTAAAATAGATGTTAATTTAAAGTTGTTTTGCATATAGAATTGCGCAAGAGCACAGTCCGTTGAAACATTTGCATTAATTTGATAAACGTATAGCCTGTTTGATTTATAACTATGTGATTTTCTCATGGTCATTATAAACACGAGATTGTGCAAGTAAGTCGGTTGTATTAATGCAAAATCAATATTGTAAGTACTTAGTGTGTTTAAAATAAAATACTTTTGTAATAGTTTTTTTTTCAGAAACATAAAAATTGAAGCTGTTTTAATTATAGTACCTTGCAACATTTTTTGATTTTAAAATAGTGTCCATGGAGTTTCTTGTCCGTTCTTCTCCATTGAGATTTTGAGATCTACGTTGTCGAACGAGCAAATATCTTTAACTATGTATTTGACTAACTGACCACCTCTTTGACTACTCAAAAGTGCATGTAAATGGATAGTATAAATAAATTGAAATAAATGCTTTGGGTTTAAGTTTATTTCGTTAATTAACTACTATAACTTAAAACCTTTCTCAATAAACAACATTCTTCGATACAAAGCACCTACAGCCTTCGTCCTTCATTTGAACAGGTGATAAAACAGCATATTACAGTGGCCAGTTCTTGTTGGGAGTACTAGAGGCTCGCTATGTGGGTCACTCGTGGAATGCTACCCGGCCGGCCGCTCCCACCTGCGAGCCGCGGTGCGTACGAGATGAGCGCTGGCAACATTGTCGTATTCTAATTTCGAAAATATTTTTTTAAATTTACGCATTGTTTGTAGTAATCTGGCGGGAACTAAAAAAGGTGGCAGGTTCCTATTTTTTTTTTTTTTGAGTTTTTGGAATATAAATAAATCCTAAAGTAATGCTCTTCTCTGCAAATGCCTTAGGAACTTACTGGGAAAAGGTGTTTAACTCTTAAATTGTAATACAATGTACAGACGCCAGCACATCAAGCTACTAAAATCTGTAAAATTTCTTCAATAGGTTATAAATTTTATCTCTAAATGTTCAAGGTTAGTTGGGAAAATCTGCCAGTTTCGGGTAGGTTGACCTGCTGGCGTTTGTACAAACGGTGTTTAAATTGGAAATTCAAGAGATATTTTTTACTCATTATGATATTCTCATCACAAAAAAGCTTAGTTTATTTCTAGCCCTCATACTTATCCTATTTAAAAACAGTAAATTTTTTATTGCGATTGTTTACATTTAGATTTAGCACAGCACAACACAACACACCTTATAGGAATGTGTGCTTGACATTTGCTGTATCAATATTAAGAAAGAACTTGAGTTGGATGTTACTAATAACATGCTCAAATATTACTAAATTGTTGACGTTTCATATTTTATTCGACTTCGTGAAATCACTTTAAGAACACGAAGTTCACAAGTAAGCTAGGTATGTTGTGTAGTATTCCGAGATTTCAAGCATTTGTGCCTTAACTAAATTATTGCCAGATTGGAACAATTTCAAACACGCAGTTCGAAGTGGCGTTGCTTGTCATGAAAATTTGCATCAATATGTCAAAATTGGTACATACGCCAGCACATCAGACAAATTCACGGCACGGTTGGCGCAGTGGCTGAGCGATTGACTGCTGCGC
This sequence comes from Lycophotia porphyrea, assembly GCA_950005105.1. Taxonomy (NCBI): domain Eukaryota; kingdom Metazoa; phylum Arthropoda; class Insecta; order Lepidoptera; family Noctuidae; genus Lycophotia; species Lycophotia porphyrea. Next base: position 7,764,980 of record OX465409.1, read on the forward strand.
TGCGTGTCGCGGGTTCGATCCCCGCACGGAACAAATATTTGTATGGCCTACAGAGAGTTGTTCTGGGTCTGGCTGTTTGTGTATGTGAGTTTAAATGTTTGTGAACGCACCCACGATACAGGAGAAATTCCTAGTGTGGGGCAACGTTTCTTTAAAAAAGTAATTAATCCTTGTAAAAGCAATTACTCCTTAATTGCTTTTACGATTATCGCGGGAAAAATAGACTTGAGCATCACACACGTCCAACTAGTTAGATCTAGATCATTTGCATCAGAAACCCTCAGGCAGGACACGCTTAGAGGCTGCCATTTATCATTACTGTTGCTTACACCTGGAGGCTGATAGTAATGACAGCATCACATAAATACATCTTAGTTGAAGTTGATCACGAAACTCCATTACAGCGATGGTATGTTCCAAAGCCCAATGTTGGGTCAAAAGTTCTTTCATCATTGCCGACTGTTTTAAAAATCCCACCTACTTCGTTTTAGCTATGATATCTAAGTCTGGTATGGCGTGGCAGCATAATCAGCCTAAATGTTCCCACTGCTGGGACACACGGCTTCCTCTCTATGAGAGGATTTAGGCTATAATCCACCACGCGGGCCCAGTGCGGGTTGGTAAATGTCACATGTCTTCAAATTTTTGGTTCTAGGACATGCCAGTTTCTTCATAATGTTTCCCTTCACCGTTTTGAGAGCAGTGGTGTCGAAATAAATTACATAAAGTAATGCGTCTGCCTGGGTTCGAAGCCACGGCTTACTGTTCTTAAGTTGGGACCGCCACCACTGGGCCACCGCTGTACTGTGGCTCTGACGTGGCGGGCTTTTCCCAAAATGAGCCTATCTTAACATCATTATTATACCTAATATTAGACGAAAGATGTCCATTGATGGAATAGCCTTCCCCTTAGTGCATCCTGTTTTCCCGCATCCATTGCTAAGTCATCAATGTAGCAACCTAGCAACAAATTATTCATCTAACCCATAAAAAACTAACAACCTACCGACCTCCTTTTTCACGAACTAGGTATAAAAACATACGTGACTTCAATTTCGTCATCGTAAAGATTAGATTGCAAATATTTTTAAGACAAAGTATGCAAACACAGCGAGAAATAGTGTCGTATGTTTACAAAATGTGTTATCAGTTCCCTGTTATCTGGTAATGTTAGCGTGAATATGTTAAAAGTACTGATTCATACAAAAGTTATAATTCTGTCGCATTGTTTGATTATGTTAGTTGTTGAGAAAAATTGTGAAATCAGTTGGCGTCTAGTCATTATGTTTTGGTATTAATTTTTGTCATGAATTTTACTTATTTTTAAAGAAGTCTTAAAATGTTCACAATAGCATTGATTTTTGAACTGTATTATTGGTACAGGTGATGGATCTACAATTCACATTAACCGATACAATAACAATCATCTTTCATAACAAACAGTCAGTTGACAAACGTGATACGATTGAAGAACAAAAGGATTTCAAATTCACTTAATAATATTTGGTGCGGAATTCTAGTGGTTGCGGACGCATACTCGTACATATGTGTAGTGTGTACATGATGTTGAGACATCCCTGACATGTGTCACCTTGACTCGAAGACGTGGTTACACGATGCAGCGGAAGAATAGAAGCTGAAGTTTGAAACGCTCTTAGGGTTGTCCTCATCATCTGCCTAGCCTTTTCACAACTATATTAGCATTGGCTTCCAGTCTAACGATGCAGCTGAATACCAGTATTTTACATGGAGCGTTTGTCTATCTGACCTCTACAACCCAGTTAGTACTGGGTAATACGATACCCCTTGGTAAAACTGGTGGTCAGACTTTAGGGCCACTGACTACCTGTACCGAATGTCAAAGATCAACAAATGACAGCCGGGACAAACGGCTTAATATTCTTACCGAGGCACGGAGAATACTCTGTATGTAATGAGCGATCGCTCTTGTGTGTAAGATACGAAAACGGCGAAGAAAAGCCTGTGTACGCACTACATACAATGGAAATTCGACAAATGATGAACCTCTTATAATTGAAATCGTATAAGAATAACATAGCTGATGAAAATTATTTCCTCCATGTTGATCATGCGCTATCTGTCTTGCTTGAAGAAAGTTTTAAGTATAAACGTGGAAAGCTTTATTGTGGCTATTAAAATGGTCAAAGAAGCGTTGAATGGATTGTGTGAGGGGTGACTTAAAGAGATGATGCCTTTTTATGTAAAGATTTGTTGTCGGTTGGAGAAAAAAGACACAATGCGTCCACCCCAAATATAATTGGGTAAGGCCCTTACCGTAAGAGCAAGAGGAGGATGACAAGTTTTCGGTCACCTGTAAACGTCTTCGGTAAAGTCAAATCTTTGATGGAGTTCGATATAATGTAATGTATAGATGTGATTGATCAGACCACATGATACGAGCTAGATTAACTAGGGGGAATGGAAATACTGCTTTTGATTTTGGCATAATAAGATAAATACCATCGGAGTTGTGTCTTGTGCCATTGATAACATTACCTATTATGACTGCATCAGTGAGCGTTTCGCGTTGCTGATTTCTGTAATCGATACACTAAGAAGAAGACTGGGACGGTCGCGTGCCTAGGGACCAACAATACGGCAAGCCCTTAAGTCAAGCAAACTGTTCAGAAATCCTAAAATCATGAAGATTAATAGGTCATAAGGGCAAGCCAAGCTTTTAGGCTTCTATGAAAGTACCGCCACTAGACTGGGATATTTTTTTACAAGCCAGCTCTAGAACACACAGCTAATATTACACTATGGCCATTTACCTGTTGGGTCTAGACTTAAAAATAAGATGTCGTGTACCTACCATTCAAGGCAAGGCGTTGGACACCCCGTATGTGTTCTGCATACAAAGTATAGCACGAAAGGTTACGACACACGAATTCATTGGCATTCTGTGTACCTAATTGTACATTGCACTACAGCACGGCGGCCGCGGCGCAGTAGGATTTGGAGGGCATAAAGATCTGATAGTCTAATTTGTTTGAACTCTTGAAAATGAAGGACTAAGGAAGCCAGATTTACAAATAATTAAGATGACTTCTATTACTTTTTTTTTTAATGTTGCCCAACACAAGGAATTTATCTTGGATAGTGGTGCGTTAACAAACATTTAAACTCACATACACAAACAACGAGACAGTTAAATTATTTATCTGGGACTTCGTCTTCGACTTTCTTCGCCGAGCTTCATTGTCTCGGCGCTTTTCTGGTGGTCGCCACTGTTGATTCTGGCTGCAGTACACAAAACAATACACAAACAACCAGCTAAGTCTAAGTCAGCCGGTAAGCAGTCCAGGGCTGCAGGACTGTTCGAAAGAGATACCGCGGTCCCGGAACACAAAGGGCAAGGACGGAACATGGATTGTTTTTAATCAGTGCAAGTCTGACACCCCCTTCCGCTCTGCCCAGAGCGGGAGAACACATTTGATGATTTCCCATCCGAAAAAAAAAAGCCAGTAAGAAGTAAGCTAAATACTAAAAAACTGTATTTAGTAAGGCGCATCAACATTGGATTACAATTTCAACTCAATGGCTTTTAACAGCATTTGTGTCAATCCAAAGGTGTTCATGGTTTAGTAATTGTACAGTTGACACATCATTCTAGAACTGTCAGAAATATGTACATTATGAAAGCTTTAGTGGCAATGAGTAAACTTCATAATTAGCGGCTCCATTAAACTAATTAGGCTGCATAACTCACTTTAGGATTCCAGAGAACGATGGGAATAAAGTAAATATGTTAAGCAGTCTATCCTCTCCATATTTGGAATGAATGATGGCTGTCTGTTGATGTATTATCCTTGTCATATCTTGCTTCTTAGTAATACTAATTATTATAAATGCAAAACTGTGTGAGGATGTTTGTTATTCATTCATGTGAAAACCATTAAACGGATTTGGATAAAACTTGGCACACAGATAGTTTATAACCTGGATACTTCCCCCACCAGGAAACTTTTTATACCGGTAGTATGATCCCGTGTGACGACAGTTACCGACACAGAGTACATTTATATAGCTGAGAGTTACCGAGCTAAGGGAACGAAGGCGGGCGAAGCCGCGGGCATAAGCTAGACTTTTTATAAGTCATTCTCACATGAATTAAAAACAAATTACGATTTATCTCCACCACATAAATCTCTACTTGTTATTCTTTTATTGCAAGAAATATCATTCGAACGTCGAACACTTGTGCCGGCTGAATAATATTGGCATAATTTTATGAAATCGTTACGTATTGGATCTCCTTTATTGCGGGATATCACGCAATATCATAGGTTCGTATCATAGATAGAATTTGAGCTGAAATCTGGATTGCAATGGCTGTGCAATCATAATATTTCGTCGATACTTTCTCTTATAAAATACATGCAATGTCGGATTCGATTGCGAATTGCTGTTAGCAATCAAGTTTTATTGATTTTTTTTACTTTTATTTTGTGAAAAAACGATGTTTTGGCTGTAAAAGTTTACTTGTATCTTTTTTGTTGATCAAAACTTTATATTTTTAATTTACGATTATTTCTTATCGATGTTGTCACTAACGATTTAATTGATGTTTTTATTGAAAGTTTATTCTTTTAATATATGTATGTAATTACTTTTTCGCTGATTCAAGCATGAGTGAAAGGCGCTTGTTATTGTCGAACTTTGTAAAAACTTACAAGTTTTTTTTTTTTAATTTCAAGATGTTTTAGCGGCCAGTAATCGAGAAAATAACTATTTTAGAACAATTTTTAAATAGTTTAAAAACTAAACACAAGAATAAGGTCGTTTTTAAACATTTCACAGTAGGTGAGTATTTGAAGACTTCCTGATGCAAATTGAAGCGATTTATTTTATTCTTGTTCACAACCTTGCCATAGACAAAAAAATGGTTGACCACGTTTTCATTGTTGCAATAATGTATACTATTGAATGTTTTTGCACTTAAATATTTTAGATTTGTTCACATAGTTGCCAATACAATCCAGCAACGAAAAAAATAATCAAAGACAGGAACTTCTATATTTTTGTTGTCTATTTTTAATTTGTCAAGAATGTCACATTGTGTTTGATTGATGACCAGACAGAGATAGCTAAATTTCTATCAATTTCAAAGTGTTTCGTATATATACTTTAATATGACCACTTTAAGGGGCCGGCGGACGATGAATTGTCCATACAAACGTAATACCAAAATCATTTTCAGTTTAGGCATATTTCGACCTTATTATGCTGTTATTCGGAAAAAGACAGTGTTTACCTAGGTCTCAATTTTTTTTTTTGCAAAATATTCACCTACAACGAATTGTAAACAAATTAAATTTTTCACATTTTTACAGTATAAATAAGCTGTTTTCATCTCATCTGTTCTATATTAAAAACGGTAATATTTTAATTTTTTTTTATTTCGAAACATGACTTATATTGTTAAGTTACACAATATAAAAAAAAACCTGGAAAAGCATTGAGTTTTCATTCATCATTTTTGGTATTACGGCACACATTCAAATTAATCACAAATGTTCAGCCGTGATATGAACGGACGATAATTATATGTAGAATAGTAGCTAGGTAAACACTATCCACACATGCTCCCGCGCGGCTTCGCAATGCGCCAGAAAGTGTGAAACAGAGATAACAATATTTTTACGGCTTTTTCCTTCGCTTCGAATTGCAATTCCGCGCGGCCTCCGCAGGACTCTTAAAGTATATAGTTCAAGGTGGCGCTGCTTGTCAACAAAAAAGCATCGATATGTCAAACTTGGTACAGACGCCAGCACATCAAGCTACTACAATCTGTCAAATTTCTTTAATAAATTTTCGACTTTATTAGTTAAGCATTAGGTTCAAGGTTGATTGGGAAAATCTGACAGATTCGGGTAGCTTGACCTGCTGGCGTCTGTACATTTATTTTAGTTCTGTGTTTTTCCGCATGCACAGATAAGTTAGTTGAAGAGTGCGCCACTTTTCATTGGGATTTATTTTAAAGCTTTTGTTGGCTACCTTGCATTTTAAAGTTTATCATTACATAATTCTTAATTTTTCACCATCGCTATCGCTGATAGAAATATCTCTTTATCTAAGCTAAGTCTTTGTTTCGATATTTAAAAAAACTATTTGAATAATCAAGAACGACCTCATTGGTAAATTTTTAAATAAACAAAAAAAAAACATGATTTATTTATCTCAAATAATAATCCCATCACACCTGCATTTAAATACATACATACTTATATACAAATAAAAAAGTTCTCACATACAGCCGTCAAACATAAAGCCATCTCCGTTCCACCGGACGTGGCAGAGACGATTTGAATACAATCCCCTGTTTACCGTCCCACGAAATGAAGCCCATTGGAGATTGAAGCCTGGTATCAGACACACGGAAATTAAACAATCTTATTTTGATTATGTTTACAGATTATGTATTCATATTACTTACCGTATAATTATCTAGGTTCCCGTGAGTGCAATATTAAGTACATAATTATATAATAAGATGAAAAATACACAAATAGTTACACTTATTGATACCGAGGATGATGTTGCATTTGACTTTTATACCTTTCCTGACTGTTGTAGGTAAACGAAACTGGAGTAAATGATGATATAACATAATTACATGACATGATGCCAGGAATGAGAAACGGAACCTCCCCGAATGGTGTAAAAACTATCGTACATACTGCGATTTCAATCGGCCGGCGCAACCTAGAAACAGGAGCTACACATGGTAACGTAGAGCCTAGCTGACTATAATCATATTTCACCACGGTGACTAAAGTAACGAAATAAAGATCACAATAATTCAAATCAATGGGATGACAGCAGACAAGGAAGATAATGAGAAAAATATACTGATCCGAGAACAACATAGGACCAGGAAGAAACATTGTGATAATGAACAGCTGTTCTCTTATAGGTACCTTCAAATGAACAATGGAAATGAAAGGTACATATTATTTGTTTAGTAAACATTTTCGTTTGCGTAGGGGATAACAATAAATACAAAAGACAAACAACCATGTTTTTATCGCTAAGTTCTTTAAGTAGGTAGTTGTAACTGTTTACTTGTTAGCGAGGAGGTCGTACTCGTGACAAACCTGCATGTTTTGCATATTTTTGTCACTGAAAGGACTCGCAAGGAACCGTTTCTCACCATGATAATGGGGGATATTAAATGTTAAGAGAGCCAACGAGCGACGATCTTCGCAGCGTGGCTGGACGAGAGCTGCTGAGAATCGAGTTGAGTAGCGTGGCGTCCGATTGAGGAGACCTATATCCAGCAGTGGACTACTGTAGGCTGATGATGATGATGGTGATCACGAGAGCTGAGGAATTCTTTGATGATGTAAAAGTGAAGGCTGACAAATTAACGTTACACAACAACAAAAAAAGAAAGCCGAACGTCAACTATTAAATAGTGGGAAGAAAGAAAGCCTCTGACCCCAAAATACACTTCGGTTAAAAAGGTTAGCATTACTTAAACATATTGAAAATTGACCGAAATTGCACTGTGCGTGAATGAACTCGTAAAAAATGGAGGTTTCTAAAGTAAATAAAATAAAGTAGCAATGTGTGTTTATGAGTATTTGGTAAACAGCGATTGTGCAAGCCATTATTTTGTGGTAATTAAGAATATTAGGGCAAGTATTTCACATTTAGAAGTTTAAGTAATTAGTAGGTAATTTCCGTATCGGAATGTGGGATAGGGAATCAAACTATAGAAATATTTTCAAGTATTTAATCGAGATACAATTTGAAATCGATGAGTCTCAAGAATTCTGTCATCCTGCAACAATTTCGAGGGCGATCACGGGCAATGATTTGAGATAATTTTCCACTAGCCTTGATTCATAAGAATCTAGTTTTTCTTAGACTTTAAACTGAATGCAAATAACCGCATCAAACAACACGGAATGTGAATTAGCTATCACAATAAACCGCAAAAGGACATGACATTTAGACATAAGGTAGTACTTTGTTTTTGAAGGCAAAATATTCAGGAAAAACTTTGGTCTAAAGAGTTGTTTCCTGGCAAAATTAATTGATATACACATTCTAATCAAATGTTGTCAATTTAGATAATAGAGCAATGCGACAATCTAGGTTATACTGTATTTGAATTTCAATGTCTTTAATTTATTGATTGGAAAATGAAATCCGATAGATTTCATGTAACCGAAAACTTCTTCCTGGTGATTAAATGAACATTGGGGAATTAATATACATTTTGTGGATTACGTAGATGACTCTTTTTTGTAACTTAACTGCGTTTGTACCACCTTGGTATGTGTTAAGGTATAAATAGACTGTTTTGTATCAACATTAAAAAAAAAATATTCGTGATTGATTGACCACACATTATGATGCTGACAGAAACATACAACACAAACATGGAAACATGTCATCGCCCAATAAGAATACATTATAACATCTTTGACATCGAACATGATATTCGACAAATCGCTTCAACAACATTTAAATAAAACATGCAAGAAAAGAGCGGAAAAAAAAGGATTCGATACGGATGATAACATTTCGACGTGATATAGATATACCTATTATATCGAGTCACAATGTATTATACGATACGTGTATTCTGCGATAGAAAAACTACTTACTTACTGATTCACATCGGGGAATCAACGGCGATGATTGTCTCGTCTGTCATTCCAAAACCTGTGACAGTCGTGTCATGTGTCAGAAGTACGTTAACCAGTAGTACCAAGAGGGATCTCTTTACCCAGTTACTAAGCTATAGAGGACATGCAATCTCTCCAATTCCATGAAAAATATATTAGGTATTCAGCTGCATTATATTAGACTAGAAACAGACGCAAAAATAGTTGAAAGTGCAGATGCTGGTATTGATCATCTCATCTTCCCTGGTTTCTGCATTTTTCTCGGCAATCTATTTTTATTCTGTTCCTCAAAACAATTTCTTCTTCGTCTTCGTGTCGCTAGCACGACAAATTTTATATTATGTTAAACAACTTAAAGGACTATTAACTATTAGTAATAGAATACACAAACCTATTAAAATTAATGATGATTGAGTTCTTCCTACCTATAACAATATCCATGCTTAGTCACTAATTACTTGCACGTGTCTTTAGCTTCACACATAACCATCTGCACATATATATATTGTCTGCACACATACTTATGACTTTATGAGCAAAGCAATAACTTGGATATCCTGACATTTAAGGAAAAACAAGCATCAAAAAACATCTGCCTTGGTATGTTAAATGACATCAACCTCCTCAAGGCATTTGGTATCGGAAGAATTCCAACAGCCATACATTGCGAATGCATGCTCGCGGCGTCCCACAAGGTCGTTTACCGGGACCATCTCTGTACAATCTATTACGTATAGTACTTGAAGTTCGTGATTATAAAACATGGTACAAATCATATAGCCTTGTATGGTTGACATTTTTTTTTGCTTGTAAACATGTTTACGAATTGTTTATTCGTTTTTCTTTCGTATAAACTGTTATGTATTAGTTGTTGTTGATTTCACGTCTCACTATGCTATGTTATTGTAGGTACTACGGTACTTACTTCCTTGTCTGATTTATTTATTTATCTACTCTAAACATACAAATATCCTTACAGGCTAGACCCAATGCGATATTGTAGCACACTTACAAATAAAATATTTCAACTGGTAACATAGCTAATTCTATAAGAAAATCAATTGCAAATCAATTTATTCCAATTTATTGAAATCAAATAAATGTCTGAGCGTCTGTGACACCGATAAAATACATGTTTCCCATGCAACAATACAGCCAAAGAAAAAAAATTAAGATACTACTCCTATTCAACTCATAATAATATTATGTTGTTTGTATGATCATTATAAGGTTCTAAAATATGTTTGGGTTTTCCAGGTACTTAATATGAGTCAGAGATATTAATAACGTTCCGTCATCATCAGATCAATCTTTTGATTACTTCGACTCGATTTCATTCCAATCAAACAAGGATACAACATGTTTAATAACTTGCTAAGTTTTAGAACCTACTATCACATACTAACACTTTACAATTCTATCACACAGTATTCAATAACGGTACATTTAACTACATTTTTAGCTCTAAAACTAAAATTATAAACTAGAAAATCACTTAAAACCCGTCAGTTAGTTGGCCAGTAAATTCCAATCGCAAGGGTCATAACCTCACCACACCTTGAATCCAGTTTCATCGTATTATCAGCGATCATTCATGTGTTTATAGTACGTAAAAGAGTTAAACAAACATAGATCCAAGGCTATAGAGTCCATGAAAGCCAAAATTCAACTTTCTCTCATGGTAATAGAATTAGTAATAGCCTGTTTGATGGCACTGTAAACATAGCATCAGATGTGAATATGACTGCTATAAAAGCCTGCGACAGTGTTGGCATTAAAATGACATCACCTGCCCCGACGCTTCTTACGACCACAATGGTGTACGTGACCAAAAATGATGTAGAAGTGCCACTTGTCAAAGGAAAACACTTAAGAGAAAACCAACTCATAAAGTTCAGCAATTACGATTATTGACCGTAATGTTATATGTTGTTCCAAAAGCATTGAAGAGTGGGTGTAGTGACAGCATCTCGCTACATTTCAGCAATTTCATTTTTATTTGAAATAAAAATGTCGCCCAACTGCAATCTACTGTAGATTGAACAGATTGAAGAGTTCTTCTCTTTTACCGACACGTCTAATGATACCGTACCGACAACTCTAGTTTCGATATAACTAAGGTTGCTTTCGATTTGACCATTATATCACCTAGAGCAGGCTCTTGCATCTTAAAATTTCCTAAGTTTCCATCTGTGTTTCTTTTTAAGTTGGCCTTCTGGGGTTTCCTTATCATTTTCTCCCATGGTAAGCATGGCATCCAAGCCGATTACACATGCACAACGCGTGTCATATTGAATATTGTATGGTTGTATATTTGTGTGTGTGTATGTATGGATATTTACTTTCTTTATATGTGTAGGCTCATCTTTGCAGAGGTGTATATTTGTTAAAACGTTTGCTTCTATGGCCATTATTCATCTGTAGCTATGTTGTTATGAACCTGTTGGTTTGACCTGGATCTTCTAATGAATAGTCATCATCAACAGTCAGATCTATTGATTAATTTGGCAGCTGGAATGGCCATACCATTTTCTTCGTGTTGTTTTGAATATATTTATGGAGTCTGTTTAATTTTTCTTAAGATGATTAAATTGTTTACGAATTTATTGGATTTTAGTTAGAGAAGTCAAGAGGATGACACCGATGGATTTATCTGTTATCTCAAATATATTTCAGTCTCATGACTGTAATATATTTACCATGTTATTTCAACTTTTGTTTATAACACAGATTCACATGGAAAGCTCTTTGAACAAACTACGAGTCTACCTATCACCTACTGTCTTACAAAATACCAACACCCAATTAACACATGATCCCAAATTCTGTGCTCAAGAAACTCAATCCAATGATGAAATAATTAGAAATGTTTATAAATCCGTTACTTATGCGCACAAATTAGCGCGTCCTTTAAAGATGATCATTATTTCTATAAATAAAAAGACCTTGGTTGCTCACGATTTGCTCATCAATTGATGCAGGTACTTTCGACTGTGGATCGAAAATGCAAATGAAGTTGAGATAAATAACATTGGTAAAATATTGGTAAAAGATATTTTTTTACCAATACCTAGTGACATAACTGAAATCCATGAAGGGTTAGACCCAAATAGAGGACCTAATAGAAAACCCAAATTTCACCAGTTAAGATTAAGTCACTATTATGTACACCGTTTTTGCGATTGACTATAAAGGTGGTTTCGTCCAAGGCATTTAAATTGTTTGTCTGGGACTTCGTGGAGCTTCATTGTCTCGGCGCTTTTCTGGGGGTCGCCACTTTTTTGATTCTGGCTTTCAGAAATTGCCGTGGTTTGGGTATAGTGTGGCGGGCTTGTCCCAAAAGTGGTTTTGTTTTATGGTTTTATAACCCTGAGAACAGTGCTGCATGTTTAAACTACTTGTATTATGGAATGGAAGTACTGCAATGTGTAGGCATTCATTTACAACTCTGAACTTCAAACTTGAATGGATGCTAACTTTCCCTCGTCTTCACAGTGACTAAAGATATATATTTCTAAACACATAATTCCTATCTAATTTATAATGCGATTAACGATCTAATTTTATTGTTGCAGGTAATCAAAGCTTCCTACTCGGATATGGACCGGTTTCACCACACAAAACGGCAGTTAAAGAAACAGTAACGATTGTACGTAATTAAAAACAAAATAGTACCTACTTAAACTGGCCTGTCTTACATTATAGGATGTAATGCGTAAATGCAGGATGTTTAAACGGATAAAGAACTAGTTGTGCCATCGGTCGCTTGAAGCTAGAATTTCTAATGGTAATTTTATGTGCGGGATAATATTAGTAATACATGTTACATTATGGTAACTATACATTTTTGCATCAGAAAATAATAAAACTTGAGGTGCTTGTCGTGCATGTTAAGTATTAAGCTCATCTAAAAATACAGGCTATGTTCAGAAATGATTATTATGAGACGGTTCGCGTTCTTGGCTTACATTACTTACTGGCTTTAAGTCATGATCAGCCTATAATGTTCCCACTGCTTGGACACAGGCCTCCTCTCTGTAAGAGAGATTGGGCTATAATGTAGTCCACCACGCGTGCCCAGTGCGGTTGGTAGATATAACATCACATGACTTCGAATTTTTAGTTCTAGGACATGTCCGCTTCCTCACAAAGTCTTCCTTAACCGTTTTGAGAGTAGTGATGATTAGGCTGCGGTTCCACTGAGGCGGAGTGGAGCGGTGCGGAGCGGGGCTGAGCTGTGAAAAGAGGTAGGTGTTTCCACTGAAGCGGAGCGGGGTGGAGCGGAGCGGAGCTGGGTCTCCCACTATGTGGACCGATGACCTGGTGAAGGTTGCGGGGATCCGCTGGATGCGAGTTCGCGCGGGACCGGTCAATGTGGCGACACTTGAGGGAGGCCTATGTCCAGCAGTTGATGATAAGTGCTGTAGAGTATGACCACTATGTGCAGTTCAAGGTGGCACTGCTTGTCAAGAAAATTTGCATCGATATGTCAAACTTGGTACATTTATTTTAGTTCTGTTTTTTTTCCCGCCTGCATTAGATGGTGAGCACAAGGCTATTAAGTCACCGTAAATCGTATGAGCTATCGTACCAACTTATGTAGTTGGTTGAAGTGTAAAATAGTGTTGAAGGCATCTAGAGTATCTACATACACCTTCAGTTAGGTGGAAATTATATCTTACCTATTCAGATTCTTTCTGTATCAAATCATGTTTATCTAACCGAAGAAAAATACTGTAATATTTTCTTATGCATGACTGATCGCAATATTAAATAACGCCATTGTGTCTGTATATTTTCTTATACTAAGAACTACGTTGCCAAAGATTATTTCTTACATTTGTCAAATATACGACTTACGGTGATATAATAGCCATGACAAAAACCGCAGTTTCCCACGTTTACCGTTAATAAATAAAAGTTAGTTGTTGACTACCTGCCTACCTATTTACTCGTTAAACATGCGTAAAATTAAATACGTAAGCGTACGAACTTTTTTCTTTCAACTAATTATGTAATCTGTGGTAAACGGCTTAAGTGGTTGTACTTGTCGTGAAAAGAGTATTAAAATACACGCCGTGGTATTAAAAATAAGGCCAAATAATATACAGAAGGGCAAGGACCGTTTTAATAAGTATAAGTGTTTCATAAACGGAAATACAAGATATACTTGGACTCGCCCCAAAAAGAGCGAAAAAAGGTATAAATTACATAAATGGGGCTTAAAATGACATTCTGTTGAGTGTTTACGATGATGGAAAAGTCAATTGACATAAGCTAACGAAATGTCAATCCTGTTGAAAGTCCTTGTAGAAGTATGTGTATTGTCCTTTCATTGTTATTTTACCTACCTATGATGGTGCAGTAAAACCATCGAACGCTGCAGCTGCAGCGTTCGATGCAAAGCAGCTGGCACTTGTGTAGGTCCTTTTAGATTACATCCTAATAATTTAAGGTTCAATAAAAAATAAATAAAAAAAAGCCACTGTTAGCAAACCCATCGCCAAAACCGTAGTATGCACATAAATTCGGCAATCATCATCAATTATCTTTTACTGTACCTACAAAATTATATGACAGACAAGGAATAAACACATTAATTCTAAAACCGCGAACAGAAATTCCGAAAAAAAAAACAAAACGATCCATTGACTCACGTGTTGTCAAAGCTAATAGGACAGAGACAAACAAACCGTTTTTAATTAAAAGAAGCGACTGATTCAATCAACCTGACATTGACGTATGTCATGTGTTGCCTACTCATTAATGTTACTTTGTGAGGAATGTATTGTTTTCGTACCTTTTTGAATGGGAAAGTAATTGAATGACATTGACTAAAGAGTAAGATGGTCTATTTAATTAATTCCCTTCTTGATTGATACCTAAAAAGTGCATTCATAGATCAATGTTAGTTTGTGAGAAAATTTTTAAAATATTTTGGTTAGGCAGCAATTAGTCTTTATGAATGTTATGAGATTTGATTACAATTCAGAATGAACAAATAAATCCTATGGGACAGACTTTCAAAACCGATCCTAATGGAAATAAACATAGGCCATGGACAAGATAATCATTACGATCGATATATAATTCGATCCGATTCGAATATCGGTAATAATCGATTTCCTGTCTCGTTTACTAGTCTGCTTTATTTATTGTGTTCGGAATTACTGTTTGTTAGTTCTGCTTAACCCTCGGCTAAATAGCGTGAAGTTAGTGTCAAGGTTAACCAATCAACCTTGCGGAGTAATACTGAGACAATTACTTGTAATTGATTTTTTTCTGAAGCTCTTGATTAACTTATTCAAATAGAATTGTATAATAGTTTTAATTGGTCGGGAATGGCACTGATAATGGTAATTTCTAGATTTTTTTGAATGGAAATAATTTTGTGTAATTCTAACAATTTTATGCGGAATATAACTGGAAAATCGATTGTGCTTTTCGTATATTAAATAACAAGGTTTTTGATTAAGAACAATCAATTAAATAAATGCAAATGTACGAGTGATTTGAAAGTTGGGGCGATGAAAAAAATATCGACAAGAATACCAAACGACGTTACCCAAAAAGATCAGTCCGCATCCGTGTTCATCTTATTTGAATCCCAAATCTAATTTAGATAAGTGACATTAAAACCAGCTCATCAAAGCCTCACAAAAAATAGGGAGGTGCAGTTACAAGTGTAGAGATTATCTACTATCCTTTCATTGATTTTGTAGTACCTACAATGACTTTATTCACGTTGTCATAAGGTTTATATCCGACGAAAAATAACTGTGAAAAGAAAACATACGCAACCTGAAAGCACTAACAAAAAAGGAAAATAAAATCAATCGTCAATTTTTCACAAATCAAACCGCAATGGAACAGAAATCGTTCAAGTCAGCCAGCGTCACATGCCCGTATCGAATTTATTACTCGACCATAGACAATTACTTAACATTCCCGCCATTATAAGTCAGCTGTCAAACCAAGATGGCGACGACCGTGAGGTATGGAGACCGGTTACTCGATTGATACTTGAATAGCAACAATAGAAGTCGTGTTGGCACATTAAGTTGCATTTAGATCATTGGTTTGTTATATAAAACAAAATGGTTGCATTAAACTGTTTGCTCATGAGCGTTTCGTTACTGTGTTCTCTGAGGTCATGGCTACTTTTCTTTTCATCGTATTTTTAACGGCTTTTCTTTGATAACGAGTGTTTTCATCATTTTTTTACAGTTCAATCTTAATTCACTTATGGTCGTTTCTTAACGATGCCTGCTCGTATGCTGTTAATTGATTATCACGATTAGAGGTCCTAATCCCAATACATATCGCTCACCTAGTAATATATTGGCACATCTACGTTTTTCATATTTTACAGAAAAGAAAATCAAAGATTTTTTAAATGTTTAAAATTAATTTATGGGTTCATTTTATGTTTTTTTTACAGATTTTATAGGTTTATCAATAAACAATTATAATTAAGTAATTACTAGTGACTAATTAATTTTAAACATTTATAAAATCTTTGATCTTCGTATCTGTAAATATGAAAAACGTAGATGTGCCAATATATTACTAGATGAGCGATATATTGTTAGTAAACTGATAGCTGGTCCCTTAATTCTAGTGAAACCTACGCTAAATGTGGTCTCTTCTAATTTGAAGTAAAATTTTGTGAAATTGTTTGAAGTTGCTGCCTTTTTGCTTTTCTTGCTAGCCTACATGGTGTCCCACTGCTGGGCAAGGCTTCCCCTTTCTCCTTCCACACCTCTCTATCCTGTGCGATCTCTGGTCATGTTAGCCCCGCAAATGGTCAGATCGTCACGCCACCTTCGCCACGGTCAATCTCAACGGCGCGACGGCGCTGTCCTGTCTCAGGCGTCCGGTGTGTGACGATCTTTGCCCATCTCTCCGGGTGCACCCGTGCCACGTGGCCTGCCCACTCCAACTTCAACCTGTTTACTGTTACTACCCAATCATATAAAACTGTATACTCTATATGACTAAAAGTCATTTCCTACGAGTATCTTAAAACTGTATTTTCTTGGACTCAACGCCACAAGCACGATAGTATCCAATACTATCACGGAACTTGTCAACACACCTATCAGCAGCGCCCGCAGGTACCGATAAATTGCACTCAAGGCGGAGTTTCCACAATATTTTGACTCACTAATTGGTTTATTTCATAATTTCCTCCTTAAGCATGTTTACTGAAGGCTTGGCTGGTAACTCATGGTTTTACTGTCTTTATCTATTGCTAAGCCTTTTTGGCGTTCTTTTATTGTTTACTTTGATAAAGCAGTAATACTTTCAGGAAATATGTTCTCTTTAGCGGTTTTGTGTGCTAAAGATAAGTTAGCTTATGCAACCTAAACGCTTGGCCACAAGCTACTAGTACACGCGTGTTGTGACTGCGACTGCGCAAATCCCAATTCAATAAGTTGCTTAGAGCTTGTTGCATGCCATCGCGCGTTCTCATACGAAGGAAATAAGTAACCTATGTGCGTATCGCGTCTCGTCACAAATTGCATCGCCTGAGGTTGAGAACGGGGTTTATTATGGGGTTTATTATGGAGCTTACTTACGAATTACCTAACTCTTTCAATTTTAAAAGAAAAACTTGAATCAATTTATCAGTCTGAGATTTTTTGGTTAAAGTTTAGACTGAAAAGTACCAAATCTGTTTGTAAAGGCATTCGAGTGTAAACTGGAATGGATAAACACGATTTTTAACCTATTTATTATTGACATTCAGTAACGTTAAATAACTGTATAAGTAACTGTATAAGTTTCAACGCCAAGGAACAGTTTTTTTGCAGATTACCCGAAATTATTTCTGCGGTAGAGAAGTAATCCCGCTACAGTTTTCGCAATGATGACTTTGTTTAGCTGCTGATAGATCATTCTGAAAACAAAGCTTCAATTATGCACTTTCTCGAATATTGAAATGCTGCACTGTACTATGTGGTTTTATTTCAAACTTAGAGTTGACATTAGTAAAAGAAGATACCTTTTTTTATCTGATGGGAAATCATTAAATGACCGCTCCCACTCTGGGCGGAGCGGAAGGGAGTGTCAAACTTTGCTGCGGGCTGTTCGAAAGAGATACCGCGGCCCTGGAACACAAAGGGCAAGGAAGGAACATGGATGGGTTTTAGTCAGTACAAGTCTGACACTCCCTTCCGCTCTGCCCAGAGCGGGAGAAGTCATTTGATGATTTCCCATCCGTAAAAAAAATGACTTTTAGTGCCTAAAACCCATCCATATTCCTTTTTAGCTCTTTGTGATCCAGTCACTTACTTTCCTGACTGCAGTTTGTCTGGTTAAAATTACTATTCTACTGTGTTGCAGCTAGTCACAAATTCACAATTAAAATAATTCTCCTACCTACTTATTCTTTGTATCGTACTTTAAACCGGTTTGAACAGAAGCAGGTCGACTTATGTTTTTATAACTGTTACGAGTTTGGAGTTTGAGCTAAGATTTGTAGTTAGATTCGTAGCGTTAAACTTATCTTGTTGGAGAACAATATCAAAGATTCTATATGTTATTTCCATAGATCGGAGAAGGTAGATTGAAATTGCGTCATTGATCCGAAATGTATGAATTAATATGGAAAATCCTCCGGATTTTCGGAATTGGGTGATTATTAAAAAAAACGGAACTTAGGTAGGAATTGTATTAAAATGAGCAATATTATACTGTTCATAATTTTTTTTAACGTTACCTAGTTACGATTTGTCACAACCTAACGACAAATCAGAGTAAATGATCATGGGTGGTGCACTAACCGGTGGTACCTTCCTTTAAATGAATTGAGTAGTAATAATATCACTACCAACATTAACAATATTTAATTGGATCCGGAAATACCGGAATTACTTTCCGGGAAAATGACTTACCTATGCTCTTTCTGTGAACATTTATGATACAACTACCAAAAATCAATCTACCTACTCCGATCTATGGTTACTTCATATGAGAAACCATTAGGTAACTAATTATTTACTTAGATGTTGCCTCTTCGATCTTATTATGAAACTTATTTTCTAGTTTTGGACGAATAAAATTTAGAAATTTATTTATTTTAGAACCTAAGAATTGCACAATAAAAATCTTCTATTTGAAACTTAAATATTTTTACAATACCTAGCCATGTTGAGAAGACGACTGCCGATTAGCAATATTGCTTTGGGGTTAGGTAATAAGGTTGTCAGAAGGCTCCTAGACTGTGTGATATTTTAGCGACAAAGGTGGTGAATAAGACAAAAACAAAAAATGTATTGAAAGTTTAAGTGTTTCTGTGAAGTGTTGAAACTCTCGCAAGGGCCGATGCCTGCCAGGGCTGCGGGCTGTTCGAAAGAGATACCGCGGCCCAGGAACACAAAGGACAAGGAAGGAACATGGATGGGTTTTAGTCAGTACAAGTCTGACACTCCTTTCCGCTCTGCCCAGAGCGTGAGAAGTCATTTGATGATTTCCCATCCGTAAAAAAAAAAAAGTGTTGAAACTTAATACATTATATTACCAGTGAAATTAATATTTTCGCTTGTTTGGTGTTTTGATAGACTCCCCCGATCATTAAAAACAGGTATTCCATTAAAGTTTTCAAACGATGAGCATAAAGTAATTAATCAACACTTTCTTGAACCAAGTATCTTGGTTAATGTGTTCGCAAGATGTAAAAAATAAATGACATTCGCATTTTATTTGCTTCACCCCATAAAACCATGGTAATAAACAGTAGGTACAGTTGAAACTTTCCGTTTTCGCCGTGGTATACCGTTTCACATAACATTGTTTTCCTTAAGTAAACTTGGCGACCTGTTCCACTCCATCAGAAACTGGTTCTGATGGTGCAGCCTTCTTTGCAAGCGTAGTACTATGAAAGTATGTTTAGAAACGGGTAAACAGTTTAAATTTGACGTATGGTTGACATTTGGCGCCATTATGAACTGTCAAAATAGAATATTGTAAGTTTAAATTGCAGTATCTAACGGGAATCGTATGAAATATCTCCAAAATAAACTCGTATAGATTTTTCTTGTAAGGTGTTGTATGAAAAATGGGATCTTCATGTCATCATCAGCATCATCATTTCAGCCGAAAGACGTCCACTGCTGGACATAGGCCTCCCCAAAGTGTCGCCACATTGACCGGTCCCGTGCGACTCGAATCCAGCGGATCCCCGCAACCTTCACCAGGTCATCGGTTCACCTAGTGGGAGGTCTTCCAACGCAACGACCTCCGGTTCGCGGTCGCCACTCCAGAACTTTTCGGCCCCATCGGCCATCCGTTCTGCGAGCAATGTGCCACTTAAGTTTGGCAATTCTTCGGGCTGCGGCGGTAACCTTGGTTCTCTTGCGGATGTCCTCTTCTTGGATGATCTGTAAGTAAAAATATCCTATTAGAAAATTAAGGTACCCAACATAAATACAGCCCACATAAGTAACCACAGAAAACTGGTTACGATATTTTATGTTATACCCGTCATGGAACCTTGTAAGCTGTAGATCTTGAGGCAAAGCCATGTTCAACAGAGAAATAAGCAGCAAACAACATCATCTATGTCTAACCTCAAATTAATCTGTCAAAACGCGATGACGTAAAACCAAGATGGCGTCATTATCACGCCATTCACTGTTTTGGCCGCCATTACCAGCATGTGAGCTAAAAAATTTGTCAATTTCGCACAATTAATCAATTAGCTAAGTTATTTCGGTAACGAACAGTTTTTGTACGAGTTGCAGTTGCCATTATGCAATTAGCGTCTTTGTTCTTACTTCAAAATGTATCAGAATAAATTAAACCTTATCTCGGTACAAATTAAAGTGCATTTTCCAGGAAAACAAGCAGAGAGAACACGGATCTGAGAATGAATGTTTGGGGACCTTATTATTGTTTACTTGTTAATGAATTTGAACTTGGTTTGTCAGTTACGTCGAGCATGTCATAAATCTTTTGTTTTATTATTTGAAAACATTCTTTAAATTACTTTACCTAGACAAGTGTGCGATTTCTTTGCGACGTGACTTGCGTATCATTACTCTATCACAGTATAAGAAATAAAAATAGCATATAGGTAATTTTAGCACCGTTTCTTATAAACTAAGAATTCTTTTGCATATTTTTAACGATTTTATAATCCAGAAGCCGATTCTTGGATACGAACTAGAGATTCTGGGTCGTTTTTTTTGCAGATACAAAAAGTAAAATTCTATAAGAGTTTCTATAAGTCCGGAATTTTCTAGACAAGTCCGAAATTGTAGATCGGTGCCTGGAATGCGGGGGGAATTCTAAAACGTCCAAAATTCTCAAGAATGAGAAAAAATAAACTCAGAATGGTGTATTCCTAATAAAACAAAATATTTGTCAATAATATCAATATCTATGACTTTGACTGCCTCGTTGGTCGAGTGGTCACAAGCGCGACTGCTGAGAATGAGGTCCTGGGTTCGATTCCCAGGTCGGTCAAAGTGTTATTAGGCGTTTCCATCAGGAATTTCTAAGTAGCAGCCACGGAGTCTAGATTTGTGCCTGATTGATGGCAATAGGCTCGCCTCCTATTACATGGGACTTAAAAAAAACATAACCGGCGAAATGTGAATGTACTATTAGGTATACCTCTGCCTTACCCTACGGGGATTACAGGCGTGATGTTATGTTATGTTATCAATAGCTATATAAATGATCCACTCATTTGCTTAGGTAAACGAAACGTTAGCAGTACGAAATGTTACGAAAGCAATTGCATCAATGTGTCCTAGTGTCATCCTAGTTTGGTCAATAATTCATACTTTCACTATTCTCGAAAATAATTTTATCCAGCTCTTAGCTCATCTTGGTCGACTGCAGTTGGTTGGGTTGCTGACACTATCTCAGTAAGACTAAAGCAAAATAAAATTAAAATGTTCCCACTGCTGGGACACAGGCTTCCTCTCTATGAGTGGGAGTGGGCTGGAAATTGTAATCAGCCACACGAGCCCAGTGTGGCTTGATAGATGTCACATGTCTTCGAATTTTTGGTTCTTGAACATGCCAGTTTCCTCACGATGTATTCCTTCAATGTTTTGAGAGCTTGCCTTTGGAATTGCTGTTACAATATCATGTCTAATTCTACCATTCCTAGCTCTACGTGTCTCAGTGGGATTTCTCATAGCATTTTTTCCCAACCTGTAATTACGTATATCTTGCAGTTAAGCCGACATGAGATGCTTATCCGTAAGCCATGTCAGCACACCGCATTCCTCTCGTTTTAGTCATTATCTTCATAATTACGTCTTCATTTGTGTTTTATAATTAACACCTTGATTGAGCTTAGCTAGCTGGCTGAAATTGTATAAATATCTTGGGGTTTTTCTTAAAGAAATTACGCCATAACTTCAGAAGACAGTAAAATGAGCTTGGGATTTTTCTTATACACATTACGCTTGTGTTACCCGAAGGGTTAGACAGGCGTTTGTACCTATATTTCACCAGTTATGTTTAAGTTCGATGTATTAGGGGGCGAGCATATTGCCATCAACCGGCACAAATGCAGACTCCGTGACTGCCACTGAGAAATTTCTGATAGAAAAACCCAGAAACACTTTGCCCGACCTGAGAATTGAACCCAGGACCTCATGCTCGGTAGTCACGCTTGCGACCACTAGATCTAGATTACAGACTATATTTTTGAGTACTGTCTTATACAATATCGGTGCTTTCGGACATTTTTGTATTAATTGTCATTAAAACTGCGGAGGTATTGTCTCGGATGCATTCACAAGTTTGCATGTCACTAATCACAGTTATAACAATCGTTCGGTTCGTCGTATCGTACGTCATTTGTTTTTTTTTCTTAATTGGGTATCATGTTTGTTGAATCGCATTTTGTTCGGAAGGAAAATCCGCTATAAAGCGTTGCAGTTTTGTCGTCAGTCTTATATTCTATCATAATCTTGTCAATGACTTAATAACGTCATCATTATCTGTCTAGCCTTTTTCCAACTATGTTTGGGTCGGCTTCCAGTCTTACCTACTACCAGTATTTTACTCTAATACTGGGTAACCCAATATCCGTAAGCAAGAGTTTTCATAGTGTTTTTCTTCTAAAAAAAAAAAAAATGACCTCTTATCACCATGTTTTGCTAGATCTATATTTCTTCTTTTACCCAGCTTAAAAAGAAAAATATAAATCCCATCCGCTAATCTGGAGAAAACGGTGAAGGAAAACATCGTGAGGAAACCGGCATGTCCTAGATCCAAAAATCTAAAGACATGACTGTGATATCTACCAATCCGCACTGGGCCCGCGTGGTGGATTATAGCCCATTCCCTCTCATAGAGAGGAGGTTTGTGTCCCAGCAGTGGGAATATTATAGGCTGATGATGATGATGAATCTGGAGGCTAACTATTTCATAAAATTGCTGTATTACAAGATTTCCCTACATAACGAAGGAGACCTTGTTTAAATAAAACTGAGGTAGGATTTTTGGAAAACCACTTTAATTGAGAAAACGGGATGAACATTTTTAATTAAAGTTCTTTATACTTGCCAGTGGAATATCCCATCGGGCGTACCGCTTGTCTAACTATAAATTCCCACTGCATCTAATGGTAAACTTACCGAGCTCTTCAGTTGAGAAAGCCTTTCGTTTAGTGCTAGAATTAACAATGTGGAGAAAGTGTGACCCGATGATGCGGGGCATTGTCACAGCATTGCATGCAGTGCTGCACTTGACGTGTTAATAGTCTGTTATTGAATGCTTGGGATCGTGTATGTAGGTCATATTACAGTAGTTCTTGAGTAATGGGAAGTATGGGCAACGGCGATTGATTTTACTCATGACTTGGTGGTGCTTCCTAATTAATATTACAAATGCGAAAGTTTGTGAGGATGTACGGATGTTTGTTACTCTTTCACGCAAAAACTGCTTAACGGATTTGGATGAAATTTGGAGCACAGATAGGTTATAGCCTGAATTAACATATTTTATACCTGGAAGAACCATCCCGTGGGAATTTCCCGAATTACACGCGGGCGAAGCCGCGGGCGAAATAAGAAAAATCTGGAGAATGTGCCAGCTCCCTCCGAATCTAGCAGTGATTAAGAAACATTAATCTCCACAGGTTAATGTTTCGGTGCTAGATTACAAAGACCTATTGAAATATCGTATACAAAGTATCAAACCTCAAGCTGTTATAGCTGTTGATAACCAAAGCTAACATACCTACATCAGATTTAATAAATGATAATGATGATGAGTGATGATGTCTTACTTACATTTGAATTGATGACTTCTAGAAACCTGAACCTAAGAATTGCCCACACGACAAAGCAAAAAGAATACTCCTACCAAAGTCAAAACCTTATTTAAACCAAAATGCGTCCTTTGAAGATTAGAATCATTGCGACATCAATCACTGTACTGATTCACACAAGGATGTACAAAGTTGAAATGACAATGCTATGAACTCATCATTGAGTACCTCAAGATAAAATAATGGTAAAGTTTAACGCCGAAGCATTTACAAGAAATATGACTGTTGAAGATGAATGGTGGCTGACAGACGATAGAAGTTACGTGGAAATATGAGCTTAGGAATTATTGAAAAGGATAATTTCGCAAGCAGCAATTGCTAGCATGAGAGACTTGAACATAACTGGCGAAATGTGGGTTTACTATTGGGTGCAACTCTGCCTAACCTTTCGGGGATTACAGGAGGATGTTATGTTAATTATGGTTACAAAGGGGTGACGACTAATAAAGAACTAGGGAAGAAGAAGACATGCTGAGCCATCACCAAAGCCAAATAAATTGGGCAGGAGAATGATGATGATTTGGAAATGAGCAGGGCAAGGAATCTTGAGCAAGTTTTGAAGTTACTAAATACAAACCACGAAAAAAATGGCGGGACGAACTGGATAAGTTCCGTCCGAACTGGAAGGAGGACGCGCGGGTTCGCGAGAGATGGAAGGAGTGGAGGGAGGCCTTTGCCCAGGAGTGGGAGGGACAGAGAAGGCTAGTAAAAAAAAAAAACTAAGTAACGCATTTTATACCTCGCCAAAAATGTGTAGATTACCAAGCCATATTATATTTCATTGAATGCAAATATATTCTTGCACGATAATACAATATTTGCATGTTTGTTATGTCTGCTGGTCATTGACTTTTAACGCCAGAGGCAAAGTCGGTTGTCCAAATATCAACAAAAGGTCAGATTACAAAAACACAAAGCGTTGCCAACAATAGAAAACATTCTATCCATCTAATTGTTCTTGCAAGTAATACAAATAAAAGTTCACACATGAAATTAGGATCTAAGTGTAGACTCTTCACGCATGGCAATTGTTTTAAGTAGACCACCCGTTGTAGCCATAATTTCGGCAACGTGACTCCACCATCAAGTAAGTGAGTTCTTCGTGACCCGAATACTCCAATATTACATACAATTACGTCTAATATTATATTGTGTGTCGAATTTCTACAAACGTTAGCAATCTGTATAATTTAACGCCTCTGCCTTCGCACCATTGAAAAATCAAAACGTCACGTTTTCGTAATGACAGTTTTGACATTTCAATGTTGCTGAATGGAAAATTTTTAATTATGTAATTATTTATATTAGGTGTAGCAGACTTGCAGATTATGACTGCAGTCATATGACGTTATAAAATCGCAATACCGTATATTTCCTTTCAACTTTTACATCTCCGATTTCTAAAGCACGTTGCAGTTTTTATATAATATCTTATAGTCATACCGTGCAGTTGCTAAAAAGTTTGCTTTCTATAAATTAAAAAAAAAACATTACCTCTATTCCATAACAAACCCTCTGCACTTTCCTCAAGGTCCTTGATATTATAAAATCTGCGCGTCTTCCAAAGTTGCTAACTAGTAACTATATTTTCGACCAGTCTTTCCTATTACCATAAGTTGCTAGTCTTGCTAAGAGCAGCAGAATGTCAATGTAGCTGTTGCTTAACCTCAGTGTCGTGTAGACATACCTTTATTGTAGCACCCACGCAAAGAGGTGGATGACACTTGCTGTCAACTGACGAGATGTCATGGCGAAACATTGGCGAGGGTAGGTGTGGGAATATAGCATTGTTGCTTGTTTTGCGTGCATTTTTAAAATTGATCATGAACTTTATTTTTAAATAAATTAGTAGCTTCTTGTTGCATCATATGAAGATCTTTGACAAGATACCTCTATCTTGCCAAAGATCTTCTTTAGTTTTAGATATTATTTTTGTAAAATTCTTTTGTTTTGTATCAACATACGCTATGTTTTTTTTTTATAAATTGTCAACTTTTACTGCCCGATAACTGAACAAAGGCTTCCCCCGTAGCTTTCAGTCCATCTCCCAAAAACGCCTGTACTAAGTCAGCGGCGTTTTTCTAACTCGCTATGATAAATTAAGCACCTAATTATGAATCACACACACCGTTCTTGAAACATGAAGCCTGCTCTGTAATATATGCACGGCGTTTCATTGTAAAGACAACATGGTGACGTGCAAATCAGTTACAATTACCGACTCATTTCAAATGCAAGTTGCATTATGAAATTAGTATGACTGATACAGCATACAGACAGTCAGACTACAGTCTTTGATGTGGCAAATTACGTCATCATTATCATACTCTACCCAGGGCCTTCAATTAATGATTGATATTCACTTATTCACGGACTGACCTGAAGACCTTGAAGATCGTCTCTTGCAGCTGTTATTATTTAGCCACACTAAAAGCCCCTCGACGTCAGCTGATGACAAATTACGTTTGTCAGCTTACGTCAATAGTTTGGCATGTTCGAATTTTGAACGCCCTTGAATTCTCAGAAAAAATATTAAAAGATTTGAGGGTCTCAAATGACACAGCATAGTGATTTGTTCCGCTGCCAAAGAGTCTCGTCAGAAAAAGTTAAACGTGACCCGCCAAATACCTTTAGAAAAGATGATTATATCTATTCTGCTTACTGCTATCTTCCAGGAATGGATATACTTGGTTTCAAGATAAACCATAAACAATGCAATCTTAATTTTTTTATCAGAATTTAGAGAATAGTTTACTAAAATATTTTCCAATAATAGAAAATTATCTGTAATTATATTACTTACTATTATAAATAAAGTTACTTACCACAAATAAAGTAACTTTATTGTATCAATACTTGACAATATGACGTACTGTCTATAATTTCCGTGAAGAAACTACCGCGTGATTGTTATTGTCTCTCATTACCCCAGATGTCGCCACTGAGGCTAAACAAGAGAAAAACTGTTCCGATTCATTGGTTAGAAGCTCGTGGATCGTGTTTTGTTTGTTGTTTACTTACTAAGTATATGTACATTTAACACAAGAATCAGTAGGCAATGATCAGTCTATAGCTACATGGAATGTGGGCTATGGTCTATTTGTACTTGAGATCTGAACCATCCATGAACTCTGAATCTGTGGAGTTTGTTTTATGCGCCGTATGTCCTGACTGCTGCGCTCTTGATGATCTTATGAGTGCATCAGTGAGCGGAGTTCGCGTAGCTGAATTTTGGCCAAATCCTAATCGTAATCTTAATCCTAACTTAATAATATTTATTTAATATTGTAGATGCGAAAGTAAGTTTGTTTATTTGTTACCTTTTCACGCCTAAACCACTGAACCGATCATCCTGAAATTTTGTATATACGTTGTCAGGTGTACCTACAGAAACGGACATAAGGTACCTTTCATCCCGAATATAAATACTGTTCCCGAGGAAAACAACTATAACGTTCTTATGAAAATGTAGGCGCCACGTGTCTTTCGAATCATGATTGAATTATAAGCAGAGTATTGATTTGTTTGATCCGAATTGATTGTCAAATGCTAAATTATCGCGAGCGAAACCGCGGGCAAAAGTTAGTATATTATATTTGAACTTTTTAAATGCAGAATCGAAAGACAAAATGAAAGATAAAGCACAGAAAGATTTCAACGGGGCGATGTCAAATATGAAGAAATACGTGACTTGACTGTAATGGTCCGAATTCAGTCCACATATTTTTTTAACTGTGTTTTGTTCACTGTACCACATATTTTACGGAAGGAGGAAAAGGTGATGGGTAGTATCTAGAACAAATGGAAGAACATCAACAATTAATGAGTTAATTATTATCGAAGTTTAATAATTCATCTAGTGGCCTAGTGCTAGTTTCGCCATGAAGTTGGCTACTTAACATGAAGTTTGTGTAAAAAAAAATCTATAGGGGAATCATTTAACACAGGTTAGTCAACACAATAGTTAGTATTAGCTTGCGGTAACTAAACGAACTACCTCGTTGGTCTAACCGTCACAAGCGCGACTGCTGAGCATGGGTTCGATCCCAAGTCGGGCAAAGTGTTATTATGTTTTTCCATCAGGAATTTCTCAACAGCAGCCACGGAGTCTGGATTTGTGCACGGTTTATGGCAATAGGCTCGCCCTCTATTAAATGGGACTGAAGCAAATATAACTGGGGAAATCTCGATGTAATAGTGAGTACACTTCTGCCTAACCCTTTGGGGATTACAGGCGTGATGTTATGTGTGTGTAAATAAACGGTGAAAGAACTATCACTCGACGAGTTGACGTTTCGTCAACTTGACAGTTGCCATTTCGTTCTAGTTCCATACTGTTTCAATCTTTTTAAATATGACCACCATTTAAACCTAAGAAAGAACACACATCTTTTCGTCTTTAAAGTTTCAAAGAAAGCAATTATTGGCAGGAATTGAAGCCGTCAACACGTAAATAGAGCAAAAACACTAGTGTCGTGAAAGTGTCGACCCACTTCGTACATCCGATGTCTATCGAAAGCAAAAGTCGATAATTACGTGTGAATTAACCGCTAGTGCTGCGCAACCTGTCATTTTGACGTGGTGACATTTGAGTAGGCTGCATACAGATATTGTCTTTGCTTTTACTTTTTTTAGAGGATTTTGTGTTGCTGTCAATAAAAAACGTCTTTAAGTAAAGTTTTAAGCGAAAAGTCGATATCAAAAAAAAGTATGAAAATAATGCAAAATAAGTTAAGTTTTAAGTAAATAGGTGACTTTTATTTATTTTTTTCACTTTTTTACCATCGAATTCAATAATCGTTTTTTTTTTGTTATGTTACAATACAATAATGGGCAGAATACATTTAAACCCTCGGCTTCAACCGCGTGGAGTTTGGCTCATTGTCCCATGGAATCATATCGGGTTAAATTCAGATTATAAACTATCTGTGCGCCAAATTTCATCCAACTCCATGCCTTGCACAAATGTCAGTAGTAAGATATGCAATAAGTTTACCTACACTATTTTCAGCTATTTTTAAACATAATTCCGTGAAAACGTGTTAATAAAAGAAATAAATATTTTTACGCTGTAATGTTCAGTCGACAAAATACTTCTTTTTTACTAAAAAAAAGCAACGGTAACTCACAACATGATAAACATTTAACAAAACAAATAACAGCTATGTTCACACTGTGCGCATGCGCACTACTTGTAAAACCACTGCCAATAAATAAAAACACAATAAATAACTCAATTATTTTTAATTACAACATCCGTGGTTACCATCGCACTCGACCTTAATCTGCGGTTGCGTGCGATCGACTAATTAGCTACAGATTATAAACGCTTAAGTTTATCTGCTCGTGCGCATGCGGCCTAATGATTTCTCTGAGTGAAAACTAGGTTGTTTCATCGAAGAAGACGCTAGAAGTTTGACTCTTGATGACATAACGTCACGCCTGTAATCCCCGAAGAGTTAGGCAGATGTGTACCTAATTATAATAGCACACCCACATTTCGCCAGGTAAGTATGTTTTATGTCCCAAGTTATTACTTAGGACGTAAAAAATACCTGCCCACTATTAGGGGCGATCTTATTGTCATTAACTGGGCACAAATCCAGGCTGCTACTGAGAAATTCCTGATTGAAAAACCGAATAACACTTTGCCCGACTCGGGAACTGCACCCAGGACCTCATATTCACCAGTCACGACCAACGAGGTAGTCCACCACTCAATTCCACTTTAATTATAGGAATGTATCAATTGAGCCCTCACTCGTATGAAAATTATTCTCTGAACATAAATTACAAATTGCTCTAACAATATTTTTATCCACCAGTAAAGTGCGTTTGTATGTTCGTCCTAACTTATTGCTCTTCTGACCTTACTACATCCCAATAGAATTGTAAATAGTAGCTTGTAACCAGCCACAACAAGACTATGCACTCATAGAGCTACTTTTTCAACGAGTAATTATTGCTATTAACTGCAGTTAAAGAAAAAAACGTTAAGCCGGTGGTAATCTTGCGCAAGTTACCATGACAATAGTGTAGAAGTGGGTTATTGGCGTTAATTGTGGACAATACTGTAGTATTACTTGCTATGTAGTAAACCAAATACTTCCTTTATGCTTTTAAGACCCTTTGCTCATCGTGGTCCTTGCCTCATGGATAGTTAAAAGTGTCCCAAACTGAGTTATGAAGATGTTTAATATACATACCTATTTTAGAAGACAAAAAGAGCGACCTTAGAAGAAAACATAATATAGACCATCAACAAGATAGCACCACATTTCTCGGCTGGAACGGTTTACTTTAAGAAATTGTCTTTGGATAAAACCGGTAGAGTATTAAAAATTGCCGGTGTTCTTACAAAAACACACATATAGGTGTAAGAACAACCCAATTAAATTGTTAAGACCAATTGACTTTAGAGTGAGCGCTAATGACTGTATTCAAAGCTACCACAATCTAAGACATACCCAAGGTTAAAAACTAGAATGAAAAGCAAAAAAACTAAAATAAAGAGAAATTTTAACACTGGTATTACTCTTTGTTAACAAGAATGTCAATTAGTGTGCGCTATACGAAGATTAAAGATAGGGTTGCCAGCACTAAAATAATGATCGTATACTGGCCAGTTAATACGTCATTTGTTGGGTTCGATTTATGAAAAGTGACAGGTCTGAAAATTGATATTGATGCCCAATTTAAGGATGGAACAGGACTCCGCGCCCTTATACATATATTTTGGGCGTTGTTATGGTTCCTTTATTTATGAAAAACTTAGTAGAATAGAGAAACAGCTTTTAAAAACACGTAGTGAGGAGTGTAACAATATGAATTATATTTTGGATTTTCTTTTACGTATTACACTTATCATTACCACTACATGGACGTTTTTGTGGAGATACTAGTATGATGCTACAATGCAAAATATGCACAGTTTAAAAAATATAAGAAATGTTAGATGAAACATCTCTCAATTCGCGTCACATGGTCACAGCACAGCTGTATGGTTTTTCCGGTTCTTGGCAGCTCATCAAAACCCGACAACCCTAATAAACACACAAATAAAATACGATGATAGATAATTTCAACGGGAATTAATTTATTACAAAAGCCCATGTCCATGTTACATTACGTTTACGTCCAGATGGTACAGGCGAGTAGCGTTCTAATGACAACAGAATACCATTAATAACGGAAATAATTCTTTCAAAAATCCATGTGTTTACGACGTATCGTACGCTTGTACAGTTACTTTGCGTTTCGTAAGAATAGCAACCGGTTACACCAACGCGTTGGAGGTAACAATTTTAACAGAACACTTAATTTACTTGAGCGCAACCAAAGGCTTCTTTACTTTGATACATCATCTGAGCGCAACCAAAGGCTTCTTTACTTTGATACATCATCTGAGCGCAACCAAAGGCTTCTTTACTTTGATACATCATCATTGCCCTCATCCCAATATATTTGGGGTCGACGCAGCATGTTTTTTTCTGTCATACTTCTTTACTTTTCATCTCAGCAGTCACCTCCTTTCTAGTCAAATCACCCTTCATGCAGTTTCTTTTGGTCTTCCTCTACTCTCATCTACATTCATACTCAAAGTTTTCCTCACTACATTTTCCTCATTCCTCCGCATCACATGTTTGGCAAGAGTGTAAAAGAATATATGGTTAGAAAGAGAGTGACTACTGACATAGCGACTTATAGAGAGGTACGAGTATTTTTTATAAGGAAAGGACATGGTGCGCCGACCCCAAATAAATTGGGATACGGGCAGGAGAATGATGATGAAGCGTTCAGGGAGAGAGTTTGTGGGTTTATCTGTTACCATTTCAGCGCAAAAATGACTAGGCTTATATTTACGAATACAAAATTTCTGCTTCTTTTGGAATCGATGGTTTAAACCCTTTTTTTATGTCCTTAGAAGCAAATTTGGCCAAGAATTGATGAGGAGCACTGCAATGGCACCTGGTGTCAGTATGGTCTTTTAACACTAACCAATAACGATGAACAAAACAAATCTAACTCCCTATCTCCTTTGTCCACAGGCAAGCACCTAGTCTTTACAACGGACCCCGAGTCCGTGAAAGATGAGTTCGCGTTCGACAACCCTGGTTTCCGCCAAGAAGAGCGCACAGCATGGCAGCATGAGGCGCCGACGCTACCTCTCAGCGGCAAGCATCATGGCTTGCATGTGGAGTTCACCAAGCCAGAGCATAGCAAGGATGATTCTCATTTACAGGTAAGAAACGATCGTTTTTGAATATCCATAAATGAATGAGGAACACGGTGTAAACTTCTTCATGCTTCATTGAAGGCGGGAGGATTTGCCGAACAGATAGGAAATTGTATCTTGTGGGCAGTTTAAGTTTAAGCACTAAGCAGGTTTATTATGGATGTTTATTATCTGAGTATTATGTTTTAACCCCACAGATAACTTGCTTACGCGATGCTGGATTTTGTGTGACGTTTAGGTTTAGGCGTTCATCTACAACGTCACTAGGTGTTAAACTAGCAGATGGCCCACCTAAACGTTATCTGTCAGCGCCACTATAGTTCTGTTCAAAATGTGCAGGTATACCGGTTCAAACTTTATGGCGGCTTAGAACAACTGACTTAAAACTGCGCAGAATACAATTTTAAGTATCAGCGAGGCGCAGAGGACGCATCGTCTTGACTGTATAATGCGCAGACCGTCACTCATAGCTGGGGTATTCCTCAAATCGCAACTATTTTTGAGCGCAACCAACTAAGCGCAACCATTAGTTGCGCTCACGAATTCAAATGGTTCATATGGTTGTGCTTCGAGGAATAATTTAGTTGCGCTTAGTTGCTTGCGCTTAAAAACAGTTGCGCTTTGAGGAATACCCCTCGCAGCTAACTTCCGATCCGCCATAAAGTTTGAACAGAACTATACTAGTTAGTCGTCAGTGTTGAAGTTATACAGTGAAATTAAACCTATGCAATGAATGCCAATAGGGGTGGTGGTAGTACTTCCCCGAATGAGCTCATTCCAAGAGCCGTACTGATTACAACTTTAGGTGTCGGTATTCACATTCTTAAATCATGACTTGATTTAAGAATGTGAGTGGAATGGATTTTAGGAAATCCTTAAGTAGTGGATAGAGCGCTATATATATCTCCATATATCTAGAGTGTACGTTTTCATAATTGTGTTGCGTAGTTAGAATTTTGCACGTCAAACAGTTTAACTGCTACTTCGCTTTTATTTCTTAGTAGTAAGTCGTGTGTTAGTTATTTTGTAATGTAATACATTGTTGAAACTGTGTTCCCTTCTCCTGCATCTATCGGCTCTGTCATAAGCACTTTTACTTTCTCTCGTAAGACAGTAATAAAAGCAATGACGTCATCAGTAAACAACGACGTCATCAATTAACTAATACACCGCGAGTACCATACTCACACACGTACTAACATAAACTCACACTATCTTCTGATAAAGGTAGGTAGAAACTACAGAACGGAACTGATACTACTTACACGGGTACTTATTTTGGTTCGTCCGCGCCACGCACATACATCTGCTTATACACAAGCGCTGAAAAGCTTGAGTCAGCAGTGGTAACGTGTACCGACCTTGACTCACGAGCTGCAGCCCATCAAGCGCATTACTTTGTGGTATTCATTTGATCAGCACTGCTCAGAAAACCGTGAAGGAACATCGTGAAGAAATCGACATATCCTAAAACCAAATCTTAACAATCCGCAGTGGGCCCGCGTGTTACATTACATTACAGCCCATTCCCCTTACGCTTGTATGTTAGAAGTGGGAACATTACGAGTTGATTATGCTGATGAATAAACTCTTCATCTGCCTAGCCTTTTCTCAACTTTATTGCGGCTGGCTTCCAGTCTAACCGGATGCAGCTGAATACTAGTATTTTACATTGAACGACTGTATCAATAATACGAGTATCATATAATATCTGACCTCCACAACCCAGTTAGTACTGGGTAATACGATACCCCTTGGTAAGACTGTTTGTCAGACCGAGCCACTGACTACCTGTAACGACTGTCAAAGATCTACAAATGACAGCCGGGACCAACGGGATAACGCGCTTTCCGAGGCTCGGAGTTATTATTCGGCTGTGTATTATACATAGTATGCCTATGAATAAACTAAAATCCAATGATCCTGTCGACCTTTAGAAAATCTTCAATACATTTAAAGTCCCTGAGAATCCCACAAGTTTAGCCAGGGTAACAAATAAACATCATCAAGATATCGCGACGTTTATTAACCATTACGGTATCTATATTGACCGGACTGGTATCGACAATTCAGCTCTATTGGCTGCTATTTCTGTCTCAACCAATTGGATGGGATTATCTCAGATGTTTATAGAGTCTAGCTGTCTTTTGAAATGTGCTTGAAGTAAAGAGGGATCTTTATGTTTCAGGGTTCAAAGTTGGTTGGGGAATTATGGAATTAGTAGTTACGACCACGGTTACACCAGTTATTGTCCTTGTTGTATCTAATTGTGAGGTGAACACGGTTTTGCCAGTTTTTATTTTCGGGATATAAGGCATTTTAGTGTCTACTAGCTGATGCCCGCGGCTTCGCCCGCGTAGATGTCGGTTATCGCGAGCAAAAGTAATCATGAAATTTTGATCCCGTTCCCGCAACACATGGGAAATATCATTATATTTTAGCCAATGTATACAAAAATTATATACTAAAACCTTCCTCGAGAAACACTCTATGCATTGTTGGAAACAGCATAAAAATCGGTGCAGTTGTTTTTGAGGTTATTGCGAACAGACAGACAGACGCGGCGGAGGACTTTGTTTTATAATATGTAGTGATGCTATTCTTTAATCACTCTCTATACACTAGACTTACGTGCGGTTCCTCTCCAAAATTGTAATCTAGATCAATAAATAATACTTATATTATATTTGAAAACGGCTCCGTGTAAAAAATAAAACCTTTGAAATGGTTAATAAAATCCGATTCAAATATGGAAGTAATATTTTATAACAATTTCACGCGGATGAAGGTAGTCGTTAATATTACCCAGTAACCTGGTTGTGAAGGTCAGATAGATAGTCATCATCATCATCACCATCATCATTACAGCCGAAAGACGTCCATACGACATAGACGGACATAGGCCTCCCCAAGTGTCGCCACATTGACCGGTCCCGTGCGACTCGCATCCAACGGATCCCCGCAACCTTCACCAGGTCATCGGTCAACCTAGTGGGAGGCCTTGCTACGCAACGTCTTCCGGTTCGCGGTCGCCACTCCAGAACTTTTCGCCCGCATCGGCCATCCGTCCGGCGAGCAATGTGCCCTGCCCACTGCGACTTAAGTTTGGCAATTCTTCGGGCTACGTCGGTTCTACTTGGTTCTCTTGCGGATATCCTCATTTCTGATTTGAAAATACTGGTATTCAGCTGAATCGGATTAGACTGGAAGCCGACCACCATCTTTGGGAAAAGGCCGGTCAGATGGCTGTGGGAAGGCTGGACAATGACTATAGCTGTGAAAACTAACAGGGAGTTTTAAATTGTTAGGAGTCAATCACATGACAAGTACGCTCTCACTGCAATGTTTGACAAACTATGATATTGAAAGTCGTAACACGTAACAACATTGAGTTATTGACAAAATATGGTATACACACGAGTCGGTTCTAAACAATGATTGAAAACATAAGGTAATATCACGCCTCTGGGCTGCGGGACTGTTCGAAAGAGATACCGCGGCCCTGGAACACGAAGGAAAATGGATGGGTTTTAGTCAGTACAAGTCTGACACTCCGTTCCGCTAGCGGGCGGCGCGAGCGGGAGAAGTCATTTGATGATTTACCACCCGAAAAAAAAAAAACAAAAAAAGTAATATTTTTATAAACCCCGAAGGGTTTCCAATTATGTTCAAGTCCCATATGATAGGGTAGGGGGTCAGCCTATGGCCATCAAACTAGCACAATTCAGACTGTGGCTACTACTTACTGCTGCTGAGGAATCTCTGCAGAAAATCCCAATAAAACTTATGCTCTACCTGGGAATCGAATCCAGCACCTCATGCGACCACTAGACATTCGATTAGATTTGATCTAATGTATGGAAGAAAGCAGCGGTGGCCCAGTGGTAGCGACCCTCACTTACGAACAGTAAGTCGTGGGTTCGAACCCAGACGCAGCTCGAGCTCGAGCGCATTACTTTGTATGATTTATTTCATCACCACTGCTCTCAAAAATGGTGAAGGAAAACATCGTGAGGAAACCGGCATGTCCTAGAACCAAAAATTCGAAGACATGTGACATCTACCAATCCGCACCACTGGCCCCCGTGGTGGATTATAGCCCCTTCCCTCTCATAGAGAGGAGGCCTGTGTCCCAGCAGTGGGAACATTATAGGCTGATGATGATGAATGTATGGAATGAAATAATCTTTCGACTAGATGGTCTGTTGTTAAAGGGATTTATGTATAGATGTAGTAGATGTGTACAGATGTAGATGACGTAAAAGTTTGCTTCTACTGTTTGCTACTAGAAAATTGCAATCAATTGTTCTGCCTAGCGTTCCTACTGATAATTATAGTATTTTTTATGTATTTCTGTAGTCTTTTGTTTGATAATGCGATCATTCTATTTTGATGGCCTAACAGACTATTAGCCCACCACACTATTCCCGAACCGTTGGAACTCCTGAAAGCCAGAATCAACAGTGCCAACCACCAAAAGCGCTGAGACAAAGTCCCAGAGAAACAATTTAACTGTCTTGGATCCCACAACGAAATTAATCAGAAAAGAATAGCGGAGCAGTAGGAAAAACATAACTTTATAACAGACTACCCAAAAACAAATAAACAATTCATACATGAAATCACCCTCACATCCCAACGCAAGATGTTCTACGCGAAAGTGCTACCCACCAGAAAGACGTCTCACACTTTGATAAACTATTGAATCAACAGACACCTTACATAACTACTTCACTTCCTCGAACGATGTGAGCTGTATGTAATGTCAAAATGGCTCCATTACCATGTAATACTGCGTTATATACTGTCACGCATGTTATACAAGAGGTTTTGGGCAATTGAGTGCGAGTTATAAAA
The DNA here is from genome assembly GCA_950005105.1 of Lycophotia porphyrea. Classification (NCBI taxonomy): domain Eukaryota; kingdom Metazoa; phylum Arthropoda; class Insecta; order Lepidoptera; family Noctuidae; genus Lycophotia; species Lycophotia porphyrea. The sequence goes on from OX465409.1 coordinate 7,802,034, forward strand.
CGAATATCTGCAATAAATGTGGTGGTAAGAGGTTAGTGTTTCGGTGTGTTAGTTTTATGAGTGTTGATAATCTGTGGTATCATCTGAGCCAGAATTTGTTTTTTTTTTATTTCGTAGACACTAAACACAGCTTATAAAGTACCGTCGCCAGCGCATCAAGTTACTACAACTGTCAAATTTTCTCATTCGATTTTATGGTTAACCTTTCATATTTTATGGTTTAAAATCATTTGGAGAAATTTGACAGTTCTTGGTAACTTGATGTGTTGGCGACTGTACCTCCGTTATCATAATCTGGTATTTGGGACTTTAAAGGTAAGTTACCGCTTAATTGCTAAAGATCGTAGACGGTGGGGTTTTATTGTTATCATCACAATTGCATCTGCTGGCTGTCTAATGTCCTATTACTCTTATAGTGACCTATTACGGCATCCACATAATGGAGAAAGTAAGAGGGCTTTAACTGAACAACTAAAAGACCAATACTTCACTTTACACAAAGACGCCTTGCTCTGCTAGGGAACCCTTGAGGTCCCCCTTAAGGCTATTTTCATATATAAAAATCACTTGTCATTTGGTTCGTACTGTACACGCTAATTTCCAAAACCACCACAGATTTCATTGAGATTTTATGAATGTGCTAGTTTTCGAGCCGATAGGTGACGCCGTGCGAAACGGGCGGGGGTCGCTAGCTAAAGGCCCTATATATAATATAGAACACGAATACTAATAACCAAGTGTGTCGATCAGAACACATACAATTTCGCACAATAATGTTAAAGCCACTACGTCTACTACAGCAGAGGTGGCCCAGTGGCGGAGGTCCCTACTTACGAATAGTAAGTCGTGGGTTCGAACCCAAACAGGCATAATTATTGTGTAATTTATTTCATTACCACTGCTCTCAAAACGGTAAAGGAAAACATCGTGAGGAAACCGGTATGTCCTAGAAACAAAAATTCAAAGACATGTGACATCTACCAACCCGCACTGGGCCTGCGTGGTGGATTATAATTTATAATCCATTCCCTCTCATAGAGAAGAGGCCGTGTGTCCCAGCAGTGGGAGCATTATAGGCTGATTATGCTGCTTATGCACTACGTTTCCAGATTACCGTCGAGCGTAAAATATAAAATACCACTAAAGATAGCGCATACTACTATTTCTGCGCGCTCAGTTTTTGAGTAAACTTTCAAATTATGCACACATTCCGTCCCCTGCCATTCCCCTGGCTGTTATCTCAGCACGTCCATCGGTAATAGGCAGGGTCACTGCTAGGTAAAAAGGAAAAGTTTAAATCGTGCGTAATGTGCGTATCAAAATAGAAAGTTTTAAGATGAAAACAACATTGACTTAAGTAAGTGATAGTCTTCTGGTTGATAAAAATCTCTCCCTATAAGGTACGATGAGATATTGGTGCCGAATGCCGATTCCCTTGTTTACAAACTGTTGAGATTAAAACAGATTATGTTGTGCATATTTAAAGAACTTTTATTACTTGAACGGATACAACAGAAAAAATAGAAGACAAGAAGTCATAGAGAAAAAAGAATAAATGACCATATAGGTGGTAATTTTTATGTATAACTGTTCAAAGTTATTTTTTTTATTAAAGTTAGCTAAGAGAAGGTTGTAATTTGGTGGGTGTGAGTTACGTTTTTAGTTATAAAAAAATAACTTTGAGCAGTTTTTCCTTTTCACTGATATTGCACTGATTTGTCCACATACAAACAAATTGTGTCCTGGTTATAGGCACTTATATCAATTAGTAGTCTTTTGATCACACCAAACGGCTCATCTTTTATACGGAAGACCCACGTACAGCCAATTCTCAATTCAATCTTTGAATCTGGTGGTTTCTCTAACAATTTCCATTTTTCATTTTGCTCATGTGCTTTTAGTTCCTTTTCTATTGACTGTTTCCATTTATCTCTTTTTATTGATGATATAGCTTCAGCGTTTGTCTGCAGTACATGCGGTATTGTCATCATCTGGAACACCACATCAGGTTTCTTTCCAAACCTCTAGACTAGTATTGACTCTAGAGGTTTCTTGGCTCGGCTACTCTCAGCTGGAAACGGCAGTCTTGACGTTTTCTTTGTTGACAGAGTTCACATATTATTTTGTTTTTATTTTTAACTAATTTCACTCCATTAGTACTATCTATTATTTTATTTAAGTCCTTGAAGTTTAAATGTGCCATTCTTTGAAGCCATAATAAGAAATCGGATTCATCAGATTTACAACTGTATGTTTGAATAGTGTTAGTATTCAACTGGTACATATTATTGACAAGGTGTGCAGCTGCTACTTCTGTCTTTTTGTTATTAAAGATTTTACAGCCATTATTAGTAAACTGTATGGAACAACCATTTTTAATCATTTGACTCACAGACAGTAAGTTAGTCGCCAACTTTGGGACGTACATAACATTTTTTATTTGAATGGTTTGTTCTTCACCTTCTTTTGAAACAACTTTTAAGTCCATCTTGCCACATCTTTTAACTGAAAGCATTTTGTCTTTTGCTATTTTAATACTTGTGATCGGAGGGGTTACATCATCATAAAGCCAGTCTTGCCTCATCGTCATGTGCATAGATGCTCCTGAATCAATATACCACCCTTCATCATTACTTGCTGTTGCTGAAAAAACAGCTACATATCCAGAGTTAGTATTATGGTGTTCCTTTTTTTCTTGAACCAGCAATCTTTACTTTGATGACCATAGCGGTTGCAGTTGAAACATCTCGGTCCTATCTTCTGATTATTATAATGAGGCTTATTAGACTTACTATGCTTTGTGTAAAGTGCGGTAGTGTCTGAATCGGTGGTTTTCATTTCCTGAAGCAGTTTCGTTTTAATTAAATCAGCACTAATCTTCATACCGGAGCTTTCAATACCCATTATCATAGGTTTGTTAGTATCTGGTAAGCCAGCAAGCATCAATGTTCCTAACCACTCGTCTTCTACATTAAAATGGATATTTCTTAACTTGTGGGCAGATGACATTATCTTATTTATATATGCTTCTACACTTTCACTGGTCTCCAATGTTGTATTTATCAAATCTTTTAACAATCCCATTTTTCTTGTCAATCCACTGTCTTCAAATGCTTTGGTTAGATTTTCCAAACTTGTTTAGCATTTTCCGCATCTTGAATGTGTATATATAGAATTGGATCTACTAATAATATGAGCTTTGACTTAGATTACATCGATCTTCTTTGATTTTGGATCATCGGGTTTTGGTTCTGTCAATATGCAGTCATACAAGTCTTCATGTTGCAAATAGGCTTTGACTGCAAAACTCCAACCAATTTTCTCGACCCGTGAGTTTGGGAATTGACATTCATTTTCACAAATAGCTGTAAAATAAAAAATCGCGTGCCGGTAATTTAGGTTATGCAAGCGATATTTTCTTTTAGAGCGTTCTGGGCCCCATAACCTGTTGAGATTAAAACAGATTATGTTGTGTATTTAAAGAACTTTTATTACTTGAACGGATACAACAGAAAATAATAAATTACCATAGAGTATAAGCATGCAGGTGGTAATTTTTATGTATATCAACACAAACTAAACCAAATTTAAGTTCAGTGCATCTTTTTCTTTCTATTTCATTAAGATAGAAGATAAATTTTAGTTTAGTCCTGTCAAATTAACCAGCGCCTGACACTAGTTTAGACGTGATTAAAAAGTTGACAACTAAAATTACATCAATTACGTCAGGTGCTGACTAATTTGACAGGACTAAACTAATATTTTATCTTCTGTCCTTTTCATAATGAAATAGAAAGAAAAGAATGCACTTAACTTAAATTTAGTTTAGTTTGTGAACAAGGGAGGGCACCATTGTTGACTTCCAAAACAGGGTACGATTTAATCACGTTGGACCCCTTTACTTGTAAGATATCATATACCCTAATCACACGTAGTGTATTAAAAATTGTCCATGACAGAGATTGCATGAAATTATGTGTTTTCTCCCTCGATCTGTGTTGATGACCTTGATCAAGATACGATAAGATACGAGTATATGCCTAGTTTGAGGCGAATGTAAAACATTTTTGTAATATTTTTATACGACTGCGAAAACTTTATTAAATAGAGACTATACACTTTTATTACTAGAAACCTTATTAGTAGTTTCTCACTTTTAACGTTTTTGCCTTTTGATGGCTTATAACTTATTTCCTGCGCTTCCAAGATTTTGACGGCTTTAGCTGTATGCATGTAAGGATTACTGTATTATTTTCTTTTTCATTGCGCCTAAGTTTGAGATTAACGGCCAAATGACATTCTACATTTGAACAGACCACAAACATCACCAAATTCTGTTATTTACCTCTGAGTTGAAAGCGTTACTAATGCACTTATATGTTACCGTAAATATGCAATGAATAATTATCGTATTAACGGGGTAATGTGCACATTATACAGGCAGTAGTGCATAATGAGCGAATTATGCATATTTCGTATTGTGATCACGAGAATGTGGTTTATTGTGGCTTGACAGTTTGGTAGGAAAATATTTCAACATGGTCATCATTTGTTTTATAACAGTCTGAAGGGTCTACGATAGTGATAGAATCCAAGATCATGAAATTTCTTAGCATTTGCTGAAGCCTGCTATCATGTTGGGGTCGGCTTCCAGTCTAACTGGATGCAGCTGTATACTAGTATTTTACAAGGAGCGACTGCCTGCTTTCTTGGATTTTAGTCAGTAATCATCTTATTACTCAAGATTCCGTCTAATGAAATGTAGTAAAATTTTACAAGTTGCCCCCTCGAAGAATGATCCCGACGTTTTCCTTTCCGAAAACCAATCTTGCTATTTACAATCGCCCCACATTCCTGAGTTGTGTCAAAAACGTTAGGAATTGGAGTGTTTCATGAAGGTTTTGCAGGATATTACTTTGAATGCTAGTCTTACCTAAGCGTTACTTATAAATAGCTAAGCAGTGTCAGCCCTACAGCAGTATAATTTCGATCTGCATTCCTATGCGACTCGTTGCAAATCGATCCAGTCTGGATTTGCTCTGCGATGTGAATGAACTTGTTCTAGTCTTAACGCTTCGTGCTATGGTCCTAATACTGAGAGATTTGTTAACAACTGCCTACAAACAGTACTTGTAATCTGTAGCCTGTATTTTGTGGCATTCACAATAATTATCGCAGTTGGTAGGAAGGTTTATGGCACGGAGTTTGAAACGCCGTAAGAAGGTACGTAATTACGTTCCCAGTCAACTGACTTCACCCAAATTGAAGCATTTGTTTGAATTAAAACACTAACTAAGGACTCGCCGAAGGCCTTTAAATCACAAAATTGATGTTAGTGGTAGTGGCCCATTCCAAAACGTCGATCTATCGATTCTGCTGATTAGGTTTTTTAATGATTATGCTATCCAATCAATTTTGGCCACAATTACAGCATTCTATCGGCCCTGGACGTGGTGATTGGAACTCAAACTCAAAAGTATTTATTTCAATTAGACCATTACAGGCACTTTTGAATGTCAGAAAAAACAAAGAAGGCTAAGCTACAGTCACAGACACAAGGCATAATAACTTGTGAAACTACTATCGTTGCCCATTCCAAAGCGTAGATCTCTATGGAGAAGGATGGGCAAGAAACTCCATGGACGCTCTTTTCAATCAAAATATTGTTACAAAATCTTGGAACCTTGAATGTTTTGCTCCTAGATACCACAGGTCCTTGCTTTAACTTTAGATATACTACGAAATGAGTTTAATCGACAAGTGTTTGCCTGGTCAACACCTAGATCTGTCGATGACTACGAGTAAGACCTAAATGGAATTCGCATAACCCAGGAAATCATGGTAAATAATATTATAGTTTAAAAAATATGCTTTGTCGTATTTTCTCAGCAAACCCTTTCGTTTGATACCTATATCATGGGAATGCATAAAAAATAGCTAGTCCGCCATCTTCGCGAGTCCGCCATATTGGATTTAGAATGAAGTCACTTAGCTAACCATGCATTGACATCCAAACTAAACATGTACGCAAAATTTCAGCTGGGAAGTGGGTCAAATTTAACTTCTAAGATCTTGTTTAGTTACCTACAAGTGAAGTTAATATAAAAGGGAGTTAAAAAGATTCTCTCTGTTTTATAGATTCCAGAGATGGGTTGAACCAGGCTACCAATGATAAATATGAATGTTAAGTAACCGGTAATTAAACCCTAACGACATCAACATATCCAGCATAAAGTAATTACGCAAACTACAAAACACTAATGATAAAACTGATTAACGAAAACCAGTCTTTTAATAGTTTTTAATTATGAGACGCTAGGATGACGCCAGTTAACCTAAATCACGAGATTAAGTGCCGTTTAAACTGCGATAAAGCTTCTCATATAGTAATCTTGTGGAATATTCCTTCGGCTATTAAAATATAATTATCCCGAGGTGATTTTAATGGTGGAACTTGAGGTACGTCGCGATTAGTTTAGATTAATCGGAGTGAGGAATGTTTTCGATTTCTGTTATGTTGGTTCGCGGTTCTCATTTATTCATTTGGAGTTCAGTGGTCATAGTGGAGGTATGATGATTTGCGTTGTAGCGGCCCTACAAAAAGCAACATGGTACAAAAAGTAATAACATCAAATTCCTAAATGGCGATATTAAAGTTATCAAAGAAAAACCCGACAACAACTGTCGGGCAGTAGCCCACCAGGCAAAAAACCTTAGTCGGAGTATCCTCCCTTTTCTACGGGTATGAAGAACTTTACACCCTTCTCTTCATATTCCTATAGAGTTTTAAATTTTTTAAGTAGTATTTTGAAAGTTTTGGTAGAAATACGAATGCTTTGAAAGCAATTTCCACTTATCTAGGCCCCCTAGACCAAGTGACGCTTTAGAAATACATACGTAACGTACGGGATCCTTTACAATTAGAGCTTTTAGCAGCCTAGATGATTGACTTCAGAAGTTCAGACCCGAAAAAAAACTCGATGGCATGAGCTACTCTCGTGGCCATAGATATAATATGTACGAGTATAAGACTCGGGGCCTTGCAACATGAACTCTGGAAAAATACTAACAGTGACTGCAAAAAAATATCTAGGATATGAATAAAAAATAGCGCCACAATCGTCTGCTCTGAAAAGAAAAAATAAGAACACATGCAAAGAATAAGATATAATATATAGAAAACGAATAAAAAACGACGCGGTATTCAAACTTTTCAAAGTCAAGTGCAGATCAGATTTGGAGATATGATATAGTATTTGTTTATTTTATACACAATGCAGGTACAATATCTCACACTTAACACTAATTCAAAGTAAACAAAGAAATAACGAGGGCAAATGTTTTTGGATCAGAAGTCATTATCCAGTAATTTGCTGCCAAAGACATTGTAGACTATCGGAAGACATATAGAAAATCTGTGATCTCATGTCTCAGTGACGCCATATAGTATTATTAATTGACAGAATTGCCAAGTTTTAGAGACAAAAGCATGTTGGTTATTGCAAATAAATTACGATATTGTTCGTTTTGTCCCTTCTAACTGACCTATGTTTAATATTGCAATATTTTTGTCTGCAGTGTGTGTGTGTTGAACTGTTGACACTATTTTCGTGTAAACCAGGGCAATATAGAAAATTTAATGTAATTGCTTCTTCGAGCGTAAATAGTAATTTTCTTAGTTGGTGTTATTTAGTCTATCAAGGATTTTCTTTTTATAAAATTTACATACTACATGTGGAAACTTGTAATTGGCCATATTTTGTTTAAACTATTACTCACTGTCTGTTTAGCTGTAAGTTTTCCTAAAATTAAATATATTAATATTATCTGTGTTTTCCCCTGGCAATTGCATTTCTGACGTATTCATTTCTAAGGATAGTTCTTTAGCTGGGAGATATTCCACATGTCTTCTGTCTTGATCGATGAGCCCGTGTATTCCCGTTGTCCCCGTAATCTGTTAGCTTTTACGTCATTCAAGATTATACTAATGTTGTTTTGGATAAGATAAAGATAAGATAAAGATTTATTTCAATACATTAGTACATTATTGGGTTTCGTGAACGATACATGCGTTTTATTATACTGTGGGAGACTATTGACTATTGCTAAGCTAGACGAAAGGCCTGCATTTCAGGACACCTGGTCTCCACCCCTTCGGAAGCATATTTAAACAAAATTATGGACTCGTACACAAATGAGGTAAGTAATATGAAGCAAGAAAATGCACACACCACACGCCACATGTCCCTATTACATAGGACTTAAACATAACTGGCGAAATGTGGGTGTACTAATAGATACACCTCTGCCTAACCCTTTGGGGATTACAGGCGTGATATTATGTTATGTATTTATATGTATTCTTCGACAAGCAAGATATTTCGGGGCAGCTAGAAGTTTTTCACTAGACATTTTTAGTTTCGTAGTATAATTGACATTTAATGAAGCCTGCCTATTGAGACATGAAGTATGTTGATCATTCATATAACTCAACCGTCATTTCAAAGACTTCGTTTAATTAACACAAATGCACATTTTTCAAAACTGTCAGAGCTACGACAACATGCTCAAGTTTTAATGGAGTAGTTTAATTTAATGTTGGCAACCCGAAGGTTGAATGCAAGGTCGTATCTCTAAGCCTGCGAAAGTATTGCCATATGGTCGGATGTTGCTATATTTTGGGGGTAATTTTTTGGGTCAATATAATTAAAATTCATTAGACATTTGACATAATTTATAAAATATTTATACACATAATATACTTACAACGTATCGTCACGCCTGTAATCCCCAAAGGGTTAGACAGAGTCATCCATATTTCGCCAGTTATGTTTAAGTCCCATGTAATAGGTAGAAGGCGCGCCTATTGCCATAACCGTCATAAATCCAGACACCGTGGCTGCTACGAAGAAAATAACCGGATAACATTTTCCCCTACTTGGAAATCGAACCCAAGTCCTCATGTCTAGGCCAACGAAACCGTTTACCGACTTGAATAGCTAAATAGGTCTCAAATAATAAAATTGTTATCGTATTTTTATTGAAGAACAAACAGTGAATGATTGTAATCAGTAGGTACCTATTGTTATTACTAGTATCGATGATAACGTGACTCTAGCGGTAACAATGAAAGTAAATGGACCTGGAAAAGCCCATTATTATTATTACTCATTGGCTTGACATCCATGAAATTATTATTTTGGACCGGACACGTTGGAAATCGATTGGGGAGGCCTTTATTCAGCAGTGGACAGGAACGGGCTGATATGATGATGATGATGATGACATCACCATCATCACATCAGCCCGTTCCATCAATGATGATATAATATGATGGCATCAATGAAATAAGGATTATTGGGAAAAAGTTAGGCAAAAGAGATAATTGTCAGTCATTAAATAAAGGCAAATTTATAAGCGCACATTAAAAATTATGTTTCACACATTAGTTTAGTTTTAAAATTAATTGAATGAACTATAAAAATAATGTTTTCCACTATAAATATCCTTAGCTTTTTAAATTAATTAAATGAACTATATAAAAATAATGGATGGCAATAGGAGAACTTAGGATGCAACAGCGAGCTCTGGATTTGGGGCACCCGACTCGGTTAGGTTAGTTGGGTTCCTTTAAACCCTGCAGACAGAAATCGACGTAGCGGGGCTCCGTCGTCTACGCTTTTTAGGTGACTTTATAGTGTTTTGAGGTTAGGTTACAATAATTGTTTTTTTCTCAAGAACGGTGCGTTGCTTTTTCATGATAGTGGTGCCAGATGAGAAGCGGTACCTCCCCCCCTCCCAACCCCTACCTCCTACCAAAAGATACGAAATTTTTACCAACTGGTTTCGGAGTTGGTTTTCAACACGGTTATAGTGGAAACCATTATTTTTAAATTTCTCTTAAATAATTTTAACGCTAAGGATATTTATAGTGGAAACCATTATTTTTACAGTTCATTCAATTAATTTTAAGTCTAAGTTTTCATATTAAAGTGTGAAAAAATATTTTTAACGTGCTATTAAATACATCCCTAAAATAAGGGCAACTAAAAGACTGCCGCATTAGTCAAGCACAGCTGCTGAGCTATGACCTTTGCCTGCCTTTTAAGGGGTGAATCTTTGCGGAAAAAAAATCTTTTCAAATAAACAGAGTTGTTGATTCCTCTGGCGCAATTTATTTGAAAAGATTTTTTTACAAGCAATAATGAAATATAAAATTTAACTTAATTATAAACACATTAAACTAATAGGCATGACTTTTGGCGGGCTGTTTCCGAAATAGAGAAATTTGCATTTTTGTGGGCATGGGAACCAAATAAATTGCGACAGGGGATTCAACGAATTTCAAGATTCACCCTAAGTAATTAAGAAATAACTTTAAAATTGTTATGGCTGTGGTTTTTAAAAAAGCAATATTGGTGTTGTTTGTAATTTTGGAAACTAATAACCGCGGTCCTTATGTTTCGAGTCATACGTTCGTAAAAACACTTTTTTGTGACAGATCGGGTACATTTAAATTGAGTTTATTTTGATGTAGGGTGATCTTAGATATATGGTGATCCATGCACATTTCCAGCAGGCAGTAGAACTCGACTTCTTTTTGCTGAAACTGAAATGATGACAAATTACCAGTTTCAGCTTTCAACAATTATCGTAAGTCTCTTGCCTTTTTCCCAATTCATTCGGGGTCGGCGCAGCATGTCTGCTTCTTCCATACTTCTCTATTACTCGTCATCTCAGCAGTCACCTCCTTTCCAGCTATATCATCCTTATCATCATCCATAGTTTCTTTGGTTTTTCTCTACTCTTATAGCCATCTACATTCTTTTTACTTCATTTTCCTCATTCCTCCACATCCATGTGATGCCACAATAACCGTTTACCAAACAACTTTTCATTCACCGGCGCACTTCCAGACTTCCACTTATGTACTCATTCCTTATCTTTTATCGTTTAAGATTACATACCGTATGCACTGTATGCGCGTGATTATTGTAATGATCGGATATGCATCGTCTAAGTACCACCGGTTTTCAATCACGTGTAATTAGTATTGAATCAATTACAATTGAACTAATCCTCTATATTACCTACTCTAATGAGTGAATGAATGAGCAATCCTTTTCGAATTCCATTAATCATTGTAGTCTGAAGATTTGCATTAAGTACCTGTAAGCTAGTTTGCATGTTCACCAGGGATGAGCGGGGATGCGTTGCGATGTATATAAAACTAACCAATCACATTGCTAGAAAACCCCTGGTGGAAACACAGCCTACGAATTAGGGGATACTGAAGAGTCGAAGACGTACATACAAGAGGAAATATAATTTTCCACAATAATTTATGTATAACGTACACTGATATCAGCCCATAAAGGCCTACGCAGACCGGGACGGCACGGCAAGGGATTTAAATTTTTACCAATGGACATTCAAAGAAATACGACATAAACGCGTCTTTCAATGCCGTGCAATGAAATCCCTTTCGAAGCCACGGCATTATTTAAAAGCAAAGCAAGTTTTGTCGTATGAATATATTAACACGCTTGAATGTCCATTGGTAAAAAATTAAATTCTTTGCCATTCCGTCCCAGTCTGCGTTGGCCTTAAGTTAGATAGTTGTCCTAAACACGATATTTAGCTTGGCATAACCTTATAAGAAATCTATAGAGCCAATATACCGAATATACATTCCATAATTCATATTGCTGTCTCATTCATTTTCAAAGAAAATGACGGTGACAAATAATTATCGGGCGTTTCGTTTTCAAGTTTTTATAATAAGGTATGCAGTAAGCACATACTATTGGTTGGCAAGACTTGGCCGCCATTACATTTGCATTGAATTGCCCATTGATCTGCCGTTGAAGGACTGGTGATGATAATTTTTGTACTAAAAGGAAGTGTTATAAAAACGTAAAGACATAAACTTACGATAAACGATACAACGCGAACAATATCGTAATATTCTTGCTAGAGCTAACTGAAGCCGTAACGTAAATACGTCGATTTTGAATAGAAAATACAATTATCCTACATTATTTTAGTTAAAATGTTTGCTACAAGCAGCATCAGTATCATCTATAGATATGAATAAATTCGTGAAATTATGAAAATATTAAATGCGAAACAGCTATTTTTAATTTTAAAATCAACGAAGTTACGTTACGTTTACACCGCGCGCTCGTGTCTCTGGTTGCTGTCGGTTAAAGTGTAAAACTGGACAATAACTTATGCCATTTCGCTATTCCTCACTGAGACATGTCTTCACATTTTTGACGCGATAACGTCTTATAAATCGATGAACACCGGCTGCACGCACGAAAAAGTGTCACGTTCCGCCTGAGCCGAGCGTGCAAACGAGATCGCGGAACAAGCGATAGAGAGGCACGATCGACCTAATCGTTCGGCTTGTGACACATCTATGTATTATACAAAATAACGATAACTCAGTGATAATAATTCAATTCAATTCATAAAAGTATGCAATTTTTCATCAATGTTTTCTTATGACGTTATCACGTAAAATTATCGTCCGTAAACCGACTTTACAGACATCCATTTTTTTTTGGTATAACGTGTCTTCTGTAATCTCATGCACAACTGTAATGTTTTGTACGTAAATCAACGATCTACGGAATCTTGATGAGGGTTTCAAAGTTCTCCCACAAAGTGCACGTTAGATTCAATAGCGTCCTGCTGACACAGCAAAATTTACTCCTAACTACTAAATGTTAAAGTCTAATATCGAAAATTCCTTGTCTACAGCGAGCTCGTACCCGCCGCGTGAAACTCTGGGCGCGTGACTTCACTGGCCTGGGTCTACGATGTGGTGGCGGCGCGAGAGAAGGCGTGCATGTCCACTCTGTGCTGAGGAGCGGGCCTGCTGCCGCTGCCAAGTTACAGCCAGGTAACCACAACTTGTACTTAGATTAAAGCAGGATATTGCTCAGGAAGCGTGATGATTTGGCAGCGTGCAGAGGAGCGGGCCTACTGCAGCTGCCAATTTACAACAAGGTAACTTCTAGCTTCAAACTATCGCAGGCCTTTGTTGGATGGAGGATGAAATAGAGAATCTTTTCTAAGCATAACCACCATCGATATACGAGTACCAGCAAAGTCTTCAAAAATATCAACGTAATCTGGTTTGTTTTAGTGATTTATAATACAACTACACCGTCCTTACCGTCTTCTCGTTGCGAATAGTATCCTAGGCTGAAGAATCCTTGTCGTTTTTTTTCTAGAATTACTGGGCAGAGCGTCATGATAGGCAATAAAGAATGCAGCACTGCTCCCCCAACCGACAAAATATGGACATCCAGGAAAAGTAATAATAATTAGCATACCTTACACCCAAACCTATACTGAGTATGGATGCATCCTGCATCCAGGCCCTAGATGCACGGGCCTGTGGACGATAAGTAATGGGCTAGCTCGTCCTCCGTCCGTCTTATGACGACAGGCCGTGTCGACGGAGCGTTCGTGTTCCACGCGCGCCTCAAAGAGAAGTCAGCAAAATGGAAGGGGTCCGCAAGGGCCGATGCCTGCCAGGGCTGCGGGACTGTTCGAAAGAGACACCGCGGCCCTGGATCACAAAGGGCAATGACATTTTTGGGCATTTTAACTTTCATTTTTGGACATTTAACGCGTAAGGTAACGAGGTGGAACTCTCTAATGTCAGAGATGACATTATGTTTGACATTTGAGAGGTCGACCACCGACGGGGGAATGTTGTCCTGTCTAGACATAACACCGCTTTTATAATGCCACTGTGTTATGTGTGTTGACTAATTAATATGCTATTAATTAATTTTATACTTAAAATATACTAGCTGATGCCCGCGGCTTCACCCGCGTGGATGTCGGTTATCGCGACCAAAACTAATTATGAAATTTTTATCCCGTTCCCGCAGCCCATGGGAATCTCTTTTGCCTATTTTTTAAAGTATTAAAAATTGATATAGTATGTTATCCCTAAGACAGAAATATGCTACCGCGGACTTTTCTGTAGACCTATATAATGATTCACAATTCCACTATACATCATTTTGTTATATCTCAAAGCAGCAGGCTCAAGGCAGCGTTTTCGTTGAAAGGTCCCAGACGGCTTATTTTTTTCCGACACCACCAACAAATATCATTATATTTTAGCTAATGTATACAAAAACTTGACAAATTATATACTAAAACCTTTCTTGAGAACTACTCTATCCATTGATGAAAACAGCATGAAAATCGGTGCAGGAATTTTTGAGTTTATGGCGAACACACAAACAGACGCGGCGGAGGACTTTGTTTTATAATATGTAGTGATATTGAGTCAAGTATTTCCGATATCATCGTTAAAGTTCTAACACCACGTAAGTCAAAAATAGCAACTTCACAGGACAGTGAAGAAACTGTATAAATTAAAAGCTAGGTAATGGTACAGTCAGCTTCAGAGAAATGGAACCCCCTTTGGTAATGACATCAAACCATTTTAAGTTTTGGTAATATAACGTTAATCGCGTGTTGGTTTAGTGGTTAAGACTACTCCTCAGCAATGCAATGGTCACGAATTCAAATCCGAGGATGTTTTTTTTTTCTTTGTTTAGTTTCTTTAATTGATGATTAGGTGATTTTCGTTAATTATTATTTAAGAAATCAAATTTGAAAGTAGGTTTGAGGTTTGTAAGAAAAGCTAGGCATGTTGCATAAACAATATTCATTTATTTCTCTAATTATAAATACCCTCAATAACAGTTTAGTAAATAAAGCAAAGAAGTATTTTAAATTCAACCTTAACTTGCAGTTCATAAAGCAGTTAAGTTTCTGAAGTAAAATTACGGTAGTGCAACAATCGGAATCGAGCAACCAAACAAGAAATCTATGCTAATTTCAACCTTATCTTTTAGTTAACTGAGGAGTTACGTATTGCATTTCGTAAAACAAGACGGTAAGGTGCTAATATTATCACAAATGTTGGAAGTTGACATTTAAACCTTAATATCTAGGAGATTAGACCGTTATCAATCTTGTTCGATAAAAGGAGTAATGCTATTCGAATTTTCGTTGAGATTGCTAATTGAGCCAATAGCCTAGTGGTATAAGGCACGGTCTAAATAATCCACTGGCGTCTAGTGATGCGGGTTTGTATCCTTAAAGTTATCTTGGTTCGGCTAGAATCCGAAAATACCATAATTATAATTATTAAAAACATGCAAATAATATTTGAATCGACTCGGCGGATGCTCGGGCAGAGCTGGGTGCGGCGGCGGGGGAGGGAGCTGCTCGGGGCCAGAGTCACGTGACGCGCCCGCCGTCGCTCGGTCGATATTCTTTAAAGACTTGGGGGGTTCCTTTTCTCTGACGCTAACTGTACAATACCATTTTATAATTCGTGTTCACTTCAAATTAGGTTGTGTGGTACGTTTTTCATTGGCTGAAACGCGTCATCCGATTCTTTAGCAAACGGCATCAAATATCAAAAAGTCAAAACTAACAAAAATGTACTTACTTGGTTTTAGAACTTCTAATAATTACTGAAGGTTTTATTATGACAACAAAATTGTGTTATTGGGTTTTTCTATCAAAAATGACTCGGTAGCAGCCCGATATTAAATGACAACAAAATGTCGAACTAACTGACTGCCTCGTTGGTCTAATGGTCGCAAACGCGACTGCTGAGTATGAGGTCCTGGGTTCGATTCCCAGGTCGGTCATAGTGTTATTGGGTTTTTCCATCAGGAATTTCTCAGTAGCAGCCACGGAGCCTGGATTTGTGCCTGATTGATGGCAATAGACTCGACTTAAATATAACTGGCGAAATGTGGGTGAACTATTAGGTAAAGCTCTGCCTTACCCTTCGGGGATTACAGGCGTGTTATGTTATGTTATTTCGTACTAAAAAAAAATGAACACAATGGTATGTAGTATTGGCACTGATGCTATACCTACTTCTGAATTTTAGGAGCTTACGACATCAACTAGAAATTATAGTCTTATTCTCGGTCTAGATCCTACGTAAATATTGCTAATCATACAAGAATATTTCTGGCTTTTTGCCAGAATCTGCGCTTTTTGAAGAAACTGGGCTTGGAATCGTTAGTTTACAAATCATAGTACTATCAAGTGCACGGTCAGGAGTGTACATTTTTATTTATTTACATATATAACTTTACCGTTATGGACGAAAAAGGTATGTAAAAATGTGGTTGCTTAACCAATCGGTATTATCATTTTATTATTGTGTTTACTTGTAGATTTTGTACAATTCCAAACAATGTGTTTGCCACTCACACTGTGTGCACTCGATGGTCTATACCAGTGGCAATCGCTTTAATACTGTGTTGTATTTATACAGTGGCTGTCAAATACAATCTGTTTGGTGGTTTAAATGTCAATCAAGTAGATGTTCAACTTTCCGTCATAGTTATCGCTGATAGATATCACTTTTATCTTGGCTTTACTACAAAGAAAATCTTGAGGAGAACGCTGAACCTTATTTTTAAAAAAAGAAACAAAAGACATCATGGTCCCATCACTGTTTCTGGACAAAACATTGCAGCGTTCCTATTTTAAATCATTTCCATTTTCAAATTCCAGGTGACAAAATAAAAAGCATCAAGATCGAGTTCACGGGTACGCCGCTAGAGGACGCTGTTGCCATCTTGTCGCTAGCGTCTCCTTACCCGGTGGAACTGGAGGTGGTGGAGGGGGGGCGGGCGAGCGGCGCGGGCAGGGGGGTGCACCATCCGCTGCTGAAGCGGGCTGGCTCCACGGGCGATGTTAGCACGGTGAGTTGAATTAAGACTTATTTACTGATAAATAAAGTCTACCTATTTTTTCCAATAATGTAACTGCTTTGATACAAAGGATGTTATATCAAAAGCAGGATAAGCCAGACTCTGGTTTCGATTCCCAGGTCGGGCAGCCACGTAGTCTGGTTATATGCCCCAGTTGATGGCAAATAACTCGCCCCTAATTACATGGGACTTAAAACATGTGAGTGAACAATTAGGTTCACCTCAAACCCTCCGGGGATTACAGATGTGATGTAGTATTGTGTTAAGCGCACCTTCCCATCTTCTTTATCGTGTGGTTAGGTTAGGTTAGTGCCTAACCTGGTGTCAGAGTTTTTATACCGCCTAAGGGCCTCTGACTTGGCTTTAAATGTCGTTGAGAAATATCTGTCAGGCATACTGGTTTCCTTACGATATTTTCCTTCACCGAAGCAAGTGATAATTATACAACACGCACATGAATCCGACAATTCAGGGGCTCGTATCTTGGGTTCGAACTTCAAACATAGTATGGATCATAGGTGGTATGTCGTATTTTATTAAGCGCAACTTCCCATTGTAAACATTAGCTCATACATCACTAACCAGCTGTATTGGAAAGCGCCCAGTACCAACAGAGAACAGAACTTTCTTGCCGACGTTACTTTCCCACGCTGTCGCATAGATTTTCTTTGCCAACGCTTTCTTTGACGTTTCTGATTGATTTTCTTTCATGCATGAGTGTTGAATTATGAGTTATGGTGTTACGTTGAGTTAGGTTTTCACAAAATTGTAAGGGTCGTTAAAATAACGCTGTTTGAAATAGATTGATTGTGCATAATATAATAAAATTAGCGTTATAATTTATTATGAAAATGAAATACAACGGACCTTTCAAGAAGCTGTCAACCAAAAATTCTGTACACCAAACTACTACTCTCTATTACTCTTCGAAAAATTATAGCTGGGAAACGACTTTTTTTTGGGGTGAAATATAACGTTTTACGGTAGGACACAATGAAAAGCACTCAACATTGTGCTGATTGATGATGAAATAATAGGGGGTCATGGAGGTATTGAAAGTAAAGTTAAACATTAACAACTTGTATTTGAAACTTAATGAACGAAAAGTTGTAACTTTGACCCCCAATATCTTCGTAACTAGTTATGAACTCTAACAAAAAAAATTAGCGCAATGACGGGGAGTATGTATGCATGTGCACTAGGATTGTGAATGTTTCTGGGTATATACCAAATAACTTGTTCGACCGTACCTAATCTGGATAGATCGTTGGATCTAATCAATTAACTAATTAAAGCAAAAAAAACAATCAAACATGATTCATATTTCTGTAAGAAAATAAAAGCGAATATCGATAGCGACGCTCGATAAAATTAGGTTTCATTCTTTAGGGGTGCGTTCTGAATTTGTAATTAGTAAACCGAAAATATTTCCTGTCATTGTCACGAACTGGCACCACTGAATGCTAAGGAGGTTGGTTGCATTGCATAACTTAAGTCATTTCGCGCTAAAAACCATGAACTAATAAACCGAATAGACGATGCAACGTAAATACTAGGTAATAAAAACACGATTATGTCCACTGAAGTTATTTCTTTCTACAATTCATGAATAAAAGATGTATGCAAATATGAAGTTTGTCATCATTATACAAGCCGTCAAATTATTTAACATGGCAACTCGTGCAAAAAAACCGCTCATTTGAACTTCGAATCTCACGAACTGTCAAATTGACAGAGGTCAAGTTAGAGTTGCCGCTTTTAAATAATTGCAAATTATAATGCATTGTTTTTATTCAAAAGTCTTGCTTGGTCAATATATTACGAGTTTTGGTATGAATCATACTTAAAATTGGCGAAAACACATGACGTACACTGCTGCATGGCGCTTTTGCCGCTTGATATACATTGACTTAACTAATGTAAATATTCGTATGCCGCGTGCAGCGGCGGATATGTTCTTAACCATGTTACTTTTATTTAACAACTTTGTGAATACCGTATCCTACGAATAAATGTCTTTGTCTTTGACAGCGCTGTTGTACATTTGTGAAATTATCTGTGGAAATTCGTTCGTTAATATTAGAATGTCTTTGGTGGAAATCGAATTGAAAAATCAAGTTGTTAGTTTACCAAATAAAAGACAACTAAAGATAACACTAGATACTTAAATACGAATTGTGAGCCGTCACGGGACGCCTGGCAGATGTGAAACAAGTACTATGCATAAAAGAACAGTACACAGTAACAGTACAGTGTATATAATATTAGTTTATATAGTATCAGTTTTACCCGTGGCTATTGATGTTTCACATCAAAAAAACAAAACATTCTGCATTGACCACTAAACATTACATCTTAAGGAAGTTTACGACATGCCGATACCGTTGTATCACTATGTTATCGAAGCTAACAATGTATGTTTAGAATACAATCCACGTCGCCTCTGGAATGTCTATCCGACTATTGTCCTAGCCTTAGCTAAACAATGGCTCGTTCTGTGCAGATATTTTGACGTATATGTACGCTTATAGATTGAGATGAATCAATATCTTAATTAATTCAAGAGACTATTTTCATCGCCATATAAGTGAGTCTATGTATGGTCTCTGCTGCAATGGTGATATGGACCTCCTGGAAGGTCGATTGCATGAGAAACTTGCTATCATCACGAAACTTTTCTAATTAGTTGGTGATCTTAATCACATACTCCTCCACCAACCCGCACTGGGCTCGCGAGATACATCCCATTTGTTTCCGCAGAGAGGACCATCTCTTTGAGAGAGAAGACCATCCGCCTATAATGTTCCCACTTTTAAAAACGGGCTGTCGCATTTATGGAATGATGCATAATTCCATTAGCTATGAAATGATTCAAGAAGAGAACGTAGTTAAGCACAATGAATTTAAATCGATATTACAACACTACAATTTTAATCTAAATATTGGTATCACTATTTATAAGTATGAGCTCAAGTGCGCAACAATCACGGCCCTACAACCAATCAGGCAGCAAATCATTACTTACATTACGCAATCATACAATCAGGAATGAGAATGCATAACTGCTTTGCATAGAGGAGATTCTTTTACCACGGAAATGGATATTTAAACTAGTTCTGAAGAATGCATATTATTTTCCGTCTTTATCCAAATGTTATCCAATCACATAACTAGCTGGCTTTGGTATGTTGTCAAACATGATAGACTGTGTGAAATCTTGTTGATAATTCCGTTAACTTTTAATCGTTTTTTCCATGCCAACGATGAACGGATCAAATTTTAAATGAATATCAATAAAATAACCTGCAACTAGTTCAGCTGGTTTAAGTGGCCTCTCATTTTTAGCCACCATTTGTCGAGTTACTGTCTTCATCATAAAAATCATTAACAAAAAGCTGTAATGGTGTATTTTCTGTTTCAGCTTGAGAAAGAAGGAAAGCTCCTGCACCCGCCGAGGTCACCAAACACGTCACATTCGAACAACTCTACGCTAGAAACCAAGCAGAGCAAGAGCGGCATCAAGAAAATGATATCAGACAAGATCATCACATCTACGACACTAGAGAGAAATAAGAAAGAGAAGAAAGATGGCCACACCACATTAGAAAGAGAGAACGAGAAGAACAATAAACTTGCAAACAAATCCAGGCTCTCTGACATCCCACCAGCAGTTAACAAACCAGAGAGAAACAAGAGACAATCAACTGACAGTGACATTCAAATAATACAACCAGAGAATGGTATCGCCGCCATGACTCATATTGAACAATCCGAAACCCAGAAAAGAGAATATGATCCGAAAAGAGCCATGAAGTTCGGAATCAGAGTCCTGCCACCAAATGTACCTGATGATGGAGTCTTAAAACAAAAGAGCGTCGAAAACGGAGTCGTTGCTGTGGAGAAGAAATCTGTTGACGAAATTGACAAGCCAGAACCACAACGTCCCGCACCTACAACACAAATAAAACACGAGAATGAAACGGAACAAAAAAAACCTGTGGTTGCTAAACGTAGAGAAAAGATGGCTCCTCCAATTCCTAACGCTAGAAATAAAGCGAATGAATCAGATACAACTATCAGTCTAGAATCGTCAAAAACATCCGAAACGTCGGTAATGACGACATTTGCAAGATGTGACCTCAATTCTAGTGGAATCAAACGAGACGAGAACGGCATACCTCAGGAATTACCACAACATATGCTAGACGCGGCAAACGCAGCTAGAACTAATAGAAAGAGCTCGTCAGACGTCATTTACGAGAGAGAAAGAGTTGAACATAAGAAAGAAGAAGCGCCGAAACCGAAGAAATCTAAAGGCAAAGCTCCTTCTCCACCTGATACGGATAAAAACAAAACTGATGACAGTATTCTGGAACAACTGAAAAATGTTCATGATTTCTTAAGCAATGAGAAACAATATTCGAGTCTTTTACATGACTCTATTACATCAAACAGGTCTGCCAATGCATCACAAATAAATACCTCAACCCCAAAGGTTAACAAAATGAAGAGTACTTCTCGCCTCGACGAATCCATCACCTTCAGCCAGGATGACATTTACGATATTGTCACAAAGCCTTTTAAGCGCGAAAGCGATTCCCTCAACAATTTCTTTGAAGATTCTAAATCGATCATGTCTTCCAACCAAGATGTTCATTCAGTGAGGTCATTGAACCAAAGTGATAAAAGTGATAAAGGCTCTACCACAATAGAGCTTAACAACAGTGATATAACTATCCACAGTTCACCTAATAACGATACGGTACACTCTGTATCAGATGATACTTCTATTTTGGATGAGAATGAACGTAAAGCTGCTTCTCTTGGGGATTTATCTCGATTTGAAATGAGAGCCAAAGCTAGCAAATCCGCAACTGGAACTCTAGAAAGGGCCCAAAGTCTAGATATTTCTGCAGAAGATGCTGAGAACCATCAGGAAAGTACTATATCTCCTAAGAAAAGGAAGGCTATGTCTGTAGTCGAAACTAGTTTCTTTGATTCTGGACATGAAGATGTTCTACCTGATATGATTGAGTCCGATAAAGGCATAGTCATCAAACACAAAGAACCTAGATTAAGCCTGAATATTGCTAAGACATCAGCTATGGAAGGACTAAACACTTTCCAGAGAAACCGTTTGAAGAAGGGTTCCGAGTTTGGTAATTTAGAAGATGCTATAGTGAAAGGATCTTCCAGTTCAGTTGATTCGGAGAGAAATGATGATAATAGCTTTACTAAGCCCAAAGAATTTGAGCTGTACAAAGAACCCGAACACGAAACATCTGATCATCTTGCTAGACGTATAATGGACGAAAACATGAAAGTTCATTTGAAACTAGTCTCAGAATTCGCTAAATCGACATCAGATGGAAGTAACATGAGCTCCTTGGACAGTACACAAGAAATTGTACCCGTTGTAACTGAAACCAAACCAGGATCAGCTAAATACGAAGAAAAACTAACAATGACGTATGATACTAACGTACCAGATGACTTGAAGATGTCTCGTAATACATACGTAAACAGTTTAGAGAGACCCAAGTCAGATATGATGAAGAAACTGCTCGCCAAAAACCCTATACTGAACGTACACATTGACCAAAGCCCTGAAAAAGAGAAGCATGAAGCAAGTACTAGTAAAGAGACACAACAAACGGATTCCTTTAAATCCGCAATGCATCAACCAGATATCGTTAACTTCGACTTAAAAACATCACAAGCAGAAAAAGTTAGAGATTATGATGACT
The DNA here is from genome assembly GCA_950005105.1 of Lycophotia porphyrea. Classification (NCBI taxonomy): domain Eukaryota; kingdom Metazoa; phylum Arthropoda; class Insecta; order Lepidoptera; family Noctuidae; genus Lycophotia; species Lycophotia porphyrea. The sequence continues at coordinate 7,824,565 of OX465409.1, forward strand.
TCGTCAGTAACATCAGAATTGGATCAAACAGTAACAGTCTTAATTACAAAAAGAAACTCGAAACATTTTCCTCAGAATGGACAGAACCCAAAGAATCAAACACCAATACCAATGTCGTAACTATAACTACAGAGAAAATCGAGCCTGTTGTAGAAAAACGGGAACGAAAAACGTTCCATGACCACACAAAATCTATTGAAATAGGCGAGCCAACTATACGTATGATGCCACCTGATGTTCTTGAAGGCATAAGACGAAAACATGATGAACGAGAAAGGACCTTATACATGGAGCCAGCAAACGTGTCCTTAACAATGACACAGGAACCTGTACAGAAAACTGTAACAGTGAATGTCAACGAAGACGAATTTGGGAACAAAATCATTACACAAAATGTTGAGCAAATCTCAACGAAGTACATCACTACTAAAACCGAAGCTCCCTTACAAGTAGAACAGATTAGCTTCGGTATAATGAGAGGAGGGCAGATTGATGAAATGCAGTTAGAAGAAGGAAATGTAAAAGATATCGATAAGAGAGTGCTGGATGAAATCAAAAGGCAGAATCCTAACATGCACTTCACTACAGATGAACCCGCTTACACAAGAACAGAAACAATAATACTAAACACAACTGAAATGGACGAGGAACAAGCACAAGCGTTGATGGAGAAACTAAAAAATGATCCGAGTTTCATGTCACAGAAAACTCCTGAAGAACTCTCACGTATGGGAATCAGAATCGTTCAAGACTTAAAAGATGTCCAAACCTCAAGTCAGGATGCAGTTGAACTTACCAAAACAAGATACTCCATTAATCCAACGATAACAGAAATACAAAAAGATTGCAAAGAAATAGACAGTCCTAAAGACACACACATCACTGAAATACAAGTAGTCACACCACGTACAGAACAAATGCAAAAACAGAAAGAAAGTAAAGATAAAATCTTAAGCAGGCAAAGAGCACCGCCCTTCGAAGAACCCCCGCTATCCTACGAGTTAGACATTGAACTGCTGAATGATTTCATTCTCAATGAACGGCACTTTTCAGCTAAACAACTAGCTGACGCGCAAAAACGATCGAAATCGAACCAATCGAACGAACCAAAGAAACAACGTCATTCTGACTTCGACCTACCAAGAAACACTACTATTAAATTCCGCACAGCGACCTACGAATCTCCTAAAGGCACAATAGTGACGAGCACAGATCTAGAAAACCGGAGACTATCGCAACTAGACCAACTGCAGTTACGCTCTCAAGAACAACAAAAACCGCAGATTTCCGCAAAACCGAGTAACATACCCGTCAAGGCGGAGAAAAACCCGAAACCTTTAGCACCAGGAGTTTCTTCGAAAATACCGGTTTTTACAACACAAAAGTCGTTGAGTCAGGAAAATTTGAGTGATACAAAGTTTTCGCTGCCTCGGTCGCCGCCTCCACAATTCAGTAGTTCTGGCAACATTACTGTGACATCGATAATTAAGAGCAGCTCTAGGAGTCCTAGTGGGGGGCAAATATGATTACTTTTATCGATGAATGGCAATGATGGTTTTTTAGATCATCATCACACTTTTCGGGCAGATCAGAATCATTTATCAAATAGCTTGTAATGCTGCTTACCCTTTACAGCCAGTAATGGAACGTAAAGATGCAGATAGACCATTGCAAATGTTTGAGAAACAATAGTTTATGGTCGATTCCTGTCAACTTACTTTTTCGAATCCAAACTAAATTCAAAATGGTATCTTTATTAGTCGACATTTTGACAGACGGGCACCGTCGAAGTCGAGCTATGGTACAATTTGTAAAATACAAATTAAGAATAATAAGCTTGGCTTTTAAATGGTTACAATATCATCAGCTTAGCCGAAATGAATCGTCGAATGTATTTTGATCTTTAAAACTATCATCTTAAGGGTCACATTTTCGTAATGTGAATGTATATTTTAAGCTACATTAAAGTAGTAATATTGAATACTAATTGTATAAAATCCTGATATATATAAGTTTTATTGAAAATAAATAAGTATATTAAAAGATATGTATTAGTTAAGATTAAGCTTAATCTATTCAAGTGTCTTAAAAAGTGCCACAAACACTAAGATGTATTTTTAAATAATACTTTTCTTTCTCTTTTTATCTAAATGTCTATTCCAAATGTGCCTTTTATTATATCGATTTAATAAAAATAACAAAAAATATCTAAGAATATCTTGTTTACTCACTTTTTGACATATTTTTAGGTTGTGAAAATAAATCTAAATAATTTAATAGAATTTTATGTTATGTCACAATTTAATATTTAATGAAAACAAATGAAATAATCATGAGATTGTATAATTATTATATAATTAAAATATGCTTATGTATTACCATTTGACATTCCGTCCGAAAGTATTACCAATATTAATTATTAAGTTTATATAGAACTTAGGAACTTATTTAGGTTCGCAGCGGTTATTGCAGAAACGAAGATTTCTGGGCCATTTTCTTTATTAAGTACTTATAGTTTAGTTTTCATGGCCTTTTTACATAATGGTTTTTGTTCAAGTTCCATAAATTAATTATCAACAAAATGTATTGCCAAATGGTTTAAAATTGTTAATTGGAAAGACATACATAAATACCGTTTTTTTTGTGTTACGTTTAATTTGAAACCTGTTTTATTTGAAATTCGAACTGAATACTTTAAAAACTTAAAGAAATGCTGTTTTAGCTTGCTATATTTTTTTGCATTGTCGAGAGTTCTAATAAGCCATCATGCAAAAATGCCATAATATTTATTAACATTATGTTTGTTAAAGTTGATAAAAGTCGATGATAAAGTAAAAGCAACGGTCTACTTGGAACAATTACAGTTACAGTTTAACATGTTATTATATCACAGTTATAAATATTGTATTTTATCGATGTATTATAAAATAAATACGAATAAAATGTTGGACGTTGTTTTATTTAAAACTAACCCGCCCTGGCTACGCACGGGTCCAAATTCTTTTTTTATTGAGATTTGTTTACAAAAAAAGAACCTTTTCGAGTTTTCCGGTATATTTTACAAAAGAACTCAAAAAAAAACTGCCAAATCGGCCGAGCCGTTCTCAAGTAATGATCCTTCAATATACATGCGGCAATTGTTTTTCATGTAATAGATTTTGGACAGCGACGCATAAACCGTTACCACTTTTCAGGTGGTTTCAGTACATCATTCTGAACAAAAAACCTAAAGTACTTGATCGAAAAAAAAAATACATTTGTTTTTTTTCGGTAGTGTTGTATATGCCACTGCTGGGCAAAGGCCTCCCTCATATCTTGCCAGGTACTCTTCGGTACACTGTTTTTTTTTTTAAAAAATATAAGATTCTATGAGGTTCAGAATGATATTACTGAGCACGTGGTAGCCGTTTGTGCGTCGATGTCTTTTCCACCCCTTAAAATTCATATATTATACAGAAAACTTTACTCAACAGTAAACTTTCTGTTAACCGCTGTATTTATTCATACTTACACAAAGTGTTTCACTATGTTACTACTGAATGAAGAACAGGTGGAAGTCACCATCGAATTAATTGCAACAATGGTACTATTTAGGGAACCCAATTAGAAACAGACACCTAAGTTTTGCAATAGTTCATTTCTAATCAGAAAAATACCAACTGCTTAATCTATAAGTAGTTCATTTTAAAGCCCTATTCCACAAAAAAATCAATGCAGTTTCGCTTGCATTCTTTCTTTAATGTTTTCTTCAATTTTCTCTTACAACTCTGCTCAGCACAGGCATTCTTATAAGCCGCAATGCATGCTTTGCGGCAATATTTTGATGCTTTTTTCTGGCAAGACTTCCAACGATTCCTGAGCATTCCTACTAAATTATTTTTTTCGTTCTTCAACTCAACAAGCTCTTTTTTTAATTCTTCTTTTAAGTAGTCATCTTCATGATAGTAATTTGATTCGCTGTTTGTATCATAAGAGTCAGAATCAGGATATTCGTCAGAATTGCTTTCACCCGATGAGTCCACGTCATTATCTTTAAGTTTCCCTTCTATCCATGGCAACATTATTTCAGGGTTTTCTATCCATGGCAACATTGGGGTTTTGTTTTTTAAAGACGGATTTGTCTCGTCTGATTCGTCGACGTCCTGTAAGTTGGTTTATTAAAAAGCATGATTAATGTAGGTAGTAGTTTTAAACTGTGTTATACTTACTTGTATATAATGATATCATAGTTATTGTCCTAGAACCAAATCTCGAAGACATATCAGCAACCCGCACTGGGCTCGTCTGGTGTATGCCACACCACTCCCTTTCAGAGGGAAAAGGCATGCCCCAGAAATGGGAACATTTTAGGGCTGATTTCCAATGACTGTTGGTTTTCAAACGAAAAGTGAATAAATATCGTGAATGTGAATTGCTAGAAAAAAGTCCATTTATTATTTTGTAATATCTAAGGAGTAATCCTGCATGATTTTGAGGCTCACTTACATAGAAAAATTCACTCGAGTGATCATTACAATTAAATTGTTCTTTTGTAGTAGGTACTTACTGAAGACTAACTGCGACCGTGTAGGTACTAGTTACAGACGCCAGCAGGTCAAGGCGTCACGCTACCCGAAACTGTCAGACTCAAACCCAAACTCAAAAGCATTTATTTCAATTAGACCATTATAGGCACTTTTGAATGTCAGAAAAACTAAGCTACAGTCACAGACACAAGGCATAATAACTTGTAAAAGTACTGTACCCATTCCAAAGCGTAGATTTTCCCAACCAACCTTGAATCAAATGCTTTAGAGATAAAGTTCCTGTACAGAAAATGTATTAAAGAAATTTGACAGATTGTAGAAGCATGATGTGCTGGCGTCTTTATATGAGAATCAAAAACAAACACCAAGCGATACCTAAGGAAAGCTCACTTTATTGGATATTCGCTAAGCTCAGCCCCGAGGGATACAATTCCAACAGAGCAATAGTAACGGGTTTAGGCTAGTGATTAGCTAAACAATATTATCTTACTTCTACAACAACCAGGGCCAGCACTTTTGACGGCTGCTTCTCATCTTGAATCTCGGAGGTAACTAGGAACATATCTGCCTCACCACCTGTGCGCAGGGTTTGTTTCGCACCCTTTACTGCCTGAAATTTAAACATGGCCATCATCATTATCATACCAATCCTCCCTAAGCCCACGTGAACGATGGGCCATTCCCTCTCAGAGGGAGCCCCGTTTCCCTACAATGGGAACATTATAAAGGGTGTAAAAAAACTCTTAACGAAGCCGAAAAGTACTTGTTCTCCCCGTCATTGCGATCTTCTTTTTGTTCTACAAATTTAGACCATACCTGGGAACCTTCTAGTTACGGAGATATTATCCAAGTTCCAACCTTTCACAAGTTTTTTTTAAATACAGGTTTTCGGTGCATTTTTTTTACGTAAGACACCTTCACGATCCCCGTACTATTCAAGCCATCCATCAGCAAAATGTTATGAATGCGTTACATTGAATCCTACCGTAAAACGTGATTTTTAACCCAAGAAAAAAAGTCATTTTCCAGCAATAATTTTTGCGTAAAGTTACTTAGTTTGATGTATGGTGGGCTGCATCAATTGGGTACCCCAGTTGGGAACGTAGGTGCTCACAAGGGGGGTACCACATCGTGAAGCTGGTTGACTTGGTTGACGGCTTCGTGAAGAGTCCGTTTACACCCTGCATTATAGGCTGATTATGCTAGTATTATGCATCATTATTACTATCGTTATGTCGGTTCATGTTCATAGCAGTCGATTGCTGGACACAGGGTTCACCGTTGGACACAATCGCACACCATTTAAGTTTATCTTCGGCTACTTTTATCCATCTGGAGGAAATCCAGCCATCCATCATCCATCCATCTACTATCTGGAGAAAAATTTCCAGCCCTATGTTGGTTTACGGCATCACCAATGACAATGACAAATTGGCAATTATTAATACAATCATGCTGTCCTGTACACTACTACAGCTAAGTAGTGGTCACGGAGGATACTGCAAGCATCAAAACGTCTGTCTGGGATGTACAGATTGCGTGTGTTATTACAAAGTTTCAGAATATGTGGTTTTTCTATAGGATATCATACTGTGTCATCCTTGGACTTGGTGTCATGCACACTACTATTTTATATACACCTTCTCGCATATATTCGCTAACATAGGAGCGTGCCAGGCGTAAATGTTAGGTAACCAAACAAAACAAAAAGACGTCTTCTTCGGTGAGGACAGGAAACGAAATATCAGCTACGGCGTTCATTGATACGAATGCCGCTCGCTGGCAGTTAATGTTCTCTGCTATGATGTATTTTCCCAACATGTTGGGAACATTAATTATTTGCTGTATTATCTTTGCAATAATTGCGGCATAGCGGACATCTTTAGTTTTCTTGCAATAAATAGTGTATGACATAATAGGCGCATAAATAATTAAATTGTATTGAAGAGATACATGAATTCTACCTAACATTATGAACCGTTTGTAGGTATTTTGATTTCAGAGTCCTAATAACATTTTTCCCCTACGTTTTATAGGTTTGCTGTCATAAAATGAAATGATAAACTTTTGATTGGAGTGCTACAACGGGAGGGACATTTTGCCCATTGTTCTATGCATGTAGTTGTAAGGTGTACAGAAACGGACATAGTGTACCTGTTATCCCGTAAAAAAGTACTATTCCCGAGGAACATAACAATAATGTTCTTATGATAACGCGCCACGTGTCTTACTTAATGGTGGGTCTGGCCCATTTCACAGAGAGGAGGCCTGTGGTGTGTTATACAGTTTCAAAATATCTTCATGAAGTACTTACCCCATAAAACAATAACATAACCACAATATGTAAATCCATTGCAATGACTAAAATAATGAAAATCGTTTGACATTTACAGTTACCATCACGTTTCTAATCAATTTTTAGATTACTTTGGAAGTTTATGAATTATAGTTTTATTTTATTATAGGTATCCAACCTAGTCTTATAATTACAGGCGTTCGTTCGTCGGCGTCGGCTTTTGTAATTCATCAAATTGAACTCACCAATTTTTCAATTTTGTTTTGGGTGTCTCAAAAAATTACCTACCTACTGGTAAAGTATAATGAAGGTTCGAAAGGCAACTCAGGAACTGATGGACGTTACCGAAAGCGCCAAACTATGTAGTAGCTCAGTTCTGGGCCGACACAATATAGATTGCCATCGACACGCTAAGAAGAAGCAATCCAACCGTTTAACTTATTAAGGTAGGTCAAGCGTAGGTGTGAGATTCTGAATCCTTACTCAAATCTCTGGGCTGTTCATATTTTTTTTATGAACAACCAATCATAATACTAGCCACAGTAGTATGTTCATGGGGAGATTTGCCTCGATCTTCAGCTGCGTTTACATAATTTTCATTCATTTTACCTGTATTTTTATTTTTAACCTTAATTAAAGACTTATTGCTAACATAATAAGATACAATATATTCCTACTCCTCTTGAGCCGCTCTATCCCTATCGAATTCAAAATTTCTCGTGCAGCTCTTTCTGCATTCACTCTTGAGTGCCTTCTTAGCTCTTCTCTTACATTTCCGTTCCTTACAAACCCGTTTGTAAGCCCTTTGGCATGCCTTCGTGCACAATTTACTCGCTTTGCTGAGACAACTTTTTTGCCACTTCCTAGATTCAAACGGTTTTTTTGGTATATCATTACGAGTACGATACTCGTGGAAATTTTGTAAAGAATCACCGGGATTTTCGTCATCAAGGTCTTCGCCGGAGGAAGTCATATCTGCCATTGACAGCTGTTCTTGGTGATAACTGCCTCTTCTGGAGTAACTATCTCTGTTGAAATGACTATCTCCGTTGGAGTGACTATCTCCGCTAGCTGTATCAGAACCAAAACTGGTATACTTTTGTTTCGCTTTTGTAGCTGACTGAAAACCAAAATATTATGATCATTATCATCATCATCATCCACAGCCCGATAACATCCACTGTTGGGTACACTAGTACTCTCTTTGCTTGTTCCTAGCTCCACGTCAATGTGATACGCAGATATTATTCATAATTTAACATAACTGGGGTAGCCGGTAGCTAAATATAGAAAAAGGTTGAGGGTGAAACTTATGCCAAGTTTCACCCTCAACCTTTTCGTCGTCAAAAGAAGTCATTTGGTAACTACTGGCAAACTCTATCTTTGTCGCGGTAGCCACTAATAATACATCCATCATCATCATCGTCATTTCAACCCAGCATCATCTATTTCAATGCTATACTTTCTGGTGTCAGGTTCCCTAATCGAGGTGTTTCCCAGGACTATGACGATATCCTCCGTCAAAGTATCGGAGTAGTCTTTAATCTAAATCTAATCATTACTAACTCAAATACCTGTTCTTTTTGAAAATCTTAGCTAAAATCAATTTGGTTAAAAAGAGAGTTACTTACGAAAATGTTCAGCAGCACAATCGTAAAAACGAAATTCATGTTCAAAGTGAGGTTTCACTTCAGAAAATATACATAATAATATTTATAACTTTATCACATATTTTTATGTTTCAGTTTCATTTTATAATACATAAATCTACATGCGTCTGTTACATACAATCGTACATGACCGCGAAAAAAAAAAGAAAAAGACAAAAATGTAACGGAGCGGGAAGATAGCACGGGTACTAAGAAGACAGAATCAGTGTGGTAAACTGGTGGTAGGTAGTTTTTTGCTGGATGATCCCTTGTACTAGCACCTACTGCTGAGTAGCAGAATAAGTACCCCAATATAAGTATACATGCCCTTTTTTTTTACGGATGGGAAATCATCAAATGACTTATCCCGCTCTGGGCAGAGAGTATACATGCCCTGACACTGAATTTTGGGCCAAACATATTTAGTAAAAAATTGCCATCGACACGCTAAGAAGAAGTATACTGGGGTGTTTGTGGAGATTGCAAATGTGTCCCCACACTCCAGCAAGAAGGAACAAGGAAGAGGAGGAACATCGTGTGGTTTGAGTCAGTAAGTGTCTGACAGATGCCTTCGGCTGCCCCACCTCGGAGGTCATCAGTGAGGAAAACCACAAGCTGCTGGGCTTACGATTAAAGGTTCAATGTTCATCAAATAAATAAACAATGTTACTTTTCATCACAGTTTGTTTATCATGTTAAGTATCACAAACTTTAGCATCAAAAACTTTTTTACAATTGACGGTGCATTCTGCTTTAAGATCTCTCTTAGCTCTTAGAGAGCAGCTGCGTCGGTCACAAACATCTGTGTGAGCTTTGTTGCATGCCTTGCTACATTGCTCTCTCTCTTTTTTATTTTCATTGATACACTCGGTTTGCAGCGTCTTCGATCTGAGGGAGTTTTTATGTTTTTTGTGAGCTCGCATAGCCGGTGGTTCAATTATGTCTGTTAATTCTTCAGATATGTTGTTATCTATGTGATTGTCGGCGCGTGTTTGTAAGTCAATTTCTTCATTATCTCCACTTTCATCGCCCACTTCTACTGTGTCGCCAGGCATGTCGATATTTCTTCTTGTTGAAGGTTCGCTCTGAAAAATCGTCCTTTGTTTAACAACACAACTTTAAAAATGAGGTTGGTAAACTGGCCAGTGTGCTTACGTATTGTTGAAAACGCGTAATCGATACTCGCGTATCTATTTGCGTCTTTAAACAAATGTTTCTGTATACAACATTATTTTTAGTATAAGCGAAACCTGAATATAGTTTGCTCAGAATAAGCAACTGAATCGATTCCAATAATTTTTAAACCATGTTATATTTGGTTCTAAAATATTTAAAAAAGGTTACAAGTGGGACATCGCGCGATCAATAAGCGCAAGACAACACTGGAAGCGCGGACGGAGCGGCGCGCGGGCGCCGCGACATGAGTGAGCGTGTTTTTCTACGGACAACCACGTAATAGAATAAGGTTAAAACTTTGTGATTTTTCATGATACAGTATTGTAATTTTTTACATAGATTCTTTACATAAAATTACTAGACACGTTTCGGGTGTTCACAAAACAACAACAACACGGGTGTAACAATGTTGTATAACATGAACTATCACAGAAATTCTTTTCAACAGAAAAAAATGGTAAGTATATTTGATTCTTGCAAAAAGGTTGAAATAGTGAGAATTTAGTCAATAAAATAAAATTGCAATGTAAAGCTTAGTTTATTTAAACTTGGTTCTCTATATTTTTATATAATTTCGTCGGAGAAGAAACTAACAAGCCTCAGACACAAAAGTTTGTCGGCAACTATTATCGCACTCTTTTCTAAGCTCCCTACGAGATCTGACAGAGCAGGCAAGTCGGCTACAAACGTCCTCGTGAGTTCTGTGGCAAGCTTGAATGCATTTCACTACTTTGTAATTGATTTCGGATAAACATTTAGCTTTAAGTACTTTCTTTACTTTTTCTGTTTCGTCACGCTCTCGTAAAGCATTATGATGTGTTTTCTTTCCTTTTATTTTTGAATTTCTTCGCCTTGTATTAGATTCGTGCTTTTTCTTCGTTTTTTTGTGAGATCGCACCTCTAATATTATGTCTTCATCTTCTTTACTTTCGTCCTCAATGCCTGCTGAGTCACTTACTGAGGCATTGTCCTGAAAATTAATAGTAAATTTTACTGTGTTGGAATTTTCAGATCTTGTATGTAAAAAGACTTTGCATTAAAAATGTTCACTGTTTTATTACTCACTTGTTTATTTCGGGATTGCCTGAATAGAATGAGTTCATCGCGCGATGAGGTCGTGGTTCAAGCTAAATTCACTTCTTCGTGTGTCTAACGGTTATTCACTTCGTAGTTGAATTTCAATAATCTTCCTTAACCTCTAACTCATGAATTTCATCCATGGCTCAGGGATTTTAGGGTTAATGCTGATATTGTCAACATACTTGTCGCACTTGCACCAAATGCTTGGAGGAAAAATTACTGTTTTACAGAGGAGACCGCAGCTTGTCGAACAATCCCGAAATATACACGCGAGCATAAAACTGGCTTCTTTTTACACGAACAATATTATAGTTAGGACAAAAAAATATCTTTGATATAATGGACAATCTACGTATGAAAGACTAATTAATTTAGATGGCCAGAAACATAATGATTGTTATATTAATTTAATTGTTAAAAGGAAATATAGTTATTACGCATTTTCAATTTCAATACACTCACACATGAGTTTGGGGCAGTTTACGTAGATACTATTTTATTTGTATTCCTTTTGTCACTCGATCTCACTTACGAATACCAGCTCCTAATCCGTGACTCTTTTAGCTTACAAAAAATTTTTCTACTATTATCGTTTACGTTACGTTACTGAATATTCACATACTCTAAAAAAAATTCTTCCTAACTGGATTTATCTGGGTGTTAACTATCAGTTGGTAGAAAAGTATCTTACTTCTAAAGTGACTAGTCCAACTAGATCATATCTTTCATCGCCATCTTCCGCAGGTTCTTTATCTTCTGTCAGTAGACTTTCCTCATTGTCACGTAATTTTTGGTATTTTTGGATGATGTGCTTCGCGTCAACAGGACCCTGCTAATGATAAAATATAAAGTAATTACTTATTATCCAGTTAGACTGGAAGCCGACCCCAACATAGTTGGGAAAAGGCTAGGCAGATGATGATGACTTAAAAAGCCTAGCCCTAGCACTGGACAGCTATGCAAAATAGCTGTCCATTGGTGGACATTGGTGGTCGTAAGACAAAAGGACACATCTAAGAAAACTTAATGTAGAAAATAAGCCTTAATATATTCACCTTTTTTTATTAGTAAGGCTTATATTTTGCTTAACATTATTTCCGCAGTTGTGCTAGAAAGAAGGTGACTGCTGAGATGACGAGTTTTGGAGAAGTATGGAAGAAGAAGAAATGCTGCGCCAATCCTAAAAGGATTGGAATAATGATGTTTTCTGCAGTTGTGCCCTTTTTGCTTATGGTTGCAGTATAGGTGCTGACGAAATTAATCATTTAGGTTACCTTCCTGATCATAGCCATTTGAGTAGGCACGGTATGTTGGAAAATACTTGAATAACAACGCCCAATGCCATTTCTGCGTATTATAAAAAATACAATGAAAATCTTGATAGTATCTAAAATTATTTTCAAGTCATGCGAAGTAAAGAATTTTATTGGCGGAAACAAATATTGCATTACGTTTTATTCTACTCTTGTCTAAGACTTCGCTACGCAGTATGTGGTTGTTTCATAGAAATTATATTTCTTAAGTTTAGTTAGGTATCTAATGTCAACAAATGTTTCTAGGATCTAATTTTCAGTGTTTTTATTGACTGTGACTTAAAGAAAGCTGTGTTTGTGGACTCTTACAGTGTAATCAATAGGTGAAGTTTTATCCTACATAAATATTTAATACTTTAAAAGACACCGACGTGCATGCTGTCATTGTTGTCAGCAGAAAAAAAGAAGTCGACAAACGAGATTATTGTACCTAATTACTTAAATAAAACTTTATTCTTTCTGTAGTATCTTTGGGTATAATGAAAATAGATTTTAGGCTAGAAAAGCTTTTGACAATAGTCTTTGAGGACAGAGATTGTCATAGACAAGCACTTACCGGTCTCCTTTTCCCCTTTCCTTCCTGGGACAAACCCCACAACAAAAAAAGTCGACAAACGAGAGCAATATAATTAAATAGTAAGTACTTTACACTTTCTGTAGTATCTTTGGGTACAGGATAAAGGCCAGTGATTAAAAAAAAAAAACTTAAATATTTTTTTTAAAATATAATTCGTCTATCAGCAACACAGTCTAGCAAAAAACAATCTTAAATATTCAGGCGTCTTGCAGCACTTGGCAATGTCTTCTTTTAACGCATACGGTAAACACAGATAGAAGTATTTTCATTTAATCATAGTTTTATTGTGTAGTCAGAGCTTAACTTTAGTCACTGTCATTACTTTCATCACTCGATGAACCACTATGCGATGCATTACTTTCATCATCGCTATATTTGCTAGACTTAAAAGTTTTCTCACAACTTCGTTTACACTCTTTCTTCAGCGCTCTTTTCGCTCTTGAAGTACATTTCAACTTTCGACAAACGTTTTGGTAAGCACTTTTGCATGATTTAATACACAATTTCCTCGCTTTTTTATTCAAACACTTACTGAAAGTCCCTCTTGCTATGGGTTTTGTTTCAGGTTGATCAAACCCATTCAGAGCTAACTGAAAATTCTGCGGTACTTTCATCCTCTCTGCTCTACCCTTACCATCATCAGTAACAACCAGTGTAAATACTTCGTTACTCTTTTTACCGTTATTGTTATTTTCTTCATTATTGTAATCTTTAACTTTATTTGGTTTTACATCATTGTGGTTATCTCCATTATGCAAATCTTTAACTGTTTTCATCACATCATTGTTAGAGTTATCTTTCGAATTATTTGGATTCCAAAGAAAATCTAAGTTATTCCTATTTAGCGTCTTTTTAGCTGTTGTAGGAAATCTTGACGATGCTAAAATGTTACTGGTGGCTACGGATAATGCAGCGTCCGTAGTTATTAAAGGGACTCCATTCCCAAAATCTGCTACCTTAGTTGCTATATGAGCCATAAAATCATCGACGTATGCGATATCTTTATTTATATCTAAGTTGGGATTTGGAATAGGTGTTACACTAAAAACCATGTGGTTGCTGCCCTCAGTACCATTTATTATCTGGTCTGGGTTTTTAAGAACCGTAGTTATTCTGTCTGTCTCAATTCTAGATGTTTTATTGTCTAACCATAATAGGCTAAACTTATTTCGAATCGATTTAGTATGTTGATTACCCTGAACCTTTGCCTTTAAGATATTTTGATTTGTTTCAGACTTAGAGTGATTATTATAATCAATCTTTTTGACGGAAATGTCAGTAACCTTTGAGAAAACTTGATTTATTTCAGTCCTAGGACGATTATTATCATCAATATTTTTGATGGCAATGCGGGATACCTTTGAGATAACTTTATCTGTTCCAGGCTTAGGATGATTATTATCATTAATCTTTTCGACGAAAATATCACTTACCTTTAAATCAGAATCATAATTATGATCAAAATCTTCTGATTTTGATTCTGAATAAAACGTTTTTTTTTTTTTTGGAACCTTTGTTTCAGGTTTAAGATTATCCAGAAACTGTTCGGTAAACATATCACCATATATTTGAGTAGTATTTTTAAAAAAGTCACCGTTGTCATGTTCATCTTTATCTTCTAAATTATACTTAGATTTTTTATGTTTACTACGTAATATTAAGTCGTTTATAATAATTGGTTTAGTCGTTAGTTTATATTTTTTTATTCTTAATTTTATTTTATTATATCTAGTACTCCGATCATTGATTGCTACTGTTGAAGAATACAGAAGTCTTTGACTTGCGTTTGAGCTTTTATTTTTGCTTACTATTTCAATCATACGACTTTCATTTGCTTGAAAAGTGTCTTTTATAGTTGTAGTCATAAATAAATTGTTTAATTTTTTTCTTTTTTGCCTTGCTATGCGAAATTGTAGTGGTTGTTTAGTATTAGTGATTTTTATAATTTTATTTTTTGTGGTTTTATTCCGTTTTTTATGTCTGGGCGTATTTGTTAAAATTGATTTGGTTAATTTATGTTCCTTGCGGTCGTTTTGAATGAAAAAACTGGCTGGATCTAAAACATAGTTTAGTTTAGGAATGTTGTTGCTTCCAGCTACTTCGAGTGATGTAACTGAATCCACAAGTTGATAGCCACTCTTTCTGTCCGACAAATCTGTTGAATTCTGCAAAATAAACCTACTTTAAAAATGTATAAATGGGTGTAGTTGTAAGAGTGTTTAAATTTGTAAAGTTAAATGGTATCACCTTTTTAAACTGTTTTATTTAGTTAGGTATCTAAATTAATGTTCATTGTTTTGTTTGCTGATAAACAACGCACCGGTAAAAATGGAAAGATCAAATCAATCAGTTTGTAGGGATACCTATGAGGTATAGGTATTTTTATGCTCAAGTAGGTAGGTATATGAAAATATGAACGAAACCATTTATGATGAAACACATCGAAATTAAAGTAGGAAAAGGAGAAAAGGCCAAGTAATTAAAGAAAAACAAGAAGAATGAATCTTTAATCAAACAACGATCACCGCCACGTCGCCGTCGATCCTCGGTAGGCTATAGACAAAAGAAGAGTTAGAAAAGCGAAATAGTCTTGGTTTCACAAAAGAAGTTCTTTTTACTTATAATATCTGAAATTAATATTTTAAAGAGTATAGAAGTTTGGATGGGTGGAGTTTTTAAGTTCTGACCATAAAGCGAGCGAAGCCACGGGCAGAAGCTATCTAAAGTTGTGAAACAAATACTTGGAAGTGAAGGTAGCTATATAACTATATTAGAATAGAATAGAATAGAAAATAATAGAAAAGAATAATATTTATTTCTGAGTATATGGTACATAAAGATCTTAATACTAAACAGTTTCACTTACACTACCGTTCCCGGTGTAGAAATATAAAAATTAACTTACTAAGTCAACAAGTCCCCATGAATATAAATGTAAATTAGATGATTATGAAAAAAATTAGCAATTTTTATACAATGTCAAGTTTTATAAACACAATTTTTATTTATGAATGAAATGTCAAAATTTACTAGTTATACATATAATATAATTTATCATACACCCAAAGATTCCAATCTTTAGATTTCGCTAGCTAGCTACGTTAATAGAAAAACATCTATCAGAAAAAAAACCTTCAACCATCTTACTAGTTCATTCAAAGGCTTCACAACGCAGTTGGATTTCTGTTAATGAATTGATGATACGATACAGTAGTAATACCATTTCTTCTGAATCAAATTCTATAATTACTCGTCAAGTGGGAATAGTATAAATTCCACTAGCAAATTACTGACTAATAGTTTTACGCCGTCTTGGTAGGAAATGCAATGTCGATCTCGTAAAATGGCTAGGGCATGGGTTCATGAAACCTCATTCTGTTGTTTGAGATCTGGGCGAGCCTAAATAAGTGAATAAAATAACGCAATTTTGCAAAAACTACCTTCAAATCTCAATTTCGTGAGCGTCAGATAACTGGGCGAGATCTTGAATGACCAATCTCGACCCCAACTCTAACAAGCTATCTCAAATCTTGAGATTGCATGCCTTGGTCATAAGCCCGTCGGGTATAGCCAATGGCAGATGGTCAATTAAATTCTTTCTACCTTTGTCTTTGCATCTAGGTGGCAACTATTTACTGCACTTAGTAGCCGACGCCCTCCCTGTGGTGGCATCTGCTACTGCCCCGGGGGACAAGCAGGAGGTGGCATCTGGGAATATTTGCTTCGTCTTTATATCAACTTACTTTGGACATCACAATCAAGAACAAGTTGCTTGGGTTCCCATTAACTGTCTTCTTATCACCGGACCTCAGCACCTCACTGAGAATCCCATAGTCTTCAAGATGGTACAGCTTCTGGAGAACTTTGACTCTTTGCTCATTCAGCTTGATTAGTGATGAGAGAAGATTAGAGAAATCATTCCTTGTCATGTTGGATTTGAATATATCTTGGCGACTCTCTTCTGTATGTGTGTGTGCCTGTTGGAATTGAAATGTTTGGAATAATTCAGGTTTTTTTGGTATTTATATCTTCAAAGGACTTACAGGAGATTCAGTCACATCATCAATCTTGTTGAAAATTGTTTTAGAAATGTACGATTGTCATGCCATTCAGAGATGGAATAAACTAGTCGTAAAACCTAAAAATCAATTCTATCTTTTGAACCGTGATTAATGCCAATGCTGTGTAGTTGAGATAGCAATACAACACACACTTAGATAGCATACACACGACATACTTAGATAGCGGCCCGTGTTAGCGAAAACTGCACAGTACACAAGCATATGCGCAAAAACAAAGCAGGACTCTTTCTTCCCTTACTCTCGTAGTCCGCTAGTACGGCAATCACACCCGACATGACCAGGTGTAGGATCGACGGTAGATGCTCGCCGTTCTGACACTCAGTCGGTCCAACTTGAGAATTGAATCCAACACCCGAATTGCGTAACACACTTGCCTGTCACAACTCACAATCCGAAGATTTTGAAGGATATTCGAAATCCCTTGCTTCATATGCTTGAACAACTTGTCAGCTCACTGCCTTAATCACGCAAAATGAATACTGTCGAATGTTAATAAAAAAAAGATTCCGACGAATTGACCTCTCCTCCTTTTTTGAAGTCGGTTAAAAATAAATGGCATAAATGAATGGCATTGGGATTGCGAATGTGATACGCCATTATCCCGCAGGGTCCAATCGGTTCTTGTTCTAATCTAATCCTAAAACATAATGCAATGATACATACTTACACCCCATATAAGTGTGGCAAAAACAACATAGCAAGTGATCCTTCGTGTCATTTTAACTCATTAAAACACAATTACACTCAACATTTTAGACGTCGCTTTGAACAGCAGTGTTGATTTAAACGGCTTTGTAACCGTTTCGAAATTGATTTGATTGTCCAGCCACTCATAAAATGGCAATTTTAATGAACAATTTAATCAATTATTGGCTTTGTTGATGTGTTTTAGTTAATTTTCATTTATTTTACGGTGTAATTTTCACCTGCGTACCTATGTGATATTTCATCGCACTTTTAAGATGCCTAAATGTGTAATTGTACCTATTTGTAACCAATTAAAAGCAAGTTACTATTATAAATTATTGTTTTACTTAAATTAAAACATATTAAAGAATAATTCGAAACTACACTGAGCGCTAATGTAAGTAATTACCCAATAATTCATAAATATACCTAAATGTATCCTCGGGCTACCTCATTCACCTTACTTCTCCTGCGGATCTCCTTATTTCTGATTCGATAGCACAGATAACCCCTGAACAATATCCATTGCCCTGGGGGTGATTCTGACCATAGTTGTGTAGCTTCCCGAACGCTACCCATCCACCATGGTGTCAGCCATGACTACTATGTCGTTGCTAAATCGAAGATAGGACGGTAGGTTGTACTCGCGATTATGGATTATGGTTTCCAGTCGAGAATCATGAATTCTCCAGTGCAGCGGTGAATGGTTTAGGAGAAATAAGTCTCCCTGTATTATACCTCGCTGCACAAGGATAAGTTTCAAGATCTGTTTCTGTAGGTGGACTGACAATGGCGTTTCATACAAAAACTTAATCAGTTCGATGTACCGATGGTCAATCTGGCATTGACACCATTGACGAGGCTACAATACAGTCTATCGAATAAAAGGTTTTCTCATAATCCACAAAGACTAAGCACGATTTAAGATTATCTAGTATATAGAGTTATAGTGATAAAAAAACTCTTCAGTTGTTAAATTTGTGAACCTAGTACATAAATGTAAGTTTAGCAAGTTATAAATTGACTTGGCGTATTATTAAGCAAACAAGGAGGTTTTCGACTATTGTTCACACTCACTAAAAAAAACGAAATTATAATAAAAGGTCTCGCAATGACGACACAACACAATCAAATATGTTTTATTCAGAATAATAAAAAGATTACGAATAGGCAGTAAAAATTGTAGTTATAATAACATTAAGGTTTTTCATCATGTTCAAAATACTTGCTACAGTTTTCATGACATTCAGTATTCAAATCTCTCCTAGCACTAAGATTGCAATGAAACTTTTCGCATAGTTTTCTTACAGATTTCTTGCATGCGTGCTCGCATAATACTACTGAGTGGCTGTGGCAAGCCAGCTTCAAAAACTGGCTCGTCCAAAGATGAACATTATTCTTTTCTAAATTAAATCTGTTGCACATTGCTCTTTTTATCGTTTCGTCTTCTGATCTTCTCAGTAGTGGTAAATTCTGAAAACGAGACGAAATTCTTTAAGATTGCTCGCTGTTGCTAGCTACGTCCGTCAGCGACAATAAAATCAGCCAGCGCTGTATCATTATATGTGTAGGTAGTGTAGGTACAGTGTATACTCCAGTCAAATGAACTGATGACCAGAAAGCACCAGAGGCCTTACAAGTAAAAATAACTTTCAAAATGACATATGTATGTGTGTATGTATTTCTACACCAACTTTCAACAGGATTGATATATTATGCTTTTTGGCAACATAAATAAAACCAAGAAATTTTCGACTTTTAACTTCTTTTATATCAGTGATATTATGATAATGAAGAATTTTAAAGTCGGAAATTGAGTCACTATAGTCTTTGTAGGCTCTCTGGACTATCTTGACTCGTGAGGTACCTAGATTATTTGCGAATGGCGTAGAATTAACTGCACGACGGTCTCATAAGTATGTAGTAACCAAAGCGTAGGAAATTGCTACAAATAAGACATCTACTTCGATGATTTATGATTTCGTTCAGCTCAGAAGAGTTCATGGATATCGACGAAAATAATGGTAACTTCGGGTATAACCTTTAAAAATAATCTACCATGTCACTAGTGTGAAATTTCCTCTGTACCAATTTACCAAGGTTTTACTAAACATGTGGCAATTTCGTACTCTACTAATGCGCTACGCTAATACTTGAAGGGGTAGGTAGACATGTTACCATCGGTCGACATGTAGTGTTAAAATTCTAAGATGAGATTTTGATCGAAAAACACAAAAATGATCTTCTGTACCAGAGATCTTATGGATATAATATTTCGGATATGGATATAGGAATAAAATTATAACGGTTTCGGATAAGGTTACGGATATGTAATTATTTCGGATTATCCGTTAGTTTCGGATAGTTTCGGTTATGGATATAATAAAAAACTAACTAGTTATGAAAGAGGTTATGTTATGACTAGAACTAAACAAACTGCAAGATTCACGTGGCGCGCCAGCGGTGAAACAAAAACTGTCGAAATATGACGTTTAGTCTGCCCTTATACGAAACTATCCGAAACTTGTGAAACGGATACGGTTACGTATATATTTTTATTTCGGATATCCGATAGTTTCGGTTACGGTTACGGAGCTCCATAACATCCCTGTTTTGTACTCTTCCCTACCCTTACCATCATATATGATATTAAAAATACTTACCGCAAAATCTAAAAAAAAACGATTATCGTCTTCTTCCATGGAGTCATAATCATCGTCATCAGCCTTCAGTTTATTCTTAGTGAGCATGTAGTCCTGCAGACGAGTCATCTTCTCGATTGCTTGCATTCTCTCCTCGTTCACATTGACGATTGTTTTTAGGAGTTTAGCGAACGTGTGTTTGACATCATCAGCATCATGACTGTCCTTTAACGGTTTCTTTGTAATTTTATTGGCAATAACTACCTGTGAAAGAGAGTGTGGTTTTGAATGAGATCTTGGGTGAGAATGTTGCTCTTATGGCTGTCGAAGGACCGGTGGCTGTTGCCTGTTGCTGCAAATGAGTCCTTGGGAGGAAACCACGAAGCGCAGAGTGGGAATCAAATAGTTTAAGACTGTTTCCAACGTTTGGACTGCCGTCACTGACACCACACTAGCCGATACCCCGTTGTAATTGGGGAACCGATCACTTTTCCGAAAGTTTTTTGTTCGTATTTCATTTTACCGAAAACTATTCACCGACGTCTTTTTTGCCAGAAACAATGCTTGTATGTTGCATGCCTGCTTGCATGTGGCATGCTTGTTTGCACACTGCATGCTTGCTTGCATGCTGCATGCCTGCTTGAATGCTGCATGCTTGCTTGTATGCTGCATGCTTGCTTGCATGCTACTTGTATACAAACAAGCATGCAGCATGCAAACGACCATCCTTGTGTGCATGCTTCTTACTGGGATTACTTTTGTTCATAATGAATGTTCGGAAACATAATACTTCGAACAAATGTTATTTCGGCTAAGTATAACTTCGGTAAAAAGTTTTTCGACCAAATGAAAAGTCGGAGTAACGAAAAAAATCAAATTGATAATAGGTCAACTGATACAGTGGCAGACGTGGCTTCGATGAAGTAAAAAAAAACGAAACGATAATAGTTGAAAAGTTTTAGGTGAAATGAAATTCGGTCTAATATTTTTCGAACTTATGATAGGTAACCTTGTAACTGTGAATGTGTGGTTGTGTGGGTTATCCGAATAAAATGTACAGGTAGTAGCTCCTGATAGCCATTAAGGAAGGTCTTGAGTTCCCTCCATCCGCAGCGGGTGAAAAAGGACTAGCTCCGTACAAGAGAAGAACATACTCTTGGAAATAAAGATATCATACCTCAGCAAACAGGATCAAAACACAGTAAGCAAAAACATTATGAAAAATCATTTCCAAAATATTTACACCATTATTCGAGCTGTTGTTGGTTGGTCTACAAAAACACTATTGTAACGTTTACTTTCGGACAACCACGAAAGTGTTATCTTGATTGCATTTTAGTAAAACATACATTGTCGACTTATCGCGTGTTAGGATTTGTTAGGATCAAGGTTGCTGCACCGGTTAGCTATGTCTACAACTGCTTAGTACACTGAAATGAATGAAGAAACGAACAGTTTTCGAATGAAAAAAACGATCAGTTTTCGCTTTTTACCAGTTCAATGACAATGCTCCCGTGCTTTTAGAATAATATGTATTCATAATAACCTATCCTTTTGGCATTGACGTAGTCAGATAAAAAGACAATTTAAATTATTTTTAATATCCTCATGAGCATTTCGTTCTGATGTAAAACAAAGACACTCACTCACTTAGTTCCTCACCATTCAAAGTGGTGTCCCTCAGGGGACTGTGTTAGGTACCAACTTACTCTATCTCCTGTACTGTATTTGATTAATGTAAGTCCTTTGGATTCATTCTTCTACATAGAAACTAAAAACTACTTAAACGCCAGTGGGTACTACGGTACCCAGCAATAAAAAACGCTTATGCGCCAAAAATGCCAAAATTATTGACAATGACATATAAGTGATTGAACTGTCAAGTGTCACACTTGACAGTTCAATCAAGGTTTAACTGGCGCACCACTGACCACTGGATAAAATCTAACTAGAACTTCTTTCTTCTAAAGATCCATTCATATTACGCCTAGAATCACTCACTGCTGGGCATTAGCCTTCCTTTTTTTCTATAAAGGTTTAGATAATAGAAAAATAGTTTATATCTTATAATCATTTTTATTAAAAATACTTCCTTAACTTTAATACAATATGTACAGATTATAAATTGACATACTTTCATATTATCAGTGCTTGCAAAAGAACAAATTCGATGTGTACAATTGTACATAAAAACAAATAAAACATTGGGAAAAACTTCTTTACTGAATTAGATAAGTACCTAAATGTTCTCAATACCTACTGTAATTTGTACATCTTTTAATATAAAGAAAGTTTATTTATTCTCCTTGGTTTTCCTTCACAGTTTTTGAGAGCAGTGGTGATGAAATAAATTACACAAAGTAATGCGCCTGCCTGGGTTCGAACCCACGACTTACTGTTCGTAAGTCGGGGTCGCTACCACTGGGCCACCGCTGCTCTCAGGGAAATATTAAATTCTAATAAAATTATTGATAAAATTATTTAAAACTCTAAACTCATAGCCTAGTTCTGGACCGAAGAAGAACAAGATTAAACAATAGCCTTGAAACATAATTATAATTAGAAAGAACTAAGCATAGTCATAATAACCACTTCAAACAAAAACCCCTCCCAACTTTAACATACTATGAAAAACAAATTTAGTTTTGCTGTTGTGTATGACATTATGAATGATCATTCTAAATATTGTTGTTATATTGGTTGATGCTACGGAACCCTTTGTGAGTGTCCGACTCGCATTTGGCCGGTTTCTAATATTCCCATAATTAACCATCAGACAAATTGATTGTATATCTACTTGACATGCTACATCAAAATGTAGTGTAACCATTTCAAAAAATATTTATGTTGGTAGTCAAGTTGCTTAGCAATTAGTTTACCAGACATTTAATCTAAATTATTGTTAGACATATAAAATTATAACCTAATTATATCTATGTGGAGCTCTGTCTGTAGTTCTTAGTATCTAGGATCTTCTTGCCGCACATGGCACAGATCCCTTTCTTGTAGGCACAAGCTTGGCAGTAGTGGGAGCCCACTTGGTGCACCTTTGTTCTGCATATACTGAAAAAGATAAAAAAAAAATCTATTAATAACTCAGGAAATCAGCTATTAAAAACAAATCCTTTATTTATTCTTCTTACATAAATTATATGTTAACATTTCATAAATCAGCTATGTGGATGACATGATTATGCATGATCAAATCCTCTATTTTTCTATAATGAAAAAAAACAACAATATATCTATACTTACTACTTACTAATATTATAAAGAGGATTCGATTTTAAGTTTGAATGTAGAAGTTAATCTCGGAAAGTACGGAAACAACTGAACCAATGACAAAAAAATCACAGAAAAAAAGCCAAACTATTTCGAACTAAATTGTAATTTACTTGATATGACAAATGATAACAAAATTGGCAAATAAATGTCATTTTGCTTCGAAGCTTCAATGATACTTTCGATTACATTCCTTTTGATTGGCCTGTTGGTCTAGTGGTTAGTGACCCTGACTGCTAGGACGGAGGTTGTGGGTTCGATTCCCACACAGGACAAATCTTTGTGCGATGAGTATGATTATTTGTTCTGTATCTGGGTGCATAATTTATCTATAATATGTATGTAGAAAAATATAAGTTATTACTGATAAACATACTTATATATTTAGAAATATATAAGTATGTTTATCAGTTGTCTGGTTAACTTTACAGGCTCTGCCTAGTTTGGGATCAGATGGCGGTGTGTTGGTAGTCCCAAGATATTATAGATATTATTCTGATAGTCGCAAGTATTTTAATTCTATATAAAATGCTTACAAAGTATAACTTACCCGCATTCCTGAAACTTGCTTGTATAAGGGTTGAATCTTCCTTTTTTCGCGGTAAGTGCCTTATTTTCACCAACTTTCCTTCCTCCAGACTCAACTGTATTCCTTGCTCCTGTCTTCCAAGGGTCTGGCGTAATGACACGGCCCAGCTTCTTCTCACATTTCTCACAAACCATTTTTGTAGATTTGTTTGCAAAACAAATATTATAACCTCAATTAATGTTTACTCCGACAAATCACTAGAAATTGCGGGTTAATTTTATTGTTTTTACTTTGCAACTCGTTACACGTTACGTTTACAATTTGTTTTTTGTTAATTAACAAAATATTTTTTGGAAACTGCTGACAAACAAACAAATAAATGACTAAAACAAGTAAATGTCACAATGAAAGGCGTCAACTTGACAAGTTTTTAAATGAGATGGCATTCTAGATATTCTAACAAAACCGACTAATGTAAAAGCTTGATATTTTAGTTGAGTTTAGTTGGATCCACATCGTCACACTATAGTGAAACATGGATCATGTCGAACTTTTAAAGAAGCACCAATATATCCTTCATTAATTAATTATGGAACTTGTAAATCGTCAAAGTTGACTGAAAACGACTGACACTGACTGACTGTTGACTGTTGACTTGAAATTCGTTTTCGAAAGTACACATTCACTTATAGAAATTAATCTAGATTAAACTAAAATGTCAAAAATAATCCATCGCCATCTCCTTTGTGGCCACAGCACAACAATCTCTTGTCATCTCTGCTGGGTATTTAGTTATTATAAGAAAGTATATTTTGGTCCTCAAAACTAGTTCTGTTCTCAGTCTAAAATCTTGCACTTACACTTTAACAAACTTATCTGTACAAACGGGAAAACACAGAATTAATAATAATAATTGAACCCAGTTTGATATATCAAACACAGATCGATGCATTTTTTCTTGAGAAGCAGCGCCACCTTGTGTGTGGTTATACTGTACATATTCCGAGCACCCGCACCGACATTTTCAAGGGCATCTTAAGGCAAATCAACTACTGTAGGGATATAAACAAAGATTTTAATCAATTCAGGGTGTAAACAGACTCTTCACGAAGCCGTCAACCAAGCATTATGTACATCAAACTAAGTAACTTTACGCAAAAATTAGTACTGGGAAACGACTTTTTTTTTTGGGCAGAAAAATCACGTTTTACAGTAGGACTCAATGTAACGCACTCAAAACATTGTGCTGATAGATGGATTGAATAATTAGGGGGTCCTGGAGCTCTTTAAAGTAAAAATCTTTCATTAAAAACATGTATTTAAAAAAAAACTTGTGAAAAAGTTGGAACTTTGACCCCCAATATCTCCGTAACTAGAAGGTTCCCAGGTATGGTCTAGAACAAAAAAATGATCGCAGTGACGGGTAGAACAAGTGCCTTTCGGCTTCGTTAAGAGTCTGTTTACACCCTTTATAAAACTACGGACGCCAGTACATCAAGCTACTTCAATCTGTCAAAGTTCTTTGATAGATTTTCAACTTTATCGCTAGAGCGTTAGGTTCAAGATTGATTGGGAAAATTAAACAGTTTCGGGTAGCTTGATGTGCTGGCATCTGTACCGCCTGTACTTACGAGTACAGGCGGTACAGACGTGCGATCAAAGGCGAATTTCCTTTCAGTGAACTATGTGGGCATTAAATAATTACTAAGTCAATAACTTTATAACTATTACATAATGGCAAATAAATTGAAACACAAATAAATAAACTAACGCTAAGCTATTTAATACATACATAATATAATTTACAATTCATGGTCAATTCGTGGAAAAAAACATTTATTGTGACCAGGAACCGAAAAGGTTACTTGTATAGGGGTTTTAATCGGAATATTTTTTACGTTTTGGTGAAAAACCCTAGAGTAAAGGTTAACCCGTAATAGGGTTAATCAGACTATACCAACCGGTTTACTGTTCACAGTTCATTTTTGTACAGACGCCAGCACATCAAGCTACTACAATCTGTCAGATTTTTTCAATAGATTTTAGACTTTATTACAGAAGCATTAAGTTCAAGGTTGATTGGGATAATCTGACAGTTTCGGGTAACTAGTCTGTAGATAAAAAATATGCAAGAAAGTGACGGAGTTAGCCTGCGCTCGGTTAAGGTTACGTTACATTACGCGTGGAAGCCGCATACACTATAATATTATAAGGCATCTGTTAAGGCCCAAAAACACACCAGACATTTCGTGCCTAAGCAGCCTCTTAACAAGATTAAGAATATTGATGTACTGTATCAAAATGTCCGCGGTCCACAGTGGAACGAATGTATGGGAGCGGTTGGACGTAGACATGTCCGAAAAATAAGAGTAAAATTATGACAAACTAATGATGCCATCTTATTCGATTACTTAATGCCTTCATAAATTGTGGTGATGAATTTCTTCATAACTCCCATATTTCGGGAGTAATTTGAGAAAATGTGAAATTTTACTATGAAAATGAGTGTATCGAGCTCTCTCCCTCCTGATTCCGGGCTTGTTTCAAGTACCGGTCTCTAATATCGTAATGCTATTACTAAGAGCTATATTTAATACTAAGACACATAGTGCGCCAAATGTGCACTTTCTGGGATAAAAGGAAATGAAAATTAAAAAAAAAAAACGTTTTTTCCCCATTTGTATTTACTTTAAACCGCAGACAGACTTATTAAGAGGTCTATAAATATATTATATATATACAGAAATATATATTAACAAAAATATTCACAAGAACTGATGAGAGTATGACTTTTAAGTAAGTTGATAATAAATTACCTAGTTTCATTAAAAGTACAATAAATAATTAAGATGTAAGCTCTAATTTACTAAGTTACACATTTTAAAACAATAACATCATTTAATTATCTTCGTCATCATCATCATCATCAATTAATTCAAATTCAGAATCGATGTCCGCTAAATCATTTATGTTAACAAATTCGATATCACTTTTCTCAGAATCCGTAAGCTCATAAAATTCCTTAAAAGAAGATTTTTTTACAAACTTATTTCCTTTTGGACGGATACTTGTAACAAGTGGATCAGAAGACAGTAAAAGATTGTGCATAATATCTTCATTGCATGAGATACTGCTATGCTTTCGAGAATGCCCCTCTCTATATTTTCTAAAATCTTTATTTCTAGCCTCAGATGCCTCTTCGGATAGAAAACCAATGGGCACAATTGACATGTTCTGAACTATGTCTGGCCCATGCATTAAAATTTTATGAAGTGAAGAAGGCATATAATACCATGGGTATAACTCCACGTAAAGCTTAGCAGTATCAAAGCAGAACTCTCGGAATTTAGTTACGTTGATCTTCTCTCCTGATGAAATACACTGCAAGATCACACAGATTTTTCTTAAAAGCATAGCATCTATTCCGGTCAGTTCAGCAGATTTAGTGTAGTTTTCAAAAAATCTCCTTGCCGAGTTGCCATTGTTGGTGGATCCACTGCCTTGTTTCACAACATCGAGAAGTAAGCCCGTTTCTCTTCTTACAGCCTCTTGAACTCTTTTCTTCCTGTCATCAACTTGCCTTTTTGCTATATCACCCCTTACTTGCCATGATTTTATGTCTAATTTGTAGGAAATGTGTAATAAGCATTCCATTGAGCGAATCCAAGCGTGAAGGGTGCTTAAGCTATATTTATACATGTCCTCGTTTGCGTGTTTATCTTTGATTAACTCTAAATTATTCATTTCTTTAGGACAAGCCTTGCATATGTCACACACTGAAGCTGCTGTATCGGATATAATGGAATGAATTTTACCATCAATCATTGTCAACAGCAGTTGGTGTTTGACACTAATTCCATCAGTGATGGTGGATGGAGTTAAGGCTTCAATCTCTGCTTCGATTTCAGCCATCTCTCTCTGCACATTTTCTTTGGTTTCCTTTATAAACTTAAACAATATTGGCCGGCAAAATGAAGTGGAAGATGGTCGCTCGTTTTCCCAAATTGTTACACCTTTTGAGACGAGCCGCAGTGGTACAAGACTAATCATAAAATTACTAGCAAGATCGATTTGCTCATCTTCACTCGTCCTTTGATGATAAATGCTTTGGCTAGATGATCCGTCAAAACCCCATTTGCTGGTCAATACGAGCTGTTGATTGGGATCAACAGGGGTTTCTAACGACCTAATAAGTCTTCTTGAGGTTAAATCCATCAAGGCTTGTAATTTGATTTTTGCAGAGCTCTCTGTAACTGTGAGATCTTCTTTGGCCGGATAGCACTTAATTTTTTCTTTAACCAACATGTAGTAACTCGGGTATTGAAGAGCTCCTTCTTGAGTGTTGAAATCCCGAAGAGTGTTATAGCGCCATTTCGATAAGTTCATCGATACATAAAGAGCCAATGCCTTCAAAGGGGATATTTCCCGTACCTGAATTGATTTACCTTCAATGAAGGCTTTGATTTTTGAGGCCTCTTCTGGATTCTCCGTCAAGTATTTCATAACATAAGCTGTATCGCTTTGTCCTGCCTTTTGAAGCGCCCTTTCGGCCGAAAACATAATTTCAGCGCTGCTACTGCTGCATGAAAGACTATCTTCAGTGCGTCTTCTTTTTTGCCGGTTACTAAGGTCCTCAAAAGATTTACGAGGACTAGGATGTGTACAAGTTGAAGCATCAGATTTAGCAGGAGAAATTATGGGCTCGATGACGTCACTTATATTTTCTGTAGAAGGTTCCATATTTTCATTCTGTAATTCCGGCCATTGAATTGCAGCCTGTAGCCAAATCTCATGTTTCTTCCGAAACTTATCTGTGCTTCTTCCAGACTGTGTCCATTTTGCATAAATGCGGTAGCAAAATCGACGACACCAGTCTTTTAAACTTGTTTCAGCACTTTCACATAACTGAACACAACTGTTATCTTTTAAAACACTGAACAAATAGTTAAAGTCGCGTAAATCTTTATGTGCGCGTGCGCATAAAGCAACGTGAATATCAAGATTTGTATTAAAATTTGGAAAATACATTGCGAGATTAGCTTGGATACAACGAGGTGTAAATCAACACTGATTTTAAAGTTACTAATAGTGACCTATTTATATAAAATCCAGGTATCCCAGGTATCCTTTGTTAAATATTGCAAGGTAATTAGTTATTGTGATAATTAGTAAATGATGCATGCTAAATTAGTGTATTAAGAGCCATTTAGTAATAAAATAATAGCAATGTTCTTATCAGTAATCATTAGTGCATCAGTTTTATATGTAAACCTTAAGTCCCTAATTATATATCCTAATTAGCTTATATCTTCTCTAATTGGCTGCTCAGAAATGTTATTGTAATAAGGTAAACCTTTAGAAAAACGGTTTTAATCAACAAAATAAACAAAAAATAAAAAAATTGTGTTATAAAATAAACATCACTCTTTATCCCAGAAAGTGCACATTTGGCGCACTATGTGTCTTAGTATTAAATATAGCTCTTAGTATTAGCATTATGATATTAGAGACCGCTACTTGAAACAAGCCCGGAATCAGGAGGGAGAGAGCTCGATACACTCATTTTCATAGTAAAATTTCACATTTTCTCAAATTACTCCCGAAATATGGGAGTTATGAAGAAATTCATCACCACAAGTTATGAAGGCATTAAGTAATCGAATAAGATGGCATCATTAGTTTGGCATAATTTTACTCTTTTTTTTCGGACATGTCTACGTCCAACCGCTCCCATACATTCGTTCCACTGTGCGGTCTTAAAACTAAATTGTCGACGTGGAGAACGAACTTGTTACAGCTGGAGCATAATCTGATCGCCGTAACGTAAGATGGGGAGCTTGCGACCGGCGGTTGAAATGTGATGCGACGTGACCGGGGAACACCGTGCGGCGGAGTGACTGGTATATATCCCTCTGAAACATTCTAGAGTTACCTATCCCTAAAACCTAAAACAAAAGTTCTGTTGAAGAATACCGCCCTATAGCAATCCTATATTCCCAGACGAAGGTCTTCGAGAACATCCTCCATAAAGCTATCTATGAGCAAATAAACAAGTATATTTTTGTAATGAACTTCAAGGTTTTAGAAGAAAAAGGTCAGTTGACACAAATCTTCTGACATTAGAAGATTATATCTCGTCTAGTTGGACCGCGGGCGTCAGGTAGACGTACTTTACTTCGACTTCCGGAAGGCATTTGATATGGTTAATAATGACGCGCTACTAATGAAGCTTAGCAAAACAGGATTCACACCAGGTCTCCTCCGTTTCTTTGCAGATTACCTACGTGATCGACAGAAGTTCGTTAGGCTTGGTATGTATGTGTCGAGTACCTATCACACGCGTTCCGGCGTGAGTCAAGGCTCAATATTGGGGCCTTGATTAGTTCTTATCATGGTCAACGATCTTTCTCAAGTACTGGTTGATGCAAAATGTCTCTTGTATGCTGACGACTTGAAAATATACCTGGAAATAAACTCCGAACATGACAGTTTGGCGCTACAGCAAGACATAGATGCGATATACAAGTGGAGTGTAGACAACAAGATGGAGTTTAATACGTCCAAATGCTTCACTATGACATTCGGTAGAATGCGGCACCCAGTTAATTTTGAATATAATTTAAATCATAATACCACCACGAAGTCAACAGCCAAGAAAGACCTGGGAGTCATATTCGACCGAATGTTCACCTTCCACGACCATACGGCCAAGGTAGCTAAACAATCCTACCGAGGCTAGGTGTTGTTCTGTGTAATTGCTGTGATTTTAATGCGCTCGTACGTAGTAAGCTAGAAACCAGCTCTTGGGTGTGGAATCCACACGAAAGTACCTACGTACTTTTATCAGAAACGGTTCAAAAAGCATTCCTGAGGTACCTATATAAACAGAAACACGCCTACTATCCTCACCCCTATCCGACAAAACTCTTACTAGGTTGCCTGGGATTCAACTCGTTAGAGGTGATTTATCTCTTTTATTTTTTTAATTTTAGTTACTGTAATTGGTTATTAATACAACCGTTGTAGTTTAATAAATAAATAAATACATAAGGTAGCCGCGTTAGTCCATGTTCGAGGGTTTGCCGCGCGTAATGAGGCCCACCTTTATAAATAAAAAACAAAAACAATATAAGTATTCCTAGCATATTAATATAAAAAAAAACGTCTGATCTCGAGATGTATTTGATCTTTACTAAAATATTCTGCATCCCGTCAGTAACTTAGATGATGTGTTCAGACCGATGTGCAGTTCACGGTTTGTCTATGCGGTCCAAGTTTTCTGCAACATTAGCCATCTTCCCGATAATTTTCTAGAAATAAACGAACATAATTGATTGAATCCGTTGTAGATATAGTCACACTACAGATACAAATATTATAGTACAGACGCCAGCACATCAAACTACCCGAAACTGTCAAATTTTCCCAATCAACCTTGAACCATTAGCTTTAGCGATAAAGTTGAAAATCTATTAAGGGTCCCTACAATTTCGTTGTCTAAAAACGGAAAATACTACTTTTTTCAGCTCAACTTTCTCAATCACCATAAGGTATCTGGTATTTTTTTTAATGCAGAGTTATATATCATCTATATATTTAGTAAGTGTACGAATTTTTATTTTGATAACCGCTCAACATAAATTAGAAAAAATAAAAATCGAACATACGTTTTTACGTAAGCACGAAACACTAGGTTTTTCATTAGCTTTTTTGGCTAACTGGTAATGAATTAACGATAAAAAACGTACATACTGGGCATATATTAAATTAGTAAGTCTACGATTTTTTTTTAAATTATGAATGAATGATATATTTATTTGCAAGAATATAGGTAACATAAGTTCTTAAGGTAAATGGGTTTCACTATGTGCGGTATTTCAGCCGTACAAATATTTCGATTTTACATCTTGGTTATCCTTCTAGCATGCAGTACACATTTAGTAATTAGCGCAATAATAACATACAATACTAATAATTATTTCATAATTTAAATTTATTACAATGCAAAAAAATAATAATAATACAAATCTATTCATTAATTTAATTAGTACCTTAAAAAAATGTGGTTCACACTGAAAAAGCTCATAAAATGATGCGCAAAATCGTCGTCTACTCATAAGAATATGTTCAAAATATCAATAAATATGAAGTATGATAAAACTTAAGGTGTTTATCTATCCAATTCATTTTTTTAATATTTTTTTTGACTACTTACTTAATTGTAATAAAATATTTAAATAATGCCTTTGTCGATGCGCTTGCTCATTGTTTTAGTTTCGCCGTACAGGTGATTTATAACCGTACATTATAAAACATACCAGATACCTTATTGTTTTTATTGAAATGAAAATTTGAAATGAAAAAAGTAGTGATATCTATTTTCAGACCGCGAAACTGACCATAAAGGAATTTGACAGATTTGTAGTAGCTTGTTTTGCTGGCGTCTGTACTAGACCGAAGATTGGTCCTAACACTCCCATTAGGTACTCCCAATCAGTTATTTATGGAAATAATATATATGTACAGTATAGATTTGAAAGGATTCTTAGTCCTCAAAATCATCATAATCTTCCTGCCCTTGTGCCATGTTACTTGGGTCGGCGCAACAATGTTTTTCTTGCATTCTGCCCTCTCAACCATCACGCAATCATTTAAACCTTTTTCCTTCATATCAATCCTCACACAATCCATCCATCGCTTCGTTGGTCTTGAATACAGACCACATAAAGACTATAATTATATAACGTTATATCATATTTGTCTATATGAAACGTTTTTAAAGTGAACGTAGCCACAGTCGCTATCGTAATACAATTCTGAACATAGGTCTCTCTTTAATGCCAACACAACAGTTACCAAGATTTGACACAAGATCGTCCGATTATATGAGTGATGCAGCCACGATTTGTTATCTATCACACTATTTTCTCTTTATAAGTCTGTCTGCTAGGCAAGCGAGATATGAGCAAGTGGCATACTATTGCGATACCACCCAACTAGAGTCTGTTCACTTCTCATTTCTACAAAAATATTTAGACTTCTACCAAGTTGACTACTATTAATACAAATTATTTTACCTTCATTTTCCCCTTGATTAAGCTTATCCACTTTCTCCACCATCGAGCAACGGAGTGAGTTGGTGAGTAGATGTTTTTGCCAACTTCCTGATTGTCACTGTCAGTGTTTGGCAGTAGTGATTGTGATGGGTTTGACCATGAACCTGAGTGTGAGTTTAAATGAGAGTGAGAGTTAGAAGCAGAGAAGCCCGAAGGAGAGTCAAAGTGAGAATTAATTTGTGATTGTGAGTTTAAACTTGGGTTTGGAGTAGTTTGAGCGTTCGAATGAGAAGGCATCACCTTACTATAGAATGAGCCTAACTGTGACGGGTGCATTGGATTTAATTTTTTTAAACCCAAATTCAAGGCTGTTTCTAAACCCTTTTGCACGCCTGAAATTATTTGCGTGCCTAATCCTTGTTGTATGGCTCCTCCTTGTTGTGAGGCTACAGCTGAACTCATTTCTTTACCGAAATCTGGACTTGGATGGTTTGCGGATAAAATTGGTAATGGACTGAACTGACTTGACTCCAAGGAAGGAGGTGTGGGTTTTGACGTTGAGTTAGTGTCCGAATTGTTAACAAAGTCTGAATTTTGGGATTCCTCATTGCCTCTTAATGTGTCCGAATCTGTGTTTAAATCTAGAGCTGGGGATAAATATTCATCACTGCTAGAACTGTCTGATTTATCGGGAGATTTAACATCTTGTCTGCGCGCTTCAGTGCGATAATTAAAACTGAAACTTTCTCTATTTCCGTCCGTCAAGTCAACGTTATTAATTTCATTACCTGTATATATTGTGCTTTCGGATTGATAATCTACTACAGGATTCGGTGATTCACTCCTTCTAGTATCTTTGTCATTTAGATTTCGAATCTCTAATGGCGCCTCGGAATCTTCAGTTTCGAATAGAACTTGTACAGAACCTTTAGGCAAATGTCTAACAATTTTCATTAATATCACGTCGTCATTGGTCATATTACTGTTATTGATTGTTTTAAGAAAATCGTCGTAAGGCATAGTGTTTTTAACGAGGAACTGCGGGCGATACACAAGTGTTTTAGGATATTTTATAAGATGTGTGAGTTCTACGTACCCTTTGTTAGTGTCTAAAGCAAAAGGTACTGCAAACTCCGGTGTCTTCAGTGATTCATCACGAGCTCTTTTAAGGAACTCTGTAATACTCTCAAAAGTTTTGACGTCTATTTTATTTTTTTCTTCGATTAATTGATCGTCGCTTCTTAATTTGGTTAAATGTATAAATGGCGTATTTTTAGTACTAGTTTCTGTTTCTTCGCTGAAGAACTCGTCATGCGTTTCTGCTGAAATATTACTATCTCCGTGAAAGATCATGGCATCTTCATACTCGTTGTGATTTTCATTTTCACCTATAACATGTTTGCCTCTTGACGTGCTTGGAGTATTTATTTTATCATTAAGTGAAATTGATGGGTTTATTAAACTTGGAAATGTATTAAGGTTCGTTTTGTAAACTTCATCATACGTATCATAAGATGGCGGTAATTGGAAGTATTCATTATCATGGTCGTTATTGCTATGGTGTTTATTGTTGTCATTATCTGACACTGGGGCAACTGTATCACGGGCTTCTACATGTTCCTTACTTTTGGGTTTATCAAAACTATATTTCCGAACCCACGCGGAGTCAGTTTCATCATGATCACGCGCACGAGCATCTTGATCTTGTTCAAATGAGCTACCATGACGTTCTGTATATATTTTTTTGTGCGATTCATCTCTTTTTCGTCCTGTTTTTTTTACCGGGAACCTAGGCGAAACCTTCCTATCGCGTCGCGAATAGAATTTAGAAGCGTACCGATAATATGGATCCTCTAAATCTCTACTAAAACTGACTGATCGCAGGGTATTATCCAGTTGACATTCAAGAAGTCCCATAAACCTTTCCATGACTGGTCGCAATGAAACTACTAGTTTGCGAGTAGCGTACTTTTCACATCTACTGATCTTCACTACATTAGATTTAAGAGATTTTTTCTTATGTTTCTTACTTGTTGATTTTGATGATGATTTTGATCGTGTGTTCAAATTATCACGATCATTCTGGTTGCCTGATCTGTCTGCGGGGCGAGATCTTTGCTGTTTGCTTTGCTTGAAGACTCTTCTGTTCTTGTTAGGTGGTCTTATTTTTTGCGTTTTTCCTTTGTGGAAGTTTTCATACGATTCGTTTTCAGTGAATAGGTTTCGTAAAAGTGATTTAAGATAACTGTTTGCCATTGAGAGAGTCATGTGACCGATATTCGCTTTCCCAGGTTTATGCTTTCTTTTTCTCAGACTCAGTTTCTTGTGTCTGGGCATATCTTCTTCACCTTTACAGTCAGTTTTCTCCAAATAGTTTTTATACAGCAAGTCAACTGATGAAGTAAGATATTCCTCGTTAACCTGTTGACAATCATCACTTTCGACAACTCTATAATCTGGTCTGAGGTACTTTAAGATAATTTTTGTTATTTTTGCTGCACTGCCTTCAGCTTCATCTAACAGCTTTCTAATTCTGACTATTATTTCACTAATTTTGTCCTTAGGTCCTTCGTGTTTTACTTTGTATGTTTCGGGTGGTTGTTTTGCGTTTCGGTGTTCTAAGTAGGCTTGTATCATCATTGCTATGTTATGTAGGTCCTTATCATTGGGTTGGTCTTTGATGTGTATTAATTTTGATAGATTAGCCCAGAGTTTTACGAGATTTTCATTGTATGTTTTGCAAGTGTCAGGATCTTGGGTGAAACCTGCTTGTGTGTTACTGGATCTTCTATGTCTACTTCTGTGGTCACCATGTCTAGCCTGAGAAGAAAGTTAATTGAATAAAATACAATACAAATTGATATATGAGAAACAGTACCCATATAGTGCAGAGAAAAAATATGTCAGAATCTGCATATCATCATTCTCTTGCCCTTATCCGAATTCATTTGGGGTCGGCGCACCATGTCTTCTTCTTCCATACTTCTCTGTTACTCGTCATGTCCTCAGACACCTCCTTTCTTGCCATATCATTTCATGTCAGAATCTGTATAGTCCGTCTATAATGATGACAAGGTACATAGTAAACAGACGATATTTTAAAGTTCACAGGAATTCTCCAAAAGCAACCTGCATCTGTGAACTCAGAATGGCAGCTATATAATACTGATGAATTAATGATACTTACTAGCCTCAAGAGAGATGGTTGCTGCAAAACATAAATAATATACGATATAATTATTACGCTAAGTGGAACCGATGGGACCTACTAGGACAATATAATAATAATTTCGACTTATGCTTATAAATCAAAATCGAATCACCTTTAAAACTCATGTGGTGTCATGTGCTCATGTGAAGTTGTGAATCTGGCTGTTCAATTTTGCTAAAGCCAAAAGCCTAGCACTAAAAATTAATAATAGGTAAATCTCCCGTTTTCTGTGTTAATGATTATGTTTATGATAGTACTTACTGGTCTCTGGTCATGAGAGAATGCGCTACGCCGATTCCTCAAGATTTTCCCAATATCCATATATTTCAAAAGTTCGGGTATACGTTCATTGCTATTCGAATTTACGTTATCGACTACGTCACTTCTAAGCACAATTGTTTTGCTTTTGTCTCTATGCTTTGCACCTATGTTATCTAGTGCATCCAAGTGATTATTAACTTTTTCTACTCTATTGCCAGGTCTCAAATGGTTAGTTGATCGTCCGTAAAATTTATTCAGAACATCATGTAACATGACATTGGCATCCGATTCTTTCCTTATTGGAATCACTTCTTGCTTAATGTATAATTTTTTTAAAAGTCCTTCCACATCAATGTTTTCTGATATCGGTAAAGTAGCAGTTTTTATAATGGTTTCATTGTTGTGCTTTGTGTCTATTTTATTTACCAGTTTGGTCAATTTATCGTTATCGTTGATATAATATTGATTATTAATTCGTACACTGTTCTTTTCGGAGGCTATTTCTCTACTGCCGTAGTTGTTGTCAGTTATATACAATAATGGGTAAACCTCAGGCTTTATGTTTACATAGTATACACTATTTCGTAACATGGTGCTAACATTACGTCCTCCACTTATTCTACTTTTTATAGTACCTCCGCTGGGAAAGGCTGCTTTATTCCTAAGTTGTGCATCGGAATTACGCAGATTAATACTTTCAGTAGCGTTCCTGAGATTTAAGGGTAAATTTCGTATCCGTACACCACTTCTAAATTTACCAGCGTTAATCCGAGCATTGGTTCTTATGTTTTTTTTATGCTTCTTTTTATTTTTTGATGTTTTTAAACTTTTATCTATTCTGTCCATTAATTTGCTGCTTCTTGCATTTACATCAAACGGTTCACGATCTTCTTCACTGATATTGCGGTTCTTAATACTCGATAGTAGGTTTTCTATATCTGTCTTTGCTTCCTGTTCGAAAATTTCTCTTGTCTGCTTGACGGGATTCCCGGACGATTTTTTCTTGTCCTCATTTTTCTGCGAAAATGTAATACATAGATTTGTTCAAACTATTTTTGTGTTTCGACATCTTTGTTTGTGATTTTTTTTTGCCAATCTGCTGCATCAAATATTAATGGTGGGTGTAAATGTGTACCCTAATAGAGTCCACTGCTGACATACCTCTACTAGAAATGAAGTCGGTAAAGGCGGGCAGCTTAATTGACCTTATACAAATATTGTAGTGTTTCAGTAGTTATAATATTATCATCTTTCACAAAACCTATTCATTGTTTCTTGTTAATCTAGAGTGTTACACATAATATTATATTATGTGTAACACTCTAGATTAATAAGAAACAATGATAAGTGAAACGATAAGCAATGGGGAAGGCTACTTAAAGCTGATTGTAGATGGCGTGTCCATAGCTTAGTCCCAATCTAACCAATGAGGTCAAGCTATTTTGAAATATAAATGACATTGACAGATTTTCAACCAATGACGATGCTTGTAACAAGCTATGCTAGCGCCATTAGATTTACCGTAGCCTACTCTATTGAAATAGGAGCTGCGCTGCCTTTGTCGGTCAGACATCTGAGTCATACTGTATGATGTGTATGATCTACACTGAATGACACATTTAGAACAACTTTCCAATGTTCGTTATCCATTGGCCTCTTCTTTACGAATATAATAATCAGAAAGTCATCTATTTATACAAATTAGTAGCAATATTTTAACACTTACCCCAAAACTGTTAGTAAAAACACAAATAAATAAAATATAAAAGAAGTAATTTCTCATGGTGCATACAGCTGTCGATTGAGCGCAGCCTCGTGGCCGTGCCAAATCCTAACAAATAACTAATTAATGTTTCTGATAAAATTTAAAATTGATATTTGCTGAAAGGTGTCGCCATTAAATTGTATTGTTGGCTATTTAAATGGATTTGTGTGATATCATGGTTAGTTATTGACTCTTTTATAATATATTGTAGAAAAGATTAGTAAGTTTAAACCTTTAGATTCATGAAAACGTTTCGATGTAGCCAGACTTGTAAAACTTTGATGGCTTAATACTTACTTCTAGGTTATTATTAATTCTAGGTTTTTTCTTGCTTGTACTCCATAGAAATCCTCAACGTTTATAAATAATTTAATATTTATGAACTATCTATTTTCAATGTTTGGTATTTTGAGAATTTGTAGGTTGAAATTTCAGATTCAGACTTCTACGTCTGCTAAGACCCATATTTCGCAACTGACTTCCAATGTTTCTGCGCAGTAACTAAATTCAAATTAGCATGAAATAGGTACACAACACTTAACGTTAAACACGGCAGGTGTTAAATAAAACAAGGAAATGATCTATAAACATATATTGAGCAAACATAATTTAATCATGTAATGGTGTTTTACTCGGTGGGCATTTAATGTTTAATGGGGATATTTTAGAGAATTTTCTAGCAACTAACAGAAACGTAGATCAAGATGACTCTAGAAAAAAATTATTGAAGGTATTCAAAGTTAAGACTGGCTTTAACTGGTAACTAGCCGGGTTATTAAGATTTTGACATTATTTTAATAATGTATGTTAAGACTGTTGGATGTATAGATAACGATTGATTTTTAGACTAGATAATTCAAAGATGACAAGAATTTCAAAGAGAGGAGTCATAATCATCAACTGTCCCTAATTATTTGACACTTTTTAAA
This sequence comes from Lycophotia porphyrea, assembly GCA_950005105.1. NCBI lineage: Eukaryota > Metazoa > Arthropoda > Insecta > Lepidoptera > Noctuidae > Lycophotia > Lycophotia porphyrea. The sequence continues at coordinate 7,863,626 of OX465409.1, forward strand.
GAATGTTGACTTCAATCATCTCTAATTCTACTATCTAACGTAGGTTTATGGTTTTTTCACTAATCACTATAATACACAGTAGTGTAGTATTTCTTTTTTGTTAGTTGCTTTAAAATTTTTCTTCATAAACTAGAATTAATCAACTCCAACTGCCATTAGCCTTTTCACAAGTTCTTCAATAGCCTTTTGAAGTTCCTTAACCCAGCTTCTTCAACATTTCTAACATCAAAAGCTTAATTATCTACAGTTAAAACTAGCACAAAAACATTGAACAAAAAAGCTATTTTAATAACAAAATATTGCACGAACAAATATAACGTAAATCTAATAAAATTGCTAACTTTGACTAGGTAGCTTAACTTGTGGTTTATTACTCTCGGAAACATTTTCTTTTGAGATCTGCCCATTCTGATCACCCTGATATTCTTGGGCGTAATGAGCATCATAACTTGGTTCTTGTGGGTTTTTACTATCATTTTGCGCAGTTTCACTTGGTAATTCCTGAGCGTATTGAGTTGCGTCGTAATTCTGATCAGCTGGATAGTCACCCTCTGTTGCGTAATTTTCGTACTGTTGATCATATTGCGCAGCTGGATCAGCTGTCTGTTGTGGATACTGCTCATAGTTCTCATACTGTTGGTCAGTGTAAGGTTGTTGTTCATAATTTTGGTATTGATCATCAGCAGTTACTGCTGGCTGTTCATAATTCTGATCATATTGATATTGGGGGTCAAATTCTTCAGGGTTTTCGACTTCCATGGGTTTTTCTGCTTCCTCTTTAAGTACCTGTTCCTTTTCTAGCTTAACTGTTTCTTCTCGTTCTTCAAAATGTTCTGGTTCTTGATAATCTGCTTCGATAGGTTTAACATCTTCAGTGATATTTTCATCTTCATCGATTTCATGGTCTTGTATGTCGTGATCTGGTTGGTCAGTTATTCCTGAATTTTGGTAATCGTCGTCTTGTCCGACTGCTGTGATTGGTGCGTCCGGTCCGAGTGCGGTGTGTCCGGGGGACTCAGCTCCGGGATAGTCGTGTCCGCTGTCGGACGGGGTATGTGGTACATATCTGTCGGGAGTGGTCGGGTGCGGGGGATGTGCTGTAAGAAAGATTCGATTAGTAAGACGTTTTAATAATTATATTGCCAATAGCTTTGTTTCTGTATAAGATTTTAATAGTATAGTGCTATGATAGGGGGGCATAGTAATAAATGATTTATTTACATCATTCTTTTTATTTTCATTAGTAACTACAAGTGTCTTTTGCTAACATGGCAGATCGCGATTATTCGACATTGACCTGTCGATAATATTCATCGCTTCAAAATAATGCCATGCAGCATGCATCATACAAGGGTGAATCTTGACGTACTCTGTTGATTCCTGGCGTAATTTTTTGAATAGATTGTTTTACAAGCAGTAACCAAATATAAAATTTAACTTAATTATAACACATTAACCCATTCACTGCCCAGTACTTCGCGAAAACTTCGTGAATTTCGTTCGCGTGCCCACAACCCGAATCCGAGTCGTCGTTATAATGAACTATAGATGACTTGTATTCATGCCCAGTACCCAACTAGCGAGTCCATAGCTACGGATACGGATTTTCGCGAACAAACAAATTATTGTTCGACTCATATGCTGGGTTCTGGGCACTGAATGGGTTAAACGAATAGGTATCACTTTTGGCGGACTGGTTCAGAAAAAGAGCAATTTACATTTTTGCGAGCAGGGGAATTAAATAAATTGCGCCAGGAGAATCAACAGAATACGCCGAATTTCAAGATTCACCCACAACGTTGTTGTCGATCGACTGTAGTAAAAAGTGTACCTCTCGTCCCTTCCATACTGGTTATATTTGAAACATACCTTCAAAAGTGCTAGGCGTGTTGAGTGGGGTCTGCATGGATCTGGAGAGGCCGTTTACTTGACGCTGGAGAGTTGCCAGTTCTTGCCTGATCACGCCATTCGTGAGCACACACAAACAAACAAAGTGAGGCATGTAGCAAACACCATGCAGATTACAATAGATGTTATAAATACTTAGCACGATAATCTGATGACCTTTTGATACTGTATAGTAGTTCAATAATATACTTGTAGAAATTTATGATAAAATCTATCTGACTTTGACGACAGATAAACATACTTTATGGATGAATTACTTCAGCAAGATAGTGTTCTGTGTTTTTTAATAATTTTTGACTAAATTAAATGCCATTGTTCTAATATCAAACTGCTTTCATTCTTTAAAACTAAAACTACTTACAAAAATCCATGCAAGCATGCTTTGCAAATGATACTTCAACTACCAAATGATCATCACTCTATCTACTTCCATCATCACTTACCTTCGCTGGATCATCATCAGAATCATCAATTCTATCAAGGGAAAGCTCACTGAGATTCCTCGTTAATCCACCAATATCGTCCCTCGAGGAATCACTTAGAAGACTATCCCTTCTAAGTCTATGTCTATGGTTAGGAGTCGAGGTGTAATATGTGCGGTCTAGGTCATAAGATGACCGACTATGCGGATACCCGCTCAAAGGTGTATAACTTCTCAAAGGTGTGATGGTAGTGCAATACTTCTTATGGGAACCCCATAAGTTTCTAAGCTTTCTCATTAACTCAACGTTCCTGCAAAGCAATTGCGTTCTTTCTGCTCTGAAATGGAAATATGTGAGTGAATATCGTGAGACTAGATGAGACTATAAATGATTTTATGAATGATTCTATATTTTATTGTGGATTTGCATTAGAAAGACCAGAAATCATATAAGAATTAGAATTTATATTAGCAGTCGAAGAAGAAATAGAAGGTGAAATTATTTCTAAAAACGAATCATTTAATGATTTCAAGTCTAACTTACTAAAACTGGCTGAATGAAATGAATATAAAAATAGACTTTGAACAACTATTTATTTCACACATTTATATAATCGTTACCCATTAAAAGTTATTGAAATTTTGTACTGTCTCACAACACCGAGAGAAAAACATTGATAACACTGAATAAAATGCTAAAAAAGAAATGTAACAAGCCAACAAATATCACGCTACATTGCACGAACGTTTACAACAAGAAGAATACAATGAACACTGGTAGTCAACCGTACACAACAATAATTGTACTATTTAGAACATATTTAAAAAAAAAAAGTACATATAACATTCTTTATAAAACATCTATTATTTCGCATTCAATTAAAGTTTTAAAAAAGCAACTTATTGATCATATCTACAACATTAATAATCAATTAAACCACGACAGAGAAAAGTTTCAGCAAATCTTTAACAGTTCTATGGGTAAACTGCCTGAATTAAAGGTAAATAAATAAATACAACGAACTGGTTTATTTTTACGACTACCAGTGATTTTCCTAAATCTACAAATTTCAACCTTAACTACATCTCAATCTCTACTTGTATACATCATTCGCGTTGCTCTATCAATTCCTTTACTCAGTCAAACAGAAAATGCCCTTCATCAGCATTTTATGTAGCTTCCTCCTCTTTCTGTTGTTCATCTGGTTCTTTTACAGTCTCTATGTCTATCGCTTCTTCAGTTTCTGCATTAACTGTATCTGAAACTGCTTCTCCTTGATTCTCATTACTTTCCCGTGGTGCCTCATTCTCACTTGCCTGTGGAACTTCAACAGGAAGTTCAACATTGTTTTGATCTGTCGACATTGGTTGTTCTGTACTTAACTCTGGCTGACTTTCCTGTACTGGGGCATTTTCTTCTACGCTATGACTGTCTTTAGCATCTACTTCCTCTGTAGCGTTATTTTTTTCTTCAATAATCTCTACAGTCTCATTCAGGACTTGTATATCGCCATCTAAGACTTCCATACTAAAGCTATTCTTAACGCCTCTATTATCATCATCAGCTTGCACTACTATTTCCTCAACGTGCGCTCCTCGCTTCTTCTTCTCTTTCTTTCTAGGCTTGGGTACTAACTTTACACTTATGTCAACTTTAATAGGCTCCTTTTTCTCCCGTAAAAAGGGCTGTTGTATCATAAGCGGCAGGTTGTATATCTTCTCTCCTTTGATGTTCGTGAGCTCCTGATTGGTCGTCAACGGGCCAACAACGATTGGCACGAAGTTATTCGACGAATCGGACTCTTTTGCGGAGCGGCGCTTGGAACGGCGAGTCTCTCGGTCTCGCGATCTCGAATGGTCGCGCTGTGTTCTGATTGGTTCGTCTGAACGGCCGTGACTCTGCGCACTGCCTGCCACCAATAAAAACACAGCACGACGTTAAGACAATACTTTTAAATGGGTAACGATATTTCAGCCAGCAATGTTTGGTGAAATTATAAAGGAAAGTGATATAAATCATGCTATTAGATTGTAAATTGTCCGTACTTGTGCCTACGATTTGCGTCGTCGAGCTTGTCTGTGAGCAAACGACATTCGCCGGTGAGTTTCTCCATCAGACTGTTTTGTGAATGTATCATGGACTCCAACCCAGCCACCGTTTTAGCTGCGGAACCAAATGTTCTAGCTTTAACTCTTATACGTAGTCACTACTATGGGGAGGTCATTGTAAACAATCTGATGAATAAACTATTGAACGTTAAGAAAGAATACAAGCCCTTTCATAGCACTATAGATGTACATGCAAGCGCAGAAGATGAAAGGGTAAAGTATGAATGTTTTGAAGGTATTGTTCCAAATTGTTTTAGTGTGAAGAATCTTTCAAAACATCAATAGTTTACCCATTGAATGAGCCTACTTCCCAAAGATTTATAATACTGTTGAGACCCAACTGTTTGAGTTACTACAGAAAGTGTACGTCTACGTACCGTGCTTGTTCTCCATGGACTCCAGCATGGTGGACAGCTCTTTCTCCTTCTTGTGCTTCTCAGGCGATATCGGTGTTAAGTTCTTCATTGTTTGCTGTGAACAGGATCAAATATTGTTTATTTTTCATAAATTTTTCTCGAACCAAAACAGTCCTATAAGCAGACGCTTTTCAAAACGTTACAGCCATTTTATTCTAATACTGATAGGTTAGTTAGATAATGTTTAAAAAGATGGTGATAAGTGAGAACGCTCAATGTTACCTCTTTCTCTAGGTTAGAGATTTGTTCAGACAGACGCAGATTCTCGCGACGTGAATGTACCAGGTCAGCATCAGCTCGATCCAAGCGTTGACGAAGAGACTGGATCTAGAAGAAATAAGAAGAAAAATTAGAAAAACTATTTTTGGTTTATTAAACCTCGTGATCTAAAACCCTACATCATTGGAAAGATTAGTTACAATTTAAGAAGATTATTAAGAGAGATGGGATGTGGAAAGCCAAGTTGATAAATAGTTACAAAATTGATTGTTGTTGGTCATTTCTGCTGCCGTTTCAAATGAAAACTTGTGAAAATCTAAGACTTTTAAAGAACTCAGGACCATTCAGCTATACCGACTAGACTATACAGATAAATCTTACTTCAGAGTTGAGTCGGTTGGTCTCGTGCTTGGCCTGCCGCTGGTGTCTCTCAATGGCCAGGCGCGCGCTCGCCAGCTCTTCTTCCAAAGACGCCTTCTCTGCGTGGGCTTGAGCCAAGTCCGCTTGAAGAGACGCTGGTAGACAAACGTTAATCTAAATCAAAATCTTGTAGAGTAGCCGTAAGAGTAGTAATCTTGTAGAGAGCAAATGAATAATAACGGTTCCGAGTATTTTTACCTTAAACATTTAAAAGAAACTGAAGTTTTTATTGCCATTGATAACCTTTTGATGAGGATCAGGATGTTCCATATTCTACTTATAAGAAGTAGGTATGAGAATAGCTTTATAATACAAATTCTTACACGTCTTGTTCTTCAGTTCATTCTTCAGCTCATCGATGGCTGCATTCTTCATGGACAGCTCTCTCTTCAGTTCGTTCTCTTCGCGGCGTTGACGCTCCAGATCCAACTGGTGGAATATTACGCTTAATCAGTATTTCGTTACTGTTTGATTGGTTTTTGATTAAGAACGGTCTAACTGTTTTACTTCGTGATTTTAGAAACATCGATATTTTCTTCTCTGGCATCATTGACTTGCACATCAAATGAGACAATCTTAAAGTTAAGTTAGTCTGCGTAAAAAGTTACTCTAAAAGGTAACCCTTTTACACCATCCAGTTTTTGTGCTAATACTGATTGAGCTGCCTGTGTTACATCACCATGGACTACTGCTCTTTCTATACCTACCTGTAGCTTAGCCACATTGTCGTACTGTGCGGCGAGGTCGTGCTGCAGTTCATCGAAATGCGCGTTGTATCGTTGTTCTGCCGCACTGCGCTCTTGTATCGCACGACGAGCTCCCTCTCCGGCTAGCTCACGGACTTTGTTGCGTTCTTTGGCTAATTCGTCCTGGAAATTATGTTGAGTCTGTCACTCAGCTGGAACGAACACAGAAGACAGTTCTGGCTTGGTCCTAGACGTATGATTGAAGAACTCAATAACTTGGATCAGATACATAAAATAAATTGTGTAGATTCCAGCTCCAAATGGACCTCTGCTTGACAGAACAGTGGCTGGACAGAACTAGATTGAGCCTGTTGATAATATTATTAATTTCTTTACTACGCATATAAGCACCCATTTTGTCCAGCCATTGGAATCAAAGGGCTCTTAGGAGTTGATGATTGTCCAGAAATTGGAAAATATTTGTAACTCTTTCTAAATATCGCGAAAACAGACTATTATTATGTTAATTTAAATCCCCTCTACCCTTGTCGCACACCATGATCTTGTATTTGATCAATACCCATATTCCTACCTTCATTCGGCGTATTTCAGCCTCCAAGTTGTTCCGTTCGTCTCTAAGCTGGTTTTCCACCGCGTCAGACCCTCGCTTGTACCGCCCATCATCATCACGCTGTTCCAAGCTTAGTTTCAGCTTCGATATCTGTGCTTCCAGCGAAGATTTGTCCCTGATGGTGGAAAGAATCTCAATTTGGTAATACTCCGTTTAAATCTGATAATTTGTCTCTTAGACTATGCAATCAAAATTCGTGATGGGCATGTATTATGAAAAAAAAAAAAAACGTTTTTTTAATAAAACGAACGATGGTATCGAACAAGTTACTTGATAAAAACAGTTGCATGTTAAATCGTGTTTAGATATGGATATTTAACCAGAAGTTTGCACAAAAAAAAGCGATGGTAGTTTGATATTTCGAGTTACTATTATAGTACTTCCGATCAACATTTAATTCTTCAATCTTAAAGTGGAGACTTGCATGATGTCGAGGCAGAGATTCAAGAACATAGCCTTAGAAAAAGTTGTTTAATGCAACGTACCGCTGCAGATTGTCGATCTGGCGCTTAAAGCCATCGAGGCAAGTTGAGTCAACGAGACCAGAGGCCAACTTGCGCTTGTTCTCATTGTTCTCCTCCTAGATAAAAACATAAAGTGAAATAAAATCAATATAGAGACTAGAAATCCAACAGACGAGTTGACAACTTGACTTAGTAATTCATTCGGTTATCTATCAAGGCCAGGAGCGATGCGCCTGGTATCAAACGACTGTTTGATTGTTTCCTTCGCTATAGCTTGTGTCAAACGATTGACAACTCATATCATATGTCTACTGGATCCTCTTAGAAAACATATAGAAACTTACCTGAACCTTCTTCAGGTCAATCTTTGACTGTGCAAGCTGAGCCTCCAACTCTGCGATGCGAGACTCAAACACAATGTTCGGACCTTCCAGTCTGGTGGAGCGAGCCTTAGCAGACTTGCGGGCTTTTAGTGGAGTTGTCTGTCAAGCATAAATCACAAAAACCTCGTATTCGGGTCCATTCCATGTGAGAGAAAATGGCAAAACACGAACCTTCGCCAATTAGCTCGGAGATAAATCTATCAAAACGATTAAAATTCTAATTTATGTTTTACTAGCTTTTGCCCGCGGCTTCGCTCGCGTTAATTCAGAATTTGACAATTAAACTCTTAACACACTACTAAAGTTTCTATAATAATATTTAGTCATGATTTGAAAAACACGTGGTGCCATCTATTATAATAAGCAAGTTATTGTTGTATTTCTTGGGTAGGTACAGTACTTTTTTTCGGGTTGAAAGGTACCTTATTTCCGTTTATGTACACCTGGCAACGTAAATGCAAAATTTCAGGATGATCGGTTCAGTGGTTTCGGCGTGAAGAGGTAACAAACAAACTTACTTTCGCATTAATAATATTAGTTAGGAAGTAAGGATATCGGCTGTTTAGACAATAATTGACAAGCTATTTCATTAGTTTCATGTTTTCTTTGCATTAAAAACAAAAACAGAGTGCTTACTCGGATTTGATTAAATTATTTTTACTATTACTATATACTATTTCAATTATTAAACCTTTGTTCAAGAAGGGCAAAAAGGAGGATATGTCTTGCTACAGGCCGATAGCTTTAATCCCAATATTTTCTAAAATCATTGAAAAAGTTATCTACAATTGCATTTATAACTATTTTGACAAGCACAATCTTTTTGCCAGTGAACAAAATGGATTTCGTAAAAGCAAGACTATCAATATGGCCATCTACGATCTTCTTATTGGAATTTACAAAAATATGAACAATAGGACACCAGTAACGGCTATGTACATGGACATGACAAAAGCTTTCGACCATGTAGATCATAAATTACTGTTCGAGAAACTTTATAGATATGGGATACGTGGTAATGCTCTAGACTTGATAAAATCTTATTTAAGCCAGAGGTTACAAATAACAGAATTACGTAAGGTTTCTCTCGCGTCGAAAACTGAAGTACAGTATCAATCAAGCCCAAAAGATGTTACATATGGTGTGCCACAGGGAAGTGTTTTGGGTCCCTTGCTTTTCCTTATTTATATTAATGATTTACCAAGAGCTGTGAAAATTCCTTTAGTCCTTTTTGCTGATGATAGCACTGCTGTATTTTCTCCAACTGACATTAATACATTTGAAAATGACATTAATGACACTCTAAATGACATTGTAAATTGGTTAACATCTAATAATCTTATAATTAATTTAGAAAAAACAAAAATAGTCAGTTATTCTCAAAGAAAAACCCCCTTGACATTAAATATAAATTATAAAAACAAAAAAATAGAAGAAACAGATACTATAAAATTCTTAGGACTATGGATTGACAAAAATATGTCATGGAAAACGCAGATTGATACAGTGTGTAAAAAACTGAGTAAATTTTCCTACGCTTTATATAGACTTTCCAGGATTGTAAATCAAGCAGCAGTTTTAACTGCCTATCATGCCTATGTAACGTCTACGCTCAGATATGGATTGATTTATTGGGGGAATGCTACAGACAGAGAACTCGCTTTTAGGGCACAAAAGAAATGTCTCAGAGCTGTTTGTGGCATACGTGCCCCCGATAGCTGTAGGCCGTATTTTAAGAAGCTCAAGATTCTAACCCTTCCTGCCCTCTACATCTACGAGATAGCTATATTTGTAAAAACCAATAAGGAAAGGTTTGGTAGCCTTCATTCCCGTCGACACGCCGACAAAATAACAAATATACCCTCAAAAACAGCCTTGCTTTCTAAAAGTTTCTTCGGAATGTCTTCACGTATTTATAATAAGCTTCCTAAACAAATAAGGGAAATTGAAAGAATAATTAGTTTTAAGAAAGAATTGAATGACTTCCTGGTGAATAGACCATATTATACACTGCATGAATTTTTGTCCGACAGATTCGTAAACAGTTAGATCCAAACTGCCATTTTATGTTTTGATGCAAAATATAATATAATATAATAATATATATTTTTTTAATTTAATGTAATTGATAAATTCTAAATTAATGTAATTGATAATAATTTAATGTAATTAATAATTTTTAATTTAATATAATTGATAATTTAGCAATTAACTACAATTAATAATTTTGTCACAATTATTGTATGCCTAACATGGTGGAGCAGTGCAAGAGCACAACAACCTCTAGAACAACTTTTTTAAACCGCTGTCTCACAATAAAGATCTTTGACTTTGACTTTGACTTTTGACTTATTAAATTGATATTAATATGACCCACACTCTGAAATATCTTCAGAACTAATAAGCACTCACCGTTTATAGAAGAAGATTCTCAAGGCACACTCTCTGCCTTACTAGTTTGTTTACAGAAACACAACTATATCTTCCTACCTTATTATCACTGTCCAGTCCAGTGCTATCGCCTAACTCGTCCAGGTCATCACTTTCGGAGCCGTTGTACGAGTGGAACATGCGCGAGATCAGCTTGTTCTTCTGCGCCTCGTGAAGGTGCTCGTTTTCAGAAATCACTTCTTTTACTTTACCGAGCAGGTTGTTTAGTTCATCCTGGAGAGAAGTTGTACTCAAAATGGAGGAAGAGTAAGCGGATTGATTTAAAGTGAAAATATTATGAGAGTAGGTAAGCTTCCAAGAGTTCCAATTGCTTAGGGGGAAGCGCCAAAGTATGACTATTTCATGAAAAACTCATTTAATGGGATTAAATAGACTTAGAAAAGACCAAAGACACTCAGCAGAAACATACAACGTTATCCCAGTCACAATTGAAACTCGTCATACTAGTGCTATTGGGAAGGTTGTCTGAAAATTACTGATTGCGATAAGGCCGCAAATCGATAGTAATAAGGTTGATATTGGTGCCGATTCCCTTGTTTACAAACTAAACCAAATTTAAGTTCAGTGCATCTTTTTCTTTCTATTTCATTAAGAAAAGGACAGAAGATAAATTTTAGTTTATTCCTGTCAAATTAACCAGCGCCTGACACAAGTTTAGACGTGATTAAGAAGTTGACTACTAAAATTACATCAAATTACGTCAGGTGCTGACTAATTTGATGACCCCTTGAATCAATCCAACAGATGAAGAATGAGTGAGGACAGAGCTCATGCAACTCGTCTTCTTTTTACATATGTACGTCTACGTACGATGTAACATAACATAACATCACGCCTGAAATCCCCGAAGGGTTAGGTAGCTAATTTTACACCTACGTTTCGCCAGTTAGGTTTAAGTCTTATGTAAAAGGGGGAGAGCCTATTGCCACCAACCGTCCGCAAATCCAAACTCCGTAGCTACTACTGAGAAATTCCTGATGGAAAAACCCAATAACAACACACACACATAGAGATGTATGTTTTTGATTTCCTCTATCCCAAAAGTGGTTGACTCAACATGATTGTCTTCAATTCTTCTTTTAAAATCGTCATCTCAGCTTTCACCCTCTTTCTAGCCAAATCATGTTTCACACAATCTATCCATCATTCATTTATTTACAGCTGTATGTACATATATCTCTAGACCTGTCATCCTTAACAATCGAAATGCCTACGTCACCCTACGCTCACCCTGCAATACTGGCTCTCCCTCTCCAGCTGTTCGATGTACTCCTCCTGCTTCTGGATGAAGTTGATGACGTCAGGGTTGGTGCCACCCGTCAGGTCGCCTGCAGTGGCCGCCGCTGAGGTGGGGAGGGGCGCCGCTGTAGAGAGTTACGGTGTCAATGTAGTTCTTGTAGGATTCACATGAACTACCATCCCTCTGCACAGGATACCGTAGTTGCTGATTTAATTTCATAATTCAAAAGATATCCACTGCTGAATGAAGGCCTTTGCCTGCATGTAGCATTTATTGAGGAGGACTTTATTCAGGTAAAAATATTTTGATAGCATTTAATCTTCGTGAACATAATTGGGCGGATCTTTATTTATTTGATGTTTGAAGACATGCGTGATTCTTGTGAGATTGAAAAAAGATTTGACGATCGGGTTGTATTGAAATATATTCCACGGGTGATTATAATACTTGCCAGCAAATCAAGCTACAACAATTGGTCAAATTTCTATAATAGATTTTCAACTTTATCCCTAAAGCAACAAGGTACAAGGTTGATTAGGAAAATTTTACAGTTTCGAGTAGCTTGATATGCTGGCGTCTGTACATCTGACCTACCCTCGGTAATCAGTTCCACTACCGGCTGCACATTGATATTATCAAATAAGTAGTTCGACAGATGTGCATGCAACAAAGAAAACAAAGGAGGCGCTTTTCGGTGAAGCAGCAGTATTAGGTATTTCATAAACGTGAATATATCCAGCGAAAAGTTTACGGTTATCAAAGGTGTAATCCCTATAGATTAGATATACGGGAATGCATTACATTGCTGTATATCTAATCTACTAGTAACCCCTGCTGGTACCTCCCTCTACATCTACATTCCAGTAGCTAGCGTACAAGATTTAGCAGGAAAAGGATCATCAACTGCCTAGCTGCTTTTTCTCAACTATTTTGGGGGTTGGTTTTTTTCACGGCGCAGTGTATTACTGGGTAATGTACCCCTAGGTAGGCCTGGTTTTCAGACTTTCGGGTCAATAACTAGACTAGGCAGGAGAAGGATCGCTCAAATAAATTGTCAACGCGGCTACGGACAAGGACACTGACAAATACTTCGTAAGTATTTGTGTGGAGGTCCGTGGCCGACGCTACGTTCGCAATTTATATCAATCCTTAAGCCGTGGCCGCCATTTGTATTCGATCAAAGTAAAACCTTACCAGTGGGTTGTGTAATTGTGTTGTTGATGTGTTGTTGTTTAAGCTGTCTGTGAACTGGGCGGTGTATTTAGCAGTGAACCGCGGCCGTGGCTTGCATTCAGCTTACCCCAATATTACACTTACCGGTGGGTGTAGTATGTTGTGTGGTGTACTTTTTCAAGCTGCAGTCTGCGTACAGGGCAGTTTAGCAGTAAGCCACGACCATAGCTTGTAAACATTCAACTATAGTTTACTCTTCTAACACTTACCAGTGGGTGTAGTGTGTTGTGGAGTGTAGTTGTTCAAGCTGTCTGCGTACAGGGTGGTGTATTTAGCAGTGAGCCGAGGCTTTGGCTTGTACTCAGCCAGTGTGTAGGAGCTGGTGTACTTTTTGTCCACATCGCCGTCTGATTCGTCCAAGTTCTTCACTGATGCTGAACCGCCGTAACTGCGCACCTACAGGTTTTTATTTGAATTAAATAAGTGATTTACCTATACAAGACAGGATAAATTAAGTTTTAATTTTTTTTTCTTGTTTGTTTTTATAATCACTTTGTTAACTCAAAACTCACACTTTCTTATTTAGTTTTTTGTAAAAAAATATATTTTTCCTTGAAGACCATGGATTGATTAAAAAAAAATGAATTGAGTTCAAAATCCAAAAAAAACATACACTGCTAAATTATTATAATTTGGCATTATTTTAAACGCCTAATTTTAACAAATTACTGAGTCAAGGAGCTCCATATTACAATTCATTTTCATTTAAATACAGCACACTGAAAATAAATCAACGCCGAAAATAGTGTACAGTACGAGTACCTACGCTGAAAATATCAATGCCGAAAATAAGTAGTCAGGTAAAAAAGATGTACTCACACTTGGCGCGTAATTCCCCGACAAGAAGTACCTAAGTTTCGACACCGCCTCCTTGTAAGCCAACTCGGTATAATCCGGTATCCTCTTCAACCCATACTCGTTCATCTTACTTGGCCGCCTATTCAAATAATTTGAATAATACATAATATTTATTTAAATGAACAATAATTTATTATAATTAAAACGAAACAACGCAACAAACAACAACACAAAACATTTTTAAAACTACGAAACAAAAAAGAAACTAAAAATCAAATATTGAATTTGGGACAACTAGTGTAGCGCATTGCGCCGCGTTGCCGAGTGCGAGGATGTTTGAACAGGTATCGATTACACAAAGCCGTTGCTATGGCGACTGTTGTTGTGGTAAACAAATGCCTCGCGACGAATGCAGGGGATTGCAATCGATTTGTCATCTGTATCGAGTACTTAGATTATAGTTCCTTCACAGTTTTCCTGCGCCCTTGCATCACTGTCAGTCACAATAATCTTAATGCTTCTTGCAATAAGGTTCTTGTTAGGCTAATAAAATTAAATGATGGTGAAATTGGATTCTGCTTATTAGTATGCATTATTGTCGTGACATTGGTTTATTGATAGCACGCGACGTTGTGTGCCCCGAATCAGATTTTCAGTTGAAAAAGCTGTAAATGTTTGAGTGCTTTTTTGTTATGCAAATCGAGGTTAGTATTGTTTATGGGCTTTGTGGCAATACTTAGAGTATCACAAAGAAGAAATTTCTTGAATTGGTACGAAAATTGGTGTTATTTTGGTATGTAATACCGTGGACTTAAAAGAATCGATACCTACACAGTATACATCTAGCGACTCCTTTGAAGGATATCCGCATGATATCTTTCATTAGTAAGGTCAAAAACGTGAATAGAAACTCAGAAAACGGTAGTGTCGTATTTATGTCCTTTTCGTGGCAGGGCTTGTTCCTTTAACGAGAATTATTGTCCCACATTAAGTAGTTATTTATTACATTGGCCTCTAAATTGTGGGTACCGTAGGTGGGCAGTAGCCTAAAACCTTACGACACCAAGGGGGTGGGGGGGCTAAAAAAGTAGCCTTAAAAAAAGGATGGCCCCAAACCTACTTACCTTATCTGAGGGGATATATTTATCAACATCAACTTAGAACGGCTTCATGGTCAGGACTGTATTTTCAGTGAGTTTTTGAATTTAAGTGCTGGCAATACAAGCCGAAAATTATTGTCAAAAGCAGTTTTATGTATGGCATTTATTCCTACTCATATTGCGCTATCTGTGAATGATATTTTTAACAAAAAGAATCAAACAAATCAAGCTGAAAAGACAGAGGCTATGCTGGAAAATGTTAAAATTATAAAACATAAAGGGTGTAAACAGACTCTTAACGAAGCCGAAAGGCACTCATTCTCCCCATCATTGCGTTCATTTTTTTGTTCTAAACCATACCTGGAAACCTTCTAGTTACGGAGATATTGGGGGTCAAAGTTCCAACTTTTTCACAAGTTTTTTTAAAATACATGTTTTTAATGTAAGATTTTTACTTCAAACACCTCCAAGACCTCCTTACTATTCACTCCATCCATCCGCACAATGTTTTGAGTGCGTTACATTGTGCCCTACTGTAAAACGTGATTTTTCAGCCCAAAAAAAAAAGTCGTTTCCCAGCACTAATTTTTGCGTAAAGTTACTTAGTTTGATGTACAGAATGCTTAGTTAATTAATACAACGGCTTCGTGAAGAGTCTGTTTACACCCTGTATTCGCAAGGTTGTTTACAGATAAAATAAATCAGCAGAAGGTTTATAATATTATTTATTTAATTAAGGAGTCAGACTTAGGTAATTAGGTACCCAAGTAAGGTTAGTAGAACAGGTACCGGTTTTTTACTTCAGAAAACACCTTAATTAAAGTTAAAGTAATTATTATAATCAAATACTCAAGAGATTAACAACTAGGCAGAAAACTGATTAAAACTATATAAAATAAAGAATAAGTAGGTATCTATGTAATGCAAAAATGGAAAACTTATTCACTATTTTCTGCACAAAAAAGAATTGCAACAGAAAACTTTGAAGAATTTTCAAAATCCAAGCTTTAAAAATTCCTGTAACGTACCAAAAGTTAACTTGGTTTTAAAACTTTTATCCTTTCTTCCATTTTAGTAGACAAAAGTTTTTTTGGATTAACACCACAGCATGACACAAATATTTTTAAGAGGACGTTTGTACTTGCCGAATTTTAGTGCGCTTCAGTTTCCCGTTCATCTCCTTATCGGAGCCAGCACTGGAGCCACTCTTTACTCGGTACCCCGTCGACTTCGGTTTGCTGACGTAACTCGTCGAACCCATACTATCACCAACACGCCAACTATTCAAACCTATCGCAATTTATATTCAAAACAATGCGAAATTTATGCCAACAGGAAAGGTATTAAAACCGATATTTTGCAATACTGGTAAACCGACACGATAAAGAACCTATAAAATCAAATTTTCGAATGTGGAAGGCATCGCAGGCGCGCGCTACCGCCAATAGACAAGGTTGTCGAAAAAGGAATGAAGTTTTGGAATAAGAACTTTTTGCTCCTTCCTGTGTTTTGTCCCGTTCGCACGCGCGGGAATAATGGCTTGGTCTGTTTCATATCGATGGAAAAGTTTTTCTTCAGGTTGCATAGGCGCGGAGCTTGCGTGGAAAATTATAGCGCTATCGTATTTTTTACTTTACAAATCGAAACATTTTATGGAAAAATTATCAAATGCGTAAATAAATCATGCTTTGATTCAAAATATCTTTGATATGTCACCCATTCTGATTGTATGAAACATGACCTGAAGTTACAAACAAGACCCAAAAGCTCAATTTGTTAAAAGGACAAAGTAGAGCATGGCATGGGTTTCAATTTAAGATTATGTCTGGAATTTAAAAGAGACTATGACCTCTGAGTTTGTTTCGGCTGTTTCTTCTCAGAGTAGTCAGGTACGAAACACCGGCCCCATCTAGCTTTAAAAAACATGACGTGTAAAAGTGTTTGTACAATACACCTACTTGCAAAATAAACATCATTTATCATTAACTAAGTAAACATAATTTTGATGTTTATTTGGAATACCCCTAAGGCGATATTCTAATTATTAAGTTGCTCTTGGCGTATCGAAATCTCTTGTAAGCTCAAACTGCTTTCACCGGTGAAAAATAAAACCCACCCCCTATCTCCTGTACTACGCGACAGGCAGTGTCTAGCGTGCATCGAAGACGAGCTAATAACTTTTTGGAGGGAAAATACATTCGCGATCACGCGACATAAAATGGCGGCGGGGACCACAAATCATAGCGTTTTACGTTCCCTAACTCATCCGCATAATTAGATCCATGTAGTTTCCGGCAATGTTTACGGAAAATATAGAAATTATCGTGTTTTAATAAGTTTTTAATTTCAGGTGATAGAATTTGTGACAAAGGCTGAATTTAACGATGTCTTGGATTATGGCGTTTTTTTTTTTGGTAGGGTGCGTCTTTGGTTGGTTTGGTTGTAATTTACTTATTGCTTTTAAATGTTTTTTGTTTTGCTAATTGCTTTGGCTATAGCTGCAAAACCGTATTAAGATAAGAATCATTAAGTCAGTAACCTCAGTCAGTAACCTACCTGAAAACTCGACTAATGGTAGCAGGTAAGTAAGGTACAGGTAGGTATTTGGTTTTAACTTTCAAATACTAAGTTCCCTGAAAAAATTGCCGCTGACAAGGTAAACAACTGTACCAATTAAACCTGAAATGTAGGTAACTTTACAAAGTAGAGCGTCTTAAGGGAAATAAGTTTTTTTATTAGAAAAAAAAATACTAAGAATCTAAGGCCAACGAAGCATCAAAGGCATCAAGGGCTTGTGGCCAAAATTATAACCAGCACTAGCACGTCGAGTAGTTTCTTCATATTTCTATAGAGCCTGCGATTTTGGAAATAGAAGCCATTACCATGCTGCACCTCGTAATACCAGTTAGTGTCCACCGGTGTAAGTCAGTGCCGCACACCGAAACAAAGCTCGCGTGTTCGATATCGTTTGTCTTTTGTTTTCAAGATTTTCTTAGTATTTCCAGCCAGTTCGGAGTTTTTAAATAGAGGTTTTGAGTTGTGCATGGCTTTTTGTTGGTATGCTGTTTTTAATTGCAAGGATTGGTAAACATGATTTGGGTTAAATTATGTAGGTAAAACAGATGCTGAAATTTTACTTACGTAGACTCAGTTCTTGATTTATTAAGTATTTGAATAGTTATCCAGTCAAGTTAACTAGTTAAATTCTATTTAGCCTTCGAAACGCAAAATGTATAACTTAAATTAGAGATTGACCGTTCCTAAACTTCAATTACTCAATTCAAACTGGTAATTGGTCTAAAAGAGTAAGTAAAACCGACAAATACCTACGAAAGTATGTAAAGTAAATAAAAGCAAGTTTATTGATTATTTTAGCATCAAATAAGAATGTATTTTTGACGAATTTCCTTTGTGACTCTCGTATAAGCCTAATGGGAATGGGTTATATACAACGTGTAACACAAAGGGTGGATATAGCCGAAAGGGGGTCACACAACTCGTCATTCTGAACAACTTTTGTTCTACGACTTTGGAAAATTCACGAAAAAATAATTTGCTTTTCAATACAAACTTTGTTGGTCACGTGACTTTTTAGTATGGGGAGTAGAATTATTTTTTCACGAATATCCGAAAGTCGTAAAACAAAAGTGGTTCAGAATGAAGAGTTGTGTGACCCCCTTTCGGCTATATATACCCTTTCCGTTACACGTTGTATAATCCACCACGCGGGCCTGTGCGGGTTGGTAGATGTCACATGTCTTCGAATTATTGGTTGGTTGGAAATCAGCATGCAACATGCTGATTCACGATGTTTTCTAGTTTGCCTTCACCATTTTGAGAGCTGTCATCATTATCTGCCTAGCCTTTTCCCAACTATGTTGGGGTCGGCTTCCAGTCTAACCGGATGCAGCTGAATGCCAGTATTTTACATGGAGCGACTGCCTATCTGACCTCAACAACCTAGTTAGTACTGGGTAATACGATACCCCTTTGTTAGACTATCTGTAAAGGGTGTGAAAGATCTACAAATGTCAGCCGGAACCAATCGAGGCGCGGAGCGATCTTGGTATGTAATGGGTGGTCACCCATCCATAGACCAACGTAGGCAAGCGCAGCTTAACCTGATGATCGACCCGAGCGGCTGTTATTACTTAACCTTGAGCTCCATTGTTTGAGAGCAGTGGTGATTAAATAAATTACACAAAGTAATGCGTCTGTTTCGAACCCACCTACAAACCTACAACTCGTAAGGGCCGTTATCACAGAGCCAACCTTGCTGTAACACTATGCAACACTTGAACTAATGCTAACACAAAAGCGCACTGTTGACAGTTAACAATCAATAGTACCTAATAATATTTAGGCATTCATTTAAGTTAGTGAAAATGAGCAATGCTCGATTTATTTTCTAATTTTTAATTTTTGGACGGCACGGTTGGCGCAGTGGCTGAGCGATTGACTGCTGCGCTGTGTGTCGCGTGTTCGATCCCCGCACGGAACAAATATTTGTATGGCCTACAGATAGTTGTCCAGGGTCTGGCTATTGGTGTATATGAGTTTAAATGTTTGTGAACGCACCCACGATACAGGAGAAATGTGGGGCAACGTTTTAAAAAAAAATCTTCTACGGCACATTACGGTCCAGTTTTGATGTTTTTCTCTTGCGATCTTAAATTATAGGAACATAATACATTCATTGCGGCACCAAAAATACCAAGCTGCCCTGGGTGTGACATGATCTGTATGTTTCTCACACGTAATTCCACCATGTAGCGGCATTGTTATAAAATATTTCAAAATAACGAGATATTTCATTCCATTCAGCACGTGTCTCAAACTAAACGCGTGTCGCAAGCCTTGGATAATTTCATTAACGCACGATAACTTGGAACCAAAAAATCATTATTAATCGATTAACTGTGTGCCTACTTATGTATCGTTAACCAGCGTTACGATCAAAAATAAATTATCTAACGTAATGTGTTTCCTACAAAAGTGCAATACCTACACCGTCAAAATGTATGGAACAGCTGTTTACCGCCCGCAAACACTCACATCCTCGCTCACGCCCTCGCAGGTGCTCATTAGCTAGTTTTGGGATGGTTTGTATGGTACTTGATTTGGGCATTGACGTACCTAATGGGGGCTATCGTTTTTAAGCTCATCACATGGCGCCACTGTCGAGTAAGGTCCTGTCATCAATTCTATTTTATACTTTAAAGTACATACAAAAAACTTCATAAAAAGTTTATTTCATTTCGTATATCAACATAGTGGAAACTTCAGATACATATTTACAAATATTCTCCCTAACATTAACAAGCATGAAACATTTAAAAATCATTCTACCTCCAAGTACTAACAAATAATATCCTAAGTTGCTACTTAAAATCTTCAAGTCATAATTAATCAGGAATGGCTCAATCTAGACCAGAATCATGAGTATTAGTTAAAATACGTGATAAAAAAGCACGCAACGCCGAAAACTCTATGACATCTGACATTTCGGAAGACCTTACTCTACACGAACGCCTCTAGCGGCGAATTCATGCGCGATAGCCCCCATTCGCGTGAATTATTTCACTTTGCTCCACCAGGTTCTCCAACCTTCCAGGCGAAAAAAAAAGCGAAATATTATTACGTTTTGTTTTAACTGGGACAGAGTGGAATAGTTCAAATGATCAGAATTCGGTTTTGACTCTGGTTGGGGTACTTTTCATGCTTAAATTTTTTTAATGTGTCAGCATGTACAGACGCCAGCACATAAAGCTACACGAAACTGTCATTTTTCCAATCAACCTTGAACCTAATGCTTTGGCGATAAAGTTGAAAATCTATTAAATACATTTGACAGATTGTAGTAGCTTGATGTGCTGGCGTCTGTACTACATTTATATTCTGAATTTTGGATGGCTAGTTTTCATTCAATAGAAAATTACAAGTAACTCTTCGATTCAGACTGAATTTTTTAAATTGTTCGTTGGTATTGGAATAATTATTTCTAATAATAATTTATTCCTTTCTGCAAGCCCGTCAGGACATTAATAGGATGGATAATTTAAAAAAAAACCGAAGTTATTATTGAATAATTTTATTAGTAAAAAAAATAATACTAAAACAATCTTCTCTACTCTTTGGGTGTTAGTAGCTACACAACAAAACTTAATGTCTACTAAACAAAAAAATAAATACTTTTAATTAGATCGTTATTCGATTGGCCGAAAAAAATAATTTCCTTTTTATTAAATACTCGTATAATATCGCAATGGCACTTTTTGAATAAATACAATAGCAAAATAAGCATTTCCACAGATTATATATACATGTGAAGACTGTGCGTAGTGATGTTTTTGCCAAAATATAATTCATTGTCTATGGCACGAGTTATCAAAGCTCAAGGAGGTTTGATAGGAATAGGAGATTATTTACAATAATGATTAACAATTATCTTATAAATTTTATTATAATTCTAAGATTTTAAATAATACGACGTTGATTTTTGGGACCGAAACTTAAGAAAACAATAAAGATTTATTGCTCAATTAAGAACTATTTCATCGTGTTACGCACATAGGTCAAAATTCAGCGTCGTATCATATTCAACCTAAGTTCCTAACTTATTGCTAGATTTAAGTTGACGGATTTCAAAACTTGGGAGTATAAAAGCAGACGGAATCATCGTTCAAGTCTTGAAAGTCATTATTGTGATATCTTATTACATGTAGCCAGATAGAACCTTTTAAAATATGAATTAATTATTATAAGAATGAGATACAATTCAGAAAATAACATTATTAATAGTAAATTCCATTACAATATTATTAATCAAAAACTAATTGTGTTAAAATTGTTTCAATTTTGACATGTCACATTTCATAGACAATAATTTTGAAGTGACCAATCAGACACGCATCCGTGTACAGTGAACACTGATTGGCTGTTAAGCGAAATATAAATGCAGAAATATCACTCTTGTAAGTAAGCTCATTGGAATTTATTAACAACCTGTTTCACCCAACTGCCTTTAGCGTCTTCTTCAACTTCGGGTTTCAAATCAACATTATTTCTATTAGGAATGTTTTTATCAGTACTGGGGGTGGGTATAGCTTTCTCTTTCACACTTATTTCACTGACGCTTCTCTCAAAATTCGCAACTGTCGTCGTTATAGACTTTGGTTTGGTTGCCTGTAAAGGTTTCTTTGCACTTTGACTCTGCTTTATTTGACTTTTCGACATTTGTTCTATCTCCATTCGCCTTTCTAGGACAGATTTCGATGTTTTAGGTTGTTCTAGTAAAGCTTTTCTTACGTCTTGTGTCGTTTTGAGCTTTCTGGTCGCCGAATCGAGGCTGGCTCTCTCGAAGCTTAGTCTTTTTATTTGTATGTTTCCTTGAGGTTTCGACTTATCATCTGAGATGGCTTCTTCACCTTTAACTTTTCTCGGAATATCACTTTTAGTAATTTTATCTTCATTCACCTTGGGTTTTTCATTTGGAGGAGTTGAGTCTGATCTAGTGACTGCTGGCTTAAAGTTGACGTTTCTTTTAATTGTTTTCATGTTGACAGATTCTGACGATGATGATTGTTCGGAGCTTCTGGATAATGTTTTGGGGACATTTTTGTTTTGAACATTAGATGACATTTGTGTCATTTTCGGTTTGACGGGAACAGGTGGGGCTATTTTTGGTTTCACAACCTTTTCAAATTTTCTGTTAACATGCTCAATGTTCGCTGTTTTATTAGTAGTCACTACAACGCGAGTTTGTGTATTACATTTTTCGTTCACAGTCGTAGAGATAGTTGTTTTTTGAGATTTGAACGAATTATTACGTTTAACACTTTCTACTTTTGTTACAGTCTTGTTTATTACCTTATCTTTACTAACAGTTTCTACTTTCATTTCTTCTACATCTTCTTGATCAGAGTAAACTGCTGAATCTCTGAACACATCCTCATCAGTCACTTGTTCAATCTTTTCAAAAGATTTTTCATAGTAACTCTCATCAGAGTTCATCAGTAGAGAATCTAGTGTTTCGCCTTTAGCTTCTACAATATTTTGATTAGCATTTACTTTATTTTGCGGTTCTTGGTACGCTCCTTCGCTCGACGACGTAACGAATGACGAATTAGAAAATAAACTATCAGGTCTCACGGCATTTTTATTAATAAGTACATTGACCTTCTTTAAAGGGGACTTATCGCTAACTAGAGTCGTTGGGTCTACGTAATCGGATTGAGCTATTCTAGCCCCTAAGTGTTTGCTTCCTTGCATGTAAATAGGCAGTTTGTTCAAGCTTTGATAGGAACTATTGTTAGATTTAGAAGGCGAACCAATAGAGCTAGTAATACTTGTCACCATGCTAACACTTTTCTCATAACTTGGGCGATGTATTTCTGGTTTTTGGGTGATATTATTGCAGCTGAGTGACAAAGCATCTAGATTGCTCTTCTCATTTTGACTTTCAGACATCGTGCTGTTTTCACATACGCTCTTACTAAGTAACTCCTTGTTTAGCGCGTATACTATAGTTGAAGTAGTGGGGCTTGCTTCAGTCGATGTTATAACCTCTTTTATGTCACTCTTGACCAAATTATTCTGTATATCTTCAATGTGTAGAACTTTACTTATGGTTTCTGGTTTGTTTTGATTGTCGTCTGGATGTTCATCGCCGATTATACTCCTAAATCTTTGTAAGAGGTTCTTAGAATAGCTTCTAGGATTTAAGTTGGGTCTTTTTTCAGTTGTAGGACTTTTGAGATCTGATTTCGCGCTATCCGGGCTACTTTGATCATTAGCATTTTCTGAATCTTCATTATTTTTGTTAGGAGTCTTATTCTTGAAACGACTAAGCACATTTTTGAGCGACAACATGTTAGAAGTAGGTTTGTAAATCCTATGTTCTGGGTGAATGACCTCAATATCATTGGATTTACTATCAACATTCTGCTCTAAAGGCAAAACTTCGCAGGACGATGTGGTAGATACATTCAAATTAGGTTGGGAAACCGTCAAAAGATTTTCATTCTTATTCTTATCCAGATTTATATCCTGGAATTTACTTTTATAACATCTGTCAATTTCTTCCTCTAACTCCAATGTTGACTGACTAATGTTCTGTGCGAAGTCAGTCTCACTTGTCTTAGAGTTATTGAATTTGAGCATGTCTCCTTCACTCATGTCATCGTAGTTAATCTCACTTTGATCGGAAGCGATTGTGTACGGTCTATCAGTACTCATAACTTTACCATCTCTATTCAAATACGTTTTGCTATTACTATTAGGCTTACATTTAAATGTAACTAGATTACTTTCTTCTTGATTACTAGTTGGGACTTGAAAACTTCTCGGTAATGAACCAGATTTTCTATCTCTAGAAACATTGAAATGTTCTTTTTGTCTACTCAGCCATATTTCTGGAGTGTTAGGACTTTCCTGATCAGGACTCATTGGCAAGTAGTCGCCTGGTAAGTCACTAGGTACGTCTTTCTTCCGCCTACAAACTTCTATTAACGAGTCGTATACGTTTTCAGTCATGATAGGGCCCTTGCTTTCCATAGTAACATAATATTCTGAATTTCTGTCAACCTTTTCAGGAGATCTTACAGGAACATCGTAAATGCCTTCGGGTTGCATCTTGTTTAGTTTGTCAAACGATAAGTATACGTAATCAGAATCTGGACCAATGTGATGAAAAATTTCAGTACTTTCATCATTTTTTGGAGGAGTGGGTACCCTTTTAGGTCTACCAACTTGAGGATTATGTTGAATCACTTTACTTTTAGTATCCAATGAATGTAAACTTTCATCAACCCTATTATCTACTACTCGTAAAGTTTCATAGATATGATCTTCGTCTATTTCTTCAGTCAATTCTGTTCTAGAACTCGTTGTAGTTGCATCTTCTTCTTCATCATCATTTTTATCGGCGTCTAAATTTTCTGAAGTCTGTCGTCCGAACTTAGGTTTTAATTTAAGAGATTCTAGGTTTTTTGCGATAAGAACTTGTTCGGGATTAGAATGAGACTTCATAAGTCTTTGATGTCTTCTTTGAGCAGTATTTCTTAGTTGTTGTTTTTTTATTAACTTCTGAAACTCTCTGTTTTGCATTAACAATTGTGAAATTATTTGTTCTAAAGGTTGTTCGACTTCTTCACAGCTTTCTAGTACCTCTTCATTTGTCTCATTTTCACCTGCTTTATCTTCTGCTTCAGAGCCTTCGTTTATCACTTTTTGCTTATTTAAGTACATTACTTTCTCCAACTCGTTCTTTTTGAAAGAATCCGTCTTTTCTATCAGTTTTTTATACGTTTCTTCGTCAATGGATTCGTCTTTGCTTATAGTTTCAGGTACGGGGGTTGGTGCGTCTTTAGTTTTATCAACATTTAAGCTGTCATTTGACTCGGATATATGCAAAATATTTTCAGTAGACACATCAGTAGAAAAATCAGCGTAGAACTTTGCCGTTGTATCAGATCCCAGCCGTAAACCTTTTGCTCTATTCTTCTTTAATTTAGAAATCTTCTTTGGTATGTTTTTAGTGTTGTACATTCTTATTTCTACGGCAGGTTTTACTGTACCAACTCGTTTCCTACTGTCGACCTCGGGATCAGAAATTAGAGTTCCATCGCTTGCTCTAACTTTCTTTGTAATTTTGTTTGAGCCACAGTTTTTGCATTCAAATTCTATCTTTTCATTTCCTCTTACTTCTTTTTCGTTGTCACTGTCCTGAGATTTTTTATTAATTATTCCGATCATATTTTGTTGTAGGCCTGGTTCAGACTTTCGTCTCCAAGTTCCTATCTTCGATAATTTAGATCTCTGTGGGTCATCTTTTGATTTAGACCGTGTGAGTGTCTCAGTTTTGGATTTCTCAGCATCATTACATCTAGATCTTCTAGAATGTATAGTACTAGTAGAATCCGTGACTATATTCTCTTTAATTTTCGCGCATTTTAGACAAGTTTTGGGGATTTGTCTTACGTTAGACAAAGAATTGTTAGTGTCACTTAAATCTTCTTTGCTTTTACTAGACTCGGTGTACCCTATGATGTTGTCAGAAGAGTGATATCCTCGCGTTTTATTTAATGAACTACTGAACTCTTTACTAAAACTTTCTTGTGACGATTTGAAGTCCGAACATTTGCAAGCAGACAGCTTTCTTTCTAAGTGTTCGGCGCTACCAGAATCTATGTAATGAAGCGATCTATCGCATTCGGGGCACTTTTCTCCAATTTCATTATCATCATGTCTACAACTACACTTCTCTTCTCTCTTAACTTTTCCAAGTTCTGTTTCGCAGGCAGAACATAAGTCGACGTAGCAGTTCTCACAAGTATAATCTATACCTTTCTCAGCTGAAACTTGAGTACAATCACATTCCTGACTTTCTGCTCTAGAACTAGGTATAGTATATTTTCTGTTGCCTTTCTTCAGTCTACCTCGGGTGCCGTTTTCGAAAGTTTTTCTTCTTTCTCTATCTAGTTTTCGTTTTTCAAGGTACTCCGGGGCTGACAGTTGCTTTCTCATGGATGCTTGCGTTATAAGGTTGTGGGATTTCTCTGCTAGCATGTCATCTGTAAAATCGGATTTTGTTAATTACAGATGCAATTGAAATGTCTATAATTTTGTAGGTATATAGAGACTAGGTCATCTCTTATTTATATCAAAATGTACCATTTAAATGACCTAGGTCAGAGGATAGGAATGATAGGAATATAACACCTGTTAGTCGGTAATGATAATAAATTTTTATGTACAAGTTACTAGGTAGTCTACTCACCATCAGTTTTATTTTGTCCTAGTTCCATGACCAGCTGCCTTGCGTGAGATGGGATCACGGCGTTGTAGTTTTCTAGAATCACCTGAAATAAACAATTGAAATCAGCATATTATGTTTATTAGGAAAGCAACATACTCGTACCTAAGTTTAACTTTATTTTACGGGAAAAGATTACGATGATATGATTCCAAATGTGCCAGCTCCGGCAGTAATCATTACTAGTAGAAGTAGCTAAGATTATAGAAAAAGAAGATAAATAATATAATTTACTTATACTTTACTTTTTACTTTTTTTGTTTGTGTCACAACTTACCGGCTTTATCAAGCAATGGACCGTAGACAGTTCGACGAGTTGATCAAGACAATATGCCATAACCAGGTTCAGATAAAACTCGCATAAAAAAGTACGTACCCTCTTAAGCAGTAAGGTCCACTCTCGCTTGTGCCGCGGCGACCGCGCCTGCAGTGTGAGTTGCGCTCGCGGCGCGTCCCACGGGATCACGTGGAACGACAGCGGAGCACCCGCGATAGACTCTACGAGCATCATGTTGTTACACTGAAAGGGGTAAGAAATAAATTGACTTAGGTACCACAGATTAAAAACTAATTTAGTACCAACTGTCTTTTCATTGTTATTTTACAACACATATTGTACTAAAGTGACCTTTATTCTCGTTGCCACAAGGTTTGTTTCAGACAGAGGTAAAATAACTACGTACTTTAACTCCAAAAGTAGCAAAACAATAGTAGAGTCATGTATTAGTCTGGCTCTTAAACTGGGTAGAAGGGACACCGATGCACAAACGGCTACGTATTCAGTACTTACGTCATTCCGACACGCAAATCAATTTTTCAAAAAATTATTAAAAAAAAATCTCTTCGTGTATGTCCCTTCTACCAAGTATAGTCTGTCAAAAAGGTGGTTTAATTATGTTTGTCAGGAAAAATAATGGAACTGACCATGATATGGGACTTGTAAGCAAGTATGCCATCTTCCCTGTTTTTGGTGACAAGCAGCATCTTGTCGAAGAGGAAGGCGTGACGCATTGCCTTCGCGCCGAATACTCTGCAACCCAAGAGATAAATATATATCAATTATTTTTTTGAACAAATTGACTTAAAATACTTGATTGAGGACAGGTTCCGTTCTATACAGATTGCACGTAGAGAGCATTTTCAGAACATAAATAGAAAATTAGTTATTCGATAATGCCAATAAAACTTTAACCACAACTTTAAACTGTGTAGGTAGTTTCATATTTTTTTCAACAATTGTGATATTTCACGGGTTTTGAAATTTTTGGATGTATTCATATAGGTAACTATTATAAAATGCTCTGAGTATAAAAAAGCCCAGAATACTAAAAGCTGAAAACAAGAGAAACTTACCTAAATGTCCCTTCGGCACACAACTCTCCGTATGTGGTCAAGTCAGGCCCATTCCACCCGTATAGCAGTGATTGGATCTCCTGCAAAATAAAAACAATATTTGCAGATACATAGAAGGTTTTAGTGAACTATTGCTATGACTTTATTAGTCGTAATTGATTCAAAAAACGAGTTGATTGTCACATCACTGCTTCAAATAACTGACGGCTGGTAAATGACCGCCCGTCGGATTGCCCTACAACCCCAAAAGAAAAAAAAATAGTAGGATGCAGTTGGTTGAAAGGTTTAAAATCTCACCTGAACTCTAACGGCATGTTCATGTCGTCGCTTCATGTCATCAATATGTTGAGCGATACCAGTCATCTTCAATAGCGCATACTCTGTCTCCCTTGAGGCGCATTGCTTAACAACATTCTGTAAAATAAACGTTACATTGTGTCCATCTGTTGTATTTAAAAGATTTTCAGGAAAAACTAGAACCGGGCCAAGTATTGTGCCTAGAGGGACACCATCTCAAAGGACCTAGAACATGTAGCATAAAGGTTAAATGCTTAACTTTCGGCTAGATTGAGCTTACTACTTTGAGTCGTACACAGACTTTCAAGGACATTGCTCTGACTATAACAGACATATAAGGTGATATGCAATTAAAGCGTACAACCAGTAATTGACAATCAACTCGAACCCCATCAAAAGTTCGTCGTCAATCGACAAATAAGTCCTTTTCTAATGTGTTAACTTGCGCTCTAAAAGGTCTTTAATCCAAACTTGGCATGGTTGTGGGTTTCCTAATTCAATATTATTCTATTTATAGTAAACGTATTCCTAATATGTGCATCTTTAGCTAATTTGGAAGATGTTATCAGATTTTACAAATATGTACTGACTATTTGTGCATCGAATATTGCTAAAGGTTTGGTATTTTATCATCAAGTAAATCTACAACTTTAATACTTTTACAGTCAACGATAAAATCCTTAATTGTGCATTAAGATAATAATATATTTGTGTAGTAAATTGATATTTTAACCTATTGCGGCAGCCTACGTTGAAATGCGCTATAAAGATTAGCACATGTTATTATGTTTAAGAGGAAAAGGAAAAAATGACCTCTACCTACCTTTTAGGAAGGCTGGAAAGAAGGATGACAACCCTACAAAGATGTGGACCAACTAGCCAGTAAAGGAAATATAGGGAAACATGTGAAATATAATTGAGGAGGCCTGTAAAACAACAAGTTGCAAACAAACCTGCAACAGCAGATGATACTTTAAAATCCTCTGCACCGGCTTTAGTAAATAAGAAGCGACCGGCAACAGGTGGCCCAGGGCTATCTGTCTCTCTCTGAATTCCCGAGCACTGAGCGGTTCCGAAGCTAGAGCCGCCAGTCGCTCCATGGTACGAGGGTAGCCGGTACAGTAGGAGGTGTAGACGGAGAAGCCGGTAGTGTTGTTGACGAAGCAGCGGGCGATACACGTCGCGTCTAGTTTACAGGTGTTCAGTTCGCCGCAGAGGGATCTGGAATGACAAAATGAGGTGATGGTAGTAAATAGCTGGTTATTGTCGAGAAATTGGTTTATGTAGAAGTGTGGAGATTGGGCTTCATATATAAGAACTTGAACCAACAATACCTGTTTACATGGACTTCTTGGAAATACGAGTAGTTTATTTTTCTAGTTTCTATTTTGAAATCAAAACTTATACATATTTTAAAGAGGGCTGGGGTCTTGCCGTAGTTTGTACACCGTTTATGTTAGCAGTCAATGAAGTGTTGTTACTGAACGTGTGAACTTCTGGCAGCATTTAATAAACCGACATGCACGCAAAACAAAAAAGTTACCTCTCCTAAACCTTTTGCAAATGACTCACTTATAATCACACCGTCCATAAATTATCACATTTCAAATGCAGAACCACTATGTAACCGTCCACCTACACGCAAAAACTCATCTAAACAAAAAAAAAAAGCAAAAAAAAAACAACTTGTTCCTAAGGAGCTAAGGTAAAGGTACCAGTAATCAGAAATCTCGCGAGGTCATGTAACCTGACCGACCCTATCAAAGCCTGGTATTGTTTTTACATTCCCTGCCCGGCGACAAACGTGCTATAACAAAAGGTACCTTAGTTTGTGGTTTTACTTGTTTTATTCACTTCTGTGTTGTAAAAGGCTTTTTGTTAAATGTTTTTGTTGAGAGGTTTTAGTTTGCATAGCATGCTTTATGGCACTGGCAGCATAAAAATATTAAATATTCAATTTTCATTTATTTTTTCAAAATTAGCAATGTTCCTCAAGAGTAAATCTACGGAAACAACAGGTACAGTTACCTAAATGGAAAGAAAGATAAGGAAATAGTTTCAGATTGCAATATGTTACCAAAGCTTATTGCACTGAGGAGCAAAAACAGAAATTATATTTCAATAATCGATTTTTCTACATAACTATGCAGCTTAATGAAAAAATAAAAAATAATAAACATTACAAGGCATTCCCCATTGAACTTATCATTTTCTACATCTTAACAAATTAATACAAGCTACTTTACTTCAGTAACCAGTAATGAAGTAGTAACATAGATTTCGTATGAAATAAACCGTGAAACAATATCTTACATCTGCGGTCGACGTCTAAAGCTAGCGATATCTATTATCAATAGACATTCATAAAATTAATACTGTTGAAGGAGATAGAAATTAGTGATTACTGCTGTTCAATAAGTAAGAGCTTGAAATTCAATGAAAGAACGAGAAGAATCATTATTCAAAGAACACATAATTTTGAATATAGTGTTAAAACAGTTACTTTTCATCGATCGCGCATAGTTAGTGTTGTAGCTGTGCCATGAAAACGACGCGACAAACTTTCTAGAAAAACTAGTGTCTAATCTGACGACGATTCTTGTATTTTCATAAAAGTAAATTGATGGTGAATACACAATTTAATTTAATTGTATCGACTGCCGTTAACACAGGACTAGACTTAAGTCCAGGTTTCTACCAAATGTTTATGACAGGTGAAATTCGTTGTTATCAATGACGCCTTGAAAAACTGACAGATGTACTTGGACTAGAATGGAATTAGATCATACTTAGGAAATACTAACTACTAACTACTACTACTACTACATACTAACTTAGGAACTACTAGTTTGAAGATAGTAAATAAGATTTATTTTCGTTTAATAATCGTAGATAGTTGTCAATTTGCTTTATATAGATGATGCTGTGATTCTTGATTTTTATTTTAGTTTTGTCATTTTCTTCTTTTTTATGTTCTACAGTAGCACTGTCATGTACTATAGAGACTGGTATTATGTACGTACCTAAGGACAATGTAGGTCAGCAGAGATATAAACAAGACAGTTGATCTTGTGTAGGTGTTAAAGTTTACGGAAAAAGATATTCGTTAGAAGAATGTTAATTTATGTTTTCAACGCCTACGGTCGTTACACTTTCTAATATTTAAACGAAACAGTATATCATTAATTGACACTGACTAGTTGGATGGTAACTTGACTTGAGATCCAAAATTCGAAGTTTAGTACTCGTACATTATGGGTGTGTGGCAGTGGCGAAGGTTTAATAGAACTCGATTCCTACCGGCTTCCTTTTGAACAATGGGATTATTTGTCTATAGAATACTGACTGTATTCTATAGACAAATAATATAATCACATTAAAGATATATACTCCGGCTTACCTCTCACAAAAAATGACCCTTTGCTACTGGTGTGTGGTAGTGCAGCACGAATGCATAAAATAGGAAATGAGTAGGGTCCTACATGAGCGGAAAACTGAAAATGGCGCCGGTGACTAAAAAGTTCTGTGGTAATCAGGTGTCATGGTATGTCTGCGAAAGAATGAGGAAAATGTGGTGAAGAAAGTTTTGAGTATGAATGCAGATGGATGGCTTTAAAACTAAAGAAGCGATAGATGGACTGAGAATAATTATGTGGCTAGAAATAGAGTAATGTAAATAATGTAATAGAGAAGTATGGAAGAAGAAGACATGCTGCGCTGACCTCAAATTAATTTAATAAATTGTGATAAGGGCAGGAAAATGATGAATGAGGTAAGTACAGACGCCAGCAGGTCAAGCTACCCGAAACTGTCAGATTTTTCCAACCAACCTTGAATCTAATGCTCTAGAGATAAAGTTGAATATCTATTTAAGAAATTTGACAGATTGTAGTAGTTTGATGTGCTGGCAATCACAAACTTTGGAGTTTCGTTTTTCATTTATTTCAAAGCATTTTTTATGATGCAAAATAAATAAGTTTTTTCATCGAGTCCCGTCACATAAATCATAGTCAATTCCGGCATGATGTAATTTGCAAATTACAGAGTAATCTATCTTTTTTATCCGCCAATCAAAGTATGTTATGTGACACTTGTAATGTAACATCATACACAGTAATTGGGACACTTCCGAAATGAGATAAGACAATTACAACGACTTCTGGTCTTTAAATAATTTTAGAATCCTAATCCTATCCTAACTATACAAGGTGTAAACAGACTCTTCACGCAGTCGTCAACCAAGCATTATGTACATCAAACTAAATAACTTTACCCAAAAATTAGAGCTGGGAAACGACTTTTCTTGTGATGATAAATCACGTTTTACAGTAGGACTCAATGTAACGCGTTCAAAACATTGTGCTGATGGTAAGGGGGCCTGGAGGTGTTTAAAGTAAAAATTTACATTAAAAACATGTATTTATAAAAAAACTGGAACTTTGACCCCCAATATCTCCGTAACTAGAAAGTTCCCAGAACAAAAGAATGATCGCAATGACGGGCAGAACAAATGCCTTTCGGCTTCGTTAAGAGTCTGTTTACACCCTTCATATAATATTATAAATGCGAAAGTAAGTTTGTTTGTTTGTTTCCTTTTCACGCCTAATCCACTGAACCGATCATCCTGAAACTTTGAATATACGATACGTTGTCGGGTGTACAGAAAAGGACATAGGGTAACTTTAATCCCGAAAACAAGTACTGTTCCCGAGGAAAACAACAATAACATTGCGCCACGATGGCGCCACGTGTCTATCGAATCATATTTGAATTATATTCGTACATTAACTTTAGTAGTGTTAGTTTAACTGTCAAATTCTAAATAAACGCGAGCGAATCCGCGGGCAAAAGCTAGTAGTGAATAAAAGTTTAAAAAGATTTAATAAAAATCATGTAAATAGACTTGTAAATATAAATAACCCAAGAAACGTAAAAGGAAGACGAGGCACGACGCCGGATCAATAAGGAGTAGGGTGGCAAGATAAGAGAGAAATGGAGAAGGTTGGAGACATAGACATAAGAAAGAAGATTGGAGAAGACCTTTGCCGACTGTCAAACGTACATAAACGAACAGCAAAAACGAGACTGATCAGTTGACTCACGACATAAATGTTTTGTTATTTTTTTCCGAAATAAAGACTAAATAATAACATAGACTTGGACATAATTTTGATTCTCATAACACTGCATGAAATTTTCAAATTTCAGCTTTGCTAGCCATGAAAAATAAAAACCTTCCATGTTTTTTTACCATTCAGTAACTAAAATATCCAGTAAAATGGACCATTACCCAGACAATAATCTTGAAAGTAATATAATATGACCACCAACCATAAACAGAGACGGTTAAAGTCATCTAGAGGTGCAGTTACATCATACTAAGAGGAATCCGGGTCGGGTATGCATTCACAGCTAATTGGCGTTCGACACCTTGTGGAAACACACGGGGCAGGTGGTTGGTGCGGGCGCGGCGCGGGTGGGAGATCGGTCTTGTTTGTTTACCTCATTAATGCCTTGTTTGAAAGATATAATCAAAGGTGTGTTTGAAGTTTAGGTTATGTTTATATGTACGTACATATGTAGGCAGATATTTTTGTAATGTTTGCGTTTGTTTTAAATAATGCACAGTCTACATATATTTAGACCGAGAAGACGAAGACAGCCAAATCCCAATTGATTTTTTTTAACTATTCATAAGTTATTTTAGAAAAAACATAACCCTGTCTTTGCTGTCGCGTGGTCAGGTAAAAACCTTGATTACTGATGGTGTTCATACCAAGCATAAAACAAGCATTATAGGCTACAATTATTCGGTAACACATGATTAAACGAGGTCATCTAAGCATGTGATTATATGAATTATATAAACGTTCTTCTCCATAGAGATATACGCTAGGGAATGGGCAACTACAGTACTTTCACAGTTTTTATGCCTTGTGTCTGAGACTGTAGCTTCTTTACATTGTTATCTTGTCGACAATTCAAAAGTGCCTGTAACTGGCCTACTTGAAATAATGCTTTGATTTGGATTTTGATTCGCACAGCTGCAACTTTGGTATGTAAGTAGGTCACCAACGGGCCCGCCCTAAACGTCCCTATCCGAATTTTTTGCACCCCATTTTATACGTTATATTAGTGTTTCAACGTGAGCTTCATAATCATAATGCGCCATAACGAACGTTCTTGCAGTTGTATTCATTAGTAGTTATTTCTATTTTATATCTTTAATTTGTAAGAAAGACTGCATCTTTGGTTATTTGGTTTTAAGGGTGTTCATTCCCCAGATTAGGAAGAGTGTGTTTGGGTTTTTGATCAGAAATTTATTTGTAGAAGTTCTGGTATGCTCATTTGCTAGGCTAAACTCACACCTATTACATGGGGCTTACAACATAACTGGCGCAATTTAAGTTGAATATACACTTCTTATATCCCCTTTGCGGAAGGCATTTGTGATATATGTTAATTACAAGATAATGACTTATGATGTATTCAGCAAATTTTATGGTTTTGTCTTTAGTTAGTCATGTGGCTAATTAGCTTTTAATCTCTACTGTTATTTTGGAAGCGTATTATTATAGCTGTGATGATGGGGTCAGGTCAACCGGTTGGTAATGGTTTGAAGAAGTATTAACATACATACATACACTCACGCCTTTTTCCCTTGGGGGTAGGCAAAAATTACGCCACACAGAACACTGCACGTTCATGGTCACACACGCATGTATATCATGTATAACCTTTAACGAAATATCTAGTACCCTATAGTATAATAACTCAGAAATCAGCACTATTTCTTTATTTATCGTGTGGTTAGTACCTAACCTGGTGTCAGAGTTTTTATGCCGCCCTTGGGCATCTGACTCGGTTTTACATGCCGTCGAGAAATATCTCTCAGGCATGCTGGATTTTCACGATGTTTTCCTTCACTGAAGCAAGTGATCATTATAACACACATGACTCCGAAAAATCAGAGGTGCATGTCTTGGGATCAAACTCGGGACCTATGATTTGGCAGTCCGACGGTCACACCACTAGACATCATGCTTGTTACCAAGTGCTAGTGTGGATTTCTTGTCCAGACGATAGCCCACTTGTTGGAGTGTCCAAGTGTCCCTACTCCTGCACATTTGAGAACCTGAAGAGCGCTACTGAGCGCCTACTAGGTAAAAGTAATCGAGTTAACTAGACGAATGTATAAATTCCTATCTGTGTTCGAATTGAGATGGATTTATCTAGCTTAGTTACCTAACTAGGCCAGTAGAGATACCTATCCTGTACGTAGGAACAAATGAACAATTATTATTGACACATACGGATGACCACAGATCATGCAGCGATACAGTCTTCGCATCCATTAAAGTGTAAATCGAAGTTAGGCTTCGACCTTAATCTTCTTTCATAGGGTTCAGCATAACATAACATTCTCAATAACATTTTTAACTGTAGCTGTGTAGCAGTACTTCAATAACAAACAAACATAATGAACGAAGCCAAACCCTTTTTTTTCTGTTGGGAAATCATGAAATGACTTCTCCCGCTCT
Organism: Lycophotia porphyrea; assembly: GCA_950005105.1. Classification (NCBI taxonomy): domain Eukaryota; kingdom Metazoa; phylum Arthropoda; class Insecta; order Lepidoptera; family Noctuidae; genus Lycophotia; species Lycophotia porphyrea. The sequence goes on from OX465409.1 coordinate 7,899,111, forward strand.
GGGCGGAGCGGAAGGGAGTGTCAGACTTGTACTGACTAAAACCCATCCATGTCCCACCCTTGCCCTTTGTGTTCCAGGGCCATGGTATCTCTTTCGAACAGTTCCGCAGCCCTGGCAACCATGCCAACCCCTCAGAATGACTCCTAAATATCCTTTGAGCTAAGTTCAAATAGGCACACCTATGTGGGGTTAGTAATGCGTCAGAATAATGAATATTGCGTTTTTAAAAATTGGCGTCCATGTCCAACATTTTCTTCAAATCCAGCTAGCTAGTAGCTTCATTCTCATAATTTGCATGACAATGCTGTATAAAACAATCAGTTATGGTCCTAACTAATCGTCTGTGAAATTGGCTATGTACAATTACAGATTTGGTAGCTTCTGATTTTCGTAAAAAACACGGACTGACTCATCGGATGTTTTTTTTTTTATTTTACTTGGTATAGGCTTCAATGCGTAAGTTAAAGTAAATTCTATTTCATGGACTAAAAGCGGACGCTGTAAAGATTTAGGAGGGAGACCTTATAATCATCATCATCATCATTTTAGCCGAATGACGTCCACTGCTGGACATAGGCCTCCCCCAAGTGTCGCCACATTGACCGGTCGTCTCACATCCAGCGGATCCCCGAAACCTTCACCAGGTCATCGGTCCACCTAGAGGGAGGCCTTCCAACGCAACGTCTTCCGGTTTGCAGTCGCCACTACAGACCTTATAATACGTAACTACAATTAGCTTACCAATTAAGTGACATGTTATAAGCGACAATCTTGATGGAAAAGGTAGAAACAACTAGGTTTCTTATTATAATCGGAGACGACGCTTCAGCTAATGTATTGGACATTAGCTGAAGTATTTTTTGAAGTGAAAACTTCTTTAGGCGCGTTGGGCATTTTTGAAACAATTGAACTCGCGACACCGTTAAATGACCTCTTTTTTGTTGCAGAGTTAGCCGTATTCCTACATATTACAAGCCCATAAAAAGACAATGAATAGTTAAATGTATAAGTGAAAGACTTATACGAAAACATTTTCTAAAAATAATCCAGAATCCTGAAAAAAAAATAAGTTTTCACTTTTGTCAGCACTCCCGGAGTGGTTGGGTTATTATTATTACTAGCCCGTAGTGTTACAATAAAATAACCCATTTGTGCTATCATCGTAAAACAGCAAGCCGCACTCAATTTAGACAATAATAGTAATTCAATATTGTACAGAAACTATACTGTTCTAGCAAGGGGACCACACACAAACTTAGCTATTAGCAGTAACACACACATTTATGGATAACGCATACAGGGTGAACTAAAATTAAATAGTAAGTATATTTAGCTCAAAGACATTAATTATTCCGAAGATAATTTCAGAGAGTTCTGTTGATAGCATAGTCGACATAGGCACTTAATTTGATATTATTACTGTAAATTAACAAAGAGTACTTTGACCTTTTTTTTTCTAAGATATTCACTGTACATATTAATTTTTGAGTGGGAAAATTTTATCTCTATAACTTCTAAAACAATGTATTCAAAGCTAACTAAATAATTACACCCTGTATATTCACACATGCACACATTCATAGTAATACGTACGTCTATGCAGACCACACATACATACCCTCTTTTGTAAAAGTAACCCTCCCAAAAGTACCCTTGCTATTATTTTAACACCCTCCAAATGGGAGGAAGTTTGGGGGATCGTAAAGGTACAGAAAAAAAGTAAAAAAAAAATTGTTTCGTGACTCTACTTAACATGGCCAGTCTCACCAGCCGTATTTACATCTGGTGTGGTCTAGGTAAAATAAAATATAGATAAGGATAGATTTGAACAACTAATTTTTAATAATATACGGTCAAATGAGAGCAATAAAAGGAGCCCTATAATGAATGATGATATAATGATGATGACAGTCCCATCATAGTTGGGATCTGTAATTGATGTTCAGCCAACTGAAGTCACGGTTGGTAATCTAGTTTTTTCAATAAGCTAGAATTTAATTAGAATATGCACGGATTAACAGTACTCTATGTCAGCTCAAATCTTGGTGAAGAGTCTGAAGTGTTATACTTCGGCCAAGGTTTTGCTTCCGATCAGTCTTTTGTCTTGCATTGGCTACGCCCTACGGTAAACTATATATTTTGTAGATAACTAAATAACACCATGTATGAAGACGTTTGAGGTTTTTGGTAGGTAAGCATTTTTTTCTCTTTCTACCTAGTGCTTCGGAGCCATTGACAGTTCATTGCTGCTGTTAATGTGTTTGACACCATGATTCAACACATTTTACACTACAAATAATAAAAGGCAAATTGTCGGTAAAATATCCGTGATATTACTTCCTTATGGTTGACATTTATAATTGCTTAGAGCGGAATTATTTACGGAGGCAATTAAAGCAAAAACTCGGCCCAGATTTTCCGGTAGTTATTTGTCCATCAACAAATGTTTATTATATAAAATTGTTAACGTTACGGTTCACCTTGAATTGAGGTGCGAGTTTAGAATAATAATTTATGGAATTCTGAGTAAATGTAAGTTGGAAAAATAACACAATGTCCAATACATTACACATTTTTGTCCCTTACTTGTTCTTTTTGTTGTCTTTGATTCTCCTGTCAGGGTTTTCAAAGTTCTTGCTGAATTTAGTCTAGATAGTACCAGATTTGTCTGTTTTCAACTTTATAATCTGGTCAGTGATATTATAATATAATTTTTTATTACATATTGGCTTAAATGTAAGGAATTTGTAGAACCCCGAACATTGTATTTTAGACTCAAAACTAAAACAGAAAATAATTCGGGACTTTTGCACTGACGTTATTTTTTGCTACATATTTTGATAGCCAATACATACATACCGACATACCACGCAATACATACCGAGTTTCCTCCGTGCCTCGGGAAGCACGTTAAGCCGTTGGTCCCGGCTGTCATTTGCACATCTTTGACAGTCGTTACAGGTAGTCAGTGGCCAAAAAAGTCTGACAACCAGTCTTACCAAGAGGTATCGTATTACCCAGTACTAACTGGGTTGTGGAGGTCAGATAGGCAGTCGCTCCATGTAAAATACTGGTATTCAGCTGCATCCGGTTAGACTGGAAGCCGACCCCAACATAGTTGGGAAAAGGCTAGGCAGATGATGATATTTTGATACCTAACTCCAATCATAGCCCAGAAAGGCAGAAACCCAAGGCATTTTATTGATCCATTTCCTCCGTATAATGTTTCACCATTACATGGATCCTTTAAAAAAACATACCCTTTTAAAATGCTACGTCTGACATTCTGTCAAAGTTTCGCAATCTAAGCAAGTTTTAAAAAACCAAAACCGTGTTTTGTGTACAGATGTGTTCCGCCTGTCGGTCTGCCTACCCTCTGAGAGTAAGGGGCGTGACGGAGCCCCTGTTATTACGTTTTAGCAGAAAGCCACTGCAAGGATGGATAAAAGGGGAAGTGAAGTCGTTATGCCATATGTCAGGGATATGCGATATTGTTGCTTGGTATTTGTCAAATTCGCGAAATGTATGATTATTCGTGACGTAAATATGGGGAACGACGGGGGCTTATGAAGTTTATGACTTGTGAAACAAGAGTATTATAACGTAAACGTTTGAATCTTCGGGACGTGGAACATGAAGAAAAACACGTTTGCGTTAAACATAATATTTCCGTCTTTGAATGAAGCTCTTGAAACCCAAAACCATTCTGGGTTGCCAGTGTCAACATTTTCATTTGCGCTTTTTTTTTGTAGCACATACCGTAAGGAAAATATAATGGTGAGCCAATACGCCATTTCATTCAGCTGTCAAAGAATAAACCTTTTATATAGGTAGGCAATATGTTATGTTGTTATTTGTGATTATGAGGGTGGCTGCAAACTATCCTATAAAGGGTGTAAAAAGACTCGTAAAGAAGCCGAAAAGCACTTGTTGTGTCCATCATTGCGATCATTTTTTTGTTCTAGACCATACCTGGGAACCATCTAGTTACGGAGATATTAGGGGTCAAAGTTTCAACTTTTTCACAAGTTTTTTTTAACTTAAGACACCTTCACGACCCCCGTACTATTCAATCCATCCATCAGCACAATGTTTTGAATGCGTTACATTGAGTCCTACCGTAAAACGCGATATTTCACAAAAAAAAAGTCGTCGTCCAGCCATAATTTTTGCGTAAAGTTACTTAGTTTGATGTACATAATGCTCGGTTAACGGCTTCGTAAAGAGTCTGTTTACACCCTGTATAACCCATTTCGCTTTCGAGCTAACCTTCGTTTCACTACGTCTCGTCGTCTACGTCTTGTCACTACGTTCGCATACATATCATTTATCAACAAACTCAGACTTTAAAATTACTGATTTCTGGAGACTAGCTCCCTGCTCTGCTACCCTGAAGCTTTTGAAGAGTAAGGCAAGCACAGGAGTGCCCACACTGGACACCACCATGTCTCACTCGAGCCGATACCGCGTCGATAAGGGGTTATTCTTTAATCATGTGAGGGTTTAAAAGGGGGCCTCAGAAAAAAACGCGATTTATCATGCTGGGTGGGGATGGGATAATTTTTTTTGGCACTATTTATTAGTGTTAAAGTTAAAAAACGATTATTTTTTTATCTTAAAGTATCTGATCGTTTCAATGATAAAAATACACGTGATGCTGGGAGGGGGAGGAGGGTTAGATAAGAACCTTTCCACGTATCACCAAAGAAGAGGGGAGTAGTACAAAAATGGCCTAAAAAGCTTCACGTGATTAAAGGATGGCCCCTAAGGTACAATAAATAAGTACTACCGAGTTCATTAACGGTCGACTTTTCACCCTTATACCTTAAGAAATAAAGTTGAAAATTGGTCGACCGTTAGGAAACTCGGTACTTAATACTTCTAAACAACAACTCACCTATTAAAGTTGTAGATGTCTTCAATGTTGTTGAACAGCTCGTTCAGCTGCTCATCGGAGAACGTCACCTCCCGCCGCCACACGTGCAGGTAGCCCTGGAACAGAAGACAGCAGGGTTTTATTATAATGATGAATATTAATTGTTGTATGTAATATTGGTCAAGAAAAATAAATAGTAAATTGTAATATGATAATATGATAAGATAATGTAAATTATTAAATGTAACTAAAAATATTTTATGTTAAGGGGTAAAATTAAAAATAAACATTGTCAAAAAACATTGTAAAAATAAATATTATGTCTTTAATAAAAATTTGTTTGTACCTAAACTATTAGCACGCCATGAAAAATGGCAAACATGTCTAGAGCCACGTTTATTAAGATCTTGCATGCATGTATTATTTTAATTCTGTATGTATACACATGTTTGAGCAAATAAAATTTCTTATTCTATTCTTATTCATATTCTTTAGACATTGGTGCCGATTCCCTTGTTCACAAACTAAACTATATTTAAGTTGAGTGCATCTTTTTCTTTCTATTTAATTAACTGACAGCGTTGAGGAGGAGTTTTTCGATGCCCTTTTATAGTTTGTTGTTAGTTTATCTATTTTAGTTTAATAGTTTTTAATTATCAATGTATATAGTTAATACAATAATAAACTAGCTTTAATTAAGATAAGGACAGAAGAGAAATTTTAGTTTAGTCCTGTCAAATTAACCAGCGCCTGGCACAAGTTTAGACGTGATTAAAAAGTTGACTACTAAAATTACATCAAATTACGTCAGGTGCTGACTAATTTGACAGGACTAAACTAATATTTATGTCCTGTCCTTTTCATAAGGAAATAGAAAGAAAAAGATGCACTCAACTTAAATTTAGTTTCGTTTGTGAACAAGGGAATCAGCACCATTGTCATCTAATTACAGATGGTGGGGTATTTCTAAACCGTTGTCTGACTGTGTCTTTATATTATAAACGAGACGTTTTATTTACAACTAGCTGTTGCTACCTTCGTCCGCTTTTAAATTATTATAAAAAAACCCCTGTTTCCCTGTTTTTTTTCATTGAGGATCCGCTCCTCTTAGTCGTAGCGTGATGTTAAATAGCCTTCCTCGATAAATGGGCTATCCAACAATAAAATATTTTTGCAATTAGAACCAGTAGTTCTTGAGATTAGCGCGTTCAACCAAACAAACTCTTCAGTTTTATAATATTATATAGGGTACTCTTAGATTCTTGTGATAATATTCGTAAATTGCATTAAAAACTCAAAACCATTTATTTCACTTTACAATTTAAAACGTCATCCTAAACCCGTTATAGTTAGTTACCAGTTCATCATTGACGAAAGCCTTCCACAATATAAAATGCGAATGGCCGTCAGTTCCCCTGCAGTGATGCATCAGACTCGGCTCAAAGAACAATGCTCAATTTAGCTGTACCCCACTTGAGTGGTTCTGGTGGTCGCAGTATGTGGTTAACATTGCTGAGGTACTATGTAGTACATACATTTTATAAAGATTACTAGCTGATGCCCGCGGCTTCGCCCGCGTGGAGGTCGGTTATCGCGACCAAAAGTAATCATGAAATTTTTATCCCGTTCCCACAACCCATGGGAAATATTATTATATTTTAGCCAATGTATACAAAAACTTGACAAATTATATGCTTAAACCTTCCTCGAGAACCACTCTATCCATTGGTGAAAACAGCATAAAAATCTGTGCAGTAGTTTTTGAGTTTATCGCGAACAATTGTAGCTTTTAGTCGGCTTAGTCATAATATATGGGTTTTGTGACAAAAACCTAAAGGTTCATGAAAGCCTCAATTTCATCAATAATTCTGCTAGAGTGCTGGATCTTTTAGCGCCTGAGGATCATTGATTTAGAAACGCTGTTTGTAAACATTGACTGTTAAAAAAATAGTCGTAATAGAAAAAGATCCGTGTACAATATACATTCAGGAGTTTATTCATAAACGGCTTTAAGTTCAGTCATGATTAGACTGTTTAACGACACAGTTCTGACGTTTAAACATATCATTATCATTCTCCTGTCCTTATCTCCATTTATTTTGCGTCTGTCTGGCGTACGTCTTCTTCTTCGATACTTCTCCATTACCTACTCGTCATCAGACACCTCCTTTCTAGCCATATCATACCTACTTCACATCACACAGTCCATCCATCGTTTCTTTTCTATAGCCTTAACTAGTGTTTATGAATAATCCCCTAAATCTCAAAGCTCATGGCTATCTCCATGGTTTTTGGTATGTTGACCTGAGATTGGACCTCAGATTACAAAATTATAATACATTGAAAATTCTTTCTGAAACTGTTTTGGCCACCTACTTATGAACTTTCCACCCAACCGTTTCAAAACAAAAACACTTAACATCACGCCTGTAATCCCCGAAGGGATAGGCAGAGGTGTACCTAACAGTACACCCACATTTCGCCAGTTATGTTAAAGTCCCAAGTAATAGGGGGCGAGCCTATTGCCATCAACCGGGCACAAATCCAGACTCCGTGGCTGCTACTGAGAAAAACCCTGATGAAAAAACCCAATAACACTTTGCCCGACCTGGGAATCGAACCCAGGGCCTTGTGCGTGCGATCACTAAACCAACGACCTAGTCAACAAAGTTCAAAACAATACTTTCAACAAACAAACAGAAAAAAGAAATAAAACACCACCTCCACACAATAAAAGACAACTATGTCCTACTCCTAGTTGATAGTAACACGATTCGTTAGTAGCCACAGCGGGCAGAACCGCAGGACGATCGTATGTCTTCCGCTCCACTTTCAGAAAGTAAAATTAGAACGAATTTCTAAAGCAAATTAGTGGAATCTGTGATATAAGGCTGGGGTACACCGGTTACGCGCTAAATAGGAAGGACAAAAAGGTTTTTGTAACTTCTATTGTCCAATGGTACACACGCCAGCAGATCAAGCTACTACAATCTGTCAAATTTCTTTAATAGATTTTCAACCTTATCTCTGAAGCATTAGGTTCCAGGTTGGTCGGGAAAATCTGACAGTTTCGGGTAGGTTGACCTGCTGGCGTCTGTGTTTTTACTTACTCAAATTATTTTTTGACAAAACTTTCTTCTGACTGTGAGTTTTCTAAATTCCTGGTTGGTAAAGTACGATGGTCGGGATATAACCAGAGGCCGATATACATAAGTACTTTGCCATTCATAAGGCGGTTTCTATTTATCAGTCACTGTTTGCAAAACGGTACACGAAAGCAGCATGAGAAAATCGGCATGTCCTAGAATCAATCAGACGAAGACATGAGATATCCACCATCCCGCACCAGGTCCGCATGGTGGATTACAGGCTACCCCTTCTTATAGAGAGGACATGCGAAGAAGTTCTAGTACTGGAAATATTACACGCTGATGTTGCTACTTTCAATCTTCCCCGCGTCAGTGTACCCCTACCCTTACCACCAGCTATCGCGGCGCGTGCTCCCGCGCACGGCGCTAGAAAGCTCTGATAACGTGATAAAGGTATCACGAAGCGCTCGCCTTATTGGGCACAGCAGTTTTGTATATGGCGACAATATTACGTACATACCTACATAACGCGCTTATCTGATCACTTTTGCCTTTCAAAAGATTATTCTGACGGTAATTACTTGGGGTTTTTATGTAATTTATGGTGTATTTTGATTTTGTACGACGTGCTTGGTACCTTTATGAGGATTTTCTACCTTTTATAGATATATATTCATGAACAGAAGGGTTAGACTATTAAGATTTGTTTTATGTAAGCACAAGCCGTGTCTGGCTGACTAGACCTACGGGAACACCAAAGAAACTGTGGATGGACTGTGTGAAGGACGACATGGCTAGAAAGGAGATGACTGCGATGAGATGTAATACGGAAGCATGGAAGAAAAGAAAATGCTGTGCCGACTCCAAATAAATTGAGATAAGTAAAAAATAATGCTGAATTTATAAAGGAAATATTATACATAGTAGTTTACCGTAGCTAAATCAACTGGTTGGTCGAGTGGTCGCAAGCGCGACTGCTGAGCATAAGGTCCTGGGTACGATTCCCAGGTCGGGCAAAGTGCTATTGGGTTTTTTCCATCAGGAATTTCTCAGTAGCAGCCACGGAGTCTGAATTTGTGCTCAGTTGATGGCAAAAGGCTCGCCCCCTATTACATGGGACTTAAACATAGCTGGCGAAATGTGGGATTACACCTCTGCCTAACCCTACGGGGATTATAGGCGTGATGTTATGTTTATGTAGTAGCTAAATCAACAAAGAAATAGGTATAACGAAGACACATCGGAAAAGCAGATGTGAGAGGTCTTAAGGAGGTCTTAACACACAAGGCCGCTGGCACTGTCGCCGGCGTGGCATGTTTCCTATATTTCTTGTTTATTTTATATGGCATGTGCGGCTTGCATATGCCGGCGGCATGGCCGCTCGGCAAAAACCCGCCGGCACTGTGTGTAGGAACCTTAATGTCCCTGTCAGGGCTGCGGGCCTGCCAGGGCAGCGGGACTGTTCGAAAGAGAAACCGCGGCCCTGGAACACAAAGCGCAAGGAAAGAACATGGATGGGTTTTAGTCAGTACAAGTCTGACACTACCTTCCGCTCCGCCCAGAGCGGGAGGAGTCATTCGATGATATCCCATCCGAAAAAAAAAAGATCTTACGTCCAGTAATACAAACATGGATTACATATCTGATAGAAATGATAAATAAAGTCATCTGGTTCATGTTGGAACGGACCGTAGTGGGTGTACGAAAGTAGAGTTGCGCCTACTCTTTCCGGGATTATATTGACGAATTTATGCAATACAGTACGGAAATGTATGTATTTTTGATGATAGCAATACTTGAGTATTTAAAAAATAAATTTAACTATTATGAATACCTTCTTCATTGCACAGGCGCCAGCAGGTCAACCTACCCGAAACTGTCAGATTTTCCAATCAACCTCGAACCGAATGCTTCAGAGCTAAGTTGAAAATCAATTAAAGAAATCTGACAGGTTGTTGTAGCTTGATGTGCTGGCGTCTGTACTATGTTAGTACCTAAGAACAGTTAAACCAGAAAAGTTATACGCTTCGGTAACATTCGTGTTTACGAGTTCGCACGAATTTCGCGCCATAGGTGAACCCCCACAGAGGCAAAGCTTCTTATTTGTCTAGAAAACGCATCGTTTTGTGCTGGAATTTCCGAATTTTCTGAGGCTTCGAGCACGATTTTAATTTAAATGCTAATCGTTACAATAAATTAATTCCTATCACGATTATCATCCTACGCCTTATAATGGAAACAAATATGTACATCACTAGTCAGATCTCGTCTTAGTAATCCGTTTAACCTAAATATTCAAATTGCGTGCCCAATCTGCGTAAGTACTAGCTGCAGCAATCAGATCACCTTCATAAGAAGTTACCCCTTAAGGGGCCGGTGGACGATGAATTGTCCATACAAACGTAATACCAAAATCATTTTCAGTTTAAGCATATTTCAACCTTATTATGCTGTTATTCGGTACAAGACAGTGTTTACCTAGGTTTCAATTTTTTTTTTGCATAATATTTAACTAAAACGAATTGTAAACAAATTGAATTTCTCTCATTTTTAAAGTATAAATAAGATGTTTTTATCTCATCTGTTCTATATTAAAAACGGTAATATTTTTAATTTTGTTTATTTCGAAACATGACTTATATTTTTAAGTTAAAAAATAAAAATAAAAAATTGGAAAAGCATTAAGTTTTCATTCTTCATTAAATCAAATTATCACAAATGTTCAGCGGTGATATGAATAAACGATAATTATAGAATAGTAGCTAGGTAAACACTATTCACACATGCTCCTGCGCGGCTTCGCAATGCGCCGGGAACTGTGAAACAGAGATAACAATGTTTTTCCGGAATTTTCCTACGCTTCAAATTGCAATTGCGCGCGGCCTCCGCAGGGCTCTTAAATTTAACAGAGTTCCACCTATAATTGGACATTTATGTTATACGGGGTGGAAAGGACACCGACGCGCAATCGGTTACCACGTATTCAATACATCGTTCTGCGCCATCAACATAGAAATTTTTCATCGGCTTAAAAAAACGTGGTGTTAACCGTTTTCGCGTCGCGTCGGTGTCGAATGTTAATATGTGTGGTGTTGAATGTGCCCTGGCGGTTAGGAGTATGTCATGCTCACTCAAAGGTCTGGCTGATAGTGGCGCGTGTGGCGGGTCATTTAGTTCCCTTCAAAATGGTTAAGTTGACTGGTGCTGATAGTGCTGATACATGCGTCATGTTCGTGAATGGGCGCTGTCAGTTGTGACTGGTCATCTCTTGGTTGTCACGACTTATTTGAATTAATTATTTTATTTTTGAATTGTTTTTTTTTTTGTTTTTACGGGCACTTTTAACGTGCACACTGCACATCTTGCTACATCGTTCCCACATAACGTACCATCTGAATATGAATGATGTAACCAAGGTTTTGTAAAAATATACTGATTTAAAAGAGTGTCCATGGAGTATCTTGCCCGTTCTTCTCCATAGAGATCTACGCTATGGAATAGGCTGCAACTACAGTACTTTCACAGTTTTTATGCCTTTTGACTGGGACTGCAGCTTCATTACATTGTTCTCTTGACGACAATTTAAAAGTGCCTGTAACTGGCCTACTTGAGATAAATGCTTTGTTTTTTTTTTTGTCCCTTCTACCCCGTATACACCGATATCTAAATACATTTAAGTAATAGATGGCGATCAATTAATTTCAAAATAATGACACCTGGTTTATCCAACCCATGAGACATCCCAAAGTGACAAGCTGCTATATCATAAGTTCATGACAAGATATTATAATGAAGTAACAACAATTGTCCACCATAACTTTACCTATCCATGTTGAATGACATCTCTATGTTGAATCTTATGCCTTGTTTGAACGGGCTAGCGGGATTGACAAGTCAATACAACAGTACCAGTTAAGTAGATTATAGTGGTGTGTGTAAGAGCTTAACCGTATTTAAGCTTGGGTGCCGGAAATGAGATGACAGTAATAATACATTTGTTTACTAGCAACTCCACTGCAATACTACAAAGTATAAAGGGTGTAAACAAACTCTTAACGAAGCCGAAAGGCACTGGTTTTCCCCGTCACTGAGATCATGTTTTTGTTCTAGACCATACCTGGGAACCTTCTAGTTACGGAGATATTGGGGGTCAAAGTTCCAACTTTTACACAAGATTTTTTTTAAATACATGTTTTCAATTTAAGATTTTTACTTTAAACACCTCCAGGACCCCCTTACTATTTAATCCATCCATCATCACGATGTTTTGAGTGCGTTACATTGAGTCCTACTGTAAAACCTGATATTTCAGCCCAAAAAAAAAGGTCGTTTCCCAGCACTAATTTTTGCGTAAAGTTACTTAGTTTGATGTTATTAATGCTTGGTTGACGGCTTCGTGAAGAGTCGTTCATTCGTTTTGTGAACGTTTGTTTGATGGACAATAATATCGTCTTTAATTTGTCATCCATGTTGTCTTAGACATATTTCGTACTCCATATATCCTTTCTTCACCACAAAAATGAGATATTAAGAAAATTCATCTTTCTAATCCATACTAATATGTTAAACGCGCAAGTAACTTGTTCTGCCTGTTATCTCTGGTTCCTCGATCATATAATTGTTGATCATGGCTTAAGTTAGATCATTGGAAACTTTTTATCCAGGAACTAGGTACCTTACCGTGGGACATTTCCCAACCTCATCGCGGGTGAGGTGCTGATCAAAAAAAAAGCAAGTGTTTTCATAAAATATTCTTCACAAAAATCCACGTTTCCCACTATGTAATAAAAACACCTCATTTCTAAACCATGTGACTCGTCTGTTAGTAAATAAACAACGCTACGTGGGCGCACTCGACTGTCCACTCGACCGCTCCACGTGCTAGTAACTCGCGTCATTAACTCGGCTGCATTGTCATTGTCATGGGCGATGTAGATCGTGGGCTGATACTGTTGTTGTTGGTATATTTAATTATACGTATACTGTTGAAAAATTTAGGATCTTCTATGGCGGTGTTAGACTGAAAACATATGTAATCGTTTATGTTTATACAATCCAGTACTGCTGTCGTTAACCCCAAAATAACATCAAATTGTCATCCCAACCTAACACGTCTGTGTAGTTTTGCTAGGTAACTTACTTTGAAATTGTATAATCTAATTTTCGCATGCAAGCAGCTTGGCTACGGCCAATTTAATATCACAGACAATAGGAGATAATTACCTCTCCTTGATTAAGTCATAAGACTGGTTAAAAGCATTATTAAATCCAAAAACCTCAACAATAGAGAATAGAACAGAAAATGAGGTGAATAACCTCAAACCCATCAACAATTAAAATGTACCAAAAATTTCTATAAACACAGACACAAAAAAATGAAATCAACTTCCTTAACTAAATATTTAGTTAAATCGCTCGATCCATCTATTGGCTGCAGTCCAAACAGGGCACAATATAAACAATGGTGGTCTGGGTAAGGCCGTGTGTCCACTGTACTATGCCCTCAACCCACGGCACCGGTTTATAATACCACATTGTCAATGCCATTGTCACCATACGCGTAACGCTGGGTACTCACTGGGAGAAATTGACGGTGCGGTTTGGCACTCGTTTTAACGCGACGAAGTCGTATGACCTGACTAGACAATAGTTAGTGAAAACATAACAACATCACGCCTGTAATCCCCGTAGGGTTAGGCAGAGGTATACCTAATAGTACACCCACTTTTCGCCAGTTATGTTCTAGGAGGCGAGCCTACTGCCATGAACCGGGGACAAATCTAGGCTCCGTGGCTGCTACTGAGAAAATCCTAATGGAAAGACCCAATAACACTTACCCTGACCTGAGAATCGAACCCAAGACCTCGTGCTCAGCAGTCGCGTTTGCAACCACTAGACTAATAAATATAGTCGTTCAACTAAACCGTAGAACTCTTACGAGAAGCGGACGTATTATAGTCAAGCTCGTGACGGGTACCTAAATCTATGTCACATTGCACACCCAACAGACATCCACTTCTCTTCCATTGTCGGTGCGCCTTCCAAAACCGTTGTGCCTCACTCCATCTAAGGCACATAACGGTTTTGGGATATATCAGTCGCATTTTTCTCCTGAAAATTAGTGGCCGCTAGAATAGCGATTTCCACTAACTACTAGTTTCTGTTTTCAATGAATTAAGTCATGTTAGCTTGATTTATTTTTAAGATATGACAGTAATTAAGTGTACAACTTACGTATATGTCAACACCCACACATGCAGAGTTGAACAATGAAAAAAAGGTTTCGAAACAAACTTGGTACTCATTTATCGCCAAATGACAACCGCGCAGTTAACACGCCTAGTGCGTACACCTATCATATGAGAAAAAAAATCTCTCCATGGCGTCGTGGTATTAATAGCGTCTGATTATGATACAGCACGCACTCGATATGTTAATGACTTTGTTAATATATGTATGAGACATGTCATACTTTTATTAAGCTGCGCAGATTTTCACACGATGACCATGCGTAGGCGTGTGTGGAGTGAGTTTTTATATGGTGTCATATAAAGGTGGGAATCGTGATAATTTTCTATTGAAACCTTTTTTTTTTTTTACGGAACGGAAATCATCAAATGACTTCTCCCGCTCTGGGCAGAGCGGAAGGGAGTGTTAGACTTGTACTGACTAAAACCCATCAATTTAGGCAAAATGAGAGGCTTAAAGATGAGCTACATATGTACCTGCTCCTGTGGATAACTACATATTACATTGAGCTTAAATAATCGCTCTGCTAGGACGAAGGAAGGTCTCCACTGAAATGGGGGAAGATCAAAGAAAAGAAAGAAAGAAAATTGTGTTTATTCGGCATTATTAAAAACAAAAACACCTTAAAAAATTAACAAAAAAAATAAAACTAATAATAACAAAAAGGCCTTTTTTTTACGGATGGGAAATCATCAAATGACTTCTCCCGCTCTGGGCAGAGCGGAAGGGAGCGTCAGACTTGTACTGACTAAAACCCATCCATGTTCCTTCCTTGCCCTTTGTGTTCCAGGGCCGCGGTATCTCTTTCGAACAGCCCGCAGCCCTGGCAGGCATCGGCCCTTGCGGGCCCTTTCCTATTTGCTGACATCTCTTTGAGGCGCGCGTGGAACATGAACGCGCCGTCAACACGGCCTGTCGTCAAAAGACGGACGGACGGCGAGCTAGCCCATTACTCACCGTCCACAGGTCCGCGTCTACGGTGGCCGGAAGCCACCACGTGACCCCCGACGCCCGCGGCGGCTGGGACGAGAGGTTCTCTCCCTCATACCAAAAAGGCCTCAGCTTAGCATAATGCCAGACGGCAACACAAGGTGTATGTACCACCTGTTGCTGATTTTCACGAATTTCAGTTTCATGCATCTTATTCTCTTTCTGTCACATAAAATGGCGTAACTGCATATTTCTGTGTCAAAACGTTTTACAAGACATAATATATGAGGTGCCGCACCCAAGCAGAATAAGTCATTTTGTAATTAAAACGAAGCTGGCATTTAATAAGTTATTTATCTCATAGATGTCGGGGCGGATTACTGCTGAAATTAAACGTTTGCGGACCAATATGTTTATTTGTATGTATGTGAATGTTAGGGCGTGCCTACATAGGCGGTACGCGCGTATTAGAGATTAATATATAGTTAACGATTTAAATTAAGGATAGAATCGTTTTTGCAGTTAAGTTAAATTCTTTACTGATCAGTTGATTTAATAAGGTAATTTGTAAGGGATTATATAACCGGAACAAACGTTTTAATAACTTAAACTCAAATTAATCACATTTAAAACATGTATTTAAAAAAAAAACTCGTGGAAAAATTGGAACTTCGACCTCCAATATCTCCGTACCTATATAGAAGGTTCCCAGGTATGGTCTAGAACTAAAAAATGATAGGGAGAACAAGTGCCTTTCGGCTTTGTTAAGAGTCTTTTATAGCATGCATAGTATTTTCTAGTCTTTTTTTCTGTTATTGCACCTGATCACCTACTGTATTGTCTCTGTATCACCCTAAGGTAGACTGCTAGAAAGTACAGTTTTTACTTGTGCATAAATAAATATATGGAACCGTATGAGATGTTCTAGAATTTTCAATAACATCAAATATTTTCTTTATAAGCTGCCGTAAAACAAGCCTTGCTTTGAAAGTTGCGAATTTCAATACCTTCATTAAAATAACGTTAACGAGAATGTGTTAATGAATCGTTTAACTGTTTCTAAATATTAATGAAACTTGATGAAACAGATATTTAGTTAACTCTTCTAATATAGCACTAGGCACTAGCACGTGCGCGCGCTGTAAACTTAAGCTAAGTAAATATGATTTATGATTTAAAAATGAAATTAATACTCTAATTTTTTCATACCCATTTTGCGACTTCTCACAGAATCGAGGTTATTTAAAAATGTTATGAAAAGAATCTGCCTGCCTAGCCTTTTCTCAACTATGTTGGGGTCGGCTTCCAGTCTAACCGGATGCAGCTGAATACCAGTATTTTTTTATGAAAAAGAATGAAACATTTAAAATACATGTGATATCCAACAAGTCACACTGGCAAGGCGTAATTCAGCCGCGTGGTGAACTCCGGCTCCCTTTCACAGATATGCATTTCGCATGTTTGAATTTTATAATGTAAGTCTAGTTAGAAAAGATCACATTTGAACGAACTTTATTAGACATGTTACATAACTCAGTTTAGTTAATTTCATCCTTTCAGTGTCGTCGTGTGTGATCTTTGATTTAGAATTATGTCACTTCCATATTTTCGACTGATTGGAGAAAGATACATAGAGTACTATTTATTATGCTCACCATACTAATCAGATAAAAGTATACATTCTAAATAGGATGGCACCATGTTGTCAAGAAACCGTTTTCCAAAGGATTACCGTTTTAGAATCTCATCCGACTTGCTAATCAGTCACCAAATAAACCATTCATATAAAAGACAAATAAAAGATAGTTCTTGTAAATAAAATTAATTTCAAGATGCTCTTAAAACCGTAAACAAAGTCAACACTTGACACTAATACGCAAATGAGCCACAAAACGCGTAGTTTTGTGAAATGAGCCACGAATCTTGCGTACCGTTCGTGTGCACACATCTTTAAATGCAATCTTATAACAGTACTCGCCCACCTAGACTATTAATAGGGCATTGCGTTTTTATGATCGCAAGGCGGAAATAAAAATATTTTGATTGCTCTGCCCACGTTGGGATACAAGAGTATCTGCTTGACTATCAATAGATAAAGTAGTTTAGATGGTTTAACGATGGCGGAGAAGTCATCACTAGTAACTTAATACAGAATATGTCCGCAGTATAGAAGAAAAAAATCTCCTATCTAAAGCTGCCATGGCTGACCTGGAAGTCTTAGTAATTACGTCAAGGTAAACCTGTTCAGGTGGAGAATCATAGATGGCACTGCCCTGGAATGAAAATGTGGTGTTTTACTATAAATAGTGGGACTTGATATCGTGTCCTGTTGTTGGCACAGTCTATGAGCTGATGGACGCTAAAGAAAATATTCAAACTAGGCGCTGTTTGCAGGAGTATTAGCAAAGAGTTACAAAAGACATAAACGCAAAAAGTAAGCAGAGAAGTGCCTCACATAATTTTATTATTAAACATCTATCATGCATGATCTTCTGCTAGTTTAATTACTCATTACTTTTGTTGCTCAAATTAGCTAATGAAATGCTGAATTGCTGGCAATTCAATAAGACTCTTGTCAGTTGAAGACAATGTTTCCAACATCTGTGGTTTGCTGTAGTCGTACCTATAACGTGGATTAGACCATTCTTTATTATAAGGGTTGTATGGGACACCGACACACAAAGGGTTACCACGTATTCAGTTCATCATTGTAAACCCCTCACATAGAAATCGTCGGCAATTTAAAACAAACATGTGCTGTTCCATACTGACCATGTAGGTATTGATTGATTGCACTTATGTAGGAAACAGTTTTTTTTTTTAACTATCGATGAATATGTTTTCAGTATTTGTATGCTGTTTTACGATCTACGCCAGTTTTGTGTGTACCCCTATCGTGTATAACGGGGTTTCTAGCTATTACGATATCGTATCTTGCTTTGGAGTACCTTTTAGTTTATTTATTTAGTTTTTATGTTTTCGTAATTCAAGTGGCAGTATTATCTGGGTAAATAACCTGTTTACTGAAATCTAAATGCTAAACGACGTGTAGTGGATAAAATCAAAATAATAAATGTTAGATAACATTAAACCACGTATTATGTAGTTAAATTATTCACTTTAAAATCTTAAATTATAGATGCAGCTGCATATTTAAATAATCTTATTAAAATATGCAAGATCGATAAAATGATATCCCATCACTAGACATGAAATTATCGACAGACCCCCAAACTTCCGGTACGAGCATAATGCATGCTGCACAGCCCTAGGCTAATGCCACAACATCGGAGAGCAGAGAAGTCACATTACAACAAAAAAACAAGAACATGTCTCAAATGCAATGTGTTCGAAATGACAATAGATTGACATTGACCTTACAAGTCGCAAAGGACGATGACCAAGTTTGTAGGAGACCCGTCCCCCCCCCTCCAACAGATCTTTCGTATGTGTTAGTAGGTTCCTATGGATCTATAAAAAGACTAGCAACCAATTTTAACTTCAAAATCCATGGGGTTTAAAAATTACAAAAAATTAAAAAATCATATTCGACATTTTAATTTTCATATTCGATACAAAATGTTATAAAAAATTAAAATAATATGATAGGCTATTATGTTATGCTGTTGTTATGTTATATTAATGATTATCAATTATACTCGTAATTCTATTGAGCAGATCAGCTGGTGGATTAAAATTAATAATTTTATCACTGACAAACTTATATTTTCACAAAAAACAATGTGTCATCCATCACTAACATGTATAGGAATATCCAAACATGAAATTTACAGAATAATAAATAACATAATTGTGTTTATAAAAGTAATATAAGACTTACAAAGAGACAATGTTTACTCAAATCAATTAATCTTAGTCTAGCACAAGAATATAAAACAAAAAGATTGAAACAATATCATATGTAGTTTCAAGAGTGTTCACTTTTTAGGAAGTTAGCACAAATATATCTGTTTTAATGGTTTTGGAAGGGTTACTGTATACAGGGTGTAAACAGACTCTTCACGAAGCCGTTAACCAAGCGTTATGTACATACATCAAACTAAGTAACTTTACGCAAAAATTATTGCTGGGAAACGACTTTTTTTTTGGGCTAAAAAATCTCGTTTTACAGTAGGACTCAATGTAACGCACTCAAAACATTGTGCTGACGGACGGATTGAATAGTAAGGAGGTGTTTAAAGTAAAAATCTTGCATTAAAAACATGTCTTTAAAAAAAAACTTGTGAAAAAGTTGGAACTTTAACCCCCAATATCTCCGTAACTAGAAGGTTCAGCTATGGTCTAGAACAAAAAAATGATCGCAATGACGGGGAGAACAAGTGCCTTTCGGCTTCGTTAAGAGTCTGTTTACACCCTTTATAATCAACTACTGTGTATAATCAACATTTTTATATGTAATATAATGTAACGCCCTAGCCCTATGTACCACACAATTGAAACTACAGTTCGATATCCTGTAATAATTGCAATTTTAATTCAGTTTTTTTTTTTTTTTTTTTTTATTATTACAAAGTGGTCATCATCTGCCTAGCCTTTTCCCAACTACGTTAGGGTCGGCTTCCAGTCTAACCGGATGCAGCTGAATACCAGTATTATATTTAATTACAAAGCGGTAAAAATATTTAAAAATGTAATTAATATGCATAGAAATAAATGTAAAAAAAAAATTAAAATACTTTGAAAATCAAAAAGTATGGCTTAAAAACAGTTATTTTGTGCCAAAATGTTAGTACCAAAACATGATTTTTCTCGGTAATCCTACACTTTTGAGAGTTGTCGCCATAATAAATAATGATCACCTTAGATGTTTTGACTGAGATACATTTTAAATCTGTTGGTCGATGTAAGGGTTGGGGGGACGTTTTGACGCATCGTCCTGTATACACGTTTTACTAAAACGCATTCTACAGTATGACCACTATATAAGGGTGCACTTCAAGATGGCGCTGCTTGTGCAGCGGGACTGTTGGGCTGCGAGACTGTTCGAAAGGGATACCGCGGCCCTGGAACACAAAGGGCAAGGAAGGAACATGAATGGGTTTTATGTTTATGGGTTAGTCAGTAGAAGTCTGGCACTCCCTTCCGCTCTGCCCAGAGCGGAAGAAATCATTTGATGATTTCCCATACGAAAAAAAAGAAAAAAAAAGGCGCTGCTTGTCAAGAAAAAATGCATCGATATGTCAAACTTGGTATGTACATTTATTTTAGTTCATTTTAGGGTTCCGTACCCAAAGGGTAAAAACGGAACCCTATTACTAAGACTCCGCTGTCTGTCAGAGAAACAAACAGAATAAAATTAATATTTAAGGGGGCCTCCATACAACAAACGTGATTTTTTGCCGTTTTTGTCTAATATTGTATAAAGGGTGTAAACAGACTCTTAACGAAGCCGAAAGGTAATTGTTCTCCCCGTCATTGCGATCATTTTTTGTTCTAGACCATACCTGGGAACCTTCTAGTTACGGAGATATTGGGGGTCAAAGTTCCAACTTTTTCACAAGTTTTTTTTTTAAATACATGTTATTAATGTATGATTTTTACTTTAAACACCTCCAGGACCCTCTTACTATTTAATCCATCCATCAGCACAATTTTTTGAGTGCGTTACATTGAGTCCTACAGCAAAACGGGATTTTTCAGCCCAAAAAAAAAGTCGTTTCCCAGCACTAATTTTTGCATAAAGTTACTTAGTTTGATGTACATAATGCTTGGTTGACGGCTTCATGAAGAGTCTGTTTACACCCTGTAGATAATGATACGGAACCCTTCGTGCGCGAGTCCGACACGCACTTGGCCAGTTTTTTTTTTCCCACCTGCACAGATAAGTTGGCTGAAGTGTAAGTGCAAAATGCCCGGAGGACATTTTCATCAGCCTAGCCTTTTCCAAAACATTGGGGTGAGCTTTTAAGTCATAACAGAATACAACTGAATACTTAGTAGTACACATGGAGAGACTGCCTATCAGACCTACACATCCCAGGTACTGGATAATATGATACTCTGATACCCTGAGATCATTGTGCAGCTCATTGGCGCGCCCCACTTAAACCTTGTTTGAACTGTCAGTGTCACTGTTATGTCATTGTCAATAAAGTCAATTTCAAAATTACGACATTAAAAAAGGAACCCGGGGCCTCGAGTACCCAATGGCGGTTAAGCGTTTTTATTGCCGGGTCCTGCAGTACCCGCTGACGTTTTAGTGGTTACAATGTCACCAGAGAGGCCTAGTGATAATATAATTAAGTGAATTCTTATTCACCATAAACCTTACATCCAGGCCTTGAGGTCAAACTCCATCACCTCGTATCATATGCAAGCCCTCTTTACTAAAAAGTGAGCTTTCTGTCTTCTACTTTCTTGGTGCTACGGTCTTGTGCATCTTTAGTGCACAGCCGTAAGCCACAACCGTGCATCAAACCCACGTGCCGCGAGTGTACGCCTTGTTTAAATAACTCGATATACTACCCACTGGGACACAGTTGGGATGAGGTATAGCGACTAGCGAGTTTAAAAAGCAAAAAGAAAACTACATCAGTAGACCACACACATAGCCTACCTAAACTGTCAGTACAGTAACATGTATATTCTGCTACCTGATATATTCTGGTGAATTCTGTTAATTTTGAATCGATAAGCGTTCTCTATAACCTATATAGGCTATTAGAGTAGAAACCAAGGAAACGGTGGATGAACTGTGTGAAGGATGATATGGCTAGAAAGGAAGTGACTGCTGAGATGACGAGTAATAGAGAAGTGTGGAGAAAGAAGACATGCTGTGCCGACCACAAATAAATTGGGATAAGGGCAGGAGAATAATGATAAGCTTTCTCTCTAGATTCCATAATGCAAACTGCCTCATAAATATTAGAAAAAAAGAAGGGACAAAAAAGGAGAAGGGTATAGAAGGTCATCGATATCTAGACATGATAAAAGTTATTTCTTATTACAACGACAACGACGTTATATGGGGATTCTCATACTTTGATAAAAACATACTACTCAACAAAGAATAAGGATTTTTTTGTAAATATATTTCTTTAAATGTTTTGTCCTACGTGTTTTCTACAGTATGACCACTTTAAGTGTGCAGTTCAAGGTTGCGCAGCTTGCAAAGAAACGTTGCATCAATATAAAAAAATATAAAAAAATCTTTATTAGACCAGAAAAATAGACATAATTATGTTCACAAAATTTGTCAACAAGCCACACAATATCAATCTTAAAAGTATAACCTCTGCAATTGTGTCTATTTTTAGCATCTGCTACCGAACTAGGTTTATAGCCTGTGTTTCAATACGCAGAAAACAAAATACAAATAAAATACAAAAAATAAAATAAAAAAATAAAAATAAATACAATAATATTGAATATGTCAAACTTTTATTTTAGTTCAGTGTTTTCCCGCCTGCACAGATACATTGATTGAATAGAAGCGAAATTTAATCATTTAAATGCAGTTTCAGCCTACATTTAAACATTTTAGTGACCAGTACTTTTTTTTTAATATTCATAAATAATTTGGTGTAGATTCTGTGCGTGTTCTCTAGATTTTGTTGATTTGCGTAGTAGTTAGTCAATTGGTGATTGTTTTGACGTTCGTATGGGAATTCGAACGTCGAAATCGCTTCAGCTCCTAACTTAATCCACCACATAGAAAGCTGCACGCTTATCAATGGATCTGTGTAATCTTTACGATCACAGATTCGAGCACGAGTATATAAATCACTAATTATATACATTGATCGTTTATAAAACCTACGCTTGCTGGTCGATATAACTGTTTGTAGGTGGGAAGGGTTATTTTGACCGATGAAATGTTAAACTTATCATCTGCCTAGCCTTTTCCCAACTATGTTGGGCTCGTTCCCAATAGGGAGCGAGCCTATTGCCCATGTAATAACATGGGACTCAAACATAACTAGCGAAATGTGGGTGTACTATAAGGTACACCTCTACCTAACTCTTCGGGGATTACAGGCGTGATGTTATGTATAACTTTAGATTATAGTCAAGTTTTTTAATTGAAGACCCAAACCAGAATCATCCATCGTAACGATTACAATTTGGTTTGGATTCTCGAATTCATGTCTTTGACTTCTGAAGTCATTGAACATCATGTAAGTAGCAACTACATAAAACATTTTCTCTACCATAAACTAAGACTATATTATTAACCACAGGTACAAGAACTAGCCACACGTCATAACTTAACGACGATCACACATTAATCTCTGTAACAATCTGTCACTAGCTTTATGACATATTGTATGGATATCATACAACTAAAGGCTTGATGAAATAATGTAGCCTTTATGATTTTTAACTGAAGTGTGGTCGAAAAATGTAAGTGTAAGTTTTTTTTTTCAACTTTTTTCCGTGCTGGAACCGAACCCGCGACAAGCAGCGCAGCAGTCAGTCGCTCAGCCGATGCGCCAACCGTGCCTTAAATGCAAATTTTGAATCGGAAAACTTACATACATACTTACGTACGAACAGTGCTCGTTAAATAAAATCTTGTAAAAATAATAAATAACACTTATTACTGGTTTCTGAATTAAGTAATTAAAGTTTTAATGCCTTTATGTCAGTTCAGTCTTTTAGTTCAGTCTGTTATTTTTATTTTTTAAATAGAGCTTAACTATTACTTAGTCAAATACTCAAATCAGAAAAAGCAGTTACTTTTATTACAATGAAACTAAGTATCTGAACGCGACCTAACATTACATTGTCGTGCATGTATTTTTATAACTGGCGACCCACGCACGCCATGTTTTATAAATATGCACCGTGGGCAAGCGAGCAAGCTTTAAAAATAGAATGTTGCCAGCTTGTGAGCTTTCATTCATGCTGCTTGCTTTATTATTATCAATAGTAATGTATGGGACTTGTTTACGTTAGCTCAAGTTGTATTTCACGTCGAAAGAAGTTTAACTTTCATTGTGAATCTAAACCATAAAATATATAATTATTGAAGGCTTCTAAAACCTTTCTATTTGGCCTGTTGACTTACAAGGGATTGGTTGTTTAGTTTCAGTTAGCTCATCATAACAGCTTTTATGAGAATTGACAACAGAACAGACTACTACAGATTGACTGAAATGTCTTTTACGAAATAAGCTGCCTAGACGTTTTTTTTTACGTTTTTACTGCATTCGTAGCAGTACGAATTTATTTTTCGTGGATAAAATACTTTTGCGTGCGGAAGCGACGACGAAATTCGAAATTCAAAAAGGGTTCTATTATATATGAGCCATGAAAACGAGGAAAAATTAGGGTTACCAAACGACTAGCGTCACTCAAAAGTTCAAAAGTAATGGTACTACTGCTCGCTTTCAGTAGCACTAAGCAACACCTCAATAAATGCTTAAATATAATTGCGTTAAGCAGCGCTTGCCAAGGTCGGTCCGTGGATGGGTAAAAATCCATTACATAGCGAGTTTCCTCCGTGTGTCTGAAAGCACGTTAAGCCTTTGGTTCCGACTGTCATTTGTAGATGTTTGACAGTTGTTACAGTTTAGTCAGTTGCCAGAAAATCTGACAACCAGTCTTTCCGAGGAGTATCGTATTAGCCAGTAACTGGATTGTGGAGGTCAGATAGGCAGTCACTCCATATAAAATACAGGTTTCAGCTGCATACCGTTAGACTGCAAGCCGACCCCAACATAGTTGGGAAAAGGCTAGGCAGATGATGAGCAATTCCTAGCCCACTTATTGGGGTATCGCCTAGTGTTTGTGCCAACGAGCAATAATGAATAAAGCGTATAAAAAAGTAGCAGAAATAACGACATCTGATGAGAATACTCTCTAGGTAGGTTACGTTATTTCTTTAGTAAAAATCTTCACAGAATGGAAGATCTATAATTTTCCCGCATACGCGTACACCATTGGGCCGTATATGTCTGCCATCCAGTTTCTAACAACATCATAGCAAAAACGAGAGCAAAAATATAAATCGGCCACAATTAATGGGCACCCTATAATCTACCCCCATATTAGGGTGTCCCGTTAGCAATGCCACGACACAACCCGCCTCGGGCTTGCCACACTCTTGCCACGTATTTTAAACCTTATCTACATAAGATAAAGCCTAAATCACCGTACTTAAGTACCCTTCCCTAAGAGCCAGTAGACCAGTATAAATTGAACTACCTCGTCCCGTTTAATCTTCACAAAATGGATGCTTAAAAGGGATACAGGATTAATATAAAGGGCCTAGTCAATTTGGTGGGTCACACTGACTAAGATCAATTGCTCTGTCAATCTGCCTGTCGCCGGTTTAACTAGGAAACTTGGAGGTCTTTTTACGGTACAATTATATTTTTTCGGTCTGTTAAGGCACAGCGGTTTAGCATTTAGAATTCATTGTTTCGCAAATATACCTTAACTCCTAGCGGTTTAAACAGTTGTATTAATTCCACATTAGTATTGTCACTTTTTACGTGTAGACATGTCAATGTCAGTTTGATGTATGTCAACGGCAACGATGACAGTTTAATCTTCAAGTTTAAAAAATGCATGTTGCTGTTTGATACATAATAGGCACTTTTCATCAAGAGTAAAGCTTCTATTGGCCCCGTCTACGGAAAATATCGAAAAAATGAGAAAACATTGATAACTATTGTAAATCTGTCAAAATCAAATGAAATTAATAATTGAACATAATTCATTAATTTTACTATACCGACTTCGAATGGCCCATTAAATACCATTGGTTTATTAAACCGGCAGTTTAGTTAAACCGTGAATAAACCACGGTTAAATCCGCTGCAATAATTGGCCAGGCTCTTGTTTGAGAAAGCTAAATGGTTATTTATCTGGAGGTGTAAACAGATTAGAATTAGTGCATCGATTGTAAGGAGTCGTGCACATCTGACGGTATATGGGGCTAATCGGAATTGTAGAGCAGGCTTAACTTGATATATAACAGTTTCTAACCGGTGCAGTTGTGCGATCTTGCCTTCCTACTTTGTATGGAACATGGAGTTTCAAAAGTTGGATCCTTACTGAACTTTTGCTACCTGAGACTAAGTTTACGTGGAAAAGTAGATCAACGATATCTGTTTTATTGTCAAAAAATGCATAACCAAATAAAACTTGTAGAAATAAATTTCTTGAAGAAAAAAAAAAAGAATTAATTAGCGAGACAATTATTTTAAATTGTTTAGAAATAAGGAATGGAACTTAGGGAGCCTAAAAGGGATGTTTAGTGTGCTGTTAGATAAAAACATGAAAAAGGAATCCATTCTAACAAAAACGTAGACAAAGTAACAAAATATGCTAGAAGATCGATCATGAGCTGAAACTACCTCGTTGGTCCAGTGGTTGCAAGCGTGACTGCTGAGCATGAGGTCCTGGGTTCGATTCCCAGGTCGGGCAAAGTGCTATTGGGTTTTTCCATCAGGAATTTCTCAGTAGCAGCCACGGAGTCTGGATTTGTGCCCGGTTGATGGCAGTAGGCTCGCCCCCTATTACATAGGACTTCAAACATAACTGGCGAAATGTGGGTGTACTATTAGGTACACTTCTGCCTAACCCTACGGGGATTACGTTTAAGTTATCATGAGCTGAAATCATGATCGAGGAAGTAGATATTTATTTATTTATTTATTTGGCTCTTCAACAATGGGTACACTATTACATATATGGTATAACGTTCCAAACTTAAGTCTAAGTGCCCCATCACTTATAGAAGAGCACTACATGCACTTTATTATGCGCTTAAAGAGCTAATCGAAAAATAAAAAAGGAAAAGAAATATTAAAACAACAGCAGTATCTAAAAAAAAAAAAATTAATAATAATAATTTGAACCAAACAGAATCATACTTGATTATTTAGCGAGATACATTTAAGAATTTTACTAGGAGTCGGCACAGATGTATAACATATAAGTCGATATACAGTACATTAAATGGCAAGTGCGACTTTTTTTAGAGCATGCACTGAAGAATTAAATAGATCTATGTCCACTTCGTGCTCTTGGTATGCAGCATACATTCTTGACAGTGGACATTATTGCCTCAAGTTGGTATGACATCTTGGCATGCAGAAAAGTCTCTTATTAGAACTTCTTGGCAGATTACGTGGCACATGGAGGAAGTGATGTGATGTGATGTGAAGTACTGAGCAAATCGGGACAGTTTAGAGAGCCCGTTACTAATTTCTTTAGGAAAACCAAGTCCAGCATATTCCTACGTTTCTCCAGCGACACCATCCCAAAATACTTCAGTCTCTCTAGGTACGAGTTCAGCTTTTTACCATATCGTACAGATGACAAGAAACAAGCTATTAGAACTTTACTATAAAAGAAGAAGATGAATAAACAAAGCCACAACTATACACACCTTAATAAGGAAAGCCTTTATCCAATAAATTAGTATAATGTTCAGATAGCAGTATAACGGGCCGATAACCACATAGAGGGCGCTTCGATAGATACTAGATATCTTATTGATAACACTGTAAATTGAGTATTTAATCTTCTTGTTTAAACAGCAGTTAACCTTGTAATTGATGAGTGGGTAAACAAAATGTAGCACAACACTAATTGAGCACCGTTTTGTTTCAATATACCCTAGAAGGAGTCAAAATAATTAAAATGCTGATATAAGATTTATATTTCTATGGGTACAATGATCGTCTGGAATCCGAAATTGCTTATAGTCAAATTAAGTTCGTAAGTCTGATGAGATCCTTAAAAGATACTTTTGTGATACTGCCAAATATGGTTCTTATAATTGTTACGATCATTATTTAATTACTTATACGAGCATGTAAAAATATAACACTAAACAGTTAAGTAAGTAATTCAATTGCAGTACATACCACAGTTAATACAAATAGGGACAAAATCAGAGGTTCACCACTAAGAGTCCAATAACTTGGAAGCCGACATTAATGTAACACAATTACAAGTAGTGCATAAACAGTAACATAGGAAGCAGTACATTAAAGAGACTTTATTGACTGAATTATGTTCAGGACGTGGCCTTAGGTGAGCCCGCACTTGTAGCACTAAGTGCAATAAATTGAGGATCAAACTGTCGCTATTCATTATTCCTAAAGCTTGTGTGCAACTGTTGTATCGACGATCAACTAGACTGTAATCTATCTATCTTGTATATTAGACAGAACATAAAACACTTTTAAAATAGATAAGGTATCCCTTTTCTTTTATCCTTTTGATGAGGGTCAGTAAAAGCGACAACACAACATGCATGCTTAATTCCAAAAAATACTTAAATTTCACTTTTAGCGCCATTTTTAACCCGTCCAACGTTGGCAACCTGCCGGCTAATTAGCAGTGGCACAGTGACAGCCACAATTTGACACCTGTCACGTTTGACAGCTTCCTGCCGCCATATTGGTTTCGGTACGCGTCGGGCGGAGAAATTGGGCTACACAGCCAATTAATGTTATTTATTAATTTGGTAATGATTGTAGATAACGATCGAGATAGAGTGCGAAATCGGTAGCTGAAGGTATTAAAACACACTAGTTGATTTATTAAAAGACAGTTTTCTGGTACGCAAACGGGAATGATGTAATTTGTTGAGTAATCCCTTTTTCAAGAGAAATTAAAGTGCTCAAAGTTACGTTTACAAACCTAGCATCATTTGTAGTAATAAAATAAAAAGATGATTAGTAACTATTAATAAAGACACAAAATTGTCGTGACAGCACCTCTATCGAGCCTCGAGTTAGAAGCACGCAACACAATTAATGGACTCCTAGAACATGACCGCTTTACATTTTTAAGAAACTTATTTCATTGTTAAGTAGTGCTACTAGTCGTTATAATAAATTATCTAGTTATTATTCACAATAACCCGTAATTTAGAGGCAACAAGCATTTGCCGCGAGCTACAACGATCAAGCGACAAGTGTTATGCGACGACGAATGCGGAGGAAGTAATTGAAAGAAGTTTTATATAGTTTAGATCATGTTACCAATGACGCAACTTGCGAAGCAACGGAAACAGGTGACATGCACCATGACGTCGTTTAAGTTCAAACACCACGTAAGTAATTTTTTGGCGGTTGATACTTTGATGCCGTTTGCTAGAGAATCGGAAGACGCGTTGTTCAACCAATCAGAAACAACCAACGTCTCTATCTAACTTGAAGTAAACACAAATTATAAAATAGAATTGAACCATTACCTAGGTACAATTATGCAGTTTTTTCACCCTCCTAAAGTTGCTATTTTTGGCTTACGTGGGGTTATAACTTAAGCGAAGATGACGCAGATCACGTCGCAATTTTTGAACTGGTGGTTAATTACCTAACAAACAAAATGCATGAACTAAGTGGAAAAAGGATGAAGACTAAAATAGAGGAAAAAGGAAAATAAAAACACGATTAGGGATTGTTTCCCCTCATTCCAATTATAAAACTAAGCTAAACTCCATGGTTGGTTACGCCTATAGTAGTAGAAGCCGCATTGCAGAAGCTTGCCTACTTTCTTCATGAGCCTAGCCTTTTCCCAATTACGTTGAGGTCAGTTTCCAGTCTACTCCGATGCAGCTGAATACCAGTATTTTATATACTTGAATCGACTGCCTATGACGTCCACGAACCAGTTACTTTAATCATTCTTAAATACCACAGTATACGTTATTTTTGGATCAGGTGAATAAGGTACAGCTGAAGTTGGATTAAGCACATTTTCCGTGGGATTGGTACTGATAGACATTCCTTCTTCACTACATATTATAAAACAAAGTCCTCCGCCGCGTCTGTCTGTCTATTTGCGATAAACTCAAAAACTACTGCACCGATTTTCATGCTGTTTTCAGCAATGGATAGAGTGGTTCTCGAGGAGTTTTAGTATATAATTTATCAAATTTTTGTATACATTTGCTAAAATATAATGATATTTCCCCTGGGTTGCGGGAACGAAATTTCATGATTACTTTTGGTCGCGATAACCGATAACCACGCGGGCGAAGCCGCGGGCATCAGCTAGTTAATAAATAATATTACAAAATAACCTGCAATGCGAGATTATCTTTTCCAATTAGATTCTTTATTTACGATTCAACAAAAAGTTAAAATTCCATTTATCAAAACGTTGTTTTTAATCGCATGGGAACTGGCGGTTATGAAATTGTTTAGAGAAATAATTGATTTAAGTATTCGTAATATGATGTCATGGTATGATGGAACATGTCCATGCAATTCCAATCACATATAGCTAGAATAGGTTTTAAAGATTTATAATCTGATATATAAGTCTGAGGTGATTAATAATTTAGTACACGGTGTAAGAGATATCGACGGCCAAACTGATGTGTTTTATCGGTTACTAGCACTTCGCCCGCAACTCCGTCCGCAAAAATTGTGATAGCTCGGCTAATATACATGATATAAATATAATTTAAAGCACTCACGAATAATGTAGTTTTATGCTAGTGAAACAATTTTTAGAATTGGATCATTAGTTTCGGAGATTATTTGATTAGAGAGATAAAATTTGTTTGTAAGTTTGTATGTCTAGGAACATACAAACTTTCAAACAAATTTTACCTCTTTATAATATTGGTATAGATGAAAAATAAACTGCTGATTCATTTAAAAATGAAATGCATCCAATAATAAAGTGCAAAAGTATTTTACACAATCAAAATGTATGGGTCTAGAATCATAGATACTGAACAATATTTTAAACTCTCCAACATTCGTTTTCAAACTCATAGAAAATGACGTTATATTACTAACAGAAACATAGAAAGAAACCCTAATTGGTAACACTACCTGAAGTAATCCAGTATGAGCTAGTGCCGAAGTGGGTCACCCCGGCGGGTCACTGGGCTTAGTTACCACCTGACCCGATTGTGGCCCACGATAACAGAGGCAAAGAAATAACTAGTTAGCCTGTAATTTAACTACAATGTCTAAACTGGCCAGTATTAGCATCGTGTTATTTCCAAATACAACATTATCAGCCTGTAATGTTCCCACTACTGGGACACAAGCCTCCTCCCTGTAAGAGGGATTGGGCTATAATCCACCACGCTGGTTGGTAGATGTCACATATCTTCTTTTGGTTTTAAAATAACGTCTGCTCAGTATCTTTTCCAACACCTTTTTGAAATTCGAACGGTGTGAAACCGAGATAATTTACTTTTAAAAACAAATGAGTTCGGTCTCGAACTGTGTGGCGTCCTCAAGCTCTAGACAAAGTGCCATGCATCAGCGTTATAGATTAAGAAAAATTCAAAATGTATTGGACATAGATACATTAATTGTAGATTTATTACCGAAAAGCTCATATTAGTTAAAAGTAAGTAATGTCACTTACGGGATATCTCCGTGATTGCATAAGTTTTGTTTTCAATCGTGAAATCTTAAAGTTTTAGAACTGAGATTGCTATCATCAGTTTTACCATAAGGTCTCTACTCTCTGCCCTATTGTGGGACTATCTAGGCTAGAAAACATAATAATTATTCTGTTGACACTATGAGCTACGATCATAGAGCGTTAGTGAATGTTTAATTAGCCAATAATTCACTACTTGACCTAATTTCTCGTGGTCGCTGTCTATGAATAGTCCACCTCATAAATATTAACTTCGTTGGAAGTTTTGTGTGTTTATTAAAAGTGGATAAGATGGTAGCAGTCAAAATATTTATAACAAGCTTCTACACGCAACTTCGCCAGCGTTAAAAACACATTAAATTGCACTCGGGAATAGTGCTGCTTTTTTCAGTGAAAGAATTTTTGAAATTGAGTGAGTTGCCTTTTTATACTAGCGTAGATGAAAATAAAGAAGAAAGACGCCTTGAACAAGATTTACGGGGATAAAATAACAATGATGAGGAAAAGGAACTTAATCCTAGAACAATTGATCAACCTTCGCAGCAAGAACTAGCTGAAAATAATTGAATTGATAGACAATTCGCACAGTTTAATCTTAGGTCGATGCGAAGACTAAGTAGTCAGACATTCAACAAAACCTTGTTGTCATGAAAATAAAGATCACTGCAACTTGACATCAACGCTAAGTCAAGAGGAGCATTAACTGTGAAAGAGCTGATCAATCGCAACACTTAGATCTCAGCGGCAAATACAGACAATCCTGTCAAAACGCGAAAAACACTAGACAAAACTGTACGTATGTAAGCTGTGTGAGACTTGCTACTAGAAGCTAGTAGCTAGTCTCTGCACTGTGTACTGACTTAGCTTTGATCATCCGTAAGGCCCTGTCTTCGTGACATGAATGCGAGCGGTGCAGAGGAGATGTACGTACAAGTTTCGACTAACAGAAGAGACTAGAGACGCAATGCGGATTTCAACCAATGTGATTGGATGCACGCCTGCTCCGCTCGACTTGCTTTCTTGGATCCGAGGCTCCGGGCCTTACTTTAGCCACAAACAAAATCTTTGACCAAACGGGTGTTAGTTTACAAAGCTTTACGTAACGCTGTCCGAACCAGAGTTCATTTAATTTAACTAAAGCCAAGTTCAAAATTGGAACGCGTCTGATGGTTCAAACGGATAGGAAGTGGCGGGAAAATAAACAGCGGTGAAGTCAAATGAATGGTTAGGAAGGTTTATACCTTTAACGAGATTTGGTTTTATTTTAGGAGGACTATAGTGTCTATTAATTAAAAATAATTATACGATATGTCCTCCGCGGGCTCAGTTCGACAAATAGGCACCAAAGGAAAAGTTTAATCTGGGTAATCGATTTCACGCGAAATGAGCTCGTAAACCTCGAAAAAGAAGAAATATTTTAACCAGTTTTACTTGCAAAGCGAAAAGCTTCCAATTAAGAAAATGTGCTTTAATCTGTTCAAATAACTTAGGTATATCATTTATCCACGTTGGTTACGGGCACGGGCCACTCCCTCAAACCGCGAGGAGTTCTGTGTCCAATCAGTGCGAACGTTACAGACTATTCCAAACTATAACCGGCCGAATTAAATACTTCCCATCTCCAAAACCACCATTTGGTACAACCTACAACTGCAACAACCTGAATCAAAGAACCGTGGTCGCGCCGCTATTCGCGGGTCGGCCTGACCTCTGGGTATTTCCATTTGCTTGTGCCAATTCAGCACAGCGGCCGGCATTTAGATTGGAATTTTGCAGCCCCAAACATGAATGTAGCACCACGTTAGGCTCCCTTAGCTTTACTTCTAAAATAATCCCAATGAACTCACCTCCACGACCTGCCTCAGGTCTTCCACGTATACGTTCTCAGTCTGCACTATCTCTGCGCACACTCGCTCCAACTGTGATAAGCCTGGCAACTCGTCTACCAACTGAGCACCTGAAAATAAGGGATATTATGTTAGTGCTTCATTATTGTGTTCTTACATAAAACTTGCATGTGATTTTCCGCCATTACTTAGTTATAGTTATAGTACTCCTGTCTTTTAATAACAGTAGGTCTAAAGAGCACTCGGTCTTCCCATTTCCATAATTTCTTATTACAATATTCGATATGCATTTATATTTATCATGCATGTGTTGGTTCAATATTGCGTTATAGTATACTGGTACGGGGAAATTCGGTGCATCTCGGAAGAGCTTTCATCGCACAAAAGAGATGTATACGTGCGATTTGTAATGTAGACCCACTAACATCCTGTAAACCCCTATTTAAAAAACTTAGAATACTTACATTGACAGGTATTTATATTGAGGAAATATGTAAATTTACCAAATCCCACCCTGAGATGATTGAAAAACTGGGAGATAAATGTAAGTTCAAAACTAGATACCCTAATAGACTAATTATTCCTGGAAATAAAACTGAACTATATAGACAGAGTTGCTATCCTATGTGTATTCAGGTATATAACAAGATTCCTAACCAAATTAAAGAACTTCCAATGGTCCGCTTCAGAAGGGCTTTACACAGATGGCTGATTGAGAATCCCTTCTATAATATAAAAGAATTCCTTCAGTTAAAATTTAAATGATTTGAATGATTTATCTAATTGTACCAAAAATTTGCATGTCATTATTTTATGATTGAGTATGTTAAGCTACTATTATACTGCCATTGTAAGAACTTTTGTAACCATATATTTATCGGCAAATAAATCTTTGACTTTGACTTTGACTTTGATTAAGTTGGTGGGTACTGTGGGTAGTGCCCTACTTTGATAAATAATTTCTGACTGTAAATATCATATATCTGTGGGTTTTAATCAAAGGCTATGTAGGGAGTTTAATAAGTAGAACAAAAAAGTCAGGCATCAAAAGTACATCGTTGGAATTTTTTTTTCGTCAAACCTAATATTTCAAAATGTGGGTTTTTAAATATGGGATCCGTTAACTTACGTGGTGTATCCTCCGAATTCCTCTCCTCCGACACACTGGTAGTCATAATGCCAGCGTTATTCACGAAATTATTGCTACCGTTTGCCGAAGTCATGTCCGCGTCACTGTGATCATCCAAGCTTTCGATTGAAGCCAAGTACGCAGAGTTCACTCCCCCTTTATTTTGCACACCACTACTAGACGTCGAACTAGAAGAGGCAATGGAACTCATCGAAAGAGGCCGAGACACTTCTACCGGAGGATTCAATCTTATGACCTCCTTCTCACAGGTCTTCAGATTACCAGTAGAACCAACAGCCTCCGGGTAAGGAACAGTTTTCGTTGGACTCTCGTTTTTATTCACGAAGTCTTTTCGATGCAAACTGTTTGTGCCTTCGTTCAGCTTCGGGATCTTCGCCGGCGACTGCACCGGACTTTTTGGCTTCGTTGGCTTCATCGGAGAGTTGTCTTTCGATGATAGTTTGATATCGAATTCTCTATCGTTAGATGTTATAGAGAGTTCGATCGATTGATCGATGTAAGGAAGGGACAAGGATTCAAAGGCTGTTTTATTGCTCACAACCGGAACATCGTAGATAGCTGGCCTGTTGTTCGTGGGGACATCGTAGGTTTGTGCATCATCAATTTTAAATACAGGTTTCAGAGGCACTGCTATGACAGGTGATACAGTGTCCTCACATTTGGATTTAGTAAAGCTTTTGATAGCACAGGGCTGGTCGTAGATGTCGACTGAGGGAAGTATTTCGACACCAGACTGAGAGATTTTAGAGGTAGCTCCGACTAAGGGAATGTTAGATTTTCTCATTGAAGATCTACCAATATTAACAGTTTTCTTTTGAAATTTTAATGTGGTCGTTTCACTTGTTGCACCTGAAATCATCCGTTTCACATTTGGCGAGAGATTGTCGAACGTCGTCTCTTGTTTCATTTCTTTAAATGATTTTTGAACTTTACTTAAAGTAGAATCACTGAACACTTTACACTTATCCGAATCGTCACTAGCACCGTTGTTATCACTTTTAGTTCGTAAAGAATATAATGAGCTTTTGTTAAATGTTGCTATTGGGAGTTTAACACCTCCTGTGATCATTATGTCGTCTCCAGTCTTAGATATGTCTTCTTGAGTCTCTTCTATTACTTCATATATTGTTTCTACGGGGGGATCATTTCTAGCGTCTTTTGCGGTTTCCAATCGACTTGCTTCTGGCCTTAAACTCTTTCCTGGTTCTAGTAAAGAGTCGTATATTCCGATCAGTGTGGGCGTCAGGTCCGTTGTACTACCTGCAACAAACGATACGGTATCTTTAGTACAACGCTACTGGTTCTCAATGAGGACAAGATAGTAATAAAACTTGGACTTTACGTATTTGGTTACAAGGTAGAAAGTTCTTTATGATACGGACAATCATATTATTATAAGCGCTAACTGAATTAAATGGATTGGAAATCTCTTGTAATACAAACTGAACGGCATGCGGCGTACTATATGAAAACCAATCTATCGATCATAAAATTAAGTGTTTCAATAACTCTTTAATAAGAATTATCCAGCAATGCAATTTATTTTATGGTGCAATAAAATTTATTAGCATTAATATTTATGAATAAGCGTTTTGTAAGGGTCTTTCGCAAATCGTTCAATATTTTGTGGATGTCGTAAAAAATGAATGTCTATCGAAATGTGTTAATCTTTTAAGTATTACTTTACTGGTGGTTGGATACAGCTTAAGGTTTCATAAAGCGTTAATTGATGGCTTGGCAGAGATTACAGCTACTTGTCTAGAAAAACGTGACAAGTATGCAATATAGCTTATCAAATTTATTAGGAAATTAATAAATGTAAAGACGGTAGCTAAGAAGATGCCGCATGAGGAGTAGCGATCATTGTGGCGCAATGTAATAGAAGTCTGAGAGTGAGACATTGGTCTCACTCTCAGACTGCCAGGTGCTGAAACTCAAATGGCGTAAATGCAATAACCTCATTGGTAGTTTTAGTTGATGTTTAAGCCGTTTAGAGATGAAACACTAGGGCTATGGAGTCCGAGTGTATTTTGGAATATCGCCACGTTGTAGTTCGACTCTTCCCGTGACCAGAGGGCGTACCTATTTTTTGGCCAAAATAATCAGGAGTAGCAACTGGAAACACGGATTTCAATTGATTTACAAGTACGCTGCAGGGAGTTTGGTCTGCCCAAAGTCTGTCAATCTAGATTGTAATCAGCAATCGTCACCGGATTAAGTGATTAGTCGAAAGCGTTGCCCAACAAAAAGCTTTTAAAGTTATTAAACGGAACTACTCCGTTTTGGGTCGGTTTCAAAGACACGCGATGACTTTGATTTTATGACGTTTTACTTTTTTATTTATGGCCAGTTCGAAATAGCTTTTCATTGAGGGTCGTTGTAATTGACTAAAGAGGTCGACGCCACATACAGAGTAATTTTTCGGCATGTTTTTCTGGTCTGTTATCTCCTGTCAAAGGGCTTGTGGCTCATTAGGAGTCGTAAATGAAAAAAAACCGGTTTTATAAAAGTTTTCGATATCTGAAGATAAGACAGAAAACTCTCTATTACACGGGACTTAAACAAAGCTGATGAAATGTGTACCTCTGCCTAACCCTTTGGCGATTACAGGCGTGATGTTATGTAGACAGAAAGTTAATGAATGACCTTTAACTAAAAGACCAAGTCAAGTAATGCTCGCATAGGTATCACACCTATCATTAATACAAATTTGAAGGACCAACTAGACGAGAACTCCTACTAACCAACAAAAGATCGCTATTGACCAAAACCCGAAACAAATTGTCCATCTTATCGAGCCACCCATACATCACGACTCACGAGTGACTAAAAAGTTATTTCACAGATGCAATCTAAAGTACCAGCCAAGAAAATGGAGTGGTAACAAAAGCGCATCAATGACTTCCCGCAGAGCACTATAAAACCTGATTTACATGATAATACATAGAAAAACAAGTTATTTTGTACTTGTGACACAGAATAGATAGCTACAGAAGTTCTGTAATGCATTTTTTCCACCACTGACGATTTGAGTAAAGCCAGTACCTAATAACAATTTGTTTGTTAGTGTGTAGCAATAACTAGAAAAGAGAGAGTCCTGGCCGGCCGCAGCAATGTGAACAGTCAGCGACAAACTTTTATTATATTATGCATCTTTACTGGCACCGCTGTTGTAGGTATCTTGAGCGATAAAATAGTCGATACCTGGTCCTTCCTCATCAGCGGTCAGAAAGACTACAACAGGCAAAAACTCACGCACACATGGACACACTTTACGTACAGTGAGTGCAAGCGCACTCGTGAAGTCGTGACTGTCATTTGTTTGAGATCGCCGAACATACGCGTCTATGTGTGCGTGCGCCTGCCTGTTTTCGCTTGATATATGGAGCTGGCATTCTGATCTTCTCTATTCTGTGGTTGTGCTATCGCACCCCGATGGTTTACCGTAATAAAATATCTATTAACTTCGTTTGATGCTCTTTTATTAGTCTGATAAGAAAGGATAGTGTTAAATTACTTTTTATGGGTTTGTTAAGGCTTTCTTTTTATTTGGGCTTGCTTTGCGTGACTTTAGATTGTAATAGAGTTCTTTTCAATTATTGATATCTTTACCAGACGCTTCTTTTTCTTTCCTGATAAAAATATGTTAATCTTCCTCCATAGACCGTAGTCTGATTTTTTTTGTAATAAAGTCAGAATCACTTTCAAAGTTTGTTGTACAGTATGACCACTTTAAATATGCAGTTCAAGGTGGCGATACTTATCGAGAACAAAATGCATCGATATGGAAAACTTGGTTCTCCCGCCAAAAAATGTAGAACAGTTGCATATTTCTAGAACGACATACAATAGTAGTTTTTCGGCAGCTTATGTCAGTGATTTTTACTTTTCCATCGTCGTTATCGTTGATAGAATATCACTCTGTAAAGGCCCTTTGGTGTAGTTCCAGCAAACGTAACTCCAGCTAATCAGAATGGTAATGGGCCCAAATTAATGACCTAGTTCACACGTTGTCAAAATATGTGCCTGTGAAATACGAACCGTGTTATTGCAAACACTTCTCCCCTTGATGAGAAACTCTTGGTTTCTTATTCGACAAGAAGGCCTCGACAAAAGTGTCATTCTAAGCTATATAAATGAATTGAATTGATGTATGCTTCCGAGAAGCTTGTGTCCATCTCATTAAAAATCGACCTTCAGAGCAATTAATGTTTTCTTCACTGGCATTTAGGTTGGTTCCCTCATTACATCTCTTCATCGTAAACTTCATTCTTTTAATTTTCAATCTATATACTGTTATTGTGTTCCGATAATACATTCAGTACACACCACTCGACAGTCTAACCGACCCACTCATTCATAGACCCAGTCAATCATCTTTATTAGTTTCCTAACGCCAATACAGGATGCTCTGTATCATCTCAAGGAAAGGAATCACTTGATCGGAGCTATACTCAGCGGAAATGCCCTATTCAGAGGGCGAAGTTCACTGGCACAGCGGTGTATAGAGATGGTGATACCACTGCGACATTATCGAACTTATGATAAGATGATATCTAATTTTTCAGCAGGTAAAAGTAAAGAATGATTTTGCTTTGGAAGGGAAAGATCAGAAATACAGTGATCCGAAAATAAAAAATAAGCTAACCGATATAGCCCCGAAGAAGTGGAAATTTGTCAAGAAAATACCGCAGACCGAATTGTAGATGGAGTTAGGAAGTGATGAACTGGAGACCCAGAACTGGTCATGGGAGCGTAGACGGGCCACGAATCGGATCAGCCGACGACGACCTGGGCAAAGTGGTGGGCAGGAGTTAGACGCGGGAGTACTCGGGTACGGATAAAATGGCGTGCAATGAAAGAAACCTACACTCAGCATTGAGTCAGAGGAGAAAGAATGGTTATTCATATTCTTGAAAAGCAGAACTATTTTTTTGTCTTTTTATAGTATTTTGTAACAAGATGACATGTAAATGAACATGCTAAATTATTTATTATTTCTAAGAACCGGTATTACCATCTCCACAAACATCTGCATCACCAACTCAGAGTACTAGGCGCACAGACATGAGTCAGAGTATTTTCGTCACCGGTAATAGCTAACATTGTCTTACATGTGCTACTAATTGCACCTTGTACTCTGACGCTCTGTTATAGATTATGTATGTGCCATTGTGGTGTGTTATGTAGGTTTAGTTGTGAGTTTTGAGACGGATATTGTGCCTAATTCTTCTTCAAAGAGTGTGTTGTAATATCCGCTGAATCCGGTGAGACTGGAAGCCGACCCCAACATGGTTTGAAAAAAGCTAGGCTGATGATGATGATGAAATCTCCATGGTTTAGATCCACCATAACAAAGTACAAGAACATTGTAAAAGTGACCCCGTGACTAACTTTCCTAAACTAAAACTGAATATCGAATTGATTTCCAAGTGGTTAAATCTATTTTATCCAACGATAGCTGCCATAGTAGCTTAAAGCTTAAAGAAAATATGAAATAACTAAATACATAGTATACTTCAACCGTGGACCACACACCCCGGTCTCTCGTACCCTCGTTCCAACATTTCCTATAACAAGCAAGCTAATTCAGAAAGTAAATATTTCCTCAAATAATCATACATCTTCGCCACAGTATTGAGTACCTTTGTAGCTAAAACTTAAACAAGCTGACTCATCGACACCCACGAAGGTACAGAATTAAAATTCTATAGAACATTCCTTGTCTGAGTCATTTCAAGTTCAGCCA
The DNA here is from genome assembly GCA_950005105.1 of Lycophotia porphyrea. Lineage (NCBI taxonomy): Eukaryota > Metazoa > Arthropoda > Insecta > Lepidoptera > Noctuidae > Lycophotia > Lycophotia porphyrea. Next base: position 7,939,342 of record OX465409.1, read on the forward strand.
GGACATGCCAAAGTCCTGACAATGAAAAAAAATGCAAAAACTAAAAAAATCTTTGCCGAACTTGAAACTATAGACACCGGAAAGGACTGAATCGGAATAACAAAACGTGCCGCAAATCATCATCTGCTTAGACTTTTCCCAATAGTGTTGAGGTCGGCTTCCAGTCTAACCGGATGCAGCTAAATACCAGTATTTTACATGGAGCGACTGCCTATCTGATCTCAACAACCCCGTTTGTACTGGGTAATACGATGCCCCTTGGAAAGACTGGTTGGAAGACAGACTTTCGGGCCACTGACTACCTGTAACTACTGTCAAAGATCTAAAATCCCTGCCGCAAATATGGAACACCACAGTCTACTGGATAGAAATGACCAGTCCTGCCCATTCATTTCGTCCATTGATTATTGAAAATTGACCATGGTCTGCTTAGCATTTTAAACTGTTGACAAAGACTGCCACACAGCCATCTGTGACAGACACGATCGTCAAAAGTCAAAAATTATTATTAACCACTACATTCTTAATGTAAATTGTAAAATAACTCCAAGACTTTGTGATTACTAGTAACTGGATACCGGCTAGACAACACAGGACAATAGCCTAGAATGTAGGGGCACTAGGAAACTCATTTACTACAATGCTATATTATCTTGCTTTAGTATAACGGTACCTAGAATTGTTAGCCATAAATGTGACTGCAACAGATAATGTATTAACCTCTAACAATAATGGAAAGACTCGAAAACAATGATGCATTACTCATAGCATAGCACATCACTTAAGCAAGACTTATTACTACTATTTCAAGTTGATGATTAATTAGAGGACATCATCAGCAGCGGTGGCCCAGTGGTAGCGACCTCGACTTATGAACAGTAAGTCATGGGTTCGAACCCAGGCAGGTGCATTACTTTGTGTAATTTGTTTCATCACCACTGCTCTCAAAAACAGTGAAGGAAAACATCGTGACGAAACCGGCATGTCCTAGAACCAAAAATTCGAAGACATGTGACATCTACCAATCCGCACTGGGCCCGCGTGGTGGATTATAGCCCAATCCCTCTCATAGAGAGGAGGCCTGTATCCCAGCAGTGGGAACATTATAGGCTGATGATGATGATGAGAGGACATCCTTCGATACATATTCTTTTTTTTTAACAAAATTTGCATAGAATGAAATAAAGATAAGTATCAAGAAAGTAGTAAGAGAAGATAGGTATAAACATGATCCCACTAAACCTTCATGTTTATGACAACACCTATAACAGAGCACCTATTACTTTAATCCTACAGTGTTATCTATTATTAACAGTAACTAACCCAACATGAAAACAATTACCATCGACATAATACCGTTCCACTCTACAATTCAAAGAACACATGATATCGATCAAATTATTATTTCTTTTGTCAGTATCCAAGCGACAAGAACACAACAATTCAAATAGCCATCACCCTTGAACCAGTAACCTTTGTTGACCCACATTACCACTAGCGCCATTGCTGCAAAACTAATCTGTGAATGACAGTTTCAAAAATACCATTGTCCATAGATAATACAAACATTTTACGCCTGTCAAGTTGGCATTCTGTTCAGATGACAGGTTCCATTGCTGTCAATCTTGAATTTTGTATAGAACTTCACCTTGTGTTTTGAACAAAAGCCAAGCGCCCCTGAACGGGATTATTAGTTAAAGGCTTGACAGCATTAAATAACACTCAACAGGCCAACAAGGCCAGGTTTGTTTCAACCCTCATATTCTTGTTACTCAGTTTCTTGAAGGCGACTAATTCCCAATATCACTATTGTATTAAAGTATTTCCATACCTAAACTCGTCATCAAAAGCAACGGGCATCCCATTCATCAACATTCTGAGCTCACTATTGACAACTTTAATCTGCACAATCAACAACATCTATTACTTTTGGTTCGGGCATTGACCCTCCAAAACGTAAACTCCTATAAAGCACTAAAACCTGTGTGGTCGAACTGTCAGCATAGTTTTCGTCACGTCTCATATATTTAGTGACGACGGTCTAACGAGCCGAGACGATTCCGACACGGGACGGAATTAACTGAAGCTATGTGCCGAACGCGGAAGAGTACGTTTTAGTCGGAGACAGAATTCAGAGTATTGGAGAAATAGAACCGTTTGACAACAGGACTTAAGATGATGATAATGTTGGTAGCATAGTAAGACAAGTTACAAAAACAAATAAAAATATGAAAGACCCTTACGGCCACTGTGGTTTTAACAAGTGCAGGATAAATACCAGCCTTAAAAATGGCCAGTTATGATGAATAGAACATCTAAATAAAGAAAGTATAAAGTAAAGTGAAATAAGAAAATTTAAGAAAAGGAAGGAGTAAGAGAAAAGAATCTAAGTATAAAAGTAATTATAAGTTTTTGGTAGGAGTTTAAAATGTATAATGGTATTAGTACTTTTGAAGATGATAACGCTTGTAACATTCGAGACATGTCGTCCCATTTCATATTGAAATAGATCTTCCGCTACTTCATGATCTAACTAGAAGCTATTAAGGCCTGACACGGCCGGAATTGCTCAAGGGAAATCAGATTTCCACAGTACGATCTAATCGAAACGGGTGGGTGCTGCTGCCCAATCCCCTGACATAATCCATTAATCTTATTACACCTACGTGAAGAAATGATGAAAAGGACCACACATCATGGATTCAACACTAAATGGTAATAATTACAATAAAAGAGTAGAAATAAAACCTCTAATTACTGAGCAATCGTAACTAAGATTACAAAAGTAGAAGTGAGTTTTTTTGTCACGACTAACAGCTGAACCGTTTTTGATGAAATTTGCCGCACAAGTAAATCACGATCTGGTTTAAGACTGGGTTGGGACACTTTTCATCCCTGTAGTAAGTTACTGTAGTATAATTTCTGAAATCCAAGCGAACGAAGCTGTGGGCAAAAGCTAGTTCTAATATAATATTCAAATGAAATATGACCAGTAATTACTGACCACTTAATCAATACTTCACACCAAAGAAAAATCGATTAAACAATCGATAAGCCAAAACTTATGGACAACAATTTAGAAAGCCATACTGAATATTTATCGCGTCAATAAATTAGAAACCTCAAAAGCGCAGGTTCAAAAGCTTTGATCTCCACTTGAGATGGTTGAAGGCCCACTTGAGCGGTCCCTGACTCATGCATGTCCCAAATAAATATAAACACCAGCTTTAACCGCAGCTTTGCCCGCTTGGATATCAGAAATTATCTTACGGGAACGAACATCCCCTAGTTTATATCCCAACCCAAGTCATGGTTAACCTGTGTGCCTCCGTTCGGAGTCACAGGCAGACAAAACAGACAGACAGACTTACTTACTTACGCATTTATTATATTAGTATGCATCCATAGGGTACCTACAGTACGAATGTATTATTTATTTATTGTGGTTTTTCGTACCGCACGTTTGACGTACGGTAATGAAACAGCACGTTGATAAACTTGTATGGAATTGAAACTATATTTTATGACTTTATGAATCACACCTACATGACATACTGACCGAGTCCTAGAATTAATTTGACATTGATTCCTCGTATAATGTTTTACTTGTTTACGTTACAGTTCATTACTACTAATATCAAGCTTTCTAGGTATTTCTTTAAACAGGGAGGGACCCGCAAGGGCCGATGCCTGCCGGGGCAGCGGGACTGTTCGAAAGAGATACCGCGGCCCTGGAACACAAAGGGCAAGGAAGGAACACGGATGGGTTTTAGTCAGTACAAGTCTGACACTCCCTTCCGCTCTGCCCAGAGCGGGAGAAGTCATTTGATGATTTCCCATCCGTAAAAAAAAAAAGAAAAAGAAGGTATTTCTTTCCCATCCTTCTTTATAACTTGCAACGAGTCTACTTCTTCGATACTTCTATATTACTCGTCATCTCAGCAGTCACTTCCTTTCTAGCCATATATCGTCCTTTACACAGTCCATCCATCACTTTGTTTCTTTGATCTTCAATCATATTCACATTCATACTAAAAGCTTTCATCACTTCCTTTTCGTCATTCCTCCGCATGACATGTCCATAGCCCGATAACTGATTACCATACAACTTTTCAGTCACCGGTGTCACTTACAGACTTCCTTAACTTATTACCAACTAATCTCACAATAATGCAAGGTTTTTAACAATAGGTACCCGAAGGATTACGTTTGACTATCGTATAATTTAAATGAACCTAAACAGGGCGCAATCAATTGGCTAACGCTTTCAAAGCCTACCTATTTCTCTACAATAATTTGACATTAGCTTTTCGGTAGCTCTTGTCAGTCTCATAGACATTTGACGTTTCATAATGTCAATGAATGGTTAATTACTCTATGCCCTCTGGTCATAAATACCGTTCCATCATACACGTTTTGCAGAGTAAGTTAAACAGAAAATGCCGTCGCTTTTTTTCAATTCCCGATAAGCGTTTCAAGTATTTCCATAAAAATACCGCAGCTGGACCCCGTAGTGTTTTGTTTGTACTAGCTATGTGAAGAACCCGATTAGTTGAATATTCCATGGCATAGATTGTAATCTTATTCTGCTAACTGTATCGAGACCTTATGCGAGCGATTTCAAAGATCTTACGAGGCATTTGGATTCGAAGTTCCTCGTTATAAAAAGTTTTTACCCATGTGGAATGAATTCAGATACAGAGTTCTGCAAAATGACCCTAAAATGATCAAAGTTGAACTCTAAGAAGGCGCTTTTCTGGTGGTTGCCACTATTAATTCTGATCTTCAAGAGTTGCAGTGGTTATGCCAAAATGAAAAGAAATGAGCGTGGACCTTTTATATTGGTTTTTGCTTGTGTATGCAAAATGATGTAAGTATCGATGTTTTATCTGTAACCATAAATGAACTTACACCTTTTTCCATGGGGGTAGGTAGAAACAACTAGAGGATGCCACTCTCTATGATCATCCACATTCTTTTCGTCTCGGTCACGTTCATATCTGGTCGTACACTAATTAGTAGCGGTACTGTCAAATTAGCCAAAAAGCTTGGATTGCCCTTTTATAACCTACTAATCTTTATGATGATAGGGTTTCTGATCAGTCTGCTTGCCTTATGGGCTTGCCGTATTGTTGGCCCCTAGGTAGGCACGCCACTGAACTAAAGACATTCCTACAACAGCCTACATGACCGTTTACATTTCATTCATCAAACATCGACTTAGTCTTAAACATTGACACACGAGAAGAAATGATTACAAACTATCTACTCGTTCCGATTTACATCCACGGTAAATGGACTACCTATGGACTTACTTGTATCCATAGCAAGTACCTAAACTTGAATCCATAACAACTAGAGCAAGTGGAAAAGTTCCTTTACCAACTGACTATAAAGTGTAAATTGTGTTTACCAACTTTTTTAAAGTTGGCTAGTTGTGAACTTGGGAGAAAAGAAAGTTTTTAATGTGCGAAGTTGCCATACCCTACCGAATTTAAGTAGGTTTATACAAGTTTTTGTTTTTTGTTGAAAATTTATTTTTAGGTTCTTTCGCCGATATCGATATATAACACAACACAGAAAGATATAGAAGCAAGAAAGGTAAGGATCTGGTAAAAAGCTGTTTTATCATGAAAATCTTTTTTTTAATGCTTATGTCTGCTACAGTCCTTTCACTGTAGCGGAGGAATGAGGAATATGTCGTGAACAAAGTTATGTGCATGAATGTATCCACGTTAGTATGAGGTAAAAGAATAAAGGTCGATCATAGAAACGATGGCTGGATTGTGTGAAGGATGATATGGCAAGAAAAGAGATGTCTGATGAGATGACGAGTACTAAAGAAGTATGGAAGAAGAAGACATGCTGCGCCGACCTCCGAAAAAAATTGGAATAAGGGCAGAAGAATACTGATAGTCAGTCTTTTCACAGTTATTACCAATGATAGCTGTAAACTATCAGAAACGTTATAGTTACGAGAATAAAGATCACTGTTATTTGGAGAGCCAACATAACAGGGAACTTTTTTCTACGATTGATTCAAAAGTCAGAAGTAAAACAACCTTCTCCTCTTCATAATGAGATTAGTGCCTAACCTGGTGTCAGATTTTTATGCCGCCCATGATGGGCCTCTGAATTTATAATTATGCCGTTAAGAAAATATATCTGTTGGGCATGATGGTTTGGTTACCTCACGATGTTTTCCTTCACCACACACATGAATCCGACCAGTGAAATGACTGTAAAATTAATAACATGTCAACTTTTTAACATCTAACTCTCAAAAAGTCCGCCAACCCATCAGCGATCCTATCAAAATATTTGTCTATGGTAACCCTAGTCCTGCCCACACTGCGCAGACGCACCGCAGATCAAAGCACACCTCTATAGGAATAGAAGCACCGCACTTCCTGCTCCATACGAATGCTTTTAATTTACTCAGGAAATAGACCTTTTAAATATTCGTATTTTTTATTTAAATGATGTCTTGAAAGTATGGTTGCTAGATATGGTTATTTCTAGCAAGGCTGAATAAAAATGGAGATGGAAGGCTTTAATTTTTTTTTTCTTTTTAAATGGGAACAAAAGTCCACATAGGTTACGACTACATTATCATCATCTGCCTAGCCTTTTCCTAACTATGTTGGCGTCTGCTTCCAGTCTCACCGGATGCAGCTAAATACCCAGTATGATAGTGAAGCGATAACCAGTTATACTGGGTAATACCCTTTGGCATAGGTCATCATCATCATTCTCTTACCGTTATCGGAATTCATTGGTGGTCAGTGCGGCGCAGCATTACTTCTTCTTCCATACATCTTACTCATCATCTCATCGGACACCTCATTTCTTACTATATCATCCTTTACACAATACATCCATCGTTTCTTTGGTCTTTCTCTATTCTCTCTGATCTTATACCTATCCACATTCATACTCAAAACTTGCCTCACGACATTTTTCTTATTCTTCCGCATCACATACCGATACCACGACAACCGATTACCACACAACTTTTCAGTCACCGTGCCACTCATAGGTATATTAAATAAAAATACAACTGTAAAAAATGTAGACCACATTTATCTATTTATCCGTCTACACACTTATGAAAATTCGTTTAAACAAATGTAACGATCATAGTAAACTTACTTTCATAAACGACGTTCTGTAATTTCTGACTACTTAAATAAATATTACAGTCATAAATATTTTCTGCTCTTAGCTTCAACAAAGTAAGAGCTTAATTAGCAAAGCACATAACATAATAATGTTACGACCAGTCTCATAAACTTTATATTTTCAATATTAGTTTATGTTAGTTTTACAGGCCTGTTTACGTCAAGTTATTAAGATAGGTAGTTATGAAAACGTTTATAATAATTATCATGAAATTGCACTACTGTAAAGTTAATACATTGTCGGTTTGTTTGTTTCTTGTTGAACTCTATTGACAACATCAGTATAATTAATATGTTACACGATCCACGATCACTGCACACTGTTATGACTATGATAACAGTATTGGTTATTGTTTTGATTTTTCTTCACTGACCTAACAATATGTCTGCGCCCGTGTCTCTGTTTGTCAGTGTTGCCAGTGACACTCACGGCACAGATGGACAAACAGTGCAGATGTAATTATTATTTTCTTCTTCATAAATTCGTATTTATTATAATACCTCACATATTTATAATTGTTTATTTATTCAACATACACTATATTTTTAATTATTTTATTTTTAATCTCACTTTGGTTTCATCACCCATCAGAATACCAGCGCTGTGTTTTTAAATGTTACAGCACCATGCTAAGATACGGACGTTTTGGCTTCATACAGAAACAATTTCGTTTGTTTTTTTTTGTAATGTTTCCTTTTAATATAATTTGACTGTATGGTTAATTGAACCACTTTTTTGTGTGTATTACTGTATTGTCCTGCGCGGGTTAATAAACACTTTTTCTTTCTTTCTTTCTTTCAATGGCTCCAGACACCGGATTGACAGACAATGTACGCACGACGGCTGATCAAGCTATCCAAAACCAGTTTATGCGGATCTCTCATTGTACAGAAAATATTTACAAAGCGAGGCCACGTTATACTGGAAATGTAAAGCTTGATTTGCCGCCGTGTGTACAGAAGTATCTGACAAAGTCCAGTTGTTCAGAGCCGGTCAAAAATATGTCCGTATCAGTTTGACAAAACCATTGGTATGTAAGGCAAGGACCTCTTCTCACAGATACAGCTTAAATAAAGAACGCGAGCATTGACCATCGATCACCACGCTATCTCACAGCGTGTTTTAGTTCTGTTCAAACTTTATGACAGCTCTGAAGTTAGCTGCGAGTGACGGCATGATACAGTCAAGACAATGCGTCCTCTGCGCCCCGCTGATATCTAAAGTGGTGTTCTACGCAGCTTTACTTTAATTAAATTAAATGTGTCGAGCCGCAATAAAATTTGAACCGTGTTACCTGCGCTGAAAGTCACTCGCAGCTAACTTCTGAGCCGCCATAAGTTTTAACAGAACTATAGTAGTGTTGCCGCAATCAAATGCTGCATTCTTTTTTAAATTATAACTTTGTTACTCGTCTAGTTATTGACTAAACTATATTTAACTTTGTATTTTGTTTATCTTGAGATAAACGAAACTATTTCAATTGAATACTCATTTTGGTTGCCGTAATCTTAATGGGTTCAAGTGGCCTACAAAATAGAACGGAGAACTCCTCAACTCCCAGGGTTTTTCTAAAAACATAACAGAGTATTTTAAAATTAGAACCGTAACTAAATAGCACTTCAAAACCATATTCAAGCTAATCTTTAGAAATTCGTACAAGCAAACGCTTTTAAGGGAAATGCACAGTTATCAAACGGCACAAGAAAAGGTGCAAATGCTAAACCATCTTCGTAAATATACGATAACTTTATCAACCATTAGAATAATCTAAACCTTGATCCCGCCGCTTCCTTACCATCAGTAGGTAATTTCCATGTAATCGCTGCCATGGCATAAATCACAGTACCGAGCAATACTCAAGCATGTTTACTCGACCCGGGTACTGAACCCGCGACCTCTCCGTACCCAACAAGGCACTTAGGTACAATATGCCTCGATTAAAAGTAAGTACATGTCATAATAGCATATCATAAAAGTGAAAGCATACGTTTGCAGGGACAACTTGCGAAGCACAGACAATGAGATGGGTGTGCTCTATGGCATTTCGTTTATGGTGTAATGACAGATCGTAAGTTGTCTCTGGCAGGAAAAATGGAGGGAAAGTCTGGAACTAAGTGGTTGATGTGATAACAAAAGCATTTGAGTATTGAGGATCAGGATGTACTGAAACTTGTTAATGTCTATTAATTAAAATAAATCACTTCCATGAAAGTAGACAATTTTACTATTCAGGGAAAAATATAATCTATTCACACGCAAATATCATACTTCCTTTTTAAATCATGGGAAAAGATCTGCTTTATTATGAAGCGATTGAAAAGCAAAGTAATCTCACTTTTCTAGCTGGCCGTAAAAAAACATGATGACTGGCGCGGGAGTGAACAGCTGTTCGTTTTCCCGCGTCGCGACGGCGCCTGCGCGGTGCCGGCGCCACGCGACGCCATATGAGGTTACCATAGTGCATACATAGTGAGGTTTATTGGGACAAGACCTATTGTACCCATTGCTAAATTCTTTACAAGCCCTCCTTTTGCAAGTATGATGAGAGCATCACTCACGATATTTACAAAGGTTTTTAGTTTTTGAGTAAGTTCTGCGAAGGAAAAGGTTTCCCTTTAATTTTTGAACCGGTCGTTACCAGCTTCCAGAGGGTTAAACAACTCATTAAGAATAACCCTGGTTACATTACGAACCATGATTTATTTTTTTATTTAGGAAGGAATTCAGAAAGGACATGCTGAGTGATCGAGTGACCATTTAATAACTTATCCATCCAAAAATCTTGCTTAGTTCTTTGTGTTCTAGTCGCATTGGTCTTGTAAAACACTTGCAATGCGGTAACCCTCTTTCTGGCCAGTTTTAGCCAGTATTTCTTTGAAATATATTAGTAAAGCCGTTTCTGTCAAATAAAACTGTCAGTTAGATTTACGCGAATGTTAGTTTAAGCGAATAAGAGTCTCTTGATTTTTAGTACTTAAATGTAGCCATGAAATAGTTACTCAGTGTCATTGTATTAAATCACCCGCAATATTCACGTCTACAAACATCATCCGTTTCATCAAGCATTTAATCTCAATTTCAAATCAGTTAACACTATCCATTTATCGTGCTTGCACCACTTTTTTTAATTCCCATCTAACATAACTTAGCTCAAGAAGTTAGCAAATCGATTCCCAGCAACATAAACATACAGACTGCTTTCGCAAAACTTACGTGGAAGACTGCAGTCCCTATTTAATCTGTGGCCTGCCGCCCGATGTAGCCCGACAGAAAAAAAAACATAATTATGAAGAAACCGCGGCAAATTAAGTTCTCCTAGAAATACTATTTATAGTGCAAGACACCTTATTTCAAGTATTTTCTTCCGCGTACTCGATAGTCGTACTAATTGATTAAAGTTAAAAATAACGAAGAAAATAACGAGATGTAACAAACGTTATTTTCTTTTATGACATGAGCGCCATTTTCTTTTAGTATTTGATTGGAAGAAATTAAGATTAATAAGGTTTCGATTACGAACAAAAAAAGATTTTTACTATTATTACTTAAATTAAAAGATATTAAACGACAAGAAACACAGTCTAAAATATTTTATAAAAATATTTTGTATTATTAAAAAAAAAACTTTCTTTGTCTCATAAAAACACTAAGAAACAAAAACTTTTATCAAGTTACAAGAACTTTATATTACACTTACTGTCAATTATCATCATAAAAGTAATGAAAGTCATTAATAAAGGGAGTACCGTTTAGCGTTCTTAAATGCAATGGCGCGTTAATAAGCGGGTATTATTTAAATCTGGCAATTCTGAGTCTGATTGTATCACGTTTACATCGGATTTTCATTTGGATCAAGTGTGTAAGGGGTCTGGGTTTCAGTTAATTATTATCATTACGAATTGACAATTCGAGTGTCCTATGGGATTTTCCATCAGTAAAAATGGCATAGTTTGATCTCATTATTGAACACCTTTATGTGATGAATTTTCAAATACCCTGTCTATTTTAGAAATTCTTTTGCCTAGTAGTCCCAGCAGTACTTAAGGATGCCCGTAGTTGTCGGTAAGTGAATGACTTTAATTTTTTTATTAAGTTGATGACGAAAAGTAGCATTAGTTCGCAGCATTTTGCTCAATCCACCGCTGATTGTCAATCTTCCTTGCACCAATTGAGGCTAGTAGAAAGGTAATATGTTATATGATTTAAGCTTCTCGATTTATTCGTTAAGAAAACAATTACTTTTAGTTTCACTTTTCAGTGATTAAAATCAAAAAGATGTGCCGTTGAAATAGTCAGCAACAGCTGTCAACTGCAAGCAACTATCGTTCAACGCCAAACTTAGGTAATTTCTTGGGCATATACACATTTCTCCTTTAGCAAAATAACATTAAAATATCTAAGCAAGTAATTACCCACACTAATTGACCATCCAAGGCACTGTCTCATTCCAGTTACTCGTTAATACTTCAACTTGTTACATTGTAAGAACGGTGAAAACAGCACTCGACGTCAAATCGTATGCAAGTGGATGCCAAGTGCGCATGCCAGTGCTATCGGTCAGTGTTACCAGTGCAATAAAATTAATGCATATACATGCTTTAGTCGGATTTACTGTTAGGTGATGGAGACAAGTCGGCGATGCTGTCGGCTTGACGAAGTGTTCTTAATTAAGACGCATATAACTACTGCCTAATTGTTTAGAATGTTAATTTAGGTACTTAAGTGTTTTTTTTTAGGTAATTTACACAGGACCTAATGGAGCTTATTCGTGTTTATTCATAATTTTATAACACAGCCAAAACCTAATGTAACGTTATATACCGAAATGCAAAAAAAAAAACGAAACAGTCAGATTTCACAACAAAAAAAATATACCTAAGTTTCGAAGATAGCTTTAACCAAATCCACAACATAAAATATTCCTATACCGACTAACAATTTAAATAAACCCAATTTCCAAGAGATATCTTAAATATGCAGCCACGTCTATGAGTATCAATTCGGTTTCGGTTTGGCGCCATTCGTGAGCCGTTTCCGCCAAAATACTTCGTCGACACAAATGGCATACCGTTCGAAATCTAAACATTCCGGAAATTCCACTTTTAAAAGTTTGAATTTAAAACTCTTTAATCCGACAGATAAATAAATAAACAGTCTGTTTTGACCTACATAAACTAGTGAAACTAATGAGTTAAATGCAGTACTTGTGATTTTGATAACTTGTTCAATCAATTATTACTTAAGATCAAAGAGATAACACTTTAATAAAGAAGTCTATAGTGCTTAATTGACAGCTAAAATAATAAATTATAGACTGAATGTTATTTTTGAAAAAAAAAAACACTTTTCCAAGAATCAGCAGTCGAGGCATATAATTATTCTAGAAACGAAACTGGCAATCCATTCAGATATTTGCGTTATTATCACGCCCTAATTTCCTAAAAAAAATAAACTTATCGATGGGCATTGCTCACATTTATATATAAATCTTTCGATTTAGCGGTCATCTGTTAATTTATGTCGATTTCACGTCGCGATACTTATTAGTTGGAGACACAGACCGCTTACAATAATAAGACGTATGAACATGAACAGTTATGTTACTCTCAAATTAAAAATACCGTTTTTTGTTATTAGTTTTAAAGTAGAAGGCTGTATCAATATAGCCGGTAAGCTAAGAGGTGTTTTGTTTAAACTCACGCCTGTAATCAGGTAAATCAGTGTTACACCTACTTTACCTAAGTCCCATGTTGTAGGAGATGAGCCTATTGCCATCAACCGGGCACAAATTCAGCGTTCATGGTTCTACTGAGAAATCCATCAGAATGGAAAAACAGTAGTCGCGTTTGCAACCACTACACCAAAGAGGCAGTCTGTTACCATTACCTGTGCCATTACTTGGTTGTGCATAGCCTTCGGTGCAATTTAATGACCTCAGGTTCCAATAATATTGAATAAAATACTATAAAATCAATAAAACATTTCAAATCAACAAAAATACTACATTCATAAAAACATAACCCTGATTTATGAAGATTTAAGCATAATTTTATGTTAATTAGCTTAAGCTAAGTGCAAAGTGCCGTTTCGTCCAAAAAAGGCAATTTTTAACGGATAATTTGAATAATGTAAAAGCTTGACACCATTTCCGAACGTTTTTGACATAAAAAAAAACGATTTATTTATCTCTGACATTAGTGTTACGCCGTTAAAATATTTTTATTGAAAATAATTATTGGTTACTTTTTTAATTGTAGTTATTAAGCCAAAAGTGTTAAGTAGATAAAGAAAACTGTTTAATTTCTGTTGTCAAATCTCAATTGATTAATTGGAAAGCCGACGAAAGTGACGTGAAATAGATAGTTAAAACTCCAACCTTTATAGCCCGGTTTTCAAAGATTTCATAATTAATTTCCTTTGATAGTACTACGTAATAAACATGGCCCAAAGGAAATCCTACTCAACCAAGACTTATTGCAAAACTAGTTCACGTTTACCCGCCAAACAAACATCTGATAACTAGAGATGTGCCACTATCGACTAAGCATCTCAGTCTATCGTATAATCGATTACGAGATCTAGTCTGACGCAATCGTTATTTATTTACGCGGTATTTTGAATATAGAAAACGTGTATTTTAAAGGTTACAACTGTAAATGTAATTTGAATGATAGATCAACAAAAACGCTTTTGTTATCTTGCTTTATTCTGTCTTAACGTTTAAGCCAAAAAACATTCTCATTGTTCCGTATTTGAGTTAGACTAAAACAGAAACGAGTATAAAAATAGAATGTTCATCATCAAGGCTTTTTGTTGATTACGTTATTTTATCATCAAAAAGGTCATATCATGATTCTGACAGGTTAACAGGTATAATCGTTTTAAGCTGACTTCACTGATACAAAAAAAACTTGATTGCCTAATCTGCTACACATCAGATTCTAAACACGAGGACATGTTTCAAGTCGCTACGCTACATACATTATTATACCTTGTTAGTGTCTGCATGTCTAGAACTAAACGATTGTTTGGAAACAAATGTGACTCATATCATAACAGCTTCATCAAGACATCTTCTAGACTGTATTATACTAGCAATACCGTCTACAATCCCATATCAATTTAGCAGGATGTCAACGCGAACACGATACTCAATTCCGAGGTTTTAATGTCATCGCACGATAGTAATAATTGCTCGTTTTATGATACTACTGACATACTATGTTTTATTACAACGTGCCTACTAGCATTCTGATTGATGCATTTGATAAATGGCAATTATCAAACGCATATATTTTACATGATTCTAGACTAGCAGAACCTACGAAGTTTTAAATCAATCTCAGTGTACATAGTAGCAACCAGCAAAGATCAAATACGACACCATGACAATATAGATAAAATCGACAATCAATCGAATAATCTATTTAATTACTTCGCACCTCTAGCATTTCGCCTACTTCCATAAACATTTGACAATTCAGTTCTTTTTTTCAGTTCAGAAGAGGTCAAATCAAAGCTCTCGTACCGTTCAACCTTTTTCACCAACGGCCATAAATTCAAAAAACTCTGGGATTACCGAGAGTACATAAAGAAATCCGCTTAGAAACATGGCTTGTTTTATCCAGGCCCACCCAGGCAGTTAATATCGGGTTCCCCGAGGGGCCGGTTGCATCAGCCGTCAGACAATAGTACACCTCAATAAGGAAGCTAGGCTTTCCTAGTCGTGTCTTATGTAAACTCCAGTTAAATTTAACATCATTTAATTATAATTATGACGTTTATGTGGTATAAGTTTGTTTTTGTTGTGATTAGTTAGAATATGGAGTGTGAAAGGAGAATGTTGTAAAGTTATTCGAATAATAAATGTTGTCTCTAAAGTTCTTCCTATTGTTAATAAGGAATGAAAAATAATGAAACAATAGGCAATTGAAGTACTTTTAACATTCCTAGATCATTCTAATGTAATTTATTACATATCTTTGTTTGTTTGTCACATCGATTTATTAAAATTTCCATTCATCTGAATGAAATATTTCCTTTACAACCATGCTTGCAATACAGTGAATCATTGTATTCCAAGCATGTCAATTTTCAAGTTGTAGTGTACTCAAATGTACTACTACACATGCTATGAGTCACTGCACTCACTGCACAAACAGGATCAAGGCTCCTTCATACAACTACAATTCCATTGCTCTGTTTGCAAGCAAAGTGTACAGCATAATACCAAGAAATCTATCAGTGTACGTCAACATTGAATACTATATGACCAACAGAACATAAACAACAAGATTTAGCAAACAAACAACGTAATTTCGAGTCACTACTACAAGGTATTACCCGCCCAACTTAACTTTACAAGTGGCGAAAAATTGAACTATATAAAGTACTGAATTTGACAGTTTATCTTGACAAGTAGCGCCGCTATGGAATGTTGGGTTAAGTTTGTAATCTTATAAAATTCTGCTACCTCAAGTGTGTAGTGATGACCTCATGTGGGAAACGACTATTTATCGTTATTTACCTTCCATGGCAATGACGTCAACATTGTATAAAGACTCTATAAACGGTATTTTACATAAATGTTACTTTATTAACCTAGCATAGCCCGTTTTTCCTGAAGGATTTTGCAAAAGTAACCTAATTCATTCTGCCAGTTATGTTTTATTAGGTATTTATTATTTAGTATTGGGTTATTTACTATGGTTGGTACCTATTTCAGGTAATTTTAAATTATTTTGTATTAATTATGAAGGAAAACACAATCGAAATAGGTTACTTACATATAATAATGAGGGAAAATTTGGTCAGTCATTCATGCATAGTTGATAAATAAAGTTTAAGAAAAAAACTAACCACCAACGCACGAGTCATCAATTCTTTTTAAAATACATAGGTAAAGATTTCATCAAGTTTTATACTTGATGAAATCTTTAAACGCTGCAGCGAGAGTTATTTTAGTTTGCATATTTTTCTTCTGAATACTTAGTCACATATGTAGATTTGAAGTCTACATAACTATATTCCCATTATATTTTTTTATTATTTTACCTATTCTATAAAAACAAAGAGCTCAAGTTTACTAACTTGAGCGCGCTTTGTTTTTATAGAATAGGTAATTATATATATGGAATATGAATAGGCACGACAGCAACCACAATAAATGTCAGTTTCGTTTAAAGTTACCTGCTTCAGTAGGAACTATTTTTCTGGACGTTTCAGGAAAATTTTGTAGAATTTATCTACTAGCTTATGCCAGCGGCTTCACTCGCCTTGACTTCGGTAATTGTCCCACGGGATCGTACTACCGAGATAAAAAGTATCCAAGCTGTTATTATAAACTATCTTTGTGCCAAATTTCATACAAATACGTTCAGTAGTTTTTGCTACTGTAAAAGAGTACCAAATATTCTCACAAACTTTCGTATACATATTTTTAATAGAAGAAAGATGATAAGATCAGATGAGAGCATTTAAAAATTACTATCTGGGTTCAAAGTAACACTTCATACAAGTATTATGTACAAGTCTTGTCATCTCTACGAAGGTAAATACTTGTCAAGCCTCCGTGTTGTTGACATGTAACGGTACTAGATTGGTACCGAGAAGCCGATAGAGCTGATACGAAACTCATCGCATTCCCGGATTAAACTATCTGCATGTTAAATAGCGAATAATTAGGGATGGGAAATAGAGAGGTAGAGCTTTCGTCGATATTGTTAAAATATTAAATTTTGGCTCGAAAAGGTCATCTGAATATGTAGTATTTTTCGAACGTAAGATTTTACGTGTATAAAATTAATTATGGTGTAAATTAATTAAGAATAAAATAATAACTAATTCGATGTTAATTAAAGTAGGTAGATATAAGTGTACCAACATTTAAAGATATTACTGTCCTTGAGCTTGCACTAAATTAAATACTAAAAATAAATAATACATACCAAGAAAATACACTACATTGCAGAAAATCCTTTAATTCAACCAATCACTCACAGCAAAAAGGTCTTACTAAAAACACAAAACCATGCAAGCACTATTTCAGAATAAGACTGAACGAATGTACGCACATGTCAACACACGCGGAGTTTAAAAAAATAAAAACAAAAATGGCGACGTGCGTTACTCGTCCTCCTTACTACACGAGCGACTGACTCAGGGAATCACGAACAAGGCAAAATAATACCAATTAAACGCCACCACTTCTATTATTTACGTAATATCATTTGATTTGCATGCGAATTTAGACTCTATTGCGTAGATATAAGAACAAAGATGACGAAATTAACAGTAGACTGAGAACGACTTCTTAAAATCGTGACATGTTTTTCTGTGACGTGCTAACAAGTTTTATAAATGAAATACTGCTAAGGGTCAGCCATTTTCCAAGAGTTATGGATGTAAAGTTACCAATGGACTATGAACTGTTAATGGCATGGGTTTCACTAAATTATAGCTGGGTATAAACCTAGATCGAGGAAATCTTGGCATAGTTGTGAGATTTATAACGGTATGCTGTACGACATTAAACTTTAAATCAACACATGCAATACACCGGTTTTTAATTAAACAAGAACGCTGTTTTAATAGACTGTAGACTTACACGGCTACTAAAATGCGTCTTAATTGCAGGTTTACCTGAATAAAATATGATATTATTTCCAAGACAACAGTAATACCTGTAAATATCTACATTCAGTGCTCAAATTCCCCAAAAAGTATCACGAAATATCAAGTAACAGTTGCCATAAAGTCTGACAGTAATGATGAGGGTTATGGGTTACAAACTGGATGGATATTTGGCAAAAGGCTGTTATACTTATAGGCACAGTCTGACGACCGCATACGATGCAGTTATTAATACCACAGTACCACATGTAGCACAAGTCTCAACCTTGTGAGAACGTTATTTAGGTCAAATAAGTCTAGATTCTAAAGCAATACTACATATATCAAAGGATCCTCTCTATGTGAAACCTTTTAAATTGTTGCCAGGGCGGAGAGCCACAATCTAGCACTGTTTTAAGCTTTCACGGTTTAAAACTAAGCTTATACTGTTTCTTACGGGATATCTTCCGTGATTCTTCATTATTTTGAGCATCTAATGACATTATGATGATAGAAAAGTCGAAAAGGTATAGGACTAACATGGGCAACCAAAACGCTTATTATTTCAAACTTGCTAAAAGCTGTTGAGAAAAACAAAACGTTTTGAAAGCATTTTAGGTTCTCTGGTTTTGCCAAAAATCTGAATGAAGAGCATGGTAGCAGAAGAACCATAATAATTGTTTGATGTTAGCGTTAAAACATGCAGGTATTTAAAAAAATTAGTCCTTTCAAGAATAGGTCATTATACGAATAAGGTATTATACGAATAGGTCTTTTGCAGAATGAGGTATTATGAGAACAAGGCATTTGAAGAATAGGCCATTCCAAGAACGTGTCCTTTTTTTCGCCATAAGCCATTTTAAGAATAGGTTATATATCTACTAAACCGATGTTTCACGGGTATGAGCAGTTCGCAAGACTACAATCTATGTCCAGAAACTATCCGCATGCAGTTACCACTGACCGATACGTGTGACACGGCATGAATATAGCGTTAGCTTTATAGACCGACACTCACTCTCGGTTAATGAAAGTGTGGAAATGTTGTAACTAAGTACAAACAATCTGTTGTTAACTTCTGTCGTTAGGTAAACAAGATAATGGATTTATTATTTTAACAGAAGATTCGACACGAGGTTGAACTCCAATACCATTTAGGAATGGCCAGTACGGCATAGGACTGCAATTTTGGACAAATACCTCCGTCAAGTTTCGCCTGAGCACTACACAGCCTGCGATTGTTCATTCAGAAGCTTGGTAAAAGGGCTTGTAATTATAATAGCTAATTAAAGTTTCCTGCTAGAAACACTAACGACGTTGACAATTTGTAATTCAATGTGATGTAACTGTTATAGGAGGTGCCGACGACGGAGGACGCATAACAAGAGACGATTCTTAAGGACTGGAATGCTAGTTAACGATACCGATTGGGGAATTCGATGGTGGTTTTTTAAAAAGGTGTTTTATACGAAATCGGTGCGCTAACTTGTTTAGAGTTTGTTTTGTGCTCTGGCAAAAGGGGACCTTTTTGCAGAAGCCCTTTTTTTTACGGATGGGAAATCATCAAATGACTTCTCCCGCTCTGGGCAGAGCGGAAGGGAGTGTCAGACTTGTACTGACTAAAACCCATTCATGTTCCTTCCTTGCCCTTTGTGTTCCAGGGCCGCGGTATCTCTTTCAAACAGCCTGCAGCCCTGGCAGGCATCGGCACTTGCGGGCACCTCCCTGTTTACTGACATCTCTTTGAGGCGCGCGTGGAACACGAATAACACTTATGTTTTAAGTTTCAATGTTGTTTGTGGATCTTTTGGTGCGCGGCAAAAATTGAAACTTCAATCTTGTTTTTTTTTTATACAATTTCACGTAACCCTTTTTTTTACAGATGGGAAATCATCAAATGACTTCAACCGCTCCGGGCAGAGCGGAAGGGTGTGTCAGACTTGTACTGACTAAAACCCATCCATGTTCCTTCCTTGCCCTTTGTGTTCCAGTACCGCGGTATCTCTTTCGAACAGCCCGCAGCCCATTTCACGTAACCCTTACAATAAGTGTTCCAATTTCATTCAAGCGTGAAATGATTCTTATAGCACCGTTACTACACCACAATACCGAGTGATATCTTTCAGAAGGACCGCCTTTGTTATTTCTCTTTTCAATTTGAGGCTTCATAAGTGATACTGATTATTGGCATAACTTATAACGAGGATTTAGTCACCTACTTCAAACACTTCAATCAATGTCAATCACGTCAATCATTTGCGTTTCTAACATTAGTTAGATTACAAAATTAAATCAAGTTTAAGACACTATCTACCTGCAATTAATTCTAGATTCTTTGCACAACAAAATACCTAATCTAACATTAATTTAATCATATATTTCGACACAACCTTCGCTAATATAATAATATATTGCCAACAGTCGATTGGGAGTACTGGAGAGGTCGTTCTGAAAGTCGTTGGAAGGCAAGTCATCACTCCCACACTTGATCACCTCTCGTTGATTGATTAAATCAATAGCGATGCTTATTAATTTTAAAATTAATAGATGCATCTCGTGACCTCGATTAGACTGGCTTCAAAGCACACTACAAAGCCTACCTTGCCATCTGAATGTCAAATACTTATTGCTCTTTCATTAATTGCTTTACTCTTTTACTCTGCTTTGGCTCAGCAAGGTAGAATCCAAAGTTAATCAAAAAGGAACTAGTTAGGCAGTGTGTAACTAAATAAATATCAAATTGAATCCACTAACCAGTCCACCAGTCAAAATTTTTACAGACGTTATTTGGTAAAAATAAAAATTCATAACGTCTCTGAAAAGGTAATTTAAATAACAAAAATGCTATTTAAATATATTACATATAATTAAGAAATAAGGCATTGTTTTTTTGTAACATAAATTAAAAACATACTTCATGGTTATTTTGAGACTTCCTTAGTTTTTATTTATTCGCATTTAAAAATACTGACTAATATTTTTTTACAATCAAAAAACAATGAAATGTTTACATAATTTAATGCTAACACACAAAGATTACGAAATTCGATATCTTAGCAGCCCCATTATTTAAGAAAAAAAATCGAATGCACACAACGCACTTACTAAATGCAGCGGCCGGGTGCATTGACCCCTTGTCATATCGCACTGGCAGCCGGCTGTGAACCAGTCGATATAAATCGCACAGATTTATCGATACTCGTGTTTTGTAGGTCGATAACTGTAATTCCTTTGCTAGACTTTTATTCTGTACTACACGTTTATGACTGACCTAAATGAGGACAAACGTAGACTGTAAATTATGTGACATTAGACATTTTTGTTATTGTAATTAGTAGAGATGACAGTGTGACATTTTGGTTAGAAAACGTGTTTCGGAATTTAGTTTTTCAGTGTTGCAGAATCAAATATACGTTTTTTCGTAAGAAATACCGAATAAGTTAAAATATATTTAAAGTAAAAACTGTTCAACACAACAAGATATTTGTAAGTTGCCGCTCTTCATTTACAATATTCTCAATTAAGTGGAATTGATATCTAATGGAAAACAACACAACAAACTACAATCCAATATTCCAAAAAAAGTAATCAAACCAAAAAAGTAACTGGATCTATTTGCGGAATTTACACTGAACATTTATTGGATTTCCGCAAAGTAACGCCTGCTTCCATAATTTATTTTGGACTTCTCTAAAATCGACAATTCGACACTCCCATCACTAAACTCCAAGGAGTACATAAAATAAAAGCGAGTCATAATATCCTGCGCCAGCGCCGTTTGCTCACACACGTGTTCACGATAATCTCACTGCCGATGCCGCTCACTAGGTACAATGCCGCCTCATCTGCATTTAGAACACTTTCAGGATCGAATAATATTCTTTTGAACACTTGACTTACATATGTTTTTAAAGGGCAACGTAATTTAGCTTTGTGTTGAAGTTATTTAATATTACCGGAGTAATTTAGATCATACTTTTTTTTTCGGATGGGAAGTCATCAAATGTCTTCTCCAGCTCTGGGCAGAGCGGAAGGGAGTGTCAGACTTGTACTGACTAAAACCCATCTATGTTCCTTCCTTGCCCTTTGTGTTCCAGGGCCGCGGTATCTCTTTCTAACAGCCCCGCAGCCCTGATTTAGATCATACTTTAATATGCATGCTGTGTCTATCGCATCTTAATGTACATAGTGTACATTTGTATTATTAGGATAAACAGTGTAACAATTGTAGATAGGCCAATAAATAAATAAATATCTGGTTTTCTGAATCCGCAGGAAGGCAATATCTCAATGGAGAGCCTTAAAAATACTGCTTTCCAAAAGTATGTAAGTATTGTTTTTTTTTCTGAGCCTTACGAATGAAACCAAGATTTTATGGCCACAAATATTCAAAAAAGCAAGTTTCCTTAAACAAAAGCGTCGTAAAGAAAAAACCTCAGACAATTCGCTATAAAAACAACAAATTATAGTCGCAGTTATACATCTTTTGACCCACTTACTTTATTACAAGGGCCCGCCCTTTCCAACACTGACGGGCGAGAATAACATCAGAAACATGCCTTATACAAGTCGGTCATCGAGATAAGAGCTAGGCTCAATGGCCATAGTAACCATAAAGGAATGCCTACTATTTAAGCCACGATTAGCTTCAGTGTAAGTGTTGTAATTCACATCAATCATCTTTACAGTTGATACTTCCATCGTGCTATTTTTGTGTCAATAAGTAAATTATACTTTAAGCCTATAATGTGGGACGATTATAGGAAACCTATAACGGGGATGTTTGCAGATGCGCATGTGGATTGTTTTTACGCAACAATGCGTAAAAGGTGCGCTTCCCTGGTGCGCAGGGTGTGGGGCAGCACCAAAAGTATCCTAAGCATGATTGCTAGTCGCCTTGACTGTGTTTATGTGGGTAGCTGTTGTGCAATTACTCATGGGTTGTCGCAGCAGTGATCCAACGTGTTGTGTTGTTTGTTTTGTCAGTGCTTACTAACATATTTTTAAGTTTTACTAAAAGTATTTGAGTCTTGGATACTCGAATAAAGAAATATTCTATTCTATTCTATAATGTGCAGCTTGACCTAGATCGATAACTTTATTCCTGGTACAAATGAATAATGTAAGTATAAGAGTCATTTAACCCTTAATTTGATTATGTTCACTGTGACAAACATTTATAAAAAATAAATATTGAGCGATTATTATCTACCATTTTTTGGTTTTTATTTTAGTTATAGCAAGTTTGAAGTACATTTATCGGTATAACAAATAATTCTACTAGTGGCAACATCGTTCATCTGTCATTATCGAGACAAGATGTCAGGGAGGCGCGGGCGCTCGATTCTTCGCAAGGTAAATGTTTTTATTTTATATGTTTTACATAAGTAAACTAACTTTTTGTGGTTTTTATTTACTAAACAATGTTTATGCTATGGGTTGGAATAGGTTTTTCGTAATGTTTTGTGTTTTTGGTAATTTTTTTTTGGAGACAAACGTGTTTGTTCATCATAGTGAACACTGCCAAATACTCTAACAAGTATTGTAAATTTGATACGTTCATAGTGATGAACATTGCCAAATACTCGAACAAGTATTGTCAATTTACCACGTTCATTGTGACGAACATTGCCAAATTACGTATAACTTTTATTTACAAATAATTGCTTTTATGTGGCGGGCTTTTGCTGGGCTTATTTGGGTTTTTCTGCTTGTTAACAGAATGCAATACAAGACCGCACGCGTAGAATACTAGCACTTGTTCCTGCCGAGCATGCACCATCCGATACTAGTGATAAATCTGAAAATAATAGTGACAACGAATTGCCGCCACCCTCTCCAAGCCCTGTTTCATCTTCTGCGCCTTCCATTAATTCTTCTTTAGAACGCTTAGACATCAATAGCAGTCCCGAACCTGAATATACTCAAAATGACGATGAACAGCCGTTCGAACCATCCGATTTATACCACTCCGAAGCTTTCCAATTAACTCCAGTTTTGCAGGAAATTTGCCCTAATACACCATCCAGAGAACCAAACTATGATAATATTCCATCATTATCTTCAATAATATCGCTTCCATCTGAGATACAATCACCAACACCTGGTACGTCTTATACTAGAAAAACTAGAGCAAAAAAGCAGATAGCTCCAGCTGCCAAGAAATCAAAGAAAATTCCAAAATTTTCTCTTTCTTACAAATGGAAGAAAGGTATTTTTCGTCACCGTGCCGCAATCGAAGAAAGAACCGAAACCTATGTCGAGTTTCCAGATGAAGACCCCCTTGATTATTTATATTTATTTTTTTCTGAAGATATATTTACCGATTTAGTTGACTAGACCAATCTTTACTCCGTTCAACAAACCGGAAGATCAGTACAAGCATCAGAGAATGAGATGCGGGATTTTATAAGCATTCATATTCTGATGGGAATTGTTGAAATGCCATGCTATCTGGACTATTGGAGCAATAGGTTTCGATACGGTCAGATAGCAGACATAATGACGTTGAAACGTTACCAACAAATCCGCAGATTTTTACACTTTACCGACAATAACCTGCAGGACTCAGACAGATATTACAAAGTAAGACCCATAGCCGAAAAAATCCGAAGAAATTGTTTAAAACAAGAAAACGAAAATAAATTTAGTATAGACGAAATGATGATACCCTACAAGGGCAGGAAAGCAGGAAACAGAAAACAATATATGAAAGACAAGCCAAATAAATGGGGTTTTAAAAATTATGTAAGAGCTGGTGTAAGTGGAATGATATATGATTTCGTTTTATATGCAGGAGAAGATACCTTTCGTTCGCATAAGTTTACAGAGCAAGAATCTTCACTTGGGTTTGGAGCACAAATAGTTATAGCCTTGACTCAGACTATACAAAAGAAACCAGCAACTATATTTTGTGACAATTTCTTCTCATCGCCAGAGCTTTTTTACCTATTGAAAGAAAACTATGGTGTCTTTGGTCTTGGTACGATACATAGCAACAGGATTAGAGGAGCTGAAAAGATTTTACCGGATGAAAAGTCTATGAAGAAGAAACAGAGGGGTACGTTTTCACAAGTTGTTTGTGATTCAAACAAATTAGTTATTGTACGCTGGAATGATAATAAACCTGTAACTCTTATAAGCTCATTTGTTGGATCTGAACCAGTACAAAAAATAAAAAGGTATTGTAAAGAGCAGAAAAAAAAATTGAAGTTGATTGTCCGCTAATTGTTCGCAAGTATAATAAACATTTGGGGGGTGTAGACTTGGCCGATATGTTGATATCATTATATAAAGTTCCGTTTAAAACTAGAAGGTGGTACATAGGAATATTTAGTCAATTACTAGATATGTGTATAAATAATGCTTGGCTATTGCATAAACGTAACTGTTATAGAAATCAACGAAAATCAAAGTCACTGAAAGTTTTCCGATATGAGATTTACCTAAGTTTAACAAAGAAAAACAGATCTATACCTCATGAAAAAATGAAGGAATGTAAAATTGTAAACCCAAGATCAGCCAGGCCTACAAGCCCCATCAGATTCGATAATACAGGACATTATCCCAGCACAAAAGAAGACATGGGGCGATGCAAGTTTTGCCATAAAATGCAATATGAGACTTTGCTTTGTTACGGGAAAACACCCTCGCAATTGTTTTTTACATTTTCATAATAAATAATTTGATTTATTGATATCCATAGAGTTTTTATTTTACCTGTTTAAATGATGAATTTGTAATGTTTACCACAGTAAACATTACAAATTACTTGTTGTTCTCAACGTATTTCGCAGTGTTCACTGTGATGAATATTGATTTCCTGAAAACCTGAAAATAAAATATTTTTTTGTCTATTTTTCCTAAGTTGTATTTAACCCTAGGACTTCAGAAATACATATTTTTTTATAAAATAAAACAACTCATATCTCTGCCAAATTAAGGGTTAATTTTAATAATCGCACGAATTATTGTTGTTTGTCAGTCATTCCAAAATACATTTTATTTTCACGACATATTTATTTGATAATTGACAAGAAGAATCATCATCATTCTCCTGCCCTTATCCCAACTTATTTGGGGTCGGCGCAGCATGTCTTATTCTTCCATACTTCTCCTACTTTCTCTTACTTCTACTTTCTTGTCATGTCAGTAGTTACCTCCTTTCTAGCCATATCATCCTTCACACAGTCCATCCATCGTTTCTTTGGTCTTCCTCTACTCGTACTCCCATCCACATTCATACTTAAAACTTTCGTCACGATATTTTCCTCATTCCTCCGCATACATGCCCATACCACGACAACCTATCACCACACAACTTTGCAGCCACATGCAAATGCCTTTCATTCATCCCTTTTGTGGCCCAACATTCTGATCCATACAAGACAGCAGATCAATCTTCCCCTTAAGTTTAAGGCGAATGCCATTTCATCCATCCCGTGTTAATTCTGTGCTTTACACTACGGTCTATTTCGCCATCGGTTTGCACGACTGAACCGAGATACCGAAAGTCGAATCAGACAGGAAGAAACACGCCATCTAGCGCTATGACTCCTGGACTGGAGAGACTGCCGAAATCGCAGAACATGTATTCGGTTTTATTTCTGCTGATTTTCAAGCCAAGGTTCTCCTGCTTCTGTTACCATTTCGCCAACCTGCCCTGGATCTCAGGTCCATCTTCACCACAATGTCGTCGACAAACAGCATGCACCAGGGTGCCCCTTCCTGTATGTCCGATGTCAAAGCATCCATAATCAACAGGAAGAGGTACGGACTCAATGCCGACCCTTGATGTAAGCCTACAGCTACATTGAACTCGTCGGTGTTGCCGGCAACTGATCGAACGTAGGTACAAGATTCCTACAGTACATTGTACGAATTAACTCTACATACTACCCAGGTATACCTTTGTCTTTCGAGGCCCACCACAACACATCCCGAGGTACCCTATCAAACGCTTTCCCTAGATCAATGAACACCATGTACAATTTCTTGTGTGCACGTCTGTACTTCTCGCACAATTGGCGGAGTGCAAAAGTAGCGTCCAGTGTGCCTCGACCTGGTATAAACGCAAACTGATTTTGGGTAATCTCACTCTCATCTCTTATTATTTTCTCTATCACTTTCTCCCATACTTTCATACTATGTGACATGAGCTTTATAGCCCGATAGTTGTTGCAGTCCTGCACATCCACCTTCATTCTTGAAAATGAGCACTAGCGAACAATTGCACCAATTTTTGTGGAATTGACAAGAAGAATATCGATAAAAATGCGCGACTGGCTATGATGAGACGCCATCACCATTCATAGATAAATCCAAAAGTTCATAAATAGAAGCTAGAAATGCGTAGCGTTAACCAAACAAAACATAGAATTAACTTTCTTTAAAAGGCACATGTTTTGTGTGTAGACCGCGACTTTTCTCTGCTGACGCTGATCATACAAACACAACAAAAGAGTTACGTTTACGATACCGGCTGAGTAGACACGTACTGACGTACCTGTGTCAACCTATAGAAAGACTTTGCTAAGAGCCTAAAAATGGAAACAAAATACCGCTGTACTCAGCACAGAAAGTGAGAAGTACAAGAAGACGAAAATCTTTAGATATTTTAAATCTTTAAAACAATAATCAACGCAGACAAAACGAAGGCTTTGATTAGGATGGTTACGTTCAGTCAATATCTCTCTTTGTCGAATTTGGTATCACTCACTGCCTTTAAACGAAAAACACCTCTTCCGTGCGCCATTTTTCCCATCCGGTTCTGCACGTTCCATAGAGTTATATAGCAATCGCTCAACGAATGTCAAAACGGCATCAAACACTATCTGTTATATGTTTGTACGTTGTTTATACAGACAGAAGCCATGAAAATAGTCCGACATCATAAAACGAATCCCAACGCTACTGTCAATCCGTCCGCATTCGATTCCAATTTCAAAATAGGAATTCCGATGAAGGATAAAGATAGAAGATGGCTGCCACCGCGCGCGTCCCAAATTACACAGGATCCGTTGGTCGTGACACGGTGTATTTTTGGTAATTGCCATTAATTATTATCTTTCGACTACTGCGTTAAACTGTTTATCCATATCCGAAGATTTTATTGCGTCGTACAAATTTATTTCAGCTCGAAAAAATAAATTAACTTGAGACCATAAACTAGCATCAATTTTAATTAAATTAGACAACATTCCAATGGCGGTGGCCAATAGATTTAATTTGTCGAATGAATGAGACGTTAGTTGCAATGGTACAAGCTTCGGATCGTAACTATTAATAAAATTAAGCTGTATGTTAATTGAATTACGATAATTAGGATGAACAATACGTCAGTTAAAAATAGTGAGGTTTAATGCCAGTCAGTTTAAGATGATAATTGTTGATCTTAAATCAAGAATATTGCACAGATCTTGAATGGAACTTAAAGAAGTATCTGTACCTTAGCCTAGACACCTCTACCACGTCATTTACCTTAGCACATAACATCCTCACATCAAATTATACTTACTGATTCCTATCTCACGTTTTTCCGTACCTCAGGGCGACTTGTGAATTACTTTTGCAAACTTTAGAAAGTCTACCAAGGGCCCGCTTATGGTGAACGTTTCAAACCATTTGCTTTAACAAACGTTAAAGCATTTACATATACAAACAGTACGATAAAGTATACGTTTTATTTATTATTGGTAAATAACTTTCGCTGATATGGTTTTACAACTCACCACTTACTTAAACTTTCGCTTTTTCTTTGGGAAAATTTTAAAAATCCTTTAAAAAAGGGACTAGTGCGTTATAAATCTCTACACATAGACCAGTACCTATTTTAATAAAAATGTTTTGTAAGTAACCTTAGATCTTGTTATAGAAATCGCTCTGTCGCGGTGGTAGCAAAGCTGATTTATTCTCGGACACATTCCATGATTCGTTATAGTTATAAAATTAACCAAAACCAGAACCGTCTATAGCATGGCGCCAAAACTGAACGCACCATTTAACGTTAAAAGCGTTAAATACAGCTCTAATAAGAACGCAGTAAACGCACCTCTAAAATATGAAATGAACGCAACCGTTCTGACGTCATCAGCCATGACAAAATCTTTATTTTTTTAAATGGCTTAGGTGGAACGTTATTGAATTCTATGTTTAAATCATTAGTAACTTCTTGGTTTATTTGCTATAGTTTTCATTAAAGCTTTAATTAAGTAACTGCACAGATCTAACAAACTAGTTTTTAAATATTCATATAAGTCTATAACATATTTTAGTCAGCCGATAAAGGTAAAGGTTAACCTCGTTTTTCTTGTTAATGTTCCTCTTGAGATCAATAATTTTCCAATGGTTCAATATTACCAATCTATAATTATTTTACCGATACTGATACTGTTAGCCTACGTCACCCCACTGTTGGGCAAAGGCCTCTCCCCATGACTTCCAGTTGCTTCGATTAATTAATAAGTTGCTTCGAATAATTCGATTAAATAATTATTTACTTATTTTTAATTATTTTAGAGAGCTGAAGAAGAAGCTGTAGTTTTTCATCAATCTGCTTTCATTATTACCTGCAAACAAAAGAAAACAGGGTTATATTTTAATCTCGAACCGTAACTGAAGCATATTCAGAATAAAAATCATGTGTATCTTCAAAAAAAAATACTGAATACCTATTATGATTCTATGCTCAGACAGTGCTACATGCGCTTGAATGACATCGTTAGGAGGGTGCTGTTGTACCTAAACATTTGTAAAAATGTCAATAGGGTTATTTATTGTATTTTTTTGTAAAGATGGAGGCGTTCCGATGACGGTCTCGTGCCAAATGGATTAAGCATTACACACCGTGACTTTTTAGTCGTCTGACAACAGCAGCCCACTTCACGTATCCAATGACTACTATACATTCATAACAAAAAAAAAATAGTATTTAAGAGATAAAACAAATAAATTTTATTCATTATTATGATGCATAACGTAGTTGAAACATTCTGTTGCGAGCGAAGATCTATCTACGACTCGTGCGATGGTTAGGTATGTTCTACTGTTTGATACGTAAACATTAATAACAGGAGGTTTCATAATTCTAATGTATTATTTATTTTTCTTTGTACCTATTATCTTAATTAATGGTAAAAAAAACTCGCCTAGAGGTATTTTATGTCGGATAAATTGAGTGGACCACCTTTGTCAGACGACTAAAAAATCACGGTGTATATACCCTACGAAGATCGTCACTCCACCGAGCCTGAGGGCGTCCCACCTTACGTTTGCCGATTCACGGTCTCATAGTCTTTGATATAACGCAGAATCAGATTTTCTTTCTCAATATTCTCAATTCAATTACGAGCAGTTTATGCTAATAAACCAGTTGAAGCCGAAGAGGCTTTATATGCACATCCTAACATAGAATCAATTTTGTCTTTGTTACAACACGGTAATTAGCAAGTTATGTTCTCGCTAGATATGTTGTAGAATGTTGTTTTTTACTCCTTTGTGCTGGAAACCTTCCGTTTTCTTTGTCTTAACATAAAGTGCAATTAAGCCGCCGTTTACCGGTTACTTAGGCGTGTTTGTGAAAAACTTACTCGTCAACTTGCGCTTTTTGGATGTGGGATTTATCTGATTCCTCACATTAGCAATTCTTTTATATTGAAGAAGCACACGTAAAATAAAATTGCTAAAATCTGCGTAGGTATACTTTTGGTGGTCCTAAATATATTTTTTAAATGAAAAACAGGTTTTGTTTAATTTCAACTTTTTGAATTCATATTATGTCTCAATTTGTTTTGACAAGGATCCGCTTGTCCGTGGACACCGATGTGCTAACAAAGGTAAACAAATCTTCTCTTCCACGCAGACTTCAGTTTACGTCCCATCTATCAGACTAACTTACGACACCCAGGAGACACAATTAAGTGATCACTCTTTCTTATTCTTAAACCACGTGAACATTCTATCTTCATTTAAAGTCCCTTTTATTCTATACTAGCTTATGCCCGCGGCTTCGCCGCGTGGAGTTCGGTGATTGTCCCACGGAATCATGCTACCGGGATAAAAAGAATTCTATGCGTTAATCCTGGTTATAAACTAACTAAGGTAAGGTAAGAACAAGGTAAGAGGTAAGGTGAGGAACTATCTGTGTGCTAAATTTCATCATTTAAATGAAGTTCCGTTCAATAGTTTTTGCGTGAAAGAGAAAGATACATCCATCCATCAGTTTCACATTTATAATATTATTAGTAATACTAAGAAGAAATTAAATTAATGGGTTATCAAACTGTCAATGAACTCAGCCTGTAGCAGTCCATTGCTGGACAATGGACATATGTCTCTACCAATCAGGGCCATGAGTCCACGACACACTATCCCAAATGGATTATGTTTTTATTTGTCTCGATCAATCCTTTTATGAAATACCAATTATGAAACTGCTTCTGTCTGTCTTTTTGCGATAAATTCTTGCACGTAATTAAAGCTATTTATTCTCCCCGCTCTTCGGAACCGCCTAGTGCTTTAGCCGCGAAGAAGAAGTGGCGAGAGAAACGCCCGCCAGCAACATATCTGTCGGTTAAATTTGATAAACCCGATTTTAGGGGTCGGTTTCACCCAACTACGGTACTTAAATAAGATAACTTGTTTCCTAACTCCATTTTTTACCCTTATTTCAACGTTGTATGCTCCCCATCACATTTAATTTCAGTATTAAACAACATCGCCATCATCATCCCCAGCCTGACTTCACCCACTGCTGGGTATAGGCCTCTCTTTGCTTGTGCCAAGCTCCACGTTCCTGTACCAGCCTCATCCAGGATATATCCGCAATGGCTACAATGTCGTCTGCCCAAATCTGTCTGTCTGCATTATACAAGTTCTTATCATTCTCAAAATACACAAACCAATTACTGTAATGTGTCACTAAGCATATCATATCTATAAGACAAGTGCTGTTTAAGTTTATATCAAGTAATGCTCTTCCCACGCTTAAGTTTTAGCGAATGACTTCATCGCTACTTTTATGTTAATTATTATTAATCATACTGTGCTTACAAACGACGACTGTTTCTTTATTTTTTTGTGGAGATCATTTATTATGGTTGCAGTTACTTGTATACACAGTGTATGTATAGGATATTGACGCACAAACTGTAACCATGAATTCAGCTCATAATTTT
Source organism: Lycophotia porphyrea (assembly GCA_950005105.1). Lineage (NCBI taxonomy): Eukaryota > Metazoa > Arthropoda > Insecta > Lepidoptera > Noctuidae > Lycophotia > Lycophotia porphyrea. The sequence goes on from OX465409.1 coordinate 7,971,309, forward strand.
ACATCATGCAGCATAGAATCGAAGCTGAAACAAAATCTACGCTGAAAGCCTAGAAATGATACTTGAACCCCAGGCATGGTTTTTCTGAATGAGTGCTGATGATAATTTTGCACGTCGAGATCAAACTTTGCAGAAATGCATAGTTTTCCACGACTATAGGTTTCAGCTTACAATACTTAAAACGTCTTCTCATGTCGGTCTGGTATTCTCTCTATTTTTTATTTTTTTTTATTCTATACTCTTTACTGACTCCGGAGGCACTAATATGTACGGTTAGTGCCGTACCAGAACCCTCTGCCAAAAAAAGGGAAGAGGGGCCAGGTAATACAGAGCTAAAACGTACATTCTGTCTCCAGAGTCAATTCACAGATCCAAAAAAATTCTGACAGATACTAAAACTTAGCCAAATCAGGGGAATGACTCGGAAAAAGTGAGAAATGATGAGTTAATTAAGCTTTAAACAAGCAAGAAGTATCACAAAACGCTGCGTCACTTCCGCTACAAATGTCAGAAACATGCCGTGGCGCCTGACCTGGATTTTTGCAACTTAATGATGCACACATTCTTACGAAAATTCTACAAAAAAGTTAAGACGATGCCTGTTTAGGCTTGGTATACCGTAAAATTCACATAGAAAATTACTTAAATGACTGCACACATCACGGACTCGTAACCTTGATTTTTAGGGGGTGTAGCAAATACAGCTACAACGGAGTTCGTGGCGAAATTCATCATCATTCTTCAGGTGAAGTCGCGCTTGCCTAGGTAGGTCTGTAGATGAGTTTGTGTTGGATTCAATGAATATTTCATGAAAAAAGTCATACAATGGGGATAAATGAACTTAGAGGGTTGTATTGATTATTTTCATGATTGTAATTCTGTAACTACACATGCGTTACCGGCGCGACTCATTTTTCATCAACATACAACCTGACACTGACCTGCAAATTGCAAAAAAACAAATAAATTGAATTTCGCGGGCTACCCTGACGCTTCCACCTTAAGTTACATTAGTTATTCTGAGATAGACGCTTACACATTTTTATTACTTCCGTTCTATTTAAAGATGAGTTTATCATTTAAATACCAACTTCAACAGCTGTTTTAGTGTCATAAATTCTCGCGCAAGCATTTATTCAGCCTACTCTTATAGTGTAGTCTAGCTGATCTATAAATTACCGCCAATTGCCAAACTATTAACTAACCATAAACACCGCAGAACACAACTAGAAACTCCTTGCGGTTGTCTACGGTGTGTATTTGTAGGCTATGTTTCGATGTAAGCATTGTGGCCACTATCTCAAATTCATGTTACTACCGATTGGATTTGACATTTTGCACAGGACAACAATCGAAGCGATTAGTGGTTTTGGACAGAATACTAAATATCCTAGTTCTCGAATGTCAGAGATTCTCCACCTGACGGGTTTCAGTCTTCGATTTGTGCGATTTTATCATCCTAGAAGAATTGAACAGCAATAGTAATTCTGATTGTCGTAGTTTTTTTTATTTGAGTTCCTAAATTCACTTCACATTACTGACCAGCGGGCAGTAGGTAACGAAATTCAGTATAATAATACGGCCCGGCTAGAGCCTAGGGCAAGAATGACTTGCTTTACGTTAGGTTTGCATGACATATAATTTCTCATATTGTGCAAGCAGGGTGGTATAAAAATAAAATAATTTCACCTGCGAAAATGTTGAGCTCTCCTGGGCAATTGTCATCTACCCACAGTTCAACGTAACAGCTGACATAAACTCACTTTCCAACTCCGAACATGAGTGAAATCAGTTCCCCAGTTCCCAGTTTGGTGGAAATACTCAGGTCCCAGTAGCTATCTTTATTCAACCTGCGCAGTGCAGTCGCAGGCAATGGGTTATGAATACTAAGTGATTGTAATATTAATGTGGTACTGGCAACGTAATTAATAAACATTGCTTATTTTTTAATTTTTAAATAAATTGTGTTCGACTGAGTGGTTTATTTTTAAATCGATGGACAATTATCATATTATAATCTATGGTATACGCTTTGCAACTTACTTTTTTTTGACGTGACAACGTCTAATAAATCGATGATCGCTAGCTGCATGCACGAAGAAGCGTCCCGTCCCGTTACGCTCATTGTACGCATGCGCCACATTCGTAGTGTCAGATATTGACAAGCCTAGGTTATTATTTTTTCAACACACTTGCTCATAAAATGGCTCTAATTTCACCGCAATTAGGCACATAATGACACCTATAATCAAACTGTGACTTTTTCATTACTATTATTCACAAGTGAGTTATAGGGTTTTTTTTTTTTTTTTTATTGGTTTAGTTGCTTTGTTCTTAAAAAAGTTTCGATACAAAAAACAATCGTGTTCAATAGTACAAATAAATTAATGTACTTATTTCTCGCTCATTTCATGCAACTTCGTATTTAAATAGATAATTTCAACTTGTACATTTTTAATATATAAAACTTTCACTCAAGTATAAATTAGTTTTCTCTGTAATAAAGAAAACTTTGAATTCCCCATTTTGTACGTGGATAAAACGCTATCCGCGAAAAGCCAAAAAAAAAGAAATCTCATTATTTAGTCTATGGCCGATCGCCATTGTTAGATGCGCGCGCATAGGAAAACTGATTAATTTTTCCCGCCATTACGAAATTATTTTCACAATTCGTTTTCACTGTTGAAATTATAGTTATTTATTAATTAAAATGTCTACAAGTAATAGTTATGAAGAAAATAATTTATGTTGTATTCCGCCCGATTTAAGATGTGAAGCCCTTAGCGTTATGGAATGTTTACTACCTGAAAATACCAAGGACAAATATCTATTGGCGTACCAAAATTTCATACAATGGCAAAACAACAAGAATACGCAGTCTTTTTCAGAAAATGTGTTCATGGCGTATTTTAAAGAATTATTTTCTAAGTGCAAACCTATCTCTTTGTGGTGTAACACTCAATTTTAAAAAGTACAGTCCGAACAAAGAATGGAGTGGACTTAAAAAACATACTCTAATGTGTCAGCTTATCTAAACTATCACCAAGAGACTATCTGATGGATTTAGAAGCAAGGAATCAAAGTTTTTATCGTCTCCATATAACCAATATCTGGCCACTAAGGTTAGTTAAATTAATTTTAAATATCTATGTGACTTCAGCCTGTGTTGTGTGTTGAACTTAATTGTTGTTTCTTTTTTTCAGGTTGCTTTAATATTTGGTGTAACTGGTGCATTTAGGATACAAGAACTAACAAATATAACTGTAAAATACGTAGAGAACCATGGCCATCAAAAACAGTTACTTATAATTTTACTAACTGCACATTTACTAATTGTTTCTTTAAATAAACTTTTTATCTACTAAATAAAATGAATTTTTAGTATTATTTTCTTCACAAGTGTGTTGAAAAACGTCGTATGATACACGTGTGTATTGATGATTACCGTCCTCGGCTCTCTTGAGACCCTCACCTAACGGCTCGGGTCTCAATGGCGCCTCAGCGGTAATCACCAACATTACTCACTTGTACCATAATGTACTATTAATCTACTGCTGGAGCTAGGAGGTTAGGTTGTATAGGTAATTTCTCTCTTCCACTCCATTTTATGACGTTGTCACGTTAAACTATCGTCCGTAAACCAACTTTACAGACAACCAATTTTATAATTGTTTGAATTTTGAAGAACAGGCTTTTGGGCTAAAACTTTGTTTTCGTGTGATTTATAACGTGTTAAATAAAACTGTAAGACAGGATAAATAATGGTTATTATCATAGTCAGACATTGCATGACAGCAAATAACTACAAGGTTTTAATTCTGTTGTTAAACTAAATTTAATTACTGTTACAATTAAAATTTAATTTAAAGGTACCTTACCTGACCTACCGGTACCTTTCTGGGTACCTTATAGGTACTTACCACGTTGATGAATGAGATTAATCAAAGAAATCAAATTATTTAATTAATTGAAATGAAGAATGACAGTCGGTCACACTGCTAATATATGTCGGAGAAGGAGCATTCTTCTGGATTTCAGCGTCATTGTTCGGAAGTTTAGTGGGCGTCATTGGGGTATAAATGCGAGCACAAAACAAAGTATGTAGTTGTCACACAATTTAATTATTTGAGCAGCAGGTTCGCGACACCAATTCAACTTTATAAGCAACTTTATATCCACCTCGATCAGCCAGCGTTCTCCCAACAATCCTCGCTCCGTCACACAAAAGTCAAGCCAGTCAAGATGGCGTTTCGACCCTACTCTAGATATTATATCCTCTGCTCGGATTAAACGTTGTACAATGCAGTGTCTTTTAAATAAACTAGTTAGATTTTACACAATATTAAAATGTAATAAATCAAATCAATTTAAGTTAGGATTTAGCAAGTTATTTAAAATTAACAATCAATCTTATCGATTTATCGTAAGCAACCAACAATCAACTCTACGTTTCCTCTTCCTCCGACATATATATATTTATATATACCACTTCCCCTTGTCCGTGATGGTTATAACCATCACGGACAAGGGGAAGTGGTCAAAAATCTGTCAATAAGTAAATTGTTATTGATTCATGGTTCTAGTTCTTTTGGCGCTGGCATAACAAACTCAGGGCGCTGCTGGGCCACACAGGCGAGCACATCACCGACGCTACCGCATGCGCTAGCACTCCTGCATCCGTAATCCTAATCATAAACACTTCGATTCGATTTCGATTCGTAAAGTCGTATGTCTATATGGCTCGCTTTCGTATGCCAAAAAAAGATAAACATACGACTTCTCGAATCGAAGCATTTGTGAATACGGGGGCTGCTCTGTTTCTCGCTCTAGCAAAGGAAAAGGATAGAACCTGTAAAAATGTGACTCCGTGTTGCTATATGAGGCGCAACCCTAAGGCCACAACTGTCCACTAGCCAAAACAACCATGAATCACAATATTGCATTTTGCCACAACTCAGATGCATGGATTGGGATATGTGGTGTATAAATTAAAAGGAGACAAACAAAATACCATTATTTTGCCCGTATTGTTTACTAAACGGCGTTATCTCAATTAAAAAAGAGTATAAGAATAATTGGTCGATTTATATGCTCCGCCTGATCTATAAGGAGCGACAAACAAGTGATGTGATGAATTACTTCGTAAACCTCTTATTATACAATCAACTTGTAATTTTCCGTAAGTATTTATTCTTTTTTTCTTAGAACCGACCTTCGTTTACTTCTGCCAATTAAAAAACAAAAGAATATCCATGAGAACATTTGAATACTTCCTTCATTTGTTTTTAACTGTATTCTATTTACAAAAAACAAATGACTTCGTCACACGCAAAGGTACGAAAGCAAGTCCTGATTTCATGCCATAAAACGACCTCCTTCCTGAAGATTTTTCATTCGGATACAAAACAATGTTTGTTAGCAAAACTTCTGGAACCGCTAACAGTAATAACGTAAGTAAACTCACCACGAGCAAGTCATGGTAGCAGACAGTGACAAATGGCCCAAACTGGTCGTGAATGGGCAGGGAACACGCCACGCTGCGACGCGAAATGTTCCACTTCTGATTAAGAGCAGGGTTGCCAGTTGCAAATAATCAAGTTACCTACAATGAGCACCCTAAAAATACTAAGAATATGTAGCGAAAAAAAACATTAACCATGAATTTAAAGAAAAGATTTCTAAAAACTTTTATTTCTGCTGCACATTCAACTGGTGTTGAGAATGACGAGAAAACAAATAAATTCTCTGCACGCAGAACGTGTTTCACATAAAAAGGAGACAAATCTGAGCGAAAACAGGACAAAAATATGCAATGCCTTGCTTGTCACGTTTTAAAGTTGTATGTTTTAGTTTATAGAAAATAAATAGGCAAGAAAATTAAAGTATTGTAGCAAGAGCATAGAATAATAGACGAGATTTTTGTGACCCAGCACGTACCTACACAGAATCTTAGATCGTGAACAATAAAACATTCTGATTCTTATAGAGTGATCAATTCACAGAACAGTGGTTATAGTAAGAAATAGAAAATTCGGAGAACAGTAGCTTTGTTGGGTACTGGCCACAAATTCACAATCACAGGACTTTGAACGAGGATTTTATAATAGATCAAACAAAGCAAAAGCCGACTATTGTTTTTTCGTTTTTTTTTTATTGGCTTTTGTTTTAAATTCTCTCAAAATAGTGTACCGTCTGCATTATTTAGAAACAACTGCCTTGAACTTCCCCGCTGGTCTTGAAGACCGAGTAACGCTGTTGACTTAGAAAATCTATTGGCCACTTTAATTTTAAATACATACTTGTAGCCCGGAATCTTTATTTGTGAATAAATCGGCAATATCTCAGAGAAGGCAACCCTAGTCATTTCATAACATGATTATATTGCTGCAATTTATTCAATAAAATAATTTTCACATTTAATAATGTAACGGTAAGGTTTCCGAGTCGACGTTATATTAGGTGTTCATAGATATAATTCAGTACAGTTATTCAATTATTTGTTCTTAGTTCAAGTGAACAATTCATACGTAAATAGACTTAAATATTAAAAATAGTAAGTATGTACATACACATATCAAAAGAAAACAATGACGGCGTCCAAGTTAAATGTTAGGAAATATAAAGACCAGAATTGACAACTAGATTGAAGTTACAGAGGTGCGGTGTATAGTAAGCTAAAACCTTTACATAAAATTGTGTACTTAGACTGTAGTCACTTAAATACGTATTATTCAGTTTGCCGGGTATCAACCAGTCTTGAAGTAACACTCTCGTAAAGCTTATCATTACCCCAACCCAGATAAGATAATTCCTCGCAGAAAGAACAAGCAAGTCTTATTTACTAACAACCGCTAAATTACACGAACCATCATAAAACTGACACTCGCTGTCAGATCAACATAAAATAGCGGCAAATGCAAATTTCGCGGCACATCAAAGTATTGTTGCCACTCGTAAAAATTAAAGTCCGCGGTGTTGCCAACAGCTGTTATTGTTATTGCCGCCTGGGCGGTCTGTGAATTATGGAAGGGCCTTTTGATTTATTTGACTCGAAGATGGTATCAGTTTAAGAGTGATGTGACATTTGCGACGCCAGAATATTAATTTACTAGGGTCCTGGTTCTAATTTACCGAACGTTTAGGAAGAGGTTAAACTAAAGGCTGTATGATATGTTAGTTGTTATTCACCGAAGTAGATATTCTACCTACTTGGAGTTAGATAGTAAAGTTGTGGCACAGTTAGCTATGGATCTGATTAACCCATACAAGATAATGCCTTTGCCTATTTCAGCTACTCTTTTTGGTCTGCTACTGACCTAGTTGGGCAAATCCTTATAGAACTAGGGCAGAACGTTTTAATGCAGATTCGAGTAAGTAGCATGCACTATAGCTATCTACCTAACTATTGTGCGATTCCAAATAAGACAGCACAAAGAAACGATAGTCGTGAGGAAGTGCAGTCCATAATAATAACATCATACTTCGCAAACCTATCGATAATCTGCAGTACATCTTTGAAGTGCATATGACTATTATCTGCGGTAGACTTAGAACGGAGCATTCTAGGTTCAAGGAGGCTTTCGACCAAAAGTAAAAGTCTTTCTGCTGATTAGAATGAGACTCTACGTGCTGATTTTACTCTTTGGTTAACCGTTAAAGCTCCATAAAGATATCTTTTTCATCGGGCAGTTTAGTTAAATGTAAGTAGTTCAATCTGCACAACAGCTATACGAATCGTAATAAAATAAAAACGCTGACAAAAGTAAAAACAACAATGATACAAGTATTTTTCACCGCTCGAATGACTTTGATTGGGGAGAGCTATCGCCGCTATCGGTGACCATTTCGTGAAATTGTATTAAAAACTAAGATGGCGATAATTGTTTTGGACCTCGCGCCATCAGATCCTTGTGCAACGTAGCTGTCACAAAGTCTTACTAAGCATTTATAAAACTTTTATTTAAATCTCTGAATGCAAATGACTGCATCCAAAGATAGGCTGTACACATTATTATGATGATTAATTTATGATAATCACAGACGCATTAGTATTTTAATTTACCTGCGCATGAGTTGGTCTTAAGTGCGTGGGCTAAGGCACTATTGTTGTTTGTTTTGCAACCTTTTGTCTAGACAAGTAATGTTATTGTGGAAGAGAATTCGTTTTATTTATAAATATCGCCACCATGAAGGTTTGAAATCTTAAACCTGATAGGCGATTCTCTAAGGCCAGGAACAACATCTGTTTGGCCACTTTAAGTGTTCAGTTCAACAATGCGTTGCTTGTAATGAAAATTTATCATCGATATGTCACACTTGGTACATTTATTTTAGTTCTATGTTTTTCCGCCTGCACGGATAAGTTGGTTGAAATTGAAGTCATCATCATCATCATCATTTCAGCCGAAAGACGTCCACTGCTGGACATAGGCTCCCCCAAGTGACGCCACATTGACCGGTCCCGTGCGACTCGCATCCAGCGGATCCCCGTAACCTTCACCAGGTCATCGGTCCACCTATTGGGAGGCTCCAGTTCGCGGTCGCCACTCCAGAACTTTATGGCCCCATCGACGTGAAGTGACGCCAAGCGACGTCATCCGTGAAGAGTAGAATTCATTTTATACATAGGGCCTAGGCAACCGGATCTTGACGAAGCTAGCTAAGCAATTGCTGACATGGGTAATTCGGTATGCAGACAGCTTTCCAGATAAAAAGTTTTCGCTTTGTTTTCCAACTTTATTTCCCAGCAACACTAAAACCGCTTTAAATTAACTAACTTGACTTTTTAGCGCAACGCAATTTAATTTTCTTGGTAGGTAAGTAGTAAGAATAGGAAATGTACTAAAGTCTTTAAAATGCCTGCTCCCTTACGTTATAAAGATTTCTATTAACGTTTAGAGAAACAGGTTGCTTCTTTACATTTATAGTCATGGTCAATAATGAATCATCTTCTTAATTGGGTTTTGAATTGTTATTATTGATAATGCTGTTATTTAAATGTATCATGATCTTCCTGGTCTTATCCTAATGTATTTTTGTAGTCGGTGTACCATGTCGTCTTCCATAAGTCTCTCTATAAGTCGTTATCCCTTTTCTAACTAATTTTTATAGTTCATTGCCCCTGGCTGGAGTAATACCGTTTCTCACACAATCAATCATCTATTTCTTCTTTCTTTCTAACTCTCATCTGCTTGACCGTGTGGAGGATGATATGACTAGAAAGGAGGTGACTACTGAGATGACGAATAATGAAGAAGTATGAAAGTAGAAGACATGTTGCGCCGACCCAAATAAATTGGGATATGGAGAGGAGAATAATTACTGAGTGAGGTTGATATAGTTTCCAAGGTATTCTTAACTATAGGGGTTGTTTACCTTTACAACTGCGTATTGGTTCGATATCTTTTTTTTATTATTTTTATTTATTTGGATCTCCAACAGAAACTACACAATTACCTACATGCAAGTATACACAGAACAGGGACAAATACAAGTGTGCAATTCAAATTAATAAGAGACCACATCATTCACTTATCATCTAGGTACATACAGTTTTTATAAGATCAGAAATCTAGATAAATCAAAATAAATTACATGGAAAACATACAAAGGAAACAAGGTGAATAAATAGTATATTTTTAGATATATTGTTCTCCCATACACGGACTTCGCATAAATAGATGTACTCACTACTCATATCAAATCAAATGCTTGAAGAGTTTATCTAAGGATCTCAGAAACTGGGCTACATTACTTAAAAACTTGAGATAATTATATGCAGAAAAAATGGTCCAGTCAAATATGAAGCTTCAGTTAAAACAAACGGTACCAAACCAATGTCTGCGACTGTCAGTGCGTGACACAGATATTTAAGTACATATGATGACATGACACCTACATCATGTACAAATAGCAAATCTTCTGCAAACACTCTTGCATACAGTTATCTGATACTGTTGTAGACTTTTGGACAAGGACACTGCTTAGCTTACAGAAGAAGTCTTGGAAGTACTGGAGGCGAAACTGGACTAGGATGAGAGATTAGATATCGCTGGACGAGTTCCTAAAGGGACTTCTTAATTACACCTTGCCCATAGTGGTGGTACTTTCAAGCCAAAAAGCTTGGCTTGCCCTTATAACCTACAACTCCTCATGATATTAGGGTTTCTGAACAGTCTGGTTGCTTTTTGGACTTGCCGTACTGGACTTTTGAGACTGGCCATTGTGGGCCCTAGGTACGCCTCTGTTAACTTGAAATCGAACAGGTCACGTTTGTGACTTAGGCCTTCTATATTTTGGATACCAGTCTTCTTGAACAGATAATCTGCATCGTCTCAAGTAAGATGATAGATTGATTTATCCATTATTACTAGGTACTACTAACCGCCGGGCACATCGCCGGCATGTCAACTGAACGCGTCCGAAAGTTGCCGACACGCCCGACGGCTTTAGTGTGACTGTGTAGGCTCCATAAGACTGCGTTTCCAACAGAGATGTGCAAGGATGCGTAGCGAGGAATGTGTTTCTTAAGAACCAATAGAATCACTTCATTTACCTAGCCTCGCGCAGCGCAGCTCTAAACGGCTCAGCGGAGCGAGGTTTTAGTACAGACGCCAGCACATCAAGCTACTACAACCTGTCAGATTTCTTTAATAGATTTTCGACTTTATTGCTAGAGTATTAGGTTCAAGGTTGATTGGGAAAATCTGACAGTTTCGGGTAGCATGACCTGCTGGCCTCTGTACATACAAAACAAAGGAAGGATGTTTGCGAGCGATGTGTGCTAGGGACGGGCACCGCTCATCTGCGTACCGTTCCACAGGCTCGCTACGCATCCTCGCTCCGCTCAGCTACCTAGCACATCTCTGGTGGAAACGCAGCTTAAAGAAGGCCTGTATAGAAAACTTAAGTCATAAATTTATATGAAACAAATGTTTTTTAATTTAGATTTTATTTGATTTGGTTGTCATTTTTATTTGGTAAAACATCCGGATTCATAACAACAACGTCGCTTTTCTGTTCACTAACAGTTTTCGTCAAATTACTATTAACACTAGAATCATAAGTCAAGCGGTTCGTCCGAGCTAGGAACATGACATCAGATATTAATTTCTGTGCTATGTACTTCTGATCTTTGTCAATCTCTCTCATCTGTACTTTAAGGTTCGCCGCGAAAGTCGCACAATCATCTTCTATCTCTGTTTGGGTACAGTTTTGAACAAATGTGGTTTGAGGTACTGAAATGGGTTGGGCAAAGATTCTTGAAGGTTGCGGGTCCGTTCTTCTGTCTGATATCTTTGAGCGTTTTTTTGGAGGCGGCGTATATTTTTCTTCACCACTTTCTGCTTCTGAAAATTCTTCCTCGTAAAGTTCCTGAAAAGGATAGATATATTTTTATTATATTTAAAACGATACCCCAAAAGCACTTTCGCCGTTTGGGTTCCGTCCCATGTGATAAGAATCCAGATAGCAAGGCAGATACTGCTGAAATTCCCATACGAAAAACTGAGACTAATTTGCCTAAACTGAGAATCGAGCTCCAAACCCTATTCTACGAGGTATTTCACAGTCAGTGAAAACGTACGTACTCGTACGACGCGTCTTTATTTAGCGGGTTTCTCAAGCAGTGTTCACTCCGAGATAGTCACTGGCACGCTGTTACTGTCTTCTTATTAATGTCAAGTACACACGGCGACAGATCTAGCTATACAATATCTAGTATAACATGGCCTCGCTTTGTATAGATTTCCAACACAATGAGAAATCCGCATAAACTGGATGTGTATAGCTTGATTGGTTGCCGTGCGTACAAGCGTTCGTTCTATCTAGTTCAGTCCCCTAACTCGCAAGTATCGAACCGACTACTCCCCGACTAGGGGCCATCTTCGCACGCCTATTTTTAACGTTATGACATTGTATTTCACTGTAAAGTTTGTGATTTGTTGATAGATCATTTGAAGTACTTGGTAGTTAAATAAATGGAAATGCTGTTATTAAGTGCTGCCATTGAACTAATGTGGATGCGTAATGCTAATGACAAATAAAGCTTATTTAAAAACTTACCGCGGGCATCATAGTTTCAGATTCGTCTTCATTACTAAAAGTTGCTCTCGTTATAACCAGATTTCTTTGCTCTTCTGTGTTGTTACCAAGAAACTCTTCTAATATTCTATAGTACCACAGCGTAGGAGTATATATCTCGTCATCAGTAGCCCCAGAATGCATGCTCATAATAACTTTTTTCTCTTCCCTTCTGAACGCAGTCCGAAAACTATCAATCTTCCTCTTCACCGTATCTGCATTGGCAGTTGCGTCGATTTCGTGAATTTTCGCTACCAAGACATCATAAGCTTCTTTCTTCTGGTCCCTCCGTACGTAAGAAGGATCCTTGACGTCCCATAAACAAGGAAAACTTTTGTATAATTGAATAAAGTCATACCAGAAGTCGCGAGACATCGTGTGTTTAATAAGAGGCATTCGTACATGCGCGTAAATCGGGGATCCGAGACCGACTAATAACATATCGGCCGATACGCGGGAACGGGGGTGAAGCAGGGTGGCGCGGGAGGCTTGTTGGAAGGGGACCGTTGCGCGTTGGATCGTGTCGGCGCGAACAATGTGAACACATGTCGGACAAGGACAAAATATCGGATGTTCGGGTCGCACAGCCGACTCGGGTAAAATCGCGGCTATCGGTCCGAATGACGTAGTTGTAGATAAAACACGGTCAGAGAGATACTATAAATAATATTGTACAAGCTTCATTTACGTTTTTATTCTTATCAATCTAAAGGTGGTATGGTATTCTATCTTCTTTGCCTACGCCTCTTTCCTTTACGAGGCTTTCTTAATCATTCAGGGGCCATTCACTTCGCTGGTAAGCAACGTCATCTGTAAGACCAAGGTCTTGCAAGTCCTTAGAGATCATATTCAATAAATAAACAAATTAGGCAACCGTATTAACCGTCAAAAGGTACCTATCAATTGGACGTAGTTAAGCATAAAGGACTCAATCCTCATTAAGTACACATATGCATTGAATCCTTTCTGCTTAACAAAGTCCAACTGTAGGAGCCTGACTTCTTGTGGAAAGAGTAACTGGCTTAATCAGATAAGAAAGGCGAAATTTCAGTCTGGTTCAGGCTCGCGCAGACCAGATAAGAACTTTATTTTAATTTTTTATCATAACCTAAAGATAGTGAAACAATTTCTTACAGGTTGGTACCCCATGACCCATGAACAATTAGGTATGCTACAAGCACTGTACCTACTATAAAATGAATATCTAATTAACTAAACAAGTTTAAATTAACTTTCAACAATAACATCAACATAAACAGTAAAATTCAATAGAAAAAAAAAACAACAAAAAACTAAGTAGAAAAAGAATTAAACATTACTAATAGTTATTCTATGAAACTTGGCTGCCATGAGTCAAAGTGGACGTCGACAAGATCGCTGCAGCTATTTAACAAGAATTACATAAAAGGTAGGCCTAAATCAGCAGTGGACAAGGCTGCCAGTGATGATGATGATGATGATAGGTAAGTTCCAAGGTATCCTACTAATTCAAGGAATCCCAATCCTTGACGAAGAGAGAGCGGCCGGCACAAAAAGCGTTCTCAAAAATTTAAATAGCAATAAAACTCTGTTCTACCAAATTGATTTACTTTGATTGACAGGCGTAGCAATTAAATGTATGGCAAATATTGAATGAAATACTTTTAAGTTTTATTATATAGCTAGCTTTTGCCCTCGGTTTCGCTCGCGTTAATAAATGCTCCGCTTGTAATAATATAATACAATCATGATTCGAAAGACACGTGGCGCCATCTAGTTATCATAAGAACGTTATTGTTGTTTTCCTCGGGAACAGTACTTTTTTTCGAGATAAAAGATACCCTATGTCCGTTTCTGAACACCTGACAACGAATTCAAGCAACATTTCAGGATCATCGGTTAAGTGGTTTAGGCGTAACATACAAACTTACTTTCGCATTCATAATATTATTAGTAAGGATTCACGGTTTGATTGCTATAAAAATATTGGCATCTTGTGGTCATTTGTTATATTCAGTAAAGTATAAATTACCATTTGACTAACTAACCTAAATGAAAATACAGTTCGAGAAATCACTATTCTTAAAATTTGCAACTCATTAATCATTTCTTTTGAAGTAGGTAAGTACTTCATATTATAAAATAATTAAGGTAAAAAATCGCGTAAATAACTGGACTTAACTACACCGAAACAAAAGTACTAATGTGTTTCTTAGAGATCTGTCTGTCAGTTCATCACAAGTTCACTACTCGTAAACAGTTTTGATCTACTTAAATCGAGTTGTGTTTTTAGAAAAGAATCGTTTTAAAATCCTGTTGATATTAAAAGACATTGACCTATGTCTAGTTATTAGTTTCACGTCTTTTATTAGTCCGACATTGATGAAAGAAAAGCTTTCAAAACACAACAATACTGTTAGGTATACATACATAGATTTTTCCTTTATGAGATAAGGAGAACCATGGTATTTTTATTTAACACCCCCAAACAAACGACCTGGACGTTCTGGAGTGGCGACCGCGAACCCGAAGACGTTGTGTCGGAAGGCCGCCCACTAGGTGGATCATCCATCCTAGTCCACCTAGTGGGCGGCCTTCCAACGCAACGGTGGTAACCTTTTGCAGGTTGGGGGGATCCGCTATGCGAGACGCACGACCCTATTCAATGAATATTTCATGATAACCTTAACCATAGAAACTTGTATTGATGATTTTAATTATTATAATTATGTTACTGGCGCAACTCATTTTTCATCAACATACAACTTGACACTGACCTGCAAATTGCAAAAAACATAAGAAAATTTGAATTTCGCGGGCTACCCTGACGCTTCCACCTTAAGGATAGGGGAGGAGAGAAGAGTAGTGGAGCTGTGCATTGGTCATAATTTGCAAAGCTTCACTCCTCTCCAGTGGATAGATAGCCTAAGTCTCATGTAATAAATTGTTAGCCTATTGCCATCAACCGGGCACAAATCCACCCTCCGGGCTGCCACTGATACTTAGGCCACAATCTCACTAGAAAATAATATTTCCTTCTATAACATAACTTATAATTATTCCTTAAAGTTATTAGCTTGGCCTAGTGAGTCTAGTGACATTCAATTAGTGGCCATTAGCGACACCGAACAACAAAATTAAATATTTTAATGAATTGTAATTTATTCTCGAGCGCTATACGACACCAGTTCGGATACCACTCATTTCAACAGGGCGCTTTTAGGCTTGTCGGTTTATGATAATTTTAAGGTAACTAGGCTTTTTAATAATCCTATGGTGTTACGTAAACGATTACTGATAAATTGTATATGATCGTAGTATGGAAATGTTGATGGATGGAAGGAAAACTATAAACCGGCCAAGTGCGACTCGGACTCGCGCACGAAGGGTTCCGTACCATTATCTATAAAAACGGCAAAAAAAATCACGTTTGTTGTATAGGAGCCCCCTTAAATATTTATTTTATTTTAATTTAACTAATTATTTTTAAAGTGAATATATAACTTAATATTTTGTGAATATTTCAAGCGTCTACCTGTTGCCGTTATCAATATCGAGCAAAAACGAGCAAAAAAATCACGTTTGTTGTATGGGAGCCCCCTTAAATGTTTATTTTATTCTGTTTTTTAGTATTTCTTTTTATAGCGGCCACAGAAATACGCCATCTGTGAAAATTTCAACAGTTTAACAATCACGGTTCATGAGATACAGCCTGGTGACAGACGGACAGCCAGACAGCAGAGTCTTAGTAATAGGGTCCCGTTTTACCCTTTGGGTACGGAACCCTAAAAGAGATGGAGTATGTGAGGAATGATACAAGAAAAAAAAGATGCTGGTGGAATACAGAACCTCCTCCTTTATTAGAAGTCGGTTAAAAAAAGAGTAAATGATAACGGACGGTGACAGGAAAGAATGGCAGAAAAAACGTGTTGCGTGGCACATCATCCCCAAGTATCATGGGACAAGGGCAGGAAGACGAAGTTGATGTCGGTGTTTAGACTGTAGGAATCATGTAAAAGATATTTGTCGAAATTGAATTGAAAGGATAAAAATATATAAAGTAACTAACTGCCAATACTTTCCTTCTGAGGCTGAATATCTTAGATTTTTTTATCTACACTATTTTACGGAAACCTATCAATCTTTCCAATAAGTAATAAGCTATTAAAGAGGACGAAATACTCACATAATCAGTAATCAATTCATTGCATAGTTTCTCCACACTCCCTCAAACTACATGGCATGCTGAAGATTGGTTTGTTCGACATCCCGTAACATATTAGTGGATGAAGAGGTAATGACATGCTGTCAATATAGTCGACAGTAATCATTGCTAATCTAGGTATTAAAAGAAAGCATTGGAACTGAACAGGAAGCAGCCCAGTGATGGCGGCCCCGACTTGCGAGCAGTGTTCGAACCCAGGCAGGCGCATTACTTTGTGTAGTTTATTTCAATACATTGCTCTCAAAACAGTGAAGGAAAACATCGTAATGAAACCGGTGTCTTAAAACCAAAAAATGTAAAACATAACCTCTACCAACCCGCACTGGAACCGCGTGTTGGATTAGAGCCCATTCCCTCTCATAGAGGGGAGGCCTGTATCCCAGCAGTGGGAACAATATAGGCTGATTATGCCTATGCTATTGGAACTTATTTGAAAAGCAATATAGAGAAAGATGGAAAACGTCAAGCTCAGCAACATGCGATCAACTGTGTCATTAAAACATTTTAATGATATTCTCGTTTACATTTCAACGTCGGCTTTTACAGTACTAGGTGCATTCAAATAGTCTGCACTAGTGGCTGGACGTATAAGTATACATCCTGCACACCCTGGAGTTACTAGCCCCCAATACCTTGCTGTGAAAAAAACAACAGGCAAAGCTATTGGCTAAAAGTTCGTACCGATACGGGACTTATAGATATCTCTGTATCTAAAGTTATGGTTTTAAAAATGCATCTTTTTCTGCATATTCGTGTCGCAATGATACAATAAATGCTGATGAATTTTGATAAACCTAAACTTCACAACTTATACGGCGTTGTTTAGTGGCAGCACAGAAGCCAGAGCCCGCTTCGCAGGCTTTGGGGACAAAGGGCAGACAAGTTAAGGGACAACGCAGTTCCACATTAGCACTGCGCTTTAAAACGCTGTATCACAACCAAACCTAGACAATGTTATGCGTGTAAATAACGCAAATAAATAACGCACTCTTGTTTAGCACAGATAACATATAGCAAGTGAAAGGCATAATAACCGGTGATTAAGTCGCCATTGATCGAATGCTACCACTCTAGCATGACATCGTCCGTCAGCGCTGCGTTATTACGTGTAACATTCTAAATAGCAGTTAAAGTGATGTTATGGTCACATTTCTTTAGAGAAAATTCTAAGGATGGAATTGGTTGGTATATCAATTTTATTGACGGAAGCGATTGACAGTTGACAAGTTGATTCTATTAACGACTGCTTTAGATTCGCATGGACTTCTTGAAAAGAGATCTGCTGCAGTCTGATCAACATACAGCTATGCAATTTCTTTGAACAAACATGGCTTTCCTTATATTTTATGTATTTAGTTATACATATCAATTAAAACAACACAATTTCTTACAAGATCACGGTGATGATCCCGAAGATCTGGTTGAGACATACACAGACCAGGAAAGCTTGGTACAAAATGGACCTATACTCACTAGTGGGTGGATGCCAATACTAATGCCAACACTGAATTCCTTTTTTATAAGTGTTAGCAGAGGATACCGAATTATACTCGTGCATCGTCCTCGAGATTAGTAAGTAATATATGTAGTAACACGATAGTGACACCACTCTCCACTGAATGTTTAGAGATTCCTTTTTTTTTTTTTTTTTTCTTTTTACTGGCCACCCCGGCTTCCCGCTCTTTCATTCACGTTGTCAGTGCGCCACCACTCGAAACATTTTTCAAAGTTTTATTTAAAATATAGTTTAAAGTTATATTATTCACTGTGAATTACTGTGGAAAAGATGCCTAAAAGAAGTATTGAAGATATTTATCGGAAAATAAAGAAGCTTAAGAAAAAGTTAAAACGGAGACGACGTTCGAGAAGCACATCGGATTCAGATTCGGATATTGAGCAAGGTACACCTTTTTTACATACTTATTTAGGAAAAATTTCGAATGATTAATTAGCACAACTAGCCTACATACATATTATGTAGGAATTATGGTATTTTGAGCCGGTAAATTCAGTCGTCCAGTTCACATTTTTCACACAAGGATAAAATGGCGTCACAAACTATGTTATATTGGAATTTTACGTATCATCGTAATAAAATTCGGTTATTAAGCATAGAAATAAGTTGTTAGGCTAAAAGCAATACAGCTAGGTTATTATACAATAGCACAATGCTGAACTAGAACGCTTTCTAAAGTTGTTCGACATTTTCAAAGTTTACGAAAGTGCCTACAAGATACCTATCAGAGCGGCTTTTGGGGCCGTATCGTCAGGTAATCATAGGAGCACAAAATTAAAATACACTCCTTGCCAATTAGATCAGTTATTTTGCTGGCGCAATCTCACTGTGTCCAATATCGAACACCTATCAGAGCGGCTTCTGGGGCCGTATCGCCAGGTTGCTTCGAAACGGCAGTCCTGAGGACTGACTCAAAATAACCCATAGCCAATCAGAACAGTTTTTGGGACTGGTTCGCTGGCAAGTTTCTCGGGTAATCACAGAGACTATTTGTTTTTTCAGTCGGATATATTTTGGACAGTCCAGAAGCTCAGCCAATTACTGAACACATAGGGGTTGCCACGCAGCATCCTGACGACCCGCTGCCAGTGACACGGGAAAAAGGGTCAGCAGAACCTGTCTCAACAAACGATGAAGGCCCTTCTGAGAACATAGACCCAGAGGAAAAAGGAACAGCAGAACTTGTTTCAATAAATGATGAAGGCCCTTCTGAGAACCTAGACCCAGAATTGCTGGACATCCTTGGGGCGGACCCCTCTTCAATCATAAAATATGGACCACCAATTCATAAACAATTAGCAACAAGGTTGCAACACACGGCCACTGAGGGCCTCACGAAGGAAACAAGAAAGGAGCTAACAGAAAGATATCTAATACCGGACAACAGCATACTGATTGGGGCACCACTGCTCAATGCAGAGATTAAGGCTGCAGTTACAGAGACAGTACTAAAACGGGACAAGGGCATTGAAGCTCGACAGAATCAACTGGCCGCAGCAATAGCTGGATTGGCAAGAGTCCTCACAATGGAAATTGACAACAAAAATAAAGATCATGATCGAATCAAGCAATTAATGGATATATTGAAAATTTTGTGTAGCATCCAACATGCTGAATCAGTCACCAGGCGAAATTTTGCAATTTTTTCAATTAAAAAAGATCTAAAAGATCATTTGACAGGCACAAAGATCGACAAATACTTATTTGGCGAAAACCTGGCTGAAACAATTAGATCAGCTAAAGCGGTGTCTAAGTCAGGCACAGAATTAAAAAATAGGACACAGCAGAAGCCCAAAACTTTTCCCCCGGCAAACAATTTAAACTGGCGGAGCCCGGCCCCAGCTCGAAAACAGCAAGGGACACACCAAGGAGCCCAGCGCGGTCGCGAGGCAGCTCCCCCGCCGGTGCCGGGCCATTCAGCGCGATACAATCGCAACATGATGCAAGGCAACTCGTCGAAAGCATCGCGGCATCAGTCGAAGCCCACCCACCGACGCTAAGCCCGGTAAGGTATGCTGGACAGTTATCTTCTTTTTACACTCAGTGGTCTATGATCACAGAAGACAAAACTATACTATCATGGGTTGACGGTTACAAACTACATTTTAATAAACCAGTGATACAAATGTGCAAACCAAAAATTATACCACATACACAAACAGAATTCACACATTTTAATAAAGCCATCAGAGACTTATTAAAAATAGGGGCCATATCTGAGTGTGATCCATGTGATGGCCAATTTGTATCAAATGTATTTTTGCGTCCAAAACCAAATGGTAAAATGAGATTTATTTTGAATCTGAAACCATTGAATAAATTCATAGACACAGAGCATTTCAAGATAGAGGATTTTAGAACAGCAGTTAAACTAGTGTCTAGGGATTGCTTCATGGCCAACCTTGACCTAAAAGATGCATACCACTTAATTAACATTAACCCTGTGTCTCGCAAATATCTTAGGTTCGAATTTAACGAAAAATTATATGAGTTTAATGTTCTACCATTTGGATTAAACAAAGCTCCATATATATTTACAAAAATCATGAAACCAATAATAAAACTTCTTAGGACATGCGGATACCTTTCCACAATCTATCTTGATGACATTTTCCTTTTAGGACAAAGTAAGCCAGAATGCTTCGAAAATATCAATATTACAAAGAAATTACTAACATCTTTAGGTTTTGTCATAAATATAGAAAAAAGTAACCTTACTCCCTCCATGTCATGCAAATTTCTTGGCTTTATAATAAATTCTAACCAATTTCAAGTAACGTTACCTGAGGAAAAATATAAAAGTTGAACTCATAAAAATGATGAATTGCAAAAAATGTAAAATTAGGAAATTTGCTCACCTGATAGGGCTACTTGTATCAGCATGTCCGGCAATTGAATATGGGGCACTTTACACTAAAGATTTAGAAAGGTGTAAATTTTTAAATCTTAGAGGCCACGAAGATTACAATAGATACATGGATATACCAGCTTCTTTTAAATGGTGGATAAAAGAAATTGATACTTCTACACGACCAATAAGAATCGACGAATACTGCACAGAAATATACTCTGACGCCTCAACTACGGGGTGGGGGGCGGCGTGCGGTACCGAGAAAGCTAGTGGAGTATGGTCGCAAGAGGAGAGAAAATCTCACATAAATGAGTTAGAGCTTCTCGCAGCTTACATTGGTCTTAAAATATTCGCAAAAGAACTCCACAACTGTCAAATTCTCCTTCGCATTGATAACTCCACAGCCATCGCTTACATAAACCGCATGGGTGGTATTCAGTACCCACACCTTTCAAAATTTTCTAAAATGATATGGCAGTGGTGCGAATCCCGCAACATTTTTATCTATGCCTCCTACATAAAATCTGGGGAAAATGTCATTGCTGATGCAGAGTCTCGTAGAGTACATCCAGACATAGAGTGGGAACTTGCAGACACTGCTTTTAAAATTTTATGTGAAAAATTTGGCTACCCAGAAGTTGATCTATTTGCAAGTAGGATAAACAATAAGTGTGTTCGTTACGTGTCCTGGCATCGCGACCCTGACGCTTTTGCAGTCAACGCATTTACAGTCAGGTGGACCAGGCTAAAATTTTATGCATTCCCTCCTTTCGCAATCATATTAAAAACCCTAAGGAAAATTATATCTGACAAAGCATCAGGAATTATGGTTGTTCCTAAGTGGCCAACACAACCATGGTTTCCCATATTTCAACGCCTCCTTGTCTCAGAAACCATAGAATTCCAACCTAATGAAAATGTCATTATTTCACATTCCAGCAAACAGAACATACTAGAGAACATTACCCTGGTTGCCGGAGTGTTGTGCGGACAGCGCTACTGCGACGCTGCATACCGCCATCAACAATTAACATCATGATGGCATCGTTGTCCGACAATTCACTTCGGCAATACGACTCAGCACTCAGGAAGTGGTTTGATTTTTGTCATAATAACAATATCAATTTCTACGATGCATCAG
The DNA here is from genome assembly GCA_950005105.1 of Lycophotia porphyrea. NCBI lineage: Eukaryota > Metazoa > Arthropoda > Insecta > Lepidoptera > Noctuidae > Lycophotia > Lycophotia porphyrea. Next base: position 7,993,102 of record OX465409.1, read on the forward strand.
TCCCTAACGTACTATATTTCCTCACAGAAATATATAACAAAGGCAGCCAATACGGCACCTTGAATTCTGTTAGGTCTGCTCTGTCCCTAATACTAGGACCGAACATGGCTAAAGATGATCGCATCGTAAGGTTTTTCAAGGGTGTGTATCGGCTTCGGCCGCCACGACCCAAATACAACACTACATGGGACACTTCTTTAGTACTACAGTGGCTAAGCCAACAGTTTCCAAATGAAAATCTGACCTTAGAAATGTTAACTAAAAAATGCGTCTGTCTTCTTGCTCTAACGACGGCACACCGCATGCAAACATTAAACAAAATAATAATTAATAATATTGAAATTTTCAAAGATAAAATCATAATCAAAATACCAGACCACATTAAGACCTCTAGGCCGGGATCGAAACAACCAATTTTAATGCTACCGTTTTATGATACAAAGCCAGAGATATGCCCCTGTAAAACTCTCATAGCATACATAAACAGAACGAAGACAGTACGGGGAAAAAATGAAAATCTATTCATAAGTTTCAAAAAACCATTTAATCCCGTAACAACACAATCCCTAAGCCGGTGGGTAAAATCTGTCCTCGGACACAGCGGAATTGACATATCTTTGTTCACGGCACATAGCACAAGGCACGCAGCCACTTCAAAAGCTCATCAAGGTGGCGTGTCTGTTGATTTAATTCGCAATACCGCAAATTGGAGTGGAAGCTCAAACGTTTTTGGGAAATTTTATAACAAAGCGATAATAATTCCCGGTGATACCGCACTTGCCACGGCCGTGCTATCTGATTTATAAATTAAGCTGTTGATTATTCAATTGTGAGACTGATTATTTAATTTTATTGTAAGACTAATTATTCAATTGTAAGACTGATTGTTTCAATTGTAAGACTGATTGTTTCAATTGTGATATTGATTAACATAATGTTGTGATAATACATATAATACATATAAGTATAGAATTAAGATGTACGAATGTTCCTTAATTTTAGTTTTTCAGTCATAAGACTTGATAATGTCAAATTAGTTCAAATAAACCTTCTGATTTACATGACTAGCGTTTTATGCTATTGACATTTCCTCAGGATCTCTCAAGGTCTACATATATTACTTACTAATCTCGAGGACGATGCACGAGTATAATTAATGATTAAACGAACTTACCTGTATGTGAAGTTCTATCATAATTATACGAAGTGCATCGTCCGAAGAGATTAGTAACACCCACCCAACCCGGAATACCTCCCATACGGCTGCTGAAACGTCAAAAGAAAGACATTGGTGGCTTCAAGAACTCCAAACTCCATGAAAGAGCGGGAAGCCGGGGTGGCCAGTAAAAAGAAAAAAAAAAAAAAAAAGGAATCTCTAAACATTCAGTGGAGAGTGGTGTCACTATCGTGTTACTACATATATTACTTACTAATCTCTTCGGACGATGCACTTCGTATAATTATGATAGAACTTCACATACAGGTAAGTTCGTTTAATCATTAATTATACACGAAGATGTAATAACGCTGATCTTTGCATGAAGTGAAATGAACCTTCAATCCAAATCGACAGATATAAAAACACACATACAATTATAGTTATTGTAGTGTCTTTTAAGATAACAAAACTCGAAATGTTAAAAGTACTTATGTTTTCTGTTTTAATTGCATACCTGGGACATGTAATTAAAGATAGAATGTACAGACAGGTAAACGATCGTCCCCGATCGGCGGATAGTAGGCATGTATTTATTTTCTACTAAAGAATTATTTCTACGCGTTTAAAAACGCTGACTGTCCGCCATTAAACAACTGATAAAAGTACGTCGTTATTCAGTCTCTCATCCACAATTAGTATCTGTCTACTACCGATAGACGATGAGATAGCAATTAAGACAAAGCCATAGCAATTACGAGACAATGTTATAAACACACGTAATCGGGCTAGTCATCAGTTGCGTCTAAACTTGCGTCACATGTTTTGTCATTGAACTTCTGTGAAAGTTATGTTTTTTTACTACCAAGATATGGTCCTCTCATTACGCTTTTTCAAATGAAAGTGCTTTACCGAAATAGATTTGACGTTTCCTGATTGCCATTGCCATAAAAGAAAATGGTCTACCAATATGGAGTATCGTTACGTCATGTCATCTGTCATTGAACTTGAAATTGGAATGCATTCAAAATTAAAATTTCGTCATGACATTCTAAATGCGTCCAAGCGTATTCGAACATAATGAATTATGGGTATTGAAAATTATACATTAAGTGATCAATTATATCGATCTGTGACGTGGATTTTTATTTTAATGAAACCCTAATGTTTAAATAAAAGTGCTGACTCTAACACGACCTTATTTATATCTTGTTAGCTCAAAAACGATAGCCATCATCACCTACTACTTTTTAAAATATTCTCAGCGGCACATTACATCTCCAAAAAAAAACTGAAAATCCCAAGTCATTTAGTTTCAAATATGGAGCGTACGAAAATGGCGCGCGTTACATCACAGAGAGAAAGTGAGAAGTTCAAAAGGAAAATAAGTGGAATTGATGCGTCTAATATGGGCTCATTGTAACTACAAGAGACGATTAGGGTTTTGTCAGCAATAATGGCCGTGACTCTTGAGTGATCAGACGTGTGTGATTAAATGAATGGGAAACATCGATACAGCTTTCTTTACACGAGTGACTAACTGAGGAACTACTTCTAACATGTAAACATTGTTGTATTCAAAGATACAAGATGTATTTAGAGGTACACAATTGACAATAGGTCTTGGTAATATAGTTTTGTTTAGCTGGTTAATGGAGGAGAAAATAAGATTGATGAATGGGATTTTAGAGTAATGCAGTGGAACAGATTTATAGATATAGATGAAAAATGTTGACGACATGGTAGGAAATTGTTATCCCTGTCTTTTTTTCCGCATTTTTATAGTTCTTAAGGTTTGGAACTAGCATAGCTGTATCAACTATCAAATTCCGTCCTGTTTATCATTGGCTGACACGACCACTGGCACCAGACAATGTTTGTCACATTAGTTTATTCTGCAATTAAAAGATTAGTAGCCAGCAAGCCTGGTAGGAGAGCTGCTTTACACAAACTCAATATGATGATGAGATGTATTTAATTGACATAAGCTACCGAAATTCTTATTAAGTACATAATCCCGTTGAAAGAGTCGCGTAACGTTTTGACAGCGAACATCAAATTTATTGTCCCTCCATACCCTTGGAGTGTATTACACTTTACACCTATCTACCGAAAAAAAAAAGTTTTCATTCTTAAAAGCTACGTTCATTTTGGAAAACGATATAGAAACAATTTTAGTACGACATAATTCTATAACACTGTCTTTACATCCCATCCCAAACACAGCTCTTCAACCTACTATCAGTCAACCCGTCGTTGGACATCAATATCTTGTCTCCGTGTCTCTAAGACCTGTTAGACGGGATGCCAGTCACGCGGAAACAGGTACAGAACAGCTTCCTCGCAACCTTGGGGAGAGAGGAGCCGAGGACGAACGCTTGTAAACAATATGACCCCATCTTCTTCAGGTTTAATGGGGTTTTGAAAACATGATGGTAATTGTTTTTGAGGTGTAGAGAGTTAATTGAGACGTGGCTGCTTTGGGGCCTTGAATTGTAAGAATGCATTGAGGGAATTTTGCACATTGGTAAGTTTTATTTTTTGACTTGTCCTAAGAAGTTATATTTACTTCCTAAGACAGGCCACAAGTTCTAGGATTGTAGAATTGCATAAAGTGATGCCTGATTACATAGTTTTTTAAATGCTGAGCGGAACAAAAACAAATTCAGATTATTTACTGCAACTACACCATTAAAGCCTGCAACTTTGTATGTCAATTTTCTCAGAGAAATATAATTGATACTAGTTGAATTTCATTTTCTTTTATGTATTTTTTGTTATTTATTGTTGAATTTGAAAATGGCACGAGCATACTCGTGCCATTTTCAAATCAACAATGGAACAATCGATTTTCTTTATCTAATCTATTTCCTCACTAACTAGATTCCCAAAAACGAATCCAGCTGCGCAATATGGGGCTCGTCTCCCAAGTTCAAATTGAATTACATTTTAATCACGAAGAACTGAAGGTTGATTGATTGAATGAAAACATTTAGGGTAGTCGACCAGGAATCAAAGAAAGTTAAAGTTACGGACTTCAATTACTAGTTAAAAGATTCTCTATAACCTTGAATTAGGAAGACGACTAGGAACCAATGGTTACAAAATCACTTCTTAAACAAATGGGTGTTTAGTTACAGGATGTTGTGGAAGATATTATACTCGGGTAGGAACAGTGGAAAGTCATCCACATACTGTTTTGCTTTTGCAAGAATATGGCATTGACATAATGTTGTCGAATTATCGACTCGACATGGCGATGTTAATCGATGTTAACTTGTTTCGGCATTGTTGCTGCAAAACGGACGAATGAAGTGTACCAATGTACCCAACGTGAATGTATTAAGGTTCATTCAAATGTTTTAAAGAGATTAAGTAGAAACAAATACAGGTTGAGCAAGCTAAAACTTATTTATTTTAGGGCTCAAAGCATATGAAAAGAATAAAGATGGAAGATGAAGTAAACCTTGTACAAGCAAAACCACAAGACTGTGTCGAAGATCTAGATCTATTTTTAGTTCAAGATCGGTCGTGATCGCCATCACGACCGATTAATCGTGAAATCAACACATCCTTTCGCAATCCCTTTGAAGATATGAGATTTGGCGAATGTATTGGGCAATTGTATGAACTTTAGCTTGCTACTTACAGGTTAAATAAAAATACTCATACTCACAGTGCCTAGACAACATTGACGTTGACAAACTGCCACAGAGTAGAAAGCTCAGAGTGTTAAACATTCCAATACATTCAGTGTATTTTTTTCTTCCGTGTCTTTTTTCTAAACATGTACAAAAAGCTTGTGGTCACTTGAATTGCAATACAGGGTGTAAACAGACTCTTCACGAAGCCGTCAAGCAAGCATTATGAACATCAAACTAAGTAACCTTACGCAAAAATTAGTGCTGGGAAACGACTTTTTTTTTTGGGCTGAAAAATCATGTTTTACAGTAGGACTCAATGTAACGCACTCAAAACATTGTGCTGGTAGCTGGATTGAATAGTTAGAGGGTCCTGGAGGTGTTTAAAGTAAACATCTTACATTAAAAACATGTATTTAAAAAAAAACATGTGAAAAAGTTGGAACTTTGACACCCAATATCTCCGTAACTAGAAGGTTCCCAGGTATGCTCTAGAACAAAAAAATGATCGCAATGACGGGGAGAACAAGTGTCCTTCGGCTTCGTAAAGAGTCTGTTTACACCCTTTATATTGGTAGGAAGATAAATTGCTTCGGATTAACTTTTTAAACACATTGATTTTCTCTCAGTCGAATTTTTAGTACCTATGTCATGTATCTGACTTACACCATTTCTTGACACAGTAAGTAGTGTTAGGGACTACTCACACTTATTCAGCTCTATTCAGCTTATGCCCATAGAAAACAACGATTTTGTATGGAGACGCGTACGCAGCGGTAAGCTGAACGGATGCGTACGCGTGTCCATACAAAATCGTTGTTTTCTATGGGCATAAGCTGAATAGAGTTGAATAAGTGTGAGTAGTCTCTTATCCATAATAAGGTAATGAATGGCTGGTAAAACACAAAGCACATCGAACTTTAAAAATAAACTCACACAGTTATTGAGTGACCGACGCTCTACAGAGCTAAACTTTTTCAAGAATCCCAATACCCTACGACACGGTTCTTTTGGCGCTTGAATGACGTTGTCAGGAGGGAAATTGTATTGAAAAAACAAGATGGCACGATTAGTTCCAATTTGAGCCGCAAGGAGAGATCGGTGTATTGTTGAAATGAAATGTATTGGATTTTGTCATCTACCATTACAACCAGAGCCGTCATTCATGTGTTTTCAAGTAACGCTGTGTTATGAACAGAGATCGCAATAGGGACAGTTCGTTTGCCTAAACTTCAAGAAATAATTGCGAAATAATTTTTAAGTTCCAATTTAAAGCTATAAAATTAGAGGGAGATATTCCTAGAGAAAAATATTTTCAATCACTGGTTATCAAAGACCACAGTATAACGCGGGTGTGAACATTTCGCGGCTGTAAGTAGAGCCTTTTAAGCAAGAGGCCGTGGGCGGACTGGCACACACAGCTCGTACAGCCGGGCTGCCTGTCCTACGGTCCACGAAACGCAAGCAAACGCAGTAAGGTAAGTTGCTTTATGATTTTATACTCGTCGGGTTTATTGCGACAAACGAGATGTAAGTACATGCTCGGGGACAAGAAGGTAAGTCTGATGAAATTTCAAAAAGATGAATTTTCAACCCCAAATGGCTCAAACACGTACTACCAATTAAATAAAAAATTGATTAATTATGACTCGCATGGATGGACTATATGTTGCACTATTTCTGTTTTAATTTGAATTTGAACGGTATCGTGTAATTATGGGCGCGTTAGACAAGGGGGCCTAAGACACATGAAGGTTGGTCTTGACTCAGCTTGATCCAGCACGGTTGTGCCGAGTCAAGCCAACGATCGTGTGTGATGTTGAAAACCACCGAAAGCTGTAAACCATTTTTCGTTAGTCTAAAAATACTTACGCTTCCATCCCTCTATATTTATGAAATTTCAATATTTGTTAAGGAGAATCTGTCTAAATTTGGTAAACTTAAAACTAGACGTCACCAAAGCACACTAAAATCAAATAAACACAATACTGCACTTTTCTCAAAGAGTTGTCTCGGCATGGGTCCAAAGATTTACAATAAACTACCAAAAACTTTAAAAAGCATGACCAACTTAAACTATTTTAAATCGCAACTTAAGAAATTCCTGATTGAAAAGGCTTACTACTCTATCAATGAGTTTTTAGATGATAGAAGCATAAAGTAAAAAAAAAAAAAAATGTCCGATCCGCTTGTTATTCTGTCTCGTTTATGATGTTACTTGTTTGAAACAGTTTTATTTAGTTTGTAGTTTTTTTACGCCTAATTTGTACGCCTTGCAAGGCAAAACATAGTGATACAACACAAATTTTATACCATGTACCATATTACCTATGTTCAACAAATAAAATACTTTGACTTTGACTTTGACTTTGATCGTGTGCCTAATACACATACAATTCCTCCAGTATTACATAGGCAGTGATGACCCGGACATACCATCAGATGGTGTAGATACATGTTGATCTAAGTAACTAAAAAGCATGCAAAAATAGCACATCTAATGCATCTCAACAACCAACTTCGATAGAGAGATTATCTTACCGTGCAGGTTGTTTTCGCACCCCAAGAACGTAAATACATCCACGTAAGAGAAAGGTTGCCAAGTAAAGCAGACTAACTAGTAATTTGTCAATCTGTCACTTTATTGGTAAAGTTCTTTTTCTTGGCGCGAGAAACACCATTTTAATCTTAATTAGATCCAAAGCACACTCTGCTTATCCTACTTCGAATCACATTTTGTTTCCTTAAATTACACATTCGATTTTATAGTGTGTAACCATAGTAGTAGAGTATTAAATCTAACGACAAATTATACATAGGTTGCCTATCATAACCAAAAGGCGATGATCAATTTTACAGTCAATTGTTTTAAAATTTCACCTATGTGTAGTTTTGACGGCAATCTGATAAAAAACTGAAGTCGAGAATGTAACGTTGGACGAATTTTTTTGACTACGCATGCATATAATGAATAAGCGTGTATTCCCCTTGTCCCCGTAATCTGTGTATGTACTCAGTGGGAATGTCCTAAAAATGCTATGAGAGCTTTTAGGTGCTTGATGACATTGACAGAAGGGCGTAAATACTTGTGACATTTTCTGTGGAAAACAAGATGGCGGTTTTAGTTCCGATTTTGGTCACGTGCCAAAAGGTCTTTAGTAACTTTTGGATCAATGAGACTTCTGTCTTCCGCCTGTCTAACGTCGTCTATGATACATTTTTCATCGGCACCTACAGGCCCGTTATACCTACTTGTGTCAAAGCATTTCTACGCCGCGATTGTGCTGTTCTCAATATAAATCGGTACTAGTTCACTATAAATCGCGAATGGAATCAACACGGATTAATGTTGCCAGCACGTTTTCTTACGCACCAACTTGGCGCCATTATTTATAGAAAAAGGTTGGAAAAGAGGTTATATAGCAAAAGGAATGAGGTGTTGTATAAAGAGGTTTTGTGTTTTATAGAAGAATCTGCTGTAAACTGTGATTGTGGTCGGGTTGAGGAGGCTACTAAATTTATGTTAGCAGTTAACCTTGGGTTATCTAGACGAGGTTTATGACTGATCCTTTAAGTTTATTGGCACTGGCAGTAGCATTTAAAGTAAATAGCTTTTGTTATTGCACTTTAAAACGTAATTGAAAAATATCTGTAAGATATATGTCAAGTTGTAAACGTATACAGTTAACCGGCAGACTGTACCTATGTTGAATTTTGAAAATTTGAAGAAATTCTTTAGTTTAGAACATAGTGTAATAAAAATTAATTTGCCAAGCCTGTGGCTGATGCTCAAGCTGGCTGCAGTGACGATCTTTGAAAGGTGGATGAGGTAACCGAATGTGATTTAAATGGCTCGCAATTCCAAAGACCATTGTTCAGCACTGAACTGCTAATGGTCAGACTTTTACTGGTAGTAAAACCGAAAATCTCCCAACATAGGTGATTAAGTATCCGCCCAGCAGTGGACATCCGTTCTTATGACATAAGCAATATTCACACTTCACTCAGTGCGTGGGTTAATCCAGAAACCCGTTTAAGCCGTATAGTAACGTTTAATCAGAACCTCGCCGCCGTCGCCGTTAACTCTGATGAATTAGGTCATTGGACAGATAGTGTTAATAAGGAGCATGTATTCTGCTATTTTAACGATGACTCGATACGCATTTGTTTCGTAATGCTCGTGAGCATGTTAGGATGAACATACAATGATGCGGAAGCTCGTTGAACAAGCGTTTTACATTGATAAGCTACTATGGTTTCATTTGTTGGCTAAGCTTTTTGACGATTCTCTTTTGATTCGGAACTTGTTTTCTTCTAAGCTGGATTGTATACTATATTTACTTCTGTTGGTTCTCTACGACAATCATCATCTGCCTAGCCTTTTCCCAACTATGTTGGGGTCGGCTTCCAATCTAACCGGATGTAGCTGAATACCAGTATTTTACATGGAGCGACTGCCTATCTGACCTCCACAACCCAGTTAATACTGGGTGATACGATACCTCTTGGTAAGACTGGTTGTCAGACTTTTTGGGCCACTGACTACCTGTAACGACTGTCAAAGATGTGCAAATGACAGCCCATACCAACGGCTTAACGTGCTTTCCGAGGCACCCATCACCAGACCAGTGGCGTCCAGTGGTTCCCTACGATAATGAAATACATAAATCAAGATCAAAAATATACTGCTAACATGGTTATAGTGTGATAAACATGATTTCTAATAGAGTACCGGCTTCATTGATTGATGGCGTTCCTGACTATGCTCTTTTGCCAAATACTGGAGTTGAGCTTGTGATATGGTGCTAAAAGAATTTATATTTAGAACGAGAAGACATGTCATCGTTATAGTCTAAAGATCACTAACGTATGATGACACTCCTAGGTTTCAAAGGCCCTTGACAAGAATTAAATACCAGCTCATTAAAAATACTGTGGTTTGTCGGTGTCTAGAACTTACTTCTTACCTAACCTAATAGAAAAGCCAGCAAATCTTTGACTGCCTTTTACAAATTCCATAAGGAAAACACCTTTCCTGCAATGCGTGATTCAACTATATCCGCACCATTTGTTAATCTTATTGCATACTAGCCCCGGCTTCGCACAGATGCAATATGGTTATAAACCTTTCTCTTGAATCACTCTATTTGTTGCTGAAAACTGCATTAAAATCCGTTGCGCAGTTTAAAACATCTAAGCGTACAGACAGTGGTAGCGACTTTGTTTCATACTATAAAAAGATAAAGAAGATTCTGTAATAACTCCTTTTGGGAAAGAACACTGGCTCTTGTAACACACATATATCACCTAGCACAGAAGTCAGGGAGGGACTTCACACAATTTTGTGCAACCACTTTCCTGTGTAATAAAAATTATTGAGTATATTATTTACCAATACAAACTGATCAACAACGCCTGCTTGCGACAAACTCAGCTGTTCATTTAATGAGACATCACTCACGATTCTTCGAGCCAGTCTGACCAGCCTCAAAATTTCACCGGCGACATTTAAGCGAAGGTAAAAGTTTATAAAAAGTTAGCAAACTTGTTTATCGATGTACGGCATTGATACCAGATACAACCAGTACATGATCATATTCCGAGTATTTTTTTTACATGGTTGTATAATATAAACAGTCTTTCAAGTCCCCACAGCTGAGACTTAGCCCACCACCTCTTTGGGAGAGCTTGGGCTGCAATTGACTTCTTCATGCATACAGAGAAAGTCATTAATTTTATTCATCATCAGTATTTCACCCGAAACACGTCCACAGCTGGACATAGCTATGCATGACCAGATTGACTGGTCCCGTGCGTCTCGCAATCATCGGATCCCCAAAACCTTCACCAGTTCATCGGTCCACCTTGTGGGAGGCCTTCCAACGTAACGTCTTCTGGTTCGCGGTCACCACTCCAGATTTTTTTCATACGTAAATATTATTGTAAAAACAGCACAATCCAATCAGTTTCGGTATCAATTATATGAAATGGTTGCTATATTCTTATCGACTAAGTTAACGTTACTCATCCTCGCCTGACCGCTATCTGTTATCTTTGTTATCATCTGTTATCAGCTCTCTGGTAATTACCTGTGGCAAAGAAAAACAAGACTTTAATGCATTTTTTTTTTTATGTAGTCATCTTTGAATCAATTTAGTCGCTCCATGTAAAATACTGGTATTCAGCTGCATCCGGTTAGACTGGAAGCCGACCCCAACGTAGTTGGGAAAAGGCTAGGCAGATGATGATGATCTTTGAATAAAGTAGGTTATTCAAAACAATTGAAACTGGAACCAATTTAATTGCAGAACTGGCTGTATCCGGTTAGACTGGAAGCCGACACCAACATGGTTGGGAAAAGGCTAGGCAGAAGATGATAAGGTTACTTGCTGATGGCTTTCCGTCAGAAGTAAAATAATTATGAAAAATCTTTAGTTTAACTGAGAAAGGTATATTGCTACGCTGCGTTCCAGGTTGCATGTTGAGCATGATAAGGACAACCGATAAATTTTATTTCAAAATTCTTGCAATAAATAAAGCTAAATCAATCACGATCCTTATCAATTGCCTTCTAATCTATCGTGACAGTCCTTCACAGTAATAATCACAGTGCTACTGCTAACACCAATATTTGATCGATTAGTAATTCTATGACGTCACGTTGTAAATATGTACGAGAACGGACCAACAATGCCTTGTTTTATGTACCTGTATAGGGCACACAATGTACACAGTATGGATAAAATCCACAAAAAAACATCAGATTTGGTGAGAGCATTGCTAATTTAATTTATTTAAAGACTTTGGAAGACTAACAGCTAAATACAATAGTGATAAATAACAGTATGATAATCTGACAGCCAAATACACGTTTAGAGCTTGTCCGGTATAAATATACTGTGAAACAAAATATACACACTGCCAAATAATGCCAAAAAAATTAAAAAAATATGCATATAGATGTTCACCTAAAATATGTTAAAAATAATATAATTGCGATAGGTTATTTTTCATGAGAACATGTTAAAATTCAATTATAATAAAGGTTTTTAAAATTAATTAATTTGAGTAACAGAATTTAATGTAAATCCGCTTTTGCAAATCTCGCAATCAAAATTATGTTTGCTGTAAGAAAGCCCAATTCTGGGTTAAGCTCGCCATTGTACTTAAGCTATACTATTGCAATTTGTATGTATATTTTTAATTTGTGTGCCATAAAGAATAAAAAGAATAAGGACTGAATGGCAAGTTACTAGGTCATCCTCAAATACGTCATCAGGTTTAAGTTAAGGTTCAGAGAAATAAAGGTGTCAACCACAAAATTATGAATAAAGACCATGATTTCATAATTAACTTCTTCAGCGTGACGGACTGGCGGTTTACTCATGTCGATTACGCCTTAACATTAAGCAATATTTCGCAGTAACAGTACAGGGTAAAATTATAGATTCTGTAATAGAAAGCCGCTATTCTTCTTTTCCTACCCTTGTCCCACTCTACTTGGGGTCGGCGCAACACGTTTTCTTCTTCTATTCTCCCCTGTGAGACGCCACAACATCATTTACTCCTTTCTCCTTAATATCATTCTTCGCACAATCCATCCATCTTGTCTTTGGCCTGCCTCTACCTCTCCATCCATCAACATCAACCAGTTTTTTTGTAACATGCGTTTCATTTCATCCCTCCTCATAGCCTCTATTACGAATTTACGAGGTAATAAAGAAAAAGAAGTTCAATTGCAAAGCGCTACCGACAATGCTTCATAAACTAAATCTAACCACTACAATTTCGCCATTGTAAATAAAGCACTTGTAATCAACAACAAACAATCAAATCAAGTTATAAACGGTAGCACTTTGTACAGACAATTTAATTCTCTTAACCCTTTCAGAACTCAGCGATTGTTTCGATCGTTCTGGCCATAAAGTAGACCTTTGCCCTTGACACAAAACATGCCAGCATGACAGCTTGAATCTGACATAGCGATTGGTTTTATAAAGCCAATTTTATGTTTATAAATAAAATAAAAAGGGCTTCGATTTGATAAGTGGAGCAACGTGGCATAGTTTTTTTGCCCGAACTGGTTTTTTGCCCTTGAATAGTTTAACGTAGCTTAGCTTCCATCCATGAATTGTAACATGAAGTATTCCATGGAAGTTAAAGAAAACAAAAAGGGTTCGTCCCAAGTCTTATGACCCGAGACGCATCGCAAGCGTTTTGTGAAAACATGGTAGAAACGAAGGTCTAAGGAAAGTATCAATCTAGGTGTGGGTTAGATTTACGTTTAAACGTTATCCGAAGTACCTAAACGTGTTCAATGGCCAATACGTTCCTGCGTAATGACTCCTATTCTATCGTATCGACAAGAACTGTGTGAGGATAGCATAATTATCATCATTAACATCATCATTTCAGCCCGGTATCACTCGGTACAGCCTCTCCTTTCTTCTAGCCCATTTTCCGGTCCCTCATCCAGGTTTTTCCCACGACTTTGACGATGACCTCAACCAAAGGAAGGTTTGGAATAACATATGGCTTGCTTAAAATACTTATTTGGCAGCCAACAAAGTGTCTAGTTCAGGGTGCCAGGGTGAGCAAAACGTAATTTCAAGTATTAAGGTGAAGACTATTTGAATCCTCTCTTTCATCTGAATTTCTCTAGCCTAAAGGTTTACTAACATGGCAGTATGTTATTGTCTATGTCTAACAACTGTTATGCATATCTGTTGCCACGTGTTGTTATAATGTAGATACAACACGCACGCGTGACTTATTTAATAGGTAATGTTAGTTTGTGAACGCATCTTTTTAGCTCATTCTAAATAAGCACGCGGTTCTTGTGAACTTGTCTTCATATTATCTTTAGGTTGGTATGGAACAGCACTTTCAGTTCAAAAAGTTCGCCCAAACCTGACGTCTAAAATCTCTACTGCAACGAAAGGTGTCATACGGAAGGGGAAGGCACATCTAATGTTTGATACATGTTATCTTGGTTTACAGTATTTGGTTTATAAACCGTTTTTTGAGATAAGTTAGTGCACGTGAAGAGCGTCCCCGAGGGGTGCACCCTGGTAACAGCTGGCACTCGGTAACGCAGAAACCAGCTGGCCAATCTTCTCACCACGATGATTCCCTACGGTGCCAGGACCACAACAAGTCACTCGACAAATTCACAGTAAGCACCTATGTCAGCCTTAGAAGCTTTTTAATAGAAATTCGAAAGTTACCTAGTAATTTTAACTGTAATTAATTGTAATAAATGGCTTCTAGCAAATCTTGAATGCCAATGCATCCTGTTCTTACAGCGTTGCATTGCCAATAATTGCCATAGACAATAGACAGAATATTTGTCTTGTGAACTAATTTTAGGTGACACAATAACTTCGAGTTACAAACGACCAATGAAATGAACGTACAGTGAACTCATTCAAAGCATAGTATTCTGAATTTAAATATTTTTAAACTTTTGGAACGAATGTTGACACGCCAGGCGTGTTTAGTTCGATTTTGTTAGGTTTCCTTACCCAAAATATGCCAACGTAACCCTATTACTAAAACTGTCTGTCAGCAGCGAAGAGTCAATTTTTGTAAGAGGTAAACCGGAGTATCTTTAATTTAATTATATTATTTGTGTATAGAATACTGACTGTGCCATTTTTCAAAGGGAAGCCGGTAGGAATCGAGTTCTATGGAACCTTCGCCACTGCTGTCTGTCCGTCTGTCACACGGCTGTATCTTTTGAACCGTAATAGATAGACACTCGAAATTTTACTAAAAAATAAAATAAAGGGGGTCTGCATTCAGGACACGTGCTTTTTTCGGCGTTGTTTGTCCGGAATTCTTCGTGTGCGAGTCCGATTAGCACCTGGCCGATATTTTTGAATTTTGACAAAATAATACAAAAAGTTAAGTTTCATTTCGATGAGAAAGAGACTCATTCCTAATTTATCAAAATATTGTCCTGCCTGCTGAACCTATACACAAATTTAGCTCAGCAACCGTGCTTTAGAGACCATTTATGAGTTTCGTGGGCAGCCGTGAGCGCGTGAGACGTAAAACAATCTCAAGACATACAGGTGGTAAAGTTAAAAATACAACCGAGCTAAAATCTGCAAAGGAAATGAGTCTAACCAACTATTTCCTATCTCACAATAAGCAGGATCATACTCTAAAAATACCACCTTGAGTAAACAGTAATAGAATCCAATACTACAAAATAATGATCTGACCAAAGGTTCCGTCTCGATCTCATTTTTATTGTTATTAATGTATACATATTATGTCTTTTTTTTTTTCATTTTAGTCGTGATTGGTTAGCTAATTATAGCGATGCCGTTTTTATTTGTGAAATTTTTAAATTTTATGTTTCGTAAGTTAGGAATGATTATTGATTAGACTTAGATTTGAGGAGTTTAATTGTGTAGTTGTTTAGTTTAGTTTTCTTTTATATCTAGAACCACTCGTTTTAATTTTAATTTTATATTCTTACTATGTTATCACTGTCTTATTTGTATAAATGCTGGTTAACCAGTAATTGGCGACTGTGTAAGTCCAATATTGTATAACCTTTGCTTGTGATTGTTGTACACAGAAGCTGTTGGTAAACCTTTATTAATAAATAAATAAATAAAAGGTTGGCGAAGAACTGCTCTGGACAGGAATAAATGGAGAGAAGTAGAGGAGGGCTATGTCGCAAGACAGCCTGACCTGGTAGCTGATTAGTTTTAAGTTAATGTTATTAATTAATTGTTTATGTATTAAGAAGGTCAGAGTAAAATAAAGGTTTTTTTTTTTTTTATTGCCGTGTTGACGGCGCATTCGTGTTCCACGCGCGCCTCAAAGAGATGTCAGCAAATAGGGAGGGGCCCGCAAGGGCCGATGCCTGCCAGGGCTGCGGGCTGTTCGAAAGAGATACCGCGGCCCTGGAACACAAAGGGCAAGGAAGGAACATGGATGGGTTTTAGTCAGTACAAGTCTGACACTCCCTTCCGCTCTGCCCAGAGCGGGAGAAGTCATTTGATGATTTCCCATCCGGAAAAAAAAAAAAAAAAATATTTATATGAATACTATAAATGGTACGAATACTAATAAATGTGAAAGTTTGTTTGTTAGTTTGTAACTCAATTACGCAAAAACCTCTGAACAGATTTGGAACTATCTGTGTGCGCATAGTTTATAGCTTGGGATGACCTTGGCTAACACATAGGATACATTTTTTATCCCGGTAAAACGACTGCTGTCGCGCTGGGCAAGTCTCCACGCAATGGATGCCTGAGGAAGTGAGGAAGGACGTCACCACCTAAGTCAGCCCAGAAAGCGGTGGCGGGAAGACCTGGACGTATACTGCGATGGCTGCTTCAAGGTGGCGCACGAAACGATACCGACGATAAGAGGGACGCCTTTGCCCAGCAGTGGAACATGTATAGCAACTAAAAACAAATAAAACGCGAGCCGAAGATAATACCACGGTAATAATATATATGTATAATACACATCTCGCGAATGTTAAGGAGATCGTGAAAATTCCGTTAGTAGAGAAATAGTGGAATAGTAGCCATTCTCATTCATAACACGGCCTTATGAAATAATCATTGTGTACACTTGAGGCTCACGAAATAGGCCTAGCGCTGTTTATAAGTTGAACATCAAAATCGTGAGGAGTTGATGACTTACCTACAGTTTCTGTATTACCTACAGCTAGTGTAAATATTTAAGGATTATGACTAACCTGCCAGGGCTGCGGGACTGTTCGAAAGATAGACCGCGGCCCTGGAACACAAAGGGCAAGGAAGGAACATGGATAGGTTTTAGTCAGTTAAAGTCTGACAGACATTTGATGATTACCCATCCGAAAAAAAAAAGAAGAGGATTATGACTATGAATATTTTAGAAGTATGGACTTCTGAAATATTTTTTTTTACATATTGTTTTCGAAAGAAAGATCAGATAGCAACGCATACGGTCAAAATTTGAAGAGAAAATTTTTCAGTGCAGTCAAAAAAAAAGTGGTGGTTGAAAAAATGTTTATTATTTAATGGAATCGTGCATATTTGAAGAGTCCTGTAATTCTGTTCCCCTTGTGATACGTCACGAATACATTATTATTATTATTTTAAGAATGTTTATAGCTAGTAAATTATGCAGATCACATTATACATATCGCCAGTCTGTGGAATCCACTGCATTTCTGTTCCCTGATCATTATTTAATTTAGGCTACACTATAAGATGAAATTTTATGAGTACTTTAACATGTATTTTTGTTTTATGCTTTGTTGGTTGTCCTTAAATAAATAAATAAATACATTATACCTAATCTGGATCTATTCAGAATTTAAATGAATCGGTTTTTTCTAGGCAAGCGTGCTCCACCCTAGGCCGCACCATCGCTACACATCAGGCGAGTTGCGGTCAAACGCAAGCCTATTTCATCATCATCATCATCATTTCAGCCGAAAGACGTCCACTGCTGGACATAGGCCTCCCCCAAGTGTCGCCACATTGACCGGTCCCGTGCGACTCGCATCCAGCGGATCCCCGCAACCTTCACCAAGTCATCAGTCCACCTAGTGTTGCCACTAGGTGGCCTTCTAACGCAACGTCTTCCGGTTCGCGGTCGCCACTCCAGAACTTTACGGCCTCATCGGCCATCCGTTCTGCGAGCAATGTGCCCTGCCCACTGCCACTTAAGTTTGGCAATTCTTCGGGCTACGTCGGTAACCTTGGTTGAAGGCTATTTAGTATTAAAAAAAAGTCCTAGTTTAATATTATAGTAAAGAACAAAGAGACAAAGAGTCCATCGTTAAGAAATTAAATTATGAAATTCAGCTGTTATAAACGACGTACACAAATTCTAATTAATGTGATTAGTGGGTGTAGTGTTACATTATACAAATTAATAATATCGATCGTTCACTGGCCCCTACACAGAACATCGCCCACACCACACTTGTCTAATGAAACAAGTGAATTTAGTAGCAATGGTTGGTGCTATCAGAAAACTAAACTATTTGTGGTCGGGTGTTTCGTTTTGATTGGTTCCATCTTATTGTTCACGTCTGTGGTCAGCCTTGAACTGCCCTCAAGGCTGAAAGCTGAATCCAAATCCACCATTGAGCTAAATAAAATTGACAACCTAAGTTGAATTTCCGTTATTTTTCCTGCAGCCATTTCATCTTATAATTCACTCGCTGTGTTTTAAAATAAATTAGTTTTTAAAACCTTCCCTGGCTTATGTAGAACTGTGCAAGTTGCAACATATCATCAAAATCGGTTCAGTAGTTTAGGAGTCTCTAGGGTGTGAGGTACAAACTGATAAACAGACGAACTTACTAACAGACATTGATTTTTATTTACATGCCTAGATAGATAGATAAACGACAACTGTATCTCTCTCTGTACTTACAAAATTCAAGTTCAAGCCATTTCTTTCAGTTACTCTTTAAGGTTCGTTAACAACCTCGGGCAATGCGACTTGCGTCAAGGGACGCTTATTGCTTTCACTTGAATACCTAAGCTCGCGATTGTAAACAATTTCATTTATTTCTGTCGCAAGACGCTCGTCGCTTGAGCGTGTACGAGTAGTTCATAGCCGTTAATTGTTTATCTTTATCGACAACACTATAATCTTAATTTCAAATCAAACCAGCGATTACCAACCATCTCTATCTTCTTAACATTGATCATGATCACTCAATAAAAAGCATTATCAATTTTAAATTCAATAAGGTATACAATTTCATGTCCCACAGTGTACCGGGAAATAAGAATCGTGGAATATCAAGCAAAGGAAGGTAAAGTATTGAATAATGTAATAATGCGAGCTCGCGTAGTGTGTGGTGCGCGTAACGTGGTGTCTCACGGTTAGTGGACTAGTGGACTCCTGGGAAATTGTAGATAGATACTGTTGATGACGTAAGTGTCTGTACAACCTTAGGCGACTCGGTGCAAAATGTCTTCTAGGTGCAACTTTAAGGCTTGTCGAAAAAATTGGTCAAAAACTTATTATGTTGAAGGAATAATGAGGTACTAAATTTCAACGAAAACATGAACTATTTATAACGCCTATAAATAGGTGAAACCAAGGTGGCCAGTCAAAGTGGCTGGCCACTTTCTTCGTAGTAATTTTCCCTCTACAGCGAAGTACCAATTATTTGATCTCTGGTACTAAATAGTAACAAATGGGTACAAAAACTTGGTAAACCTCCAAAGCACCTCTTGGTCCAGTCATCCTGACGCACACCACGAACTTTCAGGTTTGTAACTTGCTCCTTTCGCACGAAAACACTTCCTTTCTTCAATTCGTAACAGACAGGAGACTTGAGTGTGCCCCAGCAGTAGGAACATTATGGGCTCCAAAACTTTGATTATTCATCCAAAAGAACTAAAACATCGGGGCAATTGTCTTTCCTTCAAGTTTCAATGCCATAACATCATATTCTTAACGGCTGGAAACCTAGCAACCTTGACAAAAAACCTTCATCTCTGACCACAAAACCCGACATGATGAAGCACCTACAAATTAACATAACATAACATCACGCCTGTAATCCCCGTAGGGTTAGGCAGAGGTGTACCTAATAGTAGGGGGCGAGCCTACAAATTACTCA
The DNA here is from genome assembly GCA_950005105.1 of Lycophotia porphyrea. NCBI lineage: Eukaryota > Metazoa > Arthropoda > Insecta > Lepidoptera > Noctuidae > Lycophotia > Lycophotia porphyrea. Next base: position 8,012,507 of record OX465409.1, read on the forward strand.
AATCCAAATTATAACCCTCTGCGACCTCAACAATACTGTTCCGATCGAAAATGATATCCCTCAGATCCATACAACCAGCAAATCGGCTCAGAATGAAGACATTAAAGCCGCCTTAACCATAATCACGTGAAGATGACAAGCCGACACAATGGAATTATCGTCAGTGGCTGACCCTAGAGGGCGCGGCTGTTGATATGTCAGTGAACTTGAACTGTAACGATTGGGTATTCATTTAGGGAAAACTTTTCTTTTTAAGGATACTTCTGGACGCAAGTACAAGTATTTGTATGCTAATTAATAGCAACCTGTGGCGTCAGTAATTTGTCTACTCAATGACTCAACTGTTTAGACTTCAAAGCAAATATTAAAATAGAATTTTACAGTTTAGCAAAAAAGTATTTAAATTTTTCGATTTTTCGTTTTAATGCCCTAAAAAAAAGCACCTGTGCATTAATTTTACATGTTTAACAATACATGTCGAAAGTAATAGACTTATTCCCAATAAAATGGAACTTAAGCATAACTGGCGAAATTTGGGGTAGTATACCCCTTCAAAGCATACAGGCGTAATTCTATACACATAATGAAATTGTGTAAACAATACATTATATCCAAGCGATTACAGCAATTACGACTTGCTGTCTATCAATAATACATTGTATTTCTCCGAAGATCAGCATCAGATCTTCACCAAATTTAAACAGGACACCGCGAAACAATATTCTTTCAAACAAAGAAAGAATCATCCAAATCGTTTCACAATTAGCTAAGATATCGCTGAACATACACAAACCAACAAATAATCAGACGAAATGATAACCTCCTCCTTTTGGAACTCGGTTAGCAATGAATAGGTTTTTCGGGCGTAAGATAGAAGAATAGTCTTTGGCCTAAAATAGAATAAAAGAATAGAAGTTGTGTCTTGGAATTATTGATTACCCAATTATCGTCAGTGGCCGATCCTAGAGGGCGCGGCAGTTGATATGTCAGTGAACTTGAACTCACACAATTAGGGTGGCGCTCTGTCGACATCCCGGCTCAATGGGTTCCGCATGGCGCCTCTCTAGATGCGATCGATATAGGCGACCCAGACAGTGCAGTTTTACTTTCAATGAGCTTTTCGTGAAATTAGTACGAACCATATATATTTGAAGAGAGGATACCATTATTACGCTCTGTGGTACATTCAACTTTATGAAATAGCGTAATATACATATAATTGAGTGATTTTAAAATCGTCAGGTAATTTTCGTATAGAGGCGAGACCGAGGCTCGCCTAGAAAGACGTGGTGATCTAGAAGCGCATCACAAGAGCTGGTTCGAGGTGGCGCAGAAGAAGAGTACCTGGAAGGATATGGGGGAATCCTTTGCCCAGCGGTGAGACATACAAGGCTATTAAAAACAACTGTTGTATAAAGAGTAAGAGTAAACAACATCATTTCTAATTTGCTATACAAAAACTGTCGAACCGCAATTTTACATAAACTCACGAAAGATTACTCGAGGCATCTTTGCACTAGAATGTTACCGTAATTTTGTAATGAGCAAAAGATTGTATAAGAGAAAGTTAGTCATCATAATATTATGTGTAGAGAACATAATATTATTTTATTGTAACTCGTGCTAAACTATGTTTGTCCTGAACAGGTGTTCTTTCTGTTACCAAGAGGAGATTGAGTACTACTGCTTGGTTGTAGTGTAAATCAGCTCATCTAGAGAGACTATAATGGGTGGAAGGGACACCGACACGAAAACGATTACCACGTAACCACCAGTACATCATTCTGAACCGCCCACAATGAAAATTTTCATCGGTTATTAAAAAAATCAGCTCTTTCATACATTTGACCGTGAAGGTATTGCACTTTTGTAGGAAAAAGCTGAATTGTTTTTAATAACAAAAAATAAAAATTTCTGTGTAAGTACAGGGTGTAAACAGACTCTTCATGAAGCCGTCAACCATGCATTATGTACATCAAACTAAGTAGCTTTACGCAAAAATTAGTGCTGGGAAACGACTTTTTTTTTGGGCTGAAATATCACGTTTCATAGTAGGACTCAATGTAACGCACTCAAAACATTGTGCTGATGAATGGATTGAATAGTAAGGGGGTCCTGGAGGTCTTTAAAGTAAAAACCTTCCATTAAAAACATGTATTTAAAAAAAATACTTGGTAAAAGTTGGAAGTTTGACCCCCAATATCTCCGTAACTAGAAGGTTCCCAGGTATGGTCTAGAAAAAAAACCGCAATGACGGGGAAAACAAGTGCCTTTCGGCTTCGTTAAGAGTCTGTGAACACCCATTTATGTAATTTCGGCTCGGAATGATGTATTGAATACGCGGTAACGGGTAACCGTTTCCGCGTTCGGTGTCCCTTCTTCCCCGTTTAGTATAAATAGGTTCTCCAATTACTTTATTTAATTCTTTAAGTACAGAGGCTGCTACAGCTATACCTTACAATGACGTCAATTGCATTCTGACATGTCCGTTCGTCCTCGGAGATTTTGGCCAAAGTTGGGTATGTACTTTATGTATGCTAGCCACTTGAGAGCACATGAAAGAGCAGCACATCAAAGCTCTCGCCAACCACCATAGAAAACCATCGAATGCGTCTAGATAGCATCATTATCAGACCTACCAGTCAACCTTTTTATCGCATAAGTACATATATGCAGAAGAAAACAAACAGGTACCCCGTTTATTTTTTAGCTATAATATTCTCACAAGTATACTCTACTAAAGGTAGCTGCAAGTTAGCCGCCTATACACTAAACAGCTTGTTCGACAGTACTACTGTCTTCAGTCCCGGAGCCCGGGGGCAAAGACCGGGAATAAATAGACACGGGATATTATTCCACCTTGTTTGGACACTGGCACCGTACGAGATCTACCGTTTCGTTTAGACAGAGATGTTTTAACTGTCGCTTTGCATTTCAGGAGTTTCTGCCGCTAGTTAAGGATTGTTTAAGCCTCTAGGGCCTTTTTTCGAAACTTTTTTTTTTTTTACGCACTGAAATGTTGTATGTAGAAATTATGAAGTCCTGGTCTGCGGAATGGCAAAAAAATTGGAGAATATATCGATGAATGCACACACAAAATAATTTTATTTTAGTACATTCATTTATGCCTTGATGGATACCTCGTTGTGAACGAACGGTCTAAGAGAGTACCTACGTGATCTTTCCCATGGTGAACAGTAAACACAAGCTATAGAATTCATAAATTCATCAAATATTAAAACTTACATTTCTCGTGCCAGTCATAAAAAATGAAATGGTTTTGAGCAAACATACGTCCCGCAATAAAACAAAAATCGATCCCAGTTTCCCACGAATGCATGAGGCGCAGGATTACCACATGGCACGCAATAATCAATCTTATTACTGCGTCATAGGTCTTAAAATAAGCACACGTATATACTAGCGTAAATCCGAAACAATGAACGCTTACAACGAAACCTATTTTGAGAGTACCATACACGTAGACCCCTTGAACTTCGACATTGCAATTTAACACAGAATCTTATTAGACTGGCCACTATAATAAGACCTTTTCAAAACTTTACCGAGTTCTGCATAATTTGTGCACGTTTTTTAGTCTGTGGACTTTAAGCCGCGCGCAATAAAGGTTTATTCTGCAAAAATATGAAACGTCAAACGCAGCGATATTTTTGTTTGGAACAAATTACGTTCGGTTTCCCCTGAGTAATACGCTATTCTGTGCGCCTATAACAGAGGGTGTTTAGTAATAAATCAATCCTACCGCACTAAACTAATGTATTTGGCGTACGTTTCATTTTGTCCGACGTGTTTTCATTAGGTTTTGAGAGGATGGGAATGGTCATAATAACCTTTTGTTTCGAGCAATAAAACACAATCATTCATTATAAATTCTGGCATTTGAATAGGATAATAAAGCACACTGACTTACATAATGTTATGTACATATTTACATTGAACAATGGTAAACATTATTTCCCATACTTCTACTTTTCTTTTCCAATAGTTCTACTTTTTACAAGGAAAATCGATCTGGCATGTCATATCGATTAAGAATAAGGTAATAGAGAGTAGAGAAACGATTCAGATTTACTAGCAAAAAGAAGTATTTAAGCTTGCTCAAGTTTCCGGGAACGATTAAACCGCCCCTATCTATCCCACCCTGAACGGAGGTGTTATAAGTATCGACTAAGGGTAAGCCGACGCTGGTAGCTATGAGGGATTAAAGCAAGGGTCAGACCAGCAGTTGCTCTTACTAATACAAAATAATACTTGTTTTTTTCCCATAACAAACAAATCTGTTAATAAGCCATAATGTCCACAACACAAGAAAGTTTTATAGTTATCATAATTGCCAGCAATTACGTTTTATCGGTCATTCTGTCCTTTCCTCATTTCCTTGACAAAGTTAGCAAGCAATGTCAACAAATAGGCAACTACTTAACACATGAGTTCCATACAATCTCTGGAACGTGTGACGGCAACATTACTGGCCGTAAAGTCGTAAGACTCGTAAAATTATGCTTACAAACTGGCGAGGGTGGCGCGGCTATCGACCCGACCTATCCCAATCTACAGACACGCCCGGCCAAGGGCCAAGACAAAGGAAATGCAAAACAAAAATAGGAAGCCACATATGGAGATGAAAATGGAAATTGTTTGTGGTAATGCTGCATTTTTTCTTTTTTCCGTCGCAAGTCTTTTGCAGCCAGTGACGGATTTCGGTTTTAGGTACGCATTGTATACATATTTTCGAATTTTAAAACTGTTTTTAATCGAACTATGAAGCCTTAACTTTGCTGAAAGATCTGCAGAAATCTTTTGTAAAGGTAAATCCATATTGCAAACACCACACTATTATTTACATTTACAAATGGACGTAAACTTACACGACGTACACATTATTTAAATCGTGTTTCCGTGGTAATTGATAAACTGTGGTTAAACACGTGGGACAGGAAACCAGAACATGTATATAGAATATTAAGCATTTCTTTACTTCATATTAATGCCTAATATGAATTATGATAATAAACAGTACCATCCTAAAAAAAAATGATACACTATAAAAAACCGATGTGTCACGAAATCGTGTTTAAATAACTCCAAAAATGGCGGAGCATCTCAAGAAGGCGCAACAAGATAACTGTAAAGCAAGTTTTACAAAACGTTCAAGTCTGACCGTTGAACTTTGAAACAAAATGAAAGGAACTCGAAACATTCGCTAAATGCATATCACAATGCAGTTTTAATCAGAAACGTCTCGGCTGTAATAAACGCATGTTTTATTTGTCCCGCCGTCGCCGCATAATTCAAATTTATCTGAGGCGGCAAGATAATAACTCAAGTTAAAAAAAAGGTTTCGCCGTCAAGTACGACATCTTTTTCACAGAATTCTTTAAATGCTCTTCGTGTGCCAGAACGCGAACTAAATTTTTCAGATAGGTACACAAACGTGCAATATGAAGCCGTGAGTTATAACTTATAAGCGCATAACATTTATTTACAGCAAATTATTAGTAATAAAATGGTGTCTGGGCTTTGACAGCATGCTCGCTATGTTTCGGAGTGAATTTATTTTTCAATTTTAATTCAGACATTTACGTTTGCGACTCGCAGTAAAATTTTAATTTAAATAAATAATACAAACTAAATAAATAATAAATAAATAATAAAAACTTTACCGTTATTCGAATTATAATTCTCAATTCTTTAAACAAGCTGTCAATTCATATGGTTTCAAGATGATTAATTATAATTATCATTTTATTTAGTCTCATTGAGCGAAAGCGAACCTATTTTTAGCCTAGGAAGGCAGAAAACAAGAATTTACCAAATTATTATTTTCTTAGGAATGTTCATAAACTTCTGTTACTCCACACATAAAGTCAAACATTTCACAATTTCACCAAACGAACATAAACAAATTTCGCCAAACATGTGGCAGCCTGGCAACCCTGGTCCTTATCTCTCCACACCCCAGATAATAAAACGACGGCCTTATTTCACTGCAGTCCCGTTTCCCTGTCCCGTTCTGTTTCCGTGTTATCAACAAACCCGCATTGGGAAGACATTTTACTATTCCCAGACATTGGACATCAATTTTGTGAGATAAAGGCTGGTCACAGTAAAAAACACTGATAGCGACTAAATTACATGTGTCGGTGAAACGATAAATGCGTTTTATTTCATACTTGTATTGTATTGTTGTTTATAAGATCCGCTTATTGTTCCAGGCGTGCTTCCTTTATTAATGTTAAATTATGGGTAGGTAGGGTTGCTACCGGACAAAATAAACTAAATACAACCTGACAGCAGTTTAAAAAAATCTTGATAAATAGGAACGCGAAGCTAGATACCAGACTCCTAAAAAATAAAAAACTGTCTAAATTAGTCTAAACCTTGGCCTTCCGCCAAGGTTAGCGAAATCTTTACTTTCGACGTTTCCTCAAGCAATTTTATATTGACCCTAGAACTACCCTCCTGTTCTCTTTGCATAGACCGGGATGCAACTGCGGGGAGGCCATTTTATGCCGGTCCGTTAATATATAAAACGTATGAGAATCGCCTCCCCGTCTAGACGTACGTCTGCGTTGCCGCGCATGCGTACTGCAATAAACCATTTTGTTTACATTATAATGAAATTTGATGCATAGTCAATTGAACAATAAAGATCAAAGTCAGCACGTTTCAATGAGAATATGTTTAGAATTGATAATAACCTATTTATGTTCACTCTTCGATTAAATTATTACGACTTAAATAGGTACATTGGTATTGCACTTTTACCGCCTACCGCTAAATGGCTGATTGAATTTAAACAAATGGGTAATAAATACCGAGCTTAAATTGGTCTTAGTGTTCAAAATCATTGATGGGCAATCATTTTGTGAACCTAACAAAGCCAATGTGTTGTTAAAATGAATGGTTTTGAGATTAAACCGTTTCCAGTTAAACGACTGACGTCGGCGCTACCCAGTTATTTGGGGATCCAATATGGCGCAGTGGCGTTTATAAAAGCATTACCTATTGATTGATTGGCCTAAATCGTCCTAATAACTGTTTTACACGATCAAATTTTATTAATCCAAAGATTAACCTTACTCCGAAGAACCATTATAGACATATTTTTGGAGAATAACCCACCCGTCAAATGACAGGTCATAGTTCCTTTCTTTATTTAAATTTTAGGGTCCGGAATGGTTCTATTAGCGCCTGAATGTCATTGTTAGGGGCGCTGTTGGAAAATATTTGTGAAATTGTCAGTGGAAATTGTATAAAAAACAAAATGCCGGTGTTAGTTCCGAACTTCCGACTATGTCCATACGTCGAAAGAACCAGAACAATCTCTAAAAGTTACTTACTACTGTAAAAAGTCACAAAAGTTAGTAGTCCCACTTCCACACATCCTGCAATGAATACAACTGTCACTTACACAAGTTACCCATGTCTCGTTGGCGCGAAATCCTGCAATAAGCGCTAAGTAAAGCGTGGCAATGGTAAGTACTTCAGCACCAATTTGACGTCATAGCGTGCGAACGAGAAATTATGCCTGTCATCAATTTTAAAAAAAAACAACCACAGGCAATGTTGGGCCACGAGTTGACAAGAAAGGACGTTTGAATTGTCACTACATTTTGCTTTGCTTATTTAAAATCGATAGCTAGTACTTCGTCGTCAGAATGATTACATTTTTTTCTCTCTTCTGAAATATTAAATGGTGTATCAAAAATTTCGTAATCGTGTATTGTTGAAAAAGTCACGATAGGATTTAAAAAAAACCGGCCAAGTGCAAGTCGGACTCGCGCACGAAGGGTTCCGTACCATTATATATAAAAACGGCAAAAAAAAAAAAACATGTCTTTTGTATGGGAGCCCCCCCTTAAATATTTATTTTATTTTAATTATTTATTTTTAAAGGGAATATATAACTAAATATTCTGTGAGTATTTCAAACGTCTACCTGTCGCCAAAAATCACTTTTGTTGTATGGAGCCCCGTTAAATATTTATTTTATTCTGTTTTCAGTATTTGTTGTTATAGCGGCAACAGAAATACATCTGTGAAAATTTCAACTGTCTCGGTTCATGCATGAGATACGTCTGGTGACAGACGGACAGACAGACGCCGGACAGCGGAGTCTTAGTAATAGGGTCCCGTTTTACCCTTTGGGTACGGAACCCTAAAAAGAGGAGAAATTAAGCATTTTGAAGGAAAATAGAGTTCACCTGTTGATCAGTTTCAGTCTCACTATACTACACTGAGTGTGAGCGTTTTTGTGTATGAAAAGATTTCAAAGAGCTGTGATTTTGTGATGATAAATAAGAATAAAAGTGAGTCTTCACGTACGTTTAAAATCTTAACATTTTTTCGCCTGTCGTGTGCCACAAATAACTACGTTTCGTTATATAATAACTCCATAACTTATCGAATTTAATATAAAACCACAACATTTCTGACAACAACTCACGACTCTCGCAATCCGCTTACTTAATACCCCTACACTGGTGTCACGGTACAATGCACCAGTAACAACATCACCAACATAAATGCAGCTTTAATTAGATGGCATAAAGTTTAAATTCAAGTGAGCAGCTAGTACAGTAGGATCGTTGTCCAGTACTTCGTACTTTGGATGATCGGTGGCGCACACCAATGCGATTACACAGTCAATCGAACGTGTAAAATAAAGCTTAGATAACCAGCAACTGTGGCTGAATGTTCGTTCAAAATAAAGCTTAGGTAGGCCGGCCGCACTGTGCGAAAGTAGCGTTCGAAAAAAAAAACAAAACGTATCGGTTATGTCTAGTGGTGATTTTATTTTACACCAAATAACTGCAAAAATCATGGCTATCATGTTGTGTTAGTTTTAAAGACTCAGCAAATAATATAGTCCCATTTTGTTTTCATTAAGACTTCGTTCCTTTTTATTCAGCTTAAAAAGTTTGAAATAAAATCAGTGGAGTTAATAATTACATAGAGACAAAACATTACACTACACTTTAATAACTACTCAATCCTCTTAATACAGTAATCATTAAACGTTTAATTAACAAAATAATTGCACTGCGTACATCCTGGCAGGAAAACTTGTAAGTAATGGGGGCCTACCATCACCTCTCATTGCAGTATTATTTTAATTTTACTTCAGTGAGAGAAAGAGATGGGGCTAGATGTCTTGTATAGGTCCATCTCTTTCCCATACTACTGCTATTAGAGGTGCTGGTACTGGCCCCGGGGACACAGTAGTAATCTTGCAATTATTATGAAACACTTACACACCGGTTCGAAATCGCAGCAATTTATTTAAACGCGTGTTACAGTCAACGAAAGTGAGTACCAGAAGCAATAAATTTAAATAATTTCCTCGAGATATATCGCTTATTTAATGGGTTTAAACTTAATGATATACTTGAACTTAAGCTATATAAATGAATTAACTATAAAAAAGAAACTAATAATAATAGATCGATTATTTTAAGTGGTTCCCTCTACGATCTGGAAATTAAGCAGTAAAAAAATTTACCTAGGTATCCTTTAAAGTTCAGAAATCATTGGAAAGTAAAATTTCTGCCGTCTGCCTGTTGTGGACTTGTGGGCTATGCGCTGACGGTCAGACGCCAAGCAAAAAAAAATATTGATAGACTTCGTCGACAATTGGACACAGCTGGTCCTTGCATCTTGTTTAATCCTGTAGGATAAACTCGAATAATCGGAGCTAATCATATTATAAAGTTTTCTGTATGACACATTTAACAGTTAAAAGAAAGTCGTAACTCTCTCACTTCCCTCACACTGATGTAACAATTCCAATCACAAATCGCCAATACAACTCATTAGGCACATTGATTTTGTCACCGCCCTGACGAAACACAGCCTACTACATAACAGTGCAAAAATAGGTCTATTCTGCAATTAATACCAAGGGTCTACAATTACTTTAGTGTGGGAAAGAGACGGAGCTATACAGGACGTCTAGCTCCGTCTCTTTCTCGCACAGAAGTGACACTGGTCTAGGAGGTGGTGGGTATAGGCTATGATTACCAAACGTAGGTCGACTGTGTGACCTATCATTATGCTAATGTAAGGCTGTGACACGTGGAGAGGTTCTTCGGATTCTGTTCTTTGTTTCGTTCATGTAAATTGACATTTAGCATGTGTAATGATTCCATATAACGTCTATTACGCCAAATGTGTTGTTTTTACTAAACCTATCCATTTAGATTTCGATTTGAGTCTTCTAATCCAATATTGTTTCGTTTGAATCCATAATTAGCGGTATTAAGGATCTGTATACCCAAATTGTGGAACGTGAATAAATTAATATGAATACGAAAGATCTCTTTCCGAACCTCTTTTTTTTTGCACTAAAGCGTGCTTGAAGCTTAGTAGTCGTGTTTTTTTGTAGCAAAGACCAAAAGCCGTTACAAGCAGAAAAAATATAACGTATAAAGCAAACCTGTTCTTGATTACGTTACTAACTAAACGTAATCTTTCTTAAAAGCAGTTAAGTTAAACGCAAACGTAATTAATTACGTTACGTTAAGAGTTAAATACGCTACTATTAGTAAAGCGATCAGTAATATTAATTTTCTACTATGTTCTATGTCGTGTCAGTACTACTCGTATGTATCCGCGTCATCAGTCATAGTCGTTCGTAAGGCAGGCCCCACACTAGAGTAGCAAACAGAAAAGGTTTTAGGATACTTAGGGTCTAAAAGGACCCCTTCACGAAGCCATCAAACAAGCATTCTATACAACAAACTAAGTAACACTGCGCAAAAAATATTTACTGGAAAGCGACTTATTATTTTTATTTAGAAAAATACGGTTTTCAAGTTCAAAGTGTGGAGATGCAAATAGCGCACAGTAATTAGTAGTTTTGCGTGAATGTGTCGCATATTTTTACCCCCTACACGTTCTTGTTGTGCTTTTTTTATATAGTTGCGCAAATATACAAGTTTTCTTCTTTTCAGTGTTAGCTGTACGCTAGCTCAATGCTGCTCGGGTGTGCGATCTGCCTAAAGCTGCGCAAACGCACCTCTGCCTCCTGACGATTAACTTGATACGCCGCGCGCCGGTTGCGACACATGGCATACAACACTCGATTTACTCCGTCCAATGTTGGCACAAATGTGTAGGACTACTTTGAAGATTGGTACTTACTAATATTGTAAAACATTGGTGTCATTTGCATTTAAGAACCATTTCATTTTGGGTAAACTTAACTTACTTAGATGCGGCAGTTGCAAGAGGTGTCCAAAAACAGGCCCTATGTCACTTTAAAACTATTTTAATCGCCACAGAAATCGTAGCTAAGAATTTAAGAAACGATGCATGGACTGTGTCAACGAAGATTATGGTTAGAAAGGAGGTACCTAAGTTCTGAGATGACGAGTAATAGAGAAGTATGGAGGATGGACGGGAAAGACATACAGCGCCAACCCCAAATAAATTGAGACAAGGACGGGAAAATGATGATGATCGTAACTAATCGGTCATCCATCATATCATCAAATTCTTTTGCTCTTTTATCTTCGCAATTCATTTTGTTCGACGCAGCACGTCGTCTACCAAACATCTCTATTCACCTTCATATCGTTATTCAAGAGTTCAGGATCAATCAAAAAGGAGTTCGGTCACGTTGAATACACAATTTTTTTCTTTAACAAACATTGGGTCCAAGGTTTGCAATCAACTTTGGTATTGCAATCTGAAACTCGGTCGGCTGCAGGAAACCGCTGGCGCCGGCGGTCTTAGCCATCGATATGAATGATGCGTTTCATCTTCATATTCATTATTGACCTCCTTTATCGTGTGCCTTCAGGTGTTTGGTTAATTTCAAATTTTATATATCTCCCCACTTAAAATTATTTATTGCTTGTTTAGTCCTACTGGTGTATAGTAGACGTCCTTGCAAAACTGTTGTATTTTCTTACCCTGTGGCGCCCAGGCCCAGAAGGAACCCCTTTGGCTATTAAGTTTTCTTTTTTGAGCTTAAAGTGTGTTTTACCCACCTCCCTCCTTACCTCTTATACATATTATTACGAAAATCACAATACGTAGCATAATTCCAAGTTCCAAATAAAACTTGTAACTTTGAAAAGTATTTTATTATTTTTATTTCAAAGTATTGAAGCTTTGGCAATCCTGTCTTTTTAAGGTAACTTGTTCAGAACAATCTTAGCTCCTTACGCAATCCTACTAACTACTGACAAATACAAAATATTAATCATAAATATAATTTTATTATTACAAACAAAGCTTACAACCGGTTACTCAAACAATGTTTATAAACAGAACAAAGTTAGACTTCCATTTCGCAGCGTTCGATCGTTCCGATTCGCTTTGTGCTACCTCCAGACAGTTGATTAAACAAATTGTATAGATTTGATAGAGAGCACAGTATACGGGATACAGACGCTCTCCACCTTGTCTAGACTTCAAAGACGTAGCCCTTCATATTCAAACACTAAGTGCACTCAACAACGCGCGTCGATTTCCGCTTAGTGTTTCAAGATGGAAACTTAATCATTAACTTTTGTTTATGGTAATGAGTATGCAGATTAAAGAGTTTCCCTCTTAGTTGCTTTATTATCTATGCCTTTGTTTTTTTTTCTTAATTTTTTTTATGGCTAGGCTGCAGCTTCGATAAGGTCCAAATAAACTCGACTAAAACGTGATTTTGTCGAAAATATTGTTTTAAACGTATGAAGCTTTCGCAATTGTTTATAATGTTACTGTCGCAATACTCAGCCACCAAAATCTGAGGTACGGGCACAATAGATTGCACAAGTAAGTGACTAATGATTGCAGACAATGCATTTGGTACTAGCTCAATATTTGCGGGAGTATTGATTCACCAACACGAATCGCGTGACACTCCTTAGGACCTACTTGACATTCTTAAAGATGTGTTGCTGGTATTTTAATTGATCATTGTGCGGTTTATATTGTTGTAGCTTTATTTTAATAGGGCCTACAAGCAAAAAAGAAAACCTTGAAAGGTTCGTTCAGGAAAATTACAACAATATACCTATGCCTATATGGTATGAGGTGACGAACTGGAAAACACAGTCATAGAATAAACACTCCATATCTACACTTATCTTTCTGATCATCATCTTCGGCGTCACACGTTTTTTCTTCCCTACAACAATCCATCCATCTTTTCTGTTCACTAATGAGACGTTTTACAAGACCCTTAAACTTCCTATTACAAGAAGTGGCAGTAACCCTGGAGTATATTTTGACGGAGTCTATTTGTACAACGTGAATTTGTCTGCAGTATCTGCCTATCTGGCTTATGTTTCCGTGGTTTCTGCAGAAGCTTTGTATAAATATCAAACATTGCTCGATACTTTATGCCTCTTCTTAATAATATTTACTTTTCTTACATAGGTATAAACTCTCGCCTTTTTCCCATAGGGGTAGTCAGAAATCACAGAACGCCAACGCTACGATCCCCTCACATACTCCTTCCGCCTCTTCCACGGTCATACATCTGGTCATACACGGTTATTTACTAAAGAAAAAGGAACGTGCTTAGAATTGTATTAAAACCGTTTATTTTCGTCACGTCATTGTTTATTTGAAGCGGCATTCACTGATAAACGATAGAGACACGTGTTTTCAATATTGCTTCATTGATGAAACTCGAAACACCTGGTTATTGAGTTTCTATTACACCTAGACTGCACTTCAAAGATTCTTGAGTTTCTATGCTTGTATGTGTTGTTTTTATTTTTCTGGTCCATCACTTCGTCACTTCCACGGCGTCATCGGTGGCAGCATGATGATAATCAGCTACTGGGTCATCTGTGGCCCAGCAGTAGGATGTGTCCTGGTAATGAGTGATGGTTGGAGGAGGCCTGATTCCTCTCTGTGAAAAGGAGTTGGCGGCAATCTTCCACACGTGCCCAGCGCAGGTTATAGATGAAACAGGTCATCTTTTTTTTGTTTTTTTCTATAGGACATTTTTTCCTTTAGCTTTAGTGCAAAACAGGTGGCAGCGCAGAGGTGAGTGGTGATTTGACTGCAGTTTTCAGGTCACAGAGGAGAAGAAAGAGGGTGATTCTGCAATGCAGTTCCACATCCGCATCCCGTAGCCACTTCAACGAGGTATCCGTACTTAATTGGTACTAATTTCTACAAATAGCAATTAGGTACTTTTGAGCATTAATTAATTATAGATATGTCTAATGCGCTCCATTTGGAAAATGATCAACACAGAAATAGAGTGTTCACTTTCCGATATTATTACCTACGTATCTGGGAGCACAGAGTGCCCTCGCCAATTCGAGCAAATATAAAATACAAAGGCCTTGCCGTATCATCCTTTTCACGAAGCCATTCAGGACATTTCCGACCCCCCTGTATCTCTTTTCTTTAAGACCAACGTAGTTGAAAATCAATTGTAATAAATAAATAATCAAGCCCATTGCTAGGTCGAATGCCACAGTGTTATGCCTATTTTAAAGCTCGATCGTGTTTCTCAATCGTGCCAACATTTTTGTATCAGCAATCTTTGTGTCACCATTTAATTGAATATTGCTAAGTTCATCGCCTGATATTTCGGTTCTCATGTTGTTTTTATACAAGCAATTGTTTCGATTGAGAAACAATAGTGTTTGCAAAATGACAACACAACAAAATAGAGAAAGGGATAAGAAATTACGCGCTGCTGACATAAGACTGCAATGTAATCGTGATTGAGCACAAATACATGACAAAGTTCATAAATAAACATCATTTTGAATCTTACTTTGGAACAGCCGTTCGAAATGTAGTCGAAATAAAATCGTCGGCTCATTTGATATCAAACCTTCATCGTATAAAAGGCGCCAACTGTCGAATTTCAAATTAATCGAACATCCGGCGTAACGGCTGCGTTCTGAGGAAGCGCACGCCATTAATTCAGTCGTACAATGGCGGCACTGATTCCCTCCATCTTGAAAATAATGTGACACAATGAGTTGATTAATCTGTTTTGTTTGAAAGCTATCTCTGTTTCTTTGTAATAAACAGGTAGCGTTATTAAAGTCTATTTAGGTGGTTTTTTAAGGATTCCTTAAACAAAGGGTCGTTGTGTGTCTGTCAGTCACAGGGCTGTATTTTTTGCACTGTAATAGGTAGACACTTCACAGAGTATGTTTTAATATGGCCGCTATAACAACAAATAATAAGAAATAAATATTGTTAAAAATGAAGGGAAAATTTAAACTTTTAAGAAACTTGTTTATACACCGTTTAAAAAATATACGTATACATACGTACATAGTTGTAAAAATTGTACGGTGGCACTAGGCCGGTTTTTTATCAGTTGAGTTTACATTCTTGTATGAGATAAACGCTCATTATGTTTGCTTACATGTGCTGTTACTTAATAACTCATTAATGTACATACTACATAATTGTACATATTTTTCCGAGTATAATGGCTACTTTGAAGTATCGTCGGTGAACCGTAGTGCATCTTGCGTGTCTAGTGACTCATCTAGGGTTGCTAGACCAAGTTTTAAATTTTCCCCATATTTTTTTTTTCCCATAAATATTACGATGGAAGAAAAGATGATTAATTAAGATGGAGAGGAAGACCAAAGACACGATGGATGAATAGTGTGAGGATTGATATGAAAGATAAAGGAGTAAATGATACCGTGACGGTTGACGGAGGAGAATGGAAGAAAAAACTGGCCAAAGGCGAGTCGGACTCTTGTACGAAGTTACGAGTTTCTTGTATGGCCCCCTTTAATTATTAAAAAAATTATATTTTTATTATTTGTTGTTATAGCGGCAACTGAAATACATCATCTGTGAAAATTTCAACTACATAGCTATCACGGTTCATGACATACAGCCTGGTGAGAGACTGACAGACAGACAGACAGACGGACAATGGTGTCTTAATAATAGGGTCCCGTTTTACCCTTTGGATACGGAACCCTAAAAACGTGTTGCGCCGACCCCAAGGAACATGGGACAAGGGCAGGAAGATGATTGGAGGCGATAGTCCTCGCGCGCCTACACGAGTGGCGCGTGGAGGCACTACGCCGGGGGAAAACTCCGCTGCCGCGGCAAATTGTCCCGCAGCGAACAGACTTCCGGCGCGATCTCATGGCGACATAGAGAGAGCGACTATCGCAACTCCGTGCAGGGCACGCCACAATAGTGGCGATAAGTCCCCTCTTTGAGGAGTGGCTGGAGAGGTGCCACGGCACCCTCACCTTCCGCCTGACGCAGGTCCTCACCGGACACGGTTGTCTCGGGAGGTTCCTGCACCGAATCGGGCGGGAGGAAACGCCCGGGTGTTACCACTGCGTGGATCGCCAAGAGGACACGGTGGAGGTCTGCCCCGCTTGGGCGGAGCACCGCCGTGTCCTCGTAGCGGCAATCGGCGGCGGCGACCTATCGCGACCGGCCCTGGTCCAAGCCATGGTCCGGAGCGAGAGGGAATGGGACGCCGTCACCTACTTCTGCGTCATGCTAGCGAAGGAGGTGGCGGAGCATGAGAGGGAGAGAACCTCTCGTCCCAGCCGCCGCGGGAGACGCCTCGGGCGTCGGGGGTCACGTGGAGGCTTCCGGCCACTGTAGACGCGGATCTGTGGACGGTGAGTAATGGGCTAGCTCGCCGTCCGTCCGTCTTTTGACGACAGGCCGTGTAGACGGCGCGTTCGTGTTCCACGCGCGCCTCAAAGAGATGTCAGTAAACAGGTAGGGGCCCGCAAAGGCCGATGCCTGCCAGGGCTGCGGGCTGTTCGAAAGAGATACCGCGGCCCTGGAACACAAAGGGCAAGGAAGGAACATGTATGGGTTTTAGTCAGTACAAGTCTGACACTCCCTTCCGCTCTGCCCAGAGCGGGAGAAGTCATTTTGAGATTTCCCATCCGTAAAAAAAAAAAGGGCAGGAAGATGATGATGATGAAATATTACGATGTAAGTACCTATGAAACGCTCGACACTTTCAATTTCTCCAAAAGTTTTATGTCCCCAAAACTTCCCCTAGAACTTTTTTAACCCTTTAAATGGGAAAAAGCCCAATCTACCGACACTGGACTCGATTCAATGTGGCCTTCTTCACGATAGTATCTATATACCTACATAGTTACTATCTAATATCTACTAGTTCAAGGCACTAGGCAATGCCAAAGAAATAGTGTTAAGCAATTTTTTCTATGGCTCTAAGTACCTAAGTGCTGTGAGAAGCTGATGCATGCTTTGACTAACAATAGGACACACCAAAATTAATGCCTAAATACTTTTGCACTGTTGGTATTCCAGCGGCGAGATAGGCAGGTGACACAGTTGCTATTGGGTGCAAAGCTTGGATGAGGCTGGCACAAGAACGTGAATATTTTCACATGAAAAGAGAGGCCTATAACCACGGCTATACCCAGCAGCAGAGATGTTATGGAGCTCCGTAAACGTAACCAAAACTATCGGATATCCGAAAAAGGTGTGTGTGTAGTTATGTACACGCGTTAGAAGTTATACTTTTTTGGCGTCTGAAGAAAATTTTTAAAAAACAAAACTGCAGTAAATATCGAAAAAAAATGTTAAAATCAATCATAAGAGCATAGGTATACAGTAAGTACTGTATATTCAGTTTCCTTACTTATAAGTTAAGTTAGTCATTTAAAGAAATATATATTATTAATTCTATTCTGCAGCCAACTTCATCATGTCGTTTTTTTGGGACATCGTGCGCGCGCAGGTCATGAATTCACTCTCATCCAAACGCGCCAAAAGAAGTATAACTTCAATAAAAATATATCCGTAACCGTAACCGTATCCGTTTCACAAGTTTCGTATAAGGGTAGAGTTTAAATAAAACGACATGTTTCGACAGGTTTTTGTTTCACCGCTCGTGCGTCACGTGAATCTTGCAGTTTGTTTGTTATTTCTAGTCATTACATAACCTCTTTCGTAACTAGTTAGTTTTTTATTATATCCGTAACCGAAACTATCCGAAACTAACGCATAATTAGAAATAATTCCATATCCGTAACCGTATCCGAAACCGATATAATTTTATTCCTATATCTATATCCGTATCCAGATCCGATAAATCATATCCATAACATCTCTGCCCAGCAGTGGATAAATTCAAGCTGTGGATCAGTGGCGAAGGTTCCATACAACTCAATTCTTACCGACTTTCCTTTGAAAACAGGCACAGTCAGTATTCTTTAGACAAATTAATAATAGGTATAATCACATGAAAGACATGTACTCCGTCTTACCTCTTACAAAAATTTACCCTTTGCTACTGCTGTGGATGATGATGGTATTCCAATTCTCAGTGATGACTGTGATAAGCTTGATACATTCCACTTGAGAGGGAATGGGACGCCGTCACCTCTGGCTGCGAAGCAGTCATGCTAGCGAAGGAGGTGGCGGAGCGTGGGTGGGGGAAAACCTCTCGTCCCAGCGGCCGCGGGAGACGCCCCGGGCGTCGGGGGTCACGTGGTGGCTTCCGGCCACCGTAGACGCGGACCTGTGGACGGTGAGTAATGGGCTAGCTCGCCGTCCGTCCGTCTTTTGACAACAGGCCGTGTTGACGGCGCGTTCATGTTCCACGCTGAGCATCATGTTCTGGGTTTCCAAAGTCGACCAAGAGTATTATTAGTTTTTTTCCATCAGGAATTTCTTAGTAGCAGCCAAAGAGTTTGAACTCGTTCCCGGTTGATGGCAATAGGCTCGTCCCGTATTACAAAACACTTAAATATAACTGGTGAAATGGAAACTGGCGAATGGTGACTGGTGAATGAAATATTATATTGGAGGGGTGTACTATAAGTGTTGATGGCGCGTTCGAGTTCCACGCGCGCCTCAAAGAGATGAGGGAGGGGCCCGCAAGGGCCGATGCCTGCCAGGGCTGCGGGACTGTTCGAAAGAGATACCGCGGCCCTGGAACACAAAGGGCAAGGAAGGAACATGGACGGGTTTTAGTCAGTACAAGTCTGACACTCCCTTCCGCTCTGCCCAGAGCGGGAGAAATAATTCGATGATATACCATCCGAAAAAAAACAATACACTCCACTTCACTTCTATTTAAAGCATTCATTTTAGTGGTCGTTTAGTGATCGTGAAACCCGTGAGAGACAAGTTGGTTCAGTCTTATCATAAGATAGGTACACAACTGCGAACTTGTAGACTGTACCTATACAGTTTACAACCAGTTAGATAAAGTTAAAACGACGGAGGTAAAAATGTTTCACTCTGTCTGTTCTTCATTGGAAAAGCAAAACTAAAGTTCAACGGTTGGACTGATAGACGGACGATCAAGAGGTGGCGAGTTCGATTCTCACGAGTCTCACACGTTAACTACACACTTTTTAGCAAATTGCGAAAATATTATAATTGTAGTGTTGCTTTACTCTTATTTACGAACGATCGGTACTACGGTAGTGTTCTTGTAGATCGCGAATGGGCAAATGTAAGGTAGGAAGGAGGACCCGACTATGTGGAGTGACGATCTCCGCTGGGTGGCTGGTAGCAGCAGGATGAGAGTGCAATTGGAAAGGCCTATTTCCAGCAATGGAGTGCTGTAGGCTGATAATAATGATGTTGATGAATGACTATGTTAGTTCGGTTCCTAAAGCCGACTCATCATCATCATCTGCGAGTCTTTTCACAACTATGTTGAAGTCGGCTTCTAGTCTAACCCCTTGCAGATTTTACATGGAGTGACTGCCTATCTGACCTCCACAAAATGAAGATGGGATTGGATTTTTCCTACACGAGACCTGCTCGTATGTAATAAATAATACTTGCCTATAATATTGTTAAACCTATTATTATCACGTTTGTTATTAATAGCCCAATTCGAAATGAAACACGCGATCCCAAATAAGTGTTATTAGACGAAAAAAAACAATTTAGGTACATTTTCAATTCAGATCAAATCACGAATGTACAGTCACCATCAGCAGGAACTTAAATTTTTGAAGCTCTTTTCGTCACTTGCATCGTGAACGGAAATTATTTCACGGGACCGTAGATACCTACTACCGGGATCAAAAGTATCTTATGCCTTATCCCTGATCATGTTCTACCTGTATACCAAAGTTTATCGAAGTCCGTTCAGCCGTTTAGACGTGAAAAATAAGGTACCTACCTAACACAAGAATTATTTTCGGATTTGCAAAATTCGTATCCATACCTACCTACGTACACCAAGTATGGATTTATTTCTAGTAATACCTATGTAAAACGTGATACCTATTTAATGACAAGTTTTCATTCACAAACTTCTACAAAAACTTCTCTAAATGATCAACTTCAGATGTTGACTATACCTGCCACCCCAAGGATACTATTAAGTATTTGATTATATTCCGTAATAAATTACTATTATCACCAGCATAGGTACCTACAGCAAGCGGGTGTTTTCAATGCACGGAATGATTGATCACGTAGAGGTTAATACCACCTAGTTTGATGCAAGCAGAGGCAACAGGCAACGCAATCCACACACTCCATAAGTGGAAATGCTGAGCCAAACCAGTATCTTCCCGCCGCGGGAAATTCACGACCATGGAGTTTCAAACATTGCAAAAACTTTTTGTTGTTCATTTTTAAAGTGTTTCTTTGTTCAACTTACTCGGAACACTTTGTGAGACAAAACGGTATTTCGATGTTTGACTAAATTTATTCGTGATTGGATTCTTTCTATTCTAAGTTTACTCACCGAAAAAGTCCTCCCAAGTCATTGAGTGATCAGAATCACCGTTCGCACCGTCCATCTTCAGTTCAAACACTGTTTTCGAACTAGCTAACTCAACATTTTAAGATAAGAACAACGTGCAAGTAATAAAAACACAAAATCGTTTTAATTTTATGTCACCAAACACAACTGGTTACATTTTTTGTTTGTTGATAAACAAAAAAACATCGCGTTCAATACTCTCGCGGCGGCGGGTTAACGAAACGCACGGCCTCACGCTCGGCGAGCGATTCGTGAATGAAACGAGCGAACGAAAAAGTTTGTTGCGTTTTGTCGGCTCTCGCCCTCACTTGCACAGTTGCACACAACAAGTCGCACATCCATCCCGTCGCTGTACACAAGCTTCATAATCTTCACCTTAGTTTATCTTTGCTTGCTTTACTAATAAGCATAATCTCTTTGGAAGTTTCCTGCACATAATTATGAAATTAAACTGCACCAAGATAAGTAGGCTTTACAAAGTAGGATAGACTGTTATCAAACTAAATGATCTTGATAAGTAACTAGGTAATGTATATACCTGTCTGCAGCCAAATAATTGCGTAGGGCGTCTGTCTTTATTTATGAAATTACACAGTAGTCTGTTTCCAAAGCGAAACAATACTGGAGTTCAAAGTGGGTAGTTAGTTAAGTTTTACTTCTGTAGGACTGAGCCTAGGAAAAACTTCATGTTAAAAGACTGCACTATTTTTAGTTTGTCTAAAATTGTATGATTCAAAAGCATTATAGACTAGAATATTAAAAGAAACTAAAAGAAAACAATCTGCGTATAATTTTAAATTGGTTATTTATTCCGCCTTTTTGGGGTGGATAAAGATAAAAAATAATACTCAGTAAGTCAGTACACCGGGTAATGATCTTTGGAAATAGAGTTTAGACATTGAATACTAATCTTATTGTTAGTCGATTATTTTTGCTCAAATGATTTAGCTGCAGACCTACCTTAAGGGGGACTTTAGAAGATCAATCCAGCATCTGTTTAATCCGACGCGCGACGCGACGACAATCTATGGGCAATCTGATTAGAGACAAATCTAAAAGAAAGATTATTCGGCGTAAATCTGACATAAAATCATCATCTGCCTAACCTTTTCCCAACTATGTTGGGGTCGGCTTCCAGTCTGATCGGATGCAGCTGAATACCAGTATTTTACATAGAGCGACTGCCTGTCTGACCTCCACAACCCAGTTAGTACTGGGTAATACGATACACCTTGGTAAGACTGACATAAAATTATGAATATAAATCATTTATTACAAAGAATCGATATCAGATTGATGTCTGAGCCTCTAAAGTTCCCCTTAACCTAACGCAGGGAATACTTAGTTAGTACACAAAACACGCAGTGGTAATTTCAAAGAACAAAACATGAATAAACGTAGGCCCATTTTAAATATAATAATGAAAATGTTTTTTTTTTATGTTGTTTATAAATCGACTTACTTTTTCTAGATCAACCGTCTTCGCTCGTTCGTCTCTATTGACACAAACAACATGGCGGAATTATAATCAGTTGTTATGTTTCCTGCTAATTTAGTTTTGTAACTGCAATAATTACTCATAAAATACTTCTATGTGAACTGTTTTCAATGCAGTTACTTCTTATAAATTAAAATTTATCGAAAGTGATTCGCGAATTTACGAACTTATTTGGTTCCAAAGCTATGAAAAGGTGAGCATTTGAAGAAGTAAAAATTAACGGATAATTACATTAAATCGTCACATTGTTTAGCACGTTACACTTTATTAGATTAGACAACAACTTTACATAACTACAATTTTATTTTTAGCTGTCCGCTAGCGTCTGCGGCAGTAAAAATATTTGATAGCAAAAGAGATCGTTGAACTATCCATATTACAAATTCCTGGATGTATTCACAATGCCGAGACGGGGAAATGAACTAGTGCAGCTGCCGTTACCTCCTAAAAAGAAAACAAAGACTGTGGAGGAGCCCCCGAGCCTGGATGTTAGTTTCTGTGATGATGAGGCTTTGCCCCCTGGCATAGTGTTCACTGATGTCTTACAAAAGAAATGGAGAATTGGGAAGCCCATTGGTGAGTAAAAGTAGTTAAAAAAGTTGATTTCCTTGAGTAATTCGTTTTGGTATTCATTTCCTTTGTCTATCAGACATACAACTGTCATGTTTTTAATAATAATTTGCTTACAACACATGGTATTAAGCACAATCAGCTATTAAGTATCTAGTTCCTGCTATGACCTATTCTTTCCTAGCTGATGCAAGATATTAATACAGCAGGTGCTAAGTAAAGAGTTTGCATGCAATTTTCAAACTAGTTACTGTTGTTGAGTCATAGTTCACACATACATTATAAGTGGTTCATCATTTACTTATCTGATGATGACATTCCTATAAAAAGTACTTAGTAACTGCATTTTGTAATACTTGTGTTAATATGAAAGCTGATTATGGTTGAATAAAGAGATTCTGCAGGTATTTTTTGTTCTGAATATAAAATGAAGATGGCTACTTCTTACTTATTTTAATCGTAGACCATTACACTTTACCATCATAATAGAAGTCTTCTTCCCGCTTCTTTAAAAAAATAACAATTACATAACCTGTAGTTCTTGAAGGGTTAAGTAACCACTGGTGTAATTCTTCCTATATTTGGCATACACTATTTAGTAATTCTTTAGTGGTGATGAAATACATATTTTGTTTAATTAGTAGATAGTAGTCTAACTGAAAGAAAAGCCAGTATTTATCTTAGTATATCTGTAAACAGAACTTTAATTTCTGTATTACTCATTCCCCAACAAAATTGCGTAATAACTGCATTGTCACTATGGTAGTTTATTCAAAACCAGAAACTTTAATGCTAGGAAGTCAAGTACATCTTCCTAACATAAGAAAGCAAACCAAGTACTAGGAATGTATGAACAGCTCATGTCTCTGAGAGAAAACTTGTTTTCAAACCAGATCAACAACTTTTAACTTGTTCATTAACATAGGTTAGGTACCTACTCTATAATCTCTCTGTTAAACCAATGTTTATGACATGACTAGCCTAACAACATCTTTTTAATTAATTCTACTGAAATGTTTCCTTAATAGAAAGTATTTTAAAAATATAAGACAAAATCTGTGTTTTTGACACGTAGTACAAGGTAATTTTTGTTTTTTATGAAGATAAAAAATAACAACATTTTTCGTAGAGTCCATGAAGCCGCGTATGAAGGACCTTCCTATTTCACTTAAGCATAATCTCGACGTGTATCCTGCCTAGCCTAACCTGTGGCGCCCAGACTTGGTCCTTGATGGAGGCTTAGTAGTCCAAACTCAAGGTTTGCCAAAGAACAATGGAGTGTAGTATTTTGAGCATCAAAATCAATGATTGAATATGCAACACCATGCATGGGACTGGGCAGGATTTCCAGGATGGGTCAGGACGGATGGGCCAAATCGTCACACAGTGGGTGCCCGAAAATGGTTGGCGTCACCAAGCCAGGCCCAAGAAACGCTGGCGTGACGATTTAGACTCGTTCCTGACTGATTGGCCAGAAGAGGCAAAACGAGAAAGTTGGAAAGGAATGAGGGAGGACCTTGCCCAGCAGTGGGACAGATAAATAAAAAAAATTGTAGAGATGATTCTTAGAGATTATCTAAGTTTTTAGGAATCTAAAGTTTATAGTTTTTTTCTCGTGTGCATTTGTGTGATGAATGAATTTTAAAATATTCCCGAATGAATATTTTGAATGATTGACTTGCAAATGACACTATTAAAATATTCTTGATTTTCATTTCAGGCAGAGGCAGCTTTGGCAGGATCTACTTGGCGTCAGATGACGTTGACACAGATGTCACTAAATTAAATGCAAGATATGTGGTCAAGATAGAACCTCACACTAATGGACCCTTGTTTGTGGAAATTCACTGCCTCATTAGAACTGCGCAGTCAACACAAGGTGGGAATAAATAAATTGTTTATGATTTGTTTTAATCTTTCACATATTATCACTACTCCAGCCTACTGCCCAAGGTTAAAGTCAAAGATAACATGAGTGGAAAAAATAACTTGTGTAATAAGTTTTAAACATACTAATTATTCTTGAGAACTTACTTTTTTTTTTGTCAACAGTAAAAGCATGGCGGCTAGAAAACAAGCAAAAACGCATTGGTATGCCTGTCTACATCGCCAGCGGATCATTCACTGATGAGAGCACAGGCACTAAATACCGCTTCCTTGTCCTACCACGCTATGACATTGATCTGCAAAAAATCGTCGCTAGAACTAGAGTCCTGGACCTAAAAAATGTTCTAATACTAGCATTACAAATATTAGATGTTTTGGAGTACCTACATAATCAAGGCTACACTCACTCTGATATAAAAAGTTCCAACCTAATGCTTGGCTTTGACGGCTCCCGAATTGGTAAGGTGCCCGTTGTAAGACTAACTCCATCATTCCAAAAAGATACTAAAGAGGTTGCTGTGTTATCAGGAAAACATAGAAGGGCGAAGCCTACAAAATCTAGGGCCTCTAACTACTATGATGATGAAGATTTCGTCATCAAAGAACCTAAGAGCCCAGAGGAAACAAATGATAATGACAAGAGACTTGCAAATGTTAAAAAGAAGTTGAGAAGGATCCTCTCTGATAGAGATAGCAGGACCCTGCATAGACATCATGCATTTAATCTCAGACAGATCTCTAACTATGTCAACTATGAAGATATGAACAGTTCTGTATGCTCAGACCAATCATATCAGAAACTTCTAGACGATTTTGGCGGCAAAAACTTAATTCGCACCACTAAAGAGTTTCAAGAAGATACTAGAAAACGTAATGCAAAGGCAAAAAGAGAGAGTGAGCCTGAGAATGTTGATGAAATATATAGAGAAGCTGTGTTATCACAAACTAATGGACAAATATATTTGTTAGATTATGGTTTAGCTTCCAAGTTTTTGGACTCTGATGGCAAACATAAGGATTTTGGTATGGATGCTAGAAAGGCTCATGATGGCACACTGGAATACAGTTCCAGAGATTCTCATATTGGAGCGCACTCCAGAAGGTCAGATCTAGAAACTCTTGGCTATAACTTACTGGATTGGTTAACTGCAACCTTGCCTTGGAAGACCACAGAAGTGCTGGCCGAACCCGACCTAGTCCATGCCTTGAAGAAAAACTTCATGAGTGATATCAAACTGCTACTAAAAACATGTTTTAAGACTGAATTCTATCCTCAATTCATGGAAAAATTCCTAGAATATGTCACAAGTCTTGATTTTACTGAGAAACCTGATTATAATTATTGTAGAAGTCTATTTAGGAGTGAACTGTTGAAAAGTGGCTATGCTAGTGATAAAGAATTGTCCCTGAACTTTATTGAACCACCTATGTCTACTATGAGTCGCAAACTGTGTTATTCAAAGAGATTTGGCAGGAAGAACACAACACCTAGTTTCCTCGCAAGAAATGGCATCAAAAAGACTTATGAAAGAGAGAATGTTTGTTCTCTTGAAAACGATTTAAAACTGGAACTGTTGAAGCAAACATTGAACACTTCAAGTGACGGCATCCGCAAGCCTTGCGCGTCACGAAACTTCTTTATTTCGGACGCTGATTTAGTAGCCCGTCTGAAAAAAACACTTATGCCACACGACATCTTTGGTAAAAAACTATCTCCTAAAAACTTGCGATCAAAAAAGAAGATCGTTAAAAAACGTAGGGGAGTCCGAACTCACAGAAATAGCATCGGCAAGTTCGGTAATTTAATGGGATCAGCGCGCCAGTTTACATGGGCTGAGATTTTGGCTGGCAATCCTGAAGATATAATTCGCAACAGAGAACGTAACACTGCGGCAGCGAACACAGAATACGTGGACGATGAAACATGCAAATATAGGATCAGAAAACTATCAAATGCGTCAGAAAACAGCGACTCGCATCTACAGTCCCCCCTGATGCAAAAAGACTACTTACAAAACTTAAACCCTACTTACGCTATGAAGGATGTTATTGCGGCATTTAAGAGGAAGGTGGCTGGAAAACCCAGGGAACCAGAAGAGCCAATCGAAGGTTTAGAAGGATACACCCCAGCAATGATTAAAGTGTACAGAATGAAAGAGAAAAGAGAGGCGAAAGAGAAGCTGGAGGCTTTAAAACTACAATCATCAGCAAAGAAAGAAGCTGTACAGGTCGAACCCAAGTGTACAAGGTCAATGAGGGGTAAGAAACCACCTGAACCCAGTTCCAGAGTGACAAGACAGAAAGGTAGTGTGGACAGCAATAAGTCAGTAGAAGTTGAATCAGAAGTAGTTCCTAAGTGTACTGGTAGAACAAAATCTAAGAGTAATAAGAAAGTTGCAAGTAAGAAAGAAGAAAAGGGAATAAGTAAGAAAGAAGTAACAATACTTGTTGAACCTGTTAAACCTGCGCCTAATGAAATAAGAAGTAAGTATCACTAGGTATAAGAAGCTGGAAGCCTTACACTCAAGGCACCCACAGGATAGTGACCTGGGCGATATCATTCACAAAAAAAAAAACTTTTTTTTGTTTCGTATTTCAAATGGTCAGTCAGTCATATAGTCACAATAGTAATAAGTTGCCTGTGCAAAACTGCAAAATGTCTTCTAATTATTGTACTTGACATATTTTTCTTTTTTCAGAAAGATCACCAAGAAAATCTCTTGCAGTTGTCACAAACAGAAGGAGGCTGAGAAGTAGTAAACGCAAGAAGTAAACAATTAACATTTTATTGATCCGTTTTTAAATGTCTAGATTGAGAGTGTAAGAGTGTCGCTTTGCAAATCTATAGGTTAAGTTTTAATGTAGGTACCGCCTTGACTATTTTTTTATTGACAAATCTGTATGGATATTCTTATTCAATAATATTGGTTTGTTCTTAAATCTATTGCAAAGATTGACGGTGTAATCTTGACCCACCATTTTTTTTTTTATTTGCATAATAAAATTATTGATATGTGAATGATGGAACAAAACTGTGATTTTGTGTGAATTAGACAACATATTTTTCGTGATTTACGTATGCCCGTTTGGTTAAAGTCTTCAGATAAGTCGGCTTTATTCGAATATTTTTTGCATTTACAATAATTGTTTTTCCCAAGTATCTATGTGATACTTTGGCCGTTTTCATCATTGTCGGCTTGACGTTCCTTTGTGTAATTCCTTTTTTTTATCAATAAAATCATTTTGTTTTAACGTGTGTCGTTTTCTTTGGAATTTCTTAACCTACTGATGTAAGATAACATTATTATGGCGCACCGCGCAGCCAAAAAGAAGAATACTTATGCCGTGGTCATTGCGCAGTTAAATAGTATGGAAGCTGTCAGCCTTCTCTTGTCCCAGTCAACTTGATTTATAGTGTTTTTTTTAGAAATCGTCGCAATGGGGGCTATCGTTTTTAAGCTTACCAGATGGCGCTACTGTCGAATAAGGTCCTGTCATCAATTCTATTTTATACTTTAAAGTATGTACAAATATTTTCCCAAACATTAACAAGCATGAAACATTTAAAAATCATTTTTCCTCCAAGTACTAACTAATAAGATCAAAGTTGCTACTTACAATCTTCAAGTCATAATTAATCAGGAATGGCTCAATTTAGACCAGAATCACGAATATTAGTTAAAATACGTGATAAAAAAGCACGCAACGCGCGAAACCTCTGACATCTGGCAGTTCGGAAAACCTTACCTACTCTACACCTCTGAATAAGGAATCCTATGGAACTGCCATACCTACGAAAAAAACGTGCATACCTACGGTAACTAAACATGGCCGCCTAGTGCTGTACTAGTCTTAGCTTTTCATCAAAAGATATCGATAAAACGTACATATCGAAAAAAAAATCTCGATTACTTTTGCGCACCATTGTACTTAATCCATTTCATAGTCCACTTATCCGTTAGGGTTTTTTTGACCTTTGTGAGATGAAGAAGGGCGAAAGAGAACGGGAGAAGAGAATTGTCGAATAAATGCACAAATTAAAATATTTTTGACCACCTATCGAAAACCAATGGAATGATCGGTATCATGTAGTCGCCAGCAGGTCAACCTACCCGAAACTGTCAATTTTCCCAACCAACCTTGAACCTAATGCTTCAGAGATAAAGTTGAAAATCTATTTAAGAAAAATTTGACAGATTGTAGTAGCTAGATGTCCTGGCGTCTGTACATACACATCTTTTATTAAGGAATCTAACCAGCAATCGCTCAAAAAAAATCAGCTGATTCATAAATCTGTGTTCACGAAATTTGATAAAACGTATGGATCAGCTGACTTTATTATCGATTTCAGGATTGGTCCCTAGTAAAACTTGTACATAATTATGAATTCAATGACCCATTTCGGGATTTTGTTAGGTTAATTGGATTGCACTGTGTATAGGGAAACATAATGAAAAAATCAAATAATATTTAAAACATTTATTACACACTATAAAATAACCACGTATAAAGGGCACAATCTGTTGACCGTTAGATTGTTGGGCAATAATTTATGATAGAAATTCAAGTCAAGAATTAGCCTTACCAAAATAGAATTTTGTTTACTGCCCGAAGGCTCATTTAGTTCTATTGGTGTCAAAGCTGGACTTTCGGCAAGGGTTGATAACTGCTGAAAATAAAAATAATGGGTATGTCACTTGAGGACTTCTATTTCAAAACGTAGGTACTAAATTGATTATAATAACATCATCTTAAAGTTCACGGGTCATGTTCAAAATGTACTAAACTTAGTTTACATGTGTAAGAAAACATCCTAAATAATTGTAGCGGAACTTGGAATGAACTAACTATTATATAACTATTTGGTACTTATCCATATGAAATAAAGGTTACCTGTTTATACAGTGATGATACTGCATCGCCTCTCAATCTTATAACGTCAAGTGTTCTGTTGAATGAATTTTCTTGAAAATGTAAGGAACAGATAAATATTTCTTTGGTTTGACTTATTAAATTTTCATTTCCAATGGCTTCTAAATCGTTTTCTTTGTTTCATTTCTAGGTAGCCTGAGTGTTAAAAAAATACAAAGTCAGTCGTGATTAAAAAAAAACTATCGATAACTCTTAAAGCTTCTAGCACATCACATCACTATAAACAAAATAAAAACAATGTTCAAAAACCCAAAAAATCATTTTAAGTTAAATATTGAGCTAAAATTACACGCGGATTGATTATACAGAACAATTTTATATCAATTTAATAACAGACTACCATAATTTCATGTATTTCCAGGCTTTTTAAAATAAATTTTAGGTTACTCACCTGTGAAACGACAAATTTGGCCGATTTTGGCTTTTAGACGCACCACAACCCACAACAGCGCACTTAGGAGACATCGCAATTTAGTGTATTTTCACTTTTTTAAATAATATAAGCACAATTTCCATTAAATTGAGAAAAAAATAGTTAACACAGCGAAAGTAAACATAGGCAAACTCAACGTAATGTACTCTGTGACCGTAACTAAACATGGCGGATTGGCACGCAGTTACATTCTAGTGACGTCACAGACTAAATGTTGCCAAAATGAGTAAAAACAAATATATTGTCGTCCTGCTTTCCTTATGCGAGACAATATAAGTTAGAAAGAAAAAACAATATTTTTAGTATTGCTGCATCGATTTCACTAACAAATGTATAGGCAATTGTATGTATAGTAAATTATGCCCACTCCATAGTATTCCTACCTCCATGCTCTACACGACATTGGCTGACTTGTCAAAACGTCAGTCAACGCATTTGACAAGTTGACTTTGACAGTTCAGTGACTTGGCTGTTGTTTAGAACGATGGATTTATTTTATTATTCTAATTAATTAATTGCATAAATTGCCGACTCGTCCACTACAGTGATAGTGACCAGTCATTAGGCCGCCAAATTTTTAATTTGTTTGCATTCAAATTCCTTACGTACATGACATAACCTAAAAGTTCCTAATATTAAAATTCTTATGTAAATTCGTGTTTATTTGAATTAACAATGGAAAGTGAATCAAAAAATGTGATTAGAGTTGGTTCTAGAAAGAGTGAGGTGTGTACTTATCCATTGTATTTCGATAATTGTTTTAATCAGTTTTCTTATAAATTTACGTGAATCGTGTTAAGTACCTACATAACTTTAGTACTGTTTCCAACCAGTTTTTCAAAATACTTGTATTATCATATCGTACCTACGTTTTTTACGTAATTGTTCTTTACTTTTCAAGGTCTGAAGTCAATCATGTTTATATTATTCTATGTTTATCTAACTGACCTCAATAAACTTTGGTATTATTTATAATTAAAATTTAGTTTCGGTACGAAAATTTTGAATGATAAGAGAAGTCAAATTTGAGGGACTGGAACCTAACATCTCATACAACTTAAAAAAAAACATAAATTGAATAGAAAATCATGACTTTTGACTTATTGAAACTCAATAGCCTACTTTCATAGACTGCTCTTCTTGATAAATTACTGTAGATATTAAAGGCAAAAAGGATTTAACCTTTCTTTAAATAAGCTTGATATTTGACTGCCATACAAATCAGAAGTTAACAATAAAGTTTCACAAGGAGTATTAAGTATCAATTTCCTGTACTATGAAGAAATATTGAATGTTCAATGTAGAAACTTGATGACTTGCAAACTATTTGTGTATACACAGATGTTATTACAACATTAAAATTTTATTGAAATGGTTATTGATAAAGTGTCATTGTATCATATTTTAAAGAGAGGTAAACTTACATTAACTTTTTGTCTTATTTTGTTAAGGGGGTACCATCAATTAACTGCTTGAAAATCTTTAATAAATAATCGATTGAAGTATATTTTTAATATTTGTGTATACTTCAGTCAGCATCAAACTTACATGAGTGTGTGCAAAAGATCTTCCTGCCCTTGACCCAAGTCACTTGGGGCCTGTGTAACAATTTTTTTTCTCTCACACTCCCCAGTAAACCCTCACACTATCATCACACAATCCATCCATCTTTGCTTTGGTTGACCACTCCCTCTCCATAGATGACATCTGACAAGTTCACAAATAAAAAAACATCTTAAATCATTAATCATAATTATCTTTTATATCCACCATGTGTGTTGAGTTTCACTACCAAATTTAATTTGACCTAATATCTATCTCTGTTTTAGTCTTGCATGTCATTGCTTCTCATCATGAGAAGTATTTTCATACCTAGCAGGCTTCTAGGTAACAAAACTCTCAAAATATCTACAGAAACTTCTGACGTCATTATAAAATGGAAATTTTACAGAAATCAATATTTTTTATATTGTTTCAGCTGGCTCTCATACAAACCAACTATGTAATTGACTGTCTAAAGAAATTAAATCCTGAGAAGGAGTTCACTTTAGGTAAGTACCTAACACATTATTTGATTGTAGTATGGATTTTCCCACTGCAGGGCAATGGCTTCCCTCCCCTCCTTCTATTTCCCTCTATCTTGGTGGCACTAGTTTTTATTTATGGAGTTCATTAATAAAATATTAATTTACAGCTAAGGCGGAGTCCATTAATTACATATGGCATTGGAGAGGGGGTCGAGCTGAATCTCGTCCAATCTCACGTGGGGAGGGGGAGGGGGAGCGGTATATCACGTAATTTTTTTTTGCCAAGAATCGGTAAAATTGCGAGAAAACTGGGTTAAATTAAGTAAAACATGTTTCTCCACTAAAACGGTTATGCGAACTCCACTAAGTAGCACAGCAGACCCTCGATGGTTTAACCACCCGACCATCTGCAGCCAGCCAAACACTAAGAATACGCATTTAGAAAAATTCTTCGTTTTCTCACGACTACTCACCAAGTGGGAAGGGAGGGTCGAAAAATCGCCAAAATTTTCTCACGTAATTAATGGACGCCTAACCTTTTCTCTCAGAAGGTCAGCATTATACTACCTCTCTGGACTCTGGTCTGTTGATTGATATTTGCCACATGTAAACTGACTGGACTGACTTTTAATAGGATTTAGGGAGTTCCCCTGTTTCCAAGATACAATATTGGTCCACCTGGTGAACACAGGCAAACATTTTATTTTAAGTTATGAAGTTCTTTAAAACATGATAAATATTAAAATTGTCTAGTGAATTTGGTTTTTTTCAGGAAGTAATCTTAGTTATTTATGAAATTGAGAGTTTCAGATACTGGGACTGAAATTCGCGATTGGGTTGGGTCTTTAGTAAATTTTATAAACATAATTTATATTAAAAAAAAATCGTAGACATAAATAACCTTTAAAAAGGTAAATAAAATTACCTGTAATATCTAGTACTTACGTTGCGTCGCAACGTATGAATATTATGTAAATCATAGTTTTTAGGTCCTTTCCATTCCTTATGTTATGACATATATGTAGTTATAAATATGCTAATTTACTTACATCTATTGACGAGAATGAGACTTAAATCTTTATAAGTCTGAAAAACAAAAAAACGCAAAACTTGCAAGAACAATTTATGAAAACGTAGATTTATTGGTAACAGTACGGTCAGTAGCAACCTCCTGTCTTCAAACTTCTTTGTATGAACAAACTGTAATGACCAATCCATTTTTGAAGTCATGATTGCAACGCGCAGCGTAGATAAGCGCGCCAAAAGTTAACCTTGGGTGTCCTTGTTCGACTAGCCAGCCCATGCTGCTGAGAAATAATAATTCGACCTAGCCTGTCTCTAGCTGCACAGGGGTGTCCTTAGTGAGCGGTCATTTAATTGTATATCTTAGTTGTAAGCCCTGGCTGTGGGCCCAAGATAGTTCGATTAAGCTGTATTGCATTCAGGGATGTTATGGAGCTCCGTAACCGTAACGGAAACTATCGGATATCCGAAATAATAATATATCCATAACCGTAACCGTATCCGTTTCACAAGTTTCGGATAGTTTCGTATAAGGGCGGAATTCGAGTTGAACTCTGAGTGGCCATATAAAAATAAAAACCGCGTTGTCCCATTGTGGACTTGTTTCAAATGAGATGCGGATCAATAGAAATTCACCTACAGCACATCGCAACAGATCTTAAATTCCAGTCTCAAATACATTACAAGCTTAATAGGTGTCTCATTGTTTATTCCAGTTACCATGACAACGCTCGGAGACCGTATTCTAGACGTATCACTGCCCAAAATAGGAGAGAAATCGCTGTTCACAAAAGATTTAGAAGATGCATTGAGGAATGACAGTGTTGACTTTGTAGTGCATTCACTCAAGGACTTGCCTACTACGCTACCTGATGGGTTAGCTATTGGCGCTGTTTTTGAAAGGTAAGCATTTTGAAATAATTATGTTTGTGTCCTTCTCCGTGGTCTACCACATGATGGCAGAGTGACTTGGATGATTTCCTTTAGAAATTTGGGAAGAAATGGCGCAGAATCAGATTCAAAAAAGTGGGAAGAGGTCCAGCAATGGAACAGCACAGCTATAATAAAAACAATTTGGGGCAGGCAGAAACTGTAGGATGTCACTTACAAACGATATATTATCAGAAGTCGAAAATTTTAAATAGCGCTTTTTGCTACAAGGATTTGACGAGTGATTTTAAATTAGACCCGAAGCCGCTATCTTGATTTTTCGATACAAGTTACAAAATAATGTTCATCACGAGTGCCCCCAGTCAACGTCATACGGGCTCCAAATCTTTGAAATGATGAATTTCGAAACTTTTTAGTACAGTCAAAATACCGAAACAATAATAAGTTGATTGTCGCTGGTGACTACCTACCACCTGCTCAGTAAATTACCGTAATACTGTTCCCTTGGAATCATTAACTAGTAATTAAGTATTTAAAAGTAAATGAAACATTAATTTTCCGTTCTAATGATCTGAATTTCTAATGACATTCCTAGACAAGTTTTTTACTAGACATCTGCCATAATGACATCTTTTCGACGATTTAAAGTTCTGCTACGATTAGATAATATCACAAAAATTAGCATCATCACCGTATTTTTGGACTCCCGAGTCATAGTTCTCAAGTGATTTTTCGGATTCATGTGCGAATTGCATAATAATTACTTGCTTCGGTGAAGGAAAACACCGTGTGGAAACCAACATGCCTTTTCTTTTGCTGGTTTCCACACGATATTTTCGATATTTAGATATTTCTTGACGGCATGTAAAGCCAAATCAGAGGCCCATGGGCGGCATAAAAACTCTAGACACCAGGTTAGGCACTAACCACATGATATAGAAAGATGACCTTATGTTTCCACTGCCGGGACAAGCTTCCTCTCTGTAATAGTACCCACGCTTGCATCTATAAAATTTTTCTCAAATCGACCTGGACAGCTCTGCCGTATTCAAGTCCTGGAGGGTGCAGAGTTGTGCACGACGACGGGCATGGGAGAAGGTGTTGCATGTACTGTGTCGATGCTCCAGATTACAATTGTGTAGACAGGTCGATTATACCCCATCTCGCCAGGTTGGATCTGTAGCTGCCAACTTGAGCCCGCAATCCGTTCAAAGATTACATTACCTACACCTACATGCATGATTTGCATAAACAATAATCCCAAAATAAGTTAATTTAATGGTTACATAATATTATCGCACGTATCGTAATTGTTCCTTTATTCATTTTTATCCTTATTATTTACATTTTTAAATATTTTACTAACAAAAATTACAATATACAAAAACATTTAAAAATATAAAAAATAGTAGCCCACCGGTATCGGGAATAGGGTCCAAGCTACCGGCGGTCAGGGCTCCAGAGAGAGGAACCTCCTAACAATACGAGCCGTGTCCAGGAGTACCGCTTTCTGAATCAAGCCCTTGATCCAGCTGCCTAACGAGAGCCTCCTCAGGTGTTGGTCGAGGCTCTTGGCAATTAAGCCATGGGCTGATACGACTACCGGCACAATGATCGCTGAGTCCACATCCCACATGTCGACAACCTCGCGAGCTAAGTCAAGATACTTGATTTGTTTATCTTTCTCGGCTTTCTGTATCGTAATTATTATTACTACTTTGAATACTTATTTATATCTGTGCAGGTTTCACTTATCTTTAAACAAAACACTTAGTCACGCCGTGTCAGTAAAAAACTAAGTAATTATAATATTATTGCACTTATTGTTTGAAGTATGCTTTCAGTAATACATAATCATAACAAATACTCATTGCATATACGGGGTGGAAGGGACACTGACGCGAAAAATAAAGCCTTCCAAACATAGAAATTTTTCATTGTTTATTAAAAATAACCTACAGCTACACGTCACAATGTATGGAACAGCTCATTTTTTTTAATAACCGATCAAAAATTTCTGTGTAGGGCAGCTTATTGAATACTAGTCTAAACCACGAAGCGGTAAGATTACGGTGGTCACGTTTTGTGGCTATATGTAGGTAACGCCTGTCAAAAATCTACAAAATAAAATGCCAGCTGAGACCAACAGCAACGGTATATAATGGAAGGTCATACATCCTTGGACCTATGCAGTGTGCACCCAAGCATCTTTTCATAAAATAACATCATGCGTGCATAGTACACCCACATTTCACCAGTTATGAAAGTCCCATGTAATAGCGGGCGAGCCTATTACCATCAACCGGGTGTCTTTAGTAAGTCATAATCATCCTATCTTTCTTTCAGAGAAGACCCGAGAGACGCGCTGGTACTCCGCGAAGACCTCAAAGACCACACGTTAGCAACATTACCTGAAGGCTCCGTTATAGGTTCGTATGTACCCTGTACAGAGTGTAGCAGAAATAGCGTAATACTTCTTAGATGGTGATTCCGACCATCCAGCTGGACAAACTTCACTAACAAAAAAAAATGGGTCGTAAATAAATTGGCCTTGTTATATTAAATTGTGTAAGCCGATGCGATATTTTGTATGAGAGTCCAATTTTTTTTTTATGTAGTACTTTACGCACACTTGACTTGGGGAGTAAGCTGGTGAATGCGTTACGTTACGAGGCAAACGGAAGTTGAAAGAGAGAGAGTTTTGTTTAAGTTTTACTTCAGCCGTGTGGTCTAGAGCACACTCGTTTTTGTTTGTTTGTTACTTATTACTTTATAAAATTGTAACGTAAGGGGATGACCACAATGACTGATGTGGGACGTATCACTTTATTTGTCGCATTTCGTTCGACGCTGTGTCGAGAAGCGTCATCCAACCCGAAATGAGATTAATGACGTCTTCGCTTTATCATGGAGATAAGAGCGAGTCAGCAATCGGATCTGGATAAATGTGGTCACGACCTAAATCAGTAAAAGCAAAAACAAACACGACTGATATAAAACACTCTCCGAACATAACATAACACCACGCCTGTAATCCTCGATGGGTTAGCCTGAGGTCTACAAAATAGTACACCCACATTTCGCCAGTTATGTTTAAGTCCCATGTAATAAGGGGCGAGGTTATTGCCATCAACCGGGCACAGATCCAGATTCCGTGGCTGCTACTGAGAAATTCTAGATAGAAAAACCCAATAGCACTTTGCCCGACCTGGAAATCGAACCCAGGACCTCATGCTCAGCAGTCGCGCTAACTGTGCTATAATATACCTAAATTATGTTCTCTACCTGCACTAAAGTACCTACTCAAGTGCATACTGTTTGACGATAATTGTTACAGAAAAACAATACATTGTGTTAGACCTTCCTGTTGATTAAGTTACGGTCATTTATTGAACTAAATGTAACTATTGCCAAGTTACGACGTGACTGTAAGTTTTAGTGGAGCGACCCATATTTTTATGTACTCGAGTTTCTATAGTTTCGCTATCTCCCCACAAAAGATAAGTATGGAGATAACACTTTTTTTTGTAAATAAACACATTTTCCAACCGATCTTTGATCTTTAGGTAAAGCCGAGCTTACCTAGATCCACCCACACGTACCGAGTTTCCTCCGTGCCTCGGAAAGTACGTTAAGCCGTTGGTCGCGGCTCATTTGTAGATCTTTGACAGTACAGGTAATCAGTGGCCCGAAAGTCTGACAACCAGTCTTACCAAGGGGTATCGTATTACCGCTACCGATAGGCAGTCGCTCCATGTAAAATACTATTATTCAGCTGCACCCGGTGAGACCGGAAGCCGACTCCAACATAGTAGGGAAAAGGCTAGGCAGATGATGATGACATGTATTAGTGCTCAATCATGATAGCATTAAAATCTTATGTCAGTAGCGCGTAATTCCTTATCGCTTGCTCTAGTTTGTTTGTGCTGTCATTGCTGGCCTTTTGCAAACAACAGTAAAAAAACGAGTGTGCTCTAGACCACACGACTGAAGTAAAACTTAAACAAATGCCGAACAATCAAATTCAAAAACGGAACTCTCTCTCTTTTTATCTTCACTAACTTCAACTTCCGTTTGCCTCGTAACGTAACGTAACGCATTGTGACAGCTTAGTCCCCGTAAAGATGTTTGCTGAAAAACTTCTGAAAAACTAGTTATATTTCTAAACCCACACCTACTCCAGCTGCCTTGCGCAGTATACGCATAATCAGCCTGTAGCGTTCCCACTGGGGGGTCTCTCTCTCTGACCACTCTATGAGTGGTTCATAATCTACCACGCGATTACAATAGCGTGCCTAGGGGCTTTATGCAGATTGTAGCTTAAATAAGC
Organism: Lycophotia porphyrea; assembly: GCA_950005105.1. Classification (NCBI taxonomy): domain Eukaryota; kingdom Metazoa; phylum Arthropoda; class Insecta; order Lepidoptera; family Noctuidae; genus Lycophotia; species Lycophotia porphyrea. Next base: position 8,050,808 of record OX465409.1, read on the forward strand.
ATTATCTTATCAAGACACGCAATTCTGATTTTTCATATTTATGAGAGTATTATATAATTATCACTTGCTTCGGTGCAAGAAAACATCGTGAGGAAACGAACATGCCTGAGAGATATTTCTCGACGGCATGTAAAGCCAAGTCAGAGGCCACTGGGCAGCATAAAAACTCTGACACTAGGTTAGAATTCAGTATCTCCAAAAAACCCATCTCTCATCTGGTCTCTAAAGGAACCGAGCTCCCTTATACAGGGCATAAATATTATTCTTACAGTTTCTTTATTGATTTCTATTCCCTCAGGAACATCCTCCCTGCGCCGGACAGCACAACTACGCGGGTCATACCCTCAACTAAGCGTGCTGGACGTACGCGGCAACCTCAATACGCGACTACGTAAGCTGGACACCACTGGGGAGTACGCCGCGTTGTTGCTAGCCAGCGCTGGCTTGCAGAGGATGGGATGGAAGGATAGGATATCTAAGGTAGGCTGGAACTTTTTTAGTTCTCACTGAGAAACCCAACTTGACCTACGTAAGGCTATTTTACGCCAGGGCAACACTGTGTGGCATTGCGGCATGCCACAAGGCCGCATGCTATAATAATTAAAAATGTCGCACATTGTGGCATGAATCGTGCGTTAAGGCAACACTTTGCGTCATTTGGCAGACTGTAGCAGCTTTTATCTGAACACGATAGATTCCATGCGACGTTTTTGATGCGTCATACAGTTTCTTGGTTATGTTTTTTTTACAGCACGTTGCTTTGAAAATAATCTAGGCACGATGTTGCCTCGTCGTAAAAATTTAGTTTTTGACGTGACAACGTCTAATAAATCGATGAACGCCGGCTGCATGCACGAAAAAGTGTCTCGTTACGCTCAATGTACGCATGCGCCGCATCTATCGCCCTTCCACTCGATTTTATGACGTTGTCACGTTAAACTATCGTCCGTACACCAACTTTACAGACAGCCATTTTTTTTTTCTTCCACAGATTCTGCCGTGTGCAGATATGAAGTACGCAGTAGGTCAGGGCGCTTTAGCCGTGGAGTGTCGGGCTGACAACACGAACATATTGAACATGCTCGCGCCATTTAACCACGAGGAGACTTATTGCAGGATCCTGGCTGAGAGGAGCTTCCTCAAGACTTTAGGTATGACTCTGATCGCTGTCTCACCAAGACGTATAATCGTCAGATAGGCAGTCGGTACATGTAAAATAACAGTATCCATCTGCTCAGACTGAAAGCCGACCCCAACATAATTGGTAACAGGCTTGATAGGTACATTTTATACTTGGATCCACTTAACCAACTATGTAGTTTAGGTTGATTGTTGCATGACTATTGATAAAAGGTCCTCCTACAATTGTCTGTATTCATTTTAGTAGTGTTGGCAAAGGAATTTGAACTTTCTCACTGCGAAAAATTCCTTATGAACATATTATTGTGCTGGGTGGAAGGGACACCGATGCTAAAACGGTTAAGAGTAAGACGTATTCAGTACATCATTTCTAAACGACGATTTAAAAAAAAGTAGTACAAATATTAAAATAAAAACCCTTTATAGGTGGCGGTTGCAGCGCTCCTGTCGGCGTCTCAACAAGTCTGAAACCAATAGATTCACAGTTCAAGCTCTCCATCACCGGCGCAGTCTGGAGCATGGACGGCAAGACCAAGCTTGAGCACACATTACAACAAACGTTCGCTCAAATCAAACGCACACAGAAACACAAACTAAGCCCCACAGAAGAAAACGAGAGTAAAAAGGTGAAAATCGACAGCAATGAGTCAGAAAACGAGATCTTAACCCCAACAGAAGTACTTAAAGACAAAATTATTGAAAAAACGAAGAATTGTGATAAAAAAGAGGTTGATAGTGACACACGTATATTTTGTGGTCTGACTGTGAATCATAGTATGCCTATAGATGTTATTATCAAGTGTGATAACTTGGGCAGGGATTTAGCAAATGCTTTAATAGACAAAGGCGCTTTAGAAGTCATGAAAGTCACTCAGGACTTTATTAGGAGTTCCACTATGGCCAAGGAATCATGATTAATACTTATTTTTAGAAGTAAGGCTGTATTGTATGAGGTTCTAAGGAAAGGTGGCCCTATAGAATATATTTTGAATTTGGAAGGGCAATCCATCAAATTTCATTATAGATGGCATGTCTATATTTAGTCCCAATCTGGCAAATGGGGTCAAATTATTTTGAAATTAGTGTAAAATGACATTGACAGATTTTTCATCAATGAAGTTCCTTGAAAAAAGCTATGCTAGCGCCATTAGTTTTACAGTTATCGTCCCCATTGGTGGAAAACTTCAATAATATATTTGGCTAAAGAGCGAAAAGAAATATGAATTTGTAATGCATATAGGCAATAAGTGACCTAAGCGCCCAAAGGCTGTTAATTAAAAATATTTGAACTGCCTCGTACACAATAAATATTGTATGTTTGTATATAAATTGTAAAAATATTTTTATGACGACAAATCGGTACTGTTTTTGTATAATAAATTTTAAATTACAGTTTATCACAAATAAGTTATCAAAATTCTTGCAATAACTTCAATGTATCATGATGATTTATATAGCTTTTTTTTTAATAAACATGAACCATGACTGATGCAACGACATTTTCGTTCGTATGGTAAACATTTTTGTTGACATTAATATATCATGGAGTAGCTAATAAATGGAGTGCCTGTGTACAAAATAGTTTTTGCCTTCAGAAAATGTAAAATCAAAAGGAACTGATCTAGTATAAACTAGAGGAAAAGACTAATTTCGATTTTCTATCAAGAAGAGTCTTCGCAGTACGCGTAAGTCACGTCTACGTTCGACAATCCTATACTGGATCAAATACAAAAGCACACATTCTTACTCCGTTTATTACTCATTCCTTCAGATCCAGTGTAATAGTGAATGTATACGGATTGTTAAATTATGAATGTGATTTAATTATAAGGGAGTGTGCATTCTTGTCGACCCGAATCAGCTTGAGCCGATCACATATCTCCTCATTTGTTCCATTTAATTAGGAACACTGTCGAGTCGGATCGAACCCTAGCAAGGCGATTTACTTCTTTATCGCGTCTATTGTATGATACAAAGCTCTTTCTGATCGGTTTAAGACGATTACGCGTCGTTAAGTGTAGTTACTCAAATCATGTTGGTTGTATGTTTATATACTGTTGTATATATATCGTCTATTTCCGTTTAAATAGTTACTTATTTATTGTGTTGTATAATGTACTGCCCAAGGACCCTGTCCAGCATTTATGTTCGTTATAAAAATTATATTTTCGTTTAAAATTTTATTTAGTTATATTAAAATTATTTATAAGTCTAAGGCTATAATTAGTGCCTTGAAAATTAGACGTGTTCTGGCCCCTAAATTAGGTAAACTTTTGGACATACTGTTTAATCAATTAAAAAGCTTAGTATGTTTTAATTTCGAATTTCGGTCACAATTGAGGGTTGGCTGGATCACCAAGCTATTAAAAAAAGACTGCCAATAGCAAAAATATTTCAGGATGTAGCGGCCCTACAAAAAGTACTAAGCAACATAGTACAAAAAGTACTACAGCGCCATCTATGACAGGGTAGACGAACTAAACTACAAAATCCTACATCGCGCAAAGTTATCCGCGACTTAAGACTATATACAAGAACCCGACAACAACTGTTGGGCAGTAGCCCACCAGACATAACACCCGTCTGGTCGGAGGATCCTCCCTTTTCAAGGGGGGATGAAGAGCTTTACACCCTGTTCTTCACACCCCCAAATTGGTGAAGGCGACGTGATGAAGGAAATAACATTGTTGTTTACCATTTGACGTCTATACCATACTGAATCAAACTGAATGATTAGGATCTCCACTAAATTGATAATTCTTCAGAAAATTATTTTGTAGGTAGTTCCTTTTATAAGTTTAGGTTTTTTCATAATTAGATTTATTAAATTTTATTTATGAAACTACAGGGTGAACAGTATATCTTTGTAGTTTTACGCGACGCTAAGTAATTATTAGATTTCCTATGTTACGTCGTTGATACTTGAGACGATCGAAGATTACTATCAAATCTGTAATTTTTAAATGGACAACCTTATATCGCCGTCTACCGAGTTAAACTGGTCATCCTGAATTAGGTGTTATGTTAAAATCAATAGGGCTTCTATATTGCCGCATGGCCATAGTCGGCTAACGATGACATTTTGTTTTTCAATACAACTTCACAAATATTTACGAACAGGTACTTCCTTACAATGTTGTTCAAGAGCTAAAAAACCATGCTGTATTATTATACCTATTATAAAAATCTTGTTCATGGTGACTATTAAATTGTTGTTGTTTATGTTAATTTTATGTGAATAAACTGGTGGAATGACTCGGGATTTCAGTGTTTTACATACATACATAAACTCACGCCCTTTTCCCATGGGGGTAGGCAGAAACCACAGAACGCCACCTGCTACGTTCCTTACATACTCCTTTTGCCTCGTCCACGTTCATACATCTGGTCATACACGCACGCCGGTTGCGAGTACTACGCACCTGACCTTTCTGAAGAACCTCACCAATGAGGTCAGCATATGTTCTTCTAGGGCGTCCCCTCCCGGCGTTGCCACTCACATCTGCCTTATAATACCTTTTGTTAGTCGCCTTTCACTCATCCTCTCCACATGACCAAACCATCTAAGCATACTTTTTTAATTTTTGTCACTACATCTTCTTTTAAGCCGCAACGTTTCCGTATAACCTCATTCCTCACTTTATCATTCAGAGTTACACCACACATGCTTCGCAAGGAACGCATTTCCACAGCATTAATTCTACTTTCATGCCTCGTTTGCCATACCCAACACTCACTTCCATACATAAGTGTAGGCACCAGCACTCCATTGTGAACAGCCAGACGAGCCTTATTTGACATCGACTGGTTGGTCACAATCGTATGTATAGCACCATTCACTTTATTTCCCGCATTTACTCTCCTTTCCACGTCTTCGTCAATCTTTCCATCTCTTGTAAACATACTGCCCAAATATACAAACTCATTCACTTGCTCCACACTCTTATCATTTATTTTCACATCACACACCGATACATCCTCTTTTCTTTCAAACACCATAACCTTGGTCTTATTCACATTTACATTAAGTAGTTCAGTGTTTTACTGGATAATATTTCTTTTTCATAGATACGTAAACACGCCTTGTTCCCAGAGGTGGGCAGAAATTGAATATTACCATCTGCTGAAATGCTAACATACTCATTTTGTTTCGTCCCCGTACATACTTATGGCGACTGCAGAACATCGATCCTGGGTTCGATTTCCCGTCAGGCAAATTGCTATTGGATTTTTCCATTAGGATTTTAATTGTTTGATGGCTTTAATCTCGCCCCCTATTATATGCGAGCCAAGTCAAGATATTTGATTTGTTTATCTTTCTCGGCTTTCACGAGGATCTCGTTGCGGAACCGAGACTTAACATAATTGCCTTAATGTGGTGAGTTCTAATTATACAAGCACGGCAGTTGCGAGTACGAGACACCAGACCTTTCTGAAGAGCTATCTGTTTCTATTTCAATCGTTTTTTTACCACGTTATAATAAAAATACTTAATATTTTGCAGCATAAAACACAGGCACCATTTTGTTATATTAATATTAAATAGGCTCTACTCTTGACCTCAATCTAGTCCTGAGGACAGAGGTGAGGTCGACGATGGAACGAGCTAACCCAAAAGAAGCCTATTAACTCGCTACTTAAATAGATTGGGGTCATATGAACTTAACAGGGAGGGGCCCGCAAGGGCCGATGCCTGCCAGGGCTGCGGGCTGTTCGAAAGAGATACCGCGGCCCTGGAACACAAAGGTCAAGGAAGGAACATGGATGGGTTTTAGTCAGTACAAGTCTGACACTACCTTCCGCTCTGCCCAAAAAGGGTCATATGAACTTGGGAACACCGACGCAGACAGGGAATTCCACTTCTTGGCTGTGCGCATAATAAACGATGTAGCAAAGCGCTTCGTGCGAATGTGTGAAACGGAACATCGATCGAAGAAGGGAGATGGTGGAATGAGCTCGTGGAGCTCGTAAATCCAAGAGACCTTTCTCACCGGTTGGCTCAAGCAGTTTTCGCGCTATCCCTTAGAAAGACAAGGGTGAGCTGAATTAGAATGAATCAGAATTGAAATAAAACATGTATATTTGTACAATACTTTTATTTCACAATAAAATCTCAATCAAAACTCACAAGCATCCTTAACCAGTTGTGAACACAAAACAAAACCTAAATAACACTAAGAAATACCTACATTATTATTGAACTTGCATTATACTCCACCTACCTTGCAAAGTTAGACATTCTAATGGCGGATCGATTTTCAAGCACATTTTGTATCACAGCCCAATGCACGTACTTGGAAAATTTAAGTGTTTGCAAATCGAAAGTCAATTTAATCTAGGATGAAAATTAGAATAATAGTTTCTTTGATGGGATCTTTTATAATTAACTTATCTGTCTACAAAGCAGATGCTTGATGTGTGTGTTTTTAATGAGATGCGCGAGCGCAATATGTGACATCACGAGCTCGCCACATCGGCACTACGGCTCGTCGACAAGACTGGTACATGGCTGACGAACGTCTACAGTCAGAGAAAAGTCACATATAAATTGAATGTTGCATTGTTTCATGAATTGAATGTTGCATTGTTTCATAAACTACTGCTACATTGACGCAAGGCGCTGTTTAGAGTAATTAAAATTAATTAACCAAACTTATTACGTTAAATTTCTTAAATTATGCATTAATTGCGAAAGAATAATTCGATAAGGATGAATGCCTACATTAAATAAATATTAAATTAAATCAGTAAATGGAAGTCACTTCAACGGCGTCAACGTAGCGCTATCTGTCGACCAAAGATGGAAGCTTCCATGATTAGCGAGATATTGAAAATATACTATGAAAATATTCTCCTCTCTAACTGTCATGTGGTGGACTATGTTTATTCGACATCTTCTTCTTGCAGCATCTTGCCGCTCTCCTTCATGGATGCTCGGAGCCTCTCCGACACCTCGGGCAACTTCTTCAGGAGGAGGTGGAAGATGGGGGCAGGCATTGTCTGTTGAAGCACCTGGAAAGAAGAGAAAGGTGTTTAAATCATTATTATTGGTGAACAGATCTATATATATAAAAATCAATGCCACTTTTCGTTGTAATTTTATAACTCAAGAACGGGCTCACCTATCCAAACCAAATGTTTAGGCTTTGTTCGGACTATTTAGTAGAGGGTTTATGGGTATGTAGGGTAGGGTAGGGTAGTCGAAATATTATTTAATTGCATTATGTGACGCAAACGAAGTTGCGCGGGTCAGCTAGTATATAAATTTCAAGTTAAATACTGGTAGGACAAAAATTATTTTCTACATGGCCAGCGATCTGATTCAGTCACGGAAAAAGATTCTTCGCATCATTGATGATGTAATGTACCTATTCATATTTTGTACGCCGTTAAGGAAAAACATGACTAATATAATTCAACAAAACATCTTGTCGTGATCATGTGTGTGCACAACTGCACATGCATATTTTTGAATAATAAATGAATTATCATTTAAGTTAAAACAAAAAAACAAAATTTGCCGTGCCACAAATATAGTGTGTAGGTTTCACGAAAGGGTGGAGATACATTTACAATAGGACTGGTAACTGGACTCAAGCATCATCATTGGTTTTAAATCTGTACCCGCGACCTTCGTCCGCGTAAAACTATTATAAAAATATGACTTCCCTTCGAATCGGATTTTGTGTGACATTTCAAAAGTTTTAATTTAGAAACGTAATATTTTTTGTAAAATAAAAGGAGCCTAAGGTACACTCCTAAATCGCGTTATGGAACTCAAATGGAGTTGGGCAGGATACCTAGCAAGGCGCGGTGATGGCAGGTGGAGTAAAGCTGTGACCGAGTGGCGTCCAAGGAATGGAAAGAGGAGTGTTGGCCGTCCGGCGGCGAGATGGGCAGACGACATCGTAGCCATTGCGGGAATATCTTGGATGAGATTGGCCCAGGAACGTGGAGCTTGGCAAAGAGATGCCTATACCCAGCAGTGGGTGAAGTCGGGCTGTGGATGATGATGACGGTACTCCTAATAAAATTGGCTATCTGCCAGTGAACTCCCGTCAAAATCGGTCCTGCCGTTTCGGAAATTACGAAACAAACATGGATACAACAATGTAAAAAAATTAAGTACCGTATATACTTTCATAGGCATTCAGTAAAACTGTTATTTTGAAATTACAAAGAGACACTTAATTTTTTTTTGTGTAGTTACCATGACCTCATATTTGGAATTAGCTAAGGTGGCGCCGTCTACAATGAGTTTTGATACGCCTTCCCTATTATAAAATCCGTAGGTAGGACTTACACTGAGAAGCTGCTGTGTCTGCCCACAGACGGCAACGGCTTGTCCAAGATGCTCGACACCCGCTTCCATGTCGCCGGCAGCTAACAGCTCCTCACCAAGCTGAATCTGAAAGAAAAAGAAAAAACGACTTTATTTTCTGGTAACAAGAGTTGGAATTTAATTGCAAATGTTGCCAATGAATGTTGTTATTGTTATTTATCATCCTTGTAGAAACTTTCCATTTAGCGATGCCCCTATGAATCTCCTAAGGTTGTGTTTAAGCTGTCAATTCCAATTACACAGCATAAGCGAGGCCGACAGATGGCGCCATCAGCACAAACAGTAAGCTAAACGAATCGTCGTTCAGCTTACTGTTGTGTGATTGGTGAATTTTAGAAGTTACAAGTTATTTTTAGAGAAAAGATCATATTAGATCGAGAAAAAATTATGTGTCCCACATATAATCTTTTCGATCGAAAGGGGGAATGATAAGAGTGACAGTTGTGAGAAAGAAATATGGAGTAAGGAAAGTTGCAGTGTCGACCCCAAGTAGCTAACATGAGACAAGGGCTGGAAGATTTTATTTTTAAAGTGAAAACATCTTTAGCGGCGTTGTGCACTTTTTGGGATGGGTAAAAACTGTCGAAACTCGCGTCAGATCGTCAGATTGAATCGGCGGCGCAGGGCGCTTGCGCGAGTATGCGTGTAGTTTAAGCTAGATGGCGTTGTTTCAAGTCTTTCTTGCAGAAAGCTCTTAAAATTTTTAATATTTAAGCTAGATGGCGTTGTTTTAAGTTTTCACTTATGCCGCGGCACTCCCGGAGTGCAACCCCTTTTTTTGTTATTTATTTTATTTGGCTGTTCAACAATGAGTACACTATTACATATATCGTACAACGTTTCAAACTTAAGTCTAAGTGCCACATTACTTATAGAAGAGCACTACATGCACAATATTATGCGCCTAAAGAGTTAATTAAAATTAAAAAACAAAAAAGAAAGAATAAAAATACAAATTAAAACAACAGCAGTACCCAAAACATTACTACAGAACTTAATTATTTTGCGAGATACATTTAAACATTTTAAACAGAAAAGATGATGATGATATTTTCAGATTGATTGCTCTATGCTTTTACCTGTTGAAGGAAGAATCTCTGCATGGCCTCATGGTCACTCATGTCGGGTAGGGAACCACCCATTGTACGTGATCTTGTTGCATTCTGTTGGGCTTTCTGTCTACCTGCCAATGATACAAATACAATATTACAAGTTGTGAATGTTTTTGTTCCAATAAATATTTTTGTATTTGTTAGTCTATTCAAAACTTGTACCTTGTGTCATATCTATACTAATATTATAAAGAGGTAAAATTTGTTTGTAAGTTTGTATGTAGGGGATAATCTCTGGAGCTAATGATCCAATTTCAAAAATTGTTTTTCTGGTAGAAAGCTACATTATTCGTGAGTGCTATAGGCTATAAATTATATTGATAGCATGCATATTAGCCGAGCTATAACAATTATTATCGGGCCAGGCGGAAAAAAATACCTCTCAAAACAGAGTTATTTGCATGCGCTGCCTAAACTGTTGTATATAATTGAACACAATGTAGGGCATTCTGGTCCGTTTTAAATAGTTCTACAAAAAAGTCCGCTACACCTAATTTCTATCTTTTATATTTTAGCAGATATAGTAGCTTTTATGTATAAAAAAGTATTTTCGACATACCTACGTTTGGACGATTTTTTAAACAACAAAATGTTAAACTTTATACAATATAATATTTTTATAATCACAAGGATATCATAGAGATATGATTTGCGCTTTACAGTATGTCGATCGGTTAGATAGTTTCGAAGATAATACAAAATTAGTAAATCGCAAAATGCCATCCAACATTCACGAACCGCATTAGAACATGCCCCTTGGTCAGTTGTTACAAGATTACGTCGCGTACGTATTACGTATATGGGAAGAATGCACCATGTGTCAAGCTCATGTTGAAGCAGTGGATCGAACAATTAAGGACTTGAGAAACTCAGTCGCTGTCGTGGGTGGTGTAACTTTTATGTTTGCTGGTGAATTTCGGCAGACACTTTCCGTCGTTACAAAAGGGACGTGTGAGAACATCATTAAGGCATGTCTAAATTCATCGCCCCCATGGAGTATAACTCAAACTTTAATTTACGTACTAACATGAGAGGCCACCTTATTGGAAATATGGTTAACGATTTTCCGCAATAGCTGCTCAAAGTTGGAGACGGGTCTTTTTCTTCTCTAAACTTGGGCGCTAATGCTGCGGAAATCGTTATAAAAGAGAGTCTGGGTAGGATAGTTCACAGCTTGCAGCAACCAGATAGAATAGAATAGATGCAGTATATCCTAACCTTGAATATTTACTAGATAGAGATATTCATTGCCTTTGTTCAAAGGCTATCGTCTCACCTAAGAACGATACCACATACCATACCGATAACATAACATCACGCCTGTAATCCCCGAGGGTGTACCTAATATTACACCTACATTTCGCCAGTTATGCTAAGTTCCATGTTATAGGGGGTAAGTCTATTACCATCAACCGGGGCAAATCCAGATTCCGTGGCTGCTATTGAGAAATTCCTGATGGAAAAACCCAATGACACTTTGCCCAACCCGGGAATCGAACCCAAGCCTCACCTCATGCTCAGCAGTCGTGCTTTCGACTACTAGACCAACGAGGTAGTCAATAATCAAAAACATCAATAAACTAAGGTTAAGTCAAAACCTACAAGTCCCTTGATACAGTGTGTAATATCGAGGATGCAGTCCACTATCTGCAAGAATTTTTGAACTCCTTTAATCCATCTGGCCTGCCACCTTACGAAGTGCTAATGAAAATCGGAACGCCTATCGTGCTTTTAAGAAATTTAAGCCTGTGCAATGGCACAATACTAATAAAAGAAAACTTAATTGTAGCAATCATTTTCATCGGACCAGGAGCTGGCCATTAACAAGTCGATTAACAAGTCCCAGTGACGAACATTCTCTTTGGTTGGCATTTAGGTACCTAAGAAAAGAATATTTTACCCATGGGCGGTTTAACCCAAATTGGATCACCTGCAAATCAGATTATTTTAAACAGTTTTAATTTAAATACCTATTTAATTTCATTAAGTGCCTACCAGACTTAAATTTATATTCACCTATAGAAAGCTACAATATCGAGAAATATTTATGGGCTGTATTTTCGAAATCCACGCGGACGAAGTCGTGGCCGAAGTGCTAGTTTAGTACATATTTGAAACGGCTTTTGGCACAATGACGAAGGCATTGTCGGTGTGTAGAGAGACTAATTGTCAATTGTGTAAAATCAGTGTGCTTGCTTATTGTGAATCTTATCTTACTTCTTCCTTCTATGTGAAAGTTTGTGAGGATGTAAGATGTAAGTCTGTGTATACATCCTCACAAACAACTTTCACCCAAAAACTACTGAATGTTAATAATATTTAATAATAGTTAATAACCTGGATTAACACAGGATACTTTTTATCCCGATAGTACTGATCCGGACAATTACCGAACTCCACGCGGCCGAACTTGCCATATGCGTATGCCATATTTTTGTCATTTTATATCCTACTTCACTCTATGTTGTTTGTTTAAAAAGGATATAATAATAAACAAATTTAACTTTTATTTTATAACTAGCTGAAACCCGCGGCTTCGCCCGCGTGGATATCGGTTATTGCGACCAAAACTAATCCTGAAATTTTGATCCCGTTCCCACAACCAATGAGAATACAAAAACTTGACAAATTATATACTAAAACCTTCCTCGACAACCAGTCAATCCATTGGTGAAAACAGCATGAAAATTGGTGCAGTAGTTTTTGAGTTTATCGCGAACAGACGCGGCGGAGAACTTTGTTTTATAATATGTAGTGATAATATTATCAACCAAAACCATGGTTAATGATAAACCATGATCTAATAAAACTTTATCATTCCAAAGTTGCCTACATGACTTTGAAAAAATAATTTAATATTGCATCATCTTTTAAATAGTTTTCTTTTATCTTGATCTACTTTAAGAACAGGTTTTAAAAATATGGGGCAGTGAAGATTTTTTCTGAAGGAATAACTGCCTCATTGGTTTTATGATGGCAAGAGCTTCTACTGAGAATGAGGCCCTGGGTTTGAATCCTTTCTGATTCACAACACCACAGCTCAGTAGCAGCCAGTCTGGATTTGTGCCCCATTGGTTACTAATAGGCTCACCCCTACCATGTTCATGAGACTTTTAACTGGTGAAGTGTGGGTGAACTATGTATTAAATACACCTCTGCCTATCTCTTCGGGGATTACAGGTATGATGATGTTATTAATATCTGTAATTTTGGTCATGTTTTAGAAAGAAATGTGAAAATATTCCAACATTAATTTTTAATTTTAAATATTTGTTAGATTCAAATATTATGACATTTTTGGACAATATGAAACTCCAAATTGTATAAAACTAAAATTCTGATGAAGGTTAAAAAATATATGCATATGAGAAAAACAATAAACATCAGAAAAATGTTTAAACAGATGTTAGTAAAACTAATGACAAAACTGTGTTCATGAATAAAAAATGACTCTTAAATTATTTTATATTTGTCTGGTCGTGAGAAACATGGAGAATGGATATTACGACTGATGCATGAACTATTTGTTTCCTTTGATTTGAGATAAGGAGTTATAGAACTCATGGAAACTTTAATACTAGATTAATATTGAATCTTTTAATTACTTTAAACAGAGAAATATTGTTTTCTTGACAAATTATATTACAAACTGAGATAGCTAAGTCTAAAACAAATGGACTTGCTCTTATCATTTTGGTTAAAAGCTGCTTCTCATGAGTGTAAGTAGCATTAGAATAGATATCTACATTATCGTGCACATGTCATATTTGTTATAGTTTTAGCTCATTGCAAAAGCATGTTTGGCACAGTCAACTAAAGTATTGGAACTAATTTTGTTACTGCACATCTATGTGGAAAGTTATTATTAAATACTTACACAATTAACGCGCACGTAAGTTTTCGTTATCGTTCTCTGCGATGCAGTGTTGAAATGAAAAAGTTATTGAAGCGAAAATTGATTGATGCATGATGTTGTAACGATATTCCTTGTAAAATTTTGAGGTTAACAAAAAGAATAAAAATGTTTGGACAGTAAAATTAATGGTATTAATACGCAATAAATTAGAAAGTTTATTTAACTGTTATTGCTCTTTTCATTTAATAAATATAAAAACTTACGTTCTCTCAACTTCTTTTTGAAAAGGGGATCCTTGCGACGTTGTTGGTCAAAGTACACACAGTATCCAAGGAACAAAGTTCCAGCCAATCCAACTGCAATTCCTAATGTAGTGCGCGTAATCTCCATGCTTATAAATTCACTTGCGGTGTTTTATTCCCATAAAATATCTACTCGCTTTTGTTAGAGAATTTTGAGATCCGCCATTTATGAAAAAAAGGATTATTTCACTGGCAGCACTGTTTTCTTACTTTTTGTGTTCACAGATAAGAAATTCGAATTTATTATGTAATCAATTCATTGATTACTGTGTGATAAATCAGTTAAAAGTATTGAATACGCATCAACCTAATAACGATCTCAACATTTACCATTAGTAAATTGATTCAAAGGCACATCTTAAACTAAAATAACACGAAAAAAATAGTTATATAAAAGCTACTAGTATACAAGGATCTTTATTGTTGAGTTGCCTCATCAAAATTTGTCATATGTACACATGACTGAAATTCAGTATTTATAAATACTTTCCCTATTCCAATAGTTAAAATATCTATTTATGCCGACGGACCCTTGCAAGAAATTTGCGTGTGCCATCCAGAGATGCCTTCTTGGTGAGTTTTTTCAGTATAATTTTATTTATGAATCTCTTCGCCGACAGCCGACATAAAATCAGTCGCCATCTTTGCTTCAACCTTTCAATCGCCTCCACAGATTTGCGGGCGTTTCATCGCCGTTTTTCAATGTTTTGCTCAAGTAAATCATTACAGTTTTGTTGTAAAGCTACGTAAAAAGTTTCCGATAGCTTGTGTGAGTGATAAGTGCAAAAATGAGCTTTTTCGGGTTCGGACAGACTGCGGATATTGAAATCGTATTTGATGATGCTGACAAACGGAAGGTTGCCGAAGTGAAAACGGATGAAGGCAAAAAGGAGAAGTTACTGCTGTATTATGACGGTGAAACCGTTTCGGGTAGGGTAAACGTTACCCTCAGGAAACCCGGATCGAAACTTGAACACCAGGGTATCAAGGTCGAACTTATAGGTCAGATTGAATTATTCTACGACAGAGGCAATCATCATGAGTTTATATCATTAGTGAAGGAGCTGGCCCGCCCTGGTGACCTGTTACAGCATACTTCGTATCCATTCGAGTTCGCAAATGTCGAAAAACCCTACGAAGTGTACACTGGCGCTAATGTCAGACTCAGGTATTTTTTGAGAGCTACGATCGTGCGCCGCCTCACTGACGTCGTCAAGGAGGTGGACATCGCTGTCCACACTCTGTGCAGCTACCCAGATGTACTAAACTCGATAAAAATGGAAGTAGGCATTGAAGATTGCCTACACATAGAATTTGAGTACAATAAATCCAAATATCATTTGAAAGATGTAATTGTTGGTAAAATCTATTTTCTACTTGTCCGCATTAAAATAAAACATAT
Source organism: Lycophotia porphyrea (assembly GCA_950005105.1). NCBI lineage: Eukaryota > Metazoa > Arthropoda > Insecta > Lepidoptera > Noctuidae > Lycophotia > Lycophotia porphyrea. The sequence continues at coordinate 8,065,962 of OX465409.1, forward strand.
GGAAATATCAATAATTAAAAGGGAAACAACAGGTTCTGGGCCTAACACGTTTACAGAGAATGAGACAGTCGCAAAGTATGAAATAATGGATGGGGCTCCTGTTAGAGGGGAAAGTATTCCTATAAGAGTCTTTTTAGCTGGTTATGACCTAACACCAACAATGAGAGATATAAATAATAAGTTTTCAGTGCGGTACTATCTAAACCTTGTGCTGATGGACACTGAAGACCGGCGCTACTTTAAACAGCAGGAAGTCACACTATGGAGAAAGAGTGACAAGTCTAGACTACCATTACATAATGCACACATCCCTCAAACATTGTCACATCCAAGTCACCCGATTCCGAGACAATTGAGTGCTTCTAGTGAAGATAACTCCAACAGGGCAGTATCTCCATCCAATCCTAACCTAATGCAGAGATCTATCTCTCCATCAATGAATGACGGAGAGAAACATAACGGACCTTCTGAAATGGAGCAAGATCAACCCGATGTGATAACAAACAAACTGTCCAACACGCACATTGAAAATAACCAGGTAGATGAAGAAGAATTTGAAGATGAACCTACCCCTCCTCTAGCGGAGAAGCAAATGATACCTGAAAAACCACTTCTGGCAGAAAAGCCTCAAGTTGCAGAGAAGCCAGTAATAGCTGAGAAGCCTGTTCTAAACCGGCCTGAAAGTGAAGCTAGTCCGAGTCAATAGCCGATATGTCCATGCGCAGTCAACGTGACGGGCGCCGAAGATATGAACTGTATGTTTTCATATTTGAAAACTATCATTTAAAGGATTTTAGTTCTATTGACTTTTCATGTGGTTTCAGCAGACATAGTTTGTGGTCTACAGAGAAAAGTTGGTACAGCTGTGTCCCATACAGAAATTGTTGTAGAATTCAGGATTTCTATTATTAAAATGTTGGAGCTGTATAAATCGAAATTATTGACATAGTGAATACTGTCAGCATTAAATGGAATATGGGCTCTAATTGTAAGTGTACATTGCTATCATTGCAAAAATAGTTGCTGAAAATATCATAAGATATCTGTTATTCTGTTCAGTTTCCAAAATAGAACCTTATTGCAGCAGTGCATTCAGCACAATATCAATCATTTGGAATTTAAGGCCTTTGTTTTTGCATGTAAGGGCTTATTATTTTTACAAATAGCATTTGCTTGTTTGAGCATTTTAATTTCAATGGAATTATATATTTAGTTCATAAATAATGAAATAGAAATTCGAACTGCATGAAATTGTGCAAAAGTTTATTCTTTTAATTGTAACACATGTGTAAAAATTTACCATCATCGAGAACAGTACAATGTCTAGGTATTTAATGTCAGGCCACTTATCAACTGTTTGTTCACTGTTGAAAGCAAACTTATCTAAACCTCACATTGAATTGTGTGTTATTTATTTATCTGTAATTGTTGAATATGTCCAATATCTAAACCTAAATAGTGATGGTCCATTTAATCAGTAGGTAATATTAACAAAAAAATGCAGTTTTTGTAAGAGAGTTGGATATTTTAATTGGATGACAGCACAGAGAGTAAATATTGTAAAAATGTAATATAGAGCCGACAAACTAAATCGCCCCACTTTTCTGTGGCTCTTGATTTTCATGTCTTTTGTTATGTATACAGCCCACATTCTTTTGCGTAAATTGAGTGCATTAGTCAAAGAACATATAAAATTGGTAAATTCGACACTGTTTTGAATGTAGAGCGATGAGCAGCTTTTTATACCACAAACATTGTCAATAATTTCGCCAGATAGAAGATTGTTTTCATAGAAAATTATCAAAAGTGTGATTATACATAGTGTGTATATTAAAATTTAAAAGATGTATTTCTAAGATATGTATTTGGGAAGTCAAAAATGTAGGTGTCGGAAAATATATTACGCGAACACTTTAATTTTATTATAGAAAAATTGCTTCATAATATATTCTAGTTAGGTTTTGTGGTATATTTTGAAGATTTTAAAAATTTTAGCACGTCAGGATCTGCCATTATTTTCATTGTCCGAACATAATTAATTAATTTTACAATAATTCAAGAGTCTGATTTTAAATATGTATTACTAGCTGATTCTACCTAAATATAATTCATCGGTTTTGTAGAATAATAATACGTATTATTCATCAGTAGTAATGAAGAACAGAGAATACCTTAATAGGTGAATATAATTTAAATGCGAAACGAAACAAGTCGATATTCCGCAGCTTTGATTATTGCAAAAATGTTGTCAATCAACAAATCTAAACTTAAATTCCGCGCGCGGAGCCATTGTTATTTATCAAAGCTCATTATTTTACTAGCCAGCAAAAACTCAGTATCGAAAAATTAAAGCGTGATTTAGAGATATTCTGGTCATTAAAAACATCAAATCGTGCCTATTATCGCACATTATAAATGGTACATGATTCCATTAATCATTTTATAAAAATAACTGACTCTGGTTTTAAATGAACGTATAATGCCATAATGCGATTCTTCGAAGGAAGAAGTGTTTAAGTATGCATGTTGGTCTGAACTGTCCAGAAACAATTCTTAATTTTTAAGCACACAAGAACTGTCGTTCTGTGGACGTGTAATTGTTTTAGTTATTTGTTAAAGCAATTTAAAAGTGTTTGGGCTTTGTTATTTGTACATATCATTGCATTGTTAAACAATGACCATAGATTGTATCTACATCAATTTATTTCAATTGAATCTGTCAAGAGAGCAGTTAGTACCAATTGTAAGTATGTCACCATATTAGGAAACTATTACCTACTGTGAGACCTCCATTGATTCCGGGTGCGAACGAAAACATTGCAATGAACTTAAGTACTAATTTTGATATAGCTTCGATAGTAACAATGTGAATCTGTAAGACAACTGTCTGTAAAAAGTATACTAAAATATGTATTGCGTTTATAAATTAGTTTAAGTTTAAAAAGTTTTACAGCCGATGGTCGCGCATATGAAACATCTTATCAAATGCAAGCAAGAAACAGATCTAACTCATTTGTTAAAGGCTCTTTTGTGCTGTCCACGGATAATTTATGTAGATTCTATCCATTATTTTTATGTAAATTAAGTAAAGTTACAAGTTATTGAAAATATTGTGTTATATTATAATTGTTTGGTTTTAGTATCACACTGTATAATAAAAATATCTTGTTTCTATTGAGATTAAGGCGGCATGTCGATTGTAACATTATTGTTAATAAAATATATATGTATAAATTGCTGAAACCGTTTTTTATTGTGTTACGCAAGTGTGTGCGTCTAATTACAGTTGTTAGTGCCATAGGTCTAATTGCTTGTGGTAACAAAACGTCTAGAATAACGTCATACGTACGCTTATCATTTAAAAATACTATCTACAGGATACTGTGCTAAAGGTTATCAAGGAAAGCCTTATTTCTATTTACTAATAATTTTCTATGGATCTTCCATAGGGTAGGAATACAATATCCCAAGCAAAAAAAAATCAAACCAATGAGTGACAAAAATAAAAAAAGAACCTTTGTGTTTATGTCATGGGACTTCCCCATCTAACAATCGAAGGAAAATATATTAATTGCGGAATAAACTGATAAAAATCGAAATAAATCAAATGTGGAATTTACGGTACGTTACTGAATTAGTTATTTATGAAAGGAAAATCTTAAATAAATTTTTATTTATTATAATATATAATTACCAGCGAATTAATTTGTATATCATGTATTAAATGTGTGTGTATGCGCTGTTATCGGCTCGGGCAGTTATTTATAGACGATTATGTATAAAACATACTGCGAGCCGATTACCTATTAAAGCGTTGATCCTAATGGCTAGTTTGCAATACAAATTAGCTTAAAATAATAAAAAAATGTTCGTACACGCTAATCACCGAAACCACTCTACCAATTTTAATGAAATTTGGGAATGTGTAAAGTTGGTTTCAGCTTGAAAGATAGAATAGTTTTGGACCCGGTAGGTGGCGTTGTTGACGACATCCATTGATCTATAAGCGCGGCCAAAGCTGCGGTCGTAATGCTATAGGGTTATTCACGGAGACGAGTTAGTATAGCGCCTTCTCTATCGCACATTATCATACAAATGACAAAGACAAAAAAAACTTTTAGGGGCAGTGGGCGTTAACAATATCTTAAAAATGTAAATCCGCATTCACACTGTGCTTCTTAAAAGTTAGCTTAGTTTATACCTGCGGCTTCATCTGTCCTATTTGAGAGCCATTTATTTGGTAAGAATTTTTTTTATACGCATTTTTTTAATATAACTGATGGATATGAAGGAAAGCAATAAAATCGGGAGGTAATTATTAAATTTACTTTATTATATTATAATATAAGTTTATAGCTTATCATCACTCTCCGACGACGTATCACTACAGTCGTCGTTTCCTACATATATTACGAATCTTTCTGTCATTACTTCCACGTTTCTATCCATTGCATCCATTTTGGGCTCAACTTTTTCTATGACATGCTTTATACATTTTTCCATTTTTCTGCGTCAATATTTTGAATAGATTCGTTCAATACTTTTTTACTTGTATTGAACGAAGTAAGAGCACGTCTGCACAGTACGGGAAGTATGAGTAGACTAAAAAGTACTTGCACTGTGTACACGGTGTACACCGTCTTAGCGTTTATAACTGACCAATCGCACTTTAAAAAATTGTGTGAGTGAGATAGCGCTCTACTAACTCATCTCCGTGAATACACTATAGTTGGTCTATGATACGTACCTAGTTCTTGTTGACAATTTATTGACATGATAATAACGTCTAGATTACATTATCATAAGTACATTTATGTGGACATAACTCTTATTACATAAACTCACGCCTTTTTCCCATGGGGCACAGTGGAACGAATGTATGGGAGCGGTTGGACGTAGACATGTCCGAAAAAAAAGAGTAAAATTATGCCAAACTAATGATGCCATCTTATTCGATTACTTAATGCCTTCATAACTTGTGGTGATGAATTTCTTCATAACTCCCATATTTCGGGAGTAATTTGAGAAAATGTGAAATTTTACTATGAAAATGAGTGTATCGAGCTCTCTCCCTCCTGATTCCGGGCTTGTTTCAAGTAGCGGTCTCTAATATCATAATGCTAATACTAAGAGCTATATTTAATACTAAGACACATAGTGCGCCAAATGTGCACTTTCTGGGATAAAGAGTGATGTTTATTTTATAACACAATTTTTTTATTTTTTGTTTATTTTGTTGATTAAAACCGTTTTTCTAAAGGTTTACCTTATTACAATAACATTTCTGAGCAGCCAATTAGAGAAGATATAAGCTAATTAGGATATATAATTAGGGACTTAAGGTTTACATATAAAACTGATGCACTAATGATTACTGATAAGAACATTGCTATTATTTAATTACTAAATGGCTCTTAATACACTAATTTAGCATGCATCATTTACTAATTATCACAATAACTAATTACCTTGCAATATTTAACAAAGGATATCTGGGATACCTGGATTTTATATAAATAGGTCACTATTAGTAACTTTAAAATCAGTGTTGATTTACACCTCGTTGTATCCAAGCTAATCTCGCAATGTATTTTCCAAATTTTAATACAAATCTTGATATTCACGTTGCTTTATGCGCACGCGCACATAAAGATTTACGCGACTTTAACTATTTGTTCAGTGTTTTAAAAGATAACAGTTGTGTTCAGTTATGTGAAAGTGCTGAAACAAGTTTAAAAGACTGGTGTCGTCGATTTTGCTACCGCATTTATGCAAAATGGACACAGTCTGGAAGAAGCACAGATAAGTTTCGGAAGAAACATGAGATTTGGCTACAGGCTGCAATTCAATGGCCGGAATTACAGAATGAAAATATGGAACCTTCTACAGAAAATATAAGTGACGTCATCGAGCCCATAATTTCTCCTGCTAAATCTGATGCTTCAACTTGTACACATCCTAGTCCTCGTAAATCTTTTGAGGACCTTAGTAACCGGCAAAAAAGAAGACGCACTGAAGATAGTCTTTCATGCAGCAGTAGCAGCGCTGAAATTATGTTTTCGGCCGAAAGGGCGCTTCAAAAGGCAGGACAAAGCGATACAGCTTATGTTATGAAATACTTGACGGAGAATCCAGAAGAGGCCTCAAAAATCAAAGCCTTCATTGAAGGTAAATCAATTCAGGTACGGGAAATATCCCCTTTGAAGGCATTGGCTCTTTATGTATCGATGAACTTATCGAAATGGCGCTATAACACTCTTCGGGATTTCAACACTCAAGAAGGAGCTCTTCAATACCCGAGTTACTACATGTTGGTTAAAGAAAAAATTAAGTGCTATCCGGCCAAAGAAGATCTCACAGTTACAGAGAGCTCTGTAAAAATCAAATTACAAGCCTTGATGGATTTAACCTCAAGAAGACTTATTAGGTCGTTAGAAACCCCTGTTGATCCCAATCAACAGCTCGTATTGACCAGCAAATGGGGTTTTGACGGATCATCTAGCCAAAGCATTTATCATCAAAGGACGAGTGAAGATGAGCAAATCGATCTTGCTAGTAATTTTATGATTAGTCTTGTACCACTGCGGCTCGTCTCAAAAGGTGTAACAATTTGGGAAAACGAGCGACCATCTTCCACTTCATTTTGCCGGCCAATATTGTTTAAGTTTATAAAGGAAACCAAAGAAAATGTGCAGAGAGAGATGGCTGAAATCGAAGCAGAGATTGAAGCCTTAACTCCATCCACCATCACTGATGGAATTAGTGTCAAACACCAACTGCTGTTGACAATGATTGATGGTAAAATTCATTCCATTATATCCGATACAGCAGCTTCAGTGTGTGACATATGCAAGGCTTGTCCTAAAGAAATTAATAATTTAGAGTTAATCAAAGATAAACACGCAAACGAGGACATGTATAAATATAGCTTAAGCACCCTTCACGCTTGGATTCGCTCAATGGAATGCTTATTACACATTTCCTACAAATTAGACATAAAATCATGGCAAGTAAGGGGTGATATAGCAAAAAGGCAAGTTGATGACAGGAAGAAAAGAGTTCAAGAGGCTGTAAGAAGAGAAACGGGCTTACTTCTCGATGTTGTGAAACAAGGCAGTGGATCCACCAACAATGGCAACTCGGCAAGGAGATTTTTTGAAAACTACACTAAATCTGCTGAACTGACCGGAATAGATGCTATGCTTTTAAGAAAAATCTGTGTGATCTTGCAGTGTATTTCATCAGGAGAGAAGATCAACGTAACTAAATTCCGAGAGTTCTGCTTTGATACTGCTAAGCTTTACGTGGAGTTATACCCATGGTATTATATGCCTTCTTCACTTCATAAAATTTTAATGCATGGGCCAGACATAGTTCAGAACATGTCAATTGTGCCCATTGGTTTTCTATCCGAAGAGGCATCTGAGGCTAGAAATAAAGATTTTAGAAAATATAGAGAGGGGCATTCTCGAAAGCATAGCAGTATCTCATGCAATGAAGATTTTATGCACAATCTTTTACTGTCTTCTGATCCACTTGTTACAAGTATCCGTCCAAAAGGAAATAAGTTTGTAAAAAAATCTTCTTTTAAGGAATTTTATGAGCTTACGGATTCTGAGAAAAGTGATATCGAATTTGTTAACATAAATGATTTAGCGGACATCGATTCTGAATTTGAATTAATTGATGATGATGATGATGACGAAGATAATTAAATGATGTTATTGTTTTAAAATGTGTAACTTAGTAAATTAGAGCTTACATCTTAATTATTTATTGTACTTTTAATGAAACTAGGTAATTTATTATCAACTTACTTAAAAGTCATACTCTCATCAGTTCTTGTGAATATTTTTGTTAATATATATTTCTGTATATATATAATATATTTATAGACCTCTTAATAAGTCTGTCTGCGGTTTAAAGTAAATACAAATGGGGAAAAAACGTTTTTTTTTTTTAAATTTTCATTTCCTTTTATCCCAGAAAGTGCACATTTGGCGCACTATGTGTCTTAGTATTAAATATAGCTCTTAGTAATAGCATTACGATATTAGAGACCGGTACTTGAAACAAGCCCGGAATCAGGAGGGAGAGAGCTCGATACACTCATTTTCATAGTAAAATTTCACATTTTCTCAAATTACTCCCGAAATATGGGAGTTATGAAGAAATTCATCACCACAATTTATGAAGGCATTAAGTAATCGAATAAGATGGCATCATTAGTTTGTCATAATTTTACTCTTATTTTTCGGACATGTCTACGTCCAACCGCTCCCATACATTCGTTCCACTGTGTGGGGGTAGGCAAAACACAGAACGCCACCTGCTACGATCTTTACATACTCCTTTTGCCTCGTCCACGTTCTTACATCTGATCATACACGCACCTCAACTCTTATTAATTTAACAAAGAAGGTAGGTACCTTTATCCGCTTCAAATTTTACTAATCAGCTTGATTCAGCAGGCTTGTAAAGTTTTAGGCAGTTACACTACCTACACCGCTCTGTGGCCGCCCCCTTTTTGATAACGCGTGATAATACACTATTCTTGTTTCAGCGAACTGACATTCCGACAGATATGAGTAAAACTCGATAACTATTCGTGCTTCAATAAATTCGCTCTTACTGATCGTAGGATATAGCTTGAGTCACCAAAACGATAGCTCTTCACCCAGGAAAGAGGAATCGACTTAAAGATCCTATTTGACTCAAACGTAGAAAGAAAATAAAAATGCTTTGACCTCTGATATAAACACAAAAGCCATTTGTTACAATTCGACATCGCCATCGATTGACATATTTATGATGGGTCAATTTAACAATAGGGCCCTTTGATGTCGTAGGATAGCACTCAATAGATCAGTCGCGTCCGTCCACATCATTTACCCTGTACTATACCTACCTATATCATATTGAATGAACGAACGTGCATAATCAAGCTATAAAGTTTCATCTTCTAGGACACAGGTCTCTCCATGAAAAGAAGTAGACTATAATTCACCTAACTAATTACTACATATTTGAAAATAATGACCCAGTTTGCAGGAAGTTTGATCATACAGATCACACACGAATATCAGTTAGAATTCAGTGGTGCCGATTCCCTTGTTTACAAACTAAACCAATTTTAAGTTCAGTGCATCTTTTTTTTTCTATTTCATTAAGAAAAGGACAAGATAAATTTTAGTTTAGTCCTGTCAAATTAACCAGCACCTGACACAAGTTTAGACGTGATTAAAAAGTTGACTACTAAAATTACATCAAATTACGTCAGGTGCTGACTATTAATTCCTACTCACCGACTTCTTCTTGGTTCTTACCTACCGGCTCAAAAGAAAGCGAATAGCGTCAATATGATTGTCATCGATACATTACGAGATGACGCATCGCAGGATGCGAAGAATCTGAAACTGCCAAACAGCAACTACCAATCTGATTAAAGTCCAAGGGCTGATTGTAGAAATAAAAAAAAAAATTATATGTACGAGGTATGAGTAGGTCGTTGTTGCATTGCATCACGATGACGCATCGAGAAGTCAATGACGGAGGTGAGGTCCTAATTGAAATAATTCTCGTCATCATGTTAAAACAGATGCAGACAAGCTTCAAAGGGTAACATGCGGTTACTAAAACACTCATAGCAGGACAATCGTCATCATTCTGTTGCTTTTATTTCAACTTATTTGGGTTGATGCCTTAGCGCAGTATGTCGTTCGACATCTCTCCCCTTTCTAACCATATCACTTACACAGCCCATTAAATAATCACCCAAAATTAAAGTGTCATATCATACCACAACGTCCACAACTATACATATACACTGCCCTTGACCTGTCCTGCAAATGAATATAGTATTTGGGCCCCGTACTTACGAAGTTACGAATATGGATCGTAGGTATGTTACATAATAGTACTTCGTGTTCGTGCTAGGGGTACCCATGATAATCGCGCATACTACCTACTCCGCATAGTACTCTGACTTCACCGCGAGAACGTTACCTAACCTAGTAGATCGATCTGCATCGATAGCTATCTACACCCACCCCCTTAGCCTTCTAGGCAAAACGCGCAAAGCTGCTTGTTAATACAATACCATCTTCTAACCAACTAGTATTGGAATAGGTCATACAGATATTTCTAGTGCGAGTGCGACCATGACTCATAAACCGCCAGTCAGGGACATTGACTGTGACTGGAGCTCTATACCTACAGGTTATCGGTTCATTGATACAGAATTGAAAGCGAAAGTTTATCAATAAGTCAGCTATCATGTCAGATAACGTAGTAAAGTAACAATTAATCAACTACTAGTAGAGTAGAATAGTTGCCATGTGTTCTAATTGCTGCATTCGGCGTACTCTGTTCAGTTACTCGCTCCGCTAACAACTTGCTAGATGGATGGCATGTCCTATTCTTATCTAAATAGCTCGTCATGGAATGAGAGAAAAGGACTCTGCTATTTTGCAGACACCATAATATACAGTTAGAACTATCCCTTTTAATACCACTTCCACTTGGCTACTATGGATTCAGTTCAGTGGTTGTATTCGCTACTATAACATAATGACACCACACTCTAGATATAAATCTGACTTTGGAAACCATAAATATGCATACACCGTTCGTCCAAGTCGCGGGAAACAAGAACCGGGGATATACATATATGAGACCGGGAATATGCAGAATATATATACATGTATATATATACGGGCCTATACCCAGCAGTGGGTGATTCCGGGCTGATATGATGATGCCATGGGCCGTGGAAAGACTGTATTAATTCCCTAATAAAGCCCTCTTTTTATTAGACCTGTTATCTTTCTTCCAGTTCTTTGGAAATTCTACTATCTACTCTGTACCCAGACCCACTTATTGTAAATTTGTAATGTAGTTCATTATAAGTTAAATAAAGATACGCCTCTACCATACAAGGACCTCCTTGTATGGTAGAGGCGTATCTTTACCTGTTAGGTATGACTAAGCTCATCAGTATAGCAAGCGGATTGTTGACCGCTGAGCCAATCCCCCGCTTATGACGTACGGAGTACGGTACAATGTTTGCATTGACGTAAAATAGTTTTTCACTAGACTTGGCAACGACACCAGTCTTGATTGATGTGTACAAGATTTTACAGAAGTCCACAAAGACACTGGATCGTAACATTCGTAACCAGTCCTTGATTTTTTTCATTTCAGAATCGATTGTGTGGTGTTGAAAGTCTGTCGTCGCCCGTAGCGGTATGCAAAAGTAACATTTACCTAAAGATTTCATATAACATAACGCCTTTAATACCTACCTGAAGGGTTAGGCAGTGGTGTAGGTACCTCATAGTACACCCACACTTCTCCAGTTTGCGTTCAGTTTTTAAGACCCTTGTAATAGGGTTACCTATTGCCATCAACTCATCTCAAATCCAGACTCCATTGCTGGTACTGAGAAATTCCTGATGGAAAAACCCAATAACACTGCCCGAATCGAACCCAGCACAGCACAAGCACCGTTGTGGGCACGATGGGTATGCCCACAACCCTGATTGAGGTCGATAATCTGATGTTCTACACAAATAGTGTTACAAATCGGAGGAGAGCTGCTAAAATTATCGAGCGCACTAAAATCACTGCGCCCGCTCCTGAATTCTAAAGTCTGTTGATTATTCTGAAAATCTAACAAATCAAAGGCGGTACAAAAAAAATCGAGCATATTATTAATTTCTTCTTGTAAAATTCATCACTATACTACGACCATTCCACGAAGATTCTTCCCTTTTTTTCGTTTCGACGGCTTTTTACCGATTTTAGGGCAGCCGTGACCACAACCTATTTGAGGGCTGGATCCGCGCCTGGCAGAACTTTGGCGAATAATGTAGATTTTTTTCGGAACGAAGAGAATGCATAACCGAGTGAAGCGAGCTCTAAAATTTTAGCACTCCTTCGGATAAATAGGTTGTAAAGCGAGCTCGAAATGGCAACCACATCGGATTTGATATGTAGTTGACCGGGTTGGTTTTGGGCGTTAACCTCTAAAACCCTCCCAATGCCTACAGCCCCGGGTGGGGCCCCTGACCTGGGGCCTTATATTCTTAGCCTAGGCGGATAGTCGGGCCTGCACCTTGCTAGATCTACGAAAACAGTCATCATCATCATCAGCCTATAATGTTCCCACTGCTAGGACACAGGCCTCCTCTCTATGAGAGGGAATGGGATATAATCCACCACGCGGGCCCAGTGCGGATTGGTAGATGTCACATGTCTTCGAATTTTTGGTTCTAGGACATGCCGGTTTCCTCACGATGTTTTCCTTCACCGTTTTTGAGAGCAGTGGTGTTGAAATAAATTACACAAAGTAATGCGCGTGGTTCGAACCCACAACTTACTGTTCGTAAGTCGGGGTCGCTACCACTGGGCCACCACTGCTCTCATTTTTATCGTAGATGAAAATCTAGCAAGTTATTATCCGAAAATCTGATAATTACCTAATCGAACCTTAGCGGACGATCTCAAACAGCTAGGTATGTGGATGCGTCTACTAAAGCAATGTTTGCTGTCATCTTATACCGTATACGTATTGTATTTCTAAGACTAAAACCACATTCTAAAGCTTCATTTCCTGCTCTCTCTTAACCCCTAAAACTATTTATAATTGTGATTGTATTGTATAACGGACTGGTGTCCACAAGTCCACGTCCAAAGCGCGTACCTATTTTGCGTAAGGGTTATGATACTCTCGTTATTTCCCAAGTTTAAATATGATGAAACATGCAAACAGCTGAGTATCGCGTCCTATACCTACCTACCTTCGTGTCGATACGCATCCGAACACGTGATGCGCCGTCAATGAGCGTGCGAAGCAAGGGGCGTAGCGTTTACTTCCGAACTAAATGTAACTATGTAGTTGTCACATGTTCTAGAACAGTGGGCGGAAAGACACATTTTTTTATAAGATAATTGGCGGGTTCGCTTGTTAGTTCAGCTGTTCTGTTATTTAAACTGTGTTAATACAAGACATCGATAACTTTTCCTAACAATTATGCTCCAATTTTGGAGCATCTCCTAAGCAAGTGTGCTTTTTGGACTGCAATGGTTTTGGGTCTACAAAATATTATGTCATTTGACTTTAAAATTGTTCGATAACTTAGTCAGCAATGTTTCCAATTTTCCCACAAATCATTCGAGACTTAGTTTGATATTCCGAAACTAACATACTTTTCAGTGATTGGCAAACATGAAACCTTTCGTCTGTAAGTTATTGGGGAATACAAATGTCGGAAGATAGGGTATTGCGGCATGCTATCTTCGCAACCGGAATTGTATATCATTTGTTGTATAAATAGTATTATTTTCTTCTATCTGTACTCAGTTTTCAGCTTGGGATATTATGTCGACGCATTCACAATTTGTTGATGAAGATATAGTATAAGGACCTCTATGATTTTAGTTAGTGGCATATGCATAAAAATAAAAAAAATAGCTCACAGATTTCCGGCAGAATCTGTCAAACTATAGTCATTCATAAACATTTTTTTTCTTACCCTGCCTTTTCTTTCCTTGTCTGGGGCTAGCTAGTTCGGGTTGTCTTGCTACAAAACAAGTTATCCAACAGATGTCTCGAAACAAACGAAGTTTATTACTCAGACATGTTATCCTAATCAGAATCAATCGTGACTTTATCGTCCGTGTAGAGTTGTAGACTGCAATCTGTTTTACTTATGATCTTTATGTGTCATCTGCTTACATTTCGTATCCCGTGGGTAGGATATGTATAAGGATTGCATCTTTGTGGTCTAACTAAAGATGTTTGATTAGCTAGTTTTTCTAAAAACCCACAGTTCTTTACCGATATGGGAGATCATATAACACGCACGGATCAGCGATTTCGAGTATCTCTATCTCATTCTGTGACGAAAAGATGTCACTTGGTAGAGCGAGAAGTCCGGTCGAAAGCATCCGCATACATTCGCATCGGAAGCACTTTAACGTGCGATTGGACCGCTCACTTAAGTGACTTGCAATTACAATTTTACGTGACAGAATGGGAAAAAGATACAAGAAAATCTAACAATTGCTTTTAACTTCCAATCATCCGTTGATCGATGACGATACTGTGTGGGCTTTACGGTTATCTATTTTAGTTTCAATAATTCGAACCCATGGAAATGATAATTTTCAAGATTGAATTTATTGTACATCAATAATTATTTTAAAATATTATGGATGGCAATCAGGGGCGGATTTGATACGTTGGCTGCCCTAGGCCTACGAAAGCTTGCCGCCCCCCTATGTGCTGTAAAGCATGAAAAATTAAATAAACTATAGAAATTAAATTAAAATGGGGTAAAAAAACGATAGTCAGTAAATGATTTAATTATCTCAATCAGTATTTCAGGTACTGATTCTTACCATTTCTATTTGTAACAATGAATCGTTATTCACAAATTAACTATTGCCTGGCTTTCTGAGCAGCGAATTTGTTTATCAAATCATCACAATCTAAAGACTTTATTTTTTCTTGACGAAACAATTACGATTAAGGTTCACAAACTAGTATTAAATCTAATTCTCATAAGAATGACATAAGAAAGAATTTAAAAAAAAACGACCAAATTTTGCCACCCCCTAAATTTTGCCGCCCTAGGCCTACTCGGCCTATAGGGAAATCCGCCCCTGATGGCAATGCTACTTATTGGTCAACAAAACATGAAGGGGTTTCGTTTTAAAGAAAATAAAGTCTAAAGCAAGCCCCACCAATGCCGACCATGTGATTGTGGACCCATGAATGTGGGAAGCGTAGCAATGACGACACATAGGTACTGTTATAAACTAAAGTTCAGATTTTCTATTTCCACAGAAAACGACTTCCAAGAAGTCCGTTGCCACAAAGTGTTCGAAGCAATGCGCCACTGCTGCGTCAAGTTTAAGCCACTGAAGAACTCATTGGTTTGTGACGGTTACGATCTAGAGCCGCGGCAATACGCACCGGTCACTGATAGACCGGCTCAATAAGGTAAGTAATGCCATCTTAAACCATCTTCGTCTTCCGCCCTTGTCAGATGTTTCTTGGGGTCGGCGCAACACGTTTTTTCAGTTCCATGCTCGTCTGTCAACAGTCACGCTATCATTTACTCCTTTTTATCTTTTTCTTTCTCGTCTTTTTCTTTCATATTAACATCCCTCACACAATCCTTCTTGAAAAATATTATTTACAACGTACTTATAATACTTTCTTTTACAACGTATAAAATTTCCTCTTTTTTTCCAGATAGACATGGATGGTCGTCGTCGGAGCCAACCTCTAGGCAAAAGAAGTTGGATCTACAAATACCCGAGGACCTTTCAAATCACGTTCACCGCTTTGGGTCTCGGAATATTCTTCTCGAAGCCCATTTACGATATTTTCTTCCGACCGCGCGAACCGATCGATTTTAGTGAACCAGACACCACGTATCCAATGCGCAGGGGATAAAATTAATAATGGAATCAGTCTCTAAAGCTAAAGAAAGGTTAGCAAAGTATCCTGCGATATTCGCTAAGTGTTCTAAGCAAAGTGTTTTATACGCCCGGTGTGTGCTGCTCAAGGAAGCGTCAGTGAAGAAAGACGATTGTGCTAAAGAGTTCGAAGAGTTTAAAGGTTGCTTATTAACCGCTGCGAAAAATTTAAAGACGAGGATCTAAAATGCACGAGTGGTTTCAATGCTTAAACTTGCCGCTTCGATACCACCTCGTCGCTGGTTTTTTTATGAGGTTGTTTTTGATCTGTTACGCCGATTTTCACGACAAAACTCACGATCTCCCGTACACTGATATTGACTATGGCGTGTTCTCGGATGCTGCTAGGCACGTCCTAAGCGGAGACTCCCCATACAAACGACAGACCTATAGGTACAGCCCATTACTTTCTTACCTTCTTGTCCCTAACATGATTTTTGGCAAAGATTTCGGGAAAATTCTCTTTTCTACTTTCGATATTTTTATAACGATCGCTCTTAAGATTATGGTAGAACACCAGCTAGGTCCTAAAGGCGTCGGCACAAATATACCGAACTACTGCTCTTTTATGTGGCTCTACAATCCTCTGAGTCTCGTTATTTCGACTCGCGGCAACGCAGATTCGGTGTCATGTTTCACCATCATACTATCGTTACTTTTATTACAAACCGACGTAGTCAAAGGACTGAGGAAATATGCTCTGTCCGGGTTTTTTCTCGGAATATCAATACATCTTCGACTGTACCCGTTGGCGTTTAGTTTTCCAATGTACCTTAGTTTGGGTGTGAGTAAAGTGTCCCGAAAAATAACCTTGAAACAGGGATTGTTGCTCTTATGGCCGAATTACAACCAACTTACACTAGCTACGAGCTGTATAGTAACATTATTTAGTCTGACGTACGGAATGTGGGCACTATACGGCTACGAGTTCCTCTACGAAACATACTTGTACCACTTATCCAGAGTTGACATACGCCACAACTTCTCTGTTCTCTTCTACTATTCGTATTTGAGTTTAAATCAGCTTAAACACGACGTTGTTAAGATTGTCACAAATGTATTCAAAGCCCTTATTCTGTTTTTGTTAAGTATCAAGTACGGGGCTGATCCCAAAACGTTGCCGTTTGCGATATTCTGTCAGACGGTTGTAATAGTCGCGTTCAACACTGTCATGACGTCACAGTATTTTGTTTGGTTCGTGTCCCTGTTACCACTCGTGGCGCATTCATTCAAGATGAGTATATTAAAAACCGTGGTATTAGCATTGCTCTGGGTCACCCCACAGTGCTCATGGTTGTATTACGCATACCTATTAGAGTTCTCAGGCAAAGAGGTTTTCTTTCTAATATGGCTCATAGGGGTAGTTTTCTTTTGCTCCAACATTTTTGTATTAGTTCATCTTTTAAGGTGTTACACCATTGGATACGTCTTTGGTTTGGGCCAAGTCGGTCATTTGAAAGCTCAGTAGGTGTTACTGGTTTACATTTAATTAATTTATTATTTGTAATTTTGTAGATAGTCATGTAGAAACTTAGTCATGAAATTATGCACAATATAGTGTAAAAATAAATAATAAAAAATTAGTTTCTTTAGTTTTATTTCTAACGAGTGAACTAACATCCAAAGTCTAAAAATTAGTAAACATTAATAATGACCCATTCTAGAAAACAGAAATTGCATTAACTTGTACATTTCTTCATGAAACAACCAGAGACATTTAACTCCATGTAATCATGAACCCCATAACATTCAATTTGTTTCTCATAATTATTAATATCTAATGGATGACGACTTATAATGAATCATGATTCTAATATAAATATAGATTCTTATGAATTGATAATAGGAATAATATTCATAGCATTCTTTCAAGAAGTAATGTGTTTCCAATAAAATTAATGCCGCAGGGATTAAAATTGATTGGGTCATGTACCACACAATAAGAATTAGTTGGCTATACCCATGTGAAACAAATACTTAATACAGTGAATGACATAACATTATTTTACATGAATTTTCTGGCTTGATTATTTCAATATTACCATTTTTATCTCATTATATTCATAATTCTGTTCCCAGTTTGAGCTAATCACATCCTACCTTAATTTTTTCAACTTGCAATACTTCATTAAATGTCAGATACTGGTGCATTTGAACCCGTGATTTGAACATGATTCACACTAAGTGTCATCCATATCTAAATAGGTCTATTTCTTGCCCTCGGAGAGGTTGACCTTGGTGAGGTCTTCAGTTTCTCCTTGGGACATGTTGGAGAGCTTCTTGCCTATACGCTCGTGAACATCGAGGTATTTAGCCACACAGCGGTCTAGGCAGACTGACTCGCCTTTACCTGGAAAATGGAAATAAGGCTTAGTTTAGTAATGGTAATAATAAACCTAGGAAACTGTAGTATTCCTTCTAGGATTACACAAAAGTTTTTGTAAAGCTGGGTTAGACCTCCCGATTAGAACCCTTTCAACTGAGGTTATTGCAGTACACTGCTGGACATTTGTATCCCATGGCAGGACTCCCTTATATCTTTTCACCATTTATGCCTATCCAGCATAAATGGTGGTGGGGGTGCTGTTTGAGGCTAATTGTTAAGAAAACATTTGAGTTTGTAATCTCCACCTGGATCTGCTGGTTACTTTAGCCCATAGTGATCATGCAACAGGGGTAGCCAGGCCAGTTCCATTTAAGCTTGGCAGCCATGTCACGAATATTTTCGAAAATGGAATGTTAGTGTTTAATGTTTTGGAGTAAATTATTTTGTCATTACAAGATGGACTTTAGCAGTCAACTCAATACAGTATTTATCAGCAAAAAAGTAAACTTACAAAGCTCAGTCTCTTGATATTTGACTGGTATACACTTGCGGTGGCACGCGGTGACCAGGCGGTTGTACATATCCGACATCATCTCAATCTCTAACTCTTGGACTAGCTGCAGCTTGGCAGCATCCAGCAACGGCGACGCCATATTAATTCGTTCTCTTCTCTCGTTTACTCACTTAGTTAAAACACCTGCAATTTGTAATGGTTCTTGTTACATTTTGTAGTGGTTGATTGAAAAAGCAATTTATTTTCTGATTGTATTTTTGCTTTGTAGGATGTTAAATAAAAGAACAGTAGGTTAGTACTAGCTAGTGTTTCAAGCCATAAAATAGAATTTTGTTTAAGAAATAATACTGTTGACTGCCTCGTTGGTCTAGTGGTGGCAAGCACCAGTACTGAGCATGAGGTCCTGGGTTTAATTCCCAAAGCGCAGTGTTATTGGGTTTTTCCATTAGGAATTTCTCATTAGCCATGGAATCAGGACTTGTACCCAGTAGATATCAAGCTCGTCTCCTATAGCGTGTTCTATTAGAAGCACCTCTGCCTAATCCTTGAGGAATTCCAGGCATGATGTTATCTTAAATAATGCTGCTTCACTAAGATAAAAAAAATATTTAAAACAGTTCCAGACTTTCTCACTTACAGCCGAAAGCCGACTTCAGAATAAAAGTTATGTCGGCTTGATGGTAGTGGGTTTCCCTCTTATTACTATAGTTGAGACATGACTGGTGGGATGAGGATTTAGTAATCACCTCTTCCAATACCTTTGGGGAATGCATTCGTGATATTTTGAGGGTCAATACTCACACGCACTCACAGCTGCCTGTACAAGTCTGGATACTCTCCCTGATTGGACTTGCGCATACGTTCCCGCGATCTCATGTTCTCCAAACGACGGGCATTTATGGAGTTTTTCGCCACCACAAATAACGATAAACTAGTCACTGTTACTGCTAACCTGCAAGTCAGATTCACTTACGACCAGTAATATACGAAAAATAAAGTATTAATTTCAAGAAACAGCTGATTTACAAAACGAATAGGTCGGATAAGGACGGCAAAGTGAAATCATTTTTATAGTCACAAACATGGTGGAAAATATCAAAAGTCATAAAAAAAACGAAAAGATTATGACACTATGTCATAATTACAGGGACTCATGCTGATTATGTTCTAGAATTGTAAATAATAGTCAAAAATAAAATAAAAGTTAAATGTACAGGGCTCACCAAAAATAGAGTATATAAGTTTAACAGGCAATGTATTGTATATATTGAAGTAATTACCACGAAATTGTAATTTTCCCGAACTTTCCAAGCGGCATAATATATTCTCGTGAAAACTTCAGTAAAATTATTTGAGAGGTTATAATTTTAGTGTCGCAATCGCTCACGTTACGTCATAGGAAGAAGTCACTACTAACGCAATTTATATGACAACACTGAAGACTTAGGTGCTTTTAGCATGGACTTAGTATACAAACAAGACTGAGCACTTCGAAATTCATACCACACAAAAACGAATCTTAAAAGTGATCTGTGACTCACAGAACATATTGTACTTGGTTTTACTTTTGTTAAGCAATCAAACCGAGGCGAGAGAGATAGCCATAAGGGGGCCCTTTGTCCCTTTCACTTAATTGCCAACAGATGAAAATGTTAAAGATGGTAGAAAATATTACACCGACAGTCACCTCACACTACAAGTAAAATAAATTACGTATATATTTTTGAAGTAAATCTTCTTTACGCACGCTTGACTTGGGGAGTAAGCTGGTGAATGCGTTACCAAAGCGTTACGACGCGTTCGGGAGAGGCGAACGGAACATACAGATGGAGCTAAAGAAGTTTTACTTCAGTCGTGTGGTCTAAAGCACACTCATTTTTTTCAGCTTTAAGATAAGTTTTAATTATTTTCTTTAAGGTGGTTGCGTCAGGGTTGCCCGCGAAATTCAAATCTTCCTAAGTTTTTTGCAATTTGCAGGTAATTGTCAATTTGTATGTTGATGAAAAATGAGTCGCGCCAGTAAAACGTATGTAGTTACAGAATCACAATCATGAAAATCATCAATATAACCCTGTAAGCCCATTTAATCCTAATGAATGACTTTTTCATAAAATTGAATTGAATAGGATTACATGAACATACGGTTATTGGCGCGACTCATTTTTCATCAACATACAACTTAACACTGATCTGCAAATAGCAAAAAACGTAAGAAAATTAGAATTTCGCGGGCTACCCTGACGCAACCACCTTAATGGGTTTATAATCTGTAAGACTAATTTATTTATTAAAGTAAAACTTCTTTACGCACGCTTGACTTGGGACTAAGCTGGTGAATGTGTAACGTTACGAAGCAAATGGAAATTGAGAGGGAGATATAAGTTATACTTCATAAAAGATAGCTTGTCTCTGCGACAGCTATCAGTAAAATCACGCCTATGAAGTCCTGAATTTAATAATAGTACAGACAGTACCTGTCAATGCCATACTTTATGGGCATGCCGACCTAATTAGTGATGAGCGAGATTTACACTAGAGACTTCTCGTGGTCTTCTAAGCACTAAAAATGAAGTTGCTCAAGAATTTGTAGACTTCTTCACTAGTATCCCACTGAAAACTACTGAAACCTTAAATTCCTCACCCTTGCTTTCTATTGAGTTATTAAGAGCGAACGTTCCGGCCTGTCCGGTTGAGTTTCAATTTAAGCATGTAAACCCCATAGCAGTCATTAAAGCTTTTAAGGAAATCAAAATCAAATCAACCGAGGATCTATGGGGAATGTCGGTTAAAGTTTGTCAAGCTATTATTGAGACTATTGCACCGTACTTAGCCTTAATATTTAATTTGTGTGTGGACCAAGGAGTCTTCCCGGACCTTATGAAATACAGTAAAGTAATACCACTTTTCAAATCCGGGGACAGAAAAGACACCAATAACTATAGACCCGTATCCGTGTTGCCGGTTTTCAGCAAGGTCTTTGAAAAGGTTATGCTTAATCAAATGCTCAACCACTTTAACACCAATAAAATCTTACATGAGAAGCAGTATGGTTTCACCAAAGGACGTTGTACGACTGACGCCGGTGTTACCTTATTAAAACTCATATTTACTGCGTGGGAAGAGGCACAAGATGCCATAGGAATCTTTTGTGACCTCTCGAAAGCATTTGATTGCGTAAACCACGAAACCCTACTCTTTAAACTCGAACATTACGGTTTAGGGAAACTTGCGATTAGGTTAGTGAAATCGTATTTGAACGATAGACATCAGCAAGTACACATAAATGGTGTCAATTCAATGGGTTTAAAAGTAAGTATGGGTGTACCGCAAGGTTCAATATTAGGTCCTTTCCTCTTTTTAGTTTATATAAATGATCTACCCCATTTATTTAAAAACTAACCACAAATGGTGTTTTTTGCTGACGATACCTCTTTAATATTTAAGATAAACAGACGTGCCACAAATCTTGACGACGTAAATAACGCCCTACTGCAGGTCCATGATTGGTTCACCGCGAATAATTTAGTATTAAATGGGAAAAAAACGAAATGCATAAGATTTGCTCTACCGAATGTCAAAAGTATTGTTAGTGACATAGTATTGAATCAAGAGAAACTAGAATTCGTCGAAGATACTGTTTTTCTTGGGTTTACGCTCGACTCAAGGCTACAATGGGGTCCGCATATAACATCTCTTGCAGGACGGCTGAGTTCAGCAGCATATGCTGTTAGAAAAATCCGTCAATTTACTGATGTAGATACCGCGAGGCTAGTCTATTTTAGTTATTTTCATAGTATTATGTCATACGGTATTTTACTATGGGGACGGGCTGCAGACATCGAGTCTATATTTATTCTGCAGAAAAGAGCTATCAGAGCCTTATATCATCTACGTAGGCGTGATTCTCTAAGAGAACTGTTCAAATAAATTAACATCATGACAGTGCCTTGTCAATACATCTATGAAAACATCATGTACGTTAGGAAAAATCTGCATTTATTTAGTAAAAGAGGTGACAGGCACCACTATAGTACTAGAAACAGGGACCAACTAGTACAGCCAGGTTTTAGGCTAGCTAAAGTAGACTCATCTTTTATGGGGTACTGTTTAAAATGTTACAATAAAATACCTCCCCACATTCTAAAACTAAATGAGACGAAATTTAAATCTTGTATAAAACGCACACTATGTAGGCAAGCATATTATAAGTTGGGGGATTACATTGATGATAAAAATGCTTGGCTCAATGCTGGTCCTGCTCCACAACCATAGGGGCAAACTAATTGATTACCATGTGAAGTTATTGTGGAAGCTGCAGAAGATTGTAATAATATCTTTGCATTGTATAGACTCAATATCTTAGTATTATATAATTGCATAGCACATGTGTGAGTACTATGTACTGTAAAG
Organism: Lycophotia porphyrea; assembly: GCA_950005105.1. NCBI lineage: Eukaryota > Metazoa > Arthropoda > Insecta > Lepidoptera > Noctuidae > Lycophotia > Lycophotia porphyrea. Next base: position 8,088,701 of record OX465409.1, read on the forward strand.
CTACCATTTACATTTGGTTATCTTTCATTGACTTAAATTTACCCTGGTGGGTGAGAGAATGTCATGCTCACTAAAATGTCTCGCTGATGGTGGCGGGTGTGTCGGGTCATTTAGCTTCTTTCAATATGGTTGAGCTGAATGGGGCTGATTCATGCGTCATGCTCGTGAACGGGCGCTGTCGGTTGGGACTGGTCATCTCAAAGCTGCCACGGTTTATTTTAACTACTTACTTTGTTTTTAAATTGTTGATATATTATTTTACTCTGGACGCTCTTAACGTGCACGTATTTCTACATCGTTCTCACATATATGTATAATCTCAATATGAATGATGTAACCAAGATTTTGTAACAATATTTTGATTGAAAAGAGTGTCCATGGAGTTTCTTGCCCATTCTTCTCCATAGAGATCTACACTTTGGAATGGGCAACTACAGTACTTTCACAAGTTATTATGCCTTGTGTCTGTGACTGTAGCTTAGCCTAATTTGTTTTTCTGACATTCAAAAGTGCCAGTAATGGTCTAATTGAAATAAATGCTTTTGAGTTTGAGTTTGAGTTTGAGCGATGAATCATCGTGACTACACTATCGATATTTTAAATAAAACTTAATTTAAAATTAATTTTATTGTATATTTTAATATCATAAGTTCGTAACATTATTTATATTTATACATAAATGATTTAAAATAATAGTGAGTAAATAAAATCCAATTTCTCACCTAACATTCCATCCGTCAACGTAAGACACGTCGATAATTTCTATCGACAATTTCTTATATCCTGACAACCCTAGGAATGTCGGTTTGACATATGTCGCAGAGATCAAGCTATCTTTTATGAAGTATAGTGAAGATAAAAGAGACAGAGTTAGGTTTTAGACATTTCAGTCGTGTGGACTAAAGCACACTCGTTTTTTAAAAGTAAATTAACTATTAGTATGATTATTTGGAAGTTATTTTAAAACCATTTTGGTAGCACCATTAAGGTATCTGTCATATATCAATGGTATTGTGTGGCGGCATTTTTGACGTCTCAAGTTGTTTTGAGCAAATTATAAGATTTAACCACATGTATTAACAATTATAATATTTAATTCAATTTTAATTTTAATATTTTTTTTTTTGTTTGTTTCAGTCCCGTACTAACCCGACAAGACCCACATTGTATCCAATTGTATCAAGTAATGATTTAACATGTGACTTCAGTTGTAGTTTTCTCTTTTAACCATTTTTGAAGTAAAACTTCTTTAGGCGCGACTAGGGAGTAACTCAGATTTTTTTTCTGACGGAAGTAACGCTTACTATATTTAAAAATGGAACGATCTTATACTCAAAAGCATGGCAACCAAGGAGCCAACTTATCAAAGGTTTTATTTAAATATCGAATTGGCTTGCAAATAGAAAGCAGTTTATTGAAAAAAAACAAATGAACTCATCAACGCGAGAAAAAATATTGTTGTTTGTGTGCATCATTGATTTTGAAAATTTTAATTCATTTCCTCGCATTATTTGCATGCCGTTTTTAGTAGGCGAAAGAACTATGTTTGTGTTATAAAATCTGTAAAACACCATATTTCAGGCAAATAAAGTCAAAGTCAAAGTTTTTGAAGTAAAACTTCTTTAGGCGCGACTAGGGAGTAACTCAGATTTTTTTGAAAATCTCTAAATATACTTGTTTATTTATTACTTTTAAAATAAGTAAATTAAAAGAAAAAGAAGTTTTACTTCAATCGCGCGTAAAGGTTACACGCACACATTTGTTTTTTTTTTTTTTATGCACACTTGTTTTTTCAGTTCACTGGACATTGGCAGAATAGTCGACATCGGCTTTGCTTGCCATTAAACAAAAATAGAATAGAATAGAAGATTTAACCACGGTTCCTTTTTATTTTTACTGTGAAAATGGTTAAAAATGTTGTATCACGTCATGTAATATGTAAAAGATGTGTAAAAGTGAATCATACGGTGGTTCATCATCTGCCTAGCCTTTTCCCAACTATGTTGGGGTCGGCTTCCAGTCTTACCGGATGCAGCTGAATACCAGTATTTTACATGGAGCGACTGCCTATCTGACCTCCACAACCCAGTTACTACTGGGAAATACGATACCCCTTGGTAAGACTGGTTGTCAGATTTTTTGGGCCACTGACTACTTTAACGACTGTCAAAGATCTTCAAATGACAGCCGGGACCAACGGCTTAACGTGCTTTCCGAGGCACGGAGGAAACTCGGTATGTAATGGGTGGTCACCCATCCACAGACCAACCTAGGCAAGCACGGCTTAACCTAAAGATGAACCCGAGCGGCTTTTATTGTTTAGCCACGAGCTCCTCGTGAATCATACGGTGGTTGTGGCATAATAATATCATTTCACAGGTAAGGAATATTATAGATTTTTTTTAGTGTGACCATGCCTTAGACGTTTTGCAGACGAAAGACTCCTATACTTTTGTGAATTTTGATTAAAATTATTAATATGCGTATGAGAAATATAATTTGTACAGACGTCAGCCGGTCAAGCTACCCGAAACTGTCAGATTTTTTCAATCAACCTTGAACCTAATACTTTTGCGACAAAGTTGAAACTCTATTAAAGATATCTCACATATTGTAGTAGCTTGATGTGCTGGCGTCTGTACCTATGTATCGCATTATTGAAATATACTATACTAAGTCCATGGCTTATAACACTAAAAATGTTGCACCGATTCCAAGTAACATGGATTAGTTTATGCCAACTACTTAGAGCATTATATGCACAAAAAATGCTATAAGGCTAGTTAAGGTGCCAGGGCCGCCATTCTCGACATAGATAGCGATCACAAGACAACCGAATTCAATCGCAAACTCATAACTATGCATAACGATGGATTTAAGATAGAAGTGTATAGCCCGCGAAATTCAAATTTTCTTGCGTTTTTTACAATTTGCAGGTCTATATCAAATTGTATGTTTATGAAAAATGAGTCACACGAGTAAAACGTATGTAGTTGTTACAGAATTACAATAATGAAAACTCTAAAAACGTAAGATAATTTCAATTTCGTGAGCTACCCGTACGCTTCCATCCTGTAGGTAATTTATTTATTTGTAGATAAATAATCAGTTGTAAATACGTTGTTAGTTTAATCAATTTTTGACGTGACAACGTCTTATAAATTGGTTTGCCGGTCGACACTTCAAGAAACTGCGTTACGCTCCGCTCACGTTATGCGCTCACAATGAGAGCGAGTGAGAGGCACGCTAGCCCGCCTAAGAGCGAGAGAGACAGACATAAAAAGTGAAAGGCACTTTGTTAATATGAAATTCAGTGCGAGATTCTTTGTATAAATTAATGTTTTAAATATAATTCTTTGTATAAATAAATGTTTTAAATTGTTACTATTATTTCATCCTTCTTCCTACTATACGAATGAATATTCACATTAAAATTATTTTACCACTCAAAGTCGTTGTCACGTAAAACTTTCGCCCGTATACCGACTTTACAGGCAACCAATTTTTTTGAGTAAATAAGTGATTAAAATTTTTTACCTACGCCAATGATTCTTAAAAATGAGATAATTATCAAGAAAAAAAAACATGCCAATAACTTAGGCGATTTTCGCATTCAAACTAAGCTTAAATATGGGTATCAGTCGGTACCTAGAGCACGGTTTACGGTCGCGCTACGTTTTGTAGGTAGAAAGCGAACGCGCGGCGCGGCGACCGTCGACATTCACGCACACAGCAGCAACATGTCGGGTGATGGGTGATTCTGAAATTACTTATGATTCTGAAATACTGTCAAAAACAATTTAAAATAGGTACAAAAAACTCAAAATGAATTGAATGAATGAATTCATTGCTATGAATTTTTACCTAGACGTTGGTTGTATCACGTTTTTTGGTGTTATACAAAGGGGTACCTTTGTAGATATTTACTCAAGTATCACCGTGCGAAATCGGGTTGGGTCGCTAGTCAAAATACATAATTATCAATATCATCGGAGACACATCCAAAATGCTTAGGTAAAAGTCCATAGCATTGTCATTTGTTCGCAGTTTTTTAGAGCTATTGACATTGACAGTCATACGATTTTATTTTCAGGATTGTAAAAATATGATAAGTTCCTGAAACTTTTTCCATATGAAATACTAATATTCAGTTATTACATTGTATATTAGTTTATACATTGCTGGGGCAGTCGTCCTTACTTCTATTTAGCAATGTATAAACTAATATACAATGTAATAACAGCACCTGTTTGCAACATAAAACGACACACAATAGCGGCGATCGACGAATGACCTTGTTCTATATAAAGCTACGGGCACATTACTGTGTCGTGGCGCGGGATTGGTAAATCAAAACTCAGTGTGATTTTACGTCACCGTCAACAAATTCGTATGATTGGCTTATCCCACACCACGACACAACACGACACGGTAATGTGCGCTTAGCTTAACGTATATGGTCGAATGGCCAATACTGACTTTGACAGAGGGGTAAGTCTAGCAATGCTAACTCTAGAGTATATTCCACTAACAGCAAAACTCAAAACAGCTTTTGCTATTAATTTCTGGACGAACCCGACGCCGCACCCAAATAAAAAAATAACATAAAAAAAAGAAACGTCACGTAGCAAGCATCCGAATCAAGATTCACGTCAAATGTTCAAAACAAAACAAAACGTGGTTATATTGTAAAAGAAAGTGATTTAAATTATTAAACATGCCTAAACCTACTAAATTACACTCTAAAGGCAAGTCTAACACTCTACAGAAACCCGTTAAAGTAGAAAAAGACTCATCGGATGGAGCCGACCCAGAAGAAACTGTACGACAATTTCAGCTTGAATTGTGCTGGTGTATTCAACAGTTAGAACGGACTTTGCACGAAAAGAAAGGCAATGAGAAGCAGAGTAAGTTTTTTCATATGTAACGGTTCTTATCTCATACATTTTCATGTGCGTATCACAAATTTGTGAGAAGGTTTTATCATAGATGCTAAGTAGCACACTAGCACTAGCTTAAACGCTTCAACGGTTATTACAGACACAAGAAGCGCTATGATAATTCGCCCTACTCCTTTCATGACAACAACAGCTGACTTTCACTCTCACATACACGATTGGAGTAATCTTCTAATATTTCCCATAAATTGCTGCATATTACACAACAATTCCATCCATTCCAAAGGTGAATTCATTCTTTTTTTGTAATTTTTCAGTGCAAGAAGCATGGAAAGTGCTAACAGTACTAAAGAACAACAATCAACCCGTCATACGCAAGAGACAACTAATGCGCACACATTTCGGTGACTATAGAGCTAAAATGGCCGCTGAAGAAAAGAAATTAGCAAAAAGTAAGGTTAAAGTAGTGTCCTAGGTAATATTTTTGCGAGAAATGCATAATTGACAGTTAAAATTAAACTGATAACTTATGGATGGCTCTTCGTTATAAAATACTAAAATAAGCAATATTAAGGAACTGTTAATAATATTGTGTTCATAATATAAGTTCTGAGCCCTTGAAATTGTTATCAACACTCTTGAATGGTTATTAAGAACACAAGAAGCAATTACACTTGTCCAGTAGAAGGATCAACCTTTTTCTGAGTTGGGGCCAGTCTCATTAATGTAAGATAACATGAAAGACTTTACTCTTAACCTCTTATAAATTGAGGTTATTTGTTTGCAGTGGCCAGTAAAATCAAGATATCAGACGTTCCTGAAAAACCAAAAGCTACATTCTTGAGAAAATCTGCATTTTTAACTACAGGCGATGAATCTTTTAGATTCAACTTCAACTTAGCACCAGAACAAGTAGATAGTGGCAATACTGTTGCTAAAGATGGCAACCCTAGTGAATCTATCCAAACAGATAGTGACACTAAATTTGACCCTAAAGTTGCCAACACAGAAAAAGGCAGTGAAGATAGTGCAAATAAATTTAAATTTTCATTTACAAAGTCGGATTTTAAGTTTAATTTTAATGTAGATAATTCTTAGGTTGTACTTAAAATATTTTATATTATAAATTCTGTACAAAATGTAACTGGATTAATATAAGTGCTTTATTATGATTTGTGAGTTTTATTGTATTTAAATAGATTTACCTTTCCTTTCATTTTCTACTATCTAGAATTCTTAGCATTATGCCTATCACAGACCACAGTAGAATAAAGGCATGAATCGTCCATCTTTGTTTAGTATTTTTTTACTTATGCATGGAGTTGTTATAAACAATATATCTCCCAAATAACAACAAAATGTTTTTGCCTGACATTCATAATTCCTTCGTACATGTATGTACAGACGGCGACACATCAAGCTATAAATTTCCAGTATAACATGGCCTCGCATTGTATAGGTTTTCCGTAAAATGAGAGATCTGAATAAACTGGTTTTGTACAGTTTGATTGGTCCGTGCGTACTATGCCTGATGAAGGTATTGGAGACACTGGACTGAATCTAATATAATATAGTCTTTTTTAGCAAAAATACAAGTTTGACACATTACAGTACACATAGTAGTCATTAGCGGACAGAAAAAATTGCAAACAGAAATAGTGTGTGAAAGATGGGTAAAGTACAGTCAATAGGTACAAAATTTGAGCCCTGACTCCCCTAAACTAGGAAGATAGGTATTTTAGGAGGCAGTGTCTTCGCAGTGGACGAGCAAATTATGAGCGTACTAGCAGACTCAGATTGTCACATACAAGATAAATAATCTGTTCAATTTTTTTTTTTAAGAGGTAATGCAAACTCAAAAATCGTTCCTAATTAAATCATATTTATTGTTTACTGTCACACAAATTTTGATAATATCCCTTCTTGATGTCGACGCCTTTGTCGCCCCGTATTAGCCTCGCACACGACAAGTCTTTGAAGAAATTTTCAGAGTTCACTACGGAGAAACCTACAGGCAGTTCGAATTTTGGGAACCCCGTAACGCCCCAAGTCGCAACCCCGACCAACTTATTGCTTTTACCATTTTCTATTAGTGCTGCACCTTCAACGCCAAGGTAACTTTGGCACTTTTTTTGGGTTGCGTTTTTTTTGAACTCTTCGATTGTGCAGGAGTGGTAACAAGGCACTTTAAAACCACTTTTTCGTCTGTATTGCTCTAGAATCTCGAAACATATTTTGTGCGACACGGTGACCTTTAATTCGCCAAGCTCAAATTTTCTTTCTGCTGCTCTTATTTTGTGGAGACCCTGTTGAGGATGTAAATTAAAAATATAAAGCTAAGTAAAGCTTCCGTTCTTTTTAGCAATATGCGCGAGTAGGAGGAACTCCGCACGCCGATAAAAAGGGTGTATTTCCGTTGACCCCACCATATTTTTGAAACGGAAAAATCTTCTTTGGACCCATGAATTCAGCGACATAATTTTGTTTATACAGGGTGGAAGGGACACCGAAACTAAATAAAATTAAGTATACCTACCGATGAGAAAATTTCAACTTTGGGGGTCACGCAATTTGTTTGGGACGGGCTACCCCGAATAAAATAGGAAACGAAATTATGGCAACCATCTCTGGATTTACCGATACTAACGATCATGGGCGCCTACAGGTTTGGTTTTATCTTGAGATAAGGCAAAATTAAAGAGCGCAGTGATAGGTTTTCCGATATTGTGTCAGTTTATAAAGAAAAACTGATAAGAACGCAGAATGTCAGAGCGACCAAAGTGATCTAGAAAATTTTAGCACTACATCGGTTTTGTTAGATTTTCATTAGACCATTCATACAGGAGCTACGCAGGTACTTTGACGCAAGAGCAAGCGAAGCGAGATCGAAAATTTTTGCACCCTTCCTCGAATAAATTTAGTTCTTTTTGTTCTTTCATGCAGGAATGAGGAAATGAATGACCGTAGGAGGAACTCTATCAAATTATGGAGATTATTAAAAGTACAGAATGTACTAGCGAGTGAATAGTGAGTTGGAAAATTTTAGTACCACTCCTTTTGTTAAGGAGAGGTTGTAGTACAGTGTGCAGCTATGAACGCACGACTTCGCCCCTTGCAAAAACATGGCGAGTGTCGGCAGCGAGACGAGCGTAGTCCCGCACGATGGGGCGATTAGATATGTGGCCACAGCGTAGCGTTGCAGTTGGTAAATCGTGTTCGAGTGAATCTGGATAACATTTTCGTTAGCGTCGGTGTCCCTTCCACCTTGTACCCCAACTCCACATAGATGCTTTTTTTTACCAGCTGTAAGACCAAGTGGCCGCCCTCCAATTCGCATTTTTTTAACTCAACTAGTTTACCTACTCAACTCTTACCTGCCTTCTATTGTAATCTTGCTCCTTACCTTTTTCAAAGCATATCCAACAACTGTGTAGTCAATCTTTCTAATTTTTGAATCTAGCTTTGCAGCCCATTTAAACATTTCATCTGTCCTGTCCATTTTTAACAGTCCAATGGTTGCCCATTTCTTTACGTCCTTCGTCTTTTTCTTGTCCACGACTATAATGCCTATATCATCGAACATCTGCTTAGTTGGTTTTGAGGGCAACACAAATGCTAGGGCTTCAAATTTTTTAGACATGTGAAGTATCGTCGTGTGTTGTACTTTTAAACTGAAAGTAATTTATGAGGTAGGTATTAGTGCTAAAGAAAATGCTTCTCGTTGGTACCGGTGAAAATAGTAAATAAGTACATAATCTGCCTCGTTTGTCTAGTGGTCGCAAATGCGACTGTCGAGCTAAGGTTCTATAGGTCCGATCCAATGCTCGCGCCGTGCATTTATTTTTCTTTTTGAAAAACTGCCCCACACTGGGAATTTCTCCTGTATCGTGGGTGCGTTCACAAACATTTAAACTCACATACACAAACAGCCAGACCCGGAACAACTATCTGTAGGTCATACAAATATTTGTTCCTTGCGGGGATCGAACCCGTGACAAGCAGCGCAGCAGTCAATCGCTTAGCCTTTGCGCCAACCGTGCAGCCAAAATAATGAAAAAATAATTATTTATATATTATAATTATTGATAATGATTATTTATTTATATTATACATCACGATGTTTTCAGTTGTGATGGCAACATGTTTGGCCTCTATTACTTAACAGACAGGTAATCCCCAGGTCAAAAGTAACCGCTACACACTCGGAAAAAATATGGTCGTGATAAAGGAAATAATATGGTCGTGATGATATGAATCTAAAATGTACCCACGTGTAGATACACCTCGCGGCCGTGATATAGATTGCCTCATCGATGCAGACAGCGGTGCACATGTGAGGTATGTCAGCGGTGCGCGAATGTACGACCTGCGCTATCCACGGATACTTGGATTCTTTCGCCGCCTTCGCGTTTACCTGATAGTGGTCCAATGGAGAGAAACCTGAAATGGCGGCCATTATTTTATTCGATGGTTCACCCGATGTAAAACTGTCACCACCGGCGCCGCCTATCTTCATGATCGTGTCAACAGTATTTTAAATTTTGTTGGCTCAAAACTTTACTTCCATTGCGTCAACGGTGGCAGCGCAGAGGTCACTGTTACTGCATGTTTTGGGGCTCAGAGGTGGAACATACATAGTTTGCGACGGAGCTGTATATAAACACCACAATGCGCCTCCTATATCATAAATATCTACGTATACAATGTTCCCACAGCTGGAATGCACTGCAGCCTTCCTCCCTGTGAGAGGGAATGACCCCTTACGGCACTTGTGTTCAATTCACGATGTTTTTCTTCACCGTTTTGAGAACAGTGGTGTGATGACTTTATTTACACAGTGCCTTTCTGGATTCGCAACCTACGACCGACTAGTAAGTCTCGACCGTTTCCACTCCCGCCCCCCTATTCACAAACGCTTCGCTTTGACACGTCATATATCTATCTCGTTCGCTTTCGTGATGCCAAAAAATATAGGCATACGATTTCTCAAATAGAAGCGTTTGTGAATACGTTGGCTGGACTCGCCGCCGCCAACGACCATCCAGCATACCAGTTACCATAGGCATTATAGATGACCTCCGGAAAACTAGTTGCTGCGTAACTCGATAACCGCTTCATCACTTGAAACAATAGCACACGTCATCACAAAATTCACTTTAGTCCCCCAAAATAAAAAAATAACACTTATGAGATCTATCGAAGTACCTACTATGCTAGTACCCATGACTGCTCGTCGAGCAAGAGTAGCTAGACACTTGTCTAGCTACTAGTTAGCTAGCTAGTTGTTTGTCACTTGGCAATCGCCTTTGAAAGCGTTTCGTATTTCTGCAACGACTTTCAACAGGAGTGGCAAACGCTTTACTTACGCTAGCGTAAGGCCCGGACTCCACCAAAGCGGAGAGAAGAGGAGATACTTAGGAGCTAGGGTGTTTCCATCGATGCTGTGCGGAGTTGCGTATTGTCGACCGGAGCAGAGATATGTGTACAGTCACGAGCACCAATATTTAAACACTAAACATCTTTTAAAAGGGTTTTTCTTCTACTGTTCTGATTAAAATTTCATGTTGTTACGAAAATAGTATTTTGGAACTCATATTTTTATGAAAAAGATCCTATCTCATGTTACAATCGTTATTTCTCGCGAAAAATCCCTTCAAATTTACGCCGCTCACGTCTCTTCTTGTCTCCGCTCTGCGCTGCTGCAGAGTACGGAGTCTGGTCTGTACAAATATGAGTCATGTCCTCTCCGCTCAACCGTTTCGACTAAAGCCAAGTGGAGACGAGAAGTGTAAATAACGAAATTCTATTCGTGATTCACACATATAGATCATGCAAAACGGCTTTTAAACGTTTCAAACCGTTTGGTTTTAAACCGTATTTTTTATTTAAAACCACACTAGTTTAGCGGTTTATAATGTTAATATTTTCGTATTTATTTAAATTGTTTAAATCTACTTGAACTATTAATTATCTCAAACAGTAGTTAGCAGGCTTAGTAGCACGTTATTTTAGATAAAATGCGGCGTTGCCGTTGCGTTATATTTAATAGATACGCATATCATGATTGTTTTTAGTCTGTCTAATCCTGAAAACTATATTCACACACCTCTCCTCTCGTCACATCTCCGCTTCGATGGAAGCCTATGTAAATAGGATTTATGACTTTCCAATCTTCGTTATCGCTGAAAATATCACTTTGCGTTGGCCCTCAGCACCCCAAATTGCGTAACACACTTGCAAACGCTACCGAGAGATTTTGAAAAAAATCGTAATACATGTTTCAAACTTATGAAGAGTTTGGAACATTCGTCTGCTCGACTATTTACGTAATAAATGCCACTCCCGACCCGTGGTACAACTGCGATGTCCAACTGGTTGTACTACGGAGAAGTATATTTACCCATGGTTCAACTCTTTTTTCTGATATTTATGATACAACGGTGAAATTATGTCAAAAACGAAAAGTCATTTATTCAAATTAGTCTGTTAATGAGCACTTTTGAACGTCAAAGACCCAAAGCAGCCGCCCTTCGGTAGTTCCTAGTTTTTAAGGAAAAAGTAGCGGAACTAACTCCCCAGCAACGTGTGTGACGCGATTTCCCTGTAGGTCTGAACAAACACTTATTATGTATGGTCTCTTACTGCTTGCATCCAAAAACTGTGGTTCCTTCCTCAGAACAGGCGTAATTAAGTTCAAGGCTTCCAGAATGTCTCCCGAATCCGATGACAAAGCGAACCTAACCAATAACAGATGTAAAACTAACTTGAACATCTTACGAAATAAAATAGCATTTTTATATTTATATTTTTTATTATAGTTTTTATTTTATACATTGTTTTATGCATTAAAGCAAACCATATCAGTTTGCAGTGCACTTATAGAACGGTATTGTAAAACTGTTTAGGGGCAACGCACGCAGACGACGGAAATTTTTAGCGTCGCAACGACAAACTCGATCCTCTGTGTAGGCCCTTTAAAGTTATACTACTTAACTTAAAAGTGAATATTTTCATTTTTAAATTTTAAATACTTTGTATAGTTAACTGGCACCTATTCAAATCAGGAATGTTAGATAAAACATAATAATTTGAAATTATAAAATGAAATTTAACACAATATTCTAACAATATTTCTTATTTATGTTTATCAATAATAAGTTTAAATTAGGACTAAATAATATAATCTTATTTATGTCAGTAAACGCTACAGCGACGTATTATCATTCTCTAGCCCTTATCCCAATTCATTTGAGGTGGTGTATACAACAGCGACGTGTATCTAATCTAAATAAAGCCTTATGTATAAAAGACATAAAATTGTTTGATAATACGTTAAATATACCATATTTTATAATAGAGTTCTAGAAGGAAACAAAAATAACAAAGAATACATAGTCGGCTGTAGCGATACATAGGACTGACTCATATAACATTACTTCTCACACCTAGTTTAGATTGGGTATTGGAGTGCATATTCAAAGTACAGTGATTCAATATCTTCAACATACATTTGCCATTCGACTAACTATTTATATTTCCGCTTTATCATAATAGATAAACTCAGTATTTTATGTGCCGTCAGAGAAATTAATTGTTTAACCCGTCGTACGTGTATTGTATTTAATTTGCCGTATTGTAGCCATTTTATACAACTGTCAAAGAATGACAGTTTCGATTTGAATATACCACAGATTATACAGACTATTTAAGTTGGTAGACAATTTGCTTAACAATAATTTCCCTAGCTTGAGTAAGAAAACAGCAAACTTTACGGCTTAAATTAAATATTTTCTCCAAACTAGGTCACCAAACGAAATAGCCACTATTTTTCTCCTCCCCCCCGTCCTAAACGATCTCATATTTGTCAGGATGGAAGCTGATTTCTTGCGAGTAATCCACAGGTGAGCTGTCATCCTCTGCAAACGTTACCTTGGTGGCCTTCAGGAGGGCGAGGGACGTGTCTGAAGTCCACATCACCGTCAGGGGGAAGAAGTCGTTGGGAACCGCAGGGGTTACGCTTAAGGGGAGAAATTGGGGGTTCATTATTATTATAAATACTGTTAAGGGGGAACCACCAGGGTAGCCCGCGTAATTAAAATTTTCTTACGTTTTTTTGCAATTTGCCGGTCAGTGTCAGGCTATCTGTTGATACAAATATGATTCGCGACCGTGTTACGTTCGCGAATACATAATGCGTATGTTTTTACAGATATATAAGCATTAAAATCATTGATACAACTCTCTAAGTTTAAATAATCAAATTGAATGACATGACTGATTGATTGGGAAATGGTGTAAGAAAATATTAATTTCGCGGGCTACCCTGGCGCTTCCACAGAGTCGACGGCTCTCGTGTTGCTAGCTCCCAATGGACGTTTATGATAATTTGCTTCACAAACAGCGCTGCTGTTTAGCTGTAGAAATGTGTCATATGGCGGTAAATCTCTCGGATTGGATTTAATAGAGCGGGACTACTAAAAATGTTTGTAAAAAGGGATAGCACTGTAATTTTACATTTTAGTTGGCTTAAAGAGCATAAACGGAACATCATCATCTGCATTGTCCCAACTACGTTGAAGTAGGCTTCCAGACAAACGGGATGCAGTTGAATACCAGTATTTTACATGGAGCGACTGCCTATTTGACCTGCACAACCCAGTTAGTACTGGGTAATATGCTACCCTTTGTTAAGACTAGTTGTAACCTTTATAGAGGACCAAATAATTGCGACAGAATATCAATGTTCACCAGGCAAGTTGTATGATAAGAATAACATCAAATATGCCTTTTGTTCTCATACTTTCGTTACCCAAAGATGTACGTCCCAACATACAACTGGGTTACATATTCTCATATATTTTCATAATAAACTGAAGTATACTCACGTGAACTCAAGACTGCCAGACTTCTGCTGCTTGTTGATGATGGGTATACTCCAGATGAGCGTGCGTCCTTTCTGCGCGTAGCTGCCTTCCCACTGGTGGACCACCACGGATGTGTTGCCAGAACTGACGGGAAATAATGTAGAGTCGAATAGATGATTGGCGATATATTATACAGGGAGTAAATGGACCTTTCACGAAGCCGTCAACCAATCATTCTGTACATCAAACTACGTAACTCTACGCAAAAATATCACATTGTATGTAGGAGAAGTGTATGTAATGCACTCATAACATTGTGAAAAAGTTGGAACTTTGACCCCCAATATCTCCGTAACTAGAAGGTTCCCAGGTATGGTCTAGAACAAAAAAAATGATCGCAATAACGGGGAGAACAAGTGCTTTTCGGCTTCGTTAAGAGTCTTTTTACACCCTTTATGTCAATATACAGGGCATATAATTATGTATATCAGGGTATTACGAATCAGGTCGACCCTTTACAGCTGAATGATGATGACGAATTACGATGGTATTGATAGAAGTATTAAGATACTCACGGTAACGGTATGTGTATGTTGACGTCGTTGAGCGTCAGATGATCGTGTTCGAGCTCGTACTCGATGTTGACGTCACATCCGCCGCCGGTGCCCTCGGACGGCCAGCAGTTCACTGCAAATAATATGTAGTTTAGTAAGTATACTAGCGCAAATTTCATTGATAATAATAATGATCACTTCGCTATACTATAAGTATGCGCCCGACCCAGTTCTCGATAATGGTAATATTACGTTGTATTGGGACCGATCTATCACCACTGACAGGACTATTGTTGCCAATAAGCCGGATATTCTGGTGATAGAGCCATTGGAGCGTCGCGCAATGATTGTTGATATACCCTGTTCCCAATGCTGGTGGGCTACTATTTTGATAATGTTCTTTTTATATTGTTTTATATTAGAATATTATAAAAATGTTAATAATATGTGTAAAAATAAATAAAGGAAATAAAATTATTACTTCTAGTGGGTTTAGTTAGCCACAGATGTTTAGTGAATGTTGGTTTTCCAACATAGTGTTACAAATCCTTACTAAAGATCGAGTGGATCAGCATTAAAAAAAGGTTACAATTAATGTTAAAGACAGCTGGATCTTAGCCATAAAGTAAGTCAAGAAAACGTACGAAAGTTGAGTTCCCAGTATAGATACGTTCGGATTTTGCCATAATATCCCAGTTAGAGAGCAGGCGCACTGGCTCAGCTTCAGACAAACACTGTGGTATATAACTGTCTGAACTAGTCTCACCGGACAGCGGCGCCAGTTTGTCGTCGTTGGCGTTGAGGCGCCACTTCAGCACCCCCACGTCGCTGTTGAGAGGGAAGGCGCGTTGGCTCTGCTTCAGGCCGATGACGCCGTTCGCTCTGAACGCTTCTTTGTCAACGTTGGGGTGGGTCTGGAGAGGATTTTATTTATTCAATTAACATTTAGATCAATAGCAATTTAAGCAATAACTATTTTTTTTTAATAAAATTCATAGTTTTTGTTATGGAAAGACGCCTTTTTGATATTTTCTCAAAAAACACATTGTATCGTCTAAGGCAATTCAGCCCCATTTTTTTGTTTTATTGTGAATTGAGTTCAATTGTCAATGACATAAGGGTAAATGTCCAGGCTTGGATGAAGCAGTATCTTGTTCAGTACATTACCTGTAGCTGCAGTGGCCTGGTGTCCTTATTGTCGACGTGCACGTGGATGCGCGCGTACTGCTCGTTACTGATGCGGAGGGTCAGCAGACCTGCCAGGAAGTAATATGTCCATGAGTGTTCACAGTTTTTATAATTACAATAAAGGGTGTAAAAAGACTCTTAACGAAGCTAAAAGGCACTTGTTCTCCCCGTCATCACGATTTTTTTTTTGTTTTTTTTTACCTAGGGACCTTCTAGTTACGGAGATATTGCGGGTCAAAGTTACAACTGTTTCATAAGTTTTTTTTGTAAATACATGTTTTTAATGTAATTTTTTATTCGTGTCATTATGCGTATAGGGCACGCGCTTGCTTGACACGCATAATATATGTGACAATGGCTTTCAAAAGGTTAATGATGAGTATACACTTACCGCTAAGTTCAAAGTTCTGTACATCGCCATCTCTGCCGGCCACGAGATTCAGACGCTCCTCGAACCGCAAGTGTATACTGTAACAAACAATTTAATTATTAACCGCAGGCCTAAAATGGCCGCTTTAGCAAAATCATAATAGGATATACATAATTTATGAATCACGTAAAATACTTAAAAATAGTAGAGAATTGTAACGTAATTCATATTATTATCCTATTGTGATTCTTCTAAAGTAGGTGAAGATGAGGGTTTGGTAGGTGGTAGGTACTTAAGGTAAAATAAGCTTAATGGACTGATGGTGTGTGAAGTGAGTAACGCGGCCCTTGTTGGCTGTAACGAGAACGCCTGGCTGACTTGATAGCTCAACGCGAACTGCAGTTATTATTATGAGTTGAAATGATTGTGGCGTAAACTGCTGAATGGGGGCTATCGCGAATGAATTCGCCGCTAGAGGCGTTCGTGTAGAATAAGGTCTTCCGAAATGTCAGATGTCATAGAGTATTCGCGCGTTGCGTGCTTTTTTATCACGTATTTTAACTAATATTCATGATTGACTGATCTAGATTGAGCCATTCCAGATTAATTATGACTTGAAGATTTTAAGTAGCAACTCAGGATCTTATTTGTTTGTACTTGGAGGTAGAATGATTTTTAACAGTTTCATGCTTGTTAATGTTAGGCAGAATATTTGTAAATATGTATCAGAAGTTTACACTATGTGGATATGCGAAATGAAATAAACTTTTTTAGGAAATTATTTGTACTTTACAAGTATACAATAGAATTAATGACAGGACCTAACTCGACAGTGGCGCCATCTGGTGAGCTTAAAAAAGATAGCCCCCATTACAGAATGTGCGGTTGTACCGTCCACAAAACTTTATTACGGTTCACCTCTGCCGAACTCTTAGAGGAACTGTTATGTTATGAACTGAACTTGTTCCTTCATTCTTAGAATACTTACTCCTTATGATCGGCGGGCGGAGGCCTGGAGACGCCGACGTCCACGGCGACGGGCGCGGCGGTCGCGGCCGACACTGTGTCACCCTCACTGCGCAGGCGCGACACGAAGGACTCCGCGTCCGTACCGCGGGAGCCTAGCTTCATGGCTGAACGGCCAGCTGGACGAGCTCTGAGAAAAGGAAATAACAGATAGAATAACAACATGATTGTATTTACCAGGGGAGGATGAAGTGCATCGAAACTCACATACATGAGCTATGTCAATACAAAGATACACATATCCTCACTGAACGGCTGTGTTACCAGCTGTAAAGATCAACTAAGTCTCATCAAGACCAACCCAATACATATTTATATTTTCAGGTTTGTGTAGTCTGCCGGGGCTGCGGGACTGTTCGAAAGAGATACCGCGGCCCTGGAATACAAAGGGCTAAGAAGGAATATGGATGCGTTTAAGTCAGTAATAGTCTGACACTCCCTTCCGCTCCGCCCAGAGCGGGACGGGTCATTTGATGATTTAAAAGGTCTGTGTAGTCTCGCCAGCTAATTCTTTTATATTTAATCTCATATAGGGTAGCGAAACTCGACAGACTTGATGGGTTTCTATAGATCAAAAACCGGCCAAGTGCGAGTCGGACTCGCGCATGAAGGGTTCCGTACTATCGTAGTAGGGGCAACAGAAATTCATATCCTGTGAAAATTTCAACTGTCTGCCTATTACGGATCATAACATAACATACAGCCCGCTGACATACGGACGGACAGGAGAGGCTTAGTAGTAGTAGCTTAGTTGGTTGCCTTTCGGGTAGGAAACCATAAAAAGTTAAGACAAAAAAAAAACACGATTTCTTAGGGGGTTACTAGAAGTATCAGTTCTTTTTGTGTAACTTCCAAATCTGTTGGATATTGATAATTAAACACGATAAAAAAGTAAATATGATGATTTATATGGTAGAACAATAACAACATAGACATGTGTAATAATATACTTACGTCTCGCGGGCGGGTGTGGTAGGAATCTTCTCAGCGATGGGCTCGGATTGCGCTGAGGAAGACATCGACGAACTGCCGAAACTGCTCCCTACAAACATTCACATAAGTAAAGAGGGTGCATTCTGGAAGTTGGCAAAGCCGAAAATATCTGTCAAATATTTCGCTGTTTCGATTTTTTTTTTTTTTTTTTTAGCAGCCTGTACTGTCCCACTGCTGGGCAAAGGCCTCCCCCAATTCCTTCCACGTGCTCTTTATACGTGCCTCCTCGAACCAGCCCTCGCGGTACGCGTCCAGGTCGTCTCGCCACCTTTTTCTGGGCCGGCCTCGGCCTGTTTCGATTAATTTATATAATCAACTAGCTGACCCGCGCAACTTCGTCTGCGTCACATAATGCAATTAAATAATATTGCGACTATAAATTGAGATCTAAGCTAATCCTATCTTTCAAGTTGGATCATACTACACATGGTGTGCAAATTTGATTAAAATCGGTTAAGTAGTTTAGGAGTCCATCGCGGACAAACAACGTGACGCGCAATTTAAATATATTATCAGATATTGATTTTGAAGGACAATTTGCTGTGTTGCATTGCAACAATATTAGTTATTGTGATTCATATAGAACACAAAGCTATTTTTCATTAAGAAATATCAAAGACATAACAGCGTTATGTTTCCTTGAATAGTAAGGCTGGTTCAAGGTAGCGCAGGAGAAGAGTACATGGAAGGATATGGGGTTATGGGGGAGGCCTTTGCCCAGTAGTGGGACATTCAAGGTTATTGAAAAAAAAAATTGTAATGGAAGGGATCTTGAGGCCATAAACAACCAAACATTTACATCACAGATTTTGGTCGTATTAGACGGATCTAAAGGTAGAAAACCCTCAAAGCATGTTGCCTGTAAAGATCTTGGGTATGATTAAAAATATTGTCATGAAGTCTTACCGAATGACATCTGACTGCGGGTCGGTAGACCACGCTTTGCAGCCTCCAATCTCTCTCGTTGCAGCTCCTTCGCACGTTCACGCATGCGATTCGCAGCTTCGCGCTCTTGCGTCTAGAGGAAAGAAAAAAGTTAATATCGAATAAAAGGACATGCCACATGGCCTAGTGGGAGATTTTAGCGCCGCGTTAAAGTAAAGTTTAATTTGTATAAAGTGCTTCCCATTACACTGAAGCGGTATAGTACACAAAGCGCCATCTATGCTACAAATGTAGAACTAGCATCTTACAAATTCCTATAAGGCGACTTTTAAGTTCTCCGCGGTTTAAGAGTATCTAGCCAGGAGTAACTTGTCAGTTTTGTATTAAGAAATTCAATAATTACTTAACTTTGAGTTAAAACCAATAAAAGTAACTTAGCGAAAAATTGTGAGCCGTCACGGGACGCCTGGCAGATGTGAAACATCGAAATTATTTTATACAAGTAATATGCATAAAAGAACAGTACACAGTAACAGTACAGTGTATATATATACCATCGTATAGAGTGGCGTCGCCAGGGCATGCGTCGCCACGCCAACAATTTGTTTTTACCCACAGCTATAGATATTTCACATCAAAAAAGCTAATATTTATTGTGGCTAGATATATTTATTGCACATACCTGTCTCACAGCTTGGTAGATCTTCTCCTCATGCGAGTCCATCTCTACAAAGGAGCGTACCTGAAGAAGAAAAAAATATTCAGAAATAACCAAGTCTTGGAATAAACCTGTTGTATGATGTTTGAAAGTTCATAAAGCACTGTATTAAATCACTGTTGGAAGAAAAAATGTACTTTATTTCTTTCAATTTTGGTCTAAAAATGTGTGCCTTTACTGAAATGCAGTATAGTATATAAGGTCCTACGAAAGCTTCTAATGGTGGATAGATAGTTAAGCGTAAAAGCGACTTAAATGTTTTTGATAAAATATATTACTACAAGCAATTCTTGTATAATCTGAATCTCGGAAACGGCTCCAACGATTTTTATGAAATTTAGTATGCAGGGGGTTTCGGGGGCGATAAATCGATCTAGCCAGGTTTCATTTTTAGAAAACGTCAAACAAATCATCCAGGTACTATAACTTACCATTACTTAATTTTAAAAATTGTACTAGTAAAAAAAAACTTTTTTTTTTCATAGTATTTACAGTTCCGCTTTCGTTACTATTTCCGCAACAAAACCTGTTTACGTCTGTTTCCGTTATGGCACTTTCGTTGCATCACTAAATACAGGGTGTAAACAGACTCTTCACGAAGCCGTCAACCAAGCATTATGAACATCAAACTAAGTAGTAACTTTACGCAAAAATTAGTGCTGGGAAACGACTTTTTTTTTTGGGCTGAAATATCATGTTTTACAGTAGTAGGACTCAATGTAACGCACTCAAAACATTGTGCTGGTAGCTGGATTGAATAGTTAGAGGGTCCTGGAGGTGTTTAAAGTAAAAATCTTACATTAAAAACATGTATTAAAAAAATACATGTGAAAAAGTTGGAACTTTGACACCCAATATCTCCGTAACTAGAAGGTTCCCAGGTATGCTCTAGAACAAAAAAATGATCGCAATGACGGGGGAACAAGTGTTCTTCGGCTTCGTTAAGAGTCTGTTTACACCCTTTATGATGAGATAGATGTAGTTATGATATAACACTAACCTGTGCCAAGTTGACACTTTCTCTGTAGCCGAGAGCTACAATCTCATCAAAGGCAAACAGCAGGTTAAACGCCTGGTTCAGTATCTCTGCTTCCGTCAGCGTAGTGCAGTATTCTGGCACCTGGTGGCAAGGGAAAGTATGTTTAGTGGCCATTATATGAAAGGTATTAAAGTATCTTACTAATATTCTAAATGCGAAAGTTTGTGAGGATAGATGGATGGATGTTTGTTACACTTTCATGCGAAAACTTCTGAACAGGTTTTGATGAAATTTGGCACATAGATAGTTTATAACCTGGATTAACATATAGGATACTTTTTATATACATAATCTCTCCAATTTCTTCTTTTCTTTGTTTTTCATCAAATCAAATTGGGCATTAAAGACATTTAATCAGCCCTTTTAAACATCAAAAAAGACAGTAAGACACTCTCCCAAAATACCTGCCCTCCAGATCAAACTCCTCACCAACTCAAATCTACATTTCTTTAGAAAGAGACCTGTTATTCTTTAAAAAAGTTGAAAATGAAGAGGAAGAGCTTTCAAAAATCCAGGCCTAGTTGTATTCTAGGGAGAAGAACCGCCAAGAAACTCCATGGTTACTCTATTAAAATGATTTGGTTTGACAATATTATCATGTTACAGCATTATTACTTAATTATGGGGGATAGCATAGGCCTGACAATAATTTATTGCTTCCTACACAAAAACATAAACCAAGATAAACAGTTCAAGTGAACTTACCACTCTGCTAAATAAACGCAATGTTTCCAGGTCCTCGAGGATGTTGCTGGCTTTAGTGGTGATGAGCAGCATGTACAGTTTGTCCAAGGGTTGGTATACATATCTGCAATAATATTTTTCTAAGAAATGTGTTGGTTCATCCATGTTTGGAACATGAAACTGTTTGCAGGAGGAGGGCAGTGTCCCAGCAGTGGGACCATACCAGGCTGATATGTGCAAAGAACTCTCTTCTTGCATTCCTGCAAATACATTTTTTTTTGTGTATCTGTGGTCATCCCTGGACTATAAGCAGAGCAGATACATCTAAGAAATCTTATTAGAACATAATAATGCAGGCAAAACTTGACAAACACTGACAAACTTGCCAAATACTGACAGCTTTATTTAATGCTTCTCAACTAGTCGGAGATCTTATCAAATTGCCACAGAGTCGAAGTTAATTGATATAAATTAGAATTACTACACTTGAAAATGGGTTATATCTGACCTGACAGATTCAGTTTCGACAAAAGTATGTTGTCGCCCGCCAGTCATGAGCTTGGGGAAGGCAGCCAGTAATCCCTCGATACGTGCCTTCGTCATCTCCACGAATTGACGTGAAACCAATGCTGAAAATTAAGTTATGTTTATGTACAATTTTTTTCCATAAATATTACTTTAAAGGGGTTAATTATAGTGTAATTATGAAATTCAGTACCTTTTCCTGACTTCGTGCATACTGTTGCCGCTATGAGCACCTGCAATTACACAAAAACACCTCAGAAAACTATAAACATAAGCCGGATGTCTAAAGAACATTTTTAGGCAATGACCACTTCAGTATAGTAAATAAAGCTCTGGAAGATATAGATTTGTAATTAATAAACACTGTTAAAGTATTACCATTTTGATTTAGCTTTGAATTTTTATTCAAATATCGTAAAATAATCACAAATTGCAAACTTGACAGCCAGCACACATCGAGGTGACGTGTAGAACTTTTTTTTAAATAATGTTGCCATATTAATGGCAAATTATTTTCTGTATGCGAACGAAAATAAAGGTATTTTCGGCTCAAAATCCAACATGGTGATTTACTGAATGTTGACGGATTATTGAAAAAAAAATCATCTAGTCTATGTATTTTATTAAATGTCAAATTTGTCAAAAGTAAGCAAAGCACATTAAGGTTATTGTTCGTTTTTTAGCCAATTTAAACGTTTAATTTGTATCTTTTCACGTAATTGAGATAATTAGTTAAAGTGTTCGATAACACCATTAGAATAATGGAGGTTTTTATTTGATTTGGTGTCTAAATTCTATGGAAAACACTTGCATACCACAGAAGCCAAATAACAGTAGTAAGTGACAAGATTTTAATTATTTTGTATTGGTATTTAGATGTAGTGGTTCAGGTGACATGCTCTCGAGTATGCCTTCGTTGTAAATGAGTGTTACCGTCATTATTTTCGCTAATGGTCAAACGTTTGATTTGCATACAATGATATTTTCTTTATGCCTGATTTATAGATAATCTTTTCATCCAATAATGTTCAGAGCTGTTAATACGTGACCATGCCGTGGGCACAGATGGCTGGTCACTTTTATGACTTGTGCAGTTTTAGAATTTGTTCATACAAAAGTTGTGTAGACTAGTTTTTACTGTTTTGATGTCATGGAAGAGACTTATCTTATTGATAGTGATAATGAGGTATTTATTTTGTCTCTGTATCTCTTCTTAACGCACTATTACCACTTACAGAACTAATTTAGTTTTTAGAAATTTTCATTTGCAGTTTATTTTGTTTTTTTGAAAATAGAATATGATAAAATTGGCATACTAATTTAGTTGGCAATGGTACAGTTTTGTAGGTCTATAAAATATGAAGGGTTGGTTTCATATAATTCTGAACCTTAAACTATGACAAGTTATGATATAATACTGAAGGACTTTATTGACAGTCCACAGTTGAGAAGTATGTGTAGAGATGAAGAGATGTGACGCGTGCCGTGTCCGTTCAGAACGGAGAACGGAGGAGAGAGTGGACCACGCGGGGGACAGAGACCCGCTTCTAGACACGACAACTGTCTCTCAGGACGACGCTTACGATAACCAAAATTTAGTAAGATTATTACCATTTACGTAGTTAGCACTTATATTTTCTGTGCACCATTCGTATTTCGTGCACTCATTTTGTTGGTTAAATGCAATATTTTGTGTGATTTGTATCTAATTGTTTATTCTGTCTTTGTATCAGCATCATGTTACTTATAATGTTTTGACTGTAGAGCATAAATTGATAATTTATTGGTACTTATAAATGCGTTTGTGATAAAAGAACAACAACAATCTTGGGTTTACTTGTTAATACTATTGTGGTACGTTTCTTCCCGTTATCTATGATGATAATGGAGTGAGAAGAAAGAACAAAGGTCTACACACGGTAGATATGTAAAGTTGATGTTATTTACAAATTAAAATTGGGTAAACAACATTTTTATCGCAAATCTAGTACCCAGCGTGCTAACGGAAGCGATCAGTCGGGCGAATACGAGATCGCCGTGTTCATATGTCTGTCATTTATTCGTTAAACCGGGGTGGTCCCTCTGTTCGTCGATCGAACACGTGTTCGCGCGACGATAGCTTTGGTTAGGACCCGGCCGAACATATCCAAGTAATCTTGTATTTATTTAAAGTACAAGATTACTAGTAGTAAGTATTTTCAACTGTAAAATACTGAATCTAGACCCGTTTTGGGAACCCTGGATACCAGTTCAGGGTTCCGTATACCGTCTTGTTTTCTATTATCAACAGCAGGATTAAATTGCGCGCCGATTTACTTACCTTGTGTTTGAATTGAAATCCATTCGGCATCCATCGCTACATGGTGTTTGCCTGTTCGGATCGGCTAGGGACAATTTGAGCTAACCAGAGTGACTTTTTCCCGAAGTCCCGAGAGTGATTTTTTCTACATGCCCCTTAGACGACCCATTGACCCACAATTGTATTCGATTTTGCCGCCCGGCTGGGCCGAATTATGCCGAACCGAACATTTACAGCACATCAAGCTACTATAATCTGTATTTTTTTTTTAAATAGAATCTCAACTTTATCGTGAAAACAGTTTCGGGTAGCTTGATGTACTGGCGTCGCTATGTACAGTAGCACCGTTCTGTTTCACCATGTAGGAATCGTGACTAGCACTATACAAGGTGTAAACGAGCCCTTCACGAAGCCGTCAACCAAGCATTCTGTAGATCAAACTAAGTAAAATTGTGCAAAAATGATTGCTGGGAAACGACATTTTTTGGGATGAAAAATCACGGTTTATGGTAACACTCAATGTAACGCACTCAAAACATTGTCCTGATGAATGCATTGAATAGTACAGGTTATTTTTTCGTCTTTCCGAAACTATTAGGCAATGGAAAGATAAACTAGCCCTATCTTCATATCACTCGAGTAAAGAACTACTCAATATCCTTATCATTTCAGCCCAAATACGTCCACTGCTGGACATAGGCCTCCCCATAGTGTCACCACATTGACCGTTCCCGTGTTTTTCGCCTCCAGCGGATCCCCGCAACCTTCACCAGGTCATCGGTGCAACTAGTGGGAGACCTTCCAACGCAACGTCTTCCGGTTCACGGTCGCCACTCCAGAACTTTTCGGCCTCATCGGCAATACCTACTAACAATATAAACAAACCATATTGCTCTTTGTGGCTTAATTGCTGCTGCTATTTGTTTTTACTGTTTATCAGATAAACTTGTAATTTATGGCAGGGATTTATTTTTAGACAAAGGATTTACAAAATTAAATAAGGGTATCAAAATATAAATCAACCAGTAGCACCATTAATAAAGGGTCACTTCCGGTTCTATTTATAAAAAGGGATATGTACCCATTTTGATATTTTCGGGCACGTAAAAACAATACACATGGAGTGTGAACCCTGTCGGGTCAATTCGGGAACCGAATCTTATGACACCGTGACCTTATCGAAATGATACATAACGTTGGAGTCAAGTTTATGATTTGGAAACCCTTGGGATCTCGACCCCAATAACATGCCCTCAGACCTTTTTCGGAAACAAACTCAAATTGTGACCGTAGCGATTTTTTGAACAAGTAACATTCTCGCGAAATTGTGGTATAGACTTGACAATACAGTCTATATTATTTGGTCTTTCCAACAACTAAGCTTACTATCGTAAAAAGTAAACAAAGAAAAATCATTTGGTCATTAACAGCTACTGATAGCAAGCCTCTCCAAGATTAAAACTTTATTGCGGATTAAAAAAAACTGATAATATTGATGCGACCATCCTATTTTTGTCTCTGGTAAATGATAAAAAAGCCAATGTGTCTAATGTGACGAGGATCTGAGTATGCTGGTCAGGATTTCCCGCCTTTTGAGAGCACAGCACGCAGTTCTTTTTAAAATGAAGACGACAAGCAAAGGCAGTCTTTGTGATGCCTTGAAAGGATGCGGTAGTGTTTATATTAGTGTTGTTTTTATAAAGTGCTATAAAATATGAGATTTCAGTGATAAAAGTTACAAAGATCGTCCGTGAAAAAATGAAGAAAAAAATTAACATAACTATGACGCCTAAAAAGGTAACTTGAAATGAACTCATTAAAAATTGCACGCCTAAGCGTGAGCGTGAACGGTTGATATTATTAAATATCGACCGTTCATTAAAACAAAGGGAAATAACAATACAAATTTAGCGTAAAAACGTTATAAAACACACACAAGCTTTCTTAATTATTTTGTCGCAGTCATGCGAAAACTTGACTAATAAGGCCATATTTTAAATATGTTTATGAAAATTTTCGCTCGCATTTTTGTAATAAGGCTGGTTTTACATAGAACTGATTTTGCGGCAAAAGATAGAAATAACAAAAAGCAACTAAATTCGAATGATGTAAGGAAAAATGCTGCGCTTGCTCGTCGCAAGCGCAGCTTCCTTACATTTTTCCTGCACAACTCATACTAATACCTCCTATTTATTTACTTGCTAAAACCATTAAAAAAATATTCCACTACTTTCAGATTATCATAAAACAACGCCAAAATCGACTCTCCAAGCAAAATTCTATAAGGCATTGAAAGTTGATGAACAAATTGAGGTCTAACTTCGCAAATGAAATTCAATACAACACGGTGTCCCTAGAAACCGTCTTTATAAAGAAAAATTAACATGCAAGAGCGACACCAGTTTCTACGGTAAAAGTAAACGAATTTATGTATCGTGGTACCAATCAGTCCTTGGCTTTTAATGTATTCTAGCGTGCATTCAGGCGACATTAAGGTTTCTTGTTTGAAAACAAAACCTCGCTTCTATCATATTGGTTTACGTTATTGTTTTTTGCGTTCCTTATTTGATTGTGTATTGACGTATAATAGGATCCGTTTGTGACAAAGCTGAGCAGGCCTTTCAATGATTGAGTTTAGGAAATGTAGATGGTAAATCATTTGCAAGTTGCTGAATAGGTTATGGGCATGTAAAGGTCTTTCTGTAAAGCTACAATTCGAACAGAATCAAAAGAATGATGAAAAGGTCTCTGAACAGTTGAGGCGAATTCCCTGCAGCATGCCGTGTGACGTGTGTTGCCTCTTGCATGAATTGCTGTTATCCTGTCACAGTGACCTCTTCGCAAAAAATCGCCTAAAGATCGTATTGATATTTTGGTTTGGGGATGATTATAAATTTTATTTTCGGATTTCAATATTTGAGGTAGAAATCTGTTAAACTTAGACAGTAAATATGTATAAGTAAATGGCCTTTCAAAAAGCAGCTAAACTCTCTCAGCTTTCAAACTTCCTGTCCCATGCTTTCCAATCGATCTTACTGGCCGACACAGAGTATCTTTACCCTTTGCGGTTTCATGCTTGCAATGCCAGCTTTCTAACTGATCTGGTACGTCACTACTTCACTAGTTTTTAGGATGTTAGAATCCCCGATTTAATTAATTTGATATGTTCTACTTATAAAAATCTTCACTTACTAGTAGACAATGCAAATTCTAGCATGTGCACCTTTTGTAATGACTTAATAAGGTTGTGCACTAAGGAAGAATTTTTGAAAATTCATCCTTTAAAAGGGTTAAATAAAGGGGTGAAAGTTTGTACGGAATCTTGTATTTTTTCTAAGGACTATATGTTTACATATTAGGCACACGGCTCGAGATAATAATGTTGTTAGATTTTTCGAGAGCTCTTTCATTCTTTGAGGTAACTTTATCGTTGTCTGGCAAACCGAGCAACAACCTCGATGGCATCCTCACTTACTACCAGGAGAGGTAGTGGTCAAAAGCGAGCATATCGTAATGATAGTCTGTGCACAGTATCCCTTCCGTACTTAAAACTGGCCAGCTTATGGCATCTGAGGTTTAAAATATTATTAGCCCATTAAATTTTACGACTGAACACGGCACTTGACAGCATGTCACAATAAACAGAACAATTTATGTATTTCCTTGTAATGGTGACTCCCCGTCAGATACGTACTTAATTCTTGTAATGTTATGAATCATCAAGGGTTATAGGAAATCTTTACCACTTGTATTTATATACCATCGAGCTCTAGTGTCGTATCTATTTCAAACAAACATAAATAACAATTTTACTACCCGCACGTGCACATAATATTTAAAGTGTCTATTTATTTGTTATCAATAACCTCCGCCTGTTGCAATTGCAGCATGCAGCGTGGTAATAGATGCAACACGCCGACAATGGCGATGACTTTCTTTTGACAATTCAACGACATTCATTGCGTTGTCGAGCAGACGATTTTTCAAACGTATGAATCAATGGTTTTTGAATTCCCTTTAAAAACCTTTCGGATCGTGATTTAAAGTGTGTTACAAAATTGGGCAGACCAATGCTGGACGAAGGACTTTCCCAAGTTGAGGCACAACGACAACTTCTTCACCTTCCTTATCCAGTTTGTCTATCTCTATACTTTCTATCTGATTTGGCAAAGACGGCATGAGTGAATAATTAACATCCTGGCTCATCATCATCATCTGTCCACTGTTGGACATAGGCCTCTTTAATCGCACGCCACTAAACTCGCTTCTCGGCAACTCTCATCCAGTTGCCACCCTACGAAAATCGTCGCTCCAACGAGCTTGAGGGCGTCCCACCTTACGCTTTTGGATTCGCGGTCTCCACTCAAGAACACGTCTACCTCAGCGGTAATTGGTTCAACGGCTAATATGGCCAGCCCGTTGCCAATTCAGCTTACTGAACTATGTCGACAACTCTTGTTCTGCGTCGGATCACCTTGTTCCGGATGTGCCACCTCAGGCACACTACAAAATGTACAGGTGTCCTCCTGTCCTCACGGTCAGTCAATAGTTTCTAAGATTAGATTGGCAAGTATATACAGAAAATGAAATGCAATTAATTTGCCAGCTTTTCTCCTTCGTGACGCTGGCACGAAAGTATTTTCTACTTCGCCATTTTCACGGTCAGCAGGCAGGCGCTCACTGGTCACTCTGACTGCTTGTTTTGAGGCACAGACGGCATTTGATAAAACAGTCAACTTTATGGATATCCACCTTCTTAAGTATTTGACAACTTATTATGTCATATTCTGGTTGGTCTACGTCTTTCTTTTCTCAGCCCTTCGCTTACTACAATGACAATCAAATTTTCTTTGGTCAAACAAATTTATTTTTCCTACATTAAATAAAATATCTAAGGTTATGCCCAAGTAAATGTCAATAACTGTTGAATGATGTGTCGTTTGTATTCCACATTATTGTCTCGTGTTGACTTAAAGTAATTGCAAAAACCATTATAAGAAACAAACAATAGAAGGAGTCTTGAAAAACTTTGTTATTGTACAAACAGGCTTTACCGCTTAAATCTGCCAGACCAGTATGTTAATAGGCTATTCAAGTAAGTCTTTGGTTATTTTTGTTTCCTTCACCAATAGAAAAGTTGTAAATATCGCGTTACCACGCGTAACTTGGACGTTCGTAGTTGGTCAAAAGGTCAAGAACGAATCATTACTTGCCAGTGTTACCATTCGCTTTCTAAGACCCACACATGTTGTTTCGCGCATTAACTATTTATGTAGTTTCTGATCGATGGGAAGACAAAAGACTTGTGCTGTACTGGCATGGATTGCAAAGTTTTTCAGCAAGGTCATGAAAACTTTGTTTTGAGGTACATCTAAAGAGTTATAACTTCAAAGGGATAGCCCTTATTGAAAAGGTGTTTTGAAGGTTATTGTTGTGGTTTTTTTTAGTAAAAGAAAATATCCAAGAGGGAGAGCTTTTTCGTTTGAAAATAACTCCTTTCAGGTTTTTGCCAACCTGTTGAGTCACTCTTGTAGATGTTTGAAAAAGATTTCTCTTTGCTCAGTTTTGTGTAAAAAAAAGTATCTCTGAAAATCCTTTCTAACTTTATGAAGAAATGTTTTCGAATGTTATAAACCCAAGATCCTGAAAACAATACGACTTGCAATTACTTGACCCTAATATAGCCGAACTGAGCTTCTTATCTCTGAGTGCAAGTTAGGAGACAACTGTAGGAAACGGCACACTTTACGTGCTTCATAAGGTATGGCAAGCCGGCACGCCATATGCATGCACTGCAGATATCCTCTACCAAGGAATTTGGGCTAAATTGGTACCAGAATCGTGTTACGGGGTACGGTGGTGTAAGTGGTTCAGATAGAGAAGTAATTTAGATCTAAAAATCTCCTCTGCCGTAGAAAGGAGTAGTCTTACAGTTGTGAAATAAAACTGGCTTGGCTTTTCTTCCTTCCCCGATTATAGACTAAAAACTTACTGTTCATAAAGGTCGATGTATGTTCCTATTCTATGCTCCATCCATCAGTGGGCAGAGCACAGTGACATCTCAACTGCCGCTGGCGACGCTGTGTGTTGAAGTTTTGTGCCAACAAAATTATAAATTCTGTCGTTCCAGCAACACAAAGAAGAGGAAGACAAAGGTCAAATTCTTCCATCTAAATGCGAAGATCAACGTGAATCCTGAGTTCGATTTCCCAATTGCCAAATAATACAAGAAGCCTTTGTCTGATCCGAAAGATCGGTAATAGATCAAGGAGGTTTTAATTATCAGAAATTATACGCAAACCGTTTTCTCTCGTTAACATGGGCTATGCGCTAATTTAGTGCGTAAAAGTGGGTTTGGAAGAATAAACAGCCAGCGAGTCGGTAGCTGGGTTGACGCAGACGTTAGGAAAGCTCCGAATGCTCACCAATAAGTATAGGCATTTAAGTATATACACAATAGCCCGTCTATCGTTAAAAAAGCGAACACCATCATAATCTACTTACAAGTTTAATTTGGCTATGGGAATGGCAACTATTGAACTAATGGCGCTAGCACAGCTGGTTTCAAGTCATTGGTTGCAAATCTGGTAATGTCATTTTATATTTCAAAATAGCTTGACCTTATTGGTCAAAATAAGACCTAACTGGGCTCGCCATCTACAATTCGCTTTTATCAGTCTTCTCGATTATGTGATTGTGCCATATTATGGTCCATGTCTCCTGAGCCTCAGATCATGGGAGCACCGGTTTTTGTACAACGTTTCTTATGATAGCCTCTCTAATCTGTATAGTATCTTAAATAAGTACTTATCTTCACATTTAGATTGAAAGCGTTTAACGCAATAGTAACCTAATAGCGTTTGTAGGTTAGCCGATATCAGGAAATAGTTAACGCTAAACCGTTCTGCAATCATAACCGTTACCATTGTGATAGGTACTATGCCGTTGTTATCGTGCTCACAACGTTTCAACTTTATCACTACTTTAATTGTGAGGCTATCGATAGCGAGCGCTCCAATTGTTTCTCTGTGGAGAGTATGCTATCGGAATGTTATCGACAGTGAGGGTTTAACTTATAGGTCGATATCATGATTTAAGGCGCATCCCCACCGCTACGCACGTGTGTTAAGCTTTGCTTTGCGAGAAAATGTATGCGATTATGTCCACTGCTAACCACGGACACTCTATGCATCAATTGACGTGTGTGGTGTGCGCCTTTAGGCTGTGTTTACTGGCAGTTACTGTGGGATCAACAACAATGTTTCCACCAATGCAGTTACATTTAGTTCCATATTTCAGCATCTCATCATTATCTTGCCCTTATCCCAATTTATTTGGGGTCAAAGCATCATGTCTTCTTCTTTTACACTTTCCTATTAATCGTTATCTTTAGATGTCACCCCCTACCCTTACTAACCATAAACAATATCTCATAGAGTCCATCCATCATCATCATCATCATTATCATGCATATTTCATATCAAATGCTGTCTGTTTTTTAATTACGAGTAGACATGTTTTAGAGTGCTAAATATTTCATCACCCTGCCCTTATCCCATTCTATTTGGGGTCAGCGCAACACATTTTCTTCTTCCATTCTCCCCTGTCAGACGTCACGACATCATTTACTCCTTTCTCTTTGCACAAAAAGCGTTTTTTCTTAGTGGGTTGAATATAACGACCCTTATAGTATGTTTAGAGTCCTCTATGAAGCTGAGCCTATGGATCGGACTGGTAACGAAAACATTGATCTATTTGGTTACTCCAGTCTGTGGAATTCACTGCTAGCTTCTCTGTTCTCTGATCATTATAATCTGGATCTATTCCAAGTTCGAGGGAATCGGTTTCTTCTAAGCAAGCGTGCTCCACCCTAGGCCGCACCATCGGTTCACATCAGGCGAGTTGTGGCCAAATGCAAGCCTCTTTAATATAAAAAAATAACAACAAGAAGTCTTCACAAGAGCGCAAAGGTTGTGTGAGTTGGCTTAATTTTAGAAGCTGACCAAACATGATCATTAATTAGTATTACCTCCTTTTTGGAGAGATCGGCGTCTACCTGAATAACTGAATAGTTTAAGTTTCATTTTATAATTAGAGAGAGTTCATTTTGAATTTTATCAACACCCATAATGTCTGAGGCTTAACTCGAAATTTTCCAGACAAAGTTCGTTGAAGTTAGTTTGTAATTTGAATACACTTGCCTAGGGTGTAATGGATTTTCGTGTTCGAAGCTAATAATGGCTTTATTAAAGTTTTAAGTTAATGAGCACTGATCTTTACAAGCACTATTGAGTTTAGTAGTCAACAGTGGCGTTCTAGATGGTTTTCTCTTGGAGTTTGTTTTCGCTGCCTTCAACCGATCAAGCGATCTAGAAGAAGTGCTCTGAGATGCCTTGACGGACAATCCACAGTATTATAGGTTTGTTGTAATGTCTATCACTGCAGTCAAAATGCTCGAGTGTTTCGACTGCAAGGGATAGCTCTCCCAAGTTTCGTCCCCCAGAATTCTACCTGTACACGTTCAGTCAGACCAAACCATTTAAAATCTAGATTTCGATTTTCAGAATGTAGATTCAACTTCTATACTAATTTTGAAGTGAATTATTATTTGTAAGTTTTCAAGTTTATCAAAAGGTAAAGGTGAGGTTCTAGGTCAGGGAGCTAGAAAGTTGAAACCTAGGTTAAAGAAGTCGCAATCAAGAGCTAATGTAAGCTTTATCTATATATTGACCTCGTGGCCGATGGCACACTAATAAAGCGACTTGTAAGTAGGAGAAAGATATATTTTACATTTCTTTATTACAGTTTCGCTGTTTGTCCTAAATATGGGTCGATAAAATTTATAAAGAAAGGCCAAGAATATTTAATATTCTTGGCCTTTCTTTATTAATCACAAAATGAGTGTAAAAAATATGGAATCGTTTTTGCTGAATTTAGACTATTTTGTTTGCTGTTGCTGCCCTACATTGTACCACCTTGGACAAAGTAGAGTCCTTCCACGGTATAATTTTTCATCTTTGACAAACTTTCCGATATCGATTTACTTAGCGCATCTAGCATTATTCATACTTGTATATGTATGCACCCTTTTCAGTTTACCGGCCATTTCCCCAATTTTCTTTAAAGAACGTAATAATTATTGAGTTTCGAACGTGGTCTGTAATTTTGACTCCAAAATTGTACGACTATTTTGATATGCAAAAAAGAAAAAACACCATGTAAAAGCCTGCCAACTGCAAGGAATTTGAGAAATTACTGTAATATCTATGCAAACTATACAATATTCCCCATGGCGTGTCATAGGCTGAGCTCGCCCCAGAGGTCGTGATCCCCAATTAATAAACAGACGGGCTCAGAGCAGGGACACATGTGCATCTGTACTTCTCTCGATCCGTCGCGTCAATGATGTTTCTTGTTCCAATTTTGATTTTGTCGTTAAATTCGACGCGAATGACCGCTTGAAATTAGAACGCTTAACAAGGAGTCTTTATTTTTGGTACAAGTAAATGTGTTTGTTTCCTGCCTTGTGGTTTGGGGAATGTCGCCGAAGTCATGTGGGTATGTATGTATCGTAGGGTTCTGTTTAAAGAGTGTGAAAGTGGCTGATCGCGTCTTCGTTTTGTACCCATTCGAACTTTATTCCCATTAGATACGCCAACTGTTTGTGCTTGTTTCACATCATCTAGCAGAAAAGAACAGCTTTCTGTGTTCAATGTTTTGTGCTGTCGAAATCAAAATCAAAATATTTTATTTCACATAGGCTTACATGGGTACTTGTAAAACGTCGACAAAAAGGTGCATGGTTCGGGTTGGTCGTTTCCTATGGAGAAGAACCTGCATGAAACTCCATGGTTACTCTTTTAAAATGATTGGGTTTTACAAAATTATCATGTTTTAGCACTTCAGTATCGGGGACAGCATAGGTCCGACAATAATTCTTTGCTTACTACACAAAAAACGTAAAACAAGATAAAAAGTTAAAAATCTGAGTTACTCCCTAGTCGCGCCTAAAGAAGTTTTGCTTCAACAAGCATCTAGGAATCTACAAGGACTGAAGAGGGGCTGTGTTCACTATCTAGTTGTGAAGCCTATTTTTTGCACTAGTGTGATACTCAACCTATATTATACACCCACTTTATACACAGATAAAGTGGATAATGCAAATATTTTATTTACTATTCAATTTATTGACTTTTTACATCAGTGAAAACAAAAGAAAGTAACCGATAAGCTTGGCTATAAACAGTACCAACATAAAACCGTCATGTCGATAAGATTTGTACATTAACTTATTTAAATACAGGGTGTAAACGGACTCTTCACTAAGCCGTCAACCAGGCATTATGTGCATCAAACTAAGTATCTTTATGCGAAAAATTATTGCTGGGATACAGTTTTTTTTTTGGGGTGGGAAATCCCTTTTACGGTAGGACTCAATGTAACCCATTCAAAACATTGTGTTGATGGATGGATTTGAATAGTACAGGGGTCGTGAAGGTATCTTCAGTAAAAAAATAACATTAAAAACATGTAAAAAAAATATGGAACTTTGACCCCCAATATCTCTGTAACTAGAAGGTTCCCAGGTATGGTCTAGAACAAAAAAATGATCGCAATGACGGGGAGAACAAGTGCCTTTCGGCTTCCTTAGAGTCTTTTTACACCCTTTATAAGCCCTCTGGTCATTATAATGACATGTAGTAACACACATACTAACTAATAAGCCATTATTGTTCAACATTAGAGCAAAGGCCTCCCTCTCCATTTTCCACACTATTCTATGCCAGTCCTTTCGCAAAGAGTTAAGCTCGTTCTGCCATCTTGACCTTGGTCTGCCGCTGCTTTTTTGCCGCTAAAAAGCATTTTTTTTCAGCAGCCTGTACTGTCCCTCTGCTGGGCAAAGGCCTCCCCCAATTCCTTTCACGTGCTCTTTTCACGTGCCACCTCGAACTAGCCTTCGCGGTAAAAAGCATTACAAGAAAAAGAAGTGATGACAACGGAGTTACATTAGAACAGAGAAAATGCTTTTAGCTACCCTGTCTTGTCCCACATCTGAACAAAGGCCTTCTTTTCTTCCATTTTTTCCTTTGGTGCCGGTTCTGCGCTACTGCTTGCCATACGTGTAAAAATGAGTCTTAATCCCACTTGCATAATAAACAATTTGATTTGCGTGGACTGCCTGTTTACGTTCTTTTGCTCATAGTAAGCTAAAGTACGGTAAACCGAATCGAAGCAATCTACTCCATTTAAGACTGAAATTCTGAAATGGTACAAAAAGTTTAATTAGGTGGCTTCGTAGTGGCAGTGTGTGTTTGATCGCGTGAACAAATGCTTGCTACTGGTGTTACACTATTTATAGTAACACTAGTGTACAAAACAAATGGGGCGTATACATTCAATTAATAAAACAATTGGACGCAATGCATTGCCGAACTAACTAATAATTTCGCTGTAGCTTGGTTTTGGTGGGTGCTCGGAAAGGTGTATGTTACAGTTAGTTGCGTTACTTTCAAACAAGTCTAAAAGCTTGACTTGCCATTATAACCTACTACTCTTCATGATTTGAGGGTTTCTGAACAGTCTGTTTGCCTTATACCTTGCCGTATTGTTGTCCCCAAGGCACGCCCCTAGTTACAGTCCTTTGTAAGATATTTTACCTTGGATTTTGGTTGTTACTGAGTATCTGCCACTGACAAGTATGTCAAAATGAAAATGATCTTTATAGTCATTTCAATAAAGTTGCTGTTGAGTTACTGCTTTCAGAGTTAAAGTAACCATAGATGCACTGTTAAGTACTCGGTAACGCTCTTTAACTTTCTATGGAGAAGCTAAAAGAAAGATAGAATCCTTAAATGAGCAGTTCCACAGTTGACAATTCGAAGCTGCTGAATAGAATAGATTTTTTTTTTTGCAAATATGGTTATTATATGCTGATAGCTGATTGATTTCCAGTCTAATTTTGTGTTGCACTGAGTTGGTATGTTGGTACAAGCTATTTTTGCATACGAAGTGTAATTGAAATAACTAAAAACTCTTGGGGCCCCCCATGAGGTTCAGACGATTTCAGTCATTCATTAGGCATCATCAGTACTATTATATTTAACTATTACTAAAGCACCAAACCAGAAATCGCAAAAAATAAAAGAAAGAAGGTGTAACATTAGTTACACGACCTAAATGGCATAAATACTTGCTAAACGCCAGTTTGACGTCGGTAGTTAGCGGCGCGTTCAGCCTTTGTGGCAAGTGGCGGCCTCGACATTGCCTTTGACAAGCCGACTTTGACGTGCTGTTACGCCGAAGTCGAAAAAACGCTGTGTTTTTCCTCTACTTCAAAATTATTTCAGCAGCAAGCTAAGCGTCTTCATGCCTTCTTTAGAATGTCTATTAGTCTTTGAGAACTTATGGGATTATTTTAAATTGAATACTCACACAACAATTTTATAGCAAATCTTAGAAGTTTATCTCATAGAATAAAGGAACTAACATAGGCACATACATTATTTCACATTTGTCTTAGTTGTGCTTTTGCGATAATGTATCAAGTTTTGTAGATAGTCCATAGGTTGCGGTGCGGTGGCCGATTTACGACCGGCACTAGAAAAATGGACGAACTTGAGAACTTCACACTTTTGACAAGCTTTCATCTCCTATTTAGGGAAATTCA
The DNA here is from genome assembly GCA_950005105.1 of Lycophotia porphyrea. Lineage (NCBI taxonomy): Eukaryota > Metazoa > Arthropoda > Insecta > Lepidoptera > Noctuidae > Lycophotia > Lycophotia porphyrea. Next base: position 8,125,411 of record OX465409.1, read on the forward strand.
AATTCATTTATTTTTGAACACAGGGTACATCAGTAGACGTTATAGTAAATATGATCCAGGCTGTGTTCCGCCAAAGGGCATACAAAATATCATAGGTAAGAATGATCAAAATATTTCCTTCATCATCATCTTCCTACCTTTGTCCCATTCTACTTGGGGTCTTCGCAACACGTTTTCTTCTTCCATTCTTCCCTGTCAGATTTTCACGCTTTCAAACCCAGCGGTTTTTATGTAAATTCAATAAAAAAAACCTTTTCATAACATTTACAACTCACTATCAAGTTTACCAATTACCTCATATCAATTAGGTACTTTCGGAAATATCCACTTTATCGGATAGTGACAGTTTACACTGCAAATATCTTATCTTGGACAATCCTCTATCTGTTTACTCTACACCAGTCTATACCGGCCTTATCTACAGTGTGTTCAAATTCTATTGGTATTGTAATGAGTTTGACGTTATGTTCGGCATATGTGTTTGTGATGTATTACTGATTAATAATAAATTTTATGGATTGTAGAATGATGTAGCAGTTTTTTTTTTCTGTGAGCAGTATATGAAAAAACCTCTAGTAATTGTCGTGCGATTACCCATTCTATCTCCGCTCTATGAAATTATTTTTGTGTAAATAAACAGGGTTAGGATTACGCTAGTCTATCAATCCAAACTAAAATGTATCTAGAAATTAATGCTCTTGATAACCTAATAAATTCTTTAATAATAATAAATTCTTTATTTGCAAAACATTTTCTAAACAATATTTGTGAAGCCCTGACTCCAGAGCTAGATATTAAATATCTGTATTTCAGGAGTCAGTTTCTTCTTCCTATTAACATGGTGCGTAATATGCAATAATTAAGTGATTAAATTTTTGTTGATAAAAAAAATATAAACGTGTCGAATGATTAAAAATGATTACTTACAATTAGAATAAGAATTAAAATTAGAATCATTAGCTGATGACAAAAATGACAACAGTTAAAAATTTAAATAATTAGTTAATTAGGTACAAATTATTATGATTCAAATTGTTGATTCACTACAAATGATCTATATGCATACTATTAATTAATAAAATTAAAGAAAAAAATAAATAAATTAAATTTACAAGTGTTAATTCAAATACAGAAATTAATTAAATAACAGAATAAAATGTAAGCCACAAGCATAGAGATATAGTTATAATATACAATACAAGCAACCTAGCAAAATTACACAATTACAGAAAATACAAAAATGTTGTTGAAATGTAGAACTTACCTATCGTTTGGTTATCTAAACCTATGTTAACGTTCTCTAAAGTATTCTTAATTTTTCGCTATCCTCATCGTTCTGTAAAGCTTCCTAGATGCACACTGCAAACAACACCAGTTAGATATTTGGTCCATGATTGGCAAATATCTTGATAGACTACCGAAAGATGGACGGTATCAGTAAGATATCAGATTTCAGTGGCTTGGTAAGTCACCACTAATGACTTCCTCAGTTCCAAATTCTTTCAAATACGAAGGAAATACAGGAAAAGGTTTTAAATTACAGATGAAATTCAAAGAAACTGCTTTTAACAAACATCAATCGTTTGCTCCCACGCGACTCAATATTAGAAAGATTTGGGTTAACGACTGGGGGACCGTAAAATTCGTCGGGATGCAGATTTTAGATCACGCGGTTATAGGTCAACAACTCAGCGCTGTCAGATGTACACATCACTGAATCTTCTTGGCTAAAAATTTTTGAAGATTTGAATATGATAAGTTGATTACGAAAGGAGTGGTGGGTCCCAAACAAAACTATCCTGACAGTCAACATCATTGTGTGAAATATGATGTGCTAGAAAAGCGCATATTCGCGCCTGTTCGCGATGGATGGACACACGGGAAGCCGTTTCTCGCGGTTGGCGCTCACGAGCGTATAAGCGCGTCAACGGGCTAGTACGAGTTGTGCGTGTGGCAAAAGGCACGCCCATACACACCTACATGTGCTTCCAAAAACCTATTCTACGCTAATCTGAAACCTTCCTAATTGAAATGGAAAATTACAATTTACTTGGAGATCGGTGCTAATGGTTGGCACCATTAAATCCAAGTAAATTACGATAAGGACAGGAAGCGATAATTACAGTTATAGTGCAGCTGAGTTCTTTTGGCGCATGTATGACAGTGTCAGGAGGGCGCTGTTAGTAAAGCCTTTGTGAAATTGTATTGAAAAAAAATATTGGGACGTAAGTTCTCACTGTGGCCACGCGCCAAAAGAAGCATGCAGCTCTCTCACACTGAAATGTTAAACAAGCGTAATGCAGCTTATCTAGTTCTACAGTTAATTCGAGTATTGTCCTCGATGAACGAATACAATCCTAATCCGGGCTATTTGACAAGAGACATTACTCATTTACAGTTTGCTTAACTTAGTAATCGGATTACGAAATCTCGTGACTCGTCAAAGACGGGCTAAATCCCTGTAGAGCGGCCCTCTGTGCTCTTAGAGATAGCTTGGCCATTACCTCATTCAGGAATTTGAGCCAATCATTGAGTGATGTCCCTGGCATTTAGCTTTATCTTTTTTGTTTTTGACAAAGGCTCTCTCCTTTTCCTGTTTTGCCCATGTTATTCATTAGGTGGGTCCACTGAAAAACAAACCAGAATTAAGCCTTAAAGAATTCTATAAGTGACTTGCTTATAGGTTAGTGCTCCCGTAACGCATTGGTCGCCAATTCTGTGCCTCTAGTGAAAGGGGTAAAAGTACCATGCAGATTTAATAGAACTTATACCCCTTATCACGAGAGGCACATAACTGTGGAATCTGGCTTCCCCGTGCCTCTGTGGTCTTCTTCTTGTTAGTGTCGCTGCCCCGACAGGATCTTAAAACCTCTTTGGAGAGCTCGCTCATTCTATCAAGAAGAAACGAATCAAATTGCGTATTCGTACATAAATACTCGCTTTCCACCTTGATAAGAACGCCACGTGTTGCCGTGGTTTCTTTTTCAGTGAGTTTCTATTAAAGACTCTGTCAACGACTTTCGGTACACATCGGATTTCATAATGGGTGCCAAAAGATCATTAACAAAAGATCGAAAGGCATTTGTCCTTCCCGTCATTGCGTTCATTTTTTGGTTCCGGACCATACCTGTGTTATTACCTAATGTTATTACTTTACTTTAAACGTCTCCCTGTTCCCTTGTACTATTCAATACATCTGTCAGCACAATGTTTTGCGTGCATTACATTTAGTCCTACCGCAAAACGTGATTTTTAACCCCAATAAAAGTCGTTTTCCAGCAATAATTTTTGCGTAGTGTTACTTAGTTTGATGTACAGAATGCTTGGTTGGCGGCTTCGTGAAGGATCCGTATAAACCTTTTATTACTCTGTCATATGTGTAGTCATGTCATGTCATGTGTGTGCTCAGACCAAATAAAAAACCAAGACATAGCACTGCGAACAATACAGTGAAGCATGCACGAAACCACGCATCGCTCTGTGTATACACGCTCACACGCACACATTTGCATCAAACTACAATTAAACTACGCTCAAAAACTAAGCTCACAGTGCACACATGTTTACAAAACCGGCCTCACGTCACTGTCGACAGTGCTGTGTCTTAGTTTTTTATTTGATCTGAGTGTGTGTGTAGCATTTTTCTACTGCTGGGCAGAAACCTATGCCTCCCCGTCTCCACACACAGATGTGCTTTCCAATGTGGGCCAGTTTTTGGGTAGCAGTCATATTTGTGTTTGTTCACGTAAATGGACGGCCATCTTTGTCTTGAAAATGGCCCTCCATTGTCGCCTGGTTTTTAATGCTAATTTAAATTATATATTAGCAAATGCTATTTTCGATTCCTAACTAGCGAGTACATTAGATTATTAACGTGAATAATTTTTAAGATAATGTTAGGCCCTATCTGATTGGCTGAAATTAATTATCTCTAAACTTAATTTGACACCTGATTGGCGGAAAAACTGCAATCGTACGGTCAACGGCTAATCGTCTCCTTATCAGCTGTGTCATAAAGTTCAAGTAATGTATTTACAAAGATAATTTCGTCTACCATTCGTAAAGTGTGTGTATGTGAGTCATTTCAATGGAAATCATGATTTTCAGGAAATACTGATTGAATTTTGATTAATTTTATGTGTATATAAATTAGATTTTTGGTTATTTGAATCTAAACACGTTTCTAAGGACGCGGGAAAAGTCTAGTAGTAAAATACTGTTTAAAAATATCATTACTCTGAAATGCAAGAAAGATAAAGAAAAATATGGCATTTTTTAAATAATATGGCAGAACGAAGCGAGAATAAAAACGTTCAGACATTCATATAATTCTTTTACAGACAACTTGAAGATCACCTCTCGAAAAAACTTCCAAAGAAAAAACAAACGTTTAAAATAGGGTCTTACAAAAATACAATTAGAATATAGAATTTCGCGGGCTACCCTGCCCTGGCCCTTCCACCTAAAAGAGTCAGGGTTTGTAGTTAGTCTTAATTCCCAGGGCTGTGGGCTGTTCGAAAGAGATACCGCGGCCCTGGAACAGTTAGGGCAAGGAAGGAACATGGATGGGTTTTAGTCAGTACGAGTCTGACACTCCCTTCCGCTCTGCCCAGAGCGGGAGAAGTCATTTGATTATTTTCCATCCGTAAAAAAAAAGGCTCACGGATTCGTTCAATTAAAGACAATAGATACGTATTTCCTCATTGTAGTTTCGCTGAAAATACTTTTCCTTTTCATTGCAAAATCAACGCGAGCTATTTCAAAATTCTACGTAGCATCTCCAACTACACTCGCGAGCAAAAGTATGGAATCACTTATTCGGAATCGGAATTGATTCCGCGCGATCTTGAGTACTTAATAACTAGTTAAGAATAACAAAAATGGTACCATTTTAAAGGTTAAATTGTTAACTTTAAATTGATACCAAATTTATTCAAAGCACGCCAGGATTTAAAGAGCTATCCCGGTTAGCGCGAAGAAGTTAGGAAAACATAAGTATAATGGAAAAATAATAAATGAAGAATACAACAAAAATTAAGTGATAAAAAATTTCATTGGCCTTAAAATTAATTTTCAATATTTTGTGTTCCCTCCCCTCGCCCTAATTACTGCTCGAAGACGGTTCTTCATTGACCTAATCAGCTTCTGAACCGATTCTTGCGGGATACCTTCCCACTCTTCTATCAAAGCCAATTTCAGCTCATTTACACTTGAAGGAGCAGGATTTCTGGAACGAACCCTCGTCTTCAGCTCATCCCACCAAGCTCAATGGGATTCAAGTCCGGGCTGAGCGCTGGCCAGTCCAATGTGGCGATACCGACTTCTCCGAGGTATTCAGTTGTGGCACGGGAAGTGTGACAACGAGCGTTATCGTGCATAAGGAGGAAGTCATCACCGATATATCCCGCATAAGGAACGACATGTTCCAGCAGAATATCGGAAATGTAGCGGTCTGAAGTTAGACCGCCTCCTCGTCCCCCGCCAGGCACGAAAACAAGCTCCGTTTTACCGTCGAAGGAAATGCCGGCCCACATCATACAAGAACCGTCCCCATAAGCCACTGTCTCAGCGAAACAGCACTGCGCAAATCGCTCCCCAGGCCGCCTGTAGAACCGACCCCTTCGATCGCTGCCGTGCAAACACATTCTGTACTCGTCGGAGAACAGAACTCGCCTCCATTGCTCAACCTCCCAATCAAGATGGAAGCGAGCAAATTGAAGGCGTGCTTGTCGGTGACCTGCCGTCAGTTTCGGGCCTGTGGCAGGCCTTTTTGGAGTCAAATTAACTTGCTTAAGCCTTCGACGAACTGTCCACTCGCTGGCAGCTACCCCACAAACATTTCGGAGCTCCTGTTGGACGTCGACACCAGTCATATGTCGATTTCGGAGAGAGGTTGACACGATAAAACGGTCATCCCTCTCCGATGTGCACCGGGGCCGTCCAGATCTTGGTCTCGGGATAAAGCCACCAGTCTCCCGAAAGCGTTTATAAACTTTCGAAACACAGGACTGGCTTATGTGGAGCTGACGTGCGACAGCCCGCTGGCTGAGCCCTTCTTGCAATAGGGCGACGATTTGTGCTGCTTCTGTAGGTGTAGTATCCATTGTCTTCCAAGTTCAAGGGTCAGAAGTAGCGGAGATGTGTACCGGTCAACGTGTGAAAGCCGACTGATAAAAAAAATCCGATAACACGTGCTTTTATAGGGGGTCAATAGGGTGCAACTCGCGGCGTATCAAACAATTGAAACATATCTTTTTCCTTACTTCTTCACGTATAGCTTCTTAAATAATGGCGTGATGTGGATGAATTTGGTATTACTTTAAAGTTAACAGTTAAACCTTTAAAATGGTATAATTTTTATTATTCTTAACTAGTTATTAAGTACTCAAGATCGCGCGGAATCAAGTCCAAGTAAGTGATTCCATACTTTTGCTCGCGAGTGTATTAGGCGGGTGGTTGGGAGTTTGGGACCAAGGAGGTTGATGTATCGGTCATGGTAACTGGCAGTCCAACTGCGAAAAACAACAATATCTTTCATTTTGACATTTGAAGAAAAGTCATCAGGCAGTAATCAGGCATGTGTCTTCTTGACAAGAAGTTCCTAACCAAATAATTTCGCAAATATTCGCAATGAATATCAAGGCCTGTCTATGGTGCACTAGACATTTAAATATGCTTTTAATGAAACACCCGTTGTGTTTAGTTTCGTCCCTATCGAATTTGTGACATTAGCCTTAATGATCACATTTAGAACTGTAATTAGATGGACGCGGTCTAAAGCAAGAAAGCTGAAACGCTGGCTTGGTAAAACGGTTGGCCGTTTGGTGAGCAGCGTACTGTCATGTCCCTGTAGTCTTCATGTAGCGTGGCAACTAGCGCTAGTGTGGTCAGAGTGGCCATTGCAATTACTGTTTACATACATACCATCAGGCTACAAACGCAGCAACGTACTTTTCTCTTTTAGTGTTACCAAATCTGTGTGTGTTTACGTCAACTCACTTAACTCCAAGTACTTACTTACTTGCCCCTTCTTACTTACACTGCAAGTGTAAGGTGCCAACTACTACGGGACCTTACAATTTCATAATTAGCTTAGCGTAGCTTCGATTCGAAAGTCTGACAACCAGTCTTATCAAGGAATATCTCCGTTTACCCAGTAGTTAACTGGATTGTGGAGGTCAAATAGTCAGTCGCTCCATGTAAAATGCTGGTTTCAACTAAAGCCAACATAATTGGGAAAAGGCTAGGCTGCTGATGATGCGTTAGTTCGATAAGGACGTGTAGCCCTAAGCATTAAGCGAAGCCCCTAGCTGTGTGGCTTGGCTTCGACCTAACCCAATGCATATCGACGCGCAAACGGTTATCATGAATTCAATTCAGCACATGATTTTTTCCACTGCACAGGAGCAATTCTTCTGCTACATACATTTTGACCGTGTCGGTGTTGCACTGTATGAAAGTCGTTTCTTTTTATGGCCTTCGAAAAATTTCAACGCAATTTGACAATCAGCGGGTTCTGTTTCAACCCAACATAGTCTTTCAAGTCCTTTGTTGCCTAGTGTAACATGTGTCTTTGCGCTCTCGCAGTCGTGCGGCATCTGCGCGATGTTCCCGTCGTGCATGTCGTTGCTGTCGCGGCGGGGCGAGCAGCGGGCGCCACGCCCCGGCCAGGCGGCCGTCGTGCTCAACGTGTACGACATGTACTGGACCAACTGGTGAGTCTCTAACTAAACCTAGTGTCACAACTGAGCGGAATCAGCAGTCATCAGCATCCGTTATTTCGTAACTCTGCTACACAAAAGAAATGGAGCTGGAAGTAATGGCAGACCGGAATGGTTTAAACTGCTACACTTCTGCCGGAACTGAATTTCTAAACCAGATTGCAATCTGGTTTAGAAATGAACACTAAGAAATAATTGGTCCCAAACCTGGGCCTCCAATGTTTAATTCATGATTACGTAAAATGTAACACTTTTACGGTTAGGTGGACCGATGATCTGCACAGAGTGGCTGGAAGCAGCTGCATGAGATTAGCTAAGGATCGAGTTAAATGGCATTCAACTAGAGAGGCTTCTGTCTATGCGACAGTTGACTACTATCGGCTGACGCAGTAAAGTGTTTTAAACGTGATAGACATAGGCCTCTTCTCCGTTCAGACAGACAATCTCCGGTCATCCGATTTCCACATCCAGTTTGACTTCGTTTATAAGATCGTCGGTCCATTTAGCTGGGGGGGGCGAACATCTGGAAACTATGTAAATGATGTTTTTGTGTGTAGGTACACGGCGGGCGCGGGTGTGGGGGTGTTCCACAGCGGCGTGCAGGTGCACGCCTCGGAGTGGGCGTACGGGGGACATCCGTACGCCTTTACCGGTGTGTTCGAGATCACGCCGCGGGACGAGCGGGAGTTAGGCGAACAGTTTCGATTCAGGTAAATCTACTTCATATATATTTTTTAATACATTAATTAATTTACTAACAAACAGTGCAGAGCCTAAACCGAGGCCTTGAAGCATACAACACAAGAATTACTTAATTGACAAACGTGAGCACTAAGAAAGGATTTCTTAAAAGTCATCGCCTAGGTGTAAGATTGTCCGGAAGTTCGGAATTTTTGCTGATCGAAATCCCCGTCCGGTCACACGGATTGTATTATACTGAGAACTCTCTCAGCAGGCATACTACCCATCCTAAAACTAGATAATTACTTTTAAATGTTTCTACTTCTGGGGTCCTTCTCCCTGTAACAGGGTGGGTGCAGGATGGTGGATGATACTTATCCGTCTTCGATTTTTTGTATCTGGAAAATAATGTTTTTTTGTGTCGTTTTTAGAGTGGATTCAATCCTCATTAAGTCACACATGGATTGAATCCTTTCTGCTTAACTACGTCCAATTATAGTTAAAAGCCTTGACTAAACGGATTAGTCAAGACTTCATATTTAATCGAAGTTTTATTCACGTTTGTATTTCCCGGCCAGTCCATTTCTAGGCAATGCTTATTAACATAAGCATTGCCTAGAAATGGACTGGCCTACTTCTAAATCCGCTTCATACTAAAAACGGGTCTAATTTTTACGGATGGAATTTAAAGACTTGATCGTAATAATGTGAATGTTTGTGTTGCAGACAAAGTGTACACATAGGTTATACAGATTTCAGCGAAGACGAAGTGAGACGACTGGTAGCAGAGTTAGGCAAGCAGTTCCGCGGTGACAGGTATGTCTTACTTCCATTACTTATATGAAGCTGCATGATTATTTTACCGCGTTGCCCTTAAAGAATCCAGGGATACTTATTATCCGAAGTATGTTCCAGTGGGATAATTAACGACCTCCACGTGGGTGAAACGCGGGCATAAGCTTTGTCGTATAATAATTTGCAATGGTTCTAATGTGAAAACTGTTAATATTGCTTTTAAAAAATCGAATGCAGTTCATATTGTTAAGAAAAAGAAAATTTCCTTTAGCTTTTGAAGAAGATAAAGATTATTAAAGATTTATTTGTAAACATGTGTAACATAGAAAATGAACCTAAAGAAAATATTTTTATTATTATAGTTGGTATCTTCAGTCAATTCTAATTTATTAATCCCCGCCTTGTTTAAAACGGTGAAAAGTATAAGCGAATTAGCGAACTAGCAAGTTTGGTCACACAACATATATGCGACAGAAACAACACTCATAAACGCAAAGTACTTTACCTAACAGTAATTAACTAAATGCCTCAGTGATTACACCTATTACTAAAATTATTACAATACCATTAGTGACCGTTTGCACTTGTACACACGGCGACAAATCAAGCTATACATATCCAGTATAAAATGACCTCGCTTTGTGTGAATTTCCCGTACAATGAGAGATCAGCGTATATTGTCGTCGGAATATTATAACAAGACTATTGCAATTTCAACTCTTCGCGCTGGGCTGAACGTTGAAGATCTAACGAAAGACTGCTTCGGTTTTGGCAGTGATATATCTGTGGTCTAGTATAAACGGTCATGGGTTTTAATGCCAAGGTTACCCACATAGGTAGCCCAACAGGTGGTTATCATTAACAATATAAGGCAAATCGAGTTAAGAGAACAACAAAACGTGACGTGAAAAACCCAAAAACACTTTATCCGCCCTGGAATTCGAACCCACGGCGGCTCATCAGTGCAGCGCTTGCGACAACACAACTTTCCAGTTATCGTATCTGTCTCTTTCAGACTTTATTTTATAAAAAAAATTAACCTCTATATTATTGCGATTATTGTTTATAATAATGTGACAACATACTATCTGTTTCAGGTACCACCTTATGAACAACAATTGCAATCACTTCACCTCAGCATTTTGTTTGGTGAGTCAATAACTTATCAACATTCATTATTATTTACTACTAGTTTATGCCCCCGGCTTCACCCGCGTGGATGTCGGTTATCGCGACCAAAAGTAATCATTAAATTTTGATCCCGTTCCCGCAACAAAAACTTACAAAAATTAAATAAAAAAAAAATATTTTTCTTAATTATGAGCATGAGAAATGAAAAGGTTTATTTTGTACACGAAGTTACAATAGAACACTGACTCTTAGGTCACAGGGTCCCCCTAGTATAGGAGGCAGGGTTTTTTACTATCTGTTCAGCCTTTTCTTAAAATTCAATGTACAGTCAGCGTCAGAGAAAAGGAACCCCCCAAGTCTTTTAAGAATATCGCCCGAGCGACGGCGGGCGCTTCACGTGACTCTGGCCCCGAGCAGCTTCCTTCCCCGCCGCCGCACCCATCACTGCCCGAGCATCCGCCGAGTCGATTAAGATATTATTTGCATGTTTTTAATAATTATAATTACGGTATTTTCGGATTCTGGCCGAACCAAGATAATTTACGAAAAGACACTATACGTGGGGTTAAGGATACGAACCCGCATCATTAGGCGCCAGTGGATTATTTAGACCGTGCCTTATACCACTTGGCTATTGGCTCAATTAGCAATCTCAACGAAAATTCGAATAGCATTACTCCTTTTATCGAAAAAGATTGATAACGATCTAATCTCCTAGATATTAAGGTTTAAATTTCAACTTCCACCACTTGTGATAATATTAGCACCTTACCGTCTTGTTTTACAAAATGCAATACGTAACTCCTCAGTTAACTAAAATATAAGGTTGAAATTAGCATAGATTTCTTGTTTGGTTGAATAGAATGTGCTCGATTCCGATTGTTGCACTACCGTAATTTTACTTCAGAAACTTAACTGCTTTATGAACTGCAAGTTACGGTTAAATTTAAAATACTTCTTTGCCTTATTTACTAAACTGTGATTGAGGGTATTTATAATTAGAGAAATAAATGAATATTGTTTATGCACATGCCTAGCTTTTCTTACAAACCTTAAACCTACTTTAACATTTGATTTCTTAAATAATAATTCACGAAAATCACCTAATCATCTACTAAAAAAACTAAAAAAAAGAAAAAAAAAAACATCTTCGGATTTGAACTCGTGACCATTGCATTGCTGAGCAGTAGTCTTAACCACTAAACCAACGCGCCATTTACATTATACTACCAAAACTTAAAATGGTTTTAATGTCATTACCAAAGGGGGTTCCTTTTCTCTGAAGCTGACTGTACGTACCTATGTGGAATGTTTTGGTATATACAGTGAAACCTGGTTAAGTGAGACATCAAGGGACCTGCAAATTTGTCTCACTTATAGAGGTATTCCACTTACCCAGTATCTCAGATATCCAGGTATAAATACATATCTGTCTCATTTACAGAGGGTTCCATTAATAGAGGCTAGAATACAGGTTATTTCAGTTATAGAGGTGCGATTATTAAATAAAATAAATTATTATGAAAACATTATAAGTGAGTTTTAATCTTCATCAGGAATCAAAAAAAGATAATCAATTTCATTTAAAAAAAAAAACAAAAAGCTAAACATAATGTATCAAATATAAAAATCTGTCATTTTAGTTTTTCTTTTGGAAGTATCAGTCATCAGATGTTTTTCATAAACGGATTATTAACTTCAGTTTTTCACGTACTGATAACGATTTGAAATAAACATCCGTATGGTCTAAAACTGAAGGTCATTGAGGCTCAAAATTAGAAGTAAGTAAACAAACAAAACGATGTTACCTCAGTTACGGAGGTTAATGCATATAAAATTCTCTCGCTGTCTCAATTATAGAGGTAACTATGACGATAAAATCGAAAGTACGAATCCCAGATATAGAGGTTTGCTTCGTCCCACTCACAGAGGTAATTCAGTGCCAAAGTGTTGGGACCACAACATGAGTTCCAGTTATGGAGGTTTCTCACTTATCCAGGTCCCACTTAACCAAGTTTCACTGTACAAAGGTTTTTTGTGCCAATAAACTTTTTTTTTTTTTTTTTTTTTTTTTTTTTTTTTTTTTTTAGTTAGCCTGAACTGTCCCACTCCTGGGCAAAGGCCTCCCCCCATTCCTTCCACTTTTCCCGATGTTGTGTCTCTTCTTGCCAATTACCGAGAAAGCCATCCAAGGCGTCCCGCCATCTTCTCCGCGGTCTACCGCGACCCCGTCTAACTGTCTCAGGGCTCCAGTTTTGTGATATGCGGGCCCACAGATTTGCCGGCATCCGGCAGACATGGCCTGCCCAGTCCCACTTGAGTTTGGCAGCTTTATGAGCTACGTCAGCAATTTGAGTTCTGGAGCGCAGTGTGGTGTTCCTTATTCGATCAGTAAGTTTAACGTTAAGTATGCTGCGCTCCATTGCCCGTTGGCAAACCTTGAGTTTGGACTTCTGTATGTTCGTCAAAGACCAAGTCTGTGCACCATATGTCAGTATGGGGAGAATACACATGTCCATTAGTTTACGTTTTAAGGGGATGGGTAAATCGCCCTTGAATAGCTCTTTCATTGACCAGTAGCTCTTCCAGGCGTTTTCCGTGCGTCTTGCAACTTCTTTATCTTGTCTCGCCTGGAAAGAGACTACTTGGCCTAGGTAGATGTATTCTTGGACATAGTGTATTTTCTCCCCGTCTATGTGCACGTTGATCGGTGAGCTGTTGGTCATGAGCTTAGTCTTTGACATGTTCATCTTTAGTCCAACCTCAAGGCTTGCATTGCTTAGCTCTTGAAGCATCGCTTCCAGTTCCGCAGCTGACGAAGAGAAGAGGACAATGTCATCAGCGAAGCGCAGATTTGTTAACCTCGCCTCGCCGAGACAAATACCTCTCTCTTCCCAGGCGGTCGCCAACGTTCTAAACACTTCTTCTAGGGTACTGGTAAATAGCTTTGGAGATAGCGGGTCGCCCTGTTTGACTCCCTTGAGAATTTTGAATTTCGGACCTACCCTTTCTAATTTTATAGCTGCTGTGCTGCTGCTATAAATATTCTGTATAAGGCTTATATAACTTGATTCTACATTTTGTTTCCTAAGAGCGTTAAAGATGGCAGAGTGTGTGATACTATCGAATGCTTTCGAGTAGTCCACAAATGCAAGGTAAAGCGGGATATTAAATTCAAGATATTTTTCTAAAATCTGATTGATTGTGTGCAAGTGGTCGGTGGTAGAAAGTCCAGGACGGAAGCCTGCTTGCTCGGGAGGTTGTTGCTTGTCTAGTTCACCAGCGATGCGATTTTCTATTACTTTTATGAAAATTTTATAGACATGGGAGATCAGACTAATGGGTCTATAATTATTGATGTCTGATTTGTCTCCCTTTTTATGCAGCAAAATGATATTCGAATGACAGAAGTTTATAGGTAAAACACCCGAACGAAGAATATCGTTGAAAAGGTTTGTGATGTGTGGGAGAAGTGTTGGTTCACCGATTTTCAGGGCTTCAGTGCTAACACCATCTTCACCACATGACCTGTTGTTCTTCATTTTACTCAGTGCGAAATGGACTTCGCCTCCAGAAATGGGTGGGATGGTATCTGGACAGAAATAGCTATTATCTGGTATTTGGGGTCTATCGGAGTACAGGGATTTATAAAATGTTGTGCATATTTCTAGAATTTTGTCTCTATTGACTTGTTTATTGCCGTTGCTGTCTTTTAGATTTGTAATCCACGATTTTTTGTTTTGTATTCCTTGCTTGGCTATTTTTAGGGAGCGGTTCTTTTCCAATGCATTTTGTACTATTGTGTTATTATAATTTCTTATGTCTTTTCTTATGCTACGTTTAACTTCCTTGTCTTTTAATCTAAATTCTATATCTCTTTTTTCTGTACCAAAAGTTAGTCTTTGATCTATAAGTTTTAAAGTGTCGTGTGATAATTTTTTAGTTTTATTTTTGGTTTTCTTAACCATTTTACTAGCTTTTTTTACACTAAAAATGATGTCGCTGTATTGTTGGTGTATGTCACTATTTTCTTTTTCTGTTTTAATTAGTTCAAAACTATTCTTGAGTTCTAAATTAAATTCTTTCTTACACGTGATAAGCGTTTCCCTATTCAGTCTTCTTATTTGATTCTTAAAAAGATTTTTCCGGTAGATCTTTATGTTGAATACTACTGTTGCTCGTAGAGGCCTGTGGTCTGAACTAAATTTAAATTGGTTTATGACTTCTACGTTTTTTATAATTTGTCTGTTAGATGTGAGTACATAATCTATTTCATTTTTCGTTTTGGTGTTTGGTGAGATCCACGTCCAACGTCTTTGTTGTTTCTTGAAGAAAAAACTATTCCCTATGCATAGTTGTTGTCCAAAGGCAAACTGGATAAGACGGGAGCCGCGTTCATTTCGGTTTCCAAGTCCGTGTGGTCCTAAGATATTTTCACTATCCAAGTCTTGCCTCTGTCCAATTTTTGCGTTGAAGTCCCCTAGAGTAATATTCCACGAGCTTCGGTGATCGTCGCAAGCTTTATTGAGTAGGTCGTAGAATTCTTCCACTTCATCGTCGTGATGAGAAGATGTTGGTGCGTAGACTTGAATTACGGTTAGTGTTTTTGTGTCTGATATTTTAAATTTTAAAACTGCTATGCGGTCTGAGTAGGAGATAAATTCAAGAATGTTATTTTTCCACTTTTTCGCAACCAAGAAGCCTACACCATAAAGACCTCCGCTTTTCCCATTGTAATAGAATATACTGTTTTCCCTTTCTATCGTGTCTTCGCCATTTCTTCTCACCTCTGATAAACCAACTATGTCCCATTTGATGTTATTCAATGCATTTTCAATTTCCAGTAAACGATCTTCTGTTCGTAATGTTCGTGTATTGTAGGTTAAAATGCGAAGTGTTTTTTCGTTGTCCGATATGTGTTTAGCTTGGGTCGTATGACGGGAGGTCGATCTCGCCCGGGGATTCTTAGCACCCCCTGCTCCAGGGTGCTCCTGCCCACCGTCATCAACAGCAGCACCACTAGAGACGCCGAGCACTAGGGGCCTGCTTTTCTTTTTCTTTGTCATTTTAATGGAGGGGATTAGACAGTTAACCCATCACGCTTGTCCAGTGCGGGTTGTGGGTAAACAGTGAACCTACTGACTCGGTCCATGAGTGCTACCGTTGACATTCAGATAATGTTCCTCCGCTACCACCCTAAATTGACGTCCTGTTTTTACGCCAACTGTCCAACTTAAGCCATTAGCAGACTGTGGCAGTTTGCATGCCCTAAGTTGGCTGTGGTTTACTTGAAGATATAGGATAAACAGTAAACCTTTCCCTTTGTCGATTTTTACGGCATGCGCGGGACGAAAAGCAGCTGATGCATTCTATGTTTTTCTTTTTCTCCCAGATCAGCATGGAAGGAACTTAAAAAACTTTTTTATTTTATTTATTTTAATTTACCTTATAACTTAGGGCATAAGGGAGAAAAGTGGCAGGGCGTCAGTCAAGTCGGTAGTACACACAGCTGCATATCAAGCTTTACATTTTCAGTATAACTTGACCTCGCTTTGTATATATTTTCTGTACAATGAGAGATCCCCTTAAACTGGTTTTGTATAACTTGATAAGCCGCCGTGCGTACATATAATTAATTATAATTTGCAGTTACATAAAAATCGGTCAAGGCGACGCATTAATAAACATATCGCTAACAACCCAAATCTAATTTATTGCAGGTGACAAAGCCGACACGTTTTAATGTTAAATTATAATAAATGGCGACTGTTCAGCATGCATGCAACTTTGACATTATTATACAAAGTCTTTTGATTTATTGTTTAACTGTTAGGGAGGTTAACAGAGGTTAAGTGAGGAGCTATTCTAATGTTTAAGTTACTATGTTATCTAATATTATAACTTATATTTATTCTAAGGTTGTAATTTTTTATTTCTTCTTCTTCAATCTTTCAAATCAATCAATTTAATCTAAACAAATAAATAAAATTGAAGTGTCTGTTTGTAATTTTAAAATAACAGCTTTTTACTGAAATTTTATACGGCACTTACATTTTTTTTTTAAGTCAGTCTGTTTATCTGTTTGTTCCAACTAATCTCCGAAACGGCTGGACCGATTTTGACGCGACAGCAGATCGCTGATGTTATAAGGAGTAACTTAAGATTAGGGTTCCGTGCAAAATAATTAAAACCCTTGAAATTGTTAACAAAAGCCGATTTAAATCATCATCATCGTCTGCCTAGCCTTTTCCCAACTATGTTGGGGTCGGCTTCCAGTCTAAACGGATGCAGCTGAATACCAGTATTTTACATCCGATTTAAATAGGGAAGTAATATTTTTATAATAATTTCGCACGAACAAAGGCCAAATGTAGAGCTAGGTTTTTTGGTTAATGTCACAGTTATTTATTAAGTTAGATCATATTCAGCATTAAGTTTTTTTGTATAGAAAGTATTACCCTCAATGCTCATCTTAAATACGATCTTTAACCGTATGAACCAAACCCAAAAATTGAACTTATACTTGTTATATTATACCGATGAAAAATTTACTCATTTAATTTACGAACTCTGATCACTATTATTAATTTAATTAAACAGTAATCCTCTTGTCAAAATATCCATCCATTACAATCCCCATTAAAGCTCCAGCTAAACACTAAAACAAACAAATTATCTGGTGTTGCGCAACTGGGAGCAGTAATTATTAGAAGTCAATTATGTGGAACACAATGGCACAATTATCGATAACGTGGTATTATCAGTTCTGTGTTGATCGTTCGGTGGTAGCGCCAACCTCGTGTATGTTGACACGCGAGACAAGATCAGCGGTTTTATTTTCTAACGGACTGTTAACTGCGATAAAAATATGCGAAACACGGAAAAACAACACATTTTTTCTCCTGGGCAAAGGCCTCCCCCCATTCCTTTCACTTTTCTCTATGCTGCGCCTCTTGTCAATTAATGAGAAAGCCATTCAAGGCGAAATCTATTTATTATTTTTCTAAAATACTAGCAAAATAGGTTACTCCTTATAACATCAGCTATCTGCCAGTAAAAGACAAAATCGGTCAAGCTGTTTCGGAGATTACCCGGAACAAACAAACAGTCAGAAATACATTTGTTTTTGTATTAGTGCCGCATACGAGGTGAAAAGGACACCGACGCGAAAACGGTTACCACGTATATTTAGTACATCATTCTGTGCTCCCCCCCCCCCCCCCCGCTACTGAGAATTTCCTGATGAAAATAGCTGATAATACTTTTCCTGAGCCCCATGAGCTCTTGCTCAGCAGTCGCGTTTGCGAACAGACCAACGAGGAAGATTTCGATAACGTTTTTAACTATTGGTTTCCGTTTCCAGGCACTATGCGAGCACGACATCCCGCCGTGGGTGAACCGGCTGGCGTACGTGAGCTCGTGCGTGCCCTTCCTGCAGCGCTGTCTGCCCAAGTGAGTGTCAATGTATACTGTGTCGTTTACTTCTTCTTTTCTACTGCTTTTTTTGTACAGCCACGCACGAGCACCAATATGTATACACTTACCGAAAGCGATTATCTCGTAGACTACAACTTTGAGAGACGAACCAAAAGCGATCATCACGCAGATTTCAACTTTGAGTCACGAAGCAAAGGCGATTATTTTGTAGACTGCAGCTTTCAGAGACGAACCAAAAGCGATTATGTCGTAGATTTCAACTTTGAGAGACGAACCAAAAGCGATTATGTCGTAGATTTCAACTTTGAGAGACGAAACAAAAGGGGATTATTTTGTAGACTGCAACTTTGAAAGACGAACCAAAAGCGATTATGTCGTAGATTACTACTTTGAGAGACGAAACAAAAGGGGATTATTTTGTAGACAGCAACTTTGAGAGACGAACCAAAGGCGATTATTTTGTAGACTGCAACTTTGAGAGACGAACCAAAAGCGACTATCTCGTAGATTGCAACTTTGAGAGACGAACCAAAACCGATTATCTCGTAGATTGCAACTTTGAGAGACGAACCAAAACCGATTATCTCGTAGATTGCATCTTTGAGAGACGAACCAAAAGCGATTATCTCGTAGATTGCAACTTTGAGAGAAGACTTTTAGAGGTATGAGGAACAGGATGTAAAGTTCCTCATCCTCGGGTGATGTGTCTGGTAGACCTGTCTGCGCTACTGCCCTAGTACCGAAATACGTTAAATGCAATCAATACAGTAATTGGTTTAAAGAGTTAATGAAGTGAATATTATGTTAATCAGTCTTTTCAACTGATTAAAACTATTTTAGCAATAACTCATAGTTATAATATTTACTTAAAAACTTATTAGGGTTTTTTTGTGATCCAGTGAAAAATATCGTGTTGTTGTAACTGTAGGTAACACGCATTTTAGCTTAATAAGGGTTTTGACTGACACCATTCAAACGTAGTTTTGACCGCTTAACGGTTTTGCCTGTAACGAGAAACATATCGGTGCTCGCGACTGTATCTGTGGCATGTATTTACTTTTGCTAGCCTAAAATCTTTTTGCGTTGCTGTTGCTTTCATTGGGAGTGGCTACACTTTACGACGTGGATTCGACGTCAAATAAATCTTCATTCGTCTTGTTTCGGTTTTGACGACGCAATTAGACCATTCGCTTTTCCTCCATGGATATGAGACCCGGACCAATGCGGACACGAGCGGACCGGTGCGGAGATGTGCAAGATTCAACCAATTACAGGAGAGACGCGATGGTGATTTCAACGAATGTGATTGGTTGATTTCCGCACGTGTCTTCTCCTCTCCGGTCGTCTCCGCTTTGGTGGAGTCCGGGCCTAAAGCGCTTTCTAATCGGCTCAAGTAATATTCCATGTCGATATGTGTGGTCACTTGCCTTTATCAATTCTGCTTTTCATTGTAAACACGGCGACCAATCAAGCTATACAAAACCAGTTTATGCGGATTTCTCATTGTACAGAAAATATATACAAAACGAGGCCACGTTATACTAGAAATGTAAGTTGACGAGAACGGATGTTCGATCAACCAATAGGTTTTTGTAATATACAGTTGGTTCGAAGCGAGGTATCTTCTCCCCGCTTTGGGAGAAAATGAACCGGTCCACAATAAAAAAAAAACATGTGTGCAATTCACACGTGGTATAAGTGAAACCTTCAAAAATTTTGCCTTCAAGATAAACACTGTATAATGCTTCCTATCTCATTTTCTCCCACGTTAAATCTGAATTTATGTTTCTGTCTCTTTTTACTGTCGCTTTTTCGTTTCATCAACTTTCAAATCACAACAATGCTAAAGAAGTTTTCACTTCAAAAAAGTTAACCTTTTGACCGCTTGGCTAAATATCAATTGCCGTGCCCCTAGCGCGCGGCTACAAATCGATAAAATAATACTTACAATAAATAAGCTTCAACACTTAGAGCTACGAGACATAATTGCCTATGGCATTAAGTCCGCCTCTGTACTTTGTGCTTGAAATGTTAAATAAATAATTTTAATAAATAATTGTTGTAAATAATTTCTCTATTTAATAATAGTTTTAGTTGTACCACGCAGTTAATAGGACGAAAATAGAACGAAAAAATCATGCATGTTCTCTGTCGCAGAAATACGACACGAGCGGTAGAAATATGTGTTGCATTATTCGACACAAGCGGTCAAAAGGTTAATAATGTATAACGAATTTCTTCAAAATCCTTTGAAATGTGTGTGACGCAATTGGGTTGCTGGAACTTATGCTCAGCAGTAAAGTTTGCAACCTCGAGTCAATACCGTTGATGGTGGAAGCGTCGCGGTAACCCGCGAAATTGAAAACAAGAGAATTTTATTGATGATTCTTATAATTAGTGGTCTGTCTGCACATCAAGCTACTACAATCTGTCAGATTTCTTAAATAGATTTTCGACGTTATATCTAAAGCATTAGGTTAAAGGTTGATTGGGAAAATCTGACAGTTTCGGGTGGTTTGATCTGCTGGCGTTTGTACATATTTGATGCGGCCAACAGAAAATATTACAACAGCGGGCTTCCCTGGCGCTTCTCCCTTTATTTGTTAGATCCCTAATACCCACTGCTTTCTCCTTAATATGTACTTACTCCCCTACGTGTTTATGGTCGGTTTCAATAATAAATGTTTTGTGCTGTGTTTCAAGAAAAAATTCTCGCCCACTTAGTGTGTCATTTAAGTATTGAATTAGGCGCGCACGAAGACGTTTAATGTCTGCGACGAATTGTGCATTTGAAGGCAGTTTTGCTTTCAAGTATACACACCTTATACAGTCCTTTATCCATTAAAAAAGTGCGCGAGTGTTGTTGGAAACTGACCCTTACTGTATGAGGGGTTTTCGATACTAAACGCCCCTGATCTTCCTTTTTATTCAAGATTGAACCTCTCCGTACTAAATTCCTGGCTACCGAATTTTTGCTTGTGTAGAGAAGTATGTACTACTTGACCAAAATAACTTGAGATGCGGTGGAATTTGGAACTACGTTTAAATGGCAGATGGATGACGCGATTCTAAGCTCGCAGCGCCACCCTCAAGTGTCAAGTTATGTTGGTCAAGTAATAGTTTGTTGTGTTGCTCCTCAATGTGTAGTTAGCTTCCTGTCCTGCATGCTTGCTCCTCTCACGCTTACCTGTGTTTCTCTCCGTGTCCCCGGCGGATGGTATAGTGATTTGCACTGCGATTGCTGTAGAGAGTGGCTGACTCCCGCGGCGCTGCAGCAGTCCCTCGCGGCGCACTCGCGCTCCTCCTCGCCGCAGACGCCGCAATAGCATCGTGAGTATCACCTTTGTTACTATTGACTTTGACGTAGTTCGTTTCGCGCGCGACCTTAATGGGCTATCGTTTTTAAGCTCACCAGATGGCGCTACTGTCGAGTAAGGTCCTGTCATTAATTCTATTTTATAGGTTAAAGTACAAATATCTTCATAAAAAGTTTACTTCATTTCGTATATCAACATAGTGTAAACTTCATATTCTCCCTAACATTAACAAGCATGAAACATTTAAAAATCATTCTACCTCTAGAGGTAGAATGATTTTTACTAACAAATAAGATCCTAAGTTGCAACTTAAAATCTTCAAGTCATAATTAATCAGGAATGTCTCAATCTAGACCAGAATCATAAATATTAGTTAAAATACGTGCTAAAAAGCACGCAACGCGCGAAAACTCTATGACATCTGACATCTCGGAGGACCTTACTCTACACAAACGCCTCTAGCGGCGTATTCATGCGCGATAGCTATTGGAACTAACGTCGCCATCTTGGGTGTCAATTTCACAGATTTTGGCAATGAAATGAGCATAAGGTCTTGGGTTCGATTCCCGGGACGGTTAGGTCGGATTAAAGCCACGCACAAAAAAAAAGTCTTAAATAAAACTTTAAATCTTAAAAACGCCACAAAATGACGTTTGGTATTTTGTGGACCTACCCTACCCTACTTACCTAACTATCTAGTACCTACCTACCCTACCTACCTAACTATCTAGTACTTACCTACCTACCTAATACCTTCCTACCTACGTGACGTGAGCTGTAAATTGCGCTAATTTATTTAAAAAAGCTTTTATTCATTTTTTTTTTCCTTAAAATGTTTACATATTTTATTACTTATTCTGCTATTAGAGGCGGAGACGAATAAAAAAATTCAGAAATCATTCAAATCGGTCCAGCCGTTCTTAAGTAATAAGTGGTGTAACTAACCCAACTTTATTTTATATAGATAGATTATTGACAAAATCATCATCATCTGCCTAGCCTTTTCCCAACTATGTTGGGGTCGGCTTCCAGTCTAACCGGATGCAGCTGAATACCAGTATTTTACATGGAGCGACTGCCTATCTGACCTCCACAACCCAGTTACTACTGGGAAATACGATACCCCTTGGTAAGACTGGTTGTCAGACTTTTTGGGCCACTGACTACTTTAACGACTGTCAAAGATCTTCAAATGACAGCCGGGACCAACGGCTTAACGTGCTTTCCGAGGCACGGAGGAAACTCGGTATGTAATGGGTGGTCACCCATCCACAGACCAACCTAGGCAAGCACGGCTTAACCTAAAGATCGGCCCGAGCGGCTGTTATTAGATTATTGACAAAATATTACTCAAAAATAGGGTGGGATCAACGGGAACAATTTTTAATTATTTTAATAAATTCCCGCTGATCCCACCAGTGGGGCCACGGGAGGTGGGGTCAACGGAAATACATCGATTTTTTTTTTACATTTTATTATTTTTTTTTTTCTTTTGTCTCCAGAATATGTACTGCACTGTTGCAGATAAGCAGTCTGAACTGTTGTGCGAACTAATACATATTAGACATAACGTTAGCTAGTACTTGGTTTGGCGCATTGTCGATCGTTACTAGAGAGGCGGAGCCGCGAGACGCCTTTAGTTTTAGTCGATTTGGTCTATGGTATGTTTAAAAATCGACTAAACGTACAAACACAAAATAGTGACTTAATAACGGCTTCGACGCGACTCCGGCCTTTATATTATATTAATCTAATTATAATTCTACTCTCCCGCCAATAAAAACTGAGTTATATCTCGATCAGTACGATAGAAAGAGACGACATAATTTCGCTCAGTTTTTATTAATAGGGCTTACGAGTATTTGCAGTAGTGTTGTCCCCATTTTTAGGGTTCCTATTTGAATATGGAACTTATGTTAAATTTAACGAATATTTAAAAAATAAAACTAATCTTTGTGAAGGAATTGATCGTTTACATAATTTTGTTTAAGTAATTATGTGAATGAAAAATGTTTTTTTCGTTGATAAGTATCTCTAAATTGATTCTATTTTCTTTTTAAATTAAGAAGAGTGGCAAAAGACAAAGTATATTCAAATACATGAAGTATTTGTTAAGTTATGAAGTGTATTTTTAGTTAATTTTCAAATGAATACTTCGTCACATATTTTCATTTTCATTTCTAGGCAACTCCTAAGTATAAGAATATCGGGTTTCTATATAATATTCAATAAAAAAACTCCATTTTGTTGTTGTGTATGCAGAGTTAAATTGCATTCAGAAAGTTGACAATGTTACAAATTGCTTCACTGTTTTGATAAATATATAATTCTTGTTCTTAAATGTTAATTATGAATTGCAATGACTATAAGACTGTATTAGGTGTTTAAACTGTTTTAGTAGAAAAAGCATTTGAAAGGTTATCAAGTGCTTGTTTGCTTGTAAATATCTAGGTGCCACGATGTTGGTTATTTATTTATCTACACTAATATTATAAAGAGGAAAGATTTGTATGTCAAAAACTACTGGACCGATTTCAAAAATTCTTTCACCATTAGAATGCTCATTATCCCTGAATATAGGCTATATTTATTTATTACTAGTAGGTAGGGGGTGGGGGGCGGAATTAAGGGAAGTCAAATATCGAAACAGGCCAGCCCTCTAATCTCAAGAGACGACCAACCAATTCAGTAACATTGACTTATTTATTAAATCAATGAAATATTTGAAAGCTATTTGCGATGTTGCAAACTTTCTGAATGCAGGGTTCTTAAGATGGCGGATGCGTGTGTGTGTGTTGACATAAATATACGTACTCGTAGATCATTGTAGTCCGTCCGTCAGGTGTTGAAACAGGCGTGATTCTTAATAATAAGTGCGTTTTCTATACTTCCTTATTACTAAGCGTCTCGCAAAGGGCACTTTGATATTTCACTATAGTCTTTGTATATTATATAAATAAGGTACGAATTGCAATGACTAACGTTCGTTCGTGAAGTCCACCTAGATCAGATCCTTTTGACCCTTTGTTTAGAACGATACTCTGGCAATAATATATCTTGTTATAAAGTTGAATGAAAATGCCAAGAAAATGAAAATGAGTTGGCCGAAGGGGCTGAAAAGTTCTACCGGAAGACGTTGCGTTGGAAGGCCTCCCACTACTGAAGGTTGCGGGGATCCGCTAAATGCGAGTCGCACGGGACCGGTCAATGTGGCGACACTTGGGGGAGGCCTATGTCCAGCAGTGGACGTCTTTCGGTTGAAATGATGATGATGATAAAGTTGGATGTTAATAAACATTGGTATTGATCGAAAATTTCTTTAAAATATTTCTTAAACATAGGCGTACTAAATCAATCGGATTTTGAAAATATATTTCCAATGTTCACGAAACAAAAAAACTTTAAATTGCCTTTTGTAAGACGCGTTATGTTGGGGAGAATAAAAAATAATATTTCTTGTTAATGTTTTAAATAAATCGTTTGGAACGTGTATATTGTAATATTAATTTTAATATCTATTAAATGTATTGGTATAGATGTGTCAGAGTTGTTCCATAATGTTACGTCATGCAGCAAGCGGCGTGATTTCCTCTGTCAGTCAAATATCAACATTGTACCTGTTGGAATAACGTTGAAACTACCTGAATTAACCGCTTTGAGACTGTCTTATATTTTGTTTTCAACCTTATTTCAGCTGGCACAAAATTGATAATTTATTGACAGTGCAAACAACTCTTCGCCTTATCTACGTCAGCTCGATACAAAGACAGAGGTTGGCGTCATGTGTGGAAGAGCCTTTCAACTCTACATTTTATGCCATACATTAATATCGGTACAAGCGCCAATGACTATCGTATGCTTGAATTTGGATACCATCTGTTATATAGTTATGTTGCCTTAAGTAAATAATACACTATGGTTTTTATATTTATTATACAGCATGTATCAGACGGTGTGGTGATATTTCAGGGTGAGATTCAGACCATGAAGCTGAACAGCTTTCTCCCTGCGACAACAACAGCACACACGCGGTACACGCTGTAGAAAAACGGCAATGTAACGAGAAGTAGCCGTTTTAGAAATAAAACAATTCAAGTTTGAAAGTTTAAAAAAGTTTTAGACCTTTTTTTTTCCTACTGAACTGAACAAGATTATCACCCCTAAAGAATGGTTCCTAAGTAACGAAAGACCGATGCCAAGTAATTAAAAACCACAGTGTATTTGTATCAAATCATCTCTTAATTAGATAAAAAGTGTGTACTAAAGTGCACTTAGACATGTGCATTTATTCGGTTCCATAGACATTATGTGTTACTTGTAAGATTCCAGTGCTCTGGATCGCAGCTTGGGGCTTAAGCATCTGTCCCACCCTCGTCAGCATTAGCGAGAAACTACTAGTGGTAGAAATTAAAAACGAGTTGATTAAAACAAAGAATCAGAGATCTTGCCAGTGTAAGCAGTCAGCAATTACTTACTAATCTTAAAAATTCACGTGTCATAATGTTTGTACACGCTATGTCCGAAACCACGTAACCGATTTCAATTAAAATTTTATGAATGAATATGGTTGGTAACGATATAATAGTTGTGTACCCCCCAGGTGGTGCTGTTATTTGTCAATTGCACCCGAACAAAGCGGCGTTGGTCGCTAGCTCACAAGGAGCCTACATTTGTACTTTCCTTGAGCGAGAAAATAGTCGATAGGTAGTCGATTTCTCGTCGGTGGTGAGACAGCTGCCAAGCCCAGCAAATATTACGCCATTCGAAGTGAGCCAAACATTTTAAAACGCTTGAATTTGTGCTCCCGAGTGCAACACAAACTGTGATTTGAAATGTAACTGAATGTAGCGTAATTTCGGCGACTCACTTTGGTGGCGTAAATTACGCTCATGTGACATTAGCCTTCAATAAAAACCCTGTCATTTGCCAATAATTCAATAAAAGAGATAGAAAATAAATGCAAAGAGAAGACAACTAGTTGATGCGTTTAGATAAAAATAATTTTGTTGTAATTATTATCGCGGTCCTAATTAGCTTTAGGTGCGAGTGATCAACAAATCGTGGTAGGTATATTTAATGCATTATGAACTTAGAAATCGGTATATCATTTAGTTTAGTTAATTTCCTAAGATGGCAGCAACATAGCTTGATTACTTAGTGATTATTTAGCTTTATTTGGATTTTTCTATAGTTAAGCATATTTCTTAAATAGTCCAATACTGCCCTGATTCTTAAGTTTACATAGAATATCAGTCAACCCGAATCCCGAAATGACGAAAGATTAGAAGTTAATGCATAATTATATTTAAGCATAGCTACGATCCTGATATTTCACAAAAGTGCCATTGATATAATAATGGGAATTAGGTAAAATTAATTTATTGTCAATTTTCTTTTCGCGGCCATGTTTATTTTGTGAGAATCTTTAGAAATTAAAGGAGGTTTCTTTGTAAAAGTTTGATTATTGTATCGTAACCATGTTCTCAGCCTTGGACTTGACAATGCGCCAACGGATAACGTATTTCAAATAGGAACACTTGTGCACGATGGGACACACACAATATTTGTGTACATACTTTGTAAATCGTCTAACTAGAGCTGTTTTTAAGGCAACTTATAATTTATCACAAATCTTAATGCAATTAAAAAGTATAAATATTTAACCATTTATTTTGTAAAATATAACTTACGATATGATTCTTTAGTTTATTAAAAAAAGAAAAATGATACTTCATCTAGAAGCGAATCTCTTAGGGGGGCGTATCATACGCCCAGATTGACTTATATACCAAGCATTATTGGTTTTTTCTTTGTTTGTTTAGTTATTTATTTAGTTATTATTGCCTAGATAATGCAAAAGGTGTATTCATGGCATAGCACTTCACATCTTATAATTTTAGTCAACCAATTTGTGAAAAGGCGTGGAATATGAAATTGAATCGTGCATCGTGTTTTATTTGAAATACGCGTGTATCGTGTGTAAGTATCGGACTATTATGTGCCACGACTCACCTCAGTGTTTCAAATTATGACATTTTTACAAGTTACGACTAGTTAGGTTATGTGGTGCGTAGTGACGCGCTGGGGACGCACGGACTAGCTTATGTAGAGTTTATACGAGTGGCTTCTAGCAGCCAGCTGATTATTATGTTATATTTCTTTATGTATGTCTAGACTTTACCTTTTAAAGCTGTGCACAGATCAAGTGTAGGCCGTAATACACTTTGGTGTAATTGTTATAAAGTGCAAAGTTCTAAGAACAGGCAGATAAGAGCGTGCTTGTTTCTTAGGACACAAAAATAAAGTTTATCTGCATTGTCATGAAAATTCATATTAATTCTTTAGTCTGCGATCCTCTTTGATCTGTGCTAAGCTCTCATGCTGTTTACTTATTCCTGTGTCGCAAATTCTGACTTAGTTTGCGAAGGTTTCTGTATAATTTCGTAAAAAAATATCTAGATTAGCACCTCATTAGTTTTACAAAACAATCTTTTATTACTAAGTTTACATGGAGTTCCTAAGACTCATGACAATTTCTGAAGTGATTTTCATCAAGCCGTGCGTAGAACAGCCCGTAACTGCGGCAACGAGTACTGTAGATTTTGGAACTATAAATATAATATGCAAATGAAAGAGTTAAAATTGTTGAATAACACTATAAAATATTACTGTTTAAGGTAGTTATATTTTAAACTTTTAATTTTTCGAAATGTAAGGGCAACTGTACTTGCATATAAAATAAAAATAGTCAAATACACTTTCAAGGTCCTAATGTAAAAATAATAAATTTTCAGAAAAAGGAATGCGACGAAATTCTTGAAGCACATGAACGTTTTATGTCAAAGCAATAAATAAAATAGTAGCTAAATTCTTAGTCGCCCTGAAGCAGTGTACACTATGTATTAATAAATAAATATGTTAAAGTATAAGAGGTATAACTCTCAAAATAAAAACTAAAAAGTACATTACTGCCATTTAATTGGATCATAATAAACCAAAGATTCCGCCACACCGATTACTTTATCATCAACATTGTGATAAGACAATTTATATCAAAACGTTATTGCACCAATTAAAATTTAGTTATATTAATAATTATTTAACGTAACAATAAATAAGTTTTGGATCTTTTTGATATTTTACATGGCTTTGTAAATTGTTAGTTGTAAATAAAATGATTAACTAACAAACCTGTTAAATTCCTTTTTTGTGGGTTTGTGACCTCTAAATATTTCATAAATAAATCGTTTTCGTTTCGTTTTGTGCAATTACCAAATATCTTGGCAAGTGACCTTATTTTGTTTTGATGGGAAGATATAAATTAAGTACTACAATTTATCTTTACGCTCTCGTTTTTTTAACTACTCTGTATAGCAGCTTAATTTTATTACAACATTCCTTTTTGGCAACCTTTTTTTTTACGGATGGGAAAACATCAAATGACTTTCCCGCTCTGGGCAGAGCGGAAGGGAGTGTCAGACTTGTACTGACTAAAACCCATCCATGTTCCTTCCTTGCCCTTTGTGTTCCAGGGCCGCGGTATCTCTTTCGAACAGCCCGCAGCCCTGGCATTTGGCAACCTTCTGTCTCTCATTTGAAAATGTTTCCATGAATTATAACATTATTATACTATAAACTTGGTAAATCAACTATGATGTATGGTTATTTTAAAGTTATTGATAATTTCGGTCACAGATGTAACTTATTTCATAGTGCACGAGAGCTTGTTAGTTATTTACCAAAGTTATTCTAGTTCTATTAACTTAGCGTTCGCATTTATTTTAAGTAAACATTTTGTGTGTGCATGTGCGTCTCTTATTTATAAATTAAGGCCATATTTTTAGCAAATATATTTTATGTAACGCGTTTATCCCTTATGAACCTCGAAAAGGTATACTTTTGAAATGTTTGTACAATTTATTTCTAGTTATGAAAATATGTAGTTGTGAGTTGAATTTCAATTTGATGATAGTCTTGTGTGTGGATAAAGAAGTCTCTATTTTTATTATGATGTGGTAACTAAATGAGGATGTAACGAACTAATCTAGCTGTTAAATAATATAACACTGTTAAATACAAGTAAATCAATGTATATTCTATTCGGTGAGTCGGAAACGTGTTGTGGAATATTTTCCGCTCATTGAATGGCGATATTTAACGGTTTTTCACAATATTGTCAGATTAAAGTTTGGCAATAGTATAATTTTTGAATGAATAAACTGTGTAAAAAGTTTGCAATATTGTGGTTTATTTTGAACCCTACAATTAAAGGTACACTGGCTGTTTCGAAGACAAGTGATGCTTCCCCTTATCATTATCGACCCTCCCCGAAAAAACAAAGTTAAACAAACATATTTCTTTGTAAAACGAAGTCTAGCTTTACGGTGTTGTAGGGGAAGAATCCCTTCTACTAGTCTTCCTTTGATGGTTCGTTCACGCACACTAACTTTTCTCACCTCAAAGAGACAATTATGAGCTTCATCAGCCTCTTTACATACTGTTGACGACAAAGCGGTCTTCTCGAGCCAAACTGCATCGATGGCGTCTTGGGCCTGGCCTAATAGAACGGCATGAACACTAATTAACCCTCTGCAACTGTCTGGCAGACACCGTCCAGCACATACGGCGTTGCCAATTATAGATATCGCATGTTATATATTCCGTCGCTCAGTACCTTCCTAAAACGGTTCGCCGCAGCGAACAATAAGGTGAGAATCGCCCCGCGATGTACACGTTACTGCCTACAAGCTGGTGGTGTCTGTTAGACCTGAGTACAGTAATAACCTCTGATTCTGTTAGACGTCACCTCACAAAGACCACTTTTACTTCCATAGTGTCTCCCAGACATAACCCCAGTAGAAAATACATAGACTTTTTCATGAAATTTTAATATTGAATAGAATCCTCTAAGTTCATCTAACCACATGAACTTAGAGGATTGTATTGATAATTTTCATGACTGTCATCTGTAACTACATACGTGTTACTGGTGCGACTCATTTTTCATCAACTTACAACCTGACACTGACCTGCAAATCACAAAAAACGTAAGAAAATTTTAATTTCGCGGGCTCACCTGACGCAGCCACCTTAAGGTCAGGGTAAGGGTCAATGGTCGTCAGGGTAACCCGCGAAATTCAAATTTTCTTAGGTTTTTTGCAATTTGCAGGTCAGTGTTAGGTTGCATGATGATCAAAAATGAGTCGCGCCAGTAACACGTATTACAACGTTTGAACTATTGAACACTAAGATTCTTAATGTTCAATAGCTGGGAAAAGGCTCCAATTGTGACGATATAAGAGGTCCAATGGGGAAGGTAGGTTGTAGATAATGTAGATGGCGTGTCCATAGCTTAGTCCCAATCTAACCTAGGCTTGTTGAAAAAGTATCGATATATTGATGTATCGATATTTTTAATCGAATACATCGTTATTTTTAGCCGATATATTTTGTTCCGATGTATCGATATATCGATACAAAATATCCAATATCGAAAATTGTATCAAAAACGATATATTTTTTTATTTATGTAACTAAAGTCACTAGACTCTAAAACCGTAAAGGATAGGAACGAACAAAAAAAAGTAATTTAAAATGGGAACCGACCAATTGGGTCATGACATCTGGCGGTTGAAAATTAATTAGCTTACAAATCTATTGTCTTTGCATTAGTATTTGTGATCACTAATACTATCTCTTAAGTGTAGGTACATACATAGAAATGTATGCTATTTTCTCGCCATCTTTCTTCCTTCATTTTTATTGCGATTTTTATATATTGTAATAATATTCATATTGTATAAAAATTACTATTGATAATATTGAGCTAAATACGCTATTATTTTAAAAAATCTTAAAAACTGGACCGATATTTTTTCCTCGAAAAATCGTCGTTGATATTTTAATAAATATCGATATATCGGTTTTTTTTCACTTCCGACATCCCTAATCTAACCAATGAGGTATTCATTTTGAAATATAAAATGACATTGACAGATTTCCAACCAATGTCGATGCTTGGTACAAGCTATGCTAGCGCCATTAGATTTACAGTTGCTTTCCCCATTTTATTGTGGCTTGGCAAGTGCGTGCATTTATGCTCTGGCGTTCAAAAGGTTACATGACGTCCTAACACACCGCCATCAATTGCAGAGGGCCAAACAGATTTTAACGATGAGTATGTACAACATTTGTGAGAATCACGAGTCACGCTGTGAATGAAAATTCTTGCCAGAATTACAAAAATGGTTCAGCAAACAGAAAATAAACTTGGGTACATTTATTTATTGGTAACCTACACTCTTGACACATCCCATGCATCGCGATAAGCACTACTTCACTTATAGTATCGATGTTCCATCCATATTACACGGTTTGAGACCAGTAGGCCACACGTTCATTGCAGCGGCAGAGGCGCTATTCAGGTTAAGTGAAGTACTTAAACAAACATAGAAATCTAGGTGGGCCGGTAAATTATGGCTGTGTATGTATATTGAAACGCCATGCTGCAACACAGTTACCGAAGTTGGCAGGCAGGGCAGGGCGTGCATGTAATGATGTCCGACATATCGGTTTCGCAATGTGTGATGTTGGGGGGAATTATTTAGGATATAAAATGAATAACAGCGGAATACTTATTGTATACATTTTATTACTAAATCATTATCAGTAGTGACATTGGAACCACACTCCTAACTAAAACATTTGTACACGAAGCTATAAGCTCATCATTCACTCACTCACTCACCAAGTCAGTTACTAGTGTAACTTAGTCATTATAAAACTTACAGTTACTTACTACCCCCGATTTATATTAATTACATAACTAAACTAAATTTTAAAGTCACCTCAATAGCTAATTGGTAGTTATATAAACAGTGTTCCCAAATAATCGGGTATTTATTTTAATCGTTGAGTAAATTAGAGAAGTTTATTTTTCGTTACGACATTGTTACAGTTTTTGCACAAATTAGTGAATATTGACGAAAGCTCAATGTATATCTTTGACATTCACTAAAAAATAAAATAAACTTTTAACGCAAATAATATCTACTTATGACGGTATGTTTTCAGACATGGAACAGCATTTAGTCAATATTCTTTCACTTGATCTGTAAGACAATGATTAATTTGTAGTTATCCTGTTGTTGTGCTATGAGATGTTTCGTGCTCTATAAATGCCTTTTTAACACCTTCAGTGCCGGGAACCCACTGGTGGGTTCACTCAAGTCGCACTTGCGACGCCGGAAACCCACCTGAAGGCTCCACTACTCCACTTGCAAAATGTATGGCGGGATGACACGTGCGACATGAAACGGGGGTGGACTAAGTGCTCACAGCACTCATCCTCATAGACACACAGCGACACAGCATCATACAAAAGCCAATATTTCCAATTTAGACATTTCTGGACTTAGTTTCCGACTACACATTCAGAAAATATATTAAAATAATTGTATAACCGTGATAAAATAATCTTATTCTCTACTTTCAATTCAGTGAGACAATTCATAAAAAAACTTATGTCACGTCGATTGCACATAAATAAAACAACACAGTGCAAAACATCTACAATATTTAATAACAATATTGATGTATAGGACAGTCCTATTTCTATATCTTAATTGTTTCACGTCTTTGTGAAGGAGAAATAATGCAAAAAAAGGCAAAAGCACATATTAATTGCTGTGCATATTCACTGATGAAAAAATATTGCACAAATAATAAGTAAAACATTTATTTCAAAACAAATCAATAAAAATGTTACTAAATAATGATAGTAGAAATAAAAAATGATACTATCGTATTCGGGTCCCAAAGAAACAAATTCTAAAGAAAATTCATAATATTTACCATTCATGCAATATTTCCATTTTACTTATTTTGGTAATACCTAAATACTGTAGGAAATTATGTATCACTATACGTTTCGTCTGCATAATATCAAAAACTCCAACATCGCGACTTAAAGTAGATTATTCGAAAGTTGAACCTTTGCAATGTCGATATGTTTCGACTCGACGACTACCTAAATAACCTTTTGTAAGACACTTACAACGACCGTGCTAAGAGTTTGGAAGAGCCAGCGCGCTCTGTACTATACTGTGTAGAAGCGAGACGCCATACTAAATTTTCACCGTCATAATAATATGTCCTCGTCTCATTCTGTCATTTGGTAAAGCGCCAAGTGCGATCGCAAGCATCCGGATTTATTCGAATCGGATGCACTTGAACGTGCGATTGGACCTTTCGCTTTAGCGATTTGCAATTTTAAGTGACAGAAAGGGACAAGATTCAATAAAATGCTGATCTGTGCATGTACACTCCGATAAAGCTTTATTGTACTGATTGCCTCACTAATCAAACTATCAACCTAATTAGAATTCCAGTGCACACTGGGGTTTAGAAAAAGATACAGGAAAATTATTTTTAACATTACAATTACTAAAAACTCTATAGCGAGCTTAGTCTATATTTTTTTATTTAATATTGAGCTCAATATTGTACGATACAAAACTTAGATAATCACAATTTATCAAATAAATAGTGCAGTTTTTTTTTTGTAAAGTAACTTATTTCCGTACATTATATTGCTTTATTTCAATCGCTTATCTATATAGTATTATATATATTGAAATTAACTAGTTGTTTGACGAAGCAAGAGTATTATGGAAAAAAAATAGCAAGTTTTGTAGTTTCTGTCTGCTCCCTTAGGAAGAAGTTTTGAGCTTATCTATGCATATCTGTAGTTTCTAACTGGTTCTACCTAACTAGTCAAAAGTGCAGTTTTAAAGCTCTTTATCAGAGGCGCGACCTATCACCCGACGTAAGTTACGATATTTATTCCAATATTTAATTCACAAACATACATAGTCAATTTAACACAAAGCATATTCCACCGTGTTACTAGACGTCCATATCGTATATTGTGATACTTAAATATTTATGAACCTAAACGTTAGCCCAATTTGGTCTCAAATCGTGTTTCGTGATTGTCTAAAGCTAAACGCCACTGCTGAGAAAAAAGAAAAAAAAAATGCTTACGGACGCGAAAGAAACAAATTACGCACGCGCGTGCAGCTTGAGTTCGTGAACGGGTGCGTTAAGAGTCGTCGGATGAATCGTCTCTCATAGTGTAGGAAGTCGATCGTTGCTTACTAAGCTGTCTGTACACAAGGTTGGCTATGAAGGAGTCGTTGATAGTATTAGTGGTTTTATCAGCCGGAACGTCACGCGAGCGTGGTGGGTCTGGCCGAAGCGAACATCACTTTTTCTCGCTGCCGGCGACGGCGTTTCCGGCGGCACTCGCGTTTTGGTTGCCGTAATTCTGCAAGAAGAGTTTGAGTTATAATATATATGCAGGTAAGAAAACAAAGAAAAGAACGATGGCATTGCTTAGAAACTGATTTGCTTAGTATTAAAGTATTCAGCAAACGAAAAATACGTACGTAAAGCTGAAAGTGACCAAACTAAAAATTAAAAGTCATAAAAACTATTATGGGATGATTTTAGCTTCCTTAGAAAACTTCAGATTTGAGAAGAATTATATTTTTCTAACCTGATAGTATTGTGCCCACGCCTGTGCGTCCGCGGCGTTGCCCGCCTGGTTACCTTGTTGATACTGTAACAAAGATAGACAATCAGATACGGCTGACTCCTCAACAACTTCACAATTTGCAAGTGTTTGTCTACAAACTTCAGGCATTATAAAAGTATTCACTATTATTACGCTATTTTGTTATAAATAGTTGCCGGCCCTAAAATATACGTAATAAGAGACATAGGTTACATCGATAGGATTCATCGCTCAAGCTTAGTCTTCTGTCCTTGCCCTAACAGTGTTGTTATCGTGTTTGCGTGCGAATAGGCGACGATCTTGTTAGTAGTGGGTTATATATTTTTTTTTAATACGATTTAGTTTAGTTTCACTATTGTCTGGCAGTTTGAGTACTTTATGCGTCCTACCCAAATGTCCTTTCTTTGGTATTGATCGTCGTGTCGTTGAGCTCCTTGGGTTACGAGTCGAGCTACACGATCACTGACTAATGCTTGCACTGACTGGACAGGTCGACTCAAATCTGTGTGGTTATTTCTTCAAAAGACCATCTCAGACATTAATCTGCATGGTCCTCATATGACTTAACCAATGTCTGGACTTTAAAAGAGACTGTAACCTTTGTATCAGCTGTTTCTTCTCAGAGTACGAAACACCGGCCCCATCTAGTTTAAAAAAAACATGACGTGTAAAAGTGTTTGAAAAACCTATTTGCAAAAATAAACATCATTTATCAGTATGTCGGAACTTCGAAAGTATAGCAGCAGTTCACAGGTGCTGCGGCCATTACTTTTTTCGATACTAAGGAAGAAATGTGTGGACGAAGCAAAAGGATCGTTTTAGTGGCGTTCTATAGTTTAGGGACAAAAAGTTATGAATTGATGTGTGTGTGTATCTGTGATTGTCACAGGAGCTGCGGCCATTACTTTTCTGAATATTTAGTCGTCATGTCATCCTAGCGATTCGACCACAAGTAACCTGGTACAAGGGCAGGAAAATAATGACGCTAAAGCGTCAAGGTCCTCGCTACATACCCCGGGCCACCCCGCCTGTTGCTGCTGCTGCTGCCACTGCTGCCACTGGTACCACTGCTGCGCCGTGTAGTTGGCGGGCCACTGCTGGGCGGCCTGCTGCCCCTTGGCGCCGGGAGCCGCGGCAGCGCCCCCCGCCGCGCCGCCCGCCCCACTCGCGCCGCCCGCCCCGCCCGCGCCGCCCGCGCCGCCCTGCTGCTGCGGGTTCCAGTTGCCCCAGTTACCCCAATTGCCCCAACCTGTAGGAACAGATCAGATTATCAGAGTGCTAGGACTTCAAACATAGAATATGTGACAAACAAAGAATAATGTCCTAAATGTGGGTGCAAGTGGGCCTAAAACTCTGCCATTGGCAAGTTTTATCTCAAAATGTCCATTCTACCATTCATAGATTCTTAAAATGATCAAGAGTAATCAGTCAAGAAAGTAGGTTTTTTGCTCGACCCAAAGCGATTCTCACAGAAAAGAACAAGAAATGTCAGTATTTTTTTTTTTGATCTACTTATTTTTTAACATACCTGAGGTGTATGTTTGTACTTTGCAGGTAAGATCTATGTAATAAAATGTATTGCATTTGTGTTTATAGATCGACAATAATAAATGGTAATCGATCGGGTACAGTTGTTTTAATTATACTTGTTTCCGACATACCTTGGTTTTGGTTCCAGTTGCCCCAGCCGCCCCATCCGCCAGCCCATTGGTTCCATCCTTGTTGGTTCTGTTGGTTTTGATTCTGGTTCTGATTTGGTCCATCCTGAGTACAATACGAACTTATGTCAACACTGGTTTTTGGAAGCTTACAAATGTTTTGGAAAACATTGATGCCTAAATGTGTATGCCTGTCAACAATTTTGCGTTTAATCTTGGCCTGTGCCGAGCATAGCAATTGCTCGCCACTTGCGAATAAGTCGTACTCGTCATTCCAAATGAATGAATGACGTATGAAATAAAGATGAAGTTAAAATGAATAATATCTGAACGGGATCTCGGTCAGTTTCTCGTAAGTCTAGACCGAGACAGAGATCGTTTCGCACCGTGCGTGGCGAATAATCGCCGAGCGGACTTGCTCATTGCACAGCGACAAAACAATCCGAACTTCACGCTCGCTCGTACATCATCGCGTCACGAGAGTTGCGGTCAAACGAAGGCCTATTTCTATCGGCGATGAGACAGATGCATATTGTTAGAGGTATGGAACAGAGAGTAGTTTCTTATCCTTCATAGCAAAAAGGAGGATCCCCCGATCACGTGGGTATTGTCTGGTGGGCTACTGCCCCACGGTTAGTGTCAGGTTGTGGTTCATGTATAATTAAGTTTATCTGGCGTAAAACTTTAAATGCGCGATGCAGGATTTTGAGCGTCGTCAGGATGGTGATTGTGGTTCGTATGTGTATGTGGTAAATGCCGCAAATTAGGAATAAGAAAAGAAAGCCTGTGCATACCTTCGGGTTGCCCTGCCCGGGCCTGTGCGGGTTCATCCCGGGGCGCGGCTGCATGGCCCCGCGGTTGTTGCCCATCTGCCCGCCGCGCTGCCACGACCCCGCGCCGCCGCCGTTGTTGCCTGACCCGCCGCCACCTAATTAGGGTATCACATTATTAATATAAGTTTTCATTTCGCTGCGAGATTGTTAGGCATGGCAATGATTATTTCCGTGCACTGGAGAGTATATACAGTTGTCGCCCTGCGTATGATATGTAAGAGTGTACTTGTGCATTGTAATAATATCCTGCATAGTGTAAAAATATCAGTTAATAACGGCAGCCGTTACCGAAATCAGCTCTTTTTGTATTCACTACTTGATGGGAGTGCTGGGCAGTTCTGACAATTGCAACTTTCGAGCTACCAAATTCAAATTCCTTTTAGCCGTACCGGTCTAATTCTTAGGAATTTTAGGCTTTCTAAGGCATCGCTTGCATAGGCTTTAGTGGGCGCGTTACATACCAGGTTGGTGGTGCCTCTTGTCGGGTCGGTCGTTGGGCCGGTTGTGTCGCTCGCGGCCGAACCGCTCGTGTCCGGGCGGGCCCCCGCCGCGCCCCCCTCGCTCCCCGCGCCCGCCGCCCCCGCGCCCGCCGCCACCGCGGCCTCCGCCAGAACGGAAATCGTTGCTAGAACAAAATATCAATGTTTATAATATTCATAATGAAGTGGAAAGTTCAGTGGATGTTCAGACGATTCTTTCAGCTTCATTAGTGATATTGTTTGGTGTGTCGCTACTCAATAGTTGTGTAACATCTGTTTGTCTGCAGTTTCTTCCTAACCTTGCTTATTCTAGATAAAATTGTATGTTGTTAATTCGTATTTATTGACATCTGATATTTTTTATATTTTGAAAAAAGGTCCCAGGTTCCGTGATACGGACCACCAAAATAATGTTAAGACAAATGAAATCGACGCGTTCCGAAATAATCCGACTGTCTTAGATTCTGCCACATAAATAATCCAAAAAGAATTGTGGAGCAAAACCATATTGCACAAACCATTGCTCTATAAAAAGCGAGAGACAAAACAAAAACACTGCTATAAAGTCAGTGATAATCCATACTAATATTATAAATGCGAAAGTGATCCATCTGTTACCATTTCACACCTTACCAACAGAATGGACTAAGATGAAAATTTCTGTATGACCAGAATAAAAATATGTCTTATGTTCCGGACATAGATTTTTTCCGGTAATACGTCCTCATAGGTTAACTTCTGACGGCCACGCGGGTAAAAAGTAATAATAAAATGATGACTCACTCATATCGTCCGCCGCCGTTCCCGCCGGGCGCGCCGGGCTGCGGCGGGCCCCCCTGCCAGGGCCGCTCGAACCGGTTGGCGTTGGGCGGCGGCGCGGGCCGCGAGTCGCGCGGGCCCCAGCGACTACCGCCGCGCCCGCCCGACCCGCCCCAGCGCCCGCCGCCGCCCCCGCCCCCGCCGCCGCCGCCGCCCGAGCTGTTGCTGCCTCCCCAGCGGTCTTCTACAATAATACGATCGTCCACTCGAAATAATCATAAAATTGAGATATTGATTGATTGAGTCTTTAAATAAAGACTTGTTCAATCCATGATGCATTACAACATTTACAGCCTACTGAGGAAATGGGCTGTCTGATGATCTGTCTGTATCTGTCTGTATGATGAGAGATGGTCTTTATCCCAAAAGTCAGAATAAAACAGGTTGATCTTACTAAATTCCACAATATGATCGTTATCAGTAGAGTGATGGACATAAAACCTGTCTTATTGAACTCAATTTACTTAGGTCATCCATTACAAGATACTTAACAAAATTAATTGCTGTATTTGTCTTTCACTCAAGAAAATATTTAACAAAAAATCATAGAAATGACAGCTAAATTAGTTACCCCATTTAGGTTCAGGATAAGCTATTTTCAGTTTGCCACTTGACTTTGAATTTGGTTCTTGATGGTCAAAGATAACATCAATCAAGATAACATAAAATCACTCTTGTAATCCCCGAACATTAAGAGTTAGGCAGAGGTACACCTCAAAGTACACTCACATTTCACCAGATAAAATGACTCTAATGTAATGGAAAGAGAACCTTTTGTCATCAATCAATCACAAATCCAGACTCCAAACTGCAACCGAGAAATTCCTACACTGCCAGTCCTGGGAATCGAACCCAAGAGCTCATACAAATCAATCTCTCTCTTTGTTTTGTCAGTCATACCTCAAAATACATGAATTGGCTGAATATCTAACCTCGGTCTCCTCTACTGAAGTCCCTGTTCCTGCGGTCGTCCCGCTGGTGGCGCTTGTCGTTGGAGCGGTGCCGCTTGGTGGGCGGCGCGTCGCTGGTGGCGGAGCGCTCCCGCTTGTCCTTGTCGCGCACCACGCCGGCCGCGCGCGCCTCGCGGTGGTAGGCCTCCACCACGCCGCGCGCCGCCTCCAGCGGCAGCTCGGGGTACAGGACCGAGTCCAGCCACGAGCACGGCGCGGGCAGCGTGAAGTTGGCTGCGACAGAGAGCGGTGTGAGCGCGGGCAGGGGCGGCGGGGCGGGGGGTCCTAGCGCTAGTGCGAGCGGTATGTAACCAACCTTTCATGTCCACGATAGCCCCGTCGGGCACCTCCTTGCCGTCGGCCTCCTCGCGCCGCTTCTGGCGGTCGCGGTACGTCTCGTCGTCGGTCACGATCACGACCGCGACCCGCCGGTACCCGTCGAATTCCCTCAACTTGCGCCTCTGGGCCGACGGGTATACGTTCGTCTGTTTTTACCCAATGCGATATCGAAACCGCGGTCGCGAATTACGTCGATCGCCGTCGTCGAGTCCCGCGTAGATTATGATGTGGAGCAAAACATTCTCATTATAGACAATGACGATATCCAGCGGTGACTTTGTACTTTGTGTAATGTTTTGTGGCAGTTCGACACCTAGAACAAGCTCAATAGAGATCCCATCGCGGTTATTTGAGTGGGCCGTTTGGCAAAGTTACCGCTCACC
This sequence comes from Lycophotia porphyrea, assembly GCA_950005105.1. Lineage (NCBI taxonomy): Eukaryota > Metazoa > Arthropoda > Insecta > Lepidoptera > Noctuidae > Lycophotia > Lycophotia porphyrea. Next base: position 8,165,530 of record OX465409.1, read on the forward strand.
GCTCCCGCGTCTGCTACTCACCTCGGCGCTACTACAAACAATTACATTATAGCTCGCTCATCGCGGAAGCGGTGTCGTGATACATAGCCTTAACTACTCTTATATATAGGACGTACCTTATGAAGATGCGTAGATATATAGATGGCATACGAAGCTAGACGCTATATAACATGGCATACATATACATATACGTTCCGTGAAGAGAGTGATTGATAACTAAACAAATGAGAGGGACTCGGCCAAACATGGCGGGGGTAACAGTCGTTCGATCTCGATTGTTCCTGAATTAAGTGTGGCTGCCAAAGTTAAATGTTGTAATAAAATTGGAGTGTTGCTCACCTGGTCGAGTATAAAATTCCTTTTGCGGCCCTTCGCGATTTCCAACAACTTAAGCACGCATTTAGCGCACTTGGACACCATAGCGTCCCACCTGCCGTCGTAGCTGGCACGGAAGGGCTTACAGTCCACCTGTGTCGACGTACACACTCATACAATACTACGCCTAGGCGAACGACGCGGACTTAGGCTAGCTTACACTAAGGAATATATGTTATTGTGATACCAGGGACTCTCCTTGGTGACTCGGGACTCGGTATACGTACGTCCTCTTCAGTCGGCGATCCACTGGTATCATATTATCTACACTGCTAGTAGGTGACCGCTAAAGGTCAGTAAACATGTTTGGTTATAATGTTTTGTTTATAAATGTTGCTCATATTGCACCCTGTTGAAAATACAGACGAACATTAGTTTATCAATGTTTACAGTTGGAGCTGATGTCGTTTATATGCTCATACCTCTAGCTGGAAGAGAAAATTTATTAGTTTGTGTACAGTGTTGTGATTGAAAATGTAATGTCGTTTATTTATGTTTAATAATAATTTCATTTTAGTTATTGGAACTGATTACTTTGAGGTACTGCGATGTTAATTTCAATTCATTCGACCCTTTCATTCATCTTATTTTAGATCTTTTCATTCAAGCTTCAATACGTGCACACTTTGGGCGATGTTATTCGGCATGAAATTAAATAAGTATTTGCTAAAGGCTACGCGCGCATGATTGTATTTTGGGCTAAGAATATCATTTCACTAATGAAACTGGCTTTTAACACTTTAGCTTGCGAATTATCACTTACCTTGCTGTGAACATATTTCGTTACTTTCCCAAAGTGCATCATTTTTATACCATTCCAAGAGCTCAAAAGTGGTTATAAAATGGCTAAGTATATATCCTTGTCCGCATTATCATGCGCGTTTAACCTAACAGATCTAGCGCTAAGCAAATAAAAAGTGGTAATAATGAAATATATCTGAGAGAAAACATCGCAACAACTCAGAGGGGTCTTTAAAATCTTCGCCATTATCAAAAAAATAAATAAAACCGTGTTTTGTGTTTACTGTGTGACTGAATGCTGTGTGTCAGTATAGTTCGATTCATTTTAATGCCCCAATATAATAAATACAATGTATATATTTATTTGCTCTTTCTTTTTTAGCAAGTCAAAAAGGGCTAATTAAAATCAGTTAATTATTTTAATGAGCTCATTCCTGACGCGCCTCGTCACAAATCTTTTTGATCAAAAAGTCAACTAAGACAAATCTCATCAGATATTGAAATAAAATCGAACGATAGTAGATGATGTAGTGTAACGTGTGTGTGGTGGTGTGTGGTGGTGTGTGGTGTGGTGGAGCCTACCTTCATGCGGTCGAAGAGCGCGCCGGTGGACAGGATGTTGTAGCGGCGCTCGGGGAGCGAGGCGGCGCGCTGCTTGGCCCAGTGCGTCTTGCCCGAGCCCGGCATGCCCACCATGAGGATCACCTGAGACACACATTACTCTATTCTATTACTTGCTTCAGTGGTCGCAACTATTGTTCGTTGAACCCAGGACGGGTTACATTCCTCGGTTGCGCAGCATTATTGGGATTTTTACGTTTAATTTCTTAGTAGGAGTACTCCGAAGTCTGGATCTGTGCCCTGATGATGGCAATAGGCTCACCCCCTATCACATGGGACTCGTAGAAGATCAGGACGCAGGCGTCAAGGAAGAATTTAAAAAAGAGCTGTCAGAATGGAAGTCTTCAAAATCATTTATTCGTAGCTGGACATAGCTTCCCCCGAGAATCGCCACAAGGATCATTCCTGTGGGTATTATCCAGAAACTACGCTTAGAAAATACAGTCGTTGCTGTGATATAGTAACGTTATGTTAACTATCTCACCTCACAGTCGGCGATGCTGGCCGGTCGGGAGGGTCCCTCCACAATGTCGGCGCTACTAATGAATATGTAGCCGGCCAACAAGTCCACCTCCGAGCCGTCTAGCTCTTCCTCAACATAGTACCTGCGAACAATTCATATAAAAACATGAACTTGACGAATGAATTGATCCGATACAAAACGAACGTAGTCGACATAGTCCGAAGAATGAGGGTAGCTGTATGTGGCTAGATTAACTCGGTGAATACACAGGATGGAAGGTACATCGACTACATCGACGCACAAGCAGTTACCACGGTCAGAAAAATTTGCATCGGTAATTTTAAGTCAGCTGTTTCTTGCAATACTTACACGGCCAAAATGTATGGAACAGCAGATATTTTTACTAGGTCTAATTGAGCCAACATAGTTCAGCGAAGATAAATGGTAAACAAAGTTTGCCGGCCGGGACGACGGCCAAAACGTGAAAACATTGCTTCGGGTCGGCATTAATGTTCACCAAATACTGCCGAATCGTATGTACTGAACACAACGCAAGCTGAAGTGGAAATAGGCCGACCATCTCGAATGGAGACCGCGAGGCGACGAACGTTTTAATAACAGAGCGATATATGAATGCAGCTGACAAATTTATGAGATATGGTTAGGAAGATGATGACTAAATAATGAATGTTCTTCCGCTTGCGATCTCGTTTATTATGTAACAGACGAGAGTAAATACGGAATTATTGATATACCTGCTAAGAAGACTTATGTCACCATAAACGTGAGAAGAGTATTGAAAAACCTCACAGGATAATGAACTTTAGTAGTAAAATATCAGCAAAATATTTTAATGCCCAGTGCATTAAATTATTCCGCTGATATTTCTTCGCTTTTTAGCAGTGATAGTCTAGTGGTGTGACCGTCGGACTGCCAAGTAAAAGGTCTCGAGTTTGAACCTAAGACACGCATCTCTGATTTTTCGGATTCATGTGCGTATTGTATAATTATCACTTGCTTTGGCGGAGGAAAACATCTTAAAGAAATCAGCACGCCTGAGAGATATTTCTCGACGGTATGTAAAGCCAAGTCAGAAGCCCGTGGGCAGCCACATAAGGAAGTTTTTAAATTTCAGCGACTAATGTAAGCAAACAAACATAAAAAATACACATTAAACACGCATTAGCTTACATAATGATTACTTACCGAATGACGAATTTGATTCTGCTGTCCAGTACATGTCCTTGGAGGACTTGTTCTTCAGTGACCTCGGCAAGTTCGCCTTCTGTGAGCAAGGATAACTCTTCAATATAGATCATATTGTCATGTCACACATTGCCTAAAGAAATCTTATGACAATTGACTTCAGAACGAACATAGTTTTGCTTTTTTTAGTTTACTTCATAAATGGCAAGTGACGTTTATTAATATCATAACATATCATCACGCCTGTAAGCCTCGAATTGTTAAACAGAGGTGTGACTATGTATAGCGCACCCATTTTCAGCAGTTATATTTAAGCCCCGTTAAATAGAGGGCAGGCCAACAACCAGACACATATCAGAAATTTAGGTGGTCCATAAAGTCAGAACATCTTTTCGTCAGAACCAGGCCGCCCTGGCCAGGTCTCTTAGCGTGGCAGACTAAATAATGTAATTCCGCTTGCGATCTCATATAACTAAAAATACGAGAGTAAATACGGAATATTGTTATACCTGCTCAGAAAACTTACTCCATATGAATGACATGAGTAGTTAGATACTTTGCAGGATATGGAAGTTCTAGCCAACACACAATACGAATCATGATAATCGATCACCACCATATCGTGTCCAGATAACCAGGATTGCGCCAACAATACCACAATAAATGAAAACACTGGTACTACTAGTTTTTGTACTGTTTAATTTATTGTCGTATTGTCGGCGCCCGTTACCCTATACACCGTGACTTTTTAGTCGTCTTACAAAGATGGTCCACTCAATGTATTCGACATAAAATACCTCTAGGCGTGTTTTTTTTTACCATTAATTAAGATAAGTACAAAGAAAAATAAATAATATATTAGAATAATGAAAGATCCTGTTAATAATGTTTACGTGTCAAACAGTAGAACATACCCACCCAGTGCACTAGTCGAGTAGATCATCGCTCGCAACAGGGTGTTTCCACTACGTCATACGTCATAATAATGAATAATATTTTTAAATTATATAAATCTCATAAATACTTATTTTTTTGTTATGAATGTATAGTAGTCATTGGATACATGGAGTGGGCTGCCGTTGTAAGACGACTAAAAATTTACGGTGTATAGGACAAGATTGAGGTCAAGAGTAGGCCCATTTAATATTAAAAAAAAAACGACGCGCATAAGATTACCACGTATTCAGTATGTATTGATTTGAACACGCGGTAACCGTGCATCGATGTCCCTTCGACCTTGTACAAATATTGGTCATTGAACAACAAAAAGTACCTAAATCAAAGTTTTTGTTTGATCATGTTTAAATCATAAATTATATTTATTTCTGTAAATTGATTTTACAAAATACTTTTACACGTCACGTCATGTTATGTTTTAAAGCTAGATGGTGCCGGTGTTTCGTTCTGAGAAGAAACAGCCGAAACGAACTCAGGGGTTATTGTCCCTTTTAAAGTCCAGATATCGGTTAAAACATATGAGGACCACGCAGATTAATGTTTGAGATGGTCTTTTGAAGAAATAACCACACAGATTTGAGTGGACCTGTCCAGACAGTGCAAGCATTTGTCAGAGACCGTGTAGCTCGACTCGTAACCCAAGGAGCTCAACGACACGACGATCAGATTTAGATATCGAAACCCTTCTTAGTTTCGCTAAGTTATTTAACAACAACATAACACCGCGCCTGTAATCCTCGAAGGGTTGGGCAGAAGTGTACCTAATAGTACACCCACATCTCGCCAGTTATGTTTTAAGTCCCATGTAATAGGTTGCGAGCCTATTGCCATCAACCGGGCACAAATCCAGACTCCGCGGCTGCTACTAAGAAATTCCTGATGGAAAAACCCAATAACACTTTGCCCGACCTGGGAATCGAACCCATGACCTCATGATCAGCAGTCGCGCTCGCGACCACTTGACCAAGAGGCAGCTTCAACTTATTTAACTTGATCTTATACACATACTAACCTGGTAGAGGTTCCTCCTTAACCTCAGCGTCTGCAGCGGGTTGCTCGCTAGGCTCAGCGTCCATGGGTTCAACCTTCACTTCAGCCGCCTGCTCTTTTTCTGCTGCAGCTTTATCGCCGTTTTCCTGTAGTATACGTTAAATATTATACATGCCTGTAGGCCTTGAAAGTGTAAGCAGAGGTTCAAAGTTAACCCAAATCACTAATTACATTCCATGTTATAGGAAACGACTGTATAGCCAGCAAAGGGTCTCGAATGTACAATCAGCGCTGCTACTAATAAATTACTAGGGAAAAACTCAATAGCACCGCCCTACCAGTGGATTGAACCCAGGATCCGTTGCTCAGCAGTTGTGGTCCATGACAAAGGCAAGTTTTTAAACGCGGTCCTCATGATTTACTTTCATAGGATATCCAATACTATTACGTATGATTCGAGTGCTATGTCTAGTGTAGCACGCAGGGGACTAGCTTCCAGCAAGTTGATCGACGAGTGTCACCGTCCTTTCGTATAAGTACTTACTGAACAAACAAATACCGATTATAATTTTATAGTCATAAAGTAACTCTTACCTTAGGCTCATCCATCTTTTCAGCACTTTCCTCGACCGGCTCAGTTTCCTTATCTTTCTCAGGTTCTTTCTCTTTCTCTCCTTCTGCTTCCGGTTCCTCTTCACCTCTCTCTTTTCTCTCAGCGTCTTCTCTCTCCTTTTTTTCACGGTCTTGCTTTTCGCGCTCCTGAAATAAATAATTGAACTATTTATTGAGTCAATTGTTACTAAACATTTCGGCCTTGTTGAGAAACAAATCAAACTGAAAACATTTACCTATTTCAATTAAATCATTTACAGGCACTTATGAGTTGTCAGTTCAGTAAAAAAAACAAAAAGATGTAGCTACAGTTCCAGTAACAAGGTATAATAACTGTGAAAGTACTACAGTACCCATTCCAAAGTGAAGATCTCTATTGAGAGGAACCAGCAAGAAACTCCATCAACACTGTTTTCAATCAAAATTACAAAAGCGATATGAAGGTTTTCAAATGCTTTCCCAATTTGCCGACTGTAACGAGCAATTAAGTATCCTCAAGTGTCTGTCAAAAAAATATTTCCGCTTACAAAATTCTTTATCGCACGACTTTTGACAAAAAAAACTAAAGTCACTCTGCTTAAAATGCAGTCACCATTATCTTATCTAGAACATACCTCCTTCTTTCTCTTCTGTCGTTCTTCCCTCTCATTCTTCTCCTTCTCCCGTCGCTCGCGTTCCTGCTTAGCGGCTTCTTCCTTCTGCCGCTGAATCTCTGCCTCTTTCGCTCGCTTCTCTTCTAGCACTTGTTCGACCGGAATCTCGATACGTTTGCGAACTATCTTCGTTTTTGTTAACATGTTGTATCTGTTGACAGAAAAGAGTAACAGGAAATGTAAACACAAATTATTTGGTAATGGTGATCCAAAGAAAAATTTTAAACTTTGAAATTATTCAGTTTTCGTAAACTCTTTCTCACAAAGAAATCATGCTTCAGTCTTCCTTCTTACAGTTCCAGTCAAATAATAATTATAATTCATCAATATTCCTTGTAAGAATATGTTCTGATGTCTTTTGAAGAATCTTAATAGAAAAATATCTGTTAATCAGATTCTATCATAATTTTCCACTTCCGATCAATAATTACTGATATAATTCAATTCTATCCAATAAGAAACGTACCCTAGTAATCAAATCAAAGTTTACAAATACCATTACATGAAAAATGTATTTCCGCATATCCTCTCATGTATTACAGAAAACACGAGAATGAACTCAGAATCAAATGTACCTGCTATAATAGAAACCTCACAGTACACAACGAACTGTGGGTTGATCTCGGCAGGAATATTAATCAAACAAACAATTTATACAAATTCACAAATAGTAACCTTGAGTAATGCGGGGCTCGAACCCGCCGCCCCTTGCGTAGAAAGCGGGAGCGCTTCCCCTACGTCAACAGGGAATTCAAAATAGCGGCGAAATTCGCCTTCCTATGACGTCTTGGCGCGAACAGATGGCAGACATCGAGAGTCAAGCGTGAGCGTTCTAAAATTAGCTGTCTAGACATCACTTGTCGCGAATGTATACGTGTATGACAATTACGCACGTGTGCGTTTATTTGCGTGCGCGTTCGTAGATTAGCACGTGGTTGTTTAATCTTTGATATATATCGACAGTTGGTCAATTATTGCGAGAGACATATGAACTAAGGAGGAAAGAAAGTGGCGTCTGCGTTACAATTCACGGAAAGGAAGATTGATCCTGCCTTTCTTAAATGTCGTACGGATCGCTGAGCTATTTAGATGGAAACTTCGATCATCTTACTGCAAGAGTTTTTGTTCTACATCATTTTGGGACCAATAAACGCAATGTTCAGCCCACTTAGATAGTACTTTATGCTTTTACCAGAAATTGCCATGACAACGAAACACAAAACCAGGGCCTATGAATCTATGATAAATAATGCTGGTGTGCGTTCCAATTGGCGAAACATTAACATAAAATTGAAACAGGTTTAAATCTCTCATTTTATCTCCCTTGTCTTATTCCTCTTTTTTCTAATCAGACATCTTTTTTCTATTCTTATGTGAATGTTTCGCCAGTAGGAAGGAACGCAACGTTAAGTCTCAAACTATAGCAGCACAAACTTAGTTGAAATACAAAGTCAAAATGATAATCCTTTGTAACATCACTTTTTTGTATACATACTTGTCATATCCGAAGTTGACTTTGTAGCAAATGTTCTTTGTGAGCAGATGCGGAAACACGGGCTTGCCGTTAAGCGCTGCCTTGTCGAACTCGTAAGCGGTGCCCAGCTCGGCGCCGTTCAGCGTGTACGAGATCTTGCACGGGTTTGACTCCAGATCCTGGTACAAATAGAATGAGGTGTGAAAACTTTACAGAATTAGTAGTAGTAGTAAGTTTCTTTTGACGGACCCGGTTTGGTCATGGGTGATAGTATAATTTTAGCACATGTAACATAATCTGTTATTGTGTTTTCCCCATCAGTAATTTCCTAATGGCAGCCACGGAGCTGACTCCGGCGCCGACACGAGCGACACGAGCCTATTACACGGGACTTCAACATAACTGGCAAAATGAGGATAAGACGGCATCTAAACTTTCGGGGTTTACAGGCGTGATGTTATGTTATGCTAACATGTCAGCTTTTTCTCTGGCCTTCAGTATTAGGGAAAGGTATCAGCGTTAGTCACGTAGTAAATGATACACATGAATATGAACAAGTTTTGGGGGCTAGACTTAGAAATATCATCATAAAAGTAGGTCAGGACAGGAGTTGCGAAGAATAGTACTGACCAAGTAAGCCCCAACCACGTCCTTCTCGTTGAGTTGTTTCCCGTATTCTTTGAATTCGCTGTTGTTGACTGCGCGACCAGAACTTTCGAAACCCCAGCTGAGTTCACCTTCGCCTGTAATATCATAAAAACTAAGTAAAAAAAGATCTTTCAAAATCATATTCTGGGTTCACTAAAAACTAAATCTAACTCCATCTCAATCCGTAGACAAAACAAGTGGCTCGTCTTCTTTCTTTCGACTACGCGTACACCCAAATCGAGATATATTTGCGAAGGTGGGATACCGTACCAATCTCAGAGGTCAATTTTAATTGGCTAGTGAAAATTCACAGAACACTTATCGAGTTGTTCACAAAAAATACAAAAAAAAAAAAAAAAAAAAAGCATTTATTTCAATTAGACCATTACAGGCACTTTTGAATGTCAGAAAAACAAATTAGGCTAAGCTACAGTCACAGACACAAAGCATAATAACTTGTGAAAGTACTGTAGTTGCCCAAACTTAACTTAAAAGGTGTCCAAACTTACCCAGATGCAATGAAGAGTCATCAGTGGACCATCCTATTCTCAGTCCGGAGCCGATGGGTTCTTTCTCCAAAGATTCAGTGACTGAAAGTGCAGAACCTACGCGCACCTACAGAAGAAAGGGCGTTAGATAAGTCTTATATTTTAACAGAAGATCAATCAGGGAAAGAAATAGTGAAATTAAAGTGTTGCTATAGTTGTATTTTAGACTAGATGTTGCCCGCGACCTTCGTTCGCGTGAAATTATTATTAAAAAATCCTCATTATTATAAGCACTTCCCTATTTGAATCGAATTTTGTTGCCAATTTCAAGGGTTTTATTTTTTTTCGCACGGAACCCTAATTATTTATCTAAAATAAAAGTAGCCTAAGTTACTCCTTGTTATACCAGCTATCTGCCAGTGAAAGTCCCGTGAAAATCGGTCCAGCCATTTCAGAGATTAGCCGGAACAGACAGACAGACAAAAATTGAAAAAAAAATGTTTTGGTATATGTACCGTGTATACATCCATATTCCCTGAATAAAAAGCGGTTATTATTATATTACAAACAGACACTCCAATTTTATTTACCTGTATGTATAGATGTATAGATTTAGGTTGAGTTTTTTCTACCAGTTCTGCCGCCCATTTAGCACGGATAAAACTATCCGTAAACCAACTATGAGTGCTGGTGCACGTGCCTTCGTAACTGTGAGAAAAGACTACGACTCTGACATGACACGCATATTATTATGTGATCATTTAGCCGAAACACATGCACTGAACATACGCTTCCCATCAAAATTGGCCAAACGTCAATCTTGCTCCTATTTGCAATAGCAATGTAGACTAATTTCGCGCCACATTGAGGTGGCCCGAGTAGAGATGAGCAGTATTTATAATTTTCATAAATAATGCACCCTCGGTGGGTTTCAGATTAGCGTATTTTCGTAGACCAACCAATCACATTGGTTGAAATTGACATGGCGTCTCTCGGCTCTCCTGTATTTGGTCGAATCTTACACATCTCTCCTCTCCGCTTCGCTTCTCTTCGATTTGTTTAAGCGCGTAACCTGGCGAGCGTGTTCGCTCAAAAGAGTGGCAATCGAAGTGAATCAGAAGTACCTCGTAACACACTCTGCCAGCGTCTACACCATGGCTGGCCCTGGTGCCGGCCCAAGCGTGCGCGAAGGCACCTTCAGTGAGCGGCACCACGCTGTTCAACTCTGGCACTTCTATGTATTGGTTGAGGTCACTGTCATCTGTTGGGCAAAATTGACAATATGAGTGATGTGAGTGAGTGGTGCTGATAAATCGGTACCGCAAAACCTGTTACTGTTTTTATGCACTTATTTCTTTATGTGCACATACATGCTCAATGTATGGGGGGGTTACTATGACGGCTTAAAGCGAAAGTAATTCCAGTGTTGGAAAGAGACAGAGTATACAGGTCGTCTAGCGCCATCTCTTTCTCACACTGGCATTATTCCTGCTTTAAGACGTCATGATAGGCCACCAGGACTGTTTTACCCGCCGCACCGATCCGTTCTTACTGGGAACCTATATTTTTGAGAAAGCACCCGACTGGTATCGTCGATAAGTCAAGAATAAGCTACGCCTGCCAAGGTCAGTATGAGGATCAGAAACCATCCATTTCATACTAAGATGTGCTGTTGCCTCAGAAAACTGACAAATGCTTGCACTGACTGGACAGGTCCACTCAAATCTGTGTGGTTCTTCCTTCCAAAGACCATCTCAGACACTAATCTGCAGTCCTCATGTGAGTTAACCAAGTTTATGTCTGGACTTTGAAAGAGACTATGACCTCTTGAGTTTGATTCGGATGTTTCTTCTAAGAGTAGTCAGGTACGAAAAACCGGCCCCATCTAGTTTTAAAAAAAACATGACGTGTAAAAGTGTTTGTAAAAACCTATTAGCAAAATAAACATCATTTATCATTTAAACAACGATGAGTAGTCGGCTCGAGCCATTCGTTGATCTTTGACAGTCGTTCGAAAGCCTGACCTGACGAGTCTTGCTGAAGGATAAATATAGTGTTACCACCTTACTGGGTAGCAAAGGTCAGATAGGCAGTTGCTCTATATAAAACACTGGATAACATATTCAGCTACATCTAGTAAGACTGTAACAGTACAGAGTTGGGCTAGGGTTAGGCAGATGACGATATATTTGCAGAATGCAATAACATACTCACACCAAGAGAGAGTGATTTTGCTGTCGTCAATCTCGGGCTCAACTATTTTCACTTCGGTAGACTCTTTCTTCTCCTTATTAGCGTGGTGGTCCTGTTGATAAAATAGCACTTGATAATGACAGAAATGGCTAACTAACTACACTATCCGATCCAAAATAACATGCATACGTTTTAAAAACATTGTCGAGTGTTTTAAAGCTCAATCGCTCATATTAACGATCGGGTTTTGTGAAAGATTGAAACCTTATTCCAAATGTTCTAAGATATCTTCCGTACAAGATAATCCCAAAAACAACACTGTTTTATCATGCACCATATTGACCTTTTATTTAACTTATTTACATACATACATTAGGGTTACTTGATTAGTAACATGCATTATAAAAGTGAAACTATTGATGATTTTTTCTCAAGGGAGACCGATGAACAAAGCATTTCAAGCTCAAATATTTTTTTTATTGTAAGGGGCAAAGGAGGTTTTGTCCACAACCGGCCTAGCTGTCAAACGAGTAAATGGCTCATAACAGAGTTTACTCAACCACGTGCGTGAACGCTTGCTTTCGAAAGCTACGATCCCAGGACTAGCTAACTTGTGATATTATTTTAAGGTTCATTTTCGCAGATTTCGTTTTCTACGAGTGTATTAGAGGGACTAGACGTATTCGTGCGACATACCTCAGGCGGTGCCAGCACTTCGTTAGTGACTTCGACTGCCCTGTAGAAGTTACTCCAGCGAGCCTTCTTTTCGCGCTTGCGCTTCAAACGGTTCAGCTTGACCGGATCCTGTTCCAATTAGATAAATGCAATTATTTACTTTCTATTTACGAGTAAGTGTATTTATTTCGGGCTGATCCGACAAGGTTCAAGTTCGAACGGATATATAATTCCGTTAGAGGTAGAAAGTGTGGCAAAAGAGAAATAAATACGTTTTAATTCAAGAAAGGCTGACCGCATTAAATTCTATGTCATATTTAAGAAACTGATTATTCTACTTTGGTGAAGTAATCATAGAGCAGAGCCGGTGAATAAATGAGGTGTAGCAAGTGCAAAATAGAAAAGAATAAAAGTTAAAGAAACGTAAGTATCTGACCTACAATCGGAAACTAAATATTGTAAAATTTTCTCCATCCCATCAACAAACAAAGAAATATCATATGTCTGTTGTGTGTATCTCATAAAAAGTCCTTAGTACTTGAATCCGGGATAAATAGATATCTATACTAATATTATTAAGAGAGTCCGAATTGAGTGTGTTTGTATATATACGGAGAGTAATTCTAGGAAGCACGGCACCCATTTGAAAAAATCTTTATTTTATCCGGGAAGGACGCGGGCGCAACTGCGCACAGAAGCTAGTTCACCACTCGCTATTTAATTTGTTAGAATTGATTTAATATTCAAGCCCTTTATGCGCTGAAGGTGTCCTCAATCTCTAAACATGTTAGTATAAAAAAGCTGGCAAATAAAATGTGCATGCATGATTGCAAAGTATATTGTTTTGTGCATTCAATTAAAAGCAACCGAAAAAAAACACCAAAAAGCCACCATAAGACTCAAAACTGCTTTACGTTTTAGCATTCGGACGAAACACGGAAACAATGTTGTTAGCTTGTTTAAAAATTACATTTTTATTTCTACTCCTGCGTCTCAAAATATGCCCATATCAATATTCTACATACATTGCTAACTTCCTCCAATTTCTTAACGTCATCCTCGGCCTGCTTTCGTTCTCTCTCGAGGCGCTCTTGCTCACGAACGCGCAGGCGTTCATTCAATTGATCCCATTCTTCTTCTTCAGTCAACTCACGATCACGCTGAATGGAAAGTTAGTTTGAATAAATGATTTTTTACTTTCGACTTCTAGAAAAGGAGGAAGGGTATTTATTCTTAAATCTTGGAAGTCAATTTTCACCTACTTCTAATTGTCGTATCGAAATAAAACTTTGTATGTATACTGTAATTTGGTATATTGGAGCTGATCTGATGATAGATCCAAGAAGTGGGATAGTGGAACACATCAGCGGCTATGATTCGTTTTGACGGGTAGGGAACAAGGTTTTGATGAAGGAGCCTGGAGGTGGATAGTGGAATTCTTCAGTGGCTACTAGTACACACTTCGACTTTGGATTCATATGATTCGTTATGGCGAGTCCAATAGATTAGGCTTTGTAACGAGGGTCTGGTGATAGAGACTGGAGGTGGATAATAGAATTCTTCAGTGGCTACGAATACTATGGTTTGGGGCCACCTTGTATTGAGGGTCAGACGGCCCTACCGTCTGGAGGTAAATAGTGGAACTCTCCAGTAGCTACTAGTAAAGCGCTTGAGTTCAATTCAATTCAATTTTAGTTTTATTTGACAAGTTTAACTGCTGTAGAGCTCGAAATATCTCGCCCAAGGGCTGAATGATATCGATCGCCGGCGAGGCGGCGAGGCGGCGAGACTCCTTGCCGGACTGCCGCCATGGGACCTTGAGGCGATAGTCATCGCGCGCCTACACGAGTGGCGCGCGGAGGCACTACGCCGGGCTGCAAATAGTCGCTCAGCGGACAGACCTCTGGCGCGATCTCATGGCGACATGGAGAAAGCGAGCGACTATCACAACCCCGTGCAGGCCACGCCACAATAGTGGCGATAAGCTATTTGAGGAGTGGCTAGAGAGGCGCCACGGCCCTCTCACCTTCCGCCTGACGCAAGTCCTCACCGGACACGGTTGTTTCTGGAGGTTCCTGCACCGAATTAGGCGGGAGGAAACGTCCGAGTGTTATCACTGCGAGGATCGCCCGGAGGACACGGTGGAGCACACTGTGGAGGTCTGTCCCGCTTGGGCTGAGCACCGCCGTGTCCTCCGGTGTCCGGCCTTGGTTCACAATCTATGGTCCAGAGCGAGAGGGAATGGGACGTCGTCGCCTCCTTCTGTGAAGCAGTCATGCTAGCGAAAGAGATGGCGGAGCGTGAGAGGGAGAGAACCTCACGTCCCAGCCGGCGTGGTAAACGCCCCGGGCGTCGGGGTCACGTGGTGGCTTCCGGCCACCAGACGCGGACCTGTGGACGGTGAGTAATGGGCTAGCTCGCCGTCCGTCCGTCTTATAACGACAGGCCGTGTTGACGGTGCGTTCGTGTTCCACGCGCGCGTCAAAGAGATGTCAGCAAACAGGTATGGGCCCGCAAGGGCCGATGCCTGCCAGGGCTGCGGGACTGTTCGAAAGAGATACCGCGGCCCTGGAACACAAAGGGCAAGGAAGGAACATGGATCGATTTTAGTCAGTACATGTCTGACACTTCCTTCCGCTCCGCCCAGAGCGGGAGGAGTCATTTGATGATTACTCATCCGAAAAAAGAAAAAAAAGCTGAATGATATGAGGGTATTTAAAAATCTCATAATGCGTCACCCAAAGCGTGTTTTTTAGTTTTTATTAAACTACATATTTTTATTGGGTAGGGGAAGCTCGCCCAGTGGCCCCGCATTTGGTTTATTAATTTTGCTTAGGTAATTAATAAGTTATCTGTATATAATGCATATTTTTTCTTCTTGTTCTATGTTGATGATCTCCAAATAACTTCTAGTTCAATGTAAAATTACCTAATATTTGACAAGAATTTCTGCGCCAGATCACAACCATAAAGGCCAAAATAAAAAACTCTTTTGCCTTCTTTCAATCAAATATACTGAACCTTAACAGTAATTTCCAACATTACCTAGCTATAGAAAGGAGAATGAGAAGAGTTGCGCAACATTCTTTCAGCAATCTGTTGTGCTGTTGGATAACATGTTGCTGGCCACATAGAATGTTATTGCTGGCAACAAGGTACTGCTGGCAACATGCTATTGCAATGTTCTTTCCTTCATGAACCTTTCTTCCCTTACTCATTGCAGCCTGTTTATATCGGAAAGTATGTTTCTAATGTAAACGGCTGATCAGTCATGTTGATATGGGGCCATTTAGAGAGTGAATCTAAATCAATATTGAAACCACTACAAAACAAAATGGGCTAAAGGTAACTCGGAAATTGTGTTTATTTACCTCTTGATAAATAATGAAATTGTGCTGTTATAATATTGACAAGCATGAGAGCAGTGAACAACTATTCTGCCCTTGTAGCAAATACAGTAATCGTCATTTTGATGAATTTCTGTTTTTATAAAAAATAACATTAGAAGAGTCTAAATTTCAAATAATAAGGAAAAATATAGTATTTGTATGAGAATTGTTTGTAATTGTGACTCTCAATCGCTTTTTTTCTCAAAACATACATTTTGTTAGTACTTACTGCATTTGCTATTAGGAAGCCAGTATTACTGACTATAAAAAGCATGAAAGCCAAAATTGACTTATAATCACGCTTCTATATATTTTTTTGGACTCACCTCATTCTTCCTGCCATCCCTATCCCTATCTTCATCCCTATCCTGGTCCATTCTGTCGTCCACATCATATTTCTTCTCTTTTATTTCTTCCCCTTCAGCATTTGGGTTTTCTTGAACTTCCATTGGTTCTAGAATATAATTTTTAAATTTTATCATGACTTTAATACTTTTAGTTCTATTAGATGTGAAGAAATGATTACAAAATATGCTTACCAGCGTCGTCTTTGTTTGGAAGTTGATTCCTGAAAATAAGCAAAGTTTATATAAAATAATAATATTACTATGTACCTACAACCTATACACACTTCTAAAAAAAGCTGCCAACCATAAGGAAAATTTTTACATTATCATTATGGTTCCAAAAACTCACTTCACCATCATAACATAAACTAATTTAAAATACACATTTTATCACAAAAACATATCAAATACAGGAAAAAAGCAATTAAACTGATAGGTCAGCCATTACAGAGTGGTGGTATTGTGACAATTTTTATTATTTTGTAAGAATATACCTTGTATCTTATCGAATGCGTCGCATCGCTGTTATATTCAAATGTAGGTGCTTTTATTTAATCTATGTTATGTTCACGTTTATTTTTTAATGTCGTTTTCATGATACCCTTCAAAAAGTCACACAATATCATGGGGCTAGCAGTATGCAAATAGTTACTTTTAACAGTTTTTTTACTGTACAACTAGATCAAGTATTCTGAACTTTGAAAACCTTTTAATCTTATGAACAAGAAAAGTGAACTCACTCATAAGTTTTATACTGATTTGCAGACTAGCAATGATAGACAAATATATTGACAATCATGGCCAATCTACAAGCTCTCAGTTATTATTTTTTGGCTATGGGATGGAATTTATCCATGTATTCTGAATCAATCCACTGCCAGATTTAGACCTCTGTTTGTGCCAAAGGAGAATAAAAACATCAATGTTTCTTTGTCTGTGCCAGACTTACTGCCAGAACTCACTATGGACCCACTGTTAAACATTGAAACTTACTTTAATTCCTGAGCAGACTCAGTTTCAGGCGCTGCTGCCGGCGCAGGTACAGGTGCAGGGGGCGCACCCGGTTCAGACGCTGCAACCAGTTGAGGGGCAGCAACCGGTTCCGGCGCGGCAACCGGTTGTGGGTCCGCCACAAATTCCGGTGCAGAAACCGGTTGAGGGGCCGCCACGGGTTTAGGCGCGGCAACCGGTTCAGGAACAGCAACTGGGGTTGGTGGTGCAGCTTTTTCGGGAGAAGCAAAGAGATCCGATGCTTTAACAGGCTCCGGTTCTTTAACAGGTTCTGGAGAGGTAACCGGTGCTGGCGCCTTCTTAGCTGGTGGTGGTGAATCATTGTCTGAATCCTCCTGACTTGGAGAATACGCCCCTCCGCCTGGCTTTGGCTCCTCTGCTATTGGTTCAGGTGGTTCATCTCGTATTGGCTGCAAAGATAAGCTCATTGTTTTAAAATTATGCAAAAAGAGTAGGCTGCATTGTTGCTGACCATCCAACTAGTACTGTAATAAAATTATTACTGTCAATTTAAGAATGCCTTAGTAGTGGTCATGATTGCTCAGTGCACATGGTTACAATAGCACTATCTCCACGGGTGAGGCATTCTCCGTGATAAACACGCTGTGCTATTCAATTATGATAAACTCGCAGTGTGGACATTGATTCAATTTCTTTTGATTTTCATGGCATGGCGATATCTATCAAAATATAACAACAGCATAACATGTATGCCTGTAATTTCCGAAAGGCTAGTTATTGATATGTTAAAATAGAGGACAAGCATATTGCCACCCAAAGGGCATAAATCCAGTCTTGGGACTGCCACTGATGACTTTCTGTTGGAAAATCCGGGAATCACAACCAGGACACTCATGCTTAGCAAAAGGGCTTACACCAATTGACCAATGAGGCAGTACCTTTATTCAATAACATAGTTAATCAATTTAGCATACTTACTGGTATTTTAACCGGCGTAGCAGCAAGTCTTGACGATGAGGAGCGCCGCGTCGTCCGGGCGGCAGGAGTTGGACGTCTCGGAGTCGCCGGCTCGTCAACGTCCTCCGTTGAAGTGTCCAGAATGGACGCGTCGGGTAATGCTGAGGACAATGTATGATGACAGGTTAATAATGAGGACACAAATAGAGTCAAGGTGTGGATGGCCATGAACTGAAGTTGCAAAACATTTTGCCATGTTCATTTTTTATTGTATTTGTGTCGGAGAGGTTTGAAGACCAGACATTGGCCTTTTTGAGAATATCTTCATAATATGGTCCAAGTTATATAATCTGGCAATGACAGTTTCTTTAGAAGTTGGGAAAGAAAAATAGTGTATTTGAATACCATTGTCCACTATTGTGTAAGACATACTAACAATGACTGGACATGATTCAGTTAATTGCATCATAAAAATAATAACATGTTATAAATCTTACAACCCAAGGATTTATACCTACTTGTTTAGTTTTCAAGTTTTGCAATATTCATGGAACAAAGCTTACCTAAGATTGAAATTAACTTTATTCTACTTAGAACATCAAGTTGGTTTTTAGCTCTCTTACTTATTGCAGCCTGATTTAGATGTTGTTTATTTACTTACATGCATAAACTCACACCTTTGGCCCATGGACCCCATTCAAATTACCTAGAAATTATGGAATGCCTGCTACAATCCTTACATACTCCTTTGCAAATTCAGTTACTGTTACTTGAAATTCCCTGATCAAATTAAACCAGTCAAGTAAGTATCATATAGTCAATCATAATTTATAGAAACACTCATAGAACTGCTACCTGCTGGATAATTGAATTCTGCCGGGTTCATGATGGTGATAAACATTATAATTATGCTCGGTTAATTTACCAAAGCTTTTCCACTATTGTTAATTTAGTAGAGTACTATACTATTAAATTGAATCATCTAATTTGGTAGGTAAATAGGTGTTTGTATGATAGATTTAAAAATAACTCCTTAACCCATTCAGTGCCCAGAACCCAGTGTATGAATCGAACAATAATTTGTTCGTTCGCACAATCCGTATCTCTAAACCCGACTAGCGAGTCCATAGCTACCTATGGACTCGCTAGTCGGGTTCTGGTCATGAATACAAGTCACCTATAGTTCATTATAACGACGACTCGGATACGGGTTGTGGGCACGCGAACGAAATTCACGAAGTTTTCGCGAAGTACTGGGCAGTGAATGGGTTAAGGCAGAAGCGTCACCAGGGCTACGGGACTGTTTGAAAGAGATACTGCGGCCTTGGAACACAAAGGGCAACGAAGGAACATGGATGGGTTTTAGTCAGTACAACAAAAAAAACCAAGGTCAGCAAGCGAAGAATCAGGGTAGCCTGCTAAGTTCATTTAACCCTACTGAATGACTTTTTCATGAAATATTTAGGAAATAGGGTTACATGAACTTTTGAGGGTTGTATTGATGATTATCATGACTATAATTCTGTAACAACATATGTGTTACAGATGCGCCTCATTTTTCATCAGTATACAACCTGACACTGACCTGCAAATTGCAAAAAACATGGAATTTTGAATTTCGCGGGTTACCCTGACCCTTCCACCTTAAATAAGTAGTATGAAGTTCATTTTTTACTTTATGAGTAAATCCAACTATGTCCAAAAATTGATAACAATAATAATGTTATGTTAGTTTTATCACCAGCAAGCTACATAAATGTTGAGAAAGGTAAATAGTTGGCCTTGCTGATAAAATTGCAAATTTACAGAGACATAACATTTGTATTTGCCTTTGATATAATTTAATTTTCATGCAGTTACGAAATGTATTCAATTACATTATTTTTACAAAACAAAAATTCAACAAAAAAAGCTATATAAAAAGTGTGAAGGAAGCATGTAAAGTAAATAATTTTACATTATTTACTTTACATGCTTCCTTCACACTTTATTATTTTAAAATATGTATGTATGTATGTAGAACTTGACAGTTGTCAGAAGCCTGTAACTTGGTTGTGAATGTCAAGTAAGCTATCTCCATGTAAAGTACTGATATTTAGGTGTACTTGATTATACTAGAAGCCTCATGGTTGGCTTTGAGTATAGTGGTATTCAAAGGCTAGATCATCACCAACAAATCCATTGTATGAAATACATACAAAAACTTGGTATTGCCCATCCATTAAATCATCTTTATTTCGTTCAAGAAATACAGTTTCAATTTTAAACTTTGTATTTCTTGAACAAAATAAAGTGTCTTCTTTCTATCTGATGGGATCGGGCTGTTTCAGTCAGTGGGTCGTCTTAGGAGCGGTTTCTTTTCAAAAACTTGATAAACAGACATGATGATTTAAAGTAATGTTAATTTTGTTCTAGAGTAGTAACAGTGTTGAGTTCTAATTATTATTACTCAGGTGAACATTGACTAAAACCTTGAAGTTTGGATAGCACCTTAACAAAATCGACGTTTTTCTTGAGATCTTACTGATAACACTACTGTTGTAATGTTTTCTGTTGTTATGGGACTGGAACGTAATACATTATCAGCCAAATTTTAACATCCTATGACCTTACTTTTAATACTGAAAAACGAATGAGCAAACAACAAAAAAATTGAAGGTGTAAGCCAAAATTACCCCACAAATAGGTTGCCATTATTATTGCCACTAGTTTTTTTTAATAGTTGATGACATGACGTCATGTGAAAATTGTGAAACCAAGCGTTGTAAACTCGTCAAACATTTTTACTCGCCAAAAATGTACACGTGCCTGTACGTTTAATATTGATTTTATCATAGTTAAAATCATGTAAATGTATATTAAAATGTTCCACTAAGTGTGATAATAATAAAACGAGCGTATTTTACCTATTCCTGACTTTGCTTCTAGTGCTTTCTTCAATCTTTCAACTAAAGCCGGCTTGTTCCCTTTGGTATCCAAACCGAGGGCGCCAAGCTCAGATCTTAGATCCACAACTTTCATCTTTGAGGGATCCATCGTTTAGTTTTAATATTTAGCGTTGTTCACAATCCACTATATTCCAATTCACACACAGTAATTACGCAAATTAGGTGTAATCAAACATTACTCGCGAAAATTTACAATGAGAAAAGCGCGAAGACAAACCAAGATGGCCGCGCAACAACACGTAACGGATCCGGAAACGGAAACTTAATGATTGAACAAAACTCTTTTGTCTATGAAAGACGGAATATTAGACTAAAATCAAATGCTACGTCATCAAATCATAATTTAGATAGCCTTGCGAATCGCTAAACAAAATTTTTTAATGCTCAGCTCAGCTAAATTCTTCAGTCCGTTCAACCTGACACTGACCTTTCACCTTTACCGCCCTCTCAAAGTTGTTCTCACCAAACTGCAAAGCCTGAGGTAAGCTTTATAAGTTAGTGAGCTATATTCTCGAACAAACTCAAGAGGATCGCTATTGACAACAATAGGTCTAAGGGTGACGTGTTCATTTAATTTATCCTGGGTTTTTTCCAAGTTCACCCGGAGAGCAATGCTTACTGAAACACCAATTAGGCCAACCAACATCTGCAAATCATGCAGCGACTCGGATATCAGCCAGTGTGATGATGCTATCTGCAAATCCCAAAAAAATAAAGTCCTGCGCCGCGTCTGTCTGTCTGTTCACGATAAACTCAAAAACTACTGCACCGATTTTTATGCGGTTTTCACCAATGGATGGAGTGGTTCTCGAGGAAGGTTTTAGTATATAATTTGTCAAGTTTATGTTACGGGAACGGGATCAAAATTTCATGATTACTTTTGGTCGCGATAACCGACATCCATGCGGGCGAAGCCGTGGGCATCAGCTAGTGTATCATATTTATTTTCCCTATCAAAAATCCATGCGAAGGTTACTTTTTTTTTATAATAATTTCACGCAGAAGAAGGCCGCGGGCAACAATATCAAAACATTGAAAATTTCAATGTAATGATGATTTAATCATCAATTGATACAACCCCCTACGTTCATTTAACCCCATTGAGTGAATTTTTCATGATCAGATAATAGGTAGTTCACTTAGTTTTCACCTTGGTCCGTGAATCAATAAATTAGGCACTTGCGTCATTTCTTTAAATGAAACTCGGGGTCCCTGGTTGTATGATCTACTATTAATATTCAATAGATTCAATACACTGAGAACAGTAACTTTGATAATATCTTAGTAGACATATAATATTACAATACATGTAGCAGTTAGCGATACAAAAACTAGTTTGGAGTGCCGGTATTTTTATGACTCTCCATTGGTCTAGACTCTAGCCATAGAGTCTAGCTGCTAGTGTTGACAATGAGCGGGAACCATAGACAAAAAATACTATGATTCGCCACAAACTTGGCGTAGAGCTGGCTTGGCGATGTTTTTTTTTAACCTCATAAAGCGCGGGAATTATAAATGGCGGTTGGGTTTGTTGCCTAGATACAACTCAAATTGATAATTATTATGTAAATAAGTAATCTACCTCATATTCTAAAATATTTCTGTAAATCTCATTAAATTTAAGTGAAAAATGGCTGCTGCAACAGTAAAAGCTTTTGATAAAGGTAATGTCGTTGAATTTGTTTTTAATGTATGGAAGTTTAGGAAAGTTTCACCTACTTCAATAGCTTGTCTTGAACTTTGCAGTTTTTGCTAATAATGACTTGGAAAAGAAGATTATGGAAGCCTTTGAAGTATTCGATCATTCTGCAAAACAAGTCGTCGATGTCAGAGAGGTTGGGACTATCCTACGATCTTTAGGTATGTACTTTGCACCTTATTTAAAACAATCAGAGATCAATGAAGGTATTGATCTGAACAACTTTAAAAGACCTCATTTTCATCGAACTCAACCATTATCCACTCCACTCCATTCTACCACCCACAACTCCACTCTAAACTCCAAAACCAACTCTACCACTCCACTCCACCCCACCTCAACTCCATTTACTAACTCCTACTCCACTCAACTCCATTTACAAACTCCCACTCCACCCAATTCTGACTCCATTTTCTAGTTACTGGGCTGAAAAACTAAAGCTACCATTTTCTTGCTTTGTTCGAACCAAATCATTAATTCGCATAATATGGATGACATCCAATTTATGATCCAACAATAAGGATGGTCATAATTACTATTTCTGGTGTATTTCTTTTAGTTCAACGCAATGAAACAAAATTAATTCTAAAAACTATGTTTATTCAATAATTAATTACAGGATGTTGTCCTACCGAAGCGGAAGTACAGGAGGTGATTTTAGCTACGGAAAATAAAGAAGCGACGGGAACTGTGCCGCTTGTATACTTTCTACCTTACATGTGCAAAGCTATGGTGGAACACAGGTTTAATTTTACTCTTTTTTGCTTTACTTGGTACTCGTTTCCATCTAGCTAGGAGGCTAGCTTATATTAATTGATAATCGTGATAAGGCCTGACTGGGCAACTGGGCAACAACTATGAAAAATCGGACCGATCCTGCAACAGTATGCGAATTTCTAAATAACCTGCCTGCACCCTCAGCATTGCTATTTCCATCTACTAGCTCGCACGGGGCCCGCGTCGTGGATTACGGCCCGTTAACACTCACAGATATTAGGAGACCCGTGTTCCAGCGGTGGGAACGTTATAGATTGATTATTATGCATTCTTCATAGAAATTCACAGCTGCCCCTAGGACGACCCAGACCCGCTAACCCTGAAGAGAGGCCTGCTTTTCCAAATTGCTTTCTATATAAAACTAGCTTTTGCCCGTAGTTTCGCTCGCGTTATGATCGGAAATTATACCAGGAGCGTTTAGCCTATGATAGTCGGAGATAATAGCTTTCTATTAGAGGAAGAATTTTCGGAATCGAAGCAGTAGTTCCAATGATTACCACCTACATTAAAGCTTTACCTCTATAGTCTTAGTAAAATAATTAATTAAACATCATGCCTGTAATCTCCGAAAGGTTGGGCCGAGGATAAGTGTATCTAATAGTGCACCTACATCCCGCCAAGGGGGCGAGCCTATTGCCATCAAAACCGTCATAAATCCAAACACTGTGGCCGCTACAGAGAAATTCCTGATGGTCAAAACCCAATAGCACTTGCTTGACCTGGGAATCTAATTCCTTACTCCTTCTGATTGTCAGCAGTATCGTTTGCGACCACTAGACCGATGAGGCTTTTAAAAGCGACTAATTTTGCGTAGATTCTACCCGGCAAGTGCAGAGATTTTGCTGGCCGCGTTCCGTTTCTTCGACGAGGAAGGGCGCGGCTACATCACTAAGGAACGATTCACTCAGCTCATGCTCGAAGAAGGGGAACCTTTTACACAGGTCAGCAATACCTTCTTCTGTAAAAGCCATAACAAATTTTTCGTAGCTCAAAATATTTGAGTTTTACCGGCAACAGCGCACAGCGGATACGAGAAGACACGTGAGCGGCGTGAGGCGGTCGCTAAACTGGGCGTGAGTGGTGAGGGTACACACATCTCTGGCCAATATGCATCTCCACACAGCTTCGTTGACTACACCCTACCTCTTAAGCATCTGCTCTCTTCTCTGGTTTAGTGGAGTCCGGGCCAAGTCGGGTATTTGCCTTGCAGTGAGACGCTTTGGGCTAAACCACCGCCTACTGCTTACGAAGACTAGGTACTCCGATCTCCGTTACTTTTTCGTGCTAACTAGCACACAACCTAGTAGTAAACAATTGTACTTTTCTAGTAGCAAGTGTATTCCAGACTTTACTCACATTCCAAGTAGATAGATGTAATAAATCGCGCTGTTAATAAGACCTGAAGTCAGAGGATCAAAATACGAAAGGGCAATCCAGCGAGTAAAAAAATGAAAAGATTCGTCGGAATATCATACTAGCTTTGTATCATATGATTTTACTAGCTGATGCCCGCGTGGATGTCGGTTATCGCGACCAAAAGTAATCATGAAATTTCGATCCCGTTCCCGCAACAAAAAATTGACAAATTATATACTAAAGCCTTCCTCGAGAACCACTCTATCTATTGGTGAAAAATAGCATAAAAATCAGTGCACTAGTTTTTGAGTTTATCGCGAACAGACAGACTGACGTGGCGGAGGACTTTGTTTTATAATATGTAGTGATATATTGCTATAACCGCTGCTAATTCCAACAACAGGAGGAGTTTGATGAGATGATGCAAACTGCGCTGGATCCCGTCACCGATACCATCACCTATGAATTCTACATAAACCAGCTAATGGTGAGTAACTTTTATTTCACGCGGAAAATACCCTCCTTTTTATTCTACAGACTGGCAGATTATTTTTAACAAACTTCAAAATAAGACTAGTTTGTGCATTAGGTTTTTTATTATTCTAAGAAGGTAATAAAGGTAGGTTAATTTCCTATTGTCACAAGTCCTACACCAACATTCCTAAGTATCCTTTTGACCTGAAAAAGACACTATCTTCAAATCCTTTCCAATGTTACTCCCAGAATTCATTATTTTATCAGGGTGACATTGTCTGTGTGGTTATATATTAGTATATCTTTAGCAAAAGTATAAGGTACTAGCTGACCCGCGCAACTTCGTCTGCGTCACATAAGAGTGAGACATTTTTCATTGATGCTCCGCTCCTATAGGTCGCAGCGTGATATAGCCTTCCTCGATAAAAGTGCTATCCAACACAAAGATTTTTTCACTTCGAACCAGTAGTTCCCGAGATTAGCGCGTTCAACCAAACAAACTTCAGCTTTATAATATAAAAAAAAAGGTATTACTAAGATTAAATTACGGTAGGCTGGATACACAATAAAAAACTGAGTTAATTGGTTTTGGTTGTAGGTAATGATTTCATGCGTAATATGCTTGTGACTAGATAATTAAAAGAAAACAAGCACCATTTAAGGTTTAATTCATATTTAATCATCAGAATTGGTAACATGTTAAAATGACAATAAACCCATGTTTATACTTTTCTGACTAAAATTAGTAGTAGAATTAAATTACAATTATAATAAACATTGCTCTGCATTCTATATCTTAAAAACCCGGAAAAATATCAGAGCTTGTATTTCAATGGTTCTATGTAGTATAAAACCACTATTTCCAAAATAGCTACATTTTGAAATAAACTAATAAATATTTTAATTAGAAAGTCCAGAGAAAATTGCACAAAGCATGTTAAAAATATTTTTATAGCATCCTTACTATTCGCTAATCTTACTTTTTAAGGATCATACCTGGCAGTAAGATCTTACTATATAAGAGTAATTATATCTAGTTCTGTTTAGAATACAGTCCAACCTAATTCTGAGAAGTAAGTCTGCTCGCGCGTCGAGTACGAATAGTACTTGGAGTGACGTTAGCAAGCCTTGCTGATATACGCGAAGGCGTAGATCTGCCAGTGGCGCTACTCTTCAGCTCTCCCACTTTATCATCAGACTGTTCAATAGTCTTAGTGGACTCAGTTGTTTCTGATTCCTTGTCAGTATCTATTTGAATCTCTCCTTCTTGTGAATTTTCAGCTTTGTTAGAGTCGTCACTAATTTCGTTTGATTCCGGCTTTTCTGCTTCCTCGGGTACTTCCGAGCTTTCAGTATTTATCTCATCGGTGGCTTCCGTATCTTGAGTCTCGGTCTTATTAGCTGCTTCTAAAGGTTGTGTCTCTACCTCATTAGAGGCATCTATTTCCTGTGAAGCGGCGTTCTCATCGAGGATTTCATCTTTATTTTCTTCATTTCCTCTGTTCTCCGCATTTTCATTCCAGTCTTCGCCATTTTTAAAGTCAACCTCACTTTCCTCCATTTTGACCTGGTCAGAATTATTTTCAGCTTGTTCCTTTTCATCTTGAGATTTTTCTTCACCACCATTTATTTCGGTTTCCTCGGCATTTTCTTTCTTCGTATCTTCTTCCTCTGACCTCCTTATGGCCGATAGTAGGTCCGTTATCTGGCCTTCTAAGTCGGCGGGAACGATTTGTCCTTCATTCTGGTTCTCTTGTTTAATTGCTTCCTGGTTTACATCGTCACTTTCACCGGTTTCTCCATTTGAGTCCCGTGGACCTCCCTTTGAGCAGATTCTTACGCTGAGTGTAGATCGTCCTATAAACAAACAAAATAGACATAACTTTTACTGCTAGGAGTATATTCAAACTGCACCATAATGGTGGAGCATAAACTAGATTTGTTGTACATATAGAGATTCTATACATATTTATAGTTATTCAGTTATGCAATTGAATGATCCAACCTTATAACTAAAAACTAACAAAATACATAATATCATGGGAAAAGATCGTGAGTTTATTTATATAAATAATATCACGCCTGAATTATCCCTGACCTGTTAGGCAGAGGTGTACTAAATAGTACACCTAAATTTTGCCAGTTATGTTAAAGTCTCATGTAATCAGGCACAAACCCAGACTCCATCGCAACTGAGAAATTCTTGATGGAAAAACCCACCACCAGAATAGAGGCAGTCTAACTTTATAATTTAACAAAATAGTATTACCAATAACAGTGCCGTCAGCTCCCACCATGACATCAAAATCAGATTTCTCAGTGAACCCGATAAACAGCAAGTTGTGGATAGTCCTGTGTTTCTTTATAGACTTGGGGTTGAACTGGCTCAGGAATCCTTGCATCACCTTCCTCTTTGGCAGTGTAGGCTTACCCATAATCTGAAATTCAAGTTCATACGCTTAACAAAATTATTGCGACTTTTGTATTTATGAAATTAAATAGTCTTGGTGCTTATTGGAGCAACAGATAATATCTATATCTTAGAGGTGTCACAGATGCATTACAACCCAATACACGTAGCTATTGTCTTATATCAATTACATGAATACCTGAATAATAATCTGGCATATTATTAATATGTCATCATCTGCCTAGCCTTTTCCCAACTATGTTGGGGTCGGCTTCCAGTCTAACCGGATGCAACTGAATACCAGTATTTTACATGGAGCGACTGCCTATCTGACCTCCACAACCCAGTTACTACTGGGAAATACGATACCCCTTGGTAAGACTGGTTGTCAGACTTTTTTGGGCCACTGACTACTTTAACGACTGTCAAAGATCTTCAAATGACAGCCGGGACCAACGGCTTAACGTGCTTTCCGAGGCACGGAGGAAACTCGGTATGTAATGGGTGGTCACCCAGCCACAGACCAACCTAGGCAAGCACGGCTTAACCTAAAGATCGACCCGAGCGGCTGTTATTGTTTTAGCCACGAGCTCCTATATGTAATGGTATAATATTAGTGTCTAGTATGCTATATTAAATGCAACGCTTCTTGGAGGCCGAAATAAATGTAAGGTACTTCCCCAGATGAGCTCTCTCACAAAGAGCTACTAGTATTAGAGAACATTGCCAGTTGCTTACCTTGACGTAATATGGCAAATTGTAGCGATTTTCTTTGGAAGTCTGCACAGCAGGGGCCGTGGTTTGACCATCACCCTGGCCTTCTTCTCCAGTAGTAGCGAAAATCTGAGCTGCTTTCTCATTAGCCTTCATTGTAATCGCTGCTTTCGTTGTTTGGTACATTCCATCGAGGTTTAGAAGCTTGACAACATACTGAAAAAGGAATAGCCATTATTATCCCTCTAACAACATCGTTCTCTTTGCCCGTATTTCAATTCATTTCGGGTCAGCGCAACATGATGGCGATTACATAACATAACAACACGCCTGTAAACCCCGAAGGGTTAGGCAGAAGTGTACCTAATAGTGCACCTACATTACGCCAGTTATGTTTTTAAGTCCCATGTAATTGGGGGCGAGCCTGTTGTCTGGATTTGTACCCGGTTGATGAACCGGGCACAAATCCAGACTCCGTAGCTGCTATTGAGAAATTCCTGATGAAAAAAACCAGTAGCACTTTGCCCGACCCGGGAATCGAACCCCGGACCTCATGCTTAGCAGTCGCGCTTGATAGAGAAGTATGGAAGAAGTTCTTCTATACTTCTCTTATCTCATCATGAGTCACACCGTTTCTAGCCATATCATCTTTCCCACAGTCCATCCAACGTTTCTTTGGCCAGACGGCCTAGTCTTCAAGTTATCCACATTCATTCATAGCCAATACCTTCTTCACGATATTTTCCTCATTCCTCCGCATCACAGGCCCATACCACGACAACCAATTACCATGTGCTATAAACCTATTAACATAGTGCTGGAAAATCAACGGTTTTGAGTGTGATTCCGTAACTGGCATATGATAGTTTATATAATTCTTATTAACTTACCGGTACATATTTTTTCATGAGCCTAGGTAAGATTCGCTTTACGTCATACACTTTTAGGGTAGTGTTCAAAAACGCTTTGTACTCATTCTGGTCATCTTTGCCATTTTCATCAGTTTTCTTTTGAAGGTCAATTTGTTGTTCAGTTGCTACTGGATCAGTTGCTGGAGCATTGCCATATATGTCTTCAAGCTAAAAAAAATGTTTTTGGAAACTATCATGAAGATAATAATTAATAAACCTATGGCAATATAGCTCATTTAAAGTGCAAAGGAAATCCGAAATTTATACATTTATCATGCTACTCACTTTTGAAAACATTTCGTTCAGTGTTGTGTCAAGAAGTTTACTCAAGTTGGCTCTGAAGAATTCACCTGGATCTCCTGCAAGCAAAGTTCAAGTCATTTTAAAAATGTAATGACATTTATCTTCTATAACTAAAATATTGTGAAAAAAACATAACTCTTAGCAGTCAGGTAAAATTCCAAAGATTCCATTACACATAATCTACATACATGCAGAGGAGTAATTCGACGCCCAAGTCTCCTATAGTCGTTGTTGTATATAAGGCACTTTACTACTTACTTTTAGTCTTATTTTAGTTCTATTTGTATATAATGTACATAGTTATGAATAAAATTATATATACATAAATTATATTGATGAAATATAAAAAAGCTGCCATGAAAAGTAATATTAGTATCTAATGTCGTTATTAGAGAGGATTTTTGCAATCAACAGCTCAAATACTACTATTTAAGAAATATTAAAAGTCTTTCACCCGGTTTCTGTAACGAACATTATCGACGCGTCAAAATTAATGCGATTGGATATCGATAATTGTTTCAACCAATCAAAGACTTGAAGAGTTTAATTTTAATACTTAGCTTCTTTCCAGAAATCGGGAGTTTATAAACAGTATGTTTGGTTTTTAGGGCCCTCGCCCACCGCGACATTTTGCAGCGATAGAAATTCAAAACGTCCATGGTACAGTCGCGACGCTAGACGCTATCGCTGGTTGCGTGCCCTCGCCCACGTACTATATGTCGCCGTGGGCGAAGGGCCTTAGCTACATCAAAATAATCTTGATGTAAACAAACTTGAAAAATACATTTATGTTTACGAGTTATACATATAGAAAGTCGGGTCTATAAAAGTTACATATAATGAATCAATAACTACCTGACTCAATAAATTTAGTTTTCATTGTTTGATCTGGTGCTGGGAGGCCGCTGGCTTCTAGAGCAATGTTCAGTACATCGGCATCGGTCTCTTCAGGGAACTCCTCGCGATAAATAGCGAGGATTTCAATCAGGCTGCCGACTACCTTGCCTAACATGACGGTGCGGATACGCTCCCGCACAGCCTGTTTCATAACACGCTGTAGCTGAATTGAGCGTAACGTGTTAGCGTGTTGAGGTTGGCCTTCAATCAATCCCCTTATGTTTTTCATGATCGCACCCAAAGCCAGTTCCAAGCGGCCGCTGACCTGTTGCGAGGGTACGCGATCGGGCAGCAGCATGCGCGACATGTCCCCTTCAGACGACGCCGCCGTCGCAGCAGCCACCAAACTTTTACGTTCAGCGACTGTGTGAGACGCCATTTTATTGGGAGCAGGTGGCGCTTTCGGCTTAGCTACTTTAGACGGTGCGAAGTCTTTACGAGGCGCCTTTGGTGTAGCTTTCTGGTTTGCGATCTTTTGGCCTATAGATGGCTTCACCTTTATTTCCATTAGAGGCGCAGGCTGTTTAGGGGCAGACTTAGGACCATGACCTTGGGTAGGTCTTTGATTACGAAAATTCCCAGACCCAGGATTACCCGAGCCTTGTTGGTTAAATTGGGACTTCTTTTTTGAGGAGGTTCTCTTAGGGGCACTGTCGTATTGCCATTGGTTTTCGGCTTGGCGTTTTCTGCCAAACTGACTGCGGTGTCCAGTTTCATACAAGTGGGTAAAATCGCGATTGGAATCTGGTTCATCATATCGCATTTGATCGAACGAATGTCTCTGAAATTCAATTACAAAAAGATGATGATTTACATAAATGCTGTCATTTGTGGACCATTCAATCTGATTACCTGATGCTGAGTTTGAGGGACTAATCGACTTATTAGTTAATTAATCAATTAATCAGATGAATGTTTTATGACACTTCAGCATATTTGCAAGTGAACTGGTCTAATGAAAAACATTAGATTACTGTTCACTTCAAGTAACTATGGTACACGGAGAACATGTGCTAAATTCCAATTTCTAAAAACAGTCACAAAGCAAAGTGTTGGCTGCAGCTAGTTTGACCTTCTTAAATTCCATATACATGACACCCATACTGACATGTTGAGATAGCTGACTAATCGAAATGTGGTGGTCCATTCACCATCATAACATTCTTTGAACTTTCTCAACAGGCCTACAAATATTGTGTCATGGGTGAATTTAAAAAACATCCTAGCTGTTGATGTTTTTTTCCACAGTAAATATTTTCAGATTTGGAATCTACCACACAAGCAAAAAAAGAGTTGTAATTATGTTTCATTTTTTTTACAGAAATCAGATAGATGTGGTAGTTTTGATTTACTTTTATAGATCAGAACATACACAAAATATTTGTTCATCAGGAAAGGAATAATAAACATCCGATCAAGACCAATAGAGAATTTACATCATCTTAAGCAACTACACTTAGACAGGGATAAAAACTTTGCTGAATTAAATGTGCAAGTTTAATACTAGGCTTAGTATCAAACTAGTATATTTTTCAACAAACTTATAATAGATGCTAGAGAAAAAACGTAGGGAGTAAAGTTATGAAGATAATCTTATAGGCATCCAAGCTGTACTATGCCATGCAGTTCAATCTGAGTCCTGTAGCCGCTGATGTATGGACGCTCATTGTATTACTATGTTAGAATCATTGTAGTTCTATTTTTCTGCCCCTTTTGTCTTTTACAAATGAAAGCATTCTGTATGATAAAATGAGAAAAAAATCATGTGCCTGCAAAAAAGTGTTATGTTTATTTGTGTTGTATCATACCGATGACTTGAATTGCTGCTCCATGACAAGCAACTGTTGCTGCTGTTCAATCATCTCACGCTTGCGCTTTAGAAGTTCCAACTCCAAGTCAATATCCTGAAGAAATAATATTGAACAGCTTAAAAAAAGAACACAGACAACTGAATTTAATTAGAGTTTTATATGTTGTGGAATTATAGACATGTATATGACAGTTGTTGTACCTTATGGTGTCGGACGTAAAGTGCAACATCCCATATCATCCCGTGGGTCGTAAGAGGTGACTAAGAGACTTACTAGAGAATGGGCAGCAGCGTTCTCTGTGCCTTTGTAACAACCGTATATGACAGTTTTGTTATAGACAAAACTGTCATATACGGTTGTTAATCAATAACTGAGTTTGTGACTAATGCAGATCTATAGAGATGCACCTTAGTGCAGAAAATATCTATCATCTGATTGTAGGTCTATACCTACAATCAGATGCTTAGCATCTAAACATCTCTTGTATATGACTGTAAATATGGTTTCTCTACCAATGTCTGTCAAAGCATTTGAAAGATAGAAAACTATGCAATAATTTGTCAGTCAAATCATGTGAAATTTTATTTCAAGAGTATTGATGAATGCAAATTTTGAAACCACGGATTTAAACTTTGGTCAGAAGGTCATCTAAGGGCCAGCCTTCCATTTTGGAGCACTAAATAGGAAGTACACAAGATACAATCGATGAAATTGTGTCATGTTCATGCATAGAGTAACTATTACAACAAATTGCCCTAGCTGACAATGGATGACGCTGGATTATCGCTTCGAATCATTGTTACAGATATTCTTCAATAATGCTTCTTAAATTTGACTTTGCACTTTATAATCAATTGTATCAGTATTATACTCGGTATCAAAGCATTTTTATCAATGTAATTGAAAAATACCATGTGGTGAAAGTGGATTGCGTACCTGTAAATGCCCGGTCATCAGCGGCCCAGCGCCAGCTCCTCCATTACTGTTGTTACCCCGACGGCCCATGTTACGTCGCATTTTATTATTTTAGTTTCTATTTTAACGTAGCACAAAGGAAATTCCGTTTAAAAATCAATAATCAATTAAGTTGACAAGCGGTAATCGCCCCATCCACCATTGAAAATTAAGAGCATGAAATGATAGTTGAAAACAAAAAGAAAGGTTGAAAATGTATTAGTGTTGCCCAAATAATGTTTTATTTATTTGAGTTGATGGAGCATAGAGGAATAATTATGTAGAGAAAAAAGCTTTAGAGATGGCATAGAGCGAAACGCCAATTCATTCGTCATCTATGAGTAAATGAATGAACGTACAAAATTATTATTTTATTAAGTTTTCTACTTGACTAATTTCACTAATAAATAAATACACTACATGATAAGTGACCAACTTAACTGCGTAGGTCAGTAATACCGATAATTTGTACGAGAACGATTGTATTTAATTTTATAAAACATTATATTATAACTTAACGCATAACATCGCACCTATAATCCCCAAAGGGTTAGGCAGAAGTGTATCTTTTAGTACACCCACATTTCACCATTTATGTTTAAGTCCCATGTATGTATACTTCTAAGTTCATGTCCGTTCAATAACTATGTCATTAAAAAGTCATTCAGTGGGGTTAAATGAACTTAGAGGGTTGTATTGATGAGTTTAATGATTATAATTCTGTAACTAAATACGTGTTACTTGCGTGACTCATTTTTCTTCAACATACAACCTGACACTGACCTGCAAATTGCAATCAAAATAAAATATAATTTTCGCGGGCTACCCTGAGGCTTCCACCTTAACATTATATTATATTAAGTATAAAATATTTTACTTTCAATGTCATACACATTGAAAGTAAAGTATTTTAATATTATACTTAAATAAAACCATGTTAGTGCATTATTTAGTACTATTTTACTATTAGTAAACATAGTTTTGCAGATTTGAAGTAGCAGATCGTTTTTTACAACAGGAAACTGCATAATTAACCAATTTTAGAGAGCACTTGTTTGCGCCATAAAATGATACACAATATGGCCTATGTTCTTTGTCAGAGGGGTAAGTCCAGCCATACCAATTCTAGAGCTTATTCCTCTAGGGCTCTAAGATGGAATAATAAACTACTAAACAATCATAAATCCTGTTTAGTAGTTTGTTTGTTTGATTTATTTTACGTTTGTTTTGAAACTCAACTCACAAGTTACGTACATAAGAACAGTGCAAGTTATTATAAACTTGTAAAAAGGTAGGTATAGACAGCCCGTGGCATAGGCTTAAGGTAAATCCCCCGATTCCTTCCAATACCCATGCATCCTGTACCTTTCCCTCCTACAGGTGTCGCAGAGTGATATATACAAAGT
Organism: Lycophotia porphyrea; assembly: GCA_950005105.1. Taxonomy (NCBI): domain Eukaryota; kingdom Metazoa; phylum Arthropoda; class Insecta; order Lepidoptera; family Noctuidae; genus Lycophotia; species Lycophotia porphyrea. The sequence continues at coordinate 8,199,951 of OX465409.1, forward strand.
GGCAGACCAATATGAAATAGAAAGGAAGAAAGTATTGGATGCTCAACCGAAGAGAAGACGAGCTTCCTCATTGTTACGTGCGACCGCCGCCGCCGCCACAAGCGCTGCTGCGATGACATAGACTGTAAAGATCAAGCAGCACCGCAAAATTTCTTTTATTACCATCTAAAATCAAGCCAGCCGACGCTGCCTTTGTGTTAATGTGATGTTTTTTGTGTCATAGATTATGCTTAGTTATTTCTCATTAGCGCTGAAAATTTTGAAGTTCGCTAGTATCAATAGTAAATACATTCTGCATTGCTGTAGGTGCATGGATATTTTGATGCGAGGAATATGGCGCCGCGATCTTGTTTTTTCAGTACAATTTCACAATTAATGTTTACAAACAGCGCCCTGGCAGTCATTCATTCGCAAAAAGATCCATGTAGCACTGTATGCCTATTGATTGAAGCTGCAGAAAATTTTATGATAACTTTCGGTGATTACTCGAGACCCGAAAATGCTGCCTGCGCATTCAAGGTCAACTTACGTACCGAGCTTGTAACACACACACATTTTCGGGTTTCAATCGGTCTCAATCCATAATCGTACAGACGCCAGCACATCAAGCTACTACAATCTGTCAAATTTCTTTGATGGATTTTTAACTTTATCGCCAAAACATTAGGTTCACGGTTGAGTGGGAAAATGTGATAGTTTCGGGTAGCTTGACCTGCTAGCGTCTGTACCTGCGCGGACGACCGCAATTTTGGTTCATTACGTGCCGCGATCTATAATAATAATGATTTGACTATATAAACGACTAGCACTTCGCCCGCGATTTCGTCCGCGTGGATAGCGAAAATAAAAGTGACCGAAGCCCGAATAGTAATTCATTTTCTTTTTCAGGTGGAAGATGAAGTCGTGGATAATCAAGAACCGCCGAAGTAAATTTCAGTTTATCTTCTGGCAATAAAGAATACTCACTCAATACTCAAAAAGCGCAAAAATAAAATCATCAATAATTTAACATAATCAACTTGTTTTATTTAATTTTAAAATAATAATTAACACAAAGTTGTGACGATAAGATAACAAAAAGAAACATTATTATTGTTTCGTGATGTAAAAAATATTTTTACCATTCTATCTGGTACTAGGACACTCGTATTGTTGATGTAATAATATGCTTAATAAAATATTACTTAAAAAAATATTATTCCTCATCAGATCCACTACATTCATCTAACACAATACCTTCAGACATTAAAGCAAGGATGTCATGATCATCCAATTCATCGTAATCATCAACCTTATTGGTTTTAGTAGAATTTGCATCAGCTGTAGCTTTAACTAGAGTTTTCACAGGTGTTGCAGCGGGTTTCTTTACTTCTATAGCTGGCTTAGAAACGGTCTTATTCGCAACTGCAGGTTTATTTGCCACTACAGATTTATTAACTACTGAAGGTTTATTAACTACAGCCTTATTAGCAACGGCTTTATTGTCAACGGCAGGCTTTGTAACAGTCTTATTTTGAAATGCTGGCTTACTAACGGGCGTATCAGGAGTGGGTTTGCTTACCGCAGGCTTTTCAGCGGCAGGTTTGACCGGAATCTTATTGTCAGTGGTTTTATTTTCTACTGCAGGTTTATTTGCAGCAGTCTTGTTTTCAACAGGAGGCTTACTTGGTGTAATCTTATTTTCAACTGGCCTAACAGCTACCTTGTTTGCAACTGCAGGTTTATTACTTACAGCGACAGTTTTTTCAGCTGCAGGCTTATTACCAACTATCTTATTTTCCACCGGCTTAACCGCAGCCTTGTTTGCAATTACAGGTTTACTAACAGCGGCAGTTTTATTTTCAGCTGCAAGCTTGTTAACAACAGTCTTATTTTCAACCGGCTTAACCACAGCTTTGTTTGCAATTACAGGTTTGCTAATAGCGGCAGTTTTATTTTCAGCTGCAGGCTTGTTAACAACAGTCTTATTTTCAACCGCCTTAACCACAGCTTTGTTTGCAATTACAGGTTTACTAATAACGGCAGTTTTATTTTCAGCTGCAGGCTTATAAAAAACTGTCTTATTTTCAACAGGCTTAACCGCAGCCTTGTTTGCAACAGCAGGTTTACTAACAGCGGCAGTTTTATTTTCAGTTGCAGGCTTATTAACAACAGTCTTATTTTCGGCTGGTTTGCTCACAACTTTGTTTGTATTCTCAATTTTAGTATCCTCTACCTTAGGTTTTGTAGGAACGTTTTCCGTTTTAGCAATAACTTTTTCGGGTAATATTATTATATTTTCAGTTTTCTCTTCCGATTTCTCTTCCTTATTATTTGATTCTGCTGCTTCATCGCTAGCGTCGTCTTCTAGGTCATTGAAACTCGTGACAAGATTCGGTGGGCATTTGGTAAACTTGTAGATTGGGGATACAGTCACTTTTATCTCACCTGAAAGTAAAACCACAAATCAGTACTTCGTCTTGTTACTACCAAGTTTCGGTTTATGGAAGTATTAGTTGACGTCGTAAATATACGCTGGTTGTGAATTAGACGTTTCCATTGAAACTAGTGCCACGTTAACGCAGCGTAAAGATTCGACGAACGCCTATGGTAGATGCATCAGCTAGGCCCAGCTTCGACGAAAGACGCGAAATGGATTTTAACCAATGCAGTTGGCCAATTTCCGGACGATTCCTCTCCCGTTCGTCTCCACTTTGGTGGAAACCGGACCTTAGCTTATAAGTTCAACCATAGCTGCAAGATTACAGATTTCTACGTACCACATCTGATATCTTTGGCGCTGCAGATCCTGTCAAAATCGTTGATAGTCTTGACTTGCGCCGCAAACATGTTGACAGTTTTTTCAATGCGCTTGAAAGCGGTGAAGTTAAATTTCTTCAGAAATTCACCCAGATGCACCTTCTCCGGTTTACCAGAGAATTGGACCTAGAAAGAGAATGCTTGTTGAAATTTCTTTCCTACAAAAAATATGTGCATTAATCAAAACAGTGTAATAACAAATACCTTTACGTATAGCGGGTTGTGGACATTCAATAACCGCTTTGTGATATTTAAACCCAATACCTGAAATAAACGTAGTTGGAATTACTTATTCAGTCATTAATTTACCATAACATCCCGCCTACATACGTTACACCTACATTTCGCCAGTTATGTTAAGTTCCATTTGATAGAGGGTAATGTATGAAGAGGAAATGCGATCTTTTCTCCATACAAACGCTCTCGCCTGCTTTCTTTCTGGTTTAAAGCTATGATTTTTTACAGGTAAATAAATATCAACCTCTTCTATGTTCCTATGTTTTCCTTTTTGATGATACATAATCTGTATAAGCACTAGAACCTTTACAAAATTCTCAAACTTGCCTATTTGGACCGCTGTCAATAGAGGCCTAGTGTACAAATTTGACAAATATTAATGAAAAAAGAAAAACATAGGGACACAGTATATAATATCCTTCTTATTTAGTTTATGAAATATATTTTAAATTCGTCGAATATTGGAGGTGGAAATAGTCCAGACCCAAACCTCGAATTATGACGTTTTATTTGTCGGATCTGTAGTTGTCCTTATCGCACCAATATCGAAATCGCGCTCGCAGAGTGACAGTGATAGTTTCTTCAAATACCTACCGCATTTCCTCTTAATTGAACCCTAGACATCTTGTTCAGACCAACTAGACGAGACGAGGCAGCCATTCATTTATTATGTACTAGCTGCTGCCCGCGACCACCGGCCGCATGAAATTAGTATCAAAAGATTATTTCCCTATTGGGATCGGATTTTAGTAACAAATTTATGGAGTTTTAATTTTTTGCATGGAGGAACCCTAATTATTTTTCTAAAATGAAAGTAGCCTACATTACTCTTTATAACGTCAGCTATCTGTCAGTAAAGTCTCGTCAAAATTGGACCAGCCGTTTCGGAGATTAGCCGGAACAAACGGACAGACAGGCAATAATTAAAAAAAAATACTTTTAATTGATATAATTAAAAAAAAAAAAAGTATTTTTCTGATGTGAAAGCTATTATTTTAAAATTACAAAAAGACACTCCAATTTCATTTAATTGTATATATTGAATATATTTTGTACACAGGGTACACAGTGAAATTAGCTCGCTATTGAGTGATAAAGTGATTTGACATTGAGGGCAAAACACTAATAACAGAGCATTTGTGCAATACAGGCAGGATAAACAAGTTACATAACAATCCTCCAACTAAAGGGTGTAAACAGACTCTTAACGAAGCCGAAAGGCACTTGTTCTGCCCGTCATTGCGATCATTTTTTTGTTCTAGACCATACCTGGAAATCTAGTTACGGAGATATTGGGGGGTCAAAGTTCCAACTTTTTTTTTTAAATACATGTTTTTAATGTAAGATTTTTTATTTTAAACACTTCCAGGACCCCCTTAGTATTCAACCCATCCATCAGCACAATGTTTTGAGTGCGTGACATTGAGTCCTACCGTAAAACGTGATTTTTCAGCTAAAATAACAAATTTTTGCGTAAAGTTACTTAGTTTGAATAATGCTTGGTTGACGGCTTCGTGAAGAGTCTGTTTACACCCTGTATATGTATATTGCTGTTCTTAGTTTAAGGACAAGCTTCGACAGACAAGTTTCTAATGTAGAGAATAATGTAACAAGTTCATATAGGATGTGATCAATATGGGCACTATTGACAGCCTACTCTGTAATAGCTGCTTTAGTTTTGAGGAATCAGCTGTCCACGTCAACCTGGAATGTAAGGCTGTGGCATCCCAATGTGTACAGAACCCCGGAACAGCGAGGTTACTCTGCGAAGCCTGTGGGGACCCCAAGTAGCTTCCACGCTTCTGGGTGGAGCTAGACTGGCTTTGTTGGCCAGGATCTTCCATGCACAACGGTTCGAATGGGAACCAGTGCAGACAATGGAGTCCGCGTGCGTACTACATAATTATATAATTTTGTGCCATCAACAATTTATCAACTACGACGATAATTTAGCATCGTCATTTTTATAAATTACACAAGCGACTTAAAACCGCAAAATACTTACATTTCTAAGGTCATCGCCAGCTTGATTCCTAAGCTTGTCAACCACTAGAGCTTCAGCTTCGTCTGATGGATTGTCCGGGAGTTCGTGCCACACCTGTAAAATTCCAATAATTTACCATCACACCTGTATTGCTCGGTATAAGCAGAGGTATCGACTACACCCCAGTGGCGAAGCGACTACTCTATGCTCTATGTAACATAGGTGAGTCTATTGCCATCAACTTTTTTTCTATTTATTTTGTAGCATTATAATTTTGAGATTGCACTTTGTTTTTAGTTATTACATTTATTGTCATATGGTTATACTTTTTTAGTTTAGTTTGTAATTCGTTTGTGTAGTGTATTGCTTAAGGTTAAACTATTATAATTCTGCAAGTGTTGTGCACTCCTATAATTGAAAAGTTCATTGTACTCTGAAAATTCTACAGTGTTTATTGTATGTGTGTCGGTGATTAAGTTGTTGGAGAGCCATAAATAAATAAATCAACTGGGCCCAGACCCAAACTTCGGTCTAATACTAAGGAATTTCTGAAGAAAAGACGCAATAGCTTAATTGTATATATGTCTGTGTGATACTAACACTAGAAGTTATTGTTACTAACCCTATGGACTCCGGTCTAAAATAAAAACTTTTTATTCTATTCTAATAGCACTTTGATAGGCTATAAATTACAATTCTGTAACCTTAGGTCTGAGCTGCAGGTGGGGCAATTTGGGTTTGGACGTCGGAATCACCGGGGTCACCAACTGGCTAGTTTTATGGAGAAGGAGGGCCTCTATATGATGAACTCTTTCTTCAGAAAGCGTGAGCACAGGAAGTGGACCCGGCAGAGCCCCGATGGTGCAACTAGAAATGAGATTGACTTTATCATGTCAACCAAGAAGCAAATGCTCAATGATGTCTCTGTGATCAATTCGGTGAAAACCGGGAGCGATCACCGCATGGTAAGAGGCACATTGAACATCAATATCAAGCTTGAAAGGTCTCGACTGATGAAGTCTACGCTCCGTCCAGCACAGATCCAGATCCAAAACACCGAGAGCTTTAAGCTTGAACTTCAGAATCGTTACGAGTGCCTAGGAAGCTCAGTGGACGAATACAACGACGGGTTCGTGGAAACTGTCCATACGAGTGGGTCTAAGTTCTTCAAGACTCGTCGCACAGACAAGAACAAGAAACTCTCTGAGCATACTCTCAAGCTCATGAAAGAGCGGCGCCAGATGATCCTGCAGTCTTCAGACGAGGCGTGGAAATACCGGCAGCTCAATAAACGGATCTCTAAATTCTTGAAGAGCGACCTCCGCAGCTTTAATAACGAGCGTATTAAAGGCGCAATGGAGAGGAATAAAAGCTCCATGGTATTTGCAAGAGATCTGGCTATTGGGCAGAGCCAGCTCATGAAACTGAAGACCGACGATGGTAGGATCGTATCCGCCAAATCTGAGCTTTTGAGGGAGATCGAGAGATTCTATGGGCAGTTATACACTCAAGCAGTAAACCCGTTGTGGATCTAGCAAACGACCCAAGAGCTAGACTAACCCGACACTATACCGAAGACATCCCGGACGTCAGCCTGTACGAGATTAGGATGGCTCTGAAACAGCTTAAAAACAACAAGGCACCGGGTGATGACGGAATTACGGCGGAACTTCTGAAGGCTGGTGAAAAACCAGTACTTAAGGCCCTTCAGAAGCTGTTTGATTCCGTCATACTCGAGGGGAAAACGCCACAGGCATGGTGCAGAGGTGTGGTGGTACTCTTCTTCAAAAAGGGCGACAATGCCCGGCTGAAGAACTATAGGCCCTTCTCACTTCTGAGCCATGTCTACAAGTTTTTTTCAAGAGTCATCACGAATCATCTCGCGCGCAGGTTTGACGATTTCCAGCCTCCCGAACAAGCCGGTTTCCGAAAAGGCTTTAGCACCGTAGACCACATACATACGCTGCGGCAGGTTATACAGAAGACCGAAGAGTATAACCTGCCTCTCTGTTTGGCGTTTGTGGACTAGAAAAAGCCTTCGATTTGATCGAAACTAGGGCTGTACTGCAGTCTCTCCAACGGTGCCAAATCGACTATCGGTACATCGAGGTGTTGAATTGTTTGTACAAAAACGCCACCATGTCAGTCCGACTTCAGGACCAGACCTCGGAACCTATCCTTCTGCAGCGAGGTGTGAGACAGGGAGACGTCATATCTCCGAAATTGTTCACCGCTGCACTGGAGGACGTCTTCAAGGTTGTGACTGGAGAGGGCTAGGCATCAATGCTAATGGCGAGTCCATCTCTCACCTTCGGTTTGCTGACGATATAGTGGTTATGGCTGAGACCATGGAGGACCTCAGTACAATGCTCGATGACCTCAGTAGAGCTTCCGAAAGAGTGGGTCTTAAAATGAACAAGGACAAAACCAAGGTCATGTTGAATGCCCATGTAACACCCTCTCCTGTCAAGATAGGAGACTCTACAATCGAAGTTGTAGACGATTATGTCTACCTGGGACAAACGGTCCAGTTAGGTAGGTTTAACTTCGAGAAAGAGGTCAATCGTCGAATCCGACTCGGCTGGGCAGCGTTCGGGAAGTTGCGTGGTATCTTCTCGTCCAACTTACCGCAGTGTCTCAAAACGAAAGTCTATGACCAGTGTGTTGCCAGTGATTACATACGGGACCGAAACGTGGTCGCTCACAATGGGCCTCATCAGAAAGCTTAAAGTCACCCAAAAGGCAATGGAGAGGGCTATGCTCGGAGTTTCCTTGCGCGATCGAATCAGAAATGAGGACATCCGCAAGAGAACCAAGGTTACCGACATAGCCCGAAGAATTGCCAAACTTAAACGGCAGTGGGTAGGACACATTGCTCGCAGAACAGATGGCCGATGGGGCCGTAAAGTTCTGGAGTGGCGACCGCGAACCGGAAGACGTTGCGTTGGAAGGCCTCCCACTAGGTGGACCGATGACCTGGTGAAGGTTGCGGGGATCCGCTGGATGCGAGTAGCACGGGACCGGTCAATGTGGCGACACTTGGGGGAGGCCTATGTCCAGCAGTGGACGTCTTTCGGCTGAAATGATGATGATGATGAACCTTAGGTCAGCAGTCGCACTTGCAACTGTTCACTTACTGTTACCGTTAGCCTGCGTTATCACACTGGTGGGTAAATGCCTCTCCTCATATTATTATCTTCCAGTTTTTTCGATCCACCGGTCGTTGGCTTCTGGATGTATCCAGGGCTCTACATAGGGCCCGCAGCTCATTGGGAACACGGCAGACGTGGCAAACTTATCATCACCTTCCTACCACTATTTCATGTTACTTGTGGGTCAGCGTTATTGGTGTTTTTCTTCCATTTTCCCCTATCAACCGTCACGCTATCATTTACTAATTTTTCGAGAGTTACCTTGATCATAATATCCCTTAGTTCAGTCTCGACCATCCTGGTCATGCGCGCGTTAAGTTCATAGTTTCCACCTTGTAGTGGGGGCTCCACGGGTGCAGGGGGGGGTACTAGCTTCCTTTCCTCCTCTTGTTTCTTTGGTTCCGCTGCTTGAGGGTATTTAGTTTTATATTAATATTTTGAGGTAAGACGATTTGAAGAAGTCATAACTATCGTTGCACCCTTACTGAGCGTTCACACGTGCAAAACATTTACTTAAAAATGTGATGCCTGATGAAATAAAAGATTTCAACAAGAGAAGAAAGGGTGAGAGACGAATCAAGAATTCAAAATGTGTAACTGTTTCGCAAGTGCGAGCGCCCATGCGCATTAGACATGATTTCAGTTTTATTTATCTTTCAATTACAGAAAATAATTTTGATAAAGAAAAAAGGAATGTGAAATACTAGAATATCGAACTAACGTTTTCGCGAAGACCCCGATGAACTCTCGGGTCCTCCAGCAGTTCGAACTGGCCCTTAAGAACAAAACAAGGTAAATTAAACAGCTGATTAAACATAACATTGCAAGTATTAAGGATGGTTTCCACCAAAGCTTAGTGGGAATTACCAAGTTCGTGGTTACTCCTTTACTCTGCTTTGTGGAACTAGCCCTTAGTCTAAGCGTACACTACGAATTTAATTGTTGCATTTTTTTTTATGCGAAATAACATCACAAACTTGTTTGCCATTGGTTACCTTTAGCCACTTTAGCTTCACTAGCGATGACCCTCTGTTCAGGCTTAGGAGGCTCTGCTCTCCTCTTAAATGATTGTTGAGGTCTTTGTTTCTTTGGACTCGGAGCAGGCTTCCTCTCTGTAACAGACGAAATGGGGTTAAAGGAAAAAGAAAAAAATCTCGCTATAAAAAATGCCTGTAGAGCCATCAACCTTAACATTGATAAAAATCTAAAGGAAACAATACCTGCTGTTTTGAAAAGAGAATTGGATATATGCGCGATCATTCTAGAAAATGCAAAGACAAATAACTTTAGCTGCATTAAAATAGCCTCAACTAATTAAATGTACATTCAAATGAACAGAATCTCTTTTCTGAAATGTTCGTCAGCCGTTCCCTGGGCCATTAGCCCAGCATTGACCCTAAAGACCGGATCTCCGGACCGGAACTCGGCGTAATTCTTGGCTTTACGAAAGAAGAAGCAAGATCCCACCACCAGTTGAAAATTCGAAAATAACCAAACAAAAAGTAAGGCATTTAAAAAAGATAACCATGACATATTTACGCAAATAATAAATCTGAAAAGAAATTGATGCCTTGAATGCTGGTTCCGATATTTCAATCAACAGGTATCTGCGAATTTATTAAACAAAGATCTTTAGGACATTTTTCCCGCTGCAGTTTTAAATTGACACATCTGCAGCGTTTTTGGGATGTCGTGCCAAAAATCCTGAGATAATCGAATAAATTCATTGGTTCACACATGTTTTAAACACAAAGTAGACACAAAAGATATCACAGTACAATTCACACAGTATATAGTACAACAAAAAGATCATCCTGGCAATATAATTCTTGGGAGTTCCATGATCGGCCAAATTGAATAACAATAACATTGCATTAAAATAGCTTCCACAAGTACGATACCTGAATTAAGTTCAGCGAAACCTCGACTGCTTTTTACCACAACATTAAACTATTCGTTCCAATAAGACAAGAAAAATATCATAAATGCTTTCTTCAATGGTATTCCGGGGCCTCATTTAGTGCTAGAAGATTTTAGTCGTAACGGGCATTCAAAGGCCTGTAAAATTAAATATATTGTCTAACCTTATGAATTCCGTTTTTTATTGCTGATCCAATGAGGCGACCTGCCAGTATGGATGATTACGATTCCCTCTCTGTCACAGTTGGCAGACCTGGGTATATTAATCCAGTTCTTTCGACTACAACCCCATGATCCTTTCGAAGAGACGTTGACTGCTTTCTGAGATATCATTACTGTTTGGGTACTTACCTGAAACTTTAACACACTTCATCGTGATCTCCATACGTCAGCGATCCTCTAGCTGTTTCAAAAAAACATCTATGTATATACAGAAGCGACCGCGGAAAATCAGAAATTCTATATCCATTCCCATTTCTGCATAATTGATGTTGGCTTCAGAATACAGCAATTGCGGCGGAATTTCTGTAAGCCAGTCGGTGCCTAGAGCTGAAAATGTTAAAACAAAATGAATTTTGGGCCTTACCGCAATAATTCCGGGTGCACGATCTTCGGAACCCTGCTGCACTCTGAAATTTCGGACCCTCTGCAAGATGCTGGCTGATTCTTCAAGTTGATTCGACTCAATTCAAATGTTTAAAGCCTTGTTGATGGAACTCTATAAATAGAATCAACAAAATATTATACAAATGAAATACTGATTAATCAGCAAAATCAGTAAAATATTGTTTTATTGTAATTAGGAATTCTGAAGATGACACTTACCTTTTACCCCACTGCGAAAAAGCCCGAAAAGGAGGGTTATTTTTTTTCTCCTTTTGACCTGAAGAAATCAGAGACCAACAGTCTCTAGTGCCAGTGTTTGAAGAGTTACAAATGTCTTCAAAGTTCAAGTGAATCTGCTGCTTCTAGGCAAGCGTGCTCCACCCTATTCCGCATCATCGCTTCATATTAAACGAGTTGCAGCCAAACGCAAGTCCATTTGGTATAAAATATAAAGAAATGTAGCTGGGAATATTGGTTTGAATGTCCTATAAAATGTTTTATTTCATAGCGATGTTACTCCGTACCTTTATTTGCAACACATAAACAGATAAATTGAAGGTAAACAAAACATTATTTTTTAAGTGTGTACTGTCTATTTAATGAAACAGTAATGTCTAATACAGTGATAAGTGTCGGGTTTATAACAAAATTAAACTAAATTACAGCATAAGTGTGAGTGTAAACAAAACAAAATATCGTGTTCCAAAGAAACTTAATCTAAACAAATAATGTCATCATCACTATCAGAGTCTAAATCCATGTTAGCTATGTCGTAACTGTCCGTCATTTCTGCCCTATATTTAGCAATTAGCTCTTCCAACATCGAATAAGAATACTCAGACTTAAAGTACGCAGTATGAGACTCATTCATTAGATCGACGTAATCTAATTGATACTTCATCTTCGACAAGGTCTCCAGTGAATCTAAATCTACTTCTACATCAAACCTAGCCTTGTTTTTCCTATCAGGTGTAAGCTTCAAAGGTTTCCAGATGCTGAAATTGATCCCCTTCACACCTTGATTACTTTGCTTTATCCTCTCTGCTACAATCGCAGGATTCAGCTGATACTCGTGAGGCACGAGAACAGTCATTTTGAAGAAGCGAGTGTTCTCTTCTTCAGCGCCCAACACAACGACAACCTGTCGGTTTACCTTACCCAAATGTTGACTCAACAACCACTTTTTGGTCTCCGGATTTTGTGGGATTACCCCAAAACAGTTAGGAGGGAAAAATCCGTATCTCACAAAATCTGTTCTGTAAGCGCCATCCTGTTGATGATATCGGAACAGTTGATAGATGAGTACTTCTTTAATTTTACGCGCCTGCATTAGAGTGAGAGTTTTGCAACCTTTGAGAGTTATTTTAATGATTGCGGGATCGTAAGCGAGCGAAGGCATCGGCGAGTTCTGTATGGCCAACGAGATGAGAGAAAACTCGGCGTTCGAGGGCTCCTTGAGCCCCGCATCAAACGCGTCCTTATCGACGGCGACCGCTTTCAGAAACACATTCACTTGCTGCAGTTCGTAGCTCAGCTCCATTTTGTGTTTCTCGAGAGCGCGCGCGGACGACGGCGGCATGTCAACATAGAGTCTGGTTCCTTTCTGCGTGACGATTTTTTTGACGAATTTCCACTTTGCGATGTTGACGCCCTCGAGCCGCTTGTTCTGCAGTTTGAGTTTGTCGAGCGGCTCGAGGTTGCGGCTGCGCGAGTGGCCGGGCAGCCACACGGCCGCGCGCTCGTACCACAGCTCCTCCTTCGTGTACACCATCACGTGGAACTCTGTGAAACCGCTAAAGTCTAAGTTGACGAGCCAGTCCCTGGTGCTGTCGTCTTTGGTGATCAGCTCGTACCGGTGAGAGTTCTGCAAACCTTTGAGGGTGAAGTCGGGCGCCCAGCCCTGAGAGATTTCGGTCTCTCGTAACATTTGAGAGATGAGGTAGTCTTTCAAATCGTCGGCCTGCCTAGCTGTAATCTGTTCGAAATCGTCTTTGCATAGGTATAGTTTGTAGCCGTCGTCGAACTCTGGCTGCTGGGGGGGTGGTTGGTGGTACTGCTCGGGCATGAACACTGGGTTCTGCGGTAGATTGTCGTAGGGGTGAATGAATGGTGCCGGCACCATCATGGGAACCATACCGGGGTTCATAGCTTGCTGGATGGGTGGCTGGACGCCGAGGACGGGCATTGTGACCACTTCTGGTGGTACTATATTCATGCTCCACCCTGGAAATTTTCAAACATTGATCACTTTGGAAGCAACCATTTTACCAATTCAAAAATACGAACCATCGAATAAAGAAAATAAAATACAACACTGAGTACACAAACTTACTAGATTCACTTAATTTGGGGCGCGGAGCGTGTCCTGAAAAGATGGAAGAGTTATTTGAAGACTGAATGAATGGTTGGAGTATTAATAGATGAAGAAATTATTAGATTACTACCTGACTTCATGGTGGGGCTCTGTGAACGACGTGTCTTGGCGGGAACCTCCGACAGTTCTGTGGAAATATTAGCCGTGTTAAATATAGCCTACACAATTTAATTTTCGACTTTACTTATGATTCTGCAATATTTTTTTTGGTTTTAGTACATATCCCCTTTATTCATTTCTATACATTTTTATATTAAATATTCCTATACAAAATAATATTAAAAAAAAAAACATTTAAAAATATAACAAATAGAAGCCCACCGATATCGGGAACAGGGTCCAAGCTACCGGCGGTCAGGGCGGTCAGGGCTCCAGAGAGAGGAACCTCCCAACAATGCCCTTGATCCAGTTGCCCAACGAGAGCCTCCTCAGGTATTGATCGAGGCTCGTGGCAATTAAACCATGAGCTGATATGACTATCTGCATAATGATCGCTGATTCCACATCCCACATGTTGACAACCTCGCGAGCCAAGATACTTGATTTGCTTATCTTTCTCAGCAATCTTTGCCCGCCGCTCTGATCGATCCATCACCACAACATTCAGTCAAAAAAGTATCAGGAATGGATGATTTGTTTATGGATCCAAATTCAATGTTTTGTTTTTTTTTGTTGTTGTTAGATTGGCACAACTGTTTTTAGTTCGATCATTAGTGTGTATTGCGAATGTCATAATGGATAAAAACATTGAACAAAGAGTTTGTCTTAAATTCATCGCCAGTGGAATTTTGTATTCGGAGCCCTTGAAAATGTTACAGAAGGCTTACGGTGAATCGACTTTGTCAAAAACACGCGCTTATGAGTGGTACAAGCGTTCAAAAGCGGTCGAGATGTGATAGAAGATTTGCCTTGCTCTGGTAGGCCATCAACGTCGAGAGAGATAGCCATTGAACTTTTTGTGTCTTAAGAGTCGATCGGTACCATTTTAAATAATCACTTGGGTATGAAACATGTTGCCGCTCGGCTAGTTCAAAAATAGCTGAATTTTCTCCAAAAACTCAATCGCATAAGAGTAGCTGAGGACATGTTAGAACGAGTCAATTCCGACCCAACATTCATGAAACGCATTGTTACTGGTGACGAGACGTGGGTTTACGAGTTTGACATGCAAACTAGTCAACAAGCTTCGGAGTGGCGCCTTCCAATTACACCGAAACCGAAAAAACCACGCCAAAGTCAAAGTCATGTTGTCTTCTTTGACTATCGCGGTGTTGTGCACTCGGAATTCTTGCCGGAAGGTCAAACAGTAAATAAAGAATATTATTTAAGCGTTATGCGGCGTTAAAGAGAGCAAATTCAACAAAAAAGGCCAGGTTTCCGGAAAGAAAATTCTTGGATTTTGCACCACGATAGTGCGCCTTCGCTCAAGGCCATCATAGTGAATGAATTTTTGACCAAAAACTCAACAAACACTATCGAGCAATCACCTTATTCACCAGATATGGCTCCAGGCGACTTCTTTCTTTTTCCTAAACTCAAATTATCACTTTGTGGCACCCGTTTTCATTTGGTAGAAGACATAAAGGAGAATTCGCGAGAGCTGCAGAACTCAATTCCGGAAAATACGTTTAAAAAATGTTTTGATGATTGGATTATTCGTTGGCGTAAGTGTATCGTTTCTGAAGGAGCACACTTTGAAGGCGATAAAATAACTTTGGATGAATAACTAACATTTTGTGTATTATTGATCGTTTCCCGGTACTTTCCTGACAGAGTAGTATAATTATAAGGCTTATTGGCTATAATAGTCCTGTCAGTGATAATGGATTGATCCCAGTACAATGTGATATTGCCATTTTCGAGAACTGGGTCGGGCACATATCTATAGTACGGAACTTCCAATTCCATAAGGTTGTATTCTAAACCAAGTTGCTGATGGATAATTCTGTACATATTATTATTGCTTTAAATTATTATTTCTCGGCTCTGTTTTTCAACGGAACCCTAGAATTAATATGAATTTTAAAGTTATCTGCTGAAATTATTTAGCATGATTAGGATCGACCAATCAATCCAATTGACAAAAGATCACACTGAATGGGGTTTTAGCAATCGGGACAAAACATCACCTACGTACATTTCCTATAAATAATATAACATAACGAGGCAAGAATCACATAAGTTTTAATCAAACTTACCTGGAGCCTGTCTCTTGATGGTTCTGAACTGACTGGGGAGCGACGACATGACTTCCTGCAATATCTTCTCCTCATCTTTGAGGTTATACTTGGCTTGATACTTGATAATGATCTCAATGAACGATACGTCTGTGTCACCAAACATATCGAAAACGATCCTTGCGATCGCTAGCTTTAATTCTTCTAGAACTCGAAGCCTTTGTTCCCCTTTCAGCTGACGATAGTTCTCATGTCTGTCGACTATTTTGTTGCATATCTCTTCTATAGCCTTGTCGCGTTTGATTCTGATGGAAGGGTTAACGGTGAAGCGTTTGGGTTTTTCATCGATGCGATCTCGTTCTTTTGTGTAATCGTCGCGACGGTAGTCGGCGCGGCGTGGTTCGTCGTCCCGCGGTCTGTCATCACGTGATCTGTCGTCCCGCGATCTGTCGTCGCGTGATCTGTCATCACGCGGTCTGTCATCGTGCGGTCTATCCTCGCGTTCCCTTGCTCGTAGTTCGTCCTCTTGGAACCTATGGCGTTCCTCGTAACGCTGCGGTCTCTCTTCGCGTTCTCTCTCATTATAATGACTCCTGCTGTGTTCGTCTTCCAAATAATCATCCCTTCTCTTTGACCCCAATCGGCGCAATTCTTCCGCCTTCTTTCTGAACTGTAAAGCTCTCTTGTAGATGTCTTCGAAATCCTTATCGATAGGCGGGTTAGCTGGTTCTTCTTTTCTGCTATCGTGGCGGGGAGACGGTTCCCTTCTGCGGTGGTATTCGTCTGGATGCGGTCGTTCTTCGTGCTCGCGCGGTCTGCGAGCTGGGTCATAGTTTTCTCTTTGCGGATGCGGTTTGCGTTCAACAGAAGTTTCTCGCCGACGGTAGTTATCGCGGCGTTCTGCATCGTAATCTTCGCGAGGAGTGAACTTGGGTTCTCTCTGAACGAAACGCTCCGTATGAACGGGATTAGAGACTGGTTCCCTCGCCGGTATCTCTTTGACTGGTCGAATTTTATCTTCGATGAACGGTCTCCGTTCAGCATTATCAGGACGTCTGACGCGCGGCTCTTCAGCTTTCTCGAAGGGTCGGGTCTCCCATACAGGCACATGTAGTTTGGTTTTATCAGCTTGATCTCTTTCGGGGAAGTTCGGGCGGTTGGTTCGTGGGTACTCCGTCTCGCGTACATTTTGTCCAGGCCAGGAGGGCGGCGGTGGTGCGTCACGTATCTCAGGGCTGCGACGTTTCTCAAGCGCCCAGGAGCGACGCGGGGAATGAGACGAACGAGGCGAGGGGGAGTGTCTCTTGTAGCGATCTCTTAGAGGAGATCTGTCGCGTCGGATCGGCGAACGAGATTTTCTTTGCGGTGTGAGTGTATGTTTTGCTTCGACTGTAGCCTCGGGCATGCGATCTCTTATCTGCAATCTAGCCAAATCGCGTCTATCGTCGTCTTGTTTCTTCATGGGGGCAGAGGGTTCGTCCCTCTCTCTCTGCCAGGGCGACATCCTCGCCTCTGCTTGCCTCATCACCTGCACGGGATACTGAACGGGTTCGCGGCCGCCCGGGCGGTAACCACCTGAGTACATGGCTTGATTTGATGCCTGGAAATTGAAATTTATTTTGCAAACACGAAGTTGAAATATATATGTAAGCTACTTTAAAATAAATACAGATAAATATGTAAACGGGAGCACAAACTGACCAATAAACCAATAAAATGAAGTCTTTTTCACATATTTGTCCCGAGTGAAAACAGCGAATTGCTATTTTTATATATCATTCGGAAATACGACTGAGGAAGCTTACAACATGACATGATATGTAAAAATAAAACTTGTCCATACGTATACGTTTCCACTTAATATGTCCGTTTATGGTCACCTAGTTGTCTACAGTCACAACTAGGTATATCAATATGGATCTGCATAATAGTTGTGGAAAAATGTGAAAATTCATCATTATACGCAAGTGTTTAGAATTTTCTAACTGGAGCCTATTATTGAAAAAGACATCATTATACAAAATGTGAATGCGTCTTTGAAGCTATCGTATATTTGCTAATCCTTCTTTTTGCCTTCGAAACCAGTTTCTGCATCGATGTTTTGAATTCTTACAGAAATTATTGACAATTTCACTTCACTTACAGTTGAGCGTCTTCTTATTTTCGTGGCGAGGTTTTTATTTAATCATTTCGGTCCAGAAAGTGGCTTCAGTGGCATTTATAAATTCCTCGCAAAAATGCAATTCATACATTTGAGCTTATGAAGAACCAATTGATCTTCATGAATATGCATCTTGCGGCTTCGTTGTATATATTATGACAGGAATGCAAATAAGATTTTCTGTCTTATCAAGTGTGAGATTTTTGTTTTATGAAAATTTCTAACTCGCCTTAATATGTAGACGGGGTTAAACTGATGTGAGGCTCTTGCTTTAAAGCTGCACAAGGGTTGATCCATTAATGCTTAAGCGAAGCCGAAGACACTTCTTACAGGAGTGATCATTTATTTCAAACCGATATTTCTGCGTGTCTCGGAAAGAACAATAGCCTTTGTCGTTGCCGTCTGGGCCGTAAAGATCAGAGAGGTAGTCGATCCATTTAAAGACTGCTGTTCCGCTGCATCGGTTTAAACTAGAAGCAGACTCCAACAAAGTTGTGGTGATAACAAAAGTGTGGGTGTGTTAATTAAGATTAAGTCAAAACTTTCCTTATTATTTCGCAGCAATTTTATCGTTCTCACAAGAGTCATGTTCAGGCAGTACAACTTGATTCTAGAATCTTGAGTCAATTTCAGACTTTAATTACGCTTCGAGAATACCTTGCCAGGAAAAGCTTGCTTTAATGGATTGTTGCCATTATTTGAAGAACAGTATTTAGGACTTGCTGCGTAGGCGATTCCTCGGGGCGCGGCAAAACTGAATGTGCTGATCAAAATGAACCTTCCAGATCATCTTTCTTGAGATTTACTTTTAAACAAGCTTTAGTTACATCCAATGGGATTTTCTGTAGGCTAAAATGACGAATTTTCATAAATCTCATTTAAGCTCTTTAGAACATGTATCCTGTGTAATACTTGCTTAGTTCACCTTCGTTATAAGGAACTCTTGCTTTTAACAACTTCTGTACCCAGCTGGCAGTGTCGAATTTAAGTTTTCAATCAAGAAGATATTTTTGCTTTGTCTTGTAGAACTGAAGACTTTTAGGGAGTTACATTTTATACCAGATGAATACTTGTATAGGTACCTTGTCAGCTGTCACCTTGATCTGTCCTGCAAATGATTATGGTGAGGCTATAATTTCTTCAATTGGGTTTTGAAGATATTCACATTTTAATATTACTTCGTAGTAGTAATTTATTGTCTTTTCTAATACTAGTTTTTTTTATGAAGATCTATCTGTATTTCCTTTATTTATTGACCTGTTTTCTCTGAATAAGTCTTGCCAGTAATTCAATGTTAATACTTAAAATGCTGGTAGTTCATCGGTACCTGGTGTCTGCGTTGCAGAAGTCAGATAGGCAATCGCTCTTTATATAAAACTGCTATTAAGCTGCATTTGGGTCTCGATATTTTTCACGCTTTTTAAATAAATGAAAACGTGAAAAAATTCTCGTGAATTCGTGATGTTTTGCAACGTTCGTTTTTATCGTCTTGTGTTCATTTTGGTTGATTTTTTTTACCATTAGTCTTCTGACTCTGCAATCCGCTGTATGTGAGCAGTGTTGGAATGGTTGGTGTTGTGATATTTGGCAGAGGCCATGTCCAACGGCGGACGTTTTCGGCTACATAATCAAATTATGAATCAGACAGTTCAGGTGCGAGATGTATATATTCGTTTATCATCTCATTGGAACGCCAGGCAGCAATTACACCAAACGAACAAAAGAAAATCTTCTTCTGCTGATTTTCTTCCATCCTGTGGGCATCGAAGCGGCGGTGTGTCACACTCGCGCAAGCAGCGTCAAGTCACCTCTCCTCCATAGTTCTGCAATATGCTTCATATTGCGCAGATGTATGAACGTAGTACAAAGGTGTGAGTTCATATGATGTTCTTTGTTGCCTGCAGTTTTTATTTAAGGTCTACATTTTTGTACGATTCCCTCAACTTTTGCAGTCTTAAGCTATCCTTCTCAATACCCAGCATGCATCCAGCGCTTTGAGATAATTTCCTTCCAAATGACTAATTCAGCTGGTTTTTGCGTCATTTCAGCGTGAATAGTTCAACCATGGCAGCATATCGCTGGTGGAAGATTTGGACATGATGATTATGACCATAGGTTTATTCATAATCTTATGTTACTTGTGACTTCCTTCTTATTTCGATTATATCACTCCGGTATTTCTATCTCATTATTTTTGTCTCTTTTACATGAATTCTTTTCAGTGTACCTAAATGGAAATTATACTAACCACAACACAAGAAAATAAACTAAACACCATTTAACGCGTTTATAGACATATAGGGCATCACTTGCGTAGTACTCTAAAAATATGATAAACACTTAATACTTTAAACACAAGACGTGTAAAATTATAACGAAAGATCTCCTGCACATCGAGTCACATGATAAACTTTGACGAAGGGTTTTTGGACGTGATAATTAAACATTATTATACCGATGACCTGGTGAAGGTTGCGGGGATCCGCTGGATGCGAGACACACCGGACCGGTCAATGTGGCGACACTTGGGGGAGGCTTATGTCCAGCAGTGGACGTCTTTCGGCTGAAATGATTGATTGATAATGGCCCTGTCGCACATCTGACAACTACAAACTTAAACCAAAGAAGTGCTAGTTCTGATATTATTCACTCGGGTAACTGATTATTTATGTTTCATTCCCTGTCACAAGACACCAATGAAATTGGAATGAACATTCATTTGCTGCTTTTATTAATCTTTCGGCCATTCCGTCGCCTAAGGAAAGAAAGACACCGAAATCCAGCATCGTTGTTGGGTCATAAGTAACGTTTTTAAATCTCAGCCTAAATGTCTATACTATATTGTTAATGTAATGTACTGTGATGTGCAGGAGTTATAAGGCAGTACTTACATGTGCGGTGGGCTCGTACGCGGGCCGGACTTGCTTCAGCTTGTCCTGTCCGTACTTGTCCAGTTTGTCCGGGTGGCGGTCCGGTGAGTACCTAATTGAAATTATTACATCTGTAGGTATTTGCATTCTGATTCTTGTCGTCCTAACCAGAGTACCAGTCTTATGTTACTTGTACAAATGCGTGACATATTGGTAAAATATATAGCTAGTTTTCGTTTATTCATACGACCTTTTTACAAAATAAAATATATCTTTATCTATGTATGAATACAACGATCACGGATTCGCACGACCAATCACTCTACACTCCACAGCAAGGACGCGAAGTAAAGTAACGACTTCAAAGTACGATGACTTCGAAAAGGAATTGCGAAAAACATCTAAATCTCATTTTACATCTGACAGATAATCTTTAGAATTCTACACTGAGCAAGGAAATAGTTGAAAAAAAGAAACTACCAAACTAAACCTCGCCTTGCCTCGTTGCTCCAGTGGCCGTAAGCGCTACTTTTCAGCATGGGGTTCCTGGGTTTGATTCCCATGATTCCATGGCTTTTCCATCAGGAATAGTATTATATCTATATAGTAGTCTCGGTAGTAGCTCAAAATTGGTTTACGTCCAGTTGATGGCTAAAGGCTCGTCCCATATAACATGTACTATATATAGGCATAAGTACTGACATGCCGCCTAATCCTTCGGGGATTACAGATTTAATGAATGCTACGTAAAAACTTCTACTTTTCGTGCCTATGATAGATAGATAGAATATACTATTGTACCTACACCAAAATCGATACACAGCTTCAAATATTGCTAATTCTATAATTACAACGAAGGTCTCATCGCTAATACCAATATCTCCCAGAAAACTTTTGGCTGGCCTAAAAAGTTCTTAAATAAGTTGGGCCCAACAGGAGACTTTTTTTTTGGGATGGGAAGTCATCAAATGACTTCTCCTGCTCTGAGCAGAGCGGAAGGGAGTGTCAGACTTGTACTGACTAAAACCCATCCATGTTCCTTCCTTGCCCTTTGTGTTCCAGGGCCGCGGTATCTCTTTCGAACAGTCCCACAGCCCAGAAGGAGACCCCTCCGACAGCAGCCTCCGCCTCCGGGGCGTTCATTAGCTCCCTAAGTGCACTTGTATAGACACTTAGGACAGTCCAATAAGTCATCTTCTGGAGAGCAACGCACTCGTAGTAGGTAACCCATTCTACTTGTCATTGCCACCTTCTTGTTACGGAGATACTAGAGATAGCTTCCAATTTTTTTTTTTTTTTATAATACAAGTTTTTAACGTTATAACTTTACACAATGTTTTGAGTGACATTACGTACAACCGTAAAATGTAATTTTCCACCCAAAAACAAGTCATTTCCCAGCAATAATAATGATTGCGTAAAGACGACCATTCAAGAAGCCGTCACTTATTTTCCCGAGGCAAGGAAGTGACGACGGAATGGTCCGTTTACACCTTGTATTGTGTGTCGGATGTACAAAGTAAACATACCTGACCATCCTCTGAGGATCATCCCTTCTGCCCGGCGAAGCTCTCCTGCTCAGCTCTTCTCTTCGCGGTGGAGAGGCGAGGCGCCGCACTGGCGACGCTCTCTTGTGCGGGGACTCGCGGCGAGCGGGGTGGTGGGGGGCAGGGTGATGGGCTGGTAGACGACGGTCTGCTGAAAAGGAGGTTATTATTATTTAATTTGTTGGAGAGAAATGAAATCTTACTAGTTTTAAATGAGAAACAATGTGAGGATAAATGGATGTATGGATAGAATCTGATGTTTGTTACTCTTTCACGCAAATACTATATACTGAACGCATTTGAATGCGTTGATTTTGCATACAACTCCACGCAGGCGAAGCCGAGGGCATAAACTAATCTTTAACAAAGAGACAAAGAGTATTAAATAAGAGCATATGCGTAGCCTTTTACCAATTAAGTATGGGTCAGCTTCCAGTCTAACCAAAAGCAGCTGAATACCCGCGTTTTACATGAAGTGACTGGCTATCTGCTTTCCACAACCCAGTTACTGCGTAACACGATATCCCTGTAAGACTGGTTGCTGTCAATCAGTCTTGCTAGTCTTTTGCGCATCCGACTACCTGTGACGACTTTAAGAGATCTACAAATGACAGCCGAGACCAACGGTTTACGGTGCTTTCCGAGGCACAGAGCTATCTCGGTGTGTAACGGATGGACACTGGTCACGCAACCACGGACTGACCTCGGCAACCGTTGCTTAATCTTGAAAACTGACCAGTAAAGCTGTTAAATAGGAGGTCCGATTTTTAAATCTAAGTTTAATAAAAATATGAAAACTTACCAGGAGACACTCTTTTCCCAGGCGGAGAAAACTTCCTCGCATGTGGCGAAATCCTTCTCCCAGGCGGAGAAACCCTTCTCCCTGTTGGAGAAACCCTTCTTCCAGTTGGAGAAACTCTCCTTCCAGTTGGAGAAATCCGTCTTCCAGGTTCTGGAGATATCCTCCGGCCGTTAGGAGACCTTCTTGGTGAGAAACCACGTCTCTTCTCATAGTCTTTGTAAGTTCTATCTTGGGTTTCTGGTCTTATTGGTAGAGCTTTAGGATCCCTAGCGTCAGGTTGAATGTACTTCCTATCATCGTATTGTTTGTCATACACCGTTGAGGATGGCTTAGAGAATGGGGCTTTTGATGGTTGGTTCTGAAAGAGAAAGTCTTTTTAGAGAAAATTACTGTTTTACAAGCTAAATTAATGGTTGTGATCGAAACGCTGGCGTGACGATTTGAAGTCGTTTCTGAGTGATTGGCCTCAGAAGGCAAAACAGTGGGATAGAATAGGCTAATAAAGAAATATGATTAACTGAAAAAAAAACCGATAAACTCGACTGGAGACAGTACTTTTTAAGTTTATTCTGACAGACTGCCAGATGGAACCCCCAAAGTTACATACATAAACCCACGCCACTTTCCTATGGGGATAGGCATAAACTGTAGAAAACCTACTGCTGATCCTTAAATGCTCCTGTTGCTCGTTCTCCATATAGTTGCTTATAATAATATTGTATTGCCTCAAATATTGGAATTGTTGAAAGGAAGTCTTCTTTCTTAGTTCATGATGAGGAGGGACGAAACACATGTGACTAAAAGAGTAATGAATCAATGTTGATGGATGGAGAGGGTGAGAACGACCAAACATAGATTGATTGTGTAAGAAAAAGGTGTAAATGATAGCGTGACAGTGGATAGGAGAGAATGAGAGAAAAAAAATGATTTGCGCCGACCCCAAGTAACATGAGACAAGGTCAGGAAGATGATGGTGTCTAATCTTAAAGTAGCCTATGTCTGCCACGCCGACGGTTAATACGAAGGGTACTGCGACTGATGCCCGCCCGGCCCCGAATGACTGCCCGCGTGACCTCGCGGGTTGGTGGTATTGTAATGTGTCGGCCTTTGCAAGTATGCTCCACTATAGTTACCTGTGACTGCCACGGCGCTGGTGCGGTGGAAGGGTACTGCGACTGATGCGCGCTCGCCCCCGAATGACTGCCCGCATGACCCCCCGGGTTAGTGATGTTGTACTGCGTCGGGCCCTGGAAGTTGTCCTTCATGATAGTAAGCTGAAAAACGTCATTTATTAGCTTGACAGTCATTAAAACTGTATATAATAAAAGGTTTTTATTTTTGATAGCCTACATTGTGTCCCACTGCTGACCAAAGACCTTTCTCCCTCCAAACCTCTCTGTTGTGTGTTTCTGGCCACGCTTGTCTCGTGAACATGATCAGATCGACACACCACCTTCGTCGCGGTCGAACTCGTTGGTGATGTTAACCGTCAGGCGACCAGTGAGTGAATCGTTGCCCACCTCTCCGGGTGCATTCGTGCGACATAGCCAGACCACCAACCAGGTGTAATAGTTAAACAAAAAAAAAACAAAAAAGTTTTCTTAGTGTGTAGATAAGTAGAAGCAATAATTCGTTATTTTATGTGGTTCCTGAACTCTCACACTGCTCTACTGAAGAATTGGAGCGGGGATTGGTATTAACGCACAGAATGATTGCAATCTTTATGTGTTCTTCACGATTTGCTCCTGCAGTTATTGGCGTACAAGATTAAAAAAAAAACATACATAAGTACATACTTAATAAACGGCTCCTTAAGGACCAAAACACATACGATGCAATCCTGTACAAATGATGGGAAGAAATAGATCTCTCAATTATTTTGTGTGATATGCTGTGGATCATACCACGATACGGCGTCCTGTCGTACGCACGACGACCAATCAGTCAAGTGTGTACACATATCGTGTATGTAACACATACACACACACCTCCAGGTATAACAATTCACTTCGAAATAGATGGTCTATTTCAAAGGGGACCTATGAAGTGGAGTGTTATTCATTTATCAGTAATACATTAAAAGAGTGTTAGCATCAAAGGTAACGTTATAGGCGTATGGAGAACAGGGTGTGAAGTTCTTCATCGCCCATAGAAAAGGGAGGATCCTCCGACCAGACGGGTGTTGTTTAGTGGGCTACTGCCCCAAAGATCTTATCGTGTTCTTATGGTCTTCAAGTCGCAACGAACTTTAATATCGCTATTTACGAATTTGATGCTTGTTCTAAATTTGTGGCAGATGGCGCTGTAGAACTTTTTGTAGTCCCGCTGCAATATCAACATCTACTTACCGGTTTGTCCTGCTGGTAAGGCTGGCTCGCCGGGTAGCGGTTGTGGACGGGCGGGTGAGTGATACTTGTGTCGACAGTCTCGATGCTCCTCAGAGCGTGGCGCGTCTCCACTGGACGCACTGGCTGCGAAGTTTAATCTTCGTTACTCAAAAGTAGTAGGCGCAGAAGTGCTTGTTGTTTTATATTGATGTTACCAGTAGTTACGCCCCGTTCACGGCCTCTGGGGATGCAACTGCGGCGTGAAGCAATTCGGGCGTGCGACACTCGTTTCCTTCTCGTGAATACTGTCGCGTCGAATTGACTCGAGGCATGTTCTTAGCCTTTCATTTGGATAGTAGCAGAAGCGTGAAGCTCGTGGCCAAGCAGTTATAAATAGTACAGTCAGTGCCATAAGTTGGTTGACGTCAGCACAAAGTTTCAAAGAGTTGTTAGTAATGGAAATTTTCCAAAATTTCTATGATACTGAATTATTAAAATTCCAAAATATTCAGACACTTCTTTCACTGTTTGTACTAATCATCGTTACCAGTCTGAGCTAGGATAGGTACGCTTTTTTGTAGGTTATCAAAGCACTTCGAGAAACTACATATTTTTAACACCTGATATTTTCGAGTTGTCTCATCTGTGCCTCTAAAAAAAGTAATAATATACTCCCGAAAGTGTCGGTCGCGGTGGCTAATCTTAACGAAATATTCAAGTAGGAACGCAGGAGCATCGGGCACATCACAAGTGTGTGCAGACATAGGAGCACTGTTTATTCTATTCCTTAATAGGTAAGGAATAAAGAGTGCTCCTGTCTGCGCGGAGAGATCATGCGAACAGATTTACGTCCTTTTAGACGCACGGGTGTGTCATACCGCCAACTTCCTAGCTCCGGGCAGCTACTGAGAACTACATGACAGAAAAACCCTTTAGTTTTTTCACCCTACCTGGAATTTGCACCCGGGACCTCATTATCTGAAGTTTATTCTAGCTACTAGACCAACGTGGTCATCATCATCTTCTGCTGAGTCCTTCTATACGTCCGGCGCACCTCGGGCAGTCAGCGAGTCCCCAGCTGACTGGCTAATCCTTTCACCACGATGGCAATCCAAAGTCCACTTATAAAACCGGTGTTGTGCGTAGTCTCGGTTAACATCGAAGGGTTCTCACAAGACAAATCAGAAATTATTTCTGATGTCTACCGCAAAACTCACTGTGACATTTTGTGCATCCAAGAGACCCACCGAGCTGAAACCCAAAGTCGGCCACACATCGACGGACTTACGCTTATCGCCAAGATCTGTCTGATCATCTGCTAGCCTTTTCCCATCTATGTTACGTCGGCTTCAGGTCAAACCAGATGCAGCTGAATACCAATATTTTACACAGACTGATTGCCTATCTGACCTCCACAACCCAGTTAGTACTGGGTTACAAAATAGCCCTTGGTAAGACTGGTTGTCAGACTTTCGGGCCACTGACTACCTGTAACAACTGTCAAAGATCTACAAATGATAGGACCAACGGCTTAGCGTGCTCTCCGAGGCATGGAGGAAAGTCGGTATGTAATGGGTGGTCACCCATCCAAGGACCAATCTAGGCAAGCGCGGCTGAACCTGAAGGTCGACCCGAGCGCCTGTTATTATTTCGCCACGAGGTCCTCGACCAACGAGGTAGTAAAATATAAAAAAAGACGTGTGGCACTCGGAGACTGCCGCGGTAAAGCTATTGCATTTTTTATCAACTTATGAAATTACAATTATTTATTCACTTTCGTAGTGTCAGATATTGACAAGCCTAGGTTATTATTTTTTCAACACACTTGCTCATAAAATGACTCTAATTTCACCGCAATTAGGCACGTAATGACACCTGTAATCAAACTGTGACTTTTTCATTGCTATTATTCACTAGTGAGTTATAGGGTTTTTTTTTTATTTTATTGGTTGAGTTACTTTGTTCTTAAAAAAGTTTCGATACAAAAAAAAAATCGTGTTCAATTGTACAAATAAACTTTTATCAACACACTTGCTCATAAAATGGCTCTAATTTCACCGCAATTAGGCACATAATGACACCTGGAATCAAACTGTGACTTTTTCATTGCTATTATTCACAAGTGAGTTATAGGGTTTTTTTTTTATTTTATTGGTTGAGTTGCTTTGTTCTTAAAGTTTCGATACAAAAAAAGATCGTGTGCAATAGTACAAATAATCTATCTGATTTACAAATAATCTATCTGATTTACAAATAATCTATTTGATTTTACTAACGGCACGTTTAATAATTGTTTTTCTAAATAAACTTTTTATCTACTAAATAAAATTATTTTTTAGTATTATTTTCTTCACAAGTGTGTTGAAAAACGTCGTATGATACACGTGTGTATTGATGATTACCGTCCTCGGCTCTCTTAAGACCCTCACCTAACGGCTCGGGTCTCAATGGCGCCTCAGCGGTAATCACCAATGTTACACACTTGTACCATAATGTACTATTAATCTACTGCTGGAGCTAGGAGGTTAGGTTGTATAGGTTTTACCTATACAGCCTAGGCTTGTCAATATCTGACACTACGTGTTAGGCACTAGGTGTTATTTTCGTTACGGAATTTCTGGATTCGGTCTCCACGCTCAAGGCCCGCGATAGAAGCTATGCAATAGCTTAATAATGTTCTATGGTTGACCTCGTCATTTCTTTCTATCAGACGAGATTAGTGAAGAGGTGGCCCTTACCCTAATAAGCATTATTCTGTTCCAGGGGATATTATGTTCCCACTGCTGGGACATAGGTCTCTGTGTGGAAATTAGTGGGCTGCAATCCGGTAGATGTCACATGTGTTTCAAATTTTGATTCTATGTCATGTCAATTTCCTAACATTGCTTTACTTCCCCGTTTTGAGAGCAGCAGTGTTGAAATAAATCTAGTGATAAGCCTGCTTGGGTTTGAAGTTTCGGATCCACGACCGCCAACACGTAAGCGACTAATTACCACTCATTTTCTTTACACTCATACCTTCCCAAAATAACAAAACTGGAAATAAGTTCGTTAAAGCAAACGCACATAAGGCATGTTAGGGATGGGTATATATTAGACAGGGTAAAAACAGGGTGTAAATGGACTCTTCACGAAGCCGTCAACCAGGCATTATGTACATCAAAACTAAGTTACTTTACGCAAAAATTATTGCTGGAAAACGACTTTTTTTTGGGTTGTAAAATCACGTTTTACGGTAGGACTCAATGTAACAACACTCAACACAAAACAAGATTCAAAACATTGTGCTGATGGATGGATTGAATAGTACGAGTCGTGAGAGTGTCTTAAACAAAAAAATTCATTAAAAACATGTATTTAAAAAAACACTTGTGAAAAAGTTGGAACCTTGACCCCCAATATCTCCGAACTAGAAGGTTCCCAGGTATGGTCTAGAACAAAAAAATATAATCGCAATGACATGAGAACAAGTGCCTTTCGGCTTCGTTAAGAGTCCTTTTACGCCCTTTATTTGCTACAAGGGAATACATTTGTATGGGCTAAAGGCTGCTAGCCTTTTCGACTGTAGCGTTTGAAAGGAAATTGGTGGGATATGATTATGATTAAATTCTGAGGGTTATCCTAGTCTACGTTTGCTTATTTTATTTTAAACTTATTTGTCCGGATTTAAACGGAAGGGTATAACAATTTAAACATTCTTATAATTAAAGCATTTATTTTTTAAATGAAGTCTAAAGAATCTAGTAAAAACATCATTCAATGAGATTTTGGTTAATTAAAAAAGAGGTACGTCTTTGTGTTCCTCTGTATGCTTTTTGCCTTTATTTAGGTTACTCCGAAAATTCCATTCTACACAACTTGTTTTTATCTTAGTTTACTTGTTTTTTTTTATTACGTTTCCTAGGTTTGGGCTTACGGCCTTCATTATTACGTGGTCCACCTTGTATTGGTCCGTTATTTTGGTTATTACCACCTCCGTAATGTTTCGGTTGATAACCACCACCGAAATATCTGGGTTGAGAGTAGTTTGGATAGTAAGAAGAACCCGTGGGTACAAAACCCATCTGTCCCATATGCCCCATATCCATTTGTCCCATATACCACATGTCCATTGGTCGCATGTGCCCCCTGTTCATTGGACTCATACCAAATTGATCCATGGACACCATACACCTTTGGCCTATAGGTAGCATACCCATTTGATCCATGGGCTGCATACCTCGTTGCCCCTTGCGCGGCATACTCATTTGATTCATGGGCTGCATACCCCATTGCCTCTTGGGCGGCATACTTTTTTGATCCATAGGCTGCATACCCCGTTGACCCTTGAGCGGCTTAACCTTTTTTCCCTTAGCCTCTTGCCTCTCAGGCAGCATACCCTGCTCAGGGGGCGCCTTTGCTTTATTATTTTTTATTCTGATTTTTATTTTTTTTTCTCCAAGATATAGAAAGTTATTGGTTTCGGCAAGCTTTTCAACTGAGGAATTACCGATATTAAAGGTTACAGTCTGGCCAGCTGGCGGATCAGGTTTCTTGCTAGTTATCCACCAGTCAGAGAAGTCAATGCTTTGATTTTGAGATTTAAGCATCTGAAGAATGGTGTCCCCATCCAGATTGGGATCCGATATGTAAGCAATTCCGATAGGTTTAGGAGATAGTCCCAGGTTGATGATTTTAACTTGCGCGCCTTCCCATAGTTGAAAATTCGGCAAGTGATTTTCTAACCATTCTAACGTCTGGGCATTTGCACAACTGAGTAGAAGGCTACCACATGGTGCCGAGCAACCTACAAAGCTTGGGCCATTTCCATCAGTTTCTGCGTCGATAAGTTCCAAAATTTTGTCCTGAAGCATTTCGATTTTCTGTTGAGACATAAGTCCTAGCTCATCAACAAAACGAACACGTATGGGTGGACCCCGGGGCGTCGTTTCGGCGTGAGTTCTCGGGACACCACGCCCTTTCAGCCTATCTACCTTTATTGCTCTCGCTTGCCTCTCAGGGCTCATTCGTCGTAAAGCAATCTCCCGCGCCTTCTTATTCTTTTCTGCTTTAAGAGCAGGATATTCTGGTATCTTTTTTACACTGATTTCGCATAGTTCTCTAGCCTCCATAAATGATTTTCCTTGCTTTAGCCAAAAATAAAGTCGCCTTCTTTTCGCGCCATTTAATTTACTGATATCTCTCAATTTCGCTTGTTGTCTTTTTATGGCTTTTTTACTGAGTGTAGTTTTGGGGGGACCTACTTCATTGCTAGGGTCTTTCTCTGACTCATTTGGGATATCCTGTGACTTTTCGTCAACGATATCATCAGCAGATGGGGGACTAGCGGAATCTTCGTCGTTATGAGGTGATTTAGAGATTGTCGCCTCTTGTTCTGCTTTTCTAACCCAGCGGTATCGGGAATTTGCCTACCGACAACGGACAAAACAGTATTATGAAGTTGTCACAATATTTAAAGGCGATGCGTTTCAAATGATATCGGTTGTCCTTTGAAATTCGAGGAATTTTATTTAGTGTGGAACGAAATGCATCACCTTTATCGGTAAATTATTATGGTACTACTTAATTGTCTTTTAATCGTTAATCCAAAGAAAATTAAGTAGAACTTTCTAAAATTAATCATTTTTTATAGGATTTTAAAGTAATTATGCCTCGCTAATATGGATGAAGTAGTAGATAATGGGTCCGTTTTATTAGATGTAAATTTATATTTTTTGTCTTGCCCACCGCTGGGTGCATCTTCAATTATTGCTTTGAACATTTCTAAATAATGACTTTTATTCTTCTGTTATTTTGCTGTCCTTGATAAGCGTTTTCACGGCGAATCGTTTAATCGATATCGAGAAAGTCATAAATTGTTGAATTTCTAAGTGCATTTTAAATTGCTTGGCTTTTTTAAAGACGCTAACCTAATCTAACCGAATACCGCTGGATTTAAATTGATTTACGCGGTGTAACGGCTGATACCGTTTTACCTCCGCGGCCCAAATACTAGGAAGAAACCGTAAACCTTGGGGTTACGACGGTTGTCAATATTTTGGGTTTCTGACTCCTAGTAAATATCATACATAATTGTAGAATGACTACGGGCTCCAGAGAGGTGTTAATTTCTGGAACTTACGTCCACCATACTTTGACCGCAACAAGCGTGGCTTGACCCCTCAAATAGATAGTGTACAGACGTACAAGCTTTTTAGTTGACAGACAACTTGCAACTACTTTAAAAAAAAAATTATGTCATGAGTTTTCCGAGAAGTATTTTTTTTTACATCACTCTTTTAAGTATCCCATGCGTAAATGCTTTTTACGCACAGTATATAAATTAATATTGGCTCTGTGGCAGTATAGTAGAGAGATAAATATTTCTATCTGTACCCCAAATAGAAATTAATTGCTCTTACACAAACAGACGTGTATGTACAGCGATCTCAAACAAATGCCGCTCACGAGGGGGCTTGCACTCGCTGTACGTGAAGTGTGTCTATGTGTGCGCGGAGATCTCAAACCAATGCCGATCGCGAGGGCGCTTCTACTCGCTGTACGTGAAGCGTGTCTATGTGTGCGCGGAGATCTCAAACCAATGCCGGTCGCGAGGGCGCTTGCACTCGCTGTACGTGAAGCGTGTCTATGTGTGCGCGGAGATCTCAAACCAATGCCGATCGCGAGGGCGCTTGTGCTCGCTATACGTGAAGCGTGTCTATGTGTGCGCGGAGATCTCAAACCAATGCCGGTCGCGAGGGCGCTCGCACTCGCTGTACGTGAAGCGTGTCTATGTGTGCGAGGAGATCTCAAACCAATGCCGGTCGAGGGCGCTTGCACTCGCTGTACATGAAGTGTGTCTGTGTGCGAGGAGATCTCAAACCAATGCCGAACGCGAGGGCGCTTCCACTCACTGTACGTGAAGCGTGTCTATGTGTGTGTGCGTAGTTTCGCTATTTGTTTGGGACCGATCTTCTGTGCCTATCTATTTATTAAGAGTCTTGAACTACTTAGTCTTAGAAGTGCTGCAAACTGTTTCGAGTCGGCACGATCCGAAACAGTAACTACACATTTTTGACTTTCATTTTTCTCATGCTGCTTGGCCTACTGTTTTTGGATCTACCATCGCTAAATTACGTTTGGGTCGGCACGGCACAATTCGAGCTAACAGAGCGGCTATGTCCCGAACGTGTGTACGAATGGTGGACCCCGGCTATGCCTACTCGATATACATTTACAATTGTTCAAATTAACGCTGATTATATTCCTAAAAGAATTCTTAACCAGAGATTGAATTATTTGCCTAAAAGTACTGCAGTAACCCACGTACTCTCCGCGAGATCATCAGAAAAACCAAAGAGCTGCTGGCGTTTCTTGGGGAGTTGGATCGAATACATTTCCCACCCGTACGCAAAATACGCGCTTTGGACGTCGAGTTGTAGACACCAGCCCGTTATAAATAAGTCCCCTCTAATTTAATAGCGGAAGCTGCGGAACTTAAAAATCATTCTGGGATTTCATACGGAGGTATTATCAACATGTATGCTTACTTCTTTGAAGTTAAGGCAAATAAATCCTTCTATTCCTGTCTCTGTTCATAACAATATTGAGCAGTACTTACCGGAACCACTTCAGGTACATTGCTCTTAGGTGTGTACCCATATCCCTGGTCAGCTCTGCCTTGGTTGAAGCTAGACCCCGGGTGAACTGGCTGTAATTAATAACGGATTTCGTTAATAAATTTTTGTAATACAGGGTCATAATAAATTAGTTAGCTCCGCACATGTGATGGGTGACGTTTCTTGGATGGTCTATATAAAAATAAGAAGTAGTAGCAGTAATAGCAGGTGCTGTCATTCAAACAATAATTTTTTGGTTGAGAATTGCAATTTTTTTTACAAGAACTTCATTTATGTCTAAACCAGCTAACACAAACAAAGATAAGGTTCATAAAAATCGTTGTTCAGTTACCTGTTGTCCATAAGACGGGTTAACATTTGCCGATGGAGAAGTAAATCCAAAAGTATTCTGTGGTACTTGGGACGCCATTGGTGTATTCCATTGGTTTGAGTTTCCACCGCCGGAAACCCATGGTGAAGGCCTATTCATAGAATCTATTGAACCTTGGGGCCCACCAGACACATGTGGTCCACTGTGGGGTCCTCCTTGAGATGGTCGGGATCCATGAGACCCCACAGATCCGTGAGACCCAACAGGTCCATGTGTTCCACTGGACCCATGAATTCCACCATGGCTATGAGAAGGTCCAGTTCCATGAGACCCTTGGCTGTTATAGTCATTTGTGGGTTGACTCATGTAGTCATTTCTGGGTGCATTAGAGTAATCATTTCTGGGCTGGTTCTGGTAACTAGATCGGGAGTCGAAGCCACTTGGCTCTGGTGGTAAACTTGACTGAAAAAAGAAAATATTGTAAACAAAAAAGCCCTACATACCACTTCGGTGTATATAGGTATGATCTGGTGTTGTATAGTGCCCTGCAGATAAAATAGACAAGTTTTCATGAATAAGAAAATAATAAATGTACAGATGCCAGCATATCAAGCTTTTGAAGAAGAATTTAATGCTTTATTGATAAAGTTAAAAATATATTAAAGAAATTTGACAGATTGTTGTAGCTTGATGTGCTATTATTTTGTTTTTTATATCATGTATATTTTAAACATTTCATGAAAGAAATAAAATTTACTGTCCCACAATTGGGTAACGATTTACCAGTTATGTTTAAGACCCATATAATTGGGTGGACAAGCTCACAGTCAAACAAATCCGATAGTAAAATATTTTAAATTCAATATTTTTATCCATGGTATACTGTCCCACAATTAATCAAAGGTGCTCCTACTGGCATCCAAATTTTAATAGTTTATTTCAATTTCTAAAAAAACATGCAATTAGTTAGATTAGACAATCTAAGCTATGCAATAGCACATTTAATTAATATCAATGAAAAATAAACAATAAGAAAGGATACTATTGATATATTATAAAATGAGATTGCTGGTAACTGAAGTTTTCTATAGAAAGCTGTTGAATAGCTATAGAAAACTGGTGAATAGTCATAAAATTTAAGTTTAACTATTATCATACACAGTAATGCCTACAAAATATGCTGTCTAGGATTTTCAGTTCCGCTCACCACCCACAGTTAGAATTCCAACATTGCAATAATGTTTAGGCATTCATTCAAGTGTTGCTTAGTGCTACCAACTTTGAGATGAAGTGATGTCCTATCACAAACATTGATACTTACATAAGGTAAGTGAAGTGTTTAGATACAAAAACTGTGCCCTATGTCCTTTTTAGAAATTGTATCAATATTAGAATAATTAAACTCACAACAGCTTTTCCTACAGGAATCGCTTTTAAAACGAAGTTGCCGGGCATTCGGTAGCCGTCGAGGCATTTCATTACTTTGTAGCCTTCGGTGTTATCCGTGAGACCGATCCTGACTTTCTTCGTGCCATCGGTATCATTGACCAGATTATCAAGGATGAAGTCATTTATACTACACTCCTGTTTTATTAACATTTTCACATCTTGATATTTTGTCTGAAAAAAAAAGCAATGATTAGGTAAAAAAAAAAACAATGTTCAGAAAATCACAAGTTAACCTTTAGACAAAATGTACTTTGGCAGGAAATCCATGAATTGTTATCATCATCTTGGCAGCGTTTTTTAAATAATAACTTGGCCAGCGTTTAAAACGTATCCTGAGATAGATATTCAGGTACAAAATCAATGAACATTGCAAACATTTGACAGTAAACGAGCATTCGCCATGACACCAACCAAACTATAGACTAGAATAGATCAATAGAGTAAGTAGAGTCATGGAGTAATAGATGTATTTTTTTTTTAATAGCCTTCAATGTCCCACGGCTGGGCAAAGGCCACTCCCATATCCTTCCGGGTACTCCTCCTGCGCCACCTCGAACCAGCCATAGTAGATTATAGACCTGTTATTCAGAGTAAAGAGCTGAGAGAGTATCATAGGACATTGGATAGATATAGAGGAATCAGCTCTCTTGTTGCTAATTATTTCTTTTTACTAAAATCGACTAAGTGGCTGGGTTGGCTAAATGTTTTAGTAGTGGTTAACTTACGCTTGCTTAGGTTGGTCCGTGGATTGGTGCCTACCCATTTTATACTGTGATTTCCCGTGCCTCCGAAAGCACAGCTGTCATTTAATTTTTAACCGACTTCAAAAACGGAAGAGGTTTGTTTTCTTTTTTCGTATGTTCATAGAACAAGAAGCTTTAATACGTATTTTTTCTTCTTCGTCTATGTTGGTGATTTTCTAATATTGCTGTCACAATTTTTTTTTTTTTTTTTCTGCAAACAGTCGAGACAAAGAGTACCTATACCTATATTATCTATTCGGAATCACGAAGAGACTGCGAAATACCAACTGAAGAAAGTGAGAAATTCATACAGAGTTGACATTGACAATGTTAAAATGACAATTCGAACGACCGAAAATTGCCGTGCTTTTCTGTCGCGCATCGCCCATGTTTTTGGTTTCTGTTTGTAAGAAGTAGATACTACTGTCAGTCTGTGTTGGCCCAATACGGGATCAATAATAAATATTTGCCGAATATAACAGCTGTTGCTCGATTATGTTACTGACTATATTTAATTTACCGGCGAAGGCAAGTTCAAAGCCAATATCGATCGAACTTGTGCAGCCATAAACAAGATTCAATTTGATTGTTGTATTTTCTCAACAGACACGGTATGTCGACGTAAAATCGCTGATACACTCAAAATGCGGCTTAAAGGAGGTGATATTGGACAATTTAACGTCAGAGAGCAATGATACAAAGAGAGTGACTGTGGGCCTAGCTGAAGAGGAAGACGCGGCTATCCTCGTTCGGAAGATCAACGGCTTGTTCGTGGATGGACAGCAGCTGTACGTCGAAACGATTAAGAAGAAGGTTAGAATTTTACTTTTTTATTTTGATGTTATTTGTTCATAGTTAGGTCTACAACCCCATTCAATGCATTTATTTATTGAATAAAGGTTTACCAACAGCTTCTGTGTACAACGATCACAAGCAAAGGTTATACAATATTGGACTTACACAGTCGCCATTGCATTGATGATCAACCAAGCGATTTCTAAAAGAAGAGGAGTAAATCAGCAAAAATGTACAAAAACCATGTGTTGTGTTCATTGTTGTTCTTAAAAGGTTCTTGTTTCTATAAAGTAATTGCTTATTTCTACATATAAGAATCCTCATTATTACCATGCCCTTATTCCTATTTATCTATGATTGGCACGGCATATCTTCTCCCATACTTCACTATTACTCACCATCTCAGCAGTCACCTTTTTCAAGAATAAGTATTATATAAATAATATCAGCGTATTAATGTCAATCTGCTGGTCAAAGGCCTCTTCCCAAAAAGAGAAAGTATAAGCAGTGATCATCATGCTTGTTCAGGACGGGTTGGTGATTTTAGACTTATATTAATTGTAAGTCTAAGTTTCTTCAGAATATTTTGCTTCACCTGTGTCTATGATATCCAAGATAAACTTCAAAGCACATTTGAATTTAAGAAGTCACATTGGTAATTGCTTGGATTTAATCCACAACTTCATTTATGAAGGGCTCGGCCTCAACCTTTGGGCCATGACAGTATTATTAAAAAGAACATTTTCACCAACAGGCAGCATCTGTCGTCATGGATTTCGGTAGTAGCCAGAATGAGCAACAGCGACCAATGCTTCAGCAACCATATTATCAGCAGAATAAATTTCAGCCGAACTATGAGTTAAGCTTTGCGCAAATGCAACAAAGTAGATCCCAGCCTATGGGTACTGCATCTTTGGGTTACAGCGGAATGTATGGTACTGCACAGGTAAGTCCTTTATCATTATGACCGAAATTGAAAAGATTTTTTTCAAAACTGCGTTTACCCAACATATCATCAGTGTAACACACTTTAAATCATTCTAAATAATTAAAAAAAAACTCTTAATCTATTGCTTGATAATACCTCAGAAAAGATTGATTTCTTGAGTATGTTAATAAAATGAATATTGCTGATTTTTCCAAATTGATGGTGTAGCTATTGTAAGTGTGTTACATGATACCTGCAGTTGGAAATGTAGGAGGCTTGATGTAAAAGTAACAATAATTGGAAGAGAATTTATCTATAATTATTCATCAGATAAGTTTGTTAGAACTTATCTCTTCTTTAAATCACATACAACTGCTGTGTTTTCCCAATATATTAAAGATTAGGAAGGCTCAACTGGACATCTTGTGTGATAGGCCATCTACCTCTCAATTTTGAGAAGTAAGGTATGTCTTTCAAAATTGTACGTCATGGTTGGCACAGTGGTTGAGTGATTGGCTGCTGCGGTTTTAGTTTTATTGAATATTTGCAACATGCTCTGCGACCAAGGGATCAGTTATACTTGGTCATTTGTCTGCTAAAATATTGGGCATAATTTACTATGATATGTCCTCGAAAATTCATTTGAGCTTTTGTTATTAGTCTCAAATTGATAAAGTATTGTAGCTTTCCAAGTGTTGGCTGTGTTAAACTCCTTAGCCATTCTGAGCATTAGGTGTGTTTACACAGAAGGATCTGAGCAAACATAATCTGCACTTAATGCAAAGCTACCAAGAGCTTAGCACAGTCTGTACAACAGTTTTAGTTACGAAAATGGACTACAGTCATCACGACTCGAGCCTTTTTCGGCGCACTAAACTATCCGCACATTTATTACAAAGCCTTCTTGTAATGCATATCTTAGAGTAATTTAACCCCTTTATACAATGCAGACAGTTGTCCAATTGTAATAGACCCCTGTACACTCAAATCAAATACATTTATCTGATTGTGGAAGTTTCATAAAGCCTACATTTTGTAACTGTCATCAAAATTCTTCCACAGAATCCGTCTGCCAACTTTGGCTATCCACAACAAATGCAGTATCAGTCAGCTCAGCAGCAAATGATGACTCAGTCAATGGTTGGCTATGACCAGAGGGCTCCTCTTGGGTTCAGTAACCAAGGCAAGAACCCCAGTGTCTGGTCAGATCAGAACGATTGGAATCATGCTGGCAATGCGTCTGCTGGGAACCAAATTTCCCAACCAGGTAGAAGCGGTTCAAGATGGGAAAATATTGGCGACAGCAGCAATCGTCCTCACAATGACGAGCCCGCTCGCATTTCCGATCGAGACCGGCCGTCGCGCTTTGGATACGACACACTTTCGCGTGACGCCGGACGCAGTGGCTCTCGCCGTGACTCCGACCGAGATGTAAAATCGCGCGATCGCGGCCGGGGTCCACCTCGCGACTTAGGGCGCGAACGTGACCAAGGACGCGATCGTGACCTAGGACGTGATCGCTTCCAAGGACGCGATCGCTTCCAAGGACGCGACCGTGATCAGGGACGCGATCGCGGCAGGGATGCGCCGTCGCGGGACCGCGGACGCGAGCCGCTGGCTCGCAATGCACCTTTCCGGGAGCCACCAGTCCACAACTCACCTTTCCGTGACCCGCCGGTGCGCAATGCACCTCCACACGAACGCGGAGACGCACTTTATAACAGAAGAGCCCAACCACCTCGAGCTCCCACAAAGCGTCAGATAACACCACCTCCGGCAATATACGGCCAACACGTGACGGATTCGTCTCAGCCCATGAAAACATTTTCCCAACAGCGAGGTGGACTCAAACCTAACCAACCTTGGGCTAAACCACAGCCAAATCAGAAGAAGGCTGAGAGTAACTACGTTCCTCCTTCGAAACGCCCGAAAAAACTCGCTGCGCAGAAGTCCGATAAGCCGCAAGTGAATGTTCCGGCTAATAAAAACCAGGGGCAAGTCAACGCAAAGAAAAGTAAACCAGCGGATAATCCAGATGGGATGCCAATCCGGGCCGCCACGTGGCGACACCAGATTGCGTCCGTCGTTGCTAAAGAGGTTATGCAAAATCCGAAACATAAGAGTGATATTCCTCCGGAACAACTTTTAACGGGGCTGAAGCGTGGTATATGGTGCCGTCTGGAAGAGCTTTTCGGCGGCGATTTTGAAATTCGTATGCCGGACATGTTAAATATTTACAGAGAAAAGTTTGGTAGCCACAACGACACGGCACTTTTTAACCAAGTTAAGAACTCACAGAAAAATGGATCGTTCCCAGCTAACGTCGGACAAAAAGGTAACTTTAGAATATTTTTGTGTATTCTTCAAGCATAGTGGAATGTTATTTATCGTGGTACTATGCACTTTTGACTATATTTTCGCGCTTCCAGGATAGTGGAAGCATTGAAAATATTAATGTGTTATTACTTGCACCACTGGCCACTCCTTACGAAAACTTCTGTAGTAGATGAGATGGCAAATTTCGTAAGGCGTGCAGCTTTCCACAACCATAATCAGGGATCCGCGTTTGGAAGTATCTACTTCACGATAGTTCAATACGAAAAAGGTCTGCTTTTTGTCCTTTTCGCGCAGATATAAAGATGACTGTTATTTCCCCACGCTTCCGCGTGGAAGCAAGCAAGGAAAAAAAATGCGTCCAATCACAACATTCCTTTTGTGATTGGACGCATTTTTATTCCTTGCTGCTAAATTTCGACCGACGCATTTACAGTTTCGTCGCATTCGATGTG
The DNA here is from genome assembly GCA_950005105.1 of Lycophotia porphyrea. Classification (NCBI taxonomy): domain Eukaryota; kingdom Metazoa; phylum Arthropoda; class Insecta; order Lepidoptera; family Noctuidae; genus Lycophotia; species Lycophotia porphyrea. Next base: position 8,239,540 of record OX465409.1, read on the forward strand.
TCTTTTGGGAGATCCTACTTATGCTGAATCCCATCCTGGAGTATTAACTTCTGAATCTCGATTCAAGTTGGTAATCGTAATATATGTTTGACAACAGCTCACTGGATCATTGTAACTTCTGTCAACATGGTTTTCTATGTCGTGACCTTGATGAACCTACTCTTCACGAAAAGACACTGCTTCCTAGTCAGAAGTGTCAATTTATTGCATATTTGTGTCATACGTTCGTGGTTGTAAAATCGAATATTATCATGCTGATATATGTTCGGGAAGCCACTCGAATTGCGCCGAGCCGACCCGAACATGATTCGGCGATGGCCGATGCTAAACAGAATTAACCGATTAGCACGATCGGATTTAAATTCGAATATGTGTTAATTGCTTCGTTGTTCGACAAGTACTGCTGAATCAAATGTTTGCCTAACATTACCTCTTAAAGCAGTATTGTTTTAATCTTAATTCAGTGTAGGAGCTCAAGCTCTTTAGCTTGAGCTCCGGAGCGTCTGGTATAATCATCCATCCTGTCTGGCACCATCTCCCCCTCTTAAGTGACAAGATTGTTTTACGGACCCTGCCCAGATGTACAGTGCCGGTTTTTTCCGCGTGATCAGTTAAAAAAAAATTGCCTAAACCATGCGGTGGCGATGGCGCCCTGCTAGAGAGCGTAAGAGCGTTTTGAGTGAAAGCAAAAATGAGCTTAGTGGTGATCAGGCGGGAGTGTCCGCCATCATACACTCACAGATTTATCATAACATCGATCCCACGTTTTGTGATGATCTTTGTTAGACGTGATAAAGCAATGCAAGATGTTGTAGAAGCTTTTTGTGGAAGATTTCTGCCGCAAAACTACTACCAGTCCCTGCATGCCTGCGGTTACAATCGGTCCGAGCTATTTTGCAAATGTCCGGGTTTTTCTCAGAACTTTTTAAATTTAGAAATGGTAACCCTTGCACCCGTTCACACGGCGTTCGTCTGTACGGTATTTTGGGATCAGGGATCACATGGCAGTTCCATACTGCATTTGTTTTAACCACATCGTCGAATGAACAGTCGCTAAACATACCAATTTCTGCCACCAGCAGCGTTGCAGTGATCCGATATGTAGGGTATGGGTGCCGGCGTCATTACAGGCATTATGAGACATTTCAGCTTCGTCTGATGGAATGGCAATGCATTTGCAATTCTTTTTGGTATTGGGGACATTCATAGTTGGTGATGACCATACAATCCAATGGAATGTCGCTTTGTTTGCCATTTCAACATTGTCTCCCTAGCCTTTCTCCTGACTGTGTTGGGGTTGTTGGGATCGGCTTCCAGTCTAATGAGATGCAGATGAGTATCAGAGTGACTGCCTATCTGACCTCCACAACCAATCTACTGGGTAACACCATGGAAGGCTGTTTGTCAAACGCTCGAGTTCTAACTACTGTTAAAGATCTACAAATGACAGTTCTGATCAACGGCAAACATTGAGTACTTGTTGATTTTTTTTTTTGCTAACTTATAAAAACTAAGCGAATCTTGATTGAGAAAGATTTACTTCTAACTTTATATTAAAGCATATATCCAGGAGTGATCACAAAGGCAAGAAAATATGCTAATAAAAAAAAAACATTACTCATGGGTCTCGTAGTTGCAATTAAACTACTGCTGAGCATGATGTCTGGTTCGTTTTCCAGGCCTGGCAAAGTGTTATTGAGTATTTCCATCACGAATTTCTCAGTAATACCCCGGAGTCTGGATTTGGGCCCAGTTGATGACATTTGGTTCGGCTCGATATATGGGACTTAAACATAACGGTCGAATTGAGGGTGTGTCTATGTGGTGCAGCTTTGACTAATCTTTCGGGGATCACAGGCGAAATGTTATGTTAAAAAAAAAGTTCAATACAAGATTGATAATGTCTTAAGTTAACAGACTACATGCTCAGGTGACCTTTGAGATAAACAAAAACACAGCAGGCTTACTAATCCTTTAGGAGCGAAATTATTACTCCTAAATATTGCAATGGAGCTGCATTCAAATAAAGATGGAGATCCTTAGCTATCAAAGGATTTTTAGATGCTTTGTTTGACAATATTCAATTCCATTGTCTCAGAAATAAACTGACTAAGAAACGTTTATTTGTTGATACTAACAACTCTTCCATCATCAAAATTGAGAATAATTAACAATAGTGGGTGCAATCCGTTGATCACTATTAGATTATTCTTTCTCTATTCACTTTTTTATACAAGTGCAAAAACTGACTTTGGATATAAAATTCTATGAAGCTCTAGGCCACTATTTAATTCGACTGTTTTTGCGTTGATGGTTTGCGTCCGAACGTAAATGCTCCCTGAGCACTCATGTCAATGGACACATTTGAGCTAATTAGCTGCTCGTGTGTCTTATTAAATAACTGAATAAATAAGGCGCTTTATCAGTATCTACTTGCCCTTGTCCCATGTTATTTGGTGTCGGTGCTTCTATTCTTCAAATAAAGCGAATTATGATGTTGATATATATTTTAATTATATTTATAACTTACTAACTTATGCCCGCGGCTTCATCCGCATGGAGTTCGGTATTATAGTCCCACGGGATCGAATACTTTTTATCCCGGTAGTACGATCCCGTGGGACTATAATACCGAACTCCATCCAGGTTATTAACTAGCTTTGTGCCAAATTTTATCCAAATCCGTTCGTTACTTTTGCGTGAAAACGCTTAAACTTAGCAAACTTCGCATATAGTAGTAGTCAAGGGTATACAATATAACAAAGGTATGAGTCACAGAGAGCGCTCTGCAAAGACGTACATTCTCAAATACTTGATTTGAAATATTTATCACCCGTGTGTACCGCACGGAACGCACAGAACATAAAAAACAGTTTTTTTTATGTTCTGTGCGTGTACCAGTGGCGAATGTTCCATAAAACTCGATTCCTACCGGCTTCCCTTTCAAAAATGGCACTGTCAGTATTCCATAGACAAATAATATCACATTAAAGATATATAAGGTCCCATTAAAATAGATGGACAAATTTTAACATGTTGTCATTTCAGTACGTCTAACCAAAGATATCCACGCAAAAAAAAACACTGATTAAAGTGATTTTATTTTGACCTAAAATAATAAATTGCCCGCATTTTTAGTGTATTTTCGTTAACTGTTTCTTTTTTCTTGTAAGTTATCTAATGCGTTTTTCTTATTTATTTTTTTACCATTGTCCTTATTTTGGTGGTCCGAATGATTTCTAAAAGTTTGTCCATCTATTTTAATGGGACCTTATATAGTCCGGCTTACTTCTTACAAAAGTTTACCCTTCGCTATTGCCGTGTACTGTAATCTACTTGTACTCAAATTTAATTATATATATCTAAAATATAATATGTATACTTATCTTACAGCCGCTCCAGTTACCAAAAAAGCCGCTCCTGCGGCACAGGTAGAAAGTGCACCCCAGGCACAACCTGTTGAGACTACCCCGAAGATTCCTTGCTACCCACAAGGAGGTTAGTTGATAAATTGATAAATCCTGTTAAAGACCGTTGACGTCTTTGAGTTCTTTGGATAATTATGGATTACTTTTTGTTTTGTTTGCTTTGTGAGCTTAATTAAATGTTTTGTTTTATCTATTTCAGATAAGAGGGCCAATAAGGGTGAGTTAGTCATCATTTATATTATGCAGTACGAGTTTCTTCACGCGACCTTTCTTGTTTTAACGTAATCCCATGGCACTTTGTAATAACTGTATAGCTTTCTATCAGTGAAGGAATTTTCGAAATAAAATGAAAAGTTTCCTTGTACTTATAAAATTTACCTCTTTATAATATGAGTGTAGATTTAACCTTTGAACGCCGTTGTCACATATAAGTGTCAAGCAAGCGCGTGCCCTGTACGCCAACGACACAAATATGTGATAAAAAATGCGGTGCACTATAACACGAAATAAACAATTAAATAGTTTTGGAATCCCTATTTTTGTTTTGTAGGTATCAGCGATGGAATTGTAACTTGGCGTGGAGAGCTCGCGCGTGCGTATATGCTCTGGCGTTCAAAAGGTTAATAAATGACTATTCTTTTTTCCCAGTTGAGGCCTAAAAAGGCCGCTTTAGAAGAATCATATTAGGATAATAATAAGAGTTACGTTACAATTCGTTAAATGGTTGCAAACGCAGTCAAAATTATGAAATATGCGACCATTTAATTACAAAAATTGCAATTATGCATGATATAAATATAATTCATAGCCTATAGCACCCCCTACATACAAACTTAAAAACAAAACAAACAAAGGGGTTTGAATTTAATGGCCGGCCTAACTTGCGCCATTTTAATTTTTTTCCAAAGTTGCAGCCACTCATAAAACCTATATTAATCGATAGCTGGTATCAATATAAATCAGTTTGAAAATGAATGAAAATTCAAAATGTTCTGAGGTGTCACGATTCCGAGATATGAGCAATTTTGGAAAAAATAAAAATGGCGGTAGTTAGGCCGGCCAAGTATCATACAAAAATCTTCCAAGACCTTTTACCTCTATAAAATAAATGTAGCGTGATATAAGCAAGCATTTTAAAGAAGAATATCTATAAATAGTTGATTGATATGAATGTTACAGGAATTAAGAAAGCCAATGCCATTGTATTCCAAAATGAAACAGTTTTGCTTTCAAAAATGAAACCTGACATGCAGAAAGCGGTGTTCGATGAAATTGATGAAATTGCAAAAGCGGTAAGTAGTCGATACTGTTATTGATAGCTGAATACCAGTACCATCCGGTTAGACTTTAAGCCTGCCCCAACATAATTGCAAAAAGGCTAGACAGGTAATGATGTTGTTGTTACTTTGGAGATGACTGAGTGGAGTGACAAGAATGGATAAAATAAGGGATGAGTATATTAGAGGAAGTTTGAAATGGATGGAGTGCATTTTCAGTTCCACGAAAACAGCTCGAATTTTTTGCACTCCACTGAAAATCTCTCATAGTTAGATGTTTGTTTATCAATTCGTACAAGGAGTAACTTTGCTGATTTATACAAAAAATCCTATCAATCGTAAAAAAAATATGATTCAAGAGCGAGCGTAGCGAACTTGAAAAATTTAGCACCCATATCGAATGTGATAGGTTTTCTTTTGTACTTTCTCCATACATGTAGTAGTAGTATAGGGACTGCTATGTCCGCACTTAGACTCCCATTTGGTCCGTTGTGCGTGGGGATCCTGGCTAACATAGACAGCCTAACTCCGTCCAGAAGCACAGAAGCTTCCTGGGAGCTTCGCGGAGCGACCTCACTGTTCCGAGGATTTGTGTACGTTGGGTAGCCACGGCCTCGCATTCCAGGATGACGTGGGCGGCTGATTCCTCGGCTTCAAAATATCCTCTGCAGAGAGGGCTCTCCGTGATACCTAGGTTTAAAACAGGTTTATTTAAGAGGCAATGGCCCGTGATTGTCCCTATCATTATCTTAAGATTAGTTTTATTCAGGCTAAGCAATTGTTTGGTTAGTCGCGGGTACAGGTACGGCATGGCCATTCTTGACTGTCTACAGTCTGTTGCCCGTGACCATCTGTTGTTGGGAAGATCAGTTGATCCCGGAAGAAAACCTGCCGCCCGGATACGAACTGCAGTGGCCAATCTGGAAATCCCTTAATGGTTTAATACAATTTGAGTTCATCGATACGAAAAGAAGAAGAAGAAGTTGATCTCTGGCGTATCCATGTACGAAATTGCGAGAAAGGCAGGGGAAGAAGTGGGTACGGGCCCAGCACTGCCATCTCGGAACATCTTTTCGCAAGCACGTCCGCGGCGTCGTTGCTCAAGGATCCGGAGTGTAATTCGGTTTGATAACGAAATACTCTTCAGGGTTACGTGACACAGAATTAATTTGTTGCTCGTCTTTTGTGTTTTCGAAGGCTTTAGGTCTGATATAAATCTGATACCATATTTTTGTATCCCCAGACGCTTTACGGCCGTTGCCGCTTGCGTCAGGGCGACATCGACACTCTCACACTGGATAATCAAGCTTGGTTTGCCTAGTGGTATGTGAGATTTTATGTTGATGTCTAGAGAGTATACACCAGCCCCTGAACCGTTGCGTGTTTTTGAGCCATCTGTGTAGATGCGTACTTCATCGACACCTGACTGGTCTCTTACTTCCTCTGCTGTTTGTATGCGATAGTTTTTGTTGAAGGTTAATTGGTTAGGTATCCTTTCACACGGGGCAGCGATAAGAGGTTGGTACTCAATCGCCCGGTCCAGGATTCCCGCATGAGCACTGGTGTGGTTCTTGCCCCATATGGTTGGTGCATAAGTGCCGCCTCCTTTTTCTTTTTTTTTTCGGATGGGAAATCATCATATGACTCCTCCCGCTCTGGACGGAGCGGAAAGGAGTGTCAGACTTGTACTGACTAAAACCCATCAATTTACCTTCCTTGCCCTTTGAATTCCAGGGCCGCGGTATCTCTTTCGAACAGTCCCGCAACCCAGCAGTCCCGCTCCCTAGTGCCGCCTCCTTCTGTATGAATAAGTCAAGGGGGTTTAATTTCGGGGCTATTTCCATTGCTGGGTGGTTCTCATACAGCCAGTGATAACTGAACAGGCCAGCCTTCATACATGTAACTGGGGGTTGAAAAAATAAATCTTTACGTATGTAACGAGGATCTCTCTAACTTTTAGAGTAAGAAATAAATGAAAAATGTGGCTAGCAAACATTGGTTTGAACAAAATTTGACATTTAGTTTTGAGATTATGGGACGTTTTCGTGGAACTGCAGCAGTAACTTCGATTTTCATTAACATACTATAAAAAAAAAGAAAACAGTTTTGCTCTTGAGTGTAAATGGACATATGAATCATCGTTAAAAATATTGGTATTCGATTGGTTGGTGCTACGGAACCCGAAAAAACGGGCTCGTTTTTCTTTACTACAAGATTACAAATGATTCAAATGGCCAGTAATTTATTACTCTTCAACCCATTAGCTTTTCTTTTCTTTATAAATCAGGCAGATCACAAAATACATTTTTCTTTATTATTAACGTTTAGGTTAAAACTAACCCTTTTGTTTCTAGATCGCCAGTGACCTTGAAGGCGAATCCGACGTTGAGTTCAAGGACTTTAACGATAAAGAAAAGGTTCCCTTAGTTGTTGAAGATTGTAAGAAGGTATGTTGCAACTATATCAACAAGTTATACAGGATGAATTTTTCAAGTAGGGTTGGATGGCCAATCTGAAACTATGAGGTATAGCTAAAAATACTCAAGAGCCTAGAGCCCGATTTTAATGAAAACTAAAACTGCATGATCGAATTTTCAAAACCTGCCTGCTTGAATTTTCACGCCTGTAAGCCCCAAAGGATTAGGCAGAGGTGTACCTACTAGTATTCCCACATTTTCCCAGTTATGTTTAACTCCCATAATAAGTGGCCAGCACGCAAGGTAGACTGGAAGCCGGCCCCAACATAGTTGGGAAAAGGTTACACAGATGATGATCTTGTATTAGGAGACGAGCCCATTGCCATCAACCGGGCATAAATTGCTTGCAAACTTTCCAGAATTAGAAATACACACACAAAAAAGTCATACTCTATCAAAATGCACTTCTAATGGTTGAAAAATAATCATTAACTTCAGACACTCATCTGCAGCCAATTTTTACCTTTACAGATGGTGACAGTGAATCTCGCAAAACGTTTGCTTAACATTGGTCCAATAATGCTGCGGATCTACACTGTGCCCAAGACTGTTAGTAGAAGTAAACTGGCTCCTGTCCTCGCCGAATATGGCGTCACGAGCCTCAGGAAGTCAGAGAGGAAGAAGCCATCAGTGTACTATGGGACCTGTGAGACATATGATGACCATGATAGGCTCTGTCTAATGGACTCTCTTGTTGTTGGTAAGATCTTTCGTACTTATAAACACTGATAACTAGTCTTACCAAGGGGTAAATCGGTTGTGGAGGTCAGATAGGAGATGCTCCATATAAGTGTAATCTCCATATAGGTGTAATTACAATATACTTGGGCAAAGGCTATGAGACATAGAGGCCCAACAAGTTTTCTCCATTTTTAGAGTTCCGTACCTTACGTACCATTTTTAGGTTTACGTAACCCTTCGTGTAGAAGTCCGACTCGCACTTGGCCGGTTTTATTTTCTTTTTTTCCGAAACTATAAAAAAAACTTGTCTAATACCAAAATTTGATTTCAGAGGGCTCAACAGTGAGAATAAAGCCTTTCCACCTGACTGGTAAAGCTGAGAAAAGGGCTATCAAAATAAATGTCGGTAGAGATTGGTTGGCTATGGATAAGAATGACGATATGGAACAAGAACTTGAAGAGGAACAAGAACTTGAAATTGATGAGGAGGATATTAACAACTTGGACACTGACGATCAAGGTGACGTACAAGACGTCGATGATGAACAAGATGAGAATGAAAACGAGGAAACTGGTGAGCCAGACCAGGATGTCCAAGATACAGAAATGGGTGACGATGAAGATACCAATGGAAACATTAAATTGCAAACTAATGAAGAAGAAGAAAATATTGACCAAGACTATGCTGAAAATGCACAGTTAGTTGTTGAATCAGAGACTAAGACTGAGGGGACAGAGCAATTTGACAGCGAACCTGTTGAAGAAAATGAAAATACTGAAGTTGACAACACAGAGCAGATAGAAAATACACCTGAAGCAAGTGAAGATAACTTTAATAAATCCGATGACATAGATTTTACTGCAGATGTAAATCTCAATAAAGAATCTAAAAAGAAAACGAATAATTCGTTCGAAATCTGTGAAGAGACCGACCTTGAAGCAGAAAAAGATTTTTCAGAAGTGAACGCTGGTGACTTGGAAGATTTTAAGGCAAATATTATTGATACCATCGATATGGCTGATCTGGACGACGATGATTTAGAAGATTGGTGACGTTTATCTCAACTGAAACTGTAGATTTGTGGAAAAGTATATTTTAGTTTCAAATAATTTACAGTGCTACAAAGACATTGGGTCAGTTGAATGACATAGACTGGCGGTTTTTGTTGGTTAACATTTGTTTTTGAAATTATTCCATTCATTCGTATTGAAAGACAAGAAATAAAAACAGTACCGGTAAATGCGCCAAACAACTATGTATCATGATTATTTTAGAACTTTTGGATTATAGAATCCAAAAATTTTAATATTTAAATTACTGATATTAAATGGGATGGTGTCAGTAATTTAATGCAGCTCATAGGCTAAACAAGTTTGAATTTTGTTATTTTCCGAGCAAACTGTTTTAATTCATAAGCATTATAAATGCGTACTCAACACAAAACATGAAGGAACCATTGAATACAGCTTGAATTAACAATAGTTAAAATAGTATTATTGGTATGTGGTTCATAGAATTTAAGTTGATTGTAATAGGGTAAATGTATAAGACAGTCTTTTGAATAAATAAAAGAATAATGTATATATTATTGTTTTATTATCTATCATACGACTGAAGAATAAAAATGATACTTTTATTTGAAGAATCATCTTTTTGATAATTTAATATAATTCCTGGGTAACAAAGAAGTCTACTGTTTTAGTTGATTTCTATCACATTTATACAAAAAATAGATAGAAATCTTAATGATAAATCAAATTAATTATAACAACATGAAGGATTGGGCAAAGGTGTACTTAATGGTACACCCACATGTCGCCAGTTATTTTTAAGTCGCATGTAATAGGGGGCCAGCCTATTGCCACGAATCCAGACTCCGTGGCTGCTACTGAAAAAATTCCTGATAGAAAAACCCAATAATAATATGTTCCCCACCCGAGAATCGACCTCATGCTCAGCAGTCCACTGAACAAAAATACCATGAAAAGTTTTCGGGTTAGAGGCGTTATGTTCCGAACATTATGTTTTCGAAAAGTTCTGAATCGGGTGCGTAAGTGGTTGATTTATCTAACAGTACTTAATAATAAAAACCATAGTCGCTTCCAAGTTCCTAAAAAAGTATTTAACACGATTCACGCTTCTTTTATCAAAAAATAAAAACATTCTAAAAAGTACCTCTAAATTAATCGCCATTACATGTTTTAAAAGGAGAAAAGCGATCATTATAAATATCGTATTGGATATAATTTTTATAAATGGTACCTATCTGATCTTCGCCTAAATCGGTGAATCACCAATTAATGACTCATCATTGCATGAGTAAAAAAAGAAACATAAAGAGGGTATATGTGTAACTTTTAGAAATAAAAGATTATGAACGGTTAATAATGCTATAACTAAGTTATTCATTCTAAAATATTGTAAATAATATTTCATTACACCCAGCTGCCTTTAATGTTTTAAGTATGTACTAATAAATATTATAATACAATCTTTGAGAAAAATGTGTAGGCAAATCAAATTCTTGCTCTGGTAACACTTGAAAATTTCCGCAAGTAAAGACGTCTAGCAAGTCGACAAAACATAACCACAGAAGAACAGAACAAATAATCTAGCGAGAACAAAACATGACAAAGAACTAAGAAGAAAAGATATGGTACGTGTTGTGATATTGGTAAAATACTCAAACTCTGCTTTATTTATGTGTCATTTCTGACTGTGACTCATAATAACTGTGGAAATATAACGAAAACTAACATTAAACACATTCATTGATAACATAAGTAACGAAGATGTAAACAACTTCAACATTTGCGGCATAGAGTAAAGTAATATATCGATTTGCGGGCACCGGAGCTCCGACCTTTGCACAGAGTACTTTTGGACCTTTGTCGCATCTGCTACAGACAGCAACACAAACTAGTAAACATGGTGAAAATAGCAACTTACGTGTTCTTTGACATTGAAACGACAGGATTACCACATCAAGAGAGAAACCAAACCAAGATCACAGAACTCAGTTTCGTAGCAACTTTACGAAAAGATATCAAGGAAGCTCCTTTTGGGGCTGTTCCCTATGTTAGTAAGCTGACCCTACTTTTCAATCCGCAACGGAAGATAAATCCTGTGGCTGCTAAAATTACTGGCATATCAAACGAGTCAGTAAAAAATGCACCAACTTTCAAAGATAACACTGAAACAATTATTTCATTTTTGTCACATCTTCCCAAGCCAACATGCTTAGTAGCTCATAACGGTGATAGGTTTGACTACAAAATCCTGTTGGCTGAATTCTTGGATGTCAATGCCTCGTTACCCCAAGATTTACTGTGCGCTGACTCTTTGACTGGCTTTCAACATATCATTAAGAATAGTTTAGCAAACCTGTCAATTACAAGAAAAGACGATGATTCAAAGAAGATTGCAAAAAGCTTAATTAGGGATGACTCATTGCTAGCACGGGATAATGATTCATTAATAAGTGAAGATTCCCTGATAAGTGAGGACTGGCCTGATCTAGATGTTAGCACTGAAGACTGGAAGGAAATAGATTCGTTTTGCTCTTCATTCTCTGATATGCCACATGAGGCATCTAAATCAAGTAGACATTCAGATGAATTTAAAGATCAACCAAAAACAGAAAAAAAGGAAGCTAAGAAAGTCTGTTATACTCTAGGAAGTCTTTATAAAAGAATTATGAAAAAAGAGGTTTATAATGCACATAGAGCAGAAGATGATTGTTTAATGCTTTTGGAGTGCGTAGTTGCTACTAAAGAGTTCCTTCCCTGGGCTGAAAGATCATGCAAAAGCATCCATGATATCATGCCATTAGACCGTAATAAATATTTTAAGAATAACTTTACAACTTCATCCCCGCAAGAATGAGTCCTATAATTGTATCATGTGATATACAGTGTGTCAGGTTAAACGAGGGACATACTTTAAGGGAGTGTAGTACCCATGAAAATGAACAACTTTTACTAAGAGACCAACACTGAAATCAAGAAAATAAAACCAGCCGCTCTATACATTTATGTTCGCATAACACGACAAAATGTAGGGAACAGCAGTTTTTTTTTGTTTCATATTTTTGCATCCGCGCCTTAAAAGTTGTTCATTTTCATGAGTACTACACTCCCTTAAAGTATGTCCCTCGTTTAACCTGACACACTGTATAATGTTTTTATACACAATTATTTTTATAGCCTTACCTAATTGATTAAATCCAAAAATTTAGGTATGTTATTATGATAAAAAAGATTGATTTTTTGAGACTGCTTTGACTAAATTATATTTTTGTAAGTTTTTGATTTGATCATGTATGAGTAAGCTGAAGATGATTTTTTTATATTATATTCAAAGTACTATGTAAAAGTAATGTTAATATAGTCATAGGATAAGATCCAGAGACATTTTATATTTTTTTAAGAAATATTTTTACTTATTACAAATAAAGACTTTTTGAGACTTTTGTTTGACTACTTTTCTTTTCTTTACTTTACTATGATTGTAAGTTACATATTTTTAAGTTTGACAATTTAATTTAATCATGTCACCACAATATTACTATGCATAAGCAGACTATTATTTTGTATTTTGTTATTTTCAAAGTATAATGTAAAAATCATTTAATATTATTTTTGTAAACAAACTAAAGCTGTTGCATTATTGACTTTGTTTCATTTTATTTAATGCAGACGCCAGCACATCAAGCCACCCGAAACAGTAAAATTTTCCCAAACAACCATGAACCTACTGCGCGATAAAGTTGAAAATATATTAAAGGAATCTATTTGACAGATTGTAGTAGCTGAATGTGCTGGCGCAGCCCGCGGTCTTCCTCTGGGTGAAATTATTATAAAATAATACTTCAATATTTGAATCTGATTTTGTTAACAATTTGAAGGGTTATTTTTTTAGCACGGAAACCCAAGAATTTTTCTGAAATAAAAGCCAAAGTTACTCCTTATCCATTACATCAGCTATCTGCCACTAAAAGTCCTGTCAAAATCAGTCCAGCCCTTTCGGAGATTAGCCAGAACATACAAACAGACAGACAGAGGAAAATGAAATGAAAAAAAATTAAATGAAATATTTTTATATAAGTACACTTTGAAACGCATTCATTGAAAAGCTTTTATTTTGACATTTTTGACATTAACAAACAGAGGCTTCAATTTTATTTATTTGTCCTTATAAAGGGTGTAAACAGACTCTTAACGAAGTCGAAAGGCACTTGTACTCCCCGTCACACAGTGGAACGAATGTATGGGAGCGGTTGGACGTAGACATGTCCGAAAAATAAGAGTAAAATTATGACAAACTAATGATGCCATCTTATTCGATTACTTAATGCCTTCATAAATTGTGGTGATGAATTTCTTCATAACTCCCATATTTCGGGAGTAATTTGAGAAAATGTGAAATTTTACTATGAAAATGAGTGTATCGAGCTCTCTCCCTCCTGATTCCGGGCTTGTTTCAAGTACCGGTCTCTAATATCGTAATGCTATTACTAAGAGCTATATTTAATACTAAGACACATAGTGCGCCAAATGTGCACTTTCTGGGATAAAAGGAAATGAAAATTTAAAAAAAAAAACGTTTTTTCCCCATTTGTATTTACTTTAAACCGCAGACAGACTTATTAAGAGGTCTATAAATATATTATATATATACAGAAATATATATTAACAAAAATATTCACAAGAACTGATGAGAGTATGACTTTTAAGTAAGTTGATAATAAATTACCTAGTTTCATTAAAAGTACAATAAATAATTAAGATGTAAGCTCTAATTTACTAAGTTACACATTTTAAAACAATAACATCATTTAATTATCTTCGTCATCATCATCATCATCAATTAATTCAAATTCAGAATCGATGTCCGCTAAATCATTTATGTTAACAAATTCGATATCACTTTTCTCAGAATCCGTAAGCTCATAAAATTCCTTAAAAGAAGATTTTTTTACAAACTTATTTCCTTTTGGACGGATACTTGTAACAAGTGGATCAGAAGACAGTAAAAGATTGTGCATAATATCTTCATTGCATGAGATACTGCTATGCTTTCGAGAATGCCCCTCTCTATATTTTCTAAAATCTTTATTTCTAGCCTCAGATGCCTCTTCGGATAGAAAACCAATGGGCACAATTGACATGTTCTGAACTATGTCTGGCCCATGCATTAAAATTTTATGAAGTGAAGAAGGCATATAATACCATGGGTATAACTCCACGTAAAGCTTAGCAGTATCAAAGCAGAACTCTCGGAATTTAGTTACGTTGATCTTCTCTCCTGATGAAATACACTGCAAGATCACACAGATTTTTCTTAAAAGCATAGCATCTATTCCGGTCAGTTCAGCAGATTTAGTGTAGTTTTCAAAAAATCTCCTTGCCGAGTTGCCATTGTTGGTGGATCCACTGCCTTGTTTCACAACATCGAGAAGTAAGCCCGTTTCTCTTCTTACAGCCTCTTGAACTCTTTTCTTCCTGTCATCAACTTGCCTTTTTGCTATATCACCCCTTACTTGCCATGATTTTATGTCTAATTTGTAGGAAATGTGTAATAAGCATTCCATTGAGCGAATCCAAGCGTGAAGGGTGCTTAAGCTATATTTATACATGTCCTCGTTTGCGTGTTTATCTTTGATTAACTCTAAATTATTCATTTCTTTAGGACAAGCCTTGCATATGTCACACACTGAAGCTGCTGTATCGGATATAATGGAATGAATTTTACCATCAATCATTGTCAACAGCAGTTGGTGTTTGACACTAATTCCATCAGTGATGGTGGATGGAGTTAAGGCTTCAATCTCTGCTTCGATTTCAGCCATCTCTCTCTGCACATTTTCTTTGGTTTCCTTTATAAACTTAAACAATATTGGCCGGCAAAATGAAGTGGAAGATGGTCGCTCGTTTTCCCAAATTGTTACACCTTTTGAGACGAGCCGCAGTGGTACAAGACTAATCATAAAATTACTAGCAAGATGAAGATGTGCTCATCTTCACTCGTCCTTTGATGATAAATGCTTTGGCTAGATGATCCGTCAAAACCCCATTTGCTGGTCAATACGAGCTGTTGATTGGGATCAACAGGGGTTTCTAACGACCTAATAAGTCTTCTTGAGGTTAAATCCATCAAGGCTTGTAATTTGATTTTTGCAGAGCTCTCTGTAACTGTGAGATCTTCTTTGGCCGGATAGCACTTAATTTTTTCTTTAACCAACATGTAGTAACTCGGGTATTGAAGAGCTCCTTCTTGAGTGTTGAAATCCCGAAGAGTGTTATAGCGCCATTTCGATAAGTTCATCGATACATAAAGAGCCAATGCCTTCAAAGGGGATATTTCCCGTACCTGAATTGATTTACCTTCAATGAAGGCTTTGATTTTTGAGGCCTCTTCTGGATTCTCCGTCAAGTATTTCATAACATAAGCTGTATCGCTTTGTCCTGCCTTTTGAAGCGCCCTTTCGGCCGAAAACATAATTTCAGCGCTGCTACTGCTGCATGAAAGACTATCTTCAGTGCGTCTTCTTTTTTGCCGGTTACTAAGGTCCTCAAAAGATTTACGAGGACTAGGATGTGTACAAGTTGAAGCATCAGATTTAGCAGGAGAAATTATGGGCTCGATGACGTCACTTATATTTTCTGTAGAAGGTTCCATATTTTCATTCTGTAATTCCGGCCATTGAATTGCAGCCTGTAGCCAAATCTCATGTTTCTTCCGAAACTTATCTGTGCTTCTTCCAGACTGTGTCCATTTTGCATAAATGCGGTAGCAAAATCGACGACACCAGTCTTTTAAACTTGTTTCAGCACTTTCACATAACTGAACACAACTGTTATCTTTTAAAACACTGAACAAATAGTTAAAGTCGCGTAAATCTTTATGTGCGCGTGCGCATAAAGCAACGTGAATATCAAGATTTGTATTAAAATTTGGAAAATACATTGCGAGATTAGCTTGGATACAACGAGGTGTAAATCAACACTGATTTTAAAGTTACTAATAGTGACCTATTTATATAAAATCCAGGTATCCCAGGTATCCTTTGTTAAATATTGCAAGGTAATTAGTTATTGTGATAATTAGTAAATGATGCATGCTAAATTAGTGTATTAAGAGCCATTTAGTAATTAAATAATAGCAATGTTCTTATCAGTAATCATTAGTGCATCAGTTTTATATGTAAACCTTAAGTCCCTAATTATATATCCTAATTAGCTTATATCTTCTCTAATTGGCTGCTCAGAAATGTTATTGTAATAAGGTAAACCTTTAGAAAAACGGTTTTAATCAACAAAATAAACAAAAAATAAAAAAATTGTGTTATAAAATAAACATCACTCTTTATCCCAGAAAGTGCACATTTGGCGCACTATGTGTCTTAGTATTAAATATAGCTCTTAGTATTAGCATTATGATATTAGAGACCGCTACTTGAAACAAGCCCGGAATCAGGAGGGAGAGAGCTCGATACACTCATTTTCATAGTAAAATTTCACATTTTCTCAAATTACTCCCGAAATATGGGAGTTATGAAGAAATTCATCACCACAAGTTATGAAGGCATTAAGTAATCGAATAAGATGGCATCATTAGTTTGGCATAATTTTACTCTTTTTTTTCGGACATGTCTACGTCCAACCGCTCCCATACATTCGTTCCACTGTGCGTCATTGCGATCATATTTTTGCTGTATACCATACCTGGGAAACTTCTAGTTACGGAGATATTGGGGGTCAATGTTCTGCGTAAAGTTACTTAATTTGGTGTGCAGACGCCAGCACATCAAGCTACTACGATCTGTCAGATTTCTTTAATAGATTTTCGACTTAATTGCCAAAGTATTAGGTGCAAGGTTGATTGGTTGAATCTGACAGTTTCGGGTAGCTTGACCTGCTGGCGTCTGTACATGATGCTTGGTTGACGGCTTCGTGAAGAGTCTGTTTACACCCTGTAGATTTTATTATTAAGTTGATACTGGTTGGCTTTGTTTATTACGGTGTTTTCCAATCAGGAATTTCTCAGTAGCAGCCATGGAGTCTGGATTTGTGCTCGGTTGATGGCAATAGGCTCGCCCCCTATTACATGGGACTTAAACATAACTGGCGAAATGTGGGTGTACTATTAGGTACACCTCTGCCCAACCCTTCGGGATTTACAGGCGTAATGATATGTTTATTTATTACATTCCATTCATGTATTGTATTAAGATAACGAGGCTTCGACACTCAATGTAATAAAATTAGTCAAAAAATTACAATAAATAAAATCAAAGTAATTTAGATTCTGCGTCAATTTAGCTCGCTCCTTTGCCTCGCGCTCTCTAGAGTATAATATAATTTTAAAATAATGACGAGGAATGACCTGTACACGAAATTTTCGCGCGCAATCTTCTGGAGATCGCTATTATTATCGACTCGTGTACGCCGATCCAATTACAGCGTCTTAAATAATGAATTTGTGTAAAAAATGTAATAGGACTCTTAAAACAATTAGCAACAAATTGATCCGATTCGGACAAGTAGGTTTGGAGAATTTGGCAGTGTAATAGCCTATTAGGTGATCTGTGGTCAAACAAAACAATCATTTGACAGCAAAAACAATATTTTTTATCTGTGTATTCTGTATTGGTTGCAAATACTTGACAACATTGTTTATTTTCAGGTTAGTGTTGTGAATTTTCGGCTTTTGGATAATTAAACATAATAAAATAATATCCATAAATCACAATGTCTGTAATAGCTGTAAAAGGAGTCCCACTAAAGGTAATACATTTCTTAGTCACATTAAAAATTTGATGATAAAAAATATATAGCTACGTTCTACGTTTCCAAAATTATTAATCATTTACAGTGGTCGCTGATGAACGTCGTAAAGGTTATAGCTAAAGCAATTAGCGGCAATTTCGAAGCGCTAAACTTCCAGACCGGTGTGAAAGCTAGAAATATGAAATCAAAGATTTGCTACTTGCGGTTATCTGAAAAGTTGGATCCAGTTCGTGTTGTGGAGAAAATTAACAGCACACTATTTCCAAAGCAATTTCGACCTTTTGCGTTCATCCCGGACCATGTACCTGATGTGAGTATATAAATTATCGTCGTAAAGTTACACTTTAGTTACTGTTAAGCTCATAATATTCAGAATGTTTGGAAGAGCATACATCCAGTCCGGACTCCTTTACCATAGCCATTATTTACTTGGCTGTATGTCAAGTAAATACTATTAGACTTTATTTATTGCGTGTTGTTAAGACTTTTGAGACTTCAAAATAATTGGAATAATAAAAGTATGATTTCTAAAAACTGCTATTGATTAAATTAATGAATTTTCGTTCATATAAACTGCACTAAATTTCTCATATTTTACTGATGATTCAGTCAGAGACATAAGAAGTAAAGAACAGTCAAAGTCCCATAGAACATTGGGCATTAACAATCAATTTGGGTTGTACTCTGCTTGTAATTCAATCCTGATTAGAAAGACATGTGGTGCCATTTGTGAGCGTCCGTAACACTGGGCCATCTGTGAGCATTCAACGTTATTGTTGTTTTCCTCGAGAACAGTACTTTTTTTCGGGACGAAAGGTATCCTATGTCCATTTCTGTACATCAACGTATATGCAAAATTTCAGGATGATCGGTTCAGTGTTTTAGACGTAAAAGGTAACAAACTTACTTTCGCATTTATAATATTAGTAAAGGATAGGGAAGTAAGGATTACTATGTAACATGTCATCTATTACAGATACATGTGACTCTGGTTATATGAAAACTGAAAAAAAAAAATGCTCCAATATCTTGGTTAACTTTTTTAAGTTGCCATTTTTATCATAGTTGGATTTTAGTTTTTAAGCTTTTTGTAGTTGGGTTTTTTATTATTAATTTAAGTCTGTTTTTTATTATATTTAATTTAGTACCAAATATTGAATAAAAAAACAATTTAATACTTTTTAGTTAGTTGTAACTCTTAATCATTATTAAGGTGACGTTTTAGATTCCCCTGGCTTCTAAACTTAAGAGGATGCCACATAAGATGCGCCGTGCACTTAAAGTAGCTGACGAAGATTTACCAGAGAAGGTAATGTTGCCATTTGTTTAAAGGGATTATTTTATTCATTTAGTCTGAAGAAGATCTATGCAATTGAACTATGTAAAAAGCAGAAAATATATTTTGAATACATAAAATCCTGGCTTTTTTCCCATGGGAGTAGGCAGAACTACGTACCAACACCCACCACACCTACGATCCCCACATACTTCTGTTGCCTTGCCTATGTTTATACAACCAGTCATACCCACACTAGAAAGGAACAGGAACTGTATTGTCATAAGTAAAAGTGGGTACTTCTTGCTAGCTAAGGGTGAGGTTGGTGAGGTGAGCTTAGTACCAAGAAAAAACATGAATTTTAAAGCTCTCATGTAAGCCGTATATGGGCTAATTTAAGTAAGTAATTAAAGAAATAAGTCAATTCACATTAAAAACTATAAATATAAGTACAAAATTTCGACTAAAATTAAACAAAATCTACTATACTAAAATTTGCAATGATTAAATATTCATCACCATTTGTGAAGTCGTATCCAATGAAGAGACATTCTTAAATCATTATCAGGTATTTTTTAAGCAGCTCTTACGTTTTGAAGTCAATCATGCATAAATGATTAAAAGGGTCGGAATAAAATCTCACTTTCAAGGAAACTAGAATGGAAGTGAATTAAAGGGTGTAAAAAGACTCTTAACGACACCGAAAGGCATTTGTTCTCCCCGTCATTGCGATATATTTTTTTTGTTCTAGTCCATACCTGGGAACCTTCTAGTTACGGAGATATTGAGGGTCAAAGTTTCAACTTTTTCACAAGTTTTTTTTTTGAAGTAAAACTTCTTTAGGCGCGACTAGGGAGTAACTCAGATTTTTTTTCTGACGGAAGTAACGCTTACTATATTTAAAAATGGAACGATCTTATACTCAAAAGCATGGCAACCAAGGAGCCAACTTATCAAAGGTTTTATTTAAATATCGAATTGGCTTGCAAATAGAAAGCAGTTTATTGAAAAAAAACAAATGAACTCATCAACGCGAGAAAAAATATTGTTGTTTGTGTGCATCATTGATTTTGAAAATTTTAATTCATTTAGGCTCAACCCGACAACATAACTGGCGAAAGATGGGTGTACTAATAGGTATACCTCTACCTAACCGTCGGGGATTACAGGCTTACACCAGTAACCCCTATACCATAATATCTGTTATATTACGTTTATATCTATGGAGATTTACTTAAAAGTCCTTATCTTTACTTCGCCAGGTACTAACATTGACCAATAATGAGATTCTGGCTGAGCTGCAGTCAAAGTACCCGGAACTGTACAATGTTAGTGCGAAAACTGATCATCAGCTATTGGAGGACTTAGGGAAGGTAAATATTTTGGTCATATTCTGAGATATATACTGATGGAAGGAATGTCCTTGCCCAACTGTGGAATATTCATCATCTGGCTAACCTTTTCCCAACTATGTTGGACTCAGCTTTGAGTCTAACCGCATGCAGCTGAATACCTGTATTTTACACTAGCTGATGCCCGCGGCATCGCTCGTGTGGATGTAGGTTATCGCGACCAAAGTAATCATGTTGATCCCGTTCCCGCAACAAAAACTTGATAAATTATATACTAAAACCTTCCTCGAAAACCACTCTATCCAATGGTGAATATAGCATACAAATCGGTACAGTAGTTTTCGTGTTTATCGCGAACAGACAGACAGATACGGTGGAGGACTTTGTTTTATTATATATAGTGATGAGCGACTGCCTATCCGATCACCATAAGGACTGTGTTTTTTGTAAACAGCTTGACGTGTTTTCGGAGGCGAAACCCATTGCGTCTCGTGAAGTTCTAGAATTTTACAAAATTACCATTTATAGAAAGTCTTCGAGCGTCTAAAAGTGATCGCAGAACGCAACAAGGAAGTGACAGACTCATGCTTCAAGCTGAGCCAGTGGTACCGGCGCATGCACCCTCACTTCGGGGACTTTCAGCTGGTTCTGAGCACGCTGCACGCGATTGAGGACGCTGCCGGGACGCCGAGGACGGAGCTCCAGGAGACAGAGCTAGCTGCGTTGCCACCACACCCTCAAAGTAAGTCATCAGCTACCCATCCTTCACCCAACTATGTTGGTATTGGCTTCCAGTCCAACCGGATGAAGCCAGATCCAGCAACCACATTCTCTATGTCTAACCCTATGAATACCTTTATGATGGCGATGGCCTGACCTCTACAATCCAGTAACTGGTAACAGGATATCCAGACGGCAGTTCTAATCACATTAATGGCGCCAAAAATGCTTTTCACGCAACGTCTCTCACGGACGTCAGCTTATACAAGGTGTAAACAGACTCTTCACGAAGCCGTCAACCAAGCATTATGTACATCAATCAACTAAGTAACTTTACGCAAAAATTAGTACTGGGAAACGACTTATTTGGGCTGAAAAATCACGTTTTACAGTAGGGCTCAATGTAACGCACTCAAAACATTGTGCTGGTGGATGGATTGAATAGTACGGGGATTGTGGAGGTGTTAAATGAAAAAATCTTACATGAAAAACATGTAAAAAACTTGTGAAAAAGTTGGAACCCCCAATATCTCCGTAACTAGAAGGTTCCCAGGTATGGTCTAGAGCAAAAAAATGATCGCAAAGACGGGAAGAACAAGTGCCTTTCAGCTTCGTTAAGAGTTTATTTACACCCTTTAGATCACTAGCTGTTGCCCGCTTAGAATGATTACTATAAAAATATTATTTTCTTATTTGGTTCGGATTTAATTAACAATTTCAGTAAAAGTTCCGTCAAAATCGGTCTTGCCGTTTCGGAGTTTAGCCTGAATAAACAAAGAGACAGACAGACAAAAAAAAAAAAAACTTTAATATGAATTCAGTAAAAACTGTTATTTGGAAATTACAAACAGACACTTCAATTTTATTTATTTGTATAGATTTGTATTGTAGTGCGAAAAACGGGCATTGCTTGGTTTGTATGAAAAGTTTTGATAATGTTTTTAATTATTTATTATCCTTAATTACGTCAACTACCACAGCCGCCTTGTGTGGCAGGCCTCTAGGAGCGGGCATCGACGCGTCTCCGTGCTTTGTGGTATATCCCATAGAAACTCTGCATTAATTCTATTTTACATAAACTCACGCCCTTTTCCCATGGGGGTAGGCAGAAACCACAGAACGCCACTTGCTACGATCTTTATCTCCTTTTGCCTAATTAAAATTAATTAAAAAATTAAAATTAATTAAAGTAATCCTATTTTCTCCGCTATAATAAGACCCATCCTTGTTACTATGCCAGAAATCTAATTTTTCAGTTGAGTAACTGAAAAATTAGATTTCTGGCATAACGCTACGCAAAAGTACTAATGAGGTACTTTTTGTTTCAGTGATCGACAACTTGCCGTTAGACAAAGTGCAGGCGGCTTGCAACAAGTATTCTGAAAGGATTATCAAGAAGGTCGAAATTATCAATACTTTCAATTATTATATATTCAATGATCACGCCCGTATGATGACTGCCTCGTTGGTAACAATCGCGATTGATGAGCATGAGGTCCTGTGTTCGATTCCCAAGTCGAGCAAGGTGTTATTGGGTTTTTCTCTCAGGAATTTCTCAGTAGCAGCCACGGAGTCTGGATTTGTGCCCGGTTGATGGCAATAGACTCGCCCCCTATTACATAGGATTTACACATAACTGGCGAAATGTGGGTGTACTATTAGGTACACCTTTGCCTAACCCTTCGGGGATTACGGGCGTGATGTTATGTTATCTATTCAATGATTATTACACATTACTTTCAAGATAAGTTGAAAGGTTCATTTTTTATGTTATTTTATGGATTAAATAGTGGGTTTTATGTGTTTATAAAAACATACATACATACACCGTTATTACTAAATAATTAATCGTCCAATTGTTTCGACATTTTGTGTCCACTCTGTGGTTTAGCAGACCGAATTTTAATGAACCATTAATATTTTGTTCTAGATATCAGATCATGTGAAGAATCTTAAGTCAGAGGTGACAGAGACCGACACAGAAGATGAGATCGTGAGGAAGAAGGTCCGGGAAGAACTGAAGAAGATGACGCCCTTCTTACCACTGGTATATGACTCTTGTTTCTTTATCTTTGATGGAAAGGACCCGGCTTTGTCAGGATGGTTAGGTTTTTCGTGTGTATGTATATTTCCAACACCTTTGTGTCTTAAGGGTCGTTTCCGTTTTTGTTGTCAGGGGTATGAAGAACAGGGCGTAAAGTTCTTCATCCCCCCATAGAAAAGGGAGGATCCTCCGATCATATGAGTCTTGTGTCTGGTGGGCTACTGCCCAATAGTAATTGTTGCCGGGGTTTTCTATATGATCTTAAAATGCGGAGAACTTTAATATCGCCAGTAGTAGTTTGATCAAATTCAGTTCTTCTTTTGTGTAATTCTTTTTGTACTGTGGTGCTCAAATTTCCATAGAAATCGTATCGTGACAGCCGTATGGTTGGGCCTCAGATATTCGTTAATACCTGGCGCGAGTTACTTACTCTACGCAAAAATTATTTCTGGGAAACGACTTTTTTTTTGGTTGTGAAAAGTCACGTTTTACGGTAGGACTCAATGTGGCACTCTCACATTCTGCTGATGGATGCATTGAATAGCACGGGGGTCATGGAGGTATTTAAAGTAAAGTTATAAGTAACATTAAAAACCTGTATTAAAAAAAAAACTTGTGAAAAAGTTGGAACTTTGACCCCCTACATCTCCGTAGCTAGAAAGTTCATAGGTAGTGTCTAGGACCAAAAAATGATCGCAATGACGTAGAGAACAAGTGCTTTTCGGCTTCGTTAAGGGCACTTTTACAACCATTATTTAAATGTCGAGTTGTATGCAGTCGGGACCTGAGGTGATGGGCGTGAGCACCTCCCCGTGCCTCGACCGGCCGCGCCGCAGCCTGGCGCTGTCCTTAGGGGGCGTTCATTAATTACGTGATGTGTTTAAGGGGGTAAGGCGTCGTGCCGAATCTCATCCAATCTCCTGAGGGAGAGAGGGGAGTCTCGGCAAATATCATATATTTTTTTTCTCGCAAGTAACAGTGAAACATTACGTGAAAACTAGGTAACTAATTAAGTAAACATTTTCCTCCACTAAAATATGACTAAATCCCACACCATAATATTTAATAATAAATATTCAATGAAAACAAAATTATGTGTTTTAAATAAATCCAACGCAATCAAGCACAGATTATCGTATTTACACTTAATCGCGAATTATGATAAATTCCACCAAGGGGGAGCGGGGGTCGAAAAATCGCCTCAATTGCCTTACGTAATTTAATGGACGCCCCATTACATGTATCGCACGCTTGTGCATGCCTAAGCTTTGCATTCAACTCGCTCCCCTACCGTAGATTTAATTGCGTCCTTGTTTAATTGTTATTACATATTTCTATTTTCTGTCTACGTCATAGGATTATTTCGTGATATTGTGGTTTTCTGTTCACAGATTGTCAAGCAAGTGGTGATGAAACACTTTGTTCCACGAAGAACTCAGAACTACAGAGTTAGGGTGAGTTAATATCGCCAAATTAGTTTATTTTTTATTCATTACTAAAACTCGTATTTTTATATTATTTTTAAAACATTTTTTACTATTTTCAGTCATGTCAAAAAATTAATACCGGGTTAGATATCTGGTAAAAATAAGATTTCAATATTTTCTAAACCAAGCCCACTCTTTACTTTTTTAGGGTTCCGTACCCAAAGGGTAACCAACGGTACCCTATTACTAAGCCTCAGCTGTCCGTCCGTCCGTATGTCAACGGGCTGATTTCATAATTCATAATAAGTAGATAGTTGAAATTTTCACAGAATGTTCTGTTGCCGCCATAACAACAATAAATTTAAATTAAAGGGGGCTCCTCTACTACTAAGTACGAAACCCTTCATCCGCGAGTCCGACTCGCACTTGGCCGGTTTTTTCTATAATATCTGATAATTACTGATTCTAAGTTCTGTATCATAAACTTGGTTATGGAACTTAGTCCATGTTACCTTTGCCAATTTTAAACCGCAAAGGGTTTTGAATTATTTGGCTTGCGCAACTTACGCCACTTTATGTTATTTTCAAAATTACAGCAATAATAGTTGCCAACAATACAAAAATGTATTGAATGAGACAAACTCCTCCAAAGCGTCACGTTTGATGATTGAAACCAGCAACGAATACTTATACGTTACAGATATATGGCGAGCCATTCCTCCCCGGTAAAGAAACGATGTCGCCGTTCGTGCGTCGCTACCAGCCGGTGCGGGTCATTCGCTCGGAGCGCATGTTCAACTGTCTGCGCTTCAACGTGCCGCCCGCGCACTACGCCTCGCTCATGGCTATGGACGGCACTGTGCTGAGTAAGTTGTACAGATACGGAACTAATAAAGGGTGTAAACAGACTCTTAACGAAGCCGAAAGGCACTTGTTCTCCCCGTCATTGCGATATTTTTTTTGTTCTAGACCATACCTGGGAACCTTCTAGTTACGGAGATATTGGGGGTCAAAGTTCAAACTTTTTCACAAGTTTTTTTTTAAATAAATGTTTTTAATGTAAGATTTTTACTTTAAACACTTCCAAGACGGCTAGGATAGGTTATCTTTCATCCCAAAAAAAGTACTGTTCCCGAGAAAAACAAAAATAACATTCTTATGACAATAGATGGCGCCACGTGTCTTTCAAATCTTGATTGAATTGCAAGCAGATTACAACCCGAATTGATTGTTAAATTATAAATTAGCCCGAGCCAAGCCGCGGGCAAAAGCTAGTGCTTGATAAAAAAATTAAGGGTTTTCATAATTTTCTTCTCAGACGGCGCAAAACTCGTGATTCGCTCATCAGACCTGCCTCAATACAAGGTGTCCGCGGCTGCGCTGGCTGGGACCACTAGCGAGGAGCCGCAGGGTGAGGAAGGGTTGGACGAAGACCAAGGGGAAGACTGGAACGAAATGTAGAATAGGAATACAATACCGTGATCGTGAAGGTTGTATAATATGAATATACACACTTAGTTGATAGTTCGGCTTTGTGGAGCGTTGTCTCTCTCACTCTTGTGTCAGTATCTTCTTTAAAAGCGTGTGTGGCATATTTATGCCAGAATAATTGGTATTAAGTAAAATTATAATTTATGCATTTTTGTTGATGATGTTTGGTACGGAGTTGACGTGAGATCTATGATTCTAAGAATAAAATAAGTTTCAAAACAGTTTTTTTTTTATTACCCGACTATTTTATTGTAAAGTATGTGTCGCTTTCTGGCTAACTTATAAGTGAAGCTCCTAGTTATTCATGACAGCCTGGTACTTCAAACGCGAGAGTCGTGTTGTAGCTAACATAACTGGTTAGGTTAGGTGTAGTACTTTACACCTAAATCATGTTCCAGCTCATATAATAAATAGGTTAGGTTAGGCCCAAATTATATATGAAAGCGTGGCTTCACAGGCGTATGTCGTTCCACCTAACATAACAGATAAGCATAATCAGCCTTTGATGTTCCCACACAGGCCTCCTCTCTATGAGAAGGAATGGGCTAATCCACCATACACGCAGTGCGGGTTGGTAGATGTCACGTCTTCAATTTCTTGGTTCTAGGACATGCCGGTTTCCTCACGATGGTTTCCTTTACCGTTTTGAGAGCAGTGGTGATGAAATAAATTATACAAAGTAATGCACAGTCTGATACTTCACACGCAAGAGTCGTGTTCTAACACAGGTTGGGTTAGCACCTACTTATTCATGACATGCTGGTACTTCACACGCAAGAGTCGTGTTCTAACACAGGTTGGGTTAGCACCTACTTATTCATGACATGCTGGTACTTCACACGCAAGAGTCGTGTTCTAACACAGGTTGGGTTAGCACCTACTTATTCATGACATGCTGGTACTTCAAAGGCACGAGTCGTACTGAGAAATGATAAAAAAACCCAAAATCACTATAGTCCTTGGGAATGGGAGTATCCAGAAAGGACGTCATGACGACACAAGACTGACGAGGCAGTCGGCTCAGAACTTCTCTCGACGAAAAATGACAGTCTGTCTGGAAGGTATCACAGCCATGTGTCTCTGTGCAAAAGCAAATCAAATTCTGTCCCAGGGTTCTCTATTTATTTCAAGACAATTATTGACACCAACCTAACCTTTAACGTTAAATGCGCAAAACCTGAAAATAGTTTGATCAGAATAACGAGCAGAATCAATTGAACCACTTTTAAATATAGGTCACATTTTTCAAAAAATCTCAATTAAAAATATTGCCCTGTCTATTTATTAATAGGGCGCAGCAGCCCATTGATATACCTACCTGCCGATTCTTCCCTCGACAGAGCGTCGTCGCAGACGCAAGAAACTATCAGAATCAGTAAAACTAACACAGCACATAAAGCCTTTAATTTTTTTAAATATTTTGTTTTCTCAGAATTAGGTCAATTGAATTTAAAATTATTATTAATTAATTATTGAGGAGCTCGTAGCTAAACAATAACAGCCGCTCGGGTCGATCTTTAGGTTAAGCCGTGCTTGCCTAGGTTGGTCTGTGGATGGGTTACCACCCATTACATACCGAGTTTCCTCCGTGCCTCGGAAAGCACGTTAAGCCGTTGGTCCCGGTTGTCATTTGAAGATCTTTGACAGTCATTAAAGTAGTCAGTGGCCCAAAAAGTCTGACAACCAGTCTTACCAAGGGGTATCGTATTTCCCGTAGTAACTGGGTTGTGGAGGTCAGATAGGCAGTCGCTCCATGTAAAATACTGGTATTCAGCTGCAGCCGGTTAGACTGGAAGCCGACCCCAACATAGTTGGGAAAAGGCTATGCAGATGATGAATTAAAAATTATTTGGGGTGTCTGAGGTTTTGCGCATTTAACGTTACACGTTGTAGTAGCGACTGTTAGTTTAGGTTTTCAAAAGAAATAAAGTATAGAACGGTATGGCTGTATCTCTTATTATGCGCACAGCCAATGAGTGGAATTCCCTGTCTGCGTCGGTGTTCCGCAGTTCATATTACCCCAATCTATTTGAGTCGCGAGTTAATAGGCTTCCTTTGGGTTAACTGATTCCTTCTTCGACCTCATCTCAGTCCTCAGGATAAAATTGAGGTCAAGAGTAGGCCTATTCAATATTAAAGAAAAACATCGAATGTGTATCAGGGTAGAAAAGAAAATTAAACAAAATATTTAAGAATAAATGTTTTTATTTCAGATCTTTTAAGAAACAAAAATAATTGTCAAAATAAATAAATGTATTGCGATTATAAAAAATGCATTGTCAATGCAACGAAGTGCAATAAATTGTATATGACATATATATTAGTATTCACGTAAAAAAAAGCTATAGATAGCTAATCGCACAGAACTAAACACGGACGTCTTGACCATAGATGATCCATAGACAAAACGCTCTAGCACATTGGAATGGACAATCGGTGGATAAAGAAATACTGTTTAAATTAAAAACTATTTTGCAACATATGTATTGACTATTCATAACATTTACCACAAAACAGTGAGCGAATACAAAAATGTTTTTTTATTTTAATTTTAATTATTTTAGTCAATTACACAGATATAATACCCGTATAGAGTGAAAATTAAGTCACCATATGTTAATATTCTTAATTAATAAAATATATTTTGTGACTTAGATGTATGAATCTCAGATACACTTACTTGCAAAAACTTGTACTCACTATAAATTTTAAATAACATCTTAATTTTTATGCAGGGAAGTGTAACAATTCTTATAAAAATGACGGCAACATTTAGTAGATTTTTTCAATGTACATATTGCGCAAATAGGCCTTAGCTATATAACAATAAGGCATGTTTAGGTTTGACGTTTATGAGTAGACTGTGCGATTCAGCCATTCTTCGAGGGAGAATGTGGCGTAGTCACCGCCCGATGACCTCCCTTTGAACGTATCTGTAAAACAAATTGTTTATATAAGTATAATTGTCTGTTTTGGCGCGAAAGTTAACAGTTAGTCAAGCGTTTTAGTGCAGGGGACATTCTACATGGTATTTTTTGGAAAAAATATTTTTCAAATATGGATCTCAAAACAATAAAATGCGTGTTAAATACTTGTAAAATGTCCGAAAGTTGAGGGGCTACTGTCTGCGAATAGTTTAGTGATTTTCGAATATACAAACATGTTAATAAATTGTCATTTTAAAACTTAAATTTTTTGAAGTACTATCGCAAACAATAATGATAATTTTAAAGGCCGTGTAGGAAACGTTTTTTTATAATCAATATTCAGGTAAATTAAACATGATGTGTTTTAGGTCAAAAAGTTTATAAAATCAACAATTTCTTTTAATATCATTTTAGTAAACCACCCTTGAAAGATTTTTTTTTCTTAGTAATAGTTTATTATTCCATAAAGCAAGCTTTCGTATTATTTTTTCTACTAACAAGATGCGTACAAATTAAATAAAATGTGTTTCGGTTAGGAATATTTCGCTTGATTGCGGTTGGATTTACTTCCTATTTGGTAACTGCAATTTAAGAATTCACAGTTTAAGATTGATTAAGGTTTTACTCATGTATAACTAAAAGTTGTCCCGCAAAAGTTCGCTGCTGAACATTTTTAAAAAAAAATACGAAAATATGTGACAGCTACCAATCCGCATTGTGATAAATTACAAACAACCCGCTCACAGATAAAGCCACAGTTATGTACACAGGTTTAAATAAACCTAGATCGGGCAGGTCGCTACCAAACAAATGAATTAATTATTATCATTACCTGTAAACGTTAAATATATTTTAGTTATAGTTTACTTATAAGCACTAATTATACCATTATATTATAAATTACACTACTGCGCTTAAATGTACACTTTTGTAATACTTTTTTAGAATAAATTATTCTTATTAGATATGAATACTGTGCCCCAATATTGCGGACATTAAAGTATTATCATCATAAACATTTTGACCTTGCAACACTTTCTAATTAATATTTATTTTGTTTCAACATCCCCCCCACAGCCCATGGCAGGTGAGACAGCGGAACAGTGGCATATATCCTGTGGTATATATTACGTGTAGCGCGGCGTCGCTCGCACCGCTCACTTGTTCCATTGCAGGTCGCGCTCGAGATTCTCAAGAGGCTCGTTGTTGGCTGTTGTATAGTTATCTTTGTTATAATTTTGTTGTAGTACATGGTGAGGTTGGACAGTCAACATTTTGAGTTAAAGACTGCTATTAACACTTTCATTGTACGCGAAGCAGAAAAAATAGTTGAACAATCGCCCTGAACCTTAGTTGGTTTTAATATATTTTTTAAATTATTTTTTTAGATATATATTTTTTTTCTTTTTTAAAATCCGTTGCCCCACACTAGGAATTTCTCCTCTATCGTGGGTCCAAACATTTAAACTCACATACACAAATAGCCAGACCCGGAACAACAAACACATACAAACATTTGTTCCGTGCGGGGATCGAACCCACGACACGCAGCGCAGCAGTCAATCGCTCAGCCACTGCACCAACCGTGCCGTCATATTCTGATGTTGATTGTGCAATATTGTATTTAATTTACTAGTAACGAGAGGTATGAAGTCTAAGTCATTCCTGGTGTACCTATGATAGACTGGTGGTTACCAGATCGCACTTACACCACTTGGGTTATTTTGGAGAAAAATAAGACAAACTAAACACAATTAATATTATGTTCTAATTACTTGGAAAGCTACTTATACCAACATCACAAACACTATAAATGGATATAATACACAAAATTAATTACATAAACTAGAAATATGGGTAGTTACGGTTTTATAACATTACAAGAAGATTATGGAAGTAATTCAATTTCATGGAAAATACTACTTAACCAAGTACTAAAAGATTATTATCCTTAAGTTCATAAGGATGTATCAATCAATATAAGTAAATTTCATTAATTTAGGTTATTTTACTTCAAAAGATAGAATAGATTAATTTATGCTTTGACATACATAACATAACGCCTGTAATCCCCGAAGGGTTAGGCAGAGGTGTACCTAATAAACCCACAAATCAAATCATAATTTATTTGTTAACATAGGTATAAAAAGACACACCCCACATTCACCAGTTATTTTTAAGTCCCATGTAATAGGGGGCGAGCCTAGTTCCAACAACCGGACGCAAAGCCATATTCCTTGTCAGCTATTGAGGAATTCCCGATCGAAAATCCCAATGACACTTTGCCTGAACTGGGAATCGAACCCAGGACCTAACGCTCAGCAGTTGCGCTTGCGACCACTCGACCAACAGGCAGTTATGCCCCGAAAGATGTGGTCTAAAGAAATGTCTCCTTTACGGACCATTTTAATCCTATTCACATTCACAATGTCGAGTTACTCACGCTTTTTTTTTTAACTATTCTAACTACATTAAGAAAATAATATAATTTATGATATAATGTAGAGTAAAACTCACCGATCATGGTCTTGAGTCGCACTGAACACATAATGAAATCGTCGAACTGAATGTAGCCGTCTGAGGAACCGTATCTGTAGAAAACAAATAATGTTATTTAGTTAAAACCATTTTCTAGAAGTGTAGGAATTTAATGTCCACAATTGGAAACAGTATAACGTCATATTTTACGATCTGATGATCTTCAATACTTATTTCGATTGTATCATCATCATCATTTCAGCCGAAAGACGTCCACTGCTGGACATATACCTCCCCCAAGTGTCGTCACATTAACCGGTTCCGTGCGACTCGCATCCAGCGGATCCCCACAACCTTCACCAGGTCATCGGTCCATCTATTGGGAGGCCTTCCAACGCAACAGATCTTCGAGAAAGAGGTCAATCGTCGAATCCGACTCAGCTGGGCAGCATTCAGGAAGTTGCGTGGTATCTTCTCGTCCAACTTACCGCAGTGTCTCAAGACAAAAGTCTATGACCAGTGTGTGTTGCCAGTGATTTCGACTGTATGCTTCTTCCTTAATATAATTCTTCTTAATATTCATATTATCTCAATTGGCAAGCCTGATCAAGTTTCCGGCCATTTTATTTAACCACCCATTCTGGCTGGCAGTGTTAATCCATATAGCATGTCGCAAGTCAAAAGATAAATCATGTGAGGTTTTTAGACCTCTTTAATAGCCCTGCCTCCCCCTTGGTGATACGTCGTGATTAACCGTGATTTATTTTTGACCACCCCTTCCTGATCACTTCTAATCACACGAGGCTGTAAAGCCGACGACCCCTACACTGTATTGTCACCCATCCAATATCTAACCTGTGAGCTAGCACGTTAAGCACGTGAGCGTTGACAGTGTAGCCGGCGGAGTGTAGAGCGTCGCGCAGGTGGTGAGCAGGGATAGCGCCGCGACCGTCGGTATCGTATAGCCGGAATACAGCCTGTGGATATGAAAAGGTTTGTTTATTTAACAATTTATGTACACAGTTTAACAGAGAAGAAAAACTTCAAAGGTGACGATTGTTTCTAAACAAATCTCGTCCGGCGTATCTGCGAAAGGAGAGTAGATAGAAGAGAGACAGCGTGTATAAGAAGAGAGAAAATAGAATAAAACAAAATCTAACACTTTAATCGAGCAATTCTTATATACATAATCTGAATCTCAGAAACGATTTTCGTGAAATTTAGTATGCAGGGGGTTTCGGGGGCGATCAACGCCATCTAGCTTAAACTACACGCACACTCGCGCAAGCGCCCTGCGCCGCCGATTCGATATGACGATCTGACGCGAGTTTAACAGATTTTACCCATCCTAAAAAGTGCACAACGCCGCTAAGAAAGTTTTCACTTCAAAAACGTAAGAAAATTTGAATTTTTCGGGTTACCGTGCCGCTTCCACCTTCAGCCATTTATAAAGGTCTTATAGCGATATATCGCGGCTGTCATTTTTTCGTCTTTGACAGCCAGTCGTTTAGTGGCTCAGATAGGCAGTCGCTCTATATAAAATACTGGTATTCAGCTGCATCTAGCTGGACTTGAAGCGGACCCTATAGAAACGGTTGGACAGCTGATACTTCTGTCTAAACCTTCAGAGTATACAGGCGTGAGTTACTCACCCTCCAATTCCTTAGATCAATCCACAGGCTCTTGAACTCTTCGAAGCCGAGCCCGCCGGAGCCGTCCTTGTCCAGCATAGCGATCATGCTGCGGCACACGTCCTTGGAGAAGCCTTGTCCTTTTAGCTCTGTAATGTTTTATATAGGTTAGAATAGGAATAGAAGTGTAGGTAAGCTGTGAGACGTGGTACTGAGTTTATGAGTTATGGAAGGTAAACTGACGCGTAATTTGATATAAGGGGGAGATGAAGTGAAAATTAACTTGTAGATAGGGTTCAAAAGGTATGATGATATACCTGTCGGACTACTTGCGGCGATGAAAGATTATAATTAAATATATTGATACTTATCAAGACGATTGTTTAGGTAAACATAACATGTAAATAGCCACCTGCTCACCAAATAATAGAATTATATGTTATATTCTCATTAATTATATATCATGTTTTTTTTGTGAATTGTATGTAATGGTTTAGTTTTTCATTTCTGTATTGACATTTTAACTTTTAACATTAATTATATTGACATTTCTTTGTTTTTTATTTTCTTGTGTGAATGTAATCTTTTGGTATTCATGTATTTCATTTTTAATTTTTAGCTTTGCAAATTAGATTTTTAAGCAATCACACTAATATTTGCTGTTGCCTGACAGGGTCTAGAACGGATCTTAGCTTTAAGCCTTTTGTTAACACCATGTTTTTACCTTGTGGATCGCAAATAATGTCAATGTTGTTTGAATGCTATGCGTAACTTATTCAAAGAGAAGTCTGAATAAATCATGTATTATGTCAATTGCCCACAATTCGCCCTCTCTTAGTAAGATCTCCACACCACGGTTTTAACGGTCACTACATATTATAAAACAAAGTCCTCCGCCGCGTCTGTCTGTCTGTTCGCGATAAACTCAAAAACTACTACACCGATTTTTATGCTGTTTTCAGCAATGGATATAGTGGTTTTCGAGGAAGGTTTTAGTAAATAATTTGGTTTTTGTTGCGGGAACGGGATCAAAATTTCATGATTACTTTTGATCGCGATAACCGACATACACGCGGGCGAGGTCGCGGGCATAAGCTAGTAACTACATATTTCTTATTTACTATCGACGGTTTATACGCCATTTGCCAAGTTCATTGCTATTCATAGTGATTGACCGACATTCGACAAGAAATAATGTAGTTTAATAATTGTAGGAAGTGATATTTTTGTTTTTTTAAATAAGTCAAGTGACCTTTGCAATGTTACCTATAGGGTTGCAAAAATTTGTATGTAGGTTCTTATATTGCAATAAATGTGAATACACACATTCATCAAAATGTTATGCAAAAATACTGTTCCATACCATTTAAAGTCAATACCACGTCTTAAAGTAAAACGCTTAACAATAATTTTATGGAAATGGAGGTGACTTAATTACCTAAAATAAATTTAAGATTACATAAAACAATAATTTAAAATGCCCATTTTCGTTCACTTCCAATGTACAATAACATGCATAAAGCGTAAAAACGTGAAAATTTCCAAAAACGTAAATTTTTGAAAATTCTTACATTTTCCATGTTAGTGGCGTCAAGCTGATATAATGCATAATATTGCTTACGATCCATAGACAAGACAATATTCAGCATTATTTGACATTGACATTTAACAGAACAAAAAATAAAAATAAATCGTGTCCGTGGTAACCTGCAAAATATAAATCATAAAAAAAATAAACAGGGGAAAATATATTTACAAGAGATTATAACAAAAACAGACATTTTAAATTGTGCCCTCCATTTCTATAAAAACGTGACATTATTTAAAAAAAAGCGGTGCATGCATCGTTGTTGCTGGCAACCTGAAAAAAATCTCATAGCCATTATTAGTAGGTAATGCTTGCTGCATCTGTTGGTAATTAAAAGAAAAAAGAAAAAGAGACTGTCCAAACTACTCTTTGAATTAGGTTACAAAAGGTTTTTGCTAATAAAAGACCCCCAAAACTATTAATCACATTATTCTATTAAATATTTTAATAATTCAATCTCAAAAGGCAGAATAAAATTTACACCGCCTCTTCTTACAAATTTTATAGTCTACATCCAAAGCAGGATTATTTAATTGATACCCTTTTTTGACTTTAGTTGCTATGCATTATACATTTTTGCAGTCCTCAACACATGCTTTGTGCATGGTACATCCGTAGAAGACTATACTGCATTGCTCCCTCGTGTTAAGTACCCAAAATATATATAACCTTACTACAGCTCAGAAAAACGAAACAGGCCTTTAATGTGAATGCTCATAGGTAGCCCAAAAGCTCCCTTAGAGCATCCCCCCCCCCCGTATTTATGACAAACAAAAGTTGCGCAACATTTCAGAAACATCATTTCAGATGCGTATGACATCTGTCACATTCAAACTAAATGAAATGTTGCCAGTAACATGTTTTCCGTAACACAAAAACATATTGCTGAAACATGTTCATACACACAGTGACTTATCAAGTTATACGTTTCCAGTTTAAACTGCTCTCGCATTGCAAGGTTTTCCGTATAATGCGGATCTAGTTTTCACTGGAAATAAAATATCGACGGTGGAAATTTCAAATGCCAAAATTGAGCACGCTGTCGGATTTGCCACATTTGGCTCAGTGTCGAAAATCCTTCAGCACGCGATGTCTCTTACGGCATTTCAAATTTCCTCCATCGATATGTCACCGTGAGTACGTAAAACCTTTTTTTGTCATAAATATGTGGTTTTAACTTCCCCCATGCACACTTTCATACCTGTGGTCGGTTGCGGTTGCGTCAAATGCACTGACTCCTGATTGTTCTGTGCCTGTATCTGCTGCAGATCGACGCCGATCTCCTTGCAGATGGGCGTGCACAGCGCACACAAGAGCTGCTCTAGACAGCCGCGCTCGCCCCCCGGGGGGCCGGTCCCCGGGGGGGCGGTCGCCCCGCCCCCTCCACCGCCATCGTACGCGGCGCCGTGACGCATCGCTAGCTCTGTTGAGTAGGTTACGTTTCCTATTGCTGTATGGCTTGTATTTGTATGGTACATCTAAGTTTTAGAGATTATCCATGTAGAAAATTTTAAATTGTAATAGCCATTGCGGAGGATATACAGGGTGTAACAGAAAAAGCGCAATACCTTTTAGGTTGTGATTCAGGCCATTCTGTTACACCCTTTATATGGTATTGGTAATCGAAAGTGCAATTTTAACATTTTATATTTATGTTGTGTCTAGGCCTCTACTACATAAACGATTTCTTGCCGTGTAAATTTACGTTTGATTGTCCCTTAGAATCTACGGATACAGACAAATTTTCAGGGCGGATCAACCGTAGATTTTCACGGCAATAAAGCAAATGTACAAGGGGCCTAACACATAAAAAAAAACTGAATAATAAAGGTTACCGCACATTAAAAAGGAAAATATAATATCTTGCAAAAATTAAATGTTGCAGCATTGTGTTGCTCAGTGTAGTGCTATCGCGCCTACATGGATAAACTCCACATTATAAAATTAGGTACAAATGAATGTATTTCAGTAATAAATAATTTACATTTCATATTCTCGTCATCATATTTAAGATTTTTAAGTATGTCCCTATGACAATTAGATAAAATAAGAGTATTTATCACAATATAATATGCAAAATATTGAAAAAAAAGACAATCTTGGCGTGAAATCTACTTAAAAAAGCGCACTCTTTCTTTTAAAGATAGTTTCTCAAAAAGAAAAAAAAATACAAATATTAAATAAATAAAAATAAAATCATACAAAAATGTGCAAAATAAATTAAAAATATTGATTAACCAAAAACAGTTAAAACTAATATAAAATAAAAAAAAACAATCTTAATATAAAATAAA
Source organism: Lycophotia porphyrea (assembly GCA_950005105.1). Taxonomy (NCBI): domain Eukaryota; kingdom Metazoa; phylum Arthropoda; class Insecta; order Lepidoptera; family Noctuidae; genus Lycophotia; species Lycophotia porphyrea. The sequence continues at coordinate 8,276,423 of OX465409.1, forward strand.
AAATCTACAAAAAAAATGTATTATTATATTATACGAGTAGTGTTATAAATACTTACATATACTATACCTTGGCGCGGTAAGCATAACGAAACGAAAGCTGCGTTTAACTTGACACAAAGCGTTAACACATTGATAAGCTCAAAAATGGGCATTTTAGAACAAGTATAATTATGATAAAATTAAATAATATTTGTACAAGCTGGAGACGACAATAAATGAAAACACTGGTTATACTAATTCATAGGAATATGTATTTTTTAACTATCAAATGCTAAAAACAAAAAAAAAAACCTGTGACACTACTAGGATACATTTGATTGAATTTTTGTATGGAGACTGGGAACTTTATGTGATATACGCATTTAATTTATTATTGTATTGGCGTCTCCACCTTATATAATATCGACTTGTCTGTCGGCATTACAGTGCTGCATATTTTTTTGGCGCGTGACCTACATTGGTATTAATTGTTTTGTCAAAATGCCATTTTGACATCCAACGATATGATATCCAACTTTCAATGACGCACAACCATTTAGCACTGTAATATTTTCGATTCAAATTGTACCGCATTGCACTAAGAATTCAATCATTTTTTTCAGTATCTTTATTAAGCAGTGATGAGATATAAATCGACTATATTTGACATATTACTACTATAATCAACGAATAAAAACATGTTTAATGAATAAGTAAATTAAAATAATTTTCCTCCAAAAAATAAATTGAAAAATGTAGGCCTTACTAAATAAATTAGAGTCACTCTGAAAGCGTATCTAAGCATAAATCTGTACGTATTTATTTATTTAGATTAATATTATCGACCATTTTAGTAGATTGTGAGAGTTAAAAACAATGGAAATAATATTTATAATGGATTTTAATACGTATTTTTTTTATTATTCATTCTTTTCTTGCTAATTAAGCATTGTTTTATCCCAAACTGTGAATGAATTTTGAGTTGAAAACACATTTTCTTGGTTTACTTCCCTTCAAATTGTGCCTGCGTAACTGACTAAAAACATGAATAACCCTCTTTTTGGGCTTCGCCACAGTCGGGTAAATAGTATGTTATGTAACTCATATTTACCATGTCTCTTGTAACACCAGCAAAAAAGATATAAGACAGCAGCCAAATACTTGATAAGTCCTCTGGAAAGCTTGTAACAATACTCTTTATGACGTAGCTTATAAAGTTCAATATTACGTAGCGTCTTAGGGCGAATTTTGCCAGTAAAAGTCAACGCGAGTCATCAGTGCTAAGGAATATTGGTACCAGCAGGTCATGGACATCGTAAGAACGCGATGTAAATGGACTCTTCACGAAGCCGTCAACTAAGCATTCTGTACATCAAACTATGCAACTCTAAAAGGCAAAACATATTGATGGGAACCATTATTTTTGCGTGGAAATTCTCACGGTTTACGACTCTTGGTTTTTCATTCAGGAATTTCTCAGTACACGGTGTCTAGATTTGCGTCCGGTTGGTGGTAATAGGCTCGTTCCCTATTACATGAGACTTAAACACGTAACGCACTCACAACATTTTGCTGATGGATGCATTGAATAAGTATACTACAGGGTTCATGGAGGTTTTTAAGTAGAGTTGTAAAATTTAAATCTTGTATATATTTTTTTAACATTATGAAAAAGTTGGACCCCTGTTATGGGACAGAACAAAAAAATATCACATTGACGGGGAAAACAATGCTGGTCGGCTTCGTGAAGGATTGTTTTACACCCATTATGTACTGATCTCATTCAGTGTCGTTGGCGAATTTCGCTCTTAGAATACCTAATTCCGTAGTTAATAAAGGTGATTATCACGTACCCTCTCGCATGGCGTAGTCGAGGATCTCCTTGAGCTCTTGCCAGTCCACCTCGCCATCAGCTCCAGCCAATCGGTTGAAGAAGTCCCGCACCGGGTCTGCTGGCTCAGGGTTGGGGGCTATTTCTTTGACCTGGGGGGAATTATTGGGGATTAGGAAAATTATTAAGGTTTTTGTGTCTCAACACCTGTCCTTTAGAAAACTAGGTTATTAGACCAATGAAAGACATAGGTTTAATTTATATGAATAATGTTTTATTAAGTTCCTTCAGGAAGGTGTGCGTGTTCTACTTGGCTACACGCTACAGACTAGTACAGACTGCTCAATGAGGTCATGTGTATACGTTTTATTTAAGACAAAGAGCTACTTATTCAAGTAGTATACAATAAGACGTCACAGGCGCCGAGATTAACGTGGCCACACACTGGGTCCAAGAAATTTATTCAAGTCGTACCATCGTCGTCACGAAAGAAGGTTTTTAGGTTTCGTCTATAGTATATTGTGAAGTTTTATTTTGTACATGAACACGAACTGAAATCAAAATCTAGTTTTTTTTTTTTAATACAATATTAACTGCAGACGAGATTGGTAACTGTGTCGTAAAGCTGACTAAATTAAAAAAAACTGATATTTCAACTCAGGTCATATTTCAAGTTAAACTATACTGCTGGTATCATTGGCCCGTGAAGTATTTTTTGATTTTGTTATAACGTATTTTCATATCGATACCCATCACATTTGTATCAGCGGTGAAAGCCTAGTGGTGCGACTGTTGGGTTGCCAAGTCATAGAGCTCGAGTTCGAACCCAAGACGTATTGTATAATTATCACTTGCTTCGGTAAAGAAAAACATCGTGAGGTAGCCAGCATGCCTTTTTTTTTCGGATGTGGAATCATCAAATGACTTCTCCCGCTCTGGGCGGAGCGGAAGGGAGTGTCAGATTTGTACTGACTAAAACCCATCCATGTTCCTTCCTTGCTCTTTGTGGGACAGGGCCGCGGTATCTCTTTCGAACAGTCCCGCAGCCCTGGCAGATAACCAGCATGCCTGAGAGAGATTTCTCGACGGCATGTACCAAGTCAGAAGCCAATGGGCGGCACAAGAACTCTGGACACTAGGTTAGGCAATAACCACACGATAAAGAAAGAATCACGTTTGCGTGATTTCGCTAACTAATTTAATAATAATATCTTGGGACAACCAGCACACTGCCATCTGATCCCAAACTAGGCAGAGCCTGTACTATGGCAACCAGACAACTGATAAACATACTTATATATTTCTAAATACATACATATTATAGATCGAACCCACGACCTCCGTCCTAGCAGTCAGGGTCACTAACCACTAGACCAACAGGTCATCAACTTAATAAAACAATTTAATAAAACTTTAAAAACAACTTTAACGACTTTAAAAACAATTTAATAAAACTTGTATATTTGATATTTTTTTAAATATTACTTACCCTATCGTCAACGTCTCCCATACCGATGTCTTCATCGTTCTCTCTGCAAAACAAATATCACAATCAGTATTTGGGGGTGAGAATAACAGGGTGTAAAGCTCCTCATCCCCCATAGAAAAGGGAGGATCCTCCGACCAGACGGGTGTTATGTCTGGTGGGCTACTGCCCAACGGTTGTTGTCGGGTTCTTGTATATAGTCTTAAGTCACGGATAACTTTCATTGCGCGATGTAGGATTTCGATGATTAGTTCGTCCACTCCGTCATAGATGGCGCTGTAGTACTTTTTTTTGTTCTATGATGCTAAGTACTTTTTGTAGTGCCGCTACAAGTATATTATAATAGCTTAGAACATCTCAACCACAGTATTTTAGGACACAGCAGCTATTTAAATACAGATTCTTGTTGCACTTACAGTTTGACATAACATTTACTACAATAAATAACTTTATGCAATAATTAAGCATAGCATTACGGCTACTCGTAAACATATCAACATCCGGTTCCTGATTAATCAGGATGTTTAGCAGATAGTGTATACACAGAGTATTCATTTCAAGGGGTTTACTAAGCAGTTTTCGCGTGAAAACCTTTGCGTTTATTTTGTTTGCCGAACCACCGAACGATTATATGGTTAGGTAGATATACGAGATAATACTTCTGCGGGATTTGATGCGGTTTTCAGTGTAACTTCGAGATTATTGACGTGACAACGTCCAATAAATTGTTGAACCCCGGATGCATGCACGAAAAAGTGTCCCGTTACGCGCATTGTCCCGTTACGCCGTTACGCATCTATCTCTCTTCCACTCGATTTTATGCCGTCGTCACGTTAAACTATCGTCCGTAAACTATCTTTACAGACAACCATTTTTTTTTAAAGAAACATTTTTGTGTGTAAATGGTTGTAGGTATAGTAAATAAGGCAATACTCACGTCATATTATTGCTCTTCTCAGAGAATACTCTGAGCAGGAATTCTCCTTCGTCCTCGGGGTCGAACGTGGACGGCACGATCACGTAGCTGCCAGGGTCTAGCTTGAATCTGAACAATAACAAAATTTTATATTAAGAAATGTCACGTGAGCCGCATGCATAATGACCGCTGGGCAAAGGTTTCAACACAATATATGCCTGAGGGTGGACGGCGCCGCAGAGGCCAGCCTAGAAAGAGATAACGAGATGACCTAGACGCGCACCACGAACTCTGGTTCGAGGTGGCGCAGGAGAAGACTACCTGGAAGTATATGGGGGGAGGCCTTTGCCCAGCAGTAGGACATTCAAGGCTATTACTAAAAAAAAGTAATAATAAGAATACTATCTCTATCGTGATTCGTGAGAGAAGCCGAGGGTAACAGCTAGTTTACTATACAGGGTGAAGGGACACCGACGCACTAGCGGTTACGACGTATTCCTAACACATTGAAATATTTCCTCAGTAATCAAAATCTGCTGTTCATACAATTTGAGCGTTTTTTTTTTTTGATGCATGGCATCTCGCAGTTCAGCCTACGAGGCTGGCTACTGCTTAACCGGTCTAAACCTGTGGTTGCCTTGAAGTTAAGGCCTCCAGCCAGGGGCAATACTACTACTATAAACTAAGCGAGCATACTCTAAGGGCACCCCCTGTGGGGTACGAGCCTCGGCTTAGGGCGACGCTGGGGAGGGCAGCAAGGGGACAAGCTGGATCTGAATAAGACAATTTGAGCGTGTGGGTATTGCACTTTTGTAGGAAACAAAAGATTTTTTGCGAAGGGTTCAGAGTGATGTTCTGAATACATGGTAACCGATTGCGTGTCGGTGTCCCTTCCACCCTGCAGACACCACGTGACTTACCGAGCGCTCACTTCCCTCAAGTTGATGAACGCCTGACTACGTCCGACAGACGCGTTGTACTTGAAGAAGTTCACGTCGAGCGGCTTGGGGACGTGGCCGTAGTCCGGCAGACGGTATACGGCGAAACCTATCGTTAGGCACTCCAGGCCCTGATGGCGTTGGGAACGTCTGTTCTTCTGCATAAGCGCTACTATGATCTGGAAACAAGAATAAGAATTGGGAGTTAGATTATTTTTGAAGTGAAAACTTCTTTAGCGGCGTTGTGCACTTTTTGGGATGGGTAAAATCTGTTAAACTCGCGTCAGATCGTCAGATTGAATTGGCGGCGCAGGGCGCTTGCGCGAGTGTGCGTGTAGTTTAAGCTAAATGGTGTTGTTTCAAGTTTTTTTTTCTACGGCAAGGACATCTTTCGTTCTTTCAGAAAGAAATTTCTTGAAATTTCTGATATTAAAGCTAGATGGCGTTGTTTCAAGTTTTCACTTCTGCCGGCACTCCCGGAGTACAACCCGTTGCTTTTTTTTCACCATTGATGGTGCAGGTCAATAGTGCAGAAAAACGGGTATTTGTCCTGTTGTTCTGCTTTAATGCCTTAAGGTGGAAGCGCCAGGGTAGCCCGCATAATTGAAATTTTCTTACGTTTTTTGCAATTTGCAGGTCAGTGTCAGGTTGTATGTTGATACACAGTTATAATCATTAAAATCATCCATGTAATCCTCTAAACCTAATTTAATCCCATTGAATGTATTTTCCATAAAGTAGTCATTCAACGAGATTTAATGAACTTAGAGGGCCGAATTCGAATCCCGGGCCGGGCAAAGTGCTACTGGGTTTCTCCATCCGGAATTTCTCAGTAGCATCCATGGAGTCTGGAGTTGTGTCCAGCTGACGGCAATAGGCTCGCCTCCTATCACATGGAACTTAAAACTAGGTACACTTCTGCCTAACCCTTTGGGGATTACGGGTGTCATGTTATGTTTTAATTAGATGACCGTTACTCACGGTACACTTATTTTCGCCATCTCCTTCATCGACGTCCGTCAACGTGACGGTGTACTGTGGATTCTTCCAGAACGACTCCAGGAAGTTCCTGCACCCACCTGCTGTTACGCCTGTGAAATGAAACAAATAGATTGAAATACTTTCATATTTATCAATAAAATATTTGATTAGGGTTATTCATGCGGGCGGACGAGGGTCGCAGCCTCGCAAGCATCAGCTAGTATAACCCATAAGTTTGATTAACCATCATACAACATCTACCCTTTTTTTTTCGGATGGGAAATCATCAAATGACTTTTTCCGCTCTGGGCAGAGCGGAAGGGAGTATCAGACTTGTACTGACTAAAACCCATCCATGGTCCTTCCTTGCCCTTTGTGTTCCAGGGCCGCGATATCTCTTTCGAACAGTCCTGCAGCCACGACATAACATAAATGGTTAACCAATATATTATAAGGGTAGATCCCTTATAATATATTGGTTAACCATTTAAATATTACTGATTAACCGGAATGAAAGACACGAAGTACAGAGCGTGGGCTTACTCGTTCACTTTCTTGCATATATTTATGTACAAACAACAACAACAATTTGAATGGCACTGCATGGTTAGCTAAGTGACGTTGCTCTAAATCAAAGATGGCGGAATAGTCATGTATTTCCATAGTTTAGTCATGAGTTAGTGTATTTCTTTCAAAAGTAATCATGAAATTTTGATCCCGCTCCCGCAGCCCATGGGAATCTATTCCAGGGATATAAAAAAACCTTCCTCGAGAACCACTCTATCCATTAGTGAAAACAGTATGAAAATAGGTGCAGTAGTTTTTGAGTTTATCGCGAACAGACAAACATACGCGGCGGGGGACTATGTTTTATAATATGTAGTAATGATCACTAACGACATCCCGTAAATGACAGTTTGAGTTCAATTATTAAAGGCTGATTTACCATAATAAGGGTTAACTTTTACTCTAGCAGCCTTACAAATAAAAATGTGTTATACCGCATCTATTCCATTCTTATACTAAGTATAGTTATACCAGTTATAACTTAGGAATATGTCGAGAATATTTTTACAAATAAACCAGGTACATATATCTTTGGGTTAACAACTCTTCCGTTCTGTCAAAATGCACGATTTGGCAACAGCGCGACCAAAGAGAAACTTCTAAAAAAAAGCAGTTTTTCTATCAAAACTGTATCCCTTTGTCAACTTTTGACTTGTTTTGTTTGTTCTATTCTTTGAGCGCGTACTGAGTCAATACAGTTTTTTTTTTAAATTTGTTTATTTTTGTGGATAAAGAAATATAATTTAACAGAAGATAATCAACCTCCGCGCGTGTCCACATTGAGAGATCTACCAAATAATTGGTCTAAAACCGTAACACCACCTTTAGAAAACCGATATTTTAACCGAAACTACTCATCGTTATATAAATCAAAAGGATTTTCTCTTTTTTTAAATGATTTAACTTTTCTTAGAACCTGCATTATATTTATAATGTTATTTACTTGTTCTACTTCTTCTATTGCATTTAATTCCATAATCAAAACGAACGTAAAATACTTAAATGCGCGTAAACAAACACAAACTGTGGTATTTTTAAGGTTATATTAGCTTTAAACAAGGGTGGAGGCGCGAATAATTTCGGAATAGCCGTTGTACGAATACACACGTCAAAGTTATACTTGGTATAAGCTATTCTTTGTTTATTTGTAGACATTTTGCTTATTCTTAGTTTATTCTCGTTTATTTGTAAGGCTGTAGGGGTTTTCACCTAACCCTAAAAAATAACTCGATTAAAACCTTTACCCTGAGTGTAAGTCACCTTTTTACCATTAACCACAGGAAAATCGAATAATGATAATTTATAACAGAATAGTATGTACCTCTGACCCACTCTCCCTCGAAGACGGACATCTCCCACTTCTTGGTGCATCCCTCGGGGCATTCCTCCGGGTCCAGCGAGTCGGGGTTCAAGTTACAGATCTCCACTCTGAAATTAATACGTATGTAAGTACGTACGTATGTATGTATGTTACGTATGTGTAATTTTAAATGAAATAATTAAAGAAAGAAAAATTGTGTGTGTTGGATGTTGTCAAGTTCAAGGCAATCCGGTAGTGAATGTGTAGGCAAGTCGATTTTAGAAATGTTTCATACACATACATTTCGTCACTTGGATCTTGAGCAAATGCCTTTATTTATAATGGGTATAAAAAGACCTTTAACGAAGCCGAAAGGTAATTGTTCTCCCCATTATTGCGATATTCATTTTTTTCTAGACCATACCTGGGAACCTTCTAGTTACGGAAATATTGGAACTTCCAACAAAATTCCAACTTTTTCACAAGTATTTAATGCTTTTTAAATACCTCCACGACCCCCGTACTATTAAATGCATCCATTAGCACATTTAGCAGTGTTTTAAGTGCGTTACATTGAGTCTTACTGTAAAATCTGATTGTTCACTCTCAAGAAAAAAAGTCGTTTCCCAGCCATAATTTTTGCGTAGAGTTACTTAGTTTGATGTACAGAATGATTGGTTGCCGGCTTCTTGAAGGGTACGTTTACACCTTGTATACCTATTAATAGTTACAGATTTATAATATTAAAAAAAAAAAATACAGAAAAAGAGTGTTTCAGCTTCTTTCCTTGTAAAGTAGTTTTCTAGAATAATTATTGTTTTGGGTTCGCAGTAGATTACCTGGAGAAGTGGGCGCGGAAGTCTGTGAAAGACATCCAGAATTCACCGTCGTCGTCGAACGTGAGACCCATCTCCTCCTTCTCAGATTGTGGTATAAATCGCCATTCAGGAGACCTGTGAACAAAGAAGACTTGAAATTAAACTCTAGTCAAGTTGGTTAGAGCAGCGGTGGGCCAGTGGTGGCGGCCTCGACTTAGCAGTAAGTCGTGGGATCGAACCCAGGCTGGAGCATTACTTTCTGTAATTTATTTCATCATCACTCAAAACACTGAAGGAAAACATCATCAGAAAACCGGCATATCCTAGGACCGAAAATTCGAACACATGTGACATCTACAAACCCGCACTGAGCCCGCGATGGATTATACCCCACTCCCAAAAAACCCAATAACGCACTCGAATTTGCCAACCCAAGACTACATGCTCGGCAGTCACGCTTGCGACCACTCGACCAAAGATGTAGTCTTTTATTGAAGTGATAACTTCTTATAGGAGGGTAAACCGCTTCGTTACGTAACGCGTTACGGCGCCAGTTGGCTTGTTTAAGTTGTCACTTCTGTCGGGCGTCCCGAGACTCACCTTTTTTTTTAAATAGCCTTCACACAACACGGTTAGGTCGCATAGTACTTACTTATCGCTCCAGGCTCCATTCCACTCGGCCTCGTTCCCCCAGGGGTTCCGCAGACGAAGTAGCGGTATCTTCCCGCTGCGGCCGGGCGTCTCGATGTCCACGTACTTCACTTTGGTTATGGAGTACGCGTGGCCTCGGATGAGGCCGACCGGGGTCTCGGCTTCTAAGATGTTCGGGTCCGGCTGGAAACGAAAACGGATTATAATTGAGAGATGTAAATTCAGTATAAAATAGGTGTAAAAATACCCTTAACGAAGCTAAAGGCATTTGTTCTCCCCGTCATTGCGATTATTTTTTTTGTTCTAGACCATACCTGGGAACCTTCTAGTTAATGTGATATTGGAGGTCAAAGTTACAACTTTTTCACAAGTTAAAAAAATACTACTTTTTAATGTTATATCTTAACTTTAAATACCTCCACGACCCCGTACGTTACATTGAGTCCTACCGTAAAACGAGATTTTTCACCAAAAAAAAAGGCATTTCCCAGCAATAATTTTTGCGTAAAGTTACTTAGTTTGATGTACATAATATAGTTATATTTTTGATAACAATATTTCTTTATAGATTCGAACGGTTCGTAAAAGACGCACGGTTCGATAGATCGGTCAAGGGTTAAGCACCGGTTCCGCCATCGACCATCCGACCATCCATTTCATACTGAGACTATTTCGTGACTCGAAAAAGCACGTTAAACTGCTGGTACAGATTGTCATTTATTGTGATATTAAAGTTGTTTTTGAAGCTCAAAAAGAATGACAACCAGTCGTACGAAGGGATGTAACTGGGTTGTGGAGCGCAGACCAGCTGGTAGTTACTCCATGTAACGTACTGGTATTCAGTTGCATCTAGTTTAACTAGAAGCCGGCTAGGCAGATGATAATGTTGGCTTATGATTGACGACTGATATACATCCCGAAGGCTCACCGCTTCAGGTCCAGTTAGAAGCCAGCGTCTGGGACTAGTTTTTTAGCATTTTGGCCAAAGTATGAGTACACATTTTTTATTTATTTTCTTAAAGTTTATTTTGCAGCATTTATTATAAGCTTTTAAGTCTGAGCTAATTAAATGTATCTATTTTATTTTTTATAAGTTAGCTGGTCACCTCAATGCTGCAGCCGCTGAGCGAGTTCCTCTCGTACGCCTTGAGCAAGATGGTGTAGAAGTCGGGCGGCAGTTCGGCGATGTCGTACATCTCCGTGACTCCGCCCGTGAAGTCCTCCATGGCCTCGCATGTTGAGCCACCCTTTAGGGCCTCGTAGGAGCCGTGGAGTCTGGAATTAAAAGATTTATTTTAAACTGATAGCGTTGTAACATTTTCAGGTGGGTGTGGTGTGACAAGAAGGGATAAAGTAAAGAATAAGGAAGTTTAAAAGTTGCGTCATATACAGAAAAGTTGAAAGTGAATAGACTGTCGTGGTACGAGCATGTGATGAGGAGGGACGAATCGCATGCGACTAAAAGAGTATTGTAACAAGCATACAGCGCCATCTAGTGACACTTATCTAAAGCAGTTGCCAAATAAAATATCAAGAAGTCGATGGGGCTTTAATTTCACCACTAGCAACCCTACAGTAATGAATATAAATGTTGATAGATGGAGAGGGAGAGGAAGACCAAGGAAACGACGGATGGATTGTGTGAGGTATGATATGAATTAAAAGGAGTAAATTATAGTGTGATGGTTCACAGGAGAGAATGGAAGAGAAAAACGTGTAGCGCCAACCCCAAGACCCCTTTCAGAAAGGTCAGGAGTGTAATACTCGCCTATATGCGGAACATACACCGTAAACAGACTCTTCACGAAGCCGTCAACCAAGCATTTTGTACATCAAACTTTACGCAAAAATTAGTGCTGGGAAACGACTTTTTTTTTTTGGGCTCGAAAATCATGTTTTACGGCAAGACTCAATGTAACGCACTCTAAACAATGTGCTGATCGATGGATTGAATAGTAAGGTGGAGGTGTTTAAAGTAAAAATCTTACATTAAAAACATGTATTTAAAAAAAAGACTTGTGAACAAGTTGTAAGTTTGACCCCCAATATCTCCGTAACTAGAAGGTTCCCAGGTATGGTCTAGAACAAAAAATGATCGCAATGACGGGGAGAACAAGTGCCTTTCGGCTTCGTTAAGAGTCTGTTTACACCCTTTATACGAGACGAAAGGAGTACGTAAGGATCATAGCAGGTGGCGTTCTGTGGTTTCTGCCGGCCCCTATGGGTAAATGGCGTGAATCTGTTGAATAGTCTACTAAACAGTTCAAAAGAACCCACGAAATAATGAGATTTAACGGGACTTAAAATAAAGATCAGTTTAAGAATTCGCCCGTTAAAGACTTTGCAGCTGTAGTAGTTTCTATGAAACTTTCAGACTAAATAAGACCAATGGCTTCTTTCTTTCTGAACTCGATAACAATATTATTGGTTTCAATAACTTACCACGAAGCTGATTCGAGGTGACGCGATCAAAGAATTCTTAGTAGGAGTTGGGGGAAGCCCAGATTTAGGACAGTATTATTTATTTATTTAATTTTAGGAAAACTTACAGCTAAACAGACAGTGAGTAATAGTATAAACAAAATATGGCCAGTTACAAGTTTCCACATGTAGTATGTAAATTATATAAATAGATAATCCTTAATAGACTAAGTAACACCAAATAGGAAAATTACTATTTATGCTCGAAGAAATTATTGAATAAAATTTTCTTTAATTTAAACAAACTAGTATTGAAGATGTCGATCTCAGCTTCCCGGCAGATTGCGTTGTACATACGACTCGCTCTCACCATGTACGAGTTCTGTCTGTACGTAGTGGTTACCACTGGGGTGTGCAATAAATGAGGCCTACGCAAGAACACAGACGGCACTCGCAGCCCGATTTTATGTAGCAACTCATCATCATCATCAGCCTACAGCAGTCCACCGACAGACATAGGCCTCTTCAATCGCCCGCCACTAAGCTCGATGCTCAGCAACTCCCACTCCCAGCTGTTACCAGCCACCCTGCGGAGATCGTCGCTCCAGCTGCCTGGGAGCTACTCAAGAACACGTCTACCCCAACGGTCTTCGGTTCTACGGCTAATATGGCCGGCCTATTGCCACTTCAGCTTACTTATTCTGTGAGCTTTGTCGACAACTTTGGTTCTCTGTCGGATCACCTCGTTTCAGATTCAATCCAGACAGTACAGGCTAATAAAAAAATGCTTACTTGGCATAAGCCTTTTCCAGTAGAGCGCTCCAGAACTCGTTGGTCTCCGAAGAGTGGAGGAACACCAGCTTCCCTCTGTAGGTAGGCAGACGGTCATCTATGACGACGTCCACCCAGCGGCCGTATTGCCAGAATCTGGAATAGGTAAGAAATAGTTAATAACTGCCTGTCTCATTGGTCTAGAGGGTTCGATTCCCGGGTTGGGCAGAGATATTGGGTTTTTCCATCAGGAATATCCTGTTTTGTTAGATCTGCACGCTTGTTAGATTGGTTTCTAAAACGTCAAATTAAAATGTCAATTAATTTAATCACTAAAACGTTGCCTTACCGGAAATGGAAGACGCCTGCGTACTCCTCATCGAAGCTCTGGTCATCTGGTACTACTTGGAAGAACAATCTGAAACATAAGGTGTAGTTCTAGTATATAATTCAACATAAAAAAAGCAATATATAACTGGCGAAATGTCGTGGGTGTATTATTAGGTACACCTCTGCCTAACCCTTCGAGGATTACAGGCGTGATGTTATATTATATTAGAATATATAAAACGGACTGTCTCCATTTCTAGGAAACTAGCCGTTTTTTTATCATACAATTCTTGATAAACTTTCATGGACAGGGTCAAGGAAAAAATATCTATGTCAATATATCTTGTTTCAACAAGTCGAGTAGAGGTGCGGCTATGTACTATTGTCATGTATATATTCTAATATTATGACATTTGTACAGCTGAAGGATTCAGATAGATAACCTATCTAGCGGGCATGATGCCATTATTTAATCATGCTAAACCAGATACCATTTTTTTCGTAGCTATGATACAATATTAGTAGTAATCGGGCATGAATTCGCCGCTAGAGGCGTTCGTGTAGAGTAAGGTCTTCCGAAATGTCAAATGTCATAGAGTTTTCGCGCGTTGCGTGCTTTTTTATCACGTATTTTAACCAATATTCATGATTCTGGTCTAAATTGAGCCATTCCTGATTAATTATGACTTGAAGATTTTAAGTAGCAACTTAGGATCTTATTTCTTAGTACTTGGAGGTAGAATGATTTTTAAATGTTTCATGCTTGTTAACGTTAGGGTGAATATTTGTAAATATGTATCTAGTTTACACTATGTTGATAAACGAAATGAAATAAAGTTTTTATGACGTATTACTTTAAAGTATAAAATAGAATTAATGACCCGACCTTACTCGACAGTGGCGCCATCTGGTGAGCTTAAAAACGATTGACTCATTGTAGTCATTTGCTTCCGTAGTGATATTTGGTGTAATATGGTAGATAACCAAAAAAAAACATAAGTCCGTCAGATAGATTCCCAAAAAATACTGGACAAGTATTTTTTTTCTCGTAAACTAAAAATGAGGACAATGCAGTGCGTTGAAAACTCGTGTGACGTGACATTTCGGTACACTTTTTAGCGGAAAGTGACGTCACAAGCCCCCATTCATGAACTTTGGTGCGTTTTTTTTTCGTTAAATTTTTGATTTGATAAAACAAAAAATAGGTATCCAATATTTTTCGATAATCTAACTGACGGACTAAATAGAATTATATTTTTTTTACTCAGGAAACATCCCTATTTCCTGTTTTAATTTTTTGTGCTTTTGTGTGGAAAATCACGGGTCCGCCAACCCTCAACGGCGTGGTGGTTTTCAGCCCACCCCCTCAAACAAAGATGAGGCTTCTGTCCCAACAGCTGGAACGTTATTCGCTGTTTATTGCTTAAGTAAGTGTGGCCAACATTGGATATATATTACGCCAACAAATAACTCACTTTCTGTGCAGCGTGAGGTTGGCAACAGCGGCCAACAGCCAACAGTCGCCCAGCTCGCCCTGCTGTACGTCGAAGCGACTGTAGCCCTCCACGAACAGTTGAGGGTCGTCGCATATTTCCTGCAAAATACAAACACGATTTGTGAAGTAACAAAGCGATTTTCCTCTCTCTACTTATTTAAAAATTTGCTGTGCCCGATAGGGTCCATAATTGTTTCTATTTTTTTTATTTACCACCTGTAAGTGTATATTATGGATATAGCAATAAACGATTTGAATTTGTAATCATTTAAAATAATGATAGTTATTGTTTATCAATTTTAATTAACTGAACAATTCAATCGACTTTAAAGATAGTGTATATTCATTTCGTTTTGTCATACTAGGAATTTTTCCTGTATCGGGGTGGGTTTACAAACATTTGAACTCACAAAGAGCCAGACCCGGAACCTGTAGGTCATACAAATATTTGTTCCGTGCGGGGATCGAACCCGCGAACAGTGACAGAGCTGCCAATCGCTCAGCCACTGTGCCAACCGTGCCGTCAAATTTCAACAAGTGTGCCTTCGTCCTAATGCAATAGGATTTGAGTATAATATCGCATTGATCCATACGCCCCCATGCAGATCAGAGAGCGTATCGACAATTTTCAAATGTCCGTACAACTTTACACTTCATGACACTGATTTAAAAATGTATTATTAAATGATATCAGAAAATCTATTACTCGATCTCGGCCTTCGGAAAGCCTAGAATCTGTGTTATATTAAAGTAAATGTAGTACTCACTCCAGGTCTCAGCCAAGTGATTGGTCTATCGAGCCTCTCCTTATAGTAGAGACTGCGGTCTACCGCTTGGAACTCAGGGTCTTCAAACAGCCTGCCTTCAGCACAGCAGCGGGACCTGATCTCTTTGAAGTCCTGGTACGTCGCCGGACCAAACGATGAGGGACGAGTCTCACCAAGCTGTATGGAAAATAGGTGTATAAATTAGCTTCGAAATCAATATGAATTCAATTTGCCAAGATGAGATTGGCGCAGGACCGCAGAAACTGGACAACCTATAGATTCTTTTTTACCGATCGTTTGTAAATGTGTGAACACTGTAGACTTTGTAGATTCCCAGATGCTTGTTAACTTTTTATCTTGTATTACATTTTTTGTGTAATACGCAGCGACTTATTGTCAGGCCTACGCTGTTCCTCCATACCTAAGTACTAATGCTGTAACATGATAATATTATAATACCTACCAAATGATTTGAAAAGAGTAACCATGGAGTTTCTTGCCGGTTCTTCTACATAGGAAACAACCAACCGGACCGTGCACCTTTGTCGACGTTTTATAAGTGACCATCTGGGCCTATGTGAAATAAAATATTTTGATTTCGATTTAACCATTAATAAAGTCAAAATCAAAGCTTTATTTCAAGAACATCAGTTACAGGCACTTTCAAGCAATAATATGAAGCTACAGTCCCAGTCACAAGGCATAATAACTGTGACAGTACTGTAGTTGCCCATTCCAAAGCGTAGATCTCTATGGAGGGGAAACTCTATAGGCACTCTTTGAAATCAGAATATTGTTTAAGGAGGTTCCGTCAGAGTAGCCCGCGAAATTCAAATTTTCTAATGTTTTTTGTAATTTGCAGGTCAGTGTCAGGTTGTACGTTGATGAAAAATGAGTCGCGCCAGAATCATCAATACCACCCTCTAAGTTCATGTAACCCTATTCAATGAATATTTCATTAAAAAGTCATTCTAAAGGGTTAAATGGACTTACAGGGTTATATGATTTTCATGATGTCTGTAACTACATACGTGTTACTGGCGCGATTATTTATCATCAACATACAACCTGACAATGACCTGCAAATTGCAAAAAAGACCTGCAAATTTCGCGGGCTGCCCCGACGCAACCACCTTATATGTTGAGTGAAGTCAACCGTGTTCTCCTTCGTATGGCTGGTGCGACAGTATTGTAGATTTTGTCTAGATTTTATCTTTCCTTTTGTGCTTATAAACATGCAGTCAAAGTGACCTCTGCGCAGCCACCGACTATGCCGCGAAAGTGTCGTGGTTTTAAGCCGAAGAAATTTAAGTCAGACTATGGAAGATCATAAAATTGATGATCCTTACTTGGTTGTGAAAAGGCTGATCAGGAAATTGGTAAATAATAATTATTTTAAGGCGCACCATCGCAGAAATAGACATCGGCTACACAAAGAGTCGCAGACGCTTTGCCGAATTAAAAATATCATAATTTATTGAATTTATTCATCATAATTCGGGGGCGCACTAAAAGAATTTTAAAGGTTATTGTGGATAAGCCAGATTGTCTATTCCGGGGGCACTGAACCCGTATGCACAGCTGCAGGCCTGGTGCAGCGGGAACTGGAGACCGGTATTTGAATTATTTTTTAGAATGAGAAATATTACTAACATAGCCTATAATTATGTGTAAATAATAATTACAAGCTCCCTTGCCTAAGAACAATGGTGGGTTGCACTTTATAACGCTAAATAATACAATAATATGCTTTTAATAGGAGTGGGTTCGCGGCAATAGTGCAATGTATGGGCAACGACCTCTTGCTCGCAAGTTCGACGCCTACTCGTCACGAACTCGTGGTCGTTATGATGATAATCAATCATTCATGCTGAATTTCTTTGAAAAACGGTATTGTTTGCACTTTGCACTGGTCTAGCCTGTCAGTCTAACATAACATCACGCCCGTAATCCTCGATGGGTTAAGCAAGAGGTGTACGTTATTAGAACACCCACATTTCACCAGTTATGTTTAACTCCTACCGAGACCCTCTCTTATATTCTATATTCCTTAACTGTTCTATTGCCGAAAAGCATAATTGTGAAATTAACGATTCTGAGTAGTGTATTAAGTAACTAGAAGACTAAGACCCTCTTGCACGAAAAACGTAACTCAGAGGTAATAGCAAATACGAGGTTAAATTGACAGTTTTTCATACAATATTGTCAATTTAACCTTGTGTTAGCATTTAATTCCGAGTTAAGGTTTTTGTAGTGTAGGCAAGATGCCCTAAGTACACAAAACTAATTGGTAATAACGAAAAATTCACTATACAAAACGTATTATACAAGAAATATTTTACTTGTATTTTTTTCATCAGACCTACATTTTGTATTTTTCGAAGTAAATAGAAGTAAAGTGTATTTGACAAGAAAAATTGAATAAATTGAAATAAAAAAGCGATCCTTACCAATAATCATCGCTACTCTTAACCCTCTGCCTCTAGCATAGTATTTTTTCGCATTACACCTTTTATAAGAGAAAAAAAGGGTACACAGTAATTAAGTAAATAACACTATAAATAAGATACATTGAACTACAAATTTAGTATACCAAAGAACTATTCTCTAACATTTTTTGGCACATTATGTTTTCGCAAAGGCGTGGCGACGTCAAGTCTAAACCTATGTTTGACCTTTTTGGCAAGATTCCCATTTGCTGAAGGTTTTCGAGGCACATAAATAACATAAATCAATTCTAAGGACTAACATAAAGCCTAAGAAATAAGGATATTAATTAAAAAAAAATCAGTAATGGGTCTGTAAACCGACACTTAACGAAGCTGAAAGTTCTCCCCGTCACGCGTCATTGCGATCACTTTTTGGAACTTTCTAGTTTTTTGTTACAACCTTACTTTACCTCCACGACCCCCGTACCTACTATTCAATGCATCCATCAGCACATTTTTTTGAGTGCGTCACTTTGAATCCTACCGTAAAATCAAAATGTTCAACCCAAACAAAAAAAAGTCTTTTTCCAACAATATTTTTACATAGAATGCTTGTTTGATAGCTTCGTTAAGGGTCCACACCTTGTACACGGATTTGACCAACAAGCTATCAAAAGAGACCTAATACGAAATGACAATTCTAATGGAATACAAAGTATTGCCCGCGGCTTCGCTCACGTGCAGGTCGAAAATTATCCCTAAAGGGATACCTACTATCGTGATAAAAAGTATCCTATGTAATTACCTAGGTCATAGTCTGCTCCATCTGAATCTGTTCACTTGTTAAGGTGTGAAAAGACACATAGATTATTTTTATAGAGTAAAACATCGACGCACGAACGGTTACCACGGATTTAGTATATCACTCTGAAACCCCCATAAAAAAATGTCCTCAGTACCTAATAGAAAAAAAACAACTTTTCCATACATTTTGACCGTATTGCACTTTTGTAGGAAAAAGCATTTTTTTTTTTAATTTTCATTGATGTGAACACGTGGTAACTGTGCGTTGATGTCCTTTCCACTTTTATAATATTAGTTTAGATGTCAGTAAGGATTTAGAGCCCACTAAATTGATTATCAAAATAGACCTTAAAGATACAAGAATCTTTGGTAGGTTAAAGTTTATTAAAAGAGATCACAAACCCAGAACACTTGATCACTAGTTATAGGTTACATTTTGCTCTATAACTCGGGGGCATTTTCAGTTTGTACACACGGCTGCAGAGAAATCTCACTCCCTAAATGTATAAAAGCGTATTAGAAATGCGCTTTTTTAGCAAATTAGCTAAATTTTAGGGACGGCAGCGTCAAGTCTAAAGTTCCTTCTTAACTTAATTTGGCAAGATTCCCACACTGAAAGTTTAAGGGGCAAATAAATAACACAAATCAGGTCTCCCTAATGAAAGAAAAAAAATCCCTTTATGAAAGATATCAACACGGATTTAAACCATTAAAAATTATCAAAAGAGGCTACAGCGATATTGGGTTAGATGTAAAGTAAAAAGTAATCACAAACCCAAAAGAGTTGTTCACCAGTAGGCATAAACATTTTGCTTCCTTTATAACTCGGGGGCATCCTCAGTCTGTACTCCTTATGATAGTCTACAGTCGAGAGCCTCTTCCTAGGGATTCTTTCGCTACTGCCTTTAACATTACTCAGAGTAACCTTAGGAGATCCAATAACTTCCTTAGAGAAAATAATACTTCTGTTAGTAACAGCATTGCTGTGTTCGACAACTTCAACTGTTTTCGAACTAATTTCTGGTTCTTCTACTTCAGGTTTCGCAACAGGTTTCACCACTTTGGTCGCCCAAAAAGGTTTGTAACTACTGTTCCTACGAACGTTAGATTGTTGGTAGGCGTAATCAGAAACTTTGGCTTTCTTGAAGTCTTCAAATAGTCGTTTGAAGAAACCATTTTCTTTGCCATTTTGCTCAGTTTTCGCTTGTTTTTTCTCAGAGCCTTTTTTGATTCTCAATATTCTCCCTGATTTTGGAGATATAATGGAAACTGATTTCTTTTTCCAAGCTTCAGCGGTGTTGGAGACAGCAGCGGTTGAGTAGAATGTTTTCAGATATCCAACCTCTTCTTTGGTTAGTTTTACGAAGTTATCTTCTCCAACTTCAGTGGCCATTTTCGTGTTTCTGTGCACATGCGTCGGGTTTTCGGAAATAACTGATTTTTTTTACACCGATTTATTTAAATTGATGTTATTTCGTTAACTAGGTTTCCAGTGTTTCTAGTGCAAGGTCGGCTGATTGGTGTAAAAGGATAATTAGACTAGCAAGTAATGCTTTGTTGTCCGATTGTTAACTAAACTAATGTGGTATATGTGATGAAGAGAATTTTCCTGTATTGTTCTGCACAGTAACAAATGTTATGTTTATATTTTAATTATTGTATACAATAACAAAAATGAGGTAATGGCTATATTTTAAACCATTTTCCCTTGGCTTTTGCAACGTTTATTATACTTTGAATAGTAAATAATAATAATATTCAATTACATGAAAAATGACCAGTACAAAACTTAGTTTAAAAATCTAGTCATTCTTAACGAAAATCATAGATTAGTTTAGAAATTTAAATGTAGCGCGTCCTTGATAAGAATAACTATCGATTTTAGTGACGACTGTAAATTATCCATAACCTATTCTTCAAAGACAAAAGGGCTTTAATAGCTAGTTTCAACTACGTAAACAGTTGTTTCATTCATTCTGCATATAGTTAGTTTAACGTAATAAATGGAATATTCATTATTTTTGAAAAAAAAAAAAAATCTGCATAATTATGTTTGCTTCCGCTATAGCCCGTCAAAGTAAGAGTATACAGTCTTCTGGGTACGCTAGTCTTATAATAGACCTTATTCATCACTTCTATCAGTGTGATCGAGATGCAGCCCTTAAAGGCCCGAAAAACCATCCCTTAATAAATAAATAACAAAAGAACAACAAAGCAGAACTAGAAATGGATGAAATTAAGCTCTATTATAGCTATACCAAACTTTCTTGCACTAGTATTTTTCTTCAACGGTAAAACTTTAACAAATTAAATTTAAAACACTTAGTCACAAACTAAAAACGGACACTACACTAATAAAATAAAGACGAATTGAACTAAACAACGTGTGGCTACTTCATAACAGTAATAACTGAAAATATTGACTGCCAGCAACGGACTGATAACACAGTATGTTAAATGCGATGATATAAGGACAAACTCGTATGTGTGTGTGTGTGGCAGAAACCCATAGAGAATAATTGTATACCTATGGAGTAAGCTATGGAAGTATGGAACTTGTGGGGTATTGAAAGCTAAGCGATAACAGAAAATGTTTGTAGAGCTTTTTGTCTGATAAGCACTTTTTTTATTTTTATACCGAAGCTTTCCTTTTTTTTACGTTTAGACTATGCGAACGGAAAACTTGGTGTAAAGGGGCCCTTTACCAAGCCGTCAACCAAGCATTATGTACATCGACCTAAATTACACATCGCAAAAAATATTGCTGGGAAACGACTTCTTTTTTGGTATGAAAAATCAATGTGATGCACTTAAAGCATTGTACTGATGGATGCATTATTTTGATAGTACAGGGTCTATGGTGAGTGGTATTTAAACTTTAAAACTTGAATTTATTTTTAAAAAAACGTGTGAAAATGTTGGAATTTTGACTTTCACCGAAAATATGCTCGCAATGTCAGGAAAAACATGTGCCCCTAAGCTTCGTTTTTGTATTGTTGTTTTATTTTATGTTTCGCTTACAAGGATGACTTCTTATCTAACGACATAAAGATAAACAACATGTAACCTAAATGAAATTCAAACGATATCGATATGGTTACTATTGCCGTATTGCATATACTGCTGTTTATTTATAATTAACTTGCTTGATCGTTAATGCAAAATAAACATACGAGATAATAAATAATGCATTTTGTTTGCTTATCTACTCGCACAATCAAGTACAACCAATACTGATATTAAATCAGCATTCGATATGATCAAACTATATCAATTAAGATATTTCACATAGAAAGCTACAGCAATGCTTTTTTCAGCATTTCTAATTATAATAGTTAAGAACCTAACATAGAACCCTTAGGGACACCTCGTCATAAAATAGGAGTGTTGTGCGACCGACCGTTTTTTATCAACCCATCGAATCAACGGTGACATAAAAAGATAATTACTGTTCGGTTAGTAATTCGGACAAAAGCCTTTTAACCTAAAAGGTTTAACAGGTATGGTGGACAGTATCGATGGCTTGACTACGTTCACTAGTTTAGTTATTCGAGTTGTTTGTAAGCAGTAAGTAGTATTTGCACAACACCGAAAGAATCAATCGATTTACCAAAACGGAACAGGTTAGTCACTTTTTATTTAACTTTTTTATAAACTTTTAAGAACTGACAAGGACTTTTTTTCGAAGGTTATGTAGCATGTTGACATTATGATAAAGTGACATACACATGCTTTATTGATAAGATACGTATTTCGCAAATTCAAGGTTTAAGGCATTACGCATAAGCTTGTATGAGTAACTTCAGTAAAGTGACGATTGTAAATTATTGGTGTTTTTATGGACACGCGTGTAACTGAGGAACGGATTATATCTTTCTTTCCTAATGACTTGACAACGAACAATGGAAACTGATGATCAAATCATCAACCAACCTGACAAATCTAATTATGATTTCAGTAGTAAATCTGTGAGTAATACACGTGGATGGCATAAAAATGATCTGAATGTTTCGAAATGAAACGACATTACGTACGTAACCGTTGTACGGATAGGATAATACATTTGCATAGTAACAACCTATCGGGCACTCGTTATCTAACTATATTAAGCTACGATGAAGGAGGCAAAGTTTTATAAGTTACAAAAATGCCTGTTTACGCCGAAGAGTCTGCGGTGCTACTTAACACCGACGGCACCGCAATGCTACTTACATTCACCATTTCTTCTTTTTTTTCCTACATTCACAGTTACTGAAAAAGTTCCGATTGGAAAATCTTAAAATCTTCTCTCAACCTGAAGATCGAGCCTTGGAGTATCAAAGCTAACGAGTCTAACGAGGTAGTCGAGCTTTGCAACCTTAGCTGAAAATGTAACATGGCGCAATGTACGTGATCAAGGGCTTGATTTAATACAACATAGTTTTGTTATTTCCTTTTAGCTATTAATAGAAATTATGCATTCATAATTAACTCATCATTATTACTGTCATATATGACTTGACTACGATTGTAACGAACGAACATTAGGTACATTATAATTTCCACTCCCGGAAAAGCAAGGTTTTATTACATAAATAAGTTAATAAATAAATAAAAATATAATAAAATAAGCCTTTATTGCTGTTAGATTTTAACTTAAACAAACCAAACATTACTTAAAAAACATTATAACAAAAGAGGTAAGAAAATTATATTAACTTAAACTAAAACATATTCTCGGCATTCGGCTCCCACCTCTTAACAGCTTGTCTTTCGACAAAGGCCTCCTCTAAGGATTTGCACTGGTTTCTATCCGTTGCTGTACGTAACCATTCTGGACCTGCTACTTTTTTCAAATCATCTTCCCATCGCTTTGGCTGTCTTCCTCTACTTCTTCTGCTCTCTCTAGGGTACCATTCGGTTATTATTCTGGTCCATTGCTCTTTCTTTTCTCTCAACATAATTATGTCCTGTCCAACGCCACTTCAATTTTCTGCACGCGGATTGGACTTTCCCAAACTTAGTATTTCCTTTGATCTTTTTGAAGTGAAACTTCTTTATCGACGTATGGGAGAAATTTTTAAGACGTATCACGTTTTTCGGTTACGCGCCATGTTGCTTTTTTTGACGTAAAGAATATAATGTATCATTATTGATGAAATACAACAATAGCAATGATATTATAATAAGAACAATGATAAAATAAATTACTCATTAATTGTATGCATGTCTATAATAATAAAATAGCTTTAATTTAATACGGAAAAAATTGTTTTTCTTAAGGCTTAAGCCTTATCTACCCAAATAGCTAATGCAAATAGTAGAAAAATGATATGTCGTAAAGAAGTTTCACTTCTTACCTGTGTACTCTGGTACACACACATATTTTTTTTAATTGTATTTTATCCCTTCTCCTAACTCCCAATACGCTTCTCTACATTCCATTCCGACATATATTTAATTTACTTTGTTGTTGTTCAGTTAAGGCCCAAGTTTGGCATCCGTACGTAAGACATGGCCATATGCAAGCATTAAAAACTTTTCGTTTCTCCAGTATAGTTGCCAGAAAGTTAGACAGCCAAATAGTCTTGCACTGGATTTGTAAAAACAAACCATATTTTACATTTTAGGCACAAATACATACAGTTATACCAATTACATTACATCACCGTCACAATATTATACAAAAGAGAACATTAAATAATTTAGTGTAATCAATACGGGGGCGAAAAAGGTCAATTGTCTAGACTGAGGTGCTCCCCTATGTCTGGATAGTGTCTACTGTCTGCAGATTTTGGAAGCTCGCAGCGCATTACTCATCTCGAGTGTCGTAAGCGTCTTGGATATTTGTTGTGTATACGAGTATACTATCAAATATGAAAACAAAATCTAATGGATACAAAAATAGGCCTAAAACCAAGAATTAAAGTCTACTACAATTTGAACATCATCATCATCCTGCCCTTGTCCCATGTTAATTGGAGATGGCGCAGCATTTTTTTATTTTCATTCTTCCTTGTCAACTGTCACGCTATCTCTTTCTTCTTTTACCTCACACAATCCATCTATCTTTTCTTCATATACTGAAATACATTGGACACCAATTCCAACGCTTTAATATATTAATCCATTCAGTAAAAGCGGTTAAAGGATTATCAAACTAAACTTTACTGAAATTGAGTTACCTTGTAGTTTGGCCAACAAAAAGTTTCCTTGTCTGAAAATTGCGAACGATATTATATTCACAACTGTAAAAGCCTTTCAATGTCTTGTAACCTTAACAAGTTGTAATTGTGTTACAAGTATTTTCCATTAGCCTTCCGTTGGGTTTCTTTCAATTGAGATTGGAGCGTATATCGTCCCAATTAATTTGATATAAGTGTTGATGACCGATGACAGAATCGATTTATTAGACGATGTTCATGTAGTTGAAATGGGCTCAAATGATCATGAATCAGTGATACAATTTCGCGGAAACCATAACTTCAATAAAGAAAACTCTAATAGAAACGACAACTCTTTAGTGGGAGGTCAAATTATTTGCGTAATTTTAGGAGACAAAGCAATAATGATAAAAATGTATTTATTTGTAAAAGCATGTGTGACGTAGTAAATCGCAACAGTTAAAGACCTTCGACGATTGTAAAAAAATCTTGCAAAAGTATTTTGATTTTATTCCCTTATTTGCGCAACCAAAACGGTTCTAAGAGGGGCTAACATCAGTCAAACAGTAGTTATCAATTAACTGTTTTCTCCTCAGGAAAGCAGTCAAACAGCAGTTATCCATTTTCTGTTTTCTCCTCAGGAAAGCAGTCAAACAGCAGTTATCCATTAACTGTTTTCTCCTCAGGAAAGTATGGCATAAGCAATTCAGAGCGTCATACTAGTTCAAATAATGTTTATGAATTTCACGTCTACGATGAATCTGGCGTCCAATGTATTTATTGGTAACGTGCCAACGACTAGACCGACTTGCTAGTATTCGTGTATGAAAACTGTCATTAAAATTCTCAGTAGCCGCTATAGTATGATGAAAATTGTTTTTTATACAGCGTTGTTTGTAAACGGGCATATGTGTTAAGATTTGTATGAGTAATTTCTTTAATTCGTTTAAAAGCTGTTTTTCTTTTGGCAAAGTCTTGTGATTACTCATTTCTTTATCTTGTTTTAATTCTTTGTGTGCAAACTTTTTGAAAGTCATTTTATTTTATAATATTGAGAGTTTATTCGACATTAGTTTCAAGTTCCAATGACTGTTTCTTTCTTTGTCGTCATTTTTTCATGTTTCTCTATTGCTCTACTGTTTTGCTCCTCTATAGTAGCATTATCCATTATTTTAGTAGGATTATCCAGCTTTATCTAATTCTGATGTCTGACAGATATTTCAACGTGCACGGTTTTAGCACTAGAAATACGAAGATACTACACATCATGTTTAAAAACAATACTTTTTGTCGTTTTGGATTCACTGAAAATCTTTTTTTAATTTACTATTCCCGCAACATGAAATAAAAAAGTGCCATATGGTAGATCGTAAAAGCTGTGTTAATTTTGGCACGTGTAATTACCGGCTGTTGTACTCGGCGCCGGTACATGTGGCTGATACAGTCACACGCTCGTAGAAGACAACCGTTTCACTGTGACGCCACTTCATTTTGTAGCAGTAAGGTCGGTTTTCATGGTTCAAATGTTAGTAATGGCGTGTGTTTCATCGTACTCGTACATGAGACTGGTGTATTGGGACAGACACACATCGAGTCATGTTACTAGTGATTGATGGATGTTAGTGGGGGACACTTCGAGTGGTAGAGATGACGTACTTACTGTTGAAATGTACTGGATATTGGCTTTACTGTGAAAAAATACTGATGTGGATTTTGGATAGGTACAAGAAGTTTAGGCACTCAAGATTCCAATATACATATATTATAGTAATACTAACATATAACTTTCCTACTTCTGGGCAAAGGCATCAAATCAAATAATTTATTCGCATAACATAGGTAAAATAAAGGGTTCATAAATGTTACATTACATAATATAACAATAGGGATACTCATATTAACCATTTCTGGAATACGATACATAAAATCAAAACTTACAATAACAATGAAATGAAATGGATAATACAACTATACCTAGGTACTCAGAAACAGACCCATACAGAGAAAGCAAAAGCAATGATCACGATTTTAGACTTTCTATATAAAAAAAGGTTGTATCAAAGTTAATTTGGATTTAGTGCACCTGTAAGTAAAAGTTATGATAAAAGAAATAGATAATAAATGAGTAGCAAACAATCTTATACTTTTGGCAAGATCGCAAAATCCATGACAAGGATTGCCACATAAGCAAAACATTGCTTTTACAGCAATATTTGAATAACTGTATTGTAATAACATTAAATAAGATTGTACCTTATATTGAGTAAGTAGACAAGACCTGATAGAGTACAAAGTATCTCTTACAGACTTTATCAAGACCTTGATCTATATCAAGGTGGTCCTAGTTTACACCATAAACAAATACAGTAGACAAACACTATGTGGAAGTGTAGAGTCCACCACAGACTTCCTATAGTGAATCGATGGACTACACAGAACTAGAATCGATTGTCAGTTCCGAGAAACTAACGTTTACTCTTTTGATTGTAAGATTGTTGTATTTGCATGTAGTACAATGTGACCAATGAACCGCATCTGTAATCGTAGAGCAGTTGATGAATGACGGTGTTCAAGCGTGCACACATTTTTATACAATGACGATACAAATATCAACATGGGTGGCTTTAAATGATACAGTTGTATGTATTTCAGGGTCAGACACGTATTCACTAAACGAACCATTTTCAAATACCGAGTATTTAGAGCGTTTAGAGCGTTTTATCTCATGCTCTTACTGTTTTAGAAAAGTTTCTATCTGACCTGGTGTTATGTTGTTTGGTCTCTTGTCAGATGTCACATTATCATTCACTCCACACAATCTTTTCATAATTTACTTAGGGTTTACTTTTCTCCCTATATTCATCAACGTTCGTATTCAACGTTCTCTAAGCCACATGCGTTTCATCTCCCCTTCCACAATCTAAAAGTCTGTGGAAGAAGGATGCTTCATTTGAAAGTCTGCAACATGTTCTCTTTAACGACCCTTGCTCGAGCCAGCCCGCGACGTTCAGCCTGTAGCTTTAAATACGTCCTTAATAACAATAATCTTGTTCAAATCCAGCTTGTCCCTTGCTGTCCTTGCCCAGCAACTCTCTAAACCGAGGTTCGTATACCATAGGCGGTGCCCTTAGCGTGTACCGTTTAGTTTTTAAAGGTATTATTCCCTGGCTGGAGATCTTATACTCAAGGCACCCACAGGAAAGTCCAGATTAGCAGCCGACAACCTCCTAGGTTGGCCTGTGAGATGCTATTCACAAGAACCGTTTTCAGCTTATTTGTGGATCATTAGGATTAGTTACATCTTTGTTCTAAATATTTACTCCAGTTTGCTTAATTTCTTCGAAGTTTATATCGTAATCGTGTGTGAAAATCTATATACTCAAATACAAGGGCATTGCGATAACTTATCTCCTATCAAGTTCAACGACCCTTATCTGGCTTGTAAACAATATAATTCGAATATAGAATCTTTATCATGATTTAATCAGATATCTAAATTTACCAAATTATTGTAATACTAGCTGATGCCCGCGGCTTCGCCTGCGTGGATGTCGGTTATCGCGACCAAAAGTAATCATGATGATCCCATTACCTCAACTCATGGGAACCTAGTTTGCCCATTTGCAAAGTATTCAAATGGATATAGTATATTATCCTTAAGAGATAGACATAAGCCATCGCAGATTTTTCTGTAGACCTATATAAGATATACAATTCTACCATTCATCATTTTTGTTGTATATCTTAAAGACGGCTTATTTTTTTCCAACACCTCCAACAAATATCATTATATTTTAGCCAATCTGTACAAAAACTTGACAAATTATATACTAAAAAATTCCTCGAGAACCACTCTATCTATTTAAGAAAACAACATGAAAATCAGTGCAGTAATTTTTGAGTTTATCGCGAACAGACAGATAGACGCGGTGGAGAACATTGTGTTATAATATGTAGTGATGTTGGGTTCGGCTTCCAGTACAACCGGATGCAGCTGAATACCAGTATTTTACATGGAACGACTGTCTATCTGCCCTCCACAACCCAGTTAGTTCTGGGTAATACGATACCCCTTGGTAGAAATACAGTGAAATTATTGATAGCTTTAATTTCCACATCAGGTGTTCCAGATCTTCAATTTTTATACGTCAACAGAGAGTGCTCATCAGGCTGAACAACTTTTGCTAAGACGTCATTCCTATATTATATTATAGTGTAACTGGGCTCTTGGAGCTCCACAACAGGTGTTCCACATCTTCAATTTTTATACGTCAACAGAGAGTGCTTATCAGTCTGAACAACTCTTGCTAAGACGTCATTCCTTTACATGTTATAGTGTGGCTGGGCTCTTTGAGTTCCACATCAGCTGTTCCAGATCTTCAAATTTATTCTCTTAACAGAAAATGCTCATTACGTGGAACAATTTTTGCACCATGGTACCATTTTTGTATCTCTTATAGTTAAGCTGGTCTGTTGCGGTTCTGCATCAGGTGTTCAAGTTTCCAAGATAAATTATAGCCTATATGTTGCCCAGACTTAATACATATACAACAAAAAAAAAACATTCAAATCCGTCGAGTAGTTCCGAAGATTAACGTGTACAGACAAACAGACAGATTTCTTTTTTGTATTCGTTGTCTATTGCTGTTTCTAAACCCCCACAATTTTTTTTTTTAGTTTATTCAATGTACAGACACGGTTTTTTTACTGTCTTATTATACGTATAGATAGATGTTTGTCAAAACGGGGAAGAAAAACGTCGTAAGGTAACCGGCATGTCCTATGACCAAAATTTCGATGACATGTGACTATGTGACATCTACCAACCTGCACTGGACCCGCGTGGTGGGTTACACCCCACTCCCTCTCATAGAGAGGAGGCCTGTGTCCCAGCAGTGGGAAAATTAAAAGGTTATTTTATTATACTATGCTTACACTATGCTATGCCTACTACTTTTGTTTTTTAAGTGAAAACTTCTTTAGGCGCGTTGGGCATTTTTGAGTTGGGGAAAAACAATTGAACTAGCGACACCGTTAAACGACCTCTTTTTCGTTGCAGAGTTAGCCATATTGCTACATATTACAAGCCCAAAAAAAAATACAGTGTATAGTCAGATGTATAACTAAAATTACCCAATCTTAAAAAAAAAAAAAACACTTCTTTCGGCACCACCGGAGTGGTTGGGTTCTTTCATATGGACTTGTTCGTCCAGCTATCGACCAGCTACGCTTGTAACAAAATCAATAGTAACTTAGTCCATGGCATGTTCTCATGTAAATGACTCATGCCCTAAGTCGACTTGCAATATTTCGCGTTCTTCAATTACAAAATCGATGAATTATTTTATGAAATGCTTCTAACTATGTAATAGCAAAGACGACATCACTAAATTGTTTATTTGACCTACAATAACATGACTTTATCGATCAGCACGCAGAACAGTCAATATTCAATTGATCGATATGCGGGCTTGTAAACGACTTACAAAAAGATGTACTAGAGAGATTAGCCATTGATGATGTAGTACGTAGATTTATTCATCAAAATTTGGCAATCACTCAATATTTATATATATTTCTGACTAATACATTTTGTGAAATAACAGGCCATCAATCTATAATTTGTTTACTCCTGCTTTGAAATCATTATCGTCGTCTGACGATGATCCTAAAAGTTTTCAACAGCGGCAATATATTTTTAACAATGTTATCTGCTGTCATATCTTCTTCTTTTGTTTTTGTTTGTTTTTCAACGCCTCTTTCATCTTTGAAATCAATGGCTAGTGAACTAGTGAAACCATTTCTCATATTCGTAATTCATGTGACAGTGACTTTTCTCATATTCGTACGTCATTTGACGGTACTTTTGATCTAGTTCATCCGGAATTGTTTGATTGGCTGAGTAATTTAGCCTGTACAATGGCTACTCGACTTATACACCATTAGCTTTTGCCCGCGGCATCGCTTGCGTTAATTTAGAATCAATTCGCACTACAAAAATTTCTATAATAATATTATTCAATCATGATTCGAAACACACGTGGCGCCATGTATTATCAAGAACGTTATTGTGTTGTTTTCTTCGGAAACACTTTTTTTTTTCGGGATGAAAGGTATGTACGTTTCTGTACACCTGACAACTTATATGCAAAATTTGCTCTCTTTCGCATTTATAATATTAGTCAGGATTCGGAATAATATCGCGAGTAGAATTTAATTCTACTATACAATGTAGATTTTTGGCAAACTAAGCCAACAATACTACATTTCACAGGATTTGTTGGATCATTTCCTTTGAGAATTATTTATGCCTCAAGATTTTTATCTCTTGTAACATTATGTTCAATTCCTTTTTTGTCTCTAGACGCGATTCCTTCTAACATATGGTTTTTGTCCCTAGTAATGTATCTTTAACATCCTCTTCTAATTCTATTCCTTCTTTGTCACTAAATTGTGTAAACAGACTCTTAACGAAGCCGAAAGGCACTTGTTCTCCCCGTCATTGGGATCACATTTTTGCTCTAGACCATACCTGGGAACCTTCCAGTTATGGAGATATTGGGGGTCAAAGTTCCAACTTTTTCACAAGTTTTTTTTTTTTAAATACATATTTTTAATGTAAGATTTTTACTTTAAACACCTCCAGAATCCCCTTACTATTCAATCCATCCATCAGCACGTTTTGAGTGCGTTACATTGAGTCCTACTATAAAACGTGATTTTTCACCCCAAAAATAAAAGTCGTTTCCCAGCACTAATTTTTGCATAAAGTTACTTAGTTTGATGTACATAATGCTTGGTTGACGGTTTCGTGAAGAGTCTGTTTACACCCTGTATAAAGATTACATGTTTCTAAAAAGATCTCTTTATTATCACTTCCTTCCTGAGATCTGAAACCCAACCCCAGTGAGTCAAGATGCACCAGATAAAGAACAGGCTATGTATAGCGGATCAAATGATAAGGCGGAGCTCTAAATTGGACAATTGCAAGACGAGAAAGGTCATGTGAGAATTAACTAGTTGACTGCGCTCAGTCGGTACAGCTGACGTTATAAACAAGATAAGACACGCGAAGTATTCAGTTAGACGTATGGTCTTAGAATACATGGTATTTATGTAAAGTTTTATAGAAAAAGAGAAGTTTGTAAATGAAATAAGTAACTTTGAGGAGTCTAGTTGCATCTCATAGAATCAATACCAGGCGAGAAATCTACAATAAAATGATCTCTGTATGTTTCAAAATAAATGGGATAAAACATGTGCTGACCCCAAGTAACATGGGAAAAGGGTAGGAAGGGTTAAAAAAGAATGGAACAGGAAGACAATCATTATAGCTATGTATAAGGTCCCATTAAAATAGATAGACAAATTTTAACACAGCGTTCATTACGTCTAACCAAAGATATCCCAGCAAAAAAACTACTGATTAAAGTGATTTTATTTTGACCTAAAATCATAATTTTTAGTGTATTTTAGTTAACTGTTTTTTTTCTTGTAAGTTATCTAATGCGTTTTACTTATTTTTTTTTTTACCATTGTCCTAATTTTGGTGGTCTGAATGATTTCTAAAAGTTTGTCCATCTATTTTAATGGAACCTTATATATTTATATGGCTTTTGCCCCCGGCTTCGATCGTGTTAATTTCAAATTTGACAATCAATTCGGGTTGTACTTTGCTTGTAATAATATAATTCAATCATGATTCGACAGACACGTAGCGCCATCTATTATCATAAGAACATTATTGTTATTTTCCTCGGGAACAGTACTTTTTGTCGGGATGAAAGGTACCCACCCTATGCCCGTTCCTGTACACCTGACAACGTAATGCAAAATTTCAGGATGATCGAGTAAGTGGTTTAGACGTGAAAAGGTAACGAACAAACTTGCTTTCGCATTTATAATACCTATTATATAAAAAATATATAAAATAATTAAGTGTAGATGAAGACAATTAATATTTACAGCAAAACAACTTAAAAAACAAGGAAAATCTCTATTGATCAGCCATTTCTACTTGGAACACCAGCAGATAATGTAACTGCAGTAAATTAACTTCTAGTTCTGCCAAGTGCGGAATTAGTTGAAACACTACATTACGGTTCCTTTACATTTTATGGATGCCACATCCTGCAATTTCGCGGTCTATTTTTGGCGTCGGCGCCCCCCACTTGACTCACAAATGTTAACGCACCCACAGTCAATAAGCTATTAGCTCGACTCCAGCTCAGTTAAAGCTTCCAAAAAGGGAAGAAGGTAATTATTTAAAGCAGTTATTTTGAAATTTCAAACACACACTTCAATTTTATTTATTTGAATTCTTATTTTGAGGAAGAAATTGTTTCGTTTTCCTTGTTTCTTCAATGTTTTTCTTGCTGGGATGGTCCCATGTCAGTTCTTAATATATTCTTTAAATCTATATTTTTTACATTACTGTTTTCATCTGAATTAATCACCTTTTCATCAGTTCTTGCTATTTCAAGTTCTCTGTAACCACGAGATATGTTCACAGATCTGTTATTAGGTTTTTTTGTTGTTTTTCCAATCCTTTCTCCGTCTTACATCAAAATCGTATTAACTGTGGGAGGCCGGAAAGGGTGTCTATTGCAATAATAGGTCTCCACAGCGTGGTGCTAATAGACAGTTAGCATTACAGTACTAGCTTTTACCCGCGGCTTCGTCTACGTGGACTCATTTAAGGGGAAAAAAAATCCTGTGTCAATCCAACTATAAACTATCTGTGCGCCAAATTTCATAAAAATCCGTTCAGCCGTTTTTGCGTCCGCGTCATTGGGTAACAAAAATCACATTTATCATCTTATTATACCTTTAAAGGAGCAATTCTTGTATATATGTACCTATATATATATATATATATATATTTTCTGAATCTCGGAAACGGCTCCAACGATTTTCATGAAATTTAGTATGCAGGGGGTTTCGGGGGCGATAAATCGATCTAGGTAGGTTTCATTTTTAGAAAAGGTAAAAAAAAAGAAAAACGAGCAAAGCTTGGTCATCCAGGTACTATTATATTATTAGTAGAATTCATTCTCCATGCTTAACAATGTATCATGGAGGGAATTCATATTCATACACACCCAAACAGATCCTTCAAAGCCAAGAGACAAAAAATGACAGACCTTTTCACAAAATTACGTTTTTTTGAATACGTCTTATCAAAGATGGCTGCTTTGGATGGCCTGCCTTTAAAAACATTTTGTTCCGAGGAGCTTAGAATTTTTTTTATCAAAAAGTAGACCTAAATAATAAGCTTTATTCTACGTTATGTATAAAGAAAAGAAACTTTTTGGATTATTATTTAGTAGTTGTAGCAGCTCATTTCAGTTCAAACAAATGCTAATTATTATAAACATAAGTGAGATAAACGTAAATACATACATAGACATACATATTTTCATACATATTTTGATTAGACTTCAGTATTTTCATTTCTTTGCACACATTTTTCTCATTTCTTTAATAAAGATAAAAAAAAAATGAAAAAACCGATTTACCCGGTATCACCGGTTTTTTAAACAAGAAACCAGAAAAAACCGGTTTCTTTATGCAACCCTGTTTTGCATGCCCTAATACACATACACTATTAAATTACATAGGTACTATGAATTTTGATAGTGCCGAGCTTACGATGGCCGATATCGGCAGTACAGTGCAGTAGCGAAGGGTCAATTTTTGTAAGAGGTAAGCCGGAGTATACATCTTTAATGTGATTATATTATTTGTCTATAGAATACTGACTGTGCCATTTTCAAAGGGAAGCCGGTAGGAATCGAGTTCTATGGAACCTTCGCCACTGGTACAGTGTAAATTAACTCTAAATAGGCAGAAATTGGAATAGCGGAAGAATCCAACAGATAAGTTAGTTCGAATATGATGAATAATGTCCGTAATGAATTATTGGTAATACTAACATGCTATTGGCATATTATGCAAATATAGGCGAAATGAGTCAGGATTTAAATAAACTAGACCTTGGATAAACCACAAACTTAAATTATTTGAGGAACAAGTATTGGCAGAATTATGAAAATGGTAGTTATTCAAATATCAGATTTGTACAATGCACAAAGTTTATTTGAAAATAAATGTAATTTTTCCCAATCATATTTTATTCTGGCACGATCTTCACAATACTAAATGTTTTTAAGCATTTCGGCATGTAAGACTTTATCTCAAAGTTTCTTCTGAATCCACCTAAAAGGCCAAATGAGTCCTCCAATTTTTTTTATTTTGCATAATGCCGGCTTGCAATCTTATCACAATTTCGATCAATCATACCAACGGGACGACTAGTGCGAGCACCAGCACTTTTTTTAGCACTATCTCTGGCATGCACTACACAAACACTCATTACAATTTAGTTGGCACCGAAAAATGTCAAGTGACGTGTCTAACAAAACAATTACCGCTATCGGGGGGCCATTTAAATACTATTCATATGAATTCTTTGAAAACAGTTGCAAATAATTTAAATACAGTTTTAGAACTTAAACCGCCAAAATACAGTGACCAAGACTGGGACGTGACCAATACTCCTTTTTCGATTTGACCTGGCTGTTGTCAGCCATATTGCAGTAAAGAATAAAACGTACTTGGTTGTTACGGAAAGCTTTTATTAGATTTCCAGTAGTGCAGTAAAAACTATAGCGAACTTTGGTCGTTTGCCCGAATTCGGGTATTACCGAATGCGTTTACCCAAATTCGAATTTCCGACATGTTAATACAAAGACAGCCTTTTCAAATCCCGGGGTCTATAGAAATGGATAACGAACTTGGCCGAAGACAGCTAGTAGTATGCATAATCTTTATATACAGAGTGGAGACGGAAATACGACAATAAATGAAAACACGGATAATATTAGTCTATAGGAATAATTCTAAACCATCAAAAAAATCCTAAAATCAAAATTTAAAAAAAAAAAAATTCAAACAAACTAAATGGCATAAAACTGGAAACGAAATAGAACACCATTTATAATATTGGTTCACTAACCTGTGGTAAGAGTGGCAACCGCGCCGTCCTGTAGCGACTTGATCTTTTGGCGCCATTATTATTAATGCTCAGTAAAAACAAAAATAATCAAACAAAGGTAATCAAATTATTAATCACAATCAGGATCACTGTCCAATCACTTAGTTATGTAGGTAGGTATTAGTCACAAAAACACAATAAAAACTAAGCGTCTAATTTCGCACAATACACTAAACTATTTAACTAGATACCTATTAATACGTTACGTGTCCTGTCACTAAAATAAAGCGTCCAATTTCGCACTTATAATAATCGTCTTAGAACAAATTATGAAATTACAAACACACGAGCGGCGGGCGGCGGGTACTTGAAAGGCGGCGCGGGCGCAACGAAAGTACGTCCTGCGGCACTCGTGCGCTTACAAAGCGATGACGCGTGGTTCGTCACAGGATTGCGGTGACACACTGACCGTGACCTAAATTTAGTTGCAAGTTTCGGCAAGAAAGCGAAGTATAAACAAACATAACTAGATTTATCTCTTTCGCACACACTAAATTTTCTATTACTTTGAGTGCATAGCAACTTGCGCATGCATTCTTTTCTTATTTAATCTGATGACACGCTTTATGACTCTTATTGCTTAGGTTTAAGGTATAATTTACCCTAAATCAAATTAAAAAACTAATTTGGCGAAAGTTTTTAAGTAGCGAGTTGGCAACGTGTCTTTAATGTTTTGATGTTACCGATGCAGGGGTCGTTAACCTGTCAATGTTTCCCTGTTATCAGATACATCATGCAGCAAATGTTAAAAATGAAAAATAATCTCCTGCGACTTAACTACTGGATATTATTCAAATTATGTATGTAGACTGGGAACGTCCTAAGGTAAGGTATACAAAGTTTAATTTATTGTCGTATTGAAATCCCCACGCTGTATATATAATTCTACTGTGCGTGTGTATGTCACTGAACTCCTCCTAAACGGCTGGACCGATTTGAATGATTTTTTTTGTATGCCTTTGGGTGGCACCCTGGATGGTTTAGATTCACAAATCAGCCCGACAGATAGCGCTGCTGTCGTTATCTAGGTTTGACGCAGACGAAGTAGCGAGGGACAGCTAGTCTATAAAATATATATAAAAATCAATTGCTGTTCGTTAGTCTCGCTAAAACTCGAGAACGGCTGGACCGATTTGAATAATTCTTTTTTTGTTTGGTTCGTCCGAATACAGGGAAGGTTTCAAAACAAAAAAAAAATAGGTAGGTAGGTAGGGTAGGTAGGTAGGTAGGTAGGGTAGGTAGGTAGGTAGGGTAGGTAGGTAAGTAGGGTAGGTAGGTAGGGTAGGTAGGTAGGGTAGGTAGGTAGAGTAGGTAGGTAGGGTAGGTAGGTAGGTAGAGTAGTGTAGTGTAGGGTAGGTAGGGTAAGGTAGGTAGGTAGGTAGTAGGTCAATTGGAATTTAATATTCATGGTTGACAGGACAACGTCTGTCGGGTCAGCTAGTTTATTTAAAATTTGTCGATAGCCCGGATACCATACGCATTCGGGCGAGCGGCCAAGAGTAAGGCATTGAAAATTGAGCTTTATATCGTGTTCCTTACGTTAGAAAACGTAAGCAGCCATCACAGGTAGCGTTTGTAGATAGCCTTTTCAAAAGTTTCCATAGTATTAATTATTAAAATCAAGCATGTAATACCTACCTATTGCTGATTAATTTAAATACGAGTATAGCCATAAAATGTCTTCTCAGCCACGTTAGCATAGCTCCACTTGAATGCTATTTAATTGGTAACCCGATCATCAATAATGGTTTTGTTATGGCGTGTCGTCTGCTGTGAACACCAAGAACGATGGAGATTTGTTGAAGTGACAGGGATGAAGGAAGTGGATATAGAATAATACCGTATCTGAACCGTTGGCAGGATTGAGCGTTTGTCGAATTTTAAAGTAGGACGTCCAATCACAATCGGATCTTACCTAATAAAAGTTCTTATTCTGACCATGTAAAGTAGGATACCGTTTTACCTGGTTGGAGCTCATGTCCCCCCGGGGGTCAGCACACAAAGGTTTTACAGATTTTGGTTCTATCATACCTTCTAGGTTAACCCGGTAAGCCCAGACCTCGTGGTGGTTATAGATACAGTTCATTTCCCCTCATATAGCGGAGGTTTGTGTCCCAGAAGTGGGAACATTACCTATGCTGATTATATGCCATAGCTACGAGGTTATTTAGACAATAGTTATGGCTTGCTCACTTCACATGGCTACCATCATAACTAACCTTTACATTGTCATTGATACGAATTAGCGCCGGAAACAAAACAAGTTAGGTACCTACTCCACGCCATATCTAAGTTTTGAAACGTGATTCACACACGACCGGTTTACGTCTGCACCTAATAAAAATCTACTTGTCAGGTGAATAAAAATCATAAAACGTCGCGAGCGACAATTATGGTAGCGACAATTTAAAAGATGCTACAGGGGTATGCACAGATCGTGGATTAGTGGCATCACTACATATTATAAAACAAAGTCTTCCGCCGCGTCTGTCTGTCTGTTCACGATAAACTCAAAAACTACTGCACCGATTTTTATGCTGTTTCTCCAATGGATAGAGCGGTTCTCGAGGATTGTTTTAGTATATAATTTATCAAGTTTTTGTTGCGTAACGGGATCAAAATTTCAAGATTACTTTTGGTCAAGATAACCGACAACCACGCGGGGGAAGCCGCTGGCATCAGCTAGTTCTGTATAAATTTAATGTCGAAAGTAATGTTGGCACCCATCATGCTTAGTTGTTGTCAAGAGAAATGTTAGATTATTGACCTAACTTGGATCATTGTACAATAAAACCTTGTCATTTTTAATTACGATTAAATATTATTCATAATACCACATAACTGTCCAGGCTATGAAAGCCAGTCGCAACGAATATGCTTGCCTACCCCATTTTGGTGAATTTATTCCGAGACGCCATAATGGGGCAGCTGTTTCATAAATTAACTATGAGAGTACAAAGTATGGCCTTCAAGGTTCGTAAGGGCAAGTATTTTGGTACATGCCAAGTATGGAACTTGGTACCAGAAAATTACAAGATATGCTTCATCACACAAGTCAATAAACTGCGTAGGTGGATGACAGATCTTTTCTGTTTAATCCCACACTAAAATAATATTAGTAAAGTAAATTTGGAAGTACATACACCTTGTGAGTAATGAATTCAAATTGTTAGATAGCCTTGTAGAGACCGCAGAAGTTTTTATTTATTGATAATAAATATTATATTATTATTTACGTTGGCAAGAAGGCCGCTAGGCTAAAATGGGATTGGGCGGGTCACGTCAGCCGCATGCACGATGACCGCTGGGCAAAAGTCTCCACACAATGGTTGCCGGAAGACGGACGGCGCCGCCGAGGCCGGCCCAGAAAAAGGTGGCGAGACGACCTGGACGCGTACCGCGAGGACTGGTTCGAGGAGGCACGTATAAAGAGCACGTGGAAGGAATTGGGGGAGGCCTTTGCCCAGCAGTGGGACAGTACAGGCTGCTAAAAAAAAAAAAAAAAAAAAAAAAAAAAATATTTAAAAATTTTCCTGCTACTCTTTGTCATGTTTTCCTGTTGTTTACAGATTCTTTAATTAAAGGTAATAAATCCTTTTAGCGTATTGCTACCATAATAACTACTTTAGGCAGAACCCTACAGGCTAGGTGGAGCCACAATCTTTGCAGGGTGGTTGATAATATATGGATTAGAATCTAGAATTCTAGATGAATAGTTTACCATAGGAAAGGCTCTGTCACAGTGGACTGCTGCATACTGATAACAAACTATATAAACTAATTTATGGTAACTAATTACACATACCACTTTATAGTTCTTAATGCTCGGCAAAAACCTTTTCTGTTCCACCTCCTTCTTCTGGAACACCTCATTGATGATGTTGCCTAGGGCCTGGGCGCCGTATTGCATGAGCGCCTGGCCTCCTTGGTTGAATAGCTGCTTTCCCGCGCCTGACAGCATGGCACCAAAGTCCACGCCGCCATTTTGACCCGCCATACTGGCGAGGTCTCACACTCACTGACTATTCTCTATTTTATTGTTGTACTGCTAGGACATTTTGGGGGTAGCTGTTCGGAAAATTGGGGCAAATTATTTTACTGTGCTGTGTGTATAAAAGTACTATCTACACTCAAAATTAAGAACTTAATCTCTCTTAAATTCGAAATTGCAGTCCCTATACCAGTGAATAGAATGCGGAAAGAATAGGATTTGAGTGCGGGATGATAGAATAATATATAGTATAACCATCTTGAAGAAAACAATTAAAACCAAAATATTTGTACTTATTGTAACTCTCAATTAGTAACCAGCTGTACTAACACATGCTGTGTCAATAATTAAAATGACTGCAGCAAAAGGTGTACAATTGCATGTTGTGATTTATTTTTATAGGTAAACTAATTAAAAATAGTAGTAAAAGCATAATATTCCTCTGGCTGACTCTCTGAACAAATATAAAATAGTAGCTACATAGAACAGCCATTTTAAGAATAGAAAACAACACTAACTTAAACCAACTTTCACAGATTACAATCAAAACATTCCAAAATTCAAAATTCAAAGGCACCGGACACAGTTATTGATCATAATGTGATCACGATACTGAGTAGGAAACTGTATGGAGGCCACCATACACACAATAACCATGTTTTATAGTGATGTCATCTGTGTCAGGTGTGCTAATTAAAGTACTTCATAGTTTTTTTTTCAAGATAATTGAGCATGGAGTAGTATTTACATGGTGGATGTTAAATATTTTCAATTCCTTCAAGATATTACTACAGTGTTGATGAATGATGTACGATAACACAGACATTTAATATTTTGTAAACTTAGTTGTGCTTCAATCCTTTAGCTAAGAGCTCCACTGCAAAAATGAAAGAATTCAATCTAAAATGACATGTCAGTGACTCAATCAATCAAACATTATGATTTTTGATTGAATATCTTAGATGACTCTGATCAAACGTTTTATGTACCTACCTATTATCTAATAATAAATTTGAATTGATTATTCTGGTATTTTCAAACCAGTTTTTATTTTTACAATAGTTTACTTTGGGTGGACTGGATTGAAACTACACAGCATTCATGATACAAAATAAACTATTAATCGCGTATTTTCTAGACCAGCATCCTGTTTTGGACACTGCATACTTTTTTAGGTTTTACCTCTCAAACATAGTAACTTTATAGAAATAACATAACTTGAATGCAGTTCACACAATTATTATGTATAAAGATCACATTCCGAGACAACCCGGCGAGAAAATACAACGGTAGCTGGACCAGAAGCTAATACAATGTAGGTCACTGGTGCACTTTCGAAGTTACGATAAAAATCTCTTAGCTACTTTTCATCGAAACACGACATTTTTCACGACTTTAGACCAAGACGAATACGTGTTGTTATATCAAACTAGGTGAGGTCATCAAAAAGCCGAAGTTCACTGAAAAATCGTAAGAATCTACGAAGGAATGTTCCACACAAGATCCTATCAAATATCAAACAAACAATCGCTAGAATATACACTTTATCAACAAAATTATAAACACACAGCACAGTAAAATATTCTGCTACATATTGCACATGCACTCGACGAAATTTTCTAATAAAATATGAATAAAAATAAGTTTTAAAATCAGAGAACAACCGTACCCAAAACTGTCTCACGGAAACTGACATAAATACAACCGACTAACTAAAGAAGCTTGCATAACTACGTAGGAGATGCGGTACCGTCGCAACCTTTTGAACTTGGTCGTATAACCGGCAAGATTATTGCCAGCACAGAGATTGACGTCATCCGCTAAAACAGGGACCATTCATTTTCTGCTGAGGTTAAATCTACTGACTACTGTTTACATGTTTGAGTTTCTATTTACCGTAAATAAACGTTTAGAAACATCAAATAGAAGAAACCTCTAGAAAAAATCTTGAGAAAATACGAAAGAAAGGTTTAAATATTTTGTCTTGTAACACTGGTTACCTTGACTGGTGACCTTGACAATTTGAGTTGAATTTGAAATTTTTTTTTTTTAATAATGTTTTTTTTTTTGGATATAATGTAGTACATGTATTAAAACTCACCCGTAAATATTTGAATGTTTTTGTTACAAACCAGCTTGGTCTTTGGATTTTACATGACATATTTGCATATTTCACATGCCAGGGCCGGATTAAGGAATTGTTAGAATGATGCTTGCACATGGCGCGGCGGGCGCATAATTTTAAACATTAGTCAACATTGCTCATTCTTTTATTGCAAATGAACTTACAAAGGAACGTCATGTTTTACAACGCCTGATGTCTTGTATAAGACCTATTTCTCTAGGTTAAGTCTAGTCAATGCCATCCCAGGCCATCCCAAGTACATTAGGATTCAATAAAATCTGTCTTGTTGCGCAGACCACAACAGTCTCTCCCCAGGGTTTCTCAATTTTCTGTTTTGTTGTATTTTCTGGCTAACATGGGAAACATATTAGCACTATGAGTAGTAGTAGTTAGTCCATTGTACTGAAAATAAACGAACTACAATTTTGAGTTTCGATACTTTGTTTATTGCTAGGTATTGCGTTTTTAGTTCTTCCGCTGACGCTGAAGAATAACAATAACTAATGAGGGCCCTGTTAGCAAACCGTTTTAATCATAAATTGAAGCTTATTTTTTTATTAAGGAGTTTGTTCCGCTACTTCCTCTCCTCAGTTAAAACACAAGGAAGTGGTGAAGGGTGTGCGTTTTCGGGACTTTTTATGTATTTTTTCCAAAAAGGCGGATAATCAGCCTGATTTGAATACTGGCTATGACTTCAATTTAATAAATTGACCGTTCATACCACTTATCAGATAGAAATCTAACAATTCTGGTAAGTGATAGAAGTTTCTTGTCTAGAATATGGTCCAGTCAGGGGAACATGCATAACACATTACTAACCGTTTGAATGTAGAACACTCGCTAGGTCATATGGTGTTGAACGTTTTAATTTATCACTGTGACTAACACATACATATTTAGAGACCGCTTATAGGTTATACACGTGGTCATACATCTATGTTTTTCGTCGGTAAAAAAACGGGTTTATTATATAATTCTTATTTTAAGCAGGGATACGCAGTAGCAGCACCTTTGCTAGTAGCAGTCGTTAGTACAATCTTGAAGTCAGTGTCACCACACAGGCCGATATTCTGTCGGTGAACTGAAGAACTAAGATAGTACCCCCAACCTACACCTCTGTTTGACTACTGTGCATAAGAGCGTGAAGGTTATCTTATGCGAATTATCTTAATTATACGGGTAATTTTACCTGTTAAAATTTAAAGTCTTTTGTAGCCCCAAATGGAATAAACACCATTTCGCCTTGAGAGACCAGTTTCCAAATAAGGCGATTGCTCACGAAAATGTCCAAAACTTGCTACGATGCAGTGA
Source organism: Lycophotia porphyrea (assembly GCA_950005105.1). Taxonomy (NCBI): domain Eukaryota; kingdom Metazoa; phylum Arthropoda; class Insecta; order Lepidoptera; family Noctuidae; genus Lycophotia; species Lycophotia porphyrea. The sequence continues at coordinate 8,319,533 of OX465409.1, forward strand.
TATACTATTATTATCTTCGTCTGACTACTATTCTTAAGGCAAACTTACAAGTTATTAAATTATTACTGAATTAAAGAAAAAAGTGATGTCGTCTGGTTTTTTGAATACATCTTTTGATCCTGAAAGGCCAATCCTTACTAATACGAAACGTGTTTTTTTTTCGGTTTATGGTACGGTACCCTTCGTGCGCGAGTCCAACTCGCACTTGGCTATTTTTTTTTTCAGTCCTGACCGAGTTTTGAGCTTTACATTAGTACAAAGTTTAGTTTATTATGATATTTTGTCATACAAGGATATAATATAATAAAGTAGCATTCACTGTTGCAGCTTTTATAATACGTCGTTATTCAAATTGTCATAATATTCAGCAGGCTTTCCCAGTTGCTTCAGACATAAACAGAAAATTTGGCACCAAACCAGCTTTTCCATTGATTTTATATAACCGGCACAAGGCCGCCATGACTGCTCTTCTTAACTATGTCCTGCTATGTGACAATAGCTGACGTGTTCGTCCATAATGGACACAATCAATAAATACTAGTACAAGATACTGTGACCGGGGCTGCGGGCTGTTGGGCTGCGGGCTGTTCGAAAGAGATACCGCGGCCCTGGACCACAAAGAGCAAGGAAGGAACATGGATGGGTTTTAGTCAGTACAAGTCCGACACTCCTTTCCGCTCTGCCCAGAGCGGGAGAAGTCATTTGATGATTTCCCATCCGTAAAATAAAAAAAAGATGCTGTGACCGCAAAAATACCGAAAATTGTTCAATTGCCTTGAACTGCGATGACGGAATTGAAGTAAACGGATAATTAATTATAATGTTAAGTGTGCTTGTGTTAGAGTCCGGTTTGGCAATGATGTGGGTGGCTTTAGGTAATCATGTTTTGAGTGTATCAACTTCTTGTAAGTATGAGCCGGGACCGGTCAATGTGGCAACACTTGCCTATGTCCAGCAGTGGACGTATTTCGGCTGAAATGATGATGATGATGATGATGATGAAGAAGTATGAGTACTATGACACGTTTTGATGCATCAAATTGATTTGTAAAAGATATCGGTAAAGTTAAAGGTAAAGTGATTGACTAGGTACGAAACGTCCGTCTTTTCATCTGCACTTGTTGTATAGTATACTGACAAGAGTATTAAGTTCCTTGCTTTTGCTATCAAGTAGAAGTACCAACAAAGATACTTGAGTCTAAAGTTAGCCGCAGCACAATGCTCTCAGTTTTGCTATTTTAGTTAAACGGAGAAATGCAATGGCCGGAGACACAAACATTTACGAACAAGATCTAGTTATACTTACCAACATAGAGACTTATAATCTCCACAGCTTCACAAAAAAGTGCAATGTGGGAGTTTTTAAACCAGTAGTTTAACAAGATTCACTGTAAATTCGTTTCGTTAACCGAATCAAAACAAACAAAGCTAAAAGCATTTCAACGAATGCTTTTAAATATCTTGGAATCTGCGATGAAATTGGACAATCATAAGGAGTCGAAATTAAACATATTATGTGCACAGTTGAATGGACTTTGCAGTAGAGGAAATTGTTAGATATCGTCTCTTTATTAAAGTCGTTGGTCGAAAGCGCTGCTGAAGCGGCGGAAATATTGGTGTAGCACAGGTGCAACTCCGCCCAACCCTTCGGGAATTATATGTATATAAGGTCCCATTACAATAGATGGACAAATAACACAGCGTTCAGTACGTCTAACCAAAGAAATCCAAGCAGAAATAACACTGATTAAAGTGATTTTATTTTGACATAAAATAATTAATTTCTGGCATTTTTAGTGTATTTTCGTTAGCTGCTTTTATTTTCTAGTAAGTACCTATCTAATTCGTTTTTCTTATTTTTTTTACCATTGTCCTTACTTTGGTGGTCTGGATGATTTCTAAAAGTTTGTCCATCTATTTTAATAGGACCTTATATTTAATTAATATCCGACGGGATGCTGTGTGTGTCAAATCCCTAAGGATGATTGCTTTAAATTCTCTGCTTAGCTAGAAATATTAATAATCCTCAAAAAGTCTTTTTCATTTCAGTGTAACCATGAACTGTGGCTGTAATTAGCTTGAATACATACAAAAAACTTGTCTAAAATACATTGAGCCCAATTTACGTATTTTCCCACGGTAATAATACCTCTACGGTGCTACTCGAGGCAAAACAGAACAAACAAGAGTTAAAAATAAATTCCCTTTTTATTTCGCTAGTCGCATTCTCAACGAGTGATGTCAGGAGCCCTACGCACTGATTGGCTGGATTATGTTGGAGAGATTTCTATTAAAATCCTAGTCAACTAGACATTCCATATCTTTAAATATGTATTTCAGTATACAGTCTACTTAATGAGGACAAATCTAATTAATTTTTATCAAGGAGCTGCCGAAAGGCACTTGTTCTCCCGTCATTGCGATCATTTTTGTGTTCTAGACCATACCTGGGAACCTTCTAGTTACGGAGATATCGGGGGTCAAAGTACCAACTTTTTCACAAGTTTTTTTAAAATACCTACATGTTTTTAATGTATTTTTTTACTTATGACACAGTCATGACCCACGTACTGTTCAATCCAACCATCAGCACAATTTTTTGAATGCGTTACATTGAGTCCTACCGTAAAACGTGATTTTTACCGCAAAAAAAAGGGTCCCTGCAATAATTTTACGAGCGTAGAGTTGCTTAGTTTGATGTACAGAATGCTTGGTTGTCGGCTTCGTGAAGAGTCCGTTTACACTCTGTATGTTTAGTGCATTCAAGTTTAAAAAAAACCGTGTTGATGATGTTAATCATTAAACCATCATCAGAGATTTAACATCTTATAAAGAAGTTTTTTTTATCGAGTGTAAAGTATCTATGCAATGCCTCGGTATAGGCGAAGAGTGGCGCGATACTTCTCTTCGCACCTTCTTGGTGTCGTGTATGGGGCAATGGAGGACGGTGTTTCTCTATCCGATGAGCCGATCAGGATTGAGCGAGGAATATTTCAGGGTGACAGTTTGAGTTCGCTTTGGGTTTGCTTGGCCTTGAATCCTCTGAGCACACTGCTGGAGGATTCAGAACTAGGCTACCGGTTGAGGAGAGATGGTCAGGTTATATCTCACCTCCTTTACATGGATAATTTGAAAATATTTGCTCTCAACAATTTGCAACTTGGTCGGTCTCGGTCATACATGTAAAGCGAGGGGCGATTATGGAGTCCGTGGGAACTTGACTCTCGGATTCCATATTCCAGTCCCTCTCCTCAACCGACACACGACGTATGGCAAGGCAAGGAGTTTCACGGACGCTTTTACCGGGCCCTACATGGGACTGATGTAAACTTCTTAGTATCCGTATCTTGGCTGTGCTTCGGTGACCTCTTCGGTGAAACCGAAGGTAACTGTGCAATAATGGACGAAGTTATGATGACGAATAACTATCGGATATACATTGTGAAGGATGGCACGGTTGACACACATGATGCACATGTGGGGTATTCCACCGTCCGGGAGAATCGATCCGACACATTATTTCTGGGTGTTCTAGTCTGGCTAACGGAGAGAACTTGCATAGACACAACCTCGTTGCAGGTTTATCCACCAGCAACTTGCTTTGAATCTTGTGGAATCAGAAGTGCCATACTATAAGTATGCGCCCGACACTGTTCTTGATAATGGTAATATCACTTGTATTGGGATCATCCTATCATCACTGACAGGACTAACGTTGCCAATAAGCCTGACATTGTGGTGATAGATCGATTGGAGCGTCGCGCAATGATGTTGATATAGAGAACCTCGTGAAAGCAGAGAAAGATAAACAGTTCAAGTATCTAGATCTAGCTCGCGAGGTTGTCGATGTTGTTTCAATATTTTACAGCTTAATTTGTAACCATACATTTTACAAACTTTGTGTTTGGTTTGTATGCACGACGGCCAATCAAAATTTACAAAACCAGTTTATGCGGATCTCTCATTGTATAGAAAATCTATACAAAGCCAGACCATGTTAAACTGAAAATGTACAGCTTCATGTGCCGGTGTGTGTCACTAGTGTACCAGAGATAGCTGTGCAAATTAGGCCAAATTCACGGAAGCTTACGTAATTATATTTTACCCGTAATTACTTACTTGTCGCTTGCACTATTTACGAAATTAAGTAGTCGTCCTACCTCAATATTATGTCATGCGACCCTGGCACAAAAACAACTACTATGTAAAGTATAAACAACTTTATGTTACATTTTTTTGTTTCATAAGAAAAACTTGATTTACTGGGTGATCTGTAACTTGGCTAGGCCTGCTATTACTATATATTTTGCTGGTTGATGGACCTGCATACAAATTTTAAAGGAAACGTTTTGCCAGCCATTGTTGATAGATTTACGAGCATACATGCTTGCACTTCCACTAGGTGGACCGATGACCTGGTGAAGGTTGCGGGGATGCGCTGGATGCGGTCGCACGGGACCGGTCAATGTGGCGACACTTGGCGGAGGCCTATGTCCAGCAGTGGACGTCTTTCGGCTGAAATGATGATGATGATGCTTACACTTTAACAAAGTATTTTACTGAAGGGTTTGACAAACTCATTAAGTAGAAATCAAAATCGCAACGGTGAAAGAACTATTGCGAATTTCCTTTCCGTTCGAATTTTCTAGAACCAAAATTAACCAGCGTAGCAACCCTGAAAGATTTTCACTATAATAAATACATGGTGTAATGTAGGTTTAGTACAGAAATATTGATTTCATAATTATGTTAAAAATAATAATGTCTAAGTTTATTGTTATAATATTATAAACTACAGCTAATATGCCTGATAAACATAATGTTGCGATAATTTTTATTCGAGTAGTTTGTTGACTGCTGACCTTGCGCGAAATTGGTTGAACGGCCTTCGAGGTCATGATAGAGATTCAAAGTGTGAGAAACATGAATATTGAGAACGATATGATAAATTATATTAATGTGTTATAATGATAAACAATGTCAGGTCATGACTACAAATGACCTAAACCTCGTAGATGGCGACAGAATGTTAATAGTGTTTTCGTAAATGATATGAACTTTACAGCTTCTAACAAAATAAGCAAACAATATAATATTTAAAAAAAAAACTTAAGCTCTATTAAAATAAGAAGCTTTTTAGCGTGGGTTAGTAAGTAATTTATTCTAAGGAAAACTTTACGAAAAACTCTTGCTCAGAAACTGGAATATCCAAAATCTAATTATCTAAAAACAAGTGCGAGTTGGTCTCGCGCACCGACGGTTCCGTACAAAACTATTGTAGGTATTTTGTTATTATACTATTACATATTTGCGGTTTTCAGATTTTTTCAACAACGGGAACTACCATATAGGTTTTCGACCCAAAACCTATAGGGTACTTCCGGTTGACCTATAATTGTCAATTATGGTTAATTGTTAATTTTTGTATTTAATTTTAACAACGGGAACTACCATATAGGTTTTCGACCCAAAACCTATAGGGTACTTCCGGTTGACCTATAATTGTCAATTTTGGTTAATTGTTAATTTTTGTATTTAATTTTACACATTTTCGAAAATCTAAATTTGCCTAGATATATCTTTTTATCGTGTAAACTCAGGACCTTGATTTTTATACACCTAATAGGGACTATAGAACTAGTATCTGGTATAAATTTCAACTTGCTAGGTCCACCCGTTTCTGAGATAATGACAATAAATACGGACAGACAGACAGACGAACAGACGGACAAGAGAGTAATCTTATAAGGGTTCCTTTGTTTACCTTTTGAGGTACGGAACCCTAAAAATGTATGAAATCATCAAAAAAAACTACCAACCTTCATACAAAAATAGGACTCGTTTCGCCAGATATTATTGATAGATTTACCAGCATTAGGCACAGAATAAATAAGAGTACTTACGTAATAATAGTACGTACGTGGCGTGGTACGTACGTACCAGCGTACCTGAAATCCTGAATACATGCTTCTTTATGAAAGTACAGCGCCACGGAAGACTGCTAAATTAAAATTATCTTACGTTTTTTTGCAATTTGCAGGCCAGTATCAGGCAGGTTCTAACAAAATAAGCAACAGTATATTATCTTATTATATGTATAAAAAAACACTTTAGCTACATTAAAATAAGAAGCTTCTTAGCGTGGGTTGTATAATTTATTTTAAGGAAAACTTTTCGAAAAACTATTGCTCAGAAACTGGAATTTCAAAAATCAAATTGCCCAAAAAAAAAACCTTTATCACAAAAAAATAAAAATTAAGAGTAGGTAAAATATGACAGAACAAGCGTGGGAGCTTATCGGTGTTAAAGAAGTCAAACCGGCGCTAAAATTTTATTATCTACGTCACAAAATGATTCATTTTTAATGTCCAACAAACCCGCGTTAGTCAGACAATCTGAGTAAACTTTAATGAACGTTTGCACATGATATCCCAATGATCGTAAGACTAACGATAATGAGTAATTATAGAGTCATTATTTGTTCCTGCTTGCAATCAAGAAACAATCTACAATTTGTATCGTTGGTCTGAAGAAAGGCTCTAAAGGATCAATTTAGGTTGCCGTGGTATGGAACGGAAGCTAGTTTTTGACACGAAATCTTACAAAGCATAATGTACTTTATGTCTATTTTGCAACGTCTAGACCGGGCCAAAAACAAGTCAATAAAATTTGTAAGATTCCATTACTAAAAATCGCGGCAATATGAATTAAGCCCAAGAGTATTATACTTACACTAGTTACATCAGTAACTTCCACAGTGTGCTTGGAAATAAAAAAGGAATATGATCATCATTTTCGGTAAAAAAAATCTCTACTTAAAATCAGAGTGCGAATACAACACATTGCATTATTGAAATGCAGCCGGTTTCGTCGCAATGACCCGGTAAAGGACGACGACCAAAATAGCCAGTTGTTGCAATACCATTTAAGGACCAGTTTTAAACATTAGCCGGTCTTGAAGGTATATCCTAATTGCTTGCACTTACGGAAGACTAGGTACTTCAAAAATATCTTGGCTTTGATTGGGCCAGAAGTTGAATATGTTTATAAAGCAAAAATCTTTATATTCAAACTTACACAGATTAACTAAAGACCTTCCTAGTAAGTATTTCTCGGAACATTGAAATGAGAAAGCTCACATTTTCACTTGTTCAGAGTAATTTACAATTTGACAGATCCATATGAAATCAAGGTCGGCTGACGGCTAGTCCAAGGTGATATATTGAACTCTGTGTGACTTTCAAGACAGCAAAGTGTAGCATTATTTAGCATTAATATAAACTAAGAGTTGTTGCCATTACATATTCCATTGAAATATTAGTCCCGTTTGTCAGAAAGCCATTTAATTTTTTATTTACTTTGTGACTGTGAAATAAACAACATCTTTTTTAAACGTTTTCTGATGATTGCCCTTAAAACAAACCGCTATAATCGTGGTCATAATAGTCATATGATTTGTGGTATAAAACTGGTCGGAGTAAAATTAAAACATAAGAAAGTGTTGAGACGAAAAAGTTAAACTCTTGCCAAGAGGAAGACTATTATGTGAGAGATTTAGTTCGTCATTTCCTGTTGCCTATAGATAGAACTCTCCAGTACTCCAACTATATAATGTAATTTATAGTAAACCCAAAACACATGGTTTTAACAGCATCATAAAAATTATATCGACGCCAAGACCAATCAAATAGATGAAAGTACTCACCACAGCGTTCACGTTCACAGAGGCGCAAACTTCTTCTATAACTTCCTCAACGGCTCCACTTTCGTACTCCTCAGCAGGCAGGGCAGGGTACAGCCTCATGTCAGTACTGAACATAGTATCATCTTCAGCAGGCAGTTTAGGGTAGAGACTTCCATTTTCAAGCAAAGGTTCAGTCCCTTCTCCCCTCTCTCCTCTAAGAAAGCCTCTTACAGCAGTAGCAGCATTGCCACCACGATGCCAGCCCCAGCCATTGGCTTTAAAATTCTTCGGGTAGTAATTAAACATGGTTAACACTTCACTGCACTACACAGTCCAAATTTTCACACTGAACGTTTGGGGTTAATGCTCCGGAAATATCCGCGTCTTCACCTCTCAGCGGATGGACGGCGAATGAAGTAGTCTCGTGCTTTTGTTTATGTTATAAATCTGTAACAAAGAAAGTTAACCCGTAAGTGCTGTTAGTGAATCATTTTTCTCCTTAATTTGAGGGTGAGTTGTGTGATTGCGGGAAACAAAGTTCTAATTGGGTTTTTCGGGCCAATTCAAAGAATATTTTACGGAAATGTTTTTCATTTATAGATAGATCAACCCATGGCGAACGACCTGCTATCCATTTAATTACATGTCAAAAACAGCATAACATCATATTTTTTTTATATAGCCTTAAAGAAGAAAACTACGGCCATGACTTAGCAGAATCTATTTCTTTCTTTATGTTGTTGCACTTTTAACGGTGCGAGTTCCAAAAAACTATGATCTCAATCAATCAGACATAAACAGAATAAAATATGCATTGTTTAGTCAGTTTCAGATCAACCTTGTAGAGTTCTATCATTCGTGAGTCGTGACCGATAGATTGACGTCAGAGTAATTGAAACCATTTCAATCTTTCAGTGCACTGGTGAAATCATTTTGATCTATTTTGCTAAGACGAATTGTATGATCTTATCTAACCTTAAGAAGCACGGGGCAGCTTGTAGTCTATGTTATATATATTATATACTATGTTTACTTTAGACGAAAATACCTGCCCATTTTACATACATAGGTGAATTAAATCCCACTTTCGGGGTCGCCAGAAACTATAGAAGATCATAACATATTCTGCAGAGGACATGCGCATACCCAATATTAAAAATGGCTGAAAATGGATGAACTGGTGAAGATCGCTGGAATCTGCTGAATGCTAGAGGCACGAAACTGGTACCTTTGTCTATATAGCAATGCTGCAGTGGACGTATTTTGACTGATAAAAACATCGAATACTACAACTAAAATTTAGAGGTAGACTACTCACAGCAAGTACCAACGACTCGGCTAGATAGAATCAACATGGAGCACCCATGACTACTAATAGGGGACATTGTGTTAGCTAACCTTGGATGCTATTGCAACTTGATTAAATTTCCTCTCCGAACTACTATTCTGTAACGTTAAGTAAGCATTATGCAGTTTAGAGATATACAGCCATTTTGATTTCTCAATCGAAAATTAATTTCCTAATTAGTATAGTCAGTGTTACTTGATCCATATTGTGCTTTTTACACGGGGATTTACTCACCTAACTAAATGTGGTTTTTGTTTGCTAACATTTTATGTAATTTCCTGGCTTTCCAGCTGATAAAAATGTATCATTTTGTAGTCTAACCTACGTGCAATATAGAATTGGATTATCTGATTAAAGCTTATCAGTAGGTAGAGTTACCTAGAAGTTTGAATGTTTATCATTTTTGTTTGAGTCATGGCCATGCATACAACACATCGGGGTGGTGGATTATATATTAAACAAATAAAACAAATGCAAGCTACGTAAATAAGTACTTAAAAATACCTAGTTAGTTGAATAAAAACGAAAGAGAGAGTATTAGAGCGGTAGATTTATATATAAATAACAATATTATACAATGTCACAAAAATATAACAGAAACTAAAAAAAACAGGTAGGTACTTAACGATTTCAAAATACAAAATATATTTATAATAATTTTATGCACATTCCACTAAATTCAGCCCTGCATTTCTGTTAATTCAATAAGCTACGCGGAAATAAAAAAGGGCATAACCTCAGATATTGAAATTATGAAGTGTAGTTTTTAAAATAGGTTTAAGCGGAAGTCGGAAAATAATAGAGTGCTTATTTTTACAAAGATAATAATTATTATGTAACTATCAATAAGAGCAATATTTTTTATGAAATCGCGCCGCGACGCCGTGCCGTAAATGAGAATTGCAGTAAATAAAATAAAAAATCTATGAACCTCAAAGAAATGGTTTATTTACCCCAGACGGAAATTATCCGAAACAGTTGTGGATTTATTTAAAATATTTTATAATTAACTGTTATACAAACTTCAAGCCCGTGCGAACTGCTAACATAAACAATTTATTTCTGGCAGTAGTGTTGTGTAAATCCGTTCACCAACAATTTTGTATAGGTTAACTATGGTAGACGAAATAAACACCTATTACTGTCTAAAAAAGACTTCTGCGGTCTCTTTTATTGTACAGACGCCAGCACATCAAGCTACTACAATCTATTAAATTTCTTGAATAGATTTTCAACTTTATCTTTGAAGCATTAGGTTCAAGGTTGGTTGCGAAAATCTGATAGTTTCGGGTAGGTTGACCTGCTGGCGTCTGTACCTACCTATTAAATATTTATTAAAGTTGCAAACAGTCAATCAATCTATAATCTGAAAGCTATACAATTTTACAAGTCAATAACAAGCGTTTATTTATGTAGATTTCCTTGCTTTAAACTTGTACCTAGCTAAAGTGAACTCGGATGATCTAAACACTGCACAATTGGCAAAATCGATAAATTAAAATTTAACATCCAAGGAGAAAAGCAGGTTCTGCATACTTTGCTTTCTTAGAGCTGAAAACTCATCGTGCAATTCCCAGAAGGTTAGGGCACCAATAAAGTACGATACGTTTTGGTGAATGTTACGATTTAGTTGTACTGTAGTGTTCTGTAGCATCGTTTTGTTTATTAATCTAATAAATTGATCGCTTTTTCTAAAGAATTAAGAAAGGCATGCCTATGTATACCTATCTGAATTTGTTGTTCTTTTAAATTACCTACGCACCAGATTTTGTTATGTTTTAACTATCAGTTAAAGAATTTATACCAAAAGGTAGTTGTTTATGATACAACTGATAAACTTACATTATTATTAAATAAATCTTACTAAATCAATCTATATCAATCAATCTATAATCTTACTATCATCTTGTAAAAACCATACGAAGCAGGGGCGGGTCGCTGGTTAACATAATAAAGGCATAATTGTTATGTGGCAGACACCGCGAGTTTTTGCGAGTGACCTGGATGTAATTAATATAAAAAATAAACAAAACAATAATTATTTTCAGGTGTAAATACGAGGACAAGTAAAGGTGTGTTATGTTATGAATTACAAAGAGCCCGAAATTAGGCCGCTCCCTTTGCGCAAACATGGCGTCATCGCGACCTCCTTGCTTTATTCTCTAGGGAGCGTTCGCTTTAATTATTGGGATTAAAACTACATACTACTTGTTAATTAAATTGCATGCTACACCTCAAATGCCGGTTTAGTATCAATGAGAAACATAGAAAAATAAAGCAATTTAACGTTACGTTTTATGTTACGTTTTCCATATTCAATCTGTAGTTGCATTTTGTGGTATTGTTAATTTATTTTTTTGTTTCTTTATTGATACTGGAACCTCCCTTGAGCTATGGCACGCACTTAATTAACACCCGGTACCTGTCTGTAGTTTATGGCTGTTTGGGGAACGCCATTGCGGCTGTGTACTAGCTAATAAAATTGCTTTGTTTGATTAAACGACAGCATTCATGTACGGTCGTCGTCACGATCATAGTCATTTTAGCCTATCTTTTAATTAACGCAGCCCGTACGAACACTACTGATACTGATGACAGTTGTAATGTTTCAATTACGGAGCCTATTAATGACGGATTTTAGTTTATTCTTTGCAGATTTGTATTGCGAATCGAGCAAGACCAAGATTCAAGAGTCAACTCTGAAGTACTTAATGGGCCCATTCAAAGATAGCCTGGTGGGTGCACCGATAAATCTCTTCACCTTCTTCACCCAGAAGAAAACAGGCGCGATTTCAATATTATGCTATACTTCGAATAACGAATTTCAATCAACTGACGACATTTCTTAAAGTATCAGCCAAATCAACTAAACGGCTTGTCCCCTCCATTGTGTGCGGCGTTCTAACCCAGATGAACTAATTGTGCTATTTTGGTACAACTCATGTTTTCCTGAGTAGCTGAACCAGCTGAACGGACAATTTCAGTAATTTTCAATTAGACTGCAATTAGTCTCACCAAATTACTCAAAAACACTTATGAAGCTATTTTGTTTTGTTACAACTTAGGTTTTCCTTGTTGACTAAGCAGACAGGTTTCATTGTTGCATTACCTAAAATATTAATTATATTAGGTTTATCCTGTAAGCTTGAAATGATTAAGTATTATTAGAGCAGCTATTTGAAAATTAAAGTTTTAATAAAATATTTTTTCACTCGCTTTATGACTGCTTTATGTAGCTGTCTACATAAAGTCATCTTTATGACGAATTATGACGGTAGACCCCACATCGTCTCTGACTATCGACATCGTATATGACTGCAAAATTGACCCACGAAATGAAATACCAACTTCGACCCTTCTACTCATGGATGGTTGCCTTAAATCCTTTGGGGATTACTCCTATGTCCTTAAAATTATGCTCTAGCACGCACTTTACTAAAACAGGGTTGAACAGAAGTGTTATTTGCGGAGCTTTGAGATTAATAAAACATTCCCGGAAACTTAAACATAAATTACACATTTTTGTCAGTTTGCATATTTATTCTTATTCTTTATTGCACACAAATTAAAAATATACATACAAATTGCAATGGTATAACTTATGTACAATGGCGAGCTTAACCTTATCTTTTGTTTTCTATCCGGATCCAGGCAAACAAAGTGAGAAGTGTTAGTTATTTTTATATGACACAGCCACCTGTTGTATTCAGCAGATACATAGTTCATACTGACGTTGCAAATGCTACGCTTCTTAATCGTATTAGGCGTTTAACAGCATTATACGTATTATAATCTCAACCTTACAGATGTGTCGTGCATTATAATCTGAGTACGTCATCTTTCTGAATAATTGGTCGAACAATGACGTATCAATACTACTAATATTAAAAAGGTTAAGTTTGTATGGTTTTAACTTGGGATGTCGGGGGCGGAACTACTGATCCGATCCCGAAAATGCTTTCACCAATGGGAAGCTACATTATCCTTAAGTGTTATAGGTTTATTTAAAAGGTTCCCGTAGGATAATTTCTGACTCTAAGATAACTAAAGCCGCAGACAAAACCAAGTCTTAGATACTGACTACTGAGCCATTGTCGTCGAAAGATTTCTCGATGTCAATGCTCATTGGCGCACACTGACCCATGACTTCAGAGTCTACAGATTCTTATGTTTGCACGAGTGCACGGATGCCAAGTGATTCATACATATACGTTTGTCTGTATTTAATATCGGTCATTTGATGCAGTCATTATCTTTTGATATGCGGATAAATGTTTGTTGTGGGGTCTGGTTTTATGTTACGGCAAAAGTACTTCAGCTGTCTCATGAAATACAGCATTTTTTTGTTATTTGTTTCTCCCTTCTTGAAATTGCACCCCATAAGTTCGACGACCTGTTGCCAGCGAAAAAAGGTCAAATCCAACAGTGGTCGTATTTCGCTTGTGTCATTTGACTACGAAGTTAATATAACTCTTTAAACCTTAGGTACCTATTGCCTTTATACAATTAATTCTTGGCGTGTAGCAATTCAGTCAATAGGTGCAATTTTAACAGTGGTTTTCCTGTCCGAATTGCACAGTTCTTACTCTTATGACTAAATATTTTATTAATAGGTGAGAGATTCTCAAAAATATATATACCTAGATTGTTTTTCTGTTTATTCCTTCGAATAAGAAACTCTTCAGAATAATAAGAGGAATACCCATAGGAACTAGGAACTTTTGTATTCCTAGTTCCTATGGGTAGAGTTATGTGGGAGCAGTTTTGTTGGTTTTCATTATATGTACCTGTATAATCTTGTTAATTCTTAAAATGTTCTCTTACTTCGTGCAATTTTTTTAAATTTTCAGATAACTTTTATCTAAGGATTATTTATGGCGGTTTGATATCTTTTGCATAGAAAATCTCTCCAGATATTTTTTTCGGAAGATTGAAAATTCGGCCCTTAGCGAGTCATAATTGGAGAATGTCTCGCTAATCTACACTATTTCGATTGAGAGATTGAGGTTGGTTTACGTCACTAAAATTACTATTCTTTCAAGCATTTTTCTTTTGGACATTATATGACCACGGACACATTTGTAACTTTACTAAGGGCGTCCCCCTAAGTAGAGATATAAATAGAATAAAATTTACGTCTCTACTGGCAAAGAAATCTACTGGCTTCATTTGTTTATTCAAATGTGTGCAGAATTGCATATGAAATGAAGCCGTATGCATGTGTATTGGTATACCTGCTTATACACGTAAGGTATAATTTATAAATATATATTCACGTGTACACACATGCTCTCTGCTGTCTAGTTATTTGCTACAGTAACTGACCTGGTATTGCTTTTGAATGTGTCTTATTTTAATTTACCTATTTCCGGCTGAAGACTGGGATTTTAAGGTTACTGTCGTGGTAAATTATACGTCCAATCCGGTCTAGTAATAACTTATTTTTATTTTTTTACCGAGCTCTATACCGCTAGGTACATTATTTAGACTTTAGACGCGGGTAAACTGGCAACAGACCTTGGTAGGTACTCATTAATGTTTCTTGTTTGCCAAGTTAATGTAACTGAAGCGAAGAAACCCATACCTACCATTTTACCGTCCTACTACCTACCGTTTCTAAAAGGAAGTGTGTCCCACTGCCCCCTCCGGGTAAAACCGGCGTGTAACCGGTAGGTAGGTAGGTACTAGATACCTACATGATTTAGGATAGAGTGATCTGTGATAGCTACCTAGACCACTTCCTACTCGAGTCGAAGTTTAAAAAAACAACACACCCATCGAAATGAGAGCATCAATAATGTCTAACCGAGCCTTAAAAATGATTAGGTCAGCGAATTTCCAATAACATAGGTACCTATCCATGAAGAAAAAACATTACAGTTTCTAAGAAACTGCTTACTCTATTTGTTATGAACCGATACTAAATACCCAATTTAGTGCATTACGCGATAAGAGCTTATTGTGCCTGATAATAAGTCAGTACAAACAAGATAAAAAATACAGTTTCGTCAATCTTACAATACCAAATGAATACCAAACAGGTTTTAGTGACTCAAAAAAGGACTTTTAACAATGAAGTTTTTTTTACTTTTCGATTTAACAGACGAACTAATATGATTCACATCTCGTTTACCAATTAGGTAGGTAGGTACTAGGTATGCTTAGTGCTAATTTCTAGAATATATTACTTATTTTTTTTTAATAAAAATAAGAAACAATAAGTTAACGGATATGAAAATAACTTTATTTGTTGTCGTCACGTGCAGTATGACTTTATGAGTATGCACACTGTTCACTTGTATCTTTCAGGGGCACAAAAGTAAAACAAAAACAGATGGTGTTCAATAAAAATCTGACAGAACACTACGTTTTACTTAACCCTATTTCAATTCTTTTATCTCGAAGTTGTTGTTCTTAAAGTAAGTTTTAACATACAAAAAACACTTAGCGAATAATGAGAAAGTGTACAAAAAATGGCAAAATAAACTTACCACCTCTCTCTTCGGCCACTAGTGAACGATTTCCTTGAATGAATCAGATTTACGAACGACCGATCTGTGAACTTCAAGGTTCATTCATGAGTGCGGTAATTGAGTCGTTTGGAAACATTAATTTCACTTACAATAGAACCGTGAAGATTTGGTTAGTTAATAAATAGTGAAAATAAATATGTTCCCTTTAATTGAATACGTAGTTTTACAGTAACGCAATTGAATTTACACGGGATGAAATAGTTTTTTTAGTTATAAACGGAATTTCCATCCATCGACTTATTGCAGAACGATTAATACGATGTCAAATTGTAGAAATTGCTGTCATTGCTGTCATTGTAGTTGTCACACAGGGGACGCACGTGTTTTTATTATTGTTAAGAAATAGTTAAACTCAAAATGAAAGTGTTATCAGAGGACAGAACGCGAATTCTATTCGAAAAACTGACTAAATAGTGAGTACTTTTATTAACCTTAAGCCACCATAATCATAAAATACAATATTCGTTTGGACGCCCGAACTACGCGTGCCGAACACAGTTTTTGCTAGATAAACATGTTTATAACCTCTTTATTAACCAATATTACTTTAAAACCTTTTTCTAAAGTCTATATACTAAGCATTCCGCCTCATTAAGCCTTCAATAAACCATCAATCGTACCTCTACCTAAACATCAAAACCTATCATCACAAAACTTTACATTTTCAGTATTGGAGTGAATGTCAAACTCCTAATCGACAGGCCAGACGGTACATACTGCTTCAGAGAGAAGAAAGACCGAGTATACTACATATCTGAGCGTCTCCTGCACTTAGCACAAACAATAAAGCCAGATAACCTAATAGCAGCGGGAACATGTTTTGGAAAGTTCACTAAGACAAATAAATTTAGGCTGCATATTACAGCGTTGACTTATATTGCTCCATATGCGCCATACAAGATTTGGGTGAAGCCTTCATCGGAGCAACAGTTTTTATATGGACATCATATTATTAAGAGTGGTAAGGATTTGTTTATTAAGTATTATTTGGAAGCATTTTAACAGCAGTTGGTTTATACTAAACTCTTGTCTAAAAATCAAGCGTTATTTCAGTGAAACTTTCATATCTTATGAATTATTGTGAAATTAACTGTGTGGAAAGTTAGTTGCGGGTAAAATATATTGGGGTTTATTCTTAAATGCAGCTTTAAGTTAAGTTATGATAGATATCTGCTTAACCATAACATTTTTTGACAATGAAACATCATATGCCCTCACTGCCAAGCCACAATTTCTTTACCATATTGTCACATGTTTGTGTTGTTTGGCATATACGGTGTGCGTTTGCTTGTCACATATATGTGACAATGGCATTCAAAAGGTTAAAAAACACAGTATCAACTCTCACAATTCTACTTCTTTGGTTATGTAAAAAAGAATCCCTTAAATCTGGTCTGATTTTCACTTTCTTATTTTGTCCCACACGGGATTTATTCATCCTTAAGCATACTACTCTACTATACTTGAATCATAGTTCCACCTTTCCACTTCCAGGTCTTGGCCGGATAACAGAAAATACCCCCAAAAACCACGGAGTCGTAGTCCACACAATGTCTGACATCCCCATAGGATTCGGAGTAGCTTCTCGATCAACGGCCGATTGCAGACACGCTGACCCTCTAGCCACCATTGTGTTTCACCAGGCAGATGTCGGGGAGTACATACGCTCTGAGGATACGTTGACGTAGTGGTTAATAAATAGGTTTTATGATGATTTGTGTTTTATTTGAGAGATAAAGAGAAACGGAGAATGAGATGTGTGCCTGTGAAAGTAATAAAAACATGAATTTGATCTCCAAATAATCTTTTTACTGATGACTAGCTGCCCACAACCATCGTCCGTGTCTTTCAGTCCGTTATTATAAAAATATTCATGGTATCATGGGCTTAATTTTTTTTGCATGAAACCCTAATCCTTTTTCTAAGATAAAACTCCTATTAGCGTCAGCTAACTGTCAGTACAAGTCTCGTCAGAACGGTGAAACCGTTTCCGAGTTCAGCTGTAACAGACAGAGCAAAATTTAAAGGATGATTTTTTGTTATAAGTACAAAGTAGTGCTGCTTTTATATGCATTCAGTACTTATAACAAAAAAAAAAGGAATCATTTTGATTGTACAAACGGACACTTATACTTTATTAATTGTACAAATATTAGCTAGAGAACCATAAACGTTTTTTTGCAAATTCAAGTCTAATTTTGTATAATCAAGTATTCATCAATAAATTATAAACTCTGAATGACTCAAGTTGGATTCACTCTAGCTTTTTTTTTTAACTAGCCTTGTTAGTATGTAATGGTCAAATGTTGCAACTATATTTCAAACTATGTAGATACACATACTTTTGGTTCTGGTGACAATACATTTTTATGACAGATACGACTTGATCCTGCAGTCAACATCGCCTTCTCACGAAAGAACCTCCTCAATTTTTAATAACATGAACACTTTGTATACGCGTTCAATGTTGATAGATAAACCTAATTTACTTCTTTTCATTTAATAAAAGTTTAATTTATTCTCTTGAGATAAAAAATGTGGATCAATGTACACTACTGCCTACCCACATAGCATTAACAGTCTATGAAATTCCCACTGCTGGAACATATACTTCCTTCTGTGGCAGGTAATGATATAGGTATGTTACAAGTCTACATACCTATTTCGCGTCCAGTTTCCTCATGATGTATTACACAAAATGTGAAAAGAGTCGAGGCAGTAACCTCTACCATCACTACTTACCCATTAGGGAATTATGGGATGAGCATATATATGTTTGTTGCATATTTCGAAACCAAGAACTTTAAGGCAACGACCGCCATCTAGTTACAATAATAGAAAACCAAATCTCTAAGCTGTTGTCGTAGTGGGTAACTAAAGCGCTAGATGGCATTGTTTTCAATACTTATTTCATAAAACTAATCAACAGCTTTTAGGTTCTTTTCTTTTATTGATGTGCCTATTTACGGCAAGAGGGCTTTGATTAATGGTAAACAATCACAGCTAGTTTCATTAGAAGGGATATAAGGGATCATGAGCCTGCCTTATTATGAAGAAATAAAATGAATGGTCCTCTTTTATGGCTCATGGATCCGTGGATAACATTCCCATATTTGAATCATGAATTTGCAGATGTATTGTAAATACTTACACATTATTTCTATCAAGATAAAAAATTGTAACTTGTGAAAACAAGAAATGATTTTATTTGCTCATTAATCTTTTTTTTAATCTATGTTGGCCTACTGCGGGGCAAAGATCTGGCTCATCCTCATCATCAGCCTACATTAGCCCACTGCAGGACATAGGCCTCCTCAATCGCACGCCACTCAACTGGATTCTCAGCAACTCTCATCCATACCAGCCACCCTGCGAAGATCGTCCCTCCACCGTGCCTGAGGGCTGAAGATCTCGCCTATAACTATTTCCAGTTCTCTTAACCTATAACCACAGATAGTATAATCTATTACTAATTTTAAAATAAGTACAAATTTTAACTTCGTATTTTCAAATGTTATTTATGTTTGTCGTGGCTATAAAGATTCATCATACACGTGTCAATCATGCCGGAACCGGCCTATCCGACTGGATTTAGCAGAGTAGATTATCCTGCAGAGTAGGTACCTCGTTGGTCTAGTCGTAGGTCCCAGCCTAAGAATTTGATAGCCAGGAATTTGGTTAGGACGGAGAAGAAGTGTCAATTTGGCGTGTATGATTTTTGGATTTTGGGGGGGTCATGACACCAGTGACCCCCTCCCCCCCAAGGACCACGCCTGTCTAGTGGTCGCAAGCGCGACGGCCGAACAATAGGTCAGGCAGAGGTCTACCTACTAGTACACCCACATTTCGTCAGTTATGTTTAAGTCCCGGGTATTAGGGGGCGAGCCTATTGCCATACGTGTTCAGTACATTATTGTGAATAAAAAATTTACATCGTCAATTTAAAGACTGCAATAATTGCGTGGTCAAAATGCATGAAATAGCTATTCTATTTCATGCATTTTGACCACGGAATTATTGCAGTTTTGCAGGAAGTACTTTTACCACTTCTTTTTTTATTACCGCTGAAAAATTTCTATGTGTTCGCTATTAAGTATGTAGTGAATACATGGTAATCGTTGGTGCGTTGATGTCCTTCCACTCCGTATGAATGAGATTATAACAGTAAAACTTCAATACCTATTTATTGAAACAATCAATAAAAGCGAATTCCTAAGAGGTTTTTGAGCGTAGTACCTGGCGCGCTCTATTATTCAGAATTCATACCTTGCCTCGTATACGCAAAGCTACATTAAGTTATCTTCACAGAGAGCAGCTTGCGGGATTAGCTCCCTGTATCAGTGAGTACTCAACCATAGAGCAAATTGGCATTTGGTAGCATAGCCACTAAGAGCCCCCGCACATTGAGCCACTAGTGGTGACGACTAGTGGCCGCCACAGGTTGCGGACGCGTTTCTCCATACATTTTGTATAGCATCGGCGCACACTGAGCGTTTGAGTGGCCGCGTCCGAGCCACAAGCTGCGGGAGTCGACCGCGCTCGCTACTTGTGGCCGCGTATGTCGCTTCTCCCCGTCCGCCGCCGTCGAGTACCACTTGAACAATTGCTGCAAGTGGCAGCCACTGAAGGCCGCATCCAGCCACCAGTAGCTGCCACTGGAGGCGGCGTGTAGTGGTCTGTCTGAACCACTGGTGGTAGCGTTTAGTAGCGGCGACTAGTGGCTCAATGTGCGGAGGCCCTAAGTTATGCTCGTTGGATAGCTGTAACTAAGGGTAGTCGGAGTCAGAGGGGACAATTATGTAGTGTTAACTGAAGCAGTGAATTAGTTAGTCACGGCCTACCTACACAGTACTATGTTATACGAGTATATGACCCGAGGTTTAATGTCGATTGTGGAGCAAGGCATTGATATTGTTGGGCCTCGTGTTTAGTTTCAAGTTTTCAAACATTGCTGTGACTTTGAATTGGAGAAATCTTTCATAGTGTGTAGGAAGGTAGTATAATTAGTAGTAGTACTAGGGTGACCATCATCTTCCAGCCTTTATCCCATTATATTTGTGGTTGCCGCAACACTACGTTTTCTTCTTCCATTCTCCCCTGTCTGACGTCACGGCATCATTTACTCCTTTCCCTTTTATATCATTCCTCACACTATCCATCCATCTTTTATTTTCTTTGGCCTTCCATTCCCGGGCGACCGAGGTAAAAAAATAGAGATTTTTTTTTCCATTTTCGAGACCTCTAGGTCGATTTAACGCTCCCGTAAACCGCTGTGTTGCAACTGTCTTCGAAATCATTACATCCGTTTTCCAGAACGTGGTTACAAATATTGCTCATTTAATAGTATAGGATAGGATGTATGGTTTGCATCACAAAAATTCAGCCTACTGTTTCAAACTCGGTTCATTATACGCTGGGCTCATCCAGTGAAAAATATGATATACCTAAAGCCTATTATGTGGTTGCGTACTAAAACTTGTTCAAATATTCATGCGTAGGACCTTCATTTAGTGAATGATTGCCTGATTACGTATATAAACGGTATTGTTTCATAAAGTGGTAATTAAAAATATAATAATAATTAAAAAGACATGCTGCGCCGTCCCGAAAGAACGGACACAGCTGCTGTATGACAGCAGGATAATGATTAGGTGTAATGATTAGGTTAAAACCCGATATCTTTAAAAAGGGTGTACAAAAAAGACGAGTGCTGTGTGCAAGGGTGTAAAAAGCAAAAAACAGTCTTATTTTAAATCCCACGTTTTAAAAACAACAACCCTTGCAAAAGAAAATGATTGACACGCTCCAAGCTTTGCAAGTTTATCAGCTAGATGCCGTTCCTCCTGACTCCTGATAAACTCGGGGCTCATTCCTCTAATCTTAAATCCCTTCATCCCCCGGTCGTAAAACTTGCTTGCTTATAACCCCATGTTACGATCGTCCTGTTAGTTATCTAATAATTATGCACAGGTCTTAAATGTACGTTAAAAGGAAACTATTTGAAGGGTTCTACATTCATTCACTACAATTTTGTGAGGAAGTTATTGGAGTCAAGCGTGACATGCAATGCCACGAGCTCATCACAATAAAATTGTGGTTTCTTAAAAACAAACCCTGGCGTAACTAACCTAATGGTCTGGCTGAGCACAGATATATATAGGTTTAGGTATCTAGATAACGCAACAGCACCTAGGTACTTCGCATGCCTGGTGAAACAACAATGTTACAATTCAAGAACTTATTTCGAGATATTGGTCAAAACATGGTCTAATTTGTATCATAACTAAATGCTGCTTGTGACGTCTTAACCTACTAAAAATGTCAAGCTTGGACTTCATATACCGATCGTGATACTTGCATTAAACAGATATAGATCGCACCACAGTCACTCAAGTCCACACATTACATTTCACGAATAAGTGTCTACCTAATCACATTTTGTTCATACACACTCTGTAGCTACTCGCACGCGTTCTGATACTTCCACAATAATGTTGTACTTTTTATTTTGTGTTTTAATTAAGTTTTCTGCACTCTTCTTACTGCAAAAAACTATTACATTTAGCCTTGGGCTGATTTTTCAATCATAGATAACATTTACCTGGAGAGTAAATGTGACGTCTTGACAGTCCGTCCATACAAAAACTGTCAAAATCACAAACTTAAATTCGTCGGATAAAAGTTAACTGGCGATTGAAAAAACGGCCCTTGCACAAGTCTCTCACGAAGTTAATTCCATGTTCGTGCTCCAATGTTACCCTAGCTTTAAGTAACTTTTGTAGAGAAAATAAATGATATATTATATACCTTTATTCATTTTTCATACCTTATTATTTACATTTTTAAATATTTTACTTAAAAAACATTTAAAAATGTAAATCATTATTTATTACTATTATAGATCTGTCAAGGCTGATATTTCAAAGTCCCTAAATTCTCTCTAGTTATTCAACCGGCGGCGGCAAACCAATTTAATACCTTTTATGTAGTATCTAAAATCTTATTTATAGCCATTTAGAAGGTCCTTTTGTGTAATAAATAGGTGGTCATATTAAATAGGTCTGTAATTGTGTGACGATGAACGGTAAAAGGAGGCCCCTTTTTGTTTCGAGGGTCCCTCGTCTGTGTCCCTGGTAATGCTATTACGTCGTGAGATAGGATGTCGCCTATTAGAGTAGATGCCTATTGTTGAGTAGGTAGATTTTACCGACGTAAAATTTTCGTCCCTTGATTTTGAAAGGTGTTAGTTATTTCCGATTTAGAATTTTGGATATAGAATGATAAGTTTTATTAAAATAAGTATCTCCTAATTTTGCCATCGTGAAATGATCAAGTCCTTGTGTCTTTAGACGAATTCATCGAATCAACGGCGACAGGCGACAGCTCCCACCTGCAAGCATAGCATGACCACCGTGAAAACGGGTTTTGCCGACGGAAGAATCGACAAAGTTACAGATTGAAGAAAGATTTCTATCGTCGTAAGCATACATGTAGAAAATAAATGTTTCTACAAACACACAATGTTTCTTTAAACATATCTAGCATAGCATGATGAAATTTATTTCTCTACTTTTGACACTTCGGGGTAGAAACATTTCTTCTCAACAAATGTCAAATAGTCTACATAACCTCAGACCTAGTCAGTGGCCCAAAAAGTTTGACAACCGGTCTTACCAAGGGGTATCGTATTACCCAGTACTAACTGGGTTGTGGAGGTCAGATAGGTAGTCGCTCCACGCAAAATACTGGTATTCAGCTGCATCCGGTAAGACTGGAAGCCGACCCCAACATAGTTTGGAAAAGGCTAGGCAGATGATGATGATATTGTGATTAACTGCAATTTAATGTTTTTTGTGATTATGCATGGAAATAATAAAGTTATTTTGATTTTGAAGTGTCACCTAACTGAATGCCTAATGCCCGTTTTCACCAACAATAAATGTCACCTAACTATTGTGTTTTCATCAACACTAAGGACAATTTTCAATAACTTACTTACGTATAACCGTTAGTTAATATACCTAACTATAAAGTTAGCAATGAATATCCTATCCACGTCACCTATCTGTCTTTCGGAGGGTTGACCGCTTACCATAGATATGTTGATTTATTCATAGAAAAAACAAACAAAGCTTTTCTGAAACGTTTTGTATCTTACTGTCCGTAAGCTAAATGTCCAACGGTTACTGTTGATTCCTACCGCTCTATTTCGGGAGATAATCAAATAACTCTATCACGTTGTATAATTGAAGACAACAAGTGATAAAATGGATTTGTTCAGTGACGACAGTGATAAAGATGTGTGTAAAGCCGGTATATTCGATTCTGACCGAAACATTTGACAAAATTTTTGGTGTTTCCGTCATGGGTGTCGCTTTCATGATTTTCAGGGTCGCTGATAACGAAAATGAAGTCAAAATGAAACTTTGGTGAACATTTGCTTGGTGTATTACACTAGAACCCTACATATCGGAATACTGCAACGATGCTTGGCGGCAGAAATAAATGCGGAGGCAAGCCTTCACCGGACGAGTACCTGCCAGTGGCGTAACTATACCATTTGAGGCCCGTGGCAAATTCATTGGATCTGGACCCCAGTCAAAATTATCACGTTTTAATTATAATTTTTATAGATTACTGAAGTAGTAACCCAACAGTATTACAAAATAATATTGTGTGCATTTTATAATAATAATTTATCCTTTTCTTACGAATGCGTTTGAATTTTTACATGGTTTTAGTTGTGTCTATTTTTAATTGATTTAAGTACTTACTTATGTAAAATTTATAATTTTTACAAAATTTTGTTAAATTGTTTGACTGGTTCTGAGCCCACGGCCACTCGGGCTGGGGGCCTCGTAAGGCCGGGGGCCCGTGGCATTTTGCCAGCCCTGCCACCCTATAGTTACGCCACTGCAACCTGCCTACTTTTATAGTTATTTTACCTGTGACAACAGAAACTGTACACCAACCGTATAGTTACGACAATAAAGTTCACTTTAATGTGGACAGACTTGTCAGTGGCAGCAACTCGAGAGCAACCTTATTTCCACGTAATTAAAAACCAGTGTGACTTTGACAGTGATGCAAGGCCTGACGGAAAAATCAGAAAGGTCTGTGCAAAAATCTCTCTATTACTAATCGCATTTAAATTGCAAACACGTATCCAAAGAGTTCCTAATATCAAAAGAAAACTTACCGCCGACATAGTAAGGGGATGCCAACGGCACGTTCCGAGAAAAAAAACGAAACGATTGGTAACATCGATTTGGGTACCTATTATTGGAATCAAGTGAGTGTTCCCGATAGTCGTATTAAGTTTCGTTGTGAGCTGGGTACGTGTTACGACTGTCAAATGTTTTGAGGTCAATTCTCGATTGCTAGGTTTTCGTCAGGTAAGTTCATTTTTTTGGAAGATTTAGAAAAATAGGACTTTTTGGCTTGGGTGGCCTTTTTATTCAACCTTTATTAAATATTTTATGAGGTATATTTGGATTTCGGGAGTCATGGGATTCTATTACCAAACTAGCACTTTGCTCGTGACTTCGTCTGCAAAAATTGTGATAGCTAGGCTAATATGTATGATATAAATATTATTTTTAGCCTATAGCACTTACGAATAATGTAGCTTTCAGCTAGTGAAATAATTTTTAGAATTGGATCATTAGTTCCGGAGATTCAATTCAAATATTTTATTTCAGATTTACAATTCATATAATGTTAGTAGTAGAATAACTAAGCCTATGTTAGTATTAAATTAAATGAATACAACTAATGTACTAATGAATACCCCCTACATTCAAACTTACAAACAAAAACTTCTTTATAATATTGGCATGCAAGAATAGATGTCATCTTTGTGGTTATTGTGATTAATTACACGTTATTGAGGCACATATTGTAGGCACATCACAAACACTGCATGGCATACTTACCAACTAACTACATTCCATTTATTTACATAACAACTGACACTGTGACTTTCCATTACACTTGGTTTGTCCTGTGTAGTCTAATTTACTAGCTTTGTCATCAGGGTTGGTTTGTACTACGCTAGGTTAGTAATACTCCATGCATGATATGGCGGGGCGTAGCTAACCGGTGTAGCATTTGCTACGACAAGGCTACGGCGTAGCGGCTTGAATCTGTAGCGTAGACGAAGTATCACTTAATAGACTAACGTAACTGTATTTCTGCAAATGATTTTAAATCATAAAAAGTTGACGGTTAAGTTCAAAATCGAATGTTTGATAGTTTGTGGTAACTTGACGCTGGCGGCTGCACAAAAATTATTAGTCTATGGCCGGAAGTCGATTTATGGCCCAAGCCAATTAATCGGTTATCGCCACAACCTTCGGCCAAAGAAGTTTAGTTTTAACCTGAGAAATTCAGATCGAGATTGGCTAAAACTGAATAGTATAATTTCCTTTTTTATTTATATACATATTCTTATATTTTTAAATATTTAAATATAAAACCACATAAGAAACATATAAAAAAATAGTAGCCCACCAGCATAGGGGACAGGTGGTCAGGGCTCCTGACAGAGGAATCTCCTGACAATACGTGCCGTGTCCAGAAGTACTGCTTTCTGAATCAAGTCCTTGATCCAGCTGCCCAGCGAGAGCCTTCTTAGATGTCGGTCGAGGCTACTGGCTATTAAGCCATTGGCTGATACGAATAGTACAATTATTTTTAAAATATTTAAATGAAAAGTATACGTTACTACTTACTACACAGTGTGAAAAACGTAAATTGATGGATGGAGAGGGAGAGGGGGGCCAAAGAAAAGGTGGATAAATTGTGTGAGGAATGATAAGAAAGAGAAAGGAGTAAATGATGCCGTGACGTCTGACAGGGAGAATGGAAGAAGAAAACGTGTTGCGCCGACCTCAAGTAGAATGGGACAAAGACAGGAAGATGATGATGAAACCCTTTCATTTGATACCCAACACGGAAACTTACAACCTTTTTTCTTTCAATTTACGACTGTGTCCTCTTGAGAACGCCATATTGAATTTAGTGTAACGTCACATAGCCTATAAACAGCGGCCAGTCAAGACGCTTCTAACGATAACTCGTTCGATTAGTTGAACCCTAATAATAACTGTTCCAAATTACTTATCATAATAAGTAATTTGGAACAGATGAACATACATACTGGCTGAAATCTTCTTCTTCTTAACGTGTCGATGACAATCTAAATTGTGTCGGCTCAGAACTGAGCCACAAGTTTGGCGCCTTCAGTAGCGTCCATCAGTTCCTGTAATGAACAAATAACAGGACGCGTAGGACACGATATTATGTGCCCCATCGTTTGTGGAACAGTACCATATTAAGGCTGCGTTTGCACCAGAGATGAGCGAGGTTGCGTAGCGAGGGATGTGAACTAACCAAACACAGCTAGCATAGCTTTTTATTTCGGATAGGAAATCATCAAGTGACTTCTCTCGCTCTGGGCAGAGCGGAAAGGAGTGCCAGACTTGTACTGACTAAAACCCATCCATGTTCCTTCCTTGCCCTTTGTGTTCCAGGGCGGCGGTATCTCTTTCGAACAGTCCTGCAGCTATAGCTAGTATATAGCTCAAGCTGTGAAAAAGAAGCGATGTTGTTGGTTAGTTTCACACACATTATTATTTCTGGTGGAAACGCAGCCTTACACTCGAGCGCAGAGTCATTAATAATAATCATGCTGCTGGGCTACTATTTTTTATATTTTTAAATGTTTTTTTTTGTGTTTTATATTTAAAAATGTAAATAATATGTATGTAGATAAATAAAGGAAATCATAATTATATTTTTTATATTTATAAATGTTTTTTTTTTATATAATTTTTCTTATTAAAAATATTTGAAAATGTAAATAGGAAGTAAGAAAAATGAATAAAGGAATCATAACAAACAAATACACGTACATAAAAATTGAAAAAAATATTAAGTTTTAAAATTATGCCTCTTCCAGCACTTCCTACTTAAACTCCGCTCAAGTTCTCCCCTGGCGCGACTAAGGATACAAACTGAACTTGCAGGTTTATTACCAGCTGGGTATACCGCTGTTCGTAGTCTTTCTCTGAAACTATGTCACCTGCTTAGGTAAATAAAGTAAAACCAGGTGTGTGTTGCATCGAGGATACCAAAGGTTCTGTATAGAGATTGTTACTACCCATTGTTTTGTTTTATTATATAAAACAATGTTGGAGCTCGTGGCTAAATAATAAATGCCGTTCGGTTCCATCTTCAGGTTAAACCAGCCTTGCCTAGGTGGGTTGCCTATGTGACCTCAACAACCCAGTTTGTACTGCTTAATACGATACCCCTTAGTAAGAAAGAAAGAAAGAAAGAAAGAAAAAAGTATTTATCTGTCGCAGAGACATGACGTGCATACAAAATTAAGAAAAATAAGCAGTAAACATACATCATAATAAAACATTTCGAGTTCAACAGAACTGAACAACAACAACAAAAAATAAAATTAAAATTAAAACTTCACAGCTTGCACGTCGTGAGTGCGACAAACAGGTTACCACTCAGCATGATGCTGTGCTATGGGGGGCCCACAGCACAGCGCTGGTTTACAAGAGTGGTTAGTAAGACTGGTTCTCCGACTTTTGGGCCACTGACTACTTGTAACGACAGTCGATAATCTGCGAATGACAGCGTGTTTACCGAGGTACGGAGGAAATTCCTTATGTAATAGATTTTAACCCATCCAAGGGCCGACCTAGGCAATCGCTGGCTTAACCTTGAAAATCGTTTTGTGAGGCTGTTATTATTGTAACGTTGTCTATGTTTATTTATAGAAAAGGTTACAATTCATATCTTTTATTGTAAAACGTAGACACATTTTCAAAAAACCGACTAAGTTTTATAACTTAGTCGGTTTTTTCCCTAGTCATACAAGAAACCCTTATGGGTTTCTCATATGACTAGGGAACCCTTGGTGCAAAATAAACGGTACAATAACGTTGTATTTATTTCCTAAAGCAATTTGTTTCAGTTATAATACCTTCCGGCAGAAATAAAGTAGTTTTGGAAGAAGTAGTCGGGAGGTAGTGGACGGCTTCTTTTTTTTATTATTATTTTTTACTTTCAAGTATGAAATTGGTTTCTTTAAAGTAAGTTACTTCACAAAGTATTAAACAAGTCCAAGATTCATTCTTTGAATTAATTTTAAAGCGCTAGGGTAGCCATTGAATGACTTTTTCATGAAATACTCACTGAATGGGGTTAACTGAACTTAGAGGGTTGTATTGATGATTATAATTCTGTAAATACTCGTACATACGTGTTCCGATCGCGAGTCATAAAATTTTGTTAAATATAAAGCCTGAAACTGACCTGCAAATTGCAAAAAGGTAAGAAAATTTCCCCTACCCTGCTACTCTGGCGGTTTCCCCCTTACGATCAAGGGGCTGGATGAGGCAAAAGGAGCCAAGAGGAGAAGGAAGGAGGAGGAGGGAAAAGGTAGAGGGCTGGAGGTAGATCGTAGCAGGTGGTGTTTTGGTTAACAGTGCAGTTGCTTTTTTGCGATTTTTTTTGTTGTCTTATGGAGAAAACTGTTCAGTTTGATGGTCTGAATCACACCCCAAAATATGAAAACACCTTTCTGAGGCCCAAGCACTCGTGCGTGCGGTGTAAACTTGCCGGTGCGGTGTAAGATTTAACGTGCTTGAGCCCTAGTATATATAGTAGTCTATGGCTTGGCCGTCTGGTTCACACTGTATAAGCACACGCAAATGCTTTCCAACTACCTGCATGGAAATAAACCTTTTTGCTTACCTACTTATTCCTCGTCAATAAATGTCCCTGTATCTAAAAACAGAACATTACAGAACAATAAAATATACAGCCAATCAATTTGACCTCTCTCTTGTGGGTGTGTTAAGTACGAAAACTCCTTTTTGTTACCTTTTTTCGCGTCACTTGGTATCGAAATATTATGTATCACTACAAAAAAATAGGCACAAAAGGACAGTTCTATACAAGGTAAGTATAGATCACGACACGTAAGTTGAACCAAAATGGCGGTCGTCCGCGCAGGTACAATTATGGATTGATTGAGACCGATTGAGACCCGAAAAAGTGATCTTATAAGGGTTCCTTTTTTACCTTTTGAGGTACGGAACCCTAAAAACAGCTGTTTCTTATAAAACTGCAACACCTGCACGGTCGAAATGTATGAAACAGCAGATTTTTCGAAAAGTGTGCTTGCACTCGCTGTACGTGAAGCGTGTCTATTTTGCGTTGAGATCTTTAACAAATGCCTTCCGCGAGTACGCTTGCACTCACTGTATGTGAAGCGTGTCTATGTGTGCGAGGAGATCTCAAAAAAATGCCGGTCGCGAGGGCGCTTGCACTCGCTGTACGTGAAGCGTGTCTTTGTGTGCGAGGAGATCTCAAACCAATGCCGGTCGCGAGTGCGCTTGCGCTCACTGTACGTGAAGCGTGTCTATGTGTGCGAGGTGATCTCAAACCAATGCCGGTCGCGAGTACGCTTGCACTCACTGTACGTGAAGCGTGTCTATGTGTGCGAGGTGATCTCAAACCAATGCCGGTCGCGAGTGCGCTTGCACTCACTGTACGTGAAGCGTGTCTATGTGTGCGCGGAGATCTCAAACCAATGCCGGTCGCGAGGGCGCTTGCACTCGCTGTACGTGAAGCGTGTCTATGTGTGCGCGGAGATCTCAAACCAATGCCGGTCGCGAGGGCGCTTGCACTCGCTGTACGTGAAGCGTGTCTATGTGTGCGCGGAGATCTCAAACCAATGCCGGTCGCGAGGGCGCTTGCACTCGCTGTACGTGAAGCGTGTCTATGTATGCGCGGAGTTCTCAAACCAATGCCGGTCGCGAGGGCGCTTGCACTCGCTGTACGTGAAGCGTGTCTATGTGTGCGAGGTGATCTCAAACCAATGCCGGTCGCGAGTACGCTTGCACTCACTGTACGTGAAGCGTGTCTATGTGTGCGAGGTGATCTCAAACCAATGCCGGTCGCGAGTGCGCTTGCACTCACTGTACGTGAAGCGTGTCTATGTGTGCGCGGAGATCTCAAACCAATGCCGGTAGCGAGGGCGCTTGCACTCGCTGTACGTGAAGCGTGTCTATGTGTGCGCGGAGATCTCAAACCAATGCCGGTCGCGAGGGCGCTTGCACTCGCTGTACGTGAAGCGTGTCTATGTGTGCGCGGAGATCTCAAACCAATGCCGGTCACGAGGGCGCTCGCACTCGCTGTACGGGAAGCGTGTCTATGTGTGCGAGGTGATCGCAAACCAATGCCGGTCGCGAGGGCGCTTGCACTCACTGTACGTGAAGCGTGTCTATGTGTGCGAGGTGATCTCAAACCAATGCCGGTCGCGAGGGCGCTCGCACTCGCTGTACGGGAAGCGTGTCTATGTGTGCGAGGTGATCTCAAACCAATGCCGGTCGCGAGTGGGCTTGCACTCACTGTAAGTGAAGCGTGTCTATGTGTGCGAGGTGATTTCAAACAAATGCCGATCGTGAGTGCGCATACACTAACTGTACGTAAAGTGTGTCTATTTGTGCGTGTGTAGCCGTTGTTTGGAGCGGACCTTCTGCAGGTACCTGTCTCTTATATGGTGTTCCTCTCAGGGGTATTGCATGTCAATTGTGAAGGGGAGGTCTGTAAGATTTGGACTACTGAACGGATATAAAAATGTTGGACATGAGAAATTACTTTTTTTGTTTTGCGTTTTAGATGTTTCCCTGGCAAATCTAGTACTCCTTTTAGCTCTTAAAATTAAATGACATTGACAAGGGGCGAGGTTGGTATACATTTGTGACCGTGTTTTATAAAATTAAAAAAAAAAAACCAAAAGATGCATTTGTCTCTTAAACCAGACAATTGCATGTCAATGTGACCATCTAGTATTGTTAATAATTCATTGTAACTTAAATTCAGCGAACACACGACAAATAACAACATACCATCACTGCTAACCCTTCGGAGAATGCAAAAGTGATATTTGTTGTTATCATGAGTTGTGAAAATCAGCTCTAATCGCTTGGTTTTAGAACTTTAAATTCACGGTTTCCACGAAATCATATTTATGTTTCGTCGTGTGGACATGTGGCCGGCAGATAGATAAACAGTTGGGATTACAAAATAATAGCAGGAACTCGTGGGTAAATAATAACAGCCGCTCGTGGGGTCGATTAAGCCACGCTTGCCTAGGTTGGTCCGTGGATGGGTGACCACCCATTACATACCGAGTTTCCTCCGTGCCTCGGAAAGCACGTTAAGCCGTTGGTCCCGGCTGTCAATTGTAGATCTTTGCCTTTCCTTACAGGTAGTCAGTGGCCCGAAAGTCTGACAACCATCTTACCAAGGGGTATTTTGGAGATCAGATAGGCATGCAGTCGGTCCATGTAAAATTGTAGTATTCAGATGAATCCGGTAAGACTGGAAGCAGATCCCAACATAGTTGGGAAATGGCTAGGCAGATGATGAGTTGGGATGACAAGTGCGCTCTATTTTTCTTCACTGATTATCTTACTACTTTTATAGACTTATGCCCGTTTCGTCACTATCCCGGTTCGTCAACAATTTTTTTTCCATACAAGAAGTCCCGGTTCGTCATCATAAGAAAACAAATGAATTTGTCATATGTGAAACTTTGTGAGGATGGATTCATGGATATCTGTTACTCTTCCACCTAAAAACTACTGAACAGATTTGGATAAAAGGCAAACAGATAAATTATAATCTGGGTTAACAAATAAGATATATTTTATCCCGGTAGTCACCGTTATATGGTTGAAGTTCCATGGAACCGAACAAGGCGCTATGTTTCTACATTTATTGTGCGAACCGTCTGTCTCTGGGCTCTGATGATGTTTCAAAGTTCGAGTGAATCGGTTACTTCTAGGCAAGCGTGCTCTACTATAGGCCGCGTCATCGCGCGAGTCACATCAGGCGAGTTGCGGCCAATCGCAAGATTACCCATCAAGTATACAAAAAAACTGGCCAAGTGCGAGTCGGACTAGCGCACGACGGGTTCCGTACCATAAACCGAAAAACACGTTTATTGTATGGGAGCCCCCTTTAATTATTAAATAATTTATATTTTTATTATTTGCTGTTATAGCGGCTATAGAAATACATCATCTGTGAAAATTTCAACTGTCTAGCTATCACGGTTCATGAGATACAGCCTGGTGACAGACGGACGGACGGACAGCGGAGTCTTAGTAATAGGGTCCCGGTTTACCCTTTGGGTACGGAACCCTAAAAACAGTGCCAAAAACATAACACACAACAACGACAACAACATAAGTTATATATTTCATACTCATCCAGGTTTTCCCAACTGCAATGGTCGCAGAAAAATATTTACAAATCTCACCGCCAGATGACCAATACTTTTTTCCCAGTCCACAGTTGCTATAAAGGTTGTAAGCAGGCTCTTAACGAAGCCGAAAGGCAATTGTTCTCCCCGTTATTGCGATAATTATTTTGTTCTAGACCATACCTGGGAAACTTCTAGTTACGGAGATATTGGGGGTCAAAGTGTCAACTTTTTCACTAGTTTTTTTTTTAAATACATGTTTTTAATGTAAGATTTTTACTTTAAACACCTCCAGGACCCCCTTACTATTCAATCTATCTATCAGCACAATGTTTTGAGTGCGTTACATTGAGTCCTACCGTAAAACGTGATTTTTCAGCCCAAAGTTACTTAGTTTGATGTATATAATGCTTGCTTGACGGCTTCGTGAAGAGTCTGTTTACACCCTGTATTAAGTACTTTGGGTCCAGCTGTCAGAAGTTCATACTGTAAACATTGGACAGGACTTTTGTCCTGTAGGCATTTCAAACTTTTTAAGCGTTTTGTTTCCAAAACGATTAAAAAGTTTGAAATGCCTCTAACGATGGCCACCTGGGATCGCAAGAGTTCCGTCACACGGGATTTGAGAATATACTATTTTACATTTTATGCCCCGAATGTTCGCTGAATTTTATGAGAGGAAGACCTTTTCATAATCTGTCAAATATCTTTGGTAGATCCTTTTGGGAGTGCTGGACCTTTAAGTTGATGGGATTAGGGGCCAAACCCTTAAGGGTTTTATTTTATTTCTATTTTTATGTATGACATTTAAAATTTTATTTTGTATTCTGAATTATTATTGTGATTACAAGATGCTATATGACATTGTCATATGATTAGTGTTAACATTTAAGCGTTTCGGTAGATTGTTATATGTATTAGCGGTAGAGCCTATCGTCGTCAACCGGGCGCAAATTTAGACTCCATGGCTTCTACTGAGATATTTCTGATGGAAAAAATCCAATAACACTGCATGACCTAGAATCGAATCTAGGACCTCATGCTTAGAAGTCACCCTTGCAATCTCTAGAGAGTCTAGTCTAGACCAACGAGGCGTCAAAACGCTTTAAAAATACCAACTACATTTCATGTTTGTAATCAAAAATACCTCAAAAATCTAAAGGTCAAGCGTAAACTCTTTAAAACAGATGGCATTTGTTTCACGAATCGACAATGATTAAAATAAAAGTATGTGTGTATGCGACAGTTCAAAATGCCTATTAGCAAAACAAAACCAGCCAACGAAATTCCTTTGTGGAACCCTCATAATTCCCAAGCAAGATTGCATTTTAAACATGCGGTACATAAGTTTTAATTTAACGGTTCCACGTTACAAGAATAGAACAGTATAATATTAGCATAAGTAGCTAGAAGGAATTTATGTTTTAATTTAATTCTAAGTTTCTAGACTTGTGTGCTAGAAATGTCTCGTGTGGTATGTTAGTAAGACTTTGCTTTGTAAGTAGGATTATTTTATTAAGTTTTAACTAGTAGTCCTAACCTGCCCCTGCTTTGCAATATTTTTACGACTTAAATAAATATTTTAAGTTTTTTTATTTCAGCCTTTTTAGTTGTGGTATGAATGTATCATGAACGGCTAAACGGATTTTAATGAAATTTTGCAATCTGGTAGTTTGTAATCTGTACTAACACATAGGATACTTTTTATCCGGGTATTACGATCCCGTAGGATAATTTTATTACTGAACTGCACGCGGGCGACGCCGTGGGCATCAGCTAGTGTTACAAATGACAGTTAAAAACAATGTTTTGACTCTTTGGCTGTTCAAGAAAATGGTCAGTGGTCACCCATCTAGGAACTGACCGTGGCCAGCATCCCTTAGCCTCGTAGACCCACAATATTGATCCTACTGTTTTTAGCCGCCAGCAACTCAAGCATGAATTAATGAATACAGCTTAACCAAAACTTCCCTAAATATCAAGCTGCTGCCAAGCCTTAAATTAACTATGTTGGGGTCAGTTTCCAGTGTAATCGGATGCAGCTGGTACTGAACCAGTATTTTAACTGGTATTAAACCAGTCTTTTATAAGAAGCGACTGCCTATCAGACCGTACGTACGTGGTTATTGCTGGGTACTCAGGTAACGTGCTTTCCGAGGCACGGAGGGAATTCGGTATGTAATAATGGTCACTCATCCACGAACCGACCTAGTGAAGCACCTATTCCTTCCTTCTAATCTTGTTACAAATTAGGACGTGTCTCATAACCAAGCCCCCACCTTACCTCACTTAATGACAGCTGTCAAACTGACAATGACATTTATACTTGACATTACTACTATAGATAGAAGTGTCCATTTGCCGTGTAGCATCGACGTGTCCTCTGGAATGAAACAAATGATTACTTTAATTAAAAAGCGCGCTGTTCCGTTATTTAAAACAGGTTGTAATTAAAAATGGCGCTCTGAAAAGAACGTATTCCCTAGAATTATTAAACTTTTTACTCTTCATTGTTTATATCGTAACATCACGCCTGTAACCCCCGAAAAGAGGCAGAGGAGTACCTACAGAGTCTGCTCACATATTTGTTTATATTTATATTTCGGTCCTATGTAATGGAGGGCGAGCCTATTGCCATCAACCGGACACAGATCCAGATCCATCCATTTTTAGGTCAACCATGTTTGACTTTTCATAATTTGAATCCAACCCAATTAAACCTCGTGCAGCAAATGGGCTTGTAGTCACACGCAATAGGGTCACCATGGTTTTTGGACTTCATCCGGACGTTATCCCGCCTTGTTGAATGTCCGGAATTTTCGAAAAAAGGAAAATGATTTCTGAACTTTTTCCAACTATTCAGTTTTTTAAACCCATACGCAATAGAACAACGAGGTAATTGAACCAGAAACATG
Organism: Lycophotia porphyrea; assembly: GCA_950005105.1. NCBI lineage: Eukaryota > Metazoa > Arthropoda > Insecta > Lepidoptera > Noctuidae > Lycophotia > Lycophotia porphyrea. The sequence continues at coordinate 8,355,315 of OX465409.1, forward strand.
AACCGTACGATACTCATTAAACCCAGACATTCACAAATTATATTTCAGACAAGCTCGTAAAATCAGAATCTTCACAAATTCTTTTCAATACAAATTATTTCATCGTACAATTTCTATCGTAGGCGACGGAAATTGTTCCATGTGAGGAATTCTTTTGTGTTTTGTGACAAAATGAGGGTAGTCTTACGAAGCAAAGTATAAAATAAATATTGATACAGGGACCACATTAGCACATCAAAGGACATTTGTTGAAGTTTCTTTGGTAAGGACAAGTTCCAGTTGCTACTTTTTGCTGTTTGTTATTTTATGTATGACTAACTTTATGAACGGAAATGTTTCCTGTTAGTGAAAGTATTTTCGGAATCGGGTCAGTAGTTCCGAAGATTACCCCCTCTCCACATACAAATACATTTTATCTCTTTATAGTATTAGTACTGTGATGTTTTAATCGCAGCGGTGGCGAGAGCAGCGGTGGCCCAGTGGTAGCGACCCCGACTTACGAACAGTAAGTCGTGGGTTCGAACCCAGGCTGGCGCACTACTTTGTGTAATTTATTTCATCACCACTGCTCTCAAAAAACGGTGAAGGAAAACATCGTGAGGAAACCGGCATGTCCTAGAACCAAAAATTCGAAGACATGTGACATCTACCAATCCGCACTGGGCCCGCGTGGTGGATTATAGCCCATTCCCTCTCAGAGAGAGGAGGCCTGTGTCCCAGCAGTGGGAACATTAAAAGGCTGATGATGATGATGTTTTAATCTCGGTTTAATTAAATCTTTACATTATTTACAAACTAAAACACAAAAAAAACAAAACCCTACAAAAAAAAAAATATATGCACAAGTAAAATAAAAAAAAAAATACAGGGCGTCAAAAAAATCGTCCACATTGCTGTCAACAGGAAAAGTGCTCAGAAGGCTGGCAGCATTGCCACGTTGGATGGCAATGCTGATTCTTTGGCCAAAAAATTGGCCCGCCCTCTGGTCACGTGAAGAGTCGACCAACCGCTTGGAGATATTAGTATAGATATTTAGGTAAAGAAGGTGCTTGTGGCTCACAGAAGCACGGGTCTATCATTAAGGTTAAGCCGTGCTTGCCTAGTTCGGTGTGTGGATGGGTGACCATCATTAATTACCGAACTCCCTCCGTGCCTCGCAAAGCACGTTAAGCCGTTGGTCCTGGTTGTCATTAGTAGATTTTTGATAGTTTTTACGAGTAGTCAGAAGATCGAAATAAATTAATAATTAATTATTATCTGCCAAGTGATTGCCTATAATTTGCCCTCGCTTTAGTTTGTGCTTTTGGTTGTGTTGTTTGTTTGTGATCGTGGAGTATGTCCAAGCGAAGACCAGCTGGTCCTTGAGTTGAGAAGTTGGAGTCGCGCCACAACACGAATTTCAAGTCGTTCGTGGTGCGAGTTCCGACTCATCATATTGAGACGTTCCTCAAGGAAGAGTTTTGGCCGAAGGGTGTCATGTATCGGCGTTTCCGCGGAAGGCTACGCGACACCACGCAGTGCAACACGACACTGTCACTTCGTGTACAATAGTTTATATTTTCTGGTTGTTATAATTATGTATGATAGTCTATGGGTTTTTGTTACCTGAATTAAATGATACATTATTATTATTTACCGAGTAATAAGATACCCCTTTGTTAAGACTGGAGATCAGACTTTCAAACTTCTGAAGTTCTGACTAACAACATCAAAATAACAAAAGAAATCCTGTACTCCATCCAAGCGCTCATAATGCCTTTTCACACAAGCCAACCGTTATTAATCCTTCATAGTTCACAACCTCTCGCCGTTCCGTCACATGTGCCGACATGTGCCGTGTGTTATACCCCTTACACGAGCCTCGCAAATTCAACCCATTAAATACAGATTTAGAACTAATTCCTCGGAAAAAGGTACCGCGGGTCAGGCGTTGATATTAAAACATTTTTACTAGGTATTATATAACATAACATCACGCCTGTAATCATCGAAGGGTTAGGCAGTGGTCTTCTTAAAAGCCATTTTGCCAGTTATGTTAAGTCCCATGTAACAGGGGCCTATTACAATCAACCGGGCACAAATCCAGACTCCGTAGCTGCTATTGAGAAATTTCTGATGGAAAAACCCAATATTACACTAGGTAACAGTGGGCAATAACTGCCTCTGATATGAGGCAGTTATTGCCCAGAATCATCCACTGCTGGGTATAGGCTTCCCCGTTTTTGCTGCCACACGTCGTCAGTTCTGTGCGACCTTTAAGCGGGTGATTCCCGTGACTTTGACGATACCGTCCTCCCAACGAGCTCTAAGACGGCTCTGGTTTCATTGGCCTAATCTTGACCACCACTCGATCAAAGCCTACCAAACCATCCATCAATCATAATTCAATTAATATTCATAATTCGAAATCTAATCATTCCTACATTACAACATAATTATAACAAAATATTCCTGAGGCAGATACAGCAACCCGTATATAACAAACAACACGGAATTTGTCCGGTATTATGTAAAATGTAACAGACACATTATACGGCCTGTATCGTTCCGTGTTCCCAGTTGATATTTATTGCAACATTATTGTATTGGATTTACATACAGTCCGTTTTATGTTCACTTGTATAGTACACGGACAGTATTTCGGTTTAGTTTTATTGTCGAAAAAGTGTCGCTAGAAATTGGTTTTCTGAAAACGGATCAAGTTTTTGATAGGTAAATAGGGAAAGTTGAATACTAGGTAGTTGGGTCATAATCGAAATTCGCCATTATTTTTAAATTAACCTTACTTATTTTTAAGAAAAAACTGGCCAAGTGCGAGTCGGACTCGCGCATGAAGGGTTCCGTACTGTCCTACGACAGTACGGAACCCTATATCGTTATTTATTATTTGTCCTCCATTTTGGGCGTTTATTATACGTGCAGTATAATTTACTTGATATAGTTACAAAGATTTCGACAGAACATAATCAAAATAACTAGATATTACAATAATAATGACTGATTAAATCCAAATTACAATAGTTATTAGACTTTAATTTAGAGCTAATGGATTTGTGCGTGATCACCAGGTGACAGTCACGTCAAAAGCGCTGTCACCGCCGCCATGACATTCACAGCCCCATTCATTCGGTGTGGTCCTCGTAGCGGCGATTGGCGGCGGCGACCTATCGCATCCGGCCCTGGTTCAATCCATGGTCCGGAGCGAAAGGGAATGGGACGCCGTCACCTCGTTCTGCGAAGCAGTCATGCTAGCGAAGGAGGTGGCGGAGTGTGAGAGGGAGAGAACCTCTCGTCCTAGCCGCCGCGGGACACGCCCCGGGCGTCGGGGGTCACGTGGTGGCTTCCGGCCACCGTAGACGCGGACCTGTGGACGAGTACTGTGTAGTAGAAATGAGTAATGAGCTAGCTCGCCGTCCGTCCGTCTTTTGACGACAGGCCGTGTTGACGGCGCGTTCGTGTTATACACGCGCCTCAAAGAGATGTCAGCAAACAGGGAGGGGCCCGCAAGGGCCGATGCCTGCCAGACCTGTTCGAAAGAGATACCGCGCCCCTGGAACACAAAGGGCAAGGAAGGAACATGGATGGGTTTTAGTCAGTACAAGTCTGACACTCCCCTCCGCCCAGAGCGGGAGAAGTCATTTGATGATTTCGCATCCGAAAAAAAAAGAAAAAGCCCCTTTCGGTGTTTACCGCTCTAAAATAAACTTTAAACCACAGAATAAAAATAATCAGTTACAACTTATAAAAAGTGTTACAATAAATCAATTAAATCATCGCGCGCTATTATGTATTTACGTTCTGGTATAAATAATCGATACAATAAAAATACCGTTAACTTTGCGGATATTACTTTCGCTTTATGGTATTCCATGCAACAAAGACCTCGTAACAACAAGAATTATTACCAAACTGGAAACTTGAAACGATTCAATTTCTGGTTCCTCTACAGGAATTTACACTTTGAAACGCGGTAACAATGTTAGAAAATTCTTGACGCTTCAAAAGTCAATCTAAATTTTAAACCTATAATCGTTATTTTGATGAAATTCTTTAGAAATGTCAGGGGTCAGTCTGCTAAATTGATCAGGACAGGGGTCAAGCAATAACCTTTTTTTACCGCTGCCCAAAGATAGGTCTTCCTTTACAGAACTTGCCCACAATTGCTTCGGTAACCTAGGCATTGGTTAACGGAACCCTATGCTTGAAAGGTTAGTCTTATGAGATGAATCCATTCCTATTTGTAAGCGTGGGTGGACTGTGGCGTGGCGATTACGGCAGCGATTTGTGGTGAGGAAGAAACTTTGAAGGAAAACGAGATAAATTAAGAATTTTGAGAACTGAAATCTTAGCTTAACTCAGCTTTTTTATCTTATGTTAAGAAATTATCTTATCTTATCTTGTCTTAGCATACAAATAGTCTGCTCTATCTAATACAGTTCAATAGCCTGTAATTTAATTTTATTTAAATCTGCTTTTAATATATGTAGACTCACTTTTTCAAGGTAGAATGGAAGAAAAAAACGTGTTGCGCTGTAAGGAGTAATTTGGTTCTGTTACATATCAAACTAGCTTTTACCCGCGGCTTCGCTCGCATGGAGGTCAGTAATTATGGGAACGTACTGTCTGGATAAAAACCTATGCTATTACCCGGGTCGGGTCTATCGGTATGTCAAATTTCATCGAAATCAGTTCTTTTGGTAAGGTGTGACGGCATGACAAAGAAACAAACTCATTTTCACATTTTATAGTATTGGTTAGGATTCTATGAGAGCGATATTCCAAGCACAGCTAAAATGTCTTCACAGTTATCCCGCGGATCTCGGGGCCCTATAAGAGGAACTTATAACGAACTGCTGCAAAGTTAGTTGATGAAGGCTCGTCGAGTTGTGGCTCTTGTTCCATGATAGACTGCGAGATGAACGCCTTCATACTGTCATAACGACGCCATTTTGTTTTCACTGGACGGCAAGATGGCGGCAGAAAAATACGTTGAAATAGCGATGATGCATTTTTTTAATAGATCAATATGGCGTTAGGAAAGTTTTTGCGGATGGCTATAAGAGTAGGCGCGGAATATCAAAGAAACGATGGATGGACTGTGTGAATGATGAGATGGCTCGAAAGGAGGTGACTGCTGAGATGAAGAGTAATGCTATAGCAGACATTTTGTTACCTTGTGAGTGTTCGTTTTTCGAGGACCTCGTGGCTAAATAATAACAGCCGCTCGGGTCGATCTTTAGGCTAAGCTGTTCTTGCCTAGGTTGGTCTGCGTATGGGTGACCACCCATTACATACCGAATTTCCTCCGTGCCTCGGAAAGCTCGCTAAGCCGTTGGTCCCGGTTGTCATTTGTAGATCTTTGGCAGTCGTTACGTAGTCAGTGGCCCAAAAAGTCTGACAACCAGTCTTACCAAGGGGTATCGTATTACCCAGTACTAACTGGGTTTTGGAGGTTAAACAGGCAGTCGCTCCATGTAAAAATACTGCAGCTGCATCCGGTTAGACTGGAAGCCGTCCCCAACGTAGTTTGGAAAAGGCAGGCAGATGATGAGCGTTCGTTTTTGTCTGTGCTTCTTATGCTGTCAGTATCCTTTTATGTATCTGTTGGAATATGAGTCTTGTTACTTGAATATTTAATAGAGAAATATTAAACTAAGACGAAGAAAGAGTCAATTTGTTTGTTTACCCCAAACAAATTGACTCTTTTTATAATTTAAATGGCAAAGGCCTCCTCTCTCTCCTTCTCCTTCCAAACGTCTCTTGCTGCGATCTCTAGCAATGTTGGAACTGCAAACAAGATCAGATCGTCACACCACCTTTGCCTAGGTCGACCTTCATAGCATATGGACGAAAATGTGTGTGTCTTGACCCTCAGGTGTCCAGTGAGTGATGTATTTGCCAATTTTTCGATCAAGTTTCTACACATTTTTTTTCAGTAGCCTGGACCGGCCCACTGCGGGGCAAAGGCCTCCCCCATTACTTCTAATGAGCTCTTTTCCTGTACCTCCTCGAACAAGCCCTACAACAATTTTTTTTTTTTAATGTCTGAACTATAATTTCTGTATGCACAGTCCCTTAACTGAATACTGTAGGGTTGCTAGTTGTGAAATTAAAGCCCCATTGACTTCTTGATATTTTATTGGCAACTTGTTTATACTATTATTACAATGGTTACAAATATTTATATTAGGTGGCAACCCTAAGTGGAGGGATGAAAGGGACTGCGTGGCTATCGCCTTTCAGACCTCCCCTAGCTGTCTAGTTCCTGAAGACTGCTAGGCTATCAAAGCAGGAACTAGTTTACTTAGGATCAGACCTTCGTGGCTACCACGCTCAGAAACCTCTAGCTACTGAATGACAACTTGTTCGAAGACGGCTTTGCCTATAAAGCGGTTTGGATTTACATGTGTGCATAATATCGGTGTGTGGTCCTCTGTAGGTGTAGTGCTGATGACTCCCGGACTGGTGTTGGTTCTGATTGTTAAACACGAAGATTGTAGATGGCGTCACTTGTCGATAAGAGTAGCTGTCCTCTATGTTATTGACCCACTCATCATAGTGCTTTAAATAAGTGACACTAAATAGCGCTGTATGTTTGTTACAATACTATATTATTATACTAAATAACTAGCCTGTAAGTTATTACTTATTATATTTGCAAAGAAAACGACAAAGTTGAAAGGAAACTTAAATGATCTTCAACCGTAAGTTTAATTTAAATGCTACGGCGTAGCACTGGCTACGACCGTAGCAGTGGCTACGGTTATCCGGCGTAGCGGCGTAGAAGCTCTACGTAATGACACTTAAGAGGTTGCTTTTTAAGTATTTTCAGTTTATTTCGGGAAACCTTACTTTGCTTTGAAAGTGCTGAATGAACGAATGATTCGTTCGATGGGGATGACATTTTTAAAGTAAGAAAATACATTTAATTGTGCTAAAAAAGACGCAAAGCTAAAAAACAAGCCATCTTTGTTTGCATAAAGGCTTCTAAGATGTTCCGTACAATAAACTTGCAGCGTGGGTATGCGGCACTGCATGATATCAACTGCTGATGGGAAGGCTAACTGACGTAGATATTAAATTAGAAATTCTGCTTGACTGATTTCCCGTTTATCACGATTTTGACATTAATAATTTGGTTTGGTACAGAAATTAGAAAGTTGGTAACACAAATAAATTGACGTACAGACGCCAGCACATAAAGCTACTACAATCTGTCAAATTTCTTTAATAGATTTTCAGCTTTATCGCTAAAGCATTAGGTTCGGTAGAAGTTAGATTGGGAAAATTTGACAGCTTCGGGTAACTTGCTATGCTGGCGTCTACACTTAATAGGAGCGGTCAAAACTCGAATCTTTTATAAGTTTTCTATTGAATTAACAACCTGTAACTCAAATATTTATTGATTTCAAAGCAACTAATCTAATTTTAGAATCGTGTTTTCAGGATTAAAATCAAATGTTTTTTAGAAGATTTTATCTTGGAATTATAAGTTTACTAGCTAGTGCCAGCGGGTTCGCTCGCGTGTCTGTCGGTTATCGCGACCAAAAGTAATCATGAAATTTTGATCCCGTTCCCACACCAAAAACTTGACAAATTATATACTCTAAAACCTTCCTCGAGAACCACTCTATCCATTGGTGAAAACCGCATAAAAATCGGTGCAGTAGTTTTTGAGTTTATCGCGAACAGACAGACAGACGCGGCGGAGGACTTTGTTTTATAATATGTAGTGACAGTGATAGTGAAATGATGTTGCTAACCACTCAATTATCACGAAGCACGAAATATAAGTAGCACGAAAACTCAACCTCCTTCTTTCTTTTTTCATCTCTGTGCAAATTTTACTTACCGCAAGACAAATAATATGAAATAATGAAAACGCATCAAAAACTACTGTAACGTTGCACTTCGCAAGTTACAATTTAAAAGAGTTTAGTATAAGAATCCTTTATAATAAGAAACCTATGTACACTTAAAACTACACTATTTACACAAAACCTTAAAAAACAAACTAATATTATCTTATTTAGTAAACCTAACACTTAAATAATTAATTTAAATTGAATAATACTATACGGAACCTACGACCGTATAATAACTAAAAGGGTCTTCGTTTCTATGCGCCCGCGCATCTCTAAAACGATCATTACCGAGCGTAGCCGAGGAGTGGCGATTCGGTTGGGCTCGCGGAGGACGATGACTAGTCGATTTGAAAGCACTGGTGGTGACGGCTGTGTCGCTTGCTCCGATAATACCTAATTAATTTTGCTAAATACATCGTGAAATCCCTCTAGGGTAAGTTTCCATGCAATTTACTAGACATGCTAACTGTAAGGTGTTCCTAGAACTTCTTAAAACTAGTGTTTTAGCTGTATTTCTTCCTATCTTCCGATCTGGGACACTGTGACCTTTGGACCTACCAAACGTGGTTCCCACAGCTTGCTTACGCTTCCATTTCTGTCTGGGCTTCCAGGATTTTTTAGTCTACCCTTCAACCCCTTCGCCACGTCGTGGTTCCGGCGTCGAGAAGGACGCTTGGGGAAGTTCCTCTCCTGCAGAGCGGTTCGCCCTACCGGCCTGTCTACTGCCAAACGGAGTCTGCGCTGGAGCCGTGGTCACGGTTCACCCTACCTGCGCTGAACCTCTATCAGTCGACAGACACAGAACCTGGACTGGAGCCGTGGTTGCGGGCGAAGTCTGTGACGGGACTTTCTTCACCTTGGAGACGGTTCAGGCCAGTGTTCCTACCTACTAATACCCTCTCAATCAGGGCTTGAGAAGGCCACGGAATTTTAGGCACAATAAATAATAAGTGTTCTTCATCAGCTCTCTTATTATTTATAGAACCCTACCTACCTACCTGTTGACAACCCCTAGCAAGCCTAGTGTCACACTACTGCCAGCCCAGTTCCACAAGCAGTCGTGAAGATGTCTTTATTTAAGGTCGTTGCGTTAGGGTAGCCCGCGAAATTCAAATTTTCTTACGTTTCTTGCAATTTGCAGGCCATTTTCATTATCAGGTTGTATGTTCATGAAGAATGAGTCGCGCCAGTAACACGTATGTAGTAACAGATTCACAATCATGAAAATCATCAATATAACCCTGTAAGTTCATTTAACCTTATTGAATAACTTTTTCATGAAATATTCATTGAATTAACCCTATTGATTTGAGAGAGTTGCATTGATGATTTTCATGATTGTGATTCTGTAACTACATACGTGTTACTGGCGCGACTCATTTTTCATCAACGTACAACCTGACTTACCTGCAAATTACAAAAAACGTATGAAAATTTGAATTTTGCGGGCTACCCTGACGCAACCACCTTAACGTTTATGAATAGCCCGGTCAGACTTATGACGTAGAAATAGGTCAGTTGCACACCGATTGGGATCTGCATAATTTATGTAGACTCGTCCGTGTGCAGCCGGGCTGTTTTGTTAAGTTTTTTTTGTACTTTTTAACCGACTTCTAATAAAGGTTTCGACTACCTCGTTGCTCTAGTGGTTGCAAGCGCGACTGCTGAGCATGAGGTTCTGGGTTCTATTTCACTGAAGGACAGTAATACCGCTATAAGAGGTAGTAGCACGGGCCCTGAGAATCGAACCCTGGACCTCACGCTCCGCTGTCATGCTTGTGAACACTTCATAAAAAAGGCCTAGTTGATTTACTGGTTACCTTTAAACTGTGGTATAGTTATAACTCAATTAACGCTACAGAGACGCAACTTGAACTGATTAAAAGTATGGAATGAAGTTGGCAACACTGTGCGATATAAATTAGTTTAGTTTACTTGTTGTGTTGCTAGTTACGCCACGGGTTAAGGTTGATGCGTCGTAGAGGTTTCATAAATAACTGTAACATAACATAACAAAATATCACGCCTGTAATCCCCGAAGGGGTAGGCAGAGGTGTACCTAATAGTACACCCACATTTCGCCAGTTATGTTTAAGTCCCATGTAATAGGGGGCGAGCATATTGCCATCAGCCGGGCACAAATCCAGACTCCGTGGCTGCTACTGAGAAATTCCTGATGGAAAAACCCAATAAATCTTTGCCCGACCCGGGATGCGAACCCAGGACCTCACGCTCAGCAGTCGTGCTTGCGACCACTAGACCAACGAGGCAGTCAAATAACTGTATAGCTGTGCACGTGTGATAAAGGACAATGTGAAGTTTTAGGCCACACTTCCAATATTAAAAATTTGCTTACGAACGCATTTTTGAGCAAAATACGGGTCGGAAGGGACACCGACGCGAAAACGGTTTTGTAGGAAACAGCTGGTTTTTTTTTAATAACCGGTGGAAAATTTCTTTGTGGGGGGCTCAGAATTCCCATTGTCCCCTTTAACGGGGACATGGCGTAAGGCGACAACGGGAATACACGAGAATGATGTACTGAACACGTGGTAAACGTTTTCGCGTCGGTGTCCCCCTTCCACCTCGAATAAGTTACTTGAAAGTAAACACTGTTATGAAAGGGTGGACCTAGGAACCTCACGTCCCAGCCGGCGTGGGAGACGCCCCGGGCGTCGGCGGTGGTGGCTTCCGACTACCGTAGACGTGGACCTGTGGACGGTGAGTATTGGGCTAGCTCGCCGTCCGTCCGTCTTATGACGACAGGCCGTGTTGACGGCGCGTTCGTGTAAGACGCGCGCCTCAACGAGATGTCGAAGTGTCATGTGAAGGGCCGATGCCTGCCAAGGCTGCGGGACTGTATAATTCTTCGAAAATAATTACATTTGTCCTGAGTTATAATGGAAACACCCTATGAAGGACATGGGTGTTTCATTCTAAACCCACTAACTATTTAACTTTTTTTCAATTATATACCAGTGTGAAGCTATACGGAAAAAAAAGAAAGTAAAAAAAAAACACCTTAACTTTCGTAACATTTTCAGTCATGATACCTACTTTCTCTAAAGTGTTATAATTAGTCTAAAAAGGAAAGAAGAGAAGGTCGAGAGTGATTCGGGTTTAAACCTGAGAAAGGTTTGCCTCGTTGGTAAAAAGGATAAGTGGAGGGTTAATAAAGGGATATTTTAGGGTTAAATTGAAGGTCGTCGAGAGATACTGAGATTATTTTTGTAATGTTCTTCAAAAAGGTTAAAAAAAGGATTGACAAAGAGCTGAAGTGGCTCAGATGCTGAAGTATCCTCTTCTCAAGTATCATGTTGTGGGTTCTGAACTGCTGTAGCTTAAGAATGCGATCATATTGAATTACGGTTTCGTGATTTTGAGTTGGTTTATACTTTATGGTATTATTTATGTAAGCCCAAAAGGCTACGTTGAATGGCAACAATGATTCTTCAGCCTAAAAATAGGTTAGTGTTTCAATAAAGGAGTAACCGCTTGGCGATGTCTTGGGCAACTTGACCCCCTTTTTTCTCGCTCGCTCCCGCTCTGGGCAGAGTAGAAGGGAGTGTCAGACTTGTACTGACTAAAACCCATCCATGTTTCTTGCTTGCCCTTTGTGTTCCAGGGCCGCGGTATCGGTTTCGAACAGTTTGTTGGTTTTTTTTTAAATAGTTGCTCCACACTAGGAACTTCTCCTGTATCGTTGGTGCGTTTACAAACATTTAATATCACATACACAAACAGCCAGACCCGGAACAACTACTTTTAGGTCATACAAATATAGGTTCCGTGCGGCACGCAGCGCAGCAGTCGATCACTCAGCCACTGCGCCAACCGTGTCGTCAACAGTCCCGCAGCCCTGGCAGGTAACTTGACCCCTTAGTTCTAGTGTCAACATGGTTCTAACCTCAAATTACTCCCAATAACACTCTTCTTGATGATGATTGAAAATTTAAGAGCAATTCTCTCTACCTCTGGATAGACCACAAAAGATACTCGCAAAGTGAATTTTTCAGGAAAAACAAATGTGATTGAGAAAAGACAAGAATATGAATGTTGATGGATGGCGAGGGAGAGAAACGCGAAAAGATGGATGGATTGTGTGAGGAATGATATGAAGGAAAAACTGGCCAAGTGCTAGTCGGACTCGTGCACGAAGGGTTCCGTACCAAAAACCGAAAACACATGTTTCTTGTATAGGAGCCCCGATAATTTATATTTGTATTATTTGTCGTTATAGCAGCAACAGAAATATATCATCGGTGAAAATTTGAACTGTCTAGCTATCACGGTTCATGAGATACAGCCTGGTGACAGACGGATGGACGGACAGCGGAGTTTTAGTAATAGGGTACCGTTTTACCCTTTGGGTACGGAACCCTAAAAATGAGTTAATGATACCACGGCGGCTTCCAAGAAAAAAAAGGGGCCTGCCGACCCAAGTAGGCAGAAAGATCAAGATTCTGGAAAATTACTACATCAGCAACATTTTATAAATCGGTGAATATTAAACTAATCCTCACGATCCACCTCCTAAATAACCTCGACAGACTAATTTACGATACACTTAAAACAAAATACCCTAATTAGCCAATTAACTTATGAAAACAATAAATCTCTCCAAACACTAACAGGCCAAATGTAAAACCTGAACCAAATAAATTTAATACACGAGTGCCCTCATAAAATTGAATCCACACCATGTCTGAGGGGACTGGCCAACAACTGTAATTCCCCATCGATTTATGGTAGTACTAGTGACGTCATTAGGTGGCACCTAGTTATTTTCTATGTGAATTAAGTAATTAGACGATGTGTGTTTGTGTGTGACAAGAGTAAGATGATAATGGCGGGCCAAGTTGAAACAAATGATTATGTTATTCTTAAATGTTATGTGGTGTTGGCGATAAGTCTGCGAGGTTAAAATGGGACTAGGCGGGTTACATTTCCATGGGTCAGGACAGGTGGGCCAAAATCGCCTCACAGTGGGTGCCTGAAGACGGTCGTCGTCACCGAGGCAGGCCCAAGAAATGCTGGCGTGACGATTTAGACTCGTTCCTGACTGATTGGCCAGAGGAGGCAAAACACCGAGAAGTTGAATGGGGGAGGCCTTTGCCCAGCAGTGGGACAGAATAGGCTAATAAAAAATAAAAAATCTTTTAGTTGCCCTGGCATTATGTTGGCAACACTACGTTTAGTGTATTTTAATCAATGTTTTTTTTATTTGGTAAAAAATTGCTATTTTATGGGACGAGCCCGCCATTCCCAAACCACTGCAACTCCTGAAAGCCAGTAACCGTAAACCTTAACCAATAAAATGGTTGACTTTGACTTTTCAAACACATATAAGCACTCCATTTGATCTTCCTCTGTGGTACGACAAGACACGCTGTAGATTAGACGTCCCGATAAGCGAGTTGCGGTCTCACTGAGATATTTGACGAGCTCATCGCGTTAGTATTTAGAAACTACTAACTATTAATGTATAGGTAGATTTAAAACCTCAATTTTAGGCGAAAAAAGGCCAATTATGGCCTTTATTATGCTAATTATATGTTATTTGATTGAATTAATTTTTCGTCGGAACATTAGTAATTTAGCTCACGTTATGTATGGGACACGTACAAACTCCTTTACGTGTTTAAATTAAGATTCGGTCCAACCGGTATCAAAAAACAAACTTGTAGTAAACAGGAATTTGTGCGGTATACTACAACTATAAAACCTCGACTACTAAATATTCACGCTCTAATTAAAGTCGGGGTTTACAAGGTAAAATCGACTCCTCCTATGATTGAAGTCGGTTAAAATGTAGCCTATGTTACCCAGGCTATAATAACGAATCCAACCGAAACGACGAAAACGAAATTCACACCTTATTCAATAAAATCGGATGAATAGTTTAGTCTTTATGGACGAACATATGTAAATACAAACATACATAGACTGCTAAAATCATACCCTTCCTTTGGCTTCGCTGTAGTCGGGTAAAAAGCTTTTAAGTCTGTATAAAGCACAGGTCCGTTCCAGTATGGAGTATTGCAAACACTTATGGGATGGCTCAGCAAAATACCAGCTTGCTAAGTGTAGCAAGCTGGTATTTCAAGAGTCAAGTGTGACTCGGTGGAACGCATAGCTAAAAGGCTTATAGGCGACGAGACGTTGGTCGGTCTTCTAAAGACTTGTACTTCGGAAGGTGTGTCCGCAAGAGCTCCAGGACCTGATCCCACCATCATTCTTTTACCACCGGACTAGCAGACGTACTTCGGCGTGCCGTCCACACTTGGCTGACATCCTGACGAGTCGTATTCAGCGCTTCTCCTCCACGTTTATTATGCGCATAGCCAAAGTATGGAACTCTTTGCATCTGGTTTCCCTCCCACATTTAATCCATAAGGCTGACGTCTACAAAGTAAGAGTGAATAGGCATTTTCTGAGCGCGCTCGTTTCCATCATAGACCTCACCCATCGCTTTCCATCAGGTGTGATCGAGGTTATTATGTTTGACGTTGAGTACAAAACACGCTGGCGAAACTTTGGCTACGTGTCAGCTACGCCGTAGCATTGGCTACGACGTAGCAACCATGACTACCTACAAAACATCACACCTGTTATCTCCGAAAAATTAAGCAGAAGTGTATCCAATAGTACACCCACATTTCGTCAGTTATGTTTAACTTGTCATCAATTTGGCACAAACTATAGACTCCGTGGCTACAAAAATTTCTGGTGGAAAAACCCAATAACTACTGACTGATTAACTTCTTTAAAACATTCAAAGATGAAAAAAAGTGTGTGTGTGTACTTATTTACACGCGATAGAAGTTATATTTCTTTGGCGTAACAAGATAATTAAAAAATATATATATATCTTTCGCATTATCCTACATTTATAGAAACAAGGTCTAATATCAATTACCTATACAACCTAACCTCCTAGCTCCAGCAGTAGATTAAAAAGAATAACCTAGGCTTGTCAATATCTGACACTAAGCTAACTTCAGGGTGTATGTTGACTAGCTAACTTCAGGGAGTCGGTTTTTCGTGACGGTGTGCGCGCGCATCTTAAAAATTTACTCTCATCATTTTTCCCTAACGCGCCAAAAGAAGTATAACTTCAAAAAACAATCTCGCAAAGATTCAAATGAATCTTCATATCCTTTTCCCCAGTAAAAGACACTCGGTGTAATGTAATCTTTTCCATTCCAAGTAACAAACATATCAATATTTAATTTGTAACAAAGTTAATATAAGGAATATGGATGTGTTAGGACGGAAATCGGATTATGTTCCAAAGGCTCCCACTTTGATAAAACCGGCAACGTCACGTAATCTCAGCTGAGCGAAGATATAAATATTTAAGTTTTAAAGCTTAATGTGCTCACGAAATGCTAAATGTGAATTAAAATGAGCTGGAATTCATGAGGAAATATACTTTTGACCGCCTAGTCACATATACGTGACAAGCAAGCGCGTGCCCTGTACGCCCAACAACACAAATATCATAGACTGTTGTTACTGACTCTTAACCAGGACGCTGCTCGCTTACGTCTGATTGCAGCGAAGCTGTCAGTCTGGGCGTCCGCGAACATCCCTGAGGCACTACCGAAGCGTGGCAGCCCAAACAGCATCCTGAATGAATTATTGTACTGGACGAGAAGAGCATTAACGGCCTTGAACGGAGTTAATCTAGTCCAGAAGCACACGTGTAAAATACTTGAAATTAGTCAGCACCAGACGTAATTTGATGTAATTTTAGTAGTCAACTTTTTAATCACGTCTAAACCTATGTCAGGCGCTGGTTTTTTTTATTTGACAGGACTAAACTAAAATGAATCTTCTGTCCTACATTAATTTCTTAATGTTTGTGAACAAGGGAATCGGCACCATTATGCCTTGAAAAAAGTTATTTTAACATAAAAGTTTCAGTAGTTTAGTATACAGTTTTTTCAAGTTTGTTTCTGTGTTAAAATATAGAGCTTTCGTTCACCTCTAGTTTCATTATTTGAATCCCCCAATCGTATAATTTGATAGCCGCAATCACTTTATACGAGTATATACGGCTATAAAAACCGAATATGAATTATTTTGAGCCGCGGTGCCTGTGAGTCGAGACAGGCGGGGAAATAATCTATTTATTAGTAATACTACTTCAATAAGGACTCTCGCCCACCGCAGTTTGGCAGCATGCAGTGGCGTTTTTTTTTAAAACAAATATTTTTATGGCCTACACGTAGTTGTTCTGGGTCTGGCTGTTTGTGTCTGTGAGTTTAAATGTTTGTAAACGAACCCACGATACAGGAGAAATTCCTAGAGTGGGGCAAAGTTGGACAATATTTCTTGGCAACATGATTATGTATCGTTACTATCACGATGCTGCTGTGGCTCCTCAATCGCGATACAGAAATGAACGTAACATTTGTAAGATGAACTTCATTGGGCAACCGTCGCGCGTTTGCATCGATACAAATGCAACGAACGCGCGAGATTATCGCTACAGATGGGCGCAATGGGCGAGGGGCTTAAGACCTCGCGGTAAGTAATCTTATTACGTATGGGTTGTCACGCTTCGGTGTAATTGTCACGACTGTTGGTGGATGAAGAAGTCAATTTATGCTTGTTAGCTAGCTGATCCATGACACAGCTACACGTAAAATAAACAATACACGTCTTTTTCCCATGGAGTAGGTAAAATAATACGATTATTACGCCTTTTGTACAGACAGCACATCAAGCTACTACAATCTGTCAGATTTCTTTAATAGATTTTCGACTTTATTTCTAAAGCATTATGAGGAGCTCGTGGCTAAATAATAACAGCCGCTCGGGTCGATCTTTAGGTTAAGCCGTGCTTACCTAGGTTGGTGGTCTGTGGATGGGTGACCACCCATTACATACCAAGATTCCTCCGTGCCTCGGAAAGCACGTTAAGCTGTTGGTCCCGGCTGTCATTTGTAGATCTTTGACAGTCGTTACGTAGTCAGTGGCCCAAAAAGTCTGACAACCAGTCTTACCAAGGAGAATCGTATTACCCAGTACTAACTGGGTTGTGGAAGTCAGACAGGCAGTCGCTCCATGTAAAATACTGATATTCAGCTGCATCCGGTTAGACTGGAAGCCGACCCCAACATAGTTGGGAAAAGACTAGGCAGATGATGATGATGCTAAAGCGTTATGTTCAAGGTTGATTGGGAAAATCTGACCGTTTCGGATTGCTTGACCTGCTGGCGTCTGTACGTCCACGTTCATACATCGGGTTGGAATAACAATGGTTTCTGTGACAAATTCTTACAACCAATTTCTTTCTCGTTATTCGAGTGGTTGCAAGAGACGAGCGACTGCTGAGAGGTCCTGAGTTCGATTTTCGATTCGGGCAAAGCGTTATTGGGTTTTTCCATCAGTCCGAATCTGTGCCTTGTTGATGGCAATAGGTTTATTTCTCACATGGGGCTTAAAACATCAGGGCTGCGGAACTGTTCGAAAGAGATACCGCGGCCCTGGAACACAAAGGGCAAGGAAGGACCATGGATGGGTTTTAGTCAGCACAAGTCTGACACTCCCTTCCGCTCTGCCCAGAGCGGGAGAAGTCATTTGATGATTTTCCATCCGAAAAAAAAAGGGCTTAAAATATAACTGGCGAAATGTGGTTGTATTATTAGGTAACCTACCTACCTACCTACAGTCCATAGATTTGTTAGTATTTTAGTAAAGTTAAGTTAAGAAGTATTTTTTTTTATTTTTATGGGTTTAGTTTACCTCTGCCTAACCCTTCGGGGCTAAACAGGCCTGATGTTATGTAATCTCAAGGCTAACTTATTCCCACAAAGAAAGGCTAACCAACAATTTTATTACCAAGACCACAATTTTATATGCCCCCATATTGAATTATGGCTTGACCTAGAAGATCTAGACGTGCGTACACCCCTCCCTATGGGACAATAACATCGTGTATTGAATTAGAAGCAATCATGGGCCGCACCTTTTTTCATTACTGTACTCGTAAATGAGTGAGTTTATTGGTACTCAATAACTGTGTGGTGGGGTGTAACTAGGTGTGGGTGAAGGTTATGGGTTAGTATAGGGTTGTCTCTAGTTCTGTATAAGTATTTATTTTTTAACTAGCACTTCGCCCGCGACTTCGGCCGCAAAAATCGTGATAGCTAACATGCATGAGGTAAATATAATTTATAGCCTATAGCACCCACGAATAATGTAGCTTTCTGCCAGTGAATTTTTAGAATTGGATTATTAGTTCCGGAGATTACCCCTTTTTTTTTCGGATAGGAGAAATCAAAAATCATATGACTTCTCCCGCTCTGGGCAGAGCGGAAGGGAGTGTCAGACTTGTACTGACTAAAACCCACCCATATTCCTTCCTTGCCCTTTGTGTTCCAGGGCCGCGGTATCTCTTTCGAACAGTCCCGCAGCGGAGATAACCCCCTACATACAAACATACAAACTACCTCATCAATTATGAAGAGTTAAAATTGTTTGTTTATTTGTATGTTAATGAGTTTTCCTAATCTTAACTCTATTAATAAGTTAGATAATATTAAAGTTTGTGAGTGTGAAATGGATGTTTGTTTCCACGCGAAAACTACTAAACGGATTTGGATGAAATTTTTCACAGAGATAGTTAAAAGCCTGGATTATCATATAGGATACTTTTTATCCCAATAGTATGATCCTGTGGGACTGTTACGTGGGATCGAAACCGCGACAAACAGCGCACCAGCCAATCGCACAGCCACTGCGCCACCGTGCCATAAAAAAAAGGGTTTTCAAGATTTGTTGTAGTGTTTAGTCGATCGGTTCAAACTTACTTGTCAGAACGTGTTTTTCACGGCGGTGACAGTGTGGCGCGGCACGGTGCTTGGTAAATAGTAGGTACTGCATTAACGATTAACGGACTTGAGGAATTTTAACGGAAGTTAATGAAGAATGGTCGAAATGTTAACTACGAGTTAATGCCCAGCTATGATAATAGTATGGTTGGCAACCCTATCTATTAGGTACACCTCTGACTAACCCCTCGAGGATTTCAGACGTGATGTCATGTTAAGTTATTTTATGGATTATCATAATATTTCCAACACAATGTTATTTATTTGGAATTACATGAAAGATTTTGTGAGCGATCATAAACCACCAAAAAAATCGCAAATGGTTGAATACCTATTATAGTAGGTACATATATACTAAACAGGGCTCAGTGTTCTCAATTCACGACACTAAATTACCAGAATTTATGTCTATGTCATTATCGTATTATCTCCATCAAAAGTAACAGAGTCATAAGGAAACGGAAGTGGCGTTCGTGACTGATAAGCCAGCCAGCAGTCGTAACTTGAACTTTATTATTTTCAAGACTAACTGCACCCCTGACTTTGTACGTGTAGACTAAATTGTACTGAAACTTGACCATATGGTTGTTTATTAATTATATTTATATTTAGGGTGTAAACGGACCCTTTAAGAAGCTGTTAATCAATCATTCTGAACATCAAACTAAGAAACCCTACACAAAAATGATTACTAAGAAACTACTTTCTTTGGTGAAAAATCACGTTTTGCGGTAGGACTCAAAACATTGTGCTGATGGATGCATTGGATATTAAACGGGTTATGGAGGTATTTAAATTAAAGTTACAACTTTACAAATGGTATATAAAAAAATAACTTGTGAAAAAGTTGGAATTTTGACCCTCAATATCTCCGTAAATCCCAGGTATGGTTCAGAACAAAAAAATGCAATGACGGGGAGAACAAGTGCCTTTCGGTGGTTAAGGTTTTTTTACACTCTACATACAGGGAGAAAGGAGGAGGAGCGAGGAGCAGGGTGGGGGAAGAGTTCGAAGTGGGTCAAATTTAATTTTTACGATTTTTTTACATAGTTACAGGTGAAGCTAAAATCGTGGGGAAAATCATGACTTAAAGTCGCAAACTCACCGCGGTGCATGCTGTGCACGGGCATGTGGTGCATTTTAGCTGCGTGGATTCATTTGTTTGACAAAAATTAGGAGAGAGGAAGGGCATTAATTTGATGAATTAATTGGTATACAAAAGTAACAATATTTAAAACAAAAAATTGTGAGTCATATTAAATTAAAATTTGTCATTTAGATATTCATTAATAGTATAATAATTAATGATTTTTGTAGTTTATTAATGAATTAATTAATTTTTGTTCCTTTTTAATTAATTCCGATAATTTATTATAAACTTTCATTGACATGACTAGGGCACCAATTCTTGAGTGCATTTTTAGCTTAGAGCTTGGTAGGTTTAGTCTATTTGCTTTCTGCTACGCCAGAGCCAACCCACAATAGCTTATTAATTCAGTTAAATACTCGTACATCAAAGTAATCCAACATTATTTGTGTGGCAATTAAGTAAAATTAGTCTCATATACATGCAAAACATGATGCTTAGAATATGAAACTAATTATAATTCACATTAGTACAATTACTTCTAAAAATGTGAGATGATGTGGTACATTTTGGCAGAATAGGCTAGTTGACAAGGTCAAAAATAAAATATAAAAATACGTAGAAATAAGGCCACTCATCTTAAAAACTACCATCACCGTACAGATATTAAATATTGGGGGACAATATAATTGTAAAATTGGATTTACTGATAATAAGTATTACATTTGATCCCAAATAAGTATGACGTCACAACGTGCTATTTCATACAAATCACGTACACATTTTGCGGTTTGACAGTTCATAAAAAAGTAATTATTTTGACTTCCTGTCACATACCCTATTAAGCTCAGTTGGCCTATTAATTAAATTCATGTGAGTAGAATGAATCTATTAAAATAAGTAGAATCCCACTAAAATAAAAAGTTAAAACTCACTTTCACACGTAATTTGATGAAACTCATAGTTAAATGAGGGTTAGTCTCGTCAAACTACTAATTAGCATATTTAATCTTTTGTAGTTATTAGTTCGTCAAGTTAATATCAATTTTAAAGGTCCCATACTGATTGTGCTTTATATAGACTCTGGTTGTATTTTTGGATACTGAACCCAATAACATCATAACATCACGCCTGTTGTCCCCGAAGGTTTAGCCAGAGGTGTACCTAGTAGTCTCATGTAATAGGGGGCGAGTCTATTGCCATCAACCGGGCACAAATCCAGACTCCGTGGCTGCTACTGAGAAATTCCTAATGGAAAAGTCCAATAACACTTTGCCCGACCTGGGAATCAACCCCGGACCTCATGCTCAGTATTCGTGCTTGCGACCACTAGACCAACGGGGTGGTCCAACCTGATATTTTTATTAATAACACACTTCAAAAACAAAAATATACAGATGCAGAATTAACAGCATAAACTGTGTGGTTTTTATATATTTTCCACGATCTATTCCTTTCCTGCCTCGTTAGTCTGGCGGTTTTGGGTCCGGTTGATGGCAATAGGCTCGCCCCCTTTTATATCATCATTCTCCTGCTCTTATCCCAATTTATTTGGGGTCGGCTCAGCATGTCTTCTTTCATAGTCTCTGATACTCCTCATCTCATCAGACCATATCATCCTTCACACAGTCCAACCACCTGTTTTTAGGCCACTCCCTTTTACACGGGGCTTAAAAATATTTTGCTAAATGTGGGCGCAACATTAGGTACAGCTCTGCCCAACCCTTATCTGTTGTGTATTCCTATCCTACAGTCGAGTATAAAGGGTAGTATTGATAAATGAAACAATAAAAATTATACAATTTATTTATTTAATTTAATAATATGCACCTAAACATAGTTCTCAATTCGCCATGGTCCGAATTAATTTACAAAAATGTTTACATTTTAAATTAGGGCCTATGAATGTCGCTGTAAACTTTAGATTAGGACTTTTCTACTAAAACCTTAGGGTGGCAACTGTGGCGCCACAGTGGCGCATCAATTTCTTTTTAATCTTTAATCTCTTGTACTTATGTTAAACTCTATCTTGTCCTAATCGAAAATATTATCTACCATTTAAACAAGGAAGCGTTACGAACACTGATAACATACTCACAACATAAATATTTAGTACCATTTGACTTTATATAAATCCTTACACATTTTTACACATTTATCTACTTTTAATATATTTTTATATAAATTTACAAATACCTCAAGAATCGTTTTTTTATCCTAAAATTATACAATAAGTAATATAAGCACATTAAGAAAGAAATAATTGTTATAAACTGTTTGTATAATATTTACAAAATATTGATACTTTTCCGAAATGGGGGCTCACCATTTGAAGGCCATGTGATCAGCTAATCAACATATAAAATATATTTAAATATACCAAAATTAATTTATTCTTATATTTTTGATCAGGTAACCTCACAGCCGCGAAAAAGTACCCGGAAATTATACACTTTATATTTATACAATAAGCAAAATATAAATGCAAATTATACATCACTTTACTACATTTCTATAACACAATTTTATTTTTGTAAAAACCCTAGAGTTTGTCGGTTTTATACAAATGTTTTACATTTCATGGAAAATCGACTTGTTTTTATTTTTTTTATACACTTATTGTTACGTTTAAACTCTTGTGCCTTCTTGCGCCATCTAAATTTTTGTATAAATTAAAAGAGACAAAGATAACGCAAATATTTTTAAAAGGTAAATCGATCGAAATGTTTGACAGTCGAAAAAAAAAAATACACATAATTGATATGTCCCTAACAGTACATGCATAGACAAAAAAAAACAATTTCAAAACCTTAAACTATTCACAAGAATATTTACAAAAATCTCAACTTAAAGCACAGTTTCGTTTGTGCAAGTCCTAGGCCCGTTAACAAGGGAATATCTACTTGATCCGCCATTTTTTCTGCTGGTAACCGCTCCCCGGATGAAAAGCTCTTTGAAAGTCTCCCTAAACTGTCTCGACATGCCACAGTAAATAGCGAAATTGATAGGATAGGAAACTAAGATGAAGAAATTGGTAATTAAAATCAAGATGTTAGCTATATAGTAGTCTAAAATCTCGACTATAGTGCTAGATATAATGTGTAGAATAGTGACTACTGCCACAGGAATTTCAACTAAAAGAAAGACAGTTACAACGACTATCAGCATCAAAGTCGTGCAGTTCGAATCTCGAAGTTTCCTGCACTCAGATTTCCTGTTTTCCTTGAAGAGTCTTTGCCTGTTGATCTGGGCAGTCCTCATAGCTCTGAAGAGGAGGACGTTTAGTACCACCAGAGAAGTACAGGGGATCAGATGAACGAAGAGAACTCTAAAACCGTAGTACGTTATGAAATACGCGTCCAGAGATATCGCTTGCACCCACGGAGCCATTTCGATCTGGAAAGAGAAAATTTTTGGTGATTATGTCTTAATTTATTTCGACTAAAGAGGGGTTTTTGTGCAGTTAAGGGTTTGTTCATAAAAGCTGCTTAAAGTTAAGTAATGGGTAATCAGCATCATCATTCTCATTTCTCAGTGTGAAAACCCAATAACACTTCTGCCCAACTTGGAAATCGAACCCAGGACCTCATGCTGAGGAGTCGCGCTTGCGACCATTAAATCAACGAGCCATTGGTAAATGCCATTGGTCTTTTCGAAAAGTCTTTTTACTATCGACTAATGATTTTTGCACCACCTTTAAATGTCATTCATACGATAAAACACAGATTTATGATGGATGAATGTGTCTGCTCTCAGTATCTTGACATTTGATTTATAATGAATTCTGTGTGCGTTGACATTAACATTATTATCACTTGTCTTAGAACTTAATATGTGGAATAAATTATTGAAATTGAATTCTTTCAGTCAAGCGAGGTATAATAATATGCTTTGCCGACATTTCACCAGTAATGTTTATTAACTCTTTCAGTCACACTTTTAATCGGATGACTTTATAAATAAAACAATTGGACATTTTGTTTAGTTAGGGTTTAATTATTAAGATAAAAAATATTTTCCGAAAATAACAAAAAAGGCATTTGAGGAATAAGGGGGCTAGTTTACTAACCAACAGCAGTTTTCGCAACACACAATCAACAATGACTTTAAAAAGCATAATAGTTCAGTGCATTGTCGATAGATGACGTGGAAATATTTTTAAACAACCTAGAATAGGTGGTTAGCAAACTAACCACCAAAACTGAAAGAGTTAAGTCCCATAATTATAATAGGGGGCAACCATATTGCCATCAACCGGACGCTGATCCAGATTCCGTAGCTATTACTGAGGAATTCCTAATCGAAAAGCCCAATAACACTGCCCGACCTGGGAATCGAACTCAGGACCTCATGCTCAGAAGTCACGCTTGCGACCACGATACCCACGAGCGAAAATAAAGAAACTACAAAAAATCTAGACACAAAAAGTAGTTTTCCCCAACATTAGGCCATATTACCCTTTCCCGACAATAGATCACAATCTAGGTGCTCGTAATAAAGAAAGGGAAGACGGCGTATCTTCGTCTAACCTCAATCACTAACCTAAAACGTGTGTGGAATATGTTTCATTCTTTTAATAATGGTGGTCAGTATTCCGGTAAAGAAGGATTTTAATAATCTATATACGAAGAAAAAATTTATTTTCGAGCCGTTTAGGGTTGAAAGTCTCTTAGATTATTTAAGGAAATTTCGAAACGCCTAATTGACGCTTCCCGTGACCCAAGGGTAGGCTTATTATCTTGGCCGGAGGCTAAGTGTTGCCATACTACGGTAACGCCGCCAGCCTCTTGGGCACATAACAGCTGACATCGTCGAGGAGTTTTTTGATGCCCTTTTATAGTTTGTTGTTTATTTCATCATCATCATCATCATCAGCCGATAATGTTCCCACTGCTGGGACACAGGCCTCCTCTCTATGAGAGGGAATGGGCTATAATCCACCACGCAGGCCCAGTGCGGATTGGTAGATGTCACATGTCTTCGAATTTTTGGTTCTAGGACATGCCGGTTTCCTCACGATGTTTTCCTTCACCGTTTTTTGAGAGCAGTGGTGATGAAATAAATTACACAAAGTAATGCGCCTGCCTGGGTTCGAACCCACGACTTACCGTTCGTAAGTTGTTTATTTATTTTAGTTTATTTAATAGTTTTTCTACTTAATTAAGATTTTAATTAAGAAGGGAGCAAAAATTCTGTGATGCCTGAGGGTCACGATATCATCATAGTGACATTTTCGGATGTGAGCGTTCCTTATCCAAGTATTTGACAAAATTTGATGCACAGATCTGATAATTTTGGCAGCGGTATCCAGAAAGAAAGGGGAGGTTTGTGGCTAGGATGATTCTGTCTACTCGTCTGTCACAGTGGTCTGGCAAGGGATGATTCTGTCTTATCGTCCGTCACAGTGGTCTGGCAGGGGATGATTCTGTCTTATCGTCTGTCACAGTGGTTTTTGTCTATGCTTTGTGCTTTTGGAGCTTAGTTTCGTTTCTCCACTAGGTTTTTTTTTTGAAACAGATCCGAGTATGGATTCAAAACCCGGAATAACCTCATTTCTAGTAAGGGTGTAAAGGATATCCTTTACACCCTTATTAGAAATGAATGTTGATTCAAAATTGATCAAAGTTGTCGCCATAGCACACAATTATGCTAGTGGCAATAGGCTGGCCATATAAACCGTAGAACGGATGACCGTTGGGGTAGACGTGTTCTTGAGTGGAGACCTCGAACCGGCAAGCGTGAGGTGGGACGCCCTCTGGTTAGGTCAAAGGTGACTGGTAGCAGCTTGATGAGCGATCCCGGTAATCATGCTGAGTGGCGTGCTATTGGAGAGGCCTATGTCCTGCAGTAGACTGCTGTAGGCTGATGATGATTAAATCATGACAGTCTACTCACGCTGCAGACTTCCTCGAAGTGTCCCCGCCAGACGGTGATCTGCGGCACATACCGGCGGTCGAAGAACCTCGGCAGCTGGTGCAGGAAAGCAGCTACGCCGATGTAGATGAGGCACTTCATCACGTTGGGCATTGTACACCTGGGGAACGAGAACGTAGTGGTTAGACATGAGAAGAAGGAATTGTTAATGGTTTCTTTTAGATTTAATTAATTTAATTTGAATCCCTTGAAATGTTAAAAAACCGGAATTGACGGAAAATGTTGCGGTTCCCCTAAGGGGCGATCGTTATATATACAACGATATAGTAATGCGTACATCGTGGTATGGACATGTGATGCGGAGGAATGAGGAAAATGTTGAGTATGAATGTAAATGGCTATAAGAGTAGAGGAAGATCAAAGAATCGATGGATGGACTGTGTGAAGGATGATATGGCGAAAAAGGAGGTGACTACTGAGATGACGAGTAATAGAGAAGTATGGAAGAAGAAGACATGGTTCGCTGACCTGAAAGAAATTGGGATAAGGGCAGGCGCATGATGATGATTTAGTACAGCGTTGGTCATTAATCCTAAATTAACACGTTCACTGTGCAGCTATGGTGAGAGAGACTACCCCATAAGTGCAAACGAAAATTGTAGATAATATGTTTCGCTTGGTATAAAAATGATATATTATAACATTATTTTTCATTTTTTGTACCACCTTTTTAAAAAAAAAACATTTATCTATTGACCCACCCGTGGGTCATACACGTGTGATCTCGTAACTTTATGCCCCAGCCGTGTGGCATGCACGTATGTCGTCTTTGCATTCTTTTGTCTCTATATTATACGGTGTTATCTATGGTTTACATACCCAAAATACTAGAACTTCTAGATCCAGCCATTCTCTCACCAAGTTACCGAGACGTGACCCAAAAAGAATATTTAGAAAACGTTGCTCTGGTTGTTACAAAATTTTAGTTGAAGAAGGTCGTACACCAGCGGAAGCAGCTCGCAAAACCAAAAAGACGGATATGGAGTGTCTAGCGTGCCAAAAAGCTTTTTGCCTGAACTGTTTCAATAGTTTCCATTGAAATAAATATAATATTAATACGTCTTCTGTTTTATTTATCACCCAAAATTAGCTCATTTTTGATTATGGGGTACTGGCAACTCTATTAAAAAAGTTCGTCCGGTTTTCAAGTAATATTGATCCTTATTTCATTGTTCACACGTGTAAATCGATAAAAGTGGCTAAACTCACACGTGTTTGAAGTTATGAGCCTTTAAATTTGCGAACAACTCATGCCCCACCCATGGGTCATGCACGTACGATGAGCAACTCGGTATGCCTCATCGGTGGGGCATGCACAGTGAACGTGTTAAGTAAATCCTGTCACTCTGTCGTCTCATAGAACTGCAAACATTCTAATATTATCGTCTTCGATTCATCAGCAAACAAGTCCGATCCAGGGTTAGCCTCTACAAGCGCGTTGAGCATCGTCAACATACGCGGTGTAGGGGGAGTGGATCGAGCTGCAAGATGATTTATTCCTTGCCGTTGGTTTTGCTATGGATGATAAATTATTTTCTTTTATATATAGTCAGCTTCACGATATGGGTATCCCCCTTAAAAGCACATACGTTCCCAACTGGGGTACCAATTGATGCAGCCTACCGTACATTAGATATAGGAGTTTGTACTGTAGAGTAAAAGACACAAATACCATTTTTACTCGTGACATCCCACTGCTGGGCAAAGGCCTCCCCCATGACCTCCAAATCTTTCGATTCAGGACTAATGTGGACCACTGCTCGTTGTTCCTATCCAGGTCGCCCCGCCATCTTCTACAAGGTCTACCGCGTCGCCTTCTAACTATTATTTTCGCCCACAGCTCGTCGTTTTTTAACTGTGCTACTTAATTTTAAAATCTAAAGTCTACCCTGTCATTCAGGTTGTTTTAAAAAAATTCTTCAATATAAAACCCAGCTTGAGTTTTTTTAATGCAGACAATTTCAAAGTAAATCACTCGTGAAAGTTGAAGGTAATCGGTCTAGACATAATTCAAATCAGTTGAACATTAAAATCAGAATCACCTCGCCAGATGGAGTTTAAGCTTTGTGCATTAAACGAATGATTCTTAGAAACATTATTGAAGATTTTCTGTCTGTAACTGACGCTGAGATCTATTGAAGAAATATTTTTTTAATGAGTTCTGCTCATCAGTATCTGCGTGTCAGAAACTTGTTTACTGGCCTAAGAGATTTAAATGTATGAGTTGACATTGTGAATATTTTCGTACAAATGTCGAACATTTTCAATATTGACACAAGAATGCGATAGACCGATTTGTTACTAAATAGTAACAACTATTGGGTCCATAAATTACAAAAATATCGATGAATATACAAAACATATATGTATTTAAAGTTGTAGTTTGACGGCACGGTAGGCACAGTGGTTGGACGATTGACTGCTGCACTGCGTGTCGCGGTCGATCCCCGCACGGAACAAATATTTGTATTTCCTACAGATTCCGGGTCTGGCTGTTTGTGTATGTGAGTTTAAATGTTTGTGAACGCCCACACGATTCCTGGTTTTTTTTTTTTTTTAAAAAAGCAGAACATAGAATCTCTTCCTTTTTCGAAGTCTATTAAAAATCTGAGATATAATAACAGCGAAAGGATAGTACAGACGCCACCACAACTAGCTACTACAACCTGTCAAATTTATTTGATTTATTTTCAACTTCATCGCCATTTGGTTCAAGGTTCATCATCATCTGCCTAGCCTTTTCCCAACTATGTTGGGGTCGGCTTCCAGTCTAACCGGATACAGCTGAATACCAATATTTTTCATGGAGCGACTGCCTTCTGACCTCCACAACCCAGTTAGTACTGGGTAATACGATACCCCTTGGTAAGACTGGTTGTCAGACTTTTTGAGCCACTGTCTATCTAACGACTGTCCAAGATCTACAAATGACCGACGGTTTCACGCCATTAGGTTCAAGGTTGCTTGGGAAAATTTGACAGACTGTTGTAGTTTGATGTGCATAGTTAATTTACATAGTTATTTTCTTCGTAGTTCGAGTAAACGGTGACTCGCTCGGTTTTGGTCTCTTTCCATGAAATTAGGCACACAGGTTGACCGTGACCCAGACCGGTTCGCATACAGGGTGTAAACAGACTCTTCACGAAGCCGTCAACCAAGCATTATGTACATCAATAAACCTAAGTAACTTTACGCAAAAATTTGTGCTGGGAAACGACTTTTTTTTTGGGCTGAAAAATAACGTTTTACCGTAAGACTCAATGCAACGCACTCAAAACTTTGTGCTGATGGATGGATTGAATAGTAAAGGGGTCCAAATCTAACATTAAAAACATGTATTTAAAAAAAAACTTAGACCCCCAATATCTCCGTAACTAGAAGGTTCCCAGGTATGGTCTAGGAAAAGAAATGATCGCAATGACGGGGAGAACAAGTGCCTTTCAGCTTCGTTAAGAGTCTGTTTTCACCCTTTATAGGATCCTTTTTACTGTGGCATAATTCCCGCTATCCACACAAAGCCGAGGGAAAGAACTAGTCGAAAATTTGACGACAAGCATTAACCGGTAAAATTCCTGTAAAACTCCTGAACTTATAATGTTTTCTTTGCTACAATCTCATTACAAAGTAAATCACTCTTTACGAGCTGAGCGGCGTTGTTCAGAAGCGCTTGTCAATTTATAATGTGCTTTTACTAAGCCAGCCAATAATCGATGGTTAACTCTGTCGTTAACAGCCAGTAAATTAACTCTAGTTTAAGGTGGTTGCATCAGGGTAGCCCGCGAAATTCAAATTTTCTTACGTATTTTGTAATTTGCAGGTCAGTGTCTGGTTGTACATTGATAAAAAATGAATGACTTACCTGTAAGTCCAAATATTCTGTGGAATATTAATTGAATAGGGTTACATGAACTTAGAGGCTTGTTTTGATGATTTTCATTATTGTAATTCTATAACTCCATCCGTGTTACTAGCGCGACTCATTTCATCAACATACAACCTGACACTGACCTGCAAATTGCAAAAAAACGTAATAAAATTTGAATTTCGCGGCGCAACCACTTTAAGGTAGTTTAAGCTAACTGAGTCGTAGTCTTGGGTTCGTATTACATCACATAACATCACGCTTGTAATCCCCGAAGGTTTAGGCAGAGGTGTAGCCATAAGTAGACTCACATTGCGCCAGTTATGTTTTAGTTCCACATAGTAGGGGGCGAGCCTATTGCCATCAACCGGGCACGAATGCAGACTCCGTGGCTGCTATTGAGAAATTCCTGATGGAAAAATCCAATAACACTTTGTCCGACCTGGTATTCGAATCCAGGACCTCATGCACAGCAGTCGCGCTTGCGACCACTCGACCAACGAGGCAGTATTTTTTAGAAGTCGGTTAATTATATCTATCTACAGTCAGCAAGTTAATTGCTTGTTGAACGTAATAGGGAATTTAATATATATAATATATTTAGGGAACACTAGGAATTTCTCCTGTATCGTGGGTGCGTTTACAAACATTTAAACTCACATTCACAAACAGCCAGACCCGGAATAACTATCTGTAGGCCATACAAATATTTGATCCGTGCGGGGATCGAATCCGCGACACGCAGCGCAGCAGTCAAGCGCTCAGCCATAGCGCCAACCGTGCCGTCAGTTGACGTTGCCGTGAGTTCTTTTCCAGGTGAGGAATAAAATTTCACACATTTGGAGAAGATAATAATATTTAACACTCATCATCAGCTTTTTCCCAACTATGTTGGGGTCGGCTTCCAGTCTAACCGGAAGCAGCTGAATATCAATATTTTACATGGAGCATGCCTATCTGACCTCCACTACCCACTTAGTACTGGGTAATAGGATACCTCTTGGTAAGACCGGTTGACAGACTTTCAAAACAATGACTACCTGTAACGACTGTCAAAGATCCACAAATTACTTTCGGAGGTACGGAGGAAACTCGGTTTGCATTGAATGGTCACCCATCCACGGACCAACCCGGGCGTTAACTTAGAAGATTGACCCGTGCTATGCATGATCGAATATCGTCTGATTACTTTATTTTACGATTCCTCTTACAAAATATCAAAATAATTCATTAATATAAATCCACTTGGAAAGGTTCTTCTTCGAGAAAGGATAAGGGTCAAAAAATGTCTTGAATCTGACATTTACCTGATTGACAAGGAGAGGTTGGCGGATATAATTGGAATGGAATAATCCAATAAACGAAATAATATATATCAGGAAAATGTAAAAAAAAAAGTTTGAAAACTCGACGTCCTGGAAGAGAAGTTGGCGAGATGAAATATTGGATCTCTAGAGTCGGTCAGACACAACCAGTTCAGTATCTGCCTAGCCTTTTCCCAACTATGTTGGGGTCGGCTTCCAGTCTAACCGGATGCAGGTGAATACCAGTATTTTACATGGAGCGACTGCCTATTTGACCTACAAAGCCCAATTAGTACGAGGTTATCCGATACCCCTTGGTAAGACTGGTTGAATTGGTAAGATTGGTAAGAGAATTCTATCAACTTTAGTCAAAAAGTAAATATATTGAACTGCGCTAAATGCCTAGGAAGTTTGGCATTCGTTTATTAGGTTTTTTTTTCTCTTATTTTTTTTTTTTGTAAATAATCTTAATTTTTGTAAAATAATCTTGTAAGGCCTTTTACTCCGACTTTTAAACATTTCAACCACCCACAGAAATATCAGTAAATTTTTTGTCAAACTGTGAGTGTGTAAAATTTTTTGTCAAACGGTGTATAAAAACCGGCCCACATTTCAACCTACCGTTAAGGTTTGAAGTTGTAAAGTGGGTTATTCTTAAAAGGTCTCATTATAAACCGACTCGATATTTTTCTTTATCGATTTCTTCGGGTTCTCGAGCAGCTAAACAATCGAAAATGCGTGGGTTTCAGGTGCTACCCACGCTTGTGTAAGATGATCCTTATGTTAAGGACCGTAGAAGTCAAATATCGGAAATAATTATTTTGGGTTTTCCCCGATGATATTATCAGAGTTTTATTAATAAAGGGCTTTGATACTGTTAGTAAGCAATGATTTCTGCTGGGGCGGTTTTATAACTAAGAATAGTAGTACCGTGTGGGAGGTTTGAACGGACGGTAAGCAGTACTACGCCTAGAGTTTACGTAAATATCTTCTTATAAAGTTAAAGGCGTGGATTATAAAACTTGGTTGTTAATGTTTCTTGTTGCTCGCTATCTGACGAAATGTGGGTGTACCTCTGCCTAACTCTTCGGAGATTACACGATACCTCTTCATTTCGCCAGTTATGTTTAAGTCCCTTTTAAAAGGCGTGACCCTATTGCTATCAACAGGGCACAAATCCAGAGTCTGAGGCTGGTACTTAGAACTTCTTGATGGAAAAACCCAGTTAATACTTCGAACCCAGGACCTCATGCTCAGCAACCCTATATTTAGGTCTTATGTAATAGGGCACTTCATAGACAAAAATAAAATAAATTTATTTTGCACATACCACTAGTGCACACAAAGTAGAACAAAAATACTATAAGAAACAAAACGTAACTCTGTCTCTTTCTATCTTCACTAATTTATATCTCCCTCTCAACATCCGTTTGCCTCGTAACGTTATACATTCACCAGCGTAGTCCCAAGTCAAGCGTGCGTAAAAAAGTTTTACTTCAAAAAAAAGCTTAAATCTAAAGACAGTAAAATGTAGAACAAAAATAATATATAAAAAAAAAAAACTAAAGAAATATTTACAGCTCAGCAAAATACCGGGCTACTAGTGCCCGTCATACAGGGGGTCACATCATCGAATTTTTCCAATTCGCCGAAGACCACATATTTTTTAAGGTTCCGTACCCGAAAGGTAACCAACGGTATCTTACTACTAAGCCTCCGCTGTCCGTCCGTCCGTCCGTCCGTCTGTCTGTTAGCGTGTATTTCATGATCCCTAAGAGGTAGAAAATTGCTGCGGGACTGTTCGAAAGAGATACCGCGGCCCTGGAACACAAAGGGCAAGGAAGGAACATGGATGGGTTTTAGTCAGTACAAGTCTGACACTCCCTTCCGCTCCGCCCAGAGCGGGTGGAGTCATTTGATGATTGCCCATAAGAAAAAAAAAAAGAGGTAGGCAGTTGACATTTTCACAGAATGTTTATTTTTGTTGCCACAATGACAAATAATATCAAAATAAAAAAAAAAAAAAAAGTTACCATCTTAGTAGGGGCTACGATAGTACGGAACCGTTCATGCGCGAGTCCGACTTGCACTTGGCCGGTTTTTTACAACCACCCAGTAACGGATCTGGTCGAATTTTCTGGCGATACTCATAAACTGGTAAACAGGACGACGATACACCACTCAAGCGAGTTATTTTATTGGACCATATTTTATGGGCTATAAACATTTGGATCGTCAGCAGCTTGGCTCAGATTTATGTCAATTTTTATGGCTATCTTAATGAGTTTATTAGAGGAAATATTGGCAATTTGCTCTCCTCAATAAGTCGGAAATTCTTTTCCATTTCGTAAACTTTTCAGTCAGTCGCTACGGGCGTTTAGTTCGTCATTTACTGAGCCTTTTCCTAACTATGTTGAGGTCGGCTTCCAATATAACCAGAGGCAGCTCAATACTACTATTTTATATGGAGCGACTGCCTATCTGACCAGCCACAACCCGGTTACTGCAGGATAATAATAAGGTACCTCTTGGTAAGACTGGTTGTCAGACTTTCGAGCCACTGATTACCTATTAACGACTGTCAAAGATTACAAATGACCACAGACTGCCAGCATTTTTTTTTTTAATTTGCATCTAATAAAACTATTTCTAAAATTCATTTTCAAATTTCGAATGAAAATGACGGAACGACATGTACTAAGGCGAAAGCTATGAAGTAATTTGTTTGAAATGCATCTTTATCGTTTGTTGTCCGTACATAATAAGAGCAAACAGCTTCATGGATTTGGATGAAACTAGGCCACACGAGTAAAGTAACTAACATTTTATAGGTTTCTTTTAATCCATGAGGAATTTCCCTAAAGATGAGAGCGAAATCGTACAAAAGCAATTAGGTCCATATTCTAAAAACCAGCCAAGAGCGTCTTGCAAGTCGGACTCGCACCCGGAGGGTTCCGTACCACCGTACGATATTTTGTTTTATTTAAGAAGTAGTTTATGCCCGCAGCTTCGCCCGCATAGAGCTCAATAATTGTCCCACAGGATCGTACAACCGGGGTAAAAATCCAGGTTAACTATATGGGGGCCAAATTTCATTCAAATTCGTTCAGTAATTTTAGCGTGAAAGAGTAACAAACATCTATTGATCCATACTAACAAACTTATTTATAATAGTGGCAAGATATGCATTAATAGGTTATAATATAGTTAGACGTTTGTATATATTGCCATTATTGGGATCGAGCTGTGAAATATTCTAGGTTCAAAAGATACAGTCCTGTGACAGACGGACAGACCGCGGAGCCTTAATAATGGTATATCGGCACCATTTGTACACGGGATCCTAATAGTACGGGAGCTAGCAACGTTTGAAAAGTAAGAATTTCAGGTCACCTGATTTTGTGATATGCCGTCCTTTTTGCCCTTCGGTTAGAGTCTAGGCTACCTGGCTGGTGGTAGCGGTTGCGTTCATTAGTGCACATCCTACCTGTCTAGGTAATAATCCAGGATTTGAAAAAACATTTTTTTTGTTTTTAAATAAGTCTACCTGACATAACTTTTTTATTGCCACACATTTTTGACAATGCTAATTATGTGCCATATGAGATTTTTTTTATAAGAAAATTCAAAGTACATATTTACAAAAACAAAATCAGCTGACCAGAAATTCTTTCTCGAAAACGTTGCTAGCTCCTATACTATAAAGAGTCTTACTTACAGTTAAACATACCTACCTACTGGTAAGACTTCACAAAAGGTCGCTTCCCACCTGCCGGGCACATCACCTGCTTTTAAACACTTTTCCTACATCACGGCCTCTGACATATCAACCCATATCAGATCACTAAGAGATTATGTATTTACTCTCCGATGCAGACGGTTTAAAAGGAAATTCTTAGTTTGATGTAGGTTTATTTATTTTGTTTTTAGGTGATGTAAGATCTGTTGTTGACGTGACAACGTCTAATAAATCGATGAACGCCGGATGCATGCACGAAAAAGTGTCCCGTCACGCTCATCGTACGCATGCGCCACTTTCGTAGTGTCAGATATTGACAAGCCTAGGTTATTATTTTTAATCTACTGCTGGAGCTAGGAGGTTAGGTTGTATAGGTAATTTCTCTCTTCCACTCGATTTTATGACGTTGTCACATTAAACTATCGTCCGTAAACCAACTTCACACACAACCAATTTTTTTTTACACATAATTATGATAAAATGCCGCCTATTAAACCCGAACGGTTAAGGAGAGGTATAAATAATAGTACACTCACATTTCGCCAATTATGTTTAAGTCCCATCTAAGAGGGGGCGAGCCCATTGCCATCAACCGGGCACAAATCCAGATTGCTACTGTAGTATGTATGGAAGCTGCGTCGACCTCAAATAAATTGGGATAAGGGCAAGAGAATTATGATGATGATGATGTTATTGGGGGCAAACGTATTGCCAAAAAACAGGCACAAATCCAGAATCCGTGGCTGCCACTGTGAAATTCCTTATGACAAAACCCAATAACATTTTGCCCGACCTAGAAATCTGACTAAAGACTTCGTGCATAAATGAAAACAAAATAATTATGTTTACTAACAGTACACTCCTATCAATGTCATTCAAGCGTCAAAAGAACAATGGAGCACTGTATTATGTTTCTTTATATTTTTCTTGAAAAAGCAGCCATAAAAAAGATGGTGCGAAAATATAATTTGCCGAGGCTGACAAAAGAATGAATTATCCTATAAAGGGAACACCTTAAAAGCTATTTTAATGAACTTTGGGCGGTTCTGAGATCAACAACTCGAAGTTGCTGTAGTTCTAAAATTTTTGGGTTGCTTTTTTAGGGTTCCGTTGCCAAATGGAAAAAAAACGGAACGCTAGATTCGTCCTGTCCGTCGGTCAGTCCGTCTGTCCATCCGCATGTCACAGCCGTTTTACTCCGAGGCTGTAAACACACTTGCAATTTGGAATTCGCAATTTGTCTTCTATAAACCACTACACAAAATTGATGTCAAATCATGATTTTAAAAAATAGCTCTCCATACATGTAGCTGTGTGGAACTCAAATGCATGGGACAGCTGTATATGCACCAGTTCAATTTAGTGGTCTATATCACAATCCTAAAAATAACCACTTCTTTCTGATACAATAATAGGTAAAAGTTCGCGAACACTTTCATAAGAAGTTGGCAGACTCGTTTCACAATTAATTTGTTGTTTTTCTTCATCTATGTATTTTTATTTATTTATTTATTTAAACTTCATGTACAAGAGTTACCACTCTTGTACATGAAGTTTTTCCTTTGGGTCAAATAGGAGAGCTTTGCTTTGCTTTGTGCTTTGCTTTTTTTATTTTTATGTTTCTCTTTACTTTGTATATTTTGTTGTATGTATGTATATATGTATTTATTATTATATTTTATTCTTGGAAATTTTCTATACTATTGCACCTGCTGTTTTGTCTTTGCATCACCCTATGGTAGACTGGTAGAAAATGCCCAAGGCATTAAGTCCGCCTTTGTACAGTTCTACTTGTGCATAAAGTTTTAATAAATAAATAAATAAAATAATTAAGTGTAATATGTTTGTAATTGAACCATTCATTTCTCTTTGACAACTCCGCCATATCGTGTTCCGTGAGACACAAACATGTGTTACAAATAACGAGCATGTCAGAGTACTTCTCACAGCGGGAACTTGAAGGCAAAAGGGCGCAAAACGGCTGCAAAACGGCGGGAATATGGCGGTAACAACGTGAACACACTCAATTAACTTTAAATTGCTAATATTCGTCTTTATACACACGCTGGCTGCTGAGGCAGGAAATTAATAACATTTTCTGTTGTTATTATTAATTGCTAGCTGTGTCGCGCGGTTTCATTCGCCGCTAGACTTCTAAGGGCGTATTTGAAATAGCCGACTTCCTCTAGAATTTGGCTGACGTGACTTGATCATGACAGACATAATTTGATCCGGAAGATCTTTGTATGCCCAACGTGGCAGTGGGAACATTATAGGCATTTATTGTGCGAACCGTCAGTCTGTGGAATTCACGGCCGGCTTCTCTGTTCCCTGATCATTATAATCTGGAATTCTTCAAAGTTCGAGTGAATCGGTTTCATCCAGACACCGTTGCTCCACCCTAGGCCGCATCACCGCTTTACATCAGGCGAGTTGCGGCCAAATGAAAGCCTATCACTATGCCTACATATTATAAAACAAAGTCCTCCGCCGCGCCTGTCTGTCTGTTCGCGATAAACTCAAAAACTACTACACCGATTAGATGCTGTTTTCACCAATGGATAGATTGGTTCTCGAGGAAGGTTTTGGTATATAATTTGTCAAGTTTTTGTTGCGGGAACGGGAGCAATATTTCATGATTACTTTTAGTTGCGATAACCGACATCCACGCGGCCGAAGCCGGGGGCATTATATATCTAGTTTAGAATACAAAAATATCATTGAAAATAAGCAGTAACTAGACAATTCACATTCGTGTATATTTATTTATTAAAATTGTATGCACGAGTAAAAACTGTACAAAAGCGGATTTAATGCCTTGGGCATTTTCTACCGGTGTACTTTAGCTTCTATATGATTTAAAAATATTCAGTCATCTAGCTAGCTGAACATAGATTCCATAATAAAACTTGACTTGATTAAAACCAGGAGCTTTATAATAAATTCAGTTTAAAACAACAGTTCTCCCGGCGAATTCCATCGGGACACTGAATAGGGGTGGGAGAGTGCATATTTGCGGCACTACTTTTATGAATTTGTCAGAAAACTGAAAAGTTTAATCTGTGCCACCTCTAGAGAATTGTCGTTGATTTTATTTGCAGAAGCCGTCTGTTTGTTCTGAAATGGAGTTTTATCTTTTTTTGCATTTGAAGGTTTTATTTTTTATGCAAGGTTTAGAGTAGAGATATTTTAACGTATATTCAATTAACAGTTTTGGTCTTGTTTTATGGTCAAACTAAGTTGTAATGAGTTTACACACCAAAGCCGCCGCCGACGGTTATATACAAACAATGGAGTCTACTCACCAAAGCCGCTACATGTCGACATGTCGGCGACTTGCGTGCGCGCTCTGTTACCCGGCGACACACAAGCTTTAGTTACAAAGAAAGTTGCACACATCGTGCCGCAGACAAACTTTATCGACATGTAATGATTTGAAGATGGCATCTAGGGCACTGACAACAAAATCGCCGATACCTTTAAGTGAATCGGCGGCGTGTAGAACCCTTTAAAGAGGCATCCACTTACAGCCCCAAATCGTGAATTTCGTACATGATTCTGGAAATTATGTTTCGTCGTCTACTTCTAGTGTCCGACTGAAAGTCAATTTTTGGCCGAATCTCATCGAAAATCCTAAGAACTTCAGTTTAGGATTGGATAAAAGCGAATAGTTGTATGGAAGTACAGTAGTTACAAGGTAATATGAGAGCGAATGAATTATTCAACGCGCATCGCTT
Source organism: Lycophotia porphyrea (assembly GCA_950005105.1). Classification (NCBI taxonomy): domain Eukaryota; kingdom Metazoa; phylum Arthropoda; class Insecta; order Lepidoptera; family Noctuidae; genus Lycophotia; species Lycophotia porphyrea. The sequence continues at coordinate 8,393,687 of OX465409.1, forward strand.
CTGCGATTGCTGTAAAAGTTCGGTCCAATTTGGCCCAAACCAAAGGTGGTATTTTTGGCCGAAGGTGGCCAAAACCGAAACTTCGGTCGAACAATGCCTTCAGTAGAAATCTTTTATGATAACCCGCGGACATTTACAGAAATAATACTCTATGTTATTCGGTTGGAATCACACTTTTATCTCCAAATTAATACTCACTGTAAATCTTTCGGCAAGTGTTAAGCAAGCCGTTAAATCCCTTCAGCGGATGCGGAATAAAGGACCAAGCCTAATTTTGGTCCTCTGGGACTTAAATTGGGTGGAAAAAATATATTCATAAAACCTTTGTGGCTATTTTTCATTATAATGCTAATGTCAACGGGCTATATAAAATTCAGAGGGAAATAAAGGCTATTTTTGACCTCATTATTTGCTTTTATATATATAAAATCACGCCTTTTTCCCAAGGGGATAGGTAGAACCAATAAAACGCCAGCTGCTACGATCCTTCTCTCGCCTCGTCCACGTTCATACAATTGATCATACACGCACGCCGGTTGCGAGTACTACGCACCTGAACTTTTTGAAGAACAACCTCAATAGGGTCTGTGTATGTCCTTCTAGAACGTGTCCTCCCGGCGTTGCCACTCACATCTGCCTTGTGAAGGGGTTGGATGATTTTTGTATGAAACCTGGCCCGCCTAACTTCAGCCATTTTATTTTTGAAATAGCGGCTACCCATACAACCTGTTACACAACCTTTTTTATGAGTAGTTTTTGTATTAGTAGTTAGGTTAGACTGGAAGCCGACCCTAACATAGTTGGGAAAAGGCTAGGCTGATGATGATGGCTTATACACACAAGAGTTATTTGAACGTCAGTTATAAACCATTTAAACCATCTAAACATACTCTTTTTCAATTTTCGCCACTACGTACATCTTCTTTTAAACCGCAATGTTCTTGTATAAACATCCTCATCATTTCTTTTACTTTTCTTGTTGCGTATACGAGCGGCAGTCGGTGGATTGTTGAGTCGCCGCGGGGCATGGGATCATTTACTCTTGTTTTGTTTTGTGATTCAATCTCTGAGTCTAGGATTTCAACAATATTTGCCTGTAGTGAAATATTGTTATTAGTATCTTAGATTAATGACCAAAGTACATTATTATATCAAAATATTAAGATTATTATTAAACTATATTTAAAGTTCTTCGCTCTTATATACCTACATCTTTCTTCGTACATAGGTACATGAATTTGAAAAGAGTATTACGCCATGCATGTGTGCACGTACAATTGTAATAATACCGACTATTCGCCACGACAAGGGAGATGGACGCGGCGCTAACGGCTTTACGTGCTTTCCGAAACATGGGGGTGTCACCTCAATTTTTACAAATTTGGGGCGCTTTTGTGAAATCCCAAACTTATTATTTGTTATATCTTCTTCATCATATCAACCAGGGAACACCTACTGCAGGATATAGGCCTCACCTTTCTTCACCTCAAGATAAAGAGATCGGTCCGTGGATAGGTGACCATAACATACTCAGGATGTAAAGTAATGACTATCGAATATCTACTAATGATAGAAGATATTCGACAGTCGTTACAGGTAGTCAGTGGCCCGAAAGTCTGATAACCAGTCTCGCCAAAGAGTATCGTTTTACTAAGTTACAGGGGTATGGATGAAGGTCAGATATAGGCAGTGGCTTCATGTGAATACTGATATTCAGCTGCATTTGGTTAAGTTGTAAGTCAACCCAAACATAGTTGGGACAGGGTGATGGAAGAGAGGGTGAGCCTGTTGTCATAAACTGATGGTCACAAAGCATTTTAGACTGATGCTGATATCCCAACCAAGAGGGTAGTTTACCAAAAAAATCTAATAGTCCGTCAGATAGATATCTGAAAAGTATTGGACACGTATTTTTTTCTTTTTTCACGTAAACAAAAAATTAAGACGATACAGTGCGTTGAAAACTCGTGTGACGTCACTAAGTCAGGTCAGGTCACTTTTACTGGCGATCATACTACTCATGATTTTTGATGCGTTTTATTTTCGACAGTTTTTATTGTTTTGATAAAACAAAAAATAAGTATCCAATATTTTTCTATAATCTAACTGACGGACTAAATAGAATCATATTTTTCTTGCTCAGGAAATATCCCTATTTTGGATGTAAATAGTCACCACTTTCTTATGGTACACTACCCGGTCATTTTATCTTTTCGAAACATAAATAAACTGGTTGGGCTTTTACGGGAAATTCGCGACGGAAAGTTCGACGTGCTCGAAATATCAATGAAATCTATTTTGAAATATCAGAACTGGGCACAACAATATAGAATTTGACCTGAATCTGTAGTTGGCATCAATACAAAATATTATTTAATTAAAAGCTCGCAAGCCTTCGAATGTGGTATAAAGGGTGTAAACAAACTCTAAACGTAGCTGAAATGCACTTGTTCTCCCCGTCATTGCGATCATTCTTTTGTTCTACACCATACCTTCTAGTTACGGAGATATTGGGGGTTAAAGTTCCATATTTTTCACTAGTTTTTTCTTAAATCCATGTTTTTAGAGTAAGATTTTTACTTTAAACACCTCCAGGACCCCCTTACTACTCAATCCATCCATCAGCACAATGTTTTGAGTGCTTTACATTGAGTCCTAGTGTGAAACACCGGCACCGGTACTGCTGTTGCCGCTGAACCGCAGCGGCAGGCGGCAATGACACTATCAATGGAAGCGATTTCATAGGGTTACATACATAAAAGTCAGTCGTTTGTTGCTTTCATAGAGATATATTGAGGCGGCGATTCCAGGTCGTCGGAAGCTCTATTAAAAGGAGGAGAGCGAGAAACAGAGTCGGAATAGCACGCGGCAGCATCGACGATGGGGTCACAAGTACGCTCTGTTTCTCGTTCTATCATATGACAGTTTAGAGCGAGAGAAAAGGATACGAGCATTGAAAGTGCGATTCCGTCAGATGGGGTTTAACCCTAAATCACCCGTGTAACCGAAAATAACGGTTCCCTCAATTATATTAACAGAAAATACATTTTTGAAATTTGAAAATTTTGAAATTAACAGTAAAATACAAGTCAGACGTTTCAGCTGAAGTGCGAATTAATGTAATTATTTTCAGATGACCGAGTTCTGTTTTCAGGAGGGTAGCTCCGTGAAACAACTCTTGTTTTAAACTATTGCTTCGCAAAATGGTTAGGTGTTCCGTGTTCGGAATTTCGGATCCGTGAACGTTAAAAAACATTTCACAAACAATGTTCATACTTTACTTGCTAGAGAAAGTTATGTTATGTCACAAGTCCCATGTAAAAAGAGGTTCATGGCTAAATAATAAGAGACGCACGGGTCGATCATCAAGGTAAACAGGTCGGTTCATGGATGGGTGACCATCCTTAACTTACCTATTCAGTATATAACGTAATGAATAGGTAATGACTATCGAATATCTACTAATAACATAACATCACGCCTATAATCCCCGAAGGGTTGGGCAGAGGTGTATCTAATAGTACACTCACATTTCGCCAGTTATGTTTTAAGTCCCATGTAATAGGGGGCGTGCCTATTGCCATCAGCCGGGCACAGATCCAGATTCCGTGGCTGCTACTGAAAAGTTCCTGATGGAAAAACCCAGTATCACTTTGCCCGACCTGGGAATTGAACCCAGGACTTCATGCTCAGCAGTCGCGCTCGCGACCACTAGAGTAGACCAACGAGGCATCTACTAATGATAGAAGATATTCGACAGTCGTTACGGGTAGTCAGTGGCCCGAAAGTCTGACAACCAGTCTCGCGAAGAGTATCGTTTTACCAAGTTACAAGGAGGTCAGATAGGCAGTCGCTTCATGTAAATATTGATTCAGGATGTATTTGCTGCATTTGATTAAACTGTAAGCCAACCGAAACATAATTAGAACAGGAGTTGGGTGGCGCAGCGCCGTGTTCTCGCAGCAGCAATCGAGGCAGACCTCTCCTTGCCAGCCAAGATCATGGTTGACAGCAGCGGGGCATGAGAGGCAGTAGCTGCTAGATGACGTCTTCGCGACGACGGTGGAGCGGGTCGGGGGGAAAACTCTATCGGTAACGCGATTCGTCGTAGGAAGACAGGGTGGCGGAGGAGGTGCCATGGCGACCTGATGCCGCGCTAGGTGGTGTCAGCGGGCTATAGATCGGGGAGTCTATCGTCGTCGCATTCATGATGGGGGGCGATGTCTCAGATGAGCCCGGACATCGCCAAAGGAACTTGGTGCTCGGAGGCGGGCTGCGCTAGATGTGTCGCGATCGGCTAAACTACTAAAGCAACCATATTGTCGTGTTTTCCCGGTCATGGTATGCTTGCAAACGAGCCAACCGACAGGTTTGCAGTTACGTATGTGTCCTCTATGGAACTCGGATTTGCGTGCACTTTTAAAACTGTCACGCATTACCTATCGTCTATGGCTGTGTTAAGTAAAATTCACAGGCAGAACCACAAGTACATATAGTTTTTCTATTTTTTGCGTAATAAAAATCCCTAACACACAGACGGACAGATCTACCTGCCCACAGCCCAGTGGGCAACGTAAACATGTAACAGTAAATGAACTATAAATACTTTTATGTTATTTTTATGGCATTTTTCCGCCAAACCAAACTGAACGAATGTTTTATTACTTTGCCGTATCCATCTACTAGCTAGTATTTATGTTATATTTCTCTACTTTAACATATTTGGGTATCTGGTTTTTTAGTGAATCATATGGTTAAAAAGAAATTAAAACTGCCTCGTTGGTCTAGTGGTCGCAAGTGCGACTGCCGAGCACTAGGTTCTGGGTTCGATTCCCAGGTCGGGCAAAGTGATATTGGGTTTTTCCGTCAGGAATTTCTCAGTAGCAGCCACGGAGTCTGGATTTGTACCCGGTTGAAGGCAATAGGCTCGCCTCGTTTTAAATGGGCTTTAAACATAGCAGGCGAAATGTGGGTGGACTATAATTGGGTACACGTCTGCCTAAACCTCCGGGGATTACAGGCGTGATGTTATTTTTTACACCTAAAAGCAACAAATGAGCGAAAAGACTTTCATGATCATCATCTTCCTAGCCTTTTTCCACCTATCTTGGGAACGGCTTTCGGTCTAAACAGATGCAGCTGAAACCAGTATTTTAGAAAAAGCAATTGTCTGACTGACCTCTAAAAATACTTTATAAAACACTTAAAGTAACCCGTTTTTTTTTTTTTGATATCCTGCATTGTGATTGTGACCCACTGCTGGGCAAAGGCCTCCCCTTTCTCCTTCCAAACCTCTCTGTTCTGTGCGATTTCTAGCCACGCTTGCCCCGTGAACATGACGAGATCGTCGTCGATCGTCGAAAAGTAAGTACTTTGATAAAAAATTTAAAAAAAAAAACGGTCCTGGCAAATAAAAGCCAACTATTTCAACCCCACAAAATCCCTGCGTGGCACGTGATCTTGGCTGTGGTTATTTCTTCCTTATATCCTCGCCATTTTATGATATGTCATCTCTTCGCTAACAGAGAACAATGGTAGCCTGAAGTAAGGACCTCGCATGACACTCGACCTTCCTTTGTTTCGGCCAAGTCGCTGGAGTACCGTATTATGACGCCTCTGAACGTAATGAAGGTATACAGAGGGACTTAAAAGCTGGACACATCCAGTATAAACTGATCTTTTATTGTATGGAAGCTGAAGCAATGCGAGGTAAACTTATACTAGTATGTGTAGTTTGAATGTAGGATACACAAAATGGCTTAAAATATATGTACGCCTCCTGTATAAGCGGACCTCGACTTGAAGAAGCTTTCTGTACAGTGAGGGGTCAAATGGTACTAGATATAACTTGATGTGTGTTATGACGCCTGTGTACACTCCTGCCACATTATTTTTCCTTTGACAGCTGCAGTCCAGCAGTAACCTTATAGTCACGAAAATACATAACATTACGCTTGTAAGCCCCGAAGGGTTAGGCAGAGGTGTAGCCATAAGTAGACTCACATTGCGCCAGTTATGTTTTAGTTCTACATAGTAGGGGGCGAGCCTATTGCCATCAACCGGGCACGAATGCAGACTCCGTGGCTGCTATTGAGAAATTCCTGATGGAAAAACCCAATAACACTTTGTCCGACCTGGGATTCGAACTCATTCGGCTTCCAGTCTAACCGGATGCAGCTGAATACCAGTATTTTATATGGAGCGACTGCTTATCTGACCTCCACAACCCAGTTAGTACTGGGTAATACGATACCCCTTGGTAAGACTGGTTGCCTGGGCCGTCCTAGAGCTCGTTGGGTTGACGACGTCGTCAAAGTCGCGGGAAACACCTGGATGAGGGACGCACAGAACCGGGAAGTGTGGCAGAAAAAAGGGAAGGCCTTTACCCAGCAGTGGGTGATTCCGGGCTGATATGATGAAGACTGGTTGTCAGACTTTTCGGGCCATTGACTACCTAACGACTGTCAAAGATCTACAAATGACAGCTGGGATCAACGGCTATTTTTTATCAGAACAGCAGGGAAAAACACTTTTAAAAGTTGTGAAGTGTTTACTTTTGGTGGTCGTGAATGTACACCCAACGACAACACTTTTGCCAAACATTTGGGGTAAAACTGGCGTGACATTGTGTGTGACACAAAATGTCAAAATACACCCACTCTATCTACATCTCCGCTTATATCTTAGATAATGCAGGGGTGAAGATATACGTTCCATCAGTACATCTATCACGTCCATCGAACATTCCTAACATTCCGTTAGATACTAATTACTAAGTCTACACGAATATGTCTGACATTTCAACGCTTTGTAGGGATGGGAGGAATGCGGGTTAAACCGAATATTTTTCTTAGTAGGCCGAAAATTTTGCGGATTGCCGAAGGTTTGGCTAAATATCGGTGAATGAAGTAAGGATATATGACCTTTTATTAGCTTTTGGAGTGTAGCGCATGGAGGTCGAGAACTATATTTCGCCGAAATACAATAACGGGATTTTACGGGATTAATATGTTAGATTTTGGCAGGGATTTTGTTCGGATGGATTTCGGATATTAGTTATGTTTGTTGTGTTTAGTTCTCGGTTCTTATTCTACCGATGAACTTGGGGAATCTGAATTTCTTATCTAAACTTTAAATTCTATTGCTAGTGGCGTGACTTCACGTTGTCAATTAGTTACTATTTCATCATCATTAGCATCATCATCATTTCAGCCGAAAGACGTCCACTGCTGGACATAGACCTCCCCCAAGTGTCGCCACATTGACCACTCCCGTGCACCTCGCACTCAGCGGATCCCCGCAACCTGAAATTCCCTGATCTACCTCGCCTTCCTGTAATACACAGTTTTAATCTCTGCTATTTAAGATCTACCGAAACCGTGAAAGGTTTTCAAGGGTGCAATAAAGTGGATAAGCCAAAGCCGAAAAGCTAAGCAGTGCCGAAGCCGAATATACCACAATATCGCCGAATATTAATCCCACCCCTAACAGACTTTACGATACATCACGCGTAATATTTCACTAAATGCTTTGACGCGTTCAAAGAAGAGCTTACATATGATAGCGAATGATTTCCGGTTGGTTGACGTCAAAGATTACTCTGATATGCTTTGTAGCGTTAATAGGCACTTTGATTATCATAAAGGGTGGCAGAAACATGAATAGTTTATAGTGGGAAGCAAAAGCCGAGACGTCAATTACGTTACATCACGACTGTAATCCCTGAAGGATTAGGCAGCGGAGCCAATAGTACACCCACATTTCACTAGTTATGTTTAAGTCCCTTGTAATTGAGAACGAGCCTATTGCCATCCAGTGGGCCCAAATCCAGACTCCGTGTCTACGAATCTGAGTCCTTTCCGTGGTTAAGAATTGTCTGGTGGAAAAACCCAATTACACTAACACTTTGCCCGACATGGGAATTGAACCCAGGACCTCATGCTCAGCAGTCACGCTTGTGACCGCTAGGTCAAGGAGGTAGACAACAATTACACACATGAAATATTCAAATGATAAAAAGGTGAATAAGGGAAGCAAGTGGCTTTACCATTAGCACAGCCATTAGTAAGGAATGACGTTGGCTATGTGTTTAATAGAAATTCCGGGAAAAGCATGCAGATATTCAAGTATAGACGCCAGCACGTCAAACTACCTGAAACTGTCAAAGGGTTTGGAAGATTTTTGTGTGAAGCTTGGCGGGCTTAACTTCTGCCATTTTAATATTTTTCAAAGTCGCGGCCACTTGTATCACCTTTATAAATCGATAGCTGGTATCAATACAAACAAGTTTGTGTGGCTGTTCGGTTGTACACAGTTTTACAGACAAAAGTTTTATCGAATTTCGTTTCATAGAATAATCATATAATGTGCAGAATACTTGTTTCAAAAATATTTAAATCATCGATTTTTGTTTCAAATAAAATTTTATGTTTCGATTTTCATATCACAGATAACAAATCAAATGTTCTTTTTACTCATATTGTTTGGTTAATATAAAACTTATTACCAAGAAAAACATTGTATCGAGAGACAGATCTAAATGTTGTGTGTTTTGTCCTGTGCGGACTTATAAATACTTTTTCTGAAATCTGTAGCAATGATTATTGAAACACCTTTAAATATAATTTTACTTAGACTATTGAAAACACTATGGGTTCATAATTGTCGGAATGCCCAAATTTTTTGACTGCGACCAATTTCGAGGTTCATAACTCGTCAAAATGTAAGCAACAGCTGTTTTTTCCGATTTCAGGTTTGATCCTATAGTGAAAGTTGTTCGTAATGATGAGTACAATGACCCCTTAAGAGAATTCGTGTATGAAAAGATAGACCTTATATATAGTTTTATCCTGTTGTTTAATAATTGCTTGGAGTTAGAACTGTCAAAAGTTAGAATAATAAACTTTGCTTTCTTTGACAGTTGGATGGATTGTGTGAGGAATGATTTGAATGAAAAAGGAGTAAATGAAAGCATGACGGTTGACAGAGGAGAATGAAAGAAAAAACTGGCCAAGTGCGAGTCGGACTCGCGCACGAAGGGTTCCGCACCATTATCTATACAACATTGTATCGTTTGTTGTATGGGAGTCCCACTTTTTCATTTTTTTTTCGGATGGGACATCATCAAATGACGTCTCCCGCTTTGGGCAGAGCGTAAGGGAGTGTCAGACTTGTACTGACTAAAACCCATCCATGTTCCTTCCTTGACCTTTGTGTTCCAAGGCCGCGGTATCTCTTTCGAACAGTCCCGCAGCCCTGGCAGACGGGAGCCCCCCTTAAATATTTATTTTGTTCTGTTTTTAGTATTGTTGTTATATATAGCGGTAACAGAAATACAGCATCTGTGAAAATTTCAAATGTCTAGCTATCACGGTTCATGAGATACAGCCTGGTGACAGACAGACAGCGGAGTCTTAGTAATAGGGTCCCGTTTTACCCTTTGGCTACGGAACCCTAAAACGTGTTGCGCCGACCTCAGGTAACATGGGACAAGGGCAAAAAGATGATGACGCTTCCTTTGACGCTTCTTTCCTCGTTTATATTCTTGTAAATTCCATAAAAATGTAATTACTTAAACTCAAGTAAATACTTTAACTTGACTAATAGATACGGGTGTTAGAAACGTTCAAACATCTTTGTAATATTAGTGTAATTACAATTTCATCTAAAGCTATTTATTCCAGGAAACTTCGAACTTTGTATCTAAAGGTATGTCAAGTTGTCGACGAGGAGGGATACGCTGATAAAGACGTTGTTTGCGAACGACTCCGTTCCGGTCCAGTTAGTTTGGGAGCGCCCTAAGGCAACGTTCTGACGGATCGTCGGATATGTCACGTTTTCACAGACGGGAGTGGTACGGGGTGAATAGCAAAAGGATTTCATTACAAAAGTATTAACGAAGGACGGAAGTGATTAAAACTTGATGAATTCATGTTGATCGTAGAGAAACTTTGCACCAAATCAGAGAATATTTGGCTGTGCATTTTGAAATTCAGTGTTACGATATTAGATATTGCAATTTATTCATAATTAAAATTGCAATATTAATTATGAATTAATTGCATACACATATTCTGTTTTTATTGTGTTTGTTGTGTTGGAAGGCCTCCCACTAGGTGGACCGATGACCTGGTGAAGGTTGCGGGGATCCGCTGGATGCGAGTCGCACGGGACCGGTCAATGTGACGACACTTGGGGGAGGCCTATATCCAGCAGTGGACGTCGTTCGGCTGAAATGATGATGATGATGATGATTCTGTTTCTTACCGCATCGAAGGCAAAAAACAACTTTGGGTCAATTCAGCTACGTGAACTCCGTTGCACGCAATGCAACCCATATGTATGCAATGATGCAGTAAGTATATAAATCATAATCTTAGTTATAAAACTCACCAAGTCCAAGACGTAGATATACCTACCATTGTACCATCAGCACCAGGGTCTGAGAGATGCTTGTCGGGGCGAATGTATCATGAAGCACCTACCGATATCTTTTTTTTTTTCAGATGGGAAGTCATCAAATCTTCTCCTGCTCTGGGCAGAGCGGAAGGGAGTGTCAGACTTGTACTGAATAAAACCCATCCATGTTCCTTCATTGCCCTTTGTGTTTCAGGGCCGTCGTATCTCTTTCGAACAGTCCCGCAGCCCTGGCAGGGCCTACCTATACCTTAGTTATAAAACTCACCAAGTCCTAGCTACGGGCGCGTGGCAGACATAGATGTAACGTTGTACCGCCAGCGCCAGTGTAAGCCAGATGCTTGCCGTGTGAAACATCGCTGGTATCACCTGGGGACAACAAATAAGAAGTTTAGGGTTCAGTGGTCGCAAGCACTTATAGTCTAGTCAACAAGTTAAAAAACGTGTTAAATAGATATAAAGCTCCTAAAAATATGTGCGATAGCTCATTCGATGCGGAATGACGTCTAGAAAAATGTTTTTAAGGGTTTTTTAGCACATTAAAAATTGCGATTTTTATTAACAAAATAAGATAAAAAAAAACATGGTATTTAGTTTTTTTTAATAACTTCTAAAATAGTGATATTTAAGGAATTTTGAAAAAAGATCCTATAAGAAGATGAAATTTCCAATAAAAATCCTGACTCCCGAAACTCTATCTCTATTATTTATAGTTAAATGATAAATTATGTTTATTTTGCAAATAGGTTTTTCAAACACTAAATGGGACAAAGAAAGCTAGATGGGGCCGGTGTTTCGTACCTGACTACTCTGAGAAGAAACAGCCGAAACAAACTCAGAGGTCACAGTCTCTTTTAAAGTCCAAACATTGGTTAAATCATATGAGGACCATGCAGATTAATGTCTGAGATGGTCTTTTAAAGAAATAACCACACAGATTTGAGTCGACCTGTCCAGTCAGTGCAAGCATTAGTCAGTGATCGTGTAGCTCGACTCGTAACCCAAGGAGCTCAATTTTATATTTTAACGTCGGAAATAGGGCTTCGCGAGGTCGTTACGGCATAGGCGCGCCGCCTGAAAAGCCGGTATATCACCTAAAATATTTTTTTTTATAGTATGAAATAACTATTTAAAAAAATGAATAAATTATGGTGCAGCTTTATATCTATTTAACACGTTTTTGAACTTGTTGACTAGACTATTACTTATTATCGTGAAATTGTCATGAATATAATCTCTGAAGACAAATCTTCGAAGGATTAGTGTACTTAATTTTACCAGTTATGTTTAAATCCCTTATAAAAGAGGTCGAGCCTATTAGTAACCTCGCACAAATCTTACTGAGAAAATCCTTATGGAAAAACCAACTTGACAGTTGCCAAACAGTAAAAGTAATTAAAATGCCGTTTAGGTAACATTTAGGCTACATAAATTCAGGTATCATCTAAAGTTTGTCCGTGTTCGTTCAACATAGTTTGATAGTTCTAATTGTATTTCATCCTCGACGTAATTGCTGGCAGGTAAATACTTAGAAATCGTTGTAGTTTACAAACTGTTCAACAAACTTTATACATGAAAATTAATGTTTATTATAAAAATTATTATTGATGGTATCCTAAATGATGAAATTTTGTTAATTTGTATGTTATATCAATTTTAAATTCTTATATTGTCAAATTGTGTATGCCCTAATGGGTAGTTTTTTGAGTTACCATAACCTAACTATAAGACCTACTGTTCACCAAAAATCACACAAATAAATACTTTGACTTTGACTTCAGGATCAGCTAGTTATTTTATAAAACATTGACCACAAGATACTGTCTGTGTGACGTCACAGGTAAGGTCGGTACTTATTTCCGTGCGTCGTCGTGACGACACGACGTCAACGGTTCCCGAAGGAAATTGTGCATTTGACGCGAGGAACTTCAGTTTAGTAAGATTTTCAGGCAACGACTGCACACTTCTGGATTTTGTGGTTTATTCAATTTTTGTGGCACTTTATTTCCACATTTTATTGGTGCAGGTTTTTGAGCGAGATATATTTTTCGGACAACGGGAAAATGTGTGTTCACTTTTACGTGTCTATTTATTTATCAGTTGAGATGCACACACTAAAAACATAAAAAACATTGTATGTATTATGTTTTTTAAGGTGATGCTTATTTCTAAAGAAATCTCTTCCAGCATACCCGTGAAAGGAGAGCAGATAAAAAGAGATGTAGACAGTGTGTAAAAGACGAAGAGGAAAGTTTAAGAAGTAGAAGAAGAAGGGTCTAGTCTTTTAGTTACTTGATTTAATCAAACTTGATCTTGATTTCGTTGTAAACGTCTCTTGATATAATTATTCATTTATATCTGATGTTAGACGTAATGTTTTTCAAATCAGAAAGGTCAGGTGCGTAGTACTGGAAACTGGCAGCGGCGTGCGTGTATAACCAAATGTATGAACATGGACGAAGCCAATGGAGTATTGGTTATTATTTTACAGCTGGCTGCTGTGTTTCGTTTCGCATGTTTGATTCCACGACGAGATAAATATTCATTTTTTGCAGGCTGTTTGTATGTCTTATATGTATTTGTAAACGTAAATTTCACATACTCATAAAAATATTACCGCACCAAAAAAGGGTTGTAAGTTGTAAGGCTTTTCTATTTCGTTGGCAATGAGATTTGAATAGTATTGTCTCGCTCAACCATAGTGCCCTTCGTATCTTTTGTTTCATGCAGGATGTGTGAGCTCACTTTTCTTAAAGCGAACACCTTTTGAGGCGTCCTGAGTACGGTGAAGAGGACACATCTACAAGGTGTAAACGGATCGTTCACGAAGCCGTCAACCAAGCATTCTGTACATCAAACAAAGTAACTCTACGCAAAAAATATTGCAGAAAAAACTTTTTGGGTGTCAAATGACGTTTTAAGGTAGGACTCAATGAAACGCAGTCAAAACATTATGCTGACGGATTATGCATTGAATAGTATGGGGGTCGTGGAGCTATTTAAAGTAATGTTATAACATTAAAAACTCGTATTTAAATTTTGGAATTTTGACATCCTTATTCTTTCTTGTTTTTTATTGCACACAAATTAAAAGATATACAAACAAAATTACAATATATAGCTTATGTACAACGGCCTACCTCCAATATCTTCATCACTAGAAGGTTCCCAGTATGGTATAGAAAAAAAAAACTGCAATGACGGGGAGAACAAACGCCTTTCGACTTCGTTACGCGTATTTTTACACCCTTTATGATTAAAATCTAACGTTATAATATAGCGTTCAAGCATGTCCTTAATCTTGCTTCGCAGAAAACAGCCAATAACAAACCAAGACACTTCAAATAATTAGAAATCCTCAACCCTAACTATTTGAGAGACATATTGCGTAATTAATATTCAAATATGGCCACACGGCCGTACGGCTCCAGGCCAGATTATGTCTTATCAGCGACGCATTCAGCTGGGTTAAACTTGAAGCACAAATACCCTGACAGCCTATATCGAAATCCCCAGGAGCTCAGATTATAATACCTACATTGTGGGATATATAAGAGGTTTAATATTATCATGATTATGGTGTGGTTGGAAACCTTGATAAAGCTGATGGGAAAATGTTTATCCAAATCCTTACTTTACTGCATAAGCATAAATATATTTAGCATATAGCATTTCTACTTCTGAGACACTCTCAGTATGCCTCAATCATATTTAAAAACAGTCAAGATGGCGGCGATAGCTTCATATAAGGCCACATCCAAAAAGATCGAATACGTTATATACAAGATGTAAACGAACCCTTCACGAAGCTGGCAACCAAGCATTCTGTTCATCAAACTAAGTACCTAACTCTACGCAAAAATGATTGCGGGGAAACGACTTTTTTTTAGGATGAAAAATTACGGTTTACGGTAGGACTCAATATAATGCACCCAAAACTCTTTTTCCAGGTTTGTTCCAGAACAAAAAAATATTGTAATGACGGGGAGAACAAGTACCTTTCGGCTTCGTTAAGGGTGTTTTTACACCCATTATTATCACACTTCCGAAATGTTTTATAGCTAAACTATCTGTTGTTGAACTTCAACCGCGTAGAAATTTTGATGTTTACCATGTGTGAAAAAAAATATATAGCCTAAGTCCTTCCCCAGGATATAATCTATCTCCTTGGAAAATTGTTGCACAGAAAGTTGATAACCTGGATTATTCCAGAGGCTATTTATAGGTCATTCAACCGTTTTATCCCGTTAAATGACAAGCAATCATAATTTACGTGGGTGGAAGCTAGTATATAACATCACGACAGTAATCCCCGAAGGATAAGGCAGAGGTGTACCTAATAGTACGCCCACATTTCGCCAGTGATGTTTAAGTCCCATTTAATAGGGGGCAAGCCTATTGCCCTTAACCGGGCACAAATCCAGACTCTGTGGCTGCTATTGAGAGATTCCTGCTAGATAAACCCAATATCAATTTTCCCGACTGGGAATCCCTAGTAATGAATATTTAAGCGATTCCTAAAGTATACTTAAATAGCCAGTTAGATTCACCTTCACCATCATATCATTACATTTTCGCTTAGTTGTAATGAAAACAGTCATCGTTTTCGTTTTCAGCCCAGAATCAGCCACTGCTGGTCTTCCCTGCGATTTTCCGCAGTTTCGTCGGTCCTTTCGCCCAGATAATATGGGTTTCTATAACCAGGAATTGGCCATCCAATCACCTCTTGACATAATCAGGATAAAGAATCCTTTCTTTGCTTTCATGAGTGTCTACTCATATGCACACATTTGATAAACCGTCCTGGTATCCACTTGTTTACTATTCTGTCAAAGATTGTACCCGTCCGTCACATTACATTATATTATTATAGCTAGCCCATATTGTCCCACTGCTGGGCAGAGGCCTCCCTCCATTCCTTCCAACGGTCACAATTCTGTGCTACTTCTTTCCAATTCTCAAGGAAGACATCAGGTCGTCCCGCCATCTCCTACGTGGTCTGCCGCGACCCCGTGTCACAGTTTCAGGGCACCAATCCACATTACAGTCGCCCCAAAAACAATGTCTTCCAACAATGACTAAAAAGGCACCCAAATTGATACAAAGCGCAAGAATGTGAATAAAAGCCATAGCTCAGATCCAGATCAGATCCCTTTGAGCATTCGAAAGCACTAGAAAATCCGATATTTTCTGCACAGAAATCCGCTAGAAACTTGCGGTACTTGACAAAAGCGAACACAAACTTGTTTTGCAGATTGAAAAAGCTGTTCTCCAGGAAAAATGTTCCGCAGACATATTTTATTGTGTGTAAATATAAGTTTGTAACTTCTGTAGGACTTAATCGCTCCGCTGGTGTTAGCGAATTCAAAAATTGTGTTACAAAGAGACGGGGAATCTGTAATTGTTTGAGCCCACGCCTTAATTTTACAGTTTGTTGCAAAGTTATAGGAATTCTTTTTATTTCTTTGTGAGACGTGTTAGATTGTTTTCGTTCTCATTCTGAAATCTTTAATGAGGAGCTCGTAGGTAAATAATAACAGCCGCTCGGATCGATCTTTCGACTCGGAGCGCTCCTATCAGGAGGATCAAGCTGAAGCGCCCACCTGCGCCATGGATGAATAGGGGAGTTCAGATGGCGATGCGACGAAAGGACCGCGCGTTTCGGAGATTTAAGAGGGATCGGTCGGATGACAATTGGACCCTCTTCAAAACGGCTCGTAATCGTTGTAATCAGATGATACGCAACGCTAAACGCCGCCATATTCTTGATAATATCACTTCTGCTTCTCCTGCTAATATCTGGAAATTCCTTGGAAGTCTAGGTATCGGCAGATCGCGGCATTCAGACCTTCCTAAAACATTTGGCTTAGACGACCTAAATCGTCATTTCTCCATTGTTCCCACCCTTGGTAGTCTAACCAAATGTCAAACCCTTGACTACCTTGCTGGTCTGACGCGACCCAATATTACTCCCTTTGCCTTCACCCCAGTTGATCCGGGAGAGATCAAAAAGATTATCCTATCCATTAAATCCAAAGCCGTTGGCTGTGATAACATCAGTCGACACATGATCGTGACAGTTGTTGATCAGCTCCTTCCTGCAATTTCCCATATAGTTAACTTCTCCCTTTACTCCGGTGTTTTCCCTTTTGTGGCGGAAAGCCCATGTTCGACCTCTACCTAAAATTGCTAACCCCACACTTCCCGGTCACTTTCGTCCAATTTCCATCCTTCCCTTTTTATCCAAAGTACTCGAGGCCTGTGTACATAAGCAATTCTCCCACTTTATCCACAAAAACTCCCTCATCAGTCCATTCCAATCCGGTTTCAGGCCCGGGCACAGTACCGTTTCAGCTCTCCTTAAAGTGACTGACGATATAAGGCGGGGAATGGAAGACACTAAAGTTACGGCCTTAGTGTTGATCGATTTTTTAAATGCTTTCAATACCGTCAGTCACGAAGTCCTTTTATCCATCCTTTCCTATCGCATGGTCTCTCCCGAGGTTTTAGAATGGTTTTCTTCCTATCTTCGGGGGCGTCAGCAGTAAGTTCTTGCTGGTGACTCTAGCTCCAGCTGGCGAAATCTTGAAACTGGCGTCCCCCAAGGCGGTATTTTATCTCCCCTTCTGTTCTCTATTTTTGTAGATCTTATAACTAACGAGCTTCAGTGTGCGTATCATCTTTACGCTGATGACTTACAGCTATATTGTCAGGCAGGTGTTGACAGCTTATCCGGTGCGATCGAGGAGCTAAACCGGGATTTACGTGTAGTTAAATACTGGTCTGATCGTTTCGGTGTGGCGGTTAACCCAACCATTATTGTAGGGAGCCCCCATAGCCTGCGAAGGTTGAATGGGTTAACGGTAGCCACCGGTTACCTTTGACGGCACAGTTATTCCGTTTAGCTCTGACGTCAAGGATCTGGGTTTGCATGTTGACACTTGCCTTGACTGGCGTAAGCAGGTCGGGATTGTGAGCAAGAAAGTCACCGGAACTTTGCGGTCGCTTTATCGGTTGAAAAATACACATTAAGGCAATGCTTGTACAGTCCCTAATCTTCCCCATAATTGACTATGGTGATGTGTGCTACTACGACCTGAATGCAGATCTCCTCAATAAACTTGACCGACTTCTAAATAACTGCATTCGATTCGTCTTCAATCTCCGCAAGTATGATCATGTATCTGCACATCGATCGCTCTTAAGGTGGTTACCCATCCGGCAGCGCAGAGCATTGAGGGCTTTGACAACCCTGTTTTCGCTTCTTCACAAACCCACTTCTCC
The DNA here is from genome assembly GCA_950005105.1 of Lycophotia porphyrea. Taxonomy (NCBI): domain Eukaryota; kingdom Metazoa; phylum Arthropoda; class Insecta; order Lepidoptera; family Noctuidae; genus Lycophotia; species Lycophotia porphyrea. Next base: position 8,411,387 of record OX465409.1, read on the forward strand.
TTCTTATCTGACTTCTAATTGTCAATATTTATGCTCTGCGCATAGCAAGAATCTTCGTTCCGCCAATAATTGTCTTTTACGATGTCCTTCTCACCGCTCTGGTTTTATAAAATCTTCTTTCTTTGTTCAGGCGGTTTTTCTTTGGAATGCGCTCCCTCAGAGTATCAGGACGGTGACCAGTCGGTTCACTTTCAAAGTGAAAGCTCGAGAACATATTTTCAAGAAGTTTGCAGATTGTCTCAGAACTAAGTTGTTGTAGTTTTTGTCTATCTCTCTTAACTTCATATATTTTGTTATATGTGTGTATATATGTATTTATTTATATATGTTTTAGTTATAAATATTTTCTTGTCTTTTTTTCTGTTATTGCACCTACTGTATATTGTCTCTGCATCACCCCAAGGTTGACTGGTAGAAAATGCCCAAGGCATTATGTCCGCCTTTGTACAGTTTTTTTTTACTTGTGCATAAAGTTTTAATAATTTTTTTTTTTTTTTTTCATTAGTCTGTTCTGTCCCACTGCTGGGCAAAGGCCTCCCCCGTACTCTTCCAACTCTCCCGGTGTTTTGCCTCCTCTGGCCAATCAGTCAGGAACGAGTCTAAATCGTCACGCCAGCGTTTCTTGGGCCTGCCTCGGTGACGACGACCGTCTTCAGGCACCCACTGTGTGGCGATTTTAGCCCACCTGTCCTGACCCATCCTGGAAATGTGACCCGCCCAGTTCCATTTTAACCTCGCAGACTTATCGCCAACATCGGCGATGTCTGTCTTGGAGCGTATTGTGGTGTTGCGTATTCGGTCTGTGATTTTGATGCACAAAATGCTACGCTCCATCGCTCTTTGGCAAACCTTGAGTTTGGACTTCTGAGCCTCCGTCAAGGACCAAGTCTGGGCGCCATAGCTAAGGATAGGCAGGATACACATGTCGACGAGCTTACGCTTAATAAATAAATAAATAAATAAATCTTTAGGTTAAGCCGTACTTTCCTGGATTTGTCTATGGAGTGGTGACCACCCATTACATACCGAGTTTCCTCCGTGTCTCGAAAAGCACGTTAAGCCGTTGGTCCCGGCTGTCATTTGTAGATCTTTGACAGTCGTTACAGGTAGTCAGTGGTACAAAAAGTCTGACAACCAGTTTTACCAAGAGGTATCGTATTGCCCAGTACTAACTGGGTTGTGGAGGTCAGATAGGCAGTCGCTCCTTGTAAAATACTGGTATTCAGCTGCATCCGGTTAGACTGGAAGCAGATGTCAACAACAACAGACAACAGTATCAAAAACTACAAACTAAATTAATCTCAAACATTTCTTAAAAACTAAAACCTTAAAAGCAAACTAACCTCCTCATTAGCTGCACTCTCTCAATAAGGCAGTATACACACAAAAGTAGTATAGTTAACTCAATAAAAGAAAGACTGGAACAAAATGAATCGGAGTGTGACACTATCCTAAGCATTCTGTAACTCTCTTTGTGAGAGTAGCAGTCAGGTATTCTATCCTTTCTTTTTACAATGCCTTTTACGGAGCTCGCTTTTAGGGTTCCGTACCCGAAAGGTAACAGATGGGACCCTATTACTAAGCCTCCCCTGTCCGGTCGGGTCACTATCAGAATATCCACGTTGCAAAATGACCATATAGTACGTCTGTCTGTTAACGGGCTGTATCTCATGATCCGTAATAGGTAGACAGTTGACATTGTCACAAAATGTGTGTTTCTATTGCCGCTATAACAACAAATAATAAAAATTAATACAAAATTAAAGAGGGCTCCTCTACTACGATGGTACGGGACGCTTCATGCGCGAGTCCGACTCGCACTTCGCCGGTTTATTTTTTGTTAGTCTGTCGTATGTCCCACTGCTGGGAAAAAGCCTCTTCTTTGTCCTTCCAAACCTCTCTATCAATTGGAAAATTAGTACCGTCGTTGATTGAATCAGCAATCTTAATAAATCAAATGTTGAGACTAGCTTTTGCCCGCGGTAACCTTCATTCGCCAGTCCAACTCGCACTTGGCCGGTTTTTTACATAGCATTTTACAGAACCGGTTTTCAGTATACTACCTAAATAGAAATCACTGTTTCAATTTCAAACCCTCGGTGCACACCTGAGAGTGGAAATTCAAAAGTGCTATAGTATTGAGGAATTGGTTTAGGTGTCGGTTTGGTTGGGGAAACTCGATTTCTGTTTTGTGGAGCTAAAGCATTTAACTCTGCTAGTCTGTGGTATACGGATTTGTTAAAAGAATGTGCGCTGGAAATGTGACAGGGTTTTGGCTGGCAATGTTTCTGACGCGTATATTTAGTTAGCTCCGGCGTTCTTTATTTTTTAAAACCTCGCCCCACGTTAGGACTTTTTCCTGTATCGTGGGTGCGTTTACAAATATTTAAATTCTCATACAAACAGCAACAGATTAAGGGTCGAGAGGTCAAATTTTACGAAATATTTTTATCTTCAAAAACGACTATGACGGACGATGAACGACTACAAAAATACCGCAACTTAATTTTAACTCTAAGGGAGAAATTATGTAATGTTCTACGATTTACATAACTTAACCTAATAAGATAAGACAGGTTTGGTCGTAATTTTTAATTTTGAATGACGCGGGCGACGCTGCGGGGATTAAGCATCAAATAAACCAAAAAAAGCGAAGCTACAGTCACAGTCACAAGGCATAATAACTTGTGAAAGTACTGTAGTTGCCCATTCCAAAGTGTAGATCTTTATGGAGAAGAATGGGCAAGAAGACGGGTACACCTCTGCATAACCCGTCGAGAATTACAGGCGATGGTGATATGTTCACTGGAGCTGAAATAGCGTTTAGTTTAAGAAACATGTTTGCTAAATCTCCATTAAATACTTCGAATGTGTTCTATTGCGGCTGTTTCCGATGGCTGAGAACAGGTCATGTACAATAGATACATTTTTGTATTGACTATGTACTTGTGTACCAAGTCAGCAAGTCCGGATATTAAATGGTACCAAGCGATTTTATTGGTAACGCTTTAGTAATAGTGTGTCTGTGGATAGATGTAAAAGTACAGAAAGACTAAAGAAACGATGGATGGACCAAAGACAAGCCCGCCTAAACAGTGTGGCGGGCTTGTCTTTGGTCTTTGATTTGGGAATACCCAAACCCAGGGGCGTAGCTACCGTCGTATCAACCGTATCAATGATACGGGGCCTCCAAGAAACAAGGGCTGCGGCCCCCAACGTGTTGAGGAAAACAACCGCAAAATCTTGCTATATCCTCAAATTCTTATTGATAAGAGGCTCATAATGAAAAATTATCTTATCGCGGCTTTAAAAAACTCAAAGTTTCGAGCTCGCTTCGCTCGCTCTTCAATGGTAACTTTGCTTATCTCAGTTCAGTAAGTTCAAAATTTTTCAAGATTGTTTCTCTCCTTTTTCGATGAAGACTTGTTTCATGCGATCTTCTTACATTCTCTTAGTAAAATCAATGACAGCTTATGCAATGCTAGTTAGGATGCTATTTTAATTTATTTTGCAAAAAATATAATTTCATGATCCTCTTTTTGGGCTTCGCCGCACTCGAGTTCTAAGGGCCTCCATAAATTTTGATACAGGGCCCTATTAGGGCTAGCTACGCCACTGCCCAAACCACTGTCACTTCTGAAAGCCAGAATCAACAGTAGCGACCACCAGAAAAGCGCAGAGACAATGAAGCTCGACGAAGTCCCAGATAAACAATTTAACTGCCTTGGATGCCGTAACGAAATTAATCAGAAAAGTATAGTCTTTTGACGACAGGCCGTGTTGATGGCGCGTTCGTGTTCCACGCGCACCTCAAAGAGATGTCAGCAAACAGGGAGGGGCCTGCAATAGCCGATGCCTGCCAAGGTTGTGGGACTGTTCGAAAAAGACACCTCGGCCCTGGAACACAAAGCGCAAGGAAGGAACATGGATGAGTTTTAGTCAGTACAAGTCTGACATGCCCTTCTGCTCTGCTCAGGGAGAAGTCATTTGATGATTTGCCATCCGAAAAAAAAAGAAGTAGGAAACCCATGATTTCCACTACCCTCCATATCAGCAGGAGACAGAACGAAACAAAACCAACAGGCACAAAGAGACGTCGATGGATGGGCTGTGTGAAGGCATATAGCTCGAAAGGAGGTGCCTGATGAGATGACGATTAATAGAGAAGTATGGAAGAAGAAGACATGCTGCGCCAACCCCAAATTAATTGGGGCAAGAGCAATAGTATGATGATGTCTTACGGCTCGAATCGTTCAGCAACGTAGGTCAGAAAAGTGTCGCCACCTATAAGGGCCTTTTGGCCTCAGGACCAATTTAGTTTTAAGTCTTTTAATAGGTGTCAAAATACCTTAAACGAAACCGAAAGGCGTTTGTTCTCCCCGTCATAGCGATCATTTTTTTCCAGACCATACCTGAAAACCTTCTAGTTAGGGAGATATTGGGGTCATAGTTAAAGTTTTTTTTTTAACATTTCTGATGAAAAAACCCAACAACATTTTGCCCGACCCGGGAACCGAACCCAGGACCACTAGACCAGCGAGGCATTACTTTTATACACATACAAATATGCAATACCCGGGTTGTATTCGGATAAGAGTTACCTACCTACATTTTTACAACACAGTGCTCTCATTCGAACCCAAACAATGCGATTGGAAAAATATTGATACCGGGATTGATTGAAATCCGGGTAACCGCGTATACCCGGGTATATTATTTTGAAGTGTTATTAGGAAAGAGATTGATTGTAATGATTATGGTTGGAAGGGTAGGTTTTAATTAAGCTTAGATTTGATAGTAATAGGAGGATGAAAATAACTGTTACCAGAAAAGCGGATAAAATATAAAATATCTCCATTAAAGGCGGAGCTTTCATTACATAAAATGACGCCTGTAATCCCCGAAAGGTTAAGCAGAGGCGTACCCAATAGTACACCCACATTTCGCCAGTTAATTAAGTACCATATTATAGGAGCAAGCCTATTTCCAGCAATCAGGCACAATCCAGATTCAATCGCGGGCCTCTCCCTGTTTACTGACTTCTCTTTGAGGCCGTCAACATGGCACCCTCACGGTCCTCAATTTCCAATGATTAAAATAAAAAACAAAACACTACTTTATAAAGTAAACTATATTCAACATTGTTGTTGGTTTGTATGTATATGCCAGAAATAAAATAACTTTAAAAAGGACTGTAGAATATAGTTAAAAAAACATCATTGCAAGTCCATTTGCTAGTGGCAATATTGACTTTGGTTTAATTCTAGTGGAACCAAGGATAAAGTAAGGGATCGCAAACATTTTTATAAAATCGTCATGAATCAACAGTTCGTAGTGATGTGAACTGGCTTTGGCATTTTATCGATTTTTTTTTTAGTAGTCGATAAAAGAAAGCTTTAACACTGTCTCAAGTTTGCACTGTTCATAACTAAACTTCACTGTCACTTAAGGGGTCATCTTCTTCTTTTCGGATTTTTTTTTGTGGGAGCTCAGAATAATTGATAATCACGGAAGCTATGCCGTAGGTGACGGTATAAGTTTAAGAAAGCTTTCGTTTTTCCCCGTTTTTTCTTTTTAACGGTTGTAGTAAACAGAATTTACTGTCGTTATTAAAAACATAAATCTTTTTTTCCATCAGTTTTGTGTAAGTGTTATAAGTTGTTTTCTAAATCATTTACCAAGTGAGAGTGTAAATTATACATGATAGAGATTTCATTTGCGTCAAAAAAGACATGTTTCTATTTTTTTTAATAAACAAAGAGAAAACGTAGAAATCCCAATCGCACCTTAACAATTCATCTGCAAAATATTTCCCCGTAGTATCGACAGTGGCCCCACCCTAGTTAGTAGTATAATCGGTAGAGGCCATCTTTTGTACTGCATATTGGATATCAAGCCCGCACTATTTGCCGACACCCTGCTGATAGAATTTGTAGTAATACGTTATCATTGTGGAAATGTGAACCCTTTACTTATTGTTGATGTTGTACTTTCGGATGGAAAATGTTGTTTGGAATGTGTTATTGGGTTTTTCTACTAGACCAGCAGTAGCCCGGTGTTTGGAAGATGGCGTAATGATACCCCGTCCCTCGGAATTCATGTTAAACCGTAGGTCGTGCGCCTGATATCTCTCCGATCGTGTCGGATTGCCGTCTCATCTAACTATGAGAGTAAAGGAACAGAGAGTGCCCCTGTGCCTGCGCACACACTTGTGCACTATAGTATCTCCCGGGCCAAAGGCTAATGTCTGCTAAGTTTGGCCGTTTTGACCGAAAACGGTCTGGATGACTATATACTCATATATCACTATCATGGTGATATATTATAAAACAAAGTCCTCCGCCGCGTCTGTCTGTCAGTTCGCAAAAACTCAAAAACTACTGCATGGATTTTTATGCTGTTTTCACCAATGGATAGAGTAGTTCTTGAGGAAGGTTTTAGTATATAATTCGTCAAGTCTTGTTGAGGGAACGGGATCAAAATTTCATTATTACTTTTGGTCGCAATAACCGACATCTACGCGAGCGAAACCGCAGGCATCAGCTAATATTTGTATAAATATAACTTCATTTCTTCATTTGCGGAAGAGTTAATAGAGTGAAATCTGTGGTAGCAGAAAATATACTCCCAAACTTGCCATACAAACATACATAATCCTTCCAAACTCCTTTCACCTCGTATGCGGTCATACATCAAAGTTACCATGTCTGAACCTCATGAAGGTCCAATGTAATAGAGAGCAAGTCTTGTGCCGTCAACCGAAAAACCCAATAACACTTTGCCCAAAATAGGAATTGAACTCAAGGCCTCAAGCTCAACAGTCTTATGCAACAAGGCTGTCAACATGCATTTTCCTATCCAGAATCCACCCTCTATTACTTTTCATTTACTGTTTCTATCAAAATACAGGGTGTAAACAGACACTCCACGAAGCCGTCAACCAAGCATTCTGTAAATCCAAATAAGTAACTTTATGCAAAAATGATTGCTGGAAAACGACTTTTTTTTCTGGGTGAAAAATCACCGGATTTCCGATAGGATTCAATGTAACGCATTCAAAACAGTGTGCTGATGGATGGATTCAATAGTAAGGGGGTCGTGATGGTGTCTTAAGTAAAAAAAAAATACTTAAAAAAAAGTTGGAACTTTGACCCCTAATCCCAAGTATGGTCTAGAACAAAAAATGATGACAATGACGGGGAGACCAAGTGCCTTTCGGCTTCGTTAAGAATCTTTTTTACACGCTTTATAGGTCAGAAGCCGACCAGACGGTCTGACAACCAGTCCAACCAAGGAGTATCGTATTACCCAGTACTAACCGGGTTGTGGAGGTCAGATAGGCAGTCGCTCTTACTGAAATACTGGTATTCAGCTGCATACAGTTATACTGGAAGCTGACCCCAACACAGTTGGTAATAGGATAGGCGAAATGTAAACCGTTTCTAGATCAGGAACAGCCTATACCAAGTCCAGTTCACCTCACCCTTTCTATTGCTCTTAGACGAAGCTACACCGTTGATTACCACTAACTAGATCCTTTAGTTATTGTATAACCGAGCTTGGCAGTCAGCACAAAGCGCAGTGCTCAATGTGTTGAGCTTCGTGCATGCGACCGACAAATTAATCAACAGCATAGCATGTTTGTTTGATTTATGGTTGTATAGATTAGGAGTCAGGTATAGTTAGTAACATACCATCTATACGTTCCGTTTCAATGTCAAAGTGTGTAGATATTTGATTAGGGTTTATAATATACGAGATGTCTCGGTTTGACTGCCTCGTTGGTCTAGTGGTCGCAAGCGCGACTGCTGAGCATGAGGTCCTGGGTTCGATTCCTAGGCTAAGTGTTATTGGGTTTTTCAACCGGAATTTCTCAGTAGCAACCACGGACTCTAGATTTGCGCCCGGTTGATGGCAATAGGCTCGCCCCCAATTAAATGGGACTTAAACATAACTGGCAAATTGTGGGTTTAGTATAAGGTACAACTCTGCCTAACACTTTGGGGATTACAGGCGTGATTATATTTATGTGTTTGGTTATATTATACGAAGTGTAGGTACCTAAGAGTTATCGACGCGATAACGATATCCACGATGACAAATGATTCTAGACTCATTCGCTCAAAATATATTGAACAGCTGATTTTAATTATCTACCTGACGAAAAATTTCGATAATGGTGGTTCCGTAAAAAACACTATTCCTGCTTTCCACCACACCAGAAGCGCGTGATTTTCACTTTCACATCTGCTTTTGTAATTTTAATTATTATTCGCATACATAATTATCACAGCCGGGTTGATCTCGTGCAATCATCAATCCTGTGTTGTTGATATTGCAGCGCGTAATGTGCCGTGAATATTATTATATAATTGCATAGCACATGTGTGAGTACTATGTACTGTAAAGCTACCATTTACATTTGGTTATCTTTCATTGACTTGAATTTACCCTGGTGGGTGAGAGAATGTCATACTCACTAAAATGTCTCGCTGATGGTGGCGGGTGTGTCGGGTCATTTAGCTTCCTTCAATATGGTTGAGCTGAATGGGGCTGATTCATGCGTCATGCTCGTGAACGGGCGCTGTCGGTTGGGACTGGTCATCTCAAAGCTGCCACGGTTTATTTTAACTACTTACTTTGTTTTTAAATTGTTGATATAATATTTTACTCTGGACGCTCTTAACGTGCACGTATTTCTACATCGTTCTCACATATATGTATTATCTCAATATGAATGATGTAACCAAGATTTTGTAACAATATTTTGATTGGAAAGAGTGTCCATGGAGTTTCTTGCCCATTCTTCTCCATAGAGATCTACACTTTGGAATGGGCAACTACAGTACTTTCACAAGTTATTATGCCTTGTGTCTGTGACTGTAGCTTAGCCTAATTTGTTTTTCTGACATTCAAAAGTGCCTGTAATGGTCTAATTGAAATAAATGCTTTTGAGTTTGAGTTTGAGTTTGAGTTTGAAATAGCCACCCTAAGCCTGACCGCATCACGATGTAGGTAAGGCGGATGGATGGAGCGGGGGATAATCCTTTATTCGGGATATTAAAGTGTTACTGGTGACACGTCCATACTCTATTATCTAATGGGTGTAAAAAGACTTATAACGAAACCAAAAGGCACTTCTTCTCCCCGTCATTGCGATATTTGGACCATAGCTGGGAAACTTCTAGTTACGGACATATCGGAGGTGAAAGTTTCAACTTTTTCACATAAGAATTATTTAAGTTGTAACTTTACTTTAAATACCTCCATGACCTCTGGTGTTCAATGCATTCATCAGCACAATGTTTTGAGTACGATACATTGAGTCCTACAGTAAATATCGATTTTCTTATTAAAAAAAAAAATTCGTTTCCCAGCAATAATTTTTGTATCAAGGTACTTACAGTTTGATGTACATGTCATTTGAGAAGAAGAATCTATTTTTTATATCTGTACTTTTTGTTGTGAATTGAGTTTTTTTTTACGTCTTTCATTTATTTGTTAAGTTCAAATATTAACTACATGTTATGTACATTATATACAGACTACAAATAGAACAAAAATAATGCTAAAAAGAAGGAAGACTAAAAGTAAGTACATACCTACATATTTATAACGACAACAATAGGACAATTACTTTTGACGTTTAACATTATATATAGTTTCTTGAGCGTTACATAGCATTTATTTGTAGCCATTTTTGATTTCTGTGCAAACAAGGAAAACATATTTCAGCTTTTTGGCACAATATAACAACTACTAAATAATCTTAATTTAAGTATAAGGACGAAATAACAATAATATCCTAAAATAGCTGAAGCAAACAGTATCTCAGCAAAAAGACAAAGAAAATCTATCCAAATATCGTTAGAACTCCTGACTAAACAAACATAAATCAAAGATCTAATCAAATAAACTTGTAATTATAGCAGAAGCGGTAATATTTAACTAACAGATCCTCAAAGTCTCGAAATCTCTTCCAATGTCTCGAAATATCCTCAAATGGTTCCGAAATGTCCGAATCATTTCTATTATAATTACTCCAAATATAATTTATCTTTTGGAGAAGGGGACTATTATTATCTGTTCATTATTTTGAAGTAAATGAAGAATTTTGGCGCCATTTGAAGTTATTGCTAAAATTGTACTCTCCAATCTTACCAAGGAGTATCGTTTTACTTAGTGACTGTGTTCTGGAGGTCAGATAGGCAGTCGCTTCACGTAGACACTAGTATAGAGCTGTATCCGGCTAGACTGAAAACCGAATCGAACAACCAATAGTTGGGACTAATGCAGATGTAGAAGGCTGAAAGTGAACGTTTGCAAAGATTTTTTTGTACAGCGGACATTGGTGCCGATTCCCTTGTTCACAAACTTAACTTAATTTAAGTTGAGTGCATCTTTTTCTTTCTATTTCATTATGAAAAGGACAGAAGATAATTATTAGTTTAGTCCTGTCAAATTAGTCAGCACCTGACGTAATTTGATGTAATTTTAGTAGTCAACTTTTTAATCACGTCTAAACTTGTGTCAGGCGCTGGTTAATTTGACAGGACTAAACTCAAATTTATCTTCTGTCCTTTTCTTAATGAAATAGAAAGAAAAAGATACACTGAACTTAAATTTGGTTTAGTTTGTAAACAAGGGAATCGGCACCATTATGTTACTTTCTGATTTAAGTGATTCTTTTTTCATTTGCTAGAGGAAGCGTGCGTGGTGTTCCCAATATACATTGTATTAACTCTGCTTTGGTGCTTTACGACTTATCACTACATAGTATAAAACAAAGTCGCTTCCCGCTGTCTGTCCCTATCTATGCTTAGATCTTTAAAACTACGCAACGGATTTTGATGCGGGAATAGATAGAGTGATTCAAGAGGGAGGTTTTAGTATATAATTTGTCAAGTTCTTATATACATTGGCTAAAATACAATGTATTTGTTAGAGGTGATGGAAAAAAATAAGCCGTCTGAGAGCTTTCAACGAAAACGCTGCCTAAACCCTTTGAGATGTAACAAAATGATGTATGGTGGAATTGTGTATCTTTTAAAGGTCTACAGAAAAGCGCGACGGCATAATTATCTCTACTAAGGATAACCTACTATATCCATTTAAATACTTAAAAAAATGAACAATTATAAAGTGGTAATTGGAAAGCTATTTACACAAATACGATATTAATCCTTATCATTATAAATAAGTTAGAGGCTTTAAGCATTTCATGCACATTATTTTACTCTTTTAAACGAATATCTTAGGAATAATCGCAAAAATAATCCGATAACCGACATCCACGCGGGCGAATCCGCGGGGATCAGTTAGTCCTCTATAATTTGCATTTGTCTTCTTCGTCTATGTGGATGATGTACTTATAACTTCTAGTTACAATCTTAAATGGATACTCGACAAGGATTTGTGTGAAATACCGCAAAACCAAAAAGGGAAAAATAAAAAGTGTGGCTTTAGTGTTTGATGTTTTTTTTTGGAAGTCGGTAGTTTTTGCAGAAACGTTTTTTGTAATTCCATTTTTGACTTGTTGGACGTTGGTTTAGCAGTACCGTGGTTCAATCCTCGAGTCGGCAAAGTATAACTGAGTTTTAACGTAATTAAATTCTGGTCTTTACATTGAATTCGTGACATGCAAAGGAAACTAGAAAATGCGAAACGTAAACAAAGTAATAAATTGCATTTATGAAAGTTTAATTAAAGTTCTAAGTTTAGCTCCAATTACCGCCAAGACCTAGTTCTAAGTTGCGTGTTACATGCTAGGCGGAGAATGTTTTAATAATAGCTGATTATAGCTGTGGGGAAACTTTGATTGAGAGTAATAATGGGCACATTAACAAACAACAAAAATTTGATTCAAATTGAACGCCAATGGCAATTGTCAAGATTGGGGCTTTATACGGGATAGAAGGGACACCGACGCGAACAGATGACGTATTTACCATCGGGGAAAGACCTGGACGTGGCTAGCACGGGAACGTGGAAATAGACACAAGAAAAGAGTGGCCTATACCCAGCAGTGAGGGAATTCCGGTCGTGGCTGATGATGACGAAGCACAAATCCAGATTTACATACAGAATACTGAGAATTCTCTTGATGGGAAAACGCATGGTGGTATCGTCCTGAGACCCATACTGTGCAGAGATATAACCTATACCATTTAAAAAAATAAAACTTAAGTATAAAGACGCTGAAAGATGCATGTACTTCTGCAGCAGGAGACAAAAGTTACGTCGATTTGAAAAAACTCAAATCATTCTAAAACTCACCTCGTTCATATAATTCCAAGCCTGGCAAGCTCTGACAGGGCTCAGTGGCTTGTAGTGGTTGCCGAAAGTATACATGTAGAAGAGCCAGGGCGCCGGGAACAGCATCGTGAACATGTCGCATAGAGCCATGGCCATCAGGACGACGTTGGTCGGAGTTCGCATGTGACGTCGGGAGAGGACCACCACGATGAGAGTGTTGGCTACTGTGGTCGTTGCCAGCAGGAAAGGCGCGATGTAGCTGTGAAAGAAAGGGTTATGTTAGTGTTTAAATAATTAAGAGTAATGCTACCGAGTACTGAGTTATCATAGAGCTCGGGGCTAAATAAAACAGCCAGGCTGGTCGATCTTCAATGTGAACCAGCACTTGCCAAGGTTTGTTCGTGAATAGGTGACAATCCATTACATACCGAGTTTCCTGGGCCTGCCCCGCTAACTTTTGTAATAATAAATGATGTTTATTATACAAATTGGTTTTTACAAACACTTTTACTTATATATTTTTTTTAAACTAGATGAGGCTGGTGTTTCGTACCTGACTACTCTGAGAAGAAACAGCCGAAAAACTCAGAGGTCAGAGTCTCTTTTAAGGTCCAGACATAATCTTGGTCAACTCGCACGAATGATGAGTGTCTGAGATGGTCTTTTGAAGAAAGAACCACACAGATTTGAGTAGACCTTTGAAGTCAGTGCAAGCATTTGTCAGAATTTTACTATTAGACAAGCAGAGTACAGCCCGAATTGATTGTGAAATCAATCTAAATTAACGCGAGCGAATGCGCGGGTAAACGCTAATAAAAAATAAAAAAGAGAACCTCTTTTAAAATTAATAACTAAGTTTCTTCATGAAAAAGATTTGAAGTAAAACTCCCTCTCTATCTAATTGAGAGGGGAGTGGATTTGTCCTCATTTCACGAAAGCTCTTCAGTGACGTTAGACTTAGAGTTTCCGTATTTCAAATCTCTTGAAGAAATGTAATATTTTAGAGAAGCTTTCTTAAACTAGTGCTCCTGATTAATGTAACTAGGTTTTTGTTTGCAAATGTTTCAAGATATTGTTGTTTCTTTTTGAAGTTATACTTCTTTTGGCGCGTTAGGGAAAAATGATGAGAGTAAATTTTTACGCGCGCGCACACCGTCACGAAAAACCGACACCCTGAAGTTAGCTAGTCAACATTTTAGTTTTCATATTCAAATTCTTTATTTCAGACATGAGTCCATAGTATTAGTAGCAACAAAATAACTTAATTGTTTTATACGCCAAAGAAGTATAACTTCTTACGTGCATAATAAGTATACACACACTTTTTTTTTGTTCCGTCCTGTTGTATTTTTACAAATATTTGTTATGCGTTGTTTGTTTCAATTTTTTATGCACGTCATGTCCCTGCGACAATTTTTTTTCTTCTTTCTTTATATATTTTGCTTATTTGTGGAACAATCCCTTGCAATAAATGTACAATGTATGTTCCCACAGCTGGGACTTCGACCTCATCACTGTTTGAGGTCCGTGAGTCAATGCACAAACACTGTAAAGGCAGACACAGACCTGTTGAAGCTATTCTGGTAAGCATTTTACAGGTTTTGTTTTTGCAAAACCTGCTTGATTTTGCAGGGCTCTAGAAGTAGCAGTAACTAATTGGTTAGTTGACACCATTTACCAACAATTCCAAGAAATAACTTTAGAAAAAAAAATCATTTTAGGCCTGAAAACCCGATTAGTTTTCAATTAACTAAAAACTTATAAAATTCGATATTTGTAGCTTTAAAATCAATTATTAGTTGAGTCATTGAGTTAACAATTTTCTTTTCTTTTTTCAAAAACGTTGATACATACCGTCTCGAAAATCCGACACCCTGAAGTTTGCTAGTCAACATACACCATGAAGTTAGATAGTCAACATTTTAGTTTTTTTACGCCAAAAAAGTATCTTACGTGCGTACATAAGTACACACACACTATTTTTTTATTTTATTTTATTAATTTTTCCTTTATATTTAAGTTATGAAAAAGGTACTCACCCATACATAGGCTCGGCATAATTGATCGGAAACTCGCAGGTCACATTCAAGTAGAAATGTGAATGATTCGATTGGCAGAAGTCATCGGCGGTGAAATTCGAATATCCAGGGTACCCAGTCTGGTTGTCATAGTAATTATAATTTATCTTGGAAATGTCTAAATCTGTGCTGTCTCCGTCAGCGACTGGTTTCGTCGAGTTGAAGTCGCCGAAATAGTCGACCCAGTCTTTGTCCGCCATCTTGAATTTTTTGGCGCTATCTTGATGATTTTGACATGTTGGTTCTTACGTCATTTTGGACGTATCTGTGGGCAAAGGAAAATGGCACATTAGTAATTTAATGAAAATAATGTAATTAATGGTGATTGATCCTTTTGTAAAGAAACATTAATTTCAGCAACGCTTTAAAATATCTAAACTAACATTAAATGTTATGATTAAAGATAAAGTTAACATTTCTGCAAAAAACCATAATTATTAGGGCTTCCTTGAAAATATCAAGGAAGCTTAATTATTACCAAAGCTTGGTAATAATTAAACATAATTAAAAGTCTTCGCCAACAAATAGGCTTAAATATCAGAACTTCCAAACAATATTTATTATGTAAAGCAATTAATAATTATTTTATTCTTTGACCTTAAATTGTGTTCTTAATTATTCAGGCATAATTAAAATGGTCCAGCAATAATAAATAACTTTAATGGTATCGGTCACCGGTTACAGGTGGACATTATATTGAAATGAACAATTTATTTTCAATGTTATTATTTTTATTGATATTATCTTTCTATCGTCTCGGAAAGTTATGCCCGACACTGTCCCGCTTGATCACCAATTTTTTTTCTATACAAGAAGTCTCGGTTCGTCATCATAAGAAAACAAATGAATTTTTCATTTTGAATTGTATTCCTAGGAATTCAATTGAATTACATTGATTTGAATTGAATTCATAGTCGGAATATCTAGAAATATCTCCAAAACGCTACTATATCTTCAAGATCTTGAAAGGGTGTTGAATTTTCTAGGTAATCCGAGCCCTTGGTTTATGACTAGATTCTAATATCTTTATCACTAAGCGACAGTTAGACCTAAAACCACAGTCAGTCTTATTTCTTACCCGACACGACGAGAAATACTATATTTTACGAGATATAATCCTTGCTAATGTTATAAACGCGAAAGTTTGTACATATGTATGAATGTTTAATAATATATTAATATTATAAACGCGGAAGTTTGTGTATAAGAATGTATGGATGTTTGTTACTCTTTCACGCTAAAACTACTGAACGGATTTGGATGAAATTTGGAACACAGATAGTTTATAACCCGGATACATGAAATACTTTTTATCCCAATAGTATGTAGCAGTGGGACCATTATCGTACTCCACTCGGGCGACGCCGCGTGCATTAAGCTAGTAAAAAAGAAATGTTCATTGGAAGAGGATGTAGGTGTGTCTGATGGTGCATAGTGCATAGGTTATATGTATGTGTTGTGTGCGTGTGTGTATGTGTTGCAGTGTGTGTTGTATGTGGGTGTTGTTGTATATTGTATTGTAGGTTGCGTTGTTGTTTGTGTGTTGTGTATGTTATGTGGTTGTCTGTGTTGTTGTTGTTGTGTTATTGTTGTTAAATATAATACGTTCATTCAGTTAGATAGTAAATTAAGAGCAGTGACACCTTACATCTGTCTAATATTATAAACGCGAATGTTT
Organism: Lycophotia porphyrea; assembly: GCA_950005105.1. Lineage (NCBI taxonomy): Eukaryota > Metazoa > Arthropoda > Insecta > Lepidoptera > Noctuidae > Lycophotia > Lycophotia porphyrea. The sequence goes on from OX465409.1 coordinate 8,427,398, forward strand.
GTGCGGATGGACGAATTTCACGCAAAAAGTACTGAACGGGTTTGATATAACAAGAATATAGGTTATACACAAAAATAACACCTAAAATTTACGAAGATGAAGCTATGTAAACTCAAATAGCGTTACATTGCAACATTAAGTTGCTTAACATTATAATCTGCCTAGCCTTTTCCCAACTAGTTCCCAGTTACAGTACCGAGTAATACGATACCCATTGGTAAAACTGTTTGTCAGACTTTCGAGCCACTGACTATAACTGTAACGGCTGTCAAAGATCTTCAACACAACTTTATGTGGGGGACAGCCGGAACCAACAGATTTTTTTTTTCAGATGGGAAATCTTCAAATGACTTCTCCTGCTCTGGACAGAGCAGGAGTGTCAGACTTGTGCTGACTAAAACCCATCCATGTTCCTTCCTTGCCCTTTGTGTTCCAGGCCGCGGTATGTCGTTCGAACAGTCCCGCAGCCCTGGCAAGCATCGACCCTTGCGGGCCCCTCCCTGTTTGCTGACATCTCTTTGAGGCACGCGTGGAACACGAACGCGCCGTCAACACGGCCTGTCGTCAAAAGACGGACGGACGGCGAACTAGCCCATAACTCACCGTCCACAGGTCCGCGTATACGGTGGCCGGAAGCCACCACATGACCCCCGACGTCTGGGGCGACCCGACGCCCGGGGCGGGGACCAACGGCTTAACGTGCTTTCCGAGGCATGGAGGAAACTCGGTGTGTAATGGGAGGTCACCCATCTTCCAACCTAGGCAAGCGTAGCTTAACTTGAAGATTGACTCGAGAGGCTATTATTATTTTGCCACAAGTTCAATTCAATTCAATTCTTTTTGCACATGTTTTACAAGATCTAAAGAATAATATTAAAGTTCACATGGACTGTCGCGCACAACAAGCTCCTTGCTTAACAAGCTAATGAATTAGTAACGTGTAGCTAATATCGCCTAATCATCTAGAATTGGGTAAAGGGTTTATTAGCTTGTGTTAACCTCCCTACAACCGGGGCTATTATGTACGAGGCTCGATTTAGTCTAATGTGTAGATATTACATGGTTCTTAGGTAAAGCTAAGGTAACTATGAAAGCGATATAGGGAGAATTTATTTGTGGGTCATAAAGGACATTGGGAAGAAACTCACCAACAGGCTTATACATGTTTTTGGGTTTTATAAAATATAGAACAGGTGTAGCCAATAAGCCTGATATAGTGGTGGTGGATCGATCAGAGCGGCGCGCAACGATTGTTGACATTACAGTCCGCATGACGAGAACTTCGTGAAAGCCGAGAAAGATAAACAAATCAAGTAACTTGAGGGCAAGGGCAAGGGCTTGATTCAGAAAGCGGTACTCCTAGACACGGCTCGTATTGTTAGGAGGTTCCTCTCTCTGGAGCCCTGACCGCCCGTAGCTTGGAACCCGTTCTCGATACCGGTGGGCTACTATTTTTTATATTTTTAAATGTTTTTTTTTAATATAATTTTTGTAAGTAAAATATTAAAAAATGTAAATAATAAGGTATAAAAATGAATAAAGGAATTATAAATATAGAAAAGGTTAAGTTTATAATATTCCAGGTATACCTCACATATTTGAACAATGTCGCCATAGTAAAAAAAATATCTGACCTAGACCTACCAGACGCTTCGGCAGGTGATACTTGTTTCAAAGGCCTATGGGAGATTTTGTATGGACCCCAGCCCCACCGTCCAACAACATTTTTCAGAGTTCATTGTTCATTGTTTCATTCATTTTGACCGTATTGGCACTTTTGTAGGACACAGCCGGTTTTTTTAGTCTTTTTAAGTTTTGATTACCAAAAAATTAGCATCTTCCGCCCTGTATTATAAGACTTATCTAACATACATAACTAGCGAAATGTGGGTGTACTTAATAGGTACACCTCTGCCTAAACTTTCGGGGATTACAAGCGTGATGTTATTCTATGTTATTTCCAAGGTCAATTTTGATCCCAGATTACAAATCCGTGTTCAGTTGTAAAATATAGCTTTAGAAATTATTATCTTCCATCAATCTAACGTGTAATATGCCCCAATAATAATTCCCAACCCTTTTAGGGAATATTAATTTATGAACCCTATCGCGTCTTATTTTAGGTGCAAAAGTACCTTTGTAAGTAAGGGATTATGTTCTGATTTAATTTTAAATAGGTCATGTTTATTTTGAAAAGGGTATTTTGCGGATTTAGTAGGTATTTATGGTTAACTAAAGTTTATATTAGGTGATTATTATTTAGTGGGATTTAGTTGTCAGTTAATTTGTACATTTATTGTCTGCTATTATTATTATAGCTCTTATTCCATTTGCAAATCGTTTTTATTTTAATAAAGTGTTTGGCATTAAAGAGTCCTTTTGTAAGTCCCCCGATATTCCCGATATACATACTTTCATTGATTAAATGAGATACAAAGATAAAAAAATAAATATTAACTTAAAAAAATCCCCAACTCAAAAAAGAAAAGCGAACAAACATTTTAAAAAGGCAAAAATAATACCTTTTGTTGAGCCATTTACTTCGATCGAGCAACACCTATATTTAAATTATAGAAATAGATGGATGGCACTTTGACATTATGATCGAAGCAAAAAAGCACTTATTTTCCCTATCATTGCGATTTATTTTTATTCTAGACCATACCTGGGAACCAGTTACAGAGCTATTGGGAGTCAAGCTCCCAGCTTTATAAATATGTACAAGGTTTTAATGTTATAACTTTACCTTAAATACCTCCACGACCTCCAATTCATCCATCAGCACAATGTTTTGAGTGCGTTACATTGAGTCCTACCGCAAAACGTGATTTTTCACCCAATACAAAAGTCGTTTCCCAGGAATAATTTTTGCGTAGAGTTACTTAGTTTTATGTACAGAAAGCTTGGTTGACGGCTTCGTGTAGGCTCCGTTTACACGTTGTACAGAACAGGCCGACGACAGGCCGTGTTGACGGCGCGTTCGTGTTCCACGCGCGCCTCAAAGAGATGTCAGCAAATAGGAAGGGGCCCATGCCGATGCCTGCCAGGGCTGCGGGCTGTTCGAAAGAGATACCGCGGCCCTGGAACACAAAGGGCAAGGAAGGAACATGGATGGGTTTTAGTCGGTACAAGTCTGACACTCCCTTCCGCTCTGCCCAGAGCGGGAGAAGTCATTTGATGATTTCCCATCCGTAAAAAAAAAAAAAAGGTATCCTTAAATAATATTTTATGGTCTTTCCTTTCAAGCATAATTCTACAAAAACTCCCTGATGAGAAAATGGCTACCTTACATAGTTGTGTCAATTAGAGCTGCATCAATGTTGCCACGAAACTAGATAACGTTGCATTTATGACCACTTCAGATCATAAATCTGACAGATGGCTTACTAATCTTGTGGCCTAAGTGATTAAGTACCTATGCCTGTTAGTAATAATCTATCTATGGTGTTATGTATTTTATAACAATCTATACGAGATAGTCACATACAATACGATCTTAGAATCATGTTATCATAACATCACGCCTGTAATCCCCGAAGGGTTAGGCAGAGGCGAAACTAATAGTACAACCACATTTTGCCAGATTTGTTTAGGTCCCATGTAATAGGGGCGAGCCTATTGCGATCAACCGGTCACAAATCCAGACTCCGTGGCTGCTATTGAGAAATTCCTGATGGAAAACCCAATAACACTTAGCCCGACCCGGGAATCGAATCCAGGACCTCATGCTCAACGGTCGCGCTTGCAACCACTAGACCAACGAGGCAGTCAGACCGAGACATCTCGTATATTATAAACCCTAATCAAATATCTACACACTTTGACATTGAAACGCAACGTTATGAATACCGACCGATATGAATATGAATCAATGATCGATATGAATCATTTTATGCGAAACAATTCTGGTCGACCAACCGCTTGGCGATTTCCCGAAATACTAGGTGGGCACTCGGACCCCATGGCCCTAGTGTTTCAACCCCAAACGGCTCAAACACAAAACTACTAATTCAATTATTGTATTTGCGCCGTTTGAGCTTTTCAGCACCTGCAGCAGCCGCATTTGAGTAGAGTAATTTTATAATTAAACTTGAATTGTCTCTAAAGTAATGAGTGTCTTCGGTAAGTAATAACTTCGAGAGTGTAAAGTTGTAAACTTGGTTCATCAAGTGAATTATTACTTTGGTGCGACACATGTGTTTGTGAAATGTTTCGTGGATTAAACTGTGTTCTATATGCGTAATTATAGAGAATCCAGAATTTAATCATTATTGATCTGAAAGTGGCGCCGGTGACTGAAAAGTTGTGTGGTAATCGGTTATCGTGGTATGGGTATGTGATGCGGAGGAATGGGGAAAATGTATAGCGGGGAAAATTTTGAGTATGAATTTAGACGGCTATAAGAGCAAAGAATACCAAAGAAACTATGGATGGACTGTGTGAAGGATGACATGACTAGAAAGCAGGGGTCCGATATGTATTGAATGGTCACCCATCTACGAATCAAACTGTGCGGCTGTTATTATTTACCTACCTAGTTACCTAGCTATTTATTTTCCCCTTACTCCCCCCTCCCTTATTTTTTTCTAGTAATAAATATTGCCTATGTTACTCAGGAATAATGTAGCATTCTAATGGTGAAAGAATTTTTGAAATTGGTCCAGTAGTTTTTGAGTTTATTCGTTACAAAGATACAAACATTTCCTCTTTGTAATATTAGGTGTAAATTAAAAAAAAGAAAGCAATACAAAAAAGAGTTAAAGAGCTTAAAAAAGAGTTCGTATACCAAAGAGTTACAGCTGTAGTTATTACGGCGCAGCTGAATAAAAACAATATGGTGCGAACCTTAAACCCAATAATAGCGGCGAGTTGGTTTGCTCAGTACTCCAGCCATTGCTTAAGGGGAACCTCGTAGTTTTACATTTTTAATATCCAGTAAGGTTGCCGCAATTTTTGAGACTATTGTTGGGGAAAAGGGGACTGTATATTTTTCGCTTAACGCCTGGAAGTATATTGACCAGTCTTATCAAAGGTAAGCTTCAGCAAGGCACTCACACCATGAAATCAAAATATTCTTTTTTTTTCACATAGGCCCTGTTTTAAAAAACGATATAGACTTATAAAACCTCGAAAAAAGGTGCACGGTTCGATTGGTTGTTTCCTATGAAGAAGAACCGGCAAGAAACTCCACGGGTACTCTTTTCAAATCATTTGGTATTACAATATTATCATACTCCTTATAATGAATGTTGATGGATGGAGAGGGAGAGGCAGGCCAAAGAAAAGATGGATGGATTGTGTGAAGACTGATATGAAAGAGAAAGGAGTCAACGATGCCGTGACGTCTGACAGGGGAGAATGGAAGAAGAAAACATGTTGCGCCGACCCCAAATAGAATGGGATAAGGGCAGGAAGATGATGATGATACTCCTTATAATCCCCGTCCCTGCCTGTAATCCCCGAAGGTATTACAGGCGGAATAAATATAAAGAGTTAGGCAGAGGTGCAACCGCAAATCACCAATGTTTACATCCTATGCAATAGGGGCTGAGCCTATTGCCATCACCCGGGCACAAATTCAGACTCCGTGGCTGCTACTGAGAAATTCTTGATGGAAAAACGCAATAAAAAGTCACTCCATATAAAATACTGGTATTCAGCTGCATCTGGTTAGACTGCAAGCTGACCCCAACATATTTTTGGCAGATGAAGATGAGTTTTGTTCCATAAAGTATCTGAAGGAATGTCTTCGTGAATTAATAAATTAGGTATCCGGCGCACAGAGGCAGCCCTAACTCGAAGTTTCGCTACAAAATCCTGGCGGTGAATATTTGAAGAATTAATTAATTATGTCTTGAAGGCCCTGAATATTTAATACGCAGGTCTTTACCTGATAATTTATGGGCTGAAAGAACAAAGAAAAAGTTATGGAGAATATTTGGAGAAGAATTTTTAGCTGTATACATTTCACAGATATTTTCAAGGCAGATGTGAGTGGCAACGCCGGAGGTCAGCCCTAGAAGGATATGCACTGACTTCATTGGTGAGTTTCTTCAGAAAGGTTAGGTGCGTAGTATTTGCAACCGGCCATGTGTGTATGACCAGATGTATAAAATGGGGGCTCGAACGCCTCTAGCGGCGAATTCATACGCGATAGCCGCGTTTGAATTCGCCGCTAGAGGCGTTCGTGTAGAGTAAGGTCTTCCGCAATGTCAGCTGTCATAGAGTTTTCGCGCGTTGCGTTCTTTTTTTATCACGTATTTTAACTAATATTCATGATTCTGGTCTAGATTGAGCTATTCCTGATTAATTATGATTTTTAAATGTTTCATGCTTGTTAATGTTAGGGAGAATATTAGTAAATATGTATCTGAAGTTTAATCTATGTTGATATACGAAATAAAATAAACTTTTTATGAAGTTATTTGTACTTTTAAGTATAAAATAGAATTAATGACAGGACCTTACTAGACAGTAGCGCCATCTGGTGAGCTTAAAAACGATAGCCCCCATTGGACGAAGTAGAAGAAGAAGTATGTACGGATTTTAGTAGGTGGCGTTTTGTAGTAACTGTAGTTAGTGCATATTGGTAAACTATTCAGTACTTTACAAGACCTAAAACCTCATTGGTGTTACCTTATCTAAACGCTACTTCGAAATTCAAACGAATCTGCGACGATTTGTTTTGCATTCAGTAAAAAATTGCTATTTTAAAATTACGAACAACACTTCAATTTTATTTATTTGTAGATATATTGGCGGGTGGGTAAAATCGGAATTCAAGTCACTAAGTAGTTTATTAATACACTTTCTAGAATCATCATCATCATCGTTATCCACCGCATCGAATCATTCACTACTGGATCCAGGTCTTTAATTTTTTTGTGCCATTCTCGTGCCAGCCTCAACCAGGTTTTTCCCCAAAGGCAACGTCTGCTAATGGCTAAATAATAATTGCCACTCGGGTCGATCTTTAGGTTAAGTCGTGCTTGCCTAGGTCGGTCCATGGATGGGTGACCACCCATTAAATGCCGAGTTTCCTCCGTACCTCGGAAAGCACGTTAAGCCGTTGCTTGCGGCTGTCAATTGTAGATCATTGACAGTCGTTACAGCTGGTCAGTGGCCCGAAAGTCTGACAACCAGTCTTACCAAGGGGTATCATATCCAGTACCTACTAACCGGGTTGTGGAGGTCAGATAGCCAGTCGCTCCATGTAAAATACTGGTATTCAGCTGTACCCGGTTAGACTGAAAGCCAACTAAGCAGATGATGGCAACTTCTGCTCGTCTAGCCGCCGGACGACCAACATTTTTTTTTATCTAAAGTTAGTGGCGCCGCGAAATTAAAATTTTCTTACGTTTTTTGCAATTTGCAGGTCTGTATCTGGTTGTATCTTGAATATAATATGATTCGCGACCGTAACAAATAAGGTTTTATTGAGTTGTGAACCATTAAAAGCATCAATACAACCCTCTAAGTTCATTTAATCCCATTGAATGAATATTTCATGAAAAAGTCATTCAATTTTTATAAAAAAAAGTTATGAAGTGAAAAGAATTTCGCGGGCTTCTCTAGCCCTTTTTAACAATGGCGTTCTGTCCATGTCACTCAAGTGCCAGAAGATCCGTGTAGCACCTTATGTAAGAACAATCGCGCTTTAACAGTAGCAATGCGTTATGTGAAGAATTCTTTTAAATTAACTTCGTACGATATGTAATTGAACTGCTCTCTCTGACACATATTTCTCCAAGTTGCATTTTTATTTAAAAAATTAGAGGAAATGTGGGATTTCCATTACTTTAGAGTCTAAAGTATGGATAACCCATATTTCTGTGGGTGAACTCAGTTTACTCTTTAGACTGAGTTCACTTCTCCTTTACCCCTTCGGGGGTTACAGGCGTTATATTATGTTATATTTATAGTTTTAAGACTTAATTCAATAATGTGCTAATGAATTATTAGTTTACTGAAACATAAATCTTTAATCACAATTACGCGCTGCAATTTTTTGCACATTTTTAGACAATGGGCGGGTACTTCAATACCATATAAATTCAATAACACACTTGCCCACTTCAAAGAAAAAGGTTTAAATGGCGAAATAACCTTTTAAATGGAACCAGCAATACTTGATACGAAAAAAGAATAGTACTGTAACAACTTCCCCGAAAGCTTTTACAAACATTAACACATAACACAATACCCACACATAACCCAGCACAAAACTAAAACTAACACTCCACTTAAACGAGTTCTTACAAACCATAAAAATATAATAAACTTTCTTCTTAAAAACATTTCTCTAGAAATTTCGAGGAAAATATGTCTACCTACTTCAGAGCAATTCTCAGAAATGGTAATGCAATTATTACTCGTCACACTTGCCCTTAACCACAGTACATCGAATAATCGGTAGGGCAACTACGAACAAACGCCTAGCCTACGCTATTATTATTATACAAAGGTAATGTTTATAAGTTTGGATGTTTGTAATCATTCTAAAGCTGGGGATACACATGCCCGTAGCTTGCACACTAGCATACCAGCTCAAATTCAAATTCAAATCGTTTATTGCTATATCCATAATGTACACATACAGGTGGTAAGTAAAAAAAAAATAGAAACAATTATGGACCCTGTCGGGCAGCTCCTTGCACGTGCCAGCTACTGTCATGTGTATAACGCTAACTGGCACGCCTGTACCTGGCAAGCAAGTAGATTGCACAACATTTGATTTACTTGCATGCTCATTGAGGGAGGGGACGCGGGGTGGTTACCAAACGGGCACGTGTATACACTCACGAACTGTCCTGTGTATACGCGATGGTAATACTGGCATGAAAGGGCACAACTTGTATTACTTGCAAATGTATCCACAGTGTGCCATTTACTTGCACATGCCGTTAACTAGCATGCAAGCTACTGCTCCATTTTACAGGCATGTGTATTCCCGCCTTAACTCCACGTATAGTGTCTTTTTATATGTTATCTTGGTTCGGCGACAATCCGAAAATACCATAATTATATATATATGATTAAAAACATGCAAATAATATTTGAATCGACTCGGCGGATGCTCGGGCAGAGATGGGTGCGATGGCGGGGGAGGGAGCTGCTCGGGGCCAGAGTCACGTGACGCGCCCGCCGTCGCTCGGGCGATATTCTTTAAAGATTTGGGGGGTTCCTTTTCTCTGACGCTGACTGTACAAGGGCAGGAAGGTGATGATATTTTTAAGTCTGGATGTAACGGGTAATCTTCGGAACTACTTTTTTTTTTTTAAATCGAAAGTTACATTATCCCTGTGCGTCATAGGCTATATTTAAAACCATTCCGATGTATAATTTGCGACCATAACGCGAGTGGATCTGCGGGCAAAAGCTTGCTGGGTCAATGAACGACGATGGTACTAAGCTTGTACAATGTGATCTTCGAAATTTAGTTTGTAGTGTTTACCATCATCATCTTCCTGCCCTTGCCACATGTTACTCGAGGTCGGCACAACACGTTTTCTTCTTCCATTCTCCCCTGTCAGACATCACGGCATCATTTACTCCTTTCTCTTTCATATCATTATTCCTCACACAAGAACGCTTAATATGTCAGGTTTGTCTATGGGACTTACTGTTCTTTTACAGTTAGTGTCAATTGACCTGATCTTGACTTGTGTCCTAAGACCTAAGTCCCCAGACCTGGGTCTCTTCCAATTCTCTCCACTTTTGGCGGTTTTGTGACATGGCTATCCAGTTTTTTCCGGCCACTTAAGTCCCTAAGTATGGTTAAATATATATTTTAAATCGATGCCAACACGGTTTTTTAGTTTCCAGTTCAAAAATCCCAGTTGAAACACTGCTTCACATTTGCACTACGTCCTAACATCAGCAACATTTCATCCACCGGAATCATTATAATTTAGCTCAGTACATAAGTTAATTGGAGCCCATTTACAATCAGGGTACAACGGCAAAAAGTAACGCTCTCACGTATTATTAGTATCTTTTAATTATGCAGCAAGTTGAACAAATGTTTCAATTAGAAGCTGGTGTGTATTTAGTAGATATGAGAATGATGATGAGTGTTCTTACGAGTTATATGAGAGGCTTGGGGCTAAATAATAACGTCAGTCTTCAAGGATCTGTTTCATTTGTGTAGTGGTAGATTCCTAGGTCGGGCAAAGTGTAATTGGGTTTTTCCATTAGGATTTTCTCAGTAGCAGCCACGAAATCTGAACCTAAGCCCGGTAGATGGCATTAGGGTGGCCCCCTATTACTTGGAATGCAACCAGTGAAATGTGGGTGTACTATTAGGTACACCTCTACCTGACTCTTCGGGGATTACAGGTGTGATATGATGTTAATGTTGATGTTTAAGGTTAACCAGTGCTCGACGAGGTTGGTTCGTGGATGGGTGATCATCACATGCTGAGTTCCCTCCGCGGTTCGGAAAACACGTGAACCCGTCGGTACCGGCTGTCATTTGTAGATCTTTGACAGTCATAATGAGAAATCTGAAGCCCGACAGTATCTCTGTAACTGGATTGTGGAGGTCGGATAGGCAGTCGCTCCATGTAAAATACTGATAATCAGTTTCATCCGGTTAGACTGGAAGCCGATCCCAACATGAAGGGTGTAAAAACACTCTTAACGAAGTCCATGAGATATTGGGGGTCAAAGTTCCAACTTTGTTTTTAATGTATTTTTTACTTACGACACCTTCACGACCCGCGTACTATTCAATCCATTCATCAGCACAATGTTTTGAATGGGTTACAATGAGTCCTAGGCGTATCCCAGATTTTTTTTTGCGTAAAGTTACTTATTTTGATGTACAGACGCCAGCAGGTCAAGCTACCCGAAACTGTCACATTTTCCCAACCAACTTTGAACCTAAAGCTCTAGACATAAAGTTAAAAATCTATTAAACGAATTTGACAGACTGTAGTAGCTTGATGTGCTAGCGTAATGCTTGGTTGATGGCTTCATGAAGAGTCTGTTTACACCCTGTATTGGGTCTAGACTGGGGTGCTGATGATATCCGACTTTAATTTATAAGATAACGCTTATCAGCATCCGTAACTCAGGGTGGATGAAATGGAGAGAGGTCACTGGACAACAACTTGCGACTCACGTATACCCCTCTTTTTTTTACGGTTGGTAATTCATCAAATGACTTCCCGCTCTGGGCAGAGCGGAAGGGAGTGTCAGACTGATGACTAAAACCCATCCATGTTCCTTCCTTGCCCTTTGGCATTTTTGATGAACCTTTCAAAAACAAAAACAATGTAAGCAACTGATTGAATGAATGAGGCAGAAATTACTAATTAATTAACATTGTTTCAATATTTTGCTAACAGTATCCTGTTTATATTTGGGAATAACAATGTTATAATCTATCTATATTAATATAATAAACCTAAGAGTTTGTTTTAGCGCGCTAATCACTGGAAAATCAATCGGATTTGAAAAATATTTTTTGCATCTGATACTCGTAGCTCCATTCTTCAAGAAAGTACGGTAGGTATTAATATACAGGGGAATCCCACACCGACGCGAAAGCGATCACCAGGTCGTCCGAATTTTGCATAGACGTTGTCCGGCGTACAGAAACGGACATAGGGTACCTTTCATCCCGAAAAAAAGTACTGTTCCCAAGGAAAACAACAATAACGTTCTTATGATAATAGATGGTGCTACGTGTCTTTCGAATTATGATTGAATTATATTATTACAAGCCGAGTACAATCCGAATCGATTTTCAAATTCTCAATTAACAATAACAACAATTAACACGGGCGAAGCCGCGGGCAAAACCGATAAGTAGAATAGATCATAATCCCTAAACTCCTTTTTTCATAATCTACTCTACTCAAAGAAATGTAATAAAAAATAAGTCACCTACATGAAACTATTTTAATTACTTTTTTAAACTAATTGCCCAGTTCTCGAGGACTTAAGCTGCACCGGTCTATAAAGTTTAAGCCAAAGGTTATTTATTAGCTTTTTCTGAAACAGCTTAAGACTTCACTAAGACAGCTTACTTACCTAAGAATGGCGGGAAAGAAGAACATTTTGTGTGAATTCTTATAAAAAAAGAACCCATTGTCACGCCTGAGATCTCTAAAAAGTAAGATAGAGGTATACCTAACAGTACATACACCATTTGTTGCTAAAGTTTAAGTCCCATGTAATAGGGAGCCAGCCTATTGCCATCGATCTAGCACAAATCTGGACTCCGTGATAGCAAGCTACAATAGGGTAGTTGACAAAAAAAATCTAATTAGTCCGTCAGATAGATTTCCAAAATATATTGGACACGTATTTTTTTTTTCTCGTAAACTAAAAATGAGGACGATGCAGTGCGTTGAAAACTCGTGTGACGTCACATTCCAGTACACTCATTAGCGGAAAGTGACTTCACAAGCCCAAACTCATGAACTTTGATGCGTTTTATCTTCGTTATTTTTATTGATTTTATAAAACAAAAATACGTATCGAATATTTTTCGATAATCTATGACGGACTAAATAGAATTATATTTTCTTTTCTCAGGAAACATCCCTTTCAGTAAAAAAAAAAAATAGAATGAAAAACTATTTTAAAATAATTGATCAAGTAGACTGCCTCGTTGGTCGAATGGTCGCAAGTGTGACTGCTTAGCATCAGATCCTGGATTTGATTCCCGGGTCGGGCTAAGTGTTAATGAGTTTTTCTATCTGGAATTTCTCTGTAGCAGCCACGGAGCCTGGATTGGTGCCCGTTTGAGGGCAACAGGCTGGCCCCCTTTACGTGGACTTAAAACATAACTGGCGAAATGTGTGTGAGTTAGGTACACCTAATATGACAAAACACTGTTTTGTCGTATTTTATACGATGCGCGAGGCCGTTCTGCGAAACAGTGATAGCACTATATATCTTGTATAGCTCCATCCCTCTTACTCCATGGGATAATGATATTGAGGGTTCTAAACATAGATTATATATTTTTTTATATTTCTATGATTCCAACGGTCGCAGGTAGAAAAGTATTAACAGTTTCTAACTTACCTAATGTGCTATGTGATAACTGATTAGCTATTGTAATCTTAGTAAGTAGAAATACGTTCATTTTATTGCTCAATACTTTGAAAAAAAAACAATAGTATTTGTTTAAGTAGTCGGTTATTAGTAGTAGGATTAACAATACTTTGTTAATTGATCTTCAGGTGTAATAAACTATGAGTTACTCTTTGTTTGTGGGTTTTACTCATTCTGTGCTTAATTCCTACTAAGAGATAAAAATTGCCCCGTCGCGTCCGCGTCCTTTTCCTGGTCAATGTCGGTACCATAAAAAGTTTTGGGCTATTCGTTATGATTATTAATTTAATCATTCGTTATGATTATTAATTTAATCATTCGTTATGATTAAATATTTAATCATAATTCTTATGATTTTTATTTATTTTCAACACGTATCAATTACTGATAAACTAACTATATGTATACATACATTAATAATTAAAAACTAATAGATAAACTAATAACAAACTATAAAAAGGCATCGGAAATCTCCTCCTCAACGCTGTCAGCTGGTAATGTGCCCAAGAGACTGGCGGCGTTGCCACGTTGTATGGCAACACTTAGCCTTTGGCCAAGGTAAAAGCCAAAACATTTAATCATAATTCGTTATGATTAAAATGAATATTGATTATAATAATAAATATCGAAATCAAATATCGATTTATTGTTGATTGCTGCCAATGTAGTGGCTAATCGCTAATCTTAACGAGAATACTCAAGTAGGTACGCAGGAGATATTATAGTGCACTAGGTGAGAGTGTAAATACAGTAGGTACACCCGACGAAATTCATCAGAACGTCAAAATTAAACAGAAGAGCAGTTATTCGATTTGCTTGTTAGCATGGTCAGCCTATATTGTTCCCACTGCTGGGTACACAGGCCTCCTCTCTATAAGAGGGAGTGAGCTAGTCCACAACTCGTGCCTAGTGCGGTTTGGTAATGGGAATTATATTGTTCGAAACTATTTGGCCAACTCTATTCGAGCGATTTTCAAATTAGCTTTGACAAGGTTCGATCCCACTCCGATAGCGGAGTCGTATTATATTATCTGTGGCGGAGTATACGTCATCCTATCACACGCCATCTAACTTAGTGCTAACATTAAATTGCTCGGGACCGAGTCGGAAGCCACCCGGAATCCGATCGCGGTGAAACTTAACTCATAAAGCTTACACATAAATTAGATTCTGTGTATCGGAACTTATATCGGATTTAACGGTTACTTATGTTTGTTCTAATAAAGGAGTATGCCCAATTTGGGCCTACGCTTTACAGTCAACTTTTTTATTGCAAAGTTATCGTTATTTTATCATAAAACATAAACACCAAAAACAAAAAACAATTCCCAATTGCAAAACTGAGATAAATGCGCGAACACTATGACATCTGACATTTCGGAAGACTATTCTACACGAACGCCTCTAGCGGCGAATTTATACGCGACCCATTAGTTTCGAATGGTTGCACTAGTTGCTGGTGACTAAAATTAGATGTCACACGACACATGTCGGTTGTACTTGTAAACAAACAATAACAGACTTGGACAAATAACATTGCAACATTTGGTTCAATATGATTATGGGATTTTCACACACGACTTTAGTAGATACTTGCTAAATTGCCTCAGACGCCAAATTAAACGGTTTTATAAAAAAAGTTAAGATTTCTGTCTTCTAGCATATTTCCAAAAAACAGTTTTTTTTACAACGTCAGCAGTTTGACCGTTTGCTGGTGAATTTTTTTTTGTATTATCTTATCCAGATAAACACTTTTAGATAACAAGAAATACAGGGTGTAAACAGACTCTTCACGAAGCCGTCAACCAAGCATTATGTACATCAAACTAAGTAACTTTACGCAAAAATTAGTGCTGGGAAAAGACTTTTTTTTGGGCTGAAAAATCACGTTTTGCGGTAGAACTCAATGTAACGCACTCAAAACATTGTGCTGATGGATGGATTGAATAGTAAGGGGGACCTGGAGGTGTCTGAAGTAAAAAAAAATACATTAAAAACATGTATTAAAAAAAAAAAACTTGTGAAAAAGTTGGAACTTTGACCCCCAATATCAACAAGAGAACAAGTGCCGTTCGGCTTCGTTAAAAGTCTGTTTACACCCTTTATACCTATCAACAAGAAATCACTTTCGTTGTGATTTAATTACCAATATTTAGATACTTGTCTTCCCCTCATAACACAATTAGAAAGTTTAAAATCGCTCAGCTATAATTTACTAACCAAACTATATAGGTACCACTTAGCGCTTTCATTTTAACCTTCGTATACTCGCGCCAAAGTTTATAACACTTATACTCTCGTATGGTTTGACAGACCGAAAGTTCAGACCTCAATTTCGGGATATTTTCTTCAAATAACTTATACGGGGATATTTTGCTCTCTAGGTATATACTAAGAAGTATCTTAAAAATTATAATTTACCGACAATATACCGATCATTTACCGAGTAATAGCCTTTTACTGTAGTCTCTGATAAAAGTTAATTTTTGTAAAAGGTTGTAAAATTTTAGCAAAGATACATTTTTCCTTCTAACAGACTTACAGTTTCTAAGAGTATTTATTATACCTCAGAGTATAATAAATACAAATAGTTTTAGTCATAAGTTTAAGTTTAAATTTCAGTACAAAATCTAAGAAGATAAATTTTGTAATACCTATACCCGTGTCGGTCTAACAGACCGATTTTCCCCTAATATGTGCTATTCGTACAAAGACAGTAGGTGTTCGTCCTGAAATTATCGTAGCAAGTAATAATGCAGCTAACAGGAAGTACAAAAAGCCATCAATGATTAAAATAAAAAAAACACGAAAGACTGTTTTATCGGTCTCACAGACCAACACGCGAAAATATGAAGGTTAAGCCTTATTTGATTTAAATTAACGCAATTTATTTTAGACTGAGTACGAAACCCTTTTAACATCACCCTTTAGACTTTGAGATGAAACTTGAAAACTTAGCGACGTGAATTTAATTTTAAAATAGTCTAGGAGTCGAGCGATGATGTCTCCGTAGTATCATCACTGACTTACAATTCGTGGGACGAGGGTTCCAACCCAAGCGGCAATTAATGTAATTCATTTCATGACCACTGCACACTACTCTGAAAACTACGAAGGAAATATCGAAGGAGGAACATTTTTATATAAATCTATGCATACAAATAAATAAAATTGAACTGTCTGTTTGTAATTTTTAAATAATAGCTTTTTACTGAATGCATAATTATAATCTCCGAAACGGGTCCTCCGATTTTGACAGTACTTTTACTGGCAGATAGCTGATGTTATAAGAGGAGATAACTTAAGATTAACATATTCTACTTTCATTGAAGAAAAAGTACTCTCGGAATTGTTAACATAATCCGATGCAAGTAGGAAAGTAATATTTTTAATCATTTTACGCGGACGGATGTCGCGGGGCACAGCTATTAAAAATACATATTATGATAGGTATTTGTAGAAATACATAATAATACTGACACGGAAGCTAACATTAAAAAGCAGGACAACAGTTTCACTTTATTGGTACCTAAATAATTAGGGGAAATTATCTTACGAGAGCGTACAATACTACACGGATAAGTCGTGTTCTTGGTCCTAACTTAAAAGATGGCATGCCTATCCGTGTGCCATTTTCATCCAAATTTGCTAAAACTATTAGTACACTAAACTATTAGTATAACAATAAATAAATGAATTATGAAAAAAATGAATTATGTATTACCAAATTGTTTTTATTTATGTATCTAATTAGGGATTTAACATTTAAATACTTAGGTACGGATGACATCAATAAACAAATACCTATTGTTTTTTCTAGGTATTCGGAAATAAAATGAACTAATACCCAATTAGATGACAATGGGTATTTATATGGCACCCTAAATTGAATCACGAGTAAGTCTTGTTTACTAAGTTTTATTATTTTTAAAACCAGTTGCTTATACCTGGCCCCTCCGACGATACTGTGAATGCCATTGTCCTTTAGCGTTAAAGAGACGGATAGATACTGGACGAATAGCGCCCTCTCATTCTCACAAAAGGGCCCCTTGCAGCGTATAAAATATGACAACACCATATTTTTTGAAATAGTGTCCGTTAAACCTTTGAAGTGATCGGTCATTCGATGTGATCGGTTTGCTAAGCAGTGAAGTTAGCATTTACGAAAGTCCGTTATTAAAAAGTTCAAAAAACATGGAGCAATTTATAACAGCCGATTATAACGACACGGAATATAACGTCAAAAACGAAAAATTCTTCAGATTCCTCCTCTCAAGGCAAGTAGCAGAATGTGATCTCGATTTCAAGCTGAGATACATACCCGATTATATTCGAGACCTTAGAAGCAAAAAGGTCTATTGGGGAAAGGAATACCGCAAATGGCACGACGCTATATCTTTGAAAAATTGGACAACATGCGCGAAACAGATGCAAGACGAGATCAGAAAACAGAAGATAATGTTGAGGAATTTGGACCTAATGAGAATATTGTTCGTCGGGGATTCGGATGACCTACATTATTTTACGAAATCCCTCGATCCGGAACGCGTTGAAGCTGTAGTTTCTCGAATCAAAGAGAATGAAACAAATAATAATATAATACTTGACATGTTAAATGGGGATACAGTACACGGCCAGAAAATAGACTTTACCGAGACTTTCTATATTATTTACGCAAGTTGTGCTTTATATGGAGAATTAAGATTATGGCCGTCAAGTATCTAATTGAGAAGTTTAAGTGATATACCTAAGACTGACGAAATTGTTTGGTGTTGTTTAAACAGTGAACTGTGTGATTGTAATTAAGGTTACTTTAGGTAGGTAGATTATTGTTAATGAAACAATAAATGATTTGTTGATCTTGAATATAAATTTTTATTAGGTACTTACACTTAACCTGTAATTTGTAATTAACACAGGGTCAGTTTAAAATAGTTAGCAAAACTCTTGATTAGATATAAATATAATACATCGGATTAATTCATGACCAAAAGGCCTTCAATTAATCCTTTATATGGAGTTAATACCTAAGCACAACCAAATAAAATATAAAACAGATTTTATAAGGTCATAATTAATTATGTAATTTACCATTTCCACCTGAGGTCATTGGCACCAAACATTTTTTTTTGTTTTCACACATAAAATTCATGAAGGGATAGGCAGCCTTTATAGTACACTCCTATTACAAAAGTTATGTTTGAGAGCCATGCTAGAGCAAGCCTATTGCAATCAACCAGATAGAAATCCAGACTATGTTTCTGCTTCTGAAATAACCCTGATGGAAAAAGACAATATCACTGCCTGACATGGGAATCAAACCCAGGACTTTGTGCTCAGCATGCGATATTAGACCAATGTTTAAATCATCATGTTAGATAATAAAATTATTAAATCCATGGAGTTTCTATGGTCAACGTAATTTATCCTTACAACTAATGTGTTTCATGATGGTATACAATCAAATATTTAATTTTGTGATCAAGTCATAATTACTTTTTTTATGACGGGGACCATCGGAAACACACAGACAGATTAAAAAAAAAACCAGAAATTTATTTAAAATGTAAAGTGATTAAGTTTTCATCTATACTGATAGGTATAAGAAAGAGGAAAGATTTGTATTTTTGTATGTAACAAATTAACTTAAATACGACTGGACCTATTTGTAAAATTCTTTCAGCAATGGATAGATACATTATCAGCAGGCAACATAGGCTATATTTTATCCCTATACTCCCATGGGAACAGGAACTACATGTGTGTAACCGTGTGACGTCCTCTAGTCAGAAATAAGATTACAACCATTTTATCATTCATTTATTTATTCTCAGGCAACTTTGGCACTTATATTTTATACCTTACAGACTACTAACATACATAATTATATTATAATAAAATACGATTGCCAAGAGGACTTTTGGCCTAACTAGTACTAACGTTTGTGGCTTTTATGGGATATAGACAAGTTATATACACCACCTGCCAGCTGCAACTACACCATAATACTAGTTTTAAAACCATTTCACAACACATAATGTCACAATTTGCCGAAGTCCTGGCTGCAAAGAAAACTAGTTAAGGAAAATGTGTGCAAAGATAGATGAATAGGTTCATGGTTTTCAGGATTCTTCATGCTTGGTCTGCTACGAAGCCAAATCATCAAGTGTGCCAAGCAAATTGATTGCTTAGACACCACATACCGGTGGAAATCCTTGGTTTTCGAAGGGCTTGCTCAAGCTGACAATGATTACTGCATGGCTGTTATCTTGCTAGCACTCAATAATATCTTGGCACCTTCAATCACAGTGTGTCACAGACTGGCCCCGGCAAAGATCATCATAGGCCTATGCTTGTCAGGTTTGCCAGTGTAGACTTGAAGTCATCGGTTTGGAAGGTAAAGACAGGCTTGAAAGGTTTCAAAATGTCTGTTAAGGAGTTCTTGACTCGGCAAAGCACGGGAGCACGCCTAAGACGGGGCTATCTTCACGAAGGCTCCTAGCCCTTTTGGTAGCCGAGACGCGGGTCCTACGACTGGATGAGGTGTTGACGCTGCCGGAAGTCTGAAAAACATAACACGGAAATTACAGATTAGAATGTTTGATGTTTGGTTATTGTTTCTTGATCTCTAGTTTTGAGATTAAAAATCTTTACTTACCGGTTTATAGGTGGCCTGTCTTATAATGATTTTTCTTATGTTTTGTACCCCAAATGTTCATTTCTGTTTCTTTAATATTAATAGGGGTACCTATTGGTAATTGGTATTAAAACCTTGTGTTCATTTTCCCTAGATTTGTGTCATTATTATAATATATTTTGAGTGTCAGCAACTCAGCATGTACTCTTTGGTGTCAGATTGACAGCTTCAGCTTGACAAATTGACGTTTGATTAAGTGACAGTGACGTTCCAAGTATAAGTTTCGAATTCGCACACAGATTATCCATACAAGGTTGCTTGTTTTATACTAGCGGCCCGTCCCGGCTTCGCACCGGTGGACATTTATTATCCCCTAATACCCCCTCACCCCTAATTTTTTCTAGTAATAAATATATCGCCTTTGTAACTCAGGGATAATGTAACATTCTAATGGTGAGTTGTTGAGTTTATTTGTTACAAACATGTACAAAAATACAATTCTTTCCTTTTTATAATATTAGTCTATACCTACAAGGTTGTAAGGAGTAGATATAATCAGATCTGTACTCTGTGCTTGACGTGTTATATAATAAATAACTGATTCTAAAAAATAAAACAATAGGCGCCATTTTGTATAACCCTCATTTATCAAAAACGATTTTAATATAAAAATGTAAATATCCTTTATTACATTTTCGTTTTGCTAACTCTTGTTCACAACAATTTTAAAATGCTGGGTCATTATCGTTATTACTCTTTTGGGGTTGTATTAATAATTGTTCATTTAGTAATGTTTTTTATACCGCTATTAATTTTGTTTTATTGTTAATTAATTATCTAATCGAGGGAATTGAATGTAATAATACTGGGAGTTATAGTTCTGAAGGCCTCCCGCTAGATGGCCACTCCCCTCGATAACCTGGTGAGGGTTGCGGGGATCCGCTGGGTGAGAGTCGCGCGGGACCGGTCAATGTGGCGACACTTGGGGGAGGTATATATCCAGCAGTGGCCGTCTTTCGGTCGAAATGATGATGATGAATGTTGACTGGGAGTGCTTGTGAACATGGCCGTATTTTTTTATAATAATCAAACCTCAGCCTAATCAAATCAGTCGCAAATTAGTTTTTAGTTTCATTTTTTTTCAAAAGCTAATTTTAACAATTTAACTTAAGTCATGTTTCTCCCGGTTTCTAAAACCGAACCATTGCCCGTTACAGCTGTTCGGAAACTTCAGTAGATTTTTTTAAGCTTCCATTTTTTAGACGGAACCCAAAAAAATGTACCAAAGTTATAATAAGTACTTTTTTACAGAGGGAAACATTTTGTTTACAAACTTTACAAGTGTTTTATTGTTTTGAGTGGGGATATTTTAAGATATTTTAATTAACTTAAAGAGTTTAATTGCTTCTTTTGGTATGAATAAATGTACATACAGACCCCAGCACATCAATCTACTACAATCTGACAAATTTCTTTAATCGATTTTCAACTTTATCGCAAAAGCATTAGGTTCAATGGGTTTCTTCAATTCGTTGATTGGGTAAATTCTGCGCCTGTACAATGTAGAGGTTTCGTGAAGGTCACTTCAAACCTTTTCTACACTTATGTACTCATTTTGTTTGTGAAATAAATCTTAGCGGATTCATCATCTGCCTGGCCTTTTCCCAACTATGTTAGGGTCGGCTTCCATTCTAACCAGATGCATCTGAATACCAGTATTTTACACGGAGCAACTGCCTGTCTGACCTCCACAACCCAGTTAGAACTGGGTAAGACGATACCCCTAGACCTTATTACGTGCGCACGAATCGTAAGCTGTACTCAAATATTAATGTAGATTTTAACAAGATTTTCAATACATTGATAATTAAAAACTATTAAACTAAAATAGATAAACTAACAACAAACTATAAAAGGGCATCGAAAAACTCCTCCTCAACGCTGTCAGATGGTAATGTGCCCAAGAGACTGGCGGCGTTGCCACGTTGTATGGCAACACTTAGCCTCTGGCCAAAGTAAAAGCCAGCCCTTGGGTCACGGGAAGAGTCAACTAGGCGTTTCGAAATTTCCTTAAATAGGCTATGAGCACTCGGCTATAATAGGCTATGATTCCAAGAATAAAATGTGTATTTACCCTTTCTATTATTTATTGCGACTGTCTATCTCATCTTCAAAACCCAGTTACTGGGTAATACGATAACCCTTGGTAAGACTGGTTATCAGACTGATATTGACCCAAGCATTGGTAAGAAAAACAAAGCTTACCAAATGGGTCATCCCCATAATTTTATTACTTTTAAAACCGTTACCATATTTGATGAACATGAATTTAATCCATTTAAACACAAATTGGACAACATGGCAGAGGGTTTAAAAATTGAGTTTCAAAATTAAATGAACATCCCGAAAAACTAATTTGTGCTGATTCTATTTTGGTAATATAATTGGCTACCTCGTTGATGTGGTAGTCGCAAGCGCTGCTGTTGAATAAGAGGTCTTAGTTTCGATTCCAGGTTGAGAAATGTGTTATTGGGTTTTTCCATCAGGAATTTCTCAGTAGTAGCCACGGAATCTGGATTTGTGCCCGGTTGATAGCAATAGGCTAGCCCCCTATTAAATGGGACTGAAACATAGCCTGTGAAATGAGAGTGCTTGGCATTCGTTTATCTGACACTTCGGAAAAATACAGCCATTATTATTTATTGATTCAACTTACAACTATCAATACAGGTATTCTCAAACCTAATTCGCTAGTGATGCTATCAACTATTATTTCCAACACAGGTTTATTATTACATAAATAAATATGTATTCCCAGGCATCCTGCTTATGCGTATAAAGTTTCATTAAAATCAGTTCAATAATTTCGGAAAAAACCGATTTGAAAATTGTATGAAATGCCGTCAGTCGTTAACGCTCTTAAAGGTTAAATTCTATCTAAGCACTTCCGAAAATTTCAAGCATTTCTAATTTAACTCTAGGTTCGCACCGCCCAGGAACCTTACATTATTAGCTTACCCAAAATATTAATATTATACAGCTTACTGACGTAGGTCAGACTGTACCACTTTCAGGCTAATAGGGGTCTGGAATAATGTCTAGAACTTTCCTAAGTATGTTGGGTCGGTTCCCAGGCTAACCAAATGAGGCTGTATATCAATCTAACATTGACACTCAAAATATGGCGATGGAATTTTGTTAAGGAGGAGATATTTTTTGTCTTTTCTATCTACAAATGATGATGTTCTTCAGAAACAGGACCAACCAGGCAGTCAACAGGCAGTCCACCTGTTGACTGCCTTGTTGGTCTAGTGGTCGCAAGGGCGACTGCAGAGCATGAAGTCCTGTGTTCAATTCCCAAGTCGGGTAAAGTTTCATGGGGTTTTCCACCAGAATTTTCTCAGTAGCAGCCACGGAGTCTGGATTTGTGTCCGGTTGATAGTAATAGGCTCTGGCGAAATGTGGGTGTATCATAAGACTGCCTAACCCTCCGGGGATTACAGGCGTGATGTTATGTTTTTTAGAAAGGCCAGGTCTGTGATACTCCCAATTGGCATGTGTGTATGAATGCAGGTGTATCTATGGATCGTAGCGGATGACGTTCTAAAATGTTCTTCTTTGCCGAAACACACACACGACATTTATGTATGTATTTTCTTAAACCAATTTAGTTATCTTCTGCTTAAACACTTTATAAGCATCCAATTAAAATCTCAATTAAAAATCACAACTACTTACACATTTTTACTAGACATAACCGCAGCTTCACTCACTTCACTCACCAGGATAAAAAATATCCTATATCCTAATCCATGTCATGGACTATGTATGCGCAAAATTTCATCGAATTCCATCCAGACGTTAAGGTGTCAAAAATTAAGAGACAGCCAGGATTATTTTCGCATTTGCATATTCAGCATCTGCCTAACCTTTCCCCAACTACGTTGGGGCCTGCTTCCAGTCTAACCAGATGCAGCTGAATACCAGTATTTTACATGGGGCGACTGCCTATCTGACCTCTACAACTCAGTACAGTAATACGATACACCTTGGTAAGACTGGTTGTGCCAGTACCTGTAAGTACCGACTGTCAAAGATCTACAACTGACAGCACGGACCAATTACATAATTGGTGGACATCTATCCACGGACCAAGCTAGGTAAGCACGTATTATAATTTTGCATTTCTTAATTAAATATGGAAAAAGAAGAAACAAAATACCGCAACTTAACCAAAGGACGCCTTTTCTCCCATCCGCCTACACATTCACCTTTAGAGTATCTCAACAAAATAGCTTCACAAGGAAAATTGTATCAGCTACATCAAAAAGCACCAAGAGATGGTAATAGGGTTACCCCCTTAACCCTCAAAGCGGTGATAAACACATAACAGGGTAATAACGTTAACTTGCGCGCAGTGCACGGGTTGATAACTTTATAATTTATTTGAATAAGGAAAATACTTTACGGCTTCAGTTTTAAAGTGATAATTTATATGTTTAACTAGCTGATGCCTGTGGCTTAGCCCGCGTGGATGTCGGTTATCGCGACTAACAGTAATCATGAAAATTTGATCCCGTTCCCGCAACCAATGGGAAATGTCATTATATTTTAGCCAATGTATACAAAAATTTGACAAATTATATACTCAAACTTTCCTCGAGCACCACTCTATCCATTGGTGAAAACATTATGAAAATAGGTGCAGTCGTTTTTGAGTTTATAGCGAACAGACAGACAGACGCGGCGGAGGACTTTGTTTTATAATATGAGTGATAGTGATATTAATTTAGTTTGATGTTTATAGATTGGCGGCATTTTCAGGCGTTATTTGTTTGTTGAATCAATGTTGGTACTGTGATAAAAAAATATGCGTAGTCTATGCAAAACAGACAGACAGACAGAGTGAGAGTGAGTTAGACAGAGTATGGGCACTAGCACGAGTGCGCGGTGTAAACGTAACTTTAATACGTCGATTTTTCAATAGAAAATACAAATACCATATAGTATTTTAGTTAAATTGTTTGCAACAAGCACAATCAGTATCATCCATAGATAATAGATATGAATAGACTCTTAAAATAAAATTATCACTACATATTATAAAACGAAGTCCTCCGCCGCGTTTGTTTGTCTGTTCGCGATAAACTCAAAAAATCCTGCACCAATTTTCATGCTGTTCTCACCAATGGATAGAGTGGTTCTCGAGAAAGGTCTTAGTATATAATTTATCAAGTTTTTGTATAAATTGGCTAAAATATAATGATATTTGTTGGAGGTGTCGGAAAAAAAATAAGCTTTCAACGAAAACGCTGCCTAAATTAATCTTTGTGATATAACAAAATGATGTATGGTGGAATTGTATACCTTATATAGGTCTATAGAAAAGTCCGCGATTTTTTGAAGGATAACATACTTTATACGTTTTAATACTTTGGTTGCGGGAACGGGTCAAAATTTCATGTTTACGTTACGATAACGGACATCCACGCGGGCGTAGCCGCGGGCATCAGCTAGTTATATTATAAAACAAAGTCCTCCGCCGCGTCTATCTGTCTGTTCGCGATAAACTCAAAAACTACTGTACCAATTTTTATGCTGTTTTCACCAATGGATAGAGTGGTTCTCGAGGAAGGCTTTAGTACATGTATAATTTGTAAAAAATTTGTTGCGGGAACGGGATCGAAATTTCATGATTACTTTTGGTCGCGATAACCGACATCCACGCGGGCAAAGCATAATAGTGAAACTGGTATTGTCAATTTTAAAATTGACGTATTTGCGTTATGTTCGCACCGCGCGCTTGTGCTACGGTCTCGGGTCTACAGGCCACAAAAAAACTCTGCAAATAAACGGAACGAGGAACACAAAGGTTTTCACAAACAAAATCTCAGTTTTTTGTTATTATTTTTCGTGCACACCGGCTTTTAATTAACTGCCGTATTCATATAATTTTGCGAAAGGTTATTTTTGGAACACTAATGACTTATTTTTACCTGGAAAAGAGTCATAAGAGAAAATAAACAAAATACACTTTCGTGGAACCCGTAGCTTCATCACTATCTGCCTAGCCTTTTCTCAACAATGTTGGGGTCGGCTTTTTTTTTTTACGGATGTGAAATCATCAAATGACTTCTCCCGCTCCTGGCAGAGCGGAAGGGAGTGTCAGACTTGTACTGACTCAAACCCATCCATGTTCCTTCCTTGCCCTTTGTGTTCCAGGGCCGCGGTATCTCTTTCGAATAGTCCCGCAGCCCTGGCAGCTTCCAGTCTAAATGGACGCAGCTGAATACCAGTATTTTACATGAAGTGACTGCCTATCAGACTTGCACAGCCCAGTTACTATTTTTTTCATACCAATAAGGCTTGCATGTGGCAGCAACTCGCTTGATGAGAAGCGATAAGATAGGGTGGAGCACGCTTGCCTATAAGGAACCAATTCACTGGAACTTTGAATAGATCCAGATTATAAGGATAGTTATAGTTCTAGGTAATACGATACCCTTGTTAAGACTGGTTGTCAGACTTTAGGGCTACTGATTATCTGTAACAACTGTCTAAGATCCTACAAATGACAGCCGGTACTAAAGGGTTGACGTGGAATCTGTAATTGACGAGAGCTGATCTGTGATTTTCTCACTGCTGACCAGGGCCGTCCTAAAGCTCGTTGGGTGGACGATATCACCAAATTCGCCGGAAACACCTGGAAAAGGGACGCACAGAACCGGGAAGTGTGGGAGAAAAGGGGGAAGCGTATACCCAGCCGTGGGTGATTCCGGGTTGATATGATGATGATAATGATGACCAGACCTCCTCTTGGAGGGAGGGGATAGTACTCCACCATGCGGGTCCAGTGCGGGTTGGTATAGTTATTCTTATTCTTTATTGCATACAAATTAGAAATATACATACAAATTGCATTAGTATAGCTTATGTACAATCCCGAGCTTAACCCAGAATTGGGTTTTCTTACAGCAAACATAATTTTGATTGCGAGATTTGCAAAAGGGGATGATACACTTATGTGCATTACCATTCAAATTCAAACATACACACACATACACACACACAACACACAATGCAACATACACACACATACATGTTACATGTTATACATGTTTTCGAATTTTGGTTTTAGGACATGCCGGTTTCCTCACGATGCTTTCTATCACCGTTTTGAGAGCAATGGTAATGAGTGGCGTTGTGATGCTTGGATTTGAACCCACGTCCTACTACTTTTTGTCAATCCTGTCAATCCTGGGCTTCCACGACAGTCAAATGCGAATAGTGAGCTGTTTTTGTAATACTTATTAGTTACCTTTCCAAGAAAAACGAAACTGAAAATTTCGCATTGCACCTTTTTTCTTTAGTTACCTTTTTTTTTTTTTTTTTAGTTACCTTTTACGGCTTTTAAGATTAGTGCATTTGTTTAAGTCCTAACAGAAATACATAGTATTATCTAGTAGCAGAAGTAATAATATGTAGCTTAAAAATTTCCAAAGAAATATTCAACAGTTTAATTGTTTTTATCTTCTAAGGATCTAGTTATTATTTATGTGTATCTCATCAATGCGCGCTGCCACAAGAATATTTTGTTTCAAAAGGTAATGCGTCTTTTGTTATGTTCTTGCGGCAAAAGTCACTAATGGTTTACTAAGAAAGTACTAATGAGATTAAAAATTACTTTGAAGTCTCAATAAAGATTTTTTATGGCCCTAGTTTTGAGTTCATAAACTCGTTCCAAAGCAAATAATTGATCACAATACTCTACGTACCAATAAATAAGGGTTCTCTCACAAAGGTGCTAAAAGGTGCAAAGCTTGTTTATTAAGAACCGACTTCTAAAATGTTTTTTTTTTCATGGATGATTATCGATTTCTCTGCGATTACAGATTTTAGTGATTCTTTTTAGTGATTTTTTTATTCCGTACCTCAAAAGGTAAAAAAAGAACCCTTATAAGATCACTCTTGTCCGTCTGTCTGTCTGTGTGCACCACTGATTTTCTCAGGAACGGGTGGACTGTGAGCTTAATAAAAATTTAATAGCGGACAAGCCTATTGCCATCAACTGAGCGCAAATCCAGGCTCCGGCTGTTACTGCGAAATTCCTGATGGAAAAACCCAATATCACATTTTCACTAGACCTGGGCAGCAATTACGGGAAAAATAAAGCGTGTCTATAACTCTAGAAAACCCTTTATCCTAGAAAAAATATTTAGAAGCAAGTAGACAAAGAAAAATAGTAGAAAATCTTTGTACTTAATAAGAAATGCAGTAGGTATTTGAAGAAACTGTTGCTGTCGCTCTGCGAGCGAGCGTGATTTCGCATTATTGGTGCGATATGGACAACTACAGTAAAAAGTCATAATTCGAGGTCTGGCTCTCGACTACTTACTCCTCCAATATTATTTCATAAACTGAATAAGAAGGATGTATACTGTGTCCCTATGTTTTGCGTTTTTCAGTAATATGCAATAATATGTAAATAATAATTTGTACACTAGGACAGGCGATCTAAATAGGTAATTTTGAGCATTTTGAAATGGTTTTAGTGCTTAAACAGATTATGTATCATCAAAAAGGAAAACATAGGGGCATAAAAGAGGTGGATAGTTATTTAACTGTAAGAAATCATAGCTTTAAAGTCATAAACCAGAAAGAAAACAGGCGTGAGCGAAATATGGAGAAAAGACCACCCACATTTCCTCTTAAGTATTCTATTTTATTAGATGAAAATATCAGATACTCTTTCTAAGTCAAAAGCAAATAACTTAACTTTTATAAAATCAAGAAAGGTCAAGGGTACTTAGTCAATTTATTAGTATAGTTAGGTATCTTTTGAGTACCTTTAATAATATAAATAACATAGAGAGCCCTTTCATCTCAAGCAGCATTTGAGCTAAAAATGTTAAAGACTAAAATTAGGTTACGAATACGTTTAAGGATCTACGTCTTGTTTCTTGTAAGAACTTGATTACGAAAACGCCCACTAAGGCTCCGCGCAAACGGGCCACCAGTGGCGCGGTGGCCGCCACCAGTGGCTGTCGCGCGCCACGTCCTTTGGTAGCGCGCAAGCGAAGGTGGTCAGTGGCTGCCACGAGTGGTCGGTAAGTATTTCTATTCGCCACCGGTGGCGTGTCGCGGCCACTGACGGCACGTGCACGTGTCGCGAGTGGTCGCCACTTGCTACACGTGTGCGGAGATTCCATACAAAACGTTAAAAAATCATGTAAACAGCTTGTCGCCAGCCACCGGTGGCCCGCTTGCGCAAAGCCTTGATGATGATGTTTTACAGTATTTCTAAAAATAAATAGAATGATCAATAGACGAACATTTATTGACAACAACAAAGAGAGTTGAGAGTTTGTACAACAATTTAGACTACCTATTTATTGCGGCATATATATTTGTGGCGCGGCTAGGAAGCGTACTATCTGACTGCGCCTCCATTTTTGTTCGATTTCTCGCAAACCGTTATAGTAATCTTTTTTTAAATCGCGTACAATAATCAACATATGATGAACATTATTATGTATAAACTCCGATCTAAATTGCTTTTGTGACTCGGCCAGAAAGTACTACGCGAATAATTCAGATGGCAATTGGTAATAATTTAGATTTTAGTGTGGAGATTCGGCGGTTACCTTCTACATCCCAAATATAGAAAATTTTGCTCTTTGTAATAGAATAGAAATAAAGATAATATAGATAAGACATAGACATATAATATATAGATAAGACATAGATAGAGATAGACAAAGTCATACCGCACACGCTTCTAAAAAAATAACTTCAGATTCACCTCTTCATATACTTTGAGTTTTAACGTAAGTTCAAACACAACTAAAATTAAAATAACATAAAGACTGACTTAACACCTAAAACATCATCCATATAAACCAAACTTCTTAAAGAAGCTTGACCAGTAAAATGACAAAGCATCGGATGGTACAATATTTCTTCCAAAAACATACACTCACAAAACATAGGTACTAATCTGCTAAAAGGACATCCACATAAAAAATAAAAAAATCCTCAAAAACATTTATCTGAAAAAAAGTTTCCGTCTAATCTATTTGAAGAATTTTATCTCTTTATAATATTAGATAGAAGTATAGATTTGTCCAAAAGGTCAAAACTCTAACATGACAATCATATTACTGCTAATCTCTTTCTGAATAATATCAAAGTGCCCGCAACGAAAACATTTTTGCAGTACCAAAAATAAAGTACAAAAAATTTGCAAAAACTTTCATGAATCATTTCTGCAGACGTATAAAGTTATTTGATGAGTTCATAATTGTCAGAAAGAAATATAATATCTTTTCTTTTTTCGTTTGTTGAACTGAAGGGAATATTCAAAAAGTATGTAAATGTATGCTGGTAGAAATTTAACAATTTAAGTAGCAATTTTGCACGTGTTTTTATTTGAATATGTTAACCGTTTTTATTGCTACAACACGGAAAATTTTATAAAGCGAAAGTGGCTCTTTTGATTGCCTTGATTTGCTTGAATAACATTGATGACGGGGCGTTGATGGTCAACGTTTGTGAATTTGCTCTGTAGAATTGTATTGCAAAAGCAAGATGGCCGCCTTGGTTGTATGCCACATGTTTTCAGGCTACGTTGTCATAATGTCGTTGTAAAATCAAATATCTTCTCATTAGATATATCTTTTTCCAGGGCTGCGGGGTTGTTCGAAAGAGATACCGCGGCCCTGGAACACAAAAGGCAAGGAAGGAACATGGATGGGTTTTAATCAGTGCAAGTCTGACACTCCCTTCCGCTCCGCCCAGAGCGGGAGGAGACATTTGATGATTTCCCATCTGGAAAAAAAAGACATATTTTTTCATATTTTTAAGTCAAAAAGTTTCTTGACGCTTCTTCTCCATTGGCAACGACCAACCCGAACCGCGTGGTTTGCGTGGTGGCTTGTGACGTTTCATAAGAGCTCAAGTAGGTATAGGTCAAAATGATGGATTTAAAAAGATCATAGGCTCTTGTTCTCCCCGTAATTGCGATATATATTTTTTGTTCTGGGCCGTACCTTGGAACCTTCTAGTTACAGAGATCAGATATTGCGAGACCAAGTTTCATAAGTTCAAAAAAAAACATGTGTGCAATTCACACGTGGTAAAAGTGAAACCTTCAAATATTTTGGCTTTGAAATCTCATTTTCTCTCACGTTAAATCTTATGAATTTATGTGTCTGTCTCATTTTACTGTCGCTTTTTCGTTACATCGACTTTCAAATCACAACAATTGAAAAGAAGTATTCACTTCAAAAGGTTTAAAAAATGTTTGCAATGTTATAACTTGAGTTTAAAAACTTTTATGACCCCTGTGCTATTGAATGCATCAAACAGCACACTGTTTTGCGTTACGTAATTAATTATAGTCCTATCGTAAATCGTGATTTTTCACCCCAAAAACGAGTCGTTTCCCAACAATAATTTATGCCTAGAATACTTAGTTTCATGTACAGGACGCTTGCTTACAGGCAAACTCAAACTCAAAAGCATTTATTTTAATTAGACCATTTCAGGCACTTTTGAATGTCAGAAAAACAAAAAAGGCTAAGCTACAGTCACAGACACAAGGCATAATAATTTGTGAAAGTATTGTAGTTGCCCGTAGTGTAGACTTCGTGAAGCGTCCGATATTTTGATTGTTTGAGTTTCGGTTTTCGCAGCGCACCAAAAGATGTCTGGTCACTATAAATGTTGGTGCATATTAAAATGTACCAATCGCATTCCTCATAACCATGTTGTCAGGTTGTCATGGCAACGGACGGGACGGTAAAGGAAATTGCTTGAAATTGCCGTACAGGTATTCAATGATTGTTTGACGATCACAAACCTATGAATAACATACCTTACTATTGGTCTTTGAGTAACTTTAATTATGTCGAAGAGAACTTGGTAAACTATGTTCTGATAAATATCAGGTTTAATATTTTTGTTTTTAATATTTTAGGTTTCAAGGAAGCCCAAATGATTTCTGAATTCTAGGAAGCACGACTGAGCATGGAGCCCTGTGTTCGATTCCCAAGTCGGGCAAGGTGTTATTGGGGTTTTCCGTCAGGAATTTCTCAGTAGCAGCCACGGAGTCTGGATTTGCGCCCGGTTTTTGGCAATAGGATCGCTGGGACACGGAAGTTAAACATAACTGGCGAAATTTGGGTGTACTATTAGGTACACCTCTGCCTAGCCCTTTGGGGATTACAGTCGTGATGTTATGTTATCTTATGTTAAATACATAGACAATAAAACACATGACTTGTTAGATAATACAATCGGCGTGGGCGGATATCATAACAAATCCCGCGTGTGATTCGCCATAGTTAGACAAGAGCTTTATACATTAAAATAAATCTTCATGTATTAAGTTTATCAAGATAAGCTTCTGAAGATTGATCGCACTGTTTAGAAAGTAATCGGTTCAAACTTTTTGAATATCTAAGGTTATTTATAATTCTGTAGAAGCTTATTTATTTGTAGTTTACCCTAGTGTAGTTCGTAATAGGAATTGCACAACTAAATTCGGTAAAAATCACCGAATTTTTGTTTACGATTCAAAATTCCAATTTGGCAATCTATCTGCGATAACCATCATCATTCTTGTGGCCTTATCCCAACGCAGCGTGTCTTCTTCTTCCTCACTATTACTCGTCATCTTAGCAGTCACCTCCTTTCAAGCCATTTCATTCTTCACACAGTCCATTCATCGTTTCTTTGGTCTTCCTCTACTCTTATACACATCCACATTTATACTCAAAACTTTCCTCATTTCTCCAGATCAATACCTATCAGCGATAAACAACGATGGGGAAGTCAGAAAATTCCTAGATTGACACTTACCCCAAAAAACATAGGACAAGGGTGCCCGCAATCAAGGAGGGGTCCGCAAGGGCCGATGTCTGCCAGGGCTGCTGGACTGTTCGAAAGAGATACCGTGGCCCTGGATCACAAAGGGCAAGGAAGGAACAAGGATGGCTTTTAGTCAGTACAAGTCTGACACTCCCTTCCTCACCGTCCAGAGCGGTCATTTGATTATTTCCCATACGAAAAAAAAGGGTAGGTACGAATATGATTGACTTAGAAGGCGAATTATAGAGATTTGATTAGGTGTCCCATTGGAGAATACAGCGTTATGTTATAACCTAATTAGGGTCAATATTGCGCCTCCAATTACATCTCGAGGTAGCTGATGCCTCCAATTAGTTTTGATCAAAATCGGATCAAGCGGGTCGCTTCATTGGTCCAGAGGTGAATTGGCTGCAAGGTTAGATGCAGTCTTGCTAATTGATTAGGTTATAATCCTATGTTTATCTTAAGATAGACACAGCTAGGTAGCCCGCGGAATTTAAATTGTCTTACTTTTTTTTCCCAATGGCGGTGCTGATATGCGTTGTGTTTATTTAGGTAAAAAATATTGTGAAATAGTTTTAAATAATTGCTAAATTATTACTATTTAAGTATTAGGGAAGGGTGGAAGGGTTTAGGGTATTGGTAGGGAATGTGTCTTTCTGCCTGGCCGTCCGTTGTTTTAATAATATATTTTTTTTTTATCAATGTTACTAACACTAGAATATAAGCTGTGTGTAATACTAACAAAATATGGATCACTGGTGTCTGAATTAAATGAATTTTATTTTATTTATTTTTTATTAGGCATACTTTTTCGTGGAAATAACGATTTCCGGCAAATATCCTTGAAACTGTAAACGTTTTTTTAAGTATTAATGTGAGTCACGATGGATGGACTGTGTGAAGGATGATATGGCAAGAAAGGAGGGGTCGATGGCAATAGGCTTGCTCCAATAACATTGGACTTACACATAACTGGCAAAATGTGGGTGTACTACATATGTCTAAGCTGGGGATTACAGTGGATTTGTGCCCAGTTGATGGCAATAAACTCGCCCCTATTACATCGGACTTAAACATAACTGGCGAAATTTGGGTGTACTATACCTAACCTGGGGATTACAGTCTTGATGTTTTGTTTTCTGAATAAGGTCTTCCAAAAATAAGATAACATCACGCCTATAATCCCCGAAGGATTAGGTAGTGAGTGGTGTACCTAAAACACCCACATTTCTCCCAAATATAAACTTTCTTAAAAGTAGGAATCTCTCTAAAGTAACCTTACCTAGTATATTCGTATTACTTTATCCTGAAATAACTCAGAGACGTCTAAAATAGCGGCACTGTACATTTATTCATCACAATGTTTGTGTTGATGTGTTTCTCCGACTCTAAATGTATGTATGTCGGTAATATGTCTGTCTTCGTGTAATATCCGTCTGTTGCAGTTACGTCGTATGTCTTCGGGTAAGCTGGGAAGAAATTAGAGTGTTCTGCTGTTTATATTCAGAGTCTCATCATCATCATCATCATTTCAGCCGAAAGACGTCCACTGCTGGACATAGGCCTCCCACAAGTGTCGCCACATTGAACGGTCCCGTGCGACTCGCATCCAGCGGATCCCCGCAACCTTCACCAGGTCATCGGTCCACCTAGTGGGAGGCCTTCCAACGCAACGTCTTCCGGTTCGCGGTCGGCACTCCAGAACTTTACGGCCCCATCGGCCATCTGTTCTGCGAGCAATGTGCCCTGCCCACAAGCACTCAGAGTCAACAAGATGAATTTTTATCATACCAGTTTCAAATATCATCGTCATCTGCTTAGCCTTTTCCTAACCATGTTGGGGTCGGCTTCCAGTCTAACAGGATATACAGCTGAATACCAGTATTTTATGAGAAGCGACTGTCCAACTGCACACTAGCTTATGTACTACTTAGACATTAAACCGTTTTGTTTCAACATGAATGATGTAATCAAAATCTTATAACAATATTTTGATTAAAAAAAGTGTCCGTAGAGTTTCTTGCCCATTCTTCTCCACAGAGATCTACGCTTTGGATTCGGACAGTACTTTTACAAGTTATTATGCCTTCTGCGGGTGACATTAGCTTCGCCAGAAAAACAAAGAAGGCAAAGCTAGAGTCACCCCTAGCTTCGCCTTCTTTGTTTTTCTGACATTCATTAGTGCCTGTAATGGTCTAATTGAAATAAATGCTTTGAGTTTGAGTTTTTCTATTATTTTTCTTTAGCGGTTTGCATGTAGCATTAGCAAAATCATTATATAATATGAATTACGTTACAATTCGTAAAATGGGCACAAAGTGTCAAACTGTGTCTGTGAGCTTTTTAAGAATTTTAGCGAGTTTTATATTATTTTTATCCAACATAACATCACGCCTGTAATCCCTGAAGGGTTGTGCAGAGGTGTACCTAATAGTACACCCACATTTCACCAGTTATGTTTTAAGTCCCATATAAAAGGGGGCGAGCCTATTGCCATCAACCGGGCACAAATCCAGACTCCGTGGCTGCTACTAAGAAATTCCTGATGGAAAAACCCAACAACACATTGCCCAACCTGGGAATCGAACCCAGGACCTCATGCTCAGCAGTCGTGCTCGCGACCACTAGACCAACGGGCGGTCTATACGGTATTTTTATCCATGATTCTGCTAAAGCCTTTTAGGCCCCCTGATGTCTGAACATGGACGAGAAATAAGAAGTATATAAGGATCGTGGCAGATCGCGTTCTCTAGTTCATACCCACCGTCATGAGAACTTAACCTAACCTAGTATATCAATGAAAAATACAGTTCAATTTTCCAGTTTGACATTCCCAAATTCATTTTCTTCCTAAAAATTAATTACCGCAAGTGTCTCCGAGGTATCCGACTAGTCTTTCACCCGTTGGTAGTCATCAATAACATTTTCTCACGCGAGTAACATCCCTACACTCTCCAGGATTATCGGGGATTCATAATATATGAACATGGCGGTAGTCGGATTACGGCGTCCATACAGATGGGGATCGCTTTCATTTTTAACACAAAATTTCTTGCAGCAGCAAGAAATTTTAAATTATGTTTTTTACTCTGCTATTATTTTCTGATTAATTCCGCTATTATTTAGCGGTGCGAGTATTTTATTTTTTTATTTTTATTCAATAGGAACAACAAACAGCTGCAATATAAAACATAGAAATAAGAAATACACAAAACTTATAGACAATATTGCAGCCCACACCGCTGTTCACGAATTAACTGTAGGATACATAACATTGAAAACAATCGCTAGATGTGCTATGGAGATGCGCTGCCGCAAAGTAGCTGACGAGGAAGATGCGCAACTGAAACGTCGACAGGCGTACTGTCGTATCTTTTTTTGCTACCTAGATGGCTGTGGTCGTTACTATCCACAAACGTGTTAAGGAAACTTTGGTTAGTCAATTCCGTGAACTTTATTAAAACAAAATACTGCCTCCAGACTACGGCACGCTCCCATCTGTCCCGCTTCCCATTTGACCCTTCCTAATAATTTATGTACTTAGAGCGTCTCAGTAACGATTACTTGCATCTGTCGACCAAATAGCCCCTGCACGAAATAGGTTGGGCCTTTTTATGAAATACCGTCTATATTTTTGGGTTTATGGGGTATAGGACCTTATTTTGTCTAAGAGATAAAAGCCTTTAGCACACGGTGCAGAAATTTTGATGAAAAATAAAATCCATCAATAATCCTTTTTTGATTTTGAAGTGATTCTTTATTATCGTTGTGACTTGAAAGTCGATGAAACGAAAAAGCGACAGTAAAAAGAGACCGACACATAAATTCATAAGATTTAACGTGGGAGAAAATGAGATAGGAAGCATTATACAGTGTTTATCTTGAAGCCAAAATTTTTGAAGGTTTCACTTCTAACACGTGTGAATTGCACACGTTTTTTTTTTATCCCAGAGAGTACAAGAAGTGAGTATAGAGCTTGTGGTTAAATTAAACAGCCACAAAGATCGATCTCCAAGGTTAAGCAGTGCTTACTGAGGTCGGTCCGAGGTTAGGTGACATTTATTACAAACCGAATTCTCTCTTTGTCTCGGACAGCGCGTTAAGCCGTTGGTCCTACTGTCATTGAGAAACCAGAAAGTTGCAGAACCAGTCTGACTAAGGGTATCGTATTACCTAGCTACTCGCCTACAGGTGTGATGTTATGTTATATATTCACAATATATAACGCAGAAATGTACCCATTAGTACACCCACACGCGACCACTAGACCAACGTGGCAGTCGCTTCATGTAAAATACTGATATTCAGAAAAAGAGTGTCCATGGAGTTTCTTGTCCATTCTTCTCCATAGAGATCTACGCTTTGGAATGGGCAACTACAGTACCTTCACAAGTTATTATGCCTTGTGTCTGTGCCTGTAGCTTCACCTTCTTTGTTTTTCTGACGTTCAAAAGTGCCTGTAATGGTCTAATTGAAATAAATGCTTTGACTTTAAGTTTGTCAGCTGTATCCGGTTAGAATAGGCTAGGCAGTCATCTGCCTAGCCTTTTCCCAACTTTAGACGACACGGTTGGCGCAGTGGTTGAGCGATTGACTGCTGCGCTGCGTGTCGCGGGTTCGATCCCCGCACGGAACAAATATTTGTATGGCCGACAGATAAATGTTCCGGGTCTGGCTGTTTGTGTATGTTTGTTGAACGCACCCACGACACAGAAGTAATTCCTAGAGTGGGGAACGTTTTTTTTTTTTTAATCTAAGTAAAGAAACTGTGTTTAGGGCAGCTTTTATTCTATGTATCATTGCCTAGCCCTTTCCCAAATACGACAAACATAGTTGCCTCGGTAACTTTCCTAGTAACTAGTTTCATCTATTCAAGTATAGCCAAAGCCGAAGTAATCTTTTTGTCGTCAATAGTTATGTTTGCTTTTGTACTACGCCGACATTATTAGTTTGCTTAAGTAAGCGTAAAGGTAGCTTTTTACTTGTTTTGTTGTGTACTGAAGCTTAAGCAATTATGATTAGGAAGGATTTTGTTTTGGCCATAGTTGTTTAGTACTAGCTTATGCTCGCGGCATCGCCCGTTTAGAGTTTGGTAATAAAGGTTCTACAGTCTTATTACTAAGACTCCGCTGTCTGTCTGACTGTCTATATTTGTCCGTCAGTCTGTCACCAGGCTGTATCTCGTGAACCGTGAGAACTAGACAGTTGAAATTTTCACAGATGATGTATTTCTGTTGCCGCTATAACAAAAAATAAAAATATAAATTAATTAATAATTAAAGACATGTGACATCTACCAATCCGCACTGGGCCCGCATGGTGGATTATAGCCCATTCCCTCTCAAAGAGAGGAGGCCTGTGTCCCAGCAGTGGGAACATTAATAGGCTGATGATGACATGATGATGAATTAAAGGGCTCCCGTACAAGAAACATGTTTTTTCGGTTTATGGTACGGAACCCTTCATGCGCGAGTCCGACTCGCACTTGGCCAGTTTTTTTAATCAACATACAACCTAAACTTGATGTGAAAATTAAAAAAAAAAAAATCATGTTACCGTGGTGCTTCATTCTTAAAATTAATTTTCTAAATCAATCTTTACTAAAATTATAAGTAAGTAATTTTGGATGTAGGTAGGGGGTAATCTACGGAACTACTGATCCAATTTCGAAACTGTTTCCACTAATGGGAATTAAGCTTTATTATCCTTGAGTGTCATAGGACATGTCTAAAATGTTCCCGTGTTATAATTTCAGACTATAACGTAGGCAAAGCCGCGGGCAAAAGTCAGTCGAACATAATGGGTTTATAAATACCATTATCGAAGCCGAAAACTATTTGTTCTCCCCGTCATTGCAATCATTTTTTTGTTCTAGACCGTACCTGGGAACCTTCTTGTTACAGAGATATTGGGGGTCAAAGTTCCAAGTACGAGTATTTCTCAAATTTTTTGAATACCAGTTTTAAATGTCCTAATTTTTCCTTTAAATATCCCTGCGACCCCCGTACTATTCAATGCATTATCACAGTGCGTTACACTGAGTCCTACCGTAAAACGTGATTTTTCACCCCAAAAAAAAGTCGTTTCTCAAGCAATATTTTTTGCATAATGTTACTTAAGTGGTGTGATGTATGTACATGATGTTTGATTGACGGTTTCGTTTAGACCCTGTATTCTGAGAATCTTTCCTTATAAAAAGCTTGTATATAATAAATACATCATTTACCATGAACTCTTGTTCAATAAACATAACTTCGCAAAGCCTTGCCATCCAGCTTGAATAATTAAAGTACCAGGCGTACAGAAAACAAAAGAGGTTCGGAAGAATAGCCCTGAGTCTGACAACTGTGGAATAATAAAAGAATACCTTTGCCTTTAGAAAACAATATGGCTTGCTCTCGGTCTGGTTAAGACGTCATATGAACTTTAAAGAGACATAGTAATATATATTTTTTGTTGAATATTATAATGATCCGAATGATTTTTTCTTTAGAGTCTCCAGCTAGGCCCGAGAGGTGGGGCTTGTGTCCCAGCAGTGGGAACAAAGTAGTCTGATCATAATGTTGTGCTACGCAATTTTAAATTATGATTGTCTTGTAACTGTTCTCGCGGGGCGAAAAGCGAGCTGCGGAGTGTCGCTTAGCTACGCTGAATGTGCAGGGAGGTATAAAAGATAAGATGGATGAAGTATGCGAGATAGTGAAGGATAAAGGAATAGATGTGCTTTGTGTGAATGAGACGAAAAGAAAGGGAGTGGACATATCCAAACATGGTTCTCTGACCGCTATTTGGTCCGGCGTTCCAGAGGCGCAAAGGGCCTGTCAGGGTGTGGGGGTTGTCCTCTCAGAGCGCATGATGAAGTGTGTAAAAGATTATGTGTGTGTCAGTCCCAGGATTCTGTGGGTAAGAGCCAAGGTGGGCCTAAACCCTATCTTCTTTTTGTGCGTGTATGCACCCGATATGGGGAGCTCACCTTCGGATCGAGAGGAGTTTTGGAACAGTATAAGAGGTATATTGAATGGATGTAGGACGAATGAGAAGATTGTAATGCTTGGGGACTTTAATGGCTGGGTTGGTGTAAAGAGGAACGGGTACGAAAAAGTATTAGGTGCCTTTGGAGATGATAGAGTGAATGAGAATGGGATGAGTTTACTTGAGATCTGTGTAGAGAAGAGTCTTTCTGTAATGAACACTATGTTTAACCACAGAAAGATTCACAGGTATACTTGGGAAAGGCAAGACAGTAGAAGTATGATCGACTTTGTGATTGTAGATGAAAGATTAAAGAGTAAAGTCACAGATACGAGAGCATATCGGGGTGTTAATGTAGGAACTGATCATTATCTGGTAATGTGTCGGGTGGATGGTCTGTTCAAGCATTGGCGTCACCGAGTTCGAGTTCCTGTGACTGCTCTAGAACGAATAAAAGTAGAAAGACTGCAAGAATTAGAAGTAAAGGAGGAGTATAAGAGAAAAGTGAAAGAGAAGACGGACAAGGTATTTGATGATGTAAATGATTACAGTTTAGAGGAAGTTTGGGATATTACGAAGAATAGTATGGTGCAAGTGGCGACCGAGATATGTGGTCTAGCGCGGAGGAAATGTGGTAGTTGGACAAATGATGCTTGGGTGGATGGTGAAGTGAAAGAACTTGTGAGCAAGAAGAAAGAGGCCTGGCTTAATGTATTAGCTTGTAAGGCCCAAAATAGGATGAATCAGGCAACGGATATGACAGATGATTTGGAAAGAGTGAAGAAAAGATACACCGAAATGAAAGCGAAAGTGAAAGACCTGGTAAAAAAGAAGAAGGATGAGAAGGAAGAAAAGTACAACAGGAAGTTCGCTCATAACTTCAGGGCCAATGTTAAGCTGTTCTGGAAACAGGTAAGATTGGCTCGAGGAGTGACGGGAACATCAAGTATGAACGCTGTAAGAGCAGAGGACGGATGCTTACTAAGCGAAGAATGTAAGGTTATGGAACGCTGGAAGGGATATTTTGAAAGTTTGTTTAGTGTTCAGGATAGTGTGCAAGGAGTGGGTAGCTGGGCGGAAGCCAGTTCAGAAGACCCAGACTCAGATACAACTGAAGAGAATGAAATAGAAATGGATGAGATTGTAAGAGCAATGAGAGGTATGAAAGTTGGGAAAGCTGCAGGGTATGACAGAGTGTCTGTCGAAATGTTGAAGAGCGGTGACGGGGTGGTAGCAAGCCTGTTGTGCCGGATCTTTAATATGTGTTGGAAATATGGCCGCGTGCCGGATGACTGGTGCAAGGCTGTAATTGTTCCACTATATAAGGGAAAAGGGTCACAGCAGGAGTGTAAAAACTACCGCGGCATTAGTCTTTTGAGCGTTGTTGGCAAACTGTATGCAAAGGTGTTGATTAACAGGGTGATAAGAATGACAGATGAGAAAATTTGGGATGTGCAAGCAGGATTTAGAGAGGGAATGGGTTGTATGGATCAGATCTTCTCCTTAAGGTGCATAGCTGAAAAACATCTGGCCAAGCACAAGAGCGTCTACTGTGCTTTCGTAGACTTGGAGAAGGCCTATGACAGTGTGTGGAGGGAAGAGCTGTGGTCGACTCTATCCATGTATGGTGTGAACAGTTGCTTGGTACGAGCACTGAAATCTTTATACAAGGATTCTAGTGCTTGTGTTAGGATAAATGGGGCATACACTGACTGGTTCTGCATCTCAAGAGGTGTTAGACAGGGCTGTGTAGCATCTCCTTGGCTGTTCAACCTATACATGGATAGTTGTTTGACAGATTTAAGAGAAAGTGAGTGTGGATTGAGGATGAATGAGTTGCCTGTCAAATGCCTTCTGTACGCAGATGATCAAGTTATTCTTGCATCTTCAGCGGAACAGTTGCAAGATATGGTAACTGTAATGAGTGAAGCTTTTAAGAGAAAAGGGATGAATGTAAATGTGAATAAGACCAAGGTTATGGTGTTTGAAAGAAAAGAGGATGTATCGGTGTGTGATGTGAAAATAAATGATAAGAGTGTGGAGCAAGTGAATGAGTTTGTATATTTGGGCAGTATGTTTACAAGAGATGGAAAGATTGACGAAGACGTGGAAAGGAGAGTAAATGCGGGAAATAAAGTGAATGGTGCTATACATACGATTGTGACCAACCAGTCGATGTCAAATAAGGCTCGTCTGGCTGTTCACAATGGTGTGCTGGTGCCTACACTTATGTATGGAAGTGAGTGTTGGGTATGGCAAACGAGGCATGAAAGTAGAATTAATGCTGTGGAAATGCGTTCCTTGCGAAGCATGTGTGGTGTAACTCTGAATGATAAAGTGAGGAATGAGGTTATACGGAAACGTTGCGGCTTAAAAGAAGATGTAGTGACAAAAATTGAAAAAAGTATGCTTAGATGGTTTGGTCATGTGGAGAGGATGAGTGAAAGGCGACTAACAAAAGGTATTTACAAGGCAGATGTGAGTGGCAACGCCGGGAGGGGACGCCCTAGAAGAACATACGCTGACCTCATTGGTGAGGTTCTTCAGAAAGGTCAGGTGCGTAGTACTCGCAACCGGCGTGCGTGTATGACCAGATGTATGAACGTGGACGAGGCAAAAGGAGTATGTAAGGATCGTAGCAGGTGGCGTTCTGTAGTTTCTGCCTACCCCCATGGGAAAAGGGCGTGAGTTTATGTATGTATGTATGTCTTGTAACAGTTAACAAAAATTGATTTTGATTGAGAGCAGCGGTGGCCCAGTGGTAGCGACCCCCGACTTACGGACAGTAAGTCGTGGGTTCGAACCCAGGCAGGCGTATTACTTTGTGTAATTTATAACATCACCACTGCTCCCAAAAACGGTGAATGAAAACATCGTGAGGAAACCGGCATGTCCTAGAACCGAAAATTCGAAGACATGTGACATCTACCAACGGCCCGCGTGGTGGATTATAGCCCATTCCCTCTCATAGAGAGGAGGCCTGTGTCCCAGCAGTGGGAATATTATAGGCTGATGATGATGATGATGATTTTGATTTGGTAGACAATCGCCGTGCTCAGTGACATTGACTTTATCACGTACTGCAAGTCTTAATCAACCCTTAGTTTAGCCATCTCTTATTAAAGAGATAGGAATGAGAACGATGGAGGAAGTTTAGATAGAACTTTCAAACTAGTTTACTTGTCGTATTTCAAAGTCTAAATCTTCGCACAAGTTTGGTTTTAATTTATTTCAGAGCTAGTATTGCTTGTACACACGGCGGCACATCAAGCTTTACATTTCCAGTATAACGTGGCCTCGCTTTGTATATATTTTCTGTACAATGAGAGATCCGCATAAACTGGTTTTGTATAGCTTGATCAGCCGTCGTGCTTACCACTGTTTGTCTTTCGTCTTGTTTTATAATTTTAAACAGACTTCAAAAAAGTTCGTTACCTACTGTGATACGTTCCGTGAGTATTTTTTTTTGTAATCAAACTCAAACTCAAAGCATTTATTTCAATTAGACCATAACAAGCACTTTTGAAAGTCAGAAAAACCAAAAAGGCGAAGCTACAGTCACAGACACAAGGCATAATAACTTGTGAAAGTACTGTAGTTGCCCATTCCAAAGCGTAGATCTCTATGGAGAAGAATGGGCAAGAAACTCCATGGACACTTTTTTTTTTTACAAATTCAAATTTACAAATTTCTCGTCTACCTAGTCAACTATGTTGGGGTCGGCTTCCAGTCTAACCGGATGCAGCAGATTACCAGTATTTTACATGGCTTTTTAAATTATGGTTTTATGTCCTCTAGAGGGCGCTATATTGAATTTAGTGTCACTCAAAGAGTAGAACACTAATAGTCACATTAGTGGCTCTTAGCACATTCGTATCCACCTCCGTTTCATAGAGCACAAATGCCATCCGACCATACATATTGCAAGTGACCCTCCAGGTGGGTTCCCGGCATCGCAAGTGCGACTTAAGTGGAACCCACACGGTAGATTCCCGGCACTGAAGGTGTTAACCAGCGGACGTTCAAGACGTTTCTAACGAGCCCTTCTTTGTTTTTTTTTTACGGATGGGAATTCATCAAATGACTTCTCCCGCTCCGGGCAGAGCGGAAGGGAGTGTCAGGTCAGACTTGTACTGACTAAAACCCATCCATGTTCCTTCCTTGCCCTTTGTGTGCCCAGGGCCGCGGTATCTCTTTCAAACAGTCCCGCAGCCCTGGCAGGCTCTAACGAGCCCTCATTTGTCGAATTATGATAAGGAGTTTATAAGTTATGCGGGAACAGACGCATTCACACACGGGTTGAAATCATAACCCGCCGCCGTCGTCGTTGGGTAAAAGCTATTCAATGAATACTAGAGTCCCTAATTGTCGATAAATTCTTTCAAATATCCCCTCAGATAGTTAGACCTTTCTAAAATTTATAGAAGCAATGAAACGAATATGGAAATAGTCTATCAGTTTCTCAGAAA
The DNA here is from genome assembly GCA_950005105.1 of Lycophotia porphyrea. Taxonomy (NCBI): domain Eukaryota; kingdom Metazoa; phylum Arthropoda; class Insecta; order Lepidoptera; family Noctuidae; genus Lycophotia; species Lycophotia porphyrea. Next base: position 8,471,420 of record OX465409.1, read on the forward strand.
CCCGGTATATTTTTATTACGTGTGATATTCACATTCTTGTGTTTTGTGTTGGGATATGTATTTGAATATTAAAAGCCGTGTTAGCGGCGTGAGACGCTGTTTTATTTAAATTACCGCGGTAATGTGTTTTCTTGAGAAAAATGTTGTTTTGGTAAATTGTATGATTAAAAGGTAGACAAATGTTGAAAAGGAATCCTTGTAATCACGTCATACCCGTCTGTCTGCCTTTCCGTCAGAATGTCACACAACCGTTTTTACCCGGATATTATTTGTAATACTTACAACAAGATTTAAAAAAAAAAACTGTATTCTACTAAACATCACGCCTGCAATCCCCAAAGGATTAGGCAGAGTGTACCTAATAGTACACCCACATCTCGCCAGTATGTTTAAGTCCCTTGTAATAGGGGCGAGCCTATTGCCATCAACCGGGCACAAATACAGACTCCGTGGCTGCTACTGAAGAATTTGTAATGGAACAACCCAATAACACTTTGCCCGACCCGGAAATCGAACCAAGGACCTCATGCTCAGCCGCTGCGCATGCGACAACTGAACCAACGAGGTGGTCTGCTGTATTCATACTCTGCTTAGGAAGGGTGAAGTGTCAAGTAAGTGTGAATAAAGAGAACAAAAGATTAAGGAGCTATTAGTGGAATTATAAGATGACATATTTAATTCTTCTTTTCGAAAATATGTATGTTTCGAAGAAATACCTGTAATTTAAGTGAATAGTTTTTGAGACATAGGATAGTTTCTGTTACAACTTCAGAAATTACTTTTTTAGGGTTCCGTACCTTTTTTCGTTTTTTTTTTTCGGATGGGAAATCATCAAATGACTTCTACCGCTCTGGGCAGAGCGGAAGGGAGTGTCAGACTTGTACTGACTAAAACCCATCCATGTTCCTTCCTCGCACTAATAAGATCACTCTCTTGTCCCTCTGTCCGTGTGTCACCACCGATTTTCTCAGGAACGGGTGGATCTAGCAAGTTGAAATTTATACAAGATAAAGGTGGAGATGAAGATGAAGATGCTGAGGTCTGTAGTCCCTATTAGGTGTATTAAATTCAAAGTCCTGAGTAAACACCATAAAAAGATATGGGCAAATTTAGATTTTCCCAAAAACTTGTAAGTACAACATTTACCGTAATTTTCAACTTTTTTATTTTTCGGAATTTTCCCTTTACTGGTGCTGACCTTGCTTTTAACCAAAATTGACAATTCTAGGTCAACCGGAAGTACCCTATAGGTTTTGGGTCGAAAACCTACAATAAAGTAGTTCCCGTTGACCTAGAAACATGAAATTTGGCAAGAAGCAATGTCTTACAGCACATGTTAAGAAAAAAATCTGACAACCGCAAATATGTAGTTGAATAACAAAATAAATAAAAGTTTATACGGGACCCTCTGTGCGCAAGTCCAATTCGCACTTGTTTATCATAGAAATGTCGTGCTGCTGGACAAATGCCTCGTTCCAAACTTCTCTGTCTTGTACAGTTTCTGGCTACTTAACCTTGCAGCCAATAAAAACAAAAATTAAATACCAAAAACTTACGCCCTTTTCCCATGAGCTCAGGCAGAAACCACAGAACGCACTGCTACGATCCTTATATCGACGGTGCATGTCTAAACACAGGGTTTACAGGCGAGGGTTATAAGCCGTTACGCCATTAAAAACTCTGTATTTCAAATACTTTAAATTAATAAAAAATATATAAGATCATTTCATAAAATTCATTTTAGGATCGTTTGAATCTGTATAACACTCTCCCTCCTGTAATACATGTGTTTAGACATGTCGCTTTGTACGAAGGGACCATCGATATCCTCCTTTCGGCTTGTCTATGTATTGTATGTATACATCTGGTTGGTATGCGCGCAGGTTACGAGGACTACGCACCTGACTTAAAAAAATAATATCTCGTTTACTTTATATTGCTCAACTCGTGGTCGGCAAGCTTTTGAAATCTATTACTACACATAATACTTGACAATAGATTTAATGAGGCTTTATGAAACCATGTGTTTCTGAGTAATACCGTTATTTGTCTGTTTGTCACAGACCATTTTCTTTGAAACTAATTGATTTGAGAATTTAAAATTTACTAAAGGGCTACTGTGCTGGCCTAAATTACAATAACTTACTAAATTATACTGCACCCCATCAACATAGCCTCGAATACAGCCATTCGGGATTCTTTCTAAGCAACGCACTTTTTATAAGCACCATAACAGCATCGCCTCAGATCGGGATAAGCTAGTCAAAATGAGGTGAGCGCAAAGAGTGAGCTTTAAGCTTGAACTATTACAGTCTACTGAACGGGACACAGCTTATCGCAAGCTTCAGTTCAAGAAATAATTAAGATAACTATGACATACGAAGTAAGATTTGTATGGGCGTTTAACTATTGCATCGAAATTTTCGAATATTTAATGTTTACCTTACTATCAGACTCTTCACGAAGCCGTCAACCAAGCATTATTTACATCAAACTAAGTAACTTTACGCAAAAATTAGTGCTGGGAAACGACTTTTTTTTTGAGCTGAATAATCACGTTTTACAGTAGGACTTAATGTCACTCAAAACATTGTGCTAAAGGATGGATTGAATAGTTAGAGGGTCCTGGAGGTGTTTAAAGTAAAAATCTTACATTAAAAACATGTATTTAAAAAAAAACTTGTGAAAAAGTTGAAACTTTGACCCCCAATATCTCCATAACTATAAGGTTCCCAGGTATGGTCTACAACAAAAAAATGTTCGCAATGACGGGGAGAACAAGTGCCTCTCGGCTTCGTTAAGAGTCTGTTTACACCCTTTATATTTATATCATCTTATTGATGTTTAAAAACGTTTCGAAAGGCAGATTTAATTTCAAACAAATAACATTAAATTCAAAAGTGCGTTTTAAAATTTTAAGTGTAGCATTAAAACCTTCACACAGTACTAAAAATTCTATGAAAACCGAAAGCCTTGTCAAAATTTTACAAAACAAATTAAAAGTATTGGGTATTGGATATAAAACTTCTAATAAAATCGGATTCAATCGAGTTTTTGGATAATCTGAAAAGTTCATAAATTAATTTGTCGTTTTGGGCCAGGCTCGGGTTTTCGTAGAACGCGGTTTTATCGTGGCAGATTTAATCTATCTATGTTATTGTACAAACATAACATCAAGCCTGTAATGCCCAAATGGTCAGACAGAGGAGTACAGACATGAACAATGAAATATATACACTTAGCAAAATTAAAAGGCAATTTTCACCTTTTGTATTGATTAACATTTTACGTTTCACTAACATAGTATTTTGAGAAGTCATATTATTACAAAATAGGTCTTATCTCAAAGGAGAAATCCTTTGACATAAGACCTATTTTGTAAAAAAAAAAAAGGAAAGTTATAGTTCCGTTAAAGGAGAATATCGCTTTTTAATTTTGCTAAGTGTTAACACTTTATTGGTCACGACTGTACCTATATAGTACATTCACATCTTGACATTTTATGTTTAAGTCCCATGTAATAGAAGGCGAGCCTATTAACACCAACCGGGCACAAATTCTGATGGAAAAAACCTGTCACACTTTGTATGTCTGTTTGTTCCGGCTAATCTCTGAAAAAGCTGGACCGATTTTGATTTTTTTAGATAACTGGTGTTAAAAGAAGTAACCTAAGCTAGGTTTTTTTTAGAAAAAGGATTATGGTTTCGTGAAAAAAACAAATGAACCCTTGAAATTTGTTAACAAAATTCGAATCAAATATAGAAGTAATATTTTTATAATAATTGCTCGCTACCCTGACCGATCCTGGAAATGTGACTTGCCCAATCCCATTTTAACTTCGCAGACTTATCGCCAACATCGGCGATGCCTTTCTTGGAGCGTATTGTGATGTTGCGTATTCGATCGGTGATTTTGATGTTTAAAAGGCTACGCTCCATCGCTCTTTGGCAAAGCTTGAGTTTGGACTTTTGAGCCTCCGTTAAACACTAAGTCTGACAATACAACATAAATTATATAAATAAAACTTAATATTTCGATTGCTTAGTAAATGAATCATACAGCAATACTTAAAGAACGAAGTCGCAGGCACGAACTAGTATTCAATAAAGTCACTCGAGTATGACAGTTTGGTTCTTTGAATTTTGATCACCGTTCAAAAGCCACGTGTACACATACATGACATGATAATAGTACCATGACACGTATTGTTCATAATGTAATATTAATGCATAGCAAATATTTGTATAGGATATTACAACTAAAATGGGAAAAATAAAAAAACTTTTTTCCAAAAAATAAAACTGTTGACTTTTGTTTGTTTGAATTAGTTTTTTGTCACCGATTTCTGAAGCTTAAGTTACTTTTCACTTTTTTTGTGTTTTTGAATTCGGTTTTTCTCAGTACTAAATGAGCAATAAAACTCATACCTTTTTTGTTTACCGGGGTAGTACTCAGGGCCGCTTTAAAACGCTAATCTATTTAAAAATCCATCTAACAAACAGCGACTACATAAACTCAGATACCGGTTACTCAGATACCGGTTTACACATAAAACCGATCTATAAATCTTCTTTTACTAATTTAGTGTACGGTAGCTTTTCTAATTTCGTTTTCATACCGATTTCACTCATTTACAACCCCGCTGACAGACATATTGTAAATATTTTATTTGGAATTCTTTTGGGGAACCACATAAATTAAGTTAACTGGCTGAAAATGTTCGTTTACTGCGGAATTTTTCTAGTCTGTGGTTTTTAGATCTATTCGCGCGATGGGATTTTGTTTTTTTTTCTGGGAATTCGTTATTTAAATTTCGATGTGAAGCGGTCTCTTAATTGGGCATTGGTAATAAAATTTGGAGTTTTAGTAGGTTTGCTGAATGATTTTGGCGATATTTGTTTTTAATTCTGTCTTTTCGGCCAGTGAATGTTATTTCGTTTTTATTAACGTGGAAATTGAAAATTAAATGCAGATTGAAGATTGTGGTTATGCAAACAGTGTTTTAAATTTTCACGGTATAAAACTAAGCTTATACTGTAAGTTACGGGATATCTTCCGTCATTATTTTGAGCACCCGATATTTCAACGCTGTTGTACGCGCGATAATCGCGGGATGACAGACACAGCGTCTAAAGTCAGTTATAGAACTAACCGATGGAAAATTCAAAAACTACATCAAATCGGGCCTCCGCTGTCCACCCATACTCAAGTACTAATGCTGTGACATGATAATATTGTAATACCAAATTATTTGAAAAGTGTACTTAACCATGGAGTTTCTTGCCGGTTCTTCTCCATAGGAAACGACCAACCCGAACCGTGCACCTTTTTGTCGACGTTTTATAAGTGCCCATCTGGGCCTATGTGAAATAAAATACTTTGATTTTGATTTTGAAATATGGGGAGCTCAAAATAATGAATAATTTCGGAAGATATCCCATAAGTGACAGTATTAAGACGGCCCTGGAGCACAAAGGGCAAGGAAGGAACATTAATGGGTTTAAGTCAGTATAAGTCTGACACTCCCTTCCGCTCCACCCAGAGCGGGAGGAGTCATTATTTTGATGAACCATCCGAAAAAAAAAGAGTATAAGGATTGTGGAAATGTTTTAAAATACTTACGAATTAGTGGCGGGTTCCTTTCACTCACGTTCCTGTAACAAAAACAAAACATTATTCGTACATGTAGGGGAATCAAGAATTACTTAGCGGAGCGTCGATGGCCCAGTGGTCAGGTCCGTCGACTTACGAGTGAGTCTTACGAGGGCGTGGGCTCGAACCCATAAGCAAGCACTTGGTGTGATTTCTATTATCACCATCATCTGATGATGATATGATGATTCATCTGCCTAGCCTTTTCCCAACTATGTTGAGGTCGGCTTTCAATTTAACCGGATGCAGTTGATACCAGTAGGTACTTTACATGGAGCGACTGCCTATCTGACCTCCACAACCCAGTTAGTACTGTATAATACGATACTTCTTGATAAGACTGGTTGTCACACTTTCGGGCCCCTGACTACTTGTGATGACTGTCAAATATCTACAAATGACAGCCGGGACCGACGGCTTAACATGCTTTCCCAAGCACAGAGGAAACGGCACGTTATGAGTGGTCATCCACGGACCAACCTAGGCAAGCTCGGCTTAACCTAAAGATCGAACCGAGTGGCTGTTATTATTTAGCCACGAGTCCCTGCAACATCACTCACACTTGTGCACTATACAATTTTCTGCGTACTTGTCATATCTCCGCAAAAAGTTGACAGCAGTAATATCAAATCAAAAACCTACACATAGACCAGGGTCGATAATTTTTAAAACGAAAAAAAATAATAGTAGGATGAAACCCATTAGAAAAGGAGGAGAATATTATAAAAATGAAAGGAAAAATAATTTACGGGCGATCTGAGGTCGGGAAGGGGATGGGGGTGAGTTTTTAAGGGCAAAAAACGGTTTTTCTCGATTTCCGGCAAAACTAAAAGTCCTATGGAAAAAAGTCAAATGGCAAAGTTGTAGGTAATAAAAAGATCTAAAACTTTTGTACTTACACTTTTTTCACATAACCTCAAAATTTATGTGAAATATTCAAAAAACCAAGTTTTTGGTTTTTTATTTTTATCTTTTACAATTTTGTTTTTCTTTTCACGAAATTTGGTGAAAACTTACCTTTTTATGTCCCAAATACGCTGTAATTTATTTGATTAGAAATATTTATTTTTTCACCTTATTTTGAATTAATATCGAAAAAGCACCTTAATTTTCAATCGAAAATTCACCCGTCAAAATATCAGTTTTTTTCAAAAAGTTGGTATGTTTTCTGTTCGTTAAAATCTCTACTTCCCGATGGTGAAAAAAAATATATATGTTACTATAGTAAATCTTCTCAGAAAATGCAAAACAGATTCATCCATACTGATAATCTGAAAAGACAAAATCGAATTAATAATGCCTTCACAATTTTCGTGAGTAGGTATACCCCCATGAAAAATAATATAAAAAAATAAATGACAAAATGTATAAAAAATATATTTGAAGTTAAAGTTTTTAGTATTTAAAGTTAAGTTGAAACATGAAAAAATAACTTTTGAAAAAGTTGGGACTTTGACCCCTTTGACCCCCAATATCTCCGTAACTAGAAGGTTCCTAGGTCTGGTCTAGAACAAAAAAAATATCAGGATGTCAGGAAGAACAAGTGCATTTGGGCTTCGTTACGGGTATTTTTACACCCAATATTTAAATAACTTCAAAAAAATATATTTTACGGAGTCTTTTCGTGGACTCTCTTATTGTTTTCGTAATTTCATTGAACAGGGACGAGAATGGGATTAACTCTACGTAGGCTCCATAACATAAGGAGCAAAAGCCGCGAACAAAAGAATAATTAACTCATCATTACTTTTAAAGATCAGTTAACAAAATATTGTAAATCTCATTACTACTAACCGACTACTTAAACAAATACTATTGTCTTTTCTAGGTATTGAGCAATAAAATGAACGTATTTCAACTTACTAAGATTACAATAGCTAATCTGTTATCACATTTCGCGCTAAGTCCTGTTGTAAACTATTAATAACTCTCTACCTGCGACCGTTGGAACCCGTCATTGTCCCAAAGCGAAAGAGGAATGGAGTTATACAAGACGAATAGCTCTCTCTCATTTGCTCAAAACGGCCTCTCGTATCGTATAAAATATGCCATAGACTGTAATATTAAACAGTCTCCTTTGAAGTTTTAAAGAGTTCACGTCGACATTTTAAACCACAAAGTTAACTTGGCATTTACGAAGTACGTTAAACTTAGTTTTATACTATTATGGATGACGTAATTAGCAGTCTTGAGGAAGTGGCAATAGTGGAAAAACGATTCCATGACTTTTGGCAAAATATTATGGCATTGCAAGAACCTGGATACGTAAAGGAAGAATGGAAACCAAAGATTATTGATGAAGACAAAGTCGATGCAGAGAGCGAGATAAAATATCGAGATCTACACGAAGCTAAGGTACCAGAAGCTGACCTCGAAACTGTTCAATTGCGATATATCCCTGATTATATACGGGAGCTTAAAACGAAAGAAGAATACTGGAAGAAAGAGTTCAATTACTGGGGGGACCTTATTTCAAAGAAGAATTGGAAATTATACGAGAAAAAAGTGAATGACGAGTTGATTAGAAACAAAACAGTCTTGAAGAATTTAGCACCTGGAGATAAAACAAAATTTTTGCAATCATTCGATCCGGAACGTGTTCAAAGATTGGTGGATTATATTAAGGAGAAAGAGCATGAGGATATGAGGTTTGAACCTTGGCTTAAGGCAGCTGTTTACACCTACGATTTAGAGAAATATGCTTATATAAAATACGCAATATTCGCGAGGTACGGGGACTTTAGAGCACGGCCATCTCGTTTAAATCTCTTGAGGGCTGCGGAAGAAAATTCAAAAAACTTACTTCAAAATTAGACTGTAAAATGTTGTGTTACTTGTTGCATCAGTGAATTTATGTATGATTCTCCTTAGGTTTATAAGCTGACGTTTTGTATTGGTTGTTACATAAATAAATGAGTTGGTGATTTAAATATTTTTCGTATTATTTTGGTTTAACTTTCCGGAAATACTTGTAAAAAATAAGCTTTGGTTATGAATCCAAAGAATATTATATTTTTTTGAAGTTACAACCAAGTAAACACCTTTTTTTTTTAGGGATGGGAATTCACTAAATGACTTCTCCCGCTCTGGGCAGAGCGGAAGGGAGTGTCAGACTTGTACTGACTAAAACCCATCCATGTTCCTTCCTTGCCCTTTGTGTTCCAGGGCCGCGGTATCTCTTTCGAACAGCCCGCAGACCAAGTATACACCTTAGATTATACATACTTACAGTTTTCCAGACATAAGTTTTGGATAAGTTTACTCCACACGCATATTGTTCGAGCTTTAAGTGCAGGCCACACCGCCAGCTGGCGAGCCAGTGAGCGACGCGCGGGCGGGCATCGTTTCACCTCTTTTTTAGGGTTCCGTAGCCAAATGGCAAAAAACGGAACCCTTATGAATTCGTCATGTCTGTCTGTCTGTCTGTCTGTCCGTCCGTATGTCACAGCCACTTTTTTTCCGAAACTATAAGAACTATTCTGTTGAAACTTGGTAAGTAGATGTATTCTGTGAAACGCATTAAGATTTTCACAGAAAAATAGAAAAAAAAAAACAATAAATTTTGGGGGTGTGGGGTTCCCCATACATAGAACTGAAACTCTTTTTTTTTTTTTTCATCAAGCCCATACGTGTGGGGTATCTATGGATAGGTCTTCAAAAATGATATTGAGGTTTCTAATATATTTTTTCTAAACTTAATAGTTTGCGCGAAAGACACTTCCAAAGTGATAAAGTGCCCCCCCCCCCCCCTGTAACTTCTAAAATAAGAAAACGATATAACTAAAAAAAATATATGATGTATACATGCAAACTTCCACCGAAAATTGGTTTGAACGTGATCTAGTAAGTAGTTTTTTTTTGAATACGTCATAAATCGTAAAGCGGTCTAATGTTGTATTGGTGATGGTATGGTACCCTTCGTGCGCGAGTCCGACTCGCAGTTGGCCAGTTTTTTTTAAACTTTGATTCACACCGTCGACGCAAGTACGTCACCGATACAAACGTCGCCCGGTGCGAGACGGAATGCACTCCCGCCCGGCCCCTCACTCGCCCGGCTGTAATTTTCGGTGTGAACCCACATACAGGGTGTAACAGACTCTTCACGAAGCCGTCAAGCAAGCATTATGTATACATCAAATTAAGTAACTTTACGCAAAAATTAGTGCTGGGAAACGACTTTTTTTTGGAGTGAAAAATCACGTTTTACAGTAGGACTCAATGTAACGCACTCAAAACATTGTGCTGGTGGATGGATTGAATAGTAAGGGGGTCCTGGAGGTGTTTAAAGTAAAAATATTACATTAAAAACATGTATTTAAAAAAAAAACTTGTGAAAAAGTTGGAACTTTGACCCCCAATATCTCCGTAACTAGAAGGTTCCCAGGTATGGTCTAGAACAAAAAAATGATCGCAATGAATGACGGGGAGAACAAGTGCCTTTCGGCTTCGTTAAGAGTCTGTTTACACCCTTTAGTTTAGCGCGCCTTATCTTCATGTAGATTATATAGTTTCCATTGCCTCGCTACGCCCGCCAGCTCGCTCCCTACCTAGCTCACTAGCTGACGGTGTGGCCTGCGCTTTATACTGCCCTGTTGATCTCATAGTCGCAAGCGCGTACAAATTATTAAAAATGTCAAAAGTAAAAAAATAAATCAAAAAAAGTCCTAATAATAAGCACAAATTGATAAATGTCAAAGTATACACAGTCATGTCAAACGTAATTAACAAAATAATAAATTAATTTATGTCAGTAAATGGTTCTTTCAGAAATTCATCAATATTATAGTATGCTTTTTCAGTTAATAACGATTTTAGTTCCATCTTCAATTGTACATTATTAAGCTCTCTCCAAGTTTTAGGCAACTTATTGTAAATAATGGGAGCCATGCAGAAAATACTTTTGCGCGAAAATACTTTTGGGACGAGACTGGGATTAACTCTACGTAGGCACATAAGGAGCAAAAGCCGCGAACAAAAGAGTAATTAACTCATTATTAGTTCTACAGATCACTGATCAGTTAACAAAGTATTGTGAATCTCATTACTACTGACCGACTACTTAAACAAATACAATTGTCTTTTCTAGGTATTGGGCAATAAACGTATTTCTACTTACTAAGATTACAATAGCTAATCAGTTATTACATTTCGCGCTAAGTCCAGTTGTAAACTATCAATAACTCTCTACCTGCGACCGTTGGAACGTCAATGTCATTGTCCCAAAGCGAAAGAGGGATGGAGTTATACAAGACGAATAGCGCTATCTCTTTTGCTCAAAACGGCCCTTGCATCGTATAAAACATACCATAGACTGTAATTGTAAACAATAAACAGTCTTCTTTCAAATTTCAAAGAGTTCACGTCGACTAATCGACGTTTTAAACAACAAAGTTAACTTAGCAATACGAAGTACGTTACATCTAGTTTTATATAATTATGGAGGACGTAATATCCAGTCTTTCGGAATTGCAAATAGTGGAAAAACGATTCCATGACTTTTGGGAGAACATCCTGGCATTGAACCGACCTGGATACGTAAAGGAAGAATGGAAACCAAAAATTATTGATGAAGACGAAGTTGATGCAGAGAGCGAGATATCATTTCGAGATGAATACGAAGCTAAGGTACCAGAAGCTGACCTCGAAACTGTTCAATTGCGATATATCCCTGATTATATACGGGAGCTTAAAACGAAAGAAGAATACTGGAAGAAAGAGTTCAATTACTGGGGTGACCTTATTTCAAAGAAGAATTGGAAATTATACGAGAAAAAAGTGAATGACGAGTTGATTAGAAACAAAACAGTCTTGAAGAATTTAGCAAACGGTTTACCTGGAGATGATAAAACAATTTTTTTGCAATCATTCGATCCGGAACGTGTTCAAAGATTAGTGGATTATATTAAGGAGAAAGAGCATGAGGATATGAGGTTTGAACCTTGGCTTAAGGCAGCTGTTTACACCTACGATTTTAAGAAATGTGCTTATATACAATACGCAATATTCGCGAGGTACGGGGACTTTAGAGCACGGCCATCCCGTTTGAATCTGTTGAGGGCTGCGGAAGAAAACTCAAAAAACTTACTTCAAAATTAGACTAACATATTGTGTTACTTGTTGCAACAGCGAATGTATGTGTGATTCTCTTTAGGTTAATAACCTGACGTTTTGTATTGGTTGTTACATAAATAAATGATTTGGTGATTTAAATATTTTTCGTATTATTTTGGTTCAATTTTCCCGATAAGACTTGTAAAAAATAAGTGTTGGTCATGATTCCAAAGAATATTTTTTTTTTGAAGTACAGTTACAAGCAAGTGTACACCTCAGATTATGCATACAGTTTTCCAGACATAAGTTTTGGATAAGTACTCCATACACATTGCTGGAGCTTTAAGTGCAGGCCACACCGCCAGCTGGCGAGCGGGTGAGCGACGCGGGCGGGCATCGTTTCACCTCTTTTTATGGTTCCGTAGCCAAATGGCAAAAAACGGAACCCTTAAGGATACGTCATGTCTGTCTGTCTATCCGTCCGTATGTCACAGCCACTTTTTTCCGAAACTGTAAGAAGTATACTGTTGAAACTTGGTAAGTAAATGTATTCTGTGAAACGCATTAAGATTTTCACACAAAATTAGAAAAAAAAGGTGTATGTGTACTTATGTACACGCGTTAGAAGTTATACTTCTTTGGCGTCTGAAGAAAAATTAAAAAAAAACAAAACTGCAGTAAATATCGAAGAAAAATGTTAAAATCAATCAAAACAGTATAGGTATACAGTAAGTACTGTATATTCAGTTTCCTTACTTATAAGTTAAGTTAGTCATTTAAAGAAATATATATTATTAATTCTATTCTGCAGCAAACTTCATCATGTCGTTTTTTTGGGACACCGTGCGCGCGCAGGTCATGGATTCACTCTACTCTCTCAAAATGATATTGAGGTTTCAAATACCATTTTTTCTAAGCTGAATAGTTTGCGCGAGAGACACTTCCAAAGTGGTAAAATTTGCCTTAGGCTAGTAATAGTGGCTTTTTTTTTTCGCGGGTAGGTGTAAAAAAAAGACAGACGTAATTCCAGTATTGATTTTATATTTAAATTAGAAATTCTAAGTTTTTCCACTAGTTTTTTATATATTATCGGTGTGTAGCTTATAGATAAAGGGTTACTCACATTTGCAGCACGTTTATGTGATTCAAGCAATACTTTTACACCACCTGCCAGTTCATCACTTTAGAACAATATTTTCATTGTCACTGAACACAAGTGGACACTAAATACTACGTTGTCTCAACTCGACGAGATTATAACTGCACAGAAGACTCTAGAGCAGTGGTGGGCAAACTTTTTTAATGGGGGGCCAGAAAGTTAAAAGAAATTTCAGAGGAGGGCCAGAATTATAGGAAAAATGTATTTTATGTTGAAACTTTTATCATATAAAAATATTTATTGTTTCAAATTCTGTGAAGTTTTTTCAACACCTGATTCTTTCAGTTTGTCCAAGTCTCATCTATTAATTGGTTCTTTCCTAGCAATTTTTTTTTTAATTAGTTGTAGTGTTCGAGCAAATCAGTAAAAAATGCAAAATCAGTTCGCCAAACCACGAATCATTCGGTCTCCGAATATATGGAAATCACAATATTTGTCTGGTTATTCTGAAATCTTGTATTTCCTCTTTTAAATTCCATCCGTTCAAATATTACCATTACCTATAACCAACTTAACCGTCTTAATTTCGTGTGGTAAAGAAAGTCAGAATAATCTGCGTCGACTTCAATAAAAAAATCTTGAATTACCGGTGTACCAAGGCCCGGGATCGAATCGTATTATTTAGTTTTATATATTTATATTCTTTGCGCCCCGTGACCCGCAACACAATCATGAATTACGCGGCTAGTCTAGCTGGCTCCTTTACCTATGCGTCTATTATTTTTTTAAGTTGAATCTGCTAATTATTTTAAGTAGAGCTGGCCCGCGGGCCGTACTTTGTCCATCACTGCTCTAGAGAATAGCTTCATCCGGAAAATGAGTGAGCTGGACGCACAAATACAGTGTGCCAGACCTGCCAAGGAAGGACACCGTGGCGAGGGTAGCTGAAGAGTTTCACACCTTCAGGGAGCTGATCTTCAGCATGATGTGTCTGCTCAGAAGACAGGTCAGCGAGTGTGTTAGACAGGTCGACAGGTTGGAGAACAGGCATCGGCGGAAAGCACTCATTTTTCAGGGCATAGCAGAGGTTGAAGGAGAAGTCAGCAGCACGGTGATCCTGGAGGTGATAAGCAAGAAGCTGTCCCTTAAATCCAGCACTGCATCCTCCACAAACGTCTGCCACCGACTTGGCGTAGCCAAAAAGGATCACCATAAGCCCATACTAGTCAAGTTCTCGAGTTATGATGACAGGTCTGCGGTCTGGAGAGCAAAGACAGGGCTGAAGGGGTCATCCATCTCCGTCAAGGAATTTTTGACTAAGACCCGACAATCCATCTTTGGGAAGGCCCGCCAACACTTCACTATGAAGTCGTGTTGGACTCAGGACGGTGTCATCGTTATTAAAGCTCCCGATGGATGCAAAAATAAGGTGACATCATTCGAAGAATTCAGCCCATTGCTGGTGAAGTATCCCGGGGTTCAAACGTCTGGAGGAAGCCTGAAAAACAAGACGCGTTAGTTATGGTATCAATTCTCAATTCTTATTAAATTCACTATTCACGCATTAGACACCCTTTCAGTAATTAGTAATTTCTTACCTATTATTTTCCATCTTCAATTGTTTGTTTTTAATAACCCTTATCTCGTAATTTTTCATTGTAGTACAGTATTTGTATTTTTTATTTTTCTCCTCGCATTCTCTGAGTTTACAATTTACAAATAACGCATACTCTAGCAATTTTACCCTCAATAGGACTTATATTTTCATTTTGTTTCTATAAATTAGTTCGCATGATAGAACGACAAATATGTCGTGATAGGTCGTTTTGTCAGTAAGGTAAACGTCATACATGACGTTTTCTAAGTTCGGATACGTTCACTAGAAATATAGGGTGCGTTCCGAATACCTTTATCTTTACCACTAATTTATTGATGTAATGTTTCTTTATTTATTTGCTTATTGTGTTCACTGTTTGTAATGATGATGTTAGCTGGCGGGTGGTGCAGAGATGCAAACGTCCTACCAGTATTTCGTGTAGTTCTCTTTTTAGTATATATTTATATTAATTTTTATTTAGTATTTATATCTGTTTTTATTTCATCAATATATAATCTATATTGTATATTCTATGACAACATTTACCCTCCACCACCTACCCTCTCCCAGAATTCGTTCTGTTACGGAATGACCGAATCGGTAAGAGAGGGGGTGGTGTAGCTATATATCTCCGTTCAGACTTTCCATTTAAAATTCTCTCTACTTCTTCCTGTAATGATTCGGCTGAGTTTCTTTTTCTAGAGGTTTGTGTCAAAGGAGCAAAAACCGTTCTTGGTGTTGTGTATAGTCCCCCCTCACTTGATTACTTCACTGAATTCGAATCGGTTCGAGAATCTTAAGGTTCGGAGTATGCACATCACATCGTCATGGGGGATTTCAACACCAATCTCCTTGCGCACAACTCCCATCGATCCCGTAAACTTGTCCATCTGGTCGAGTCAGCCAGTCTACATGTGTTGCTTCTCCAACCAACTCATCACAACACTACCGGTGATGATACGTGGCTCGACTTGATCCTCACCTCCAATCCTTCCCTAGTTTCCTCACATGGTCAACTTGACGCTCCTGGTTTTTCCCATCACGACCTAATTTTCCTGTCCTATGTCCTTAAACCTCCTAAACCCAAACCTACGTTCCAGTACAGGCGTGCCTTTGCGCGGATGAACAGTGAAAAGCTTTTAAAGGTTACTTCTAATATTGACTGGACACCCCTTGAGGAAGCCACTACAGTTGACTATAAAGTTACTTTTTTTAACAATGCTGTAGTTAAGCTATACGACACCCACACTTCTATCAGGAGAGTCAAACTAAACTAAAAAAGTTGGGACTCCGTAACTAGAAGGTTGTTAAATCTGGTCAAGAACAAAAAAAAAAATATCACAATATCGGGGAGAACAAGTGCCTTTGGGCTTCGTTATTTTTACACACATTATCTAAACATCTTCAAAAAATAATTTTACGGAGTAAAAAGTCTTTTCGCTGCCCCTTTATTGTTTTCAGAATTGCATTGACCAGGGACGAGAATGGGATTAACTCTAAGTAGGCAGGCACATAAGGAGCAAAGGCCGCGAACAAAAGAGTAATTAACTCATCATTATTGTCTTTTCTAGGTATTGAGTTAAAAAATGAACGTATTTCTACTTACTAAGATTACAATAGCTAATCAGTTATCACATTTCGCGCTAAGTCCAGTTGTAAACTATTAATAATTCTCTACCTGCGACCGTTGGGACCCTCAATTTCATTGTCCCACAGCGCAAGAGGGACGAGTTATACAAGACGAATAGCGCTATCTCTTTTGCTTAAAACGGCCTCACGCATCGTATAAAACATGCCATAGACTGTAATTTTAAACAGTCTCCTTTCAAATTTCAAAGAGTTTACGTCGACTTGTTAAACAACAAAGTTAACTTAGCAATACGAATTACGTTATACCTAGTTTTATATAATTATGGAGGACGTAATATCCAGTCTTTCGGAATTGCAAATAGTGGAAAAACGATTCCATGACTTTTGGGAAAACATCCTGGCATTGAACCGACCTGGATACGTAAAGGAAGAATGGAAACCAAAGATTATTGATGAAGAAAAAGTTGATGCAAAGAGCGAGATAAAATTTCGAGATCAATACGAAGCTAAGGTACCAGAAGCTGACCTCAAAACTGTTCAATTGCGATATATCCCTGATTATATACGGGAACTTAAAACAAAAGAAGAATACTGGAAGAAAGAGTACAATTACTGGGGGGACCTTATTTCAAAGAAGAATTGGAAATTATACGAGAAAAAAGTGAATGACGAGTTGATTAGAAACAAAACAGTCTTGAAGAATTTAGCAAACGGTTTACCTGGAGATGATAAAACAATTTTTTTGCAATCATTCGATCCGGAACGTGTTCAAAGATTAGTGGATTATATTAAGGAGAAAGAGCATGAGGATATGAGGTTTGAACCTTGGCTTAAGGCAGCTGTTTACACCTACGATTTTAAGAAATGTGCTTATATACAATACGCAATATTCGCGAGGTACGGGGACTTTAGAGCACGGCCATCCCGTTCAAATCTGTTGAGGGCTGCGGTAGAAAATTCAAAAAACTTACTACAAAATTAGACTGTAAAATGTTATGTGTTACTTGTTGCAACAGTAAATTTATGTGTGATTCTCCTTAGGTTTATAAGCTGACGTTTTGTATTGGTTGTTACATAAATAAATGATTTGGTGATTTTAAATATGTTTCGTATTATTTTGGTTCAACTTTCCCGGTAAAACTTGTAAAAAATAAGCTTTGGTTATGATTCCAAAGAATATTATATTACCTTAAATTATCCATACAGTTTTCAAGCCAAAATTTGGGATAAGTTTACTCCGTACACATGTTGTTGGAGCTTTAAGCGCAGGCCACACCGCCAGCTGGCGAGCGGGTGAGCGACACGGGCGAGCATCGTTTCACTTATCTCTCTCACCCTCTCATCTTTATACATTGATTCACACCGTCGACGCAAGTACGTCACCGATACAAACGTCGCCCGGTGCGAGGCGGAATGCACTCTCGCCCTGTGCGAGACGGAATGCTCTCCTGCCCGGCCCTTCTCTCGCCCGTCCGTCCTTAGTTGTGAACTCACATAGTTTAGTTCGTTCCGCCACCTCCTTCACTAGTATGACTGCTTCGCTGAAGGAGGTGTCGGCGTCCCATTCCCTCTCGTTCCGGACCATGGATTGGACCAGGGCCGGACGCGATAGGTCACTGCTGCCGATCGCCGCTACGAGGACACGGCGGTGCTCCGCCCAAGCGGGGCAGACCTCCACCGTGTGTCATAGGTGATAAGTCTTCAAAGAGGGGACTTATCGCCCCTACTGTGGCGTGCCCTGCACGGAGTTGCGATAGTCGCTATCTCCATGTCGCAATGAGATCGCGCCGGAAGCCTGTCCGCTGCGCGACAATTTGCCGCGGCAGCGGAGTTTCCCCCCGGCGTGGTGCCTCCACGCGCCACACGTGTAGGCTCGCGAGGACTATCGCCTCCAGATCCAATGGCGGCAATCCGGCAAGGAGGCTCACCGCCTCGCCGGAAATCGTGCGGTACTCCCGGACTAGTCTTACCAAACGTCGGAAATGCTCCACGAAGTTCCACCGGCTGTCGAGGACGAGCCCTAGGTACTTCAACGTCGACTCGACGCCGATGGGAACCCCTCCCGCCGTTACTATGGATCCCGACGGTGGCGCATTCCGAGGCCCATGAAAGCATATGCCCTCGGACTTGTGCAAAGCCACCTCGAGACTCAATTTCCGGATCCTCTCCCCCCTCCCCCCTTGGTGAGATGTCGTGAGATTCGACTTGACCCCCTCACCCCCCTCCTAATATCACGTGAGATTTATCAAAATGCGTAGTTTTGTATAAATACGGTAATCTGTGCTTGATTGCGTTGAATTCATGTAAAAAACTTATGTTTAATTGTTTTCACTGAAAATAATTATATTATTGAATATGATTGTGTACGATTTGGCCACATTTTAGTAAAGAAACATGTTTACTTAATTTAACCTAGTTAAATCACAATTTTACAATGTCAAAAATTACGTGATATTTACCGAGACGCCCCTTCTCTCCCTCGTGAGCTTGTGTGAGATTCGGCTCGACCCCCTCCCCCCCTAAACGCCTCACGTAATTTATAAACGCCCACTAAACTCAGAAAAAACAAGCCTTAGTGCACTAAGTAATTTCTTTTTTTTTGCTCGCAAGTTATCACGTTTCTTTGTTTATCTGTTTTCGAGGAATATCCCATATTCTATTGAACATCTCTTTTTTATTCCGTCTGAATCTAAATAATATCAATAGAATAATGTAAGTTCTTCGTAAGTATACACTTTCACTGTGTTATGGAAACGGTATCTTTTTCACGCTCTAATAAAACACGGAGATGCTTCTGTTAAAAGCACAATGACTATTCCCATGTTTCCCATAGACTACGCTGAACTTTTCTATTAAGAACGTAGTCAATGGGAAAGATAAAAGTTTATTTCTTATTAGTTTTTACATTTGAGACAAGGCATTTTCGACCTTATAGCTCTACCTATAGATGTGTAGGTATTTTCGTCTAGTTTTTACCTATTACCACTTTGCCCTGGTAATTGAACCCAGGATTTCATGCTCTGCCTCATGACTAGATCAACGAGGCATTACCAATATCATAAACAAAATAAGATACACTGTGTAATATAGGTACTATCAATATGAGCCCATATTAAAGCTCTCTCTTTGATTAAATGGTCAAAATATAGTCTGGTCCCAAATGTCCCAATATATTATAATTAAGTATCTTGGCAGACAGGACAATCCCTTGGGTTTATAAATGAACAATTTGCTTACTCAGCTATTTATTCTGTAAAATTAAAATAACTACCAATGCATTTCAGAGTCCTCCCCACGGTACGCGGCGGCTTTTTGTTTTGTGCAAACGCAACATGCCCGCGGTACAGTCGCGATGCTGTCACTAGCAGTACCGTGCCTAAGAGCCTAAAATACGTAGTAGGTTATAAGAGCAAGCCAAACTTGTAGGCTAGTATGAAAGTACCACTAGTCGCTAACTATGCATCTCCGCCACTATTACCACTATGCTGTTGCGGTTCAGTCACGCATTTGCAAGGTAACCAACTCACGACAGCGGTGTAGCTGACAGCATGGCTACAAAAAGTCGCCGTGAGCGAAGGCCCTAAAGGTGGCTGTACACTCTCACCGAGCTTTTCCGAGGCAGGGCGAGAGCGAGAGTGTACAGCCAAATGGGGAACATCGAGGCTAGACGAGCGCTCCTATACAGCGTGTACCAGAAAGGTGTGTGGTGATATTTCAGGGTGTGATTCGGAATATTAAACTAATCAGATTTCTCCATGGTACGGTGGCACCGATTTCTATGGTGATTGAAATCTCGATAAAAATCCGCTGTTCCATACTCAACTCAAATGTTTGGAATAGTGGATTTTGCGGTATTGAAGTTTTGTATTTTTGAGGTGACAACTTCTAATAAAACGATGAACGCCGGCTGCATGCACGAAAAAGTGTCCCGTTACGCTCATTGTCCCGTTACGCTCAATGAACGCATGCGCCGCATCTATCTCTCTTCCACTCGATTTTATGACGTTGTCACGTTAAACTATCGTCCGTAAACCAACTTTACAGACAATCAATTTTTTTTTCGCGATTTCGGTAGTAGTTCCAATTTTCAGTTTTATACTCTGAATCACACTCTGATATATGACCACATCTTTATGGTACACGCTGTACACACACTCACACTCGACCTGCCTCGAAGTGTCTTGGCTATAGTGTACAGCCACCGTAAAAAGTGACACTTTTATTCACACAAAATTACTCCAGCTAACAACGTCGTAGTCTATACAAGATAATATTCAATTTTCGATCATAAAACCCATCATACGGTCAACGAATGAATGCACTACGAAAATTATGAGACACTGGCTCCATTCATTTTCCAAACCATTGAACATCCAACTTCTTTTTTACAATACGACGCGTAGCTAATGGGAATACCGTAAAATTTTATTCCCATAGTTGGGAAAATTGGTAATGAACGAGGATTTTTTATTCGACTTTTTATTCGAACTTTTGTTCGGTAAGCTTGGATTTATTCAGTGAAGCTGAAATTGGATGGTGGACTGGACTTTTGAGTGGTGTCATAATACAGGGTGTAAACAGACTCTTCACGAAACCGTAAACCAAGCAATAAGTACATCAAACTAAGTAACTTTACGCAAAAATTTGTGCTGGGAAACGACTTTTTTTTTGGGCTGAAATATCACGTTTTACGGTACGACTCAATGTAACGCACTCAAAACATTGTGCTGATAAATGGATTGAATAGTACGGGGGTCGTGGAGGTGTTAAAAGTAAAAATATGTAATTAAAAATATGTAATTAAAAAAAAAAAACTAGTAAAAATGTTGGAACTTTGATGCCCAATATCTCCTTATCTAGAAGGTTCCCAGTTAAGGTCTAGAACAAAAAAATGATCGCAATGACGATGACGGGGAGAACAAGTGCGTTCCGGCTTCGTTAAGAGATTTTTTACACCCTTTATATCAATCTAAAACTTTGTTTGTGATAATTATCATAAAAATACGAGTATATTGCAATTAGTAGGGTATTCAATTAAATCAAGCCATGATTGTTTAATAAAATAAATATACTGTTGAGATAACACATAAAATAATGACTTGCCTTAATTTCAATACTTATGATAACATTGCGGTTTAAAAGGAAATCGAAAAGAGTGTGCTTGTTGCTGGCATATTGCGAGGATGAGCGAAAATTGACTGACAAATTGTCAGATATCTGGCAACAGTAGAAGGGGGCGTTTCGGAAGGACACATACTGACCTTATTGGTGATGTTCTTCAGAAAGTTCAGGGGCGTATGAACGTGGACGAGGCGTAAGGAGTATATTAGGAGGAGGGGAGGTGGAAGGGCTCTGTAGTTCCTCTCTGCCCCCATGAAAATAATATTTATATAACATAACATCACGCCTGTAATCCCCGAGGGGTTAGGAAGAAGTGTACCTAATAGTACGCCCACATTTCACCAGTTACACGTCCTTTTTTAAAGTCCCATGTAATAGGGGGCGAGCCTATTGCCATCAACTGGGCACAAATTCAGTCTCTGAGGCTGCTACTGAAAAAATCCTGTAAGAAAAATCTAATTACACTTTGCCCGACCGGGGAATCGAACCCAGGACCTCATGACGGACCACCAACGAGGAAGTCTACCTTTATAAATTATGTATTTATGCTAAAGACACGCAAGCACATAAATATGATTATCGAACACAAATAAATCTAAGTCCTGTCCATGTGAACAACCACAATGAACAAAAGAAAAAGCATTTGTATACAGTAATAATAATTCTTGTCTCTTATTCTGACAGATCGCTTTTATCTGAATTGGGAAAGCCCCAAAAACTGGGAGATGTAGTCCTTGCCTTCCGTTGTCAATAATAAATTAGAGGAAACAGTAAACGGAGGAGATGGGAAGTTTATGATTATTTGATTGGTCGTGTTGCACGAGTACTGGGGAATGAGATCCTTTCACGATAACTACATTACCCTCCCGGATATATCCATTGTCGGGTAAAAAGAATTGCGATTTTATTAATCAACATACATAATATCCGCTTCGTTGGTCTAGTGGTTCGATTTCCGGTTCGGGTAAAGTGTTATTGGGTTTTTCCATCAGGAATTTCTCAGTAGCAGCCACGGAGTTGGGATTTGAGCCCGGTTGATGGTAATAGGCTGCCCTCCTATTACATGGGACTTAAACATAAGTGGTGAAATGTGTGTTTCTGTGTACTATTAGGTACACCTCTGCCGAACTCTTTGGAAATTACAGGCGTGATGATTTCAAACATAATATTATGTATTAAACTATTACTAGTAAAGTCTAATCTATCTATAGTCAGGTTAAAGTAATTATTTGAGTTCAAGTAATTACCTATGCAACCATTTTGCTGCATTTAACAAGAATTTTAAAGATGTTCGGGGGTATGAAGAACAGGGTGTAAAGTTCTTCATCCCCCAAAGGGAGGATCTTCCGATCAGACGGATATTGTCTGGTGGGCTACTGCCCGACAGTTGTTGTCGGGTTGGTTCTATATAGTCTTAAGTCGCGAATAACTTTACTTGCGTGATCTAGGATTTGTTGTTTAGTTCTTCCGCTCCGTCATAGATGGCGGTGTAGTACTTTTTGTTCTATGTTACTTAGTACTTTTTGTAGTGCCGCTACCGAAGTAAGAACCGAAATCAAGCAAAGTTAAAAATTCTAACTTTTGAGAGATCTAACTTTAAGCAATTATTAAACCACAGAATATAAATGGTATCTTAAGTTATTACTTTATCTCAAGTAATCGCTTTGACTTGTTTATAGAATATGTAAGTAATGATTAGACATTGTTTAGACAAGCAAGTATTACTTACCTTATTGTTTTGATCACAAAAAAAATATTTGCAGGCACTAATAAAATCAAATTGTTATTAAAGTATCTCTGTTTACAACTAACTATCAATAAGTTGGGTGAAGAATATCGTCTTTATGTAACCTATACATATCTAAATAAAAGTATATTGTGAATTCTCTGGAATCTTTTTAATAATAAATCAGAGAGCTTCAGAACTCTATGATCAATATTCAAGATGGCGCCATGCAATGTACTTTACAGCAATAAAAGTAACGTATTTTACGAATATTCTGATAAATTCGAATACAGTCATGAGAGCCAATATGAATTTAACATATTAACGACATCACGCCTGTTAACACAAAAGTATATGGCAGAGGTGTACCTCTTAATAGGACGACGGTTGGAGCAGTGGCTGAACGATTGGCTGCTACGCTGCGTGTCGCGGGTTCGATCCCCGTACGGAATTAATATTTGTATGACCTACGTTTTGGGTCTGACTGTTTGTGTATGTCACGTGAGCTTAATTTTTTTTTTAAATGCACCACACTTTACAGGAAAAACTCCTAGCTAGGGGAAACGTTTAAAAAAAATACAAGAAAAATACCCGCACATTGCGCTGAGGGTCAACATTGAATTGCGATTTGAGACCACTAACCCAACGTGGTTGTTGATAATTTCATTTTATTACGAATAAAAGATGTAAAAAAATCCTTAACGAAGTCGAAAGGCACTTTGTTCTTATTTTTTAGATTGTTTTTAGACCATACTTGGGAATCTTCTAGTATCGGAGATATTATCGACTTATATACCTACAAGTTTTAAATATTGTAACTATACATCCATGACCCTTGTACTAATCAATGCATCCACCAACACAATGTTTTGAGTGCGAAACCGTAAAACGTGATTTTTCACAACAAATATAAAGTTGTTTCCCAGGAATACTATTTCCCAGTGTTATTTAGTTTGAGTTATAGAACGCTTGGTTGACGACTTCATGGAGGGTCCGTTTATACCGTGTATTATATTTTGGAACCTATTTTATTATGAAATAGGTCTGATATCTAAAGGTTGTAGTCGTTATTCTACAAGAATCAATCAATCAATTTTAATAGACTTGTTATTGTATTTTGTTTCTGCATGTGTTTTTTTTAATATGTAATGTTCCAACACAATATAAATTGCTTATGAATAAATGAATGAATGAAGAAATAGATAGATAGAATATTACAATACTAGAATTTACAATGCATGGGCGTATTTAAAACAAGCTTATTAAAAAGAAATTGTGTGGCTCATGTAATCTTTAGTTAGATTCCTGACCGAATTAAAAATTTACTGAATTACTTGTAGGCAAATGTTATTATTCTGTGCAGAACGTATGGATCCTGTTATATAATTTTAAGAACTTGAAGTGAAAACTATTTTAGGCACGTTGGACATTTTTGAGATGGGGAAAAACAATTGACTCGCGACACCGTTAAACACATCTTTTTCGTTGCAGTTAGCCGTATTGCTACATATTACAAGCCCAAAAAATACAGTGTATAGCTTAATTTATAAGTAAGACTTAAGCAAAATTACTTTCTAAAAATAATCCAGAATCTTGAACTTCTTGAACTTCTGTCGGCACTCCTGGAGTGATTGGGGTTTTTTTATGTACCTACATTCTAAGCAAATAAAAACGTATTCTTTTCTAATATTCTTTATTATGTACAGTCAGCTTCAGAGAAAAGGAACCCCCTTTGGTAATGACATCAAACCATTTTAAGTTTTGGAAGTATAACGTAAATGGCGTGTTGGTTTAGTGATTAATACTACTGCTCAGCAATGCAATGGTCACGAGTTCAAATCCGAGGATGTTTTTTTATTATTTTTTTATTTTTAGTTTCTACTTGACTCCAATAAATATAACAAAAAATTGACGGAATCGAGCACATTCTATTCGACCAAACAAGAAATCTATGCTAATTTCAACCTTATCTTTTAGTTAACTCAGGAGTTACGTATTGTATTTTGTAAAACAAGACGGTAAGGTGCTAATATTATCACAAGTGGTGGAAGTTGAAATTTAAACCTTAATATCTAGGAGATTAGACCGTTATCAATGTTGTTCGATAAAAGCAGCAATGCTATTCGAATTTTAGTTGAGATTGCTAATTGAGCCAATAGCCTAGTGGTATAAGGCACGGTCTAAATAATCCACTGGCGCCTAGTGATGCGGGTTCGTATCCTTACCCCACGTATAGTGTCTTTTTGTAAGTAATCTTGGTTTGGCCAGAAGCCGAAAATACCATATAATTATTTTAAAAAATGCAAATAATATTTGAATCGACTCGGCGGTTGCTCGGGCAGAGATGGGTGAGGCGGCGGGGGAGGGAGCTGCTCGGGGCCAGAGTCACGTGACGCGCCCGCCGTCGCTCGGGCAATAATCTTTAAAGACTTGGGGGGTTCCTTTTCTCTGACGCTGACTGTACAACATACAAATTTCAATTTACATAAAAGGAAACATTTCACATGGGGTGACACAATAGACGACCTTATCGCTAAAACCAATCTTTTCAAAACAACCTTTTGATGGATTAAAGGAAGAGAGACAAACAATGCGGCAGGTAGTCCGTGGTGTACTATTTACATAATAATACAGGATGTAAACGGACTCTTCACTAAGCCGTCAAACAAGCATTATGTACATGAAACTAAGTGAGTTTACGCAAAAAATATTATTTATACGCATTTTATTACAGGTTTAATAACACACCAATAAAAGTTTATTTTGTACACGAAGTTACAGTAGAACACTGACTCCTAGGTCACAGGGTCCCCCTAGTTTAGGAGGCAGCGTTTTTAACTATTTGTACAGCCTTTTCCTAAAATTCTATGTGGAATGTATTGGTATTGTATGCAAAGGTTTTTTTTTGTGCCAATAAACTTATTTTTATTTATTATTGTTGGGAAATGACTTTTTTTTTGGGGTGAAAAATCACGTTTTATGGTAGGACTCAATGTAACGTATTCAAAACATTGTGCTGATGGATGGATCGCCTTGAAGGTGTCTTAAGTAAAAAAAATACATGATGTTTTAAAAGAAACTTGTGAAAAAGTTGGAAATTTAAACCCCAATATCTTCGTAACTAGAAGGTTCCCAAGTATGACTTAGAACAAAAAAATGATCGCAATAAGAGGGAGAACAAGCGCTTTTGGGCTTCGTTAAGAGTCTTTTTACACCCTTTATACCATACGTACCTACTAATTTTGAAATCATGAAGACATGAGGCAGATTGATCTTTTTGAAGCTGGTTATAACTTTATTAACGTTTTGATTGGGTTCCTCTTCAGGGTATCAACTCGTCTTTTTGCGTTCGGCGTAATTAATAGGTTTTATAAAAGCAAATAAGGATTTTATTTCGGGGAATTCTTCAGTTGAGTTAGTTTTAACATATAATTAGTTCAGATTTGTAACCTGAAGGGTAAGGCAGCGGTATAAATAAGAAAATCTGGGCCTGCCGCGTTGCCGTTTGTTGCTGTTTGGATATATTGTTCATTGCATTTATTTTAGCCCATACTTCCGCCGTCATACGACTGATGTGACCAGCCCAGTTCCATTTGAGCTTGGCAGCCGTGTGGCCTACACCTAATTTGAGTTTTGGCAAGTAGTATCGAGTGCCTTATACGATTAGTACCTAACTCCTAGGATACTCCGTTCCATTTCTCGCTGTTTGAATATAAAATAAAACCTTTAATTCCTAGCAGCATGTGAATTAAATAAAAAACAAAGAAAAACAAACAAAATCGTCTCCAATACATTACACCAGCATATTTACCAGACTTCCCTAAACTTCATCACTTAGCCAAGATCCCCTCCACACGGGCATGCGAACTTACCCTAAAATCGTTTGCGCTCATTTGAAATTCTGAACAGTTGCAAAATGCTCTCAATTTTGTCACGGTAGCTTAAAATTTGTGATGTGTGACGCAGCTGCGTTGTTGGCAATGTGTGTCGTGTAGAGGGGCTTTAAGTACGTGTATCTTTTGAAGTGGGAAGGTGTCGAACTTTAAACAGTGTATAAGCATGTATAAAATTGATTTGTTTTTCCATAGAACGATACTTCTTAAATAACAGTCATTTCGCTGTTACTTTTCGACTTCAAAAGAAGGAGAAGGTTCTTCTGATTGGTCCCATAGAAATTAAATCAAAATCGGCTCAGTAGTTTGGTTTCTTTTCTTCTTGGCCTATGTTGAAATGATAGTCCTCAATAACTTCTTGAGTTACACCGTAAAATTGATTTATGTCAAGAATTTGTGTGGTATATACATATACCTACTACAACTAAAAAGGGTAAAATTAATGTTTTAACGATTCTTTAAACAGATCACCTACCTACAAAACAATAATTTCGTGAATCCAAGATGACGCAGATATGTATATCGCGTTTTTTTTTATTCTATCATCATTGTATGTGTTTCCTTTACCAAGTTTCACAACATCATTCATCATCATTTCAGCCGAAAGACGTCCACTGCTGGACATAGGCCTCCCCGAAAAACCCGCCCTTGGTTTTGCCATTATCACCACGCTTGGCATGCGGTTTGGCGAATGCAGTACAGTTATTACAAAGGCACAGAGAACGTTGCTGCCTATTCTCTGGTAAGTCCCTTAGTCGCCTCTTACGACTCCCACGGGAAGATATGGGATGGTGCTATTCTGTACGCCCGACACCATACACTAGTCACTACAGTTTCACAACATTTACAATGAATAAAAAGAATATTTCGTGAAGAAACGTTTTTTAACGAAATATGTATGTAATTATTCATATAAAAATCTTTGCTCATGAATTTATTCACGCATTTTTAACTTTTCGCATGTTTTATGTAATTTTAATTTTTACTGCAACAGGTTACTTCGAAATGTATTGAAAATTCCATATTAAAAAAAAAGTTAAGATCGAAATATGGTTGTTTCATTAACAATGCTTTTTTATCGGTTTTATACCCAGACAATGCTGTATCTATTCTTCTGTAAAAAGCATGAAAATATAAAATACGTTTTCCTATCTTTTCTTCAAAAGATAACATGGCTCTTTGACTATTCCCTTAGACTTTCTCGTCACGTTCTGTCGTTATCTTTTATGTTATGTATGCTGAAGATTGCAGTAGAACATAAATATTTGAACTTGCTGACTCCTCGACTACAAAGTGAGTAGTAACGCAGGTAGTAACCCAATTTTTATATTAGTTTCAAACTTTATGTTATGTCATTCAATAAATGGCCCAGACCCTTTCATTTTCTCTTGGGATAGCTGGAAGTTCGGGTAGTTTTGAACAGAAAAACGAAAAAAAAAAGGATGAAACACTTTATGCATAATTGAATCTATACAAATAAATAAACTTGAAGTGTATGTTTGTAATATCAAAATATCAGCTTTTCCGTGAATGCATATGAAAGTATTTTCGGCACATATACCAAAAACACATATATATATATTTTTTTTCTGTCTATCTATTTGTTTCAGCTAATCTCCGAAACGGTGGACTGGATAATACGAAACTCCTTGGTTAGACTGGTTGTTCGACTTTCGGGCCACTCACTACCTGTAACGACTGTCAAAGATTGACAAATGATACCCAACGGCTTACCGCGCTTCCCGAGGCGTGGAGGAAACTTAGTACGTAATGAGTGGTCACCCATCCACGGACCAACGTAGACAAGCGCGGCTTAACCTGCAGACAAACCCGAGCGGCTGTTATTATTTAGCCACGAGCTCCATAATAGTTTATCCCAAAGTTCAGAAATAAAAACCCCCGTTAAAACAAAATAGGTTCATCAAAATTCACAGGCAACGTAGCTAATAGAAAGTCGAGCACATCAATCGTCCTAGGCCTGAAACATGGCTCGAAAAGGCTCGAGACTGCCTCAGAATACAAAGCAGTTTAATTTGTTGTGTTTAAGAAAAATATCTTCACCTCGCTCGGACAGTTTCGTTTTGAGGTCACGGCTTTAAATCGGGGGTAAACTTGTGATTAGAGTCGGTTGCTCTTATTCTAGCAGTGATTTTTAAGCATTAATTTGAACTGGCGTGGCGATTTAGACTCGTTCCTGACGGATTGGCCAGGGAAGAGAAAACACCGAGAGAGTTAGGAAGGAATGGGGGAGGCCTTTGCCCGGCAGTGGGATAGATTAAGCTAATATAAAAAAAATTGAGCAGTGCTGCAACTTTTACCGAATTTTAAAAGGACCGGTAAAATAACCGTACTTTCCCAAGACATAACTTTTTTTATTTTATTTGTGGCCCCTATGAGACTACTCAAAAATAATTATCTATATCTAATACCTTTAAACGAGTAATTCTTGTATATTGTACAGGGTGTAAGCAGACT
Organism: Lycophotia porphyrea; assembly: GCA_950005105.1. NCBI lineage: Eukaryota > Metazoa > Arthropoda > Insecta > Lepidoptera > Noctuidae > Lycophotia > Lycophotia porphyrea. Next base: position 8,500,624 of record OX465409.1, read on the forward strand.
CTTCACGAAGCCGTCAACCAAGCATTATGTACATCAAACTAAGTAACTTTACGCAAAAATGAGTGCTGGGAAACAACTTTTATTTTTGGGCTGAAAAATCACGTTTTACAGTAGGACTCAATGTAACGCACTCAAAACATTGTGCTGATGGATGGATTGAATAGTAAGGGGGTCCTGGAGTTGTTTGAAGTAAAAATCTTACATTAAAAACATGGATTTAAAAAAAAACTTGTGAAAAATTGGAAGTTTGACCCCTAATATCTCCGTATCTAGAAGTTTCCCAGGTATGGTCTAGAACAAAAAAATGATCGCAATGACGGGGAGAACGAGTGCCTTTCGGCTTAGTTAAGAGTCTGTTTACACCCTTTATATAATCTCAATGTCGGAAACGGCTCCAACGATTTTCATGAAATTTAGTATGCTGGGGGTTTCGGGGGCGATAAATCGATCTATACATATAATCTAATACCTTTAAACGAGCCATTCTTGTAAATTATATATAATCTCAATCTCGCAAACGGCTCCAACGATTTTTATGAAATTTAGTATGCTGGCGGTTTCATCATCATCAGCCTATAATGTTCCCACTGCTGGGACACAGGCCTCCTCTCTAGGAGAGGGAATGGGCTATAATGTACCACGCAGGCCCAGTGCGGATTGGTAGATGTCACATGTCTTCGATTTTTTGGTTCTAGGAGATGCCGGTTTCCTCACAATGTTTTCCTTCACCGTTTTTGAGAGCACTGGTGATGAAATATACTACACAAAGTAATGCGCCTGCCTGGGTTCGAACCCACGACTTACTGTTCGTAAGTCGGGGTCGCTACCACTGGGCCACCGCTGCTCTCAGGGCCACCGCTGCTCTCTGGCGGTTTCGGGGGCGATAAATCGATCTAGCTAGGTCGACTTTCGGGTCACTGATTACCTGTAACGACTGTCAAAGATCTACAAATGACAGACGGGACCAATGACTTAACGTGCTTCCCGAGGCATGGAGGAAACTCAGGTCACCCATCCAGGGACCAACCTAGGTAAGCAAAAAAGCTTAACTTAAAGATCGACCTGAGCGGTGGTTATTATTTAGCCACGAGCTCCTTACTTTCCATAACGTCTGAAATAATTTCACATATATAAATACTACATAATAAATTAATACTTTATTTACTACACTTACCACTAAAAACCTTTAAAATCCGCCAACAATAAGTAACAAAACGAAAACTTCCCGCCATTTAAACAACATCCTATAGTCTATGCCCCAACGTTCCATTTCACGCTTGGGAATTTGAAATCGGAAGCCAGATAGTGGAGTGTTGCCATCCTTTATACGTAACTTTGTGGCGTACAGTTTCACATGTAGATAAATGTTATCTGGCAACACAGTTTTATAGTTAGTAGACTTGTATGAATATTTTAAAGAAAACTTGATGCTTTTGAACGTATTCTGTTGTGAGCTGTTAAAGTTGGGCTTTGGGACGGTTTGAAGAAAATGTTGTGTGTTTTGTTTTTGTTTTAACATCATGTGTGTTGCCGGGATAAGTTCTGTTCATTTGCATTACTAGCTGTGCCCGCGGCTTCACTCATGAGATCGTGTGTTTTATTGGCATTATAAGTTAATAGGAACCTGAAGTCGTGTTACATTCCTAACATCATCTATAACAAAATCTATATTTCGTTAATTTTGTTTATTTTAAAATGAAACTTGTTTGTATATCTTTGATTTAAGTATATTAACTCGTAACCAAATTTTTAGGGGGACTCAATTTATATTGTGTTCGACACTCTAAGAAGAAGTTAGTTATAAATCATAATTCACCATAGGTCCCGACATATTACATACTTAGTTGAATTAAAAAAAAAGGTGCATCTGTAAGAATATGATCAGTACCTACCAGATTGAAAATAAAAGTGAGAATTTATGCAAAAATACATGTCATGTGGGGCAAGTGCGCGCAATGGGCAATGTCATCAGTGGGCAACTTGAAACGTGTTGCGCAATGTGAGTGTATTTGGAACTGAAATGAATGGGTATGCGCACTCTTACCCACTGCGACATAACTCTACAGACTTTAAACGCTTGTATGCATTATGTTATCGATGGGTTTTTATATTTAGGTACCACAAAAATTATCTATAGAATATAACCTATGCAGGTTATATTCTATAGATAATTTTTGTGGTATGTGCTATGCGCCATACACATTCATACTCAAACACTTTCCCAACGGCATTTTCCTCATTCCTCCAACCGACCAAACCACACAACCGACACCACCACGACCACCTTCAACCGATTACCACACAACTTTTCAGTCCCCGGCGCTACATTCAGGCATCTTCTTAAATAAGTAAATCATGCATTCCTGCAGACAGCTACAGAAACCAGAAAATGCTGGCTTTACAAATTGCAAGTTCGCTATTCGCTTGTTTACAGACCGCACGTATTCTGAGCACACATTGAAGCCGAGTGCTTCATTCATGAGCACTTTCCTTTACAAACTCGCTGCGGTACTGAAATGTAACATTGTGAAGTTAAATAAATAGTGCACTTTTAAAAGAGACCATTGGATGCCGCTTGACCAAGACCCTCCACCCACAGTGGGTTTTTGTAGCGATTAAACGCGTCTCCATGTCTCGGCAAGCACGTTGGCAGTTGTTTGTGGATCTTTGCTAGTTGTTACGAGTAGCCAGAAGCCTGAAAGTCTGACAACCAGTCTTACCCAAGAGTATCATATGTGGAGGTCAGATAGGCAGTTGCTTCATTTAAAGTACTGGTATTCAGCAGCATCTGGTTAGATTGGAAGCTGATTAAGACTAAGCCGATAAGGCTAGGCAAATGATGATGATGAACGCGCTTCTGCATCGCTGCTATTGCGCTTTAGCCGCATTTGAATCGCTTGAAAGCGGTGCAAACGTATTGCTAGTATATCAATGCAACCGCGTGACTGTTTGGGACCACATCAGGAGAGCGAAGAGTGGAGAACGAGAGAGGGTGCCGTGTCAGTGCGACAAGGACAGCAACGTTGTTGTTATGAAAATGTCGTTCGATATAAAAACGTTTAATGGCTATTCAAAACCATTCTGCTCTATCAAATCGGGTTAGCATTGCGACTGCATTGCAATAGTAGGGATACAGAATCGTGCTTACGTGGGCAAAGATAGATAGCTGGCGACAACATCGTGACTGGATAGCGGCCATTTTGCCTTCGCATCGCTGAGTCGTAGGCGAGGGTCCTAAGATAGGACACGGTAAAGAGTTGTTCAGTTTGTAAGTGAATGGGAACTGCCACACTGATGTTAGGCTTGAGTTTTATTATTAGTTTTCACGGTTTGTCTGTGGGAATGGAACACACAATACAAAAAAAAAGTTTAAATAGTGCGAACACTTAAAATTCAAGTTACTTATTCTATAGTAAGTAAATTATCTAGGTATGGACAGTGTAAAGGAAATATGTAAAACAAATGACTCGACTTATAAAACTAATATCTACCTATTTTCTCTCCCTGAACAATCTGTGAACCACATTCCTTAGAACATAGTTCATAAACTCTCGAGAAAAACCGCTTAAGTAATTTGGCAAATTTGCCTCTTAATTTCTGAGTTCTTATATCAGCAGGCAAATGGTTGAGAAGGTAAGGTACTCTTTTATCAAGCGTTCGGTCGCCAAAATAATTCCTTATTCTCGGTACATCAAATTTACCTGCTGATACCATCCTAGTAGCATGGTTATGGGTAACTAGCGAGTGACGCTCCCAGCTGCCATGACTGTTAACAAGAAGTAGGTATTTATGTTTTAAGCTGATAGAAAGAATTTTGCAAATTTTAAATAACTTATTATAATCATCTTTACATTTGTTTTTGGTTTACTTACTGACTAATAGTTTTAAAAATCTTATTTCTAGATTACTTCTGAATGTAAGTCCATAGCGGTCGAGGGCGTAACTTAATATGGGGTCAATTAATTGTAAATAAAGGCACTTTAGAGTAATATTTGGTACTTTAAAGCTAAGATGGTAGAATTTACCGAGTAATATTCTAAGTTTATTACATAAGTACTCAATATGGTTTGACCAAGATTTATCTAAAATACTGCAGGAAAATTTCTAGATTCATAAGTCTGAACGTGCGAGTGTGAGTGCTACTGCTTAGCATTTGGTCTGGGGTTTGATCCCCAGCTTGGGCAGAGTATTATTGAGTTTTTCCTTCAGGTTTTTTTAGCAGCCACGGTCTCTAGTTTTGTGTCTATTACATGGGATTTAAACATAACTGGCGAAATGTGGGTGTACTACTCCACGGGATTACAGGTGTGTATGTTATGTTATGATGTTATATAACCTTAGTTACCTTTAATGATGTCTCTTGATGAAAAACAAAACTCTTGAAATTATTACACAGGAAAATTCGGTTTCTAAAAATAACTGAAAACGTACTCCCAGCGAGATTTTAATTATGCTGGCGTAACTTTGTGGATCACATTTGAATACTTCTAAGGTCGGTTCATTAAAACTTTATAGCTGCAGGATCAGCAGAGTTCTTGTTTTTATTTACGTTATAAGCACCGATCCTCGGTGGATAAAGTAGTAAAATATAGTTTTCTTTCATCACACAAACTACTTCTTCTTTGCGTGTCGATCACTCAAACTCTTTATCAGTAGCCTAGCCTTGGCTTAGCCTTTTCCCAACTAAGTGATCTGTTTAATGAATCGTGGAACTTGTGACTTTATTACAGCACAGATCAAAATGTCGGCAACGTTTATAATGACCAGCCTAGCCTTTTCCCAACTATGTTGGGGTCGGCTTTCAGTCCAAAAGGATGCAACTGAGTTACAGTATTTTAGTACTGCCTATCTGACCTCCACAACCCAGTAAGTACTGGGTAATACGATAGCCCTTGGTAAGACTGGTTGTTTCTTTCGGGTCACTGACTACCTGTGACGACTGCCAAAGATATATACGAATGTCAGCCGAGAACAACGGCTTAACGTGCTTTCTGAGGCACGGAGGAAACTCGGTATGTAATGAGTGGTCACCCACCCACAGACCAACCTAGGCAACCGCGGCTTAATCTGAGGATTGATCCGAGTGGCTGTAATCATTTACGTACGAGTTCCTCAAAATACAGTTTTCTTTGAAACTGTGAAGGACTACCAGATATTTTAAAAGTAGAAGTGCCAAAGTAACACAATTAGGTACTCGTTTTGATATTTGTGGCAAATTGCGGTGTTATATAGGAATGCCTATCTTCAAGGGTTAGGCAAAGGTGAACATAATAGTACACTTACATTTCGTCAATATTATGTCCAAGTCACATGTTACAAAGGCCAAGACTATTGCCATCAACCGGGCACAAATCCAGACTCAGTGACTGAGAAATTCCCGATGGAAAAACCCAATAACACTTTGCTCGACCCGGGAATCGAACCCAGGACCTCAAGCTCACAGTCGAACAGTAAGTAATGGAAACTAAAATAAGTTGAAAACATTTTACAATTAAAAAAAAAATACAAAACTATATTATATTTAAAACCTTTTCTTAGAAACTTCAATCGTTATTAAATAAAAAATAAAAAAATGCATTAAATTGGTGCCGATTCCCTTGTTTAGAAACTAAACCAAATTTAAGTGCAGTGCATCTTTTTCTTTCTATTTCATTAAGAAAAGGACAGAAGATAAATTTTAGTTTAGTCCTGTCAAATTAACCAGCGCCTGACACAAGTTTAGACGTGATTAAAAAGTTGACTACTAAAATTACATCAAATTACGTTAGGGGCTGACTAATTTGACAGGACTAAACTCATATTTATCTTCTGTCCTTTTCATAATGAAATAGAAAGAAAAAGATGCACTCAACTTAAATTTAGTTTAGTTTGTGAACAAGGGAATCGGCACCATTGTCTCGCTTTCGACTTCTCATTATTCTCTCTGTTTGTTCCATATTCCACAAACGGTTTATACGAAGTATCTGCCTGAAATATTCGGTATTATTTCAGTGGTATATTATAGTATTATTCAAAAACAGCTTGTTCTACGAAATTATTCCGCCAACAATCGGTTGTTTTTCATTACATCACACCTGTCGCTCCCGGGGTTAGGCAGAGGTGTGCCTACATTTCCCCGCTTTTACCATAAGCCCCTCTACGTGCATACCTAAGTTTCGAATAATTGGAAAAAAACTGTAATACCTGTCACTTATACATATTTTTTTTCAATTTGAAACTTGATGATTATAAAAATATACAAATGAAAAAAAAACTTCCTTTGAATTTAAATTATTTATTTTTTATATGAACAACATTTTAATGGGATTACCTTTTTGCGCTTTTATTAATTTTCCAAAATGATTTTATTTCATCTTGTTATAATTTAAAATCTCCAACGACGAGTTATTTTGGAATTCGAACTCCTCACTAACCTACTTAAGAATTGGTTCATAAATATTCGAAATCAATTCTAAAATTGAAATCGAATAAAAAGTTATTTGCTAACCACTTACTCCGTAATTGACGATTGATTGATTTTAAAACTATTTTAGAATAATTTCATAGACATTATTTTATTTTAAAAATGTGTTTCCAAATTCAAATGTTTTGCCGACTCGTTCAGTTATCAATTTCATTTTGAAACAAACGATTGAATCTATTGATGTGTAAGGTCTGAATGCGTGAGAGAATATGGATTAAAAATAGATAGAACGTATGTTACAAATTGTTTACGGCATACCGCGTTTTAGATTTTTTTTTGTCGATTATCACTAGGTATTTTTAACCGACTTAATAAAAGAGGTATCTTTTTTTTTGAAAACTATTCTTGTTTATGCAAAATCTATGTAAATGTTTTTTTAAATCATATTTTTTTTTAGTAACAACAGAATAACACAAAGTTAAATTAAAATTCGTCTATTAACGGGGCTAGCTATTAGTACTAACCGGGTACATTACCGGGAATTACAGGTGTGATAATAAGTTATTAAAAAGGTTTATAAAATGACTTCACTTGGGAACTATGCCGCATAAAACGAAATATTCTGACAATATATTTGTGCCTGTATAACTCCCTCCAACGTAAATCTTAGAATTAACTTTTCGAAAGATACTTATGTCTCCCACACAAGATCGAATTTTAAAACTTAAGTACCAATCTCAGTATCAAATAGCGATGTAAAGGGTGTTAAAAGACTCTTAACGAAGCCGAAAGGGTTTGTTTTCCCCGTCATCGTCATTGCGATATTTTTTTTGTTTTAGACCATACCGGGAAGCCTTCTAGTTACGGTGATATTGAGGGTCAAAGTTCTAACTTTTTTTTTTAAATACATGATTTTAATGTATTTTTTTGTTTAATAAGACATCTTCACGACCCCCGTACTATTCAATCCATCCATCAGCACAATGTTTTGAATGCGTTCTAGCGTAGTCCTACCGTAAAACGTGAGTGTTTTACCGTGAAACGGGGTGAAAACCCCAAAAAAAGTCGTTTCCCAGCAATAATTTTTGCGTAAAGTTACTTAGTTTGATGTACATAATGCTTGGTTGACGGCTTCGTGAAGAGTCCATCTACACCCTATATGCATGTTACAAAAGCTTGCAAGCCACTTACACCAAGTTCTCAATTGCAATAAGGATCTAAGTTCCAAACTTAGCTCGAGAACTTTGAATATCCAGACTGAAGCTTAACCCAATACTAACTAGCTATACGAGAGAAGTGTAAATGGGTTTCCTGGTCAAGAAAAGTGAGTTCCTGAAGCGAGGTTTAAAGTTTAAACTGCGTTTAAAGTTAATCTTATTTTCTATAATACAGGATGAGTTTAAACATGGTACTGTTTTAAAAATTACCCTGTTTTCTTGGCGAAGGAGCAGCGTTAGCCTAGTTGTGGGGGCCCAATTTGCTTAGAGTAAGTCGTGGGTTCGAATTCTGGCAGGCGTATTACTTTGTGTAATTTATTTCATCACCACTGCTCTCAAGAACGGGTAAGGAAAACATCGTGAGGAAACCGGCATGACCTAGAACCAAAAACTTGAAGGCATGTGACATCTACCATCCGCACTGGGCCCGCGTGGTGGATTATATCCCGTTCCCTCTCATAGAGAGGAGGCCGTGTGTCCCAGCAGTGGGAATATTATAGGCTGATTATGATGATAAGAAGGCGAAACTTGTAAAATAAGGCAGCCCGCAAAGCTTAAATTTTTTACGTTTATTTTGATTGGCAGGCCCGTATCAGGTCACTTGAAACATACATTTTTTTTGTTTAATTACAAGGTGCTATATGCTATAAATAACATTATTAATTTTATAATTATCATAAAATTAATAATGTCATTTACGTTTCTAGAAATCAGGAATTTGAGCATAAGTACCTAAATTATTTCTATCTCGTTACACGTCAAATATTTAGTTAATTTCGAATATTCCTGATCATAAATTGGTATTACGGATCTCGCTGCGGTTTTATCGAGATTAAATTGCGTTAATTTATCATGGAATAGACGTGAGAACGTGCATCACACACCACACACACACACACACTATCACGTACACCACACACACACCACATCACTATCATCATCTTCCTGCCCTTCTTGTCTACTTGGGGTCGGCGCAACACGTTTTCTTTTTCCAATCTCCCCTGTCAAACGTCACGGCATCATCTATTTATACATCTTTTATTTGACCTTTCTCACCATCTATGCATCAACTTTTTTAGTCACATGCGTTCCATCCCTCTTTATTACATGCTCATACCATCCACCATTTCGTCGTCCTATTTCTGTTCTTATAGCTACCGTAATAAAAATGTTACCATTTGTGATTAGATATTAATGAAACTTCCTCTTATTCTCGTTAGATCATATATTTTACTTGCCTGAAAACTGGCAATTCTTTGCAGACTAATTTCTTAGCCAACTAACAAAAAGGCTATACTCTAAAAATTATTTGTATTATTTCTTAGAGACGCTTTAACAAAAATCCTTGTAAAACCATAGAGTTTAGACGAGTCATCATGTTCTAATATCGATGCGGGACGCACAAACTGTTTAGTATAATCTGTGGTCATTAGTAACTGCCCTAGATCAGGGCTACCAACGTAAAAAATGTATTTTTATTTTACTAATGAGACGTATGGAAGTAAATTAAATGAACCCCTAATCAATGATTATGATGATGATTAAGGTTGACTTAAGATTTTTAGGTTAAAAGGATGCTATTCTTGTAAATGGGGAAATGCAAGATCAATGTAAGGAAAGGAAGCCAAGGAATATAGTTAAATAAAATATTCTAGTGTTCTGTTCTACGACTGACTTTGAGCTTGGCTCAAACGCATAATCCGTTTATAATGTTCCCACTGCTGGGACATAGATCTCCTCTCTACGAGAGGGAGTGGGCTGTAATCCACCACGCGGGCTCAGTACGGGTTGGTAGAAGGCACATGTCCTCGATTTTTTGATTCTATGACATGACATGCTGTTTTCCTCACAATGTTTACCTTCGCCATTATCGAGAGCTGGGTAGATAATTACGCAGATCCAAAAATAACAAATAAAAAATCCGGAACTAGGACACATAGTAGCAAACCTTGTCAAAAATGCAGCTTCTAAAATAATAGACTAGGTACACTTTATTTTAACAAGGTCCCTATTAGAACCTCTTTCAACTTCGTGCACGGAACGAAAATTAAACGCTAGCAACCCTGTGTTTTGGCGCCAAAACGAATGCCAACAGCAATTTCCCGCGCTAACTGTATAATGCGACGGCGAATTGGTCTCGTCTAGTATTACTGGCATCTTGTAGGCCAATCTCTCGCACTGCTAACGCTTTCAGCATAGTAATTAACTACTTTTACAAGCTAAAGTATAGAACGTTTTGGACTATTCTCGAGCAATAGAAGTATTTTAATAATGCCCCTGCAATAATTGGAGCCTGGATGGAGGTCGTGTTTTTTTTTTTCGAAATTCGAATGGAATTTTTTGAAATCATGACTAACAGTCTATTCATATTTTAAAGCCTAGTTTTTATGTTGGCTAACCTGTGGAATGTGTCGTAAAATGTTTAGTAAAAATGTTCTGCAGGGGAATCATTCAAACGTCAAGTTAATAACTAGCGGTACATAGAATGCAAGACTGAAATGGTACTCCCATCCACGCACCGACTTCGGCAAGAACTGCTTAACCTTGGAGATCAACCCGTGCAGCTGTTATTTAGCTACGAGCCCTCGTTCTATTCACATTAATAAAAACCTAAAAATAGTGTTCCTATATAGTTTGTCAAAAGAAGTATCATCATTAATTTTCGTCAGAACTTCGCACAAAATACTACCACACAATTTGTCGCTCATCGCTAGTGCAGTGGCAATTATCGACACCCGAGCTAGGGTTGTGCTGTCAAACGACTACGTAATTATAATTTATCGACTTTGTGATTTTCAGAAATATTTTTGTGTATTTTATGGTGTGACGGGAATAGAATTTTGGAATGGTGGAACCCAGTAACATTCAAAAGCATATCGGAACTTATAGAGCATTTATCAGAAAAGTGTGTATATATTAGGGACCATCGGAGTCCCACCATCGTAATCGCGAATAAAAATATACCAGTACCAGGTATTCAGGGGCTCCATAAAAATTTCAATACTCGCTATATACAGGTGGAAAGATACCGACGTTAAAACGGTTACCACGTTTCAGTGCATCATTCTGAGCCCCAGCACATCGAAATTTTCATCGGATTAAAAAAAAAAGAGTTGTTTCCTACAAAAGTGCAATACCTACACGGTTAAAATGTATGGACAGCTGATTTTTAGTGCCTAGTTAAGCGCGGCTTAACCTAAGGATCCAAGTGGCTGTTTATTATTGAGCCACGAGCTCCTCGTTCCTGGCAGTATCTTACTAATTGCGCTGTACTATAAAAAGTACAAAAAGTCCCCGATTTATCTAGTAACACTATCGGCTCAATCAGCTCCGAACTTTTTGGCGCGTAAAAGCACAAAATGGCGGACTCAATTGAACCTCTGATGAGATTAGCCGGAAAACTGAGTTTCTCTTTGTATTTTGATAAATCCGGCTTTTGCTGTTGTTAATGTCATTATCTCTTAGTTGGAGGCAGGGGAAAGAGCTCATGGAAGAAATTGGGAGAAACTTTTACCCAGCAGTGGGACAGTAGTACCGACTAATCCAAAAATGTAATTGTTGAATGATAAAAGAAAGTCTTCCTTTTTAGTTCTTTTTGTTAGCGCGTCGATGGCAATTTAAATTGTGTCGGCCCAGAACATTTTTTTTTTTCGGATGGGACGTCATCAAATGACTTCTCCCGCTCTGGGCAGAGGGGAAAGGGAGTATCAGACTTGTACTGACTAAAACCCATCCATGTTCCTTCCTTGCCCTTTCTGTTCCAGGGCCACGGTATCTCTTTCGAACAGTCCCACAGCGTCGATCCAGAACTGAGCTACTAGTTTGTCGCTTTCGGTAGCGTCCATCAGTTAAAAAATCCGTTTTGCTGGGAAACGATTTTTTTTTGGGCTGAAAAACGTTTTACGGTAGGACTCAATGTAACGCACTCAAAACACTGTGCTGATGGATGGATTAAATAGTAAGGAGATTGTGGAGATGTTTAAAGTAAAAATCTTACATTAAAAACATGTATTTAAAAGAAAACTTGTGAAAAAGTTGGAACTTTGACCCCCAATATAAAAAATCGAAATTGAATCGATTGCTGCTCCGTAACTAGAAGGTTCTCAGGTATGGTCTAGGACAAAAAAATGATCGCAATGACGGGGAGAACAAGTGCCTTTCGACTTCGTTAAGAGTCTTTTTACACCCTTCACAAAAATAAAACCATTAATTTCACAGCAACAACTTCCCTGTACGTGATATTGCAGGCACAGAGGCGATCAGGTGTCAAGCCAGCCATTCATTTTGTTCGTCGCATGGCTGACGATCGCTCAAACAAGCTGACCCTAATTAATATGAAACCGAGCTGAAAAAAACACTTAATTGGTGTTTTATTAAAATGTTAAAAAAGCTGTGAAATAAAAGGTTGTTCATGAAAAAGCCATTATGAAGTTTATAAAATTCTGTTTGGTAGGTTGAAGTGAATCCGAGTTGCTCCAACTGGCAAGAAATATAAACATGACAAGCCCAAAAGAAGATAGCGGAAAGAGCTGGATTCAGTATGTTTAATGTTACCTCTGACGGCCTACAAGAGGCCGGCAAGAGCAAGATTTTAAGATATTTATTATTTTCTCGTAACGTTCTCGTTCTTCAAATCTTTTTGAGGTACTTCTAGGCAAGCGTGCTCTACCCTAATCCGCATTAATGCGGATTAGGGTAGAGCACTACACACGCTACACATCAGGCGAGTTGCGACCAAAACGTAAGCCTTTTTCGTGTAAAAAAAGAGATCTCTTAAGGTGGAAGCGTACGTAACCCACGAAATTCAAATTTTCATACGTTTTTTGCAGGTCAGTGTCAGGTTGTATGCTGATGAAAAATGAGTTGCGCGAGTAACACGTATGTAGTTACAGAATTATAATCATTAAAATCATTAATACAACCCTCTAAGTTCATTTAACCTATTTGAATGAATTTTTCATGAAATATTCATTGAATAGGGTTAATTGTACCTAAACACTCCCAGTGTTCAGCGCGTGTGCGAGAAATAGGTGACAGACACAAAAAAAGTGGATGTTTATTAGGTGACGTAAGTTACACACTTGGTAAGACTGGATGTCAGACTTTCGGGCAGCTGACTCTCGAAGATCCTGTAACGACTGTCAAAGATCTACAAATGACAGCCGGTATCAACGACTTAACGTGCTTACCGAGGCACGGATGAAATTCGGTATGTAAGCACCTCGATCCAAGTGGCTGTTATTATTTAGCCACGAGCTCCTCCGTAACTAGGTATTTACTTATTAAGTTGTAATTGTTTAAACATTTGATTGGTCTTTGCTTTATCAATTAAACAAGCTTCATGAAATCAAAGTTAAATGGGAAACTGAAGACAAAGCAAATCAAAGTCACTGTTACAAAGTGGCCAGTACCTGTAACTTGAAACGCTATTGCGACGCCATTTGCAAATTTAACTGTCAAATTGACATTTGGCTTACACCAAGCTCGCTGGTAATGTTCGTTTTAAAATATTTTCGGAGTATTCCCATTTGAGCACCGATTTCAAGAGCACCAAAGATTTTCCCTTTTGAGCAAGGGACTATCTTTGGCATTGATGCTCTTATACTCCATATTTTCATGACTCAACGGCTTGGAAGGAAATAATAATTACTTTTCTCGACTTAGACCGCTCCATTTTTCCATCCCTTTTTTTGTGTGTTTTGTCCTGAGCTTGCTAATAAACAGTTTTTCTTTTTACATCGAAGTTGGTCATTAACATTCACAACTACCCACACCCACCCACACCCACATTTCACCCGTTATGTTTACGTTCCATGTAATAGGGGGCGAGCCTATTGCTATACCTATTGGGCGCAAATCCAGACTTCGTGGCTGCTACTGAGAATTTCCTGTTGGAAAAATCCAACAACACTTCACACGACCCGGGAAACGAACTCAGGACCTCTTGCTCAGAAGTCGCTCTTGCGACCACTAGACCATCGAGGCAGTCACGTACTAGCATTCACATATTTTTAAATCGCAGAATCTACGATTAACTAAATTGCTTGGTGGTGTATATTATGATTCAAGTAAATTAATGAAATTATTTCGGACGGTAACGAGAAAACTTAGTGATGGTTGACATTCGCGAGTTATTGTCAGGCCTACGCTGTTCGGGCTGCGGGACTGTTCGAAAGAGATACCGCGGCCCTGGAACACAAAGGGCAAGGAAGGAACATGGATGGGTTTTAGTCAGTACAAGTCTGCCACTCTTTTCCGCTCTGCCCAGAGCGGGAGATGTCATTTCATGATTTCCCAACCAAAAAAAAAAAGGCCTACGCTGTTCCCCCATGCTTAAGAACGAATGCTGTTAGATGATAATATTGTAATACCAAATGATTTGAAAAGAGTAACCATGGAGTTCCTTGCGGGTTCTTTTCCATAGGAAACGACCAACCCAAACCGTGCACCTTTTTCTGGACGTTTTATAAGTGCCCATCTGGGCCTATGTGAAATAAAATATTTTGACTTTGATTTTTGATTCACCGGTGAATCTTTAGATTCACCAATTTCAGACATACCCGGTAACATTTATCAGTGTTAATGTTAAGTCCGTCACTCTAGTTGCTACTAAAAGCCATTAAATTTACAGACAGAGTATTTGATCTTCATATTAGACATTCCCCGTCATTAACAATAGCGCTTTAGAACTTATGATTGTGTTGCCAACAAAATAATTATTTAAATTGTCTATTTGTTCACTAGTCGCCGTTAGAGTTTCAAATCATTTATCTTCATGCTGTCTTCCTTGTTGGTCTAATAGGGACAAGCGTGACTGCTGCGCATGAGGTCCTGAGTTCGAATACCGGGTCGGGCCAAGTGTAATTTGGTTTTTTATCTAGGATTTCTTAGTACCAGCCACGAGTCTATTGCCAGCCTATTAAAAAAATCTGAATTTGTGCTCGGTTGATGGCAATACGGTTCGCCTCTTGTTACATGGGACTTAAACTTGCGAAATGAGGGTGTGCTATGGTCATTGTACACTCTGCCTAACCTTTCGGCGAAAAATATAACATCACGCCTGTATTTTACGAAGGGTTAGGCAGAGGTGTACTTAATAGTACACCCACATTTCACCAGTCTTGTTGTCAAGTCCCATGTTATAGGGGGCGAGCCTATTGCCATCAACCGGGCACAGATACATACTCCGTGGCCACTACTGAGAAATTCTTGATCGAAAAACCCAATAACACTTTTCCCGACCCGGGAATCGAACCCAGGACCTCTTGCTCAGCAGTCGCACTTGCGACAGTGAGCATGAACATGTGCATGTTGGGCGTAAAGTTATGTTTTACAATAATATTAATCTGTTAATCGATTAAAATCAATCTGAAACGTACATTTTAAGGTGGACCGCGAAATTCAAATTTTCTTGCGTTTTTCCAATTTGCTGGTCAGTGTCGTCAGGATGTATGTTGATGAAAAATGAGTCGCGCCAGTAACACGTATGTAGTTACAGAATTATAATCATGAAAATAATCAATTGTAACCCTCTAAGTTCATTTAACTCCATTGCATGACTTTTCCACGAAATAATCATAAAATAGGGTTACTTGAACTTAAAAGGTTATGTTAATGATTTTAATGATTGCAATTCTGTGTAACTACGTACGAGAGTAATATTGAGCCAAAAAAACGGCAGAAAATCACGTTTGTTGTATGGGAGCCTCCCTTCAATATTTATTTTATTCTGTTTTTAGTATTTGTTGTCATAGCGGCAACAGAAATACATCATCTGTGAAAATATCAATGGTCTAGCTATCACGGTTCATGAGATACAGCCTGGTGACAGACGGACAGACCGCGGAATCTTAGTAATAGGGTCCCGTTTTACCCTTTGGGTACGGAACCCTAAAAAATAATAAAAAAGAAATAGAAATTTCTTTTCATTGGTAAAATATAAATATCCGTCGTGGGGAATCGTTGATTCAAAAGCGTAAATCTCTATGGAGAAGAATGGGAAGAAACTCCATGGAAACTCTTTTAAATCAAAATATTTTTACAATCAAAACATGTTTGTGACGTCCAGCAGTCAGCTACAATAAAATTATTGGTCACGCTTCCAATACTAATGAATTTCCCATTTCGACCGCAGTTACTGAAATCGCATTGATCATCGGTGTCTCTCTCGAAAGCCATGTAAAAAAACGCAAATCAGAATTAAACTTTTCACTCCAACGCAACGTCTAAAGTTTAAAATTGAATAACACCAACAATGTGGTTTTTCGAGCTGAAATTTCCGTAAATTAATATTTCTCGTGACGTATTTTCATTTGGGTAATGATGTTTAATGTTTGCTTATTTAAATATTTTTATCTACTTGGTAATATACGTCTGTATCAGTTGGATAATCACTTTTAAAGTGCTAACACGAGAAGAATGTAGAATGAATCTAGTTCTTTTCAGTTATATCATCATCTGCCTAGCCTTTTCCCAATTATGTTGGGGTCGGCTTCCAGTCTAACCGGACGCAGCTGAATACCAGTATTTTACATGGAGCGACTGCCTATCAGACCTCCACAACCCAATTAGAACTGGGGAGTACGATACCCCTTGGTAAGATTTGTTGTCAGATTTTCGGGCCACTGACTACCTATTGATGACTGTCAAAAATCTACAAATGACAGCCAGGACCAACGGCTTAACGTCCTTACCGAGGCACGGAGGAAACTCGCGTTATGTAGTGGGTGACCCGCTTCCACAGATAAATTTAGGCAAGCACGGCTTAACCTAAAGATCAACCCGAGTGGCTGTTATTATTTAGCTTTTTACAGTTTTATTAACAACGTTATTTCTATATTTGTTGCATAAAAAGGTGTCATTGTTATCATCTGCCTAGCCTTTTCCAAACTATGTTAGGGGCCAGCTTCCAGTCTAACCGGCTGCCGCTGAATACCAGTATTTTACATGGCTTTTTAAATTATGGTTTTATGTCCTCTAGAGAATACTAATAGTCACATTAGTGGCTCTTAGCACATTCGTATTCACCTCCGTTTCATAGAGCACAAATGCCATCCGACCATACATGCCTATTCTGACCGACTGCCTATTCTGACCTGTTCAACCCAGGTTTTGGGGAATACGGCCAAAGGTCTGATCCCCTTGAGAAGACTGGTTGTAAGACTTTCGGGCTGCTTACTACTCGCAAAGACTGTCAAAGATGAAATATATTTCAAAATGATATATAAAATTACCTGGAATCTTAATATAATTATTTTAACCAAAAGACAAAAGAACATATTTTAATAAACTACGTATAGTAAAATTATATTATTTCAGCTGTCTTATAAACAAAATCTGCGAACTAATAAACTTTGTCAATGTTTTCTTTCTGTTCAGTTTCTCGTTATTAATTAATATTCAAAATAAAGGGGTATGAACACAGTCAATGAATTCGAGGAATAGTTAACGTACTGCTTATTTAACCTATTCCTAAGAATGTTAGTAGTTCTATGTAGAACACTACACGTAATTACTACTAACGGTACATGCACGCGTGTTGTTTTAAGGGTCCTGCACCTCAGTCGACAAAAATGGAATCCTTTTAGCATCACTTTGTTGTCCGTCTCTCAAGACCTTTTTTCTCAGAAACGCGTGGAAGTAGGAAACTGAAATTAATGTCAAATACTTTAGTCTGCTACCCCTTTTTTTTTACGGATAATTAATCGTCAAATGACTTCTCCCGCTCTGGGCAGAGCGAAAGGGAGTGTCAGACTTGTACTGACTAAAACCCATCCATGTTCCTTCCTTGCCCTTTGTGTTCCAGGGCCGCGGAATCTCTTTCGAACAGCCCGAGTTGCAAAGGAGAGCAAACAATGGAAATTGTTAGAGGAGGCTTTGTCCAGAGGTACATTGCCCACCGAGATATGCTGTAAACCAAAAATAAAAATTACCGCAATAATAAATAGTACCACAACAGAGGAGATTTCAGGATAAAAGGGCTATTGAAATTAAAATAATACTGTATCATCTTATTATAGTGTCGCCATGGCCCAGAGGTTAAGGCCTCACCTCTCATGCACGTGGTTGTGGGTGGTGTGGGTATGTGACTTTTTCGATTCATAATGTACTTTCTGTTTTGGCAATCTCTCCTCCAATTACATAGGTCTTAAATATAACTGGCGAAATGTGGGTGTACTCTTCGGTACACCTCTGCCTTACCCTTCAGCGATTACAGGCGTGATGTTATGTTATGTACTTTCTAAGATTATATAGATAAGTTTATATATATAGATGAGAGTTACCGAGAATCATGCTGAGTGACGTGCAATTGGAAAGGCCTATGTCCAAGTGGGCTGTTGCAACCGGATAATGATGATGAATACGGTTAATTGTGAACCTAAAAGCGTTGCAACAAAAGCTACTTTTTCATCAAGTGGGTTGAAAAAATCTTTATTGGCCTCACCAATCTAATCACTGTTCCAAAAACAGTTAATTACGTAAATATCTAAGCCTCATTAGTTCGACTTCTTTGTTCGAGATAATTAATTAGAACCAGCTGTCTTATTAATCGGAGTAAACATTAATTTATGATAAACGAGGGTCTTACCACAAAATACTTTACAACAGAAGGTCGGCTACATACCAGGAGTGAAAACGAAGGCAGACACAATTCACGTACAGCGAGTTCAAGCGCACTCGCGACCGGCATTTGTTTGAGATCTCCACGCACACATAGACACGCTTCACATTCAGCGAGTGCAAGCGCACTTGCGACCGGCATTTGTTTGAGCTATCCTCGCACACATAGAAACGCTTCACGTACAGCGAGTGTAAGCGCCCTCGCGACCGGCATTTGTTTGAAATCTCCACGCACACATAGACACGCTTCACGTACAGTGAGTGCAAGCGCACTCGCGACCGGCATTTGTTTGAAATCTCCACGCACACATAGACACGCTTCACGTTCAGCGAGTGCAAGCGCACTCATAATCGTGGGATGTGCCTCTACAGTACCTGCGTAACCCTTTTTTGTAGGACCTCAGGCCCGAGACTAAGTTTTTACAATGAGTACAAGCTCTTCCGCAGTAGAGCGAATGTAAACCATTCAAATCTTTGAAAAAGTCAACCTTCTGTGGTTATACTGTGGCTTAATTTCCGCACACGAATAAAAGATCCTGTTTTTAATTAAGTCAATTATTTTAAGCAAAATTCCGCCTTTTGATCAGTTGCTATGGTAACGGGAGGGTTTTTAGATTTTCAGGAGAAAATGTAGGTTGAAATTTTTAGATTCCCGTAATTATAAAATTTTTATAACGTAGAGGTTATTTTCATAAAATGTAAAATCCTACTTCCTAATCGGAAGTCGGATTTTACATTTTAATTTTATATTAGGTTTGGTTAGGTTGGTTGATGGTATGATTGATGGGTGGAAGTTTTTTTACTCTTTTGGATTAGATTTGCTTTTGGATTTTTCTTTTGAATCGCATTTTTGTGTTGTATGTTTATTGTTTTTTTGTCGTTTTGTACGATGCACGTAATGTCCCTGCAACAATATATTTTTTTTCTTTCAAATAAAAACTTTAATACATTTGGAATGACTACTTTTCTTCGAAATTCGTTCAGTGTCCGTGAAATTTAAGTACCTTTGATGAAAAATAAAGCAAGGCAGTGAATTTTATTATACTAGTTGATATCATAGGTACTGCGTTTGCAATTTTGTTTCCAAGCGTGAGTTTATATGAAAACAGCCTTTACATTAGGTACTTTTAAAGTTCTGTTTGCACTACAATTACAACTAAATTATTTTTTATGACTTTTTAGGCAGTACTTGTCATTCTGAAATTAAACTAGTTCATACTAGCAAAAATGTAACAAACGAGTATTTTAACAAGGGTTGAGACGGATTAGGTTTATTCCCATCTGCCCCATTGGTCTGTCCCCACTGGTGGTAGATGCAACTATTTTTCGCATCTTCCACGACTGGTAGCGATGGTTATGTCTGATTCAGTCACATTTGCTCCTACTTCTGACAGCACTGGTGGCAGATGACACTTAAAATAGTGGAATCCTCCACGATTGGTGGCAGACTCGACCACCACCAATACTGATATACATAATACTTTTCTAAAACCGTTTACAATTCAGTATACAGTCTTTATTGAGATGATACAAAGGTTTGCTTCTTGTAAATTGTTGGCCGTAGTTTTAAATTCACAACAGAGTTGAAGATATTTCTTCCAATCAACTCCTTTGAACCCAAAACATCAGTTTCTTTGCCAAAAACTTTTTGTTAACGTGACCAGAATCTCCTTTATACGTGATATGTTGTACAACACACATAACAGCATACAATCTCCGAGAGGTTAGGCAGGGTTATACCTAATAGTACACCCTTTTTTTCGGATGGGAAATCATCATGACTAAATGACTCCTCCCGCTCCCTGCGCCACTGGGCAGAGCGGAAGAGAGTGTCAGACTTGTACTGACTAAAACCCATCCATGTTCCTTCCCTGCCCTTTGTGTTCCAGGGCCGCGGTATCTCTTTCAAACAGTCCCGCAGCCCTGGCAGGCATCGGCCCTTGCGGGCCCCCCCCCTGTTTGCTGACATCTCTTTGAGGCGCGCGTGGAACACGAACGCGCCGTCAACACGAATAGTACACCCCCCCAATATAATATTCCATTCACCAGTCACCATTCGCCAGTTTCCATTTCACCAGTTTATATTTAAGTTTTTTTGTAATAAGGGGCGAGTCTAATTGCCATTAACCGGGAACGAATTCAAACTCCTTGGCTACTGAGAAATTCCTGATGGAAAAAACCAATAATACTTTTGGTCGACTTTGGAAACCCAGAACATCATGCTCAGCAGTCGTCTCCTTCTGTATAGTGTAGTTAGTGTCTTACCTTTTGACCGCCAGAGCATAAACGGACGCGCGTGCCCTCCACGCCAAGCCAAGATTTCACCTACCATTTTGTCACATATTTGTGTCGTTTGGCGTATGGCTACCCTGGTGTCAGAAATTTTATGCCAGCCATGGGCCTCTGACTTGGTTTTACATGCCGTTGAGAAATATATCTCTCATACAGTCGTGTTATCACTGGACCCTCGAGGCAGTCAGCCTTGTCTTATTTATATTCAACTAGCTGAGGCCCGCGGCTTCGCCCGCGTGGATGTCGGTTATCGCGACCAAAGTAATCATGAAATTTTGATCCCGTTCCCGTTACAAAAACTTGACAAATTATATACTTAAACCTTCCTCGAGAACCACTCTATCTATAAGTGAAAACAGCATAAAAATTGGTGTCGTAGTTTTTGAGTTTACCGTGAACAGACAGACAGACGCGGTTTTTTTTTCAGGCGCACTTTACTCAATTAAAGGCATCTCAGGCAATTTGACTTTTATAAAGTTTGTCTTTCAGAACACGTTGTTATCTCTGTTTCTTGTTAACTAGATTAAGGACTAATTCTGTTCTGTAATAATTAGTTTAGAGGGGATGAGTTTTTTACCCTTTTAAGTTTTTTAGGAAAAGTTCGGCTGAGTTTGTGGCAAGTGGGTTTATTATTTGACTGTATTAGCTTAAGAGCTGGCTAGTTTTTTAAATGTTCTTATTTAATGGCATATATCAGAATGATGAAGTCATATTTAAGTATTTCGTATAAGCCATCAAACTGAACATCTTTCTTCAAGAACCAAGATCAGATGGCTCTGCATTGTTTTTAGGGTTCCGTAACCAAAGAGTAAAACGGGACCCTATTACATACTAAGACTCCGCTGTCCGTCTGTCTGTCCGTCTGTCACCAGGCTATATTTCATGAACTGTGATAGCTAGATAATTGAAATTTTCACAGATGATGTATTTCTGTTGCCGGTATAACAACAAATAATAAAAATATAAATTATTTAATAATTAAAGTGGGCACCCACGAAACGTATTTTTTTCGGTTTATGGTACGGAACCCTTCGTGCGCGAGTCCGACTCGCACTTGGCCAGTTTTTTACTTAGTAGACAACTAAGTTTACATAATCACGTGTAACCTCTAAACGAGTCAGTAAAAATGGCTTAAAAAGTCTAACACTTAAATGCTAACCATGCGAGAAAAAGGCTGATTATGAACTTCCAAACACACACTTGGCTCTCCATGTTGAATAAACATTGAGTAAGTACTTGGTAAACTAGCTTCGTTACTAAAATGTTAAATATTTTGTACGCAAGGCGGCGTACTAAAAAGTTGTGGCGTATTTTCCCAGTGAGCACGCAGTACGTGGCGTAGTTAATAGGAAAATTTAAATAAAACCGTTTTGTAGAAGGGGTGTTCTATTGAAGTACTTGAAGTATAATTTAATGAAGTTGGTAGTTAATAAAATTGTTGAACAGATTGAGTACAACACGCTAGAATATAATAAACTATTTAAATATAACTGACAAAATATGGGTGTACTATTCGATACACCTTTAGATTTCTATTAACTCGCTAAAAAGAGAATAAGTGACGAAACTGCATCTGACTTGAAATTGAGTTGTCTTCGAGAATTCGTACGTTAGCAGGACAAACTGAGAAGCGAAGTTTTTATGCAATCGAAGTCGCGAACAACAGCTGGGTACGGATATTGAAAAACTTTAAACTGATATAGTCATATTTCACGAGTTCGGACCTAAAGCACGCACTTACCATTTTTCGGATGTTTGTGCCTCCTTTTTTTTTTTTTTTATTAGCCTGGTTGAGTGTCCCACTGCTGGGCAAAGGCCTCCCCTTTTTCCTTCCAAACCTCTCTGTCCTGTGCAATATCTGGCCATCCTTATCTTTACTTAATATTATAAATGCGAAAGTAAGTTTGTTTGTTACCTTTTCACGCCTAAACCAAATTCAGCAAGCTTAAGCCTAAGCAAATTTTGCATATTATACGTTGTCAGGTGTATAGAAACGGACATATGGTACCTTTCATCTCGAAAAAAGTACTGTTCCCGAGTAAAACAACAATAACATTCTAGAAAAATGAAACTAAAAAAATAGTGCGTGGAGTCCCGCCGCGCGGAAGAAGTGAAACTTCGTAATGTGACGCATTCACTATCGCTCTGTCTCTTTCTATTCCCCCTCCCCAGGCGCATTGAACGTTTAACGCAACAGTGCTCTCATACCCCCTCCATGGTAGCGTTAAACGTTTAACGAAACCTTGTTGGAAGTCGCATTAGAAGTTTCACTTCAAAAAAAGACGAAATGTGAAAACAAAAGTTTGGATTATCCAGAATCCGAACTTTTTAGTTTGGGCCTCAAATTATCGCAAATTAAATTGTTGCAAAGTAATTCCAGGAATGAACCGGATTACCAATCAATCCCATTTTCAAATATTTCCACAATTTTATTCGGCATATTTGCAAATATGGTTGTAGTCTGAATTTTTGAACAAATAAACAATAATAATAACTACTAGATTATTTGGTTAATGGAGAATTATTTGGTTGTTTGTTGTTCTTTCCCAATTATACTAAAACAGCACAGCCTTATTATTTTTGACTGATATTGTTGATGTTATGCTTGTAAGAGCAAATTATAGTTCCAAACGGGGACAATAATACTTTGGAAAGAAGCTATCAACAGGAATTGCATGGCATAGAATGATGGCAATAGACTCGCCTCTTATTACAAGGATTAAACAAAACTAGCGAAATCAGGGTGTAATGACAGGTACTCCTTTGCTATACCGTTCGGGGATTACAGGCGTGATGTTATGTTATGTTATTTCCTTCACAATTTTGTCTCAAATCATGTGGTTACCCAATGGGAAGCAATAAAAATGCTATTGTCCTTTTTATGTTATACTATCTATTGCTTTTGTTCAGATTCAATCATTTGTTCGTTCTTTATGTAAAACCTCTGTATAACTTGTATCATTCGACGAAAATATCCATTTTATGTTCTCCGATTTGAGGAAACTTCTCTTTTTTATGTATAATTTTATGTCAGCCATTTACATATTTATTACTATTTATTTAACTGTAGGTTTTCTTTTTATGGTAATAAGCCTTTTTGTAAAGCATTACTTTGTAGAATATATAATATTTATGAGGTGTTAGTAATTTGAGATGTGGTTTTATTGTGTTTGCATATACAGGGTGTAGATGGACCCTCCACGAAAGTGTCAACCAAGCACGTTTCTAAGTAACCCTACGCAAAAATCATTGCTAGAAACCATCTCTTTTTGGGGTGAAAACTTAAAGTAACGTACTCAAAACATTATGCTGATGGAAGAATAGTAGGGGGGTCGTGGAGATATTTAAAGTAAAGACAAAAAATACGTTTTAAAGAAGCTAATTTATAAACTACTCAAGCAAAATCGACAAAATACGGAACCACTGCGCGGGCTTCCTCTACTAAATGAAAAATAAATCAACTTTACTTGGTCCGGTAATCACCAAGAAATCGGTGTCATCATCATCATTTCAGCCGAAAGACGTCCACTGCTGGACATAGGCCTCCAAATTGTCGCCACATTGAACGGTCCCGTGTGACTTGCATCCAACGGTTCCCCGCAACCTTCACCAGGTTATCGATCCACTTAGTGGGAGACTTATCAACGCCATGTCTTCCGGTCCACGATCGTCACTCCAGAACTTTACGGCCCCATCGGCCATCCGTTCTGCGGGCTATGTGCCCTGCCCACTGCCACTTAAGTTTAGCAATTCTTCAGGCTACGTCGGTAACCTTAGTTCTCTTGCAGAAATGAGGTCTTCCCCTCATTTCTGATTTGATCACGTAAGGAAACTCCGAGCATGGCCCTCGCCATGCTCGGAGTTTCGTCCATGGCCTTTTCAGAAATCGGTGTGTGTAAAAATACGTGTCGAATACATAATATCCTTTTCTAAAATCTGTTTAAAAAAATAAAATTGCTCGAGAATTTGACACCCAGACCTGCACAAAGTATACAGGTGAATTTTCCAACTGGGCGTCGATGGCCAAACATAAAATTTTTCTTAAGTTTGCCGTATGTTATTACTTCCCAAAATTAGATCTTTATTAGCGACACTATCGAATGGTGTAATAATCCAGTGTGTGTGCTTTTTTTTCCAAAATCAATGGGTTCGATTTCTGGCTAGAAATCATCATCATCTGCCTAGCCTTTTCCCAACTATGTTGGGGTCGGCTTCCAGTCTAACCGGATGCAGCTGAATACCAGTATTTTACATGGAGCGACTGCCTATCTGACCTCCACAACCCAGTTACTACTGGGTTGTGGAGGTCAGATAGGTCTGATTTCTGGCTAGAAATATTGTTTTTTTTTTTAATCAAATATTCAGTTTTAGTTTTCATTAAATAAAAGTAGAAGCTCGTGGCTAAATAATAACAGCCGCTCGGGTCAATCTTTAGGTTAAGCCGTGCTTGCCTAGGTTGGTCTGTGAATGGGTGACAACCCATTACATACCGAGTTTCCTCCATGCCTTGGAAAGCACGTTAAACCGTTGGTCCCGGCTGTCATTTATAGATGTGACAGTCGTTACGTAGTCACTGGCCCAAAAAACCTGACAACCAGTCTTACCAAGGGGTATCGTATTACCCAGTACTAACTGGGCTGTGGAGGTCAGACAGGCAGTCGCTCCATGTAAAATACTGCTTTCAGCTGCATCCGGTTAGACTGGAAGCCGACTCCAACATAGTTGGGAAAAGGCTAGGCAGATGATGAGTTTTCATTAAATCGGGCTCGGGACTTCTTTGAGCAATTTTTGCTATTCCTCATAGTTTCAGATGTGGCCATCCTCGCCCACTTAAAAAATCCTGTATAAAGGTTAAGTACTGTATGCAGTTTTTTTATGTTTTTATTTGGAATTATTTTTATTTATTTTTTACTTATTCCTGGGTTTCTTTATCGATACTAAACTCACCTTGAAGCTATGGCACGCAATTTATTTAACACTCTGTATAAGAAAGAAAACACAGTTGTTTCTTATTTTTTTCTTTCAACAAAAACAAATGAAACATTCAATTTGTTCAAAGAATTTGATTAGAGACATTGTACACATTAGAATTGTAAATAGGACGATTTTGTCAACTTTTTTCCAGGACTGAGAAATAAATGTTAATGTTTCTACCCATTGGAAGAAATGAGCTCGGAATGTTTTAAAAAGAAATATGTTCTCTTGAATAATTTCAGTAATGCTTTAGGAGTAATGGCTGAGGAGTTTAGAGCGATATTTTTGCTTTCATCCTAAATAAAATATTGTGTTCGGGAATGGAAACCTACATATTTTTTTGGCAGCTTTATTGTATGAGATGTTATTAATTTCAGGTGTTAAATCAAACATGAGTGATTTGTAGGAAGGCAATGAAAATGGTGTTTGTTTTGCTGATAAATAGGCCGAATATTCGTCTTGTAGTGAGAGGTTACATAACATAACATCACGCCTGTAATCCCCGAAGGGTTGGGCAGAGATTTACCCTGTAAACCCACATTTCGCCAATTATGTTTAAGTCCCATGAGAGGAGGCGAGACTATTGCCTTCAACCGGGCACAAATGCGGACTCCGTGACTGTTGTATAGAAAAAAAACAAAAACACTTAGCCCGACCTGGGGCTCGAACCCAGGACTCCTGCTCAAGTGCTCAGCAGTCGCGCTTGCGACCACTAGACCAATGAGGACAACTCGACCACTTATATTTTTTATTTTTTTCGCATTTAAAACCTCAAGTTCATGTTTTCAGGCGATAGACAGTGCTGTCAAGTACAGGGTTGCCATCAATTCTGGCCTCATTGGTAACAAACGCCACTACTGAGCATGAGGTCTCGAGGCAAGTGTTATTGGGTTTTTCCATAGGAGTTTCTCAGTACCAGTAACGCTGTCTGAATTCGTGCCCCTATGACGTGGGACTTAGACACAACTGGCAAAATGTGGGTGTTCTATTAGCCTATATCAATACCTTTGCCTCGGGCATTACAGGAAAGATAATTAAATTCAGATGTATTTGTAAATACCCTGCAGTTTGTACGGACTTTACTATACTCAATACTCAAATCTTTATTGCATTCTATATATATTACATACATGGTGTAACAAGGCAAAAGATCAATATGGACCCTGTCGGGCACATCAACATTAGGAGAAAGGAAGAGGGCTAAGTAGCAATTTAATAATATTATTATAAATTATTAGGCTGTATAATTATGAATATGTACATATTAATTGGCAAGCGCTACAAAGGAAGACCTTACGCACGATGGGATGACGACATCAAAAAAATAGCTGGACAGCAATGGCAATCTTTGGAAGAGGCCTTCACCTTGAGGGGGGTTCCTGTTACCCAATAATAGAAGCAGAATATTTAAAAATTTAAAACTACAAACACACTTAATGTTTTACTAATTACAACAAATTGTAAATTAATAGGAAATATAAGGCTTTTTTTATTTTTTTATTTTTTTTTATTTATACATATTAATTATTAAATTTGTGCATATATGTGTAATATATATTAGTTATTTTTATTTATGTATTGTATAAGAATTATATTGGTAATTATTATGGAATTGTTAGGAGTATTTTCATTTCTTTATTAAATTTTATTCTTATGAATTGTTATATTATATATGTATTAATATTTTCATATTTATATTTGGTTTCCTTCATTTCATATTATTTTATACATATTTCGTAATGTTTGGTATAAAAGAGAGTGAATAATTTTATTTTGCTATTAATTTGTCATCTAAAAACTCCTTTACTGAGTAGTATGCCTTGGATTCCAGAAATTGTTTCAATTTGTTAATAAATATATTTGTTTTGTCTAGTTCTCGAATGTCGTTTGGCAACTTATTTTATTTTTATGGACATAACTAAAGGGCTAGTTGAGTACTAATTTCAAAATAGTAACCCTAGTGAAGTACCAATGGTTCACTGGTCGATAGTACCGCGTCTAGACAGGTTTAAAGTCATACTTAAAACAGTCCAGCATATAAATTGCGTTGTAAGTTTGTTTGAGAAATCGTAAGTACGTGTGAACGGTATCTGGTTCTGCAGTGTCGATGAAAATGTGGAAAGGGGGAGCTGAAAATGAACGAGATTTTTTTTTAAGTTTGTGGATTTTTAAAGTGAATGAAATCTCTTAGTGAAAGCGTCTTGCAGACGATAGTCTACGCAGTGATTGTTTAGTAGTGTCAAATCATAAAGCGTGTAAAAAGACTCTTAACGAAACCGAAAGGCACTTGTTCTCCCCGTGATTGCGATCATTTTTTTGTTCTAGACCATACCTGGGAACCTTCTCGTTACGGAGATATTGGGGGTCAAAGTTCCAACATTTTCACAATTTTTTTTAAGTACATGTTTTTAATGTAAGATTTTTACTTTAAGCATCTCTAGGACCCCCTTACTATTCAATCCATCCAACAATACAATGTTTTGAGTGCGTTTTATTGAGTCCTACTGTGAAACGTGATTTTTAAGCCCAAAAAAAAGTCGTTTCCCAGCACTAATGTTTGCGTAAGTTACTTAGTTTGATGTACATAATGCTTGGTTGACGGCTTCGTGAAGAGTCTGTTTACACCCTGTATGCACAAACTTACACTTACTTCCAACTTTTTCACAAGTTTTTTTTTTAAATACATGTTTTTTTATGTATTTTTTACTTAAGTCACCTTCACGACCCCCGTACTATTTAATCCATCCATCAGCACAATGTTTTGAATGCGTTACATTGAGTCCTACTGTAAAAAGTGATTTTACAACCCAAAAAAAAAAGTCGTTTCCCAGCAATAATTTTTGCGTAAAGTTATTTAGTTTGATGTACATAATGCTTGGTTAACGGCTTCGTGAAGATTCTATTTACACCCAATCAATCGATCCAAAGAAACGCACCTCTGAATTTTTCGAATTCATGTGCGTATTGTATAATTATCACTTGCTTCGATGAAGGAAAACATCTGAGAGATATTTTTCGACGGCAAGTAAAGCCAAATCAGAGGCTCATGGGTGGCATAAAAACTCTGACACCAGGTTAGGCACTAACCACGACACAAAGAGAAGAGAAGATAGTAAAAACTTGAATGTTCTGGAGCCAATTTATTGTAAGTGACTGTATGCCCACACATTTGTCAAAAAAGACCTTGGTCTTCTTTTTTTTCTAAATGATGTTCTTACAAAGCTGCACTCAATAAAAAAAAGCGAATGCTACAGCTAATGTAACTGTGACTTCATTATTTTAACAAAATAATTTCTTACACGACATTTTTTTTAAGTAGCAAATTATTACACTAGATGTAGGTATTTACACTTATTTACAGTAGGTGCCTATAACTCGAAAATCAAAAACCACAGATCGAGAAGGGTGCCGCCGGACTTAGGCTGGATTAAATTAAACACCTATTAAACCTTCCTACCAATCTATACGGCACAAAATTGATTGGACCAGAAGGTCAGCTCCATGCAACGAGTGAAAACGCATGCACACATAGACACTCTCAAGTACAGCGAGTGCAAGCGCCCTCGACTGGCGTTTGTTTGAGAACTCCTCGCATACATAGACACACTTCATGTACAGTCAGTGTAAGTGCACTTTGGAGCGGCATTTGCTTAAGATCTCCACGCACACATAGACTTCACGTAGTATTAAGGGACGCCCTCCAGCTAGATGGACAACCTTAAAAATGTGATTGGGCCAGACTAGATGCAGAAAGCGAATGATAGTCTATTGTGGCCAATGGTGCCTATCTGGCAAGTCTTTTCCAAACTAACGGTGTTCAGTCGAACCGGATGCAGCTGAATACCAGTATATTACTACGGCACTTGGCACATGTAATGGGGGTAATCCATTACATGTTTCACATCCACATCCATGTTTTCTTTAGCCGGCCTTCTGTTTCTATCTATGTAGTGTGACCGGCCTGTGGTTTGAACCCACCATAGTACATACTTCATTGCGATCCTACTTAATCCCAATGCTTTCCTATCGGGTTGGATTCCGTCGCCCGTAATTAAGTCAGCGGTATTAACGTTTTGAAATGTTTTCTAGTTGATGTTAGGCCAAAGGGCTGGTTTTTATATTGACCAGAGGCTAAACATTTCCATACAACCTGGCAATGCCGCCAGTTTCTTGGGCACATTGCCAGTTGACAGCGTTGAGGAGTTTTTTCAAGCCATTTTTTAGTTTCTTAAGCTTATTTTTTTTTTTATGTTAATTTGTTCTAAAAAATCGATTAAATTATGGTGTAGTACTTCTGGAAAATGAGATAGTGACGTTTTGACGTTCGAGAATTTATTAGAATGTTTCACTATTGAGCTGTGTGGAAAGTTATAGAATGTTCCACTAGGATCGAACGGCATGTATAAAGTCGCCGGGTTTGTGGGTGCAGTCAAAAGTGAACTTGAAAAGCGAAAAGTGAACTTTAAGTGCGATAACTAAATAATGACCATTAGTGAATTGTACAATATATTTGGTGTATAAACTGTGGTGTTTTAATTTGCTATACCCAGCTCGTGACACTATAGTGTTCTTTCTTTCCGAAGCATTATGGCTGCGCTGTCACATAACATCATCATCATCACGCCTGTATCCCCGGAAGGTTAAGCAGAGGTGAACCTAATAATACACCCACATTTCACCAGTA
This sequence comes from Lycophotia porphyrea, assembly GCA_950005105.1. NCBI lineage: Eukaryota > Metazoa > Arthropoda > Insecta > Lepidoptera > Noctuidae > Lycophotia > Lycophotia porphyrea. The sequence continues at coordinate 8,530,814 of OX465409.1, forward strand.
CGTTTAAGTCCCATGTAATAAGGGGCGAGTCTATTGCCATCAACCCGGCACAAATCCAGACTCGGCTGCTACTGAGACATTTCTGATGGAAAACCCAGAAACACTTTGCCCTACCTGGGAATCCAACCCAGGACCTCAGGCAGGTTACACTGTCAGAGGTAAATTAACTGTGAAATATCGACCAAGAGAAAAAAGTCGCACTGTCAATCCTTTGACATCAGAACAAAGTAATTGACTCAACTTTTTACGGCAATCAACACAACTGACGGCAACAAAATGAGAGCAAAGTATACTAGGCAACAAAAGTTTCAACCAACAACTTGAAACCTTCAGTTATAGTGAAGTCAAAACTTTTGAGGGCCATTGTACAACACTGCATAAAATTTGAAGTTGAAAATAGTAATTTTGTGAGAAACACTTTTTGAGAGAATAAAGGGTAGATATTGAATTGGGGGTTTTTTAGTAGCAGCCACGGTGTCTGGATTTGTGCCCGGTTGATGGCAATAGGCTCGCCCCCTACTACATGGGACTTAAACATAACTGGCGAAATATTGGTGTTTTATTAAGTATAGCTATACCTTACCCTTTGGGCATAACAGACGTGAGGTTAAGTTAGGACACTGGCCTGACATTCAATATTTTACATACCAAATAAAGGGTCGAAAAAGACTCTTAACGAGGCCGAAAGGCACTTGTTCTCCGCGTTACTGCGATTATTTTTTTGTTCCAGACCATACCTGGGAACCTTCTAGTTACGGAGATATTGGGAGTCAAAGTTCCAACTTTTTCCCAAGTTTTTCTTTTAAATACTGTTTTTAATGTTCAATTTTTACTTTAGATACCTCCATGAACCTAATACATTCAATCCATCCATCAGCACAATGCTTTGAGTGTGTTACATTGAGTCCTATCGTAATACGTGATTTTTCAGCCCAAAATAAAATTGTTTCCCAGCCATAATTTTTGCGTAAAGTTACTTAGTTTGATGTACATAATGCTTTGTTGACGGCTTCGTGAAGAGCCCGTTTTCACCCTAATTAGAGAAATACACCAATCTGAATGAAAGGTAATCCACAACCCACATAATTACGGAATACATTACTGATAGTACCCATTAGTTAAATTTAAAATCACCATTTGAATATTAAAATATACTTTTACAAAGTAATCTATCAACCAGGATTAATACACCCGAGGCAGTTATGGCATGTTACAGATTAACTTTGCCACCCCTGGAGCGCTCTCCTGCCAATATGGCCGGAATATGCCAGCTAGTGTGGCCTTTTGCCAAATGGCAGCAATTTGGCACAAATGTATGTTTTATAACTGCCGTAATTTGGTTTAGATTAAGTTATTTATGCTAAAGGTATGTGTGGTTGGATATGCAGGTGTTTTTGATAGGTCCTATGCCTGGTTCATATTATTCTAGTAGCATTCCAGTCCAGTGAATCCATTCTACTCCAGTCCAGGAGCTCGTAGATAAATAATAACAGCCTCTCGGGTCGATCTTCAGGCTAAGCCACGCTTGCCAAGGTTAGTCCGTGGATGGGTGACGACCCATTACATACCGAGTTTCCTCTGTGCCTCACCGTTGGTCCCGGCTGTCATTTATAGATACTAACCAATGGTTACAGGTAGTCAATGGCCCGAAAGTCTAACAACCAGTATTTCTAAGGGATGTCGTATTACTAAGTACTAAGTTTTGGAGGTCCGATATAAAAACAAAAACGATATAGAAAAAACAGCTTTTTAGTGAATGCATATGAAAGTATATACGGTACTTTTGGTAAAAAAATGTCGTTGAATTGTTTGTTTTTCTGTCTGTTTGTTCTGGTTAATCTCCGAAACGCCTGCACCGATTTTGATGGAACCTTTACTGGCAGATAGCTGATGTTATAAGAAACAGTCATCAACCGGACACGAATCCAGACTCCTACTACACTTTGCCCGACCTGGGAATCGAACCGAGGGCTACTTTTTTTTTTTAGGACGAACGTCGCGTGTAACAGCTTAGAAACGATGCTAAATGCGCTTATTTTATCAATGAAAGTCTGAATTTCCTACTAGCTGTATTTCCTTAAGTAAGTAGTTAAGTAAATGGTAAACCTTTATCAAATAAAGTCGAGATAATGTTAAGGAAAATGGTCCCGATTAGTTTTCATTAAGTCGTTTTCTCTTCGTTGTTAAAGACATTTTAGGCAGTTTAGATGTATTTTAAAAGGCTTTTATTTAGGTAAATGGAGTTACAAGTTACTCTAGATGTTCATGGGTTAATGATATCAACCGTGCCGGTCGATATTCAAAGATTATTTATTTTTATTTAAAAAAAACATAAAAACATAAATACAAAGCGTAAGCATATAAAACGTTGCCCCACACTAGGAATTTCTCCTGTATCGTGGGTGCGTTCACAAACATTTAAACTCAAATACACGAACAGCCAGACCCGGAACAACTATCTCTAGGTCATACAAATATTTGTTCCGTGCGGCGATTGAACCCGCGACACGCAGCGCAGCAGTCAATCGCCACTGCGCCAACCGTGCCGCCAAAGTTAAGCGATGTTTATCAAGGTCGGTCCATGGGTGGCGACTATTCATTTCACACCGTGTCCCCTTCGTGACTCGGAAAGCAAGTTAAGATGGAAGCGCAAAATTAGCCCACGAAATTCAAATTTTCTTGAGTTTTTTGCAATTTGCACGTCAGTGTCAAATTGTATGTTGAACAAAATATGATTCGCGACCGTCACAGGTACATTAACAGAATTTATAACCTTTAAAATCATCAATATTACCCTTTAAGTTCATTGAATCCGATTGATTGTCTTTTTCATGAAATAGTCATTCAAAAAAAGTGTTGAGGGTCAAAATAACAAAATTTATTTAGTAACACTTACTTCTGATATGCTTGGCTGGTAACGATGACAATCTGAAAAAAAGAAACAAAAATGAATATTTTTTTGTAAATTACTTTAAAAAAAACTGGCCTAGCGCAAGTTGGCCTCGCGCACAAAAGGTTCCGTATACCAAACCAACCAAATAAAACACGTTTCTAGTATGGGCCCCCTATAATTATTAACCACATCTACCTAACCCTTCGGGGATTACAGGCGTGATATTATGGTTAGCATTCTATCTGCAAAACCGAGAATAATTCATAGAAATTGAATATTGGGATCAGGATTCTGGGGAATTGAGCCAAATACTCTCATTTAGTTTTACTTCATCATTTTGTTAGCTATAGTGAATTGGTGTGAGTAGAGCCACTCATTGAGCGATTAGCCGCAGCGCTACGTGTCGCGGGTTCGATTCCCATACAAAACAAATATTTACATGGCCTACAGGGAGTTTTTTCTGTTCTGGCTGTTTATGTATACAGGGTGTAAACAGACTCTTCACGAAGTCGTTAATCAAGCATTAGGTACATCAAACTAAGTAACTTTACGTAAAAATTATTGCTGGGAAATTACTTTTTTTTTGGGGTGAAAGATCACGTTTTACGGTACGACTCAATATAACGCACTCAAAACATTGTGCTGATAGATGGATTGAATAGTACGAGGGTCGTGGAGGTGTTAAAAGTAAAAATCTTACATTAAAAATATGTAATTAACAAAAAAAAAACTAGTAAAAATGTTGGAACTTTGATGCCCAATATCTCCTTATCTAGAAGGTTCCCAGTTAAGGTCTAGAACAAAAAAATGATCGCAATGACGGGGAGAACAAGTGCGTTCCGGCTTCATTAAGAGTCTTTTTACACCCTTTATACGGGAGAAATTCCTAGTGTAGGGTTACGATTTTTTTCTTTTACAATATCGTAGAGTATTCAATTTGCAAATATATTGGATCTGGAGACCAGCAGTTGGTTAGATGGTGACAGGGAACTGACGTGTGGATCCAATCATATGCCACTTCGAGTTAGAACGAGAAAATGTAAAGATCGAAGGGTTTCTTAACATTATTCTGAGGATCTGACGTTTGATTTTGACTTCGTTTTAACACTTTTAAACATGGTTTGAAAAAAAAACCGGCCAAGTTCGAGTCTGACTCGCGCATGAACGGTTTCGGACCATAGTAATAGGGAAGCCCCCTTAATTTTTAACTAATTTTAATTGTTCGTTGTTATAGTGGCAACAGAAATACACACAGACAGACAGAGGGACGGACGGACGTACGGACAGCGGAGGCTAATATATATATAATATATATATATATAGTGATAGGTTCCTGTTGGTTACCTTTCGGGTACGGAACCCTAAAAATTAAAACTAATTAAACAACTGTTTTGTACATTATTCTCCACAGTACTTTTATCACCAAATCCTTCTTTTTTTGGAGAGCAGTGGTGGCTCATCAGTGACTTACGAACAGTAAGTTATGGTTTCGAACCCAGGTTGGCACATTACTTTGTATAATTTATTCCATCACCACTGCTCTCAAAACGATGAAGGAAAACATCGTGAGGAAAGCGTCATGTCCTAGAACCAAAAATTCGAAGACATGTGACATCTACCAACCCGCACTGGGCCCGCGTGGTGGATCATAGCCCATTTCCTCTCTTAGAGAGAGGCCGTGTGTCCCAAAAGTACTTTCTTTTTACTCCAATCAACTACTCAAGATACATCAACAGATCATCATCTTCCCACCATCATCATCATCTGCCTGCCTTTTCCAAACTATGTTCGGGTCGGCTTCCAGTCTAACCGGATGCAGCTGAATACCAGTATTTTACATGGAGCTACTGCCTATCTGACCTCCACAACCCAGTTAGTACTAGGTAATACAATACCTCTTGGTTAAACTGGTTTTCAGACTTTTTTGGGTCACTGACTACCTAACGATCGTCTTCCCACCATTCTCCCATAATTGATTGAGTTTCTACTTCCATTCTCCCCTGTGAACCGTCATGCCATCATTTGCTCCTACTTTCATATCATTCCACACACAATTCATCCAAGGTACAAAAACCAGACGTCTATCCAAAACTACTTCAAGTCGAAAAACTAAACTACTTCAAGTGTCTGGACTCTAAAGACCTCTAGTCTCTTGGCCACGACCTACAGACTTACGTCTTGCGACACCCACTGCAGAGATAACAAATGAAAGAGGATAATTATTTAGGGCAGGCAAGGAGTGGTCGCTTTCGTCGCTAACCAGATGAAGCTGAATATCATAATATTACATCGAACGACTGCCTATCTGACCTCCACAACCCAGTTAGTTCTGGGTAATACCGCTTGGTAAGATTGGTTGTCAGACTTTCGAGCGACTGACTTCCTGTAACGATTGTCAAAGATCTACAAATGATAGCCGTGAGCAACAGCTTAACGTACTTTCCGAAACACGGAGAAAACACGGTATGTAATGGATGGTTACCCATTCACAGATCAACCTAGGCACGACAGTATTTTATATTTTTATATGCGGCATAGAGGTCCCTTTGGCTGCAAGTTTAGGAGCTGAAAAGGCAGGATAGTCACCGCTACGCGTGGAGCGACGGCACTGAAAGAAACAATCAACACGCTTGCTAAGTCGCTTGACGCAAATCGCATCGCTCAAAGACGTGGATCGGGACCTAAGCTACCACCCACACTTATACAAAAAACTTAGCTGAACTTTATCATCCCTTACTAGACCTTCAAACTGTCGTAAACACCTGACGTTCTTTACGAATCGATTCTCTCTTTGGCCAATTCGATTCTATCTTTCGATTACGGTTATTCAGATGTTAACGAACTTTTGACAAGAGGGGGGAGGTTTGTCAAAGAAGTTTGGCAACGTAGTTTGGGACTTATTCGAAAGAAGGAGTAAGATGAATTGGTATTGCGTGCTTCCGATGGTGAAATATAGCTGTTCGGTAATATTAACGTTTTTGGAAAGAAAGGATACGGTTTTCAGTTTGAATGGAGGGTAGGGGGGAGTTGTGTTATGGCGTTTTGTAACATAACTTGTATTAGAGTAAATAATTAACTTGATTGGATTTTCGAGTGTTATCTACAGCAGGCGCTTATATTTTTCAGTGTCCTGAATTCGCGAATTTATTTAGATTTTGGTAATTATTGGCTTGGCACTGGTAATGAAGAAACTGGAGGTGTGAAATAGCGAATATGAAATGATAATTCTTTTAATCAACTTTAATCAAATTAATCTAAGTTCTCTTGTGATCACGAAACCTTTAACAAATTTTCTTGCTACAAGCATTTATATTGTTTAGATTTTCGTTTTAAGCTCCACAATGTTAATGTAAAATATAAATAACCCATAAAATTCTTAACTCGCTAAATGCAGCGCAAACTTTACTTTAATTTGTAATACTTCGATTACTTGTTCAAAGAAATTCCTGATCTTTGTTGCTTTGCCTGGAATACCTTTACCTTGAGTAAGGGTTAAAGTTTATTTGTTCAAAATGGCGTACCAACTTGGCAATTAGTTGGTAAGTATTCCAATCATTTGATCAAACGTTGGCTTGTTCGTTGCTGATGCTTCTCAATCCAATGAATTAAATCGTTAGAAGACCTCGCCGTTCTTGGGTCGGGCGAAAAATTTTTTACTGTGTAAACAGTGAGCTTGCACGTCTCGTGGTCAACGATAGGAGTTTCAGTGAGAATGAGCGAGACAATACTATTCAAATGTCAACGCAACAAAATCGTTACGTTTGACGTTTTACGTCATTTTTTGAAGCGGTAAGCCGATTCTAACTATCTAAATCTTTGCTTCAATTGAGTTTTAGGAGAACGTTTTGTTTTCTTTAAGGGATACCTTTCAGAAGCCTGAAAGCATTACAGCCGGTCTTGCCAAGGGGTATCATGATGCTCAGGAACTGGGTCAGACGGGAAGTCACTCCATGTTAAATACTGATATTCAGCTGCATCCAGTTAGACTGGAAGCCGACCTCAATGAAGTTGGAAAAAGTCTACGAAGGCAGATGATAAAAGATATATATTCTTTTGAGAAAAGATTGAGTGGTAACGCTCAAAAGATTGCCATGAAAAATGACTCCTTTTTGAGACCTCAGGTGTGTGAATACGAAAAGATTGTTTGATGCTAATGGATCTACTCGTGTGCGTTACCTTTTATAATGAACTAGCTTGAGCCCGCAGCGTCACCCGCGTGGAACTCGATAATTATCCCACGGGAATATACCATCGGGATAAAAAGTATCCTATGTGTTAATCCAAGTTGTAAACCATCTGTGCTCCAAATTTCATCGAAATCCGTTTAGTAGTTTTTGCGTGAAAGAGTAATAAATATCCATACATACAAACTTTTGCGTTTATAATATTATCAAGTAAGGATTTTCATAAATAAAAATACTGGTATTTCACTGAATAGAAAAATAATCCTCATTTGGTTGAAATCACTTTCTGCCTTTCTTTTAGTTTTCAAGCTCTATGTAGACATTTTTTTATTTATTATCTTGGACTGCCTCGTTGGTCTAGTGGTCGCGAGCGTGACTGCTGAGCATGAGGTTCCGCGTTCGATTCCCAGGTCGGGCCTTTGCCCGACCTGGGAATGTTATTGGGTTTTTTCATCAGGAATTTCTTAGTAGCAGCCACGAAGTCTGGATTTGTGCCCGGTTGATGGCAATAGGCTCGCCCCCTATTACATGGGACTTAAAACATAACTAGCGAAATGTGGGTGTACTATTAGGTACACCTCTGCCCAACCCTTCAGGGATTACAGGCGTGGTGTTATGTTATGTAATATTATTTTTTTCGAGCATACCAACAAATGAATGACATTTACTGACATTGTCTTCTCTCAACATAATTGGAAAATGATCAAAAAGGTTTTTCCATCGCCAGAACTCAATCTACGAGCAAAATTAAGGTTTTCCCATTTCCTTTTAATTTTGTGCCATATGGTAACCGATTCCTAAGATAAGGTACAGTCAGCCTCACAAACATGTATTCATTTTATTATTAACAATATTAGAGCCTAGTTGTGCAAAATGTACCAACCCACATTCTTACGTTTTCCGGAGTACGAAGCATTACAATGCTTTGAATAGTAAATGCTGATTGATTTTAAGTTCATTCTAAGCATAAGGTTTGGAATTATATTATTATGAAATTAATTTTACTGAATAAGTAATACAGGGTGAAAACAAACTCTTCACGAAGCCGTCACCCAAGCATTATGTACATCAAACAAAAAATATTACTGGAAAACTAATTAATTATTATTATTTTTTTTTTAGGGTAAAAAATCATATTACAAAAACGTTTCACATTGACCCCAAATTAGGCTAAGCCTGTAACTTGGGCACCGATGCAGATCGAGGGTTTAACCTTGGAGAAAAATAATGATTTGAATATGTTTTAAAAAAGTTTGGAACATTTACATTTTAGGTACAGACGCCAGCAGGTCAAGCTACCCGAAACTGTCAGATTTTCCCAATCAACCTCGAACTTAATTCTTCAGCAATGAAGTCGAAAATCTATTAAAGAAATCTGACAGATTGTAGTAGCTTGATGTGCTGGCGTCTGTACTCTAATGAAGCTTCAAAATTAAACAATACTCTGGCACAACTTTCGATGTAAACCTACATCTTTTTGATGCCAACTGTACCTACATAAGATAAGCATGTACCCATGTCAAAAAAGCCATTTTGTCTAAAGATTGCTTATTTCCTTCGCAACTGATGTCATGTGTGATCAATACGTAATATGTAATCAACTTTGTTTTCAAAAGACTCCATTTCGTGGTAATGACGTAGTACCGGAAATTAATTGAATATGTAAAAGGGGCAATAGGGCAATCTTATGTACATGGTGATGTAAAAACAATCGCCTTCTTAGTGTTGTTTTTTGGAAGTCTGTTCTTTGCTTGCAAAAAAGTTTTATATTTTTACGTTGCGGTATTTCAAACAAATTCAGATTTTACTTTACTAGATTTTATAAATTTCATTTTACACTAGCTGCTGCCCGCTGATCTTCGTCCGTGTAAAATTATTATAAAAATATTACTGAAATAACTAAAACAAAAAAAACAAACAAACACAAACAAACTAAAATATTACCTCGCTATTCAAATAGAGAGGTAATATTTTTAATAATAATAAAAGCATGTTTAAAGACTTAGGGTTCCGTGTAAACAAAATAAACCCTTATTATAATACTAATTATTACTAGGCCTTTTTTAAATTAAAGTAAGCTAAACTAAGAAGAAAGCTTAAGTTACTCCTCGTAACATCCCGGTCCCGTCAAAATCGGGTCAGCCGTATCCGAGATTAACCAGCACAAACAGATAAAAACCAAAAAAAAAATATAAGTAGGTATCGTATATGTATTCAGTAAAACGCTGTTATTTTGAAATTACAAATGGACACTTCAATTTTATTTATTTGTATAACTTTTCGCATATAATCAAAAGGTACAAAGGCGGACTTACTTCCTTAGGCATTCTCCACCAGTCAATCAAGGATAGCGGAGACTGTGGAGAGACTACATGGTAGATGCTTAATATGGGTGAAGTCACTATTAAAAATATGATGATACATACATAATCTCACGCCCTTTTCCCATGGGGGTAGGCAGATACCACAGAACGCCACCTGCTACGATCCTTACATACTCCTTTTGCCTCGTCAACGTTCATACATCTGGTCATCCTTAAATAGTATCTCTTAGTAATACACTTATATTAAAATAGTATCTTTAATCATCATTGGTCTTTAGCATTAGTTATATTGTTCCCTTCACCACTTCTGAATCCCCTGACTACCACTTAAAGTCTTAGTTACTCGGCTCACAGATGCATTTACAAAGGCAAACTCCTAAACACCGAATACAGCAAACAGCCCGTCTATCTGTATTGTCTGGTTTAGGCATTGTCTAGGGTGATGAGCTTACGCGGGAGCTGAAGCGGGAACGAAGTATCTACTCCATACAGTAGCGAAGGGTCAATTTTTGTATGAGGTAAGCCGGAGAACATATCTTTAATGTGATTATATTATTTTTCTATAGAATACTGACTGTGCCATTTTTTAAAGGGAATCCGGTAGGAATCGAGTTGTATGGAACCTTCGCCAGTGCTCTAAACAGGGTGTAAACAGACTCTTCACGAAGCCGTCAACCAAGCATTATGTACATCAAACTAAGTAACTTTACGCAAAAATTAGTGCTGGGAAACGACTTTTTTTGGGCTGAAAACACACACGTTTTACAGTAGGACTCAATGTAACGCACTCAAAACATTATGCTGGTGGATGGATTGAATAGTAAGGTCCTGGAGGTGTTTAAAGTAAAAATCTTACATTAAAAACATGTATTTAAAAAAAACCCAATATCTCCCCAATATCTCCGTAACTAGAAGGTTCCCAGGTATGGTCTAGAACAAAAAAATGTTCGCAATGACGGAGAGAACAAGTGCTTTTCGGCTTCGTTAAGAGTCTATTTACACCCTTTATTAAAAAGAGGTTAAGTTTGTACAATTGTTTGTAAGAGATCATCAGCTGCCTAGCTTTTTCCTAACTATTTGGGGTTGGCTAATTCTAGTATTAATACTTGTATTTTGCATAAAACTACTGCCTCCAGTTAGTACCCTGCACGATACCCCGCGCTAAGCCTGCGGGTTGTCAGACTTTCAGGCCACTGACTATCTGTCAGATGACTGTCAAAGATGTACAAATTAAAGCCGGGACCAAAACGGCTTAACAGGCTTGCCGAGGCTCGGAGGAAACTCGGTATGTAATAGGTTTAACCTTTTTTTTTTTTTTTTTACGGATGGGAAATCATCAAATGACTTCTCCCGCTCTGGGCAGAGCGGGAGGGAGTGTCAGACTTGTACTGACTAAAACCCATCCATGTTCCTTCCTTGCCCTTTGTGTTCCAGGGCCGCGGTATCTCTTTCGAACAGCCCGCAGCCCTGGCAGGCATCGGCCCTTGCGGGCCCCTCCCTATTTGCTGACATCTCTTTGAGGCGCGCGTGGAACACGAACGCGCCGTCAACACGGCCTGTCGTCAAAAGACGGACGGACGGCGAGCTAGCCCATTACTCTCCGTCCACAGGTCCGCGTCTACGGTGGCCGGAAGCCACCCCGTGACCCCCGACGCCCGAGGCGTCTCCCGCGGCGGCTGGGACGAGAGGTTCTCTCCCTCTCACGCTCCGCCACCTCCTTCGCTAGCATGACTGCTTCGCAGAAGGAGGTGACGGCGTCCCATTCCCTTTCGCTCCGGACCATGGACTGGACCAGGGCCGGACGCGATAGGTCGCCGCCGCCGATCGCCGCTACGAGGACACGGCGGTGCTCCGCCCAAGCGGGGCAGACCTCTACCGTGTGCTCCACCGTATCCTCTGGGCGGCCCTCACAGTGGTAACACCCGGGCGTTTCCTCCCGCCCGATTCGGTGCAGGAACCTCCCGAAACAACCGTGTCCGGTGAGGACCTGCGTCAGGCGGAAGGTGAGGGTGCCGTGGCCCCTCTCCAGCCACTCCTCAAAGAGGGGACTTATCGCCACTATTGTGGCGTGCCCTGCACGGGGTTGCGATAGTCGCTCTCTCCATGTCGCCATGAGATCGCGCCGGAAGTCTGTCCGCAGTGCGACAATTTGCCGCGGCAGCGGAGTTTCCCCCCGGCGTAGTGCCTCTACGCGCCACTCATGTAGGCGCGCGAGGACTATCGCCTCCAGATCCCATGGCGGCAATCCAGCAAGGAGGCTCGCCGCCTCGCCGGAGATCGTGCGGTACCCCCGGACTAGCCTTACGGCTACCACCTTCTGGGGCGCGTTCAGGTAGTGGGCGGCTCGCCGCCTCAAGGAACGCGCCCACACCGGGGCCCCGTAAAGGGCCATGGACCGCACGACCCCCGCGTAGAGCCTCCGGCAGGAGGCGCTTGGACCCCCCAGGTTGGGCAGGAGCCGCCTGAAGGCAGCCCCGGTCCGTTCCAATTTGGGGGAATAGGTTTAACCTGAAGATCGATTCAAGTGCTGTTATTATTTAGCAACAATCTCGAGTTGTTTGAAGGAGGTAATCTCTGAAATTAAACATCCAATTTCAAAATTCTTTCACTGATGTAATGCTACAAATCCAAAATCAAAAGTCATTTATTCAAGTTATGCTGATAATCAGCACTTTTTGAATGTCAAAGTTTACAAGAGACCGTCTTCCAAAACCCTCACCCTTCTTTATTTTGTAGTGTTTTAGCTGGGAAAAAATGGCGGAACAAACTGCCCAGAACCTCGAGGCCATAATACCGGGAAGATCCCGCCGGTCGCCGCTACGCGTGTTATGATGAGTAACATTATTATACACAATGATCTATACAGATACGTTACCCGCGCTCTGTAGTGGCAACATGAATGGAAGGTAATTACCGCACCTCCATTTAGTCGCGTACCAACAAGTGCCGCGACTGTATGTGATATTAAAATATGTAACTTGTGTAAATAACTTCCTCACAAAGCAAAAAAAATGGCGTCCTGTGTTTTTAGGAAATGCAAAAATTATACTGCAACTGTAAAAGATAAAAAAAGTTCTATTTCATGCGTAAGTATCAAGAAAAATGTATTTTATTTTATTTTTTTCGATGTCTTCTAATGGCGTCTGACGGCTCCGTAAGTCACGTGCGGTGCATTTAGAATGACAACGTAACTAAAGACATATATTTATCTCTCTCTAACAATAGAAATTTCGTAGACGAAATTTATTTTTCTTTCCCTTTCTTTGTGCGTCTAAGCTTGTTTATGTGCTATCTAGCTAATTTTACGCTGTTTTCGAGTACCGTGCTGTTCATGCATGACGCGTCTATTTATTATAATACGTCATTGATCCGTATACATTTGTTTTAGTCGCCAGGCGTTTCGCCTTTCACATCACGCGAATTTTCCGTGGCCACGCTGTTGACCATAGAGATTCCGCGCTCGCTACCGCCCCTGGATCCCTGACCTCACCTTAAACTGAGTTATGGAACCAGCTAACAGATAACTTGGTGCTTACTGTTGCGGTAGTTCAATAGTTGTGTTTTGTGGAGATAAATGGTATATCTTTGAATTGTGTCAATCGATTTAGTATTTCTAAGGTTTAAGGTTCATTTATGGCATGTAAAGTTTTAGAAAAACGTACCTTTTTAACCTCCGACGACAAAAGAGGAGTGTTATATATAAGTTTAACGCGTGAATCTGTCTGTGTCATCGTAGCAGCCAAACGGATGGACCGATTTCGATTTAGTTTTTAATAGAGATTATCTTACAGGTGTGAGAGACACCAAAACCCAGACACGCGCAACACTTTGTATAATTTATTTCATCACCACTGCTCTCAAAACGGTGAAGGAAAAACTTTGAGAAGAAATCTGCATATCGTATAATCAACAATTTCAAGACATGTGACATATTATACCAACTAGGTTATTGAGATTTGCAATTTAAAATGTTTCAGTAGCAGCCCGGAGATTGATGACAATAGGCTCGCTCCCAATAACATGAGACTTAAACAAAACTGCCATAATAAACAATGGGTACACCTCTACCTAAGCCTTCATTAACAAAAGCGTGATAAAATATCAAGAAAATATGAAGATAGATGATTATTATGAACGGTTAAAACTAAACAAACAAAGTCGTTCTATAAGTGGACCGACCTTGGTCTAAAACGGTCAGATTTGTACACAAACCGGAATGTTTTGTCATATCATAAGCCATAAACACTTCCAGTTCAGAGGTTGGAAATGATGCATCTGAATATACTGCAGTCAGTAAATTGATAATAAAAGGATGGATGGATGGATGGATTGTGTCGGGAACGATATGAAAAAAAAACTGGCCAAGTGCGAGTCGGATTCGCGCAAGAAGGGTTCCGTACCATTATCTATACAACATTAGACAAAAACGGCAAAACAATCACGTTTGTTGTATGGGGGCCCCCCTTTAATATTTATTTTATTCTGTTTTTAGAATTGATGTTATAACGGCAACAGAAATACATCATCTGTAAAAATTTCAACTGTCTAACTATCACGGTTCATGAGATACAACCGGGTGACAGACAGACAGCGGAGTCATAGTAATAGGGTCCCGTTTTACCCTTTGTTTCATCATCATCATGATCACCATCATTTCAGCCGAAAGACGTCCACTGCTGGACATAGGCCTCCCCCAAGTGTCGCCACATTGACCGGTTCCATGCAACTCGCATTCAGCGAATTCCCGCAACCTTCACCAGGTCATCGGTCCACCTAGTGGGAGGCCTTCCAACGCAACGTCTTCCGGTTCGCGGTCACCACTCCAGAACTTTTTGGCCCCATCGGCCATCCGTTCTGCGAGCTATGTGCCCTACCCACTGCCACTTAGTTTTGGCAATTCTTCGGGCTACATCGGTAATCTTGGTTCTCTTGCGGATGTCCTCATTTCTGATTTGACCCTTTGTGTACAGAACCTTAAAAACGTGTTGCGCCGACCCCAAGTAACATGAGACAAGGGCAGGATTTGATTATGATGAATATTTTTGGCGTTTTATCGTTCAAAGATTAAACATAACATAACATCACGCCTGTAATCCCTGAAGGGTTAGGCAGAGGTGTACCAAATAGTACACCCACATTTTGCCAGTTATGTTTAGTCCCATGTAATAGAGGGCCTATTGCCATCAACCGGGCGCTAATCCAGACTCCGTTGCTTCCACTGAGAAATTCCTGACGGAAAAACCCAATATCACTTTTCCCAACCTGGGAATCGAACCCAGGACCTCATGCTCAGCAGTCGCGCTTGCGACCACTAGACAGCAAAAAAAAAACTAGGCAGCTAAAGATTAAAATAGCTGTGTATCTATTTTGGCGTTCAATAAAGTATATTCTATCTATCTATCAAAGCTTATCTCAACGATATTGCTATCGGCGATAAGAAAACCGTCGTACCTATAGAATTAGTTTTTTTGAATACATAGCTTTGTAACTACATATTTTGGATACAATTACCTAACTATATTCTTATCTATTCAAATTTAAAATTCGATCACATTTTTTTTTTAACTTTTTTCTCCGGGTTCAATCGACAAAATAAAATAAAAATAATAATTTAGTAAACTCATCCCGCGGGTTCCAAATGAGCGGGATCAGTTGACTAAAGATCCCCGGTTTCTGGAATGATAATTTAATTAACGACGTTTCAAAATTAAACATGAAAAAGCAAATTTTTGGGCACACTTTTTGACAACAGACCTAATGAAATGAATCTGCTAACCTCCCTCTGTTCTCCACTCTTTGTGTCGTACACAACAACAACAACAGCAACAACAACAGTCGTGAGTAGTGAATCTAATGAGCGTTTGCGTCGCTTCGTTCGCGTGTTGCAAATGCGCGCGGTATCAGCGATGTAGAAGCGCGTTTAGGAAACGCGCGATAGCTACAATAGTCGCCGTGGGCGAAGTTCTTACCTAACAAACTATGCACTTCCATTAATAACGTTAATAGTGTTGTGAAAGCAAACACTTACAGGCCACGGGACGATAAATCTTAACCTTTTGCCCGCTGAGATTTAACGAGCTAAGTTCAGCTATTACCGGGATGGCCCACTCTTGCTAAATACCTATACCTGTTATCAAAATGTTGAGCACTCCTGTTTATTTGCAATATAGTGTCTTAGAAATGGCAGTGCTTTCAGATTTAGAATTTCCCATTTAGGTGTAAGCTGACATTTGTAGATCTTTGACAGTCAACACAGGCAGTCAGTGGCCCCAAAGTCTGACAAGCAGTCTTACCAAGGGGGCCCGTATTACCCAGTATTAACTGGGTTGTGGAAGTCGGATAGGCAGTCGCTCCATGTAAAATACTGGTATTCAGCTGCATCCGGTTAGACTGGAAGCTGACCCCAACATAGTTGGTAAAAGGCTAGGTAGATTATGATATAGGCACGGAATGTCGAAATTGCTCGTTGTTAGTATTTTCATAAAATTAAGTTGAAGTGTGCTAAAGAGATGAGGAAAAAAAAACAGGAATTTATTATGTATTTTATTCACGACTGTTGTTGTTGCTGTTGTTGTTGTTGTGTACGACACAAAGAGTGGATCTTTGTGTCGTACACAACAACAACAACAGCAACAACAACAGTCGTGAGTAGTGAATCTAATGAGCGTTTGCGTCGCTTCGTTCGCGTGTTGCAAATGCGCGCGGTATCAGCGATGTAGAAGCGCGTTTAGGAAACGCGCGATAGCTACAATAGTCGCCGTGGGCGAAGTTCTTACCTAACAAACTATGCACTTCCATTAATAACGTTAATAGTGTTGTGAAAGCAAACACTTACAGGCCACGGGACGATAAATCTTAACCTTTTGCCCGCTGAGATTTAACGAGCTAAGTTCAGCTATTACCGGGATGGCCCACTCTTGCTAAATACCTATACCTGTTATCAAAATGTTGAGCACTCCTGTTTATTTGCAATATAGTGTCTTAGAAATGGCAGTGCTTTCAGATTTAGAATTTCCCATTTAGGTGTAAGCTGACATTTGTAGATCTTTGACAGTCAACACAGGCAGTCAGTGGCCCCAAAGTCTGACAAGCAGTCTTACCAAGGGGGCCCGTATTACCCAGTATTAACTGGGTTGTGGAAGTCGGATAGGCAGTCGCTCCATGTAAAATACTGGTATTCAGCTGCATCCGGTTAGACTGGAAGCTGACCCCAACATAGTTGGTAAAAGGCTAGGTAGATTATGATATAGGCACGGAATGTCGAAATTGCTCGTTGTTAGTATTTTCATAAAATTAAGTTGAAGTGTGCTAAAGAGATGAGGAAAAAAAAACAGGAATTTATTATGTATTTTATTATTATTATTTTATTTATGTGTAATTTATTTTTTGTAGAAATTTTAATGAAGTGAAGTGAAGTGAAGTGAGCTGAATAAAATCCGCGAACCGCTGGGGTCCAGTGCAGGTTAGCAGAAGTCTCCAAATTACGCGACAATCTTTTATGACAATCTTCTATTCATTTTCGTTTTTATTTTCTTAAGGGTTTTTTTTTAAATCTTATTTTAAAAAAGGTTTTTTAAAAGGTTTTTTAATTAATAATTTTATTTTTAAAGTGATTATAGGATATGCCGGTTTCCTCACAGATACAAAAGCATTGTTGATGAAATCAATTTATACAATTTAATTCCCTTGCTCGGGTTCTAAATGGGCCACCACTGGGTTCATAAAGATTTTTCATTATTAATAAAGTAGGTACCTACGCATCTAATGTAGCTATATCAGACCAGATGGTACTAAGAAGATATTGCAATCCACTCCACCTAGACCCGATAAAGAATGATTTTGCATACAATTTTAGATTAACATGAAAAATGGCTTTAATTTGATATTATCACAGTTTGCCTGAAAATTCATAATCGTTGGAAGCTTGATGAAAGCCATTGACTAAAATTACAGAATTTCCAATATCCTTCTGTTCTGAATTTGATTAATTAATATTAGTAGACCAGCTTTTGCCCGCGGCTTCGCCCTAGAAGAGGTCGAAAATTATCCAACAGGGACTTTGTACCGGGAATAAAAGTATTTAGCTTACCTTTGTACCAAAGGAACTGAATTCCAGAGAATCAATAATTGTTTGCGCCTTTAAACGAATGTCCAAAATAGGTACATATTGTTGGCAAAAATATGATTTTTGATAGTTTAAAACTCAAGTAGTAGCCAGGAGGTAATTGTAGACATATGTTGTCACATTAAAAAAACGTACAGAATGTTATTTTCAATGAAAACTACGGTATTTTCTTCAATTTAAACTTGAAACGGTCTGAACAGAACTCAGTTTCTTTTGTGATTTCAAACTTAAATAGCAGCGGAGTTTATGACTCTCGTTGAACAGACGCCAGCACAACAATCTACTACAATCTGTCAAATTTCTTCAACAGTTTTTCAACTTTATCGCTAATGCATTAGGTTCAAGGTTGATTGCGAAAATTTGACAGTTTCGGGTAGCTTGACGTGCTGGCTTCTGTACCTAATCTATACTTAACATAATGATATAATAAAGATTTAATATTTGTATTTTTGTATGTAACGAATAAACTTAAAAACTACTGGGCTGATTTGAAAAATTCTTATAGCAATGGATAGCTACATTATCAGCGAGTAACATAGGCTATATTTTATCCCCGTACTCCCACGGGAACGGGAACTACCCGGGTGAAACCACTTGACGTCCGCTAGTACTTAGTAACAATAAAATGTTGGGGGTTGTTTAGTCTACGTATGAATTTTTTATTTTTTTTCTAGTCTGGCACTTTCATTTTTGGATACGAAATGACTGATGTCCTTTTATCGAAATCCATTTTTTAAGGCCTGAAAAAGACACGGATGGACAAAAGAGTTTTTATGTTTAAAATATTATTAGTCTGCATATTACAAAATGGCTTCCGAATTGTTTGTGAAATAATATTAGATAGTATGAATTATAATTTTAATAAGCGATACTAACTTAGTGCCTAAAGGTTATTTGGTTTTACTTTTTTATTTTGTTTAAGTAACTTTGTTTTAGACAGTGCTGCGTTGATCAAGTACTGCTGAGTAAGGATCCTGGGTTCGATTTTCTGTTCGAACAAAGTGTTATTGGGTTTATCCATCAGGCTTTCTCAGTATCATCCACAGAGTCTGCATTTTGTGCCTTCAACTTAACTTGCAAAATATGGGTGCCTGCTATTAGCTACCTACACCTCTGCTTAACTCTTCAGGGATTACAAGACGTGGTATCATGGCAGACAGTTTTCATTATTTTTGATGCTTTCATGTTATAACGACTACAATAAATATGGACACTTTTTATAATAATCTTGCTCTTTTGGTAGACAAATTGCAGTTCGCAGTTCGCTGTTATTAACTGTCATGATGGATGTTGCTGGCCTGATGTGGCGTGATTACTTCAAAAATATAATAAGTACAAGCCTTAGCTTATGAGAAAATGTGTAATAACATGTAATACCATTGTGACATGCGTTTTAATTCGTTTCTTTGACAAAACGGAGGATCATTTATGTATCAATGTGGATGGCTAGAAGAGAAGACCAAAGAACAAGGGATGGACTGTTTTAAAGATGAAAAGAATGGCAAATATGGAATCGCTTCCACACATATTTGTTTGCGAACCACCAGTCTGTGAAATTCACTGCCGGCTTCTCTGTTTCCCGTTCATTATCATCTAGATCTCTTCAAAGTTCGATTTCTTCTAGGCAAGCGTGCTCCACCAAATTAACGAAGTCACCTACTGCTCAGAACTGATCAATAAATGTTATAAACTAATTCAAAACGAAGCCGAACGTACATTGTATGGCAATGAGGATTACCAAATGAAAAATCAGCTGTTCCCAGACATTTTCACCGTGCTGTACTTTTATAGGAAACCGCTGTGGTTTTTTAATAACTGACGAAAAACGTATACAGGGTGTAAACGGACTCTTCACGAAGCCGACAACCAAGTAACTTTACGTAAAACTTATTGCTGGGAAACGACTTTTTTTTTTGGGTGAAACATTACGTTTTACGGTAGGACTCAATATAACGCACTCAAAACATTGTGCTGGATGATGGATTGAATAGTACGGGGGTCGTGAAGGTGTCTTAAGTAAAAAAAAATAATACATTAAAAACATATATTTAAAAAAAAACTTGTAAACAAGTTTGAATTTTGACCCCTAATATCTCCGTAACTAGAAGGTTCCCAGGTATGGTCTAGAACAAAAAAATGATCGCAATGACGAGGAGAACAAATGCTTTTTGACTACGTTTAGAGTCTTTTTACACCCTTTATGATCAGGTTTAGAATGATGTTCGGTGTCCTTTCTACCCTGTATGTATAGAAAATAACACGCCTACGAGTGTCGTTACAGAATATCCTTCAAATTATAAAATAAAAGAAGCCGAAATAACAAACCAGTTAAAATATCAAACTGGAAGTTGGTACTCTGCCTCTGCCAACATACTAAAATAGATTTTGTTAAAATTTTAATAAAAGCACTCCAGAGGACGCTTTGGTCGAAATGGTGTCGAATATACAGTCATATTTGATTTTATAAAATATTATTTGAAGTTCACAATATTGCTGGGTTACAGTCGTAATTTCATAATTCTGTTTTCTGAATTTGATTAGTATTGCCATCGTTACGAGTGTTTTAGTTAATTTAATAAGCCGTGTTGCTATGCGGAAGAACGTGAATATTATAAATAAGAAAAGCCGAAGCAGCATAAATTGGGCTCAAATCAGCTACGGAGGAATATTCCTTACTAGCTTGTGACCGCGGCTTTACACGCGTGGAATTTGGTAATGTCCCATGCAATCGTATTACCGAGATATAAGTATCCGTTGTGTTAATCCAGGCTATAAACTATTTGTGTGCTAAATTTCATACAAATCCGTTTAGCAGTTTTCGCGTGAAAGAGTAACAAACATCCAGACATCCATATATCCTCACAAACTTTCACATTTATAATATTATAAGTTGGAAGAAAAAAACTCTATTCCGAACAGTAAAGCAATGAAATGTGAGCTTTACATTGTCAAAGAACGATGCGTCAAAACGTCCCCCCAACCCTTACATCGACCAACAGATTTAAAATGTATCTCAGTCAAAACAGCTTAGTAAGGTGATCATTTTTTATTATAAAGTCCTCCGCCGCGTCTGTCTGTCTGTTCGCGATAAACTCTAAAACTGCTGCACCGATTTTCATGCTGTTTTTACCAATGGATAGAGTTGTTCTTGAGGAAGGTTTAAGTATATAATTTGTCAAGTTTTTTTATACACTGGCTAAAATACATTTGTTGGAGGTGTCGGAAAAAAATAAGCCCTCTGGGAGCTTTCAACGAAAATGATTACTTTTGGCCTAGTTTACATATAAACCAGAATCTAAATTTGGGGAAAAACAATACAATGCCGAGCCAGTACAGCTTGACGAGTCCTAAAGAACTGGAGTCTTCAAGAGTCTTGAAAATCTCCAACGAAATTAATTAGAAAATGAGACAATCAAAGAATGAGAACTACTATAGTTTCAGTTATAGTAGTAGCATATCTGAAGTCCATATAATATGCGTTGTAATAAAAATCAGAAGCTCAGTACGTGCCGTGGATGCAGTCCGACGTGACTGGCGTATCAAATGGGAAAATACAAGGTATTGGGAAAATTCCCATTCCATACGAAAGTGATTCTTCATACCACAGATGAGAGCCGGTGAGGTGACTCGTACACGTAGGGTTCCGTACCACCCTACAATAATATACTGGGTGGTCCGCACCACCCTACAATAATATACTGGGTGGTCCGCACCACCCTACAATAATATACTGGGTGGTGATAGTGACGTCATAAATAAATTATTTGGTTCCTCACGCCCAGGGTTATCTGAAAATAGCCGATGTATGTTCCGCGATTCTTTATAGTTTGCGAGTTAAAGCTTCTTGAACATTGTATGGGAACTGCTTTGCTGCTTACTGTAATATATTTTTTCTGATCTCCCTATTTGGACCACCCTGTGTGACAACACGTTTTTTGCATGAACTCACTTGAATTATTAACACGCTTTTAGTGCCTATCTACATCCGCGAGGCCGCGACCAAGGAGGCGGCGTACGTATGTCGCTGGCCGGTACTGCGGCACTCAATAAGAATAATTATTGATTTGCTTTGGCAGTGTCATTAAAGAAGAAAATTTTTCATGTTGTGTGAAAATATATATTTATATTTATTTATTTATTATACTTCGGACAAATATTTGTCCGAAGTCATTGTAATTTCACTGTACATTAACCTAATGTACTTGGCACCTTCCACTATTTGAGAGGCCCACTAATTGGCCCATTTCACGCTTATTATATCCATTATAGCTTCACCTGTAACTAACAATGCAAAAAAATCTTAGAAGTTAAATTTGACCCCCTTCCCGTTCTCCGATTGAGCTGAGATTTAGCATACACATGTTTAGTTTGGATGACATTGAGTGGTTATTTAAGTTACGTCATTCTAAATCCAATATGTCGGACTGCCAAAGATGGCGGAATAGTTATTTTTTATGAATTCCCATGATTTGGGTGAATATGAAAAATAAATAACGTGACTCTAAAGCGTGTTTTATAGTATTTTTTTAATCAATATATTTTATTATTTTAACTTAATTATTTGTTATTATCGTATATATACGGTAATACATACTCTGGGAATATTTCAAGTGTCTACCGATTGCAGTTTAAAAGATACACCCCTGTGACAGATGTGCGGATAGTCGGCGCAGCTAGAGTTGGCACCCTTTGGGTACGGAGCCCTAAAAATAACTAAAGTCACATTAAAAGTCTCATAACTTTCTTGGCTTAACGAAACTATGTTATTGGCCATACGTTTACTATTAATGTTACTTATAGTTTTTGTTTACTTCTTATAGAGGAACTATTTTAGACTAATATACTATTGGCGACATCTTGTTTTTCAGCGGGGTTGAAATTGGTTATTAGTAAATGAGGTTTCGGATTCTTACAAATCCGCTGAATGAAAGCTGCTACATAATAATGTTTAGTTTTAAGAGTAGTTTAGTAATACATTGAAAAACTTCAAAAATCTACTGAAACACTATGATTAGATGTAGGAGGTAATCTCCGAAACAACTTATTTTTCCCGATTAAAAAATAAAACACCTTGACTGTGTCGTTGGTCTAGTGGTCGCAATCGACCTAAATCAGAGCATGAGGTCCTGGGTTCGATTTCCGGGTCCGGCAATGTGGAAACTTTTCTTCATTAGCAGCCACAGAGTCTAGATTTGTACCCTATCTAAGACAATAAGGCTCACCCCCTATTACATGGTATTTAAACATAACTGGCGAAATGTGAGTTTACGATTAGGTTCATCTCTGTCCAACCCTTCGAAGAATTACATTCGTGATGTTATGATGTATGTTTGTTGCTCCACGCGCCGCGTCAATCTGTCGCGCCCCTAACCCAGTACAATTTTGTGCAATAAAAGAGTAATACCTCACAGCAACGTATTTATTCTGTGGCTTCCATCGATGCGTGAAAAGTGCGGTCACTAAATAGATAGGCACAGAAGGCTTTGTTGGTTTATAATAGCCTTAGTTGGACCTTATAACATCAGCTATCTGCCAGTCCCGTCAAAATTGGTCCAATCGTTTCGGAGATTAGCCGGAACAAACAGACCGACAGGCAGAACAAAATTGTACAAAATGTATTTTTGTTGGAAGTACCGTATTATTTTCATATCCATACAGTAATGAGGTGTTATTTTTAATGTTACAAACAGACATTTACATTTTATTTATTTGTATAGATGTTTTCAAAATTAATTAATTAATTAAAAATTTATTTACAGATTTATACACCTACCACTGTTTTTCTCTCCATCACCTAAAGGTTGACTGGTAGAAATTGCCTATGGCATTAAGTCCGCCTCTGTATTTTGTGCTTGAAGTGTTAAATATTAAAAGTAATTGAAAAAATAATGATATTTTGTTTTGTATCGTGGAAGGCCGGAGTCGTCACGCAGTGGGTGTCAGAAGACGGATGTCTTCGTTGCAGAGGAAGGCCTAGAAGAGCTGGCGTGACGACCTAGAGGCGTTTGTGAGAGATTGGCCAGAGAAACCCGCACGGCGAGAACAGTGGAAGGCTATAGGGGAGGCCTTTGCCCAGCACTGGGACAACAGACAAAAAAACAGGCCAAGTGCGTGTCGGACTCGTGCACGAAGGCTTCCGTACCATAAACCGAAAAAAACACGTTTCTTATAATTATGGGTCCCTTTAATTATTAAATATTTTTTATTATTATTTGTTGTTATAGACGCAACAGAAATACATCATCTGTGAAAATTTTAACTGTCTTAATATCACACTTCATGAGATGAGAGTCTGGTGACAGACAGCCAGACAGACGGACAGTGGAGTCTTAGTAATAGGGTCCCGTTTTACCCTTTGGGTATGGAACCCTAAAAACGAAGAATACGAACGATTACTACCTACTGGAACATCGTTCTGAAATGTAAGCTTATCCGCTCATTATGGAGTGTTGCCCAAAATCGGTCTAGGTCTTGCGAAAATGCAAGAACAAGACCAAGACCGATTTTTCCCTGCAGGAGTTCCCGCCAGTCTGTAATTACTTTCTTCTGTAAATATAAAAGCGCACACAAAGGACGTAATCTAAAGATTTAGCGAGTTTAAAGTCCAAAATCGGTCTTGGTATTGTTCTTGCATTTTGGCAAGACCAAGACCAAAATCAAGACCGATTTTGGGCATATTATTCTAATTGCTTGATTTTTTTTTATTTTTTTTAGTATTTCTAAAAAATATGGACATCAGTCTAAAGTTACATTTGAAATCCATTCAGTATTGCGACTTTTTAAAACATCTGAACCGATTTTGTGAATGTAGCGCAAAAAAATCACCAAAGCGACTTTTCGGAAATGGGTTTTTTGTTTACCAGTCCGATTCAAACGAATCTGTAGGGATATTTTTCCCTTTCCAATTTATTTTAATTACTTTTCTGTTGAAAGTCCTAGTTTTGATTGGTGTGATCTTTCATGTTTTATTTTACTACAAGTCAGAGTTGTATGACGAGCTCGTGTTCAAGTAATAATAGTCGCATAGGTTCATCTTCAAGGTTAAACAGCACTTGCCAAGGTCGGCCCATGGATGGCTGAACATTTACTACAAACCGATTTTCCTCTCATATTCATATTCATTTATTTGCGATTTACAAGGTAAAAACATGGTGTTAACAAAAGGCTTAGAGCTAAGAACCGTTGTAAACCCTGTCAGGGCACAGCAAATATTAGTGATTGTTTTATAAGTTATTGCTTAGAAATCTGATTTGTAAAGCTTAAAAATAAAATATACATGAAAACCAAACAAAAACATTCACAAAAGAAAATAAATAAAAAAACCAAAGACATGTCAAGCCATTATAAATATTAAAATTAAAATAAAATATATGAAAACGAAATTATTACATTCACAAAAGAAAATAAAAAAAAAAACAAAGACATGTCAATATAATTAAAGTTAAAATGACAGTCATACAGAGCTAAAAATTATAATAAAGTAAAATTAAAATAAGTAAAAGTATACGAGTACATGAAAAACTAAACCAGTACGTATAATTTACAAAAAACATAATATATAATAAACGAGAATATTATAAGAGGCTATTTCCATGTTATGTTTACCTAAACAGTCGTGTTTATAAGTATCAATATATTTAATTATAATCTTTCATTCAAATATTCATTCACATTATAATAACTTTTGTTTAATAGAAATAATTTTAACTTATTAATAAAGATGTTGTATTTATTTATATTTCTTATTTCTTCTGGTAACTTATTATATATTTTTATTGACATGACATAATTATGTGCTTGAGGAATGCATTTTTAATCGGGATGTAGGTATGTTTAATCTATTTCCATGTCTTAAAGTAATATTAGCTTGTATGTCTTCTCTCTTTGTGTAGAAAGTCGGGTATTTACGTACAAATTTACAGATCTCAAAGATGTAGAGGCACGGTAGGGTAAAAATTTTTTCCTCTACTAGCTCACAGAATAAGTAAGCTGAATGGGCCGGTCATATTAGCTGTAGAACCGATGACTGTTGGGGTAGACGTGTTCTTGAGTGGAGACCGCGAATTGGCAAACGTAAGGTGGGACGTCCTCAGGCGCGGTGAAGTAACGATCTTCGCAGGTTGGCTGGTAGCAACTGGATGAGAGTTGCTGAGAATCGAGTTGAGTAGCGTGCGATTGAGTAGGCCTATGTCCAGCAGTGGACTGCTATAGGTTGATGATGTGGATGATGATGATTTTCCTCCGTGCATCGGTGAGCAAATTAGGCCATTGGTCATGACTGTCAATTGTGTAGATCTTTGACAGTCGTTACAGGTTGTCAGTAGCCCAAAGGTCTATTGCCATCAACCGGGCACAAATCGAAACTTCTACAGAGCTGCTACTACGGAGGAATTACTAATGAAAATCTCAATATCACTTTACCCGACCCGGGACTCGAACCCAGGATCTCGTGCCCAGCCGTCGCGCTTGCCATCACGTAACCAACGAGCCAGTAGTAAAAAAACAAACAATTATCAAAACAAATACAAGATAACATCTCTACCATACCATAAAACACAATACGCTTGATATTTACGAGATAAAACACACCAGACGAGAGGCGTCCCACAAATTGGCTGAAACCTAACGACTGCCATCAACATATTTATTGAACGACTATTGACATTAACTGGCCGCTCTGATGTTGGAAAACTTTGTGAGTATTACTGTGGCTGTGTGCTTTTTTCTGCACAACATACATACATACATAAACTCACGCCCTTTTCCCATAGGGGTAGGCAGAAATCACAGAACGCTGCCTGCTACGATTCTTACATACTCCTTTTGCCTCCTCCACGTTCATACGTCTGGCCATACACGTACGCCGGTTGCGAGTACTCCGCATTTAACCTTTTTTTCTGCAAAATGAAAATGGTTTATTATACAACATTCTTTTTAGTATATATGCGAAACTTGAATATAGTTTGCTCAGATTAAGTATCTGAATCGCTTCCAATAATTTTTAACCATTTTATATTTTGTCAATTTAATTGACAGTTGATTTACATAAAATGGAATAGACATGGTTATTTTTATGCTTTTTATGGTTTAGTAATATTTTTTTAATTTATTTTTAATTCCTGTATATTCGATTATTGCTTTTGTTATGGTTAGAAATGTAATTATTTTGTAAAAATTCAAACACAGTGAAATGAATGAATGCATGTCCCAAAAATATTAAAAAAGGGTTACAAGTTGGACACCGCGCGATCAATGAGCGCAAGACGACGCTGGAGCCGCGGGCGGAGGGGCGCGGCGCGCGAGCTACGCGTGGTAGGTACTGGGTGAGCATGTTTTTGTACGGACAACCAGGTAACAGGACAAGCTTATTACTTTGTGATTTTGTTGACATGATACAGTTTTGAAATTTTGTACTAAGATTTTTTACATAAAAATACTGACACGTGTTTCGGGTTTCGCATATACTAAAACTAATGTTGTATAAAAAAATGTATTTAAACTTCAATCACGTGAACAGCATTTAAGTATCGAGACTATACCACATAGACAAGTGCCTACTACTACAATGCTAGTTTTGATACTAATTTGGCTAGCGTTTTGCCGCAACTCGCCTAATGTGGAGCGATGTCGCGGCCTAGGTTAGCCCAGAAGAAACCGATTCACTTGAACTTTGAAGAGTTCTAGATGATAATGATCGGGGAACAGAGAAGCTGGCAGTGAATTCCACAGACTGGCGGTTAGCACATAAAAAATTGCATCTATATAGACAGGGCCAATAATTATGTAGCAATGTAATTAAAAAATGATGTGGCAAGAAAGGAGGTGTCTGATGGATGAGATGACAAGTAATAGAAAAGTATGGAAGAAGAAGACATGCTGCGCCGACCCTAAATAATAATAATAATTTAACCTGGCAACCCCGTATATCAATCACATCGGTTATAATTATCGTCGTCATTTTTATTGTTGTTTTACTATAAATATTGGTTTAAATATAAAGGTTTTTACAATAGATCATTAATAACAGTGAAAGCAGACTTTTTTTACAAATACATACTAGCAAATTGGAAAACGACTAATAAGTGAAAAATTAAACCAGTTCTTTGACAATGACGTCTGTCAGCGGCGTCAACACAAAAATGAAAAATTCCTAAAACAATGAATGAGATGATTGAATAACCAAATGATTACGAGGGCTGCTTCCCGACGCGCACGCATACCATCCCCGGACTCGTCGCTCAGCTCCGCCTCGCCGCCGCCGGATCCCGGATCACCGGCAGCGGCAGTCGCGTCGAGCTCGAGCGACGAATATTTCTCTCCGCCGACGTCGCCAACACCTGTGCGTCGGCAAGGGAGAGGCCGACCACCGAAGAGCTTGGGACTTAGGGGCCATCCGGCCCCAAGTCGGGTCCCCGCTGCCGGTGGTTGTGTGCAGCGCATGAAATGGACTCAGTCAATAAATGAGAACGTCATGCGCGCATACTATGGGTCTACAGAGGGGGGAACTAACCTCACTGCGTACCGTGTTAGGATGCTGTCTATGTTTCAGGATCTTGAACCAACCGTCAACGTCTCGGCCCAACGACTGTCGGATCAGGTGCGGGTCATCCAACGCAATCACATGTTGGACGATGCCGCACTTGATAGGCTGCGCTCAGAGGTACTGAGCAGCCGTATCATCTTGACTCAACCACCAACGCTTACAGCGCCAGCTATTCCAATCCCACTGCGTTTTAGTCCTGCAGTTGAAGAGCAAGATGATAGGGTTGCCACGGTAAGTAGCCAGTGCAACGACCGATTGAGGAGCGCTCTGGAAGATGCGCTTCGCGAATATCGATTCAATCCTACCGAACTTAGGCCCCGATTACCACGGTTACCCATGCATAAGAAAAATAGGGTGCTGGTGTGTGCCTTGGACTCGCAACTCAAGAGTATATTCGAGAGTAGCGAGGACCTCGTTGATACACACTCGATCCTGTACTGTGGGGCTGTTGCGGCATGTCGTTTAGCTAATGTCAGGTTTCCAAATTGTGACGTAGCTACTCGACCAAGACCAGCCGTACCAGCCTGGCAGCGCAGGATCGAGCGCCGTATCGACGGGGCCAGGGTACTCATCGGCAAACTATACTGCTTCAGGGAGGGCAATACTCGACCACGTGTGATGCGCTTTGTGAGGCGGGCATTCTCGGGGACTGGACTCAGCCCTCAAGAATACATGTCCCGTGTCACAGAGCGCATTGACTTCCTGAAGCAGAAAGTTTATGCATGGGCGAACCGTATTCGGCGGTATAAGCGGCGGGTTGATCGATACTCGCAGAATCGCATGTTCCAGAGCGATGAAAGGTGGGTATACAGAGCTTGGGAGCGAACCGAGCAAAATATGACAGACGTGTGCCGCCCAGATGATGCCGCCACGAGTTCTTTCTGGCGCAGCATCTGGTCGGTGCCCGTCTGTCATACTGAGGCTGACTGGATGCGTGATGTCGAGCGAGTGTGTGAACCTATACCAGAAATGGAGCCAGTTTTGGTTACACCATTAGATGTAGCCAGAGCAGTTCGTCCGTTACCGAACTGGAAGTCACCGGGACCGGACGGACTGCATAACTTCTGGCTCAAATGGCTTAGTAGTTCACACACTTGCCTGGCATCCCAATTCCAGTCATCCTTAGAGTCTGGGTTACTACCACAGTTTCTAACAACAGGCGTTACCCACCTGCTCCATAAGTCAGGTAGTCCCGCGGAACCCAAGAATTATAGACCGATCACGTGTTTGTCGACGGTCTATAAACTTCTTACATCCATTTTGAGAGCGAAAATTAATACACACATTGACAAAAACTTCATTATGTCTGCTTCTCAAAATGGATGTAGGAATGGATCCCGCGGTACTAAGGAGCTACTCCTCATCGACATGGCCATTAGCCAACAGGTTCGTCGCTCTCGCAAGGATCTGGCGACATGCTGGATAGATTATAAGAAGGCCTACGACTCGGTGCCACATACATGGCTCATGAGGGTGCTGGAGTTGTACAAGATAGATGCAACTCTACGCACCTTCCTTGAGTCGTGTATGGGGCAATGGAGGACGGTCCTTCGATATCCAGGATCTCGACAGATCCAGGGGAACGATGAGCCTGTATGGATTAAACGGGGAATATTCCAGGGCGACAGTCTGAGTCCACTTTGGTTCTGTCTAGCCCTGAATCCTCTAAGCACATTGCTGGAGGATTCAGGTCTAGGCTACCGGTTGAGAAGAGATGGTCAGGTCATATCTCACCTGCTTTACATGGATGATCTGAAACTCTTTGCCCCCAACAAATTGCGTCTGATGGAGTTACTGAGAGTAACTGAAACTTTTAGTAGCGCCATCAGGATGGAATTTTGTGTGGACAAATGTGCAGTCATGTATGTAAAGCGAGGGGAGATTATGGCATCCGAGGGAATTCAGCTCTCGGATTCCATACACCTGAGATCCCTCTCCTCAGCCGAAAGCTATAAGTATTTGGGTATGTCGGAAGCGTTGGGCATTAATGTGACTGACATGAAGCAATCGTTGAGGGAGCGCTTCTTTGGACGCCTGAAGAAGGTATTAAATAGCCTTCTTTCAGGTGGGAACAAGGTGCGCGCCTTCAACGGTTGGGTCATGCCGGTTTTAATGTACTCTTTCGGCATACTCAAATGGACTCAGACGGAACTCGATACCCTGGACAGGAGAGTCCGTACACTGCTGACGGCAAACCGGATGCATCACCCACGATCATCAGTGATGAGACTGTACATCCCGCGGAAGTGCGGAGGTCGAGGCTTTTTAAATGCGAAGACCCTCCACAACCGCGAGGTGTGCAGTCTCAGAGAATATTTTTTAGAAACCGATGTGGGTATGCACCGAGATGTGGTCGCAGTGGACAAGGGACTGACCCCGCTGTCTATGGCTAAAGAGAACTGGCGCAAACCTGTAGTACTTACTACTGATGACCGCAAGGAAGTATGGCAAGGCAAGGAGCTTCACGGGCGCTTCTACCGGGCTCTTCATGGGCCCGATGTAGATTTTCTAGCGTCCGTGTCCTGGCTACGTTTCGGTGACCTCTTTGGGGAAACTGAAGGTTTTGTCTGTGCGATTATGGACGAAGTTATGTTGACGAACAACTACCGGAAATATATTATTTAGGACGGGACGGTTGACGTGTGTCGGGCATGCCACCGTCCGGGTGAGTCCATTAGACATATTATTTCTGGTTGTTCTCGTATGGCTAACGGCGAGTACTTGCACAGGCACAACCAAGTAGCCAGGATTATTCACCAGCAACTTGCCCTGAAATATAAACTTGTGGAATCTGAGGTACCGTACTACAAGTATGTGCCCGACCCAGTTCTCGAGAAAGACCATGTCGCACTGTACTGGGATCGGTCTATCATTACAGACAGGACTATTGTCGCCAATAAACCTGACATAGTGGTGATAGACCGATCAGCGCGCCGCGTAATGATAATCGATGTCACCATCCCGCATGACGAGAACCTCGTGAAAGCTGAGAAAGAGAAACAAATAAAATATCTCGACTTGGCACATGAGGTTGTCGACATGTGGAATGTGAGCTCGGCTATCATTGTGCCGATTATCGTAACGGCCAATGGCCTTATGGCTAAGAGCCTCGACGACCATCTTTCGAGGCTCTCCTTAGGCAGTTGGATCAAGGGCCTGATTCAGAAGGCAGTACTCCTCGATACGGCTCGCATTGTGAGGAGGTTCCTGTCTCTGGAGCCCTAACCACCGGTAGCTTGGACCCTGTTCCCGACACCGGCGGACCGCTATTTTTTTATATTTTTAAATGTTTTTATATGGATTTTTTAAGAAATATTTAAAAATGTTAAAAAATGTGTATATATAAATGAATAAACGGAATAATAATCATATGTATTCACGAATTTAAGACAACCATACATAGCAACTTAATAATAAACACAAAATAGATAGATCGTTGAATGTGAAATGGTACAATGTAAGATGGTTTGGCTGTCTTTAGACTGATTCGCCCTATCCCCTCGTACTAGTATAAAACTGTATTACGAGCGGATAGTGTTCCTCAACTTTAGAACAACAGATGTCCACAAAGTTCCAGTTACAAGTCACATAACAGAATACACATAAATTAATTGGGATAAGGGCCAGAGAATAATGATGATGAATGTGACTAAAAACTTAAATGGCAGTTTTATGAAAACACAATAATTTATGTCAATTTGATAAATAATTATCCCGCAGGCCCGGACTACACAGTACGGGCCTGCGGGACTGTTCCAAACAGATACCGCGGTCATGAAACACAAAGGGCAAGGAAGGAACATGGATGGGTTTTAGTCAGTACAAGTCTGACACTCCCTTTCGCTCCGCACAGAGCAGGAGGTTATTTGATGATTTCCCATCCGAAAAAAAGGCTTGTTTAATCTCTGTATGAAAATCGTTTTCTTTTCTTGTTTGGTACTTTCATTTTTGGATACGAAATGAACGCATCAACTTAAAAATATTATCTTCCTGGAGCTTAATACAATAAATTCAACAGCATTCGGCTCGTAACTTCGATGGCCTGGCTCGAGGCCAACTGGCCTCAATTAAGGCTTTTCGAGTAAAAAGCGACATTTTTAATCGACGGCGCTGTAAAGCGCTGGGTGCGCTTTTGTCTGTTGAAACTTATTATTAGCAGTAGTATGTTCCTATGTGGGAGCCCGGAGATGAGCTTTTTTACTGTTTTTTTTTGTGACGTACGTATTAACAAGAATGTTTTTGACAAAACTACGGGAATTTTTACATGCTTTTGATTAGTTTTTTCTGTAGTCAACAACGTGGTTACAACCTTTTCCATTTCATTAGTCAGAACTGCATCCCTCGACTCTAACTGTCTCGTTGATTCAACGATTATCTCAGTGCACAGTGGTCAAGTGACTACCTCAGTGGTCATGTGACTGCCTTGTTAGTTAAGTGTCCTTGTTGGTCAAGTGACTACCTTGTTGGTCTAATCACTGCCTCTTTGGTCTAGTGACAGCCTCTTTGGTCTAAATACTGCCTATCCCGTGACTGCCTCATTGGTCTAATGACTGCCTTGTTGGTCTATTGGTCGCAGGTCGCAGGGTCGACTATTGAGCATGAGGTATTGGGTTCTATTCTCAGATCGGGCTAAGTGTTGTGTATTTATTGGGTTTTTCCATCAGGAAATTCTCAATACCAGCCACGGAGTATGGATTTGTGCACAGTTGATGGCAAAAGCCTCGCCCCCTTTTACTTGCTGAGTTTGACTTTTACTTGACTTAAACATTACTGGTGAAATGTGGGTGTACTATTATTAGGTACAAGTCTGTCTAACTCCACGATACTGTCTAACTACACTCAACAATATGGTTCCAACCTTTTTCATTTGATTACTCAACACACAACTGCATTTTTATAATTAAGATTTTTCTAAGAAACGATGGAACCCTCACACGGGGTCACCTTTACGAAAATTCCCAACCACTTTTTTTTGTTTTTTTTCCCTAACAAGCTGTTGCTACACAATCAGGGGAGCCATAAAGTTAAGATTCGTCCGTCACCTGTTTAAAATCTACTCGATATTCAAATTGAATGCCTTATTTTTACATAAACAAGGTGTCCTTTGAAGAAATACTTTTAGATTAACTTGTAAGAAGGCGAAAGAAAAGCAAAGTTTTTACATCAGGATTTTTTCAGTAACAGCTAAAGAGACTAGAGTTGTGCCCGGTTGACGGCAATAGGTTTGTCCCCTATTACACGGGACTTAAGTAAAACAAGTGAAATTTGATGTAATGTTATTTGAATTGTGATTTATCTGACCGAGTTTTCAGTCATTCGTGATCGCCAGCCAGGGAGTTATGTGCAAAAAAAAGTATAAAATGCTAGAGTTTAAAAAAAAAAATTTTTTTTTTTAAAACGGCACAAAAAATTGAATATACGCTGGAAAGGAAATTCTCTTTAATTAAATAAACAGAGGTAGATAAACGTAGATACATTTTTCTGGATGTAGATCTCTGCCTAAATCTTCGAAGATGATAAGGCATGAAGTTATGTCATGGTGAAAGAATTTTGTGAATTGCAGAAAAATGATATGAAATGATGAAAACGCAAGACACACGTTTAAAATTACGCACGTTAGAAGTTATACTTCTTTGGCGTATGAAATAAAATGTTGAGTAGCTAACATCAGGGTGTATGTTGACTAGCTAACGCTAACTAGGGTGTCGGTTTTTCTTGACAGGGTGCGCGCGCATCCTAAAAATTTACTCTCATCATTTTTCCCTAACGCGCCAAAAGTTATACTTACTTTAAAAAGACAGCTGAGTTGAAAACCTTTTTTTTGGTATCGGTAAAACAAAAAGACAATTCAATATCGACCTATTTTTCGAAGCTTGACCCATTGACCGTATCGTATAAAATAACCTCGGAACGGCAACATTCGCTCATAAAACCGTGGCGTCTACTGTCATCGCAATAAAAATAGTTCTGTCGACCACAAACTGTAGGTACAGAGTCGTAAAAGTGAGGTTTTTTAGGGGACATACTTCCTGAATTTGCTTTGTGGAATTTTTGATTGTGTGGCGGTTTTTCGTGATATTGTTTGCCTTATAAAATAATAGAAAATAATGTTTTATCAAATAGTTTAGAAGCAACTATAAGCCGCGCTTGCCTATGTTGGTCCGTGGGTGCGTGTATATGAATACCAGTATTTCACATGGAGCGACTGCCTATCTGACCTTAGTCACCTTATTGACCTTATTCTGACCAACTTAGTAAGTACATACTGGGTAGTACGATACCCCTTGGTAAGACGGGTTGTCAGACTTTCGAGCCACTAACTACCTGTAACGACTGTCAACGATCTACAATTGAAAGCCAGGGCCAACGGCTTAACGTGCTTTCCCAGAACGGAGGAAACTCGGTATGTAATGAAAGGTCATCCATCCAAGGACCAACCTAGGCAAGCGCGGCTGAACCTGAAGATCGAGCCGAGCATCTATTATTATTTAGCCTCTGACTATAATATTGAACCAACTTATGTCGAAAGAAAAGTCTGCGGATCCCTAAACTGAAGAGATGAGAAAAATGATGAATATCGAGATGAGTGTCACACCTATTTATATACAGTGAGATTGGAATAAGTGAGGACAAACTTTTGATGATAAAAGTTGTCAGGATGAACCTAGGTAAGTAGACGAAATTTTGGGAATAGTTGTTTGAACCTTTTCAGATTATAATTGGTTTATTCTTTGGGTATTGCGTAACATCGTGCCTGTATCCTTGAAGGGTTTAGGCAGTGATGTGTAGTAAATCCACATCTGTTAATTGTAAATGTTGTGATACTTTACAAAACTGCCTCGTTGGACGACTGCTGATACTTGGTTCGATTCCCGCGGCGGGCAAAGTTTTATTGAGTTTTTCCATCAGGTATTTCTCAGTAGCAGTCACGGAGTTTAGATTTGTGCCCGGTTGATACCACCTATCCACGGACCAACCCAGGTAAGCGTGACTAAACCTGAAGATCGAACCGAACGGTTGTTATTATTTAGCCACGAGCTCCTCAATAATACTATTATTACGTGGTAATAATACTTGAACTGTATTAAAAGGTACGTATACAATTATTTGATCGAATTGACAGTTATTTGCTGTCGGTAGCCTAAAAGGTAACGTGCAAGATACAGGCTGGTAACAAAAACCATCTGTTCTTTTTTCAAATGTTTTTTTTTTCCTTCAAAAACCGGCACACAGAATTATTTATACGCCGGAAAGAAAAACCTCTTTAATTAAAATAATGGCATTCGAAATATTCATGGTACAACGTATCTGTTTGTTGGATTCTTTTTTAATTCAAAGGTTTTTAAACGAAACGACAAAACGTCTTTTGCTATTTATTATTTTTGCAGGAAAACGTAGGGAAAAGAAAAAGTGAGATTTTTTTTCTTGACTCTTGATTTTTGAGCTTGTTATTATGTATTTACAACGAAGCTTTTAAGGTTATGAATTATTTTGGCATTACTTTTTAAAGTGCTGGCAAAGAGAGAAAGTATTCTCCTCCTACTACACAAAAACCTTTGTGAAAAAGTGGAATTTTGTGTAAAGATATTCGTCTAGCCATAATTCATACTAATTTCATTTTAAACCAGTTTTTTATAAATGCAATTTTCCCGGCTACGATATAGCCCAAAGGAAAGGGTTATAAAAACAACACCTTGAATTTATGCTGACCTAGTACTTCTGGTCGCCAAAAGGACGACTAAATAAGTATATTCAATTTTTTTATTGACTGTATCTTTAAAATACTTGTAATTTGGGACGAAGCAGAACTTCAATAGCGATAATGGGACAAACTAAGAATTTTTTGGAATGTGGGACAAAACTTTAAGACGAACGACATATAATAAGTTTTTGTTGCGGCAACAAGATCAAAATTTCATGATAACTTTTGTTCGCGATAACCGAAATCCACGCTGGCGAAGCCGCGAGCATCAGCTAGTAAATAATAAGATAATAACTCAATCATGGAAATAATTTTGATAATTTCGACTTGGACTTGTTCTTTCCATAATTTAATTTTTGTGTTTGTTTGTCTTCATATAATAAAGTGGAAACGTACTTTATATCCAAACAAAAATTTTATATTTCATCTAACAAAATACGCAGAAACTTTAACACAAGCACATATACAGGGTGTGTACACAAACACAAAATAATAAAAGCGGTTTTATGAAAATGGTAAACAACGGATACATTACGGAGATTGCAAGACTCGTTCAAACAGAAACTGTGTCCACATGAAAAATATATTACATGGACATGTGGATTCTAGACTCGTGCAAATAGTTTGGACTGAAAACTTTGGTTTTTATACCTATGTTTAATAAATGGACGTAGTACTGCGAAAATGATCCCACACACAATTTCTTGTAATAACATAACATAACACCTAGTTACCAGATAGTACACCGATATTTCGCCTGTTATGTTTAAGTCCCATGTAATAAGGGGCGAGCCTATTGCCCTAGAGCCTATCAACCGGGTACACATCCAGTCTCCGTGGCTGCTACTGAGAAATTCCTAATGGAAACCCTATAAAAATTTGCCCCACCCGGTAATCAAACCCAGGATCACATGCTCAGCAGTCGCGATTACGACCACTACACCAACAAGGCAGTTAAAAATGGACATAACTGCAAAAATGGGCGGTTGCTTTAGTAATCGATTACCAAAGCAATCGCCCACACACATACTTATGGCGAACCCCCAAATATCGCGGACTAGTGATTTTTATGCACACCCATGATTTGTTTATATTTATGTTTAATTATTATCAATTTATTAGAAGCATTTATTGACACGAATACGAAAAAAAAAATGACGTCACGTCTATATTTAAAAGCTCAGGTTAGGCAACTTATTAAGCTAAAAAAATATAAAAACATTTTGAGCTTTGTTGATCTAAAGCTCAAATTGTTTTATAATTTTGTCGCAAAAACCTCAATAATTATTGTCCTTTCCAGAGGTTTTTGCGAGAATTCTAAAAGATTGGCAGCTCACAGTTCCCGCGGGTCCCGGCGCTTCACTGTCAAGTTTGACAGCTCTCCGGCTAGCCTTGACAACTGGTCACTAGTGATGACTAGTCAGGAATGCTACACATTTTTGTTCAGGACCTTTTGGTTTTACAAAGAACGAAGTTTATTTTTCTTCTAGTATTTTACACTCTAGGATAATATGTAGAATACATGTTTTTTTTTTGACATAAAAACAATTTAGAATAAGTGTTATTACTTCCTTTAATCATTTTTCTTACTACTAAATTTTTAAATATTTTTAACTATTAATATTTTATATTAATTTAGTTGCACTTAGTTAGTTGCGCTCAAAAATAGTTGCGCTTTGAGGAATCTCAAAATAGGGGCGAATACCCCGGAATATCGATAAATATTACTAAACGAACCCGATACAGCGTGACTTATTTGAAAAATCTCTGTCCTAACTATAAGAATACTTTTAGAAACTCCAGACATATTTATATCCCTGTTTACTTCGCTCAACGGTTTTTTTCCTAAGAACAATTTATTGTGCACATTATTCAAGATTTTGTGAGCGTTTTCGTTCCTTTCACAAATGCGTTATGTTTGTTACTTAAGTGTCGGTATAAGGAGGAAAGTAGTCCATTTTATGATATCTTTTTAGTGGTAGAAAATTACATTGGTTTAGTGTGTCATAAACAAGGTTTGTTAAAAGTAGTACCGTCTTTATTAGAATTGTGATTTTCTATCTTTCTTTTAAGTGTGTTAATTATCGAAATGATGTCGTCTAGAGCTAGCTAAATGTGTTGCTCGTACTGTACTCAATGTAATAATGTCTAAATATAATGTTATTTTGTCTCGAAATTAAATTGTAGACAACATAAATAAACATAATTATTACAACAATAATGATTACCGTCTGTTTAACCCAAAGTTTTACCATTTTTATCATCCAATAAGGGCAATATAAATGTTTAAGATTAAAAGGAAGTCATTAAATATTCGTGTTATTAGATTACATATTTATGATGTACTAGCTGATGCCCGCGGCTTCGCACACGTGGATGTCGGCTATGGAACCAACAGTAATCATGAAATTTTGATCCCGTTCCCGCAACAAAAACTTAACAAATTATATACTAAAACCCTCCTCAAGAACCACTCTATCCATTAGTGACAAAAGCATAAAAATCGGTGCAGTAGTTTTTGAGTTTATCGCGAACAGACAGACAGACGCTGTATATGTAGTGATGGTTATGTTTATCTTATAGTTTGGAATACAAGGTGGCGCCGATAGTACGGTAGTAATTTAAAACACAGGAATTTTTAAACTAACAAGTAAATTCTAACATCAGAATTAAAAAAAAATAAACTTCATAACAAACAAAACCTAAATAGCATGAAACTATTAACAAAATAGAACACCATTTATAATTATTGGTTTACTAACCTAATTTATAATTTGCATTAATTCGTATCTAGTAAAAAGTTAAGGAACGAATTTGGCAAAGGTTTTTGAAGTAGCTACTGGGCAACATGTGTTTAGATGTGGGGAGCGTAAATCTGTCGGATAACCTGTCTCGACCTAAAACAAAAGCCAGTACACCCTTTTAAAACACCAAGAGACCCATGCACCACGTTCTATCTTTTGTTCTAAAATCAAATGAGTTTACCAGGCTCCTAGATAAGACCCTCATTATACAGCCTCCAATTGGCACTACTCTCCATGGGATCAATGCCTATGCTTTTTGAATTCAGACTGTCAATACTAATGCAAATGGAGTGTCTTTTGAATTAGACACAACAGATTCTGTGAGTCCGAAATAGTGGTATAATGTTATGAATTGGATACCCTATTGATGCCGCTATTAACGTGGTCAGCGTAATTTGTGTGGTAATAGTTAGTATATTGCCTCGCTTGTGTAGTGGTTTCAAGCGCGAATGCTGAGCATGAGGTCTTGGGTTCGATTCCCAGGTCGGGCAAAGTGATATTGGGTTTTTCAATCAGGAATTTCTCAATACCATTCACAGAGCCAGACAGTAGCAGCCACGGAGTTTGGATTTGTGCCCGGATGATGGCAATAGGCTCGCCCTTACATGGGACTTAAACGTGACTGGCCAATGTGGGTTTGCTATCAGGTACACCTATGCCTAATTCTTCGGAGATTACAGGCATGATTTAATGTTATAGGAAAACTGAACTTTGATTCTGCAAATGTTTTTACCACACCATAATTGCAAAACTGTAGCCAGCCTTACCCGACTACATAAGACTACTACTCAAACTTTAACTCCGACATTTGAAAACAGCACTTACGTCTATTACAACAAGAATTATCTAACTTTTTGTTCAGTACAACTAAAGAATATTAATCGGTACGCTGCGTTGGGAAAATAGACTTAAGAAACTCCCAGTATTAGCTTTACAAAGACTAAATTGACTGAAGTTCTGATTAGATCGTTGAGAGTCTCCCTGTAAGCCGATTAGGATGAAGGCTAGACAGTTTTGCGACTGAGAATTTATTTTTTCGTTTAGTGTGGTCGTGCCTTTTTAGGTTTCTTTTAAGAGAGTAATAATAGGTAATTTGTAAGAGGTTTAAGAAAGCTGGAGTATTCGTTATTATTTCGTTTGTGGACTTTTAGGTATATCATCAACTTTATTTCGCTGGCTCACGTTACTTGGGGTCAGCGCAACGCAACACGTTTTTTCTGTTACTCTCTTCTGTCAGTTGTCACTTTATCATTCCCTTCTTTTCTTTCCTAACATTTATACTTCAAACAATCCATTCATGTTGTATTCTGTCTTCCTCTAGGTACATCTTTTTAATCACTATTTCGGGACCCTGAATTTGAACTTTTTACAATTTTCATTCTGTCTGATATAAAAAACCGGCCAAGTGCGAGTCGGACTCGTGCATGAAAGGTTCCGTACCATCGTAGTAGGGAAGCCCCCGAATTATTAATTTATATATTTAGAAAAAATCAACTATCTACCTAGTACGGATCATGAGATACAACCCGCTGATAGACAGACGGTCGGACGGACGGACGGATGGACAGCGAAGCCTTGGTAATAGGGTCCCGTTGGTTATGCTTCGGGTACAGAACCCTAAAAAATGTATTAAGAAAACCAAAGGAAAAATTACTGGATCATATATTATGTACATTCTTTTGAACAATTTCTGGTTTCATAGTAAAATTTTTCATAGAATTATTACCAGTGGCAAAATCAAATTATTCACAACAAATTGCAGCAGCGTATCAAATGGGAATCATTTCCCATTCGAAACGAAAACTTCCCAATTGAAAATCGGTGTAATGAACAAGAGTTCACAATCGTATAATACGTTGGATATCGTAAAACTGAACCGCTTGAGCTTGGCTAATAAATTTTGTTGCTAGTTGAGATTCCTCGGGGTTGACGAACGACCGAGGTAGTTACTGACATCAAGAAACTACGAAGATAAGTGCAAGAAGAGACGAGAGTTCTTTGTAAAAGCTTAGAATAGTTCAGTTCTGATGACACTATTTGAAATTTATTTTTAATTTAATCTATATTTTCTTACCTTTGTATAGATTCTTTTCACCGATGTTTTGTGAATGCCTTGTAGATTCCTATATGACCGATTAACTTTTTTGTGTTGTGTTTTTGTGAAGTAAGCAATGACTTATTGTCGGGCCTACGCTGTCCTGCTGTAACATGATAATATTGTAAAACTTAATCATTATAAAAGAGTAACCATGGAGTTTCTTGCTGGTTTTTCACCATAGGAAACGACCAATCCGAACCGCATCTTTTTCTCGTTTTATGAGTGCCTAACCTAACAAAGACGTCGAGTTTTATTTTAAACTGATTATAATGATATTGATACCTTTTCCGAATTCAACGCTTAGTGTGTAACGGAAATCCTGTTATTTTGTTTTGTTACAGTTTATATTGTAGAACCAGAAGTTCCTTTTTAGGGTTCCGTACCCAAAGGGTAAAAACTGGACCCTATTATTAAGACACCGCTGTCCGTCTATCACCAGGCCGGTCTGGTCTCATGAACCGTGATACCTAGACAATTGAAATTTTCACTGATGATGTATTTCGGTTGCCCCTATAATAAAAATATTAAAAACAGAATAAAATAAGTATTTATGGGGGCTCCCTTACAACAAACGTAAATTTTGCCGTTTTTGTCTAATGTTGTATAGATAATGGTTCTCTTCGTGCGCGACCATAAATACTTTAATAATAGAAATAATACAGGGTATAAACAGACTCTTCACGAAGCCGTTAACCAAGCATTATGCACATCAAACTAAGTAACTTTACGCAAAAATTAGTGCTGGGAAACAACTTTTTTTTTTGGGCTGAAAAATCATGTTTTACGGTAGGTCTCGATTTACCGCACTCAAAACATTGTGCTGGTGGATGGATTTAATAATAAGGGGGTCCTGGAGGTGTTTAAAGTA
This sequence comes from Lycophotia porphyrea, assembly GCA_950005105.1. Taxonomy (NCBI): domain Eukaryota; kingdom Metazoa; phylum Arthropoda; class Insecta; order Lepidoptera; family Noctuidae; genus Lycophotia; species Lycophotia porphyrea. The sequence goes on from OX465409.1 coordinate 8,572,355, forward strand.
AGAATCCTACTTTAAAAACATGTATTTAAAAAAAAAAAGCTATGGTCTAGAACAAAAAAAGGATCGTAATGACGGGGGGAACAAGTGCCTTTCGGCTTCGTTAAGAGTCTGCTTACACCCTTTATAATAACCTAAATTTACTACAACCTAAAACAGCATCAAAAAACTCCCCCACAATGCTATCAACCAGCATTGTGCTCAAGAGACTGGCGGCGTTGCCACGTTGTATGGCAATTGGCAATACGCTCTCTGGCTCGGTGGAGCGACGATCTTCGCAAGGTGGCTGAGAACAACTGGATGAGAGTTGCGAGAATCCAATTAAGTGGCGTGCAGCAGTGGATATAGATAGGCTGATGATGATGGCAATGCTTGGCCTCTGGGTAAAAGGCCCATGCATCAACTTGTTTCGATAATTCCTTAAAACATCTGTGAGCTTTAAAATAAGTAAGTTCTTTTTATAAAACTACCACATCTCCGCCATTTTGGATCTTCGTCCGCCACTATCTTAAGGGTAGTTCGTTTGTACTCGTCCCAGGGTATTAATCAACTCGCACTTGCTCTCGAGGAGATGACTCGTGTGCTCGTGTGAGGACACTTTGAGGACACACTCGGGACAGTCTTGAGTACAATTTTGCAAATATTTTGAATCAGAATCAGTAATTTATTTATTAAACATTAAGGATCTTATAAGTTGGTGTAGTAATGTTGCTTGAAAGCCAGAAGTATGTTTTTTTTTAAGTGAAAACTTCTTTAGCATCGTTGTGATTTGAAAGTCGATAAAACGAAAAAGCGACAGTAAAAAGAGACAGACACATAAATTCATAAGATTTAACGTGGGAGAAAATGAGATAGGAAGCATTATACAGAGTTTACCTTGAAGCCAACATTTTTGAAGGTTTCACTTCTACCACGTGTGAATTGCACACATGTTTTTTTTTAATTGAAAGAGAAATATTATTGAAGTATTTCGATAGCCATTTTGCATTAATGTGACGTATTTTTTGCTCCTGTTTATTCTATTTGTGTTTTTTTTTTTGTTATGCGTCGTGTATAGCGCAAATAAACGTATTTTTTTATTTATATATATAAAGGTGTGTGCGCTATAAAAAGAAACACAACACGTACCTACACAAAAACACATCAAAACATAACATAACAGAACATCTCTTACGTAACTAAGTAAACACGGGCTGGTGTTGATTTGTAGAAGAGAGATCTCTTGACCCAAGACAAATACCTTTTTTTGAAATATCTTAATTCTTCTTGATGTTCAGCTTACTATACTTCCTTAATACTTCGTTCTAAAAAGTTATATTTGCCGAGTTAACAAAACCCCGCGCATCAATTTCTGTCAGTTAACAAGACGGCAGTTAAACAAAGCTTAGCTTCGGATATTAACCTTTTAACTGAACAAGTATGCTTTACCGAAAGTTTGTTAATCACAATACTTGAACTTTGGGCTGTTGAACATAATAGTTGGGGCGAGGATTACTTCGATCCGCAGTATCCAAAGTCTTAAGAACTCTGTGTTAATCCAAGGATTAATTAATTTAAATATCTGTGATCGAACCGTGAATTTGTCAAGGAAATATTATATTTTCTGTTAAGAAAATCGTAGTGAAACTTACACCTAGATTAACTCTAAGTCTCTATCAAAACATCACGCCTGTAAGTTCGCGAAAGGATGGGCAGGGTTGTACCTAATAGTTTATGTTTACTGACTCCGTAGCTCCTACTGAGAAATTCCTGATGGAAAAAAACCCACTAAAACTTTACCCGACCTAGAAATCGAACCCAAGACTTGCAACCATTTACACCAATGTCATATCAAGATTATTATCAAAATCTTGTCCCAAAACGTTCTACTATTAAAATAACCCCCTATTTAAACCCTCTCACTTATCTTTGCTCACACCAAACTCCAACTGAATTATTATTCTACAATGGTGGGTGCCATTGTAGAATAAACTGTATTTCAAATATAATTTCTATAAGACAAAAGCGGTAACAGACTGACGCCGGAAATGTTCACAATAGAGGAATCCCGTTCGCCTGTAACTAGTATCTCCTCCCCTATTATAGGAATTAATTCATGATCATTTACTTTTATTGTTTTGAAGAGTGTTTTTTTATCGCTAATTAGGAACTTAATTGGGGCAGCAGAATGTGTTTAATAATAGGTTTTTTGCTTGGATAAGCAGGTTGACTGCCTCGTCTGAGCATGAGGTTCTGGGTTCGATTGGCGGGTCGGGCAAATTGCTTTTGGATTTTTTCGTCAGAAATTTCTCAGTAGCCACTGAGTATAGACTTGAATCCGGTTGATGGCAATAGGCTTGCTCGCTATTACATGGGACTGAACCATAACTGGCGGAATGTGGGTGTACTATTAAGTACACCTCTGCTCTGCTGGTTGTCAGACTTTCGGGTCACTGAACGACTATCTAAAGATCTACAAATGATAGCCGGGACCACCGGCTTAACGTGCTTTTCGAGGCATGAAGGAAACTCGGTAAGTAATGGGTGGTCACCCATCCACGGATCAATCCAAGATCGACCCAAGCGGCTGTTATTATTAACCCACAAGCTCCTCGTAAATCTAAGGACATCGTCTTAAATTGATTGGCGAAATATTTAATGGAGACACATTTTTCATGTAGTGAGAAAATTATTACAGAACCTAAAAAAATACGCAATAAGTAGACTTTTAGTCCAATTTTTTTTTCGTTAGCCGTGACTGTCCTACTTGTGCGCAAAGCCCTTATTCATCCATGTATTTTTTTCTGGCGTCGCTCCAATGGACAGTCCAACTTTATCCCACAAAAAACGTAACACATGGCCACCCTACACAATAACTGACGAGCGAACGGCTTCTTTTATGACGACTATCGGGACACATTGAATTTGTCGATAACCTACATATCGGAATAATCAAGTGTTGTATCGAGGTCGGACATCATGTGGTCAACCTACATAACATCACGCCTCTACAACGTGTATCACAAAAGTGTGGTCATATTAAAGGGTGTGATGCAGACTAGGAAACTGAACAACTTTTTCGTTTTCGTAGATTTGGGACAGAATCATCAAAAAATCACGCCTATAATCCCCGAAGGGTTACGCAGAGGTGTACGTAATAGTACATCCACATTTGACCCGTTATGAATTTGTCCCATGTTATATGGGGCGAGGCTATTGCCATCAACCGTGCTTATATCCAGACTCCGTGGCTGCCACTGTGAAATTTCTGATGGAAAAACCAAAACGAATCCTGGTGGTATGGTATGGCAAAAAATGAAATCATGGTTGGAATCGAACGCAGGACCACATGCTCAGCAGTCGCGCTTGTGACCACTAAACCGACGAGCTGTATGGGACAGCCTGCTCTTATTTTTTCGTGATTATGAAGCTAATCACAGTTAAGTGTGTTCACTTTTTTTATATAACAAGTTTCTCCTGTTAATCTCGATCGTGTCTGATAGAAAGCGATGGATGAATAAAATACAGAAAATCCTATATTTTATCGGAATAATCAAAATGTCATATCGAGATCACTGAACGTGTGGTCACAGTAACGGGACGTCAAATGATAAGGGACTAGGAACATGATTGAAGTCGTTGGAGCGGAAAGTTGAATTGCGTAAGGAGTTGGGTGAATTACGGGTTTTGAAAACCTGAGATGAGTACGAAGGAAAGAAATGAAATAATAAGGACAGAATCATGAATGCGAAAGAAAGTTTGTTTGTTACCTTTTCACGCCTAAACCACTGAACCGATCATCCTGAAATTTTGCATATACGTTGTCAGGTGTAGAGAAACGGACAAAGGGTACCTTTTATCCCGAAAAAGACTACTGTTCCCGAGGAAATAATAACGTGCTTATGATAATAGATGGTGGCACGTGTCTTTCGAATCATGATTGAATTATATTTTTAAAAGAGAGTAAAATCCCGAATTGATTGTCAAATTCTAAATTAACGAGAGCAAAGCCGCGGGCAAAAGCTAGTAAATTATAAATGCAAACATTTGAGGCGAACAGTGAGGATGTATGGATGTTGGTTCCTTTTTCACGCAAAAACAATTGAATGGATTTGAGTGAAATTGAAGTGGCAATGGGCAGGCCACATAGCGCGAAGATCGGACGGCTGAAGGGGTCAAACAGATATTGGAGTGGAGACCAGGCATTGGAAAGCGCAGCCTGGGACGGCCACCTGCCAGATGGACCGACGACCTTGTAAAAACTGCAGGGAGTCGCTGGATGCAGGTGGCATTGAACCGGACACGTTGAAAATTGATTGGCGAGGCCTATGTTCAGCAGTGGACAGCAACGGGCTGAAATGATGATGATGAGTGAAATTAGGCAAACAGGTACTTTATGCCCTGGATTAACATATAGGACCTCATATTATCTCGGTAGTAGGATGCCCTGGGATAATTGCCATACTCGGGCATAAGCTAGTAAATAAATAAAAAAGAAATGGTTGGAAATGGAGAAATTAATTACTTAGTTAAATAATCCCTTTCCATTGAAAAAACACAAACGCAAGAAAAATTACACTGCATAACTAAGCTTTTCAAGAAGATGTAAAACATTTTCAATTTTGTGGTGAAATCTTTTCCAGACGAAGCACCTACCTACACTATCTTTTTAAACCAAAGAGATCGTCAAACTTTTTACGAAACCCTTTAAACGTTTATGACGAGAAGTACAAAAGCAAACACCGTACAGTCTAGTCACAGTAATATTACCTCAGATTTGTCAAATCATCATAACATCAGGGCGTCAAATAAACTATAATTGATAAATTATTTATTAATAATACGGTTCATTCACATTTTTTACTCGAACTTGTCTTTGTATTGTAATTCACTTATTAAAAAAAAAACTAATATTTGTACACCAATTTCATTGGTAGGACATAGAGCTCCACTAAAATGTATCCATAAGACCTTTATTGTAATACCTGTGTTCACAAATAAAGATTGATTTGATTTAGTTTGGTCTAAAATGGACGCTTTAGCAGAATCATAATAGGATAATAATAGAATTACTTTAAAATTCTTAAAATGTTTACAGACGCAGTTAATATTATAAATTGTCACTTTGTGACCATTTTATGAATTGTAACGCAATTCATATTATTATTCTAATATTATTTTGCTAATGCGGTCCTTTTAGACCCCCAGACCTGTAATCCTTGAAGGGTTCGGCAGAGATGTAATATTATATTCAATAGGCTCGCCCCGCCTATTGAATATGAATCCAGACTCCGTGGCTGCTACTGAAAAAATCCTAATGTAAAAACCCAGTAACTGATTACCCGAACTGGGAATCGAACCCAGGACCCTATGCTCAGCAGTCGTTGCTTGCGATCACTAGCCTAACAAGGCAGTCAAATTATAGTGATCCTTATCAATCTTGCAATAAGGTTGTTTTTGATTTGTGTTTGTCAAAGGTAAAATAACTATGAAACGACTGTACATTTTAATGCCGTCTACGGTCTACCTTGTCTATGTATTGTCTATTCTCGGGCATTGACCTCACCTCCAGACAGGATTGGCTTTAATTACCTGTAATAAAACAGAATAGCATTAGATTAGTCTGCGATACGATGCACTGATTTTAGGGTGAAAATAACTAGTAAAATTAGCTTGTTTCTTTGTGTCCTTTTCATGCCTAAACCGCTGAACCGATCATCCTGAAATTTCGCATATACGTTGTTAGGAGTACAGAAACGGACAAAGGGCCCTTTTATCCTGAAAAAAAGTTCTGTTCCCGAGGAAAACAAAGATAACGTTATTATGCTCACAGATAGCGCCACGTGAGATTGGGTATTTCTTCCAGGAATTTCTCAGTAGCAACCACGATGTCTGGATTTGGACTTGTGTAATGGCAAGAAGCTTGCCCCTTACTGAATGGAAATTAAAAATAACTGGCGAAATGTGTGTACTGTTAGTTATCCCTCTGTCTAACTGTCGAAGAAATGAAGGGTGAAGTAATGTTATTATTCATCATCATTCTGATATTCTTCATCCCAATTTATTTGAAGATAGTGCAGCATGTCTTCTTCTTCCATACTTTTCTATTACTTGTCATCCCAGCAGTCAGCTACTTTCTAGCTACAGGGTGTAAACAGACTCTTCACGAAGCCGTCAACCAAGCATTATGTACATCAAACTAAGTAACTTTACGCAAAAATTAGTGCTAGGAAACGACTTTTTTTTTTGGGCTGAAAAATCACGTTTTACAGTAGGACTCAATGTAACGCACTCAAAACATTGTGCTGATAGATGGATTGAATAATTAGGGGGTCCTGGAGCTCTTTAAAGTAAAAATCTTACATTAAAAACATGTATTTAAAAAAAAAAACTTGTGAAAAAGTTGGAACTTTGACCCCCAATATCTCCGTAACTAGAAGGTTCCCAGGTATGGTCTAGAACAAAAAAATGTTCGCAATGACGGGTAAAACAAGTGCCTTTCGGCTTCGTTAAGAGTCTGTTTACACCCTTTATATCATCCTTCACACCGTCCGTTTCAGCAGAAGTTATCTAATCTTATACCTTTAAACGAGCAATTCTTGTATTGTAATCTCGGAAACGGCTCCAAAGATTTTCATGAAATTTAGTATGCAGGGGGTTTCGGGGGCAATAAATCGATCTAGCTAGGTTTCATTTTTATTTTATCCGTGTTACCGAGCAAAGCTCGGTCATCCAGGTACTGTTATTAATATGACTTCAATAGAATTCTCTTTTTATTTATCTAATCTTTTTACTTCCGTAGTTCAGTTAACCGGAACAAACAATCAAAGTGATTGGTAAGATATTGCTTTTCAGGAATTTTGAACGCAATTCTTTGGTTTTCAATTAAAATAATTATTGTTTTATTTTATGTTTGCTTTGTTTTATTAGAGTAAGATTTTTTAAAATAACTTTTTCGACTTCGCAACAAGCCATCGTGCTTACGTTGTTTTGCCCGACTATGGCAAAGCGAAGGAAGGGTTATGGTTTTAGCAGTCTAGCTATCTCTGTATCTACGAGTATGTTTGTAACATTTTTTATGTTTCACCGTAGAGCCTAAAAAAATAGCCTATAAATTCTTGTTATTTTATATATGCGAACAGAATCAATATGGCGGTTGAAACATTTTATTTTTGAGTTCATTCATATCTAAGGTACAAAAATAAATAATATGAAAGAATTAAAATATCGGTTTTTTTTTTGTTGAAAACTAAACCATAAAAACAGTAAATAAAAAAAAATCTGTAAAGAGAAGACATTCATGTATTAATATTTTACAGTTTTCGTACAAACAGAGTCGAAAGTATTTATCATACAGGATATTTTTAATCCTGACGTGTGATCTCAATACTAATATCTAGAAATACTTTGATAAGTGGGTATATTCCGAGTTTCCTCTGTGTCTCGGAAAGCACGTTAAGCCGTTGGTCCCGGCTGTCATTTCTACATCTTTGACAGTCGTTACAGGTAGTCAGTGGCCCAAAAAGTCTGACAACCAAGAGGTATCGTATTACCCAGTATTAACTGGGTTGTGGAGTTCAGATAGGCAGTCGCTCCATGTAAAATACTGGTATTTCAGTTGCATCCGGTTAGACTGGAAGCCGACCCCAACATAGTTGGGAAAAGGCTGGGCAGATGATGACTTTGATATGTAGGTCTAACTATCCGTATTCAGGTGTAGGAATCCAACATACCTTTTATTTATTTTTTACGGATGGGAAATCATGAAATGACTTCTCCCGCTCTGGGCAGAGCGGAAGGGAGTGTCCCTACTTGGTCGAAGGGTATAAAAAGGCATGGTGCGTTGTGAACGGCCTCTTTGGATGATGCTGTGTGCTTCTGGGCTCTCTTTGGTTTTGAGTAGGCAACTGACCGGTGTTAGGGATTTTGTAAGAAATATAACTTTGTAGGTTACTTATTGGTTTCATTATTTTTTAAATATATTTCGCTTCTCGTTTCCAAGAATACACTATTTCACATTAAAGAATAAAAATAGTAAACCCAAAACCTATATTACATCACAATGAAAACAAATAAAGGTACTTTAACACTCAACCCTGCAAACGACTGTTCCCCGGGGTCTAATGTTCCCTAAATAGGTTGACCCTTATTTGCCACGTCACTCACATTCATGTATGAATACTAATGTACGTTTTACCGGCCAGTGAGTTTCAATGTTATGTTATTAATAGTAATAATAGCAGACTGTAACTGTCCCACTGGTGGGCAAAAGATTCTTCTCATACTGAGAAGGTACGAGAATTGATCACCACCGTTTCATCATCAGCTCATAGCAGTCCACTGGACATGGGCTTCTCCAATCGCACGCCACTCAGCTTGATTCTCGGTAACTGTCTTCCAACTGGATGAAAGTTGCTGAGAATTTTAGCAACTGCTGTCAGCCTGTCATCCTGTCATACTGATCACCCTGGGAGATCATCGGCATCCCCACCGTTTCACATTTTCGCGGTCTCTACCCAAAAACATGTGTAACCCAACGGTCATCGGTTCTACTGTCCGCCTAAGTAGGCCGTGTAAACACAATTTGGCAAAATGGTGTGTTACAGGTCCTTCCGACACATAGTCTGAATGCGTTGCTTTCGACCAGACTATGTCACAGTAGCTGGAGTATCCGAAGAGTGCCAACACCTGCACTTTTGTGAGCGATGTTGCGTGACTGTTCGAAAGAGATACCACGGCCCTGGAAAACAAAGGGCAAGGAAGGAAAATGGATGAGTTTTAGTCAAAACAAGTGACACTCCCTTCCGCTCTGCCCAGAGCGGGAGGAGTCATTTGATGATTTCCCACCCATTGATACATTTGATGATAACAAAAAAAGTGACGCGACGACCGCCGTGATTAACGTGGTCACATACTGAGCCCAAGAATTTAAAGAAGTCGACCATCGACACTTAAGAAGAGGAAGATGGCCGGCGCTTTGCCACTTCAGCTTACTTATTTTGTGAGCAATGTCGACAACTTTGGTCCTCTGTCGGATCATCTGGTTCCAGGTTTGACACTACATTACACTATTTATGCAGCATGAGGTACTGTATTGATTGTATAAGTATATTGTATTGGTTGGCACCATGACAGAAATAAAAGTTATCAGCCTAGCCTATTCCCAACTATGTTGGGGTCGGCTTCCAGTCTAACCGAATGCAGCTTAATACTAGTATTTTTCATGGAGCGATTGCCTATCTGACCTCCACAACCTAGTTAGTACTGATACGATACCCCTTGGCAAGACTGGTTGTCAGACTTTCAGGCCACTGACTACCTGTAACAACTGTCAAAGATCTACAAATGACAGCTGGTACCAACGGCTTAACGTGCTTTCCGAGGCATGGAGGAAACTCGGTATGTATTGGGTGGCCACCCATCCAGAGACCAACCCAGGCAAGCGCAAGATTGATCCGACTGGCTGTTATTATTTAGCCACGAGCTTTTCATGTCACAAACAAGAATTTTACCAATTCTAGTCCTTGACGGTAAACACGAACTATGTACTTTTACCTGGAACAAATTTTATTTCCCCTTTTACAGGCCTTTCCTGCACAGAAACATAAAATAAAAACCATTCCTAATCACCTTCGCCATCATTTCTGGCAAGTTTGGCTGAACTTTGGCCCAGTTGCCAAGTAAAGCGAGTTAATGTATGTAGTCTAAGGCGATCCATCTCGCGCAGCCACCGTGAGTAATTAGCCTTATGCAAACAGTTTGGTTGTTATTATTTTCCGTGAGAAGTTAGATTGGTAGCGAATTAGTTTATTATTTTATTCCTCGTTTTTACGTGCAATGGAGCTCAGTATTCTAGGCGTCAAATTAACGGGCCATGTACGCAACACCACACTGCGCTTCCTTTCTATCGTGTGGTTAGATCTTAACCTGGTGTCAGAGCTTTTATACCGTCCATGGGCCTCTAACTTGGCTCTGCAAGAAATATCTCTCAGGCATGCGCTTGTAGCGGTACCACAAAAAGTACTAAGCAACATAGAACAAAAAGTACTACAGCGCCACCTATGATGGAGCGGACGAACTAAACAACAAAATCCTAGATCACGCAAGTAAAGTTATCCGCGACTTAAGATTATATAGAAGAACCCGACATTAACTGTCGGGCAGTAGCCCACCAGACACAACACCCGTCTGACTCCGATCAGACGGGTGTTGTGTCTGGTGGGCTACTAACTAAAAGTTATTTGTTAACTAGATTGGGCTGCCTTGATGGCCTAGTAGCCGCAATAGAGACTGCTGAGCAAGAGGTCCTGTTCGATTCCCAAGCCAAGCAAAGTATTGTTGGGTATTTCTTTCAGGAATTTCTCAGTAGCAGCCACGGAGTTTTGATTTGTGCCTGGTTGATGGCAGTAGGCTCCCCCCTGAACGTAGGTCTTAAAGATATGACGAAACGGTGTACTATTAGGTTCACCTCTGCCTTATTCTTCAGAGAAAGACTGACTTGATGATACTCGTATGTAGTACTTTTGCACGTCTTTTGTTTAGTTGGCGAATTGGAAAAGTTACCAAACGGGATGTAGCTGTGTAAAGTGTACACATTTATCAGTCAGCCGATCAATATAAAAAGTGCTTAGAATACGTTCAATATACATTGGTCATCGAAAAGCGAACTTATTAAACAATAATGTAGTGATTTACTACCCACAATAATCTACATTTTAAAAGTATAGTGAGGAAAATTATATACTGTTTCGCAAAACACCAGTTAACCAATCATAATGTATGGAGTGTTAATACGCTGCAGTAGCGAAGGATCAATTTTTGTATGAGGTAAGTCGGAGTGTGTTGTGTGTAGAATACTGACTGTGCCATTTTTCGGTAGGAATCGAGTTTTATGGTACCTTCGCCTCTGATTCGCTGGTATAACAGCATTTTTACTAGTGTTTAGTTATACAGCGTGTAGTAATTAAACCTATCCTTCTAAACTAACATTATAAAAAGGTATAGTTTGTAAGTTTGTTTGAGGTAATCTCTGAAAATAATCATCCGATTTCAAAAAATCTTTTTGTGATTTAAAGCTATTACGGAGTGCATAAAGAGGGTGTAATTCTACAACGCGGACGAAGTTGCGCGCAGAAGCTAGTTTTAAATATTTAAGTACTCCAAAATATCGACGAATAACCCTAAGGATTGGCAATGGTTTACGTTTTTACATTACGTTTACATCGCGTGCTGATACAGGGCCTCTGTTTTACGTTAAACTAATACGGGTTATTTTTTTTTTTATTGCAGTATTTTTAAGGATTCCATACAAAGAGTATTGTAGAATTGTTTAGTTTATTATTGTTTTTTTTTTGGTTTTTAAGGATTTTGGTTTTTTGGTAGGTATTTTGAATAAGTTTAATTTAATTGTATATCTTATATTTTTGTGCTGTGTTTGAAATGTTGTGTATCATGAATATAAAAGGTAAAAAAAAAGTTGGACCTTAAAATCATTGAGTCAAACTACATTGAGTCAAATTTTTGAACACTTGCTTTTGGTGTTTTTCCCATACCTAATCAAAGTTCACATACGTTCGTGAAACCTCATTCCCTGAACTCAAAGTCCGCCTGTAGATTCACCCCTTTCTCAGTTATAGATAGATAGTTTGACATTACCGGTCCATTATGGAATTGATTGCGGTTTGCAGAGGATATAGACTTTGTTTTAATGATTAGAACGTTATTGTTATAGGCGTTAGTTAATTGCAGTGCTATATTAGCGTCTTGTTCAATAGGCTAATTTGTGTTATGGTAATTAAATAGTTTGCGTTTATGGACTGTTAAAGTAAATCAAATAATTGAATAGTGCATTAAGAGATCGTATGAATGCAGTGAAGATGCAGTTAAATTGGATTAATATAACTAGCTTTTGCCCGCGGTTTCGCTCGCGTTAAATTAGAAAAAAAAACTCTTAACACACTACTAAAGTTTCTATAATAATAATACGATTCGATCATGATTCGAAAGACTCGTGGCGCCATCGATTATCAGAAGAACGTTATTGTTGTTGCACTCCGGAACAGTACTTTTTTCGGGATGTACTATGTCCGTCTCTGTAAACCTGACAACGTATATGCAAAATTTCAGGATGATCGGTTCAGAGGTTTAGGCGTGAAAAGGTAACAAAAAAACAAGACTTACTTTCGCATTAAATGATAAATGATGTTTATTTTGTAAATAGGTTTTAACAAACACTTTTTCACGTCATGTTCTTTAAAACTAGATGGGGCCCCCTTCTTCCTCGTCGTACCACTGAATGATTGTTGCTCTACTAGTAATAAAAAAAATCTGAAGACAAATTTTATTTTAAATACATCATCATCTGCCTAGCCTTTTCCCAACTATGTTGGGGTCGGCTTCCAGTCTAACCGGATGCAGCTGAATACCAGTATTTTACATGGAGCGACTGCATATCTGACCTCCACAACCCAGTTACTACTGGGAAATACGATACCCCTTGGTAAGACTGGTTGTCAGACTTTTTAGGCCACTGACTACTTTACGGGACGGGACCAACGGCTTAACGTGCTTTCCGAGGCACGGAGGAAACTCGGTATGTAATGGGTGGTCACCCATCCACAGACCAACCTAGGCAAGCACGGCTTAACCTAAAGATCGACCCGAGCGGCTGTTATTGTTTTAGCCACGAGCTCCTCATCTTTTATTTTAAATACATAATACCATAAAAAACAACAAAATCATAACTTCGACATATACAAAATCATAACTTCTATCTTGTAAAGTTATCTTAATTTACTTAAGGGACTTAAGTATAAGTGGTGAAATGTGGGTACACTTCTGGCTAGCCCTTCGAGGATTAATAGTGATGGTATGTTATGTCATTCACAGGATTTCTTGAACATAGACTACAGATCTTAAACACAATATTATGATCATGTATGCTTTTCATTATTTGAACCCTATTTTCACCACGTCACGTCCATTTTTCTCTTTATTAATTTCACCCCCAGGATCCAAGAATCGGCCTGTATAGTACAACCCTTTATTTAGGCTGATAAACGGCCGATCGAGTCATTACGACTGTACACCACCAGATATCTTCGGTAAAGTAACCAGAGACAAAGACAACACGGCAAATTGAAGACTAATATTTACTTTAGTAACTTAAAGAGGTGTGGCCCTGATTTTGGACGTAAGTTATAAGCTGAAGTGCCGTGTTGACGGCGCGTTCGTGTTTCACGCGCGCCTCAAAGAGATGTCAGCAAACAGGGAGGGGCCCGCTAGGGCCGATGCCTGCCAGGGCTGCGGGACTGTTCGAAAGAGATACCGCGGCCCTGGAACACAAAGGGCAAGGAAGGAACATGGATAGATTTTAGTCAGTACAAGTCTGACACTCCCTTCCGCTCTGCCCAGAGCGGGAGAAGTCATTTGATGATTTCCAATCCGAAAAAAAAAAGAACAAGACCGATTTTGGGCAACACTACCTAACATAGTCACCCAAATTCGAACTTAATGCAACCGGCTAAGAAAACGGAAGCAAGTGCACACTACACGACTAAAACTTTACGACCTGCGATTGACTGTTGATGGAACGAGCTAACCCAAAGACGCCTATTTAGTCGCTACTTAAATAGATTGGGGTCATATAAACTAAGGAACATCGACGCAGGCAGGGAATTCCACTACTTGGCTGTGCGCATAAGTTAAACTGCGTAAGCAGTTTTGTGGGGCTATGTATTTAGCTTTAAGGTTTTTTAAGTAAATAAATCATTCATTCATTCATTCATTCATTCATAATAAAAGATTTAGCAAAGCGCTTCGTGCGAATGTGATTGCTGTATGTTTTAAGGTAGCGTTTTCTTTTCTGCACCGGTTAGTTTTCCTCATGCAAGTTGTCACTGAAGACCAGCGCTGTGTCTCAATCTTGCTTATTATCACAGCACTACGTATTTTGCGTGGATGTGACGCCAATTAACAATAATAATAATAATCTTTATTACACAAGAAAGTGGTTACAAAATTGTGTGAAGTCCCTGACTCCTGTGCTAGGTGATTTACCTGTGTTACAGAGGTCAGTGCCCTCTCCCAAGAGGAGATATTACAGAATCTTATGCAATAAGATTAACAAAAAAGTAAAATAGAACTAAAAACTATAGAACAATAATAGATACTTTAAAAGCGTTAAAAAGAAGCCTGTCGTTTAAAAGTGTGTGCGTGTGTTTTTGTGTGTGTGTGAGTCTGTGTGTGTGTGTGTATGAGTAAGTGGGTGGCTGAATGTGAGTTGAATGATCAGGAAGGGTTTTCAGTAATCGCCAGTGACGAGGGAAATTGAGAGCCTGTCTTACGTTAGTATTAATGTTACAAAATGGATAAAATAAGATTGATCCCCTAATCTACTATTTTTGTTTTCTTTTATTTCTATCTGCGTGTAGATTTTATAAATTCATTTGATACAATTTTACAACGAGAGCCTCCTCAGGTATTGGTCGAGGGTCTTGGCATTTGGCTGATACGACTACCGGCACAGTGATCTCTGAGTCTTATTCCCACATGTCGACAACTGCAACCTCGCGAGCCAAGTCAAGATACTTGATTTGTTTATCTTTCTCGGCTTTCACAGTGACTTTACTGCTACGAAAATAAACCATATTTAGCTATTGCATTGTCAAACTTACATTAACTGACAGGACTGGCAGAGTACGTGTTTAGTCAAGCATACAGTGACGAAACACAAAAAAAAAAAAAAAAAAGCGCCAACGGTTTCACCTTGTACCACAACAAAGGGTATGTTCGAGTACTAGCTAAGTACACCCAAGTCAAATGAAGAGTGCCAACAACTAATAATATTCCCTCTCCCTCTAACAGTACACGTGGGAGTATGCTCTACTTCGCGTGTCAAGCGGTACGGTAATTAAGATGCTCGACTTAAAGTGGATTATTATTTTAGATCGTCTGACTAGATTTTTAACATTATTAGGTATAGACAGTCTCATTAGCGTGTTCACGTCGTTTAATAATTTATTTATAAAAAGTAATTGGTTTAAGTCTTGTTGTATTAGCAAAAAATAAAATGGAGGTCATTAAATAAAATGGCGTCGGCAAAACGTGGCTGAAAGTAAGTCAGCTGAAAAGGTGGGTCTTGCTGATTAGAGAATATTTTTAACGAGACTCGGGCTATTTTTGTGTATCTTAGATAACATAACATCACGCCTGTAATCCCCGAAGGGTAAGGTAGAGGTTTACTAAATAGCATACCCACATTTCGCTAGTTATGTTTAAGTCCCATGTAATAGGGGGAGAGCCTATTGCCTTCAAACGGGCACAAATCTAGACTCCGTGGCTGCTACTGAGAAATTCTTACTGGAAAAACCCAATAACACTTTGCCCGACCCGGGAATCGAACCCAGGAACTCATGTTCAGTAGTCGCGCTAGCGACCACTAGGTCAACGAGGCAGTCTAATTAAATGATTTCTATTCGCAAACATATCGCAATTCTCAAAAGAAAATACAACGAGCCGATTGTCTTTTGTTTTTCAAAGCAGAAATATTCACAAAACAACAAGAAATACATTTAAAGGATTTATTGGCATTTGAGTACAATAACGACGAAAAAAAAAACAAAATAAATAAGCTTTTATTTACAGAGCCTTTTTTATCAAAGAGAGAAATAGAAATCAAAATGAGGCGTATATCAACCGCAGCGCATGGATAGGCTACGCACGTGTGTTAAGCTGCGCTTTGCAAGAAAATGTATGTGATTGTCTCCACTGCAAACCACGGACACGCTATGCATCAATTGACGTCATTAGTTCATGCGTGGCTTGCTCCAATAAGGCGCTAACCTAGCTCAACGCTGTCAATGCCATGTACGCTGTGCATGCGGTACACGCTATACACGAATATTAAGCCACAAATATGCCGCGGTGAGCCACGCAAGCTGCAGTTGTACATAGTTGTGGATGTGTAGCGTGTATTGCATTGGAAACGTAGACCCACGTTGCCTAACAAATAAATCCACGCACCCACGAGGCCGCGCACAGCGTGCATTTCGTGCTATGAAAACACACAGGGTGCGATACACTGTTTCTAGCAAAACTAACAAAGTACTTGAGATTACAACTTAACAAATAACACGGAACACAATGAATCGGGTACAGTTCCAAGAGATCTGTACTGTCGTTCTCGCCCCGAGCTGAAAACATCGGGGCTCTGTAGAAGCACGCTGTGGTGTGGGTAAGTACCACCACAGGCGTACTGCGATTCATTTTAAGTCCGTACGAATATCCGGATCTGACATGTACATATCGAGTTCCCTCCGTGCCTTGGAAACTAGGCTTGGCTAGGCTGATGATCTGGATTTGTGCCCATTTGATGGCAATAAGCTGGCCCATTATACATGGACATAAACATAACTGACTGTTAGGGACGCCTGTACCCAAACCTTCGGGGATTACTAAGCGTAATATAATGTTATATTATTTTAACAGGCACTTAAAAATACAGCCAAATTCAAAGATGGCCGCTAGTCTAAACCCTCAGGTAATTATGTTTTCTTTTAAAAACATCTAAGCCCCTTTTAAGCAATAATAAAAAAAAACAAGGTTCTCTATTTTTTATTATGTTATATTCTCTATGTTTTATTCCGCTTCAAGCAAAAAATAATCTTCTTTGTTTATTTTATAGTAATTGAAATAAATAAACAAGAAAGATTTAACCCATGTTTTTTTTTCTTTATTGTTTTAAAAACATCGTCCATCAGTGCTGTTATTTTTCATAGGAAAATGGCTTTAGGGTTTCTTGAGACACTTTTTCGCAGAATGTAACAATTTTCTCTGTAGCTATAATTTAAACCTTGTTATAATAATGAATACATTTAATTTCGCTTTAATCTCGTCATTTTTTACCGTTCAAAACATGTCAAGTTATATTTAGGTATATAATAAGGAAAAATCTATCTATGTTTATGAAAATTAATGTATGTTCGTCTGTTCGTACCCTATATAATAGACTCCTTAACTACTGGACCGATTTTTATGAAATTTAGCAAAGTGGTTCTAAATACGCCAGGGAAGGTTTTTGAAAAAAAAGTCATGTGTTTGAAAAAAAAGTCATCAAAAAAAAGATATGTGCCATCTGCGTACCGCTCCAAAAACGTTGAAATTTTCGGACATTTTTCAGTTAATGGATTATAACTTCTAAAATGTAAATCCTATAAAATCTAGCCTAATATTGGGGACATGGGACGTGAACAGATGAAATAAAGTGATGTGGGAACCTCAGCTGACTACTGCGACATACTTCATCATCATCATCATTTCAGCCCGTTACTGTCCACTGCTGAACATAGGCCTCCCCAATAGATTTCCAACGTGTCCGGTCCAATGCCACCTGCATCCAGCGACTCCCAGTAGGTTTTACAATGTCGTCGGTCCATCTGGCAGGTGGCCGTCCCACGCTGCGCTTTCCAATGCGTGATCTCCACTCGAGTATCTGTTTGCCCCATCGGCCGTTCGATCTTCGCGCTATGTGGCCTGCCCATTGCCACTTCACTTCTCTTACTATACTTATATTAATCTAACTTAATTATATTATAACTCCGAAAGTAAGTTTTCACGCCTAAACCACTGAACCGATCATCCTGAAATTTTAAATATACGTTATCAGGTGTACGGAAACGGACATAAGGTACCTTTCGTCCCGAAAAAAAGTACTGTTTCCTAGGAAAAGAACAATACCGTTCTTATGATAATAGATGGCGCCACGTGTCTTTCGAATCATGCTTGAATTATACTATTACAAGCAGAGCAACTGACTTATTACTTACTGACAGAGTAAGCGACTTATTGTCAGGCCTACGCTGTTCCCTCATACTTAAGTACTAATGCTGTAACATGATAATATCAAATCATTTGGTGTTACAACCAAATGATTTGAAAAGAGTAACCATGGAGTTTCTTGCCGGTTCTTCTCCATAGGAAACAACGAAACGAACCGTGCACCTTTTTGTCGATGTTTTATAAGTGCCCATCTGGGCCTATGTGAAATAAAATATTTTGATTTTGATTGATGATTTGAGTACAATCCGAATTGATTGTCAAACTCTAAATTAACGTGAGCGAAGCCGCGGGCAGCAGTTAATAGATACTTAATACAACGTAAAAGCCCCGGGGAAAAGCTAGTCATCAACTTCCTGCCCTTGTCCCATGTTAGCTAAGGTCGGCGCAACACGTTTTTTTTCTTCCATTCTCCCCTGTCAACCGTCACGCCTTTACACTCACTCACATTTACTCCTTTTTCCTTCATATCATTCCTCACACAATCCATCCATCTTTTCTTTCGTCTTCCTCTCCCTCTCCCTCCATCAACATTTATATTGAATATTGATCACTCTTTTAGTCACATGTGTTCCATCACTCCTTATCACGTGTTCCTACCAAGACAGACCACTCCCTTTCATTTTTTCTGTAACAGGCGATACTTTCAAACTTCCTCATAAGTGCAATTTTTTTACTTTAGAACTTTTCTAATAACAATATATCATTTAATTCAGGTAACAAAGACCCATTTTTTTTTTTTTTTTACGGATGGGAAATCATCAAATGACTTCTCTCGCTCTGGGCAGAGCGGAAGGGAGTGTCAGACTTGTACTGACTAAAACCCATTGCACTGCGTGGTGTCGCGTAGCCTTCCGCGGAAACGCCGATACATGACACCCTTCGGCCAAAACTCTTCCTTGAGGAAGGTCTCAATATGATGAGTCGGAACTCGCACCACGAACGACTTGAAATTCGTTTTGTGGCGTGACTCCAACTTCTCAACCATCAAGGTCCAGCTGGTCTTCGCGTAGACATACTCTAAGATCTCCTCAACCTTCGTGGTGTGATGTAGCCGGGACACATACAGCTGCGTCGTTGGTATTGCCGGACGCAACACACACCCATCACTCCACACATCCATTCCAACATTCTCATCCTGGGATGCTAGTAAACATAACATGAATAACACAGTACATAACGACTCAAAATAAACACAAAACGCAATAACTATTCTTGTACACCCATCAATATTGTTCAGTAAACTATATTTACATCGTCCAAACAGAATTAGAGAAACAATTGATTTGCTAGTCTCATCGCTTTTGTAGCATCTAGGCTTGGGTGAGGGAGATAAACTTTAGCGGGCGCAGCGGCGGGAGCGGAGTCATTACATGAAGGGTGTAAACAGACTCTTAATGAAGTCGAAAGGCACTTGTTCTCTCCGTCATTGCGATCAGTTTTTTGTTCTAGACCATACCTGGGAACCTTTTAGTTACGGAGATATTGAGGGTCAAAGTTCCAACTACATATTTCACAAGTTTTTTTTTTTTAATACATGTTTTTAATGTAAAATTTTTACTTTAAACACCTTCACCCCCTTACTATTAAATCCATCCATCAGCACAATGTTTTGATTACATTACATCGAGTCCTACTGTAAAAAAAAAAATCGTTTCCCAACACTAATTTTTGCGTAAAGTTACTTAGTTTGATGTACATAACGTGCATTGACGGATTCGTGAAGAGTCTGTTTACATCCTGTATTACCTACTAAGATTTCATTCATTTATTTATAACATCTTATAACTGTACCTACATTCATAGCAAATAAAGCTCTGATTCTGATTCTGATTCTGACAAAAATCGCGCTCGCGACCGCCCCAGTAACCACGCCTTCAGTCTGACCGCTCTTGTAGCATGTAGCCTTCGTACTAAATATAACGGACATCGCAGTTTAGTCAGTGAATAATATATTTAGTTTGCATGACATTGCACTCAATGGTGTGGGTTTTAACACACTGGAAGTACTGAATACCGGAATGTGGATTAAAATGGACGTGGTGAAATAGAGAACTAACATAACATAACGCCAGTTATCCCCGAAGGGTTAGACAGAGGCCGTGAGGACGGCGCGTTTGTGTTCCACGCGCGCCTCAAAGAGATGCCTGCTAGGGCTGCGGGACTGTTCGAAAGAGATACCGCGGCCCTGGAACACAAGGGGCAAGCAAGGAACATGGATGGGTTTTAGTCAGCACAAGTCTGACACTCCCTTCCGCTCTGCCCAGAGCGGGAGAAGACATTTGATCATTTCCCATCCGAAAAAAAAAAGGGTTAGACAGAAGCGTGCTTTAGTAAATACACCCACATTTTGCTGGTTATATTTAGATACCTTTTAATGGCGAGCCTATTGCAGATTCCATTAGAAATTCTAACTCTTCACTCCACTGAGAAATCCTGTTGGAAAAGCTTAAAGAAACTTGGACCTGGGAATTGAACCCTGAAACTTATGCTGATCAATAGCGCTTGCGACCAATAGATCAACGAAGCTGCTAGATATAAAAGTTCTAATGACTAAACTATTCAATTGATTAATCTAGTAAGATATAAGTTTTTAAACTGATGTGGTCACTAACACCATCATTAACAATGAAAACAAAGGCTATGAGGCTGACGTACCTTTGTAAGGTAAAGTTTGGTAGTGTGTGTGTATTTATGTACACGCGTTAGAAGTTATACTTCTTTGGCGTAACACGATAAAAATCTTTTTAAAATTTTATCTTTCGCCTTATCTTACATTTGTAGAAAATAACAAGGTCTAATATCAATTACCTATAAACCTAACCTCCTAGCCCCAGCAGTAGATTAAAAATAATAACCTAGGCTTGTTAATATCTGACACTACGAAAGTAAACAAATATTGGGAGAACACAATAGCTAACTTCAGGGTGTATGTTGACTAGGTACTCGTAACTTCAGGGTGTCGGTTTTTGTGACGGTGTGCGCGCGCATCGTAAAAATTTACTCTCATCATTTTTCCCTAACGCGCCAAAAGATGTATAATTTCAAAAGTTCTAATGACTAAACTATTTTATCGAATAATCTAGTAAGGTATAAGTTTTTAAACTGACGTGATCATTAACACTGAAAACATAAACACAAACACACGTAGACAGTAAACAAACTGTAACTAAACAAATAGTATACATGGTAAATATCCCGATATTTACCATTCATTCATTCATTCCATTCAAAAACAAAAGATGTGGTCTAGAGCACACTCGTTTTTTTCAGATTACCTGAACTGAAAACAAATAGTAAACATGGTAAATATCGGGATATTTACCATGTTTACTATTTGTTTTCAGTTCCCGATATTTTGCGTGGTACTTTCGGCAATGTCAGAAGCACCATGATTACAGATAAACTAAAGTCATTGCGTGTGGGTGTTTTTGAGCAGACAATATATAGGTCTACCCTCTTTCTTTTTGTTTAATATCGAGAACTCAAAACAAATATAAAAAGAAAACTAAATATCCAGTTTTCAGTGATAATGATAGGTAATCTGAAAAAAACGAGTGTGCTCTAGACCACATCTTTTGTTTTTTTTTTGCGGATGGGAAATCATCAAATGACTTCTCCCGCTCTGGGCAGAGCGGAAGGGAATGTCAGACTTGTACTGACTAAAATCTATACATGTTCCTTCCTTGCCATTTGTGTTCCAGGGTCGCGGTATCTCTTTCGAACAGCCCGCAGCCCTGGCAGGCATCGGCCCTTGCGGGCCCCTCCCTGTTTGCTGACATCTCTTTGACCACACATCTGAAGTAAAACTTAAACAAATGCCGAACAATCGTCTGTCAAATTCAAAAACGTAACTCTCCCTCTTTCTATCTTCACTAACTTCAATTTCCGTTTGCCTCGTAACGTAACGCATTCACCAGCTTACTCCCCGTAAAGAAGTTTTACTTCAAAAACAACTTCTATACGAGTACAACCTTTAAAAGCCACAGACAAACCCACGAGTAACATCTAGTACCCAATAAAAATGTAATATCGTAAAAATATGCAAAGATACCCTTCTTCGTTGCCATAAAAGTTGCCACGACACCAAGGTAACCAGGATTTATGATTCTGCAAGACTAGTTTGATGTCGGGGAAACCTATAGCACCGAGGGACTTCCAAAGAGTTATGACTTTACGGTTACAAAGATATTATCAGAGGGTGTGTCGGTATCGTTTTATTGGGAGTCAGTTGTAGATAATACGTTATGTGAAGAAGCTCGGCGGTTTTCGATTAATATTTATTGTATGAAGAACAGTATTTAGGGTGCTTTTCCACCAGAGATGTGCTATGCTGCGTTGCTATGGATGCGTTTGATATACACCAATCATATTCATTGGTGCACATAGCTTAGCACTGGTGGAAATGGATTCTACTAAGATATGTTTTTATATGGAAGGATGCGTGCTATGGATGCATGCTATGGATGCGTGCTATGGATGCGTGCTATGGATGTGAGCTATGGATGCGTGCTATGGATGTGAGCTATGGATGCGTGCTATGGATGTGAGCTATGGATGCGTGCTATGGATGTGAGCTATGGATGCGTGCTATGGATGGCCCCCGCCGCTTCCCTACTATCGATACATCGCATAACTCGTGCTGCGCATTTTCCTCGCGCAGCTGCTTTGCGGCGGCGCATCTTCACAGCATATCTTACTCGCACCGCTACATAGCTTAGTATCAGTGGAAACGGTCACATAGTTTCACAGCTTAGCTATCACATCTTCGCAGCATAGCTGCATAGCACGTCTTTGGTGGAAAAGCACCCTTAGAATTGAATGATGAATGATGATACATAGTGAAGTATTTAAAGAAATCAATAATTCACTAATATTGTTCCCACTACTGTTCATGTTTATTTATTCATTTAAACTTTAAATATAAAAGTGCTCCATAGGCGGGATTAATGCCACAAGGCATTCTCTACCAATCGTATTCATGAAGTCCTGGGTTCGATTCCCAGGTCGGGCAAAGTATTATTGGGTTTTAACATCTTGAATTGTCAGTAGCAGCCACGGAGTCTGGATCTGTGCCCGGTTGATGGCAAAAGGATCGCCCCCTACTACATGGGTCTTAAATATAACTGGGAAAATGTGGGTGTACTATTAGGTGCACCTCTGCCTAACCCTACGAAGATTACAGTCGAGATATGTTACTGTTCACATATCTTCGTTTCCTCACGATGTTTCCCCTCATCGGTTTGAGAACAGTGAAAATAAAATAATTTACACAAACTTAAGTCCCTGCCTGGGATCGAACCCACCATTTACAATGTGTGGTCTGCTAGAAAACTCCATTCAATTTTAAAGTCACAAAGTTAGAGAGCAATAAACTTAAACACCATTTACATACTTTACTTAACTTCAAAACACATTCCTCAGATAAATAGAATGATGTCTTAATCCCCTTTAGATATTTCATAACAATACCCGTTTCCGAAGCATGAATTTGGC
The DNA here is from genome assembly GCA_950005105.1 of Lycophotia porphyrea. NCBI lineage: Eukaryota > Metazoa > Arthropoda > Insecta > Lepidoptera > Noctuidae > Lycophotia > Lycophotia porphyrea. The sequence goes on from OX465409.1 coordinate 8,595,662, forward strand.
TTACAAACCAGACAGATTTCAAATCTAGAATCTAGAATACTAACCGAGAATACTAAACCAACAAATATAGCTTTATTATCAAAACAGGCTGTCTACCTATTCATAATAGTTCTAATGATACTGGCCGGACGCTACCGAAGCGGAGACGACACGAGAGGAGAGTAGATGGTGTTGTAAGCCACCAATAGAATTTCGTTATTTACACTTCTTGTCTCCACTTAGTTTTAGTGGAAACGGTTGAGAGAGGAGAGGAGATGTCTCGTAGCTGTTTATTTTTTTATTTATAGTTAACTACCGGACGTTACGCGGTTTCACCCGCGTAGTTCCCGATCCCGTGGGAGTACGGGGATAAAATAGCCTATATTACTCGCTGATGATGTAGCTATCCATTGCTGAAAGAATTTTTCAAATCGGTCCAGTAGTTTTTATGTTTATTTGATACATACAAATCTTTCCTCTTTATAATATTAATACATATATATACTCGTAGATAGTATACATTGAAACGGTATAACACCAATTACAGTAACTAACATAGAAACAGAAAAACGAAACAAAACAAAAGTAAAACATCCAGTTGATACCATTCAATGGCTTGAACTAAGTTTTTTTTTAAATCTGCAATCGGCTTTTAGCCATAATGTTTTCTGGGATTAAATTAAGTTACATTAAAATAATATAAAACTAACACAACAGTGGACACTCTTGCATACTTTCTCTCACAGAACATCAGACTTAAACGTATTACCTTACGCCATTCATTCGCAAACACATCACATTCAGGGTAGGCAATCAGAAGTGGACTTAGATTTTCTTGCCCATTATTTTCCATAGAGATCTGCGCTTTGGAATGGGCAACTACAGTACTTTCACAAGTTATAATGCCTGGTGTCTGTGACTGTAGCTTAGCCCTTTTTGTTTTTCTGACATTCAAAAGTGCCTGTAAAGGTCTAACTGAAATAAATGCTTTTGAGTTTGAGTTTGAAGGGCGTTGAGCGTCTTCAGGGTACGACACACTGGAGATTCAGTTCTGGCGGTAGTTTAGTTTGGATCTGGTGGTAGTTTTAGGCCAGCGGAGACGAGAAGAGACGTTTTGTTGACTGTACATACGTACGTCTAAATAAAAGCGTTTTTTTTTTGGATTTTCGACGGTACAACTCAGGGTTTAGTGTTTAAATTTCAATAGTGTAATGATATTTTAGAACTAGCTGTTACCCACGTCCTGCGTCTCTATGTAAAAATACTTCTCTATTTGAATTTAGAATTCGGTATGAATTTCACGGGTTTTTAACGAGATAACGTCTTATAAATCAATGAAAACCGGCTGATATGGCACGAAAAAGTGTCACGTTCCGCCTGAGCCGAGCGTGCAAGCGAGAGCGCGAAACTAGCGATAGAGACGCACGATCGGCTTAGGCCGATCATATGATAGATGCGTCACAAACCGAACGTCTAAGCCCAACCAAACCGATTGTCAATCGATTGCTGATTGATTGCGATTGCCTAACGATTGTGACGCATCATCTATGTATTACACAAAATAATGATAATTCAGTGATAATAATTTAATAAAAATTGCAAACTTTTATGAATTTATAAAAGTATGCAATTTTTCATCAATGTTTTTTTATGACGTTATCACGTAAAATTATCGTCCGTAAACCAACTTTACAGATAACATTTTTTTTTTGCACGGAGCCCTAAACCTTTTTATAAAATTAAAAAGGTAGCCTAAGTTATTCCTTATGACATCAGCTGCCATTAAAAGTCCTGTCTAAATTGGTCCGCCACAGACAGACGGTCAGACAGACGGACAGACAAAACTTAATAAGTACCATTATGTGTATACTTTCATATGCATTCAGTAAAAAGCTGTTATTTTGAAATTACAAACAAACACTTCAATTTTACATATTTGTATAGATTAATTTAGGTGCTACATAAGTTAGTGACAACGGGCATAAGATTAGGTAATTCGGATTGGCTGGCTGCTGCTAGATCTGACAGGCGACTGTCAGTAATAACCGTTTCTCTTCATCGAGGATTCTTCTTGTGTATACGGTTCAGGTGAAATCTGGCTAGGGCTGTGTCTTGTTTCAGCGCTATTGTACAAGGTATATCAGAAAAGTGTGTGATTTAGTTCATCAAACTTACCAAAATTCTCCATGGAACCAACATAGTAATCACGAAAAAATATCGTCTGTCGCATACATTTTTTTTTTTGGTTCGAATAGTTATCGAAATTTTATATGGTACGCACGACGCGACGGCCAGTCAAGCTGTACAAAACCAGTTTATGCGAATCTCTCATCTTTATATATATAATTCTACTGTGCGTGTGTATGTCACTGAACTCCTCTTAAACGGTTGGACCAATTTGAATGATTTTTTTTGTATGCGTTTGGGTGGCACCCTGGATGGTTTAGATTCACAAATTAGCCCGACAGATGGCGCTGCAGTTGTTATCTAGGTTTGACGCAGACGAAGTTGCGCGGGACACCTAGTTGTATTATAAAATCTATACAAAGCGAAGCCAAGTTATACTGGAATAAATCTAAAATATAAAATTAATCTAATTACAGGTTCTGTATGGGGCCAAAGAGCCTTGGTCAAAGGTCTGTAGTCTAATACCATATCTTGAAACAATAATCACACCTCTCTAATACATCTTGTATTATATCGACATTATCACCACAAGTTCGGTTATTCCCGTAAATAATCGGGTAATTCCCCCTCTTTCATCCAATAACATGCCATAGCCCATAACTGTTATTGCGAGCATCCCATAAGCATGTAAGTACCATAGAGATTGTAATAAGCACCCCGCTGGTATATAGGATCATTTTTGTAACACTCTACGGGAGATGGTGCATACGGGGTGGAAGGGACCCCGACGACGCTGAAACGGTTACGGTGTTCAGTATATCATTCTTAACCCCCCAAAAACTACAATACCTACACGCTAAAAATGTATGGAACAACAGATTTTTTTTAAATTACTGATGAAAAATTTCTCTGTGATTTTCAGATTTTTGAATATGGAAGCCTTTTACACATGACTAAACAAAGAATAAAGAGAAATAATAAGAGATAATAGATCCATCTATTAATACACGAAATCTTCTAAGGGGTCAGTATACTTATCATTACGAACAACTTTCACTATGAGACCAAACCTGAAATTGCAAAAAAAAAACAACTGTTGCCTACATTGATTACTGTTTTTTTTTTTTTGCGATTTCGGGTTTGTTCTTATGGACTCTTGGATGACTCCCCTAAGAGATTTCGTGTATGAATAGATGGAGTTTATATACATTAATAATTTAAAACTATTAAGTAAACTAAATTAAATAAACTAACAACAAACTTTATAGGGGCATCGAAAAACTCCTCCTAAACGCTGTCAGCTGGTAATGTGCCCAAGAGACTGGCGGCGTTGCCACGTTGTATGCCAACATAGCCTCTGGCCAAGTTAAAAGCCAGCCCTTTGGTCACGGAAAGCGTCAACTAGGCGTTTCGAAATTTTCTTAAACAGGCTATGAGCACTCGAACCCCAGTTACGCAAAACGCAACGTATATGCAAAATTTCAGTGGTTTAAACGTGAAAACTTACTTTCGCATTTATAATATTTTATATAAATTAATTGCTATTTTTTTAATGTTTAACAGTAAAAAAATGGAAAAGTTTAAAACATAATATTAGGTAGCTTTTATCTTTTATTAATGCTTTTCGGGTGTTGCGGGGGCTTCCGCGGTCCTGTAGTGCGTCGGGCATGTTTGCCGAGGCACGCATAATCAGTTTCGAGGCTGTCATGCGTAAAAGAACGGCATCCCTAATGCGTAAGATACGTGGAAGCTCCAACAGCATCCTGAAGGTTATAGTGGAGACTTGGAGAGGCCAGACTGCCCTTTTCTGATGAACTGGTCCCGTAGACATAGCTGCGGGCCCGGTGCTGAGGAAAGATATTTAAATTAATTTTGAAATTAGATTAATAAGAACTGTTTTCTTTATAAGTCGTACTAACATAGCTCTTAAGTATCACTACTAATCCATATGGACTACGGTTTGAAATAAAGTTATTGATTTGATTTGATTAATATTTTCCCAATTTATATTATCACAATTTTCTCCTAGCGAGTCCTAACCTTACACTGTGCCAAATCTATCCATCATATTCTGACGTCAATCTATCCCGAGGGTATCCACCATTTATTAATTGTTTAGTTAGCTCTATTGTTCTATGTTTACAGCTTTGTAAAGGTTTTCTGCGCAGAATTCTGATTTCGCTTTACAAACATCATTTCGACCCTTTTCTGGGGTTGTATATTCTTCAAAAATATGTCAAGATTTAAACTATATAATATTATAAATGATATCACACCTGTAATCCCTAAAGGGTTAGGCTGAGGTGTTCTTATCTAATAGTACAGTCACAATTCGCTTGGACGTGCCTGTTGCCGTCAATCGGGCACAAGGCCATTCTCTGTGGCTGCTACTGAGAAATTCCTGCTGGACAAATCCTATAATTCTCTGCTGAGGATTTTTAGCATAAATAACATATCATACATAAACATCACGCCTGTAATCCCCGTAGGGTTAGGCAAAGGTGTACCTAATAGTACACCCACACTTCGCCAGTTATGTTTAAGTCCCATGTAATAGGGGGCGAGTCTATTGCCATCAACCGGGCACAGATCCAGACTCCGTGGCTGCTACTGAGAAATTCTTGGTGGAAAAACCCAATAGCACTTTGCCCGACCTGGGAATCGAACCCAGGACCTCATGCTCAGCAGTCACGCTGGCGACCACTCGACCAACGAGGCAATCATATTGTGTTATAGCATAAATGTGACGCTTATTTTCTCCTTACGTAAGTAGTGTTGTCGTATAGTTATGTTATCGTCTTGTTTTGTACAAATAATTTTTCCTTTTTATTAAAAAAAAAATAACAATGAAGTTTTAAATTTCCATCACGCTTGTAAATTTAAATAACGTTAGAAACCACTCAAACAGAAAAAATGTTTGCTTTTATAACACCAAATCAAGTTATTGATGTGTGTTCAATATTCCGCAGCATGCACACTACATTTTAGTTTTCCATTACTCAAACTCAGCTAAAACGTCCTCTATCATAAATAAAAAAATGTCAACCATGCATCACTCGAGTTAGAAAATGAAAAGCCTGAAAAAATATCCATTCAGCCGAAAGTGTAAAAAATACAACGCAGCGTTTTATCTAGTGGCTGGTCGAAAATGGACAGTGTAAACTATAAAATGTAGTGTGCTTTTCATGGCCTACAGTGTATTACACTCCACACTTTACAGTGTAGTGCATACTTTTTGGCCCACACGTAATGTCATAAATCTCGCTTCTGTGGCTAATGCGCGATCCGAAAATAGTTCGAAGTTTTTAGCGTTCCGCGGGTACGTAAGGAAAACATTCGTCATGCCAGTCTTTTTCTTTTTGTGACGTTGGCTTACTGCACTTGCGGCTAAATTTCAGGATTTTACTCGGAGTAACTGTAGTCTGGCTTCCGTAGCTGTGAGAGCGAATTGTGGTTAAAAATATTTGTTGAGTAAAAGTTTTTGGTAAATAAAAGCATTCGAAATTAAAAATTATATGTGAAACCGATGGTCGTGGACTTTGTTTGTTTTATTTTTCACTATATGGCGTCTGCTTCTCGCCATATTGAATATTCATAATTGTCATGTCTTTAGTGACATTTGCAAGATTATGACAAATCGATTGACGTAACGGCATACGGGTTTGGTCCCAAAAGGGCCACAAAGAAACACACAAACATTATAGGCTGAAAACCACATTTCCTTCCTCAGTCGGGTAAAAAAGCGTAAAAAATTCTTCTTCAAAAGCGTAATTAATTTCATTACCATCTGGAAGGGTTTTAACCCACGAGTTAAAGCTCATGAGTCGGGGTTATTACAACTACGCTACACCTGCTCAAGCAGAGAAACAATACAGGTAGAAAAAAAACTGTATTTAAAACCCTAATATAATGTAAGTGGAAGATCGGGTGTAAAAGATTTTATTAGCAATTGAGTTTAAATTGAAGAAAGCTCGGCTTTTACGTTGGTAATAAAATTCCTGTTACCTTGCTCAGTCTCTCTCGAAACACAACAATACCTCCTAATGGTAACATTTAGCTTTATATTCATTATTTTAATGGTCTCCTGATTTTTCCTTTTTTAAAGATTTTTAAGGTTCATTGTTTGGTGAACGTTTTTGATAGACTTGAATAGGAAATACGTCAAAGCCGTAAGTCGGTTAAAGTCGTTTGGGATTCTTTTTTTTTTTGTAGATTTAATAAATAATTATAATCGTCCTCTTCAACGTGCTTGCATTGTGGTTTGTTTTAGCAATATCAATTGCAAATGTGAAAAGAGTGTCCATGGAGTTTCTTGCCCATTCTTCTCCATAGAAATCTACGCTTTGGAATGGGCAACTACAGTACTTTCATAAGTTATTATGCCTTGTGAGTGTGACTTTAGCTTAGCATTCTTTGTTTTTCCGACATTCAAAAGTGCCTGTAAGGGTCTAATTGAAATAAATGCTTTTGAGTTTGAGTTTGAGTTTGAGAAATTATGTTAGTTTGTGGTTTTTGCGCAGAATCGACAATATTTTTAACATAACATCACACCTGTAATCCCCGAAGGGTGCGGCAGATGCTTACCTAATAGTACACCCACATTTTTCCAATTATGTTTTAAATCCCATGGAATAGGATAGCGAGTGTAGACGAGCCTATTGCCTAATCCCAAATGCGAAATTCCGTTTGTTGGTTGGTCCTTTTTAAACACTGTTTACAACTAAACTTATGTTGTCACTTACGGGACATCTTCCGTGATTGTTGTTTATTTTGAGCTCCCGATATTTTGAGATGTTGCAAGCGCCATGATCGAGGGTTGACTGGAGAATGCGGGTGGATGGGAATCATTGTTAGGAGCAGACAAATCTGTCTACCCTCTTTTCTTGTCTTTTGCTACGCGCACTACTGGAACTCGACACTGACTTTTGTGGAGTCCTTATCACGATGCCGGCTGCTACTTTTGGGCATACTCAAAACTGGATTCCACGTATTTGACTACACCAAATCCACCCGCATTTCTCCAGTCAACCCGTGATCATGGCGCTTGCAACAGCTTCAAAATATCGGGAGCTCAAAATAAATCACAATCACGGAAAATATCCATAAGTGACAATATAAGTTTGGTCTTTTTTTTAAGTACAATCGACGTCCATCCCATGACAACTGACTTCCTTTCAATTTTTCTGTAACAGAAACTGTATCTCCCATTCTATCCATCAACATTTAATCATTGTGATTTAATTATAATTTCAAATGTATTACAAAAAGTTATTATTATTAACTGTTCAGATCAAATGATTCGTGCGTTCAATTTAGCGTACTGAATTGTCTATGAGCAGAAATGAGGCAGAAATAATTAACTGTTGCGTCAAATGAGGCACAAATTACGCATGTTTGATATAATTTCATCATTTGAATGAACGATAATTATGTGGCTATAGTCAGTTAGGTATTAAGTTCGTGTTATAGCGATTAATGACACAATGTGGTGAAATTCAAATTCAAATCGTATATTGCGTGAAAGGAATATAAACGAACAACTTATCATGTTTTTTTTTTTCCGGTGGGAAATCATCAGATGACTTCTCCCGCTTTGGGCGGAGCGGAAGGGAGTGTCAGACTTGTACTGACTAAAACCCATCCATGTTTCTTCCTTGCCCTTTGTGTTCCAGGGCCGCGGTATCTCTTTCGAACAGTCCCGCAGCCCTGGCAGGCATCGGCCCTTGCGGGCCCCTCCCTGTATGCTGACATCTCTTTGAGGCGCGCGTGGAACACGAACGCGATGATCATGAATCATCATCATCATCTCCTGCCCTTGTCCCATTCTACGGGGTGTAACAAGACCCTTTCACCAGCCGTCAACTAACCATTACAGTCAGCGTCACGATGTGGGTACCCCTTTTGAAAGCACCTACGTTCCCAACTGGGGTACACAATTGATGCAGCCCACCGAACATCAAATTAAGTAACTTTACGCAAAAATTATTGCTGGGTAACGACTTTTTTTTTGGGGTGAAAAATCACGTTTTACAGTAGGATTCAATGTAACGCACTCAAACAATTTTGAACAACAACATTAAAAATTGTCCTTTTACTGACCCCACTCGAAACTTTATTTTAGGACACACGCACACATAAATAAGCATTCATACACAACTCATACATAAGCTAATCTAAAAAAAATTTTTTTTTTTTACTCTTTAAACCATCGACGGGTAACACATAATCATCCCCTAGAACATCCTCACCTCATCTGCCTAGCCTTTTCCCAACTATGTTGGGGTTGACTTCCAGTCTAACCAGATGCAGCTAAATACCAGTATTTTACGATACCCCTTGGTAAGACTGATTGTCAGACTTTTAGGCCATTGACTACCTGTAACGACTGTCAAACATTTATAAATGACAGCGGGGACCAACGGCTTAACCTGCTTTCCAAGGTACGGAGGAAACTCGGTATGTATTAGATGGTCACCTATCTGCGAACCAACCTTAACAACTGCAGCTTAATCGGAAGATCAATCCGTACGGCTGTTTTTATTTAGCCACAAGCTCCTCAACTATTCTCTAGTCTTCTGCAGTGGAAAACAGAAATGCCTACAGAACCCAAACAAAACATTCCACAACACGCTTGACCATTCCCTTTTCAAACACACATTGTCAAAACGGGCAGCTAAGGGATTTGAGCGCCTTTGCCTAAGGACTGAACTGTCACTTCGGAAAGCACCCTACGAGTAGGGTTACCATATCGGAATTTGTAAAGTCCTGACAAAAAGCCGGATTATTTCCAAAATGTTCGGAAATACTTTTTCATCTTTAGATTTCAGTAGGGATTAATCTAATATTTTCTAAAGAAAGGAAGAGAATACGATTATTTGGCACATACCACAAGTGCACACAACATTAAGGCAAAAAAAAACTTAAATCTAAACAAAAATAAAGGTAATTGTGTGTCTCACAGCTGCGCCAAACATCAGTTCACCAATATGCCGCGCAGCAAGTATCCGAGGCTGGTTCAACTGGGCCTGACATAGTGATGTGACGGACGTAAAACAGTCTCATACTTTGTGTCAAAGTATGTATGTGAACAGGTACTTAAATAAAATAAGATTTTGTACCACAAAATGATCAACATTCTCTTGCTCTTATCCCAATTTGGGGTTGGCGGAGCATGTTTTCAAAATAATAAAAAATTAACTACATACTTTAATAATATCGAAATATTTCAAAATTCTAAAATCGTTTTAAGTTGGAAAGTATCATTATAGACCTCAACCATCGCTTTCCATCAGGCGGGATCGAGGTCAAGAGCAACTCCATTTTGTAATAAAAAAAAAGTACAGAATAGATATATGAAAATGTCGGTCAGTCTGGAAGAAGAGCCAAAAGCTGGAAATGTCCGGACAAATCCGAACGGATGGTTGGTTGCCGTACCTTTGAGAAGTTTCTTTTTTCCGATATCATATAAAGTGGGTTTTTGAAAGGCGGTTATTTATCGTAAGAAATGTTTTTGACGTGGGAATCGAATGGGATTTTATATTTTCAGTATATTTTGTTGTGTAAAAATATGTAGAAGTAGATGGATTTTTCTTATTCAACGTGTAACTACAGTACTTTCACAAGTTATTATGCCTTGTGACTGTGACTGTAGCTTAGCCTTCTTTGTTTTTCCGACATTCAAAAGTGCCTGTAAGGGTCTAATTGAAATAAATGCTTTTGAGTTTGAAATTGAAAAATCACAAATGTGGAATATTCAGCTGTCTTACTGTACGTTTTTTCACGGCTGACGACTGAAAACCAGCGTCATGCTAAGTGGTAACCTGCTTGTCGCAGTCATGATGTGCAAGCTGTCAGCCTATTTTTTTGTTCCGTTCTGTATTTATAAATATTTGTTATTGTGTATTTTATTGTTGTATGTCTATTGTGTATTTTATTTTTTTTTGTCATTTTGTATGCACGTTATTAATACATATGAAACAAATAAATATTTTTTCCGTTATATTTTAAATATATTTTATCTCCATGAGACCAGCACCGTAATCGCGAATAAAGAAAATGACCCATCGCTAAAATTTACTCGAATACGAAGATAACATCACACCTGTAATCACCGAAGTGTTAAGCATAGGTGTACCTAATAGTACACCTAAATATCGCCCGACGTGTTAAAGTCACATATAATAGGAGCCGAGCCTATTGCCACCAACCGGGTACAAATACAGACTCCGAGGCTGCTACTGAGAAATCGCCAAAATCAATTAGGGTGACCTGGGAATCGAACTCAGGAACTTATGGTCAGTAGCCGCGATTACGACCAACGAGGCAGTCAATTAAGTATGGGACAGTTTAATATTTTTTTTTGTCATAAATATTTATCTCAGGGAGAAAGTTGTAGGGCTGCGGGCTGTTCGAAAGAGATACCGCGGCTCTGTAACACCAAGGGCAAGGAAGAAACATGGATGTGTTTTAGTCAGTACAAGTCTGGCACTGCTTTCCGCTCTGACCAGAGCGGGAGAAGTCATTTCATGATTTGATTGACATGAGTTTGATTTTGGTACCGCGCAAACGTGCCACCGCTGGCTGCCGCGCGCCACGTATTTTGATACCGCGCAAACGAAGGTGGTCAGTGTAGTAGTCGGTATTTATTTTTAATTCCCACCTGTAGCGTTTCGCGGACACTGAATCGCGAGTGACCGCCACCGGTGGTAGCGTGTCGCGGCTACTGAGTCGCGAGTGGTCGCCACTCGCTACACGCGTGCGGCGATTCCATACAAAAATCGTGTAAACAGCTTGTCGCTAGCCACCGGTGGCCCGTTTGCGCGGAGCCCAAAGGGGGAATGTAAGGGGCGTTGTATACAAAATTATTGTATACAACGTGGCAACGCCGCCAGTCACATTCATTTATTTAAAAAATTAATTTATTTATAAAAATAGCAACATCAACAAGAGGTTTCCTTGTAACTTTGGGAGCTGGCTGTACCGTAGAAAAAACAGTTTAAATTTATTGTTGACGAAACGGGAATCGATGTATGAAGATTAAAGTATTACGAAAGGGCCCTTTTTTTCACCTGTTTAGCACGTCTTCTGTTTAGTTGGCGAAATGGGAAAGTTACCAAACGGGATGTACCTTGGAGGCATTACTACTTGACAGCATTGAGTATTTTAATCACTATCACTACATATTATAAAACAAAGTCCTCCGCCGCGTCTGTCTCTCTGTTCGCGATAAAATTAAAAACTACTGCACCGATTTTCATGCTGTTATCACCAATGGATAGGGTGGTTCTCGAGGAAGGTTTTAGTACATATATAGTGTATCAAGTTTTGTATACATTGGCGAAGCCGCGGGCATCAGCTAGTTTTTTATATGATATTGTATTCATTAATAATGTTCACACCTTAAAGTATGACCACACCCTGTCTGGTCTGTCTACCCACAACCAATCCAGCAGCATGTAATATCTAGTGCAATGTTGTGTTCCATTTGGAGTGGTGCCTGTGTACAGCGTGTACTTGAAAGGTATGTTCATATTTCAGAGTGTGATTCAGACCATCAAACTGAACATTTTTTTTCCATCAGACCACTATCGACTCCGATAACAAATACCGTTGATTCCGTTCAACAAATCAAGAGTCCGTGGCTGCTACTGAGAAATTACTGAAGGAAAAACCAGTAACTCTGCCCGACCTGGATATCGAGTCCAGGACCTCATGCTCAGAAGCACGTTTGTAACCACTAGACCAACAGCCAGTCAGAAATGTTCAAACTCACCAAACATACATAATGAAGAATACATACACATCCATACATAAACTCACACCTTTTTCCCATGGGGTAGGCAGAAACCACAGAACGACGAAGGACAGAAGGATCGTAGCAAGTGGCTGCTATGATTTTTACATACTCCTTTTGCTTAGTTCACTTACATACATGAGTAGCGTCTTTCACGAAAGGAACTTCAAATTCAGTGTCACTTAAATTTGGTGTCCATTATGCTTACACAATCGCAAAAATATGAGTATCGATACAAAAGCCACTGTCTAAATGAGTTACAATAACCATCAGCGACGATGGGCACCAATGACGTCATATTTGATGGTCTCTGGTCATAGCCAATACGAAACTAACCTTTTGACAGTTAATTGATGAACACTCAGCCAAGTCATCATCACTATGAACTGTCAACAGAGATACGCAATAGGTGTGCTAGTCATACACGCACGCCGGTTGCGAGTACTACCCACCTGACCTTTCTGAAGAACCTCGCCAATAAAGTCAGCGTATGTCCTTCTAGGGCGTCCCCTCCCAGCGGTACCACTCACATCTGCGTTGTAAATACCTTTTGTTAGTCGCCTGCCACTCATCCTCTCTACAAAATACAGCGATGAATAATCCGCCTGAATAGTTTATTATTATTAACAGAGAGAACACATACAACAAGCCATATATTAGCCTCCATTACAGTTTCATGTAAATCTTTCAATAGTTACTAAGTCCATAAATTCTAACGTTTCATAATATGAAATCCATACGGCTGTTATCCACCCGGGATTATAGTTCCCGGAACTCCGGGAAGTTTCAACGGGTTTGCGTAGTGTGTACCTACTGTAAGCCCGGGATACGTAACGTTTAGTGTGTAAACTGGAGTAACAGGAGATTATTGAGTGAAGTCTAAAGTAAAGGTACTTTTACTTGACGTAATACTACGTTTGCTATCGTCAAGAGGTTAGGGGAGAGGTGTATGGTATAATAATATATTTATTTGTCAGATAACTGGATTGAATTGTTACAAAGATACTTACAATTCTTTTTCATGAGATCTACGGTTTTGGAATGGGCAATTACAGACCATTCACAGTTATAATGCCTGTGGCTGGACTGTAGGTAGCTTATTTTTGACTATGCAAAAGTGCTTGTTCCCGAGTCTACCATCACTTTTACTATCAACACTACATATTATAAAACAGAGTCCTCCGTCGCGTCTCTCTGTCTGTTCGCGATAAAAACTACTGCACCGATTTTCATCCTGTTTTCACTAATGGATAGAGTGGTTCTCGAGGAAGGTTTAATATATAACTTGTCAAGTTTTTGTATATATTAGCTAAAATATAATGATATTTGTTGGAGGTGTAAAAAAAAACAAATTTGAAATTTGGCAGGGAGGTAGCCATGCGGGCGAAGTCGCTGGCAACAGCTAGTTTGAAATAAATGCTTTGAGTTTGCGTTTAAGATATTCATTAATAAAGTAACTTATAAGCTTAAAGTAATTATTTCGCTAGTGAAGTTAAAGTTCCATGTAGTAGAGACGAGTTTGTTGGCATTAACTACAGACAAACTGACTAGGCTCTGAGGTTGCTACTGAAATATCTCGATGGAAAACCCAATAATACTTAACCGAACCAGGGATTCGAACGCAAGACCTCAGCAGTCGCTCCTGCTACCACTCAACCAACAAGGCAGTCGTTTTTAGGGTTCCGTACCTCTGAAGGTAAAAAAGGAAGCCTAGCAAATTTAAATTTATACCAAATACTGAGGGCTATAGTCAGGATATTAGGTGTATAAAAATGAAGGTCCTGTCCAGTCAATACGATAAAATGATATGGGCAAATTTAAAGTAAAAAAATATGAAGTTGTTGAAGTATACTTTCATTGCAACTTATGTAGATATATCATACGGGGTGTACGGGTGTTAAAAACAACGGTAATATCATTAAAAATACCGATGGTATAAAAATTCCGCTAGATCTACAGAGATGATGCATTTTCAACTTTCGCCACTGAGCAGAACGTTTCAAATCCATCATCCGCCCTCGATGCCCCTTACAGCATTTCTCCGTTGGCGATATTTTTCAACAAAACATTAAACATCTGCGTCGTACCATTAACTAGTTATTCTGTACAGTCATGAGCAGAGTTTACCGACATACCCCGAAGAATTGCCAAACTTAAGTTGCAGTGGGCAGGGCACATTGCTCGCAGAACGGATGGCCGATGGGGCTGGAAAGTTCTGGACTGGCGACTGCAAACCGGAAGACGTTGCGTTGGAAGGTTTGCACTAGGTGGATTGATGATCGGCGGATGAAAGGCGCACGGGACCGGTCAATGTGGTGACACTTGGGGGAAGCCTATGTCCAGCAGTGGACGTCATTCGGCTGAAATGATGGTGATGCTGATGAACAGAGATCGGAAAAGGTAGAATTTATTTTCCTTAACTTCAAGGAAGTCTTCTTTATCGTGTGGTTAGAGCCTAACCTGGTGTCGAGTTTTTATGCCGCCCATGGGCTTCTGACTTCTGATTTGTGTCCGGTTGATCGCGATTGGCTCGCCCCCTATTACATGGGACTTAAACATCACCGGCGAAATGTGGGTGACCTACGTACACCTCTGCCTTACTCTTCTGGGATTACAAGCGTGATGTTATGTTACACTAGCTTTTGCCCGTGGCTTCACTCGCGTTATTTTAGAATTTGACAATCAGTTCGGGCTGTACTCTGCTTGTAATAATAAAATTCAATCATGATTCGAAAGACGCGTGGCGCCATCTATTATCATAAGATCGTTATTACTGTTTTCTTCGCGAACAGTACTTTTTTCGGGATGAAATGTACTCTATGTCCGTTTCTGTACACCTGACAACGTTTACGCAAAATTTTAGGATGATATGTTCAGTGGTTTAGACGTGGAAAGGTAACAAACAAGCTTACCTTCGCACTTATAATATTGTACAACGTGTAACGTTAAATGCGCAAAACCTCAGACACCCCAAATGATTTTTAATTGAATTGACCTAAACTCAAACTCAAACTCAAAAGCATTTATTTCAATTAGACCATTACAGGCACTTTTGAATGTCAGAAAAACAAAGAAGGCTAAGCTACAGTCACAGACACAAGGCATAATAACTTGTGAAAGTACTGTAGTTGCCCATTCCAAAGCGTAGATATCTCTATGGAGAAGAATGGGCAAGAAACTCCATGGACACTCTTTTCAATCAAATATTTGTTACATAATCTTGGTTACATCATTCATGTTCAGATTATACATATGTGAGAACGATGTAGAAATATGTGCACGTTAAGAGCGTCCAGAGTAAAAGATAATATCAACAATTTAAAAACAAAGTACGTAGTTACAATAAACCGTGGCAGCCTAGAGATGACCAGTCCCAACTGACAGCGCCTAATTCAGAGAGAAAAAAAAATGAAAGGTTTTATGTGTTGTTTTAGTTTTACTGGCGATTGTGATAGTTTCTTGCGTCTGCGACGACGCTCTGTCGAGGGAAGAGTCGGTAGGTAGGTATATCACTGGGCCGCTGCGCCCAGACAGGGCAATATTTTTAATGAAGATTTTTTGAAAAATGTGACTTATATAAAAAAGTGCTTTAATTGATTCTGCTCGTTATTCTGAACAAACTATTTTCAGGTTTTGCGCATATAACGTTACACGTTGTATAGTTAGGATAAGTATAAAGGGTGTAAACAGACTCTTAACGAAGCCGAAAGGCACTTGTTCTGCCCATCAATGCGATCATTTTTTTGTTCTAGATCATACCTGAGAACCTTCTAGTTACGGAGTTATTGGAGGTCAAAGTTTCAACTTTTTCACAAGTTTTTTTTTAAATACACGTTGTTAATGTAAGATTTTTACTTTAAACATCTCCAGGACCCCCTTACTATTCAATCCATCCATCAGCACAATGTTTTGAGTGCGTTACATTGAGTCCTACTATGAAACGTGATTTTTCAGCCCAAAAAAAAAGTCGTTTCCCAGCACAAATTTTTGCGTAAAGTTACTTAGTTTGATGTACATAACGCCTGGTTGACGGCTTCGTGAAGAGTCTGTTTACACCTTGTATGTTCCAAAATAAAAAGTACGTAGCAACGTAAAAAACAATAAGCTTGGTGCTCATGATTGTACCTATCACATGCTTGTTATAAAAGTCTGATTAGATTCATGAACACGTCTGTTTATTGGCTGAAAAACATCCAGTACATGCTTCGTTTTATTGCTTTTTAACCGACTTAAGATGAAAGGGAATGTATTTGTATTTGATGGTTATCTTCTTCAGTGGGTCGTTACAGAACTGTAGAAGTTAGTAAGTGTTGAGGAATGTCTGGTTTTCCGTACTGCGATGTTTTTTTAAGAATAGTTCTCTGATTGAAGGTTCTCAGGTTAGGCGAAGTGTGTACTTTCTCAGTAGCTGTTTGAAGACTGGATTTGGGCTCAATTGACGGCAATACGAGTAAGCTTGCTCCATTTTATATGGGCTTTAGTAAAAGCAGCGTTGAGAGCAGCGGTCGCCCAGTGGTAGCGACCCCGACTTACGAACAATAAGTCGTGGGTTCGAACCCAGGCAGACGCATTACTTTGTGTAATTTATTTCATCACCACTGCTCTCAAAAACGGTGAAGGAAAACATCGTGAGGAAATCGGCATGTCCTAGAACCAAAAATTCGAAAACATGTGACATCTACCAATCCGCATTGGGCCCGCGTGGTGGATCATAGCCCATTCCCTCTCATAGAGAGGAGGCCTCTGTCCCAGCAGTGGGAACATTATAGGCTGATAATGATGATGCTGAGTAAGTAAAATGTGGTTGTATAACACAGACACACTACAAATACTGGTATTCGTGCTGATCTTGAGGTTAAGCCACGCTTGCCTAAGTTAGTCCGTGGATGGGTGACCACCCATTAGATACCGAGTTTCCTCCATGCCTCGGAAAGCATGTCATACCGTTGGTCCCAGCTCTCATTTGTAGATCTTTGACATTCTTTATAGGCAGTCAGTGGCCCGAAAGCTTGACAATCAATCTTACCAAGGGGTATTATTGTATTACCCCAGTACTAACTGGGTTATGGAGCTCAGATAGGCAGTCGCTCCATGTAAAGCTGCATCCGGTAAGACTGGAAGCCGACTCCAACATAGTTGGGAAAAGGCTAGGCCGATGATGATGGGAACTCTGGATTGCCCTTCGAATACCAGTGAGACTTTGTTACAGTTCCAAACCCACTGCCTGCTAACTGACTGACTCATTGGTCTAGTGGTCGCAAGCGCGACTGCTGAGCGGTCCTGGGTTCGATTCTCAGGTAAGGCATAGTGTTATTGGGTTTTTCCATCAGGAATTTCTCAGTAACAGTCACGAAATTTAGATTTGTGCTCGTTTGACAGTTGTGTGCCTATTGAGATGCCTATCATCAAACTGAACGATGTTCCTCTACAGAGAGTAAACAAATTTAAATATCTAGGACACATTCTGACTGCTGACCTTAGGGATGATAATGACATCGAACGGGAGCGAAGGGCGCTGTCTGTACGTGCTAACATGATAGCTCGCAGGTTCGCACGCTGTTCGAGTGAAGTCAAAGTCGTGTTGTTCCGTGCATATTGTACTTCATTCTACACGTGTAGCCTGTGGGCTCATTTTACACTAAAGGCGTACAGCGCCCTTCGAGTCCAATACAACAACGCGTTTAGGGTGCTGATGGGGTTGCCGCGTTTCTGTAGTGCTTCAGGGATGTTTGCAGAAGCCCGCGTGGATTGCTTTTATACAGTAATGCGTAAGAGATGCGCATCCCTGGTACGCAGGGTACGGGGCAGCACCAACAGCATCCTAAACATGATCGCGGGCCGGCTGGATTGTGCGATCGTTAACCGATGCTGCAAAATTTCTGCTGGACCTGCAGGTTAATATCGCTGTCTTGTATATTGTATGTTACTTTCCTTTCTTTATCTTGTCTTTATCTATGTTTTAATTTAGTTTGCTAGCATAGGAATAAGTCAGATTGTTACTAACACATGAGTTTTGTTACTTGAATAAATAATTGAATTATAATAGGCTCGCTCCCTAGTTATACATGGGACTTAAACATAACTAGTGAAATGATGGTGTAATAATGGGTACAACTCTGCCTTACCCTTCGAGGATTAAAGGCGTTATGTTATGTATGATCTAACTAAACCCGAATAAATCTGTCTGCAAGATTCGATATACGATCCCTTATACTTTATAGTTATACCTAAATCTTTTAGAAATATTAGTACCATACATAATTTTACTCATATTCACATTTTTTCGTTCAATATTCTATTTTCCCATATTCCATATTTCCATAACGTTGACATGGCAAAACGGAATCTGTTGTGAAAAGCGCTGAGACTAGACCAGTTTTAGCAGACCCCTTTATTCTTCCCTCCATAGAAAAAAATTTGGAACTAAACTATGAATGTTCAGGTGTCAAAGTATTCTGGTCATATCAATATTCTAAGTTTTGGATTACATCAATTTTTCCAAAGCTTACTTATATAGTTTTTGAGAGTTCCACAACCTCAAATTTTAAGGAGCAGCCACTTTAATAAATTTACTAAAATTCGAAAGATGCTTTTGTTTAAAATTTTATAGTTTTGGAGTAAAAAGAAATTGCTTACTTGCAAGTTTTCGAAGAGTGTCTAAATATACAAACATGACACGTCGATATTTAAGGTTAAGTAGTGCTTGCTGAGGTCGAATCGTGGATGGGTGACTATCTATTGCATACTGAGTTCTGTAAGTGCCTCTGAAAATACGTAAAGCTGTTTTAGACAGCTGTCATTGGTAGAACTTAAACAGTGGTTACAAATAGACGGATGCCCGAAAGTCTGACAAGTCTTACCAAAGAGTATCGTATTGCCCAAATATTAACTGGCTTGTGTAGGCCAGATAGGCAGTCGCTCCATGTAAAAAACTGGTATTCAGCTGCATCTGGTTAGACTGGAAGCCGACCCAACATAGTTAGGAAAAGGTTAGGCAGATTGGTTGTAAACGACCAACCCCAATTAACTTAGTATTTGTTTTAAAAGCAAGTAAATCACAAAAGCAGTTCTTTTTAACGTTTTTGTTTTGTGTAAAAGGTTGTTCGTAAATTTGTCTCTAACAATGATTAATTAATCCCGTTTTACTTTTGTTTGCGTCTTAACAAAAAACTAAGCACAAAAGTTTTACTACAAAGACATTATTTGGTTGATTTAGCGCTGAAAGATACCTTAAGGGAGAACTGGATTCTTGGTATTACGTACTTTTTGGCGATAGGCCAAATTCCTTTTTTTAACACACACTAAGATATGGGCCTTTGAACCTGAGAAAAAACATTAAAAAGGCATTCAGACGCGACATCTTGAGTAAGTGATATGATATGCTTATTCTCATTACTGAGACTGTAATTGTGACTTATCGTCATGTGCATTCTACCCATCCTAACCTGCGGTGCTCAACCTTGGTCCCTGGCAGAGTCGAATCAGTCCAAACTCGAGGTTTTCTAAAAGACGATTGAGCGTAGCGTATTGGGTATTACGCTCAGTAACGGAATTAGTACTACCACAATACGCTCAAAAATTACAATCGCTGATGTGGGTAATAAGACTGCTGTATTGAAGAGGGATTGGCGGGCCATGTCTGTAGAGTGCATAAG
Organism: Lycophotia porphyrea; assembly: GCA_950005105.1. NCBI lineage: Eukaryota > Metazoa > Arthropoda > Insecta > Lepidoptera > Noctuidae > Lycophotia > Lycophotia porphyrea. The sequence continues at coordinate 8,615,216 of OX465409.1, forward strand.
GGCTGATAGGCCAGAGTCCTCATGCAGTAGGTGCCAGAAGACGGGTGTCTTTTGCCGAGGGAGGCCTAGAAAACGCTGGCGTGACTACCTAGAGGCGTTTGTGAGAGATTGGCCAAAAAACCGGACGCAGAGAAGAGTGGACGACTTTGGGGGAGACCTTTGCCCAGCAGTGGGACATTAGAGGCTAAATGAAAAAAAGAGTATAATTTACATTACAGATTTTTTGACATTAGCATTTATAGGGAGTAAACGTTCAGAGGGTTAACGACTGACGGCATTTCATACAAACTTTCAAATCGTTTTTTCCGAAATGATTGAACCGATTTTAATGAAACTTTATACGCATAAGTAGAATACATAGGTCTAAAAGTTGACAGAGGAACTTTCAGAATCAGAACTCGAAAAAAACGATCCCCGCTCAAGTGCAGACGCCTACAACATCACCACTAACGCTATGCATGGTTCTGACATAATCTGTCGGACATATTCATGTCATATATAACCGCAACTCATCAATTTAAACATACCACCTGTCACTAGCAAGAAACCGTCACATAGATAGATTAGACAGGGTCGGAGTTGGCTTTTGAAATATTAGACCATGACTTCGTGAGTGGAAAATAACTCTACTTTCGGACTTCCGAAAGTAGAGTTTGTTTTTTAATAAGAAACAAAAAAAATTATCGTCTTCCGAAAGTAAAGTTTATTGGACTTTTTTAGTCTTTTTTTTGGAAGTCGACTGTTTTTTTGACTTCGAGGATTTTTTTAGCTTTTGCTCGTGTCTGGTAGAAAATGATCCTTCAGGAACGTATTACTGAGACAAAAAGTATCCATTGTCCTAACCCAGGTCCCATGGTTAACTTAATTATGTGCTAAATTATTATCAAAATTCGTTCAGCTAATAAAACGTGAAAAATCAAATATCAAACTCAATGTTATTATAAAAATGAAGAATGTAATTTAAATGGAAATATTTGTAAAAAATTACTACTATTTTTTGCACCGGTTTTTTTTGGACGACCGTTTTTTTTCGTAAAAAAAAAAGGTTTTTATTTGTAGTATCCCACACAAATTCTTGTCATGAAATGATTTTAGGGTGGTCCGTGATATGTCATCAACATAGGCCAAGAAGAAAATGTTCGTATTGAAGGGGTTGTTCATAAACTACTCAAGCTAAGTTAATACAATTTTCAATTTAAATTTGAATATTTAATTTTTTTTCAATTTTCCAGTGCGCGGGCTTCCTCTACAAAAATGGGAAAAAATTAAATTCACGAAAATTTCGATGAAATTATCATGAAATACTTTAAAAAAAATTATATATCCGCACATAAAACCTCCTCCTTTTTTGAAGTCGGTTAAAACAGGACCTTCAATATTTATAGGTTCTTTTTTGGTATTTTTTTAGGTTCTCACGAATAAAAACAGAAAAAGTTGTAAAAATCTAGGGATCACTAACAAACACGATAAAAAATAAAAATTATATGAATAAAAATTAATAAAAGTTGATATTATGGTACAATAGGCACCATACACTCTGACACCAGGTTAAGCACTAATGACACGGGGAAAAAAGAAGCGCTTTTAAAAAAGCTAGCATTCAGGCGAGTGCGTCCAGAATAGGTTTTGGTGGTAAAGGGGTCAAATGAGAACTCTTTACAAATAATATTAAAGTCCTTACTTAACTAATAGGATGGGAAATCATCAAATGACTCCTCCCGCTCTGAGCGGAGTGGAAGGGAGTGTCAGACTTGTACTGACTAAAACCCAACCTTCCCCTTTGTGTTCCAGGGCCACGGTATCTCTTTCGGAGAGTCCCGCAGCCCTGGCAGAACTAGTATTACCTTCATTTAATGTTATTTTATCTTCCAAGTCTCCAAAAAAGAAAAGGTTATCTATCATTAACTGTATTAATATTATCACGACGATTCAATAAAAGCCTATTAAGTCCCCATAAACTCGTTTGACGGCCTATCTATATTTTATAGACGTTTTATTACGATCCGTTTTATGAACGTACGAATAATGTTATGACGTACCACCTACGCACTGTATACGTAAATCAGAGTGACTGATGGTAGATTGAAATAGGAACGGGTATCATTCGTTATTTCAGTTATTTCTATGAGGTAATCACGACACGCTTACGTGAAATGACATGATGCGGACAGAAACATTGTGGACTCACGATACCACTGGCCATACCCCTGATGGTATGGTGGGTATAAAACTATACTATTTTACAGTTCGTCAATAGTAAGAAATAAAAATCTTATTGAAAATAATGACAGTCAAAGTGGTTCCGCGTTTAAGGTTGCGTCAGGGTAGCCCGCGAAATGTAACCCTATTCAATAAATATTTCATGAAAAAGTAGGGTTGAATGGACTTACAGGGTTATTTCATGATTGTGATTCTGTAACTACATACGTGTTACTGGCGTGACTCATTTTTCGTGAACATACAACCTGACAATGACCTGCAAATTGCAAAAAACGTAAGAAAATTTGGATTTCGGGGGCTACCCTGACGCAACCACCTTTTTCTTTTTTTTCGGATGTGAATTCCCACAGCCCTGGTGACGCAACCACCTTAAGTAAAAATATCTTCTGTAGCATGTGTGGTGTAACTCTGAATGATAAATTGAGGAATGAGGTGCGTTTCAATTTTTGTTATTACAACAATAGTATTAAAAAATTAAAAAAAGTATGCTTGGTCATGTGGATAGAGTCAACCATTTTTAGTTATAACAACGTAACAAACACATATAAAACACTCAATTTCAAGTAAGAAACTTTCTATACAGGGTGAAACAAAACCCTTCAAAAAGCCTTCAACCAAGCATTATGTACATACATCAAATTATGTAACTTTACGCAAAAATTATTGCCGGGAAACGACTTTATTTTTGGGGTGAAAAATCACGTTTTACTCTAGGACTCAATGTGACGCAATAAAAACATTGTGCTGATGGATGGATTGAATAGTACGGGTGTCGTGGAGGTATTTAAAGTAAAAATATAACGTTAAAAACAAGTGCTAGAAAAAAAAAGTTGGAACTTTGACCCCCAATATCTCTGTAACTAGACGGTTCCCAGGTATGGTCTAGAACAAAAAAATGAGCGCAATGACGGGGAGAACAAGTACCTTTCAGCTTCGTTAAGAGTTTTGTTACACCCTATATTATTTATTTTCGCAGTTTTATTCAACGACTATTAATCATCATCATCAGCCCAGCCTTTTCCCAAATATGTTGGGGTCGGCTTCCAGTCTAACTGGATGCAGCTGAGTACCAGTACTTTACATGGAGCGATGCCTATCTGACTACCACACGCAACGATACCCCTTGGTAAGACTGGTTGTTAGACTTTCGAACCATGACTACCTGTAACGACTGTCAAAGATCTATATTGACAGCAATGTAGCATCGTAGCTCCCAAACGGATGAACCGATTTTGATTTAGTTAGTATTTTGTTTGAAAAGTGATTTGATCTAGAGTGTTTTAAGCTATGATTAAAGAAAATCTATTCGTCGGAGTTCTTAAAATTAATTATTATTTTCAGTTTTATAATTGAATGGAGCGACTGACTATTTGACGTCCATTCTCTTGCTGCTTGTTTGCCATAAAATAAACTCAAAAAGACAAAAGTTGTTTTCTCCAAAACCGTTTATGTCCTTAACTACTTTTTGAATGTTGACGTAGTTTTGAATCATACTGAAAAGTTTATTTAACGCTTTCAATTGTTTCAAACTTGAGAGGAACCGGGACCAACGGCTTAACGTGCTTTCCGAGGCATGGAGGAAACTCGGTATGCAATGGGTGGTCACCCATCCACCGAAAAACCTTGATGAGCGCCAACGACCATTATATCTTAAAATAAGAAAGAAGTTCATCAACCTCTCAATACCATCATCTGCCTAGCCTTTTCCCAACTATGTTGGGGTCGGCTTCCAGTCTAACCGGATGCAGCTGAATACCAGTATTTTACATTGAGCGACTGCCTATCTGACCTCCACAACCCAGTTACTACTGGGAAATACGATACCCCTTGGTAAGACTGGTTGTCAGACTTTTTGGGCCACTGACTACTTTAACGACTGTCAAAGATCTTCAAATGACAGCCGGGACCAACGGCTTAACGTGCTTTCCGAGGCACGGAGGAAACTCGGTATGTAATGGGTGGTCACCCATCCACAGACCAACCTAGGCAAGCACGGCTTAACCTAAAGATCGACCCGAGCGGCTGTTATTGTTTAGTCACGAGCTCTCAATACCACACAATTATAATCTATTCCAAGGCCTTGGCCTCGATGGAAAAACGAAAATCTTTGGAAAAAAATCCCAACCACATTAAAAATCAGTCTTTTAGTAGTCACTGGAGCATTATAATCGCGTATTCTCGAAATAATTTGTCAGCAATCACTCGGGTCTTGTCAAAGATGATAGGGGCTATGTAAAGGCCTGGGAATTGAGGCCATGTATTGTCCGCAGTTCTACTTGTTGGCCTCATTTTACACATCGTATTTTTTTCTTACTTAAATCGTTGTTACTAAAATTTTGTGTGATTTAAGAATATTTTTAGACCTGAAATTGAAAACTGTTACTTTAATGTAATTCATATTTTTATTTAAGAATTATTAGGATAAACTAACTATATACATTAATAATTAAAAACGATTAAACTAAAATAAATAAACTAACAAAAAACTATAAAAGGGCATCGAAAAACTCCTCCTCAACGCTGTCAGCTGGTAATGTACCCAAGAGACTGGCGGCGTTGCCACGTTGTATGGCAACACATAACCTCTGGCCAAAGTAAAAGCCAGCCCTTGGGTCACGGGAAGCATCAACTAGGCGTTTCGAAATTTCCTTAAATAGGCTATGAGCACTCGGACCCCAAGGCCCCAGAGTTTCAACCCCAAACGGCTCGAAAATATAGTTACCACAAAGGTTTCTATATTTACGCCTCTTGAGGTTCTCTACAGCCGCAGCGGCAGCACCAGCACAGCACGATGAACTTGGAAGATGGGATGGCGCAAGAGTATCGACGCATGTTGCGTCCCACACTAAGGGCCTACCCATCTTCCAAGGAAACAAAGACATTACTTTAATTAAATAAAATAGCTACCTACATATGTGCAGTGTTCAAAATACAGAAAATCACTTTACGCTCGTTTACGGACGTTCTTTACGGTCGTATTTATCTTACGATTATAGTTCCTACAGATTGATTTAGCAAAACATGACACTCCTAATGCTTGCTATCCGTGAAGGGATAGACAGATGAGTAGATTAATATGAAACCTATTGTCTTTGGCTATTTTATGTTTTTTTTTTATATGTAGGAAATAGTTCCAGTAGAGGAGCTCGTGGCTAAGTAATAACAGCCGCTCGGGGTCGATCTTAAGGTTAAGCCGTGCTTGCCTAGGTTGGATGGGTGACCACCCATTACATACCGAGTTTCCTCCGTGCCTCGGAAAGCACGTTGAGCCGTTGGTCCCGGCTGTCATTTGTAGTTCTTTGACAGTCGTTACGTCGTCATTGGCCCAAAACGTCTGACAACCAGTCTTACCAAGGGGTATTGTATTACCCAGTACTAACTGGGTTGTGGAGATCAGACAGGCAGTCGCTCCATGTAAAGTATTGGTATTCAGCTGCATCCGGTTAGACTGGAAGCCGACCTCAACATAGTTGGGAAAAGGCTAGGCAGATGATGATGTAGGAAATCGTTCTAATTATTTTACGGTATGAATACCTAAATACCGCTGGGTTTTTCTGATATTGGCCTCATCACTCATCTTGTCTGTGCTCGTCATTTTTCCCGGAAAACTTTTCAATAGAAGTTTTTTATCTCATTTCTGAGATTTTGCGGTAATGATTCTACTTTTATGAAGTTGGTAATTGTGGGAGCGAAATTTTTAACGATATTCCTTCGCGATGTTTTCTTGTTTGTATTTTGTCGGTACATATTGTTGGAAATTAATCTCGAAAAATATTAGGAGATATCCCGCACGAGATATCCCGCTTCTGATCTAAAGCCGTAGAGCTATTGAAGACAACTCTGTACTCTAGTATTTAAGTCCAATTAAAAGTTCATCATCATCATCATCAGCCTTTTAATGTTCCCACTGCTGGGACACAGGCCTCCTCTCTATGAGAGGGAATGGGCTATAATCCACCACGCGGGCCCAGTGCGAATTGGTAGATGTCACATGTCTTCGAATTTTTGGTTCAAGGACATGCCGGTTTCCTCACGATGTTTTCCTTCACCGTTTTTTGAGAGCAGTGGTGATGAAATAAATTACACAAAGTAATGCGCCTGCCTGGGTTCGAACCCACGACTTACTGTTCGTAAGTCGGGGTCTCTACCACTGGGCCACCGCTGCAATTAAAAGTTATTTGAAAGGATTTAACTATTTTTTTGTTAAGTATAATATTATAGTACCTACTTACTTGAGATAAGAAAATGTAGTGATCACTGCAAATGCCTTCTGTGTACAAAAACACTGGCCAACTGCGAGTCAGACTCGCGCACGGATGGTTCCGTACCATTATCTATACAAGACAAAAACGGCAAGAAATTCACGTTTGTTGTATGGGGCATTATATTTAGGAATTTTAATTTTATGGCACGTGATATTTATGATATTAAGTTCAGGTAAGTTATCATTCGGACAAATGATGATTAGGACAAAAAAAGTTATGGCACTTTAAATAGGGATAAAAAAGTTAGGTGACACAATAGAGAACCGTTTTTAGTATTTGTTGTTATAGCCGCAACAGAAATACATCATCTGTGAAAATTTCAACTGTCTAGCTATCACGGTTTATGAGAGACAGCCTGGTGACAGACAGACAGACAGACAGACAGACGGACGGACATTGAAGTCTTAGTAATAGGGTCCAGTTTTACCCTTGGGATACTGAGCCCTAAAAATGGCCGTTCGATTTATAACTTTCCTACCATCACACTTCTAATACTCCGTATAATATAACCAGACAAACCATCCTCATCCCAGCAAAACTTAACAAATATAGGTTACATTACATCCACCCACGAAGGACTAGGTTTGAATATTAATCCCCTGTTAAAAGTCCATTGTATCCGTGCCGATACTCCTCAGTCGAGAGACTCGTTACTGATGTAACAAAAAATAGGTAAGAACAGAAGGTTAGCTTCATTATTATAATGATTTATTTTCGTTGGATCCCAGTTTTTAATCCCATTTTTTAGGTATTAACGATGAGTCTCATTTGCTATTTCCATTGAATCCCATAGCTTCCGCTCTTCGACTGAGTGGACTGGAATTTAAAGTATCCTGTGTTAATCCAGATGTAGCTCAGTTCTGGGCCGACATAATATATATTACCATCGACACGCTAAGAAGGAGATCCAGATTATAAAGTATTTGTTTGTTAATTGTTTTCAAATACGTTAATCAGTTTTTGCGTGATTAAGTAACAAACATGGGATGGGATGGGATGTATCCATTTATATATATCAAATAAGATTCCTGACCTTACCCCATATTTCTTGGTGTCGGCGCGATAAGTTTTTTACTCTATTTTCTCATGTCAGTCGTCACGCTATCATTGACTCCTTTTTCTTTGATGTAATTCCTCACACAATCCATCCATGAGTTTTTCTTCCTCTCCCTCTCCATCCATCACCAATCATATTCATCACTCTTTTAGCCACATGCGTTTCATCTCTCCTCATCAAATGACTTAAACTGACACCTTTTTAATTTTTCTGTAACATTCTACGCAGTCGCGAGTGCGCTTGCACTTGCTGTACGTTAAATGTGTCTATGAGTGCGTGTATTTTCGACCTCGATCTTCTGAACTGAAGATTCTGTGATGGGGTTCTACGATTAGAAGATTGTTGACACACTTTCGGCTTGAGGGGATAAGACAGGGTTTTGATCGCCTATGCAGTAGTTTGGGTCTATAGTTTTTAAAGATGGCCGCCGTTTTGACGTGTGCGAGTAAATGACAATGAAAATGTCACTTGTAGCTGTAAAAACTCTATTAGAGCATGGTCAAAATCGGAACTAGAACCGCCATCTCGTTTTTTTTTAATATAATTCACAGCTGTTTACCAACACCCGCTGTTAACGTCATTTAAGTATTGACATTTTATAGATCTGCCGTTAGTATAAGTAAGACTTTTGCGACATGATTGTATTTAAAAACGGAGGTAGAAAACAGTTGTTCATGTTGTTAAATACCTATCTAATTATATGAACAAATAAAAGTGTTTTTTTTTCGTTTGGTTTATGTCTAACCTGGTGTCAGAGTTTTTATGCCTAATAATAATCTGAGGTGTGCGTGTCTAGGGTTCGAACTTGAGATCTATGACTTGGCAGCTCGACCGTCACACCACGAGGCTACCGCTGCTGATAATAAAGACAATAAACTTACACTATTCGATGAAAAACTATTACTTCGGGGAGATCTATTTTTGTTATAATCTATGTTTATCTAGTTGTGAATCCAGTGCAAACTAGACCACAAAAGACCTAATCTATCTAGATATTTCCATCAAAAGAATCACGAATGAATTCATATTTTTTACGAAATCCAATACTGAAATCCAGTGACGTCGAAAGATAAAAATATTTCACTAACCAGTTTACATAGACCCGCCGATTCAAATAAATCTCTTATGTATTTGAAGGGATCGTGGGCTAACGTTGGATGGTCAGTCAAATGTCAAACTTGTGTGGTGAGAATGATTATGAATAAATCGTTTTTTTTTGTGATGGTTTGTTTGGGCCTGGTTTTGTTGTGGTAGAGACTAAACAAAGTATCAGAAATAACATTTATTTCTGATAATTTGTTTAGTCTATTCTGTAACGTTACATTTTCCTGGAAGGAGAAAAATGTAAGGTCAACTGTTGAAAAACTGCCACCTACCTAACATCAGGTATGGAGGAGTTATAGTTTAGAAGAAAATGGGGTTAAAGTACAACAGTTTTTTCAATAAATAGAATATAAAAAGTTATAGGCCCTACCTACATGCTGGAGAGACAAATCTATGAGACCAGGGCAGCCGGGGGGAGAAAATAAGGTTCTCGAGCCGTAGTGGAGATAGGCCCTCGAGATAGGCTTCTATCGCAGCAGGCTGTAGTGAAGAGAGGCCTTCGAACCAGGCCTCTATCGTCTTAAGGGCTCGCTGGCTGTAGTGGAGAGAGGTCCCCGAGCCAGGCCTCTATCGTCTTAAGGCTCGCAGGCTGTAGTGGAGGGCTGAGGGACATCAGACGACGGAGCTTCTTCAGGCTCGTCGTTAAGTCTTATTACTCTGTCATAGCTTGAGAAGATAAGCTGAGCAGAGAAGATGGGGATCAATCACTCCAAGGACGAGGTGATCCAGAACGCCATTGCGGGCAATCGAACGTTATTATATTATGTAATTCACTCGCACTTTTTCATATGAGCACCAAAAGCAGACTGACTTTTGACAGCATCGGTTTCCTTCATTTCCAGCTGATCGGTCTTTTTTTAATTTTGATAAGATATTTTTAGAACATAAAGTAAAGTAAAGTAGTTTATAACAAGGTCTAATATCAATCACCTATACAACCTAACCTCCTAGCTCCAGCAGTAGATTAAAAATAATAAAATAGGTTTGTCATTATCTGACATTACGAAGTAAACAAACATTGGAAAACACAAGAACCAACAGAAAAATCTTAATAATACAAATTACAGAGGTCTAGGAATGCTTAACTTCCAGGTAATGGCCATTCAGTTACCCGGAGAGAACGCATGATAAAAATCTACATTATAGTAGCCAAAACGTATGTAAAAACACGAACATCACAATTCTCTTGGTTTAATTCGAGGTAAAGCCGCGCTTGCCAAGGTCGGTCTGTGGATGGGTGACCATCCTTTCTACTACTAGTACTGAGTTTCCTCCGTGCCTAGGAAAGCACTTTACGCCGTTGGTCCCGGCTGTCATTTGTAGTCGTACCAGGTAGTCAGTGGCCTTAAAAGTCTGACAACCAGTCTTACCAAGGGGTATCGTATTACCCAGTACTAACTGTGTTGTGGATATAAGATTGGCTCTTCAGAACATCTTTGGTTGAAATATTCATCATGAACATAGTACAAATTATAGAACCATGTATGTGTTATAAAATACCATCTTTCAGGCAAATAAATGTATCTATCTATCTATAAAAACGTGCACGTGTGTAGACATCAATGGATTCCATACAAGCCAATGCAACGTGAGTTCCGCTTCACCGTGAATGAGCGGGGTCGTGAGGGAATCGCCACAATTGTATTTCTTATTGTTTTCATCAAGTCATGATTGCACGTGTTTAAAACACGAGGAACGAACAAAGCACAAATAATAAAAATAATACTTTTTAATTTCCGGCAAGTCTCTAAAAATAAAAGAATACGGCTTCTTGAGTAAACTTTCCTTGGCTTCTTTCTCAGAATCAATTACATAATTGCTGTCGACACACCCAGTGTTTATCTGATAAAGGGGATGGTTGCACACATTGAAACGGACCCTTGACGACGCCACTAGAATATTGTTGCTGGGAAAAAGACTTGTTTTGGTGTGAAAAACCACGGTTTACGGTAGCAAAACATTGTGCTGATGTTTACAGTGTTACTGGTAATCTATACAGTGTGTAACAAAAGTCTTCACGAAGCCATCAACCAAGCATTCTGTATATCAAAGTATATAACTTTACGCAAAAAATATTGCTGGGAAACGACTTTTTTTTGGGGTTAAAGATCACGTTTTACGTTAGGACTCGATATGACTCAAAACATTGTGCTGATGGATGGATAGATACGGGGGTCGTGGAGGTGTTATAAGTACAAAATCTCATATTAAAACATTTTTTTTGATTGATTGGCCAGAGGAGGCAAAACACCGGGAGAGTTGGAAGAGAATGGGGGAGGCCTTTGCCCAGCAGTGGGACAGAATAGGCTAATTGAAACATGTATCTAAAAAAAAGTTGAAATTTTGACCCCCAATATATCTATAACTAGAAGGTTCCTAGGTATGGTCTAGAACAAAAAAATGATCGCAATGACGGAGAGAACCAGTACCTTTCGGCTTCGTTAAGAGTCTAGTTAGTATTTCATACTTTTCCTAGGCATTCTAAACAATACTGAACGTTGAAACATTTATTACTAAAATCATTTGCACGTCTCTAGGTCTCCTAGATTCAAAGATATTAGCATTTCATTGAACATAACCTAGATCAGGCGATTAATTAAACAAAATGAGTTCCAATCGCCAGTCGTGGGGTTAGGAGTATTTATTAACGTGTATTTGTCGATAGAAATGAGTATAAAGGGTGTAAACAGACTCTTAACGACCAAAAGGCACTTACGAGTATTTTCCCCGTCATTGCGATATTTTTTTTGTTCTAGACCATACCTGGGAACCTTCTAGTTACGGAGATATTACGGGTCAAAGTTGAAACGTTTTCACAAGTTTTTTTTAAATACATGTTTTTACTGTATTTTTTTTTACTTAAGACAGCTTCACGACCCCCTTACTATTCAATCCATCCATCAGCACAATGTTTTAAGTGCGTTTCATTGAGTTCTACTGTAAAACGTGATTTTACAGCCCAAAAAAAAAATCGTTTCCCAGCACTAATTTTTGCGTCAAGTTACTCAGTTTGATGTACATAATGCTTGGTTGACGGCTTCGTGAAGAGTCTGTTTACACTCTGTATTTATTTATTTATTTAGGTTAGCCAACAATTGTTTACACCAAATATTATAATTATACTTGCTTAATAGTACGTTTATAAGTGCAACAATTACTTACAGGCTAACACAACATTTACCAATAATGGTTATCTATGATACAATAAAATACAATAAAAAAGCCAAAAAGCCTAAAATAGCCTTAAAAAGCATAAAAAAGCCTTTTTGGTGACTTGATTATAGTATGTTTTTAAGTTAAGTATTATTTATAGTATGTATGCCAATCAACAAATTCAGGCCCAAATTCAGGCTCTGATGTTACTATTGAGAAATTCCTGATGGAAAAACCCAATAACACTTTGTTTGATCTGCGAATCGAACCGAGGACCTCATGCTCTATGCTAGACACAGGGCAGCAACTCAATTAAATCTAAATTAATTGTAAATTCAATGTTATTATTCCATCTTGCCGTCACGAACAGTCGATATTAAATCCAACCTTAAAACAATAGAGATGACAGCCTTAAAAAAGAAAAAAAGATTTTTATTTTTAAAACGCTTTTGCAGCCCTAAAGGGACAAAGGGTAATTTATTCGGTGTTACTACAATATTTTTACAAAAAAATATTTTACCTCGCCAAGTAATAATTTCGCGGGCGATTTTATGGCCTTTGGGCCTACTGGCTGAGGCCAAGGCCAATTGCAAAGTGACAAGTTTATTTTACTGACTTTATTAAATCTTGAATAATGTAAAGGGCTTTATAACTTTTGAAGATTAAAACAATATTTTTTCGGAGGATTAGATTTTAATAAATTCACAACGGAAAGTGAATACTTTTTTTACCACCTACCTTTTTGCTTTTGCTTACACAAAAAACTTTACGTTACGAAAGTACTGAACTAATGCACAATGATGTGGGGTATTCCTCAAACTGCAACTAAAAGCGCAAACAACTAAGCGCAACTAAATTATTATTCCTCGAAGCGCTACTATTTGAACAATTTGTATTTGTGAGCGCAAGTAATGGTTGCGCTTCGAGGAATAATTTTGGTTGCGCTTAGTTGGTTGCGCTCAAAAATAGTTACACATTGAGGAATACCCCAATGCTGTTGTAACTACTAGTAGGTTTAAATCAGCATTGAAACCTTTATATAAAAAAATCGTAGTTTGAAAGTTAGATTATGTTTAAAATACCGTCTACTTCATAGTAAAAAATCGAACTGAATGAGACAAGAGCACCAAAAAAACAACTTACCAGATAGTTTAAATTTTTACTTTTCATTCCGTGACTCTACCCGTGTGGTATGCAGATAAAAATCTAGGATAAAAAATGGAAATCTATTCGAGAATTTTCCGATAATCTGTTCGCCATTTTCCATAGTACTTGGGTTGACGTGAACTAAATGAAATTTCCTCCCCCATAATAAAGTTTAATTTAAAAATTTAATTAAGGAACGTACTGGCTGTTTACATTGGATCTTTAAAAATAGAATGTGATTAGAAGTTTGTTTGACGTTTGGGCACGATCTGTAGAGTACATCAGGAAAATTGACGTTAGTTCCCCGGATATATCTGGAACATGAACATCATTATGAAGTACACTTAATATCAGGTTTCGACGATTGAATGAAAAGACAATGCTACTTAATGGACTAAAAACAATAGATATTGTATAAAATTGAAACCTATATCAATTAATAGGTATTATTGTAACTAGTAACTTTCACTATCGGACCAGGAAAATTTGACCTGGAGATAAAAAGTTATAGTTACCCAAAATATTAAAAACTATACGGACGGAAGTCCTACAAAAGTACATTACCTACACAGTCAAAATTTATGGAACGGCTGATTTGTTTTTTTTTTTTTTTTGACTGAATAAATGGAGCTATAGACGATACGTGTGGCATGAATCAGGAATAGCGAGATTTTTTTTTTAACTTATTTCATTATCTATATAATTATATACTATGTATTATAAAACAAAGTCCTCCGCCGCGTCTGTCTGTCTGTTCGCGATAAACTCAAAAACTACTGCACCGATTTTCATGCTATTTTCACCAATAGATAGAGTGGTTCTCGTGAAAGGTTTTAGAATAAAATTTGTCAAGTTTCTGTTTACCACGCAGGCGAAGCCTTGGGCAAAAGCTAATTTGTACTAGAGTAAATGTATACTTCTTCTTATTTTGCGTGACCATATCTTATTACCTCTGGGAGATATTTTCTTAGTACCATATTAAAAGTTACTACAAACAATAATATCTATTCACTGATATCAGTCACTGTTTTATACAACAAATGTTTTTTTTTAAACCAGATTACTATGAAAGAGTTGCATTAACGTTTCATGTTTCTGCGGTCGCTACAATATTTTCATTGAATTCACCGAAATTATAGTTCATTCGATATTGTGATGTTCGTAAAAAAATCTACTGTTACCTATAAGTAACCAACCAACCTTGAACCTATTGCTTCAGAGATAATGTTGAAAATCTATTAAAGAAATATGACAGATTGTAGTAGCTTGATGTGCAATACCTACACGGTCAAAATGTATGGAAAAGCTGATTGTTTTATAAATACCTGAGAAAAATTTCGATGACCGATGCGCGTCGGTGTCCCTTCCACCCTGTATAACTCGCGAAATGTGGGTTACACCTCTACCTAACCCTTTGGGGATTGCAAGCGTGATGTAATTTCAACCTACTTTAAGTCAGGATCCAAAATTCGGTCATCATCTGCTTTGCCTTTTCCCTACTATGTTGGGGTTGGCTTCCAGTCTAACCGGATGCAGCTGAATACCAGTATTTTACACGGAGCGATTGCCTATCGGACCTCCATAACCCAGTTAGTACTGGGTGATACGATACCCCATGGTAAGACTGATTGTCTGACTTTTTGGGCCACTGACTACTTGTAACGACTGTCAAAGATCTACAAATGACACCCAGGACCAACAGTTTAACGTGCTTTCCGAGGCACGGAGGAAATTCGGTATGTATGGGTGGTCACCCATCCACAGACCAACCTAGGCAAGCACGGCTTAACCTAAAGATCGACCCGAGCGACTGCTATTATTTAGCCACGAGCTCCTCGGGATCCAAAATTCAGTATCCATTAAAAATTGTAGCTGGGAGCCCCAGGGAAAGATGAATGGTGATGAAGGGATATAACCAATTTCTACCAGGACTACATGGGGAATAGAATATGAGGACAAATAATTGGGTAATCTCAATCAATTTCACTCTGATGAGGGTGAAATAAATTGAATTTGATAGGAGGTAAATATGATTGTCATTTTCTTTTTTTTTCTTTTAGGGGCGGGCATCTCTAATAAAATAAGGGGTATTTTATCTTTCTTCATATGTGTAAATGCATTTTTTATAGAAGTGAGGTTTTTTTTTTGTTTGAGGCAGGGAGCCTTTTCGAATCTATGTTGTTAGTCGAATCGTTTGCGGCTGAAATGTAACTTCGTTCTTTGGTCGAGAAACGGAAAATTACAAGCAGATAGTGTAGTTTGTTCTAATTAACGCTTTGATGGTGCAAAACTGTGAATGAATGCAGCAAATCAGTCCTTCTTTTTAAACATTTAGTCATTAGGGCAAAATGTTGTTGAAAAGCATAAAATGTACATTTACATCGTATAGAATCTAGTTAGAACTCTTTGAAATGTAAATACAAAGCGAAAGCTGCATTTTATCGCTCATTAAAATTTGCAAAATGAAGTTTTAGAACTTTTTGATTAATATGAATTAAATTTTTATCTATGTAGTGTCTTTAAAAATATGGTTTTTTGCTATTAATTACTAGTCAACACAAATGGATAAGAGACGCACAGTAAAGAGAAGCCCTTTTATTGTAAGTTAAATAAAAAAATGGGTTGCACTCCGGGAGTACCAGTAGAAGTGACAACTTGAAACAACGCCATCTAGCTTAAATATCAGAAATTTCAATAGCTTTCTGCAAGAACGAAAGATGTCACTGCCGTAGAAAAAACCTTGAAACAACACCATCTTTCTTAAACTACACGCACACTCGCGCAAGCGCCTTGCGCCGCCAATTCGATCTGACGAATTTAACAGTTTTTACCCATCCCAAAAAGTGCACAACGCCGCTAAAGAAGTTTTCACTTCAATAAGTGAGAATTGCAGAAGAAACGGGGGCCTGTATCCAACAGTATGATTTGAGGTTGAAATGCTGATGATAATGACAGCAGAAATTATGACGTTGCTCAAAAAGCCGCAAATTTGAAGTAGGACTGCGCTGGACACGTCTGCCATATAAGTGGTGAGATAAAATAGCCACTATGTGGAGTTTCGACACAGCCAGAAAGTGTCACAGCAGACCAAGAAGAAGATAGCGGGACAAGCTACGAGCAATGGTCTACATTAACCCTGGATTGGAAGGCCTGGAACACATGGGGAGGGCCTTGGCCCAGCATTCGGATGATACAGGTTCAAGTGATGCCACGGGTAGATACTGATACTGATACTGTTAGCCTGCGTCATCCCACTGTTGGGCAAAGGCCTCTCTCCATGACTTCCAGTTGTTTCGATCCAGGGCTAATGTGGGCCACTGGTGGTTGGTTTTATCCAGCTCGTCCCGCCATCTTCTACGAGGTCTGCCCCGACGCCTTCTGCCTTCTGGGTAGATACAGAAAGTCTTAATAAATAAAACTTAAAATAAATATAATAAATTCTAAGAATTTGTTTTACATTTGGCCGCATTTTGGCGAAGAGTTGACGCGGCCTAAGGTGAACCACGCTTGCCTAGAATAAACTGATTCACTTGAATTTTGAAGAGATCTATATTATAATGAATCGTTAGTCTGTGGAATTCACTGCCGGCTTCTAGCCGGCAGTGAATTCCACAGACTAACGATTCCCACAATAAACGTGGAAGCATAGCGCTTTGTTCAGTTTCGTATATCATACTATTTTTTCGTAGTAATTATTATTATTTATTTATTTCAACTAAGTTTGGATCATACCATTTAACAAAACTAAAATTATTAATAAAAATTGAAGAACGACATTTAAAATAAATTTACAATAATATTTAAAATTTAATTTATAATAAATAAACAAAATTAAATTAGATTAAATCAAAATTAAAATTAAAAACCAAAATCAAACAAAAAATCAGAGTCAAAATCAAAATTAAAATCAATAAGAAGAAGACAATGATTTTAAAATGAAAAATCTAACAAAACTCACCACAAAGTACGGAGAAAAACTAACCGAGAGTTTCTCCAATCTTTTCCAAAGAAACTACAACACTAATCCCCCGCCTTAATAACAAGAAACTCTTTCGAAGAAAAGGGGAAAGAATCTAATAACCACACATTCCACGTACGTAATTAAGTTATTAAGTAAGATGTGGCAGCTTGTGTCCGATAATAATACCAGTTCGTGGTCACTCGTTATTAAGAAAACTCAGCGGGTGGGCAAAGGGAATAGCTGATAGGTTTTGTTTCTAATTATCTTTGAGATAGAGAATGCCTCATTGGAACTCGTGGCTATACAACATTATTTTGAGTATATGCAAAACCTGAATATAGTTTGCATAGAATAAGTCACTGAATTGATTCCAATAATTTTTAAACCATGTTACGTGTTGTCTCAAAAATATTTAAAAGAGGTTACAAGTTGGCGCCGCGTGGTGGGTGAGCATGTATTTGTACGGACAACGAGATAACAGAACAAGCTTAAATTATAACTTTGTGATTTTTCATGATAGTTTTGAAATTTTGTACATAGATTCTTTACATAAAAATACGTGTTTCGGGTTTCGCATATACTAAAACTAATGTTATATAATAACAGCCGCTCGGGTCAGTCTTCCGGTTAAGCCGCGCTTGCTTAGGTTGATCCGTGGATGGGTGACTACCTACTACAAACCAAGTTCCCTCCGTACCTCGGAAAACACGTAAAGCCTTTAGTCCCGGCTGTCATTTGTAGATCTTTGACAGTCCTTACAGTTTGTTAGTGGCCCGAAAGTCTGACAACTAGTCTTAATAAGGAGTATCGTATTGCCTAATTAAATAGCCCAATACTAACTGGGTTGTGGAGGTCAGATAGGCAGTCGCTCCATGTAAAATACTGGTATTCAGCTGCATCCGGTTTGACTGGAAGCCAACCCCAACATAGTTGGGAAAAGACTGGACAGGTGAAAGTGTCTATCTGAAGTGGTTGTAAGCGCTATTGCTGACCTGGTCCTTTTTTTTTTTACGGATGGGAAATCATCAAATGACTTCTCCCGCTCTGGGCAGAGCGGAAGGGAGTGTCAGACTTGTAATGACTAAAACCCATCCATGTTCCTTCCTTGCCCTTTGTGTTCCAGGGCCATATCATCGGTATCTCTTTCGAACAGCCCGCAGCCCTGGCAGGCATCGGCCCTTGCAGGCCCCTCCCTGTTTACTGACATCACTTTGAGGCGCGCGTGGAACACGAACGCGCCATCAACACGGCCTGTCGTCAAAAAACGGACGGACGGCGAGCTAGCCCATTACTCACCGTCCACAGGTCCACGTATGCTGACCTGGTCCTGGGTTCGATACCTAGGTCTGAAAAAGTGTTGATGGGTCTTTCCATCACGAATTTCTCAGTAGCAGCCACGGAGTCTGAATTTGTATGTCTGATGGCAATAGGCTCGCTCTTATGAGACTTTCACTTAACTGGCGAAATGTGGTACATCACTGCCGAACGTTTTAGGTATTACAGGCGTCATTTTATGGGGACCTCTCGGACTACACGGTCAAAACCATGGCTTTTGGCCGCAGAAGCAGCGACCAGGAAAAAAGTTTGGTCGCACGACCTGGTAAAAAAAAAGTAAAAGTAAAAAAGTTTTTATTTTGGAACATAGACAGTTGGCACAATTACAAAGAAAACGGTGATAGCTACAAAAGTTTATAACTGTGTCGCAGCTTTCATCGCCCATATAAACAAGAAAACAATTGTTCCAGACTTTAACTATAAGTACAATATAACCAACATTGAGGTAGACTTTAGTAGAAAAAAGGGGGTGTGTGGGAGTGTGTGTGCCTGAAGTGTGTGTAAGTGTATGTCTGTGTGTGCTTGTGTGGAGTGTGGGAGGTGTGTGTGTGTATGAGTGAAAGACCTGGGGGTTTACTATGACGTCTTAAAGCAGTTGTAATTCTAGTGTGGGAAATCGACAGAGCTATACAAGTCGTCTAGCGCCATCTCTTTCCCACACTGCAATGACAATTGCTTTAAGTCGTCATGGTAGGCCACCTAGTCTCCGACAAAACGTTTTTCCTGGTCGAGGCTGGTCATGGCCGTGTAGTGAGGTCCCTTAACACGTTAACTGCCATGTCAGGCACCGGTGCCTGACAGACTCACTATCTGTTCAGGCCATGTCAGGCACCGGTGACTGACACCGAAGCATCAAATTCAACTGACCGCAGTGCGCCACCTGGCATGTACTTTTTTTATCCAAATAAAGTAAAGGGAACACTTTTTTACATAACTATTCAATATAAACCAAGAATCAATACGTAAGAAATGCAATTTGGATGGTACAAAAAATATTCCTTGGCAGTTAACGTGTTAAGCTGTCAAATAGCACATTAACCCAATCCGCGCCCTTGAAATCCGGTTTTCATGTCCGAATACAAATATTATAAAAAATCTTAAACGCGGTTTTACTTAACCTTGATCCATCATTTGAAGCAAGGTTACTGCTACTACTTGCTTATTGGTTCACGTCAATCAATTGGGTATTCAGCAGATGTGATGAGCATCTTATTAACAATGTACTGTCGGCAGATAAAGTTGGTTGAAAATTAAATACATCATACAAGTAGTAGTACAGTTATACATAATTATATTTCTTAAACAAAAAATAACATTTTTTTTTATTTTAGCTAATTTTAACATACAAAAGCATGAAACTGAAATAGTTTATTTTTCTTTTGACTGCTTCGTTGGTCTAGTGGTCGGAAGCGCCGACAGATGGCAATAGGCTCGCCCCCTATTACATGGGACTTAAAAACATAACGCGAAATGTAGGTGTACTATTCAGTACAATTCTGCTTAACCCTTCGGGGATTACAAGAGTGATGATGTTATGGTTAGATAGGTGAGAACTGTAACAAAACGCGCGCAAGCCGAGCGAGCGTAGTGAGCGGCAGCGGTCGGCGAGCCCTAAATCTAAGTTGGTTGCATCAAATCTCCAGTAACAACCGTATTTTCAAAGCACCCGTGAATATTCGTCTTAAATTGGCAAAGGGTATTGCCTAAACTTAGACGGTTATCACATGACACGGCTCGTCCGCGGTGAAGCGTCACATTGGCTTGCATGAAAACCCACATACACTGCCCGACCACGTGGACGAGCGGCGCTCACCGCCTCTCCATGCGGCGTACCGTCAGTACATTTGATTCGGCTCATCCACTCGACCGCGCGGAGGAGCGGTGTCGAATCAGAATCGCCTGAAGTTCAACCAGCTTATCTAAAGTTTACTTTAACAAATTTTTAGCCGTAACAAATGTTTATAAGAAGATAATAATTATCATCGTCTTCCTGCCTATTATATTTGCGGTCGGTGCTACATGTTTTCTTCTTCCATTCTCCGTTGTCAGGCGTCACGGCATCCTTGACTCCTTTTTTCTCTTTCATAACATTCCTGGCACAATCCATTCATCTTGTCTTTGACCTTCCCCAAGAATAAAAAATAAAAAACATGTGTGCAATTCACACGTGGTAGAAGTGAAACCTTCAAAAAGTTTGGGCTTCAAGATAAACACTGTATAAAGCTTCCTATCTCATTTTCTCCCACGTTAAATCTTATGAATTTATGTGTCTGTCTCTTTTTCGTTTCATCGAGCTTCAAATCAGAACGATGCTAAAGAAGTTTCCACTTCAAAAATATACCTAATAGTAAAATAATAAATTAACAACTCAATACTATGTACATTATAATTGTATAGACTACAAATAGAACAAAAATAATGTAAAAAAAAGAAGACTAAAAGTAAGTACCGACATATTTACAAAGACAACAATGGTCACTTAGGCGTCAAAGTACTCCTGCGCATCGCTGTCATCCGGAAACGTCATCCCAGAAGACTGGCAGCATTGCCACGTTGAATGGCAATGCTAATTCTTTGGCCAAAGAAAGAGCCAGCCCTCTGGTCACGCGAAGTGTCGACCAGTCGGCGAGATATTTCCTTAAAAAGGAGACGTGCACTCGGGCAGCATGACCCGAGCGTTTCGACCCCAAACATAATATACGAAAATATTAAATACATAAATTATCTTAATTACAATTCAATTTCGCAGTAGGTACTCTGTCATCAAAATCCAATTAACTATACCTAGTCGCAGACAGAAATATTTCGTTGAGAAAGTTACACGGTAGGAATAGTCTAACTTTCTCAAAGAAATATTATGTCTACATTGAAACAATTGAAAGCATTAAATAAACTTTTCGGTGTTGTTTTAAACTACGTCCACATTCAAAAAGTAATTAAGGACATAAGTAGTCAGTTTTGGAGAAGACAACTTTTATCTTTTTGAGTTATTTAGTGTCAATTTTGTGGCAAGAGAGTTGAAATTGTTTTATTGGAACAGTTGAAAAACAAAAATATTTACAATATGGCCTTAAAAATAATTGGATTTTACCTGAACTAGAAATAAGCCTGTATCTCAAGCGTAAGAGTGGAGGTTAAATGGGCAATCTCCATATAATTATAAAACTTAAAATAAATATTTTTAAAACCTCCAGAAATCATTTTTGTTTTAATCATAGCTAAAAACAATCTATATCAAATTACTTTTCAAACTAAATCAAAATCTGCTCATTCGTTTAGAGGAGCTACGATTCTACAAACTAATAAAAAAAAAACTTGTGTGCAATTCACACGTGGCACAAGTGAAACCTTCAATAATTTTGGCTTCAAGATTAACACTGTATAATGCTTCCTATCTCATTTTCTCCCACGTTACATCTTATGAATTTATGTGTCTGTCTCTTTTTATTGTCGCTTTTTCGTTTCATCAACTTTCAAATCACAACGATGCTAAAGAAGTTTTTACTTCAAAACTCTTATTCAACTGCATCTGTTAAGGCAGGGCGCCGAACCCAACATAGTTGGGAAAAGGCTAGGCAGATGATGAAGCTGAATATGTTCTCCGCAACGTAAGTACTGGATAATACGATAATCGATTCTATCGATAAATCAACCATCATCATTAACTTTTATGCTAACGTTACTACCGCTTTATTAATAAACTATTCGTTGGATCATACTCATCTTCAAGGTCCACCCCGACTCATGTCAAAACTATTTTTATACATTTAGACATAAAACTAATATTTAGAAGTTCTAGTTATAACACTTATTAACTGCGAGGAAAAAATACACGGTACGGTTAGTAAAATAGTCTGCGAACATCGTTAAACGTAGTTTATTTTGGAACGTTGATTTTGTAAACGGTTCTTGCTTGTTTTTCTGTTTTTTAACGGTAATAATATCTTGTCTGCAACTACATATTACAGCAAGCTAAAGTCATCTTCTCGAAGGAAGATGATCGTTCAGGAGAGTTATGGAATGGGCTATGCTTGGAGTCTCTCTGAGGGATCTCATCCGGAACGAGGTGTTTCGATAGAGAACCAGACGAATAAGTTAACTGAAGTGGCAATGTGCCGGCCATATTAGCCGTAGAACTGACGACCTTTGGAGTAGACGTGTTCTTGAGTGGAGACCGCGAATAGGCAAACGTAAGGTGGGATACTTTCAGCTTCGGTGGAGTGACGATCTTCGCAGGGTGGTGGCAACTGGATGAGAGTTGCTAAGAATCGAGTTGAGTGGCGCGCGCTTGAGGAGGTCTATGTCCAACAGTAGACGGCTGATAATGATGAAAGTCATTTTCAAATCATATTATAGCAACGAGCACTAATCATACACGGCTTAAGAATAACAGCTGCACAGATCGAACTTTTGTGTTAAGGAACGCTTGAGGAGATTCGAGGATGGGTGACCATCTATTACATACCGAGTTCCCTCCGTGCCTCGGAAAGCATGTCAAGCCGTTGGTCACGGGTGTCATTTGTAGATCTTTGAGCGTAGTTACAGTTAGTGGCCCGAAAGTCTTTTAAGATTTTAAAACTGACTTCAAAACACTAAATTCAAAATTCGAATCGTTTTTTGCTATATTCATAATGTACACTTACAGGTGGTAAATAAAAAAATAGAACCAATTATGAAATAAGTAGAGAGAGGAGGAGCTCTTGTTACTTTTCCTTGTTACTAAGTTTGAATTGTTTTATATCCTATTAATTATTTTAGAATTCTATTCATTTACTTACTCTATAATAATACCACTAAACAAAGCAGTAAGTCTGTCAATATATAACATAAAAGAGGGAAACACTTAAACCTTTCAACAACCAATGAACAACGGTTTTGCTAACGTTAGCAAAGTAACACTTTTTCTTCAAAAAACAAGTCGTTAATACATAAAAAGTTGTTATTTTTAGCAGCTATAACGAACGTATCCGTTACCTACAACGGTTTAACTACTTTTTAACTGTATTGACTGAGTTTTAGAGGATAATAACTGGTTTACGTTGGAGTCATCAAAAATTACGAGTGAATTTGAAAATATACGTTTTACGTGGATACGGATCGGTTCCGCTTATATAATAGTAAAAATAATCACGGAAATATACCAGAATTTACCAGATGCTCACCCATCTACGAACCGACCTTAGCAAGCGTGGCTTAACCTAATGATCGACCCATGCGGCTGTTAAGAGGAGAAATGGGCTGCGAGGAATTTGAAAAATAGGTATTTGAAGAAATTATTGCCGTCGCGCTGCGTCAAGCCTGCCCCCGTAGAGTGCGATCGGGACAGCTGCTGCTCAAACCGATTATATCAAAGACAAAGACATTTATTATTTTTATGATACAGTATTCACAAAGTTGTTAATAAAATTTACATAGTTCAGGACATATCCGCCACTGGACGCGGCATACGAATATTAACATTAGTAAGTGTACTTGATACACTACATATTTTACTCACATAATATCACAAAACTTTTGACGACATCGACGTTTCGTATTCCCCTTATTTCTTCTCGAAAACTAAACCAACTCAATTATTTTTGACATCAAAATTTTAACAAAGATTATGTATAGGTTCATATCAATTTCGTTTATGTTAAAAACTTTTAGAATTTGTCTGGTAGTCTTCTAATCACGGCTGTAATAATGGGGCATTTTTAATCAATTTTGGAGGGTCATATTTTCTTTACTTATTAGCTGCTGAAAAAAAAAGAAAATGACTAGTCCATGATTTTATGAAAAAAATATATAGCTCTAGAGGCATTATTCAGGAAGAAAGAAAGCGAATACGAAACGTCAAATTTTGTGAAAATTTGTATGGACAAATCGCAGCCCATCTCCTCTCTTAATACTTAGCCACGAGCTCCTCACGAGACAACACAATAAAGAACAGAGAATAAATCTTAAAACATATAAATTACGTGTCACGTTGTTTGTCCGTGATGGACTCTGGACTCCTAAACTACTTAACCGATTTTAATCAAATTTGAACACCGTGTGTAGTTTGATCCAACTTGAAAGATAGGATAGCTTACATCTTAATTTATAGTCGCAATATTATTTAATTGCATTATGTGACGCAGACGAAGTTGCGCGTCAGCTAGTATACTTATAAAACAGACTGAAAACTTTATCTCAGTTATTCTCCAACACAATTTCTCAGAGTCACCGTGTATTGACTGCAACAGCAGACAAATCGTCATCTTTATGTAGTGAGCAGTGTGATTTGTAGTGAGCCAAGCGCGCATTGAGATGCTAGGTTATATATCTTGTTAAAGCGTTTTCTTGAACTTAGACGGGGTAGCGTTTTATGCGTAACATTTTATTCTGCCTCGTAAGTCTACGCGTGATTGTTGAGCATGAGGTCCTGAATTCGATACACAGGCCGGGCAAAGTGTTATTGGGTTTTTGCATCAAGAATTTCTCAGTTGCAACCATATGGTCTGGATTTGTGCTTGGTTGATGGCAATAAGCTCGCCCCCCATTTCTTGGGACTTAAACATAACTGGCGAAATCTAGGTGTACTGTGAGGTACACCTCTGCCTATCCCTTCGGGGCATACAGGCGTGTTGGTGTGCTTTATTTTATTTTGAGTTTATTTAAGAGTTATGGTGGTTCACTGCTAATGACTACGGCGTAGGAATTGACTAGAACTTTGTGAAATTAATTTCGTTCAACAGCTCTCAAAACGGTGAAGGAAAACATCCTTGCGAAACCGGCATGTCTCACAGGCAGACAGGCCTCCTCTCTATGAGAGGGAATGGGCTATAATCCACCACGCGGGTCCAGTGCGGATTGGCAGATGTAACATGTCTTCGAATTTTTGGTTCTAGGACATGCCGGTTTCCTCACGATGTTTTCCTTCACCGTTTTAATGCGCCTGTCTGGGTTCGAACCCACGACTTACTGTCCGTAAGTCGGGGTCGCTACCACTGGGCCACCGCTGCTCTTCTTTCGAATCATTATGAATTTTATTATTACAAGCACAGTACAACCCAAATTGATTGACAAATTCTAAATTAACGCGAGTGAAACCGCGGGAAAGCTAGTTATATATAATTTTTTTTTGTCGCGAAAAAAAAACAGCTGCACGGCTTAAAAGCTTTGAGACAAAATAAAATAAACAACGATCGTAAGTTACTGGAAATTGCTTAAATCTGACATAAAATAAACAACTGCTTGTAAGTTAGTAAATATAGCTTAGATCTGAGCAGAAATCCCTTTGATACTTAAAGGTTACTGACCGTGTGTTCTTTTAGATACGTAAGTAGTAAAGATATCGAGTCTCTTTTCTTCGAATACTTTTTACATATTTGTAGATAGTAGAAGGCCAAGATGACCTATGCAAAGCGACCCTCTCCCAACATGTTGGATAAAAACTGGCCAAGTGCGAGCCGGACTCACGCACGAAGGGTTCCGTAACATACCCGAAATAATGTTTCATCGGTTATTTATGAAAAATCAGCTGTTTCCTACAAAACTACAATACTTACATGGTCAAAATATATTATACAGCAGATTTAAAAAAAGTTACTGGTGAAACTTTTCCATGGCGGGGGGATAGTTACTGAATACATGGTAACCGTATCAGCATCAGAGAGAGCAGCGGTGGCCAAGTGGTAGCGACCCCGACTTACGAACAGTAAGTCGTGGGTTCGAACCCAGGCAGGCGCATTACTTTGCGTAATTTATTTCATCACCACTGCTCTCAAAAACGGTGAAGGAAATCATCGTGAGGAAACCGGCATGTCCTAGAACCAAAAATTCGAAGACATGTCACATCTACCAATCCGCTCTGGGCCCGCGTGGTGGATTATAGCCCAATCCCTCTCATAGAGAGAGAAGGCTTGTGTCCCAGCAGTGGGAACATTATAGGCTGATGATGATGATGATGTATCAGCATCAGTGTTTCATCCACTCTGTATAGTTTATCTATTTCGTGACCGACTCACCATACAGTACACACACTAATATCATCTGCCTAGCCTTTTTCCCAACTATGTTGGGGTCGGCTTCCAGTCTAACCGGATGCAGCTGAATACCAGTATTTTACATGGAGCGACTGCCTATCTGACCTCCACAACCCAGTTACTACTGGGAAATACGATACCCCTTGGTAAGACTGGTTGTCAGACTTTTTGGGCCACTGACTACTTTAACGACTGTCAAAGATCTTCAAATGACAGCCGGGACCAACGGCTTAACGTGCTTTCCGAGGCACGGAGGAAACTCGGTATGTGTGGTGGTCACCCATCCACAGACCAACCTAGGCAAGCACGGCTTAACCTAAAGATCGACCCGAGTGGCTGTTATTGTTTAGCCACGAGCTCCTCAGTACACACACTAATATGAAAATCCCTAAATCAATGGCCCTAATATTACACCCATATATCTAATATTAACCCAACATCGTTATAAATCCGGTTATATTACATACCACTGTGCCATATATTGGTACAAGCAAAAATAGCCTCTAAACTCATACAGGTAAGCTGGAATCGTTCAAAAGCCACGGTACGATAACATAAAATGTAATTTTCCGCCCCACAAATACTTATAAATGTTGGTAAATCTTGCAGAACGTGGAATATGCTCGTGGATGTAAAATGTTTGCTGTTTTCGTGCAATTTTCAGGAATATATAGTTTGACATTTCCTTTATCCGCGTATGCGAAACCGAGTTTTATAGGAAAACGCTTTTAAAGAAGCAATCGTACAATTCTGCAAGTATTTATAATGACTTTAAGTTTTTCTTGGATAAAATGATGAATTATTTATGTTAAAGAACATACCCAATGATTGTCAGCGTTATATCAATTACTTTTTGAGAAGATTGACATTCAACAATGGTCGACAGTACTAACCAGTACTAACTAGGTTATGGAGGTCAGATAGGCTGCCGGTTAGACAGGAAACCGACCCCAATATAGTTCGGAAAAGGTTAAGCAGATGATGACTTTCAAACAATTTACCTACGCATGACGCGTAGGTTAACCCTTAAGTCACGAAAGGGCTTGGAAGATTTTTGTATGATGCCTTTTTTTTTCAAAGTTGCGGGCACGCTTAAAACTTATATTAATCGATAGCTGGTATCAATACAAACCAGTTTTGTATGGGACAAAATGTTCTAAAGTATCACGTTTCCAAGATATGAGCTAACAAAGATGTGCTAAAGATGCCAATTACAGTAAATGGACTTTAAACTTTTCAACTATTCAATCTCCTTTATAATATTAGTATACCTAAATAAATAAATAAAATACCTATACTAAATTCTACTCACGTAACATAAATATTAAATTACCTTGCTCATTAATAACTAATCAATCAAACTGAAACATACAATGGAAGTACCTAACCAAAATATTATTAAGTTACAAAAACTTATGCAAACAGTAAATAATTAATCAAGATTTATACTCCGTTTTGCTTCATGTTAATTATGTAAAGTTTGGTTGTAATTCGCGTATCGAGACATAATATTACATTTACAGTACCTAGCTATTTTCACAAGCCGTCAACCAAGTATCTGTACATCAAACTAAGTAACTAACTCTACGCAAAAATATTGCTGGGAAACGACTTTTTTTGCGTCGGGGGTCACTTGGTCGCTTCCGGCCACAAAGGAAAGTAATGAAATATAATATTTCCACACTGGATGCCAAAGGCCCAGGATAGAGACAAATGGAATTCCTTGGAGGAGGCCTTCACCTGTGGAGCGGTTCTTGCAGATTAGCTTAACAAAAAAAAAAACTAGATTAGAAGAAAATAGTGTAGTAAGTAGAATATCATCATGTAAACCATTTCAAATTGCAAGAAATATAAGGCTTTTTTATTTATTTATTTAATATAATAATTAAAACACCACCACGCCAACACCACATTTACACTACACTACAGTCATCTAAGAAACTCCACCTGAACAGGTTTCCCTTGCTTTTAGCCAGCCTGTATTTTGGACGTGTGTGTATTTCTTTTTCTTTTATTTCTCTCTCTATATTTTTTTATCTTTGACATTCTATTTTTACTATTACTTTTTACAATTACATGACATATTATTACTGAGATTTTTAAATGTGAATTATTGTTTCTTTTTTTAAATTCCTTTAATCATATTTCTAACGTACTACCCACATTTTTAAATATTTTTAGTTACAAAACATAACATAACATCACGCCTGTAATCCCCGTAGGGTTAGGCAGAGGTGTACCTAATAGTACACCCACATTTCGCTAGTTATGTGTGCGTGTTATGTTATGTTCTTTAGTTACAAAAGTTATATAAAAAGGCAATTAAAAATATAAGAAATAGTAGCCCACCGGTGTCGGAACAGGGTTCAAGCTACCCGGGTCAGGGCTTCAGAGAGTACAGAAGAGAACAGTACGAGCCGTATCGAGGAGTACCGCTTTCCGAATCAACTTTTTTTTTATTATTATTATCTTTGACATGTTTTTCAACTATAATGTTTTCATTCTACAGTTTTATTTTACATTTTATTTTAAAAAATCTACACAATGTGTATTGTTTCGAAATAAATGACTTATGACTTATGTTTCCCAGTTCATTTATACTTCGTTATCACTGAAACAACTTTCCTTTTGAGTCTTCAGCATAGAGCGTAGATCTATAACTACCCCTATGTTTGAGCAACTATAGATGTAAGCAAAGTTTCGAAACACCCCTATTACAAAATACAACTTGAATTTCATTCCAAATTTTGGCAAAGAGCCAAGAACTGGAATTGTGATCATAAATCACTTGGTATTCGTTGCATTGACACCTGACTTTGCGCAGCCTTTGAAATTGCTTCTTTTACATAACTTTGTTGAGGTAAAATTTCACGGAAAGTTAGTCGTAATTATGTTTAGAGTACAGCGAGCAGCGCAGAGAGCAGCGGTGGCCCAGTGGTAGCGACCCTGACTTACGAACAGTAAGTCGTGGGTTCGAACCCAGACAGGCGCATTACTTTGTATAATTTATTTCATCACCACTGCTCTCAAAAACGGTGAAAGAAAACATCGTGAGGAAACCGGCATGTCCTAGAACCAAAAATTCGGAGACATGTGACATCTACCAATCCGCACTGGGCCCGCGTGGTGGATTATAGCCCAAGCCCTCTCATAGAGAGGAGGCCTGTGTCCCAGCAGTGGGAACATTATAGGCTGATGATGATGTTTAGGGTGAACAGGCCAGCGACGCTAAACTTAAAGCTAAATTCTGAATCCACATAGAAATGTTTCATCGGGTATTTAATAAAAAGTCAGCTGTAGATGTTCCATACACTTTCACCATGTAAGTATTGCAGTTTTATAGGAAACCACTGTTTTTTTATTAACCGACGAAAAATTTTTATGTGTGGTTCAGAATAATGTGTTGAATACGTGGTTACCGTTTAAGCGTCCGTGTTTATAATTTATGGCAGTTGTAGACCAGTAGGCCAACAGGCCAAAAAAGTTATAGAAATTTACAAAGGAGGTAGCTATGACAGCCTGTGAACTACGGCGTAGCATGCAGCCTACGGCGTAGCGAGATTGCTATGTCGTACATTAGCGTATATTTGGAATGCGCTACAGTGGTGCCTGGTTTCACAACTATAAATATTAATGAAACACGTATAATATCACCCCTGTATTTCCTTAAGGGTCAGAAGAAGCGCACAGTACATCCAGATTTCAAAAGTTATGCTAAAAAACCGATTTAGAAGCTAAGATTAACTAAAAACCTAATTTTAACATAACATCACGTTTGTAATCCCGGAAGGGTTAGGCAGAGGTGTACCTAATAGTACACCCACAGGGGCAAGCCTATTGTCATCAACCAGGCACAAATCCAGACCCTGTGGCTGCAACTGAGAAATTCCTGATGGAAAACCCAGTGACACTTTGCTCGACCTGGGAATCGAACCCAGGACCTTGTGCTCAGCAGTCGCACTTGCGACCACTATACTAAAGACGCAGTTATAAAAAACCTAAATTATCGAATACATAAAAAATCTAATTTAATTTCCCTTAAATAAGTTTTTCACAAAGAATAAAGCATTGTGTTTTAAATGGTGTAATGTTAAATAGATAATTTACACAGCTCGTCTCACTTGTTCAAGAGCGCTTAGAAACCACTGACTGCGCTAAATCTAGACTATTCAGTCACAAATTAGTGTTTACTGAAGTCTAGACTAATTTGTTAAGATTAAATTTTGTTTGTGCGGGGAGCCAAAACATTTATTTAAAATCAACAGTGGTATGAAGCACCTATTGTTTTACTTTAACATATAAAATAACTTTCGGAAGTCGGTGGCAAAAAAAATCAATGAAACAAACAAAGCCACCGACTTCCGAAAGTTATTTTCCACTTTTAATTTTTTTTTGTAATTTTATTATTACGTTTTTCTTTGGCAGTTGGAATTTTTTTTTTCCAAAAAGTTTTTATTTTGTGTTTTTTTTAAAGCTTATTTTTTTTTTGCAAAATAGCTTTTATTTTGTGTTTTTTTTTGGATGACAGAAGAAATTGCGTTGGAAGGCGTCCCACTAGGTGGACCGATGTCCTGGTGAATATTGGGACCGGTCAATGTGGCGACAATTGGGGGATGCCTATGTCCAGCAGTGGACGTCTTTCGGCTGAAATGATGATGATGAATCGGGGACGGTATTAACGGGTAACTTACCAAGGGGTAAAAAGGGGTCAGATAGGCAGTCGCTCCGTGTAAAATACTGGTATTCAGCTGCATCCGATTAGACTGGAAGCCGACCTCAATATAGTTGGGAAAAGGCTAGGCAGATGATGATGACGATACTATGCTAAATACGAAGATATAACCCAACATCCTCTGACTCAAAATTACTGCCTCGGTGGTCTAGTGGTCGTAAGCGCGACTAATAAGCATGAGATTCTGAGTTGGACTCCCGGGTGCAGCAGTGTTATTGGGTTTTCCCATCAGGAATTTCTCCTCTCTTTCTCACTTTGGGTCCAGTTGACGGCAAGAAGTTCTTCCTATATTATATAGGATTTAAACCTATCTGAGTTTGAAAAATTAAAAGGAAGTCGTTTATCTTGGTATGGACATGGAATGAGGAGGGATGAAACGCATGTGACTAAAAAAGTGATGGATATTAATGTTGATGGATGGAAAGGGAGAGGCAGGCCAAAGAAAAGATGGATGGATTGTGTGAGGAATGATATGAAAGAGAAGGGAATTTTATTGTTATTTTATTTTTTTATAAAAAACGTTGCACACTAGGAATTTCTCCCTTATCGTGGGTACGTTCACAAACATGTATGAACGTGGACGAGGAAAAAGGAGTATGTAAGGATCGTAGCAGGTGGCGTTCTGTGGTTTCTGCCTACCCCCATAGGAAAAGGGCGTGAGTTTATGTTATGTATGTTCACAAACATTTCAACTCCCATACACAAACAGCTAGACCCGGAACAACTATCTATAGGCCATACAAATATTTGTTCCGTGCGGGGATCGAACCCGCGACACGCAGCGCAGCAGTCAATCGCTCAGCCACTGTGCCAACCATGCCGT
The DNA here is from genome assembly GCA_950005105.1 of Lycophotia porphyrea. Lineage (NCBI taxonomy): Eukaryota > Metazoa > Arthropoda > Insecta > Lepidoptera > Noctuidae > Lycophotia > Lycophotia porphyrea. Next base: position 8,647,021 of record OX465409.1, read on the forward strand.
CAAATAAATGATACCGTGACGTCTGACAGGGGAGAATGGAAGCGTTGCACGGACCCCAAGTAGAATGGGATAAGTGCAGGAAGATGACAATGAAACATATCTTAGCTATTTCTTGCAAAATTCATGTTGATACTTGAAGAGAATCACTATGCTGATATCAAGTTTCCTCGTACTAGTTTCGTAACGTATACCCGTTTTACGTCGCCAAGTTCTCACAAAGTTTGGCTTAATATTATTTGAAACTTGGCCAAGACTTCTATGAAATCAGATTTCAATATAATACTCGCTATTGAAACAAACGCTTTTGAACATGCTTTTTAAGATAAATATTTTTATCTTGCCTTTTGTAAAACGATTTCATGTACTAATTACTAATAATTTGAAAAGAGTAACCATGTGTTTAATAACACCAAATGATTTGAAGAGTAACCATGGAGTTTCTTGCCGGTTCTTCTCCATAGGAAACAATCAATCGAACCGTGCACCTTTTTGTCGACGTTTTATAAGTGCCCATCTGGGCCTATATGAAATAAAATATTTTGATTTTGATTTAATAAAATTTATTTTAATAATAATATAATTAGTAACACCTTAGAAGATTCTCATTGCGCGGTTGGGTCAAGGGCTTGATTCAGAAAGCGGTACTCCTGGACACGGCTCATGTTGTTAGGAGGTTCCTCTCTCTGGGGCCCTGACCACACGAGTAGCTTGGACTCTGTTCCCGATACCGGTGGGCTATAATTTTTAAATGTTATAATTGTAATATAATTTTTATATTGTTTTCTTTTAAATAATATATAAAAATGTATAAAAACTTGTAAAGGAATAATTATCGTTAGTAGAAACTACTGATTTGGACTTTAAATATCAACTATTACCTGTTTACAAATTAGTTTAATGAAATGATTTGTACTTTGTATGTAACTGAAATTAGTAAATTTAAATGTTTTTGTCTTTGATTTCAATTACCTAATAATTAAAATTATTTTCTCAGAAGTGGTGTTTTCGTGTAAATGTCTTAATTTCTAGCTTTTAGAAACAAAGGGTTACTGAGAAGCATTTAAAAAAAATCTGTAGTACTTTGATTTATACAAAATGCTTAAATTACGGACTACAAGAAAATACTTTTAACTTCGTAATCTTGCTAAACCAATTAACCCTAAATAAAGGGTGAAATCTCATAAGGTATTTTCCCAAAAGAAAAGCGTAACTTGCTTTTCCCAACTGCAAAAAATATTGTGAACTTTATTTTAATTAAGTAATATCGCACTGTTAATTGCTCGAGTTTTTACGATTCGAATTCGAACTTAAGAGGAATGAACTAAAGCCATAATTCTATTAATAGCCTGGAAATCACAAAGAGTTATGCAGAAGTATACCAAAATAAATAATAATACACCAAAAAATTATGTTTAGGTCCCCTGTTATAGGGGGCGAGCCTATATATTGCCATCAACCGGGCTCAAATCTTGACAGCGAGGCCGTTACTGAGAAATTCCTGACGGAAAAATTCATTAACACTTCACCTGACCCGTAAATCGAATCCAGAACTTATTCCTCAGCATCCGTGCATTATAGACCAACGAGGTAGCCACTAACAAATTCTTCCTGAAAAACCTAATAACACTTGGCTCATGCTCAGCAATCGGGCTTACAACCATTATATCAACAACAACACCAACAACATACATTTATTTTCAGGCTACTTACCTTACAGACTAAGAAAGATATAGTATAATACAAAATGTGTTAGTAAATAAAACCTTGATCAACAATGCAGTATTTCAGTAACACAAAAACAATTTCTTACAAATCACCAAAGAGTATGAATATCTAAATATTTTCTTATAATACTGTAAAGTGTTATCATAAACCTCAATGCTTTGTATTTATTAAAAGTCACGCGAAAACTAAAGTTTTGCTGTTTTTATAGAAAGATAAAGAAGTGAAATACAGCAAATTACATTTTCTATTTGTGTTTGTTAAAAACTGTAGTAAAATTCATAAAATATTGTACAGGTTAACTCTTAAACTTTTATTTTAAAGGTCTTGTAAAAGTGGCGAGGTCTCAGAAAAAAATAACACTTGAAACTAGCTAGTATCAGGTCGGCCATTTTGTGAGACCATTTGACAGGATTGCCTACTTAGGTATACTTAGTTGGTCCTCTCGACAAATGCCTGTTTATAAATCCTTTTATTTATTTTTGATATAATATCACCTTTGTATAGCGTTCGTCTTTGACACTGATACCTGTATTTTTGGCTGATCTTTATGATAGTTTGCAACATCGTATTTAAGAATTCATGTGTTATATCGAGGTATATGGATCAAACTATGTCGCGAGAAACAAGAAGTCTGTACTAAGGTGTATGTATGATTTACTATAACACTTTGACCGACCTAGAAACGTTCCTTCGACCTCGCGCTCATCAGTAGCGTTTTCGACCACAGGACTATTGATTAACAAACAGTTAAATATAAAATGCTACGAAATCAACTAATACATTAACATACAACACAAGAAAAAAGCACATTACACACACACACACACACACACACATACACACATCACACACACATTATTCATCTCATCACATGTCATCAACATCATTCATTATTATTCATTTTTCGAAACGCCTAGTTGACGCTTCCCGTGACCCAAGGGCTGGCTTTTACTTTGGCCAGAGGCTAAGTGTTGCCATACAACGTGGCAACGCCGCCAGTCTCTTGGGCACATTACCATTTTGTTCAATACTTTATTTTTTTCATTTTTAAGGTGTTGTTAATGCCAAATAAAAACAATTTTCTCTCTTTCTTACATACAACGTGAAGTTACACACGTCAGACACGTGTGTAACTTCACGTTTTACATACTTATCTTTCTTGCTGACCGTACCCATCGCAACGCGATTATATGAAGCTTAGTCTCTCTTAAACATCTCATCTATTGGTATTAATAAATTATCCTTAGGTCACGAGAAAACGCCGAACCAAAAACTGAAACACAACCTTAAAATAATGAAGTTAAAGTCTATTTCCCCGTCAAACCTCTTACAATATTCAAAAGGACAAGGAACTTTGTTTTTAGGGTACTACGAAGTTGTTAAAACTGTTTAATAATATATTATGTTTATTGTATACAAAAGGATAATGTGTTTGTTTTTGCCAAGTTTATGGGGGTTGGTAGGAACAATGTTTTTGTGTAAGTTAGCAGGGTAGTCGGTAATAAAAAGGTCAAAATCACATACTGTGTAGATAAACAATAACAATTAATTTTATTAATGGAGATTTTGTGATTTTAAGTTACGTTTTGAACCTTCTAGTAACGGAAATATTGGGGATCAAAGTTCCTCTTTTTCACAAGTTTTTAATGTTGTAACTTTATTTTAAATACCTCCACGACCCCCGTTCTATTCAATGAATCAATGCATGCACAATGTTTTCAGTGCGTGACATTGAGTCTTAAAGTAAAACGTGATTTTTCACCCCCAGAAAAAAAATCGTTTCCCAACAATCATTTTTGCTTATAGTTACGTAGTTTGATGGACAGAATGCTTGGTTGCCGGTTTCACGAAGGGTGCGCTTACACCTTGTATACAAGTTGTAAAGGTGTACCTTGTATACAAGGTGTAACATTTTAAACGCACAGCCTCTTGTGTGGTGTTTCGGACAGCTCACGAGAGGTTTTGCGGACTCGGAGTAAAAGGTTCAGAATATGCTCACCTGATTGTTGGCTGAGAGGATTAGATCAGTGAAGAAAATACCTGGAACAAAAAAGTACAAATATTAAAAAAAAAAGTAAACTATACAGTATACAGCTGAAAGTAGTTTTCATATTTAATTATATATTGATGATCATACTTTATAACAACTAGTCGTATGGAAAAAGTCACACCTGTCTGTCTATGGTGGAAATTAAATTGTAAACGTTAACAACGTATTTATATTTTTTTTGTTTTGTCACTGTTTGGTACTGTCGAACAAGCTATTTGGTATACACGCTGCAATTTTATTTTATGAAGCTTTTGTCATTAAGAGACTGACCTTTAATGCCAAAAGCTTAATAAAATAAAATTGCAAACAATGTTGTCAGTGTACTGATATATTCCGCTGCATCCAGTTAGACTGGAAGCCGACCCCAACATTGTTGGGAACAGGCTAGGCAGATGATTTTCAGTGTACTAGTATGGTGAATATTTCTGTGTGTATACCGTACTTATACACCGTAACTTTTAAATCGTCATACAAAGGTGGTCCACTCAATGTATTCGACATAAAATATCTCTACCTACGATTTTGTACCATTAATTATGATAATAGCTACAAAGAAATATAAATAATACATAAGAATTATATTAATAATAATTATTTTTATTTTTTATTATTGAGAGCAGTGGTGGCCCATTGGTAGCGACCCCGACTTACGAACAGTAAGTCGTGGGTTCGAAGTCAGGCAGGCGCATTACTTTGTGTAATTTATTTCAACACCACTGCTCTCAAAAACGGTGAAGGAAAACATCGTGAGGAAACCGGCATGTCCTAGAACCAAAAAATCGAAGACATGTGACATCTACCAATCCGCACTGGGCCCGCGTGGTGGATTATATCCCATTCCTTCTCAAAGGGAGGAGGCCTGTGTCCCAGCAGTGGGAACATTATAGGCTGATGATGATGATGATGACATAAGAATTATGAAACATCCTATTAATAATGTTTACGTGTCAAACGTTAGAACACACCTACTTAGTGCACGAGTCGAGTATATGATCGCTCGCAACAGTGTTTCAATTACATCATGCTTCATAATAATGAATAATATTTTTATTTAAAAATTATTTGAATCTCATAAATACCTATTTTATTATGAATTTTTAGTAGTTTGGATACATGAAGTGGGCTGCCGTTGTAAGTCACGGTGTATAATAAATAGATCAACACAAATTAATGCAATAATTGTTTGGATCGATACAAAAGTACCGGAAAACAAAATAGGACACAATTAATTTTAGCCTAGATTCTTATCAGTACGATATGCTTTGCTTTTGTATCGATAATACAAATGCAATGTATTATGCATCCCAAGTGTGAACAGTAGAAGACTTTAACAAGTAAACACGATAATCTGAAATAAAAAAAAAACAATAAAAAGTACAATCAAACAAAGCATTTCTTCAGCATCAATTGCACAGACTAACACAATTTACCCTAGTCTGCTAGCGTAGAAGTTTTTTACGCGACAGTCCTAACAAATTACCATAGATTTCCGAGGATTAAGCGACGGTCTCGGTAGCTTGCAGCACTTTTTCGCTTAATCGCATTAGACGCTTGAATGCTTTACCAGTAAGCTAGTGCTGGATGCAGCGTTTTTGTTTGTTTATTTCACAGATAGAAAAAGGAACTGGATAAAATTGTGGGATTATTGTAAAACGATGCTCATTTATTTTTTTAAGGAGTCTCATATAATGTAACCACAGAGAAAGTAAGAGAACACAAAACAAATATAATATGATAACACGCATGTTCTTCATGAAATGTAATCAAAAAACTGGCCAAGTGCGAGTCGGATTCGCGCACGAAGGGTTCTGTACCTTTAATTATTAAATAACTTATATTTTTACTATTTTTTGTTATAGCGGCAACAGAAATACATCATCTGTGAAAATATCATGAGATACAGCCTGGTGACAGACAGGCAGACAGACAGACGGACAGTGAAAACTTAGTAATAGGGTCCCGTTTTTACCCTCTTTGTACGGACCTTAAAAATGTATGCTTGGGACACACATTTGCCTCGTTGGTTTAGTGGTCGTAATCGTGACTGCTAAACATGAGGTCCTGGGTTCGATTCCCGAGTCGGGAAATTGTTGCTGGGTTTTTTGGTGGTTTCACGGAGCCTGGAGTTGTGCTCGGTGGATGGCAATAGGCTCGCCCCGTATTACATGGGACTTAAAACATAGCGGGTGAAATTTGGGTGCACTATTAGGTACACCTCTGCCTAACATTTCGGGGAGTACAAGCATGATGTTATATTTATCTATACTATAAAAAACTAATATTATAAAGAGGAAAGATTTGTATTTTTGTATGTAACGAATAAACTTAAAATCTACTGGACCGATTTGAAAAAATCTTTCAGTAATGGGTAGCCATATTATCAGTAAGTAACATAGGCTATATTTTATCCCCGTACGCCCACGGGAACGAGAACTACGCGGGTGAAACCGCGTGACGTCTGCTAGTGTTACATAAACTCACGCGTTATCCCATGTTGAGCGATGGCACTTTTGCGTGACGCGTATTTTTCCCCCTACTTAGTTTTTTCTTGTTTTTGTGTTTTTTTTTTTTGTGACGCTTAATGTGTAGCTCAAATAAATGTATTTTTTTCTTCTTTTCTTTCAAAGTTAAAATTTAATTAAATTAAAATAGTATTATTTTTTTTTTTCACTGAGTTTCTGTAAGCCTAACGTGGAACAGAGTTTTAAAAACTGGCCAAGTGCGAGTCGGACTCGCGCACGAAGGGTTCCGTACCATTATCAATACAACATTAGACCGTCGACCGGTTTACGATTTATGATGTATTAAAAAAAAAACTACTTACTAGATCTCGTTCATACCAATTTTCGGTGGAAGTTTGCATGGTAATCACATGGACATCATATATTTTTTTTAGTTTTATCATTCTCTTATTTGAGAAGTTATAGGGGTGAGGGGGACACATTTACCACTTTGGAAGTGTCTCTCGCGCAAACTATTCAGTTTAGAAAAAAATGATATTAAAAACCTCAATATCATTTTTTGAGACCTATTCATAGATATTCCACATGTATGGGTTTGATGAAAAAAATTTTTGAGTTTCACTTCTAAGTATCCCCATACTGAACTGAAACTCAACAATTTTTTTGCCAACCCCCAAAATTTATTGTTTTTTTTTTCTATTTTTGTGTGAAACTCTTAATGCGGTTCACAGAATACATCTACTTACCAAATAACAACAGTATAGTTCTTACAGTTTCGGAAAAAAGTGGCTGTGACGTACGGACGGACAGACAGACAGACATGACGAATCCATAAGGGTTCCGTTTTTCGCCAGTTAGCTACGGAACCCTAAAAATCATCATTCTCTTGGCCATAACCCAATTTATTTGGGGTCGGCGCAGCATGTCTACTTCTTCCATACTTCTCTATTACTCGTCATCTCAACAGTCACCTCCTTTCTTGCCATATCATCCTTCACACAGTCCATCTATCATTTCGTTGATCTTCCTCTACTCTTATAACACATTAATACTCAAAACTTTCCTTACGACATTTTCCTCGTTCCTCCGTATCACATGCTAAAACCATGAGAACCGATTACCACACAATTTTTCAGTCAGCGGCGCCACTTTCAGACATCCTCTTGCGTACTCATTTTTTATTTTATCCATTTTCGCCACAGAGAGAATTCATCCCAGCCAAATGCAAATGCCATTCAGTCATCCCTTTTGTAGTCCAACATTCTGATCCATACAATCCGGTATGCGGCACTGCACAAAAAAAATATCAAGTCACTCAAAAAAATTATCCATTAAACAAAAGTCGCAAAAAAATATTACTTTTCAATTAACCCACTGTTATTTTTCACTCTGTCCTTCCTTTTAAAACAATAAAGCTTATTAAATTGTCACTCTTTTGCCGACATTTGACCTCAATGTTACATTTACAACACCCTCGGGCAATCGAAAAAAGTAATATTAGATCGTCAGTATTTATCAAATTCGATTTACGAAATGTTGTTTTTAATTTCGGCGGCCATATTTTTTTGGCTGTCAAATCGTAATGGCGGCTGTATTTTAAAACGTATAATGGGTGGGACACCAAGAGGATGTTTTTGACGTGAGTAATGTATTGCAGAAGTATAATATAGTTGTCATTGTTTTATCAGAATGTTGGTCCACAAAAGGCATGAATGAAAGGCATTTGCATGTGGCTGAGATGAGAATGCTAAGAGTGATGTGTGATGTTACGCGCATGGATCAAATAAAAAACGACTAAATAAGAGGACGTCTGAGAGTGGCGCCGGTGACTAAAAAGTTGTGTGGTAATAGGGGGCGAGCCTATCACCATCAACCGAGCACAAATGCAGACTCCGCGGCTACTACTGAGAAAGACCCAATAACACTTTGCCCGACCCGGGAATCAAACCCAAGACCTTATGCTCAGCAGTTGCACTTGCGACCACTCGACCACAGAAACAGCATGATTATCGAAAAATACGAACTAGATCATCTATTTTTTACCTACAAAGAGAATTGGTCAATTTCAAATGCAACCACAGGAATCTTCCACGCAAATCAAACCAAGGGTCCAGGGATCCTAAAGACATTCGACCACACAGTTTCCAGTATCAATTTGAGTGTAACTTTAATCGAGACGGGTCAACTCGACCGTTAGTTTGTCTCTAAACTTAGTTTATTGCATACGCTGAGGTTTAGTTGATTGAATATTGACAAAGTTTTAGATGTATGACTGCCTCATTAGTCTAGTGGTCGCATGTGTAACTGCTGAGCCTGAGGTCCTGGGTTCGATTCCCAGGTCGAGCAAAGTGTTATCGCGTTTTTCCATCAGGGATTTCTCAGTAGCAGCCATGGAGTCTGTATTTGCGCCCGATTGATGGCAATAGGCTCGCTCCCGATTACATGGGACTTAAACATAACTGGCGAAATGTGGGTGTACTATTAAGTACGTCTGTGCCTAACCTTTCAGGGATTACAGGCGTGATGTTATGTTATGTTTCTAGTTGATCTAGTGGTCGTAAATGTTACTGCTGAACATGATGCCTTTTTTTAGGATGGGGAATCATCAAATGACCCCTTCCGCTCTGGGCAGAGTGGAAGGGAGTGTCAGACTTGTACTGTCAAAAATCTCCGCCTTAAAGTTGTCAACTGGTAATGTCATGAACGCACAGTGACATAGTGCACAAGTGAAGTGTTACTAGCATAGTTTTAAGGTTCTATTTATTAACACAACTTGCATTTTATCATAATTATGTATGTTTAATCTGTGAGGTGTACTTAACCTGAAAATAAATGAATGGTATGTTATTAACTTGCAGTACAAGCAATATAAAATGGCCAACACTTTAAATTTTTCACCAGACACTTACTCTATACAGTTCCCTATAAGAATACACAAATAAACGGCGGATTTTAAAGTCGTCTGAAGTAGCGACTTCGACTTTTAAAGATTGCACGTTCGCTTGGAACATATTATTGCTTAACGGACCATGTTTAAGGGTATGTTTCATATACTATTTTGTTCTGAATATGTTTAAAGGTTTTGGAATACGAGTTTAATTCGAATTTGGTTTTAATCTTGTGACCTCCAGAGCATAAACGCACGCGCCTGCCAACCACGCTAAGCCACAATTTCACTAACCACTTTGTCACATATTTGTGTCGTTTGGCGTACAGGGCACGCTCTTGATTGTCACGTATATGTGACAATGGCGGGCAAAAGTTTAACACGCTTTTTTAATACAAACTTACTATTTTGTTTTGAAGGAACTAGAATTATTATTAGGGGCTTAACTGTACACCATTAAAAAGATAACACATAATCAATCTCAGTTTCATAAAAAATCTTGACATGAAGGATATGACCAAAGTTTTATAACATATTCTGATTTAAAAGAGACTCCATGGAGCTTCTTGTGCATGTTCTTGTTCATAGAGATTTATGCTGTGAATGGGCAATTACAGTACTTTCACAAGTTATTATGCCTTGCGACTGGACAATAGCTTTATTTATTATGTTTGACTAGTCAAAAGTGCCTATAACTAGTAAACCTGTGTGGTTTATCTTACTTCTATTTTAAATGCAAAAGTTTCTGAAGATGTGTGGCGAAAACTACTAAACGGATTTGAATCAAATTTGGCACACAGATAGTTTATAACTTGGATACATTTTTATCCCAGTAGTAAGGTCCCGTGGGACAAATACCGAACTAAACGCATGCGAAACCGCGGGCATAGACGAGATTGAAATAAATTCTTTAATTTTGATTTTAAGTAATATGAAACCGGGTCGCCTCGCTCGTATCCACATAAAACATTCTCCTAAACTAATAATACTATGTATGTAGGTCACTAGACTTATTACATAACTTCTGTACATATTTCTCTGAGTGCGCTAATAAGATGAAATTTGTACGTCTGGGGAGTTTTATTAAAATAAGTAAACGTCGGAATTGACCTGGTGGTGTCCGCGTTGCCGCTTAGGGCTGACAAACAAAATTTTCGAATATTTTTATCAAATTTTCCTGGTACTTTTAAGGTAAGAATGCTGGAAGGCAGGCCAAGTGTTATTGGAACAACCACGGAGTCTAGATTTGTGCCAGGTTGTGATGGTGTTAGGCTCACCCCTTATTACATAGGATTTGAACATAACTGATGAAATGTTTGCATGCTATTAAATATATCTCTGCCTATCTCTTTAAAAATAACAGGCGTTATGTTATTATAATCATGTTGTAAGGTAAGAAGTTAATTCTAAAGTGTCTTTGGAACTTCCATAACGACATCACTGTGTCCCTCTTTTAGTAAAATATACCTTTAAAAAAGCCGCGACAAGCGAAGCTTCACTTGATAGTAAAATCTATATTAGTTTATTTGAAATCTTTCTCAAGTGAGCGCGCACAATTCGAAAGCGAATTCATTTGTTTTTTGATTAAATCATCGGAAACACAATAAAATACCGTTCGAATTTCGAATGTTTAGAGACCATAGTCCTTTCAGAATTGATTCACCTTTAATCATTCAGTTGGTAATTTACTATTAATCTAAGCTTTGATTGATTCTTTTGTAGAATTTTTTGACAAAAATCCTCTGGTTAGTCAACTTAGCCTAATCTTAACTTGTGATATTATAAATGCAAAAGCAAGTTTGTTTGTTTGTTACCTTTCACGGCTTAACCACTGCACCGATCATCCTGAAATTTTACATATACGTTGTCAGGTGTACAGAAACGGACATAGGATACCTTTCATCCCGAAAAAAGTACAGCAATAATTTTCCTCTGATAACAGATGGCGCCACATTCTATTCTGTTTTGTATTCTTTCGAATCATGATTGAATTATTTTAAAGTGTGTAAAAAGTATTTTATTTTAATATTTAAAACAATTAGTGAGTCTTGAGTGTCGATAGACCGGTTTTTCATCCTTCTAACTATAATATTACAAGCATAGTACAACTTGAATTTATTGATTGTCAAATTCTAAAGTAACGCGAGCAAAACCGCTGGATAAAGTTAGATAAAAGTTAGCCTTTTTGGCCTACTTTCTATAATTTTCAAACTTAGCCTATTAAGGGGTCATCAATTCCTGCATGAAGGCCTGCCCCATCTGTTTTCATCTTTATCTATGAGCTTACTTAATAAGTAGTGATAAATAAACTGTGAACGAAGAAAACAGTTTCTTATTCCAAGCCGAACTCCTTTTATCTCTATACTTGTTTTTTTTTCTTTTATCTCCGACCCAATGACTCCACCAAAGCATTTGATAATGCTAAACATGACGAATAGTTCTTCTTATCTCGGTTTCCCCCTCATTACGTGATCTTTCTTTACGTTTTCCTGTACAAACTTCCTGTATGAAATTTGTTCTATTTTTATGGAGTAGTAGTTTGAAACCGCGGCTTTCCCCGCGGCAATACACATTTTTACACAATCCAATATTATTAATGCGAAAGTAAGTTTGTTTGTTACCTTTCACGTCAAAACCACTGAACCGATCACCCTGAAATTTTGCGTACACGTTGTCAGATGTACAGAAACGGACATAGGGTACCTTTCATCCCGAAAAAAAAGTACTGTTCCTGAGGAAAACAGCAATAACCTTCTTATGATAATATATGGCGCCACGTGTCATCGAATCATGATTGAATTATATTATTAGAAGCAAGTACAACCCGGTAACGGTGAAGGAAAACATCGTGAGGAAACCGGCATGTCCTAGAACCAAAAACTTCGAAGACATGTGACATCTACCAATCCGCACTGGGCCCGCGTGGTGGATTATAACCCATTCCCTCTCATAGAGAGGAGGCCTGTGTCCCAGCAGTGGGAACATTATAGAATGATGATGATGATGATGATGACAACCCGAATTGATTGTCAAATTTTAAATTAACGCCAGCCGCCAAACCGCGGGCAAAAGCTGCTGTAGCCCGAAGAATTGCCAAACTTAAGTGGCAGTGGGTAGGGCACATTGCTCGCAGAACGGATGACCGATGGGGCCGAAAAGTTCTGCAGTGGCGACCGCGAACCGGAAGACTTTGCGTTGAAAGGCCTCCCACTAGGTGGACCGATGACCTGGTGAAGGATGCAGTTAAATGAGGCCTATGTCCTATGATGCTTCTATGGAACTACATAACTAATGAAATATGTGTGTACTGTAGGATGTACGGAGTTCCATATTGCCAAATTATACGCTTATGAACTTTAACTGTTTATATTTACTTTTAAATCATTAATACACCCTTTTTACATTCATAGATATTTTCTATCTGTCTTTTGGACAATCTATCATTTTTATTCCTCTTTTACATGCAAATGTATTTACTTTATTAAGTTGCCAGTATCAATCGGCTGCATACATAGGACCTCTACAGTACTATTAGTTATACTCGTATCTCTGCAAAACCTCCGGGGATTACAAGTAAGATGTTTTGTGAATGAACTGATCCATCCGACATATTTAAAAAAAAAGTTAAAATGCGTGTATTCTATAACAACAACAAAAAAGTATTAGGCAACCCTACAGCAAAAGAAGTAAATTGGCTCTCTCCCGGGCAATAGATTGCTTTAATTTCACTTAGTCTGGCAAACATCACGGCGACACCTTCTGTACCGGGCAGAATAAGACATGCTGTCGCAGTCGTAATTCTTTCAAGCTGGTCGTAGCTGTTTTGGGCGAAAATAGGTAAAATTTATAAAAGTAAAATTTTAGGTTATTTTTGTCTATGACTTTTCATGTCAAAATCTCTAAATCAATGTCCTTAATGTTAGATTTGATTTTTGTTTATTTGTTACGATTTAAGTCAAAAACTACTGGACCGATTTCAAAAATTCTTACCATTTTAGAAAGCGACATTATCAGCAGATAACATAAGCTATATTTTATGCCCGTATTCTCACGGGAACGGGAATTACGCGGGTGAAACCGCGGCAAAAGGTACATGGTTACACAGTTAGTAACAGTAATTATGATAATGTGTGAGTATTGTTAACACGACAATTAACACAAATAATAGGAAACGACGTATTAAACGTTATGTTTCACTCAATTTTACGGCTACGCGACTTTGCTACGCGACGGTGCTACGCGACATTGCTACGGTTCTTCCCCGCTACGGCGCTACGACGCTACGAAGATTCGCAGCCACACCCACTACCCGGAACTGGCAAATTTGAGCAAGTTTTTGGAAAAAAAGGGGTCTTGCATTATACAGGGTGATGTGATAAACGAGTATATAGTAATAAGTATCGAACTCAGGACCTTATCCTCAGCAGTGGTGCTTGTGTGAGCACTAAACCAACGATTTTTTTTGACTGCCTCGTCTAGTGACGGCTGAGCATGAGGTCCTGGGTTTGATTCCCGGGTCGGGCAGAGTGTTATTGGGTTTTTCCATCAGAAATTTCTCAATAGCAGCTACGGAGCCTGGATTTGAGCCCGGTTGATGGCAATAGGCTCGCTCCCTATTACATGGAACTTAGAAACATAACTGGCGAAATGTGGGTGTACTATTAAGGACACTTCTGCCTAACCCTTCGGGAGTGTTATGTTGTGTTTTTTATAGAATGAGGGCAAAAAGTAACCTATATTTGGAATATCCCATAATCTGCAAGATTTTAATAAGACCTCATAATTCATTATTTACGTTAGGTAGGCACACCATTCGTTATTTTACATGATGACGGTAGGTCTCATAAATAGCAATTTTGCAACATTAAAAACTCATTAGGACTGTAGGTACGTTTTAACTGTAATATGTCGAAACACATTCGTTCGTATTTTTACGTGCTTCAAATGTCGTAGAGTAGGTTTTCAGTAATTGTGTAAAGTCCTTTTATATAGTTTGTTTATAATATAAGATCATTCACATTTTCCTGTCGGGGTTGGTAGAAACTTTGGGTCATCATCAGCCTATAATGTTCCCAGTACTGGGACACAGGCCTCCTCTCTATGAGAGGGAATGGGCTATAATCCACCACGCGGGCCCAGTGCGGATTGGTAGATGTCACATGTCTTCGAATTTTTGGTTCTAAGACATGCCGGTTTCCTCACGATGTTTTCCTTCACCGTTTTTGAGAGCAGTGGTGACGAAATAAATTACACAAAGTAATGCGGCTGCCTGGGTTCCAACCCACGACTTATTGTTCGTAAGTCGGGGCCGCTACCACTGCGCCACCACTGCTCTCCAACTGAACTGAAACTGCTCTGAAACTTTGGGAAGGTACATTAAAATCTTTGGTTATCTATAAAAATAAATAAAACTTGAAGTGTCTGTTTGTAATTACAAAATAACAGCTTTTTAATCCAATCAACCCCAAAAACGAATTAACAAAATCGACGCAAACAAGATAACTAGTACATCAATCCCAAAAAGTTCCTCCACTTCATTCGAACGAGTAACTTTGTCACATCAAATCAAGCGTTCGATTCGGTCGCCATTGAACTAGTGAATGAATGTTGTCGTTCGTCGTTCACTCGCCGCGCTCTTGCTCGCAGAACAATTCAAGTCGCATAATGGACCGTTCCATATTTGATTAGTGAACGATATTGAATGAGGAATGAGTTCAACCAAGAGATTTTATTGTTGTGTGAAGGAATTTTAAAATCGTAATTGGATTATTGGAAGTTTCAATAAATGGTTTTTTTTTCGTTTGGAAAAAATGGCAGAAGGATTTATGAAGGTGGAGTTGAATTTAATTGCAAACCGGACAATATAGTGTAGACATAACCTATTTAGTGACTTTAAGTAAGTGATGTTTAAGACTAACTTAATTACAAATAGAAAAAGATTTAAGCTGCTTGAGTCGATTTTGGAGAGCACGTTGAGCCGTTGGTCCCGTTACAGGTTGTCAGTGGCCCGAAAGCCTGACAACCAATCTTCCACTGGTTAGTCTCGTACTGCCCAATACGATACCCCTTATCGACTTATGATTTAACCAAGATTTTGTAACAATATTTTAATTGTCATAGCGATCTACGCTTTGGAATGGGCAACTACAGTATGTTCACAAGTTATTATGCCTTGCTGCGGGCTGTTCGAAAGAGATACCGCGGCCCTGGAACACAAAGGGCAAGGAAGGAACATGGATGGGTTTTAGTCAGTACAAGTCTGACACTCCCTTCCGCTCTGCCCAGAGCGGGAGAAGTCATTTGATGATTCCCATCCGTAAAAAAAAAAAAAAGTTATTATGCCTTGTGTCTGTGACTGGAAGCCGACCGTAACATACTTGGGAAAATGCTAGGCTGATGATGTTGTCACATTAAATGTCACATTACTAACAACTGTAGCTGTAATAGGCTAGTTGACAAGGTCAAAAAAAATATATAAAAATACGTAGAAATAAGGCCACTCATCTGAAAAACTACCATCACCGTACAGAAATTAAATATTGGGGGACAATATAATTGTAAAATTGGATTTACTGATAATAAGTATTACATTTGATCCCAAATAAGTATGACGTCACAACGTGCTATTTCATACAAATCACGTACACATTTTGCGTTTTGACAGTTCATAAAAAAGTAACTATTTTGACTTCCTGTCACATACCCTATTTACATATATAACGGCGCACGATGATTTGAGTTGATTTATTGCAACACTTTTTATAAGTTGCAATCGGTTATTTTTATTCTGTGGTTTAAGATTGATTTTAGAGCCGTTAACACCGAATGGGGTTGTGAATGTCATGGCGGTGGTGACAGGGCTTTTGACGTGACTGTCACCCGGTGATCACGCACAAATCCATTGGCTCTAAGCTCAAGTCTAATAATTTTCGTAATTTGGATTTAATCACTACCTATCATTGTAATATCAAGTTAGTTTGATAATGTTCCATTGAAATCTTTGTAATTATATCAAGTGAATTCGACTGCACGTATTATTTTTCAACCACCTGCATTTAAACGCCCAAAATGGAGGACCAACAATAAATAACGGATAAATAGCGACACGAGGTGTCGCGGCCGCTCGAAAATCCGATCTAAGTATATATTTTATTCTTTTTTTAAACACGTTGCCCCTTAACTAGGAATTTCTTCTGTATCGTGGGTGCGTTTACTGACATTTAAACTCACATACACAAATAGCCAGACCCGGAACAATTACCTGTAGGCCATGCAAATATTTGTTCCGTGCGGGGATAGAACCCGCGTCACGCAGCGCAGCAGTCAATCGCTCAGCCACTGCGCCAACCGTGCCGTCGAACACATATTTGATAGTCAGGGTTCGCAAATTAATATTTCAGAAGCCTCGGCCGAATTCCTAGCTGTCTATAACAACACAAGGGATACAATATCACATACAAATTATATTTCTATCTTTCTGAGGAAGGGTCAATTGCCAGTCACTTACAAGGTTACCAACCCTCCGGGTTTGTCAAGAAATTTTTCAGGAAATAAAGGTGTAAAGGACCCTTTAGGAAACCGTCAACCAAGATTCCGTACATTAAACTAAGTTAATCTGCGATCTTCATGGAGTTATTTTTAAAATAAAGTCATTAAAAACATGTATTTCTTTTTTTGCTAACTTGTGAAAAAATTGAAACTTTGATCTCCAGTATTTCGGTAATTGAAAAAAAAAAGAAAAAAAAAAAAAAATATTATTAATATAATTATTATTTAATTATTCGAAATGGTAACCCTAGTCTTATAACCTAGTGGTTTTCGTAGGGTTGACCCTCACGTACAGTTTCCGAACCCCTAGTTACCCTTTGTGACCCTTTATGACCCTTCTATAATATTCTGATCTTATCTCTTGATCCCGACGACCTTCATTTTGCTTCATAAATTAGGAAACTGCTATATGTAGGCAGCCAGCCTGTTTAGTCCGCGCCTCTGACAACAGCAACTCAACGAAAACCTTATTATGGTAAAATAAAGATCAGTTTAATTTAGTAATAGATGGATGAAAAATAATTGCATACTTATATTGTTACTTACGGGACATCTTCCGTGATTGTTGTTTCTTTTGAGCTCCCGATATTTCGACGCTCCCGTAAACGGGACTGTTGCAAGCGCCATGATCACGGGTTTTTTTTTTACGGATGGGAAATTATCAAATGACTTCTCCCGCTCCGGGCAGAGCGGATGGGAGTGTCAAACTTGTACTGACTAAAACCCATCCATGTTCCTTCCTTGCCCTTTGTGTTCCAGGGCCGCGGTATCTCTTTCGAACAGTCCCGCAGCTCTGGCAGGCATCGGCCCTTGCGAGCCCCTCCCTGTTTGCTAACATCTCTTTGAGGCGCGCGTGGAACACGAACGCGCCGTCTACACGGCATCACGGGTTGACTGGAGAATGCGGGTGTATGGAAATAACTTGTTAGGAGCAGACAAATCTGTTTACCCCCTTTCTTGGTCTTTTGCTACGTGCACTACTGGAACTCGACACTAAGTCACGACAAAACACACTCACAGTATCACAAGGTTTTGTGGAGTCCTTATCACGAAAGACAAAGAGTCTGCTCCTACCAAGTTAATTCCATCCACCCGCTTTCTCCAGTGAACCCGCGATCATGGTACTGTTGCATGTGTCGAAATATTGGGAACTAGAAAAAAAAAACAATGACGGAAGATATCCCGTAAGTGACAGTGTAAGTATAATTGTAAATCGTGAAAGCTTAAAACAGTGTTTAACTAATTGCATGTAGCAGCCATGAAAATGATGAGATGGATGTGTGGAGTGACAAGAATGGATAAAGTAAGGAATGAGTATATTAGAGGAAGTTTGAAAGTGGTGCCGGTTACAGAAATAAATAAAGGAAGTCCTCTTTCTTGGTATGGACAATGGACATATTATAATCAGAAGGGATGAAACGCATGTTACTATAAAACTCATGGATAATAATGTTGATGAATGGAGAGGGAGAGGGAGGCCAAAAAAAAGAGATGAATTGTTGAGGAATGATATGAAAGAGAACGGAGTAAATGATGATAATCCAGGCTGACTCTTTTTTTTATTTTATTTTTTGGATGGGAATTCATCAAATGTCTCTCCCGCTCTTGGCGGAGTGGAAGGGAGTGTCAGACTTGTACTGACTAAAACCCATCCATGTTCCTTCCTTGCCCTTTGTGTTCCAGGGCCGCGGTATCTTTTGAACAGTCCTGCAGCCCTATCCAGGCTGACACTGCAGGAGAAAACAGGTTAATTTTGTGAACCTCATGATTTTCTGAGATTTAAACACCCGACCCTTTCATAAGCAGGCTTACTTTTTATCTTTATTGTCACTTCCTACTTACTCATTTTCAAAAACGGTACAGAAAACAAAAAAGTACCACTTACCCTGCATTCAAGGGTTAAATGTCAAAGGTCAAAGTAATTAACCCTTATCACTTTGTAATTAAAAGTGTCATTTTATCACTTAAGGTACTTTTGGAACAAGTGCGAAATAGAAAGGTACCTTACTCATCCAATTATAAAGGGTTTAGAGTATAAAGTTGCCTGATTTCGTTTCGACTTGTAAATTAATTTATTTCATTATTTAAGCTTTTAAATCATTAAATTGCTGAATAGAGCGGAACATAATTATGTTGTTTTGTCTTGTAAAATTAAATTCATTAACTTTCCTTTGCAGATGGTGCCGTTGTGGTGTCAAAAATATGGTTTTACAAAACTGGCCAAATGCGAGTTGAACTCGCGAACGAAGGGTTACGTACAATAAACCGAAAAAAACACTTCCTGTATGGGAATCCCTTTTAATTATTAAATAATTTATATTTTTATTATTTGTTGTTATAGCGGCAGCAGAAATACATCATCTGTGAAAATTTCAACTGTCAGCTATCACGATTCATGTGATACGGCCTGGTGACAGACAGCCAGACAGACGGACAGTGGACGTTTTTACCCTTTGGGTACGGGACCTTTAGTTTATTGATGGTAAGCGCTAGTGTTGAAGTCTTGGGTTCGATTTCCCGGTCAGGCAAAGATTTTCTGGGTTTTTTATCAGCAATTTCTTTGTATTAGCCATGGAGTCTGAATTTATTCCAGGTTGACGGTTATCAAGGTGGACGGAAACGGATGGATAAGGGACGCACAAAACAGAGAAGAGTGGTTGAAGGGGACGCCTATAGTCAACAGTGGGTGAATTCGGGCTGAAATGAAGATGATGATGACGGCATTAGGCTCGCCCTTCATTACATGGGATTTAAACATAACTGGCGAGATGTAAGCGTAGGTACTATGAGGTACGCCTCTGTCTAACCCTTCGGGGATTACAGGCGTGATGTTAAATTATGAAACTTTTAAACTTATTATTTGGGTCAGGTGCGCTACACGAGGACACGTATATGGGCGCGACCTATAAACTGTTGCGATTGTAAAAGTCAGAGGTAAACGCTTAACATCGTCGGGTCAACTGCCAGTCCTGTGATAAAGAAAAAAACCAAATTCCTTGCTTGTTGAAAATATTTATTTATTCATTTAAACTTCAGTACCTGGATGACCGAGCTTTGCTCGTTTTTTTTTGACGTTTTCTAAAAATTAAACCTAGCTAGATCGCTTTATCGCCCCCGAAACCCCCTTTTTTTTTTTTTTTTTTTTTACGGATGGGAAATCATCAAATGACTTCTCCCGCTCTGGGCAGAGCGGAAGGGAGTGTCAGACTTGTACTGACTAAAACCCATCCATATTCCTTCCTTGCCCTTTGTGTTCCAGGGTCGCGGTATCTCTTTCGAACAGCCCGCAGCCCTGGCAGGCATCGGCCCTTGCGGGCCCCTTCCTATTTGCTGACATCTCTTTGAGGCGCGCATGGAACACGAACGCGCCGTCAACACGGCCTGTCGTCAAAAGACGGACGGACGGCGAGCTAGCCCATTACTCTCCGTCCACAGGTCCGCGTCTACGGTGGCCGGAAGCCACCACGTGACCCCCGACGCCCGAGGCGTCTCCCGCGGCGGCTGGGACGAGAGGTTCTCTCCCTCTCACGCTCCGCCACCTCCTTCGCTAGCATGACTGCTTCGCAGAAGGAGGTGACGGCGTCCCATTCCCTTTCGCTCCGGACCATGGACTGGACCAGGGCCGGACGCGATAGGTCGCCGCCGCCAATCGCCGCTACGAGGACACGGCGGTGCTCCGCCCAAGCGGGGCAGACCTCTACCCCCCCCACACCCCCCCTCCATCTAAATTTCACGAAAATCGTTGGAGCCGTTTCCGAGATTCAGAAAAAAAAAAAAAATATATATATATAGGTACATAAATACAAGAATTGCTCGTTTAAAGGTATAATAATATATATATAATGTACAATAGGGTACAAAGGTGGACTTAATGCCACGAGGCATTCTCTACCAGTCAACCTTTGGGTTCAAAAGGAAAACATTAAGATCGGGTACAAAATATAAAAAAAGTAACTTCTTGTTTTCGGAAAATTTAAATATTCGCTTTATTCTGTACCCAGATAGTGTATCACATTTTTGCCAGTTGTGCTTAAAGCCCGTGCTATAACCAGGAAGTCTTTTGTCATACATCTGAATCAAGATTGTACTGTAGAATTTTGTTTTTAGGGTTCCGTACTCGAAGGGTAACCAACTATTGCTAATCCTCCACTTTCCGTCCGACCGTTTGTCTATCAGCGGGCTGTATCTCATGATCC
Source organism: Lycophotia porphyrea (assembly GCA_950005105.1). Taxonomy (NCBI): domain Eukaryota; kingdom Metazoa; phylum Arthropoda; class Insecta; order Lepidoptera; family Noctuidae; genus Lycophotia; species Lycophotia porphyrea. The sequence continues at coordinate 8,667,889 of OX465409.1, forward strand.
GTAATTGGTAGTCAGTTTAAATTCTCACTGGATGTGTATTTAATTCTAAAAAAAGGATAACTTATGTCCTTCCCCAGGATATAATCTATCTCCTTGCCAAATTTCATTACGATCCAATCAGTCGTTTAGTAGTGAAAAGGTAACAAACAAACAGAGCTACTTTCGCATTTATATAATATTAATATAATATAATATAGAGGGTGTAAAAAGACTCTTAACGAAGCTGAAAGGCATTTGTTCTCCCCGTCATGCGTCATTGCGATCATTTTTTTGTTCTAGACCATACCTGGGAACCTTCTAGTTATGGAGATATTGGGGGTCAAAGTTTCAACATTTTTACAAGTTTTTTTAATACTTCTTTTTAAGTATTTTTCTTTTGCTTAAGACACCTTCACGACACCCATACTATTCAAACCATCCATCAGCACACTGTTTTGAATGCGTTATATTGAGTCCTACCGTAAAACGTGATTAAAAATTATTGCTCGGAAACGACTTTTTTTTGGGGTGAAGTCGTTTCCGAGCAATAATTTTTGCGTAAAGTTACTTAGTTTGGTGTACATAATGCTTGGTTGACGGCTTCTTGAAGAGTCCGTTTACGCCCTGTATATCTGTGGTTGAGTTATGTTCCGCACACAACCACACAAGGAAACTAAAGCAATAACGGAGTATACTCGCTAACCACTAATCTCCACCGCTAAGCCCTGAGGTTAGCGCTAAACTTACTATGCTTTAGTTAATAATATGGACCCTTTATTTGCTGTTCAAAGTCAGGCGTGCAAGTAATGCGAGAAATTAATAATTTCCTGAATTGTCTTGTTGCATATTCTGGTAACGATTGCTCATCATAATCGGCCTAGCTTTTTCTCAAATATGTTGTGGTCGGCTTCCAATCTAACTGGATGCAGCTGAACACCAGTATTTAACATGGAGCGACTGCATATCTGACCTCCAAAACCCATAGTTCTGGTAATACTGGCTGTCCGATTTTAAGGCCACTGACTACCTGTAATGACTGTCAAAGATCTACAAATGACAGCCGGGACCGACTCCTTAACGTGCTTTCCGAGGCACGGAGAAAACTCGGTATGTAATGGGTGGTCAGCCATCCGCAGACCAACCTAGGCAAGCACGGTTAAACCTAAAGACCGACCCGAGTGGCTGATATTATTTAACCACGAGTTCCTCTGGTAACGTTTGCTATGATGGATTTTTTTTTGTTATTAAGCAAAGTATCTACATAACTCGAGAAATGACAGTAGTCATCATCTGCCTAGCCTTTTCCCAACTATGTTGGGGTCGACTTCCAGTCTTACTGGATGCAGCATAGGTTTTTCTAGTGGTCACAGGTGCGACTGCTGAGCATGAGGTCCTGGGTTCGATTTCCAGGTCGAGCAAAATGTTATTGGGTTTTTCCACCAGGAATTTCTCAGTACCAGCCACAGAGTCTCGATTTGCGCTCGGTTGATAGCAACAGGCTTGCCCTTGTTACATGGGACTTAAACATAACTGGCGAAATGTGGGTGTTCTATTAAGGACACCTCTGCCTAACCGTTCGGGGATTACAGGCGTGATGTTATGCTATGTAAAAACCATCTTCTGCCCACATGATATCCAAGTCATCATCATCATCATAATCATTTCAGCCGAAAGACGTCCACTGCTGGACATAGGCCTCCTCCAAGTGTCGCCACGTTGATTGGTTACGTGCGACTCGCATCCAGTGGATCCCCGCAACCTTCACCAGCTCATCCACCTCCACCTAGTGAGAGGCCTTCCAACGCAACGTCTTCCGGTTCGCGGTCGCCACTCCAGAACTTTTCGGCCTCATTGGCCATCCATTCTGCAAGCAATATGTCCTGCCCACTGCCACTTAAGTTTGGCAATTCTTCGGGCTACGTCGGAAATCTTGGTTCTCTTGCAGATGTCCTCATTTCTGATTTGATCACGCAATGAAACTTCGAGCATAGCCCTCTCCATTACCCTTTGGGTGCCTGTGAGCCTTCTCATGAGGCCCATTGTGAGTGACCACGTTTCGGTCCCGCATGATCACTGGCAACGGACACTGGTCATAGACTTATGTAAAGGGTGTAAACAGACTCTTAACGAAGCCGAAAGGCACTTGTTCTCCCCGTCATTGCGATCATTTTTTTGCTCAAGACTATACCTGGGAACCTTCTAGTTACGGAGATATTGGGGGTCAAAGTTCCAACTTTTTCACAAGTTTTTTTTTTAATACATGTTTTTAATGTAAGATTTTTACTTTAAACACCTCCAGGACTCCCTTACTATTCAAACCATCCATCAGACCAATGTTTTGAGTGTTGTGTGTGTTAAATTGAGCCCTACTGTAAAACGTGACTTTTCAGCCCAAAAAAAAAGTTGTTTCCCAGCACAAATTTTTGCGTAAAGTTATTTAGTTTGATGTACATAATGCTTGGTTGACGACTTCATGAAGAGTCTGTTTACTCCCTGTCCAAGTCTAACGGAATAAATCCTGACAATCCGGTAAAAAAAAAAAAATAAAAAAAAAAAAAATACAATATATAAAAACCCTAAAACTGATTAGTATTGCTGAATATAGAACCCCATTATTACCTTCCCCAAAAAAAATCATTCTATATCAAAGAAAAGCGAGAAAATTGGCAGAACCCTAACAAACTGCCTCTCGAAATACCAACGATACACCCGCCAATTTCAGCCTAATTATATCGAACCCCTGTTCAATTATAAGTGGGCCTCAATATAGAGGGTAGGTAAAAAAAAAACCGACCAAGTGCGAGTTGGACGCACCGAGGGTTCCGTATAAACTTGTAGGTATTTTGATATATATATATATTTTTTTGTTTGCCTGAACTGTCCCACGCATGGGCAAAGGCCTCCCCCCATTCCTTCCACTTTAATATTAAATTACATATTTACGGTTTTCACTTTTTTTTTCTTGCATTTAGGCAATTGCTTTTTCCAAATTTCATGATTCTAGGTCAACGGGAAAAACCCTGATTTCCTTGAGAGTGTCGAAATATACGTTTTTTGCGGCATAAATAGCCGTATCTTTTTTTACGTTAATTTAGAAGTTTGTGTTTTCACAACTTCAAGGTACTGTATACTTGAGTATATGGTTTTAATTTCAATTGGATACTTCCACGCGTTCCTGAGATAAAGGGTGCTGCCAGACAGACGGACAACAAAGTAATCCTATATTATTATATTATATAACCTACGCTAAATATCAATATTGTAACGTATAACTGTTTTTTGTCCCAAATAAAGAAAATTTTAGGGGTTTCGTTTATTCCTTTTGAGGTACGGAACCCTAAAAACCTGATCCGTATCCAGTTTGGGTTCAGTAGACATAGTTAGGGCTACATTTTTGTCACGATAAAACGAGTTGACTGTGATATATAGGCTGAAATAGATGGTTTTATCTAGAAATTGACTTGAAAACAGACTTCGTTCTTTATTTGTGATTATTTGGTATTACGTGGCCTCGTTGGTTTAGTGGTCGCATGCAGTACTGTTGAACATGAGGTCTTGGGTTCGATTCACGGGTCGGGCAATGTGTTTTTGGGTTTTTCCATCACAGTTTTTTCAGTAGCATCCATGAAGTCTGAAGTTATGTCTTGTTGATGGCAAACGGCTCGCATTTTGTGGGACTTATAAAACATAACTAGCAAGAGGTGGTTGTATAGACATCAGCACATCAAGCTACCCGAAACTGTCAAATTTTCCCAATCAACTTTGAACCTAATGCTTTAGCGATAAAGTTGAAAATCTATTAAAGAAATGTGACAGCTTAATCTGCGCCAGCACTATAAGGTAAACCTCTTCTTAGCCCTTCTTGGATTATAGGTGTTTTAATATTATGTAAAACAGCCCATAATTTAATTAGGTATTATAAAACCAACTCAATCTCAGCTTAACAAAGCATTCCAAATTAAAACAAACATTTAAAGCCATGCGCACGTACGCAACTTCAGGTTGCTAATAAAAATAAAATGCCTGGAATTGCAGGTGATAAAACACAGTCTCGGAAATTACATAGCAATTAAATCGACATTTAAGAGGCTATAAGAGGCTATACGTGGTGCTTGACAACCGTCGATACCCAGGCTGTGGCCTGGCCTGAGGCCATATTATAAAATAAATGCCTTTTGAGATTGGAATTGTTTATGTTGTTTTGGCATAAGCCATCTTTTGTCGTCGTAACCTTGTATAAAAGTTCTGTGTTGTTTTTGGGCTATTGGGACACCTGAATGGTTGTTATGGTATGTATGAGTTATAGATGGACCTGCTAGGTAGGCACTATTACGACAGCGATATGATTAGATAACGCCTGTCCGACCAGAAAGTATTTAAGTCTAATATGATTTACACAATCTTATCATTTTACTAGCAGATGCCCGCGGCCAAAAGTAATCATGAAATTTTGATCCCGGTCCCGCAACATTATATACATTTTATTATATGCATAAACCTGCCTCGAGAACCACTCTATCCATTGGTGAAAACAGCATAAATATCGGTGCAGTAGTTTTTGAGTTTATCTCGAATAGACCGACGGACGTGGCGGACGACTTTGTCTTATAAAATGTAGTGATAGTGAAGTAGTGCTACTCTTTATTTTATAACTAATTACCCTCACTTTGGAAACTTTCATTATTAAATCTTGGTAGTCAGATCAACGTTATAATACACAAATACCACCGTTTTTGTGCTATTGGACAAAATTATACAAACACAGTTAATACCCATTAAACTTCCGATAAAACAATTTCATTCGTAATCTTGATTAGCATTCAAAATTCAGGAGTCCCCAATCTTAGGCTGCGCTGGTTTGGAAGTGGTTTAACTTAAATTAAATCCCAATTTAAATAATTATTCGACCACCAAGAACACTTGTCGAAAGTTGAAATCTCTTTAGCTGGTAATTTGCGTGTTGTCAAGTTAAACTGATCCAAAGTTAACGCACAAGTGAATAATAATTATAAAGGGTGTAAACAGACTCTTAACGAAGCCGAAAGGCATTTGTTCTCCCCATCATTGCGATCATTTTTTTGTTCTAGACCATACCTGGGAACCTTCTAGTTACGGAGATATTGGGGGTCAAAGTTCCAACTTTTTCACAAGCTTTTTTTTGAACACATGTTTTTAATGTAAGATTTTTACTTGAAACACCTCCAGGACCCTCTTACTATTCAATCCATTCATCAGCACAATGTTTTGAGTGCGTAACATTGAGTCTTACCGCAAAACGTAATTTTTCACCCCAAAAAAAAAAGTCGTTTCCCAGCAATAATTTTTGCGTAAAGTTACTTAGTTTGATGTAGAGGATGCTTGGTTGACGGCTTCGTGAAGAGTCTGTTTACACCCTGTAAATAGAAGGACAGCTCCATACAACTTACGGCGATCTCAAACAAATGCCGGTTACAAGTGCGCTTGCACCCGCTGTACGTGAAGCCTGTCTATGTGTACGTGGAGAACTCAAACAAATGCCGGTTGCAAGTGCGCTTGCACCCGCTGTACGTGAAGCCTGTCTATGTGTACGTGGAGAACTCAAACAAATGCCGGTTGCAAGTGCGCTTGCACTCGCTGTACGTGAAGCGTGTCTATGTGTGCGAGAAGATCTCAAACAAATGCCGGTCGCGAGTGCGCTTGCACTCGCTGTACGTGAAGCGTGTCTGTGTATGTGAGGAGCTCTCAAACGAATGACAGTCACGGTGCGCTTGCACTCGCTGTACGTGAAGCGTGTCTATGTGTGCCTGTGTTTTTGCCAGTTGTATGGAGACGACCTTCTTTTTGTACTCATTTATTTGGTAGTAGGGAATTGCGTCGCCTATAATCAAGTGTGTCTGTCTCCGTGAGATTATTATCCAAAGAGTTCAACAATAGTTCATCGCTCTTGACTCGGCAGTATAAAACTAGAACTCTTGACTTGTATTTGGCATATTGTAGAAAACGTGAACAAAATCGAGGCACTTTTTTTTTCGGATGGGAAATCATCAAATGAAGGAGTCATTTGAAGATTGATGAGATGCTCTGGGCAGAGCGGGAGTCTCAGACTTGTACTGTCTAAAACCCATTCATGTTCCTTCCTTGCCCTTTGTGTTCCAGGGCCGCGGTATGTCTTTCGAACAGTCCCGCAGCCCTGACAGGCATCGACCCTTGCAGGCCCCTTCCTGTTTGCTCAAACTACCAATTTATTAGTGGTCGGCGCAGCATGTCTTTTTCTTCCATACTTTACTATTAGTAGTTATCACAGAAGTCATCCTTCTGCTAGCCATTAGCAGTCCAAAACTGCTATAGCCACCCACATTCATACTCAAAACTATCCTAGTCAATAAAACACCAGGTTAAATAAGACTAAACAAGGAAAATGATCTGACCAAAAAAATATTCTCCGGGAAAATTCTTTTTTGCAGACGAGAAATAGGTAGGAAGCTGTAGTAGGTATTTTATTAGCGGCCAACGACAAAAAGTCCTCCGTCATTTCACAAAGGATTTACATTCATGCCAGGACGAGACGGTATCGTTAAAAAACCTTTTCGGCGTTTTCTACTGTTCACTTTTTATTTTTGGCAACATTTGAAGAATGTTACGTTTTTCGCGAGCTCTTACATTTCCGGGGACTTATAAAAAAATACCGTACCCGCTTTTTATATTATTATAAGTTTTTGTTAGTTTGTTTGTTTGTATGTATGGTCAAATCTTGCAAATACAATACCAAACTAGTTCCTCCTAACCGAATGAACTGAAATTTTGCACACACCTTTTGTTCTGGTGACAACACATTTTTATGACAGACATTACTTAATCCTACAGCCAGCATCGTCTCCTCACGAGAGAATTCCTCAACGGTTAATAGCGCGGACACAAAACTTTGTATACGCGTTCATTTTTTATGGAAAAACATGATTTCTATCATGATCTCATCCTGCAACCAGGATCGTGTCCTCACGAGGACTAACCGTTGAAGAGTTCTGAAAAGTTAGTAGCACGGATACGGAAAAAAGTGTTTAGACAATGATGTGTTATCATAAATGATTACGATAAAACTAAAAATTTGAAAATAAAATAACTAATTCAAAATCTTTAAAAAAAAGCTTTAATAAAAATTTACTGAAAAGAAGAAAATAAACATAAAAGAAGAAAATAACATAAAAATTACAAACTTCGTTTTAATTTACTCCAAGTATTCACGCGATAAGCTTTTAAAAATAAACCTATTAATACAGTGGTTGTTGAGAATAAATAAAAACTTAAAGGAACAAGTTGCTTTAAGTTTTCATTTATTCAATGCCCGTTTCCACTAATCCTACACCTAAATTAACGTCCTTATAAAATTGTACTATTGAATTTTCTATTTGGGGTAATTCCTGGATGGATTAGCCCAGGATCGCGGAGATTGACACATCCCAATGAGCGGCCTATACCCAGCAGTGGGGGGTGAATTTGGGCTGTGGATGATGATGATGATTGAATTTTCATATTAACGGCACGGTTGGTGCAGTGGCTGAGCGATCGACTGTTGTACTGCGTGTCGCGGGTTCGATTTGAACGGAACAAATATTTGTATGACTAACAGGTAGTTGTTCTGGGTCTGGCTGTTTGCGTATGTGAGTTTAATTTTTTTTTAACGCACCCACGATATTGGAGAAATTCATAGTGTGGAGCAAAGTTTAAAAAATATTCGGCGCTAAGATAAACGTCGCGCAATGTGTCGTGTCAAATCGTTTCGTCTAAAGTTTGTGAAAACAGGCTTTAGAAGAAACTTAGTATTACGGAGTATGTAAGGATCGCAGCAGGTGGCATTCTGCAGTTTCTGCCTACCCCCATGGGAAAAAGGCGTGAGTTTATGTATGTATGTATATGTAGTATTACTGAAAAGTGTTCAAATATTTATTTATTTACACAGAAAACACTTGAATACTGAGAATTACTTATAGACAGTGAGCACAAAAGTATAGGATATATATATAGATATACTCTTAGATAAATAGATTATTCTTTATTATGTACACCATAAAAAAAAAAACAATATACATAAAAGATAGCATTTGTCATAGGGTGACACAATGGGTGGTCTTATCGCTATAACCAATCTTTTCCAAAAAGATATGTAAATACAAACTTAAATATAAATACATTGTCAAACCAATATCTAATAGCTTTAAACGAGCAATTTCTGTATATAATAATAATAAATTTATTTTACAGATCATACAATCCAATTTGTTAGTAATACACATCTTAAAACACAATAAATAAATAAAATAATAATAATGTATAATAATGTATATATACAGGTGTAAACAGACTCTTCACGAAGCCGTTAACCAAGCGTTGTGTACATCAAACTAAGTAACTTTACGCAAAAATTATTGCTGGGAAACAAACATTTTTTTTGGGTTGAAAAATCACGGTCTATGTTATGACTCAATGAAACGCTTTCAAAACACTGTGCTGATGGATGGATTGAATAGCACGGGGGTCGTGAAGGCGTTTTAAGTAAAAAAAATACATTAAAAACATGTATTTAAAAAAAAACTTGTGAAAAAGTTGGAACTTTGACCCCCAATGTCTCCGTAACTAGAAGGTTCCCAGGTATGGTCTAGAACAAAAAAATGATCGCAATGATGGGGAGAACAAGTGCCTTTCGGCTTCGTTAAGAGTCTGTTTACACCCTTTATATCTGAATCTCGAAAACGGCTCCAACGATTTTCATGAAATTTAGTATGCAGGGGGTTTCGGGGGAGATAAATTGATCTAGCTAAGTTTTCATTTTTAGAAAATGTCAAAAAAAAAAATACCGAGGAAAGCTCGGTCATCCAGGTATGTACCTATAAATCTGGATGGCCTTATTTGGCTGCCAGCCAAACTACTCGTACGATTTAAAAGCATTAAGCCACCCATAATCCTTTGAGTGCTGGGCTTCAGTAAATGATAATCTACTATGCACTCTATGTAGATAACTATTAAAGTTATTTTTTTTCATACTTTTTCGTACTGTTTGTTTCTGTTATTGTATTTGATTTTGTTATTACTTCTTTAAAATTGTATTCTGTAGCACATAAAGGGTGTAAACAGACTCTTAACGAAGCCAAAAGGCACTTGTTCTGCCTGTCACTGCGATCATTTTTTTGTTCTAGACTATACCTGGGAACCTTCTACTTAAGGTGATATTGGGGGTCAAAGATCCAACGTTTTCACAAGTTTTTTTTTTTTTTAATACATGTTTTTAATGTATTTTTTTTACATACCCTTCACGACCCCCGTACTATTCAATCCATCCATCAGCACAAAGTTTTTAATGCGTTACATTCAGTCATAACATACACGTGATTTTTCACCCCAAAAGAAAAATTTCGTTTCCCAGCAATAATTTTTGCGTAAAGTTACTTAGTTTAATGTACATAACGGCTTCGTGAAGAGTCTGTTTACACCCTGTATGTTAACCCTTATGTTGACATTAACATCTAAGCCAAATAAAATAGCAGAGAGCGCTGACTTCTGACTGACGTACAGGTAAACATTTATTATGTCAATAAAAAATGATTGTATTAAAAGAAAATTGAGACGTGAACAAGACCTACTACAGCTTTACCCACCACGCACAAACTACGGAAGAAAAAGTATCATGTATGAAGGATCCAAACTATATTATTATAATCTCACCATTATACCGCTTAGTCGACACATACAATACGCGTTTTGGTGCAATAGACATATAGGGTGTAAACAGACTCTTAACGAAGCCGAAAGGCACTTGTTCTCCCCGTCATTGCGTTTATTTTTTTGTTCTAGACCATACCTGGGAACCTTCTAGTTTCGGAGATATTGGGGGTCAAAGTTCCAACTTTTCCACAAGTTTTATTTTAAATACATGTTTTTAATGTATTTTTTTTTACTTAAGACACCTTCACGACCCCCGTACTATTCAATCCATCAATCAGCACATTGTTTTAAATGCGTGACATTGAGATTTACAGTAAAACGTGACTTTTCACCCCAAAAAAAAGTCGTTTCCCAGCAATAATTTTTGCGTAAAGTTACTTAGTTTGATGTACATAATGCTTGATTAACGGCTTCGTGAAGAGTCTGTTTACACCCTGTATTTTTCCTAAGCAGATATAAATTTAAAAATGAATTAATTCAAATTTTAAAGCATCGGCGATAGGCTCCATAGGTTTTACACAATGTAGGTATCATTGTTAATAAGTAAGTGACCTATATTACATCACGCATTAATTTCATTAAGTAATCTTTTTTTATTTTTTCCTTTGTTTTTTACATCTCGTATATAATATAGTTTATCATTTTTTTTTTATTAAGCTAGCCCTGCTATAGTTAACGTTTGCTAACAGTTTGTTTTTATATAAAAAAGTTATCCGTGGAAAATGTTGTGGGTAGTATATTTGTTAAGTTTAATTTTAAGGCAATACTGTTTATGCGTAATATACTACTGTTTGTTTTCAAACATAATAAATAAATAAATAATAAAATACCGAAATACATCACAGAATCCCAATCCATAACCATTTTTTAAAAACTACTCAAACGGCACTTTATAAACAATTCACATTCGTCAATGTATAAGCTGTCCCATAAAAAACTTAAATACTTCCGTACTCGACCTAAATGCATCGGATTTTTTTTTTTGGTATTACGTTGTTCCCATGGTTTACACTTCTGTCTAACCCTTCGGGGAAATACAGGCGAGTTGTTATGTATGAAAGGTGAAACAAAATTAAGACAGTGGCAGTGTATAATTATTGTCAGTATTCATAATGAACAATTCCATGTAAATTCCACCCTGGTTACGCAAATTCATACGGATTGGTAGATATAAACTCATTCGTTTAATTTTGTTTCGTATTGTGATGATTGTTGACTCGTCTGTTGTATCCTTATCCCGCACATGCCCATCGCCTTCGTACGAGCGAGAAGGAAGTGTACTAATAGAGAATGTTTGCATATGTATAGGAAACTCCAAAACACAGTCGACCGAAGAGAGGGGCAAGTAAATGCTTGTTACATTTTCACTCTGTTTATTCAAAAGCTTACGTATCCCTCAAATAATACATATGCAAAGGACTTATTCAGGGCAAACAAAACCGGTGTAACTGTCATACAAACATTTGTTTAAAGCCACTGTAACCCAATTAGTATTGTTTGTCGTCAAACTGCGAACTACCTTGTTATAAAGGTGAGGCCAGGCTACGGCCTAGACAAACTACAAATACAAACTGGAAAGTAACAGAAGGCCAGCTTCATATTATAGTGACTGTTAGCCTGACATCCCACTGCTGGGCAATAGCTTCTCCCTATAACTTCCAGCTCCTTCGACCCAATTTTGACGACTGGTCTTTGATTTTGTCCAGCTCGTCCTACCATTTTCAACGAGGTCTGCCGCGACGCCTTGAGCTACATAGAAAGAGCGAAATCGCAGTCATCTAAAACAAATGCCACTAGCAAGTGCACTTGCACTCGCTCTGTACGTGTAGCGTGTCTATGTGTGCGTGGCGTGCGGATCTTAAACAAATGCCGGTCGCAAGTGCACTCGCTGTACGTGAAGCGCGTTTATGTGAGCGTGGAGATCTCAAACAAATGCCGGTCGCGAGTGCGCTTGCACTCGCTGTACGTGAAGCATGTCTATGTGTGCGTGGAGATGTCAAAAAAATGCCGGTCGCGAGTGCGCTTGCACTCGCTGTACGTGAAGCGCGTTTATGTGGGCGTGGAGATCTCAAACAAATGCCAGTCGCGAGTGCGCTTACACTCGCTGTACGTGAAGCATGTCTATGTGTGCGTGGAGATCTCAAACAAATGCCGGTCGCAAGTGCGGTTGCACTTGCTGTACCTGAAGTGCGTCTATGTGAGCGCGTGTTTTATTCGAAATCATCAAATGAATTCTCCCGCTCCGGGCAGAGCGGAAGGGAGTGTCAGACTTGTACTGACTAAAACCCATCCATGTTCCTTCCTTGCCCTTTGTGTTCCAGGGCCGCAGTATCTCTTTCGAACAGTCCCGCAGCCCTGGCAGGCATCGGCATCATTCAAAGCCTGCCTTCTGTAACCATCTATTTGGTGCCACAAAATGAGGCTTTCAAATATACTAGGACTGCAACTTGCTAAAGTTTTAAGTACTTATAATTCGGATCGTGTTTAGTTTATCTTTTTATCCAGTTTGCGGGAGTTTTAAGTAGTTTTCGGAGTTAGTAACGGTTTTTATTGCTTATAATATTGTGATTTAAGTGGAAAATAATGTTAGTTTTAGTTCGGGGTGGATTTTGTAGCGGAGGAATCAGAATGGGATTGATTTATATGAATTGAACTAGCTGTTACCCGCGACCTTCGTTCGCGTGAAATTATTATTAAAACATCCCTACTTCCCTATTTGAATCGAATTTTGTTACCAATTTCAAGGGTTTATTTTTTTTGCACGGAACCCTAATTATTTATCTGAAATAAAAGTTACTACTTGTTACATCAGCTATTTGCCAGTGAAAATTCCGTCAAAATTGGTCCAGCCACTTCAGGGATTAGCTGGAACAAACAGACAGACAGACTTAAATTGTAAAAAATGTTGTTTTGGTATATGTACCGTGTATACATCCATAGCACTTAGTCAAAAGCGGTTATTTTAATATTACAAACAGACACTCCAATACATATACTTTATTTATCTGTATCTGTATAGATATAGATGATCCAAAAGGAGGCCGAAGAATCAGAAGAAGAAATCCTATATAATCCTACTTACGGATACTCCACGTATCGTCACAACGTATACAGGGTGTAAACAGACTCTTCACGAAGCCGTTAACCAAGCATTATGTACATCAAGCTAAGTAACTTTACGCAAAAATGAGTGCTGGGAAACGACTTTTTAAAAAAAATCACGTTTTGCTGTAGAACGCAATGTAACGCGTTCAAAACATTGTGCTGATGGATGGATTGAATAGTACGGGGGTCGTGAAGGTGTCTTAAGTAAAAAAAAAAACATTAAAAACATGTATTTAAAAAAAAACTTAACCCCCAATATCGCAATGTTGGGGAGAACAAATGCCTTTCGGCTTCGTTAAGAGTCTGTTTACACCCTTTATTCGCTCCAAAAAATAAAAATGCTTCATGGCACTCACTTGTTCGAATTCAAGTAGAATAAATTAAATTCTCTGAATTTATCGTGTGTGATCGCAGTTTAATTCATTATTCACTCTTTCACCACACTTTGTGCTGCTCGAACTCGAGATAATGAAATTAAACAATGGATTCAGTGGCTCGATTTAACTAAAGGTTCAAAATTTAATTATATAGTGTTCGAGCGGCGAGAGCGTATTTATTTACATGTTAAACGGTGCTTGAATAGTTTTGTAATGGATTAAAGTTTTAACGAGAGCAGCGGTGGCCCAGTGGTAGCGACCCCGACTTACGAACAGTAAGTCGTGGGTTCGAACCCAGGCAGGCGCATTACTTTTTGTAATTTATTTCATCACCACTGCTCTCAAAAACGGTGAAGGAAAACATCGTGAGGAAACCGGCATGTCCTAGAACCAGAAATTCGAAGACATGTGACATCTACCAATCCGCACTGGGCTCGCGTGGTGGATTATAGCCCATTCCCTCTCATAGAGAGGAAGCCTGTGTCCCAGCAGTGGGAACATTATGGGCTGATGATGATGATGATGAATGTTTTAACTGGCTCGTTGGACTAGTGGTACTGCCGAGTATGAAGTCTTAGGTGCAATTCCTAGATCAAGATTTTCCATCCAGTTGTCAGAAGCAGCTCGGGGAGTCAGGATCTGTACCCAGTTGACGGTAGGTTTATTTATTTATTAACCCTTAAACAAATGCAGCGCTTAAAAGGCGAATTTAATGCCTTGGTTATATTTTATCAGTCTACGTTAGGGTGACCTTGGTGTAGTTTAGGATCATCCGCTTTTACATGGGACTTAAACATAACTGACGAAATATAGATGCACTATATTAGGTACGCCTCTGCCCAATCCTTTGGGAACATACAGGTGTGATATTGTGAATGTTATGTGACGTGTTATAGTTCAAACTGCCTCGTTGGTCTTATGTCCGCAAGCGCTGCTAGTGTGCGTGAGGTCTTGTGTTCGATTTTCAGGGCGTGCAAAATATTATTCGGATTTGTGTCCGATAGGTTCGTTGGTCTATGGCAAAGACATTCAAATAATTACGAGTGATAGACGGGAAAAGACGAAGAAAGGAGATCGCCAGAAGTCTATACATCGTTGGGCCTAATGCGAACAGTAATCATTTATGTATTATTTAATAGATAAAACACATACATATTCATATCAGAAAGATTTTTTCAAAATTTTATGGGAAATAGGAAGAAAATAAGTTTTTGGGTCACTAGGTTAGGTTATGCGGCAGATGGTAGGAATTGTACCTATATAACTCACGCAATTCACCATTATCCAGTCTATAAGCAAAATCGGTGTCCAAGTACGTAAAATCAATCCAAAGTCGTCAGAAAAATAGCAGAAATCGAATAAGCACATCCGTAAGCGCACGAGTACGAAAACGAATGACGGGACTTGACGGGAGTGACGTGACATTGACATTTTGACAAACATCGATATTTTTTCGTTTTAAAACAGTCGCAGTCGCCCGATACACGATTTTGAACGATGTTATTGTTAAATAAATGAATAACTATTACTAAAACAAGAATAATTTAATCAAATGTCCTTTTTTATTTTCTAAATCATTATAATATTCATGACAAATGCTAAAACAAAATAGATATCGTTTTTTTTATAACTGTTTTAGGACGAGCTTAAAATGACCTGACAGCTTGTTTACGAAGCTAGTTTTAGAACTACATTCAATTAAAAACCATATTTCAAATTATAATTTTTAGCTCATTCCGGTAGAAAGTTATTATTGTTACATGTTATTTTTAATCAGTAAATAATCTAGTATTTTTTATATACATATCGTTTCTGTACATACTTTAGCCCAATACTGGCTATCTCCTTTGTAATCCAATACTTGTTATTATTAGTAACAAATCGGTATGTGTAATGTCACACACCCGCTTGTCAGGAAGCAATCGTGTGTCGAAATCAAAATCTTCAGGATCAAAATCGAGCGTTGTTTTGATCCTGAAGATTTTCGCAACATGAATATCAAGGAAATATTTTTATTGTGCGTATTCGGATCTTAAAATAGCTGTGACCAAACTCAAAGGAGTACACACGAATACGTATCTACTAGGATATCAGGACTACTTATGAAATGAATGCAAAGACCCACAATTATATCACATCAAATAATTCAGCAGCCACAAAATCTAACAACCAAACGTTTTTCCCCAGAAACATCGCAAAATCTAAATAATTAATTCCCAAATAATTTGTTGATAAAATCTGACACGGAAACCTTATTTATTACATTTGTCTATCACGTGTTTCATTTCCCACTGAATTCAAAGGACTTCAACTCGAAAGAGGCCTTCATTTCGAACCAATGGAGGTGTTAAATTTAATTTGTTTGAATGATCGAAAAGTAAGAAAATTCGCGATGTTTTTGTTAAGTTTCTTGTAAGGCGCAGCATTTTTTTTTTAAGGGAATATCAAAAAATATAAGGTATACTTTTGACGTGACAACGTCTAATAAGAACAAGTACAACACACGTAGGGTTAGAGAGAATAGATTGGTTCATATACAGATCACAAATTATTATGGTAAGAGAACATCTAAGTAATTGGTATCCGAGCTAAAAATTCATTTCTAAATAGAAAAAACTCTTTCTTCTGTATTGTACAGAAGAAATTGGTCCTTCGAGCCGAATAACAACGCAGATCGTTACATTTTCATGTTAATCCAAAGACTAAAAAGTTATTTTCTAGCGTCGTGGAATTAGTAGAAACCACAGACAAAATTTCACTTCAAAATATGGAAGAAAATGAGCTCCAAAAATACACACCTCCTGATTCCAATACAAACACTTAAATTGACTTCAGAATTTCAATCTCATTATTAATGCCATCCTCTCCCATGCCCAGGCCATGGCCTAGCGAACGAAATTGGGCCTCAATTTCAATATCTGATCACGTAGAGTTGTCGTTACACTTAATAAATTGATCTATTGATTAGGAGCGTACCGACGATAGACGCTTCCCTCTCGCACATCTTAAAAAGTATTCTAGTCCTGTGGGGATCGTTTGTATTTTGGATGTGGTTTATTGTAAGAAATAAAAGGCGTTTTCAAAACAAACTCATTTTTTACAAGATATTCTAAAAAAAAAACAAGTGTACAATTCACACGTAGTAAAAGTGAAACCTTCAAACATTTTTCCTTCAAGATAAACACTGTATAATGATTACTATCTCATTTTCTCCCACGTTCAATTTTATGAATTAATGTGTCTGTCTCTTTTTACTGTCACTTTTTGTGACTTGTCTTTCCTACAAAAGTGCAACACCTACAGTTACATGGCCAAAATGTATGGAACATCTGATTTAAAAAAAAAATAACCGATGAAAATTTTCTGTGGAGATGCTCAGAATGATGTACGTAATAACCGTTTTCGCGTCGGTGTTCCTTCCACAACGTATAACATGAAAACTTTTCAAGACTGCCGTTGATCGCAACCGCAATTGCTGCGCATGAGGTCCTGGGTTTGATTCCCAGGTCGGTCAAAGTGATATTGGGTGTTTCCTTCAGTAATTTTTCACCAGCACCCACGGACTCTGGATTTGTGCCCAGTTGATGGCAAAAGGCTCACCCCCTATTACATGGGACTTACACATATCGTGCGACATGTGGGTTTACTATTAGGTACAACTCTGTCTAACCCTTCAGCGCAGCGATAACAAGCGTAATGTTATGTATTGAAAACTCTTTTTTTCCCGAAAAGCACCTGTCTATTATTGTTATCCAGAAAGTGAAACCTAACTCCAATAAAAACATAAAAATATATGTTTTTGCCCGTGATTATAAATATAATTATAACACAAAACCCCCAACACAGAAATTATTACCTGATCTCCTTAATCCTACATAATCAACAAACACAGTAAAGTAAAAGCAAAAATATTTTGTTAATCAAATTAATTCAGGACCCTCCTAATACCAGGATTAATGAACAACGCGTCAAAATGTTCTTCTTTATCACTCAAGTAACAATGTTTGTGCGAAAACTTTGAGAAACGCTTGCTTAACGGGCAAAAGTTTTGAATGTTTGTTTATTGTGAGGATGGGACCGTTTTGTCTTTGATTACGAGGGTTAGATCGGTGGCGAAGATGAAAATCTTTAAAAAATAATAATTTTGCGGCACAACCCAGTAAAGGCACCTTACAGATTGTTAGCGATCCCACATTTTAACAAATAATTCTAAAAAAAACTGGTTGTCTGTAAAGTTGGTTTACGGACGATAGTTTAAACGTCATAAAATCGAGTGGAAGAGACATAGATGCGGCGCATGCGTACAATTTTGACGACACGGTTGGCGCAGTGGCTGAACGATCCCCGCACGGAAAAAAAAATTGTATGGGCTGCAGACAGTTGTTCCGGGTCTGGCTGTTCGTGTATGTGAGTTTAAATGTTTGTAAACGCACCCACGATACAGGAGAAATTCATAGTGTGGGGCAACGTTTCTAAAGAAAAAACAATGAGCGTAACGGGACACTTTTTCGTGCATGCAGCCGGCGTTCATCGATTTATTAGACGTTGTCACGTCAAAACAACTTGCTGATTTGACAGATAGTCTGTGGAACAGCGCCGGCAGCCATTACCAGTGGGAACATTAGACCTAACTGTTGTAAACATACTTAACTGTAAGAAAAAATAGTAGGTACTGATTAAAGCATTTCAGGAAATTGAAGACTGTGTATCATTTGACTTGACACCGTTAACAGTTTAGTTTTACGCACATATTATTTTTGATATAGGTACATAGTATTATGATATAGGTCTTTGCTCAAAGTTCCAATTGTAATTAGACGAGAAAACTCGTACGGAACGGATTTCTAAGGTATGCTCTCAAAAAAGGTCAACATCTTCAAGCCTTAATAGGAAATTACCATAAGATTTCTGTTAATATCCTATGTTAGACTTTAAACATGAATATAAAATATACTGTTACAACTTGACCACCAATTTCACTTTCATTAGGTGTTGGGAATCGCACCCAACATCCACGCAGCCGGCACGCGCAGGCAACGTGATCGGCCTACGCGTCATCTCCATCGGCGAATGTTGGGACTCGAACCCAACATACACGCGGCCGGCACGCGCAGCCGACGTGACCGAGCTACGCGTCATCACCCTTTGAGCCTTTTTATACAGTCCACTACGCTTTTTATTACCCCAAACGAGCAAGTCGAACATTAGAAAAATGAAGGAATTTTGACTACCATTGTAGTCGCAATTTGAATAAAAGCATCCCATTGTTAGTTCATCGTTGGTCTAGTGGTCGCAAACGCTACTTCAGCTGAGTATAAGGTAATTTCTCAATAGTATCCACGGAATTTGGATTTGTAAGCAGTTGATGGCAATAGGCTCGCCTACTGTTACGTTACTCGGGACTTAAACGTGGGTGTACTATTAGGTACCTATCTATACCTCTGCCTAACCCTGCAGGAATTACAGACGTGATGTTATGTTATTCTTAATTCAGTCACTGTCTACAAAAAGCCATCGAAATACACGTATTCCAGAAACCCAAGCCCATCCACTCACTGAAGCGTTAAAATACCTACAAATCAATATGTAAAGCTACGACAATCGCAGCGCAATAAATCACAGCAGCACACCTGTGCTAATGTGACAGCGGTACGCACGTGTCCCAGCATTTCTCAAACTTTTCGTTACTTCCAAGTTAAAGACCACGTTAAAAAACCTGTTCTTGTCACGTAAGCTGACGTCACTGAGGACAGGGTTGCTGAATCGAGTTTTTGAATTTTCGCCAATAATCACAACCGCTCAGAACCCGCAATTATTCTAAATAAACTAAACTTTTTCGATTTCTCCGTAATAGGCCTCTCCGGATTTAATTAAAGTCAAAATTATTTATTTGCTCTAAATGTGGTAGACACAAAGGATGGTACAAAATTTGTTAACACAATGACACATTTTGCCATAAAATTGGCATGAAAATTTTATAATTAGTCAAGATAACTTCCAAAAAGTTTTGCCTATAAATGAAACTTCTCCGGGGGTGTATCGTGAAATGCGTTAGATTCAGTTATAAAAAAAGGGAATAGGATAAGAAGATACTGTACTTTAACATAAAGAAGAAACTGTATTTTTTTCTTCAATTAAAAATATAATTAGAAATAGCAGTAGTTTAAATACGCTAATGCAGATTGGCTCTTATGACCATTTTATTTTAAGTTGATTTCAAACGTACCAATTCCGGTATTTTGTTCAATGTTAATATCAAAATAAGTATAACTTCTCATTTTGTCTTCTTCTTCAACCCTTGGCCACCCAATGCTGAGTGTAGGTCTCTTCCAATTCTCTCCACTTTTGGCGGTTTTGTGACATGGCTATCCAGTTTCTTCCGGCCACTTTAATGAGGTCGTCTTTCCACCTAGTCCATTTTGTATTATATTTTATTAAATTCTTAAAACAACTTTTGAACTAACTGAGAAGTATGGAAGAAGAAGACATGCTGCGCTAACCACAAATAAATTGACGGCAAGAGAATCATGAATTATATAATCAACTGGGGTTAGACCAACTTTCTCTGTATCAATAAAATTTAAAGCATCCATACAGTTATAACAACTCCAAACAAGATTACCTATTAAATTAAAGTCCCCAAAGTTTATCTTCATAATTTGATTGAACGATCAAACTTTTGCTCCATTTAAATTAAATTATTCTCTACAGCATTAAAGTCCTACTTAAGTTTATCGTGTCCGCTTCAAAAACTGCATTTTCCTTTTTTTCTTTAAGCATTAATATAGAAGTTTTGAAAAGTGCAATAAAAACGAATAACTTCAAGTCCAATAAAATTTGAATAACTGGCAAAATTTGAAGACTATTAGAGTCACCTCTGCCTAACTCTACATGAAGAAGTCGGTTCATTTAGCTCCCTTCAAGCTCTTTTGTCATGTTCGTGAATCCATGCGTCATGTTGGTGAACGGGTGCTGTCAGTTGGGACTGGTTATCTTTTAGCTGCCACGGTTTACTTTAACTAGTTAATTTTTAATTGTTGATCTTTTACTCTGGATGCTCTTAATGTGCACGCCTTTCTACATCGTTCTCACATATATGTATTATTTCATATGAAAAGAGTGTCCATGGAGTTTCATACCCATTCTTCTCCATGATCATCATCTCTTATTTCGCTCTTCTTCTTATTCATCTACGCTTTGGAATGGGCAATAACAGTACTTTCACAAGTTATTATGCTTTGTGTCTGTGGTTGAGCTTCGCCTTCTTTGTTTTTCTGACATTCAAAAGTGCCTGTTATAGTCTAATTGAAATAAATGCTTTGAGTTTGAGTTTGAAATATTATATTTAAATTATAAATAATTTGAATAGAGAATCATCTTTATAGTTCACTTGTTTTTTTTTTTTAATAACGAAATAAAAATTGTCTTCGCCATATTTTGGCAAAACTTTGACAAACAATGTCCATCAAATTTCATTCTCTTTCTCCTATTACTGAAGTTCGAAAAGTAATAAGTATTTGAAAAAAGAATGTCAATTTTGTACTTACGATATATTCTACAGATGGCGGCCCTAGGTACTTGATTGAAATATTGAATTGAAGTATCGCAATTTAACTTACAATAGAAGAAAAGAGTTCAATTTAGGTAACATTTCATATTTACTGTTATTATTTTTATACTGATTGAATAAAGACTGAATAAAACGATATTGTCTAAAATAATAAATTATGTAATTGTACTGGGATCAATCCATCGTCACTGACAGGACTATTGTAGCCAATAGACCTGATATAATGGTGGTGGATCGATCAGAGCGGCGCGCAATGATTGTTGAGATAACGGTCCCGCATGATGAGAACCTCGTCAAAGCCGAGAAATATAAACAAATCAAGTATCTTGACTTGGCTCGCGAGGTTGTTGACTTGTGGAATGTGGATTCAGTGATAATTGTGCCGATAGTCTTATCAGCGCATGGCTTAATTGATCGATACCTGAGGAGGCTCTCGTTAGGCAGGTGTATCATAAGCTTGATTCAGAAAACAGTACTCCTGGACACGGCAGACGCAAGAAGAAGTCACATGTGTAATGCATGGTCATTCATCCGACCTCGGCTAACGTAGCTTAACCTTCGATCGATCATGCGGTTAGCTACGAACTAGTCCCATGTTCATAACTTCGACAATGTTAATAAAATAATTGTACTCTGGCATTGACCATCGCAATATAACAATTGTCATCAATTGATGCACAACAAACATATATTATAAGCATGTTAGTTTGTTTAGTTGCTATACACATGCCCGAGTACTTATATTGAAGCGGTGAATTACGAAGAATTTCGCAAAGATATGCGAGTGTACCTAACTCTCAACCTCTGCCTAACAACTATTGGAAATACAGTCGTGACGTTTTGTTGTTATTTTACAAAATGGTTGGTGAATAAATTAAAATACATCTTTAATTACTTACCCAGATGTCCTTTCTTTTATATTGTTCATAGTGCGTTGTTTTTTCCAATGACTTCTCGCTCTGGGCAGAGCGGAAGGGAGTGTCAGACTTGTACCGACTAAAACCCATCCATGTTCCTTCCTTGCCTTTTGTGTTCCAGGGCCGCGGTATCTCTTTCGAACAGTCCCGCAGCCCTGGCAGGCATCGGCCCTTGCGGGCAGGTTCACTCAAATCTGTTTGGTTATTTCATCAAAAAACCCTCTCAGACACCAATCCGCTTGGTTCTCATATGACTTAACCAATGTCTGAACTTTAAAAGAGACAGTGACCTCTGAGTTTGTTTCGGCTGTTTCTTCTCAGAGTACACAGGCCCCAGCCCCCATCTAGTTTTAAAATCATCATCATTATCTACCTGCCCTTGTCCCATGTTATTTAGGGTCGGCGCAATAAACGTTTTTTTCTTCCATTCTACCCTGCCATTCGTCACGCTATCATTTACTCCTATTTGCGGTATCGTTTTAAAAAAAACTATTTATAAAAATAGATAAAAGAGGTAGATACAATATACGGGGTATAAACAGACTCTTCACGAAGCCGTTAACCATTATGCACACCAAACTAAGTCACTTTACTCAAAAATTATTGCTGGGAAACGACTTTTTTTGTTGGGGTTAAAAATCATGTTTTATGGTAGGACTCAATGTAACGCATTCAAAACATTGTGCTGATGGATGGATTGAATAGTACGGGGGACGTGAAGGTGTCTTATTTATTAAAAAAAAAAACCTTGTGAAAACGTTGGATCTTTGACCCCCAATATCTCCGTAACTACAAGATTCCCAGGTATGGTCTAGAACAAAAAAAATATCGCAATGACGGGGAGAACGAGTCTTTTTACACCCTTTATATCATACACGAAAACATAACCCATTACAAATAAGGAGTAATATTTCGAAAAACATTGTGTCAGAGATTTTCATTAGATTCACGTCACCATTTTTAAAAACACCTAGAGTACCTGTATAACGAGACTTACACCCAGAAAATGCAATTTTCCGTTCCATATTTCACAGTAAATGCATGTAAAGCTTTCATTTCCCCATATTTTACAAAAGATGACAATTATTGTGTCCATTCACGACCCATTTATGTATTTTTTAAGGTACCGTACCCAAAGGGTAACCAACGGGGCCCTATTACTAAGCCTCCGCTGTCCGTCCGTTTGTCTATCTGTCAGCAGGCTGTATCTCATGATCCGTAATAGGTAGACAGTTGAAATTTCCACAGAATATGTATTTCTGTGAAAATTTCAACTAGTTTTCTCCAGCTCGTCCCGCCATCTCCTGCAACGCGGTAGACCTCGCAGCAGATGGCGGGACGACCTGGATAAAACCAACGACCAGTGGTCCACATTGGCCCTTTTTTTTTCGAATGAGAAATCATCAAATGACGCCTCCCGCTCTGGGCGGAGCGGAAGGGAGTATCAGACTTGTACTGACTAAAACCCATCCATGTTCCTTCCTTGCCCTTTGTGTTGCAGGGCCGGTATCTCTTTAGAACAGTCCCGCAGCCCTGGCAGGGTCTACATTGGCCCTAGACTGACGAATTTGAAAGTCATGGGGAGTCTTAGTAACAATATGTATATCTGTGGCCGCTATAACAACAAATTATAAAAATAAATTAAAAATTGAAGGGGCTCTACTACAACGGTAACGGAACCCTTCACACGCGAGTCCGACTCACACTTGGCCGGTTTTTTTATTATATATGCCTTTAGTCCTCGAAAGGGTGGTAGGTAGGTAGGGGAGGTTTTTCACTCACATTAAACCCTTGTAACAAAGGATAAATTAGTTTTTACAACTGCCTCGTTGGTCGAGTGCTTAGCATGAGGTCCTGGGTTCGATTCCCAGGCCGGGCAAAGTGTTGTTAGGTTTTTCCACCAGGAATTTCTCAGTAGCAGCCATGGAGTCTGGATTTGTGCCCGGTTGATGGCAATAGGCTCGCCCCCTATCACATGAGACTTAAAACATAACTGGCGAAATATGGGTGTACTATTAGGTACACTTCTGCTTAAACCTTCGGGGATTACAAGCGTGATGTTATGTTATGATAATATGTTATATCATTTTCATTCATCTCTAAAAGCCACTGAACTTTCCAACCCTAAGTACAATGAACTATGCTGAAAAGATTATTAAAATCATGTTTCGTTGGTTAATGAACATCAACATTTATGAATGTTTTAATATTCATAATCTGGTTTTGTTTTGGTCCTTTGGGAATTTAATTTCATGAATGTAAATACTGTGATTCGATATCATAAACATCACGCCTGTAATCCCCGTAGGGTTAGGCAGAGGTTGTACCTAATAGTACACCCACATTTCACCAGTTATGTTTTAAGTCCCATGTAATAGGGAGCGAGCCTATTGCCATCAACCGGGCACAAATTCAGAGTCCGTAGCTGCTACTGAGAAATTCCTTGCCCGATCTGGGAATCGAACCCAGGACCTCATGCTCAGCAGTCGCGCTCGTGAACACTTGACCAACGAGGCAGTCGAGTGTGATTCGAAAGCTTTGTAATATGGACATATTTTGTGGTGCAGAATTTAGTGGGGTTATTTTGAAAATACCTGAAATATTAGGATGTTGAGATCAGATAGGCAGTCGCTCCATGCAAAATACTGGTATTCAGGTGCATCCATTTAGATTGGAAGCCGACCTCAACATAGTTGGGTAAAGGCTAGGCAGATGGTGATTCTGGAAATACCTGAAGGAACTTCAGTAGTGTGTCTTGTTGTGAATCCGTGACTTAAAAAACAATTGAATTGGCTTCGAAACAGTTGACACCCACAATACATTGACATAAGTACTTTTTTGATCTGTCAAAACGCGATACCGCCATAGATTTTGTATGGCTCTAATAGCAATCTGTGACGTCTCAAATTTACCAACTCAATGATTCAACTATTTACTGATTTCAAAGTAAATTTCCAATTTACAGTAATTTTTTTGATGTACTGTATAATTGGATTTAATATAAGTTGGGCTTTCAGGCGTTAAATAAATGTAATTTTTCAGATGATTTCTGTCTTGAAATTATTGATTAATAGTCCCAAGAAAATGCTGCAGTGGAGACCACGGACGGGACGGAAGAATATGGGAAGACAACTGACTATAGGTGGACAGACGATCTGGTTAAAGTGGCCGGGAGAAACTGGATCGCCGTGACAGAAAAGTGGAGAAGATTTGGAAGAGACCTACACTCAGCATTGGGTGACCAAGGCTTCTTCTTCTTCAAAGGAGAGAACTACCAAATTGTGTGCGCTTACCTGAGTGATATCCGAAGTTATTTAATTTGCAGTCGTAACTGCAAAAAGGAGCATTTTCAAAGTAGTACAACTCAATATTTATCCACCTTCGAACCAATCACCCAACACGCCAATACGCAAACATTTGTACACCAGTGTTTATAACCAATCTCGTTGACCAGACCTTCGTCGGCACTGACCATTGACCAATGGATTGTATTAAATGGGATCGAGACAGCAAACAAACTGGTATATATACACTGTACTCTCTAACTAGTTCAAGGATATTTTGTTGAGGTTTTCCAAGGACATAAAGAGGTGAAAGGTTGTATAACAAAATTGAGCTTTAGAAGGAGACAGGTTTGAGTCAGATTTGAGTGGCAGGGACGACGCTGTTAAGAGTCGTACATTTCTTTGTTTCGATTTCTTTACATCATCACTAGTTTTTGCCCGCGGCTTCGCTTTTATTTAATTTATAATTAAACAATCGATTCAGGTTGTTCTCTACTTGTAATTGAATCATGATCCGAAAGACACGTGGCGCCAACTATTATAATAAGAACGTTATTGTAGTTTTTCTCGGGAACAGTAATTTCTTTCGGGATGAAAAGTACCCTATGTCCGTTTCTGTACACCTGACAATGTATATGCAAAAATTCAGGATGATCGGTTCAGTGGTTCAGGCGTGAAAAGGTAGATAAGAAACAAACAAAAGAACTTACTTTCCCATTTATATAATTGGTATAGATAACATCGCGTGTGTAATCCCCGATGGGTTAGGCAGAGGTGTACCTAATAGTACACCCACATTTCACCAGGTATGCTTTTATAGCATGTAATAGGGAGCGAGCTTATTGCCATCGACTGGCTACAAATCGAGAAATTCCTGATGGAAAGTCCCAATAACACTTTGCTTTATTTTGCAAAAAAAAAAAAAAATTGGAACCTAGGTAAACACTGTCTTGTTCCGAATAACAGCATAATAAGGTCGAAATATGCTTAAACTGAAAATGATTTTGGTATTACGTTTGGGCAGCAGTCGCGCTTGCAACCAGATCAACGAAGCAGTTTCTTTATACCATCTTTTAAAATCGAAGTGCTTTAATCAGAATTAAAAAAGACGCATCATATAGCCGTTGACGCTGTGTCACGCACCAAACGTCGTGTTTTCGGGTGCATGCGTCAGTATAGAGAATATCAAAAGCATGATTCGGAGGAGTTCGTGGCTAAATAACAACAGCTGAGCAGGACGATCATCAAGGTTAAGTTGCGCTTGCTGAGATCGGTCTGTGGATGGGTGACCATCAATTATATACCGAGTTTCCTCCGTGCCATGGAAAGCAGGTTAAACCAGGTCCCGGCTGTCATTTGTACATCTTTTACAGGTAGTCAGTGGCCCGAAAGTCTGACTACCAGTCTTACCAGGGGATATTATCTTCGTATTAGGTACCTACCTAGTACTAACTAGGTTCTGGAGGTTAAATAGACAGTCATCATCATCATCATCGTCTTCCTGCTCTTATCCCATTCTATTTGGGGTCGGCGCAACATGTTTTCTTCTTCCATTCTCCCCTGTCAGACGTCACGGCATCATTTACTCCTTTCTCTTTCATATCAGTCTTTACACAATCCATCCATCGTTTCTTTGGCCTGCCTCTCCCTCTCCATCCATCAACATTCATGTCCATCACTCTTTTAGTCACATGCGTTTCATCCCTTCTCATTACATGTATACCATACCAAGACAAACGACTTCCTTTCAATTTTTCTGTAACAGGTTAAATCGACAGTCGCTCTATGTTAAATACTGGTATTCAGCTGGATCCGTTTAGACTGAAAGCCGACCTCAGCATAGTTGGGTCAAGGCCAGGCAAATGATGATGATCCGTTGAGAAGACACGA
The DNA here is from genome assembly GCA_950005105.1 of Lycophotia porphyrea. NCBI lineage: Eukaryota > Metazoa > Arthropoda > Insecta > Lepidoptera > Noctuidae > Lycophotia > Lycophotia porphyrea. The sequence goes on from OX465409.1 coordinate 8,694,707, forward strand.
TTCAATCAATTCCAGGTTTCACAAAATGTACCAACATAAAAACATTCTGATTAAATATTAATGAAAGCAATTATTTTTGCATTCATAACAGTCTTAGCATAAAGGTTCCATTACTGACCTACATCTCACCACATAACGTTAGAAGCTGCGATACATTTCCTTTATTAATACTGATATTTACGATAAACTATCCAGCAGAAACTATTCGCGTTATATTAAGAAATAAACATGACATTTTATGGAGCATTTTCAACAGGAATAACTTTGCTTTTATCATAAATAATATGGAGAATATGCTGCAGGTGGTGGCTTGCAAACAATCATAAAATACATTTCTTATTTCTACTGTGATGCGTTGTGAGCGAAACTGAGTGTAAATTACATAACATAACGGCTTAAATCCCACATTTCGCCAGTTATGTTTAAATCCCATGTAATGGGCGAAAACCTGCTGCCAATTTACAGAATGCGTGGCTGCTACTGAGGGATCTCCTTTTTAGCGTGTCGATGACAAACAAAATTGAATCGGCTCATTTGTCTTTCTGTAGCATCCATCAGTTTCTGGGATGTAATAACAACAGGGCAGGCCGCTGCTGGAACAACACCAGGAAACTCCTGATGGAAAATCCCTATGACACATCGACAGACCTTCCTTCCGACCATTTCTTGCGACCACTAGACCAACGAGGCAGTCACTTAACTTTAAGTAATGATAATTACACTGGATCGTTAGCAATATGTTCATATCTGTATGCCTTCACCCTTACAACATAAAGAGTGTAACTAGACCCTTAACGAAGCCGGCCGGCACTTGTTCTCCTCGTCATTGCAATCAGTTTTTTGTTCTAGACTATACTTGAAAGAAAGAAAGAAAAAGTATTTATTTGTCGCAGAGACATGACGTCCATACAAAATTAAACAATAATAATAAAAGAAAAATAAAACAATAAACATACATCGTATAGCAAAACATTTCGATTTCATTTTTTAATACTTAGGAACCTTCTAGTTACGGAGATATTGGGAGTCAAAGTTCCAACTTTTTCACATTTTTTTTTAAATACGTGTTTAATAGTCGGATTTTGACTTTAAACACCTTCACGACCCCCTTACTAATCCATCGATCAGCATAATGTTTTGAGTGCGTTACATTGAGTCTTACCGTAAAACGTGATTTTTAACCCCAATAAAAGTCGTTTCCTAGCAATAACTTTTGCGTAAAATAACTTAGTTTGATGTACAGAGTGCTTGGTTTACGGCTTCACTACTGTATAATTAACTAGCTTTTGTCTGCGGCTTTGCTCGCGTTAATTTACAACAAACAACAACAACGTCCATTTATTTTCAGGCTACTTAATAAAACTACTTGGCCTCAGGTATAAATCTAAGAAGAGTGAACTACTTATATTCAAGGCGGGTAACAAGAGTCCGAAAACCGTTCCGCCTATTAGGCTTGAAGGAATGCAGATAAGAAGGGTCACTAAATTCAAGTACCTGGGGCACTGGGTCACCGAGGACCTCTCAGATGATTTAGATATTGAGCGGGAACGTAGGGCGTTGGCAGTGAGATGCAATATGCTGGCTGGTTTGCAAGGTGCACAAAAGATGTTAAAATTGCTCTTTTTAAGGCATACTGCCAGACATTTTATACCTGCAGCCTGTGGGTCCATTATACGCGTAGATCTTTCAACGCCCTACGAGTCCTGTACAATAATGGTTTTAGGATGCTGTTGGGATTGCCTCGCTTTTGCAGTGCATCAGGTATGTTTGCTGAGGCCAGCACGGACTGCTTTAGGGCGAAACTTCGTAAAAGAGTGGCCTTCCTGATGCGACGCGTGCAGGGCAGCACCAACAGCCTTCTGAATACTATTTTAGAAAGGGTTGATTGTCCGGTTGTGAGGCACTGGAATACCGTTCATGGGTCGGGCGGTGTCAAGTATAATGTAAAATAAGTTTTTGTAATTTTAATTGTAATTTTGGTTTGATTTCAATTTTGATTTAAAGTTTGATTTAGATTTTTAATTTTGATTCTGTTTGTAATTTTGATTTTAATTTTGTTTTTATTTTAATTTTAATGTTGATTTTAATTTAAAGTTGTATTGTAATTTTATTTTGATTTTAATTTTAATTTTGATATTGACCTTGATTCCTATTTTTTTATAAGTATAATTTAAAATGTAAGAATAACGCACTAACATAGTTATAAGTATTATGTACTAACAATCTATGGAATGTGTTTATTCTGACATTAAAATGATTATTATTATTAATAACCTTAATTTAGAATTTGACGATCAATCAGGTTGTACTCTGCTTTTAAAATCATATAATTCAGTCATGATTCGAAAGACACGTGGCGTCATCTATTCATAAGAACGTTATTGTTGTTTTCCTCGGGAACAGTACTTTTTTTCGGGATAAAATGTACCCGATATACGTTTCTGTACACCTGACAACGCATATGCAAAATTTGGATGAAAAGGTAACAAACAAACTTACTTTATCATCTAAGGATATACGGGTAACCTTGACAAATTCGGGTGTCTATGAAATTGGTGCTCGTTGTGATATATATTATCATATTATACTAGCTGTTACCCGCGACCTCCGTTCGCGAGAAATTATTATAAAAAAATCCCCATTATTATAAGCACTTCTCTATTTCCCTTTTTTTTCTATTTTCCCTTTTCACGGAACCCTAATTATTTATCTAAAATAAAAGTAGCGTAAGTTACTCCTTGTTACATCAGCTATCTGCCAGTAAAAGTTCCGTAAAAACGGTCCAGCCATTTCAGAGATTAAACAGACAGACAGACATAAATTGTAAAAAATGTTGTTTTGGTATATGTACCGTGTATACATCCATATGCACTTATTAGGTAAAAAGCGGTTATTTTAATATTATATACAGACACTCCAATTTTATTTATCTGTACAGATGTATAGATGTACCGTGTATACATCCATATGCACTTAGTAAAAAGCAGTTATTTTAATATTACAAACAGACACTCCAATTTTATTTATCTGTATGTATACAGGGTGTAAACAGACTCTTCACGAAGCCAGCCAAGCATTATGTATATCAAAATAAGTAACTTTACGCAAAAATTAGTGTTGGGAAACGACTTTTTTTTTGGGCTGAAAAATCACGTTTAACAGTAGGACTCAATGTAACGCACTCAAAACATTATGCCGATGGATGAATTGAATAGTAAGGAGGTCCTGGAGGTGTTAAAGTAAACATCTTACATTAAAAACATGTACCTATTTAGAAAAAAACTTGTGAAAAAGTTAGAACTTTGACCCCCGATATCTCCGTAACTAGAAGGTTCCCAGGTATGGTCTAGAACAAAAAAATGATCACAATTACGGGGAGAACAAGTGCCTTTCGGCTTCGTTAAGAGTCTGTTTACACCCTTTAGATGTAAAGAAGATGTATAGATGTAGATTGTTATTCCGATAGGTGCCGCTACTGAAAGTCGATGTTGTGATTTCAAATACAAGTCTACTTAGGTACCCTAAAATGACGAATTTGACTAAGGGACGAACATGTGACCCATCAAGGAAAGACAAAACATCTATATGCGCTAGAACGTGTTCACTCACACACACGCACAATGTTGTTTCCGCCATTGCTATTATTTTGTTTTTGTACCAGATCTTCCGGTTACAGAGATACCTATTTTTTTCGCGTTTATTTCCTAAAACCCTTATCATATGTTATAAAATGTGTACTTGATAACATTTTTCGATAAATAAAGGGTGTAACAGGACCCTTAACGAAACCGAAAGGCACTTGTTGTTTCCCCTTCCCCCCGGACCGCCGTATGGTGCAGACGTGTTGAAGACTGTATTGTTTTAAATCCCAAATTAATAAAAATAAATTTTACCAATTAAATACAAGTGATAAAATAGGACAGCATAAGAACAGAGGAGGTGTTTGTACGGAAACAAATACGTGAGTACAATTCACTCATTATCTGTGTCATCAATATACCGGCGAGGCAAGCTTACTCCTAATTAACGTGCTGCCCTGGTAGCTGACAGCTTTCGACAAATCAGCGGAGGCGCACGCGCACTCCGACCTTTAACCTGCGCTATTCGCCAAATGACCAGAGGTCACGCCCCCGGGCTCCACCCACTTCGCTGCCATTGAACGAAATAGATCACATAGTCAGCCCACCTGCCCCGACGCATATTTAGCTGTTAGCAAGTAACCTCTGACACTCATCATATCCTGGTAACTCGGAACTACAATAACATCATTATGAACAAATCCATTTCTGACGGAAACATTTGTGACTATGAAATGGGCTTGGATGTCACCCCTCCAAACTTCGTCGCCCAACGCAAAAGATTGAGGGAAGAAGATCTACCCCTGGAATTTTGCAAATTCAAGGAGGAAATGAGAGAGTTATTTCAGTCCTTCATAAAAACCCAGCAATCCGAACTGAAAAACATCACTGCTAACCTGAAAGAGATCCAACTTACAAATACAAACATCGAAACATCTATTGCGTTTTTGTCTAAACAAAATGATGAGTTCCAAAACAAGATAACTCAGTTAGAACTACAGGCGAAGAAAGACAAAGATTATATCATTGTATTGGAGGATAGAATTGAGGACCTGCAACGATGCTCTCGCAAGAATAATGTCGAAATAAAGAATGTACCTAGGAAAAACCAGGAAACCAGAGATGATCTGATAAATATGGTACTCAGTTTGGCTAAGAATATCAATCTCGAGATGAGTAAGCGGGATATCAAGGACATCTTCAGATCTCAGGGGAAGAAGGAGGGGGTAAATAGCCCCCCTATTGTAGTGGAACTGGACTCTGCCATTCTAAAACAGGATCTATTGAAGCACACTAAGTCCTTTAACATAAAAAACAAAACGAAGCTTCAAGCTAAGCATCTTGCTATCACTAATAACGGTGACACTCCTGTATTTATCTCAGATCAGCTCACTCCACGCAACGCCCGACTATTTTTCTTGGCCCGGGATCTAGCTAAATCAAGGCAGTATAAATTCTGCTGGACTACATTTGGTCGAGTTTTTCTGAAGAAAGACGAGGATGCTAAGGTGATTCTAGTGAAGAGTGAATCACAGGTGCATGGCTTGCTTCAAAGTGCATGACTAATTATAGTTATTTCATTTGTTTGTCTGTTGTTAGGGTATATTTTCTATGGCTTGTTAAAAACTTTTAGATTTAATTTTTTAAGTAACTTTTTAAAAACTTTTAAATTTAATTTATTCAGTAACATTTTAAAAACCTTTAGATTTAATTTTTTAAGTAATATTTTACCTGTAAAGCATGCTCATCAACTATCAACACACAACACCTCGTACGAACTCTCTAACAAACACTCATCAATTTCTCGCTTACTTATCACACTCACACATACACACATGCCCTATGAACCAGAATTTCTGCATTTTCGTGTAATAATTCTGATCAATATCGATTTACCTCGGCTTTTATTTTTAACAATTATACCCCGTGAGTTATGTTTGTTAGACTTTTCATACGAAAATGGATAGTAACTTAAATACGCTTGATGAATTAGACGAGATTGAAATTGCGAACTCAGCTTTAGTAAACATCGAAGACATATCCACGTTGGTAAAACTCGAAAATACATGCTTGACAGTGGTAACTCAGAACATGAGGAGTATTTACAGTAATTTTGACGATTTACAGATGAATTTGGCTCTCATGAAGTTCGACGTGGATGTTCTTATTCTTACTGAGTGTAGATTAAATAAAAATAAACAAATACCACTTCTTAATAATTACACCTCTCATTTTACCTCAATTCAGCTAAATCAAAATGATGGCGTGGTTGTCTATGTAAGCAACAAACATATGGCACTTGTTACGGAACTAACCCTATCACATGCGTCTGCTTTCCAAATTAGCGTGTCTAATTTTACTATTATAGGTATATACCGTTCCCCGTCTAATACTTGTGCTGACAATTTTATTAACTCGTTAGACAGCCATCTTGAAGCGTGTAGTACACACAAAAATATTATCGTCATTGGTGACATTAATATTAATTTAATCGATAAATCTACAGAAATAACACAACAAAGATCAAATAGACTAAATTACCTGAATATGCTATCGGTGCACGGCCTCCTTCCAGGACACTGCCTCCCCACTAGAGAACAGAATTGCCTTGACCATGTCGTCCTGAAGCTTGATAAAACTAAAACCTCAGCATTTGTGGCAGTGCTTAATACAACAATCACGGATCATGCTATGGTTCTCTTAAACTTAACCAGCTCAAGTAAAAGACAAAGAACTTGTTCAAAAACCACAACCGTTATAGATTTTGAAAACGCATATAAATACCTTATAAATATAGATATATCAATTTTTGATACTTTCACTGTCCCAGATAACTTTGCAACTAAACTGGTGGAGGTGATTCGAGCGTCCATCACAAACAATTCAAAAACTAAATACACTTCCTGTGGCAAAAGAACACTGAAGCCCTGGATCACTGCGGGAGCTCTGCGGTGCATAAGACTCAGAAACAAAATGCAGCACCAAACAAGATTAGACCCTTTTAACTTAATTTTAATTATAACCTTTAAACGCTTTCGCAACTTTTGCTCCAATTTAATAAAAAAGACTAAGAGACAATATTATAAAAAACAAATAGAAGAATCAGCTAAAACTCCGAGACATCTTTGGTCTACAATTAATGAAATAACACAGTTTAAACCACCCAAAACTTCAAATACTCATCTCCTAGATATTACCACACACCCTCTAAATTCACTAAATAGAGTCAACTTGTTCTTTATCACTATAGGTAAATCATTAGCAGAAAACATCGTAGCACAAACTGGCATGCCAGTTGTAACAAGTTGCTGCAGTGATTCTAGGTCTTCCTCGTTTGTGTTGTTAGAGACTGACCCGCAGGAAGTAGACTGTATTCTAATGAGTCTTGATTCTGAGAGTGCACCAGGTTGGGACAGTATTCCTACGAAATATTTAAAACGATCGGGGGATTTTGTGGTTCCACTCATAAGCCGGCTAGTTAACTTATGTTTCAAAACTGGTGTTTTCCCGAAAGATTTAAAGCGATCAGTGGTCACTCCTGTGTACAAGGGCGGGGACGTAAACGATGTCAATAACTATCGTCCCATATCAGTTCTGCCAGCAATTTCAAAAATTTTAGAAAGAATAATAAACAAGAGACTAATCAACTATTTACAAAAATTCAATATTCTATCAAACGCACAATATGGTTTTAGACAAGGACGTTCAACTCAAGACGCGGTCTCGGCTTTGACATCTGAAATTGTTGATAGGGTGGACAAGGGTCATAAATGTTTAACAGTCTTCTTAGATCTGAAAAAAGCTTTTGACACCGTTTCCGTCCCAATCCTTCTGCGCAGGTTAGAAAACATAGGTATAAGAGGCACGGCTCTATCCCTTTTTGAGAGCTATCTCAAAGGGAGACAGCAAATGGTAAAGATTAGTAACTTGTGTAGTGTTGAGGAGGACGTTTGTTACGGAGTTCCACAGGGGAGCGTTTTGGGTCCGACAATGTTCTTAATTTATATTAACAGCCTTTGCAACATGCAGATCAATGGAGGGAGAATCTTCTCATACGCAGACGACACTGCGGTTGTTTTTTCGGGAAACTCATGGAACCTTGTGAAAACAGTTGCTGAACAGGGTCTGAATAGGATAGCTGACTGGCTTAGAGCAAACCTTTTAACCCTAAATACCAACAAAACTAATTTTATTTGTTTTTCCCCAAGCCAAAGATCACAACCTGGAACTGACTTTGGCATTACCATTCATGTTTGTCCAAATTATTCCCTCTATAACTATACAAGTAACTGTGGCTGCCAGAATATACAACAAGTCAGATCCACAAAATATTTAGGCATACTTGTTGACCAAAGACTGTCGTGGCACCCTCACATTGAGATCCTCATAAAAAGGATCAGGAAGCTCATTTGGGTCTTCAAAACTTTACGTCATGTTATGCCCGCCCAACTTATAAACAAGATCTATATAGCTCTGGCGCAATCCATAATAACCTACTGCATTCCGATATGGGGTGGAGCCTCCAAAATGAAATTCCTCGATCTGGAAAGAGCTCAGCGATCACTTATCAAGGTGATATATTTTAAACCATTTAGGTTCCCCACAACAGACCTCTATAAAGTCAGCAACTTGCTTTCAATTAGAAAACTTTATGTTTTAAATGTGACCTTAACTCTGCATAAATGTCTTCCTTTTGACCCAGCTACTCAGAGCAGAAGGCGCAAAGATATTGTGGCCTACTCTCCAGGGGTTCGATCGGTTTTTGCTAGGCGTCAATATGTTACTCAATCCACCTACATCTATAATAAATTGAACCTTATGTGTGAAATATATCCCATGCGGTTATACGATTGTAAAAGAACAGTTGGTGATTGGTTAAGATCTCTAACATATGAAGAAACAGAAGACATTCTGATCAGGGTAGGCTAACATGCTAGATAATTATACATACACACACGCACGCGCAAATACACACACACACACACACACATACACACTCACGCACAAAACACACCTATTCACATCACTCCTCACACATCGAGAGCTGCTCAAATAACTATTACTTATTTAGTTTAATTACACATCTTTATTTATTTTTATTTTATTTATTTTTTTTATTTTGTTTTCGGTTGTAAACTACCATGTATTATTATTTTGTTCTTTAACTTCATTTTCATTGTATTATGATACCACTTACGGGAAGAGCGAGACAGCTCCGACACAAGTACTGTTGTAACTTACTGGGGCTGCCTCAGTTTATGTATGACACAATGTTTAAGAAGTAATAAATATTTTTGTATTTTTTTTGTATTTGTACTTGTTCTCTCCGTCATTGCGATCATTTTTTTGTTCTAGTTCATACCTGGGAACCTTCTAGTTACGGAGATATTGGGAGTCAAAGTTCAAACTTTTTCACAAGTTTTTTTTTTTAATACATGTTTTTAATGTGAGATCCACGATCCCCGTACTATTCAATTCATACATCAGCACAATGTTTTGATTGCGTTACATGAGGAACTACTGTAAAACGTGATTTTCCACCCCAAAAAAAAGTCGTTTCCCAGCAATAATTTTTGCGTAAAGTTAATTAGGTTGATATACATGTTTGGTTGACGGCTTCGTTAAGGGCCTTTTTACACCATGTATTCCCTAAACATTGATTTTAAAAAAATATTAAAAACATTTCCTTACGAATAATGCCGAAAAAAAAAACACGACTATTTCACTGTAAATATATCGAAATGGTGAAGTAACTGACAGATCCACAAAGCTGTTCTGACCATTCAATCCTCCATCGCGTAGACATGTCCTCTCATTCTTTACAATCGCGCGATGTAACCCGAACTTTTTTATTGAGATATCTTCAACTGGGATCTACTTGTATGACAGTTATCCCTTAAGGCTAGTTCATAATATGGGGTGTATACAGAACATTATGTACATCAAACTAAGTAACTTTTCGCAAAAAATATTGCTCGCTTGGAAACGACTTTTTTTTGGGGTTAAAAACCACGATTTGCGGTAGGACTCAATGTAACGCATTCAAAACATCGTGCTGATGGATGGATTGAATAGTAAGGGGGTCGTGAAGGTGTCTTAGGGAGAAAAAATACATTAAAAACATGTATTTAAAAAATAAACTTGTGAAAAAGTTGGTACTTTGACCCCTAATATTTCCGTAACTAGAAGGTTCCCAGGTATGGTCTAGAACAAAAAATGATTGCAATGACGGGGAAAACAAGTGCCTTTCGGCTCCGTTAAGAGTCTTTTTACAATCTTTATGATCGATTTGAGTTCGTGACGAACTGGAAGATATTAATGATACAATAAATTGTATAAGACTGCCTCGTTGGGCTAGTGGTCGCTAGCGCGACTACTGAGCATTAGGTCTTGTGTCCGATTCCCGGGTCGGGCAAATTGTTATTGGGTTTTCTCATCAGGAGTTTTTCAGTTTCTCAGTACCAGCCACGGAGTCTGAATTTATTGCCGGTTGATGGAAATCGACTCGCCCCGTATTACATTGGACCTAAACATAACTGGCAAAATGTGGGACTAATATTAGGTACACCTCTGCCTAACACTTCGGGGATTACAGGAGTTATGTTATGTTATGTAAATTGAATTAGATCTCAGAAAACAAGAACATTTCATCTGCCTGCCCTTGTCCCATGAGAGTTGGGGTCGGCGCAACACGTTTTTTTTTTCCATTCTCCCCGTCAACCAGTCACGCTTCTTATCCTCGGAGGATTAGGCACAGGTGTACCCTATTTAAACCCCATATTACGCTTGTAAGCTGCGAAGGTTGGTCAATGTCACCAAACTCACACTTTGCTTTAAAACTAACATAAAAACCACGCCTTTTTCCAATAGCAAAAGGTAGAAACAATAGAACTCTTTTGCCTCATCCACATTCATACATCTGATCATACATTACGCAACTGACCTTACGAAAGAACATCACCAATAGCATTTCTTCATCTTATTTTGTTTTAGCTATATAATCTAAAAACTGTTTGTTTTTTTTTCCGCACGTTCTTTCACGGGTGACCACTGAAAACCAGCGCTGTGCTGTGGGCTCCCCATAACACAGCATCATGCTGAGTGGTAACCTGTTTGTCGCACTCACGACGTGCAAGCTGTGAAGTTTTAATTATTTTTTGTTGTTCTTCAGTTCTGTTGAACTCGAAATATTTTGTTATGCGATGTATGTTTACTGTTTATTTTTTTAATTTTGTATGCACGTCATGTCTCTGCGACAGATAAATATTTTTTCTTTCTTTCTGCTTCTTCATTTTTGACGTACTCCAAAATTCGTCGACAAAACACAGTCGTCCACATAAAACTCTTGCTAACAATGTAGGCGAGCCCTAAAAAGCGGACGTTCCGTAAAAAAGGACCATTGAGACACTCAGATACTGCGCGGAAAGTAGGACCAAAAAATAAATGATCACTATGACGAACGAATGATTCTATTCGAGTGGCTTTGTCCTACATCCTGGTAGCTTTAGATATGATAGGTATACTAATGGAGGTACATCCTACTCTAATTTCTTACCACCATCCTTTATTTAATATTATAAATGCGAAAGTAAGTTTGTTTCTTTGTTACCTTTTCACGCCTAAGCCACTGAACCAACCATCCTGAAATTTTGCATATACGTTGTCAGATGTACAGAAACGGACATAGAGTACCTTTCATCCCGAAAAAAAGTACTGCTCCCAAGTAAAACAATAATAACGTTCTTATGCTCATAGATGGCGCCACGTGTCTTTCGAAGCATGATTGAATTACAAGCAGAGTCCAACCCGAATTGATTGTCAAATTCTTAATGAATGCGAGCGAAACCGCGGACAAAAGTTAGTTTATTAAAATCTTACAAATACACTTTAACCTTCATAAATTAAATCAGTGACTATTTACACTAAAGCCAGTGTAGACTGATTTGATTTAGAAGCAGAGATGTTATGGATATGATATTTCGGATCTGGATACGGATATGGATATAGGAATAAAATTATATCGGTTTCGGATACGGTTACGGATACGTAATTATTTCGGATTATCCGTGAGTTTCGGATAGTTTCGGTTACGGATATAATAAAAAACTAAATAGTTAGAAAGAAGAGAAGATAAGAGAAAGAAAATAGAGAAAAAAGAAAAGAAAGAATTGTTATGACTTGAAATAATAAACAAACTGCAAGATTCACGAGGCGCGCGAGCGGTGAAACAAAAACCTGTCGAAACATGTCGTTTTATTTAGACTCCGCCCTTACCTTACGAAACTATCCTAAAATTGTGAAACAGTTACGGTTACGGATATATTTTTATTTCGGATATCCGATAGTTTCGGTTACGGTTACGGAGCTCCATAACATCCCTGTTTAGAAGATTGTATTGTATAACGGGCTGGTGTCCGCGACTCCACGTGCAAGTATTTTGCGTGCGGGATTTAGAAGATTAAAATATATTTTTGTAATTAATTTCACGAGTAATGTATAAGTCGCATGTAATAGGCGGCGAGCCTATTGCCATCAACCGACTCCGTGGCAGCTACTGCAAGAGATTTTTGATGGGAAACCTCAATAACATGGAACTTAGACAGTTATAATTATTTTATACTAGCTTAAGCCCGTGGCTTCGCCCACGTGGAGTTCGGTGATTATCACACAGGATCGTACTACCGGGATAAAAAGTATCCTATGTGTTAATCCAAGTTATAAACTATCTGTGTGCCAAATTTCATCCAAATCCTGTCAATAGTTTTTGCGTGACAGAGTAACAAACATACAGACATTCATACATCCTTACAAACGTTCGCATTTATAATATTAAAAAAGTAGGAAGGGTCAGTTTCTTCTTTCAAAATGAGCAAAACAATTTTCAAACTGGGTCCATTTCAAATGAAAGTTTCTAAGTTGAATCCATCAGACCTCCTCAAAGCTACTTGAAATCTCTTTTAAAACTTATCGTGACCTGATTCCGCTTTAAAAGTGAACGTCTTTGCCGGTTAAAAAAGACGTGAACTTGTGAGAAAAAAATCCGGATTAGTAGTTTGCCTTTGTATCAACAGTTCAAAAGTACCTGTATCTGGCCTACCTGAAACAAACAAAAAAAAATCTTAAATAAATAAATGCTTTGATTTTCAGTTGATTTTGGTTAATTTTCAAAGATGATTCAGAATTGATAAATATTATGCATAAGTGATAAAAGGTTCTTAGTTTTTAGAGGCGAGGGTGACGCCTCGAGTGCACCGGCGTCACCCAGATCCGCGAGGAGACACTTGGAACACCGAGATCCCTCGCGGATGCCCTGAAAAGACCGGGAAACCCAGATCCACGTGGAGACTCTCGGAACACCGAGATCCCTCGCGGATGCCCTGAAAAGACCGGGAAACCCAGATCCACGAGGAGACTCCTGTAACACTGTAAGTCTGTCCGCTTCTAAAAACAGAACGTATGGTAATCATAACCACACATAAGTTACTTTTTATCCCGAAAGTACGATTCCGTGGGCAATTCTCGCACTCCATGCGGGCAAAGCCGCGGGCATAAGCTACTACATAAGATCCAAACATTTGATTCCAAATTGGGGTGAAGCCTAAAAACCTCTGACATAAAAAAAGTATAATTGGAATTTCCCGGAAAAATCTTCTTCCAATAGTCCCATTCGAATTCTATTGAATCCTTCTAAGTCATTTCAATTCCAGACTTTCTGATTTTAGATTAACGTAGCTATGCGACTTTTCGAAGTTCATGTTTAAAAAATGTTTTAATGGGACCTTATATAGTTTCCTTCGTGCCTTGGAAAGCACGTTAAGCCGTTGGTCCTGTAGTCAGTGGCCCGAAAGTCTGACAACCAGTCTTACCAAGAGGTATCGTGTTAGGTACCAGTACTAGGCTAGGCAGGTGATGACTTATACGGGGTGGAAGGAAAACCGACGCGAAAACGGTTACCACTTCAGTACATCATTCTGAGCTCCCTAATATAGAAATTTTTCATCTGTTATCAGCAGTTTCCTACAAAAGTGCAATATCTACACGGTCAAAATGGATGGAACAGTTGATTTTTTTTTAACAGAATGATGTCGGTGTCCTTCCACCCCGTATACATCTTGAAACATCACCATCACCATCTGCCTAGCCTTTTCCCAACTATGTTGAGTTCGGCTTCCAGTCTAACTGGATGCAGCTGAATACATCTTACACGGAGCGACTTCCTATGTGACCTCCACAATTCAATTACTGGGTAATCAGTACCAGGTTGGCAGCTGTTCGGGTTTCTGTACAAATGCCAGCCGGGATCAACAGCTTATCGTGCTTTCCGAGGCACGGAGGAAACTCAGTGTGTAATGGGTGGTCACCCATCCACAGACCAACCTAGGCAAGCGCGGCTTAACCAAAAGATCGACCCGAGCGGCTCACAGTGGAACGAATGTATGGGAGCGGTTGGACGTAGACATGTCCGAAAAAAAAGAGTAAAATTATGCCAAACTAATGATGCCATCTTATTCGATTACTTAATGCCTTCATAACTTGTGGTGATGAATTTCTTCATAACTCCCATATTTCGGGAGTAATTTGAGAAAATGTGAAATTTTACTATGAAAATGAGTGTATCGAGCTCTCTCCCTCCTGATTCCGGGCTTGTTTCAAGTAGCGGTCTCTAATATCATAATGCTAATACTAAGAGCTATATTTAATACTAAGACACATAGTGCGCCAAATGTGCACTTTCTGGGATAAAGAGTGATGTTTATTTTATAACACAATTTTTTTATTTTTTGTTTATTTTGTTGATTATAACCGTTTTTCTAAAGGTTTACCTTATTACAATAACATTTCTGAGCAGCCAATTAGAGAAGATATAAGCTAATTAGGATATATAATTAGGGACTTAAGGTTTACATATAAAACTGATGCACTAATGATTACTGATAAGAACATTGCTATTATTTAATTACTAAATGGCTCTTAATACACTAATTTAGCATGCATCATTTACTAATTATCACAATAACTAATTACCTTGCAATATTTAACAAAGGATACCTGGGATACCTGGATTTTATATAAATAGGTCACTATTAGTAACTTTAAAATCAGTGTTGATTTACACCTCGTTGTATCCAAGCTAATCTCGCAATGTATTTTCCAAATTTTAATACAAATCTTGATATTCACGTTGCTTTATGCGCACGCGCACATAAAGATTTACGCGACTTTAACTATTTGTTCAGTGTTTTAAAAGATAACAGTTGTGTTCAGTTATGTGAAAGTGCTGAAACAAGTTTAAAAGACTGGTGTCGTCGATTTTGCTACCGCATTTATGCAAAATGGACACAGTCTGGAAGAAGCACAGATAAGTTTCGGAAGAAACATGAGATTTGGCTACAGGCTGCAATTCAATGGCCGGAATTACAGAATGAAAATATGGAACCTTCTACAGAAAATATAAGTGACGTCATCGAGCCCATAATTTCTCCTGCTAAATCTGATGCTTCAACTTGTACACATCCTAGTCCTCGTAAATCTTTTGAGGACCTTAGTAACCGGCAAAAAAGAAGACGCACTGAAGATAGTCTTTCATGCAGCAGTAGCAGCGCTGAAATTATGTTTTCGGCCGAAAGGGCGCTTCAAAAGGCAGGACAAAGCGATACAGCTTATGTTATGAAATACTTGACGGAGAATCCAGAAGAGGCCTCAAAAATCAAAGCCTTCATTGAAGGTAAATGAATTCAGGTACGGGAAATATCCCCTTTGAAGGCATTGGCTCTTTATGTATCGATGAACTTATCGAAATGGCGCTATAACACTCTTCGGGATTTCAACACTCAAGAAGGAGCTCTTCAATACCCGAGTTACTACATGTTGGTTAAAGAAAAAATTAAGTGCTATCCGGCCAAAGAAGATCTCACAGTTACAGAGAGCTCTGCAAAAATCAAATTACAAGCCTTGATGGATTTAACCTCAAGAAGACTTATTAGGTCGTTAGAAACCCCTGTTGATCCCAATCAACAGCTCGTATTGACCAGCAAATGGGGTTTTGACGGATCATCTAGCCAAAGCATTTATCATCAAAGGACGAGTGAAGATGAGCAAATCGATCTTGCTAGTAATTTTATGATTAGTCTTGTACCACTGCGGCTCGTCTCAAAAGGTGTAACAATTTGGGAAAACGAGCGACCATCTTCCACTTCATTTTGCCGGCCAATATTGTTTAAGTTTATAAAGGAAACCAAAGAAAATGTGCAGAGAGAGATGGCTGAAATCGAAGCAGAGATTGAAGCCTTAACTCCATCCACCATCACTGATGGAATTAGTGTCAAACACCAACTGCTGTTGACAATGATTGATGGTAAAATTCATTCCATTATATCCGATACAGCAGCTTCAGTGTGTGACATATGCAAGGCTTGTCCTAAAGAAATGAATAATTTAGAGTTAATCAAAGATAAACACGCAAACGAGGAAATGTATAAATATAGCTTAAGCACCCTTCACGCTTGGATTCGCTCAATGGAATGCTTATTACACATTTCCTACAAATTAGACATAAAATCATGGCAAGTAAGGGGTGATATAGCAAAAAGGCAAGTTGATGACAGGAAGAAAAGAGTTCAAGAGGCTGTAAGAAGAGAAACGGGCTTACTTCTCGATGTTGTGAAACAAGGCAGTGGATCCACCAACAATGGCAACTCGGCAAGGAGATTTTTTGAAAACTACACTAAATCTGCTGAACTGACCGGAATAGATGCTATGCTTTTAAGAAAAATCTGTGTGATCTTGCAGTGTATTTCATCAGGAGAGAAGATCAACGTAACTAAATTCCGAGAGTTCTGCTTTGATACTGCTAAGCTTTACGTGGAGTTATACCCATGGTATTATATGCCTTCTTCACTTCATAAAATTTTAATGCATGGGCCAGACATAGTTCAGAACATGTCAATTGTGCCCATTGGTTTTCTATCCGAAGAGGCATCTGAGGCTAGAAATAAAGATTTTAGAAAATATAGAGAGGGGCATTCTCGAAAGCATAGCAGTATCTCATGCAATGAAGATATTATGCACAATCTTTTACTGTCTTCTGATCCACTTGTTACAAGTATCCGTCCAAAAGGAAATAAGTTTGTAAAAAAATCTTCTTTTAAGGAATTTTATGAGCTTACGGATTCTGAGAAAAGTGATATCGAATTTGTTAACATAAATGATTTAGCGGACATCGATTCTGAATTTGAATTAATTGATGATGATGATGATGACGAAGATAATTAAATGATGTTATTGTTTTAAAATGTGTAACTTAGTAAATTAGAGCTTACATCTTAATTATTTATTGTACTTTTAATGAAACTAGGTAATTTATTATCAACTTACTTAAAAGTCATACTCTCATCAGTTCTTGTGAATATTTTTGTTAATATATATTTCTGTATATATATAATATATTTATAGACCTCTTAATAAGTCTGTCTGCGGTTTAAAGTAAATACAAATGGGGAAAAAACGTTTTTTTTTTTAAATTTTCATTTCCTTTTATCCCAGAAAGTGCACATTTGGCGCACTATGTGTCTTAGTATTAAATATAGCTCTTAGTAATAGCATTACGATATTAGAGACCGGTACTTGAAACAAGCCCGGAATCAGGAGGGAGAGAGCTCGATACACTCATTTTCATAGTAAAATTTCACATTTTCTCAAATTACTCCCGAAATATGGGAGTTATGAAGAAATTCATCACCACAATTTATGAAGGCATTAAGTAATCGAATAAGATGGCATCATTAGTTTGTCATAATTTTACTCGTATTTTTCGGACATGTCTACGTCCAACCGCTCCCATACATTCGTTCCACTGTGCGGCTGTTATTATTTCGTCACGAGCTCCTCCATAGATTTTGAAGGGAAAAGCAGATTAAAACAAAAACCAATTATTTTCTATGTTGTACTGTAGGTTCAAAATGATGTACTGTATAGTATCTGTATACCTAGTTATGTAACACCATATTGTAAGGAGTCTAAACTGTGGTTAGAGATAAATCTAGTGGATTTGCAAGCCGTTCAAACCTGGGTTTACGGCTGTTGTGTTAAAATCCATGATTTACTGGCTTATGTTAGAAACTGAAGTCTTGTCTGAAAATAATCCAATTTTATGGGTTTTATGGTTGTGTGGTGTAATAAAATAGACTGTCTAAGGACATGTATTTGTATTTTTTTCATCATCATCAGCCTATAATGTTCCCACTGCTGGGACACAGACCTCCTCTCTATGAGAGGGAATGGGTTATAATCTACCACGGGGGCCCAGTGCGGATTGGTAGATGTCACATGTCTTCGAATTTTTGGTTCTAGGGCATGCCGGTTTCCTCACGATGTTTTCCTTCACCGTTTTTGAGAGCAGTGGTTATGAAATAAATTACACAAAGTAATGCGCCTGCTTGAGTTCGAACCCACGACTTACTGTTCGTAAGTCGGGGTCGTTACCACTGCGCCACCGCTGCTCTCGTATTTTTTTTATTTTTTAAAATGAATTAAAATGACTTACCTATACTGCGGCTGCAGAGAACCTCAAGCAGCGTCAATATAGTAACCTTATTGGAAACTATATTTTTCGAGCCGTTTGGGGTTGAAACTCTAGCACCGTGGGGTCCGAGTGCTCACAGCCTTTTCAAGGATATTTCAAAACGCTTAGTTGACACTTCCCGTGACCCAAGGGCTGGTTTTTACCTTGGCCAGAGGCTTAGCGTTGCCATACAACGTGGCAACGCCGCCAGTCTCTTGGGGACATTACCAGTTGACAGCGTTGAGGATGAGGTTTTTGACGCCATTTCTTACTTTATTTTTGAGTTAGTTACTTTAGATTATTTTAATTTATATGTAAAGTCTCTTGCCCACCAGTTAGAAAAATTATGTTACAGATATCTTCAATTAAGCACTGCTAACGTAATTTTACATTAAAATATAGCGTTGATACAAAATTGAGGAAGATTTAATTAGATTTAGAAAAAAACAGACTTCGGCAATCCGTCAATACTTGTTACGCGTCACCATCTTTGACAATCACTCATGTCAATATTATGCCCGCAACGCGATGACGTTCCGGCAGAGAGAATGCCAGCCAGCATCTCTCTTGACTGTGTAGGTTGCAATGTTAACCATAGAGACGACGCCATGCAGTGGCGCTGTCATATGTATATTTAATATAGTTATGATTTGTTTTAATAAAGATTAAAACAACTAAAATATAAAACTTACCTATGGTATGGAATAATTTCTGTAAAAATAGGGTTATTATTTTTTAAAACTTGCGTGTGGTTTTAGCCATTAATAACACTGTTGGTATCTAATGAATATTTCAAAAAATAATTATATGTTACTAGCACATACGATACGTAATGTATAACCTTTGACAATATTTTAGGTAATTAAAAATAATAGTTGGGCCACATTGTTATCAATACTTCTTACTTACTTTTATTTTTTACTAGCTTTTGTTTTTTACCCGAATTGATTGTGTGTTTTTGTACTCTGCTTCTCATAACATAATTCGATCTCGATTCGAAAGATACGTGGCGCCATCTATTATCATAAGAACGTTATTGTTGTTTTCCTCGGGAACAGTACTTTTTTTCGAGATAAAAGGTACCCTAAAGTATGATAACGGATATGCATTTCAGGATGATCTATTCGGTGGTTTAAGCGTGAAAAGGTAACAAACAAACTTATTATTTAGGAAGGGTGATACGAGTAGGCATGGGTATAGTTGTACATACGACTATAATCATGGGTGGCTAAGGATGGACGGCGCCGCCGAGGCCGGCCTCGAAAGAAATGGCTTGATGATATGGACGCGCATTACTAAGGCAATTTAGAAAGAAAGAAAAACATTTATTTGTCGCAGAGACGTGCATACAAAATTAGAAATAATAATACACATACATAACAAAATATTTAGAATACAACAGAACAGAACAAAAAGAGAAAACTTCACAGCTTGCACGTCGTGAGTGCGACAAATCGGTTACCACTCAGCATGATGCTGTGCTATGGGGGCTGTGCTTATGTAATTTCAAGCTGGCTTGGAAGAAGAGTACTTGGAAGGATATTTTTCTAAAACGCATTAAGCACTAGGAATTTCACCTGTATCACCGTGGGTGCGTTCACAAACATTCAAACACATACACAAAAAGCCAGACCCGAAACAAATATCTGTTGGTCATACAAATATTTGTTCCGTACGGGGATCGAACCCGCGACTCACAGCGCAGCAGTCAATCGCTCAGCCACTGTGCCAACCGTGCCGTCAAATGCAATGTATGTCAATGGTATGAAGGTTTCTTGAAAGCCTTTGCCCAGCAGTGGAGCTTACAAAGCAATAAAAAAATGTCATCCAGACCTTTGGGTTGTGGCCTCTAGCCCAACAAAACATGTTTAAAAATATGTATCACATTACGCGCGCGTAATCCCAAAACATTACGCAGATATGGACCTACAGTGCAGCATTTCGCCAGTTATGTTTAAGTCCCATGTAATAGGGGGCGAGCTTATTGCCATCAACCGGGCACAAATGCGGGCTGCTACTGGAAAATTCATAAGTTAGCTATGTAATTGCTTACTTTTATGCCCATCTCTCGCTGCACATCTCTGGACGCAGCCTAATTCACAATCCTTCCTACTTTCATTCTTAGAACATAAACAACACTAAATTATTCTCAAACTCAAAGCATTTATTTCAATTAGACCGTAACAGGCACTTTAAAATTAAAAATAAGTCGAAGCTGCAGTCACAGACACCAGGCATAATAACTTGTGAAAGTACTGTATTACATACTTAAGCGTAGATCTCTATGGAGAAGACTGAACAAGAAACTCCATGGACACTCTTTTCAATCAAAATATTTTTACAAGATAGGTTACATCATTCATGTTGAGATTATACATACATGTGAGAACGATGTAGAAATACGTGGACATTAAGAGCATTTATTATCTTTTTCTCGAGCGAAAACTGAAAGATGATTGAAACTAGACCACAAAAAATTCGTGAAATTTATATTCCTCTCACATTAAATTTGAGTGAGGTGCAAGTTAAAATTAACGATTCTGCACTAAAACCGTCCTGACGAAACTACTCGGTTTTAACTCGAAATTATTTCGGAATTCTTCGATTGTATTTTGGCTAAATAATTTTCGAGTTATATTCAGTTTTGGTTCGAAGTTGCAAAGCGGTTTATTAAGCGGTTTTTTATGTGAATGATTCTGTTTAATTAGGAAATGATTATGTAATTTTTTTATGATTTTATTGTATATATGTTGTGATTTTATTTAATAAAATAATGATGAAATTTTGCGCTTTAATGTAAAATAAGTGTAAATGTTGAGTTTTAAATGTATTTTATACTTTTTTTTTTTTAATATTTAAAAATTAAATTACTAAGTTAGAAAAATGAAAAATGGATTAAATAACCAATAATACCTTCTAGGAAAGTATATTTCTGCGATTACCTACAAACTAGCTTAGGTGGTTCCTTTGGTGTTTACCATCAGGAGTTTATCAGCACCAGCCACGGAGTCTGGATTTGTGCCCGAAGGATGGCAATAGACTCGCACCCTTTCACAAAAGGACTTACACATAACTGACGAAACTTCAGTGTAGGTACTTATTAGGTTCACCTCTGCCTAACCCTTCAGGGATTACAGGCGTGATGTTATGTTATGTTATAAAAAGTATGTTGAAAACTATACTATGAGAAATAAATAAAATGTTCTCGGAAGGCAAAATTGCCTGCCAGGGCTGCGGGCTGTTCGAAAGAGATACCGCGGCCCTGGAACACAAAGGGCAAGGAAGGAACATGGATGGGTTTTAGTCAGTACAAGTCTGACGCTCCCTTCCGCTCTGCCCAGAGCGGGAGAAGTCATTTGATGATTTCCCATCCGTAAAAAAAAGGCAAGATTGTTTACACCCAAGGCTAAGAAATAAATTAGGAATTACATCCTGCTTTGCATAGGTCATAATTAGTGATGCAGCGATACGCACTTCAGCCGATACGATACCGATACAGATATTTATAAAATAGTATCGTCGATACCGATACCGATACGGACAGTTAAGATTCAAAGAAAGCTATAAAAAGCTGTGGCTTTAGAAATAGTCTCAATTACTCATACGCATAATAATATTTATTTAGAAATAACATGACAATTGATAACAGGTCACAAGGCAAAACTTAATTTATAAATCACAGAGATTTTTATCCAGGAAACACAACATTCTTAAATTATTCGGTTGTGATGATGGCGCGTTCACATGGGTAGTTTATAGTGCGAAATTCAAAAAGTATCGGTGTATAGCCGATATATCGGTATCGTAAAATGCATCTCTAGTCATAATGTCATTTAAACAGAATAGAAATCAATGAGGCCATTCCTAAGCGGAAGACTACGAAAATAACTCCAGTCACAAATCATTGTTAATATCTTCCGAAACATAAATTATGCCATTCACAAAATGGCGTCAATTTCTCAAGAAAATCCTTTTAAATCACGCGCCATGCCTGCCAATACATTAACTTCGTTATCCATTGCAAAGCCGGTGTCTTTGTACTAAATTATCATATCTAACGACCCTCCATCCATCCTCAATCTGTGTAACATTGAAAGGAACAGTTAGCCTATGAAAAGTTATACACCGTACTTCGAACTCATACAATCCATCACATTTTTGAAGTGAAAACTTAAATAGGCGTGTTGGGCATTTTTGAGATGGGGAAAAACAATTGAACTCGCGACACCGATAAACGACCTCTTTTTCGTTGCAGAGTTAGCCGTATTGCTACATATTACAAGCCCAAAAAAAAACAGTGTATAGTCAAATGTATAAGTAAAAGACTTATGCAAAAATATTTTCTAAAAATAATTCAGAAACTTAAAAAAAAAAAAGTTGTCACTTCTGTCGGCACTCCCGGAGTGGTTGGGTTTTTTTTTTGCTCTTCTTGTCCATCTCCTTGTTCATACTTAGAACTCTTATACAAGGTGTAAACAGACCCTTCACGAAACTCAAACTAAATAGTTTGAGTTCCCCGGTCCGGTGGGCAATAATGTTCAACAAAAATTATTGCTAGGAAACGGCGTAAAAAAATCACGTTTTACGGTAGGACTCAATGTAACGCACTTTAAACTTCGTACTGATGAATGCATTGAATAGTACTGGGGTCGTGTAGGTATTTACAGTACATTGAAACTAGTATCTAAAAGAAAAGTTGTGAAAATGTTATATCTTTGACCTCCAATCTATCCGTAACTAGTAGGCTTTAAGGTAAGTTACTCCTTATAATATCAACTATCAGCGAGAAAAAATGTCCTGTCGAAATCAGACTAGCCATTTCGGAGATTAGACGGAACAAACAGACAGGCAAAAACTATTTTTTTTTTTTGTTATACGTACCGCATAATAATTATGTATGCTTTCATATGTATTCAGTAAGAAGCCGTTATTTTGATATTACAAACAGACACTTCATTTTATTTATTTGTATACAGGGTGTAAACAGACTCTTCACGAAGCCGTCAACCAAGCATTATGTTCATCAAACTTAGTAACTTTACACAAAAATTAGTGCTGGGAAACGACATTTTTTTTTGGCCTGAAAAATCACGTTTTTCAGTAGGACTCAACGTAACGCACTCAAAACGTTGTGCTGACGGATGGATTGAATAGCAAGTGGGTCCTGGACGTGTTTAAAGTAAAAATCTTACATTAAAAACATGTACTAAAAAAAAAAACTTGTGAAAAAGTTGGAACTTTGACCCCCAATATCTCCGTAACTAGAAGGTTCCCAGGTATGGTCTAGAACAAAAAAATGATCACAATGACGGGGAGAACCAGTGCCTTTGGCTTCGTTAAGAGTCTGTTTACACCCTTTAGATTGTACCACAAATTCCGAAGTAGGCAAGATATAAAGAAAGTGATTATACAAATAGTAGGAGGTTAAGCCAAAATACACCGACTGAGTTTCTGAGCAAATGTCTTTCTGAATAAATTGAATTTAGGTCCTGGAAGGTATCATAATTTAATTATGATAATATTCCTTTCGATAAAATAAACAGCAGAGGGGACCAATTACATAGATTGTAATTGAATAAAGTGATTTACAAGGCTTTGTGGCTTTCAGAGTTGGTATCTACGTATTATAGAACAGCATCATAATTCTCCTGCCCTTATCCCAATTAATAGCAGTAATAGCCTAGTGGTGTGACTGTCGGACTGAAAAGTCATAGGTCTCGAATTCGAACCCAAGACACGTACAATCTAGGACACTACCGCCTGATCACCACAAAGCTCATTTTTGCTTGCACTCACAACATGTAGCGCTCTCTAGCAGGCGGGGCGCCTCCGCATGATTCAAGCGAAAATATTTTTAACTGATCAGGCAGAAAAGGCCGCGACTGTACCTCTGATTGTTCGGATTCATGTGCGTCTAGTACAATTATCACTTGCTTCTTGGTGAAGGAAAACATCAGGAGGAAACAACATGCCTTTTTTTTTGTTTTGGATGGGAAATCATCAAATGACTCCTCCCGCTCTGGGCAGAGCGGAAGGGAGTGTCAGACTTATAGTGACTAAAACCCATCCATATTCCTACCTTGCCCTTTGTGTTCCAGGGCCGCGGTATCTCTTTCGAATAGTCCCGCAGCCTGCTGTCAATATCCCTCATCTGATCATCGAGTATTATCACAAACCAGGTGTCCAATGAGACATGAAGAAGTCAATATATTACCATTTGGAATTACCATATTTTATCCCCATTATAGGGGCGGGGAAAACCCAGGTGTCTGGCGTCAATTACTTAGTAGATTACGGGTGGCTTTGCATTTTTTGAAATGGGTTTTCTTTGTATTCGATTTGATGCTGTGGGAAAATGGGAGTAAATTTTCTTTTGAGAAGTTTGTTAAGTAACAAAATCCGATTTAGAAGGGAAGTAATCTTTTTTTTTATAATAATTTGATGCGAACTAAGGTAGTATAAAGGGTGTAAAAAGACTGTTAACCAAGCCGAAAGGCACTTGTTGTCCCCGTCATTGCAATCATTTTATTGTTCTAGACCATACCTGGGAACTTTCTAGTTACGGAGATATTGGGGGTCAAGGTTCCAATTTTTTCAGAAGTATTTTTTTAAATACATGTTTTTAATGTATTTGTTTTACTTAAAAAACCCCCACGACCCCCGTACTATTCAATCCATACATCAGCACAATGTATAAAGTGCGTTACATTGAATCCTACCGTAAAACGTGATTTTTCACCCCTAAAAAGAAGTCGTTTCCCAGCAATAATTTTTGCGTAAAGTTACTTAGTTTGATGTACTCGTAAAGAATGCTTGGTTAACAGCTTCGTGAAGAGTCTGTTTACGCCCTGTATACTAATAATATTATAGAGAGGTAAAGTTATTTCATAAACTTTGTGAGTTTGGTTGCAAAGGACCTCCGCTCAAATAGCGCGTTGTAAGTCAAAAAAAGCAAACTTTTAAGAAAAAGGCGTTTGAAATTCTTGGTATGACATAACTTCCACTTATCATATCATAATGACAAGCTTATTAAGTGACAAACTAGTAGCTCAGTTCTGGATCGACGCTGCGGGACTGTTCGAAAGAGATACCGCGGCCCTGGAACACAAAGGGCAAGGAAGGAACATGGATGGGTTTTAGTCAGTACAAGTCTGACACTCCCTTCCGCTCTGCCCAGAGCGGGAGAAGTTATTTGATGATTTCCCATCCGAAAAAAAAAAGCATGACACTATTCGAGATAAGATTTTGAATTTTTCTGAAACGAATGGTGTGAAACGAATGAAAAGAGTTTTAATTGTTTTTGAGTGGTGACACTATTTGAGCGGGGTATTCTTTGAAACTACTGATCTGATTCCGATTTTTTTCACTAATTAGTTTGATTATCCCTGAGTGACATAGGATATTAAAAAGTTCCTTAAGTATAACTAATTACGACCACAAAGCGAGTGAAACGTGCAAAAGCTAGTACACAATAACTGCCTCGTTGGGTAGTGGTCGCAAGCGCGACTGCTGAACATGAGGTCCTGGGTTCGATTCCCGGGTCGGGCAAAATGCTATTGGGTTTTTCCATCAGGAATTTCTCAATAGCAGCTACGGAGTCTGGATTTGTGCCCGGTTGATGGCAATGTTTACATGGGACTTAAAAACATAACTGGCGAAATGTGGGTGTACTATTAGGTACATTTCTGCCTTACTCTTCGGGGATTACAGGCGTGATGTTATGTTATGTAAAGTTTCCAAGCACTACAATTCTAGACGCATTTATTACTGCCAGAAGCACTACGTTGGTGTTTTCTATTAATACGCGAAGTAGGCGGGTTTTAATTAATTATTCGCGATGTCATGAGCAAGCTACTTCCTTCACCTTGGGCT
Source organism: Lycophotia porphyrea (assembly GCA_950005105.1). Classification (NCBI taxonomy): domain Eukaryota; kingdom Metazoa; phylum Arthropoda; class Insecta; order Lepidoptera; family Noctuidae; genus Lycophotia; species Lycophotia porphyrea. Next base: position 8,720,717 of record OX465409.1, read on the forward strand.
TAGAATAGGGTTTACAATCCCGCGTTCTGCGTTCCCACATTTCTGCTAGATCCCGGGAGCTGTTCAGATCTGGTTAGTCCTTCTGAGGCGTTCTTATCCAGTGACAAATTAACGGAACAAAAATAAGTTGAAAGTAACCGTCGTCAACCTACCCGAATCTGTCAGATTTTCCCAACCAACCTTGAACTTAATGTCATAGAGATAAAGTTGAAAATCTAGTAAAGAAATCTGACAGATTGAAGTAGCTTGATGTGCTGGCGTCTGCACATTAGTAACTTGTTGAATAAGAAAGAGAACTGACATAGTTAAAATATCGTACCCGGATGACCGAACTTTGCTCGGTTTTTTTTTATGCCGTTTTCTAAAAATGAAACCTAGCTAGATCAATTTATCGCCCCCGACACCCCCTGTATACTAAATTTCATGAAAATCGTTGGAGCCGTTTCCGAGATTCAGATTATAAATAAATACATATACAAGAATTGCTCGTTTAAAGGTATTAGATGTGTAATGGTACTGTCAAAGGATACTATGTATGTTTTTATACGCGAATGGGTTTATTCCCGTCTACCCCCACCGGTAAATCCCCACTGGTGATAGTTGCATCTATTTGTAGCATCTACCACCATTGGTGATGGTTGCGTGTGTTTAGTCACATTTACTCCTACTTCTGTACCCACTTGTGGCGGATAACACTAAATTAGTGAAATCCTCCACCAGTGGTAGCAAACTCGACAACTAAGTAGCCGTCTGACACCACCAAATATTTCATCTAACCAATTAGAAAGAAGGATGGCCTTGACGGAACCACCACCGGTGGTGGCAGATGGGACAAATAGTTGCAACTGCCACCAGCGGAGACAGCCTGGGGGGGGGGTAGACGGGAATAAACCGTTTAGAACATTTAAACACGTCGTACTAATGTAGGTAACTAGACTAATTTTGTTCGGTAATTGCAGTTTTCTACTATAAATAGTAAAAAGTTCTTTCTATCTTTTTTTTTAGACGTCACAACACGAGAACTGCCCCGAAGCCTTCTGGATGTGTGAGGGCATCATAGTGAGTATTTTGGCCCACATTTCATTGGACATAATGGCAGACGTGGCTAGACCAGTCCCGCTAAATATCTACTTAATTTATGCCTTTTAAACTGACAAAATATATCAATACTTGAATTCCCTTACCTTTATTTCTTCAGTTTTACCAGCAAAGCGATTTTAACCTGCAACAAAAAAAAAAACCTTGGTGAATAATTTGTTCCGTACATATAAATATAACATTGACAATGGACCTCGAAAGCCGTGTCAATCACAAAGGCTCTCCGTACTAAACCGCTACAAACGTGGGTTGGAAATATAAACAGCAAAATTCATGAATTCCACAGATTTGTACTGGATTTACAAAGATAAAAACATTTTTGCAAAAAAAGTAACCGACTTCCAAAAAAATACAAAAAAAAGTGAAAAATAACTTTACTTTCAGAAGTCGATGATTTTGTTTGTTTCATTGACTTTATTGCCACCGACTTTAGTTAACTTTTTTTATTAGTTGAGATATTTATTTATTTATTGTTTAATTTATTTATTTATTGTTTAAACAGTTACTTGCCGCACTTACAGTTTGCACCAAAGCGTGCGTATATATAACACATCATTAAATCACGCCTGTAATCCCCGAAGGGTTAGGCAGAGGTGTACCTAGTAGTGCACCCAAATTTCGCCAGTTATGTTTAAGTCCCATGTAATAGGGGGCGAGCCTATTGCCATCAATCGGGCACAAATCCAGACTCTGTGGCTGCTACTGAGAAATTCTTGATGGAAAAACCCAATAACACTTTGCCCGACCTGGGAATCGAATGCAGGACCTCACGCGCAGCAGTTCCGCTTGCGACTACCAACAACAACGCGGCAGTCTCAGTTCAATATGAATTATCTATCAATTATCCTCATATCATTTATTTATTTATTTATTATTTTTTTTCCTTTTTTCACGTTTTTCTTTTATCGTACAGTGACGTCTATTCTAATAGAACCCCTTGGCACACTCACACTGACTTATCAATGGCGTCACAGAAGACTCGACTCAAAGGACCAAAAATAGACGTACCTACGCAATAACGCGAGTCTATTCCTGGTCCTAGTACGTACAATCGTACATGTCATTCAACCAAATCATTCGTTCACTGAGAAATTCCTGATGAGAAAACCCAATAACACTTTGCCCGACCTGGGAATCGAACGCAGGACCTCACGCGCAGCAGTTGCGCTTGCGACCACCAGAATAACGAGGCAGTCTCAGTTTAATATGTATTATCTACTAGCTGCTGCCCGCGACGTCGTCTGCGTGAAGGCTCTACAGCACCAAAAATACCTAAGATGCCAGTGTCGCTGGCACACATAGCATTATAAGTAAACAACTTTTAAAATAGCATTAAAATATACGTTTTTTTTGCAAGCGAAGCAAGTGAAGAGAGTTATATGGGAATCCTGCTGAGTTCAGTCATAAGATGTGACTGAAGGAAATAGAGAAAATAATGCAGGAATACATTCCAGGACACAAAAGAGTAAAAATACGTACAAAGGTATCATACCTTACAACACTTCCCTATAAACTACGTTGGTAGTTATGCTGCCAGGAGCCAAAATGAAAAAAGAGTCAGGACTGGTGACGCGGGAGCAAGCGAGAGTTGCCCGTGTGAGAAGCAACTCGTCCTGAGGTCGACACCCACTGCCCTCAGTATCTGCCCCTGCGACTTATTGATGGTGATCGCGAAGCAAACACTCACGGGGAATTGTACGCGCTTGAATTGGAACGGGAAGTTATGAGGTATGAGGGGAATGCGTGGTATAAAAACTGCCTCGCCGACGCCACAACCCGTAAGAATTTCCGCCTCAATGGTGTGTCTGTGGAGCGAGATGACTTTAAGGCGGGTCCCGTTACACAACTTCGGACGAGATAGGTTCGGAGGGGGTAGGATTCTCCATTCTATCTACATATAGATATACTTTGATATACATTTATAGTATTTTAATATATATTTATAGTATTTTATATATCCTTGTAGTCTATCTTAGTATAAAATTTAAAAATATTTTCTGATTTATACACCTACCACTGTTTGTCTCTCCATCACCCAAAGGTTGACTGGTAGAAAATGCCTATGGCATTAAGTCCCTTTCTGTACTTTGTGCTTGAAGTGTTAAATAAATAAATAAATAGGTTCCGAAGAAGCATAATCGGGACACCGACCTTCAGCTTGATGGAATGCGCTAGAAGTCCACTTGCTGACAGGGAGTTCAGAAATTCTACGGAATAATGTGTGGCGTCATCTTGCTCGATAACAGTGTTTATCGAGGTGTAGACCACTTCATTCCCCTCAATTTCCGAGAGAATGCATTCGTTAATTGCTGGAGCCTGATCATTTTTGGGCGTCAAAATGGCCCGCTCACACACCTAAGAATGCTGCTGGTGCGGTATACGACTGATGTCCCCGTACACGCAGCGAATGAGTTCTAATAAGCTGGATACCACTCTACCGAGAGACTCTGGAAGCACCACCTGTCCACCTCTCTCTTCTGGTAGAGTGCCTTCGCCAAGACTTAGAAGGACATCGGAGAATTCTTGAGCACGTGCATTGCCGCCGAGCCGAGCTCTCATATTAATGGTCAAGCGCAGCGTACGAACTCGTGACCACAACGAAGATCGTTTCAACGAAGCATTCACCTCGTCTGCCCTCGATCCCCGCGTCACCACGGGAAGCGTTTGCCGGAAATCGCTACTGAACAGAACTGTGACACCACCCATCAAATGTTCCTTCCTGCGGATGTCCTGCAGGGTTCTGACACAGCATTTTTTAAAATTGTCTTCCTCAACTCTGCTCAAGATTTTGAGGGTTTTGTTGGAACTTGAATTTGTCAAAACGATACAACTTTTAAAAAAGAAAATGCACATTACCATCTATGAATTTTAAGAATAACTAACTACTAACCTCGCCAACATGATCAAATTTAAATTATTAATTTCCAAAAAGTGTTAACATGTAACTTTATTTGATTTTTATGAAATCTCATAGATGGCGCTGCTTCAAAATTGTCTTTATACTACTTACATTCATTAAACTATTTTCACTGCCCAAGTTACTTAAATGGCGTAGTTTTAAGTATAAAGTATTTATAGTATAAAGCTAGATAATATCGTGGCTTACTCGAAAACAACATTTAAATATGCGTCGTCAGATTACACGCTGTCACAGAATGCGTAAGAAAAATAAAGATTCACAGCTCCTCCCCCGTAGATGATAGCGTGATAATATGTATATGTCGACCCGACCTCTTAGTAATATTCATGCAAAATTTGAAGTAAATCCATGCAGTACTTTTTGAGTTTAGCCCGGACATACATAGAGACAAAAATTTTAAAAATTATATTTTTGGCTTCGATATCAATTGTAGATCACGCCCCAAGTATTCTTTTAAAAAAATATTCAATGTACAGTTTTGACTTTCCTACGATTTTATTATATGTATAGATTATTTATCCTTTTTTCACGTTTTTCTTTTATCGTACAGTGGCGTTTATCCTAATAGAACCCCTTGGACAACTCGCGCTGACTTATCAATGGCGTCACAAAAGACTCAACTCAAAGGACCAAAAATAGACGTACCTACGCAATAACGCGAGTCTATTCCTGGTCCTCGTACGTACAATCGTACATGTCATTCAATCAAATCATTCGTTCACTCACTCCAGTAGAGTCTAAGACGTGCATTTAACTCAGTTATTCGCAATTCCTGTGAGCTTTAACATGACATGGTATGTATTTGGAATGAGCGGAATTTCTCGCAAATTTGACGTCGACATTGTACAAAGTTAACGCTTGAAGCGCTGAATTTAAACGGGAGGAGCAGACAATAGCGCTTCAATGTTAATGACTGTACTGATTGCTGTTAAAATTTAGAACTAGTTTCTACCTGCGACTGCACCCACGTGTAGGTTGAAAATTATCCCATAACCCATTACTAAACGGGATAACAAGTAATCAGAAGCCAAATTGCATCAGAAACTGTTCAGTCGTTAAAGTGAGAGTAGACGATAGACTGAGTTAATTTCATAAAAATATTAGTGTGGGAGTCCATATGCCCCAGACTAATATAATAATAGGAGAATAATGGCGAAAATGATAGCCCTTGTTTTGCGAGCCATATCTGCGAAATAATTTTCTTAGATCGATTAGACATTGCATAGTTTTCGAGAAAATGGTCCGCCGTGACAGACAGTGAGATCATAAACGTTCCGTTTTCTTTTCAAATTCGAAGACTTAAAACAGAGTTTTCTTTTCCAGAATATTCAAAGTGAAACTCAGTATGAGGCTCAGTCACCGAATGCTGGCTTGTGCCGCCATCTTTGTCAGTAAGTACATATGCAAGTGGGTGGTTCTGGCTGTGTGCAATTGTGCGTTTAATCGTCCGGGGACTACACGCTCCCGCAAACAGTTGGGCTAAACTGCGCTGTCAGGGTTAGGGTTGGCTGGCTTAGGGAAATAAGGACCAATAAAAAGAGAATTTACGGTTAGCGAGGTCGGATCGTGGATGGGTGACCATGTATTACACACCGACTTCTCTCATCGACTCGGAAAGTCGTTGGTCTAGGCTGTCATCATCATCATCATCATTTGAGCCGAAAGACGTCCACTGCTAGACAGGCCTCCCCCAAATGTCGCCACACTGACCGGTCCCGTGCGACTCGCATCCAGCGGATCCCCGCAACCTTCACCAGGTCTTGGCTGTCATTTTGAGATATTTCACGAATATTCAGAAGCTCGAAAGTCTGACGGCCAGTCTTAGCGTTTTTCCTAGTTACAGGGTATAGAGAACAGATAGGTAGTCGTCCCATGTAAAATACTGGTATGCAGCTGCATCCGGTCAGACTGAAAGCCAACCCAAAAATATATAGGGAAAGGGGAAATAATACCAGGCTATCAAAAAATATGGCACAATCAGTATACCTAGTCCATAATTTTAATGAGAGCAAGTGTAGAAGCCGAATACAAAGACTCTGGTCAAAGATATTGTAATTGAGTTTTCGATAAGGAAAATCTCAAAATGTAGGTCAGAGTATCGTATTACGTTGATTTACTCGCCATTTTTAATGGCAGGCTTATATTACTTTATCGGGAAACTGGCAAGGCCAGATGGCTGAGCTCGTGAAAAAAGATGCTGCTATGGATGTAATGAATTATGCAATGATAATCGTAGTAAAGGGAATTTCTCAGTGGCAGCCACGGCATCTGGAATTGTGCCCGGTTGATGAGAATAGGGTCGCCCTCTGTTACATGGGACTTACTCGTAAATAACTGGCGAAATGTGAATGTACTATTAGGTGATGATGTTGATGATGCCATCTAGCCGATTTAAACTTCCTATATACTCATTTCTTACTTTATCCATTCTTCTCACGCCACACATCCATCTCAACATGCCCTATCTCTCCGAAAAGCAATCGTTTTTCATCCATCTTTTTCACAGCCCAGCAATCTGCTCCATACAGTACGATAGCTGTAATCACAGACTGGTCTATTTTCCCCTTCAGCATGAAAGGCATCCGTGGGTTGCAAGTTGTTCCAGTGATCTGTCGCCATTTCATCCATCCTGGTTTGATCAGATGCTGTAAAAGAAAATACTCGGTGCTGCCTTTGTGGGACAACCCTAACCAAATTCTATAATGAAGTACCTACGTCTTGGCGGAAGGAAAGGTAATTGTTCGTGAAGAATTGAGCATTCATTTTTAAGTAAGAAAGGGATCCCCAAGATTTACGGTGATATTTTAAAACTGGCTCCGAAAGACGAAAAATTATTTAAAGGGTGCTTTTATTCGCGGCTTTGCTCGAGTTTTTTTTTTATTACATTTAGTACAGCATATAATCTTTGACAGTCGTTAGGTAGTCTGTGGCCCAAAAAGTCTGACAACCAGCCTTACCAAGGGGTATCGTATTACCCAGTACAACCTGGGTTGTGGAGGTCAGATAGGCAGTCGCTCCATGTAAAATACTGGTATTATACTGGTTTGACTGGAAGCCGACCCCAACATAGTTGGGAAAAGGCTAGGCAGATGGTGAGTACAGCATATAATAAGCCTTAATTCTTTTACTCTGTGTTCTCACAGAACCACAAACATTCTAACATTATAGTCTTCCATTCATCAGCAATCAAATTCAATCCAGAGTTGGTCTCCACGAGCTCGTTGGGCATCGTCAGCATGCGCGGTATAAGTGGATCGAGTTACAGTTTAAAATATGGAATAAATATTTTTGTTTTTTATGTTTTTTATTTTTGTTTCTTGTATAATTGAATAGATATAAATGTTTTTACTTTTGCATGCTGTAAGGTAGAGTGTGTTGGAACTGCTTTTACAATGTTTACCCATATTCGTGGCAAATAAATTATTTCTGATTTCTGATTTCTGACAGTCATGGTTGGAAATAAATCCACGGGAAAGTTCTGTTTTTTTTTTTAATGTCATAGCCTATTATGAGGACACTCTGGAATAATGTAGCTTCCTGATAAGTGAAAGATTTAACGTTAATATAATATCAGAATAAAAGACACGGGAAAAGGGCACGGTTCGTGCAGTGGTTGAGCAAATTGACTGCTGCGCTGCGTGTCGCGGGTTCGATTCCCGCACGGAACAAACATGTACACACATGTTTGTTCCGGCCTACAGGCAGTTATGTTGTGGCTGTTTGTGTATGTGAGTTTTAATGTGAACCCACCCAAAATACAGGGGAAATTCTTAGTGTGGGGCAGCGTTTTTTACAAAACAAAATAAAAAAACTGAAATTTTTAACAAGTGTTACAAGGATTAAAAACGTTTGATATTTTTACTAGACAACCTTTAACACCCTTGATATAAAATCAAATAATAATCAACAACGATAAAAGGTTTATTATTAATCCAGCCTCACAACATAGGAAAATTAATATTAAAATAATTCAATGTTTAGATTTAGAGTTTACTTTTATTATTTGTATACCCTGACAGCTCTGGTTTTAAGGCAAACAAATTTGAACAAAGTCAAAAAGTTCAAAACTGGATGAGACTGGCACATGAACGTGGAGTTTGACAACAAAGAGAGGCCAGTCCAGCTGTGGGTGAAGTTTGTAGATCTATGATCATCATCATCTGCCTAGCAGTCATAAGTCATTTATTTCTTTTTTTTTTTTTTACGGATGGGAAATCATCAAATGACTTCTCCCGCTCTGGGCAGAGCGGAAGGGAGTGTCAGATTTGTACTGACTAAAACCCTTCCTTGCCCTTTGTGTTCCAGGGCCGCGGTATCTCTTTCGAACAGCCCGCAGCCCTGGCACAGTATACATCGTGTAGAAATTTTGTAAAATAAAACTGTACCATGAAAACATTACAATTGAAAAACATGTCAAAGATAAGAATAATAATAAAAAAAACATTTAAAAATGACAGTAATAATAATGATGTCATCTAATTGTAAAAAGCACTAATAAAAATAGAATGCCAAAGATAAAAAAAAGAAACGATAATAATAAAATTATTACTAGAGATAATAATTTTGTCATTTAATAATCTATGAGTAATACAATAACATAAACAAAATGACATTTAAAAAAATCAATATTAGTATAAAAAATTCAAAATATTAATAGTCAACATGCCATTTTAAATTAATACCAATCTAGAATAATGAGATTACGGTTGTCGCTTATCATCTAGTGGCAGTGGCGAAGGTTCCACTCAACTCGATTCCTACCGGCTTCCTTTTGAAAAATGGCACAGTCAGTATTCTATAGAAAAATATTATAATCACATTAAAGATATGTACTCCGGCTTACCATTTATAAAAATTGACCCTTCGCTACTGTTGCCTAGCCTTTTCCCAACTATGTTGAGGTCGACTTCCAGTCTAACCAGACGCAGCTGAATACTAGTATTTTACATGGAGCGACTGCCTATCTGACCTCCACAACTCAGTTAGTACTGGGTAATACGATAGTCCTTGGTAAGGCTGGTTTTCCGACTTTTTGGGCTACTGACTACCTAACGACTGTCAAAGATCTACAAATGACAGCCGGGACCAACGGCTTATCGTGCTTTCTGAGGCACGGAAAAAGACACAGAATAACCTAGGAGAGTACGGCTTAATCTACAGATCGACCCGAGGGACTGTTATTATATAGCCACGAGCTCCTCCGAGCTTTGTAGATCTATGATGGCGATGCCAAAAGGTTGTGATCGGCTGCTGCGCTGCTTGTCGCGGGTTTAAATCTCGTACGGAACAAATATTTATGTGGCCTACAAGTAGCTGTTCCGGGTCTGGCTGTTTGTGTATGTGAGTTTAAATGTTTGTAAAAGCACCCACGATACAGGAGAAATTCCATGTGTGAGCCAACGTTCATAAAAAAAATAGGCTCTGCACCTCCCACCCAGGACCACATGATTTGCAACAGCACTTGCAATCACCAGGCTTACGAGGGAACTATGGTATTTCAAAAAATAACGTTTTGTAATTATAAATGTTCAACTTATATACCCTTTTCCATTTAAATCAAATCTTACCATGTTCTAGGGAAAACACAATAAAAAAAGATTACCCCTCTCACACACACCCTCACACCCTAAATCTACACCCCACTACGTCGGTAGACGTCGACGTCTATAGCCGCATAGGATAACGTCAAAAATGACGTCACAAAATGGTCTCACAGGAAATTGATATTTACTACATGGTTTTATGTACGTAAATATGTCACAGTGACACCGATATGGGGTGTGTGGAAATTAATGCACGATTTAGCAAATAGATTATAATACAGGATGCAAGGGACAGCCCTCCGCAGACAGTGGTTTGTTTATTATTGTGTCACTGTAGCACTTTATACTATTCATATTGCTGTGCCCTAGCAAGGTTAATGTATGAAACCTAAATATATAATTATGTACTTGTAACAACTTGTAAACTACATTAACGCAATAAATTATGACTATAACTATGACATATGCGGTGGTGTCATATTAAGATGGTACAAGAAATTATTTCAGTGACACTGAAAAAAAATGCACTCCAGTCAAGTGACTTTTTAGCTTGATTGACGATATCTTGTTTAGATTAATCAAAATCTTAGTTAAGTTGATCATCACGACATGATTGCAGCAATATTAGTTCAAATGATTGAACGCTCAAACAAGTTTCTTGATTACCCTTAACATGACATCATTGTAGAAGAGTTAAAAAAAAGAGATAATCTTTATTGAAGTAATCAAAATGCTTGATTGACACAACTAACTTACTTTTAACTTTTTGCTGCAAATAGGTTTTGTGATAACTCCAAACAAGATACCGTTTCAAATCTCAATCAAATAAAAGCAGTAGCTGTGATCATTGTGCTTGATAGACTCATATGCAAACAAGTTACTTAGTCAACAAAATCTTGATTGTAGCAACTACTTTTCTTTTGGACGTTATGGGAACCCAATCAAAAGGAAAGAAAATGTAATCGTTACCGTGGTAAAACGTACGTAGCGAACGGCAAGCGCGACGACGAGTTCGATGAACTCTGTAGCCAGGCAGGAAGTGACCAGCATTTGACGCATCGTTTGATGGAGTATTTCAACATCCATTGTTGGTTTTATGAGTTTAACCGTATTATTTCCATAAGTAGAGTGCTGCGTATAGAAAATAGAATTTTACATTTTAGTAAAGGAATAAGTAACTGAAAAAACTATAAAAAAATTGAAAATTTTCCTGCTGACTCTTACACCTTATAAAATAATGTATATTTTGATTTCATGTGATGGTCGTTCGATCGTCATTCGTCATTTGTTTCTGGTGTTACGGTTGCTCGTTGATGTAAGGGACAATAATCGTCCATGTTACAACGATTATTTGTATGAGAGTCTATTATAAGTAAGTTAGTTAAACGCCCAATTTATATTAATTTTTATAATTCCTGAAAAAAGCTAAGACGTAAGTCCTGAAATCCACATTACTGAATCATAACATCTTGACACAAATGCCAAAAGCCATTAACCAACTATTTGAATAACCCATTAACCATTTATACAGTCGTATCCAACTTAATTAACCGGAAAAATGGAAAAGTATATTTCCGCGTCGTTACTTCTAAATAATAAAAACCGGCCACTTTGAATCGGACTCGTGCACTAAGGGTTCCGTACGAGGCAAAAACAAAATATGAATTATCCTCTTTGCCCTTTGCTCATATTTTAAAAAGCTTATCTTGTGAATATTTAAACTGGGTTCCAGTCACCAATTAACAGATATAGCCCCGTGACACAGACAGACCGAACCACGGCCACACCGTGACACAGTTGTCTGAGGAATAGTTTCACTACATATTATAAAAACAAAGTCCTCCGCTGCGCCTGTCTGTCTATTCGCAATAAAATCAAAAAGTCCTGCACCGATATTTACGCTGTTTTCGCCAATGGATAGAGTGGTTCTCGAGGAAGGTTTTAATATATAATTTGTCAAGTTTTTATTGCGGGAACGGGATCAAAATTTCATGATAGCTTTTGGTCGCGATAACCGAAATCCACGAGGGCGAAGCCGCGGGCATCAGCTAGTTAATTGTAAGACTGCCTATACATTTTAAAAATAAAGGAACATAACAATAGCAATGCGGACACGCTGGCACGCCGCGTTGACGACGCGTTCGTGTTCCACGCGCGCCTCAAAGAGATGTTAGCAAACAGGGAGAGGCCCGCAAGCGCCGATGCCTGCCAGGGCTGCGGGACTTTTCGAAAGAGATATCGCGGCCCTGGAACACAAAGGGCAAGGAAGGAACATGGATGGGTTTTAGTCAGTACAAGTCTGACACTCCCTTCCGCTCTGCCCAGAGTGGGAGAAGTCAGTTGATGATAACCCATCCGAAAAAAAAAAGACACGCTGGCACAGACAAATATTTGATTTCACATAGGCCTACATGGACACACAAAAAACGTCGAGAAAAGGTGCACAGTTCGGGTTTGTCGTTTCCTATGGAGAAGAACCGCCAAGTTTTATAATATTATTATTATATTACTGCGTTCGTACTTTGTATGGGAGGACAGCGAACTCCCATTAGACCGGAGGTTATAATTGATAATGTCACCCTTTGAATACGGAACCCTAAAAATGGAAAGGTATATTTCTACATCGTTACTTGTAAATGATAAAAAAAAGAACTGCGTACGATTCCTCGAGTTAAATCATAAAAATGTTTTGTTACACATTTTTACGGGTTCTTGACGTTTCCAAGGCGTTTTTCGTCGAAATTGAATAGGTACGAGTATATTTATACTAACTTATTTGTAAAGATTTGTGAGTCTGTTTTGCTCAGTTTATTTCACAGTCATTGTCAGAAATTTCATGACCATGTTATGAGTACCAGGTTTTTTTCCGAAGGTATGCTATTTTGACTGTCTCGTTGGTCCAGTGGTCGCAAGCGCGACTGCTGAGCATGATGTCCTGGGTTCGATTCCCAGGTCGGGCAAAGTGCTATTGGGTTTTTCCATCAGAAATTTCTTAGCAGCCACGGAGTCTGAATTTGTGCCCGGTAGATGGCAATAGGCTCGCCCCCTATTACATGCACCTCTGCCTAACCCTACGGGGATTACAGGCGTGATGTAATGTATGTATGCTATTTTCAGCGTCGGAACTGGAAGCGTGGTAGGATCGCTAGTTAGTATGGTTGCCACGTATACATATACGGAGTGGACTACTTATTCAGTACATCATTCTGAGCTCGCCGACATAGACATTTTTCAACGGTAATTTAAAAAAAAAACAGCTGTTACATACATTTTTACAACCCGTATTTTTTAAAAGTACTACTAGATTATAATTATAATACGACTTTTACACACAATTGGCAAACACAAACTCAAAAGAATATATTTCAATTACACCATTACAGGCACTTTTGAATGTCGGAAAAACAAAGAAGGCTAAGCTACAGTCACAGTCACAAGGCATAATAACTTGTGAAAGTACTGTAGTTGCCCATTCCAAAGCGTAGATCTCTATGGAGAAGAATGGGCAAGAAACTCCATGGATACTCTTTTCTATCAAGATATTATTACAAAATCTTGGTTACATCATTCATGTTGATATTATACATGTATGTGAGAACGATGTAAAGAGACGTGCAAATGAAGAGCGTCCAGAGTCGTAGTAAAAGAATAAATCAACAATTTAATAATAAAGTACTTAATTAAAATAAACCGTGACAGCTAAGAGATGACTAGTCCCAACTGACAGCGCTCGTTCACGAACATGACGCATGGATCAGCCCCATTCAGCTGAACCATATTGAAGGGAGCTAAATGACCCGACACACCCGCCACCATCAACGAGACATTTGAGAGAGCTTGACATTCTCTCAACTGCCAGGGCACATTCATGGCACAATTTTGAAGCTTTGTATGTCTGTTGAGCGACTTGTTCCATGTAAAATATCGATATTCAGCGACTCCAACAGTTTGGAAAGAGCTTAGGATGATGATTAAAAATACGAGGCACAACAAAATTTTCAAAAAAAGAATAGGGTAGTTGACCAAAAAAATCTAATCAGTCCATTAGATAGATTTCCATAAAATATTGTACACGTATTTTTTTCTCGTAAGCTAAAGTACTATGCAGTGCGTTGAAAACTCGTGTGACGTCACATTTCGGTACACTCATGAACTTTGATGCGTTTTATATTCGTCATTTTTTATTGATTTGATAAAACAAAAATACGTATCCAATATTTTTCGATAATCTAACTGACGGAATAAATAGAATTATATTTCTTTTACTCAGGAAACATCCCTATTAACATTTTGTAATAACGTCATAATGCTGTTCTTATTGTCGTCCGTGTCTCAGAAAGCACGTTAAGCCGTTGGTCCTGGCTGTCATTTGTAGGTCTTTTACAGTCCAGGTAGTCAGTGGCCCGAAAGTCTGACAACCAGTGTAACCAAGGGTTATCGTATTACCTAGGTCAGATAGCAGTCACTCCTTGTAAAATACAGGTATTCAGCTGCATCCGTTTACACTGGAAGCTAACCCCAACATAGTTGGTAAAAAAGTTAGGCCAATAATTATTTTTCGAACAGTCCCGCAGCATTATGATATAACAGTCTGTTGGTAAAGAGATACCGCGGCCCTGGAACACAAAGGGCAAGGAAGGAACATGGATGGGTTTTAGTCAGTACGTCCGCTCCGCCCAGAATCGAATCGAAATCGAAAATCGTTAAATGACTCCTCCCGCAGGAGTCATTTAAAGATTTCCCATCCGAAAAAAAAAAGCTACACTTAATAAGAGTAAGTACGTCTCCAACATGAAATATCAAATGAAAGCTGCGATAAAAATACTTACCCTCCAATTTAACTTAAAATAATAAGAAAGCCGAGATATTCTCTTCATATTTGCGCAAAATCTCCTAGAGGATGTCTGATTTAAATATTAGGTTAAATGTTGCCTTTTTATGTGGTCTTCAGAAACATCCTCTTCGTTTAATCTAGTTTTAACGTAATATTATGAACGTCGTTTAATACCCTTTTTAACCGACTTCAAAAAAAAGAACGAAGTTCTCAATTCGGTTGTATTTTTTTATGTTTCTTACCTCATAACTCCGCCAACGTAACGATTAAAAAATATTTTTTCATGTAAAAGTTTATACTTTCCAATTGGTCTCATAGAAATTTCATCAAAATTGATATAGAAGCTTTTGTTCATTTATTTTCTTCTTGGCCTATGTTGACGACATAATGGTTCCTTACAATGTGAACTTCTTTCTTGACAAGAACTTGTGTGGTAAAACGTCAACTAAAAAGCAAACACAGAAATGCGAGAATAAATGAAACAAAACCATTTCAAAACGCTTAGTTGACATTTCCCGTGACCCAAGGGCTGGCTTTTACCTTGGCCAGAAGCTTAGCGTTGCCTTACAACGTGGCAAAGCCACCAGTCTCTTCTTGGAGACATTACCAGTTGACAGCGTTGAGAATGAGTTTTATGACGCCATTTTTTTGTTTATTTTTAAGTTAGTTACTTTAGGTTATGTTAATTATAAGTGGATATAATATTGTTATTTTCTGGTTTAATAAATTATTTGACTTAAACAATTTCCACATAACAGATAAAAAAGTTAACCATCCGTACGGTGTATCCAAATATACATTTAGGTACATGATACGAGTAAATTTTCCCGCGCATTCTCCGTAATCTTTGCCAACATTCAAGTACTTAGCCACTCAGAACCACCGTACCGTAAGTGGTCCTATATCTCTCATGAGAAATGGTCCTTTTTGGGGTTCCGTAACCAAAAGGGCGCAAACGGGACCGTATAGCTAAGGGTCCGCTGTCTATCCGTCTGTCATAAGGCTGTATCTTTTGAACCGAAATAATAAATGTACAGTTAAATATTACATACATTGCTATAACCAACAAATTATAATACAAAAAACAACGGGTTGCACTCCGGGAGTGCCAGCAGAAGTGAAACTTGAGACAACGCCACCTAGCTTAACGATCTGACGCGAGTTTAACAGTTTTTACCCATCCCAAAAAGTGCACAACGCCGCTAAAGAAATTTTCCCTTCAATAAAAAAAAGTAAAGATCAAAGACCGTGATACAAGAAATGTGTTTTTGGACGTTATTCTTTTCGATTTTACTAAACGTTGGTACGGAACCCTTCGTGTACAAGTACGACTCGCACTTGGCCGGTTCTGGTGAAACAGTCCTTTTTATGGTGTTTTTATTTTTCTTAAATCTCGAACTTAATGACCTTTTCTTTGAATTACTTTTGTTTTCATGCCAAAACTTGGTCGGAGAAAAAACAAAAGAATCGTTTCGTATTACTGTAATGCATGTCTTAAGTTAATGTAATAAAGTTTGAAGTCCTCTGCGGTATTGCTGGCGGAGTTTACCGTGAGTTCTGTTGTAACTAATATGAAAGCTTCGTACCCCGAGGGAAACCACCGAAGATTTATATGAAAAATTAACGAAATTTCGACGAAAAGATGGTCCCTTGTTATGATATTATAATTGCAGTAAATTATTAAAACATAACATAACATTACGCCTGTAATCCCCGAAGTATTAGGCAGAGGTGTATCTAATAGGACACCCACGTTTCTTTCTTGTAAGGGAGCCCGCTTTCATTATTAAATAATTTATATTTTTATTATTTGAAAAAAGAAAGTGGCAACACTGCCCAAGTGACATGTAAAATTTTTGCTCCGTATTTTAAAATAAAATTTAGTTATTAATTATGTTATATTAAGGTTTAATTATTAGTGTAAACGTATTATAAATGCGTAAATACCCAGGAAAATTGTTATCCAGATAATTAATAAAGTTTTCGGTAATATGATGTTACCGGTAACCTAAAAACAACAGCTGACGTTCTAACTACGGCTATAAACGGATAATTCAGGGGAAGTATTGTTTACTATTATTTAATAACAGCACACAAACATCACTTTAACTCGTTAATACATCCATGCTAAATTCTAGTGTAATTTTTTGCCGATTTATTACCCTGTACTGTTCTAAATCGCTTTGTTGACAAGTCCATACAATTCCTTATCTCTGTTTTTATTTTATCGATCTTTTCAATATTAATTCATAAGTCGTTTATGATCATTATTGTGCAAAAATATCTTGAAGTAACATCCTAATAAACTTAGTTTCATTTTTATTTCATTAAGCAAGCTACCCACTTATGAAAAAGACAATAAAACTAGTAAAATATTCAGTTTGATACATTTAATATATTATTATAGATAATCTTTCAAAGTTAATATAGCAGCCTGCCTCATTTAATTTCATAAACTGAAGGCTTTCCTCTGTTCTTTATTTTTTTTTTCCCTTTCACCGCTAACTTTTTTTGTTTTTTTTTTTTTTTTCTATTAGTTCTCACCGTTTCTTTACTTCTAATTTTCAGTAAGCATTCCTAAAACCATGCCTGTGATGACCCGTAAGGCTACTGCTCAGGATATGGAGCTAAAATTGAGAACGGCCCTCCAAGAACTTAAAGAATCAAACCTCCAAGTCCAACAACTGTTACAGGAGAGAGAAGAGAGTGAGGTGGAAGTCGATAAGGTGAATGGCAAAAACTCAAGCTTAAAACGGGAGCTAGTAGACCTACATCAGCAATACTTGGACGTTGTTGATGAACGGGATCACCTGAAGGTTGTCACGGATGGTTTCAAAAATTGTAGTAATTTGTATGAGGAGGCTTTATACAAAATTAGGAACCTAGAAGATGAGTTAATTCATGCCAATAATTGTATATTAAAGTTACAGAAAGAAAAAGAATATACTCAGGTTAAAGAAACAAACCTCTTATATAATGAATTATTAAATAGTAATTGTAACCCCCCTTCTTTAATAACTATTGATCTTACTCAGGATTCCTTACATAAACAGAACTCAGAAATACAGAACTATACAGTTAGCAATAAGAAAATTAAAAAATATGCAAAACTGAATAGAATAATTAAAAAATGTAATCAATTCAGGAAACAACATAAATACTTTTCCAAACATATTCCACTGAGGAAAGAGCGTGTTGATTTACTTAATAAGTTAAATAATTACCAAATAAAATTAGAAGACAGTGTAAAAATATATGAAATTGATACTCAGCATTTGCAGTCTGAAATACAGGTTCTTCAGGACTCTCTTAGTTCCCTTTCTAGTAGGTATGTGAGTTCTCAGAACCAAATTAGGGAACATATTCTTGCAGCAAATGAGTTGGTAATGTGTCAATGTAGTTGTCAGACAGTTACCAACAATGATTCTGTCCAGCCTGAGGTAACGGAGGCCCCGTCCCAGACTGAGAATTTGTCCCAGGACATACTCAACCAAGAATCAACTAATTTTACACAAGATTATTTACATGTGGTTCAGCCTGAGTTATTTGATAGTCATGATCGTTCTTACTCAATAATGTTCTCAGATAGTATAGGAAGAGGTGTAGGTAAATTAGTAAATAATAACCTGAGTTTTTCCAATCAAAATCATTGTATGCCAGGGTCAACATACAAACAGATAATGGCATCGGTAACTAGAAATGCTTATAATGTTAATACTGATATAACAATATTTATAGGAAATAGTTCAAAAGTTACAAAACAAGATATCACAGACAGTGTAACAGAGTTGTTAAAGTTGAATTGTCGTAAAGTAATATTGTGTGCTTTTCCATATTTTGAAAAATTGTCAAACAGAAAAAACAACTATATTCACATGCTGAATAAGCATGTTCATTTCTTAGTAGGTCACTATAGTGACAGGCTTATATACCTTGATATCAACAGTTTTGTTGGTAAACTTAAGTCGACGCGTGGTAAAGTGTATCTACCTATTAGTTGTAGACACAAAATAGCTAGGCTATTAGTTTATAATATTCACTCAGACATAAGTAGTATGTCAATGTTTAGTTCTATTATCAACACTGCGACTATTAGTAATGATACTAATAATTCTTTTAATTTTATTTATAATTCTTTTTACAATTCCTGGGAGGATTCATGTTTAACTAATGAATATTCTCGAGTGGGGTCAACTAATGGCATGGGCGTCTTGGGGCTTACTCCGGATGCTCATTTAAACTAGTTAGTACGACAAAAGAAGATACCAGTGACATTAATGTTACACCGATCAACAACAATGTGCCTTCTTGCTATAAAATAGCTAAATGTAAAAAAGGGGTTAAGCAGAATTCTATGCAATTATTTCACCAAAATATTCAAGGTTTCTCTTCAAAGCAACTTGAAATTGAATTGTTTTTAGAAAAAACAAAGTTTGAAATTGTCTGTTTCACTGAACATTGGTTAAAAGACTATGAAACGCTAATTAATTATGCAAATTACAGTGTGGGCAGTTGCTTTAACCGAAAAGTTAAGATTCGTGGGGGTTCCATAATCTTAGTTAAAAATTGTATTAAATTTAAGAGTCGTAGTGATATTGTTGATCTATCGGTTGAACATAATATTGAGCTGTCTTGTGTTGAGCTGGATAGGCATGTCATAGTGTGCGTTTACAGACCCCCAAATTATCAAAACTACTCTATATTTGAGTCAGTAATGGAAGATGCTTTAGCGAAACTTGCAACTGGCAATAAATCGCTGGTTATCTGTGGTGACTTTAATGTTAATATTTTAGATGAAAATTCAAATAGCAGTAGGTTATTACATCTCTTTAAATCATTTAATTTGTTAAACGTGTTTTCGGAACCAACCCGAATTACCACAAATACTGCTACATGTATTGATAATGTTTTTTGTTGCTGCGACTACTTGGATAAATCCATTGTAAATTACCTTCCTTCTGATCATAGCGGTCAAACCGTTGTTTTCGAGTCCTACACACCATTAAAAAAAATCCAGATAAAGTCTAGACAAATAACACCTAGTAATTTGAATAAATTTAATAATAACTTAGTTAGTAATTTAGGTATCCCGGGCCATATTATTGAAAATGTAAATCAATTTTATGAGGAATTCTTTTCAGTAGTCTACACCGAGTTCAATAATACATTAAAAATGAAAACTAAATCTATTTGCCCTAAGTTTTTGTTCAGTGACTGGGCAACTAAGGGTATTAGGAAAAGTAGGGAGCGATTGTTTGAGCTGTACGGCCTTAAGCCTTACATGAACTCGGAAACTTTTAATAAATATGTTGCAACTTATTCAAAAATTTTTAAAAACACTTGTAAGGTAGCTAAAGCCTTATTCATTAGCAACAAAATTAAATCCGCCGATAATAAAATTAAGACGGTTTGGAAAATTATCAATAGTGAAACTAATAGAAATAAAAAATATAATAATGATATTACACTAGAGACAACAAGTGGTCTTCTAACCTCTGAAGACGAAGTTGCTCAAGAATTTGTAGATTTCTTTACTAGTATCCCACTTAAAACTACTGAAACCTTAAATTCCTCACCCTTGCATTCTATTGATTTATTAAGAGCTAACGTTTCAGCCTGTCCGGTTGAGTTTCAATTTAAGCATATAAACCCCATAGCAGTCATTAAAGCTTTTAAGGAAATCAAAATAAAATTAACTGAAGATCTATGGGGAATGTCGATTAAAGTTTGTCAAGCTATTATTGAGACTATAGCACCGTATTTAGCATTAATATTTAACTTGTGTGTGGACCAAGGAGTCTTCCCGGACCTTATGAAATACAGCAAGGTAATACCACTTTTCAAATCCGGGGACAGTAAAGACACCAATAACTATAGACCCGTATCCGTGTTGCCGGTTTTTAGCAAGGTGTTTGAAAAGGTAATGCTTAATCAAATGCTCAACCACTTTAACACCAATAAAATTTTACATGAGAAACAGTATGGTTTCACCAAAGGACGTTGCACGACTGACGCCGGTGTAACCTTATTAAAACACATATTTACTGCGTGGGAAGAGGCACAAGATGCCATAGGAATCTTCTGTGACCTCTCGAAAGCATTTGATTGCGTAAACCACGAAACCCTACTCTTAAAACTTGCACATTACGGTTTAGGTAAACTTGCGCTCAGTTTAGTGAAATCATATTTGAACGATAGACATCAGCAAGTACAAATAAATGGTGTCAATTCAATGGGTTTAAAAGTAAGTATGGGTGTACCGCAAGGTTCGATATTAGGTCCTTTCCTCTTTTTAGTCTATATAAATGATCTCCCCCATTTATTTAAAAACCAACCACAGATGGTGTTGTTTGCTGACGATACCTCTTTAATATTTAAGATAAACAGACGTGCTACAAATCTTGACGACGTAAATAACGCTCTACTACAGGTTCATAATTGGTTCACCGCGAATAATTTAGTATTAAATGGGAAAAAAACGAAGTGCATCAGATTTGCTCTACCGAATGTCAAAAGTAGTAATAGTGACATAGTATTGAATCAAGAGAAACTAGAATTCGTCGAAAAAACTGTTTTCCTGGGGATCACGCTCGACTCAAGCCTACAATGGGGTCCGCATATAACATCTCTTGCAGGACGGCTGAGTTCAGCAGCATATGCTGTTAGAAAAATCCGTCAATTTACTGATGTAGATACCGCGAGGCTGGTCTATTTTAGTTATTTTCATAGTATTATGTCTTACGGTATTTTACTATGGGGACGGGCTGCAGACATCGAATCTATATTTATTCTGCAGAAAAGAGCTATCAGAGCCTTATATGATCTACGTAGGCGTGACTCTCTAAGAGAACTGTTTAAGGAAATTAACATCATGACAGTACCTTGTCAATACATCTATGAAAACATCATGTACGTTAGGAAAAATCTGCATTTATTTAGTAAAAGAGGTGACAGGCACCACTATAGTACTAGAAACAGGGACGAACTAGTACAGCCAGGTTTTAGGTTAGCTAAAGTAGACTCATCTTTCATGGGGTACTGTTTAAAATGTTACAATAAAATACCTCCCCACATTCTACAACTAAACGAGACGAAATTTAAATCTTGTATAAAACGCACACTATGTAGGCAAGCATATTATAAATTGGGGGATTACATTGATGATAAAAATGCTTGGCTCACTGCTGGTCCTGCTCCACAAGCATAGGGGCAAACTAATTTATTACCATGTGAAGTTATTGTGGAAGCTGCAGAAGATTGTAATAATATCTTTGCATTGTATAAATTCAATCTCTTAGTATTATATAATTGCATAGCACATGTGTGAGTACTATGTACTGTAAAGCTACCATTTACATTTAGTTATCTTTCATTGACTTGAATTTGCCCTGGTGGCTGAGAGAATGTCATGCTCACTCAAATGTCTCGCTGATGGTGGCGGGTGTGTCGGGTCATTTAGCTCCCTTCAATATGGTTGAGCTGAATGGGTCTGATCCATGCGTCATGTTCGTGAACGGGCGCTGTCAGTTGGGACTGGTCATCTCTAGGCTGCCATGGTTTATTTTAACTACTTACTTTGTTTTTAAATTGTTGATATAATGTTTTACTCTGGACGCTCTTAACGTGCACGTATTTCTACATCGTTCTCACATATGTTTAATCTCAACATGAATGATGTAACCAAGATTTTGTACAATATTTTGATTGAAAAGAGTGTCCATGGAGTTTCTTGCCCATTCTTCTCCATAGAGATCTACGCTTTGGAATGGGCAACTACAGTACTTTCACAAGTTATTATGCCTTGTGTCTGTGACTGTAGCTTAGCCTTATTTGTTTTTCTGACATTCAAAAGTGCCTGTAATGGTCTAATTGAAATAAATGCTTTTGAGTTTGAGTTTGAGTTTGAATTATTTGTTGTTATAGCGGCAACAGAAATACATCATCTGTGAAAATTTCAACTATCTAGCTATCACAGTTCATGAGATATAGTCTGATGACAGACAGTCAGACAGATGGAAAGTGGACTCTTAGTAATAGGGTTCCATTTTTACCCTTTGGGTACGGACCCCTCAAGACCGTGTTTCACCCACCCCAGAAAACAAGGGCAGGAATATAATCACTTGAAAACACTAGTCAGGATTCCATTTTGACACTGAAAGTGGAAATTATCGAAATTGAGTGGTTTATTAGTAACTGACCTTAAATGTTAAAAGGGTGTTCGAGTATCAAAGGTCAACTGACCTCTGTGACCCAATTTGATGGAAAATGATCTGACAGAACATACCTTTTAAAAAATATTCCCTCAAAAACCCTTCATTTGTCACAATGACCTCATTTTTCTGTGTTTTGCACTTAAAATTGATGACAAAAATCTATACACAACAGTACTTTGGTCATTAACATTGAAAATGGGATATTTACAATGTTTAATATTTGTTTTGAGGTTACGATATTTCAGTGCTACCTCAGCGCACGATTAGGCTACGCACGTTTTGCAAGAAAATGTATGTGATTGTGTCCACTACAAACCACGGACACGCTATGCATCGATTATGACGTCAGTAGTACATGAGTGGCTTGCTCGAATAAGGCGGTGACATAGCTCAACGCTGTCAACGCCATGCACGCTGTGCATCAGTACACGCTGTACACGAATATTAACCCACGACTATGTATCGCAGCACAGTTGTGAGATAAAAACACGTGCGTAGCCTCTCCGTGCGCCGCGGTGGGCTACGCACGTCACAGTTGTACATAGTTGTGGGTGTGTACCGTGTACTGCATTGTAAATGAATGAATCTACGCAGCTAAAATGCGCCGCGTGCCCGTGTATAGCATGCACTGCGGTGGGTTTGCGCCTTAATGTTAGTGGTCAGTTTAAAAACTAATATACAATCATTTTTTTAAATAATAATCCTTGTTTCTTTTTTCTAGATGTGGTGGTTTAAAAATAATGGCCCTAATCCCAACCCAGGCAGTACTTTGTGAAATTTAAAGAATCCCCACTGCTCTCAAAGAAAACATCGTTATGAAACAGGCTCTAAGTTTTATTTTGAAAATATTTCAAATGTAATAAATGGTGTTTCTTTAGCGGTGGAGAACTTTAAAATAAAATACAAAAATATGTTTCCCACCCGTTTCACACAGCGCTATTTCGTAGCATTTCCATAATACCTATATTTTTGCGACACAATCCCATGTTTTTATTTAAGCGCAAAAATAACAGTATTCTGTCCCATTTGTTTTTTCAGTAATAAAAATATTTAAGTGGGAAACGATCGTCAATTTTGGTTAATCAATTTTGGTTTAAAAGTTTCACCATTGTTTTTCGTTACAACAATTTTTATATTATTTTAGCTCTTTATTTTGATGGATGAAATAATGGGTTGAAAATACCTCCTTAACGAAGCTGAAAGGTACTTGTTGTGATCATTGATCTTGTTGTTCCATCATTGTGATCATTTTTTTTTGTTCTAGACCATAACTGGGAACGAAGTTACGGTGATATTGGGCGTCAATTTCCAACTTTTTTACAAGTTAGTTTTAATACAAGTTTAAACGATATTTTTACTTTAAATACCATTGCGGCTCCAGACTATTTAATTAATTTATCAGCACAATGTTTTGAATGATTTATATTGAGTCCTACCACAAAACGTGATTCTTCTCCCGAAAAAAAAGTCGTTTCCCAACAATAATGTTTGCGTAGAGTTACTTAGCTTGATGTTCAGAATGCTTGGTTGACGGATTCGTGAAGGGCCTGTTTACACCTTGTATACAGCGAAACGGATTTACACAGAGTGCTATTTTTCTAATAATTTATTACATTTGATTCCAATTAACTTATCGAAAAGGTACTTAACTTTTACAAAAACAAAATAAGGACTATGAAACATACTGCCTCGACGGAAATTTCAAAACTTTAAAAATTACCAGAGAAATCATTATCCTTATTAATATAATAATATTATAAAAGCGAAAGAAAATTTGTTTGTTAGCTTTTCATGTCCAAACCACTGATCCGATCATCCTGAAATTTTCATACGTTGTCAGGTGTACAGTAGCGGACATAAGCGTGCCATTTATCCCAAAAAAGTACTGTTCCCGAGGAAGACAACAAAAACGTTCTTATGATAATAAATAGCACCATCATAAGTTTTTCGAATCATGATTGAATAATATTGTCACAAGCGGAACAACCCGAATTGATTGTCAAATTCAAAATTAACGCGTGCAAAGCCGCGGGCAAAAGCTAGTTAAAAATAAACATATATTTTACTTACGTAAGTTATGCTTCCAATTTTCCCTGTAATTTTAAATGTTCGCGCAGTAAATGTTTGACTCAGAACATGAAGTTGAAAACTTTATGAAGCTTCACAAAAATGCTCCTGTTGTGTAAAGTAATGTCGTTTCACTTTTGTTTTTATTGCTTTCCAGAAATGTTTATAGTAGCCTTATAAGTATGAGCAGGAATTACATTGAAACAGAAAAAACTGGCCAAATGCGAGTCGCACTCGCGCACGAAGGCTTCCGTACCATTCAATATACAACATTAGACAAAAACGGCAAAAAAGTCACGTTTGTTGCATGGGGCCCCCACAACAAACGTGATTCTTTTGCAGTTTTTTTTTGCCCCTTAAATATTTATTTTATTTTAAACTATTTATTTTTAAAGTGAATATACAATTAAATATTCTGTGAATATTTCAAGCGTCTATCTATTGTTATAAATATCGAGCAAAAAAAACGGCAAAAAATTACGTTTGTTGTGTGGGAGCCCCGCTTTAATATTTATTTTATTCTCGTTTTAGTATTTGTTCTTATAGCGGCAACCAAAATACATCATCTGTGAAATTTCAAATGTCTAGCTATCACGGTTCATGAGATACAGCTTGGTGATAGATGGACAGACAGCAGAGTTTTAGTAATAGGGTCTCGTTTAACCCTTTGGGTGCGGAACCCTAAAAATGTAAGTAGCTTTAGAACTAACTTCAACCCAGAATATTAATTTATATTGAAAGTAGAAGCAATATAACATCACGCCTGCTATCCCTGAAGGATTATACGGACTTGAACCTAATAGTTCACCTACATTCCACCAGTTATGAATAAGTCCCATGTATTAGGGGGCGAGTCTATTACCATTTCTTATTCTTATTCTTTATTGCACACTAAATTAAAAGATATACAAACAAAATTACAATATATAGCTTATGTACAACGGCGAGCTTAACCCAGAATTGGGTTTTTTTACAACAAACCTTACCTCGATTGCGAAATTTGCAAAAGAGGATATACCTACGTGCACAAACAGTACATTTAAAAACTTAAATTAACTTATTTTATAAACAAACAAACCAAACTAAAGTAATACATAATATACGTAATGCATACACCATCCACCTATCTAGACTACCATCAACTCAGGCACAAATCCAGACTCAGAACGTGGTTGCTCCTATGAAATTCTTGAAGAAAAAATACAATAATACTTTGCCCGAAGCCAATAGAACGCAGGACTTCAAACTCAGCAATCGCGCTGTGACAACTAGACCAAAAAGGGACTCACTCACAAAGTATCTAAATTGTGTAAAAAGACTTAACGAAGCCGAAAGGCACTTATTCTCATTTTTGTTCTAGACCATACCTGGGAACCTTCTAGTTACGGTGATATTGGGGGCCAAAGTTCCAACTTTTTCGCAAGTTTTTTTTAAAATACTTACATGTTTTTAATGTTTTTTTTTTACTAAAGACACATTTCACGACCCCCGTACTATTGAATTCGTAAATCAGCACAATGTTTTGAATACGTTACATTGAGTCCTACCGTAAACGTTTTCTAGCAATAATTTTTGCGTAAATTCTTATAAATTCTTAGTTTGATGTACATAATGCTTGGTTGACGGCTTCGTGAAGAGTCCGTTTACACCACTACCGTATATTCCACACTCCTAACACCAAAATTTAACATACGAAGAAATATGACATGCAATAAACGACATTCCAGCTAGCAAACCCAGCTTCCGTGAAGGCAGCTTAACTCGACAATGCCACCCGATCAAACACCACATAAATCGTACGCCAGACATGCCGGAATAAATTACAGCATCAACAACCTTCAAGCCATTACAGGCTTTAGTTAACAGCAGTTACAGCTGAAAATTGCTTGGAGATGTGTAAAATTGAGTTGGCTATGATCTATTTGGAATCAACCAGTGTTGATATAGATTGGGGATTTTTCCCCGTTCTTGGGGAAAATTCGTTCTAAGGGAAATTTCAGGGAATGGAATTCTTGGTTCTCCTGAGGATAATGTGTCCATGGATAGATACCAGTAGCGAAGGGTCAACTTTTTAAGAGGTAAGCCGGAGGACATATCTTCAATGTGATTGTAATATTTTTCTATATAATACTGACTATTACATAGAAAAGCCATTTTACAAAGGGAAGCCGGTAGGAATTGAGTTGTATGGAAAATTCGCCACTAATAGATACAACAACACTCAAAATAAGATAAAAGTGTGTACGGCAACTGGCGATACATAAAATTCGATACAAAGCAGTACCTTTTGTGAACAAACATTGCTTTTTCTGTTGGATAAATAGAACGGGTAAAAAAGTTGCACACCGTATTATTTAGGGGAAAAAAACGAGTTGCACTCCGGGAGTGCCAGCAAAAGTGAAAACTTGAAACAACGCCATCTAGCTTGAATATCAGAAATTTCAATAGTTTTCTGCAGGAACGAATGATCTCGCTGCCGTAGAAAAAAAATTAAAACAACGTCATCTAGCTTAAACTACACGCACACTCACGTAAGCGCCCTGCGCCGCCAATTCGATCTGACAATCTGACGCGAGTTTAACAGTTTTTACCCATTCCAAAAAGTGCACAACGCCGCTAAGAAAGTTTTCACTTCAAAAAATTTAAGGTGGGGAAATTTCAGAAACTCGATCTAGCGACCCTGGAGTCAAAATGATGTAAGACTGGTCATCTGTTTATGTAACTGTACGTGTGTTTGTAACTATTTATGTTAGAGTTAGAGAAAAACATTAAACAGATTTTGTTTGCATAAACATACGTGTGGGTAAATAGTGTCAGTTTCTGGGTATTGCCTTTATGTTTTCTTTTTTAGACATGTGTCTGGTTGTGAGTAAGATCGTAAAGATGCAGTAGAAACGTATTTTAGCTAACTCATCTTCTGCCCTGGATTAGATTTGTGCCCGGTTGATGGCAATAGGCTCGCCCCCTATTGTATGGGACTTAAAATATAACTGATGAAATCTGGTGTGCTATTAGGTACACTTTTGCCTAACCCTTCGGGGATAACATCACGCCTGTAGATGTTATGTTATGTCATCATCTGCCTAGCCTTTTCCCAGCTATGTTGGGTTCAGCTTCCAGTCTAACCAGATGCAGCTGAATACCAGTATCTTACATGAAGTGACTGCCTATCTGACCTTCACGACCCAGTTAGTACTAGGTAATTAATACGATACCCCTTGGTAATAATGGCTGTCAGTCTTTCGGGCCACTGACTACCTGTGTCGACCGTCAAAGATCTACAATTGACAGTCGGGACCAACGGCTAACATACTTTCCGAGGTACGGAGGAAACTCGGTATGTGATGGGGTGTCACTCATCCAGGGCCCAACCCACGCAAGCGGCCCAAGTGGCTGTTATTATTTAGCCACGAGCTCCTCAAACATAATTTAGCTTACTGCGAATAGCAATACAATGATAGCAACTGCTGCCCATTGCTGTCGCCATACTGAAATTTTTTAATTCATTGACAGCCATTAAAAGGAGTCAGAAGCCCAAAAGTCTGACAACCAGTCTTACCGAGAGCAAACTGCAATTTTCTCGTGAAACGGCTTTGAGATAATCATGGTCCAAATTACTATGGTCTAAACTATAGTATGGTCGTACAAACATAAAATTTCATTCAAAACAGTCGGAGAATTAACTCTTTCAGGCACACTTTTAATCAGATGACTTAATAAATAAAACAATTTGACATTTTGTTTAATTGGGGTTTGGTTTAGTTAGGGTGTTAATTATTAAGAAAAAAAATATTTTACGAAAGTACCACAAATCACAATCTTGAGGAATAAAAGGGTTAGTTTACTAACCACCATGGCGGTTTTCGCAACACACGGTCAATAAAGACTTTAAAAAGCATAATATAATAAATAATCATTAAAAAAAAAAAAATAGTCCAGCGCATTATCGATAGATGACGTGGAAATATTTTTAAACAACCTAGAATACGTGGTTATAAAACTAACCACTAAACCTGAAAGAGTTAAAACGTGTATTGCTACGTGTTCACATATTTGGGCTCGCGACTGTACAGTCCCATGTGTACTTTTAAACGTATTTCCCGTGTGTTGCTCCCCAGGTTAACAAAGTCACGCACACCGTTTCAACCTACAACAGGATTGGCTCAATTTAATATAAAGCCACCCACACGTATACCGAAATCTGCTATCTCAAAAAAAATAAAAAAACTGGTCGAGTGCGAGTCGAACCCGTGCCGAAGGGTTCCGTACCATAAACCGAAAAAAAAACACGTTTCTTGTATGGGAGTCCCCTTTAATTATTAAATATTTTTTTATTATTTGTTGTTACAGCGGCGGTTATTTTGTTTTTAATGTCCTGTTTTATTTTGTTATTTTTAATTTATTATTATTCTTTAATTACTTAATTCATTGTTTTTTTAATAGAATGTTTTAATTAATAATATTTCTTGACATTTGCATGTCACATCATGTGGCAAACATGCCTGTACAAATCATAATCATTCTCCTACCCATATCCCAATTTATTTTGAGGTCGGCGCAGCATGTCTTCTTCTTCCATACTTCTCTATTACTCGTCATCTCAGCAGTCACCTCCTTTCTAGCCATATCATCCTTCACACAGACCATCCACCATATTTTAGAAAAAAAACATATTTTCCTAGTTTTCTCGAAACAAAGGTTTGTTGGGTTACCACTCTTTGGCTTACGGAGACACTACAGGGCCGGTTTGACCGCAAACAAGGTGTCCCAAAACTTTTGAAAGACTCTTTTTGTTCAAGTTAGACCCTCGCTTAGAAGCACCGACATTTGTTTTGTTCTGTGGAGATTTCAAACGCTAAATATGATATTTTTAAACGTTTATTTTCGGCAGCCTTGTTTTTTTATGTACATTTCTATTTTGGGAAAGTATTGTTTTCAGTTTTTGTTTTTTCTCTTTCGGCAGTTGAGGCTTTTTCATTCGTATTTTGCCGGAAGTTAGAACAATTCCTCTTTTTAAGGCGAAACCTAAATAAAACCTACGTAAATAGAAATATTATAAATCTCTGTTATATTTACAGACGCCAGCACATCAAGCTACCCGAAACTGTCAAATTTTCCCAATCAAACTTGAACCTAGTGCTTTAGCAATAAAGTTGACAATCTATTAAAGAAATTTGACAGATTGTAGTAGCTTCATTATGCTGAACACCATACAAATATCAGGTAAAAAAAACCGTCTTAGCGCGAGTCGGACTCGCCCACGAAGGGTTCCGTAAAAACAACACCTAAAAACTTATATGGGTGACCCCATACCAGTTTTAAGTTCGTTTTCTGTTAAAACAGTCACAGTAATACACACTTCAAGTGTCTTCTTTTTACGATTCAAAAGATACAGCCTTGTGACAGATGGATGGAGGGACACACAACGGAGCCTTATTCATCATCATCTGCCTAGCCTTTTCCCAACTATGTTGGGGTCGGCTTCCAGTCTAACCGGATGCAGCTGATTACCAGTATTTTACATGCGACTGCCTATCTGACCTCCACAACCTAGTTAGTTCTAGGTAATACGATACCCCTTGGTAAGACTGGTTGTCACTTTCGGGCGACTGACTACCGTACCGACAGTCAAAGATCTACAAATAACCGCTGGAACCAACGGATTAACGTGCTTTCCGAGGCACGGAGGATAATCGGTATGCAATGGGCGGTCACCCATCCACGGACCAACCTAGACAAGCGTCGCTTAACCTTAAGATCGACCCGAGCGGCTGTTATTATTTAGCCACAAGCTCCTCTTAATTTGCGCGTGGAACCTTCGTAAACCCTAAAATAAAAGCGCGTTTATGTATTTTTTTATTTTTTACGGGCAGGAAATCATCAAATGGCTTCTCCCGCTCTGGGCAGAGCGGAAGGGAGTGTCAGACTGACTAAAACTCATCCATGTTCCTTCCTTGCCCTTTGTGTTCCAGGGCCGCGGTATCTCTTTCGAACAGTCCCGCAGCCCCGGCATGTATTTCAAAGGCTGAACTCAGCTCAACGTCAAATATACAATAGCAAGAGCTTATTACGGTTGACTGTATCTAACCTATCTTCAAACGCCACTTCTGGATGTCGTAATTAAATGAAAAGCACTCTCGATGACTGACACTAATTAACTTACCCTGCTTACCTTCAATCAGATTACAAGCACTCTTGGCATATCTACGAGAGCATCAACCTTTGAACTTAAGCGTTTAGATGACCGATGTTGATTTCCGATTGATGGCATTAGGCTATCCAACTATTATATGAGATTTAAACCGGTGAAATATGGGAGTACTGTTAAGTGTACCTCTGCCTAACTCCTCCGGGGTTACAGGCGCGATGTTATTTTATGATATAAGACTACTAAACCAAATTATATCCTTACTTCCTTACTATCCTTGCTAATATTATAAACGCGAAAGTTTGTATGTATGCATGTCACTTTTTCACGCAAAAACTACTGAACGGATTTAGATGAAATTCGGAACACAGATAGTTTATAACTTGGATTAACACATAGGATACTTTTTATCCAGATAGTATGTTCCCGTGGGATAATTATCGAACTCCACGCGGGCGTCGCCGCAGGCATTAAGCTAGTCATACATACATAAACTTTTTTTTCGTCAACGATTTTTCCCATGGGGGAAGATAGAAACCACAGAACGCTACCTGCTACGATTCTTACATACTCCTTTTGCCTCGTTCACGTTCATACATTAGTGGTCATACACGCACCCCGGTTGCGAGTACTACGCCATTGACCTTTCTGAAGAACCTCACCAATAAGGTCAGTGTATGTGTTCTAGGCCGTCCCCTCCCGGCGTTGCCTCACACATCTGCCCTTTTATTAGTCGCCTTTCACTCATCCTCTTCACATGACCAAACCATCTACAGTCCGCGCGCGAGCTCCGGGGAATGATAAGGAATGTTATTATATAAATAACACTGCTATCGCAAAATAAATAACAACGACTCGATTAGCGTGCTCTCGCGTCAAGATCGACACTAGTACTGGAAAAGTGCGGAGTATGAAGCGACATTGGGCGCGGCTCACGACCCGCCCACTTCCTCAGTCACCGATTCCTCGGAGCTCGCGCGCGGACTGTAAGTATACTCTTTTTTAATTTTTGTCACTACATCTTCTTTAAAACCGCAACGTTCTTCATATTACTAAAAAATACCCACAAATGTTCAAAAACAATATATACATGTCCTATAAAAGTATCCTTCACAACATCAAACTAAAACGAGACTTACTTCAATTAATGTATTTTAACTTTCTACCCAATTATGGAATGGAAGCCTAAACAAATAAAATGTTTGCTTTTAATAACGACTATTTATAACTTACTAAATATTGAAACAGTACCGTTCAGAGTAAAACTAACTAGTTCATGTTTGTAATGTTATGGGTACTATTTTAGGTGAAATCTGTAACGTGAGAAATGTTGGTATATTTTCTATAAACTGCCTCGTTAGTCTAGTGGTCGTAAGCGCGACTGCTGAACATGAGGTCCTGGGTTCGATTTCCAGGTCGGGCAAAGTGTTATTGGGTTTTTCCTTCAGGAATTTCTCAGTAGCAGCCACGGAGTCTGGATTTGTGCCGGGTTGGTGGCAATATTACAAGGAACTTAAATATAACTTGCCAAATGTGGATGTACTACATACACCTCTGCCTAACCCTTCGGGGAAGAAATAAATTATAATATTTTGTTTTTTTATAATTTTTCGTGAAATTTTAATCTTCACTCACAGTTTTCAGCAAGAAAACAAAAACACACAAAAATAAAAAATGGATGCCAATCGATCCTGTTTTTAATACTGATCAAAATTTCTATTGGACCAACCCAAGTCGGAGTACTAAAAAAGTCAGAAAATGCAAAATCTTTTCCAACTGCTGCAACGGTTAAAGGTTTCTGCCTCGCTGAAAGTTTCAACCCCGTATAGTTTGATGAATATTACAGGGAAAAATGTTTTGTTTTAGAACGGTTCCCAGTTATGGTACTAGAATCACTTATATTTCCTTTGTTTTAAAGTCGGACGTTCAAAAGTGCCTTGTGATGGCCTAATTAAAATAAATAAATAGTTTGAACAACAGGAACAGGGTTACAGGTACAGGGTTGTTGTAGGAACAATCGGATTTCAGTTGGTTTTTAAGGTTCCGTACCTCAAAAGGTAAAAAAGGAACCCTTATAAGATCACTCTCTTGTCTGTCTGTCCGTGTGTCACCACCGATTTTCTCAGGAAGGGGTGGACCTAGCAAGTTGAAATTTATACCAGATACTGAGGTCTATAGTCTCTATCAGGTGTATAAAACAAGGTCCTGAAACAAAACGATAAAAAGATATGGGCAAGTTTAGATTTTCGAAAACTTGTAAGTACCAAAATTTACCTTTATTTACAACTTTTTTTATTTTTTGAACTTTTCCCTTGTGCATGAAGACCTTGTTTTTAACCAAAATTGACAATTCTAGGTCAACCGGAAGTACCCTTTAGGTTTTGGGTCGAAAACCTATATGGTAGTTCCGACCTAGAATCACGAAATTTGGCAAGAAGCAATGTTTGTTTCTTTAGCAATGTCGTTCTCAGCACATGTAAAGGAAAATATCTGAAAACCGCAAATATGTAGTTTAATAACAAAATACCTACAAGTTTAGTTTAGTTTAGTTTTTTTATTGTTTAAGTCGGAACCCTCGGTGCCCGAGTCCAACTCGCACTTAGCCGGTTTTTTCTCTTATCGGGGGTGCGTAAGAATGCAATTTTTTTTTTGACGTGATAACTTCTTTAGGCGCGTTGGGCATTTTTGAGATGGGGAAAAACCATTCAACTTGCGATACCGTTAACCGACCTCTTTTTCGTTGCAGAGTTAGCCGTATTGCTATGTATTACAAGCCCAAAAAAATGCAGTGTAAAATCACATGTATAAGTAGAAGGCTTATGCAAAAATATTTTCTAAAAATAATACAGAATCTTGAAAAAAAAAAATCACGTCACATGGGTTTCCAGTTTTTTTTTCTTAGCTTATGTCCCACAGCTGGGCAAAGGCCTTATAGCTTCCACTCTTTTTTCCGCGCGGTTTTCTCCGGCTAATCTCTCACGACCGCCTCTAGGTCGTCACGCCAGCGTTTTCGAGGCCTCTTTGGCCCACGACGCCCGTTTTCTGTCACCCACTGCGTGACGACTCTGACCCATCGATCTCGATGCATTCTATAGACTTACTAAATTGCTTATACTTAATTTATTGAATTTGTTGTATCTGACCGTGGCATTACTTGAGCCCGTGACATTATCAGAATATAAGCGCTGTGATATTTTTAGATGTTACAGTACTATGCTGGGGTAATGGCCTTTTGACCTCGTGCAGGACCAATTTAGTTTTATGTAATATGTCTTATAATAGTTCAGTTTTTGTTGTTCTCTTTTATTAAATTTTGTTTTATTGTTTTTTCGTGTGCGAGTCTATTAATTACTTTTTCTTTCTTTGTTTTTTTTCTATTCGTTCCATTTAAAAAAAAAAAAAAAAGCTATTCTGAAAAAAACATACTTTTATGCAATTTCCTCTATCTTTCTACAATCAATACCAACTCGCTTCCCGAATTGTTAAAACGCATATTTTTGTGTTTGAAAAATATGCGTTTTAAAAATATACCTAGACCACTTCTCCGGAAGTTTACATTCATGACGGATAGCTGCGTCGTGACGTCACGTCCGACTTCCTTCGCAAAACTGCTCAAGTACTTGGTGATTAAGCTCTTAATTATTTTTAATTACACAGGTCCCTCCTTGAACTGAAAAAGTTATGAAAAAAGGATGTTTTTCATTCCTCTTTGCACTTAAAAAAAAGGTTGTCTTTATGATATTACGAGTATGTGGATGTTTAGTATTCTGTAATAGACTACTTCGTTGGTCTAGTGGTCGCAAGCGCGACTGCTGAGCATGAGGTCCTGGGTTCGATTCTGAGGTCTGGCAAAGAGTTATTGGGTTTTTCCATCAGGAATTCCTCAGTAGCAGCCATGGAGTCTCGATTTGTGATCGGTTGATGGATGTAGGCTCGCCTCCTATGACATGGTACTTCAACATGAATGGCTGTTGGTATTATTATGAGATTTTCAGTTTCAGACATGGAGTCTGTATTTGTGCCTGGTTGATGGCAATAGGTTCGCACCTTACTAAATGTATCTAACTTAAATATAGCTGGCAAAATTTGGGTGTACCTACATTAGGTTACTTCTCTACCTAACCCTTCGGGGATTTCAGGCGTGATGCTATGACACAAAACAAATGAACGCTACACTACACTTGTTCAAGCTAACAAAATTGTTATAGTTATTCTTAACTTAACACTTTGAAAGTCGAACGGTGTTTCGTTGTAAATCTGCTATTTTAAATTAGGTATTTAGAAAACAAATGAATTCGCTTTCGAATACACTATGACCCAGGTATCCCTCCGAAATATTCTTGTACCAAAAGTCACTGGTGAAATCGAGGTAGTCCTATTACTAGTATGAATGCCATCAGGAAATCGAGCAATCTCCTTTGTCGAATCTTATTTGACAATGATGAGTTTATTTGAGCCCTGTCTGTGATTTAGACGTGTCAAAAGTAATGATATTGTTTCCTTAACTCATATTAAATAGGAAAATGTATGCTTGATTGTTATGTGTGGTTCTACAATCTACAGTCATAAAACAAACTAACTCGGCAACAAAAACAATTTTTTGAAGTAAAACTTCTTTAGGCGCGACTAGGGAGTAACTCAGATTTTTTTTCTGACGGAAGTAACGCTGTCTGTGTAGTTTCCGCCATTTAAAATTAATAATTCTGATTGGTCGTAAGTATATGTCATATACCCCACGCTTCTTGACTTATACGCCAGCTAGTGGCAAATATCATAATCAATTAGGATTATTTATTTTCAAACGGATCAATTGTGAATAGCAAAGTGAATAAAAATTCAACAGTTTTAAAAACATTATTTTGAATTGCAAATTTTTTTGAAAAACTCTAAATATACTTGTTTATTTATTACTTTTAAAATAAGTAAATTAATAATAAATTTTCTGACGATTGCGACATTCTATAATATTCAATAACAAGATTATATTGACATGTGCTGATCTAACCTTCAATTTGCTACTCTCAATTATTTTATTTAACAAATGAAAATATTTATAAAATATGAAAGTGATATTAATGAATTTTAAATACAATATAAAATGAAATAGTGAATATTAAATGAAATGGCAGAGTCCCAGGAACATTTTACTCTTTCATCAATAAATAATAATAAAAGAAAAAGAAGTTTTACTTCAATCGCGCGTAAAGGTTACACGCACACATATTTTTTTTTTTAAGTTTTCTTAACATTTTTTGAAAATATTTTTGCATAAGCCTTTTACTTATACATTTGACTATACACTGTATTTTTTGGGCTTGTGTTAAGTAGCAATACGGCTAATACTGCAATGAAAAAGAGGTCGTTCAACGGTGTCACGAGTTCAATTGTTTTTCCCCATCTAAAAATGCCCAACGCGCCTAAAAAAGTTTCCCTTTAAAAAGTACTTCGCACCTATCTAAAACTTACAAGAAATGCCATGAAATGTAAGAAAATAGAGCAAAATCCCTTATCTTAAATTAAACGTTATATTTCGATGTCCATTTCGTCGCGCCGAACGCTCCATTCCGCTCGTGTAGGCTGACTCCGCTCTATACGATGTTTGGTGCCCAGCTCCGGACGCTACTGAATTTACGGTCTTTAAGATTAAATCAACAGTCTTTTGGGTGAAATAATACGATTTGGGGTTTGTGTTTGGGTTTTTCCATCAGGAATTTCTCAGTAGCAGACTGCCCGGTTGATGGCAATAGGATCGGCTCCTATTATTCAACAAAACTGGTGAAATGTGGGTGTACTATATTAGGTACACCTGTGCCTAACCCTTCAGGGTGATTTTATGTTAATATGACCTTACACATACTAACCCGCTCGGTCGGCCCGCGTGGTGGACTTCCTCTAATATAGCTTTGCATTGTCGTCAAATTCAAGGAGCTAATTAAGCTAATGATTCAATAATAAAATCGGTAGGTATTTTTGACTTATTATTTTTACACACTGACCAATGTGTAAAAATAATCGATGACTATGAGCTCTTATTATCGATAGATGGGGTCTCGTTTGACCATTATTTTACTTTCTATTCATTCACATTAAAAAAAAAAAAAAAAATTAATAATAATAATTAAAATCAGATTTCGACTGACTATCAAAGTCAGAGGGTCGTTATTTTATAATTCCTACAGTTGCTAACGCATGTACCGAACGGCAAGCACGATGACGAGTTCGATGAACTTTGTACCTAGGCAGGAATTGAACAGCTGATTTCACGCGTCGTTCGTTAGAGTATTTCAACATCTATTGTTGGTTTTTTTTATTTTAGCCAAATTATTAACATAAATGAAGTGCTGCGTGCAGGGAATGTAATTTTACATTAAAATAAAAGAACAGTAACTGAAAAAAAAATCCAATGGAATATCATTCAAAATAGGGAGCTGAATGCATCCTATCAGTGTCTGGAGGGCTGTCCCTTACTTCCTACACCCTTCCCTTCCCTTTTTTTTTTTTTTTTTTTTTTTTTTACGGATGGGAAATCATCAAATGACTTCTCCCGCTCTGGGCAGAGCGGAAGGGAGTGTCAGACTTGTACTGACTAAAACCCATCCATGTTCCTTCCTTGCCCTTTGTGTTCTAGGGCCGCGGTATCTCTTTCGAACAGCCCGCAGCCCTGGCAGGCATCGGCCCTTGCGGGCCCCTCCCTATTTGCTGACATCTCTTTGAGGCGCGCGTGGAACACGAACGCGCCGTCAACACGGCCTGTCGTCAAAAGACGGACGGCGAGCTAGCCCATTACTCTCCGTCCACAGGTCCGCGTCTACGGTGGCCGGAAGCCACCACGTGACCCCCGACGCCCGAGGCGTCTCCCGCGGCGGCTGGGACGAGAGGTTCTCTCCCTCTCACGCTCCGCCACCTCCTTCGCTAGCATGACTGCTTCGCAGAAGGAGGTGACGGCGTCCCATTCCCTTTCGCTCCGGACCATGGACTGGACCAGGGCCGGACGCGATAGGTCGCCGCCGCCGATCGCCGCTACGAGGACACGGCGGTGCTCCGCCCAAGCGGGGCAGACCTCTACCGTGTGCTCCACCGTATCCTCTGGGCGGCCCTCACAGTGGTAACACCCGGGCGTTTCCTCCCGCCCGATTCGGTGCAGGAACCTCCCGAAACAACCGTGTCCGGTGAGGACCTGCGTCAGGCGGAAGGTGAGGGTGCCGTGGCCCCTCTCCAGCCACTCCTCAAAGAGGGGACTTATCGCCACTATTGTGGCGTGCCCTGCACGGGGTTGCGATACTCGCTCTCTCCATGTCGCCATGAGATCGCGCCGGAAGTCTGTCCGCAGTGCGACAATTTGCCGCGGCAGCGGAGTTTCCCCCCGGCGTAGTGCCTCTACGCGCCACTCATGTAGGCGCGCGAGGACTATCGCCTCCAGATCCCATGGCGGCAATCCAGCAAGGAGGCTCGCCGCCTCGCCGGAGATCGTGCGGTACCCCCGGACTAGCCTTACGGCTACCACCTTCTGGGGCGCGTTCAGGTAGTGGGCGGCTCGCCGCCTCAAGGAACGCGCCCACACCGGGGCCCCGTAAAGGGCCATGGACCGCACGACCCCCGCGTAGAGCCTCCGGCAGGAGGCGCTTGGACCCCCCAGGTTGGGCAGGAGCCGCCTGAAGGCAGCCCCGGTCCGTTCCAATTTGGGGGCCAAACGTCGGAAATGCTCCACGAAGTTCCACCGGCTATCGAGGACGAGCCCTAGGTATTTCAACGTCGACTCGACGCCGATGGGAACCCCTCCCGCCGTTACTATGGATCCCGACGGTGGCGCATTCCGAGGCCCATGAAAGCACATGGCCTCGGACTTGTGCAAAGCCACCTCGAGACCCAAATCCTTCCCTTCCCTTCCTGCCACCCTTCCACCCTTCCACCCTTTCCTTTAGATTCTCACTCAAGCCTTGATAACTCCCAGGTATTCCGGCCAACGACCTTTTTAAGGTTATAAAACAGAACCAGTTCCGTAAACAAAGAACAAATAAATGTGAAATCTTTACACCCCGTATATTTTACGAGTTAGATACCGATAAACTTTGGCACACACATAAAATACGATTTCAGGATTTATTGTGAGGTTTATTGTGTCTATATGGTATGCCCAAAATGCTACTTACAGGAAATGGAGCAACCACTATGAGAGAAGTAGAAAATACATGGCGTAAACGGACTCTTCACGAAGCCGTCAACCAAGCATTATGTACATCAAATTAAGTAACTTTTCGCAAAAAATTATTGCTGGGAAACGACTTTTTTTGGGTGAAAAATTACGTAAGTATTTCGGTAGGACTCAATGTAATGCATTCAAAATATTGTGCTGATGGATGTTTTAAATAGTACGGGGGCCGTGAAGGTGTATTAAGCAAAAAAAAATACATTTAAAACATGTATAAAACAAAAAACTTGTAAAAAGTTAGAACTTTGACCCCAAATATCTCCGTAACTAGAAGGTTCCCAAATATGGTCTAGAACAAAAAAAAAAAACAAAAAAACGGGGAGAACAAGTACCTTCGACTTCGTTAAGAATCTTTTTACACCTGTTATATTTAAAAAAGACTGGATGATGATAATCGAGAACCAGTATTTAACATGGAGCGACTGCATATCTGACCTCCAAAACCCATAGTTCTGGTAATACTGGTTGTCAGATTTTCAGGCCACTGACTACCTGTAACGACTGTCAAAGATCTAGAAATGACTGCCGTGACCAACAGCTTAACTTGTTTTCCGAAACACGAAGGGTCTCGATATGTAATTAATGGTAACCCATCCACAGAGTGACCTTGGCAAGCGTAACTTAACTTGACCAACTAGTGTTATTTAGCCACGAGCCCTCTCGGAAACATACCACGTGACAATCTATTATGTCGTGACGACTAATCTAATTACTATAATGTATGCTTACCTATAATTAATTACAATATGTTATTGATTACATAGGTTATAAGGTACGTGTTTGGTGGTTAATAATTAATGAGGAAGTGTATTGTGTGCTTATGGGTTAGAATAATTAGATTTTAGAAAGCCTGCTCAAAATTAATTTGATGTCAAATGTCTTGTCAATTGTCGTAAGGTAAATTTTGAGCTTAAAGGTCTGTCCACTACACCGTACCATACCATGACCGTGCTATGAACGTTATCATCCGCCAACAGTAGCCCACTGTTGGACTTAGGCTTCCTCAATCGTAGGCCACTTCACTTGATTGTAAGTAATTCGGCATAGCTTACCTAATGACTCACGTAAGTCATACTTTCAAACTTTATGTATTCGGTACATCAGTACTTAAAACTTCGAAGTTCAGTAAAACAGTCCTCGTCCAGTTGCTGCGAAGACCAGCTAACCTGCTATGATCATCGCTTCACCGAGCCTTCTTTTTTTCGGATGGGAAGTCGTCAAATGACTCCTCCCGCTCTGGGCGGAGCGGAAAGGAGTGTCAGATTTGCACTGACTAAAACCCATTCATGTCCCTTCCTTGCCCTTTGTGTTCCAGAACCACGGTATCGAACAGTCCCGCAGCCCTGGCAGGCATCGGACCTTGCGGGCCCCTCCCTGTTTACTGACATCTGTTTGAGGCGCGCGTGGAACACGACCGCGCTGTCACACGGCTTTTCGTCATAAGACGGGCGGACGGCGAGCTAGCCCATTATTCATCGTCCACAGGTCCGCGTCTACGGTGGCCGGAAGCCATCACGTGACCCCCGACGCCCGGGGCATCTCCCGCTCTACCGAGCCTGAGGGCGTCTTACCACACGCTTGCCGATTCGCGGTCTTCACTCAAGAACACGTCTACTCCAATGATCATCAGTTCTACGGCTAATATGACCGGCCCATTGCCACTTCAGGTTACGTATTCTGTGAGCTATGTCGACAACTCTGGTTCTCTGTCGGATCACCTCGTTCCGGATGCGATCCCTCAGAGAACTATGAGGACTACAGGCTATGAACGTATCAGGCAAACTTTTGTTTAGTTATGACATCAAATATATTAAAGTCATTGGCGGTGGGGTCAACAGGAATACACCAGATTTGGTTGCATTTTAGAAAATAGATTTTTTGTTGCATTTTAGAATTTGAGATGATAATATTTCCAATCATTTATATAATAACTTTTTACACTCTATTGACATAATATTTATCACATGTTATTTGGTTTTATTTTTAGTGAAATTATCTATTGTTTGATATTCATAATTTATTAATTTTAGCTGTAATAAATTAATTAATGTACTGCATACAACCACAATATGAATTGTTATTAGAGTAAAGAAATAAATATTCTTTTGTATTGAAAAGTACGAGACTATGCCTATTAGACCGTTCTGTCTCCGACCAACACCGTCGCGTGCCAGGTACGTAGCGTAGCTTGCCAGACCACATTTGTCTTTTGAACTCTATGGTCCGAATACGTGACCAGCAGGCGTGCCCTGTACGCCAACCGACACAAATATGTGACAAAATGGTAGGTGAAATGGCGTGGCAGGCACGTGCGTGCGTTTATACTCTGGCGTTCAAAAGGCGGGATTAGCAAGTACCAAATATAACTTGAAAGTACATCCTACCATAAAAGTTAGAACAAGATTGTCCAAATAAGACACACGTCCTGTAAGTTTTGTTTTACTTATAAATACCTTTTATCTTCAAAGTTACGCTATTTGGTGACCACTAATGGATTAAGTAACGTCTTTTGGGCCCTGAACAACTACTTGAAGGCTCCTAAACCGACAATATAAGTGTTTAAGTAGTTAAAGCACCATACTAGAAGTAGTTAGTAACGTAATGTAGCTTTTAGTGACACAAGTTAGTTCTTGGTCTAACTATCTTTTCCCTGCAGATTCACTCGCGTTATGGCGAGAAATTATCCCGCTGGAAAACTTTAAATATAGCCTATGATACTCCTGGATAAAGTAGCTTCATAATAGTGAAAGAATTTTCGGAATAGGATTAGTAGTTCCGTAGATTACCTCCCACATCCATACTACGAACTTTGTGTCTTTATATTATACCAGCTGCTGCTCGCGACTTTATTCACGTGTAAATTTTGATGCATGTTTAGGGATAAAAGTAGCCTATGTATGTCCTTCCCTAAGATATTATAATCGATCCCTTTGCCAAATTTCATTATAACCGTGTAGTCGTCAAAAGGTAACAAGCAAACAGAGTTACTTTCGTATTTATAAAATTAAATTATAAATAAGATATTATGTAGTATGAACTAGCACTTCGTCCGCGAATTCGTCCACAAAAATTGTGATAGCTCGGTTAATTTGAATGAAATAAATGTAATTTATAGCCTATAGCATACACGAATAATGTAGCTTTTTGCCAGAGAAAGAATTTTTAGAATTGGATTATGAGTTTCGGAGATTATCCCTTACAAACAAATTTTAGCTCTTTCTAATAAGTTAAGGTTGGAAGTGAAGGTGCTATGCTTTACTAGCGGAACACTGAATAAGTCACAAAGACTCTCAACAGGCTAAACCATAGTTCATTAGTGTTCTCGTCCAAATAGTTTTCTTTGAAGACGACATTCTTTGACATAACCACACATTTGTCACACAGTACACATTTGTCGTCACCTAAGCTTTCGTCTCAGACGCAACTAATCGCTTTTAAACGCTTCGCTTGTAGAGAGTTTATTACGTTTCTTAAACCGTTGCTTAAGCTAGCTCAGTTATTTCTTGAAAATTGATTATGTGTATGTACCTTTTTGTATGGCAAAAAATCTGACAACCAGTCTTACCAAGGTGTATCGTTTTACACAGTACTAACTGGGTTATGGAGGTCAGGTAGGCAGTCGTTCCATGTAAAATACTGATATTCAGCTGCATCCGGTTAGACTGGAAGCCGATCCCAACATAGTTGGGAAAAGGCTAAGCAGATGATGATGATGACCTTTTTGCATGGCCGGAGCATGATTTTTCGTGTTATATTGGATTTACTTAGATTTACTTAGACAAACATTATTTTTGCTAAGGGAGTGGTCGTAATTACAGAACCTGCTATGATATGTATGTGATCTTAGAAAAGTCAGGTGCGTAGTACTCGCAACCAGGGTGAGCTCCCGGGTTGCGAGTACTACGCACCTAACTTTTCTGAAGAACATCACGAATAAGGTCAGTGTACATATTTTTTAAGGGCGTCCCATCCGGCGTTGCAACTTACATCTGCTTTGTGAAAGCATAATACGAAAATTGATGTGAACAGATCCTTAATTTTTTTCACAGTTTACAGTGACGACTATAAAGGATGCTAGGTTCCTTATTTCCGCGTACCACGAGGGCTGGTTCGAGGAGGCACGGAAAAAAAGGTCATGGATGGAATTGGGGTAGGCCTTTGCCCAGCAGTGGGACGGTAGAGGCTTCGTCATACTGTAAAACTGTAAATTCGCTTATTTAATTTATGTAACGCCACAATATAACATCCCCATACATTAAGACCCATTTTCTCAGACTGAGCTCAAAATAACACATTCTACTTAAACATACACTCAGTTTAAATCCATGAAATAACATTACATCTAAAAAATACATTCTAGCTAAAATTGTAGCCTTAAACAGCAGCAGGTACTTATATGTACTTATGTTAACTTAATATAACAGCACGCCTGTAATCCCAAAGGCAGACGTATGTACTTATTCGTCAACTGGCGAGTGTGAAACTCGCGAGTGCGCGCCCGTTGGCACCTTCCGATTTTATCTTTTATATTGGTTGTCAACTCGCGCGACCTTAAAAATCTGACGTTAAATACGACAGACAATCAGTTACAAGAACTTCTTATAAAATATATTATAATGATATCCACTTTAAAAGTATAAGGCCCGGTTGCACGAAAAACTTAACAGAGTTAGTTAATACGAGGTTAAATTGACAGTTTATCATACAAAATTGTCAATTTATATTTCGTGCAAGTGGGCCTAAGGCAAATTAAATTTGTAAAGCCGCGGGCAATAGCTAGTTATTTATGGTTATTGGTTTCAGTTCGTTTTTATTTGATTGTATTTTATAATGTGCGAGCGAGTTCACGACAAAAAAAAATTGGTAAAATC
Organism: Lycophotia porphyrea; assembly: GCA_950005105.1. Lineage (NCBI taxonomy): Eukaryota > Metazoa > Arthropoda > Insecta > Lepidoptera > Noctuidae > Lycophotia > Lycophotia porphyrea. The sequence goes on from OX465409.1 coordinate 8,764,620, forward strand.
GGAAGATGCCTACTCTTGTGCACTCGCGAGTTTCACACTCGCCAGCTGACGAATAAGTCGACGTGCGTAACACATAGCTCCTACACTCGTAATTTTCAAGTCCCATGCAATTGGGCCCGAGCCGAGAATTTTCAGTAGCAGCCATGGAGCTCAAACATAACTGACGAAATGTGGGCGTACTTTTAGGTACACCTCTGCCTAACACTTTAGGGATTACAGGCGTGATGGGCGAGGGCTGCGGGACTGTTCGAAAGAGATACCGCGGCCTTGGAACACAAAGGGCAAAGAAGGAACATGGATGGGTTTTAGTCAGTACATGTCTGACACTCCCTTCCACTCTGCCCAAAGCGGGAAAAGTTATTTGATGATTACCCATCCAAAAAAAAAAGCCATCTATCACTCTTACCGGATTCAGCTGAATACAGTATACCAATAATAATAACATTTTAGCTCAAACACGAATTTAAATTCTAAATAGCCTGAAACAGCATCACGTATATTATTGTCTTGTAAATATATTTTAGCCCAAAGCATTCATTAGATAATGATCAAAATATTACCATTTTGGTCAATGTGGGACTGACATAAATGCCGAAATTAGAGAATCAGGAATTCCAATACGGAAATTACCTACGGGCATGCCGCGGGGTCTCTAATTTGAAGTACTCTTTGGTATGAATATATCTAAATGTAATTTGTACTAAATGCACATAAAAATGTAGGTATACAGGTTGAAAAGTATCCATGGGGCAGTAAGGGGAACTTACGTGTTACGTTTACGTGTTCATTTGTCCTCTATTTTATTTTTTGTACTTCAGTTTATCAAATTCTTTCATAGGACCTGCAGTGATTTCCTACAAAATGTACGGAAAAAGTTTTTCGCAATTTCTGACTTTTTTTGTACTGCAACCGAAGAAACAGGATCGATAGGGATCAATAAAAAAAGGTGTGGAGAATGGTCATATTCTGGCCAACTGTAAATATCTATATTTTTTTGTAAATCAAAATGTGGGTATCAAAATTTCACGAAAAATTATAAATAATCTCTTAAAACCATTTTCGTGTAGCTACATCGGTTACGGTATCTGCCCGGCTGAAGGTTTCCACCCCATATATGAATCGTTCCGTTTCGGGAAATTCGTCTGATTAGATTTCTGGGTGAATTGAATTTGATATGATGGCTGGGTCAGACTGGATAAATGCCCGGTTGATGGCAATAGGCTCACCCGCTATTACATGGCACTTAAACATGAATGCGAAATGTGGGTGTACTAATGGGTACACCTCTGCCTAACCCTTCGGGGATTACAGACGTTATGTTATGTATGTTCTAACTGCCGTGTAGACGGCGCGTTCGTGTTCCACGCGCGCCTCAAAGAGATGTATGTCAGCAAACAGGGAGGGGCCCACAAGGGCCGATGCCTGCCAGAGCTGCGGGACTGTTCGAAAGAGACACCACGGCCCTGGAACACAAAGGGCAAGGAAGGAACATGGATGGGTTTTAGTCAGTACAAGTCTGACACTCCCTTCCGTTCTGTCCAGAGCAGGAGAAGCCATTTGATGATTTCCCATCCGGAAAAAAATAAAAAAATAATGTGTGTTCTAACTTCAAATCCTGAACACAGGCTAAAACCTTAATATATTGAACAAAAATCTAGTCTTTCCTAGGCCATGCATAAAACCTATCAGGAATATATTGGAACGTTTCAGGAAATTCGTCATGTTACCCGACTGATAGATCGGCTCTGTTTGGATATCCGTTTTATGACGAAATAAAAAAAAGGGTTATGTGAAAATAGGTGGACAACGAGAATTTATTCAGTTTATTATCCTGTTTTGTTTTTTTTTTCATGTAATGAAATGGGCCAAATAGACGTGCTATTTATTAGATTCACTTTATTTCAGGATAATATTTTAGACTAGCTTTTACCCGAAGCTTCGATCGCGTTAATTTTGAATTTGACAATCAATTTAGGTTGTACTCTGCTTTTAATTCAATTATGATTTGAAAGACACGTGGCGATGGAAAAGAGCATAGTAACGTTATTGTTGTTTTCCTCGGGAACAGTAATTTTTTCGGGATGAAAGGTATGTTTAAGTCTGATTCTGTTCACATGCACACGTATATGCAAAATTTCAGGATGATTGGCTCAGTGGTTTAGGCTCGAAAAGGTAACAAACAAACTTACTTTCACATTTTTTATATGAAGTAAGGATTGTTTTTGCCTGCGGCTTTGCCCGTATGGTGGTTGGAAATTAACATACATACAAAAACTTACGCCTTTTTCCCGTAGGGGTGGGTTAAAACTAAATAAGGCGACTGCTACGATCCTGACATACTCCTTTCACCTCGACCACCGTTCATACATGGGATCATATGGGGTATTCCTCAAAGCGCAACTGTTTTTAAGCGCAACTAAATTATTTTCCTCGAAGCGCTACCATTTGAACAATTTGAATTTGCGAACGCAACTAATGGTTGCGCTTCGAGGAATAATGTAGTTGCGCTTAGTTGGTTGCGCTCAAAAATAGTTGCGCTTTGGGGTATACGCATATATGTACGCAGTATTACGCACCTGACCTTTCTGAAGAACCTCACTAATAAGATCAACACCCATTCTTATGGGAAAATACAAAACGATACCCCTTGGTACTTAGAAAAAACAATGACTTATGCCCGTTTCGTCACTATCCCGGTTCGTCACCAATTTTTTTTCCATACAAGAAGTCCCAGTTCGTCATGATAAAAAAACAAATGAATTTTCATTTTGAACTGAAGCCCCGGTTTTTCATCAGTATTGCGTGTATAGTACAGTTTGTAAGAAAAATATAGAATGACTTTTAAATCAATTTATTTACCCACATTTTTTTCTTAAAAAAGGCTTTTTTTTCGTTTACTCTTCATATTTTTTTCACGTTCAGCCATGCGTAAAAGTACTACACAACAGTTTTTTATATGTTTCCAGGAAAAAATATAAAAAGAAATCGGATGAATGCGTCATATGGATAACGGAATGTATAGCCAATAGCTCAACTCGTAAGATAGACGCGTGTCTATGGATTTTATGAAGAAAATATCAAGGAAAAATGTGAGAATTGTATGTAGGTATAACTATATAGATATGAAGGGTGTAAAAAGACTCTTGGAAGCCGAAAGGAAAAAAAATTTCCCCGTCATTGCGATATTTTTTTTGTTCTAGACCATACCTGGGAACCTTCAAAGTTCCAACTTTTTCAGATAGGCAGTCGTATTCAGCTCCGGTACGGTTAGACTGGAAGCCGACCCCAACATGGTTGGGAAAAGGCTAGGCAGATGATGATGATGTAGGTAGATATAATATGTACGTTCAAGAAAAAGCTTTTCGGCTTAGCTTAAATTATGAGAAGAGTGTCTAAAGGTGGCTGTACACTCTCTACCGGGAGCTCTCTCTATGTCTCTCCCGAGTTATCTCGTAAAAGAAACTGACATGAGAAGGAGAGCCATTGAGAGTCATCGAGCTTAGTGGCGAATAAGCACTCTCGCTCGCGCCCTAACTCGGAGTGTCGGCAAGAGTGTACAGATACCATTAAGTTCTAAATAATTTAGTAAGTAACCTACCTAAAGTCAGTGGTTTATTTTCAGAAGCTAAGCTATTTTGGGTGTTAAAATAAACCCCACAAATGGCCCGTAAATCTGACACTAAGCCTTTTGGCATTAAAGTAATGTTGCCAGAAAAGAAAAAAGTTACATGTTACAATTTATATTAATATAAATTGTTTAATTCTTCAAATTGCGTGCCAGTTAATCGTGAGGTATCGTGCCAGACGCAATAATCGAAATAAATCAAAATATACACGGGTTTAGATGTTAATCTACCCTCCAAAGTAGCCGATTTTAATAGCAGCTGGCATACAACTGGTTTTGACGTAGAACAAGATTTTATTAATAGCAAGTAATTGGGGAAAATTATAGACATGATTATGTATAATATCGTGTAAGCTAGGGGCTCATGGCTTAATATTAAAAGCCGCAGTTGATTTTCAAGGTTAAGCAGCGTTTAGTGAGGTCGGCCTGTAGATGGGTGACTATCCGATACATGCCTCTGACAGCACATTAAGCCGTTGGTCCTACGATAAAAGCATTCATCATCATCAGCCTCTTAATGTTTCCACTGCTGGGACACAGGCCTCCTCTCTATGAGAGGGAATGGGCTATAATCCACCACGCGGGCCCAGTGCGGATTGGTAGATGTCACATGTCTTCGAATTTTTGGTTCTAGAACATGCCGGTTTCCTCACGATGTTTTCCTTCACCGTTTTTGAGAGCAGTGGTGATGAAATAAATTACACAAAGTAATGCGCCTGCCTGGGTTCGAACCCACGACCTACTATTCGTAAGTCGGGGTCGCTACCACTGAGCCACCGCTGCGGCAAATAGAAGCATTATTTAGTTACTATACAAACAAATTACTATTACAAAAAAAGTGTGTGTGTACTTATTACGCACGTAATGTTTACTAGCTAACTTCAAGGTGTCGGTTTTTCGTGACGGTGTGCGCGTGCACCGTCAAAATTTACTCTCATCATTTTTCCCTAACGCGCCAAAAGAAGTATAACTTCAATAGACAACGTTATTGATCTTTAACGTAACATAACATGACGCCTGTCACCCCCGAAGGGTTAGGCAGAGGTGTACCCATTAGTATACCCACATTTAGCCAGTTATGTTTAAATCCCATGTAATAAAGGGCGAGCCTATTACCATCAACCGAACACAAATCCAGGCTCCGTGGCTGCTACTGAGAAATTTCAGATGGAAAAACCCAATAATAATTTGCCCGACCAGGCATCGAACCCAGGCCCTCATGCTCAGCAGTCGCGATTGTGACCACTAGACCAACGACCTAAATATTTATTTTATTCTGTTTTTAGTATTTGATGTTATAGCGGCAACAGAAATACATCATCTGTGAAAATTTCAGATTGACTGTCTAGCTATCACAGCATAAAGCTTTTGATAATCAATATATAATCATAAACAGAGATATCTAGTCAGGCATTCCTAAAATAATATAATTTTACAATTTAATTAACTGAACTGTCACTTACAAAGCTAGTTATTAACAGAACTAATTAACCAATTAGCGTTTACAGCAAAATTTCTAACGTTTTAGGCAATTTACAATTTAGTAATAATAAATAAATTATTTATTTATTTATTTAATTACCACGGTTGTATTAATAACCTATTACAGTAACTAAAATTATAAAAATAAAAGAGATAATTATAACACATTAAAACATACAAAATAACAAACTTAAGCAACATTTTACACTTTCATAAATTCCTCTCACAGTACTTCTGACAAAAATCTTCGTCCATCAATCCGCAGATCGTTTGTTTGTTGGATTTAAATCCAAAAGATCAGTAAGCGCGGCCAGAGTGCGAGGAATTGGCGACTAAGCACGTGCAACAGTACGACATGGAGGCACGGCAAACAGCCTGTGCTTTCTGTCCCGGCAGTAATTGTCTGGAACAAAGAAGCGCGCCAGCACATCAAGTATAATCCGTGGTGCTGGGCAACTGGGCTTATCCCAGTTGTAAACGTCCCTTTGTGCCTATAGGCCTTGTTTCGTTCTGCCTCCTGCTGATATGGAGGGTATTGGAAATTATGGTTTTCTTAATCCTCTGCGCACTTTTCTAATTGATTTTGTTATGGGATCCATGAGAGTTAAATTGTTTCTCTGGGACTTCGTCGAGCTTCATTGTCTCGGCGCTTTTCTGGTGGTCGCCACTGTTGTTTCTGGTTTTCAGGACTTACAGTGGTTTAGGATATAGTGTGGCGGGCTTGTCCTAATGAAAAAATAAAACAAAATGCCCTGATGAATACTACAGGACTTGATGGATGCTAGCGATAGTGCCGAACGCATAGCCAAATTCTGAGCAGTTTGTAACGTTGTATCGTAACTTATCATAATTCAACATTATAATGTCAAAAAAAAAAACACAGATTTAAAAAATATTAGGGCCGTCCTAAGTTACTAAACGACATAAATGAGCTGTTTCACTAGTGTGGTGTGCGCATTTCGTGTATCCGAACGAATGAGTGAGGACTTGATACGTCGCGCCCGCGCCACGCCGTATACCATTCACGTCAATGACTGGCACATTGGAACTTCTGCTCCCAAGGTAGACGCACGTTCATTGTTTCTCATCACCTGTGACTTTATACGTGGTCTACGCCATTATTCGGTCCTAAAGCTGGCAGTTTTTTTATTTGCTCGTTTACTAGCAGTAAACTTCACTAAATTCTATGTCTTCGTTACCCCATACTGGGTGTTGAACAGCCTAATCTCGTTTTTATCTTGTGTACCTAACTAGGTCAAAGTGAATATACCCACAACTAAATATTCTGTAAATATTTCTACCTGTCGCCGTTATTAATATCGAGCAAAAAATCACGTTTGTTGTATGGGAGCCCCCCTTAAATATTTATTTTATTCTGTTTTTAGTATTTGTTGTTATAGCGGCAACAGAAATACATTATCTGTCAAAATTTCAACTGTCTAGCTCATGTCATATCACGGTTCATGAGCTACAGCCTGGTGACAGACGGACAGACAGACAGGCAGACAGAGAGACGGACGGACAGTGGAGTCTTAGTAATAGGGTCCCGTTTTACCCTTTGGGTACGGAACCCTAAAAAAGAATGTCGTATAAACATACTGTACGGTACATCCATAGTTAACTTGTTCTTTTTACATTGTAAACATTAATTAACACTGTTCTTTGACGTTATTTTGAAGGTACATAGTTGGTAATACCTAATCGTCGCTAAGTTAAAAATACCACCACGTGAGTAAAAAATAGAAATTTTTCTGAAGTGAAAAAACTGCATAATTTACATAGATAACACCATAACATCGCCTGTAATCCCTGAAGGGTTGGGCTGAGGTGTACATACCTTATAGTACAACCACATTTCGCCAATTATGTTTAAGTCCCATGTAATCATCTCCCGCCACGGCGGAGGACATCGTGGAGTACGTGCGTCAAAAGACCAAGTACGTGGCGAGAGTGCAGCTGCTTGAGTCGCGCCGCAACGTCAACTTTAAGGCGTTCGTGGTGCGAATACCAACGTGCTATCTGCACCTCGTCTTGGTGGAGGACTTTTGGCCGGAGGGAGTGGTGTTCCGTCGCTTCCACGGGCAAGTGCCACGAACGCGCAGTGACATAGTGCGCAAGTGAAGTGTTACTAACATATTTTAAAGGTTTTATTTACTAACACAATTTGTATTATATCATAATTATGTATGTTAGTCGGTAAGGTATATATCTATGGGCCTAAGTAGCCTGAAATGAATGTATGTTGTTGTTGTGGTTGTAATGGTCCTAAAGCTATAGCGTTGGGTTGATGACATCGTCAAAGTCGCGGGAAATAGGGGAGGCCTATACCCAGCAGTGAGTGATTCCGGGCTGATATGATGATGATGGTGATGAATGGGGGGCGAGCCTTTTGCCATCAATCTTATATCTAATACTTTGGCAAAACAGTAGTAGTTTACGTAGATACCATTACAATATCATTTAATAGTTTGTGGGCACTTGTAATTAGAGACGTTGCTAGTTTCTAATTGGCTGAAACAACGCGTCTTCCGATTCGCTAGCAAAACCCACGATAATTGCCAAAAATTGACTTACGTGGTATTAAAACTTAAACGACGAAATACGAGAACATTATCAAATGAATCATCACCATTAACGTGTTCAACTATCAATTAGTTCCAAACCACTACACATCGCATTTGGTGTTAATGAAGTGAATTTAAGGATTATTAACCAGGTTTAAACTCGGTTATTGGATATTACAGTTATTGCTGATCGGAGGATGGTAATAGTGTTATCAGTAATCAGTAATAGATAACAGCTTTCTGAAGAGTGTCTCCCCACTTATTGGCGAGTGGTCCAAGGAAAGACTAAAGCTGTGGTGAGGCAGTGCATCCCATTCGTTCCACCTGCTGAAAAGACAACAGTTGCCATGGCTGACCTGGAAGTCTTTAAATAGACTCCGGACCCAGGTTGGACGCAGCAAGGGTGGAGATTCATTAATGCCTCTGTCTTGGAGTGTAAATGTGGTGCTGTTCCACAGACGATGGCGCATTTAATATCGTGTTCTGCGTGTCCTGTTGTTTGTTCTCTACAGGAACTGATGGACGCTACCGAAAGCGCCAAACTAGTAGTTCGGTTCTGGCCCGACACAATATAGATTGCCATCGACACGCTAAGAAGAAGTAATGGATTGACAAGCGGATATTGTGCGATCGATTTATTTAGCCAGAATATATCCTTCACATAAACTAGAGTTGTAAGAGAAATAGAACTTTGAACTCCACCCGAAGTCATCATCTGCCCAGCGGGCCTAGCCAAGTTACAAACGCTTCATATCTATTCTCTTTCTACAATCGTCAACGCCTCGGCGTCGCGTTTATTCGTTTGTTTCGACCACGTGACTTAACGTTGAGATGACGTCATTCCCATACATTTGGTTAGTTTTCTATTAGCGTTAACGATTGTAGATTGTCAACTTGGCTAAGCCTGCAGCCCTTTCTCAACTATATTGAGGTTGACGAAAATACAGCTGGACACTAGTATTTTACATTGAGCAACTGCCTATCTGACCTTCACAACCCAGTGCTGGGAAATACGATACCACTTGGTAAGGTTTGGGCCACTGCTGGTGTTGGACTACCTGTAACGACTGTCAAAAATATTCAAACGATAACTGGCGCCAACGGCTGAACGTGCGTTCCGAGGCACGGAGGAAACTCCATTCGATCGGAGTATTACCTCATATTGTATCTATACATGACTTCAGAGTGCCTAGTGTGAGTTTGTTTTACGCTAACGCGATCGACACGTTTATGACGTTCGAGCCTCCGATTGGCCCGCTCCAAGCTCTTAACCAATCAGAGAGCCAAACGCGGCAAACTTTTCGATCGCGTTAACGTAAAAACAACTCACACTCAACGCACAGGCCTGTTAGGCAGTACAAAATTGAACGCAATCAGCACATCTAAACGGTATTTAAGAGCCATCAGTGTCAATATTCCAGCTATGACACTGAAGGCTTTGACCATGGTTCGGATGTGCTAATCGAGTTCAGTTTAATTTGTGAAAATCGCTCTTGGTGAGTTATCAATGGAAATCAAATCGGCTACAGTTCAAACACTTCATGATCGACTATTGATGCGAATATGATTTCTAATGCAACTATAATAGCTTAGTTAATCACTTGGAGTACTAAGAAACATTCAATACACATGACTTTCTAGGAAATACTCATTTCTATACTAAAATCAATAACGCTATGCAAGAAATTATTGGCTAACAATTACTTACAGGGTGTAACAAGACCCTTAACTAAACGGAAAGGCACTTGTACTCTCCGTCATTGCGATATTTTTTTTGTACTAAACCATACCTTTGACTTACGGAGATGTTGGGGGTCAAAGTTCCAAATTTTTCACAACTTTTTTTTTTTTAAACATGTTTTTATGTAAAATTTTTACTTTGAACGCGTCCACGAACCTCGTACTATTCAATCCATCCATCAGCACATTGTTTTGAGTGCATGGAGTCCGAAAAAAGAAGTTACTTAGTTTGATGTACAGCTGAGTGATAGGTTGACGGCTTTGCGAAGGATCTTGTTACACCCTGTATGTTCTTCATTATTTATTACTTGCTACTCGCCCCTACCTCGCAAAACTATCCTATCTTTAAAGCTGGAACCAACATACATTCACAAAATTTCATTGAAATCGTTTGGTTTCGGAGAGTAGCGTGTATGAACATAGTGATATGTGATTTTTATACAAGGTGTAAAATAATAAACACAAGACCTTCCATGTGAACTCTTGGATCATGAAACTGAACAAGTTTTGCTCTATGAGTAGGTACTCTAAATTCGCAAAAATGGACTTCAAGTTTAAATAGGAATAAGAAGTTTAAAAAAAGGTTTCCTTGCGTGATCGAATTAGAAATGAGGACATCCGCAAGAGAACCAAGGTTATCGACGTAGCCTGAAGAATTGCCAAACGTGGCAGTGGGCAGGGCACATTGCTCGCAGAACGGATGGACGATGGCGCCGAAAAGTTCTGGAGTTTCGACCGCGAACCGAAAGACATTGCGTTGAAGGCCTTCTACTAAGTAGACAATTGCAATTCGTACGGGACCGGTCAATGTGGCGACACTTGGGGGAGGCCTAAGTCGAGCAGTAGACGTCTTTCGGCTGAAATGTTGATGAAGAAGTTAAAGAAAATAACACATTGCGCGACAGTCAATCAGTACCTACTATACTATACTATCGAATAATGACATAACATTAAAAATATAAGTTAACATAACCTCATACTCGCAAGTTAACGTCAACCATATCCTATCAAAGATTTGGGTCGGCGATAACTTGGTAGGTAACAGTAAAACGCGAATATAATGATCGTTACTGCTTTTACCGACGATCACATAAAACTGCTGGGATTTCTGACGTGAACGGAACGGAACACAACGATTTTTTGATAAAGGTCATGGCAGTCAGGATACTTTTGAAATAATTAACTTCGGTTCTGTTACTGAGAAATTACTGATAGGAAGATCCAGTAACATTTTGCCCGATCTTACCATCAAACCCAGGACCACATGAGCACGTATTGTAGTACTGCAGGGCAAAACCCCCTTCACTCTCTTTCCACTTCGGCGATGGGTCAAATCTCAAGTGCATATACGGCATCTCCCCACAGAAAATGGCCCACCTTCCATCTTGTACCGCCTGTGCGTCATCTATAGGCTGCATCAGAGAGCGGGGTTAACATATTTGAAATTCCAATTCCATTTAAGGAAGACAGACTTCCTAAAACTAACTAAATCGTTAATCTACGGTTCTATTCAGGGTCTAAACCGACTCTTCCCGAAACCATCGACCAGGCATTCTGTACATCAAACTAAGTAACTTTACCCAAAAATGATTACTGGGAAACGAGTTTTTTTTTGGGATAAAAAATCACGTTTTACGGTAGGACTCAATGTTACGCACTGAGAATATTGTGCTGACGGATGGATTGAATAGTACGAGGATCGCGAAGGTGTCTTAAGTAAAAAAAATACATTAAAAACATGTATTAAAAAAAGACTTGTGAAACAGTTGGAACTATGACCCCTAATATCTCCGTAACTAGAAGGTTCCCAGGTATGATCTAGAACAAAAAAACTATCAAGATGAGAACAAGTGCCTTTCGGCTTTATTAAGAGTCTTTTTACACCCTTTATGCTCCGTGTTTGCAACGATCGTTAATTCTGACGTCCCTTGGCGTGAAGGAACACCAGAATATTGATATTAAGAGTTGAGTCAATATGGGGAAAAAGTTTTCTGATTATTGGTTAAAGTTACTCTGAGTGGTGTGTTACTTTTTCTAGGATAACTTTTGTTTTAGTTATGTATTCTGATCGCTAGTTAATATGGCGTTAACTTAATTAAGATACCAGCAAACGAAAGCGCCAAGTGAGCCTGGGAACTTCAAATAGCGTTCGCATATCTTAGCATAGAGCTTGACCTGTCTAAAAGCCCACAATTTTATTTTAAACAAAAAGTCATCACATCTGTAATCCCCGAAGGGTTAGGCAGAGGTGTACCTAATAGTACACCCACAATTTGGCCACTTATGTTTAAGTCCCATGTCCAATAGAATCTATTTCTTTCGCCTTTAGTTCTTTCACTTTTTACTTCGTTTGGAATCTTAGTTACTTTGATTACCATTGTTTGATATATATTAAAATGTGAATTAGAAGCATTATTTCAGTTTTTGTAAATGAGAGTACCTACCATATAGACTTTTAACTATGGTTAGTTGGGCTTATCCTAATCTTTAAGCTTCCAGAGGTCAGAATTAGGTAGAGCTATTTCTGTATTTGCATCGAAATGCTGACATTAATTTGATTGGCCTGTTGGTCTAGTGGTTAGTGACCCTGATTGCTAGGACGGAGGTCGTGGGTTCGATTCCCACACAGGACGAATATTTGTGCGATGAGTACGATTATTTGTTCTGTATCTGGGTGTGTTTAATTTATCTATAATATGTATGTATTTAGAAATATATAAGTATGTTTATCAGCTGTCTGGTTGCCATAGTACAGGCTCTGCCTAGTTTGGGATCAGATGGCGGTGTGTTGGTTGTCCCAAGATATTAGATATTAGATTAGATATTAGATCTTCCCGGGATTTCCCGGGATTTATAGTACAGTTCCGTGTGGCCAACAATATTACAAATAAATAATAATAAAACCTCAGAGATAGATAAGACAAATAAAACGAAGACAATTAACATACCAAAAAAAAAAAAAAAACAAAAAAAAAATGAAATGAAATGAATGATGATAATTTTTTTTTAAAAATGATTGTTGTTGCTTAACTTGTCTTGAAAATTTTGCATGCTATGTCTTATCCTAGCTAAACATGCTTGAGCCTCAATTTGTATCTAAAACCATTGTATACCATGTTGTACGCAAATAAATATTCTATTCTATTCTACCATTTTTCTTACATTAATTCACAAAAATTTCTTTTTCTAGCCATATCATCCTTCACACAGTCCATCCATCGTTTCTTTGGTCTTCCTCTATTCTTATACCCATCCACATTCATACTTAAAACTTTCCCCACGATATTATCCTTAACTTTACCATTGTTTTTAAAACTTACCAGTTTATTGTGTCAGGAAATTATAGGCCCGCGTAAAATATTAGCTCACGACTCTGAGACAGCAATACGAAACAAAAAGCTATTGTATGATTAAATTGTAAAACACTTTTTTATTTGAAAAATAAGATGAATAAAATATCCCTTTTTAATTACCTGTCTTGTTTTTCTCAATTCTTTTGTTTATTTTTTTACCAACCTAGTCATTTCTCGGTATTACTTACCAGTTTATGCCCGCGGCTTCGCCTGCGTGTATTTCGGTAATGTCCCACGGGATCGTACTATCGGGATAAAAAGGATCCTACATGTTAATCCAGGTTATAAACTATCTTTGTGCCAAATTTCATCCAAATCCGGTTAGTAATTTCCGTTAGTAATCCATTCATCCTTCCTCAAAACTTTCGCATTTATAATATTATATAGTAGAAAGTAGGATTACTTTGTTACTTGGTCGCAAACTTGACTGCCGAGCACATGGTCCTGAGTTCTATACCCAGGACCAGGTTGTTGGGTCTGGCTTCCAATTTAACAGGTTGAGCAAATTTTTACTGGGTTTTCCATCAGGAATTTTTCAGTCCTGGTGGATAGACCCGACAGAACTGGCGAAATGTGGTCGTACTATTAGGTACACCTCTGCCTTACTCTTTGAAGATTACAGGCGTGGTGTTATGTTATAAGCTGATTATGCTAATACTTCCAACTAGCCCACAGAATAAACAGAAACAGACTAACTGTTGCTAGTACTTATAATAAACTTGTCCAATTAAAACGATTATAGCAAGTGAACCAGTTATTATCTACAGAAATGTAGATTTTATCCATTCCTGGCAGTATTAAATTCTAAAACATTGCGTTTTAGTTCCACAACGGGCTCGATGCCTTGGCACTACTGCTAACGACAGAATTGTCTAATGGTTTGCCATTTTATAGGTATAGTTTAATGTAAACGTGTTCATTTTGCAAGCTATTACTATAAAGATACGAGTGTGTTTGATATTGCTCGATAAAATGAACAAGATAAATGGTTTTAAATCATAGTTCACGTTATAAGGTTTGTAGTTTGGTTTAAAGTATAAAAGTGAACCATTCAATAACGGCTTTTTCTTTTAAGCGTTATCTGCCTGCGTTTTCCCAACTATGTTGGAGTCGGCTTCAAGTCTAACCAGGTGCAGGTAAATACCTACCAGTATTTTACATGGAGCGACTGCCTATCTGACCTCCACAACCCAGTTAAAACTGGGTAATACGATACCCCTTGGTAAAACTGGTTGTCAATCTTTCGGGTTACTGACTACTTACAATGACTGTCAAAGATCTAGAAATAACACGTGCGAGTGTTATTATTTATCCACGAGCTCGTCACTTTTTTTTTTGGAGTGTTAATGGCAAAAAGGTTATTTAGGCTGAATGGCCCAAAGCGAATGGACCTCGGGCCATTCGTAACCAAAAATCGTCTATATGTTCGGCCAAAAATTCAGCTACGCGAATTCTGCTTACTGATGAAGTCATAAGGTCATCAAGTGCGCAGCTGTCAGGGCATGCTACCATGTATAAGAGAGACCCATTAGGTTTCCACTCAAGGCAGGCCTGGCCAGGGTTGTGAATGTCATAGCGGTGGTGACAGCGCTTTTTGACGTGACTGTCACCCGGTGATTACGCACAAATCCATTGCCTCTAAATTTATTATTGTAATTTGAATCACTACCTATCATTGTGATCTTAAATTATTATGATAATTTTCCGTTGAAATATTTGTTATCATATCAAGTGAATTATACTGCATGCATTATTTTTCAACCACCTGAATGTATGTACACGCTACGACTAACAATAAATAGCGACACGTGGTGTCGCGGCCGCTCGAAAATCCGATATCCCACATTCTTGAACAGTCACTTGTCAACAAGATCTGTCATTGACAAACTTACACTTTTTTATTGGTTTTCTTCAAAACCCTTCGAATTCCGATTGAAAGCGTGTTAATTTGAGTGAACAATTCTAAGCTCAATTCTATGCCAAGTTGTTTAATGTTAAAGGAGAATTATTTTGACCAGTATCTAGAGAAATTCCTAGAAATTATGTTCTTAGTTATTAACCTTTTACTAGTTTATGACTGTATCACCCGACACACACTTCACTTGCACACATCACCTACTCACATCACCTGCTCACTTCACTGGACACTTTACTTCACACCCAATTACACTACACCCTATCTAGTTTTTTTTTTTTTTTAATTAAGTTTAAATATGTCAACTTTTTTCCCTTCTGCAATAAATTATTTGTCTGAGTATTCACATTAACTATTGTATTGTATGTAAACTACATTTAATTCGAGGTGAGAGCCTGGGGATCCGTCACACAGGGTATCCTAGTATGGACGCCAGTCTCTCACAAAGGAACATAATTATATTATGCATTTTGTTTAAACGTTATTGTTTTAATTATATTTATAATAACTATGTGAACCTTTGTGAAGAGAGAAAATAAAGATATTGTATTGTATTGTTAGTATTGAAAACTTTAACTATCTAACTTCGTTATAAGTTAAGCAAGTATTTTTTTGCCTCGAGAGAGACCATTAAGTATTTATTTCCAGGTAATCCGTGGTCTAGGATGATTAAAACATTATGAAAGTTGGGTTAGTTAGCGAACTAGTTTAATTGACTGAGTTCGATCCCAGATCGGGCTCAGTGTTATTGGGTATTCCATCAGGCATCACAAAGCCTTCAACCATGCATTCTGTAAAACAATCACATTAAGTAACTCTATGCAAAAAATATAATAGCTGGGAAACGAAATTAAATTATTATTTATTTTTGCCCACGGCTTCACTCGCGTTAATTTAGAATTTGACAATAAATTCAGGTTGTACGCTACTTGTAATAAAATAATTCAATCATGATTCGAAAGACACGAGACGCCATCTATTTATCATAAGAACGTTATTGTGGTTTTCCTCGGGAAAAATATTTTTTTGCGGAATGAAAGGTACTCTATGTCCATCTTTGTACACCTGAAAACGTATATGCAAAATTTCAGAATGATCGGAACAGTGGTTTAGACGTGAAAAGGTAACAAACAAACACACAAAATTACTTTCGCATTTTTTATTTTGTTTATTCATTTAAATACATACTCGTATCTATTACATTTTTAAATATTCAAATATAAAACAATATAAAAAACATTTAAAAATATAAAAAAGATTATTATTATCATTTTTTATTATTTCGCATTTAGGATGGGATTTATGTACACACAAAATACTGTAATATGTACACCACAGATTACCTGTAATATTTTCTGTCTCTCTTCCTGTAATCTATCCAAAGGTTGTCTTGAATAGATTACTTTCAGCGATAAGAAGAGTCCCATTGCGTCACCCTATGTGAAATATTTTCTTTTATGAATGTTATGTACACCATACAAGTATGTATGGTGTAATAAAGAATATTCTATTATATTCTATTCTATTGTCCCCCTTAAACCATGACCTCAATCTACCTCGACACGAACTTGACAGTCCCTTCAAACCTCTGAGGTCCCACCTATCCGATTATAAGACACAATAGGAGGATCCCATCTTGACCTCTTAGGACCTCATGTAATAACAAAGGTTGGGCTTAGAACGCGTAAGGCGATTTATGCGTTGTAAGGGTGAGGTAGCGTTGTAAGACGAGAGGGGAATCGGTAACATTGTAACGTAAAAAGTTCTTTTAATGGTGGGGCTACACTAGCGAACGAAGATTCGTGTCGCGTTCTCGCGCCAAAAATATCGTGTACGGGTATACTACGCGATGTTTTTGCCAACATTAAATGTGTTGCGTTGGCGTGCACACCTTCAAAGTCTGAACTTCACGGAAGTGACGCAGTTATAGCCGCAAGCGAATATTGTCCCGCACGCCAGTTTACCGCCAGAGCCCCGAAGCATACGTCATCGCCCGTTTACTAAGCGATGCAACGATCTACCCGGCCACATTTACCGCGATAATGTGAATATTCACCACAGCCCGCTAATGTAGCCCCAGCATAAGGCGATGGTGTTGTCGTGGAAAACTCAGAAATTCACAGGATAAACAAAAACACGTCGAGAGTGCGGGGAGCTCCCCCTTTGACACCTAGTCGTACTAAAATTATTTGAAATGGTGCTAAAGCTGCTCTACCCACATATTAACTTACTTAAAAAAAAGAGGTTATCAATTCGCCGCTTATGAACATTTTTGAAAACCTTATTGCGTAAAGCGGTTGAAAGATTTTTCGCGATTTGAATTTAGATCTTCGAGAGCACTGCTTTTAGATATTACCAGGGGTGAAAAAAAGTGCCTGTATTTTACTAGTTGGACTGCCTCGTTTATCGTATGGTTGCAAGCGCGACTGCTGAGCATGTGGTTTTGGGTTCAATTCCCAGGTCGGACATAGTGTTATTGGTCTTTTTCATCAAGAATTTCTCAGTACCAGCCACGGAGTCTGGTTTTGTGTCCGGTTGATATGAATAAGCTCGCCCCCTATCACATGGGACTTAAAACATAACTGGTAAAATGTGGGTGTACTATTAGGTGCTGCCTGGGTTAGGCATTCGGAGTTACAAGCGTGGTGTTATGTTATTAAGCTAGTCTTTTTCGAGTGTAATGTAATAGCCTCGGATGGAATGAACTTATAATGCCATTGTTATGGTACAAATCTAACCCCAAGGATAAAACCAAGATTTTTTTCTCGAATAAGCTTATAGTCAGCAGTTTCATAAAAAAAGTTTTACTTCTGCCTTCTACAAGTTTACAACAGGATTAAGTAAAGGTTCTCAAGGTTTAGACAGTTCATCTCGTTTATTCCACGCTCAGCTTACACTGCGACCTCGCCTAAGCCCGTGGCGTTGAAAATTGTTTGTCAATAATATAATATTATATAATGGTGTTGTATTTGTTGCGGTGGTGGCTGCTGCGGTGGATGCTGCTGCCCTTGCATCACGATTTACATCTGATGAACGAAGATTTGCTAGAGGCACACAGGTAGCGCTAGTCATGGTTATGCTCCGTCGAAAATGCGCACTCGACTCCTCGATTTTCATCACGTTTTGTGGGAATAAACTACTAAACTATAAATATTCCGTTTCCAGGTATTACGTACATACCAGTTGCATCTTATAAATCTGGAAACAACCACTTTTGAATTATGACCGACTCGTCATCGAAAAACAAAAGATCCCGATTCACAACTGTTTAAAGTCGTCCAGAGCAATTTCATAAAACTTGAAGACTGTTCGTTAGACTTTACCTCGAGCTATAGGCGGCTCAATGTTTGTACATGAATAGCGTAGTTAACCACACTGCAGCTAGATATCTTAATCTATTCTAATATTCTAAAGAGGAAAGATTTGTATTTTTGAATGTAAACTTAAAAACTACCGGACTGATTTGAAAAATTCTTTCAGTAATGGATAGCTACATTATCAGCGAGTAACATAGGCTATATGGTATCCCCGTACTCCCACGGGAACAGGAACTACACGGGTGAAACCGCGTGAAGTACGCTAGTAGATTATAGAATTAGATGATTATACAATGATCATCATCGTCTGCCTAGCCTTTTCCCAGCTATGTTGGCTTCCAGTCTAACCGGATGCAGCTGAACACCAGTATTTGACATAGAGCGACTGCCTATCTGACCTCCCCATCCAGTTAGTACAGAGTCATACGATAGCCGTCTGTAAAAAAAGGTTGTCAGACTTTCGGGCCACTGACTACCTGTAACGACTGTCAAAGATCTACAAAAATGACAACCGGAACCAACGGCTTAACGTGCTCTCCAAGGAACAGAGGAAACTTGGTTTATATATTTTACGGTCACCCATCCACAGCCCGACCATAACAAGCGCGGCTTAACCTTGAAGTTCGACCCTTGCTACTGCTATTTAGCCGCAAACTTTATACATGCCTATCACATTCACTAAAAAGACTACCAAAAATACAATTGACAGACTTTCTTCATACACTCTAACCCATCCCCCTCCTATCCTCATTTATCCCATTTGACACCTCCGCCACGTCTTAAAATGTGTGTTTCGGTCGCATTCGGCACTTTCCGCCAGTACTCGGGTCACGTACATATGTGTGTTCATTGTTAGGACAAGTAGAACCGTCGAATTCAAACTACATATTTGCTGACGGAAATGGACGTGATCAGTTGACAGAGTTTGTTAGTGGACTTTGAATGCAACGAAATATTTAGACTGTTCATTGCCCTAACCTTTTCTCAATCATATGGGTGTCTGGCCCACTTTAAGGTGGTTGCGTCAGGGTAGCCCGCGAAATTCAAATTTTCTTAATTTTTTTGCAATTTGCAGGTTGTATGTTGATGAAAAATGAGTCACGCCAGTAAAACGTTTTGAGTTACAAAATCACAATCATGAAAATCATCACTTTAACCCTATTGACATGAACTTAGAGGGTTATATTGATGATTTTCTTGATTGTAATAGGGAATATGCGTATGATTGAAATAACGCTCAATTTTATTTTATATGAACTCTTTTCTTTTAGGTTTAGGTACATCTTCATATTTGTTAATTTAATTTCGTTTTGATTAAGAAAATAATTATTGAAAAGTGCACAAAATGAGAGAGATGTTTATGATAGCCACGTATTTCGTTTCAAATTCGAATTTTAGGTCTTCTGAAATAAAAGGAGTGAAAGCAGCAAGGTAATTATATCTCATGTTTATTAGATCTTCCACTTAGATAATTTTTACCTAAAAGTCAAGAAAAGAAGCATAGTTATCTTTAAAATGTAAATGAGAATTTTAAAGTTATGAGTATTTCATGGAAAAGAAAAGAACAGTTTATTTGGTGCATTTCTATTTGTGTTTTTACACAAGGGCACGATACAGTACCGAAAAGCCGGTTTATTGTCCTGTTGCATTATTTAATAGAAGTAAAACACAAAATAACATAACATAACTTCACACCTGTAATCCCTGTAGGGTTAGGCAGAGGTGTACCTATAGTACACCCACATTTCGCCAGTTATGTTTAAGTCCCATGTAATAGGGACGAGCCTATTACCATCAACCGGGCAAAAATCCAGACTCCGCTAAAACACAAAATATTGATAGATTATAAAACACTTCTGCAGCTATTCACTAGTTGTGTGTTGTTACAGATTGTGACGTCACGACAAGCGCGCCAAAATGGGGCGGTCGTTTAAAAAGTTAATATCGGCCTACTATTTTAAACCTTTTTTTTTTTTAACCAAATGTTGTTTTTTGTTGCTGTTTTTTTTTGTAACATTTATATATTGATGTAAATAATCATTTAAAAATATAAAAAAATACATGCATATTCCCTATTCTGTAACTACCTCCGTGTTACTGGCGCGACTCATTTTCATCAACGTACAACCTGACACTGACCTGCAAATTACAAAAAACGTAATAAAAATTGAATATTGCGGGCTACCCCGACGCAACGTTCCACCTTAAGGATTAAGTGCGGAAACCAAAACCTTTAACATATAATATAGTAAGTATGTGGGCTTCGTGTTACCGGTGACAGCTGAATATCCGCTACATCCCTACATGGACCTACCGACAAATTCATGAATTCATTTTTTTATCATTTTGCATTCAGATGTTCACTTTGAGTGATAAGATAGTCTATATTTTTACTCCGTAACTTCGTTCATTTTATAAAATAACTTCATAAATTCACTTCGATATTGTAACATAATTTATTGAACAACACAACTTTCTGGAGAATGTGTGAGAATATAATAGGCAACCGAATTTTCACCTTGTGCTCGCTCGATGGAGTTAAAAATTGATGTGATACAGTGTACCTTGGGATATGTTAAGTTTTTAAATGAAGGAAAGGATAGTAGCTGAATTCTGTGAATTATGGATAGGTATGTACGGATCGTAGCAGGTCAGTAAGCGGGAAGCGCCAGGGTAGCCCGCGAAATTCAAATTTTCTCACATCATTTTATGCAGGTCAGTGTCAGGTCTGTTTTGGCTTCCGTATAATACGTTTTTTCACGGGTGACCACTGAAAACCAGCGCTGTGCTGTGGGCCCTCCATGGCCCAGCATCATGCTGAATAGTAACCTGCTTGTCGAAATCACTAAATGCAAGCTGTCAAATTTTGGTTTTGTTCCATCCTGTTGTATTTATAAATAAAGGGTGTAAGAAGACTCTTAACGAATCCGAAAAGCACTTATTCTCCCCGTCGTTGCAATCATTTTTTTGCTCTAGACTATACCTGGGAACCTTCTAGTTACGGAGATATTGGAGGTCAAAGATCCAACTTTTTGAAAATTACAAATACATATATGTTTTTAATGTATTTTTTTTACTTAAAACACCTTCACGACCCCCGTACTATTCAATCCATCCATCAGCACAATGTTTTGAATGCGTTACATTGAGTCCTACCGTAAAACGTGATTTCTCACCTCAAAAAAAAGTCGTTTCCCAGCACTAATTTTTGCGTAAAGTTACTTAGTTTGATGTACATACATAATGTTTGGTTGACAGCTTCGTGAAGAGTCAGTATACAATGCATTTACAAATACAGAGTTTACACTCTGTATTTGTAAATGCATTGTATGTTTATGTATTTTTTTTTGCATTTTGTGTGCATGTCTTATTATATTCCTACGAAAAAAATTTTTTTTTTCTCTTTTTATTTATTTTTTCTTTCATCGCCAGGGGCAATTCATACAAGCCATTAAATAAAATAAAACCCAGAACATTTTACCCTCACATTTGTAACTCACGTGAGTTCCAACCGCCTGGTCCAATTAGAGCTACCATGTGGACTTTTTAGTGGTTTTAAAGGAAAACGTGCTCACAGTAAACGAGTGGTGTAATTAAAACGTTGTTACACGGCAAACATTTTAGGCGTATCAGGTTTGTAATAAACCTCTTTTTTTTGGCTTTTTGTGTTTATTTTAATGAATAGATAAAGCAAATAAGAATTTGAAGCCGTTTTTGGCTTTTTTGTTTTGTTAAGCTACGAATATACCTGCTATTAAATTGCTCATTGCTCATGGTTGTGCCATCTAGCGGATTTTCGCCACAGTGGCTACAATTTCTAGCCATTCAATTTCTAGGGTAGTTGTTAAGAACTTTGTGCTTCCATGTCTTCTTCAGTGCTTAGACTATTTATCCTACACTTTTGGCGAAAAACTTCAAATACAAAGCGGATATGTTAAAACAAACGCGCACAATGGTGGGTTCCGTAGTTGCCCATCAAAATTCTAATATGTGGATACTTCCTACGGTTCGATTTGCCTCCGAACGATGATTTTTATTGTAACAAACTTACATTTGTAGTTGACGAATCTATGCTCCTAAACATAATGTTTAGAAAAATTTGTTATCCAAGTACATTTTATAAGTTGGTCGACAATTACTCGTATACTTGTGTACTTAGTTTTCCTGGTAACTAACTAACCGTAATATATACTACAACCGTGAATTCTTCACACACCCAAACATAACCGTTTAGCTGGTAGAAGGGACTCTTGAGTCAAAAATTTAAACCCTAAATATGTCACGAATGAATCCCTTAATCGAATAATTATTTGAACAAACTCAAATTATTTAAAGACCTATCCAACGACATCCCACACTATGGGGAACGCGAGAAAAAAAACCCAGCTTTACGCGTAGGTACTTAAAAAAAATCATTTTCCCACATTGTTGGCGTAACTAATCTGTATATTCATGCCAAATTTCAGCTTTCTAGTACTAAGAGTCTTTGAGCTAAGCTGTTGACTACAGAACCCTAAAAACTAGACACCATGTTTCCCTTTGGTGTATTCTGGCTTAACTCTATATTGAGTTGTGTTAAAAAGCTTATTTATAAAACGGTTTTTGGATTTCAGTGTGTACTTACTTAATAGGTTAATAGACAGCTCCTGAAATTCGCGATAGCTTTTATTTTAATATATTTGTTGATTTAGTTATTTAAATACGACCAGTGATACCTAACTGGAAATAATTTACGTATATTCTATTACAAACACAACAATGTAAATATTACGGCGCTTGTTACAAAATAAATTATTCTGCGAACTCATTTTCCTTTTTATTTTTGTGTTATAATTATTGTATGTACAATTGCGGCCTTTTCCGCCTGATCAGTTATAATAATTTTTGCTTGAATCATGCGGAGGCGCCCCGCCCAGATAGAGAGCGCTTCGCGCGCGTGAGTGCCAGCAAAAATGAACTTAGTGGTGATCAGGCGGGAGTGTCCTCATTTGTGCATGTGTTGCGGAGGAATGAGGAAAATGTCGTGAGGAAGGCTTTGAGTATGAATGTGTTTGGGTATAAGAGTAGAAGAAGAGACCAAAGAGACGATGAATGGACTGTTTGAAGGATGATATAGTTAGAAAAGAGGTGTCTGATGATATGAAAAGTAATAGAGAAGTTCGGCTCGAGCCCGTTCGCCGAGCTAGTATAGACGCCTTCGAGATGTGGTGTTGGAGGAAGATGCTTCAGATACTCTGGATGGCATTCCACACCAACGAGTCCATCCTACACGAGCTCAAAATAAAGACCAGAGTTTCTACGACCTGCCTCCGTAGAGTTTTGGAATTTTTCGGCCATATAGCGAGGAAAGATGGCAGTAACCTCGAACAACTGATGGTTACCGGCAAGGTGGATAGTAAACGACCAAGAGGTCGCAGCTCTTTGCGATGGTCCGACCAGATGAGATTTTCTCTCGATACAAAAGTTCATGAAGCTCTTCACTTGGACAAGGATAGACAGAGATGGGAAAAAATGGTTTCAAGGGAGGATCACGATGCTGCGGGCTGTTCGAAAGAGATACCGCGGCCCCTGGAACACAAAGGCCAAGGAAGGAACATGGATAGGTTTTATTCAGTACAAGTCTGACACTCCCTTCCGCACCCAGAGCGGGAAAAGTCATTTGATGATTTCCCATCCGTAAAAAAAGGGTGGATCACGACCCTCAGTAATGAGAAGCACGACTTGAGGAGGCGAGAAGTTCGGAAGAAGAAGACATGCTGCGCTGACTCCAAATAAATTAGGATAATGGCAGGAGAAAGATGATGCTTATGAATTCTTGTTTGGTAAACGTAATAAGAGTAATACAACTTCTTAAAGTGCCCTTCATGATCCCGTTCTTCTAGTACTTTTTGTTGGGTATTCACTAAAAAGATGATTTTAGCGGCACCAACATCTCCTTCTTGATTCTGTTCTCCTAGTACTTTCTGTTCGAATTTTAAATTGAGTTCTCTCGTAACAAACTTTAGTGTGCCAGAGAGAGCCAAAAAGTAGCAACATAATCAGCAATCAAAATTATTATTTTAGACACATCAGAACTAACAGATTTCACAGCATTATAAGGTCAATTTCGTCACATTTTTCCCGGTGTCTTCAATCGTGTCAGTTATATTACAACGTGACACAATAATCACGACTTTCTGAAAAAAATCTGAAGGCCGACTTACATAAAACGAGCAAAGGCAAACAAAGTGTACATGAAATAAAGAATGAAAGAGAAAAACGAGTTAAGGCCCACACAGGTGCGTTTTTATCGGCCAGTAAAAACGCACCTGCGTTTTTGCGGTAATGCGTCCCAATTTCTTGCAGACAGCTGCGTTTGTTAATATCGGCCGATAAAAACGCACCTGTGTGGGGGAGCCTTTACCCCGACCCCAAGTAACATAGGACAAGGGCAGAAGATGATAATGAGCAAATGCACAATTTACCCCACGTTACCGATTTTTTTTTTTTTTTTTTTCTTCTCGACAAGCGTGCTTCACCGTACGTCCCATCATCGCTTCATTTATCTACTTGCGGCCAAACGCTAGTCTATTTCGCATTAAACACAATATATCAGAATATCTGATTCGCGAAATGTCAGGTAGAAAAAAAGGACATATTCGTGGAAATTGTCCGATTCGCGGAATGTGTTAGTACTTTTACAGTTGTATCTACTGCATACAGAATTTTTGTTTAACTGTCCAAACGGGAAAGTTACCAAACGGGACGTCGAAACGGAAAATGAACGTACAATAATAAAACAAAATTACTAGTACCCCCTTCAAAAAAACAGACTGATTTTGAAAAACGAAAATTTCGTGAATATGACTCTTTTTACAACTTGACATTTTGCGGATCGGTGATTCTGCGTCAACACCCAACTCGTGAGACAGATTTAGGTGTAAACCAGCCTTAAAAATGAATCATTTGTAACAGTTCTCTCTCGTGAGCCACTAATAGAGCCCCGTGGCACGACACTCTTTGATTTTAGTAGTAATTAGCACTTCTAAAATATCTGTGTACGGTTGTTTGAGGTCTTATTATGACGAGACTTGAATGGTGTTACGCACTCGTAGTTTTTTGTCAATGCTGTGCTAGTTGAGCTGGTTTTTGTACAAATGCCGGAGTATACAGGGTGAAAACGGACTCTTCAGGAAGCCGTCAACCAAGCATTCTGTACATCAAAGTAAGTAACTTTACGCAAAAATTATTGCTGGGAAATGATTTTTTTTTTGGGGTGGAAAACACGTTTTACGGTAGGACTCAATGTAACGCATTCAAAACATTGTGCTGATGGATGGACTGAATAGTATGGGGGTCGTGGAGTGGTGTCTTAAGTAAAAAAAAAATACTTGGGAAAAAGTTGGAACTTTGACCCCCAATATCTCCGTAACTAGAAGGTTCCCAGGTATGGTCCAGAACAAAAAAATGATCGCAATGACATGACGGGGAGAACAAGTCTTTCGGCTTCGTTAAGAGTCTTTTTACTCCCTTTATTTCGAAGGATAGTTGGATGTAGCTCTGCCATAGTGAGTCCATCCTTAATCTCTTATTAATTCAGTTAAAATCGTCATCAAATCAAACAATTGGAATATCTACGCAGTGTCATCAATCTCATACAATTATGTACATTAAACATCCTAGACGTGGGCTCAAAAATAAAATTTAAAATAACTGAGCAATAAATATACAAAAATAAATTACAAGTAAATTGATAAATGAGAGGAATTATGTGGGTATCAAACACACATAGTCACAGACACAGAGTCATGAAGATAATGATGATGATGTGATGGTCAGTCACAGTTATTAACTGCGCTACAGTTTATATTTTTGCAGCTGTTATGGTTTTATTACTTAGTCTTGTGTTATTGTTCCAAAATAAAATCTAACTTTATTAGCAATATTGTAAAACAAAAAAGGTTTTAATTTTGGTGTATATAACACAGTATATTCTATTCAATCTAACCAGATGCATCTGAATACCAGTATTTTACATGGAACGGCTATCTACCTGACCTCCACAACCCAGTCAGTACTAGGTAATACAATACCCCTTAGCAAGACCGGTTGTCAGACTTTTCGGGCCACTGAATACCTCTGTAACGGCTGTCAAAGATTTACAAATGACTTTAAGTGCTGTCCGAGACACAGAGAAAACTCGGTATGTAATGGGTGGTCACCCATCCACGGACCAACCTAGGCAAAGCTTAACGTGAGGCTCAACCGGAGCGGCTGTTATTATTTGGCCACGAGCTCCTCTAGAGGTTACCAGTTCTTTCTACCTTATAAATAAATAAAATAAAATCTTTTTATTTCGGACATTGGTCCACAGTGTGTCAGTAAAAACGACTTTAAAAAAACTTTACGTATAATACATTAAAAAAAAAAAAAGTTACAGTTATGCTGATTCCAACAATACAGCGATTTTATCTTCCCTCTCGCTAATTCAACTGATGAGCACCTCTAAGCCACCCTTTGACTTATGTCGCTTTGCCCACTCTATACTAATCCCCTTTTCATTTCGTTGCCATTCGGTTCTCCTAAAGCGCTTTCCGCTTTTTTCCTCTGTGTAAAAAAAAATGGAATTGGCTTTAATACATGTCGGTTTGAGTGAAAATTGTTGGACGAAAACATGGTGTGGGACATAAATGAAAATAAAACCGGCTAAGTGTGATTCGGTCTCGCGCATGAAGGGTTCCATACCATCGTAGTAGTAGAGCCAGCCTTTATTTTTTTTTTTGTTGTTGTTATAGCAGCAACAGAACTACACTTAGAGGCCTGTGTCAATCCTGTGGACGGTGAGTAATGGGCTAGCTCGCCGTCCGTCCGTCTTTTGACGACAGGCCGTGTAGACGGCGCGTTTGTGTTCCACGCGCGCCTCAAAGAGATGTCAACAAACAGGGAGGGGCCCGCAAGGGCCGATGCCTGTCAGGGCTGCGGGCTGTTCGAAAGAGATACCGCGGCCCTGGATCACAAAGGGCAAGGAAGGAACATGGATGGGTTTTTGTCAGTACAAGTCTGACACTCCCTTCCGCTCTGCCCAGAGCGGGAGAAGTCATTTGATGACTTCCCAACCGTAAAAAAAAGGCCTGTGTCAATAAATAGTTCTGGCTGATTTACTCACATGGCGAAAAACTTAGAGTCTCCATTTTTAAGGTTCCGTACCCAAAGGGTAAAACGGGACCCTATTACTAAGACTCCGCTGTCCGTCCTTTTGTCTGTCTGTCTGTCCGTCTGTCACCAGGCTGTATCTCATGAACCGTGATAGCTAGACCGTTGAAATTTACACAGATGATGTATTTCTGCCGCTATAACAACAAATACTAAAAAAAGAATAAAATAAATATTTAAGGGAGCCTCCTTACAACTAACGTGATATTTTGCCGTTTTTTTGCTCGATATTAATGACGGCGACAGGTAGCCGCTTTAAATATTCAAAGAATATTTAGTTGTATATTCATTATAAAAATAAATAATTCAAAAAAATATATATATTTAAGGGGCCCATACAACAAACGTGATTTTTTTGGCGTTTTTATTTAATGTTGTATAGATAATGGTAGGGAACCCTTCGTACGCCAGTCCGACTCGCACTAGGCCAGTTTTTAAATCTTATACAGATTATTTTATGAAAAACCTAGGTATTTGTTATACCTGCTTTTATTTTTACCTTCCTAACTTTTGGCCTATTAAAGTTACCTTGGTAGGTTGATAGTCACAGATGTCGTTGTCCATTAATTTACATTTCATCGAAAACAACTTCAATACATTGGTATTATAATTATTTCTTGTTACTTATTAGACGTACGGTCTAATAAATTATTAATTAAAAATAACTACATGAAAAGGTTAGGTACAAATTAATTAGTAATAAAGAAAAAAATAGTATAATTACGCTTACTAATTACTACTACTAATTAAATGTAATGGATTCTTTGTTTATATTAACTTACTAGCTTTTGCCCGCGGCTTTGCTCGCGTTAATTTACAATTTGACAATCAGTTCGGGTTGTACTCTGATTTTATAATAATATCATTCAATGAGAGTATAAAAGTTGCAGAAGTTAGAACAGAAATATACATAAAACCTGACCACTGAAAAATCACGTTCCAAAAAGTATGAAACAAGAAAATATTCTATAATTAGAAAATCAATTAGTTTTAAAGACACGTGGCGCCATCTATTATCATAAGAACGTTATTGTTGTATTCCTCGGAAACCGTGCTTTTTTCACATGTGATAAGGGGCGACCCTATTGCCATCAACCGGACACAAATCCAGACTCCGTGGCTGCTACTGAGAAATTCCTAATGAAAAAAAGCAAAAACATTTTGTTGAACCTGGGAATCAACTCAGAACCTAATGTTCAAAAGTCGTGCTTGTGAAAACATTGCTAAGAAGCAATAACTCCAGGATACAGGATGTAAGGGACACCGATGCACAAACAGTTACAACGTATTCAGTACATCATTCTCGAACCACAATTAAAAAAACAAATGGCGAACAATCGTCTGTCAAATTCAAAAACGGAACTCTCTCTTTCTATCTTCATTAACTTCAACTTCGGTTTGCCTCGTAACGTAAAGCATTCACCAGCTTAGTCCCCGTAAAGAAGTTTTACTTCAAAACGTAACTCTCTCTCTCTTTCTATCTTCACTAACTTCAACTTCCATTTGCCTCGTAACGTAACCCATTCACCAGCTTAGTCCCCGTAAAGAAGTTTTACTTCAAAACTTAACTCTCTCACTTTCTATCTTCACTAACTTCAACTTCCGTTTGCCTCGTAACGTAAAGCATTCACCAGCTTAGTCCCCGTAAAGAAGTTTTACTTCAAAACTTAACTCTCTCACTTTCTATCTTCACTAACTTCAACTTCCGTTTGCCTCGTAACGTAACGCATTCACCAGCTTAGTCCCCGTAAAGAAGTTTTACTTCAAAACGTAACTCTCTCTCTCTTTCTATCTTCACTAACTTCAACTTCCATTTGCCTCGTAACGTAACCCATTCACCAGCTTAGTCCCCGTAAAGAAGTTTTACTTCAAAACGTAACTCTCTCTCTCTTTCTATCTTCACTAACTTCAACTTCCATTTGCCTCGTAACGTAACCCATTCACCAGCTTAGTCCCCGTAAAGAAGTTTTACTTCAAAACTTAACTCTCTCACTTTCTATCTTCACTAACTTCAACTTCCGTTTGCCTCGTAACGTAACCCATTCACCAGCTTAGTCCCCGTAAAGAAGTTTTACTTCAAAACTTAACTCTCTCACTTTCTATCTTCACTAACTTCAACTTCCATTTGCCTCGTAACGTAACCCATTCACCAGCTTAGTCCCCGTAAAGAAGTTTTACTTCAAAACGTAACTCTCTCTCTCTTTCTATCTTCACTAACTTCAACTTCCATTTGCCTCGTAACGTAACCCATTCACCAGCTTAGTCCCCGTAAAGAAGTTTTACTTCAAAACTTAACTCTCTCACTTTCTATCTTCACTAACTTCAACTTCCGTTTGCCTCGTAACGTAAAGCATTCACCAGCTTAGTCCCCGTAAAGAAGTTTTACTTCAAAACTTAACTCTCTCACTTTCTATCTTCACTAACTTCAACTTCCGTTTGCCTCGTAACGTAACGCATTCACCAGCTTATTCCCCGTAAAAGAAGTTTTACTTCAAAAAAATATAGCTGTTCTATAAATTTTGACCGTGTAAGTATTGCACTTTTGTAGGAAACCGCTGATTTTTTTTTTTGTATTACCGATGAATAATTTGTATGTAGGGGGGTTCAGAATGGTGTACTGAATACATGGAGAACTGTTTCAGCGTCGGTGTCCCTTCGACCTTTTACTAAAGTTGGAGAAATAAAACGAAACATACACAAAGGGAACTAACTGAGGGACTGGCCCAAATTAAACAATATACTCAACTTCTAATTATGTACCTACATTTTACTAATCCCTTTTTATTAATATCGTTTGATCAAACAATCCCAACAGGATTATAATAAAATATCGAAGAGAATCGAGAATAATCGGAAAAAGGACAAAGAGTTTGATAAATTAATCGTGTACCCTTATTGGTTAATCTGCTTTATAGAAAAAGGTTTAAATTATCATTAAAGGTAAAAAATAAAAATAAACAAAGGTTTTAATTAAAAAATGAAGTCGTTTTATAAAAAGTATTGTTTCCAAATTTTGATATTAATTATACTAGATAAATATCATTCTGAATCTAATGAATACTTACATAAAAGATGATTTTTTTTTAGGATGGGAAATCATCAAATGACCCCGCTCTGAGCGGAGCGGAAGGGAGTGTCAGACTTGTATTGAATAAAATCCATCCATATTCCTTCCTTGCCTTTCGTATTCCAGGGACGCGGTATCTCTTTCTAACAGTCCTTGCAAGAAAATTAAATACTAAGTTTGCGACAAAAATACTAAGTTTGCGACATGAATATTATGTTTGCGAAAAAAATACCAAGTTTCCGAAAACAAGTTCTGCTAAAATATTCGTTTTCTTAAGCTCTGTAACGTAGGATGCAAGAGCGAGCGAAGCGAGCTCGGGACTTAGAGGGCGCCCCGACGTTAAGTTAGTTTAGGTTACTTTAAACTCTGCAGACAGATATAAGAGCCCCGCGTAGCGAGGCTACGTCGACTACGCCTCATTACATTTTGATATTTATCTTGACGTTGTTTTTTTTTTTTTTTATAGGTTAAAACGCAATTGAAGCTGATGAAAAAAATATTACGTTAGCAAATGTATTAATTTTCGGAATTTTCAGTATTTTATTCGATCGTTTCTTGAGTAAGTTCATTAACTGCATGGGCGACACGAAGAAACTCTTTGACCAAAAATCTTTCCACGAATAAAAACACTTTAACCAATAACCAAATAAATCAACAAAATGGAGGATTAATATTGATGTCTTCAGTCTACAAAATGAAAGCGATCTTTTCAAAAACCTGCCAATGGCTTGTAAAGATTTCTTCAGCTTTTGTGACCTCTTATGACCCCTCAGCTGAAGAATGTCTTTTGAAATTAGTAAAGGGAAATTTTCAAGGTGTTTTGTTGCGTGGAATAAAATTATAATGGTGGGTTTGGTAATGGTGGAGTTCATCTTGAAAATCACAAGTAAATTGGTACTAATTATTTATTATGAAGGTTGTAACACGACCCATAACGAAGCCGAAAGGCACTTGTGCTCCCCGTCATTGCGATCTTTTTTTTCTACACCATACCTGGGAACCTTCTAGTTACGGAGATATTGAGGGTCAAATTACAAACATTTTCACGTCTTTTTTTTTAATACATATTTTTGATGTAAGGACTTAACTTTAAACACCTCCACGACCCCCTTCTACTCAATCCATCCATCAGCACAATGTTTTGAGTAAGTTAAATTGTATCCTACCGTAAAACGTGATTTTTCACCCCAAAAAAAAGTCGTTTCCCAGTAATATTTTTTGCGTAGAGTTACTTAGTTTGATGTACAGAGTGCTAGGTTGGCGGTTTTGTGAAGGGTCTTGATAAACCCTGTGTATATATTTAATTATGAGTAAAAATAATTAAGAGGTTCATGGTAAACTTAAAGTAAGCCTGTAATATTCATCTGGGCACGTTTCCGGATGACAGCGATGCGGAGGAGTACTTTGACGCCTAAGTGTCCTAGAGTCGACATTCTAAATGTAGATACTTAGTTGTATTGTTAACTAGCTGATGTCTGCGGCTTTGCCCGCGTGGATGTCGGTTATCGCGACCAAAAGTAATCATGAAATTTGATCCCGTTCCCGCAAAAAAAACTTGACAAATTATATATTTGAACCTTCCTCGAGAACCACTCTATCCATTGGTGAAAACAGCATAAAAATCGGTGCAGTGATTTTTGAGTTTATCGCGAACCGACAGACAGACGCGGCGGAGGACTTTGTTTTATAACATCTAGTGATAGTGATAGTGATTTTTATTATTATTTGAGATCTATTTGTTGTTTGATATTATACGTAGTTATTCAATAGTTCTAAAGTGCCCGTGCGAAAATATACAGAAAAAGGTAAATAAATTCTGCCTGTAATCAACACCTTTCAGACCGGAAAACATCTTTAAAATCGTCAAAGTTTAAAAAAAACAACTAACTTTTAACAACAAACTTCCCTTCAAATGTAACAACGCGCATGGCAACCGCAATGTGTATCCCCCAAGAGGCTTAGCGACTAACTTTCAACCCTATCAAAGTTAAATAAGTACCCCCAATAGAGTTAAAACTCGCATGAGGGTTTAAAAATAAATATTTGTAGGGCACATGGGGTAATAATATGTGACTTTATTTAAAAAACCTTTATGTGTTTATTTAACACCCGTATACATTTACTAGATTTTGCCAGCGGCTTCGCTTGCTTTAGAATTTGACAATCAATTCGGGTTGTACTCTGCTTGTAATTCAATCCTGATTCGAAAGACACGTGGCGCCATCTATGAGCATTATAACGTTATTGTTGTTTTCCTCGGCAATAGTACTTCTTTTCGAGATGAAAGGTATCATAAGTCCGTTTCTGTACACCTGACTACGTATAATTATGCAAAATTTTCAGGATGATTGGTTCAGTGGTTTATGCGTGAAAAGGTAACAAACAAACTTACTTTCGCATTTATAATATTACTAGCTGACCCGCGCAACTTCGTTTGCGTCACATAATGCAATTAAATAATAAATCGACTACCCTACCTACCCTACCTACCCTACCTACCCTACCTACCCTACCTACCCTACCCTACCTACCCTAACCTACCTACCTACCCTACCCTACCTACCTACTCTACCCTACCTACCTACCCTACCCTACCTACCTACCCTACCCTACCTACCTACCCTACCCTACCTACCTACCCTACCTACCTACCCTACCCTACCCTAAATACCTATAAACCATCTACTAAATAGCCCGAACAAAGCCTAAACATTTGGTTTGGATAGGTGAGCCCGTTCTTGAGTTATAAAATTACAACGAAAAGTGGCGCCATCTGTCGGGCTGATTTGTGAATCTAAACCATCCAGGGTGCCACCCAAACGCATACAAAAAAAATCATTCAAATCGGTCCAGCCGTTTAGGAGGAGTTCAGTGACATACACACTCACAGAAGAATTATATATATAAAGATATAAGTTAGGATGAAAAGCCTGAATGAAAAGTTGTGTGGTAGGTAATCGTTTGTCAAATCGCTCAGCGGGCTATGCTTGGTGTCTCTCTGGGGGATGGCATTCGGAACTAGGTGATCCGACTGAGAATCTGAGATGTCGATATGTCGACAACTCTGATTCTCAGTCGGATAAAAAAAGTAAGCTGAAGTGGCAATGGGCCGGCCATATTATTGAAAACATCGTGAGGAAACCAGCATGCCTGAGAGATATTCCCGACGGCAAGTAAAGCCAAGTCAGAGGCTCATGGGCGGCATAAATACTTTGACACCAGGTTAGGCATTAACCACACGATAAAGAAGAAGATGAGTAGTTTTTTTTTTTGTTAACCTGGTTACAATTTTAAACAGAAAAAAAACTACTCTAAAAATAAAAACCAAGGTCAAATACTATTCAGGCATAAAACAGAATTATTATCATATTCAGTACTTGTATCTCAATTTCACCAGTTAAACTAATATTATATTGCAAAATGGCTCCTACAAACCCATTTTCAAAACAAACAATCTGTACTTGATTGAATACCAAACAAAATAACTGTTTTCTCACCATTAACCTACTTTGCGGAGGGTGATGCGATGTTTACGTATTGTAATTAGTTTGTTTGCTAAACAGTACGAGGTGTGCGTTTTATGTACAGACGCCAGCAGGTCAAGCTACCCGAAACTGCCAGATTTTCCCAACCAACCTTGAACCTATTCTTTATTTATTTATTTTAATATGGCACTCCAACGACTTATTCACTAATACATTTTTCTCTTGGATTTTAATCCAACAGATGATCTGTTAGCGAATGGATGGACTAAGAGATTTTTGGTATGTAAGAAGTACCGTGAGAGGAATTTATGAAAGTGTCAAATTTTGCTATACTTTGTTCTTTTGTATGTTTTTATAATTTTAGTTACTGTAATTGGTTATTACAAATAAATAAATAAATTTTTTGGGGTAAGATAACAATTAAACTTAAAATCTAGGGTGAATTTGACACTTGCAGGTGTTCACAGCACTTATAAATAAATAAAAATATAAATAATATTTTAATATTATTTATATTTCTTAATTATCATATATTTAAAAAAAATAGATATTAATAAATATAAATTAATAATAGATATTATTTATTATTAATAGATATTTGTAAAATAGGTATTTCAATAGCTTTAGAGATAAAGGTTGACAGATTATATAGCAGCTAGCTGTTGCACGCGACCTTCGTCAGCGTAAAATAATTATAAAAATACTTACTTTTGCCCGCGGCTTCGCTCGCGTTAGTTTAGAATTTGACAAACAATTCGAGTTGTACTATGCTTGTAATAACGTTATTCAATCATGATGCAAGAGACACGTAGCGCCGTCTACTATCATAAGAACGTTATTGTGGTTTTCCTCGGGAACAGAATTATTTTTCGGGATGAATGGTAGCCTATGTCCGTTTCTGCATGCCTGACAACTTATATGCAAAACTTCAGGATAATCGGTTCAGTGGTTTAAGTGTGAAAAGGTAACAAGCAAACAAACATAGTTTCGAATTAAAAAAAAAATTAAAAATGAACGAATGAAATGAAAAAAAAATGATGAATGAATGTGATGATGAATTTATTAAAATATAAAGGATAACTTCCTTAATTGAATCAGATTTTGTTAACAATTTCTAAGATTTTATTAAAATTTTAGAAATTGTAATCCTGTGTAATCCTTTTTCTGAAATAAAACTAACATAAGTATTTACTTTACTTTGACCTTGCTAGACAGGTGAGTAAGTAATGAGAACTAACCTTATCTGCTTGAAGATTTTTGATGGTTATCTGAAACAAAAACAGTGCACATGAATATTACTTAAAATTACGCCTGCAATCTCTGTAGGACCAGGCAGAGATACGTCTCATAGTACCCCCTCATTTCACCAGTTATGTTAAGTTCCATGTAAAAGGGGACAGCCTATTGACATCAACCGGGCAAATTACACTAAAATTATTCAAAACCTCATACTCGACAGTCGCGCTCTTCTTCTTTACCGTGTGGTTGGGGCCTAACCTGGTGTCAGAGTTTTCATGCCGCCCATGGATGGGCCTCTGACTTGGCTTTACATGCCGTCGAGAAATATCTCTTAGGCATGTTGATTTCTTTCACCGAAGCTAGTGATAAATATACAATACGCACATGAATCCGAAAAATCAGAGGTGCGTGTCTTGGGTTCAAACTCGAGACTTATGACTTGGCAGTCCGAGGGTCACACCATTAAAGCATCACTGGATAATTATACAATACGCATAATTATGATTCCGAGACCGATGACTTGGTAGTCCGACCACCACTAGACTCATCATCATCTGCTTTGCATTTTCTAAACTATGTTGGGGTCGGCTTCCAGTTTAACCGGATGCAGCTGAATACCAGTATTTCGCCTGCCTATCTGACCTCCACAACCCTGTTAGTAATAGGTAATACGATATCACCTTGGTAAGACTGGTTGTCAGACTTTTTGGGGCACTGACTAGACTACCTGTAACGACTGTCAAAGATGTACAAATGACAGCCAGGAACAACGGCTTAACGTGCTTTCCGAGGCCCGGAGGAAACTCGGTATGTAAAGGTGGTTATTCATCTGCAGAACAACCTGGGTAAGCACGGCTTAACCTAAAAATCGACTCGACCATCAGACTATTACACTACTAGACTATCACAGCTAATAGTCGCACTTACGACCATGGAACCAACGGGGCAGTTAAAACGATTGCATGCCCGCGACGCGAAAACCAGTTATAGTTGAACAGACCATATTTGAGCATACAATTTTAACGATGTTAGCACAATATCCGCACACTAAATGTTATTACAGAGCATTCAACGGCTAAGCCTTTAATATCCGAAGCTAGAACGTGGAAACTGCAATGGAAATGCTAAGCTAACTTAAAACTATGCCTAAATAAATATAGATAAATATTAGCCATAGTGTTGATCTAGCGACTGCTGAGCACGAGGTCCTGGATTCGATTCTAAGGCTGGGCAAAGTGTTATTAAGTTTTCCACATGACATAGCATCATATCATGCTATAATCCATGAAGGGTAAGGCACCAGTATTGAGCCAGGGCTGCGGGACTGTTCGAAAGAGATACCGCAGCCCTGGTACACAAAGGGCAAGAAAGGAATATGGATGGGTTTTAGTCAGTACAAGTCTGAAACTGCCTTCCGCTCTGCCCAGAGCGGGAGAAGTCATTTGATGAATTCACATCTGAAAAAAAAAGAGGAGTACCTTATAGTAAACCCACATTTCACCAGTTATAGCATTTAATAGGATGTATTATTTATTTTTATTTTTGAGAGCAGCGACCCCGACTTACGAACAGTAAGTCGTGGGTTCGAACCCAGGCAGGCGCACATTACTTTGTGTAATTTATTTCATCACCACTGCTCTCAAAACGGTGAATGAAAACATCGTGAGGAAACCGGCATGTCCTAGAACCAAAAATTCGAAGACATGTGACAGCTACCAATCCGCACTGGGCCCGCGTGGTGGATTATAGCCCATTCCCTCTCATAGAGAGGAGGCCTGTGTCTCAGCAGTGGGAACATTATAGGCTGATGATGATGATGATTTATTTTTATTTGTACCTATTATCTTAAATAATGGTAAAAAAAATAATCACGCCTAGAGGTATTTTATGTCGGATACATTGAGTGGACCATCTTTATAATACGACTAAAAATTCACGGTGTATAATACCAACTTCAACAGTAGAAGCTTGTTCAAAGCTTGGTACTCTGTATTTGACTTCAACGGATAACTTCATTACAATATCTTGATACAAAACTTCTTAAAGAAGTCCTAGTTTCTTGTCGTCTTAAGTAAAATTAAGTT
Organism: Lycophotia porphyrea; assembly: GCA_950005105.1. Lineage (NCBI taxonomy): Eukaryota > Metazoa > Arthropoda > Insecta > Lepidoptera > Noctuidae > Lycophotia > Lycophotia porphyrea. Next base: position 8,801,683 of record OX465409.1, read on the forward strand.
GACAAGACCCATTAAAGTTGATGTAGTTGCCATTAAAGTCACATAATGAAATGATTTCATGTTAAAAGAAAATTATAAATGAGAATATGAAAGTTGCAGAAGTTAGAAAAGTAATACATAATTATCTATAAAACCCGACTACTGAAAAATCACGCACTCAAAAGTATGAAACCAGAAAATATTCTTGTCTTAAATTGTTATGTTTACAAATCATTCAATATTTATATAATTTAGAATTAGAAAATCTTTTTACAGTGTACAATCTGAAAATCGTTTTACAGTACGCTCTGATCAGTAGGAGTACTGATCAAAGCGCACTGTAAAAAGATTATCTCGTCAGCAATGATCAGCGCCAAAGGTGGGTCCGTAATTAGGCACCATCTATTAAGGCTTTGGGCTTTTTTTAGCTGCTTTTTTGCAACAGTGATAGCCTAGTGGCGTGACCCTTCGACTGCCAAAACATTGACAAGATGGTCTTGATTGCTAACCCAAGATACACGCACTTCTGATGATTTCACACCACTAGATACTTTTTTTTACACTTTTTTCCACTTTCTTCGGTGTAGGAAAACATCGAGAGAAAACTAAACCAGTATACCTGAGAGATTTCTTGACGGCATGTAAAGCCAAGTCAAAAGCCCATGGGCAGCATAAAAACTCTAACACCAGGTTACCACACGAATAAGCAGAAGGCTTTTAATGCACCCTTAATCACAATCGAACCCCACAAACTAATATCGATTAAACCCTAGCACATTCTTAATTAATAATCATTTATATTTCAATAAGAAAACACCTCACTCCTACCGGATATTTTGAAGAATCAATCTCTTGATTAAACCTGACAAAAGATTCAGTTTTCTCTTTCATTTAGCAAAAGAAATAAGGTCGATTTTACGGTGACACAATGTAAATGTTAATACAATGTGTTGGAGGAAAGAGACAATTCTCTCTTGGGGATTTCGGAGACAATTTATTCTTTGTCAACAATAGCTGGTTTGTTTTTCTGTTCCCTTGACCCATTAAGCAAATTTGTCCTGTATTCAATATACGTTTATAAACACAACCTACAGGGTGTAAACAGACTCGATTCAAAAGGGGAAGTAATATTTTTGAAGTGAAAACTTCTTTAGCGGCGTTGTGCACTTTTTGGGATGAGTAAAAACTGTTAAACTCGCGTCAGTTTGAATCGGCGGCGCAGGGCGCTTGCGCGAGTGTGCGTGTAGTTTAAGCCTGATGGCGTTGTTTTAAGTTTTTTCTACGGCTGGGACATATTTTGTTCTTGGAGAAAGCTATTGAAATTTCCGATATTTAAGCTAGATGGCGTTGTTTCGCCAAAGCTTGCGGAATTCAACAAAAAATAAACCCTAACCATTCCAAAATGCACAACGTTAACGATCAAGTTTTCACTTCTGCCGGCACTCGCGGAGTGCAACCCGTTTTTTTTTTTATAATAATTTCACGCGAATGAAGGTCATAACAAAAAATTGACACTGTACATTTTTTCCTTTGTTGCCACTGTTTTATTCTTATTATTTCTAGTTTTTTATGGTAAAAACTTTACTTTAAATAAAAGGTGTAAAAATACTCTAAACGAAGCCGAAAGGCACTTGTTCTCCCCGTAACTGCGATCATTTTTTTGTTCTAGACCATACCTGGGAAATTTTTATTTACAGAGATATTGGGGGTCAAGTTTCAACTTTTTCGCAAGTATTTTTTTAAATACATGTTTTTAATGTATTTTTTTTTACTAAAGACACCTTGGCACCCGTACTATTCAATCCATCCATCAGCACGTTTTGAATACGTTACGTCCTACCGTAAAAAGTGATTTTTAACCCCAAAAAAAAATGTCGTTTCCCAGCATTAATTTTTGCGTAAAGTTATATGGTTTGATGTACATAATGCTTGGTTAACGGCTTCGTGAAGAGTCTGTTACACCAAGACCGATTCTGCTGATTTTTCACAAAAAAACCCATCCAAAAAATCCCCGCTTTCCATCAGGCGGGATCGAGGTAAAGAGCAAGCCCATTTTGTAATAAAAATAAAAAACTAACAGCGACAGCTGACATTCATGCAATATTCCACCTTTTCAGTTATTTCTCTCGCAGCCCTTGTCAGTCCACTACCCAATGTTATGATTTCATTTCCTTATCTCTCAGGGCATTCAGTATTTACTTTCAACTTCACGTTTGTTCGAAATTCAAACATTTTGTTTACAAAGACTGTGGTTGGCCGAAACAATTCCAAAATTAAATTCCTTCCTTTAAACTTTTCAAGAAATAAGATTTGTTTCTTGTATTGATCTAATGGTGCATCCACACATACCGCCGGTTTATGCCGCCAGGTTTACCGCCGGCCTTACCGCTCGGCATGTGTGGATGCGCCATTAGTGGTAGTAGTATCCTTGTATGGTACCCAAAAAAATATGGTAATATATCGTATTTTGGAATAAAAAGCTTTGTGTCCATAGTCGTCATGGTATGGGTAAATGATGCGGAGGAATGAGGAAAATATCGTTATTAAAGTTTTCAGTATAACTGCTCATGGCTAAAAAATTTGGAGAAGACCAACGATCCGATAGATGTACTGTGTGAAAGATTATTTATCAAAAAAACGGATGAATCCTTTGCTAGAATGTAAAAAGAACCTTTGACAAAAAATTGTTTGACTAAGAATTGATATTTAGTTAATTATTTAATAATTAAAGGGGGCTCCCATACAAGAAACGTGTCATTTATGGGACGGCTTTCTTGTATCGGAACTTCCTTAAATTATTAAATAATTTTTATTTTTATTACTTGTTGATATAGCAGAAATAGAAATACTCGTACATCATCTGTGAAAATTTCAACTGTCTAGCTATTACGATTCATTAGATACAGCCGGGTAACATACAGCCGGAAACGTGTTTTTTTCGGTTTATGGTACGGAACTCTTCGTGCGCGTGTTCGACTTGCACTTGGCCAGTTTTTTTTAATAACCGATGAAAAATGTATATGTTGGGGGGTTCTCAGAATAATATACTGAATACCATTCTGAGTATCCTGTATAGTTATCCTGTATAGTTATATATTGTTTGGTGCTACAAAACCTTGTGTGCGCAAATCCAACTCGCACTTGTTTTAAAATTATGCTTTATTACAAAAATTCTTCCATACCGCGGCAATGCTAATTGATCCTTCGAAATTAAAGGCCTTGTCTTGTGAAGCTTCATTTTAAGAGCAAGATGCTATCAAGATAGCGTCCACATATTCAGAGCCTCTTAAGATACGTGGTCGCATGTCACATCACACCTCTAATCCTGGCAGAGTTAGACAGAGATGTACCTAAAGGGTGTAACAAGACTTGACGAAGCTGAAAGGCACTTGTTCTCCCTGTCATTGCATTTTTTTTTTCATTGTAGACCATACCTGGGAACCTTCTAGTTACGGAGGTATTGGGGGTCAAAGTTCCAACTTTTTTACAAGTTTTTTTTTACTTTTAACACCTTCACTGTACTATTCAATCCATCCATCAGCACAATGTTTTGAGTGCGTTACATTGAGCTCTACCATAAAACGTGTTTTTAACCCCAAAAAAAAAGTCGTTTCCCAGAAATATTTTTTGCGTAAAGTTACTTAGTTTGATGTACAGAATGCTTGGTTGATGGCTTCGAGAAAGGCTTTGTTACGCCCTGTATACTATACCCACATTTCGCCATCTATGTTTATGTCCCGTGGGATAAGGGGCGAGCCTATCGCCATCAACCGGACACAAATCCAGACTCCGTGGCTGCTGCGAAGAAATGTCTAATGGAAAACCCAATTACACTTTGCCCGACCGGGGACTTGGACCTAAGACCTTATGCTCAGCAGTCGGCGACCTCTAGACGAGGCAGAACTTTCGAATTCATCATTCTTTTGCTGTTATTCCAAATAATTTAGCATTTGGTCGGCACAGCATGTCTTCAACTTCCGTACCTCTCTGATAGTCTTCATTTTCAAATTAATCATTTTTCTGTCAAGTACGAATGTACTAAAAGTACAGCATCAAAATCAAAGCATTTTTTCCAAGTAGGCCAGTTACAGGCACTTTAGAATTGTCGACAAGATAACAATGTAATGAAGCTACAGTCCTAGTCACAAGGCATAAAAACTGTGAAAGTACTGTAGTTGACAGCCGCCACCGAAAGCCGGTTACGTTATTAACTAAACGTGGACCACTTCAATATGTAATCTAGATAAGCCTTCCGTTATCAGCAGGTACGCTCGCTAGCAACAGTGGTTTTGTTTTCGATTTAGATAAAAGTTATTTGAAGGAAAAAATGCTGTGGAAATGTAAGCTTTTTATGTTTGTTATTTTGATATCTCACTTTCGGGAAAATGTGTAACGCGTTTTCTATTTTATTTATTTTTTTGACATAAAGTAATCATTTAGGGTTTCGGCCTATTACTAAGACTCTGTCTGACTGCCCGTCAGTCACCAGGCTGTATCTCATGATCCGTGACAGCTAGAAAGTTGAAATTTTCACAGATGATGTATTTCTGTTGCCGCTATATCAACAAGTAATAAAAATATAAATTGTTTAATAATTAAAGGGGGCTCCCACACAAGAAACCCGTACCATAAACGGAAAAAAACACGTTTTGACAATAAATACTACAAACAGAATAAAATAAACATTTAAGAGGAGCTCCCATACAACAGACATGACTTTTTTGCCGTTTTTATACATAATGGTATGGAACCCTTCGTGCGCGAGTCTGACTTGCACTTGATCGGTTTTTTATTTAATCTTGGTCTAGATGCAAAGGATAAAAAGTCTCCACAGTTATATTTTTTCGATCTACCTTAAAATTCTGTCCCGTTTTTTTGACTAGGTACCGAATAAATTAATTTGTTTATAAAGTTTTATCGAAGGAAGTTGTTTATCTTGGTATGGACATGTAACGAGAAGCGATGAAACGCATGTGACTAAAAGAGTGATGGATAATATGAATGTTAATGGATGGAGACGGAGAGGAAGACCAAATAAAAGATGGCTGAACAGTGTGAGGAATGATATTATGAATCAGGAAGGAGTTTATGATACCGTGACGTCTGACAGGGGAGAATGGAAGAAGAAAACGTGTTCCGCCGACCTCAAGTAGATTGGGATAAGGACAGGAAGATGACGATGATAGGTTTACTGGTTTTGACGGTACGTAGTCAGATTTTTTTATTTTTTCATTATTGGAACTAGTTTTGTAACCACCAGTACCAAGTGTCGGATGTCATCCATCGCTCTAGTATACATTACAGCGTTATCAACTGATATCAGATCGCTAAACAACCGCTGTTTTTCGGCGAAATACTGATTTGTTTTATTTCTGAAGGCAAGAAAAGTTTAACGTTATTTTCTACTGTCTTTAGATCTTTAAATAGATATTCATTTGATATAGTTGATGCCTGAAGTCAACACACTATGGTTGCTGGAAGACGGACGGATGGCGCCGCCGAGGCCGGCCTAAGAAATGGTGGCGAAACGATCTGGACGCGTACCACGAGGGCTGGTTCGAGGAAACACGTGAAAAGAGCACGTGGAAGGAATTGGGGAGGCCTTTGTCCAGCAGTGGGACAGTACACGCTGCTGAACAAATAAAATGGTTGAAGCCTCATCATCGTTGGAGAATGACGATTGGCTTAAACTCTATCCTAATACCCTTAACCCAATTTATTTGAGATCGGCGCAGCATGTTTCCTTCTTCCTCTTTTTACTCGTCATCTCAACAATCACCTCCGTTTTACCCATAATTATTCCATTTTTAACCGATTTCAAAAAAGGAAGAGAGGATCACAATTCGTCGGAATCTTTGTTTCTTTTTTATGTATGTATGGTCACTGATTACTCGAAGACGCCTGAACCGATTTGTAAAATTGTTTTTTTGTTTAAAAGAGTATACTCCCAAGTTGGTCCATAGAAATATTGTTATGATCTGATCATGGACATCGGAGATATGTTACGGGACTCTTCAATAATAGACAGCAAATCTGTCGTGATTGCTGCAATCGCTTGGATGTTTATTGTTTACTTTACATCATAACATAACGTCACGCCTGTATGCTCTGAGGGGGTACGCAGATGTGTACAGTACAGCGACATTTCGACAGTTAGGTATGTTAAGTTTCATTTTAACGGGGATAAGCCTATTACCATTAAATGTATAGTTAACGATGTAAAATTAATGCATAGCAAATATTTGTATAGGATATAAAAAAAAAAAAAAAAACATTTTTTGCAAAAATGTTTTTTTTTTTATTTTAAGAAGAAAGTTTTTTTGATTACTTATTAATAATAATCCAAAGGTTCAACTATCATCCCTCAAACAGACACGCTATCTCTCCTTAGTCTTCCTCTACTCTAACAACCGTATCGATAAAGTTTAGATCAATAACATACATACATACATAACATCACGCCTTTAATCCCCGTAGGGTTAGGCAGAGGTGTACCTAATAGTACACCCACATTTCGCCAGTTGTGTTTAAGTCCCATGTAATAGGGGGCGAGCCTATTGCCATCAACCGGGCACAAATCCAGACTCCGTGGCTGCTACTGAGAAATTCCTGATGGAAAAACCCAATAGCACTTTGCCCGACCTGGGAATCGAACCCAAAACCTCATGTTCAGCAGTCGCGCTTGCGACCACTCGACCAACGAGGCAGTAAAAGATCAATAAAGAGAATAAAAATACCCATAACGAAACCGAAAGACTAAGACGAGTCTTATTCTGCCAATTATATCTATATTTTGTTTGTTCTAGACCATACCTGGAAACCTTCTAGTTACAGAGATATTTGGGGTCAAACTTCCAACTTTTACACAAGTTTATTTTTTAAATAAAGGGTTGTGAGTTTACTTCAAATACGTCCACGACCCTCGTACTATTCAATGAATCCGTCAACACAATGTTTTGAGTGCGTTACATTGACTCCTACCGTAAAACGTTCACGCTAAAAGAAAATTCGTTTCTCAGCAATATTTTTTACATGGAGTTACAGAGTTAGTTTGTTGAACAGCACATTTGGTTGACGGCTTAGTGAAGTGGCTGTTTACACCTTGTATACCCCACAAAATTAGACCTCGTATACCTAAATTAGATTCCTAATGCCCTAGTACCTTTGATCAAGCAACCCCCCAATTATACACGAAATGACATGAACCCAGCTTAGAGACTTTAGTAGGCTTAAGTTTGAACAATTATTAGCTAATTGGCATGTTACAAGTTTCAAGACGTAGTTTGAAGTCTATTGTTAAGTAGCTATGGGACCCTGGTAGTTTTAATTTTCTTCTTCAATATAATATTCTTCAATATTCTGTGGCCTGAGTGCGCGTCTCCTTTTTAAGGAAATATCTCGTTAACTGGTCGACACTTCGCTTGACCAGAGGGGCTGGCTCTTTTTTTGGCCAAAGAATTAGCATTGCCATTCAACGTGGCAATGCTGCCAGTCTTCTGGACACGTTTCCGGCTGACAGCGATGCGGAGGAGTAATTTGACGCCTAAGTTGTCTATTTTTGTTGTTGTAAATATGGTATTATATGTTCTTTTTGTAGTGTGTATATAATGTACATATTGAGTTGTTTTTAAATAAATTAGCTATCGATTAAACTATATGATTCTCTAATTGCTTCGTTAATCTATATCCTGGGTTCGATTCAATGTAATATTAAGTTTTTCCACCAGGAATTTCTCAGTTGCAGCCGTGGTATCTGAATTTGTGCGCGGTTTATGGCAACAGGCCCCCCCCCCCCTATGAAATGGTACTTAAATATAACTGGTGAAATGTGGGTGTACTATTAGGTACTGCTCTGCCTTACCCTTTAGAGATTACAGCATGATGTGATGTTATGTTATGCGGATAACTTAATAACACATTGCCCAACCTTAGCATCAAACCCAGGACCCCGTGCAAACTCAAACTCAAAAGCATTTATTTCAATTGGGATTTTGAATGTAACAAACAAATCAGGTGTAATTTGGGTGTACACCACTGCCTACCCCTTCCGAGATTATAGGTGTGATATAATGTCACTAATCCTTTTAAAGAATTTTCCTCACTAAAATATTCCACCTAATATTTTTGTTATTGCACGTCACCACGTAACGCCTAGACTAGTTGAAACATCATCAATCAATGTGTCAACCACCACAGGTACTGAGCACACAGAACGAGTACTGTTACGGTTTTTAGGTCACCACATTTTCATATGCCGTGGAAATAATAAAAATAGTGTCTCGTTTGTTTAGGGCAGTGGGCGCGGATTTGGAATTGTGTTCGGTTGATGGCAAATAGCTCGCCTCCTGCTACACGGGACTTAAGAGCGTTAACGACTTACGAGAATTCATAAAAACTTTCAAGTCCTTATTTTTCGAAATGACTGAACTGATTTTAATGAAACTTCATACGCATAAACAGGATACATAGCTATAAAAAGTTGATGAATAACATATTCGAAAAATAGTGTTACAGCTAAATTAGACTGATTTTAAATTTTCCCTAGAAACAAAAATTTCCAACTATCGTTTTTTTAAAAGACATTTCGAAAATGTTCTTCATCAACTTTTAAGAGCTATGTATCTTACTTATGCGTATGAAGTTCATTAAAATCGGTTCTGTCATTTCGAAAAATAAGGACTTGAAAGTTTTTATGAAATCCCGTAAGTCGTACTGTTAAGTACACCTCTGCCAAACCCTTCAGCGTTCACAAGGCGTGATGTTATGTAACTAGAAGATTCTCAGGTATGGTCAAATACATTTTAAGGGTTCCGTACGTTTTTTGAAAAACCGAAACTCTTATAGGATCACTCGGTTGTCTGTCTGTTTGTCTGTCACAGCCGTTTTTTCCGAATCTACTCGACCGAGTCAGTTGAGTACACATATGTAAATTGGTGACTCTAATTAGGACGTGTAACGTAAATTAATGAATTTTAAACATGGGTACCACTTTTGAGGGGCAAATTAGCAAATGAACAAAAAGTTTTGAAAACAAATATATAAATATTGTGAGATGAATATATAAATATTGTGAGATCCAAATATATTTTTTTTTTATAATTTTAAAAGTTATTTTAGTTAGTTTCCCCCCTAAACTCGGATACTACAGGGCCGAAAATTAAAAACAAAATACAAAAAATAGTTTTTTACGTATAGATTACAGGAAAGCCTATAAGAAATCTATGATATTAAAAGTAACATACGAAATTCAATATTTTTGCGTTAACTTATAGATGATTAACGTACGGAATCCTCTCCACGCGAGTTGAACTCGCACTTGTCCATTTTTTTTTTTATCGCAATGACGGCAAGAGCATTCCAGCTTTTTTAAGGGTGTATTCGCACCCTTTTTAAGAGCCAGTTTTGTAATTTAGTTGCCGACCCTACTCAACCCCCTAAAAGTTTGAAAACAAGTCATAACTTGTTTTAATTAGCCAAAAATTTACAAAGCGTTGTAAGTAAGTACATATTTTTGTTTACTCACATCTGCGTCGCGTCGTTTGCCCACATCTGTGTACATAATTATACCTTTTGGGTGATAGCAAGATGTATGCGAGTTGAATTTTGCATGTTTGAGTGTAGTTTTCATTTAAGGTGGTTGCGTCAGGGTAGCCCGCGAACTTCAAATTTCCTTACGTTTTTTGCAATTTGCAGGTCATTTTCATGTTGTATGTTGATGAAAAATGAGTCGCGCCAATAAAACGTATGTAGTTACAGAATCAAAATCATGAAAATCGTCAATATAACAAAAAATTAATAATAACTTTTAATGAAAAAACACGTTTTACGGTAGGACTCTTAGTAGGCCTTACAGCAGGACTCAATTTAACGCATTCAAAACATTATGCTGATGGATGGATTGAATAGTACGGGGGTTGTGAAGGTGTCTTAAGTAAAAGAAATACAATAAAAACACGAATTAAAAAAAAAAAAACATGTGAAAAAGTTGGAACTTTGACACCCAATATCTCCGTAACTAGAAGGTTCCCAGGTATGGTCTAGAACAAAAAAATGTTCGCAATGACGGGGAGAACAAGTACCTTTCGGCTTCGTTAAGAGTCTGTTCACACCCTTTATACTCTTCTCTTTTTTTCTTCTTTATTTTTTTCTTATGATGACAGTATAACAGAACTGTTACGTTATACGACATTTCGGCATTACATACCAAGCACGTTAGGCCTTGGAAGTAAGAAGAAAAAAACTGGCCAAGTGCGAATCGGACTCGCGCACGAACGGTTCCGTACCATTATCTATACGACATTAGACAAAAACGGCAAAAAAATCACGTATGTTGTATGGGGACCCCTTAAATATTTATTTTATTTTGATTATTTATTTTTAAAGTGAATAAACAACGAAATATTCTGTGAATATTTCAAGCGTTTATCTGTCGCCGTTGTGACAATGAGCAAAAAAACGGCAAAAAATCACGTTTGTTGTAAGGGAGCCCTCTTATATCTGTTTTTAGTATTTGTTCTTATAGCGGCAACAGAAATACATCATCTGTGAAAAATTAAACTGTCTAGCTATCACGGTTCACGAAATACAGCCTGGTGACAGACGGGCAGACAGACAGACAGACGGACGGATAGCGGAGTCTTAGTAATAAGGTCCCGTTTTACCCTTAGGGTACGGCACCCTAAAAATCGAACCTAAAACCACATGCTCAGCAGTACCGCTTGCCACCACTACACCAACAAGGCTATATCCAACCTATTATCTTCACCAGGTCATCGGTCCATGTAGTGAGAGGCCTTCCAACGCAATGTCTTCTGTTTCGCGGTCGCCACTCCAAAAGTTTCCGGCCCCATCGGCCATCAGTTCGTTCTGTTCTGGCCAGATAATGAGATGATATTATAATATATTCTGCGTCTGTCCCATACAATTTGGTCAAGTAAGACATTTTGTATGGGACAACTGAATCTTTTTGCGAATACGATGTTATTCTCATGGAGAAAGTACATCCTTAAAAATTACCACACCCTTTTGACACATGCTGTATAGTGTATAATAGGTCATGCAACCACCGGCCATGTTTATCCATGAACACCATAGTCCCTTGAGTGCGGTAAGAGGGAGGGTTTTCCACCAATATGTTTGCCAAGCACGCAAGGTTGTCTGGAAGAGATCAACTGTTTACATCATAATTTCATAACTAATATATATTATGAATGTGAAAGTAAGTTTTTTTGTTACCTTTTAGCGCCTAAACCACTGAACCGATCATCCTGAAATTTTGCATTCCGTTGTCAGGTGTACAGAAACGGATATAGGGTACCTATCATCCCAAAAAATAGTACTGTTCCTGAGGAAAACAATAACGTTGCTGCCTAGCTTTTTCCCAACTACGTTGAGGTCGGCTTCCAGTCTAACCGGATGCAGCCGAATATCAGTATTTTACATGAAGCGACTGCCTATCTGACCTCCACAACCCAGTTAGTACTGCCCGGTGTTCAGACTCGTCGGGCTACTGGCTACCTGTAATGACTGTCAAAGTCTATAAATGACTGCCGGAACCTGAATATTAATAAAAATAAAAATATATTTGTAATTCAACATTGATAAATAATTTAAAGCATACAAAATTAAGCAAAGGAAATACCTAACAATAATAAAATAACACAAAAAAAACTATTACTAGAACATATACTTTATGAACAACCTGTATCAATTAAAAACTTCCCTCACCACTTTTGTTTTTATGAACGGACGGTCGGATTGGTCACCGAGGTTCGCTCGTTAGTACGAGTATTAGATATTATTTTGCCTAATACCCGATGTAATTTTAATTGTTGTTTCTTTTTAACTAAGTACCTACTTTAGTGTATCTGTTAATTCTCTAAATTATGTAGTCGATGATTTTGGTGCACGGTAAAACTCTAATGAGTTTATGTTGGCACCAACTTGAATAAATAAAATGTATGTGTACTACTGAATAAATAAATAAATAAAAAAAAAAACCGACGGTTTAACGTGCTTAGTTTTTGCCAAACCCCTTGGAAAAAAGCTGTGAGTTTATGTATGTATGTTTTATTTTCATGGCAATAAAGTTGCTATTGGACTACAACCGCAAAGAACTCATAGCTTAGCGGTTAGTTTATGTCAGCAAAACATTCAACAAGTAGTTCCTTATAAAAGCTTTAGTCACTCATTATAACTAAAGATGATTAATCGCCACTGATTTCCTTTCAAGATAGGAAGACTTTCGGTGGGAAGGTCAAGACTATCCATCATGGTGGGATCAGGAATATACATAAAGAAATGGATCAAGTGTGTGTTGGGCCGAGAAATGAGGTTCTTTTAAGATAATAGGTTGGATATTGCCTTGTTGGTGTTGTGGTGGCAAGCGGTACTGCTGAGCATGTGGTTTTGGGTTTGTTTTTAGGGTTCTGTACCTCAAAAGGAAAAAAAAGGAACCCTTATATGATAACTCTCTTCTCCGTCTGTCGGTCTGTCCGTGTGTCACCAGCGATTTTTTCAGGAACGGGTGGACCTAGCATGTTGAAATTTATACCAGATATTCAGGTCTGTAGTCCCTATTAGGTAGGTATAAAAGTCAACACGATAAAAAGATATGGGCAAATTTAGATTTTCGCGAAATTTTTATTTTTCGGAATTTTTCCTTTTCTTGTGCTGTGCTGTGTATTTCTCCTGTATCGTGGGTGACGGTGGGTGTGTTTACAAACATTTAAACTCACATCGACAAACAGACAGACTGAACTATCTATTGGCTATACAAATATTTGCTCCGTGCGGGAATCGAACCCGCGACACGCAGCGCAGCAGTCAATCGCTCAGCCACTGCGCCAACCGTGCCGATAGGTCAAGTAGTGCTACATCCACAAAACCAACAAATACTTTGATAACTTATTGTTACTTGATTATTTCATTAAAACAAGTATGTAATCTGGAAAGGGTTGAATGACAAACTCTCATTTTGCCTGTTATGTTTAAGTCCCGTGTAATTGGGGCGACCCTCCATCAACCGATTACAAATCCAGACTCCATGACTGCTACTGAAATATTACTGATGAAGACACCCAATGGCCCATCTGGAAATCGAACCCAGGATCTCACGGAAACACTTTATCACGTGACCAAACACTTTACACTTCTCAGAATTCTAGAATCATACTTCAGCTACATTTATAATATTAGCTAGACATCCAGAGTTAGGACGATACCGTCGAGTTTTCCGGTCTGCTTACGGAACCCCAATAACTAATCTAATGGGGATTTAGTTGGGGTACCATTAATTCAAGTTGTGTGGTCTTCGGATAAGAATAAGCCGCTCTAAGTAAGGATCGTAAAAGGAGACTCAAGGATTATTTCATTGAAGAAGCAATGAAATCTTAATATGAAGTGATTATTTTGAGGGAATCTAGATTTTCCCGATTGGTCGGTCTGGTCGCAAGCGCAACTGAGCATGAGGTAGGTCCTTGGTTCGATTTCCAGGTCGGGCCAAGTACATTGAAATATTATGTAGTGGATGGTCACCCATCTATGGAACAACCTCGGCAAACGCTACCTAACCTTGAAGATCGACCCTAGTGGCTGAAATACTTGGTCACAAATCCCTCTCGATTACAAATAAATAATGATCATAACATTGATGCCAATCACGGGTAACTAAGATGTCGATACACGTTCAATACCAAATATGGCGTCGGCATTTAGATACAAAAGTCAATTATGATTCTGTTTTGCTAGAAAATCGTGGTCTATAAAGTCTTAAGGTGCTGTACATTTGTTCAAATCAACATTAATCTGCGCACTCGGGGGGTAAACATCATCTTTTAACACCGCCCCTTTGTTTTTTTTTTCGGTTGGGATATCATCAAATGACCCCACTCTGGGTGGAGCGAAAAGGAGAGTCAGACTTTAAAAAAAAAACCATCCAAGTTCCTTCCTAGTTTTTTTTTGTTCCAGGGCCCTGGTATCTCTTTCGAACAGTCCCGCAGCCCCGGCAGGCTTCGGCCCTTTTAGACCCCTTTCAGTTGCTGACATCTCTTTGAGGCGCGCGTGGAACACGAACGCGGCGTCGACACGGCATAACGTCGCCCCTGTCAGAGCAAGTGGGCTGTAACCCCCATGTGTGGCCAGTGAAGATTGGATGTCATATCTCTTCGAATGTTCTGGTTCTAGGACATAACGGTTCCCTCCGTTTCTGAGACCGGTTATCATCTACCTAGCCTTTCCCCAACTATGTCAGGGTCGCCTTCCAGTCTAACCGGATGCAGCTGAATACCAGTATTTTACATGAAGCGACTGCCTACCTGATCTCCACAACCCAGTTAGTACTGGATAATACGATATCCCTTGGTAAGTCCGGTTGTCAGATTTTCGGGCCTCTGGACTTCCTGTAGTGACTGTCAAAGATCGAAACTGCTGAGATGACGAGTAATAGAGAAGTATCGAAGAAGAAGATATGCTGTGCCGACCCCAGATACATTTGGATAAGGTCAGAAGAATATTGAACAAATATTATCGAATGAAACGTGCCGACTCGAACAAGTATGTCCCGAGCTTAACTTCATTTACAATTCTATATACACAAGATGCCCCATAAACCCATATATTTATCAACCTTAATTGACATGTGCTGGAGGTTATTCAGGCCTTCAAGTTGCGGCTATTTGTCCATAAAACTGATCGTAAAGTGCATGCAATGTGTTCCATGCGTTAGATGACGTCAGTGTTAGGGATCGGTTGGATTTACGCGGTGCGGTGTGGGTGTGTACCTAAATGTTGTGTTGTAGTTTGATATAGTTTTTTTTTCTTGATAATATTGGAAAATGAATTGAATGAGAGTAGAGTAGTTTTGACTAAGCTGAGATCTTTAGGTTAAACCGCGCTTGCCTAGGTTGGTCCGTGGATGAGTGACCCCCCATTACATACCGAGTTCCATCCATGCCTCGGAAAGCACGTTAAGCCGTTGATTCCGGCTGTTATTTGTAGATCTTTGACAGTAGTTACAGGTTAATAAGTGGCCTGAAAGTCTGAAAACCAGTCTTACCAAGGGGAGTCGTATTACCTACTACTAACCGGGTTGTGGAGGTCAGATAGGCAGTCACTCCATGTAAAATACTGGCATTCGGCCGCATCCGGTGACTCTGGAAGGCGACCCTAATATAGTTGGGAAAAGGCTAGGCAGGTCTTGAGAGTAACTTCGAAGTATTCCAATGCTTAGAGAACCTGCAATTTTTTTTTTGGAAAGATGGATGGATCATAGTACGAACGATGTGAAAAAAGATGAGTTGGCAGGTGGAACTGGAAGTAAAAAACGTGCTGTGCCGACCCCAAGTAAAATGGGACAAAGGCACAAATCAGTATGTCAACTTGCAAGATTTCTTCTATTTTATACCGTTTTTTTTCTTATGGTTGTCGGGCTGGACGCTCAAATATGTTTTAAGGACACCCTCCTTAATACATATTTAATTACTCATGTACTGAGTAGCTCAGATTTTTATCCAAAGCTGAGAACGACACGGTTCGCGCAGTGGCTGACCGGTTAGCTGTGCGCTACGTGTCGCGGGTTCGATTCCCGCACGGAACAAATATTTGTATGACCTGTGACCTGTGTACATGTAATTGTTCCGGGTCTAGCTGTTTGTGTATGCGAGTTTCAATGTTTGTAAACGCACCCACGATACACGAGAATTTCCTAGTGCGGAAAAATCGCCTTGTTCGAGCTTCAGAATATAATTTTACTAGATCGCGTAAGTGTGACGCTTCCTTTACGTGAGTTACGACTACAAGTACTCAACATTTATTTCTTTATATAACTTATATAAAAGTAAGAAGGTTGCCGTTATTAATATAGAAGCTAAGTTAGTTTATGGGCTACTAAAGCTATCCTTTGCAAGGTTTTTACGGCTAGACGAAACATAAGATTTCTTAAATTAATTTCATATGAGTGTAATATTGGCCGGTTACATGTCATAGACTAAATATTAAAAAAAAAAAAATCATCCGCTTAGCCTTGACCAAACTATTTTAAGGTTTCCAGTTTAACCGGACAACATAGTTGGGTAAAGTCTAGACAGATGATGGTGGTTTGGCTTATTATGGCAAAACTATGTCCAACTTGCTTCAGAAAGTAAGAAACCGGGGCAGCATGGCGCAATTTGGGAGAACCCTAAGTTCGACGCAATTTTCGAACTGATACGGGAAACACAAGCGACACGTGCGTGCTTCACATGTTTTCCACGCGTGTAGGTAGGTACCGACCCTCTGCAAGTCGTGTCGTGGTGTGTCGTGGCATGCTTGTACTAATTTCTTTCATTTTGTTTTCTAAATAGTCACTGTGTGAGTTAAGTAAATAATTGTTATAGTCAGAACATTAATTTGGGCTATACTTATCAAAATTCTAGACACACATTTGAAGAAGCTAACACATTTTTCGACAGTCAGTGAAAATGTATTTCCAAAAAAATATTTATCAATCGATGTTTTTTTCTGCCTAACCAGTGGCCAGGTTTGAACTATCAAGTGTCACCTATGTCATTGTCAATAATGTCAATTTAAGAAACCCGGGGCCTCGAGTACCCAAAGGCGGTTAAGCGTTTTTATTGCCGGGTCCCGCAGTGCCCGCTGGCGTTTTAGTGGCTTATAATTAGTTCTAGGTATCTGACCTCTGCCTAATCCAGCGAGGATTACAGACTTTATTTCATATTATGACGCAGTTAACCCAATGCCATTCAACGGAGTAACCTCTGAACAAAAGATAGAATTTAAAAGAGCCCAGAATCCTTCAAGTCAAACCAAAAAGAATAATTAATTTAATTTTGACTGTTTTAAAAACATCTTTCTACTCTCTGAACCGTCAACAGCATCAATGTACCTTTTATCTTTTTTCTTTTTAAACTCTCAACGTTTTAACAGATGATGCTCGAATTGACTGCGTATCTTTTTTCACAAAAAAGAAGATCTCTTTCTTTTCCAATTTTCTTAATTGTCTCAGACAAAGTTAACTTCGTTATAAATTAATCAATTAAAAAATGCTGCAGCACATTGCTTTTGAAACAAACAAAAAAAAAACATAAATTCAAAGATGGCGAACAACGGTTTTAGAGATGTAATCTTACCTGTCTGTAAGTTTGAAAGAAAAATAAAATTCTGATAAGAATAATTAAAAAATCGACAAAAAAGATTAGAATACTTAGTAAAGGATTCTGCCCACTACAGCGTAACATACCATGACCGACTATAAACGTATCAGGGAAAAAAAATCAATGCATTGAAAAATATAAGTACAAGACCGTTCCGACACTGTCGTGTGCCATGCACGTAGCGTATCGGCACCGGCAAAACACAATGGCAATGACATCTTTTTGGCTGATGACATAACGATGTAATGGGTATGCTCTCATACTTTCAATACAAAAATATTTAGGGTCTTTTAACCGCGTGTGATGACTGTTATAAACGAGTATGAAACGCTGTTGATATGTTTTAGTGGGCATTGTTATCCATGCCATGTTTCTTTGAATGCCTAATACGTTCATAGAACGGTCATAGTATGGTACGGTGTAGTGGGCAGACTCTTTTGAAACGAAAAACGAAGAGTAAATTTCACATATGAAATTGAACACGATCAGCATAATCTAAACTGCGTTCAAGAGCCGTCAGTGTCCTTATTGCTATGGGATACTACTTGCCTCATATTACATAACACATAACATCGCGCCTTGTAATCCTTGAAAGGTTAGGTAGGAGCTTACCTAACAAGTACACTCACACTTCGCCTGTTATGTTATATAAAAGGGGCAACTCTATTGCCAGGACACAAATTCAGACTCTATGACTGCTTCTTAATAATGAAATTCCTGATGGAAAAACCCAATAACATTTTGCTCGACCAGGGAATTGAACCTAGGACTTCATGCTCAGTAGTCGCGCTTGCGACCACTAGACCAGACCGTGGCAGCGCCCAGTATGACATCGAAATGTGACTGCAGAATTATGTATACCTCTGCCGAACCCTTTAGGGAGCACATTCTAGATATTATGCTGTCGTTTATGGACCTGTGTGAATTTCAATCTATTGGGTGCAAGCTCGGGCTTTCAAAAGTGAGGGTCGCATTCCTAGTTCGAAAGCAGTGTTATTTATTTGGAAATTCTCAATAGTTTAAATTCTGTGTTACAGACCGGAATTTGGAATTGTGCAATCTCGCAATGGAGTCCTTCTGGGAATAAAGGCATACCAGGATCTACAGCGTTATCGAGGCGAAGACTTCGAAAGCTAGAGTAAAATATCGATAAACTAGCTTTTGCCCGCGGCTTTACTCGCTTTAATTTAGAATTTGACAATCAATTAGAGTTTGTACTCTGCTTGTAATTCAATTATGATTCGACAGACACGTGGCGCCATCTTGTTGTTTTACTCAGGAACAGTACTTTTTTCGGGATAAAAGGTTCCTTATATCCGTTTCTGTACACCTAACAACGTATATGCAAAATTTCAGGATGATCGGTTTAGTGGTTTAGCCGTAACGGTAACAAACAAACTTACTTTCGCATTTATAATATTATAAAATTAAATAAGGATAATTAATTATTCTATTTTATTAATGTAGTATTATTAATTATTATATATTCTACTTATTCGAGCCGTTTGTGGTTGAAACTCTGGGGCCGTGGGGTCTGAGTGCTCATAGCCTATTTAAGGAAATTTCGAAAAGCCTAGTTGAAGCTTCCCGTGACCTAAGGACTGGCTTTTACCTTGGCCAGAGGCTAAGTGTTGCCATAAAACGTGGCAACGCCGCCAGTCTCTTGGGCACATAACCACCAGCTGACAGCGTTGAGGAGGAGTTTTTAATTATTAATGTATATTGTTAGTTTATTCATAATGAAATAAACTTATTCAGCATCTTAATTACTTACTTATCTAAGGTTTTTTGAAGTGAAAACTTCTTGAGGCGCGTTGGGCATTTTTGAGATGGGAAAAACAATTGAAGTCGCGCCACCGTTAAACGACCTCTTTTTCGGTGCAGAGTTAGCCGTATTGCTACATATTACAAACCCTAAAAAAATGCAGTATATATAGTAAAATATATAAATAAAAGACTTATGCAAAAATATTTTCTAAAAATAAGCCAGAATCTTGAAAAAAAAAAGTTTTCACTTTTGTCGGCACTCCCGGAATGGTTGGGTTTTTTTCTCATTTCCTTATTTTGATATGTTCATAACGAATAATTTGTAACTGAACATTGTATTACGATGCACCAAAAAGGAATTTATAAGCAATCCTTATATCTAAGAAATGTTGAGTGCTTTAATTTCAAGTAGATATGAGAATAGCTTCGTATGTATGTCAAAACCCATAATCAGCCCACATACAGAACTCCAACCTATGTATTTTTGTGATACAGAACGCATCACTTTTCAGCACGCATTCTTATTTCATCATTTCAGCCGAATGACGTCCACTGCTGAACATAGGCCTCTCCTAAAGCCGCCCTCTGCCCCGCCTGCCAAGCGTGGCGATTATGGCAAGATACCCCCTATTTTGCCATAATCGCCACGCTTGGCAGGCGGGTTGGCTTTCGCAGTACGGTTGTTAGAAAAGCACAGAGAATGCTGCTGCCCATTCTCTTATAAGTCCCTTAGTCGCCTCTTACGACACCCACGGGGAGACATGGGATGGTGCTATTCTTTACGTCCGACACCATATAGAACACATTACATTTTTCTGATTAAAAACACTAATATAACATTTTCATTTCTGAATCTTATAACTTAAACGATCACATACAGACTGGAAACAAACTCTTCACGAACCCGTTACTAAACGATATGTACATCAAACTAAGTAACTTTACGCAAAAATTATTACTGGGAAACGACTTTTTTGGGGTGAAAATCACGTTTTACGGTAGGAGTCAATGTAACGCATTCAAAACATTGTGCTGACGGATGGACTGAATAGTCACGGGGGTCGTGAATGTGTCTTAAGTAAAAAAAATACATTAAAAATATGTATTAAAAAAAATCTTGTGAAAAAGTTGGAACTTTGACCCCCAATATCTCCGTAACTAGAAGGTTCCCCGGTGTGGTCTAGAACAAAAAAAAATGATCGCAATGGCAGGGAAAACAAGTGACTTTCGGCTTCGTTAAGACTCTATTTAAACCCTTTAATTTCTACTGAGATACGGAACAGATGAAACGATTTAACCACATTATAGCCACCGCATTTAACTCTAATTCTCTAATTTTCCTGAGAACTGATCAGGCAAGAAAACTGAACCCGATATTAGACCCACATTATTGTTATAAATGCAAAAGTAACTCTGTCTGTCTGTTACCATTTCACGCCCTAATGCTCTGCACCCGGGACAAAGCATACTCTCTCATCCCGGTGGTACATACCCATCGGAAAATTTTCCAAGCATGTGGGCAATGCCGGGGGCAAAAACTAGTAGAAAATGCTCTAAATACAAAAATTTTAAAGACAATTTCTACAATTGTTTTCTCTAAATATAAATGTTCTAAGTTCAAACAGCTTGGCCGCCACTAAAGAAAAAACAAAACAAAATCAAGGAAATTGCCAGAAGTTCATCAGAACTCAGTGAAACTTAATGATTCTGTTTCAATTCGGCGCGGCTTTCCAACAAAAAAATGGTTTCCCGCTGGACAAGTCCGGACGCAAACCGGACCAAGTTTTTGTCGTTCGTACGAACAAACTTCCATTGATGACGTAACGTTCAATCGCACGTTAATTTTGTAGACTCGCTGTGACCAGTTTCGAAAGAACTGTGTAAAAGGAATAACACCTAACTGAGAGGCTTTGGGGTGGGTCCTTTTACAATGGCTGCTAAAGTTCCAGTTAAAGAATTAATAAGACAACCTCTTAAACCAGCTGTTTAGACTTAGACTTCTTTAAAAGTTGAGAAAATAAAAAGGGAAGTTTTGATTTTGGTTTTTTATTACATTTAAAAAAATTAAAAACTATGTAAATAGTTAATCACATTATTTTTGCTTGGTTTGTACCGATCTGATTGGTTATTTCGAAAACTGAGGAGCTCGTGGCAAAATAATAACAGCCGCTCAGGTCGATCTTTAGGTTAAGCCATACTTGCCTAGGTTGGTCTATGGATGGGTGACCACCCATTACATACCGAGTTTCCTCCGTACCTCGGAAAGCACGTTAAGCCGTTGGTCCCGGCTATTATTTGACCCAAAAAGTCTGACAACCAGTCTTACCAAGAGGTATCGTATTACCTACCATTAACTGGGTGGTGGAGGTCAGATAGGCATGCTCCATGTAAAATACTGGTATTTTAGCTGCATCCGGTTAGACTGGAAGCCGACCCCGACATAGTTGGGAAAAGGCTAGGCAGGTGATGATGATTTCAAAAACTGACAAAACTTTGACTTTATAATTCAAAATGTTAAAAGACAGGTGCCAGTTCGGGTTGATCGTTTCTTATGCAGAAAGTGGAAAAAAAACTCCGTGGTTCCTTTTTTGAAGTGAAAACTTCTTTAGCTTCGTTGTGATTTGAAAGTCGATGAAACGAAAAAGCGACAGTAAAAAGAGACAGATACATTCATAAGATTTAACGTGGGAGCAAATGAGATAGGAAGTATTATACAGTGTTTATCTTGAAGCCAACATTTTTGACGGTTTCACTTCTATCACGTGTGAATTGCACACATGTTTTTATTTTTTAATATATGGTTTTTATATGACTATCATCTGTTAATATTTAGGGTAACTTAAGTCTACACTAGGCTTGACAACAAGTGGGTAAAACAGCTAGTAACTAGCTACTATTGTACTTCTAAATACACCGACATATGTGATCTTGTGTGGCTATAAACAAACCTAACTTACTAGAACAAACCTAGTTAGTTTGCTGTTCTGGTTTTCATCCGAGGAAGGAAGGCCGTATTTGCCGGCTGTTAATAACGACGAAGCCCGCGCTCTATAGAATTACTCATACTCAAAAGCACGAAGCAATTTAATTGAGAGGTCGCATGTGTCTTAATGTTAGTTCCATACAGGTGCTTATAACTTCCCATGTCTTGTTAGATCTCAGCTTTATGTACTTACCTCAAGTGATAATTAAATCACAACTTCGCACTCTCAACTCCCGTTTATTTATTTATTTATTTATTTATTTAACACTTCAAGCACAAAGTACAGAGGCGGACTTAATGCCATAGGCATTTTCTACCAGTCAACCTTTGGGTGATGGAGAGACAAACAGTGGTAGGTGTATAAATTAGAAAATATTTTTAAATTTTATACTAAGATAGACTACAAGGATATATAAAATACTATAAATATATAATAAGATACTATAAATGTATATCAAAGTATATCTATATGTAGATAGACAATTACACGGGTATACTAAAATAAAAAGACAAACAATGGAGAATCCATTAACGTTGTGACGAAACTGCCAGCTTCTTTCGAATGTACTCACGAACTTTAAATTTAAAAGATAGACGATTGGTGGCCATCCTGATTTCCTGGGGAAGCGAATTCCACAGAGAAATAGACTGGACGAAGAAAGATCGGTGAATGAAGTCAGTGCGGTGAGAGGGACATTGAAGAACTCGGTTTTGCGATGAGCGCAGATTCCTATTGTGGTTGGCACAAATGTACTGAAAGTGGGGAGCAAGGTAACTAGGGGAAGAGGGAGAAACAAGGAAAGAAAACAAGGTGGTGAGCGCCCTTTGCTCTCTACGCTGACGTATGGGCAACCACTTAAGAAGAGACCGGTGCTCTGAAACATGATCGTATTTACGTAGATTGAAAACGAATCGAATGCAGTAATTTAGAAGACGGTCAAGCTTGTCGAGGAGATCCGCATTCAGGTCAAAGAAGCACACATCACCATAATCGATGATAGGAAAAATTAAGGACTGTACAAGCATAAATGTAAAAAAAATGAAATGTGAATGTAATGTGTTTAATGTAAATTTGGACGAAATTTAGGGCAATGCCCTATGTGGGGTGAAACGATATGCAAATTGAGGTCGGTGTGGGCAAAAGGCGGGCAAAGACGCCATTTTAGGACATGAAGAGACTGCTTTGTGCCCTATTACAGGGGTTGGCAAGATTCTGGTTACTCAGCCACATAAAATGAAATCTTGCCGAATCTGGTCCTTCCATACGAATTTGTCTCATACTAAATGGTCCTTCGAACCGGATTTTAAGACGATGCTGAAAATATTTGTGTCTAAAACTCCATTTTTATAGCCCTTTTGTTTTTATGGTACTTTTGAAATTGTTTTGGCTACCTCGATCTGGTTTGAAAACACAATGTAGCTACGAATGAATAAAAGTTAAGAATGCGGGAAAATTTAATCAGTCTTCGCTAGTGGAGTGAGATATTACTTTTCAGTTGCACAGAACATACATACAAAGTAGGGTTAGCTAAAAAGGCTTGCTATAATTCACGATGGACTTTTAAGATGCAAACGCTGTAATATAAAAGATGCATTGTAAGGTGAAACAAAACCAACACACACTGACAAAAACCAAACATACTAACATGTTACGTCATATCTTGTTTTTCTATGTTTCGCCACTGTTGATTCTGACTTTAAGGATTTACAGTGGTTGGGAATATTGTAACGGGTTTGTCCCAGAAAAAAATCCTATTTGTCAGCTAAATCCATTTTTCAAAAGAGTCTTTAGAAAGCATTTCATCGAACGACATAATCTATTACTCTTTTTACTATCAGCGTCGAACGAACTAAATCTTCCCCTTTTAAGATTAAACCCGTCCCCCCTATACCCCCTTTTATAATCGCACCCCCGTACATAAAGGGGTGCGTAAACTGACACAGTTTCGGAGAAAATTCACGTTTGAAGGAAACGTCTTGCGTGTGATTAGGGATGGGATGAGTGCAAATCGAAAGGAAGGGCGGGAGCAAATTTTGAGTATCCGGCTCGAAGGACCGTTGAATAGACTTGATTAGGACTTTATAATAGAAGTAGTGGACTGCATATATATAGGTGGTAATCCCATATGTAACATATAACAAGTATAATAACGTGTGAACACGAAGTGGCCGAAGTGGCCCGCGTCTATGATCTGACTGATGGAAGTGCGTACAGCGTTCATAACTATCTACGATTCGTAGATGGCTAGACAGATAAGGGAAGACCAAAGAAACGATGGATGGACTGAGTGGAACATGATAGAAGAAGAAGAAGACATGCAGCGCCAATCCCAAATTAAATTAGATAAAAGCAGGAGAACGATAATTTAAATTATATACATAATCCCCGAAAGGTTAGGCAGAGGTGTTTCTAATAGCACATCCACATTTTGTCCGTTTTGTTTAAGTCCCATGTAATAGGGGGCGAGCCTATTACCATCAACCGAGCGCAAATCCGGACTTCGTGCTGCTATTGAGAAATTCCTGATGGAAAAACTCAATGACACTTTGCCCGACCTGGGAATCGAACCTAGGACCTCATGCTCAGCAGTCGTGCTTGCGATCACTGGACTAACGAGGCAGTCATGATGTAAGTTAAGCGATACATTATTCTATTGTTCTTGATTACTTTTCTTGAGAAACCAAATATTCTCAATAAGTAATGAAGTAAGTAAAATTGGTTGAAGAAAGCTAGATTTTGCACAGATAGTAGCAAACGTTACTGCTGATTGCCGAGTGTAAAGTCGCAAGTTCGATTTCAGATCGAGTAAAATTTTGTTGAGTATTCCATTCGTAGTTTTCTCAGTAGTAACCCACGGTCCAAAGAAGCTGAAGTGGCAATGGGCAGGCTACACATAGCGCGAATATCGGACGGCCGTTGGGGCAAACAGATACTGGAGTGAAGACCACGCATTGGAAAGCGCAGCCCCAGTCGCTGGATGCAGGTGGTATTGGACCGGACACGTTGGAAATCGATTGGGGAGGCCTATGTTCAGCAGTGGACAGCAACGGGCTGAAATGATGATGATGAACTCACTGTCGCCTCAAATCACATGGCACTCAAAACTGAAAACTCAAAAGCATTTATTTCAATTAGACCATTATAGGCACTTTTGAATGTCAGAAAAACAAAGAAGGCTAAGCTACAGTCACAGACACAAGGTATAATAACTTGTGAAAGTACTGTAGGTAGGTGAAAGTACTGTACACTAAAATATAACCGAAGAATTGTGGGTGTCACTAGACACGTCTGCTCAGTCCTTCGAAGAATATAAGCCTGATGGTATGTATATAATCTTTAAATTTAAACAGACACTCGCCGAAAGAACCACAAAAGCGAAAACTACTCTACTTTACGCAAAAATTTGATCGCAAATGCGAATCCGAGCGAATACGAATCCGTAATTCGGTAACATCCCTACGTGTAATCCTTTATGTAAAAGTTATTATGACCGTGACTGCTACTCAAGATTATCTTACACACAGGTAGTTTTCCTCAAAATTCGAGGTAAAGGAAAGGCTGACAACCAATTTTTATAGGTACTTACTGCGAATGGTAGTATTTGAAGTGAAAATTTCTTTTTAGCGCGTTGGGCATTTTTGAGATGGGGTAAAAGCTACTGAAGTCACGACACCGTTCAAAGACCTCTTTTTCGTTGCAGAGTTAGCCGTATTGCTATGTAGCAATACGGCTAACTCTGCAACGAAAAATATTCCAATTTGCAAGTTCTGCAATATTACAAGCCCAAAAAATACAGGGTATAGACAAATGTATCGGTAAATAAAATATATTCTAAAAATAATCCACAATCTGTTAAAAAAAAAAAGTCTGTTGGCAGGCCCGGAGTGATTGGGTTTTTTTATTTAGTTAGCCCGTATTGTCCCACACCTGAGCAAAGGCCTCCCCCATTCCTTCCACTTCTCTCGATGGTGTGCTTCTGCTCACCAATTCGCGACGAAGCCATCCAAGACATCCATTTATTTTTTTCATCTTTCATTTTTAGTTTTGTAATCACAACTAGGTCTGCTAAGAGTATGCTTGCGGATTCGATTCCTAGATCAGGTAAAGCGTGGGTATTTTGGGAATGATCTTCTAAAAGAAGCCTGGAATGAAGTTGGATGTCAATAGCTTCGCCCCCCAAGACATAAAATTATGAGAATAACTGAAATATAACATGGCTTTCTATCCATTAAAGGAAAAGAGCCTATAAAATGAAATCTCGACAAAATATTTTGTTTCGCGTGGTAATTGCCTAACATATGTCAAAGTTTTTATGCCGCCCATGGGCCTCTGACTTGACTAAACATGCTTATAGCGAACCTTGAACTGCCAAGTCATAGGTCTCGAGTTCGAACCCAAAGCCCCAAACCCCCTTTCATTTTTCGAATTCATGTTCATATTGTGTACACTTGCTTCGGTGAAGGAAACATCGTGAGGAAACGAAACAAGCAAACAAAACATTTTAAGGCAGTCTAAGTGTGGGCTGCGGGCTGTTCGAAAGAGATACCGCGGCCCTGGAACACAAAGGGCAAGGAAGGAACACGGATGGGTTTTAGTCAGTACAAGTCTGACACTCCCTTCCGCTCTGCCCAGAGCGGGAGAAGTCATTTGATGATTTCCCATCCGTAAAAAAAAAAAAAAAGTCTATCTAAGTGTTTTGTCATCATCATCATCAAACTACAACAGTCTACTGCTGGTCATAAACGTCTCCTATTGCACACCACTCAGCTCAATTCTCAGCAACTCACATCCAGCTGCTACCAGCTGTTCGCGGTCTTCACTTAAGAACACGTCTCCCTAACTGTCATTGGTTCTACGGCTAATATGACCGGCCCTTTGCCACTTCAGCTTGCTTATTCCGCGAGCTATGTCGACAACTTTTGTTCTTGGCTGGATCACGGTTCCAAATTCAATCCTTCAGAGAGACTACAAGCATAGTCAGTTCCTTTCTACGTAAAATTATTCTGTAAAATAAAAGAATGCGTTCCAGACTCGCTGTTCTATTATTTCAAACAAAACATTTTTGTTCAGGTGTAAATTACTGAAGCGAATTTTCAAACAAACAGCCGTTCATACAATATTCAACGAATAGTTCTCGCTTTGTTTTTTATGATTCAATTTGCCGCATCTGACCGGTGTACTCACGTCAATTTTTTTTTTATGAACTACCTACTACCGGTTGTTGTTTATGTTAGTGATACGAATAAAATATAGGAATTATAGCTGTGCCTTCATCCGCGGGAAATTAATATAAAAATATTAATTCCATAGTTGGATCGAATTTGGTCAACAATTTTAAGGGTTTTAATTTTTTTTTTTCATGAAACCTCCGTCCTTTCCTTCGTCCAGACGTTTCGGCGATTAGCCGGAACAAACAGACAAACAAGCAGATAGAAAAATTTAAAACAATGTTTTTTTGGTATAAGTACCGCTTATAATTTCATATGGAGTCAGTAAAAAGCTATTATTTCGAAATTCTAAATAGACACTTCAATTTTATTTATATTTATGTACAGGTCAACGTTAAGCGGGTACGGGGCGATAACCTAGGTTAATAAAAATAAAACCAAAATACTTAGTTAAGTGATAATAGGTAGGTTACATGGATGTTTTTTTTATTTTCTAGAACTGGTACAACCTAGCTTATTGCCTTGTACCCGCTTAACGTTGAGTTTCGGGACACCCTGAATATATACAGGCTGAATCGTTAAACGAACGATTTATTAATTAACATCACGGTAGCAAGCCTTGTTGCGAGGTCTCTTTAAAATTGATATAATACAATTCAATACTACCAATTTAGAAGCAATCTTCAAATATCAAAGAATGCACAAAGGTTTGTATACCTGCTGTTTTATTTTTCTCGGAATTCATTTTCCACGTTCAAACGAACAGTTCTCTTTGAACTGTCAAAGAGAACGTCAAGTTTTCATAGAATTTTTGACAAGCGTTTAAATATAGAAGACTATCTGACGAACTGCCACGTGTGAGGTCCTTTTGGTACGATTCTCAGTTAGGGTAAAGGGTTATTGGGTTTTTCCATGGGTTTTGATTTGTGCCCGGTTGAAGGCAATAGCTCCCCCCCTCCCTTATTACATGGGACTTAAAATATAATAAAACGAAATGTTGGTGTACTCTCAACTTGGTACAACTCTGCCTTACCTTTCGGGGATTATGGGCGTTAAGTTAGTTTAGTTTTTAGAACAAATAAAATAAAAACACGAATCATTACAAAGATCATCAAACACAAATTATCATAAATAAAAATAATAATAATAGAGAACACAAAATAAATTAATAAAAGAATAGAAACAAATAAATAATAATTACATCAATAATACCTAAAACCTTTATTTAAGTCATAAATCATAATATTATAATGCTTGGTTGGTTAGCCAGCCTTTAAGTTTAGCTTTTAAAGCATTGTTAGACTTTGTTATGTTATTATTCTTATTTTTATTTCACCAAGTTTGATTCAACATGAAGTTTACATGCCTACCTAGTACAGGAAATGTATGCCACTCTTAAAACCATTGCTAAAAGGTTGCCAGAAAGTTTCAGATTTCCAGGTCAAAAGGGCTGGCACCAAACCCTTGTTAGGTTGGGCACGACCATAGAGTTGTGAAAAAGATAAATGGTTCAAAAAGAAAGGGTTAAAAAAATCATTACCGAAGCTTGTTTGGGTTCTTCTTGTGGGTTTTTTTCAGAGTGCACCCCTTTTTTTTAAAGTACCACTTAAATTAATTTTAAAATAAAAAAATCGTAGATTCACGAATATACTATATGCCCTATATTTTTCTGATTATAATTCATTACCAGTTAGCCAAATAGTCTATATTCGTTATAATCTGTTATAACGACATCGAAGGGACTTCTCATGTTTGGTCGTAAAAACCGATAGTCGAAGGCAACCTGTGATATCTTTGAGGTTAATAAAATACAAGGTATTTTTTTTTTTAGTTAGCCTAAACCGTCCCACTCCTGGGCAAAGGCCTCCCCCATTCCTTCCACTTTTCCCGATGTTGCGCCTCTTCTTGCCAATTACCGAAAAGGCGTCCCGCCATCTTCTCCGTGGTCTGCCGCGACCCCGTCTAACTGTCTCAGGGCTCCAGTTTTGTGATATGCTGGCCCACAACATTGCCGGCATCCGGCAGACATGGCCTGCCCAATCCCAAGCACTGTAAATTATTCTTCAAATGAGAAAGCAGGCTTTGATTTTACTGCTTGCACGTGTATTTTGTTTCTGAGAATTACAAAAGACACTAAACTAGACAAGTGTTTGTTTACTTTTGCGATTATAATAGCCATTGACTAAATTGTTAACAATACAACTGGTTGTTCTAACAGAAACAAACAAACATATAAATAAAATTGAAGTTTCTGTTTATAATATTAAAATAACCTAATATTATATTAAATTACTAAGTGCATAAGGATGTATACACGGTACAATATACCAAAACAATTTTTTTTTTAAATTTTTGTCTGTCTGTTTGTTCCGGCTAATCTCTGAAATGGCTGGACCGATTTTGACGGGACTGGCAGACAGTTAACAAGGAGTAACTTAGGCTACATTTATTTTCTGAAAAAAAAAAAGTAGGTTCTCACGAAAATAAATTAAATCCAATGATCGTAAACTCTGCGAACTGAACAATACATTTTTATTAAATACCACGCGGACGAAGTCGCGGGTAACAGCTAGTTAGTTAAATAAAGTCGTCAATGAGGTATGTCGTAATAAGCAACATCGTAAAAAGGATTGTTTTTTATAAGGCGATCATATGCATTCAGCCGTTACCTATGATTTTTTCAATATAACCGGTATGTTGTTCTTAAAGATGTCGTCGTAAACGGTTGTGAATGTAGCTCTTCCTTTTTTAGTATCAGAAGAAGGGTAACCATCGGGACCGGAGAAAGATTTGTATTTTTGTATCTAACGAATAAACTTAAAAACTACTGGACCGATTTGCAAAATTATTTCAGCAATGTATAGCTACATTATCGGCAAGTAACATAGGCTATATTTTATCCCCGTACTCCCACGGGAACGGAAACTACGCGGGTGAAACCGCGTGACGTCCGCTAGTTTTAAATAAATTAGAATTGTCAAGCATAACCATAGTTATGTACTGTCGCAGCACTTGTTAAAATTGTTTTAATTAATTGATTAAATCTATGGATTCATTATACTTTTCGAACTAACCGTATTATAAGAAAAGTTTTCTGTTTGCTAACATCAAACGGCTTATGAAATTTATAATTTACTAGCTGTACCCCGCGAACTTCGTCAGCGTGAAATTATTATAAATACGTATATTACTTCGCTGAGATATTCCTCGAAGCGTTACCATTTTGAGGCGCACCTAATGAGGCACTCCTTTTTTATTCCTCGGAGCGCACCTTTTAGTACCGCTCCCAATAGCAATTAAAAATACGAACTACAAAAAGGTGCGCTCCAAGGAATAAAAAAGGAGCGCCTCATTAAGTGCGCCTCAAAATGGTAGCGATTCGAGGAATACCTCACTTCGCTATGTGTATCGGGATAATTTTTAAGAAAAACTTGGCAAAAGCAATTTTGTTTTTTTTTTTTAGTTTTTTCAATTCCAGGGCTTTTAATTTTTTTGCACGGAACCCTTAAAAAAAAGTATAAAAGTAGCTTAAGTTACTCCTTGTAACATCAGCTCTCTGCCAGTAAAGGTCTCGTCAAAATTAGTCCAGCCATTTCGGAAATTACCCAGACAAACATTTAAAGAAATGTTTGATTTTCATTGATTTTATTTGATTTTATTTGATCGGGCAGTACCGAAATATCGGAAACTCAAAATCATACCATGTCACTTTAAAGGGTTCTGATATGAACTCCTTGCTTATACTGTCACTACTGACTGTTCTTACACTGTCACTACTGACTGTTATTTTCTTGTTGTTGTATTTTAATGTTGAATAAAACCAATATTCCATATGGTTTTTGTCTTTAGCATGTATCAATTTATTCAACATTAATTTTGTGTTTCTCCGTCTCTAATATGCCTACTACCGAAAAAGAAAAATTTTCATCGATGTCGCGGTACCTACGGCCCGAACGTTTTGACGTAGAACCTTCCATGGCTGGTTCGGACTTGAAGTGGGCTCACTGGAAGTATTCGTTCGAGAACTTTATCGCGCTAGAAGCTTCCTCGGCAGACGATTCCCTTAAGTATAAATTTCTCGTCAACCATATATCGCCATCGATATTTAACTATATCCGCGCCTGCGCTACGTACGATGATGCAATTACTACTCTGAACACCGCCTACGAAAAGAGGCAAAATATTATTCTTGCTCGCCACCGCTTGAATACCAGAAAACAACAGTCTGGCGAATCGTTGGCGGAGTACTCGAGAGATCTTAATATAATCGCTCGTGACTGCCTCTTTAAGGATGTGACTGCCAAAGAACACCAAAATGAAACTGTGCGCGACGTATTTATTGCCGGAATATCTTCAAATAAAATTAAAGAAAGACTTTTAGAGAAATCCACTATGACTCTCGAAGAAACCTCGGACTTGGCTATTGCTTTAGAAACTGCTGAAAACACCTCTCAACTATTAACAGCGCCTTGTCCTTCTATATCATTTGCTCCTGTCAATGCAGTCACTGAAACTCAAGAAACGTCAATGCGGGAAAATCTAGCAGCCTCCAACACTCAAAACAATTTTCAATATAGCCGCCCTATACAAAATAACCGTCGATGCTTTTTCTGCGGCGGTAATATCCATCAAAGACTCAAATGTCCTGCTAGAAACGCTGACTGTCAGCTTTGCTCAAAAAAAGGACATTTCGCTAACGTTTGTCGTAGCATCGGACAAAGCCAACGTGCCGCAAACGCTATTAGTACGAACGACGATAACTCTCAATCTGAATCGCCTGGCTCTCATCTATCAACTATATCTGCTGCTGCTCCAACAAGCCTGCAAAAAGCGACTATTAATATCACTTTAAATAACTTACGTGTGGATGCTCTACTCGATACCGGAAGCTCTCTCAGCTTTATCGATAAGAATCTTGCTCAAACTATGAAACTAAAACGCAAGCCTTGCAAACAGGCAATAACTCTAGCATCTCTAAGCAACATTTCATACGTAGATGGGCTATGTTTTGCTAACATTCAAATTGGTGAGCACAAATATCAACGTCGACCTCTACTCATTATTGCTAGTCTGTGTGCTGACGTAATTATCGGGCATGATATACTGAAAACACACTCATCAGTGGAACTTCAGTTTGGGGGAGATAAACAACCCCTGAAAATTTGCAATGTAATGGAAGCATCTGTCCCGGCAGCATCAGTTTTTACTAACCTTGCGCCAAATATCCGGCCTATAGCTATCCGCTCGAGAAGGCATTCTCAAGAAGACCAAGGATTCATTTCTAACGAGATAAAAGATTTACTTAAAGATAAAGTCATTGAACCCAGTGTTTCACCTTGGCGAGCTCAAGTACTCGTTGCCGGAGGGGGCCATCATCGTAAGCGCCTTGTAATCGATTATTCACAAACAATAAACAGATTCACAGAGTTAGACGCATATCCCCTCCCGAGAATTGACTCTATCATAACGCAAGTAGCTAAACATAACGTCTTTAGCGAAATTGACCTCAAAAGCGCCTATCATCAAGTGCCCATTCTCTCTAGAGAAAAAAAATACACAGCCTTTGAAGCATGCGGTAACCTCTATCAATTCACTCGAATACCGTTTGGGGTCACCAATGGTGTAGCGGCGTTTCAGCGAACTCTGCAATATATTATTGATTCTGAAAATCTAAAAGGCACTTATGCTTATCTTGATGATGTAACCATTTGTGGAAAAGAAAAGGAAGATCACGATAGAAACCTTCATAAATTCATGGAAGCCACTAAGAAATACAAACTCACTTTGAATACTAATAAATGCGCTTTTGAAACAGACTCGATCAACCTTCTTGGTTACACCATTCATCGTAACATCATCAAACCTGACAAATCTCGTTTGGAACCACTAATGAATCTTCCAATCCCAAACGATACTGCTACTTTGAGAAGATCACTTGGGCTATTTGCCCACTACTCAAAGTGGATCTACAACTTTTCTTCTAAAATAAGACCACTGATTGAAGCTACTATACCGTTAACTGAAGACGCTATCAATTCATTCAAAAATCTTAAAACTGATATTTGCGAAGCTACCTTGGCTGGAATAGACGATAACGAGACATTCTCCGTTGAAACCGACGCTTCCGACTTCGCAATCGCAGCGACATTGTCACAGAAAGGACGTCCTGTAGCGTTCTTTTCACGATCTCTTAACGATTCTGAAAAGCGACAACCTACAATTGAAAAGGAGGCAAGTGCAATTGTAGAAGCTTTACGCAAGTGGAGACATTTCCTAATCGGAAGACACTTTCTACTTATTACTGACCAACAGTCCGTTGCGTTTATGTTCAACCAAACGCATTCAAATAAAATTAAAAATGAAAAAATAGAAAGATGGCGCCTAGAATTGTCATGTTTTAGATACGATATTGTTTATCGACCTGGTAAACAAAACTTAGTCGCTGACGCTCTCTCGCGAGTATGTATGCACATAGACACTGCAACCTCTCACTCCAGACTCGTCGAGCTTCATCGTTCTCTCTGCCACCCAGGTATCACTCGTATGGTTCACTGGGTCAGATCGAAAAATTTGCCATACTCGATTGAAGAAGTAAAGAAAATTACGGCAGCATGCCCAATCTGTGCCGAAATTAAACCACGTTATGTTGGTCATCAAGGTCACCTCATAAAAGCAACTGCACCGTTCGAAAGATTGAACTTGGACTTCAAGGGGCCAATCCCTTCTAACACTCAAAACCGATACATCCTCACGATTATCGATGAATATAGCAGGTTCCCCTTTGCTTATGCCTGTAAAGATATGACCTCCGAAACAGTAATTAGATGTCTGAAAGACCTATTCTCCACGTTCGGCACTCCAGCTTACATTCATTCGGACAGAGGGACCTCATTCTTATCTGACGAATTAAGACAATTCTTAACTTCATTAGGTACATCTTGTAGTCGCACAACGCCCTACAATCCTCGAGGAAATGGCTTGGTAGAGCGCTTAAATGGTACACTGTGGCGCACAATCCAATTACATCTCAGATCTAATAACGAGGATATCGCAAACTGGGAGAAAGCTATACTACCGGCGCTACACTCCATTAGATCTCTTTTGTGTACAGGAACCAATGCGACCCCGCATGAGCGTATGTTTAACCATCCTCGCCGCTCGATAAATGGCCAATCCTTACCATCATGGCTTCATTCGCCTGGACCTGTTTATATGAAGAAAAATGTAAGGACCTCTAAATACGACCCAGCTGTAGAAGAAGTTCAGCTACTACAGAGCAATCCTGAGTACTCCTTTGTTCGTTTACCAGATGGTCGTGAAACGACGGTCTCTAACAGGTCTCTGGCACCACTGCCGAGGTCCTTAAACGATGATTCGTCGGACGAAGAGGAGCCTGGGCAGCCTATTACGGGTACAGACCCACCTGAGAACTTAGAAGCAAGTGGCTCTCAAGTGCGCCACTCTACACGTGAACGTAGACCTCCAGGCTACCTCCAGGATTACGTTTCTTCTTAGAGGGGGTGAATGATATGAACTCCTTGCTTATACTGTCACTACTGACTGTTCTTACACTGTCACTACTGACTGTTATTTTCTTGTTGTTGTATTTTAATGTTGAATAAAACCAATATTCCATATGGTTTTTGTCTTTAGCATGTATCAGGTTCCGTATCCAAAGGGTAACCAACGGAACCATATTACTAAGCCTCCGCTGTCCGTCCGTCCGTCTGTCTAATGATCCGTAATAGGTAGACAGTTGAAATTTTTTCAGAATATATATTTCTGTTGCCGCTATAGAAACAGATAAAAATGGGGCTCCTCTGCTAGGATGGTACGGAACTCTGTTTTTTTAGACTATTAAAAACATACCAACCATTTCTTAGAAAATGAGTTTAAAACATACGACTCTTTTCTCTCTCCTGGAAGAAAAACATATCGTTTCCCAGTCTATTCGTACACTTTTGAAACTGGACACCGTCGGATTCGAGACAACAGCCCGAGAAACTCGGCGTTAAATCAATGGTGACAGGCGGAATCTGTGAACAGATATATGTATGGCGCAAGCTAGCTAAACAAACAATGCTTACAGCCGGATTCAATAAGTATTTTCTTGGATTTTAAAAAAGATGAACTTATGGACCTGAGCTTGTGTAATTTATTTCATCACCACTGCTCTCAAAACGGTGAAGGAAAACATCGTGAGGAAACCGGCATGTCCTAGAAACAAAAATTTTAAGACATGTGGCATCTACCAACTGGGCCCGCGTGGTGGATTATAGCCCATTCCCTCTCATTATAGGCTGACAATGATGATGATGAATGAGCTTATGGACCTAGGATAACAATATGCAGATCTGTCTCCAGGTCGATAACAGCAGATGGTGATGACAGGATGATTATCTGAATACTTAGACTACGGTGTAAACGGAATCTTCACGAAGCCGTCAACCGAGTACTTTGAACATCAAACTAAGTAACTTTACACAAAAATTATTGCTGGGAAACGACTTTTTTTTCGGCTAAAAATCACGTTTTGCTGATGGATGGATTGAATAGTGAGGGGGTCGTGAAGGTCTTTCAAGTAAACATAACAAAATGGTATTAAAAAAAAATCTTGTGAAAAAGTTGTAACTTTGACCCCCAATATCTCCGTATATAGGTACGGTCTTAAACAACAAAATATATAAATTATAGATTAAGGTGTATACACACATGTTTCTCTTCCTCTCCTCACACACAAACATAGCAACAACCACAACAATACAATACACCTACAATTCTTTTTAATTTCTCATTTCTCGGTATCATCAGCTTTGCTTTTTCCCAACTATGGCAACTGGGGTTGGCTGCCAGTCTAACCGGATACAGCAGAATACCAGTTTTTTACATGGAGTGACTGCCAATTTGACCTCCTCAACCCAGTTAGTACTGGGTAATACGATACCCCTTGGTAAGACCGGTTGTCAGACTTTTTTGGGCCACTGCACTGACTACCTAACGACTGTCAAAGATCTACAAATGACAACCGGGACCAACGGCTTAACGTTCTCCTTTCTCAGTATGCTGTTAGAAAATTGTTAAGAAATAAGCAAATTAATATTTTATTTATTAATAATTAATTATTAAATGTTTCAAACTGAAGTCTAAGTGCCCCATTACTTAAAGAAAAGCACTAAACGCACTATATCATGCGCCTCAAGATCTAATTAAACAATGAAAAAAAAAATGAAAACAACACCAGTATCAAAAAACTACATATAAAAAGTAAAATCAATAAATATTTGTTTCCGCTCTCTTGTAGAATGAATCTAGCACAGTTTTACGAGAATAACAGCAGCATACGTATCCTGTACTATGAGTATAATGTTTGGGGTGTGATAATGTTACGGCGGACGGATTTATGCCGTAGACAGGAGGGAAGATGGGGGAAGAAAATGCTGGAGTGGAGACCACGAACGGGACGGAGGAATGTGGGAAGACAACCGACTAGGTGGAAACGACCTTATTAAAATGGCCGGAAGGAGCTGGATAGCCATGTCACAAAACCGCCAAAAGTGGAGAGATTTGGAAGAGACCTACACTCAGCATTGGGTGGCTAAGGGTTGAAGAAGAGAGAGAGAGAGAGAATGTTTCTGAAAGGTAAAAAGGCATAGAAGATTACTTATAATTCAAGTCAGACAGCGTTCCTTCCAATGGTGTTGCTAACCCACCATGTACAAGAAAACAAAAAAAACATGGCGTAAACAATATGAATAGACTTTTTTTTTTATAAAATTTGAAAAAACAAACTTAATACGATTTCACACTTCGGTTCATTTTCCCTTCGTTTGTCAACAACGCACCCTGCATTTCAGAGACTTCGAATCCGATCTTTTTATTCGAATCACAAGATCGCTTCCCATTTTATTACGTGCCTTTTTCGAATAAAAATGTTATTCGAATTTTTATAAGTACTAGCGACTTTGTTTAATCTTTTGTCTCGCTCTCTTATAACCCTTGAGTAGAAAATGAGTATTAGTTTAATCTGATTATATTATTAGAATTAAGTGTAATTCATTACGTATTTAAGTTTTGTATTGCGTAAACTTTAGATATTAATTTTAGACCTATATATTTATTATATTATTTAATCATTTGTATGCCCAAGTGGCTGATCATGGAATGAACATTATAAGTATATAATTATTTAATGAACACCTGTGTGTAACCCATGTATCACAAATAAACGTTTTGATTTGAAAACTCAGGACCTTTGATTTTCCTTTTGTATAAATTCATAAAACTGGTAATATTTTTAGCAAAAATAAAGGCGCTCAATAAAGGACTTGGAAGATTTTTGTATGAAGCTTGACTCACCCAACTTTCGCTTAAGTTAGAGTCCATTGATTTTTGTATGAAGCTTGGGCAGTCCAACTTTCGCTAAGTCCATTCATGGCATCTTCATCATAGCTTTGATAGCTTATATCTCGGAAACGTGACACTTTACAACGTTTTGTCTCATACAAAACTGGTTTATATTGATACCAGCTATCAATTAATATAGGTTTGAAGCGTGGCGCAACTTTAAAAAAATAAATGGCGGAAGTTAGGCCGGCCACTAAATTCAAACCCCTTTATTACTTAAATTAAGTAGGTAGCATGGTTTTAGGTACCTAAAATATATATTATTAAATAAATATATGTAATTAGGTTTTTTTCAATCTATTTTTTTTGTATTATAACAATAAAAAACTGGCTGTGCATTTAAAATAATTTTATTGATTCAATAACCTCACAACAACTAATTTAATCTAAACCAAAAGATTTAGGCATTTATCTTTATATTCGAATGTTTACATGAAGAACATGAGGAAATCCTAATATTACTAAGAAGGACTAACAGTTTTAGTTTAATAATAAGGAAAATGTTCCGAAAATAGGTTACAACCTTTTTTATGTTATACCGAATAATGCTCTATAAGACATTATTCGAAGTCACATGTAACAACCATGTGATACAAATTCGGAGACCAACCCCCTGGGGGCGTTCGTAATTCCGAGTATATTGCTCTTTTATTAAATAAATTGGAGAACATTTTCCATACGCGTGAAGTGATGTGCGGATGATTGATTATTGGCTTAATAAAATGGCTATTCATTGCGTATAGAGTAGGAACACGTGAAGATTTGAAATTCGAACACATTTTTTTCTTAATTCGAAATTCCGTAACCGTTCATAAAAGTCGCCTGAAAAAAAAAACAGATTTAGTCATACAAAAACTTACCTTCTAATTTTGAATCCAAATCGTTGTCTTTTCTCGCTTCAAAAACCACTACCAAGAAAAAAGAAACAGTAGATTTCAAAAACAGAACGTAGAAATAAACAACTTATATGGTATCACACGCGATTTCCCCTCAGCCCGTTCAAGAAAAATTTAATTCGAAAACGAAAGCAAACAATTTAATCCTCGAGAAAACCCGAAGCTCAGAAAAATTCAAGCACACACAGAATTTACAACACACTGAATTTAAAACAGCACATATTTTTTACATAAATTCTGGAGTCGTAATTCACGGTCACACGCGCGGGGAGCACAATCGTCCGCGGCTAGCGATGGGGACCGACTGGCTTAAAACGATGTTTCTGCGCCTGCTGAAACTGTTGATTCCCCCCCTCCGTCCCACCTTTTCCCTCTGACGTCTTGTTGGAAAATTTCAGTGCAGGGGACAAAATTGATGCTCCCAGCGGCCTTGCAAGTTTCCTTCTTTTTTAGTAAATGTTTGTTCAGCAACAAATTGTGTTTTTTGTGTGCGGTGTCATTAAGACTATGATTTTTCTCGTGTGTTGTGTTTTTCTTTGGTAAAAGTATAATGTTTTGTTTAAGTAGTCGAATGCAATTATATTAGACAATAAGGTGGAACGAAGTTTATAGTGGTCCGATTTTCATGGGGCTTTGTTCATTGAGTTCCTAGAGTTGTTGAGTCGAAAGATTGAAAAAAATATCGCCGCTCGCGACTTTTGACTGCCTCATTAGTCGATTACTCGTAAGCGCGACTGCTGAGCATGAGGTCCTGGGTTCGATTCCCAGGTCGGGCAAAGTGCTATTGGGTTTTTCCATCAGAAATTTCTCAGTAGCAGCCACGGAGTCTGGATTTGTGCCCGGTTGATGGCAACAGGCTCGCCCCCTATTACATGGGACTTAAACATAACTGGCGAAATGTGGGTGTACTATTAGGTACGTCTCTGCCTAACCCTACGGGGATTACAGGCGTGATGTTATGATGTTATGTTCCTTTTGAATATTTTTTCTCGAAATTAATAACTTGAAATTCGACGAATTTATATTGTGACGTAATAGTGGGACCTGTATGCAATTTAGTCTATTTCCTTGTTCTTTGTTGTCGACGAAATGCATATTTTCAGGTCTTTTTTTTAAACTTTCCTATTTTTACAATTATTTCTAAAATACCGCGTTTTAACACAAACAATCTTTTGTCATTGGTAACTGATACTTTTTCACAGATAACTGGACGTAAACATGTTCAAGAACTCCATATTGACGTGTGAAGTAACTAAAAATTCATTTGCAAATATTAGGAAATCGTTTATGTAAAAGTTAACGCCATTTTTGTCGAAATGGCGGTCAACGTAAATATTATCTTGAAAATATCTTTATTATATGAGCTATCTTGAAAATATCTGTATTATATAAAGGTCGATAAATGTTGATTATTGCTGACGAAGGTGGAATGGGGCCACTGGTAAACTCACAATAATTACATATCGTAATTGTTACGTAAAATTTTTTATAATTTCTATTTAGAATTAGTTGCAAGCTTGGGTCTCTTCGCCCCATATTCGCTCCCAATTGTTAGCAATAGATCCCTTTTTTCATGTTTAAGTAAAACATGCCAAAAGGGATCTTCAGTAGTAACTTATATTTAACAAGTATCCTTGAATCCAAAAACGGTGAAGGAAAACATCGTGAGGAAACATGTCCTAGAACCAAAAATTCGAAGACATGTGACATATACCAATCCGCACTCGGCCCGCGTTGTGGATTATAGCCCATTCCCTCTCTCATAGAGAGGAGGCCTGTGTCCCAGCAGTGGGAACATTATAGGCTGATGATGATGATGATGATGATGATCCTTGAATATTTTTCTAGTTATTATACCTTATTAGACAGTTACTAAAATTATGTTTTGAACAATAATTGTATATCCACGCGGGCGAAGCCGCGAGTATCAGCTAATAATATTATATAGTCAGGATAAGAATAAGGATTCAATTTATTTGCGTTCCAAAATGTTAAAAAGAAGTTACTAAAAGGCTTACAGCTAATAACAATATTATGGACCATTAAAGATAAACAGCTTTTACATAGATTAGAAAATGTAGATGGTAAATTTTTAATACAATAATAATAGTCCTGGGTTCGATTACCAGGTCGGGTAAAGTATAATTGGGTTTTTCTAGGTGGAATTTTCAGTGACAGCTAAGTAGCCTGGATACATGCCCGATTGATGGCAATAGGCTCGTCCTCTATTACATGGGCCTTTTTCATCTCTTTGAGGCGCGCGTGGAACACGAACGCGCCGTCAACACGGCCTGTCGTCAAAAGACGGACGGACGGCGAGCTAGCCCATTACTCTCCGTCCACAGGTCCGCGTCTACGGTGGCCGGAAGCCACCACGTGACCCCCGACGCCCGAGGCGTCTCCCGCGGCGGCTGGGACGAGAGGTTCTCTCCCTCTCACGCTCCGCCACCTCCTTCGCTAGCATGACTGCTTCGCAGAAGGAGGTGACGGCGTCCCATTCCCTTTCGCTCCGGACCATGGACTGGACCAGGGCCGGACGCGATAGGTCGCCGCCGCCGATCGCCGCTACGAGGACACGGCGGTGCTCCGCCCAAGCGGGGCAGACCTCTACCGTGTGCTCCACCGTATCCTCTGGGCGGCCCTCACAGTGGTAACACCCGGGCGTTTCCTCCCGCCCGATTCGGTGCAGGAACCTCCCGAAACAACCGTGTCCGGTGAGGACCTGCGTCAGGCGGAAGGTGAGGGTGCCGTGGCCCCTCTCCAGCCACTCCTCAAAGAGGGGACTTATCGCCACTATTGTGGCGTGCCCTTATTACATGGGCCTTAAACACAATTGGCGAAATGGGCGTGTACTTATACATATAAGGTACAATATTGACTACTCTTTTTAAGGTTAAAGCCTTAATCATGTTTTGTTGGGTACTTTTATAGACCTGAGACTACCTTGCAAGTGTTTTGTTAGCTAAGTCGTTAAAAGTAGTCCCAAACAAGATTCTGAGACTTTTCCTACCCTTTGGTACCAATAAGTTTCCCTACCTAAGTTTTTGGGATTAAATCCTATGTGTACCACTCGGAGTTTGCTTGCGTGATCGAATCAGAATTGAAGAGAGAGAACCAAAGTTACCGATGTAGCCCGAAGAATTGCCAAACTTAAGTGGCATTGGGATATTTCTCGCAGAACGGATGGCCGATGGGGCCGAAAAGTTCTGGAGTGGCGACCGCGAACCAGTTGGCCTCCCACTAGGTGAACCGATGACCTGGTGAAGGTTGCGGGGATCCGCTGGATGCGAGACGCACGGGACCGGTCAATGTGGCGACACTTGGGGGAGGCGTATGTCCAGCAGTGGACGTCTTTCGGCTGAAACGATGATGATGTACAGTCAACAAAATAGATAAGTGTGCGGGGTCGAAAGATATAATTGTTTTTTTCTTAAAAACTGATCGATGTTTTCGAATGAAATTAAAATTAAAGGAAGAAAAATAAACAATTGGTTAAATTAATTCAATTTCGTTTGAAATAACTCTTTTTAGAGCCTACTGCACTAAACTGTACACGTGCAGCTTGTAGACTGACTATACGCAAAAGTCGTACAGCGCCCTTCGTGTCCAGTTTAACAACGCGTTCAGGATGATGTTGGCGCTCCCCCGCTTTTGCAGCGCATCGACTATGTTTGCACGCGCGCGCGTGGATTGCTTCCACGCCACTATGCGCAAGAGAGTCGCTGGTGCGGCGAGTGCGGTGGAGCGCGAACAGCATGCTGGCCGCGCTCGCGGTAAGGCTCCATCATCTCCCACTGTTGTAAGCGGCATGTGGCAGGCTGATGCGACTAACAGACCCGTTATTATTATACGTGTGAGTCTTCAGAAAGGTCAGGTGCGTAGTACTCGCAACCGGCGTGCGTGTATGACCAGATGTATGAACGTGGACGAGGCAAAAGGAGTATGTAAGGATCGTAGCAGGTGGCGTTCTGTGGTTTCTGCCTACCCCCATGGGAAAAGAGCGTGAGTTTATTATATGTATGTGTGAGTTAAATCATGATTATTTTTTTATTATTGTTTTATTGTGTTTGACTTATTATAAATGATTGAATTGAATTAAATTAATCAAAATGCTTGATTGACACAACTAACTTACTTTTGACTTGATTGCTGCAAATAGGTTTTGTGATAAATCCAAACAAGATTCCGTTTCAAATCTCAATCAAATAAAAGTAGTAGCTGTGATCATTGTGCTTGGTAGGCTCAGATGCAAACAAGTCTTCAACTTAGTCAATCTAAACAAAATCTTGATTGTGGCAACTACTTTTTTTTTTCAGTGTTCCTTAAGACGTCATAGTAACCCTCCTGGTCGCTCATCGAGTCTCAGAAGTTCCACCTTGGAGTTTGGCAAAGGCCAATGGAACGCTATATTCTGGGTTCAAAAGACAAGACATGGGTTCGAAACATCACACTGCGTTCCAAAACGGGCATAGTGGACGTTGGCAAGGAAGCTGCTAGGCTAAAATGGGATTGGGCGGGTCACGTCAGCTGCATGCATGATGTCTCAACGTGATGGTTGCCAGAAGATGGAAGCCCAGAAAGAGGTGGCGAGACGGTTTGGACGCGTACCACGAGAGCTGGTCCGAGGAGGCGCGGGAAAAGAGATCATGGAAGAAACTGATGGAGGCCTTTGCCCAGCAGTGGGACACTACAGGGTAAACGAAAAAAATGTTTAATTTCCTCAATGTTTAAAATATTTTTATGTGCTTTTGGTTCATGTTTTGAATGATAAAAAGGACTTACTTTTGGGTTCACGGTTTCACCGTGTTATAAAATATGTGGATTTCATTCGATTTTTACAAAAAAAAACAGTACTTTTTTGACATACGTGGTAGTAATTCTACAGCGACGCTATGTTTCGGTCTGTCTGTTACCTTTTCACAGCCAAACATCTGAATGAATATCGATGAAATTTAGCACACGGATTTAGCACCTTTTATTGCAGATTAGAACATATCTTGTGATACACAAATGACAATAATATTTGTTCAACAAACGGATATCAATTCACTTTATAAGGAACTTGTTAATTCATGTTGTTGCTTAATCAAATGAATGACATTCGTTTGTTTTAGATATTTATCTAATACCTAATGTTACTGACGACCAGGACTGATCTATACATCTTCTATACAAATAAATAAAATTGAAGTGTCAGTTTGTAATTTCAAAATAACAGCTTATTACTGAATACATATGCGGTACTTATTTATACATACATATACATAAATAAAGATAAATAAAATTGGAGTGTCTGTTTCTTTTATTAAAACAACCGCTTTTTACTAAGTGCATATCGTATACACGGTACATATACCAAACCAATATTTTTAACAATTTTTGTCTGTCTGTCTGTCTGTTTGTTCGGGCTAATCTCTGAAATGACTGGACCGATTTTGACGGGACTTTCACTGGCGGTAAAAAAATATGATCTCACGAAAAAAAACCAATGATTTTAAACTCTGCGAACTGAACAATAACTTTTTTGTTAAATACCACGTGGACGCAGTCGCGGGTAACAGTTAGTCCTTACTACAATATAATATAATATATTAACGTTATTACGTTATTATTCTAAGATATTATAATATTATAAACGTGAAAGTTTGTATGAATGGGTGTATAGATGTTTGTTACTCGTTACGCAAAAACTACTGAACGGATTTGGATGAAATTTGGAACACAGTTTTTTTTTTTTAAATTCGTTGCCCCATCTAGGAATTTCTCCTGTATCGTGAGTGCGTTTTACAAACATTTAAACTCACATACACAAACAGCCGTTTATAACCTGGATTACCACAAAGGATACTTTTTATTCAGATAGTATGTTCCCGTCGGACAATTATGTCTGAAAAAATCATGCCAACTGGTAATTTTACTGACGTGCGCCGCGAAAATCAATAGAATTATATGAAAACAATGATAATAAATTTCTGAATATATTTTTTATTTATGTACACACTTTAGACAACACATGAGAATAACATTATAAAATATGAGTACAAAGGTATTGCTTATTTCTTAAGAAATTTCTACCAGCAGACCTGCAAAAGGAGAAATGAAAGAGAAACGGAGACAATAGTGTGTGAGAAAAGGAAGAGAATAATGCGTTTAAAAGAAAAAAGAATTTATAAATAAAAAAATATTTGTCTATAAAAGATTTCTCAAGCTGAAGTAATGCTACAAACAGTACGTCCGTGCATTATGAAGTCACTATTAAATGAGAATAACAAGATTACCTCATTGTTTTTGTGAATGCGGTGTTGTAATGGTGATGGAGATGGAATTGAAACATTTAGAAACGGT
Source organism: Lycophotia porphyrea (assembly GCA_950005105.1). Classification (NCBI taxonomy): domain Eukaryota; kingdom Metazoa; phylum Arthropoda; class Insecta; order Lepidoptera; family Noctuidae; genus Lycophotia; species Lycophotia porphyrea. The sequence continues at coordinate 8,846,376 of OX465409.1, forward strand.
CACTCCATATTTTTTTTTTCTTGGTAATAAGTTTTTTATTAACTAAACAATATGAGTATAAATAATATTTGATTTGTTATTCTATGATATGAATATCGAAACACTAAATTTTATTTGTAACAAAAATCAATGTTAATATTCGAAGTAGTTTGCGTGTTGATTATTCTATGAAATGATATATATGAGATTTTTTTTTTATATGAAACGGAATACTATAAAAATGTTGTCTATAAAACAGTGTACAACCCTAGATTTACGCAAAACCCGATTGATGCAATAGGCTCGCCTCCTATTACATGGTTCTCGAATATTACTGGCGAAATTTGAGGGTACTACCTATTAAATACACCTCTGCCAACCCATTAAGGGATTACAGGCGTGATGAGTCTTGAGTCTTGAGTTTTCTTCTAATGCACCAATTTACGTAGTTATTAGCCCCCCAGGGGAGATAAGAGTGAGAATAATAAAGATCGGATGACAAGGCAAGCAATTTCTCTGAGAGTGATGACGTAATAAAACAAAACACACTTTATTATGACTGATCAGATTCTTGTAAACAGATCCTATGTCTTGGTTTACGTAAGTCATAAGGTTCGTCCCTTTAGGCGCGATTGGTCCAATTCGCGGTTAGTCTAATGTTCAAAATAATATCCAATTTGCAGTTGGTCCAATTTGCATTTGGTCCAATTTGTTCCACCTGTATTTTTAATGTAACCTGCATTCGTTGCAAATAAATGATTTGATTGATTGATTCATTGATTGATTCGCAGTTAGTCCAATTCGCAGTTGGTCCAAATTGGACAATGTTTCCGAAATTATACAATATTAATAGCGGAATAAAATGTTGATATACATTTACTTAGCAAAATTTTAACAGCTATTTCACTTATTATCTGAAATACATAATTTTTTTTTTGACACTGAAATTTAAATGGTCAGGCCATATTCAGAGAGTTACGGATGAAATATGGTCAAAAGATACAAAAATAACTCGATAGGTACCAACTTTGTTACCACTGTCTCACAATAAAAATCTTTGACTTTGAAATTATTACAAATTAGTATCCAATAAGCAAAAAAGAGGAAGGGTAGATCATTTAAAATGAAGGGTAGACCATTTAAAAGATGGAGTGGAGATATCTTACAAACAGCCGAAACTTGTGGCTCCGACTGGCAAAAGACAGAGTCAGCTGGAACAGGCTTTCAACGCAAAAGGCGGGCCTTACACCTATCAATACTAATACGCGCAAGCGGGCTACCGGTGGGCGCCACCGGTGGCTGTCGCGCGCCATGTCTTTGGTAGCACGCAAAAGAAAGTGGTCAGTGGCTGCCACGAGTGGTCGGTATTTATTTATAATTTGCCACCGGTAGCGTGGCGCGGACAGTAAGTCGCGATGCCACTCGCTAGACGAGTGTGGTGATTCAATACAAAACGTTTTAATAATCATGTAAACAGGTTTGCGCGGAGCTTTAAGTACAAACACTAACAGCACTAACAAATAAATAAATAAGTACACAACATATTAGATATTAGATACAAACTAAATGCTTACATTTAGTTTGTATCTAATATCTAACTCTATCCCTCTATCTCTTTATCCCTTAGGATAAATAAAGCTAAATAAAAAAAATATCTGAAATAATTCATTTTTGAAAGTCCACCATCATATTAGGCAACTAATCAGGTTAAGTTGCCAGAATATAACCTTAGCAATCACTTAGTCCGTAGGAAGTGTAGATTTGATAACTTTTGGAGGCACTGTACAATGGCGGACACTCTCGCCTGATCACCACTAAGCTCATTTTTGCTTGCACTCACAACATGAGGCGCTCTCTAGCCGAGCGGGGCGCCTCCGCTTGATTTAGGCGAATTGTTTTTTAACTGATCAGGCGGAAAATGCCGCGACTGTACATCCGACAGTTTAATGACCTTATCACGATAAAAATTGATACGAAAAGTTTTTATTTAGATATTGTTACGAGCTGGGTACGGGATAAATTAAAACACACCAAGTATCTTTATTTTAACAATAGTTTTGCCTGCGTCTTCGCTCACGTTAATTTAGAAATTCACAATTAAACTCTTATAACACTACAATAGTTACTAATAATAATAGAATTCAATAATGATTTCAAAGACATGTGGCGCCATCTATTATCATAAGAAAGTTATTGTTGTTTTCCTCGGGAACAGTAGTTTTTTTCGGGATGAAAGGTACCATAATGTCCGTTTCTGTACACCTGACAACGTATTATATGCAAAATTTCAGGATAATTCGCATTTATAATATTAGTAATATCGTTACCATTAGGATAGAACACTTATAACTCAATTATAAATTCACCACTGATTACTATTCACTTAGATATCGCATTTGTACTTCACTTCGATTCGTGTCGATATATATAGTGTGTTAGGGACAGCCCTCCACAAACTGATGCGGTCAATTTAGTATATCACACTAGGATGACCGGTACAAGAAATTATTTCAGGAATTTTGAAGGGAATCCAATAAATTTGATTTGTTTTATTTCATAAAAAAAATATTTCGTTACCGTGGCAAAACACACGTAGCGAACGGCAAGCGCGACGACGAGTTCGAGGAACTCTGTAGCTTGGCAGGAAGGGAACAACTGATTTCATGCGTCATTCGTTAGAGCATTTCAACATCCATTAACTCCAAGCGGGCGAAGCCGATAAGCTGTTGTGATATCTAGAGAAAACAGACAGAAGGTCATGTTCACTCATGAATACCTAATTGCCCTGCCATTGCCTGCTGTAAGTGGACTGCCTCGTTGGTCTAGTGCTCGCAACCGCGACTCTGTGGTTTTGGTTTCGATTCCCGGGTTAGTATTGGGTTTTGGCATCAGGAATTTCTCAGTAGCAGCCACGTAGTCTGGATTTGTGCCCGGTTGATGGCAATAGGCCCGCCCCCTATTACATCCAACTTAAACATAACTACCGAAGTGTGGGTGTACTATTAGGTACACCTCTGCCTAACCCTTCGGGGATTAAAGCGTGATCTTATGTTATTGTAATGTAATACCTAATTATAATTTCCGCTTACACGGCACAATTAAGACAAAATCGGTTTTGTCGCGAAACGACAAAAGGGATTTCCGAATTTATTTCCCATCTGTGAAAATGATCAATGAGGTTGTAGCAACAGGACAAATGTCAATGATTTATCTGACGTTTTTTCTCAAAAGGCTACAAAGTGTAGAAATAAATTCATATGATATACGCGTTAGCGTTTCACTCCATACTCCTCGAGAATGATTTAGTAGACTTTTAGTTTGGCGACGAAACTGTGCGTACTAGGGTTGCTAGACGGAAAATAAAATATCTGTCAGGAATGTGGCACACTGGGTGCAATACACTGTTTCTAGCAAAACTAACGAATTACTTAAGATTACAACTTAACACAATAACAAGGGACACAATGAATCGGGTACAGTTCCAAGAGGTCTACACTCGGCCGCGATCAGACACGGACTGTCGTCCAAGCGTCGAGCCGAAAACAACAAGGCTCTGTAAAGCACGCCGCCGTGGTGGGTATGTAGGTCGTGTGACCTCACCACAGGTGTACTTCGATTCATTGTAAGTCCATACCAATGACCGGCTCCGACATATCTATAAATAACATGAAGTACTTTCAGGAATATTTGAGATATTGTTCATAATCATAACTGGCGAAATGTTGGTGTACCAACTAGTAGCACACCTCTGCCTAACCCTTCGGGAACTACAGGTGTGATATTATGTTATGTTTTAAATCACAGCCGCATGGGTCGTTCTCAAGGTTAAGCAACACTTGCTGATGTCGGTACGTGGATGGGTGACCATTCATTGCATATCGAGACTCCTCTGTACCTTGGAAGACACGTTAAGCCGTTGGTCCCGGCTGTCATTAGTAGATCCTTAATAGTCGTTAGAGGTAGTCGATGGCCCGAAACTCTGGCAATATTATGGTTTAAATTAAAAGCGTGGTAAACAGTTTTATGTGTTATTATTTTATAAACTATTATTAGAAACAGTGTAGTGATAAAAATTGAAAAAAGTATGCTTAGATGGTTTGGTCATGTAGAGACGATGAGTGAAAGGCGACTTACAAAAGGTATTTACAATGCAGATGTTAGTGGCAACGCCGGGAAGGGACGCCCTAGAAGAACATACGCTCACCTCATTGGTGAGGTTCTTCAGAAAGGTCAGGTGCGTAGTACTCGCAACCGGCGTGCGTGTATGACCAGATGTATGAACGTGGACGAGGCAAAAGGAGTGTGTAAGGATCGTAGCAGGTGGCGTTCTGTGGTTTCTGCCTACCCCCATGGGAAAAGGGCGTGAGTTTATGTATGTCGAAACAAAGATTCACAGATGCAGCACAAAGACAAAGAAATATAGACTTTACTCATTTGCAGAGATGGAGGCACAGGGCCACAGATTAAAATGACATTCTGAACTTTTTAATTTTTTTTTTCTTATTTTGCCATTAACTTAACAGTCTTATTGTGTATAACCAGCTTGTTCGTGCTCCAATGTAACCCTAGCATTAAGTAACATGTGTAGACAAAATAAATGATATGTTATTGTGAATGGTTCTATGTAAAATAGTGGTTTTCAGCTTTATTCGGTTAGACTGCAAGCAGGCCCATAAACATATCGGAACAAGTCTCAAAATGTTAGGCAGTTTACAATGATTATCAAACTTGATGAAAAGTCCTCACATTTGGCATCCTTACTTCTCTGTGCAGAGTGTAGCAGAGATGTTATGGATATGATATTTCGGATCTGGATATGGATATGGATATAAGAATAAAATTATATTGGTTTCGGATACGGTTACGGATGTTTAATTACTTCGGATTATCCGTTAGTTTCGGATAGTTTCGGTTACGGACATAATATAAAACTAACTAGTTATGAAAGAGGTTATGTTATGACTAGAAATAACAAACAAACTGCAAGATTCACGTGGCGCGCGAGCGGTGAAACAATAACCTGTCAAAAATATGTCGATTTATTAGTCTCCGCCCTTATACGAAACTATCCGAAACTTATGAAACGGATACGGTAACGGTTACGGATATATTTTTATTTCGGATATCCGATAGTTTCGGTTACGGTTGCGGAACTCCATAACATCCCTGGAGTGTAAACGAACTTTCTAGATATTGTGTGGCAAGTTGTGAAGGAAATGAACTGTCCTAAGAGCTTCAAGCCAGTCTGATGTTACAATGAAGGAACTTTATACAGGGAACTGAAAATCGGGGGTTTTTGACATAAATATAGTCCACACTCCTTTTTTCCTCAATGGGAAAAAATTGCGCCAAGTGCGCGTCGGACTCGCGCACGAATGGTTCCGTACCACTATATATACAACACTAGACAAATCGCGTTTGTTGTATGGGAGCCCCCCTTAAGTATCTAATTTATTCGGTTTTTAGTATTTGTTGTCATAACGACACTCGACAGCAAAAATACATCAACTGTGAAATGTCAAATGTCTAGCTATCACGGTTCATGAGATACAGCCTGGTGACCGACGGACAAACAGACAGACATACGGACGGACAGTGAAGTCTTAGTAATAGGGTCCCGTTTTACCCTTTGGGTACGGAACCCTAAAAATAACAAAAAAAAAATATTACCCAAGTAAGTAAGAATATATTACATAGAATCAATGAACAATATAAAATACTGCCTTTTCTGTATACTATACTTGTACGTAGCATAGCAACAAAACCCGGTACAACCAACTAGTGTTCACTATAATCTTTCGTTAAACAAGGGGTCGACATTTAGGAGTATCTTTATGTGACTAGGATTATTCACTAATACGTGGGTCCTGCCACTAATATTGTATAGGATTTGTTCAAGTGACGAATTGGACAAGCATTATTATTGTTGTTATTTCTCGTACTAACTAATATTATAAATGCGAAAGTATGTTTGTTTGTTACCTTTTCACGCCTAAACCACTGAACCGATCATCCTGATATTTTGCATAAAAGGTGTAACAAGACTCTTAACGAAGCCGAAAGGCACTTGCTCTACCCGTCATTGCGAACATTTTTTTATTCTAGACCATACCTGGGAACCTTCTAGTTACGGAGATGTTGGGGGACAAAGTGTGTGTTTTAATTACATGTTTTTAATGTATTTTTTTTTACGTAAGACACCTTCACGACCTCGTACTATTCAATCCATCCACCAGCACAATGTTTTGAATGCGTTACACTGAGTCGAGATCCTACCGTAAAACGTGATTTTCACCCCCAAGACTCAGTTTACACCCTGTATACGTTGTAAGAGGTGCAGAAACGGACAAAGGGTACCTTTTATCCCGAAAAAAAGTACTGTTCCCGAGGAAAACAACAATAACGTTCTTATAATGACAGATGGCGCCACGTGTCTTTCGAAACATAATTGAATGATATTATTACAAGCAGAGTACATTGTACAATTCAAATTGATTGTCAAATTCTAAAGTAACGCGAGCAAAGCCGCAGGCAAAAGCAAGTTATTTATATTTCTAGCAAAGAACATTTAACATAACACAATGCCTTTTTTTTCGGATGGGAAATCATCGAATGGCTCCTCCCGCTCTGGGCAGAGCGGAAGGGAGTGTCAGACTTGTACTGACTAAAACCCATCCATGTTCCTTCCGTGCCCTTTGTGTTCCAGGGCCGCGGTATCTCTTTCGAACAGTCCCGCAGCCCATAACACCACGCCTGTAATCTTGTTTAGGAAGAGGTGTACCTAATAGTACACTCACATTCGTCCCTGTTATAGGGAGCAAGCCAATTGCTATCAATCGTGGCCATTCATCATCCTCTTCCAGACTTCACCCTTAGCTAGGTAACAGCCACTGTTTGCGTGTGCCAAGCGTCACGTTCATGAGCCAGCCTCTTCCGGAATATTCCCGCAATGGCAACAATGTCGTCTGCCCATCATGCGACCGGACGACCAACACTTCGCTTTCCAGTCCTTGGACGCCACTTGTTCACAGCTTTACACCACCTGCCATCACCGCATCGAAACAAGGTTGCTAATGAAAAGAAGAACGGTCACGACCCATATGAAATTTACCCAGGCCCGACACTAAAGGAACGTATCTCAGTTATTTTGTAATATTAAATATATAACAGAAATAAATTGGCACTATTCTGAATATCAGTGGCTAACATCTCCTTAATGCCGTTCGATTTTGTTCAGGCTAAATATTTTGAAATATTTTATTTTAATGAATAGTAATTATATCTATTTAAAATGACGACAATTTAGATAAAAACACAAAAAATAGACAGTCATCAACATTTAGTTCAATTTTAGCTAAAATATTTCTAGTGGAATACTAATCACTACACAGGGTGATTTTTTTAAAGTGGGCGTGGATGGCCAAATCCGAAACTATGAGAAATAGAGTAAAATACTCAAAGAAGTCTCGAGCCCGATTTTGATAAAAACTAGAACTGCATCATTAGATTTTTGAAAAAGAGGTATTACTTTCATAGATATGTCTCATTCGTGTCGGATCTGGATCACAAATAACCGTTCTTCTTTGCTGTTAGAAAACCCGTTTTCCCGACCTGGGAATTGAACCACGGACATCATTGCTCTTGCCACCACTGGACCAACGAGCTCCTTTCTAATTCCTTTCCTTTAAGAGAAAACACGATAGATATCTGAAAAAACTATCGCTGTCACTCTGCAAGTGTGATTTCGATACTGGTGCGATAAGGACAACCATACTAAAAAGTCCTCCTTCAATATTCGACCAATTAAAAAGATATTTCATAAACTAAATAAGAAGGATATATACTGTGTCCCTATTAGTTGTCAAAGCATACTAGGCCTCAGTTGACAGGCGATCTAAATAGGCAATTTTGAGCATTTTGTAAAGGTTCTAGTGCTTAAACAGATTATGTATCTTAAAAAAATAAAACATAGGGACATAGAGGTTGATATTTATTTAACTGTAAACAATGATTTTTACGTGATTAAAAAAAAATGTTTTTTTTTTAATATGTAGCTTTAAAGTCATATCAAAAGGAAGAAAACAGGCGAGAGCGTTTGTATGGAAAAAGAACACCCACATTTCCTCTTAAGGTACGATACACATAAAGGTGGTATTCTGACAACTAGCGCCATCTATCAGACAGGCCACTAACAATGGGCCAGTGTTGGCATGTGGCGGCCGAGTTGGGAGTGACGGCTCAGTGGTGATATCTGTCTTCAGGAGGGAAAACTTAACGCTTTTAAAACCAAGTCTGCAAAAGAAGATAAAGTCACGATGCTTTATTCTAGCACCTGTTTCTTTAGATAAGTCATTATTTATAAGATACGATTTTTAGTCTGTAATTCAGACTAAACTAATGGCCGATAGTCTGCAGTCTGCGGGGCCTCTAACACCGTATCTAAAGTCAAGTTAAAGTAATTACTTGAGTTTGACCGAAATTTTTCGTTTTTCGTCGTTGGACATAATAAGTTCAACATGATTAAATTTAAAGCAATTTAACATGTATAGGTAGGCTTAAACCGATTATCCTTTATTTTCACCACATCCTTTGTTTTTTAAGCCGTAGTTTAAGTAATAAGTCGTTCGAAAATAATCCCTTGGTTCCACACCCTCTAAAACATTAACACAGACATCGCTTACTGAAAAGCCAAAAAAGTTTTTAATCAATTTTGCTTAGCATAGCTTTCGTCATTTAAAACTACAAGGCAGTTTTTTAATCTACATATTAGCCGTAAGGGGATTAGGCCTTTCCCTAATACTCGTTCTCCTAATAATATGAATGTGAAAGTCAGTTTGTTTAGTTGGTCTAATGGTCGCAAGCGTGATTGCTGAGCATGAGGTCCTGGGTGCGATTCCCAGGTCATGCAAAGTTTTGCTTTGTTATTGAGGTTTTCCATTAAAAAATTATCAGTAGCAGCCACAGCTGCATCTGGTTTACTAGGAAGCCGACCCCAACATATGTAGTTGGGAAATAGCTAGGTAGATATGATGAAATCAAGGAGGCAGATTCATGTATATACTAGCTGATGCCTGCGAGCTGCGGCTTGACCTGCGTGGATGTCGGTTATCGCGACCAAAAGTAATCATGAAATTTTGATCCCGTTCCCGCAACCAATGTATACAAAAACTTGACAAATTATATACTAAAACCTTTCTCAAGAACCACTCTATCCATTGGTGAAAACAGCATGAAAATTGGTGCAGTAGTTTTTGAGTTTTTCGCGAACAGACAAACAGGCGCGGAGGAGGACTTTGTTTTATAATATGTAGTGATAGTGATGTAGTGATCTTAAGAGGCTCTGCTGTGAGCTTCTCACGAAGCGTTGCTCGCGGATCACAGTAACACTGATTGTCGTTCATTTTGACGAGTCGCGAAGAGCCCGTTTACACTGTACGATTTACCATTTGTTTTGAGAGATAAAAGTAATATCCTTACGGGGAATATGATTGTGTCAATGCTACTAATGAAATTGATTGCTTGAATGTAATTTAAAAAATTAATAATTCTGTCGTTGTTCCACAGATTACGTTTACGATTGGCTGCTGCGCTGCGTGTCACGCGTTCGATCCCCGCACGGATCAAATATTTGTATGGCTTAGTAGTTGTTCAGAGTCTGACTGTTTTTGTATGTGAGTTTAAATGTTGTATGTCATGTTATTTAGGAAAATCCCTAGAGTGGGAAAAAACCCCAAAGCATTTTTTTATTAAATTCACGTTAATCCACAAAAAGTAAATTTAAGATTACCTTCCTTATTCACAACCCACTTTACCACACACAGACAGCCTTTCAGCAAACAACACAGTGAGGTGCACAAAGCCAATATGGAACAAAACAAGAAATTGATGTGATCGGCAGAACCAAACCTCTTTTGACAACAATACTGAAAGTGATTCATCTCCAAACAAGGCAGAAGAAAAACTTCTTTGATATGAACCCATTTGTAAAAGAAAAGTTTATATCTCAAGTATTGTAAAGGTGAGTGCAAACTTGAGCGCTCATTTGTATTGGTTAGTAAGTGTATTCGCGGGGAAGTACTACATATACACCGTGACTTTTAATCGTCTTACAAACGTGGTTCACTAAATGTATTAGACATAAAATACCTCAGGTTTCGCACGGGACTAATTTAATTATATATATAATTATGTCCTAATTTTAAGTGTATCTCATGTGTCCTGTTGTGAAATCAATAAATACTTTTTCTTTCTTTCTTTCTTTCAAGGCGCGATTTTTTTTTTTTAACATTAATTTATGGACAAGGAAAAATAAATAATACATTAGAACCATGAAACATCCTGTTAATAATGTTTACGTGTCAAACGGTAGAACGGTTTAATTCTCATTGGGTAGAACATAAATCTACCCAACGCTCGAGTCAAGTAGATCATCGCTTGCAACAGGGTGTTTCAACTACGTCATGTGTCATAATTAATTATTTTTTAAACTATTGAAACCTCATAAATACCATTTTTTTTTTAAATTAATTTGTTGTAGTCATTGGATACATAAACTGGGCTGCCGTTGTAAGACAACTAAAAAGTCACGGTGTATACTAATTTCTGCTAACATATTAAACAGCTTTACACCGTTTACCAACCATAAGTACTGTAGAATATGAACATGGGGGCTGTATTCTACTTTAACCTTTTGAACGCTGAAGCATAAACGCACGTGCGTGCCCTCCACGCCAAGCCACAATTTCACCTACCATTTTGTCACATATTTGTGTCGTTTGGCGTTCAGGGCACACGCTTACTTGTCACGTATATGTGACTATGGCGGTCAAAGGGACGCCGCTGTTTTCCACTCCTAGTATTGTTCAAACGAAATGGTCCATTATATACACAGCTTAAGAAAACCCGCATTTATATGTTTCATTCGCATGTTTTGAAAACTTTTTCCGTCCTCGATAATACGCTATTCTATTTCGCTTTTATCTTGGCTTGTTTATTTAGTTCATATTATTTGTGAATATAGATAAAAACACGGAATATGTTAAGTCTTGACCATGATTTCTTTTGAACTTCAATCAATATTTTCCTGGAGGGTTGGGATTCTTTTTTTACTGTTTCCGAAGTAGGTTTTGATTTTGTGAGTTATTTATTACATACTAGCTTTTGGCCGCGATTTCGGTCGCCGTATGCTCAGAAAAATTACCCACTTGAAGTCACCCGGGAACATTGTAGTCACTAGTGAAAGGATTTTGCGTGATTGGATGAGTTATTCCAAATATTACCCCCTACTAAGTTTTGATACGGCTAGTAAGTATTCGATCTGATTATCATTTTAGTATTAACTGAAGTATTTTTCATTACGGTTATGTTTCTTTTTGCCAGTTATGTTTAAGTCCTATCTATGTAAGGGGCTAACCTATTGCCATCGACCGGGCACAAATCCAAATTCCCGGCTTCTTTCGTGTCGATGGTATGACGTATTCAATTACTTGGGCCCACGATAATCACCGCGTCAGTGGCGTTCCCTGAACCTCTAATCCAAGTGCAGGGAAACTTTAGGCTGCTACCGAGAAATTCCTATGGGAAAATCCCAATAGCACCATACCCGACCCGGGAATTGAACCAACACCACCTACTTAGCAGTCGCATTTGCGACCAATAGACCAACGTAGCAGTCGAAACCATGACTTAACAAAAGCCGTGCCGTGTAAACGGTCGCTCAGTTGAACAGTTTAATTTCCTCGTCGCATGGTTGATGTCAATCGCTCGCATCACAGGTGACATCTCGCGAGAACAGCTATGTGACTACAAATTGTATAGACTATGCTGTAACTGGGTACTTAATTATGTATCTAGATATTTTGGCTGTGGATTTGGACTTTCATAGTTTGTCTTTCTTGTTTAATTACAGAAAATTTGAAAAGGAATCAAATGTCTAGGTATGTACATCGTGTAGGCAGACGGTGGGTTTCGTGCAATGAAAATATACTGGGAGCGATACACTATTTCTATTAAACGTGAGTGACGTTGAAAAATCTCTATGAACCTTTATTTCACAATAGCTTTTGACCGCGGCTTCGCTTGCATTAATTTAGAATTTGACAATCAATTCGGGTTGTACTCGTGTAAAGACATGTGGTGCAATCTATTACCATAAAAACTTTATTGTTGTTTTCCTCGGGAACAGTACATTTTTCGGGCTGAAAGGTACCTTACATCCGTTTCTGTACATCTTATAATGTATATGCATACTTTCAGTATAATTGGTGGTGAGGTTTCAGTATAAGTGATGTTATATCTCGATAAATGTACTATCTAACACTAAAAGATTTTTTGAATTCGAACCAGCAGTTCCTAAGATTAGCGCGTTCAACCTAACAAACAAACTCTTCAGCTTTATAATATTATTATTATATATATTATATAAGTATAGAGTATTGTTATAGATAATAAAGTTAGGACAAGACAGCGATCGACTGAGCTGCTGTTCTCGTGCGATGATCCATCGCGCAGTGCAGACGGCACGTGTGTCAACTCGTCCTAGATCCTACACGTTACTGGAAACATACGGCTGCGGTTTGGGAGGCCGCGCTTTTCCTCGATTTTCTGTATCATCATCTGCCTAGCCTTTTTGGTCGGCTTCCAGTTCCAGTTCTAACTGGATGTAGTTGAATACCAGTATTTTAAATGGAGCAAATGCCTATCTGACCTTCACAACCCAGTTAGGACTGGGTAATACGATACCCCTTGGTAAGACTGGTTGTCAGACTTTCTGTATATAGGATGTAAAACGAAGAAAGGGAGGATAAACACAAAACAGTCGTTGCAAGTGCGGCTGTTGATCAATAGGTCTTGGGTCGATTCCCAGGTTGGGCAAAGTGTTTTTCATTAGGAATTTTTCAGTAGCAGCCACGGAGTTTGAAGAAAATAGGCTCGCTTATTATTACATGGGACTTAAACATAACTGGCGAAATGTAGGTGTACTATGATGGTACACCTCTGCCTAACCATTAGTAGATTATAACAAAAACAACAACATACATTTATTTTCAGGCTATTTTGGCCCATATACCTTGCTGACTAACATACGAGTACATAATTATGATATAATACAAATTGTGTTAGTAAATAAAACCTTAAAACTATGATAGTCACACTTCACTTAATACAGGCTTAGTGTCTTTTTCTTTACGTCCCGTGTGGTCTCTCGGACCATAAAACCGAAAATCTTTTGTTTTAAGAATAGTTTTGTTTGCAAAAAAAATTGTTGTCTGTAAAGTCGGTTTACGAACGCTAATTTTACATCATAACGTCATAAGAAAACATTGATGAAAAATTGTATACTTCTATGAATTGAATTGAATTATTATCTCTGAATTATCATTATTTTGTATAATACATAGATGAGTCACAAGCCGAACGCTTAGGCCGATCGTGCCTCTCTATCGCTTGTTCCGCGCTCTCGCTTGCACGCTCGGCTCAGGCGGAAGGTGACACTTTTTCATGCGTGTAGCCGGTGTTCATCGACTTATAAAACGTTATCACGTCAAAAACAATGATTGTCTTTGTATAGGAACTGAGAAGCAATCAACTGATCAACATGTATGGTAAAACTAGAACCTTGTGTTTTGTTTATTAAGTTACCATGACTACCATGGCACCATGACTTTTTAGTTGTCTTACAAAGGTGGTCCACTCAATGTATCCGACATAAAATATCTCTAGGCGTGATTATTTTTTTTAACCATTAATTAAGATAATAGGTACAAAGGAAAACTAATAATATATTATAAATATCAAACATGCTGTTAATAAACTTTACGTGTCAAACAGTAGAACATACCTAGCCAGTGCACGAGTCGAGTAGATCATCGCTCGCAACAGGGTGTTTCAACTATGTCATGCGTCATAATAATTAATAATATTTTTATTTTTAAAATATTCAAATCTAATAAATACCTATTTTTTTTGTTGATAAATGTATAGTAGTCATTGGATAGATGAAGTGGCCTGCCGTTATAAGATAACTAAAAAGTCACGGTGTATAAATGCAATGTGGTAAGCAACGAGAGCGTCAACTTCAATCTCACCCGTATGTTTCCACCCATTTTGCACTCTTGTCATACTCTTGTTCGCTTTTGCATACAAAGGACTTAGTGACAACCTTTACACTAAAACTGTAAGAATAATCCGTTTGAAACTCCAAGTGCAGTTGATGTAGTTACTTATCAGACTTATTTTTAGCAGGGATGTTATGGAGCTTCGTAACCGTAACCGAAAGTATCAGATATCCGAAATAAAAATATATCCGTAACCGTAACCGTATCCGTTTCACAAGTTTCGGATAGATTCGTATAAGGGCGGAGTCTAAATAAAACGAGATGTTTCGACACGTTTTAATTCACCGCTCGCGCGCCACGTGAATCTTGCAGTTTGTTTTTATTTCTAGTCAAAACATACCTCCTTTCATAACTAGTTAGTTTTTTATTATATCCGTAGCTGAAACTATCCGAAACTAACGGATAATCCGAAATAATTACATATCCGTAACCGTATCCGAAACCGATATAATTTTATTCCTATATCCATATCTGTATCCAGATCTGAAATATCATATCCATAAAATCTCTGAATTTTAGTAATCTTTTCTCGCATTTATGTATAAACACAGATAGTACCACATTGTACACTTAGTTCGCAATAAACGTTTTGACTTTGACTTTGACAATTAAACATAAACCGTTTTAGCGTCGGTGTATTCCACCTTGTATTATATCATTCTGAGCCCTCTCACGTAGAAAGTCTTCATAGGTTATCAACAAAAACAGCTGTTCCATACATTTTGACCGTGTATTTTTGTAGGAAACAACTGTTTTTTTTTTAAATAACTGATGAAAAAATTCTATGTGTGGGGCTCAGAATGATGTACTGAAAACATGATAAATTAACCGTTTTCGTGTCGGTGTACCTTCCGCCCCGTATATTTTTTTGGTTGTCTTTTTTTGTCTAAATAACATGAAAATTTTACTTAGTTTCCTGGAAAAATTCAATAACACTTTGCCCGACTTGGGAACCGAACCCAAAACAGTTCAGCAGACGCACGTGACCAGTAGACCAAATAAACAGTCCTTAGGATTGTAGTGAAAGGTTAATATAATCTAACTTGCAAACAAATAAACCCATCCATCCGAAACTAACATAGTCTAACATAAAACCCTGTTACACAAATGAAATTCAATCTTCACGGACTAAATAGGCATCGCGTTACAGGAGCACAGGATTCTATATGGGGTCGTAATGGCTAGATAAATATCGCGTAATGCGTTAGTATCGCTGATAGGAAAACGTTTAAACGCGTAGCGAGGAATTTAGTTTATCTAGCAAGCTTTTTCTCGAACATAAAAAGCTTCTGAAAAAGTTTTGGGACCGCAAAATGTGAGTTTAGACGAAGCTTAAGTGTGATAAAATGATTTTGGAAGAGAAACAAAGAAGATAATAAAGACGCTTTAGCTGTCGTGGTTATGTTTAAGGGCCCTCGCCCACCGCGACTTATTTCAGCGATGCGAACGTAAAACGGACACGATACAGTCGCTAGTTGCGTTGCGATGCTGTCGCTGGCTGAGTGCATTCGCTCAGGAAATGAACGTTATGCTACTTTTGCAATGCTGTCGAGCTTCAATCGTAATGTTAACTAATTCTCAATTCTTTATTGCGTACCATAATGTGTATAAGGTATATCTATTCATACAAAAAATCTCTAAAGGGGTCTATGAACTCATCATTACAAACAACTTTCACTATTGGACCAAACCTGAAATTGCAAAAAAAATCAGTTGTTGCCATTGATATATAAAAAACCTACTGTTGCCTACATTTATGTTCGCGTAAACCCTGTTTTTTTTTGCAATTAACTTTTTTCTCTCGAAATGGTTCAAAAATTGTGCTTATTGCAAAAGCACAATTTTTGAAAAATATACAATCCTCTTTGCTTATTAAATAGCCCATCTTGGATGTAGATAGCGCTCACCAGCCGCGGCCGTAGCGCTACACGCTTTGCTCGCTCGGCTTGCGCGTGTTTGGTCACAGTTCTATCCCAAGTTCCCAACCTAACCCGGTGTACCCTAGCTTATAAACTGTGACCAAGTTTTAAGAGGTTTATTTTGACAAGACCTTCTGATTCCTACTGTTCATTGGTAAAATCGATGCCTTTTTTTGCCCTTATTTCCTTCTTTACCATCAATGTTATTTTTCAATCGATCGAGTAGAATGGACTTCATAACATAACATTACGCTTGTAATCCCCGAAGGGTTAGGCAGAAGTGTACCTAATAGTACACTCACATTTCGTCAGTTAAGTTTTTAAGTCCATAGGGGGCGAGCCTATTGTCATCAACCGAGCACAAATCCAGACTCCGTAGCTACTATTGACATTTAGTTGTTAACCGTGAGTAGATGTGTGTGTAAATGTGAGAGTGTAAATGTTTGAGTGTTTATGTGTGATTGTTAAGACACGGGTTTAAGTAACTTTTCTGTGGAAGGGTAGTCAAGACTTAATAGCCAGGTGCGCAATTTTCTTTTACAAATAGCTTTATTTAAGGAAATTTTGAAACGCCTAGTTGACGCTTCCCGTGACCCAAGGGCTGGCTTTTACCTTGGCCAGAGGCTAAGTGTTGCCATACAACGTGGCAACGCCACCAGTCTCTTGGGCACATTATCAGCTGACAGCGGTGAGGAGTTTTTCGATGCCCTTTTATAGTTTGTTGTTAGTTTCTTTATTTTAGTTTAATAATTAATGTATATAGTTAGTTTATCCTATTGAATAAAATTATTTTTAATAGCTTTAGTATGTGTGTAAATACATATTTCGATTATTTATTGAATTATAAAGAAAATTGCCAAGAAAGGCGATTTTTTTTTGGGAAATACTGCTTTTAAAACGGATGAGTGGGCAAAAATTTGCTGATCTTCTATTTTGAGTAAAGAAACCGTAATCTATGGATAGTACAGAGTGTTTTTTGAATACAGTTATGAGTATGAACAACTGCCGGACCGTTAGAACTTTGCAGTGTTGGTAGAGATCGAAGGTTGGATAGCGTATTGGGAAAAAAACAACTGACTTTTAATATAGCTCTTTGAGCTCTCTCTAAATTAATTAAAAACGATTTAGAAGTACCACCCCAGGTGGTGATACGGTAGGCTAGCAAAGACTGGTGTAATGCGAAATGAACTAATTTAATTACTGAAGTATCAGATGTCGTAGATTTTTAAATATGTAGATTAATTTGCGGATTCTTTTAACTAAAGGTTCAAAGTTTGGTTGATCTTGTATGTTGTTAAAACCTCCAAACTTTGTAAGTCTATAAACCTTTTCCTATCACCCTTGATGCGTTGCTCGTTTGGAGCGACTCTCTCAATACTAACAGTTTTTGAGTATATGTGATAACAAATGGTTTCTTGAACCCTTGTACTCAAACAAGTACCCGGATCATTAGTATATAACCGATTTTTTAGCATTTGGTTCATTTCACCGTTTTTGAGAGCAGCGGTGGCCCAGTGGTAGCGACCCCGACTTGGCGTGGCAGGCGCATTACTTTGTGTAATTTATTTCATCACCACTGCTCTCAAAAACGGTGAAGGAAAACATAAATGCGAAGACACGTGACATCTACCAATCCGCACTGGGCTCACGTGGTGGATTATAGCCCATTCCCTCTCATAGAGAGGAGGCCTGTGTCCCAGCAGTGGGAACATTATAGGCTGATGATGATTCCGATATCACCCTTGATGCGTTGCTCGTTTGGAGCTACTGACTGAACACTCCAGCATCTGGTATTGTGTTCAGTGTTGAACGATGCCTTTTAATGTGCTACTTGTTAGATGTTTTAATTGTGCTAGGCACAAACTACTTGATCTTCTTCTTGTTGTTTACATGGCAATATATTTAGCCCCCCAAAACTTCGTCACTATTTGTTAATATTGTACTGCCACCTCATGGCAGGATCAATATTATGATGGATGAGAAATTGTCAGTTGGGTATCTAATAGATTACCTTACTAATATTCTTAGCATATAGACACTCTTGGACGGTTTGACCGTTGCTTTCACGGGGAATAACAGGGACAGTATGGTAACAAACAAAAAGAAAACTCGGTGTAATTGTTGAGAATTTTATTTGGCAAAATATACAAACAGTAGGTATATTTAAGTAAAAGTTCCTTCATAGTGATTTATTGATTACCCAGTAAACCTGTATTAATTAAAATGATCTTTAGCTGTTACAGTCCATAAAACCTAATCTGATTAAATTGGCAATAGAATTACCACTTCGGTGTCCAATAAAAATAGCAATATGTTACAGTCAAAGTATATATTTATGTAATTTTTGGTGATACAGTAGGTCTTATAGTTAGGTTATGGTAACTCATAAAACTATCCGTTATGCATACACAATTTAACAATATAAGAATTTAAAATTGATATAACATACAAATTACAATCACTAACAATTTTTGTATTAATCACTTAGAACACAATTAATCATCATAAATAATATTCATAATACATTTAATTAGTCAAGTTTTGAACTGTCAAGTATAAATACATAATTATCAGGTTAGTTTGTTATATTTTGTCAAGAAGAAATTCAATGGTGTAGTAGCATTTTTCAATTAAAAAGTTATGTAGTTGGTCCAGTTTGAATCTTTTATGTCATTTGGAATATATTTAATATTTTCGGAGCCATGCAGAGAATACTTTTAGATAAGGGCAGTCTTTGACGCTCTTAAGCATAGTTCGTATCGATATTCCTGCCCAGTCGATCTAAAGCTTTGCTCTGAAGCTTTTATAAACAGTTCACTATTTTTCTTGACGAACAATGCATTGTTCGTAAAGACAGGGTAATGTTAATATTTTAACTGATTTAAAATGCGATTTACAGCTGTCCGTTGGTTTAAGATTGCATATTGACCTAATGCACCTCTTCTGTGCTTTAAAAATGAATGTTTTTTCGCAAGAATTTGCCTAAAAAATTACTCCGTATCGTAATATGTTTCCTGCTACAGACCGAGTCTACGGTGCGCTTGTGCAAATTGTGTTATGATATAGTAATTGGGGTAGAGGACCATAAGGGTGTAATTAACGTGAGTACGCATGTAGGTGGAAATACTGAAAACTTGTCCTCCTCAATGGCAGCTGGCCACACAACCCTCTGCCTTAGGATTGGGAAAGACAATCATGTTATAGATAGTTCTTAAGGTAGTGTATAGTGCTTAAACAGTACACGGATGTCGGGCAAACGTTGTAAAACGGTTCCACGTTGTAATATGAAATCGTAGGCGTTTCTAAATAAATATAAATAAATAAATTCTTAAGTGCAAGCGTAATGTTCCCTTTACTACCTTTTATGCTACATAGAATGGAATTTTTCAAATCAACGTCACCTGGAGGAAAAGTACTCCTATTAGAGATAGCACATTTTACTCAAACCTTTATTTTTTTTAAAAGAAACAAAACTACATTCACAGATTTTAAAAAATTCGCTTGCCGCACTCGAACTGACTAAAATTCTGAAAAATAACATTCTATCCTTTTTTTACATTAATCGATAAAGTCAATCATATGGATTAAATCTCTCTTACGAACGTGATAAATTAAATGAAAGGAAAAAAAACATGAAAGTTCTAAATTCAATCAGAAAAGATAAAGAACTTTTACTCAAAGGATGGACCTTTACAATTGAAGAAATAATTTAAGATCTTATCTAAATTGTTCTTTTTTATTTTAATAAATAAATGACATCAAAGATAATATTGTTAATTAGCAGTGGCGTAGCTAGGCCTAATAAGACCCTGTATGAAATTTGTTTGGGGGTCCTAAGAAACAAAGTGCGGCAAAAATCAAAGAAAAAAAAATAGCGTTCCGACATGCCTCGCTTAAGCTGTCATTGATTTTACTAAGATAATGTAAGAGCAAGCAAAGTGGGATAGAAAATTTAGTAACCACGATCATGACTCGCACAGCCCACAGATAAAGGCATTCATTAAAAATCCAGAAAAGCAAGCTCGAATCGAAATCTAGCTTTCTGGACCGCGACGAGTCAAGTCTTCATTTAAGAGCGAGCGGAGCGAGCTTGAAATTTTAAAGCCTTCTAGACTGTGATAAGTTAAATATTTAATTATAATGGGCTTCTTTATCAATAACAATTTGAGGTTCTTGGAAGATCTTGTGATTTTTTTCCTCTACACGTCTTGGCCCTTGTTACTTGGGGGCCCTTGGGTAAGTTTTAGGTTAGTGAGGTCGTTGATATATACGAGAAATAAGGTTGGTCCTAAGATGCTACCCTGAAGAACTCCATGCGTAATTGGGCGGTGAGTGCTAGTAAGGTTTCCCATACGGCCACACTGATGGCGATCAGTAAGGTAGCTTTTAAAAAGTTTCAACTGCGTGCCCCTGTTTCCAGCCTTTCCAGTTTAACCAAGAGTACTGAAACAGAGATTGCGTCAAAGGCCTTTGCCAAATCTAAGAAGATGGTCAGGCATTTCTTTTTCTCGTCCAAGTTATTACTGCTGTAACTTATAAATTTATTTTCGGCTTGTTCAGTAGATTTCTCGTTACGGAAACCGTGCTGGTTTGGTGAGAGCAGGTTTTTACTTCCAAAATACTTTGCTAGTCTCACATTAACTATTCTGTCAAGGATCTTTGATATAGCTGGAAGTATGGGTATGGGCACAGGTCCAGACAGAGATTACATCACCAACTACAGAGTTGGTGATGCAATCTCTATCTCCACCCTTATGTATAGGGCTAACTTCAAACTTCTTTAAAGATTCAGGGAATATTTCATTTTTGTGGCAGGAGTTAAAAATAATGGTGAGCGGAGTAACTAAAATGTTATTGAATTGTTTTTTTAATGTATTGCTAGTCTCATCGAAACCCGTAGAGCTATATGCTTTAAGATTAATGATGAGACGATCAACTTCACTTTCATCGGTATCTTCAAAACAAACGAATCTAGTTGAGTGGGCTTATAAGAGTTGGTGTACATGTCTAATGGATTTGATTTAATTTGCCTGATCTTATCTGTTAGAGATCTACTTATATCAACAAAGTAGCTATTTACTTTGTTCAGAGACTGTTTGGGATCGTCAGCTAGAGATAGAAGTTCATTTGAGCAAATAATAAACGTGAGTTATACCAACTGTTGATATAATTTCTTTAGATATAACATTTATATATTCTAAAACTTATTTCGTATAACTTTATTGGATATAACGTTTATTTAATCGGAACTCATTAGGCATATCATTTAAAATATATATGGATCCACGTGTCAGAAACAATTCACTGCAAAACCGACTGCACGTTGTCTTGTCTGCCCTACCCCTAGAGTGTAATAAAAACCCGCGTAGGTGCGGAGGGGCGAGGCAGCCCGCGAGCTGAGGAGCAGGTGGTTTTAACACTCGTGGTGAGCGTGAAATACTTACATCTGCGACGATAAGCTCGCGTGGGACCGCCGGAGCTATGACAGAAACCATGCCTGCTGCATGTTTACTTGCATGCTGCATGCTTGCTTGCATGTTGCATGTATGGTGTTTGCCTGTTTGATGCTTGCTGCATGCATTGTGTATGCTTGTTTGCATGTTTCTTATAGAGAAATAAAAACCACAATTATGTTCACAATCAACTGCTTTATTGATTGATTGATTTTCTGCCTTTTAATAACTATCGATATGAAATGTATGCCAAACTAGGCGTTTTATCATATTAGACTAAATAGGTGTTATGTCTTATGAGTGAAACGATTTTATATTCAATGTATGTTATGCTTATAAAATTTAGTTAGTTTAAAATTATATCAATCGTTTATTATATTAATTGATCATTTTTAAATCAAATAAAATTATAGATTCAGTTGTTATATCTTGTAAATATTAGAGATTTTGAAATTATACCATATATTACTTACCCAATTTTTTTTATAAGATCTTTTTACTTTTTTCAGTAAGGTGTTGCAGTAGTTTCTATAACGTGTGTAAGTTAATTTTAGTGTTGCATTATCTGGCGAAAGTTTTGATTTTTTATGCGATTTATTCCTATTTGTCATACAGCGCAGCAACCCTTGTGTGATCCGAGGTTTTATAATCTTCTTTCGACGCGATAAGGTAATGACTTGGAAATTACGGAATGTTCTTTTTGAGAATTTGCAATCACCAGTATTTAGAGTATTTTTCAACGTGGAGGTGGCGTTGAAAAATTCTGCCCTGTATAACATATTTTTGTGCCCGTTCGTCTTATTAGAGTCACACTTTATTATTGGTTTGTTTTTTTTTTATGATTTGACAATATGTAAATGTTTTAACTGTGAATTCCCAATATTAACTTCACCTTGTATCCCCTTTTTATCCCGTAGCTTTTAAAGTCGGTACAGGGCTGCCCTAAATTAGGAATTCAGTCCTCTTAGACGTTGATAAGGCGACCAGTCTGGGACGAACCTTACAGGTTCCGTGCGGTATTGGTGTAGCGTGGCCCTTTCCCCTTCGGGGGAAACCGACCTTCATACTAATATTAATATGATTTAGACAAATGATGAATGAATGGTTTTGATATATGATTTTTGATTTTTTAATAAAAAGGAATTTCCCATTGACTATAATACAACTGTACTCCAAATCCATACTGTTCTTTGAGCCATTCGCCGCTATAAAGTAAGGGTGCCCTCCATTTTGTATCTTCAAAGCGACCATCCAACCACGCACATTTGGTTAACCCCAAAAATGCATCGTACAAGAAATCCAATACTGGGTAAGTGTCAACTACAGTAAAATAATGGACCGTTTGCTTTGATCTAAGCTTCAAAGAGAACGAGCATATTCCAGCGAGCCCATTCCAACGCCACCTATCGCTGTAAGCTGTACCCATACCACCACCAGAATCGAATCCATACCTGCCCCAATATTCTCCCATAATGCAGTGAAACCATTGCCATTCAGTCTGGAAAGAAATCAATATTGTTAAAAAATTATATTAAAAAAAAAACCTTTTTAAAAATAAGCTTTTTTACTACAATATTTATTATCTTCTTTAAAAAGTTTTTGTTAACTAATAATTTTATTTTCTAATTTTTAGTTTTGCTGTAGTCTGTTTTGTGCAATTGTTGAAGGTAATAAAATACTTTTTTTTTTTAAAACATCTGCGATCGGACGTATAATTTTCTCAACACTTTTTATACGTATTCATGCTATTAACCGTTGAGGAGTTCTCTCGTGAGAAGATGATCCTGGTTGGATGGTTGATCCTGGTTTCAATGGCAAAAATGTAGCATTGAGATTGCTATTATGACGTAGTCAACCTCTAAGAAGGGAAAATCTGTCAACGGGTGAAACTGGTGGGGTCGGTTACCAAGTGGTAACCGACCCCCCCGGTAAGTTAATAATAAAGTGGCTTCAGTACTTCTGAAGATTACCCGTACATCTAAACATACACACTTTACGTCTTTATAATATCAGTATTTACTAGTTGTTGATGCCCGTGAAACAAAATATTACTTGCCTTTTTGCAATCGGATTTTGTTACCAATTTCAAGGGATTTAATTTTTATGCACGGAACCCTAATTATTTTATAAAATAAAAGTAGCCTAAGTTACACATTCTATCATCAGGTCTGCCAGTAAAAGTTTAGTTAAAATCAGTCCAGCCGTTTCGGAGATTAATTAGTGCGATAGCCGGAACAAACGGATAGAAAGACAGACAAAAATGTGCGTATATTTTCATAAGCATTCAGTAAAAATCTGTTATTTTGATACTACAAACAGACACTTCAATTTTATTTATAGATTTGTATGTATAGATTTATAAATAAGTTATTAAATGTGAGCATACCTTCGGGCAGGGCCAGAGGTGGTTGTTCGTAAGAACGATATAGCGATACCAAGGCACAGGATTGCGGTTATAAGACTTAATAAATTGAAATCCAGCAACGATACTCGTATCGTCCCATCGTGGAATAGTCGAGGTGTAGTCGAACCTTAAAATGAAGAAAATGGCTGGATTAGTCCGTTAGTCGAAGCCAAGTTTTAGAATCAGATATTAATTTACGGAAACCCATTACATTTACATTCGCCTAGCGTACGTGATTCTAAAACTTAATTTCTATTTTAAAAGTAAGTCAAAGAGCATTCACCATCATCATCATCATCAGCCTATAATGTTCCCACTGCTGGGACACAGGCCTCCTCTTTATGAGAGAGAATGGTCTATAATCCACCAAGCGGGCCCAGTGCGGATTGGTAGATGTCACATGTTTTCGAATATTTGGTTCTAGGACATGCCGGTTTCCTCACGATGTTTTCCTTCACCGTTTTTGAGAGCAGTAGTGATGAAATAAATTACACAAAGTAATGTGCCTACCTGGGTTCAAACCCATGACTTACTGTTCGTAAGTCGGGGTCGCCGGTCGACAACCTCGCGAGCTAAGTCGAGATACTTGATTTGTTTATCTTTCTCGGCTTTCAAGAGGTTCTCGTCATGCGGGACCGTTATGTCAACAATCATTGCGCGCCGCTCTGATCGGTCCACCACCACTATATCAGGCTTATTGGCTACAATAGTCCTGTCTGTGATAATGGATTGATCCCAGTACAGTGTGATATTGCCATTATCGAGAACTGGATCGGGCACATACCTATAGTACGGCACTTCCGATTCCACAAGGCTGTATTTTAGAGCAAGTTGCTGATGGATAATCCTGGCTACGAGGTTGTGTCTATGCAAGTACTTTCCGTTAGCCACACGAGAACACCTGGAGATAATGTGATTCGCCTGGACGGTGGCATGGCCAACATATGTCAACCGTGCCGTCCTTTACAATAAATTTCCGGTAGTTATTCGGCATCATAACTTCATCCATAATTGCACAGACAAAACCTTCGGTTTCTCCAAAGAGGTCCCCGGAACGTAGCCAAGCTACGGACGCTGATAGGTCTACATCGGGCCCATGCAGGGCCCGGAAAAAGCATTATTATTTGTAGGGGACGCGACTAAGTGGTAAATGTTGGGATTCGCTACGCTGCTCAGTTAAACACTCAAATAACTTTAATGAGTTTATTAAGGTAACGTTTAGGCTAAGCTATCGCTAAAATGATGGAAACGAATGCACCCGGTTGCTGTCCGTTATGCACTGAGCTCACGGGGTACCCCGTGAGCTCAGTGCTATTATTTAAACTGGTTGATGAAAATAACAAAGAAAAAGAAAATTAAAAAAAATGACTATTTTTAAAAACAAAATTTTTGTTTCATGTCATTATGGATGCTTTCCATTTCTATTCTGTCACAAAAAAAATATCGTGAACGTCTTCCACGTGCATAATTATTAATCTGTGAGGTGAAGCATGGCAGTCACGCTAGAGGAATGTATCAGAATCCTAACTTTTTTGGAACTTGGGCGGAGCCAGCGTGAAACAGCCAGAAACATTGGTGTATCTTTGTCGACTGTTCAGCGGGTAGTCCAGCGGTACCAAGAGACCGGATCACACCTTAGAAGACCAGGAAATGGCAGACCAAGATGCACAACGGCCAGGGAAGACAGACAACTGGTGGCTACAATGCTCCGAAATCGTTTTCAAACTGCTGTTGGTCTAAAAACTCACTTTATTCGCTTTGGAGGTGGCAATTCAAGCGCTCAAACAGTAAGAAGACGTCTTGCTGAAGCAAATTTGAAACCATGGAGGCCCGCAAATGGCCCCAAACTGGAACGGGGACATCGAATTGCAAGACGCACGAGCGAGCACCTAAACTGGACACTAGACGATTGGTCTAGGGTAATGTTCACGGACGAGTCTAAATTCATGCTTTATAAGCATGATGGTAGGCAGTTGGTGTACAGAAGACCAGGGGAGCGCTTCCATCAAGCGTGTGTGGAGGAAAAAGTGGCGGTCGGTGGAGGCTCCGTACAAGTTTGGGCTAGGATTTCTGCTGAGGCCCGCACCGAGCTGGTACTCATTCAAAATGGAACTCTAATTGCAGATAAGTACGTGGAAGAGATCCTCAATGAACATGTAGGTCCTTTCATGGTCAGGATGGACCGGCATGGCATATTAATGCATGATAATGCGCGTCCCCATACCGCCAGAATTGTACATAACTACCTTGAAAAGGTCGGTATCGAACTCATGCAGTGGCCAGCGCGAAGCCCGGACTTAATCCCCATCGAGCACGCCTGGGACGAGCTTCAGAGATGCGTGAAAGGGCGAAACCCCCCACCAATCACGCTTCCCGAGCTCAAACAAGCACTGGTGGAGGAATGGGAAGGTATTCCTCAGCACCGGCTCCAAAATTTGGTGTACAGCATGCCTAATCGCCTGGAAGCTGTCAGAAGAGCTCGTGAAGGCAATACAAAGTATTAAATGAAGAAAGTGATGAAAAACAGCAAAAAAACAATCATAAAAATGTAATGTAATCTTAAGAAAAATATGACTACTTTCGTTTTTTTTTAATTTAGAGATTAATATTGTGGGTGCAACTAAATTTTATTTTATTTTTTATCTGTATAATTAAATTCTCAATTGAACAGTCTTCGTTTCATAAGGATGGCATACGTAGTTCGGGAGATATTCGGGTTTATGTGACTGACCCGTTATTTTTGGAACCGAGTGTAGTTTCGATGGAAGAATTATTTTTCTTTGTACGTAACCGCGGTTACGTTTTAGTAGAATCAGAATAAGATAATAATAAGAATTACGTTACAATTAGTAAAATTCAATTCATAATATTAACATTTCATTCATCATCACACATTCATCAGCATCATTAATTTTTTTAATTTATACTGTAACAAATCACGCATGTACCTACATTCAATGCAAATAAATTATGTCTATTCTATTATAATCTATTCTAAATGCGTCTGTGATCATTAAAACATGATTCGTACTTTTTTAATGAACAGCCTCTTGCAAACTGACAGGGTGCATTCAGCTTCTTATTTTGAATCATATTCCATCGGTTTCTCTCAGGAAAATTTCCAGTTACTATTCCTTTATTTCAACGTAAAATTACATTCTCTGTAAGCAGCACTCTATTTATGTAAATAATACTGCTAAAATAAAAAAGAAAACCAACAATGGATGTTGAAATATTCTAACAAACAACGCGTAAAATCAGTTATCCACTTTCTGCCTAGCAGTTTCTTATACTGTTCGTCGAACTCGTCGTTGCGCTTGCCGTTCGCTACGAGCGTTTTGCCACGGTAACGATACATTGCGTATGAGATAAAACACACAAAACAATTTATTGGATTCCCATAACGTTCCTGGAATAATTTCTTGTATCGGTCATCTTAGTATGATATTCTGAATTCACCCCATCAGTCTGCGGAGGGCTGTCCCTTACACCCTGCATATATGTTACAAGAAATGTATGAAACCTAGGAATTTTACACAATTCCGAGCATACTTACTTACTTACAATGTGTAAATTATGTTTCAACGATTCTTTAATACACACATTTCCTGTGAAATGTATGTATTTTCTAGGAACTGTAACTGCCATTCCGAGATGACACTAGGAAATGTATAAAAACGAATGCTCTCTGTAAATAAAATAAATAAAAAACTAATAAAATCAACGTCAAGGTAAATTTAAAATGTTACAGGGTTTAAAGTAACCTAACACGAAGGGGATGGTGGGGTCTTGAGAGCGAGCCAAGCGAGCGAACTAAGACCTAACCTGTCCGGAGTCGGGGTGCTCCAAGTCCCAAAATCACTTTGCTCGCTCTTGCATCATAAGTTTTTCTTGCCACAACGCCCAGTTTATGATGGTGTGGTGTGTAGTGTATCAGGGTCACCATCATTCTCTTGCCCTTATCCCAATTCATTCGCAGCATATCTTCCTCTTCCATACCTCTCTATTACTCGATATTTCATCAGACACCTCCTTTCTTGCCATATCTTCCTTTACGCAGTCCAGCCATCGATTTTTTCGTCCTCCTCTACAGTTATTACATCCACATTCATGCTCAGAACTCCTCACGACATTTTCCTCATGTGATGCGGAGGAAACACCACTTTCAGATTTTCTCTTATGCACTCATTCCTTATTTTATCCATTTGCGTAACACCACACATCCCCCTTAGTATTCGCATCTCTGCCACATGCAAATGCCTTTCATTCATCCCTTTTTTGGCCCAACATTTTGATCCAATATTGTAGGGTAACATAAAAAGGAGGAGCTCGTGGCTAAATAATAACAGCCGCTCGGGTCGATCTTTAGGTTAAGCCGTGCTTGCCTAGGTTGGTCTGTGGATGGGTGACCACCCATTACATACCGAGTTTCCTCCGTGCCTCGGAAAGCACGTTAAGCCGTTGGTCCCGGCTGTCATTTGAAGATCTTTGACAGTCGTTAGGTAGTCAGTGGCCCAGAAAAGTCTGACAACCAGTCTAACCAAGGGTATCGTATTACCCAGTACTAACTGGGTTGTGGAGGTCAGATAGGCAGTCGCTCCATGTAAAATACTGGTATTCAGCTGCATCCGGTTAGACTGGAAGCCGACCCCAACGTAGTTGGGAAAAGGCTAGGCAGATGATGATGAAGGGTAACATAAAAAATAGAAGCACGATAGACACTCTCGACTGTGTGTAGTCGCCCTTCGCACCGCTATCCCCGCTGTACTTAATAACATCAAGAATATAATACATTTCCGTTCGCTATTTAATTTTGAGTAAATGTATAGATTTCCTAGGAAAGGTGCAAATTACACAATAAGTTATAAAGGGTGTAAACAGACTCTTAACGAATCCGAAAGGCAGTTGTTTTCCCCGTCATTGCGATGATTTTTTTGTTCTAGACCATACCTGGGAACCTTCTTGTTATATTGGGGGTCAAAGTTACAACTTTTTCACAAGTTCTTTTTTAAATGCATGTTTTTAATGTTTTTGTTGTACTTGAGACACCTTCACGACCCCCGTACTATTCAATTTATCCATCAGCATAATGTTTTGAAGGCGTTACATGGAGTCATAACGTACAACGTGATTTTTCACCCCAAAAAAAAGTCGTTTCCTAGCAATAATTTTTGCGTAAAGTTACTTAGTTTGATGTACATAACTTTTGGTTAACGGCTTCGTGAAGAGTCTATTCACACCCTGTAGATTTCCTATCTATTTTAGGAGTTGTTCACATTTCCTTGGAATTGTATACAATGACTGATTACATACTTTTCCGCTAACATCCAAAAGCTGTTGATAAACCTCTATTTCTATCATCAGCTGGGGTTTGTGGTTAAATAATAACATTATACATTGGATTGGTGATCATCGCGGATGGGTGACATACTGAGTTGAGCCCAGTTTCCACCGTGCCTCGGAAAGCACGTTAAGTTGTTGATCCTAACTGTCATTTGCAGATCTTTGACAGTCGTTACGGGTAGGCACCCGAAAGTCGGACAACTAGTCTCACCAAGGATTATCGTGTTATCTAACTACTGGGTTTGGAGATCAGACTGGCAGTCGCTCCATACTGGTTCCAGCTGTAAGCCGACCCTAACATAGTTGGGAAAGAGGCTATGTGTATAGTATTTCGCGATCGGGAGGTCTCAGTTTAGGTCGTGGCTTCTTCGCGTACTAGGTCGCTGGTTTTGATCGTTCCGTCCCGAATCAGTAGAAGTGAGATAATTCGTCTGTTTTGCAGTGTAGTGTAGTTTTGCAGTGTAGTGTAGTTTTGCAGTGTAGTGTAGTTATTTCGATGTTATTATGTTTTACTTTCTCCCGTTTTTCTCTACGCTCTACTCCATTGACCGAACGAACGATAAGATGCGCATTGTGCGTGCGGGAGACCCCCCGCTCTCATTATTACAAGTTTTATCGAACGAACTAGTTTGGCTAGCCTAGTTCGTTGGCGAACTAGACAAAATTAGTTATAGTAACTTTTACGAAAAAAAAAAATACATTAAATTATCTTACCTGCCGGATCCCGCTCTATTGCAGACAAAAGTATCTGCTCCATAAAAAGTAAAATAGAATGTAACTTGTGCAGCAATGATCGCTAGATCGTACATTGCGGGTATCGGATGCGAAACGTTTACATCTCTAACATGAGTATACTGAAACAAAAAGCTTTGGTTAGTAATTAGCTTAGGTTATGAGTAAATAAACTCAACATCCCGCACATACCTACGGGGCTCTAAACCAGACTCCGTGGCTGCTACCGAGAAATACTCAATGACACTTGGCCCGACCAGGGAATCGAACCCAGGACCTCATGCTCAGCAGTCTTGCTTGCGACCACTAGACCAACGAGACAGTGAATTAAAAATCTGTATAAAAAACGAACTGGAAAGATGAAAACAAGATTTTGTAGAAAATAAAAAGAACTCAAAATATGTAAGCGAGAAGTAGGTACTTTTGATCTTACAAATCATGTATATTGTATTTGTTCACATAGGAACGCGAACGAAGAATTGTTTTTTTTTTTTTTGTGAACCCTAAATGTATTTTTTACTGAAATAAAAAAAATATTATTATTATTTTCTTACTTAGAGATTTTTGTACCCGTCACAACTTCTAAACGAGAAGTCCGATCCGGATAAAATAAAGTGGAATTTAAATGGATAAGGATTAATATCATAATACCAATATCACCACTATTCGATTCCACCTGTCTTGAGAACTTAATAATTTAAACAAAAACTGTTATTGTGGCTTGAGTATAATAGTTAGGTATATACCATCGCGGCCTTATTTGTAAGCAATCATGAGTACTGCAAAGCAAATGTAAGTTGGTTTTTAAGAGTACAATAACAGTCCCTACAGTAAAAACTTTGGAACCCTACATTGTGTTTGTGTCCGACATGCACTTGGCCGGTTTTTTCCCAAAGATAAACGATTGGTTGCCATCTGATTTCCTGGGGAAGCGCATTCCACAGAGAAATAGACTGGACGAGGAATGATCGGTGAATGAAGTCAATGCGGTGAGAGGGCCATTAAAAACACGGTTTTGCGATGAGCTCAGACTCCTATTATAGTTAAGAAAACAAGGTAGTTAGCGCCCTTAGCCTGACGTATGGGCAAACATTGAAGAGTTCGGTATTAGGTACTTGCTGTGCCCTACAGGGTCCGTAATTGTACCTTAGCTTTAAGCCAATTGTAAGATCTCCACACATTATGGAATGCAAATAAAGATATGAATATGAATATTAAGTGCACTGTTAAACAACGTGTAGTTATAAATCAGAGAGAAGTATTCTCCATATTATCTACTTACTTCGGGGTGCACATGTATTCTCGAAGCATGAAAATACATGCTGGAGTTGAATGCGTTAACGGTGGTGTCAGCCCAGCCTCCGAAAATGTCATCTAAGGTATTGAGGTGATTATAAGCCTCTATTATAAACAATGTCGGGGTAGCGCTTGTTATAGCGTGCCGGGAAGTGATTACGGCACAACCGGCAAGCACTGTTAGTCTTCTATATACGGTACAGCAGAAGCACGCCATATTGTACATGAGTAGCTGTGGAATACGAAAAATATCTTTCTTTTATAAGGAAACAGCCTATTTGGTAGTAGGTTGGAGGATTTTGAGGGTCCAGGCCTAATTACCCTGCCAGGGCTGCGGGACTGTCGAAAGAGATACCACTGCCCTGGAAACCAAAGGGCATGGAAGGAACATGGATGGGTTTTACTCATTACAAGTCTGACACTCCAGGAGGGGTCATTTGATGATTTCCCATCCTAAAAAAAAGGCTTAATTGCCTTGCACTGAAAAGCTGAAACTGAAAATAATATTTTTATTGCTTTATTTTTACACCATTTTTGTGGATGTGCGAACGATAAAGGCTGTAGATTTATAGATTCTTTGATTTGTTAACAACCATTTTTTGTCAAGCTTACGCTCTCCTCCCATAGTCAAACTCATTCTTTTTTCTGCCGTCTGAAGGAAAACTTAATAACTGGGATATTGAACCCCGTGACCTCATGGTCACCCGTAGTGCTTGCGACCACTAGACCAACCATGCCGCCGCTGAAGTCGATGTATGAGTAAATAATGAAGTAATATATGTACTTACAGATTGCGAGTTATATCCACGGCCGCCAAAGTACTTATAATTCTTATAAGCGGGGGAGTTCAAGTAGGGTCGCTCTGTTTCCACGTACTTATACCCATACGGGACGAAATGTGGCTCTTCAATGCGAAAGTCCGGTGTATCATAAGTTGACGGAATCCGTTCTTCTGTCCCATTGATATACGTCGTCATGGTCGTGGTGAATCGGCCGGGATAATGGTACTTTAACATCCATGCATAGTACCAAAGATCGTACAAATAATAATGTAAACTGTTATAACATGAATGTTGTCTGAATTGGCAAATAATAAGCAAGATAACCCTGAAATCAAAGTAAACATATCAATTATTCAAGTTGTATCAATTGTATCATTATTATAATTCAATTCATTTATTTATTAACAATCACATTGAGTCTGAATGTTTTACATAAAAAAGTAGTCTATCATCACGCCTGTAGTCCCCCAAATATTGGCAGCGGTGTACCGAAATAGAATAAACACACACATTTCGCCAATTTTTATTTCCCATGTTTTGGGGACGACCTTGTTGCCATCAACCGAGTACAAATTCAAGCTCTCGACTTCGTGGTTGCTGCTGTGAAAATTTTACAGATGGTAAATCCCAATTACATTTTCCCCGACCTGGGAATCGAACCCAAGACCTCGAATATTCAACAGTCGCATACAGAACATACAATCTGCCTTTTTGGTGATATTGGGCCACTGATATACAGGCTATGCTTATTTTGGGGCACACGGCTACTTCGAATTTACTGTTCTCTGAATTTTAGCTCATTTATTTATTTATTTAACACTTCAGGCACAGAGCATAAAGGCCGATTTAATGCCGTAGGCATTTTCTACCAGTCAACCTTTAGGTGATGCAAAGACCAACAATGGTAGGTATAAATCTGAAAATAAATAATAATATTATCATACATACATACATACATAAACTCACGCCCTTTTCCCATGGAGGTAGGCAGAAACCACAGAACGCCACCTGCTACGATCCTTACATACTCCTTTTGCCTCGTCCACGTTCATACATCTGGTCATACACGCACGCCGGTTGCGAGTACTACGCACCTGACCTTTCTGAAGAACCTCACCAATGAGGTCAGCGTATGTTATTTTAGGGCGTCCCCTCCCGGCGTTGCCACTCACATCTGCCTTGTAAATACCTTTTGTTAGTCGCCTTTCACTCATCCTCTCCACATGACCAAACCATCTAAGCATACTTTTTTCAATTTTTGTCACTACATCTTCTTTTAAGCCGCAACGTTTCCGTATAACCTCATTCCTCGCTTTATCATTCAGAGTTACACCACACATGCTTCGCAAGGAACGCATTTCCACAGCATTAATTCTACTTTCATGCCTCGTTTGCCATACCCAACACTCACTTCCATACATAAGTGTAGGCACCAGCACACCATTGTGAACAGCCAGACAAGCCTTATTTGACATCGACTCATCAACATCATCAGCCTATAATGTTCCCACTGCTGGGACACAGGCCTCCTCTCTATGAGAGGGAATGGGCTATAATCCACCACGCGGGCCCAGTGTGGATTGGTAGATGTCACATATCTTCGAATTTTTGGTTCTAGGGCATGCCGGTTTCCTCACGATGTTTTCCTTCACCGTTTTTTGAGAGCAGTGGTGATGAAATAAATTACACAAAGTAATGCGCCTGCCTGGGTTCGAACCCACGACTTACTGTTCGCCTGTTGGGGTCGCTACCACTGGGCCACCGCTGCTCTCCATCGACATCGACTGGTTGGTCACAATCGTATGTATAGCACCATTCACTTTATTTCCCGCATTTACTCTCCACGTCTTCGTCAATCTTTCCATCTCTTGTAAACATACTGCCCAAATATACAAACTCATTCACTTGCTCCACACTGTTATCATTTATTTTCACATCACACACCGATACATCCTCTTTTCTTTGAAACACCGTAACCTTGGTCTTATTCACATTTACATTCATCCCTTTTCTCTTAAATGCTTCACTCATTACAGTTACCATATCTTGCAACTGTTCCGCTGACGATGCAAGAATAACTTGATCATCTGCGTACAGAAGGCATTTGACAGGCAACTCATTCATCCTCAATCCACACTCACTTTCTCTTAAATCTGTCAAACAACTATCCATGTATAGGTTGAACAGCCAAGGAGACGCTACACAGCCCTGTCTAACACCTCTTGAGATGCAGAACCAGTCAGTGTATGCCTCATTTATCCTAACACAAGCACTAGAATCCTTGTATAAAGATTTCAGTGCTCGTACCAAGCAACTGTTCACACCATACATGGATAGAGTCGACCACAGCTCTTCCCTCCACACACTGTCATAGGCCTTCTCCAAGTCTACGAAAGCACAGTAGACGCTCTTGGGCTTTGCCAGATGTTTTTCAGCTATGCACCTTAAGGAGAAGATCTGATCCATACAACCCATTCCCTCTCTAAATCCTGCTTGCACATCCCAAATTTTCTCATCTGTCATTCTTATCACCCCGTTAATCAACACCTTTGCATACAGTTTGCCAACAACGCTCAAAGACTAATGCCGCGGTAGTTTTTACACTCCTGCTGTGAACCTTTTCCCTTATATAGTGGAACAATTACAGCCTTGCACCAGTCATCCGGCACGCGGCCATATTTCCAACACATATTAAAGATCCGGCACAACAGGCTTGCTACCACCGCTCTTCAACTAATATTATCATTGTATTATTAATGTTTTTTTCTGTTTTTTTTTTGTTTCCATTATAAAAACTGTCTTTTTTTTCTTTTTTGTTAAATTACCTTGACACTCCGGTACTGCATTTTTTGTGGGAACCGATCACTTTTCCGATTTTTTTTTGTTTGAATTTCATTTTACCGAAAACTATTGTCCGACGTCTTTTTTTTGCTATAAGCATTATTTGACATATTTTAGATCATCGAAGTATCATGTGTCATAGGTATTATTTTACCGAACTATATTTAACTTTTTTCTGATTTAACTTTTTGCTATTGGCCGAAACCTTTTTTTTTCGGGTGGGACATCATCAAATGACTTCTCCCGCTCTGGGCAGAGCGGAAGGGAGTGTCAGACTTGTACTGACTAAAAGAACAGTCCCGCAGCCCTGGCAGGCATCGGCCCTTGCGGGCCCCTCCCTGTTTGCTGACATCTCTTTGGCGCGCGTTGACTGCATGTAAGTATGCGACAATTTCATTACATATTTACAGTATTAGTAATACTGGCTTATTTTTGTGCCTTTGCCTTAAAAAAAAGCGCTGAAGCGAGCGTCTCGCTAATTTGTGAACAAGTAAAAATTAATCCGCGCGCTTTTTCTTTTCGCTGTATTGTTTTTATTTTTTATTTGAAAATGTCGTCAAGTAATGATGAATTTATTAATTCTACACCGCCAGAAGTCTCAGAGGCAGCGACAAGGGCTACTCTAAGCCTCTTGCCTGAAAAATCGCACGATAGATACTTACAAGCGTATCAAAATTTCGCTTAAGAAAGTCCGAGTTTTATTTATTTCCTCGCAAATATGTTATAAAACGTCGTATGACATACGTGCGCTTTGATAATTACAGCCTCTGCTTTCTTGTAGCCCTCGCCTACGGCTCGGGCTAGCAATATCGCCTCGGCTGTAATTTTCAACTTACCGCACTTATATCATAATGTACTATTATATTATGAATGTACTATGCCGACTATAAATTTTAACTGTATAACATTAATTGATTTAATTTTCAATTTAGTTAACAATTTCACCCATGTTTGCATGCCTATTGCCTAATATACGGTAGATTGTACAAGTCTAACCCATTGTATTGTAAAATCATATTTTTATGTACTGTCAACAAAATAGATAAGTATCCGGGGTCGAAAGATATGATTGATTTAAAAACCGATCGATGTTTTCGAATGAAATCAAAATTAAATGAAGAAATATAAACAATTGGTTAAATTAATTCAATTTCATTTGAAGATGTGCAACAGTTTCTAAAAAAACTGCAACTGTATCTAACGACCATGGATACTTATCTATTTTATTGACTGTACCTGCAGGTACAAAATACAAAAATCTTAGCAAATAAATTCTACTTTACTTTGCCTGGCTACGAAATTGAAAGCATGCAGGACTTCTTCCTCATCCGTAGCGGTTGCGACAGAGAACCAGGAAGTTAATGGACAAACAAAAAGTTAATATAATACATACCACCAAACTTTAATTTTGATTCGCATGTTTACACACCATGGAAACGCTTTCGCAAGAACTATCGTTTGGGCACTGTATGGCTAACTACTGACAATGGTCCCTTTTATAACGATTATGTTAAACTTGAGTTGCCATCGTTAACTTTAAATTCCATTTTGAGGTAAAATCTTGTCCAGGGCTGCGGGACTGTACGAAAGATACCGCGGCCCTGGTCCACAAAGGGCAAGGAAGGAACATGGATGGGTTTTACACAGTACAACTCTGACACACCCTTCCGCTCTGCCCAGAGCGGGAGAAGTCATTTGAAGATGTCCCATCCGAAAAAAAAAAGAAAAAGGTAAAATCTTGTAGGGCTGTGCGCTATGACACACGCGCTCCGTCTACTATTTATTATTAGCCCAAGTCGTCCCACTGCTGGGCAAAGGCTTCCCTTCCCTCCTTCCATTTTTCTCGACCTAATGCGAGAGTAGACCAGTTCTTTAGACACGAGTCCAGCTCATCTCGCTATCTGTTTCTGGGCCTGCCGCGTTGTCGTTTCCCGCCAGTTGGGGACCACTGGGCGGTTGTATTTGCCCGATGCTCCCCTGACATGTGGCAGTTGTGACTAGACTAGTTCCACTTCAACATAGCAGCTGTCGTGGTAGTGTGCTGTGTTTCTGATGAAATGATTTTACATAGAATAGGTACGGGTGTACGCTAAGAATCCGCTCGGGTGCACGAAGCGAATGTTCCCTCCGGACATTCAGTTAAGGTGGTTGCGTCATGGTAGCCCGCGAAATTCAAATTTTCTTACGTTTTTTGCAATTTACAGGTTATTGTCAGGTTGTATGTTGATGAAAAATGAGTCGCGCCAGTAACACGTATGTAGTTACAGAATCAAAATCATGAAAATCATCAATATAGCCCTGTAAGTCCATTTAACTCTATTGAATGACTTTTTCATGAAATATTCATTGAATAGGATTACAAGAACTTAGAGGGTTGTATTGATGATTTTCATGATTGCAATTCTGTAACTACATACGTGTTACTGGCGCGACTCATTTTTCATCAATATACAACCTGACAATGAACTGCAAATTACTAAAAATGTAAGATAAATTGAATTTCGCTGGCTACCCTGACGCAACCACCTTAAATTAATCTTGACAATACCGGATGCACGCGCCCGTGCGTCTTCCCAATTTTAACGCCATTAGGTTCGCGAGAGTGAATGACTGTTTTTTTATTTTTTCGTAATTGTATTGAAAAATGTCGTTTGTTTCACGTGGGCATTTATCACTGCAGTTCTCGGCTTTATAACCGCCCCGGTCTGACTTATACTTTTTTCTTTATTTTTTTCATTTTAGTAGAAGATTTCAACTTTTTCAATGGCAACACTCAATGTACTTTTGTTTGGATTTGTTTATGTGTTTTCAGCCAGAATTACCCAGTATTTATGTCATCTTAAAAATGCGCGCGAGAATGTCTTGATGAACAATGGAAGAATTAAGATCTTTTACACAAAGGTTCTTTCCTCGAAATACTTTGTGGGGTAGGCGAGAGAGTTTGTAGCACGCTCTGTACAACGTATAAATATTTTCAAATACCTGTTCACGACAATATCAACACATAGCAACCTGCTTTCATTTAGCACCGTGCGGGTTTTAGCGTAACTACGCACTACGCCAGTGGTGGGCAAACTTTTTTAATGGGGGGCCAGAAAGTTAAAGAAATTTCAGAGGAGGGCCAGAATTATAGGAAAAATGCATTTTGTGTTGAAACTTTTATCATATAAAAATATTTATAAAGTTTCAAATTCTGCGAAGTTTTTTCAACACCTGATTCTTTCAGCTTGTTCTCACTCAGTGGTGCCATGGATTTTAAACGCGGAAGGTGAGTTAAATCGTTCTTAGCCATGCAGTTATAAAACAGAAAAGGCTAAGTTTTAAATGATTTTAGACAACCCCAAGTCTCATCTATAAATTGATTCTTTCCTTGCAATTTTTCATTTAATTTGCTGTGTTCGAGCAAATCGGTAAAAATGCAAAATCGGTTCGCCATATCTTTGTCTTCGAAGATTTGGAAATCACACCATTTGTTTGTTTTATTCTGAAATCTTGTATTTCCTCTTTTAAATTCCAGATCCGTTCAAATACATACTATTACCAACTTAACCATCTTAATTTCGTGTGGTAAAGAAAGTCAGAATAATCTGAGTCGGCTTCAATCAAAAATTCTTGGATTGCCGGTGTACCAGGCTCCGGGCTCGAATCGTATTAATTAGTTTTATATATATATTCTTTGCGCCCCGCGCCCCGTGACCCGCAACACAATCTTGAACTATGCGGCTAGTCTAGCTGGCTCCTTTACCTATTTATTTATTTATTTAACACTTCAAGCACAAAGTACAGAGGCGGACTTAATGCCATAGGCATTTTCTACCAGTCAACCTTTGGGTGATGGAGAGACAAACAGTGGTAGGTGTATAAATCAGAAAATATTTTCAAATTTTATACTAAGATAGACTACAAGGATAATATAAAATACTATAAATATATATTAAAATACTATAAATGTATATCAAAGTATATCTATATGTAGATAGACAATTACACGGGTATACTAAAATAACAAGACAAACAATGGAGAATCCATTAACGTTGTGACGAAACTGCCAGCTTCTTTCGAATGTACTCACGAACTTTAAATTTAAAAGATAGACGATTGGTGGCCATCCTGATTTCCTGGGGAAGCGAATTCCACAGAGAAATAGACTGGACGAAGAAAGATCGGTGAATGAAGTCAGTGCGGTGAGAGGGACATTGAAGAACTCGGTTTTGCGATGAGCGTAGATTCCTATTGTGGTTGGCACAAATGTACTGAAAGTGGGGAGCAAGGTAACTAGGGGAAGAGGGAGAAACAAGGAAAGAAAACAAGGTGGTGAGCGCCCTTTGCTCTCTACGCTGACGTATGGGCAACCACTTAAGAAGAGACCGGTGCTCTGAAACATGATCGTATTTACGTAGATTGAAAACGAATCGAATGCAGTAATTTAGAATACGGTCAAGTTTGTCAAGGAGATCCGCATTCAGGTCAAAGTAGCACACATCACCATAATCGATGATAGGAAAAATTACCATAATCGATGATAGGAAAAATTAGCGAAAATTACCTATGCGTCTATTATTCTTTTAAATAGAATCTACTTTATACTTCTGGACCGCCAAAATATAATTATCGATGGCCGTATACTATGCATTTCGAAGGACCGTCGGCGGGCCGGATTAAATGGTTTCGCGGGCCGGAGCTGGCCCGCGAGCCGTACTTTACCCATCACTGCACTACGCTGTCCGCTACGGATTTCTTGTTAAGGTGTAAGCGTAAAATTCAATTTTTTGCAATTTCTCTGTCAGTGTCTGACTGCATATTGAACAAAATATGATTCGTGGCTGTACTAAGTATGTTTTTACAGAATTACAACCTATAACCTGTACCTGTGTGTGTGTGTGTGTTGTTTAATGTTATGTTATGTGTTAACTTCTAAGAGCTCAAAACGGAAAAATTGAACCATTTAAAAATTTTACATCTGAAATAAATTAAAGAGCTCAAAAAAAAATTTGCCGATAAATTTTAACGAATTAGCTCAATGCACTTATGACAGTCAAGTCAGAAATTAAAGAGAATTAATGACCCACTTGTTTTTGAAAGCAGCGGTGGTCCAGTGGTAGCGACCCTGACTTACGAACAGTAAGTCGTCGGTTCGAGCCCAGGCAGGCGCATTACATTGTGTAATTTATTTCATCACCACTGCTCTCAAAAACGGTGAAGAAAAACATCGTGAGGAAACCGGCATGTCCTAGAACCAAAAATTCGAAGACATGTGACATCTACCAATCCGCACTGGGCCCGCGTGGTGGATTATAGGTGCTTCGAAATTCCTGCAGTTTTCTTTGACAATATTTTTCAGCCAATACGACATTCCACCGGCTATTGAAGACGAGCTCAAGGTACTTCAACGTCGGCTCGATGCCGATGGGAACCCCTTCTACCGTTAGTAGGGATCCTGACGGTGGCGCATTCCGAGGCCCATGAAAGCACATAACCTCGGACTTGTGCAATGCCACCTCGAGAACCAATTGCTGGATCCTCTCCACGACTATCGCAACCCCGCATAGCACTTCGGCCACCGTCTCGTACGACCTCCCTTGTGCCAGCACCAGCGTGTAGTCAGCGTAGCAAACTACGCTGACGACACGCTGGTGGCGCGCACGCTGGCGGCGCGCAGCACCCAGCCGTAACCGATGTTCCACAAGGGCGGCCCCAGAACCGATCTCTGTCGAACACCGCACGACATCTCTCCGCTGCAACCGGGGTAGATGACGGCCCTATCCGTCAGATAGTTCCCGACCACACGACAAAGGTAGGTCGGCACCCGGTGATACCAAAGTCCCTCCCTAATACAGCTTCAGGGCACGGTGTTGAAGGCAGTGGCGACGTCAAAAGGCTCTCACGCGCATGATGGGGTCCACCGTCGAGCGCCCCTTGGGGAAACCAAACTGGTGTTCCGCAAGATCCGGACCCATCCCCACAAGACACCCGGTGAGGCAGTTTGCAATGAGTCTCTCAAAGAGGTTGCCCACCTCGTCGAGCAGCACGATGGGCCGGTATGCGGACGGAGAGTCCGCCTCCGAAAGGCGCCCCAGTTTCCGAATGAAGACCAGCTTCCCCGTCTTCCAACGAAGCAGGAACTGGCCTCCCTCCAAGCATGCGCTTAGGAGCCCCTGTAGACGGGGCCCGAGAGCCTCCGAAGCCAAGACCAGGCTTTGACAGGCAAACCATCGGGTTCTGGGGCGGTATTTTTGTCCTTGCACCTGCCTACCGCCACTCTGAGGTCTACACCGGTCACTTACGGTACGTCGTTGTCGTCATACTCTGGGTGGTCCGCTTCCGGCACCGCAAGCGGCGGAGGCTTAAGCGGGGGAAATGATAATGGTTTGTTTCTAAACATTAAAATACAATTGTTTGGTTTGTAGAGTTATAAGAACAATTCTTTTATTTTTAGCGTTTTATCTTAAATGAATAAAAAATATATCTAATCCTATGGATATTTTTTATGTATCACTTTTTCTTGGTATGCTAAATATTTACCAAAGCAAATAGGTTAGTATAATTCAGATTTTGTTTCGAATTAAACATTTATTCTATAATTATTTTCTTTTATTACATTCACATGTTCCAAATAATGATAAAATAGTTATATTCGCAATTTCTTATGACATGAATATAAATCCAAACCAAAAACCAGCATTAGAATAATATAAAAATGTCATTATTAGGCCACAATCGCCATTGTGGCCTCAACATTTCCTGAGATAAAAGGCATAATGTAATTTATTGCATAAGTCCAGCCCAACTTCGCCTTAATACAACAGAGAATAAGGATTTAAGGGACAAAATGCGTATAAAATATAAAGATAATTTATTGAAAATAGTCCTAGCCGAACCATAAGATACCAATACACATTATTTGACACCACCAATACTTATAAAGGGTGTAAACAGACTCTTCGAAGTGGATGGATTGAATAGTAAGAGGGTCCTGGAGGTGTTTAAAGTGAAAATATTACAATTAAAACAAGTATTAAAAAAAACTTGTGAAAATGTTGGAACTTCAACCCCCAATATCTCCGTAACTGGAAGGTTCCCAGGTATGGTCTAGAACAAAAAAATGATCGCAATGAAGGGGAGAACCAGTGCTTTTCAGCTTCGTTAAGAGTCTGTTTACACCCTTTATGTTTTTTCAAATTTATTTTTATGAATACAGAAGATAAATGTGGCGGCAACAAATAAAAATGGAATGAAATGTCCAGTACCTTTAAAGTTATCCTAATAAATGTAAAAGTGGTGATATATACCATCACCCAGCTCCCCAAATCCACGTTCCTGTGTCCAACTCAACCAGATTTTGCCAGATATTGATCGAATATCGAATGTGTCGAGTGTTCGTTGCATCACTGGAACCTACCATAGGTTGATAGGATAAAAAAAAAAATACAAAATTATATTCAGTATTTTTTTTATTTCATCCAACGAATTTAGGTATAAACCCTAACACAGACATGTCATTTAATCGATTTATTTTCTTATTAACATATTCTTCTACCTTTTCACTTAGCTTTACATCCACATCGTACTTGAGCTTCAGATTATCATCGACATCTGTGTCAATGCCACCATTTTTATTTTTATCTACATACGTGTCGTGTAGTCCGGAAATCCCAATAACTCCTTTAGTCTTTAATTCACCATGATCATGCGTTACGTTAGGTTTATCGAGTTCAAAGCTTAAGTCAAGGTTTTCTGTAGATACCTAAAACAAAGAAAGAAAATCCTTTTATTTCGACAAATCAAGAAGTTCAGCGGGGAAGATAGATTAGTTCATAATTTTCAACTTAGTGCAATTTATTCACGATCAGATCAACGTCGAGGTGGTACTTATATGTATATTAACTAATAACATTGTTCAATTCCTTGAATAAAAGGATATAAAATAATTAAGCACTGAGAAGCGCATATACGCTTCATATTGATGAAATGTGTAGAAATTGAAATTAAATCAATGTGTGTTGACAGGACTCAAAGTTCTAACTTAAATTTTAACGGCACGTGTCACGGGTTCGATCCCCGCACGGAATAAATATTTGTATGGCCAACAGATAGTTGTTCCGGGTCTGGCTGTTTGTGTATGTGTGTTTAAAGGTTTGTAAACGCACTCACGATACAGGAGAAATTCCTAGAGTGGGGTAACGTTTTTTAAAAAAAGAAAAAAAGATTTTTTTCGACCTTTTCGATAGAAACCCCAACCAACTAACCCCTCAGAACATTTAGCGTACATTATAGCTTAAACTGTCTGTAATAAAACCTTTACCGAGAAAAGGTTCCAAGACGGAAAAAAACAATTATTGACTTGTACCAGTACATTGAACCAAATTTTCAGCATTTCAGCAGAAAGACGAATGCTGGACATAGTCCTCCCCAAAGGAGGGTTTTGCCATAATCGCCACGGTTGGCAGGCGGGTTGGCGATCGCAGTAGGGTTGTTATAAAGGCACAGAGAATGCTGCTATTCTCTGGTAAGTCCCTTATTTGCGTCTTACGACACCCACGGGAAGATATGGGATGTAGCTATTGTTTACATCCGACACCATACAGTACACCAATTTTATTGAGCGAGTAATGAAAAAACGGTTAAATATTTCTTTTCTATAATACGACGATGAAATACGATGTACTGGTAAAAAAACAACATAGATTCAGGACTATCAACTACATTGTTGACTTTCAAGTAAGTAAAATCAGTTACTAATATTTTTTTTTGTTAATTTTTAAAAGAAAAAAAAAAAATTAAAAATAAAAAAATCTTTCAATTTTTTATAAGGTTGTAACTCTCTCCCAAAGACATTATTTTGAAACAATAACTGCAATTGATACGTCAAGTCGGGTATCTGGGACTGCCCTTGTATGTATGAACAATGTGTTGTGCAATTCTCTCATAATTTCTTTAAATAAAAGCATACACATGTTACAAAGCTTAATTCAACAGTAATAAGTTTCTTACACCCCGTACTCCAGAATGTTGTCCTCCATTTACTATGAAAAATTTACAGTCGTTGCCTGCACACTGGAAGAAAAATATAAAACATGTAGTTTAGTAAAAAAAACTTCATTTGAATTTAGTTTTACCACAATAAATCAAACCACATCAAAAAACATCATTCACGTTTCAAACAAATTGTACCCAGAAACTTAAGTGAAAAAAAAAATCTACACCCGCAATCCGATTGGCTATTTCAAGGTGACGTTGCATTTCTTTTTTTTTCGTTTGGGAAATCATTAAATGACTTCTCCCGCTCTGAGCGGACTAAAACCCATCCATGTTCCTTCCTTGCCCTTTGTGTTCCAGGGCCGCGGTATCTCTTTCGAACAGTCCCGCAGCCCAGATGACGTCACCTGACATAGTAATGGGACACTGACATTAAACATTAGATTCTTACGTGTCGATAGTTTTTTAAACAGAATGGCTCATCAGCGATCATATACCTAGTCGTGTCAGCTTCATTGCTAAGAGCCTCTGCCATACCTTAGGAGGCTCCCCTTAGCCAAATGGATCAAGGGCTTGATTCAGAAATTCGTATTGTTAAAATTTTCCTTTCTCTGGAACCCTGACCACCGGTAGTTTGGACCCTGTTCTCGATACCGGTGCGTTACTATTTTTTATATTTTTTAGAGGAATGTTAAATAGAACTGTAAATAATTAATAGATGTGTATAGGAATTAATAAAGAAAGTATATGGTAAGTACCGATGACATGCAGTTTGTTCCTTGGCACTGTAAAAAAATGTAATAACACGATTTAAAACTATAAACCAGCCATTATGGACCAACACCTATTCTTTTCCAATATATTTGGAGTCGGCGCGATTTTAGGTTGTCAGAATGAATTTGGATGGCTAT
The DNA here is from genome assembly GCA_950005105.1 of Lycophotia porphyrea. NCBI lineage: Eukaryota > Metazoa > Arthropoda > Insecta > Lepidoptera > Noctuidae > Lycophotia > Lycophotia porphyrea. Next base: position 8,891,130 of record OX465409.1, read on the forward strand.
AATAAAAAGCTCGACGAAACGATGGATGGACTGTGTGAAAGATGATATGTATAGAAAGGAGGTTCCTCATGAGATGACGACTTATAGAGAACTATGGAAGAAGGAGATAATACATTTGGATTAGGTCAAGTAAATGATGAAGTGTCAGACTTGTACTGAATAAAACCATCCATGTTCCTTCCTTGCCCTTTGTGTTCCAGGGCCGCGGTATCTCTTTCGAACAGTCCCGCAGCCCTGGCAGGCATCGGCCCTTGTGGGCCCCAACCTGTTTGCTGACATCTCTTTGAGGCGCGCGTGGAACACGTACGCGCCGTCTACACGGCTTGTCGCGTGCACCTCATTCTTCCTTATATCTAACACTTTCTTATCACTACATAAATATTATAAAACAAAGTCCTCCGCCGCATCTGTCTGTCTGTACGCGATAAACTCAAAAACTACTACACCGATTTTCATGCTGTTTTCACCAATGGATATAGTGGTGCTCGAGGAGGGTTTTTAGTTTTAATTTGTCAAGTTTTTGTATACATTGGCTAAAATATAATGATATTTGTTAGAGGTGTCGGAAAAAAATAAGCCGTCTGGGAGCTTTCGACGAATATGTTTTTGTTTACTTTTGGTCTAGTTCTGTTATAAATTATGGATGTTTGTTACTCTTATTCCCGGTCCGTTGGGACAATTACCGAACACCAAACGGGCGATAAGCTAGTTAAAAATATTTACCACAGCTATACAGTTTTCGCCGCTGCACTAGAAAAAGCAAAAATTAAAAAAATAATTAATTTTATTTACACAGACTTTTCCTTTCTTTGCTTATCCTTATTGGCAATTTTTTTTTTTTTTTCGGATGGGAAATCATCAAATGACTCCTCCCGCACTGGGCGGAGCGGAAGGGAGTGTTGCCCTTTGTAAAAAAGAATTCTAAAATGCTCGTAGCCACAAGGTCGCTTTTGGGTTCCTTTCACTGACAAACCTGAAAAACTTAGAGTGATCTTTATATTGGTTTCAATAAGGATGATTTTGGGTTGTTGCTAAACGACTGTAGATGAAACGTCTTACTTTGGCAACACACTCGACTCCTGCGCACTGAAAGAGAAAAATAATACATACATTTTTGTCAGTGAGTAGTTAGTAGATTATTGTCATTACATAGGGGGTGGATGGGACACCGACGCGAAAACAGTTCCCATGTATTCAGTACATCATTCTTAGCACCACATAGAAATTTTTCACTGGTTATTTTTTTTTAAATCAGCTGCAGGCAATACGTGGTAGCCGTTTTCGCGTCAGTGCCCTTTTTTTTTTACGGATGGGAAATCATCAAATGACTTCTCCCGCTCTGGGCAGAGCGGAAGAGAGTGTCAGACTTGTACTGACTAAAACCCATCCATGTTCCTTATTTGCCCTTTGTGTTCCAGGGCCGCGGTATCTCTTTCGAACAGCCCGCAGCCCTGGCAGGCACCCGCAGCCCTGGCAGGCAGGCGTCGGTGCCCTTCCACACCGTATATTGACAGTCTTAAGTAATATTAATTTTAGGAGTGTTGGCGTTAAAAATCTCATTTCAAAAGATAAATGATTTCAAAATAAAAATAGTTTCTATTCTCACATTCGCTTTACAAGATTTTCCTTCACACTGTAATTAAAAAAAATGACATTAAATTACTGTCAAGAAATACATTTTTCATCGCTGTTACTTGATCGTAGTTCTACCAAAATATACCAACTCACATACAAATTCCTGCCATTTTTTATTTGCACTGTGGGTAGTTAACGTGTATTTTTTTTTTAGAAGTTAGGAACGTACAGTCAACTACAGTGAGCGGTACAGAGACATGATTACAAACACAATATATTATATACAATATACAAACACTACTATACACACACACACACACACACACACACTACACTCCACTCACTCACACTCACTACTGTATTTGTATTACAAACTTTTCGTGACATGATGGTGCCGTGTCGTGACTATAATGTAAGTACGTACTTGACTTCAACAAGGCAGAGCCTTATGCCAAATAGGGTTGGATGCGATTATTTACACACACAAGCCCTATATAACACTCAAACATACAAAGCATACAATTATCAGTCAGATGAAGCCCATTTCATGGATATCAAAATCATTTTTCTCATCCTGCATCCAAGCATGGATAATTTAAATTCCTTCGAAGCAAATATTCTGCGTATTGATTATTCTGTGAAATGATAATAGGTGAAAATTTTTATATGAAACGAAATTCTAGAAAACATATTTGTCTGTAAAACAGTGTACAACCACTATCAACCAGACTTGAATCTGCTCATTTTTATAACAAAATCTCATGCATACGATATCCACATCTGTTTACCGTGCCAACCAATAGTACCTAGTAGTCCGAAAAATATGTTTGTTTTTTTATGTTTATATATATTTTTTTTAATTTTTTTTTTTTTATAATATGTTTAAATGTCTAAGGCTCTTCACAGATGTTTGCCCACCCTTTTTCGACCAATAGGAAAGAAACAAAACAAAGGACCAATAGCCCAGTGAAAATTAACATTAAAATCGCAAAACATGATGTAGTTCTGCATTTTTTATATGTTTAATAGATCAGTTAGGGTGATGTGAATCCAAATTTGCAATTTGTGCTCGCTGCGCACCAATTGCACATTTGCGCTGTTGCAAATTTAGTCAACTATTGAATGTTTTCTGTTAAAAATGCATTTTTTTGAGTTTTAGAGCAAAAAGTGAAAAAGTTCCAAAATTTCGCAGTTTATCACGTGGTTCGCAGCGAGCACGAGTTTTTTTAAGTTGCAAATTTAGATTCACATCACCTTTTTTAGCGTCAATTTCCACTAGGCTACAAGGACGAGAAACTGTGGGCGCTGTAAACACGAATAGTCCTTACGATGGTGAGATTCAAGTCTGGTCGATGGTACATGCCAACACACAAAGTCAGGTTGCAGAGTCGCCATCAGCTTTGCTTGAAAAATAGTATGGTTTATGTTAACAGAAAATAATTTATAAAATTACCTGCGAGATTGTTCGGGGTCCAGTTACCTGTAAAAAGTATTGTCTTACTATTTTACTTACTACAATAAATGCGAAAGTTTGTGAGGGTAAATATTTTTTACTCTATCACGCAAAAACTACGGAACGGATTTGGATGTAATTTGGCACACAGATAGTTTATTATCTGGATTAACAGATAGAATACTTTCATCTCAATAGTACGATACCGTGGCTCAATTATAGTACTCCAGATGTAAAGGGTGTCGTGTGTCTGACTAGGTTGTGGAGGTCAGATAGACAGTCGCTCCATGTATAATACTGGTATTCAGCGGCATCCGGTTAGAGTGGAAGCCGACCCCAACATAGTTGGGAAAAGGATAGACCGAAGTTGACTAACTATGCCGCTTCGCCCATTGGTCCGCGTTGTGGTTCCTGTGTAGAATCGAGGGGGTATTATTGGACGGTGAGTAATGGGCTAGCTCGCCGTCCGTCCGTCTTATGACGACAGGCCGTGTTAACAGCGCGTTCGTGTTCCACACGGCCCTGGAGCAAAACATAAAGGACACAAACAGAAAGGGCAAGGAAGAAACATGGGTGGGTTTTAGTCAGTACAAGTCTGACCGCTCCGCCCAGAGCGAGAGGGGTCATTTGATGATTTCGTGTGAGTTCGATAATAGGGTGCTTTGTGTGTTAAACAAGCTTAGGGACTTACAGCAGAAACGCAGTGCGTCATGTTGCACTAAAATTAAAAAAAAAAACAACGTAATTTTAAGTTAAATTTCTGATAGGAAAAACTAATTTTAATATGTTCAAAACTAACTACATTTTTACGATAGCGCTTACGATACGCCAGCCCTTAGGTCACGGCAAGCGTCACCTAGGCGTTTAGAAATTTGTTTATACATTACCCTCTTCAGTCGGGTTAAAAGGCTTTTAGTATTCGGACCCCACGGCCCCAGAGTTTCAACCCGAAACGGCTCGAAAATATCCACTGAGGTTATACTATATTTATGCCGCTTCTTCGCGCGGGATCTGGATATATACTCCTCCTCGTCCTCAAGTCGTGCTCCTCATTACTGAGGGTCGTGATCCTCCCTTGAAAATATTTTTCCTTGACGATGTTTCGCCATCTCTAACTATCCTTGGTCGAGGATATATACTAGGATGATGGCAATAGGCTTATTACGTGGGACTTATATAAAACTGGCGGAATGAGGGTGTACTATTGGGCACACCTCTGATTAACCCTTTGGGTATTATAAGCGTGATATTATGATGTGTAGGGACAGCTGTGTGAGAAGCTAGATATTTATACTTATCTAGATTCTTAATATTTATTAACTTACCATGCCCGACGATTCTTCACCTTTTCCCTGTTAAAAACCAAGTTAATCGAGTCAAGTACTCTTTGCTAATTATTATTGTTTTTTAAGCCTTTTATTTTCCAAAATACATAGGTATTTAAAATTAGGTACATATTTTAATTAAAATATTAATTTGGTTCATTAAACTAATAATTTTTTTCGTAATAATTGCACAATAATTAAATAAAGAAAAATACATTTTTAAATAAATAGATTGACTTCATAGATTAAAAATAAAATAAAATGCTTTATAATAATCATTTGTTCAATTACTATAACCTCTCAAATGTTTAAATAACAGTTCAAAAACTTAGTTCCCGTATGATTATACTGAATTCATCCCATCAGTTTGTGGAGGGCTGATATCCCTTACACCCTGTATATTTATGAAATTTATTACTCGTGTATGTGTGTACACATGTTTGAGCAAATAATTATATCTTATCTTATTAGTTGGTCTAATGCAGGGATGGCAAACCAATGGCACGCGTGCCATTGATGGCATGCAACACAATATTTTGGGCCCGCCACCGATCAAAATCGTTTGCATTTTAGTTCAAAATAACTAGGTTTATATATTCTACTAAAAGTAACTTCGTATAAGAAGTTACAGCTCTAATATAAGTTTTTTGTCATCTAATCTGAAACAACAGAAGTCGCACAAATGTTACCTACTTTAATTTGAATTACCTACACGTAAACATTTATCAACATTCAGTGCTAAATGTATATATATTTGTTAGTAAATTAAGACTTGTTAGTTGATACTAGCTATTTACTTTAATTACTTGCCAAATAATCACTAGTCAAAATCAAGGCACATCTATGGCCTTGAACATTTCTTTTAAAAATGTGGCACGTTGATCCATACACGTTCGCCACCCCTGGTCTAATGGATGCAATCGACTCCTGAGCATGGAGCTCTTGGGTTCGATTGCCGAAACGGGAAATTTTTTATTCGATTTTTCCATCAGGAATTTCCTAGTAGCAGCCACGGAGTCTGAAATTGTGCCCAGTTGACGGCAATAAGCTTGCCACTTATAACATGGGACTTAAACATAACTAAGAAATGTGGGTGTACTATTTAGGTAACCTCTGCCAAACTCTTCGGGGATAACAGGTGTAATGTTATGTTATGTTATATGTTCTTTGAGGAACTCGCGTTACTACGATTAATGTATCGCTACCAACACGATGCCGTCGCGATTTAGTCGCAATACAAGCGCTTTGTATCGCGATTTCAGTTGCAAAATGAACTCCGTCGAAACAAGTCACGTTTGCATCAATACAGTAGCGATGCAGACGCGCGTTTACATCTCTTTTGTCGCGCGATGTAAATGCGACTAAAACGTTTTGGGAACGCGCGATAGCATCGCTAGAAGAAGTCGCCGTGAGCGGAGGCCCGTTACGTCCAACGTCCGCATCTTGCTGGGAGCGTCTGTTTTGCTGGCTTAGGTTGTGTCCACGACTTCGACAAGAAATAAGCTAAAAGTAGAGTTAAGTCGTGTTACTTACTGCTACGATACAATTTTTGCCGGAGCACTGAAAAGAAAAAAAGATTTATATGTACTGCTCATCTGTTACTATTGAGGCTGTCGGTATAGCATATTGCAACATGAAGTCCGCTTCTATACTATGTAAGTAGTGTGTATATAGTAAATGTTAATTTAATAAATCTTTACATAGTATAAAACCAAGTCGCTCCCGCTGTTTGTACGCTTAGATCTTTTAAACTTCGCATCGGATTTTAATGCAATTTCAGCAATAGATAGAGTGATTCAAAAGGATGGTTTATATGTATAAAATACACCCGTGCAAACCCGAAACGGATTGCTAGTTAAAAAATAAACAGTAACACCTTATTCACCCGAATGACGGTCCATCACACTGAACACACTAAATCCGGTAACACCGATATTTGTGTCAGCGACTTTGCTGTCGGCGGGCTTGTTGGTGGCTTAAAGTCATTGCAAGTTGAAAAGCTGTGTCGGCGGTAACTTTGTTTTATCTTATTAGTCGGGCAACTGAGTAAGTATGTCGGCGGGTATCTCGCGCGGGTGCATGTTATCGACTTAATCCTTTATATAAGGCCCCCTGCCCATGTCAGCGGCGTTGGTCTGTAGAGCCCATTAAGTTATATGTATATTATGCAGCCCAAAACCTTGAGTTGATTAGCAGCACGCAATAGTTTTACTATCTTAATAATTATATAAAAATTACGTGTCACTATGTTCGTACACGCTTATCTCCAAAACCACCCTACCGATTTCTTTGAAATTTTGTGGAATCATTTAGGGAAGGAAGGAGCGGGTCGTTAAGTATAAAAGTTAATCCTGCCATCAAGTTGACGGTTGAAACGGAACGAGAAATCGACGTCCAACAGAAATTTTTTAAACATCTCTACAAGCGCTACCTGAAAATATCCCCATCTTACGTGACGGTAGAAATAACTATGGTCTACATAGCTTTTCCAGGAAATTTAAAAAACATAAATGTTTTTGCAAGCTTTTACGTAGTTTTTTTTTTCAAAAAATCAATACTGTGCATGCGTAATAAAACCGACATCAAACACATTTTGTTGGTAACAAATTTGCTCATACTTGTTTTATTACATTTTTTTTATTAATGTTATGTGTTACTACTGTTTGTTTTCCCAAATAAGAATGGAAAAATAAAAAAATAAAATTTGCAAAAAATAAAACCGACTTCAAAATCACAAAAAAGTTCGTGAGTCCGACTCGCACTTGGCCAGTTTTTTGACCTTCTATAGATCTAGATAAGGTAGGAATTTGACTTAAAACTTACAAAAAATGTTTTACTTACTGTTGCATTGCAATTTGGTCCTTCGCACTGTTAAATACCGAATAAAAATAAATTATAACCTTTCAAAAGTAAAAATGTAGTTAAATGTTATGCAAAATACAAAGTGTAAGCGGGCCGTTCACGAAACCGTTAACCAAGTGTACATGAAATTACGAGTAAGTAACTCGACGGAAAATAAAGATAGATAGATAGATAGATAAATCATTTATGCACACAAAAGACAGCACAAAACACAGAAACACAATTAATAAAAAGGTACAAATTACATGACTATAAAATAAAAGCTGCATAACGGCTTTTATTTGCGGTTAAAAATCATGTTTTACAGCAAAAGTCAATGTCACGCACTCAAAACATTGTACTGATGGATGGCTTGATAGTAAACGGATCATGGAGGTATTTTCGTTGCAGAGTTAGCCGTATTGCTACATATTAAGAAAGTCGGTTAAAGACCCAAAAATATAGTTTATAGTAAAATGTATAATAAGTAAAAGCCTTAAGCAAAAATATTTTCTAAAAATAATCCAGAATATCGAGAAAACTTTTTTTTTTCAATTCGGTCGGCACTCCCGGACTGGTTTTTTATTTTTCATCTTTTTTTTTGTTTTTAATCTGATGTAATTCAGGTTCTTTTACTTTTTTTTTACTTAGTAACTGGCCCCGCTTTTATCATCGACCCGAACTAGTTAAGAATACAGAGCGGTGCCTAAAGGGATATGGGAGCCGTCAGGCGACGCGTGGCAGCTATTTGCTCCCTGCATGAACACTCCTGACTTGAACATACTTCGGCATTCTGGATCCACAGACCCACAGATCTTGCGCCACATGGCACACACCTACGCACTTGAGGACCTCATGACTGCATCAGTGAGTGGAGTCATCGATCAAAATTTAAGTGATCCAAACTCTTAAATTTTGGGCCCAACATTTATTTGAAAAGAGTAGAAGAACCGGCAAGAAACTCCATGGTTAGTTTCTTGCCGGTTCTTCTCCATAGGAAATAACCAACCCGAACCGTGCACCTTTTTATCGACGTTTTTTAAGTGTCCACCTAGGCCTATGTGAAATAAAATATTTTGATGTTTTTATAAGTTTCTTGGCCACCGACACGCTAAGAACAAAATGTAGATAAAAACATTACCGTTGCCATACAATCCATCTCGTAGCACTGAAAAAAAGGCTTACTATAAAAAAAAAGAAACTTACTAACTAAAATGGACCAACGTGACTATGTACGTGTTGACGGATTTTGTCCTGTATGCTCATGACACATAGGTATACAGGATGGAAATGGACCCAGCAACCAAGAATTCAGCTCAAGCCGTCAACCAAGAATTCAGTAACTGTACTTCAAACTAAGTAAAACTGCAAAAAATATTGCTATGAAACTACTTTTTTCGGAGTGAAAATCACGGTTTACGGTAGCATTCAATGTAACGCACACAAAACATTGTGCTTATAACTTGTTTGAAAAAAAAAACTTGTGAAAAAGTTGGAAGTTTGACCTCCAATATCTCGATAGTAGAAGGTTCCTAGGACAAAAACCTGTCAGCTTCGTTAAGGGTGTTTTTAGATCCTTTTATTCAGCCTAGCCTTTCCCAACTATGTTGGGGTTGACTTCCAGTCTAACCGGATGCAGCTGAATACCAGTATTTTACATGGAGCGACTGCCTGTCTGACCTCCACAACCCAGTTAGTACTGGGTAATACGATACCCCTTGGTAAGACTGGTTTTCAGACTTTTTTTGGGCCACTCTCTACCTAACGACTGTCAAAGATCTACAAATGACAGCCGGGACCAACGGCTTAACGTGCTTACCGAGGCACGGAGAAAACTCGGTATGTAATGGGTGGTCACCCATCCACAGACCAACCTAGGCAAGCACGGCTTAACCTAAAGATCGACCCGCGCGGCTGCTATTATTTAGCCACGATTTACACAATTTACATCCTTTTATTATGATTTGAATTTAAATATTGTATAAATCACTCACCTGTGACTGACAAAGTACTCCTGCACACTGTGAATTAAGAGAATGGCAACTGACATCCCAGTTGGTCTACTGGCCATGAAAACTGCGGTGCCTGAGGTCTCGGGTTCGATTCCCAGGTTGGGCCAAGTGTTATGTTTAGTAGTTTGCATCAGGACTTTCTCAGTGGCAGTCACGGAGTCTGGATTTGAGCCATGCTGATGGAGCTGTTACATGAGACTTAAACGTTCCAAGGGTAATAATTTCAAGTGGGCTTGGATAGCCTAATCTGAAACTATGGGGAATAGTGGAATATGCTTAAAGGAGTCTCGGGCTCGAATATAATGAAAAATAAACAACATCCTTGGATGTTTGACCAGTTCATTCTATATTTCTAACCAGGAATCCATCATCATTCTCGCAAGAGAGGGCAACCTTATCCCAATTCATATCATTCTTTACACAGTCTTTGTGTTTATTTTTCGGTATTTTCCTCATCATCAACAGCCTGTTCCCACTGCTGGGACACAGGCCTCCTCCTATGAGAGGGAATGGGCTATAATCCACCACGCGGGCCCAGTGCGGCTTGGTAGATGTCACATGTCTTCGTTTTTTTTTTTGTTTCTAGGACATGCCGGTTTCCTCACGATGATTTCCTGCACAGTTTTTTGAGAGCAGTGGTGATGAAATAAATTACACAAAGTAATGCGCCTGCCTGGTTCGAACCCACGACTTACTGTTCGTAAGTCGGGGTCACTACCACTGGGCCACCGCTGCTCTCGTATTTTCCTCATTACATCCATTTTAGTCATCCACACCCACTTGAAATATTCACACTATAATGCGAAATTAGGTACTATTGGGTACAGCTCTACCTAACCACTCGGGGATTACAAGTGTGATATTTACGTTTTGTTTAAAAATAATTTGGTTTGAAGTTTTATAGCAGCAGTACTTTTAGGTTATGTTCATTCAGGACTCAAGTCAGTGACAGGACACACATAATCGGCTTGGCACATGACATTGGGTAGTACTTGGCTATACTCGACTTTCATTTTTCATGAGATGAAGACGATTTGATCTTGTTCTTACCAAAGACGCCGAATTTTCACCGATAGCCTGCAATAATTTCAAACAGTGGAATAAAACAATTAATTAAAAAGAGTTCCATAGCTAAAGTGATATATTTAACTGAAGTGCAAATGATGTGTCCCCTTTTTTAGGGTTCCGTACCCGAAAGGGTAACCAACGTGACCCTATTACTTAGCCTCCGCTGCCCGTCCGTCCGTCTGTCTATTAGCGGGCTGTATCTCATAATCCGTAATAGAAAGACAGTTGAAATTTTCACAGAATGTGTAACTTCTGTTGCCGCTATAGCAACAAATAGTAAAAATTAAACGGGGCTCCCCTACTGCGATGGTACGGAACCGTACAAGTGCGAGTTCGACGCGTACTTGGACGGTTTTTACTAAATAAATGAGCACCTTTTCAGGCTACATACGCACCCACAGGTGCCTTACTTAGCTCCTAGCGTCTAACGAGTCTAGTGAAATGAAACGAATGTTGTAGAATTTTCGCATCCGGCTGCACTGCTCACTTGGCGCCGTTACTAGTCGCCTCCCAGTGTGGCCACCGGGTTTCCTGGTAAGTAACCAAATGTTAAGTGCCTAGGCTCTATGCGGTAAGCAAGACACCTGTCCGTAGGTACGTAGCCTAAAGAGCATGCCACAGCGCCAGCTAGCGAGCCAGCATCCTTTCTCCTCGTTTCATACTTTGCTTCACACCGCAAACTACCGAAACAACCGAAAAAAAAGTATGACAAAAGGCTCGCCCTGCTGGCTTGCTCGCTCCCCAGCCGGCGGTGTGGCCTGCGCTTTAATGTTTTGGCATATTTTGAATCCATCTGTAACTGTAAAAGCTGATAAACGAAAAATACGTTTTTTTAATGCTGATGCGTACGCTTTTCATAAAATGTTTTTATATCTAACTAGCTCAATGCCCGCGGCGTCGCCCGGAGTTCGATAAAGTCCCACGGGAACATACTATCGAGATAAAAAGTATCCTATGTGTTAATCCAGGTTATAAACTATCTGAGTTTCAAATTTCATCCAAATCCGTTCAGTAGTTTCGGAGCCTATTCGGTACAAACAAACAAAAAATCTTTCCTATTTATAAAATTGGTATAGATAGGAATGTTAATCTAGTCCGCTATGCAACAAATATACAGAGGGTAATGCCGGGTACACATTGGTGTAACATAACGTGAAATGTAACACGAATGAGCCGTCCAGACTTATGCAATGCAACATGAAATGTAACCCAACGACAAGGCGAATTTGTTTCATTGCGTGTTACATTGCCAGACGTGTCGTTCATAGAGGCAATTAGGCCTAGCCTACCCTACCAACAACGCCAAATGAAGTTATTATAACTATGTAATAAAATAATACAAAATATAAAAAAAAAGTTATACTCCTGTAAAACACTTATAGTAATTTGTCGCGCCCGAGTGACGTAACTCACACTATACTGTAAGTACTACGACGTTCCGGGTGGACTATACGCAAGAAGAGAAACGGCCTACTTTACATTCATAAATTTCCGATGGTGCATATTTTCGAGTCTATGAACGACACACATGTATAGATTATGTGCATAACTCCTTAGAAAGGGGCTGGCCACCGCCTGTTGTGATTGGCTAGCTAGATTTTTGAATGATGAACGAAACACAGACTACACACAGACGCGATAGTTTCCTTAATGGCTACTAGAGAATTAAAAAAACAGGGTGGTATTGTCGAATTTATACCAAAATTTTCGAAAAAAATGATAAATTCTAAGGAATAGCAAAATCCCAATAATAATAAAAACTACAATCATGAATTTTATTTTTCGCTTTTGCTATTTGGGGAGTTAGGAAATTAAGTATAGGCAACCCTGTGCTGTTACTGTCAGTATTATCCGGCAATTTTTTTTTAATCGCTTTTATAAAGGATCACGGTATGGCAACGATGCAATTTTGTTTGGTAGTGTTTTTTATTGACAGATTAGAAGTTAAACTTTTCTTAAAGATAAGCCATATTGTTTCATGTGACAAGCATTTTATTGGTTTGGATTTTTATATCTTATTAAGATCCCTCGCAATGTGTGATGTGTGTGAACAGATATAATAATTATCTGTTGATCGGCCCAAATCGGACCGATTTGTTGTGCTTATTATTTGCGCTGATAATACTATATGTTTGTTAGAAGTTAAAAGCAGTAAGTTTTCGCAATTATCGTTTAATGAATGTGTACCCGAATTATGAGCATTAACCCAAAAATATGATAATTCATCTAGTACTCGGCATTTTTTTTTGCGTATTAGTATGCATGGGTGACCCTCCGTGGAGAATCACTGCACGCCACTGACCATTGTCCAATGCTTTTATATAATATTTAAAAAACCCACATGTAAGCTATATTATTTTCTAGTGACCAAAACAAAGATACATACCAAAGATTTACATTTTCTTGCCTTGCACTGGAAATAATTAATTATTTAATGATTTTAACTATTTGAATATTATGCTTTTATTTATATGATTTTGAAGATTTAAATTATTTTATTTCAATGATGTGACTGACATTATTAAAGTTCGATGCTTTCAATTTAGTCAATGCTTTAAGCAAAAATGATTAAGATGATCTAGAAATAAATAATGATAATTTAATAATTAGTTCGTTTCACGTACCGCTACTAATCCTTTGGCACCTTGACACTTAAAAAAATAAATAAAAATAATTAGTAAAAAACCTTTTTAAAAATCATCATCATTCTCTCCCAATTTATTTGGGTCGGCGCGGCATGTCTTCTTCTTCCTTTTTAAAAGTAAGCTGGCGGCGTGAATAGAAAAGGCAAAAAATAACAATACGCGACAAGCTTTTATGGAAACTATTCTTTTTCGTTTTTATTTGCTGCAAGGTTTATTTTCCTTTTTTTAAGTGCATTTTTATAAAAACTTACTTTTAAAAAGGAAGAAGACGACATGCTGCGCCGACCGTTCGTTTTATTCAAAATATTTTATAAAAACTGAACTGTTTTGAAATTCAGTTGCAAGATTTGACCAATACATACTAACAAACTAAGAAACTTACAAGGCAAGTTAAATAAAAGCTTCTAATAATATCAAATGATTGGATTCTTTGGCCATCCACGCCCACTCAAAAAATTCATCCTGTATATTTTAATTTATAATTAAAAGTTGCTTTAAGGCTCCGCACAAACGGGCTGCGGGCTGTTCGAAAGAGATACCGCGGCCCTAGAACACAAAGGGCAAGGAAGGAACATGGATGGGTTTTAGTCAGTACAAGTCTGACCCTCTCTTCCGCTCTGCCCAGAGCGGGAGAAGTCATTTGATGATTTCCCATCCGTTAAAAAAAAAAAAAAAGTCTCCGCACAAACGGGCCAAGATAGAAGTCAGTGATGTTTGTTTGTTTGATTCATTTTTTTTGTTACCGACTTCTGAAGTTGAAATTATTATTATAAATTAAAATTAGTCTAAAACAAAAAAAAATATTGGACTGACGGAGAGAGCGAGTGCCTTTCGGCTTCGTTAAGAGATTTTTTACATCCATTAGATGAACTGCGTGAAGGATGATATGACTAGAAAGGAGGTGACTGCCGAGAGGACTAGCAATAGAGAACTATGGAAGAAGCAGACAATGAACAATGATGAAGAACTTATACCATTGGAAAAAGAGAGAAACCGATGATAATCAAAATATTTACTTACCGTAACCGAGCATTCAGGAGTGGCACACTGAACACGGAAAGGCAAATATTTTTAATAAGGTAATGTAGATAGATACTGCTTATTAACAAAATGGTCTCAAGAACGACTGAATCGATAATGTATCGTACTAATAATCAGTTACTGGGTAATATGATTCAACACAGTTTATTGTTTGGTTTACTGAAGGCAGCGACTTGGTTTGCGCGCTTTGGTTATCCCCTTACAACCTAGCCTAATTCCCGAGGAGCAGGGCAGACGTGGCTGAGTTTTGAACTAAATATAACATTTGAACTTTTGGCCATCGCAACGCTATGAAGAAGAATACAAACAAGTAGGTTGTATCAAACAAAATCTTCTCAAATGTCACGTTTTAGAAATATATACTACAAAAATTGTAATAGTAGCGCCTTCGGTGAATAGATTCTAACTTTGATAGCTTATATTATTCATAACTTGTTTTTATCTGATCTGTGCCAGCTATTGATGTAAACAGGTAATAAACGCGGCCGCCGTCGTCGCTTGTGAAATTACAAATCATCAGATTCCTTGGTCCTTGCCATCGACTCTAACCTGAATCACCACACACTCCATGGAATCATTGTTGCGGGTAACATGTCCAAAGAATCTGAGGATTCGTAATTGCACAAGCGACGTTGGCGGCCGCGCTTATTACCTCTTTATATCAATAGCTGGAGGAGCTCGTGGCTAAATAATAACAGCCGCTCGGGTCGATCTTTAGGTTAAGCCGTGCTTGCCTAGGTTGGTCTGTGGATGGGTGACCACCCATTACTTACCGAGTTTCCTTCGTGCCTCGGAAAGCACGCTAAGCCGTTGGTCCCGGCTGTCATTTGAAGATCTTTGACAGTCGATAGGTAGTCAGTGGCCCAAAAAAGTCGGACAACCAGTCTAACCAAGGGGTATCGTATTACCCAGTACTAACTGGGTTGTGGAGATCAGTTAGGCAGTCGCTCCATGTAAAATACTGGTATTCAGCTGCATCCAGTTAGACTGGAAGCCGACCCAAACATAGTTGGGAAAAGGCTAGGCAGATGATGATCAATAGCTGGAGTATTCTCATTGGAGCACCGATTACAAGAGCACCAAAGACTTTCCCTTTTGAGCAAAGCGAATATCTTTGGCTCTAAGCATTAGTGCTCTTGAAATCGGTGCTCAAATGGGAATACTACCAATAGCTGGATCAGATACAAACAAATTTTACCACAATCACTTTGTCAAGAGTAAGAGTCGTTTACCCTGCAGTTCGATCTATCATTTTCATTTTCTGCGTTTAGATTGGCCCTCTAAATGAATTACATACCTGTTCAGCGCAGAGTGTTCTTTTGCCATGTTTTTTGTTGCTGTTCCGAAGTTTCGAGCTTTTTTTTTTACTTGCTTTTGATTGAATATCCTAAAAAAAAAAGAAGTTCATCAAGATTTTGTTTAGATTGACTAAGTAACTTGTTTGCATCTGAGCCTATCAAGCACAATGATAGGCTGCGCTCTTGATGATTTATTTACTGCATCAGTGAGCGGGGTTTGCGTGGCTGAGTTTTGGGCAAAACATACTATTTAGACTTTTTGCCATCGATACGCTAAGAAGAAGAAGCACAATGATCACAGCTACTACTTTTATTTGATTGAGATTTGAAACGGGATCTTGTTTGGAGTGATCACAAAACCTATTTGCAGCAATTAAGTCAAAAGTAAGTTAGTTGTGTCAATCAAGCATTCTGATTACTTCAATTAAGATTGTCTCTTTTTTAACTCTTTTACAATGATGTCATGTTAAGGGTAATCAAGAAACTTGTTTGAGCGTTCAATCATTTGAACTAGTATTATTGCAATCATATATGTCGTGATGATCAACCTAACTAAGATTTTGATTAATCTAAACAAGATATCGTCGATCAAAATAAAAAGTCACTTGATTGGCGTTCATTTTTTTCAGTGTGAAGCAGTTGTTATTCCAGTGAGGGAAAGAGACAGAGCTGTATAGGACGTCTAGCACCATCTCTTTCCCACCCTGGAATGAAAACTATCAATTCCAAAGCTCGGGTTTCTGTTTTGTGAAGTACTTGGCTGATTAGCCGGGCTATAAAAAAAAAATGTGT
The DNA here is from genome assembly GCA_950005105.1 of Lycophotia porphyrea. Taxonomy (NCBI): domain Eukaryota; kingdom Metazoa; phylum Arthropoda; class Insecta; order Lepidoptera; family Noctuidae; genus Lycophotia; species Lycophotia porphyrea. The sequence goes on from OX465409.1 coordinate 8,907,180, forward strand.
GCGTGTAACCTTTACGCGCGATTGAAGTAAAACTTATTTTTCTTTTATTATTATTTATTGATGAAAAAGTAAAATGTTCCTGGGACTTTGCCATTTCATTTAATATTCACTATTTCATTTTATATTCTATTTAAAATTCATTAATATCACTTTCATATTTTATAAATATTTTCATTTGTTAAATAAAATAATTGAGAGTAGCAAATTGAAGGTTAGATCAGCACATGTCAATATAATCTTGTTATTTAATATTATAGAATGTCGCAATCGTCAGAAAATTTATTATTAATTTACTTATTTTAAAAGTAATAAATAAACAAGTATATTCAGAGATTTTCAAAAAAATTTGCAATTTAAAATAATGTTTTTAAAACTGTTGAATTTTTCTTTCACTTTGCTATTCACAATTGATCCGTTTGAAAATTTGGAAATAAATAATCCTAATTGATTATGATATTTGCCACTAGCTGGCGTATAAGTCAAGAAGCGTGGAGTATATGACATATACTTACGACCAATCAGAATTATTAATTTTAAATGGCGGAAACTACACAGACTATAGTAAGCGTTACTTCCGTCAGAAAAAAAATCTGAGTTACTCCCTAGTCGCGCTTAAAGAAGTTTTACTTCAAAAAATACTGCCATGGGGTGTTAATATTAAAAACTATATTAATAACATGCAGGAACACTAAAAAGAAAATCACAAGAAAATTTAACAAGCTTTGTTGCCAACATGTAGCTTGGTAAACCTCCCCACTGTAGGCCCATCCAGCCTCTCTGCAAACACCTTCAGAATGCTTTTGCTGGCTATAGCTGCTTTTGGTTATAGGTGCCTTGAGAGTAAATCTGATTATTGAACTACTTACCTGCGAACCGGAAGACGTTGCGTTGGAAAGCCTCCCATAGGTGGATCGATGACCTGGTGAAGGTTGCGGGGATGCGAGTCGCACGGGACCGGTCAATCTGGCGACACTTGGGGGAGGCCTAAGTCCAGCAGTGAACGTCTTTCGGCTGATTGATGATGATGATGATGATGAACTACTTACCTTCGGCAATCTGTGCTTGCTTCTAGATCGTGGCTCCACTACAACTTGCTCAGCCCTGGGGCCATCTGGATTGACAAGCAGATCGTTTAGTTCCGCATCCGTAGATATTTTCGGAGGTTGTAATGATTTCAACCATGTTCCCGATTTCCTTGCTCTATAAATCATTCTTGGCTTGCTATTAAATTGACAGAACACAAAGCTGAAATGGTACGTTACGAATATAATAATAATGATCAATTTTGAATGTTTATTCATTTTACACGTTGGCAATACTGAGGAATGATCAGAAAGAACACAAGATTGCTTTTACTATCTATCTATTTCATGGTATTTAAGTTGTTTCTCTTCGTATCGAATTCGTGAAATTGCATTAGGTACGTACGACGGCCCATAAAGCTATGAAAACCAAATTAAGCTGATCAATCAATGAACGTGAAGCGCATAAAAAACGAGGTCAGGTTACACTGGATATGAAAAGCTTGATGTGTCCCCTTGTGTAGGTACATAATTGTCCACTAGTGCATTATTTACTTAAAAATATTTTCTTCGAAGAAATTGAAGCCTCGCTTCATCATCATCTGCCTGGCCTTTTTCCAACTATGTTGAGGTCGGCTTCCAGTCTAACCGAATGCAGCTGTATACCAGTATCTTACATGGAGCGACTGCCTGTCTAACCTCCACAACCCGAATATTAAATAGCCATAACAAATAAAACAGAATTATTCTTAAACTTTAGGAAAAAGGTAAAATAATGAAATAAACGAGTGCTCATAGCCTATTTAAGGAAATTTCGAAACGCCTAGTTGACGATTCCCGTGACCCAAGGGCTGGCTTTTACCTTGGCCAGAGACTAAGTGTTTGCCATACAACGTGGCAACGCCGCCAGTCTCTTGGGAACACCAATAAAATCTTACATGAGAAGCAGTATGGTTTCACCAAAGGACGTTGTACGACTGACGCCGGTGTTACCTTATTAAAACACATATTTACTGCGTGGGAAGAGGCACAAGATGCCATAGGAATCTTTTGTGACCTCTCGAAAGCATTTGATTGCGTAAACCACGAAACCCTACTCTTTAAACTCGAACATTACGGTTTAGGGAAACTTGCGATTAGGTTAGTGAAATCGTATTTGAACGATAGACATCAGCAAGTACACATAAATGGTGTCAATTCAATGGGTTTAAAAATAAGTATGGGTGTACCGCAAGGTTCAATATTAGGTCCTTTCCTCTTTTTAGTTTATATAAATGATCTACCCCATTTATTTAAAAACCAACCACAAATGGTGTTGTTTGCTGACGATACCTCTTTAATATTTAAGATAAACAGACGTGCCACAAATCTTGACGACGTAAATAACGCCCTACTGCAGGTCCATGATTGGTTCACCGCGAATAATTTAGTATTAAATGGGAAAAAAACGAAATGCATAAGATTTGCTCTACCGAATGTCAAAAGTATTGTTAGTGACATAGTATTGAATCAAGAGAAACTAGAATTCGTCGAAGATACTGTTTTTCTGGGGATCACGCTCGACTCAAGGCTGCAATGGGGTCCGCATATAACATCTCTTGCAGGACGGCTGAGTTCAGCAGCATATGCTGTTGGGAAAATCCGTCAATTTACTGATGTAGATACCGCGAGGCTAGTCTATTTTAGTTATTTTCATAGTATTATGTCATACGGTATTTTACTATGGGGACGGGCTGCAGACATCGAGTCTATATTTATTCTGCAGAAAAGAGCTATCAGAGCCTTATATCATCTACGTAGGCGTGATTCTCTAAGAGAACTGTTCAAAGAAATTAACATCATGACAGTACCTTGTCAATACATCTATGAAAACATTGCCACGGTTTATTTTAACTACTTAGTTTGTTTTTAAATTGTTGATATAATATTTTACTCTGGACGCTCTTAACGTGCACGTATTTCTACATCGTTCTCACATATATGTATAATCTCAATATGAATTATGTAACCAAGATTTTGTAACAATATTTTGATTGAAAAGAGTGTCCATGGAGTTTCTTGCCCATTCTTCTCCATAGAGATCTACACTTTGGAATGGGCAACTACAGTACTTTCAAGTTATTATGCCTTGTGTCTGTGACTGTAGCTTAGCCTAATTTGTTTTTCTGACATTCAAAAGTGCCTGTAATGGTCTAATTGAAATAAATGCTTTTGAGTTTGAGTTTGAACATTACCAGCTGACAGCATTGAGGAGGAGTTTTTCGATGCCCTTTTATAGTTTATAGTTAGTTTATTTATTCTAGTTTAATAGTTTTTAATTATTAATGAAATAAACGTAATTGTAATTTTCGTGTGCATTTAAGCCCCATACCAGAAAAAGCATGAAATTGTGTATTCAGTGATTAAACTTGTACAGGGGTCAAAATCATGTGAGCGTAAAAAATATCAAACTTAAAATAACAATTTGGATATTTCAAATACTTCAAACAAAAGAATAAAAGACAAAAACGTAATTTGAACGAAGAAGAAAGACACAAACGTAATTAGAACTTTGCCTCTTCTATACATACGCAATTTAGCCATTCCATAGAACACCTCCAGGACCCATTTACTATTCAATCCATCCTTCAACACAATGTTTTGAGTGTGTTACATTGAGTCCTACTGTATAACATGATTTTTCAGCCCAAAAAAAAAGTCGTTTCCCAGCACTAATTTTTGCGTAAAGTCACTTAGTTTGATGTACATAATGCTTGGTTGACGGCCTCGTGAAGAGTCTGTTTACCGTTTCCTGTATTTTTTTGACTACTTACATAATTGTAATAAAATATTTAAATAATGCCTTACAAGCCTTAATGCCTTGCTCGTTGCTTTTAGTTTCGCCCGAGGATACATTTATCAGATATAATATAGGTGATATATAACCAGAGGTTGGAATTAGGTAGAGTTATTTATGTACTTACACTGATTTCATACAGCGAAAGAATAAAGTGGATATGCCTCAAATCCCGAGATTAATTTTATAGAGCATAAAAAACCCGTGATTTATTAAATAAAAAAGATATTTACTTTTACACAATTTAAACCATCCAACATCGGATGTCCAAAGTTGCAAAATTCCAATGCGCACACGCACGATATTGCCACATTTGTAGTTCGCACAACATAGCTTGTGAGAACAAAAGAAAACAATAGCGGAAATACGGAGCACTCCCCGCTTTACGAAATGTACTAGATTGTGTCACTTTCTACCGTGTTCAAATTTTTCTATTAGCAATAAATCGGGTAACACATTCACACAGCTCATTCACTTACCTCGGTTCGTAGAATGCGCTCACTTTTTTCAATTAATGTAAATACTAATAAAAATTGTAAGTTAACTATCTCTGTTTTATTTGTCTTAATCTATCTCTGAGGTTTTTATTATTATTTATTTGTAATATCGTTGGCCACACGAGATTGTATTATAAATCCCGGGAAGATCCATATTAATATCAACATTTCGATGCAAATACATAAATAACTCTACCTGATTCCGACCTCTGTATATAACTATGCATTAAAATACATACCAGATACCTTATGGTTATTGAGAAATTTATGCTGAAAAAAGAAGTGTTTTCTGTTTTAAGACTGCGAAATTGATAGGGACCCTTAATTTGAACCCAAAAAAAAACCGGCCAAGTGCGAGTTGGACTCGCGCACCTAGGGTTTCGGATAATCTTGTAGGTATTTTGTTATTAAACTACATATTTGCGGTTTTCAGATTTTTTTCCTTTACATGTGCCGTAAGACATTGCTTCTTGCCAATTTTCGTGTAAAAGTAAAGGGAAAATTTCGAAAAGTAAAAAAAGTTTAAAATTAAGGTAAATTTTGGTACTTACAAGTTTTCGTAAAGATCTAAATTTACCCTTGTCTTTTTATTCAAGACGTTGCAAGTGTTGACTCAGGACCTTGATTTTAATACACCTAATAGGGACTATAGACTTCAGTATCAGGTAGGTCCTTATAAACTCGGATACCTTTTGAGGTACGGAACCCTAAAAAAATAGAATCCTAAAGTAGAATATCACATGCGTAGAAAAGGTATAATGGGATTTAACGCAATTTCACGAAAGATGATGAATTTGAAATGGACACCATGAAATTGGAAGACAGTGATATTAATCCAGTGTACTACCCATGTTATATTTATAACGACGTGTAAAATGGATATAACTCTGAAATCAATCGTCGTACTAATATTCATAACGTATCATTTCAACGTTGAGCTTTGCCAATCTTACAGCAAGCCAACAAAATGGAGAAATACAAGAAAATCAGAGACTCCGGACAGATCGCTTAGCCATCACTGGCATCGTAAACAATTAGAACATCGAAATGTGTACGATGAACAGTTGAAGTACATTGCGTCGATGATGAAACCCCCACAAACGCGAGAGGCGCAGCAATGGCAGGCTGCAGTAGAAATACAACCGAAAAGTGGAGACAGATTATCGGTGGCTATCCAAGTTGGCCAACCTAGATTGAAGACAAAAGTAGATATGGCTATCTAATAACTTTATGATCTTTTAATACTTCTGTTACTCACTGATCTTCTACAAGGTGTAAACGGAAGCTTCACGAAGCCGTCACGTCACGATGTGGGCTGCATCAATTAGGTACCCAAGTTAGGAACGTAGGTGCTTTCAAGAGGGGTACCCACATCGTGAAGCTGACTGTGCATCAAACTAAGTAACTCTGCGTAAAAATTATTGCTGGGAAACTTTTTTTTTGGGGTGATTAATCATGTTTTACGGTAGGGCTCAATGTAACGCACTGAAATAATTGTGCTGAGCGATGCATTGGATAGAACGGGGTTATGGAGTTAGTGAAAGTAAAATTATAATATTAAAAACTTGTATAAAAAAATAACAGTTAAAAAAAACACACTGTTAAAACAGTTGAACAGTAATTTTTTCGTTTTAACTTTTTTAGTGTAAGTGAAAACTTCTTTAGGGGCGTTATGTACTTTTTGGGATGGGTCAAACTCGCGTCAGATCGTCAGATCTAATCGGCAGTGCAGGGCGCTTGCGCAAATGTGCGTGTAGTTTAAGCTAGATGGCGTTGTTTCAAGTTTTTTTTTCTACGGCAGCGACATCTTTCGTTCTTGCAGAAAGCTATTGAAATTTCTGATATTTAAGCTAGATGGCGTTATTTCAAGTTTTCACTTCTGCCGGCACTCCCGCAGTGCAACCCGTTTTTGTTTCATTTCATATCTCCGTAAATAGATGGTTTCCATTCAGTTGTTCTAGACCATCGCAATGACGGGCAGAACAAGTGCTTTTCGGATTCGTTAAGGGTACTTTTATACCCCTTATTATCTTTAAAACACGTCAGATTTGTTAACGAGTTATCAACTCTGGATGTCGCTCAGAGGGGCTTATCACGGGTCGAGTATAGGTTTGCATGGAGCATGCCAATTTTCTGCATGAGCATAATTTTGTAGGCGTAAAGGTGGTGCTGCGTCCTGTCTCGAAGCCTGAATCTACATATTTGTGGTATCAAAACTAAATATTATTATTTTATGATTTTCGGATCTGTGGGAACCCAGCTCTCGGATTCCATAAATCCTAAATCCCTCTCAGCAACCGAAAAAAATTGGGTATGTTGGAAGCGCTGGCCATAAATGTTCCTGACATGAAGCAATCGTCTAAGGTACGCTTCTTTGGCCGCCGGAAAAAAGTATTTAATAGTCTTTCATCAGGCGGAAATAAGGTGCCTTCAACCGCGGTTGGGTCATGCCAGTTTTGATGTATTCTTTCAGCATACTCCTGGATAGGAGGGTCTGTTCATTGTTGACAGCATATCGAATGCATCATCATTTAGGTGTTCATACTCATCCCGATAGTTAATTAATTTAACTGTGTCTACAGGATGGAAGGGACAACGACGTACAAATGGTTACGTACTCAGTTCATTATTCTAACCCCACTTAAATTTATTTCTTAATTTATCGGAAATTTAAAAAAAATCTGCTATTTCCTACAAAAGCGCAATACCTACACGTCAAAATATATGGAATGGCAGTTCTTTTTAAAGTTACCGATAAAAAATTCTATATGTTCAGATTCTAGCACAGTTTGTAGTATAGGTAATTGGACGGAGACTTCAACAAACGGGTTCACTCCAGCTTGAAATTTATATTCAGGGTGCCTCGAACAAGACTGTGATCACTGTCAGTATTGAATCTCTCGATCACCGAGACGTCTCTGAACAATATATTAATATGCTTTTTATCCGCTGTAATGAAGTCTATCTTATTCTTCGTCATATAGTGGCTTCGCCACGTTCACTTCCTTGGGGGCTGTTTCTTGAAGACCACCGTAAAGTCACCAAACTGAATTTGACAGTTAGTATGGGTAACGATGAAGATCGTTTACAATTTTGTAGTATCCAAGCGACTATGGTACGAGTCGGGACAATAACTCATATTGGCAAGTTAAGACGATTCGACTATGGTCTATCATGGATTTTAACAAAAATAATTTATGTCAGTCCTAACAATTTTATTTTATTTTAGAGTAACCACCCAAGTCAGACTGAAGATACAGTTATGGTGGAAAAAGAACATCAGAGAAAAAGTAAACACTCGAAGAGATTGGAAACAAAGCAGCAAGCCAAGAAAAACTTCACATTGATACAAAACTCCGTTGAAAAGGTAATTAGTGTAGGGTAGGTACAATGGAGTATTTAATACTTTTCTACACATTTTTTTTTCGGATTGGAAATCATCAAATGACTTCTCCCGCTCGGGGTGGAGCGGAAGGGAGTGTCTTGTACTGACTAAACCCTGACACTGACTAAAACCCATCCATGTTCCTTCCTTGCCCTTTGTGTTCCAGGGCCGCGGTATTTCTTTCGAATAGTCCCGCAGCCCTGACAGGACCATTCTACACCTTACGGGCTATTTTTGAAGACTCGCTCTTTGCCGGTTTATTGCTGTACTGATTACATTTTCACCAAAATAAATCTGAACAGGGAGTCACATATATTCATCATAATATTATTATCTAGCTCATATCTCGGAAACGTGACACTTTAGAACATTTTGTCTCAGATAATTTTTTTTTGTATTGATACCAGCTGTCGATTGATATACGTTTAATGTGTGGTCGCAATTTTGAAAAAAAAAAAAAATGACGGAAGCTGGGCCGGCCATTAAATTCAAACCCCTTTCTTATGTTTTTTGCAATTTGCAAGTCAGTATCAGGCCAATAACTATTTCATGAAGAAGTCATGCAATGCGATTAAATGAACTAAGAGGGTGGTTATTGAAGCTTTTAATGATTATAGCTCTGTAAGAATATATTGGTTACGGACGCGAATCACATTTAATCAACATACAACCTGACTTTCACCTGTAAATTGCAAAAAAACATAAGAATATTTGAATTCCGCGGGCTACCCTGGCGCTTAAAAACTTAATGTAACTTTCCTAAACTGATGTACCACATATTAAAACAATACGCTATAAGAGGGTGGCTACCAGGTATCAAAAAATTTGCGTGGCCCACGCATAGACATACTTATGAAGCTCACGAACCAAAGCCCGACATCTGAACTCGTACGAAAGTTGCCGATGTGCGTTTTTGTTATAAGTAGGTCCTTTATAAACAACAAGCTTAATGGGTTCTCCCTACTTGGTTAAGGAGTAACAAACATCCATACATACAAACTTTCACGCAAAAACTACTGAATGGATTAGTAAATTTGGAACACACGTATATATAACATAGTTTATAACCTGGACATAGGATACTATTTATCCCGATGTTCCCATGGGACGATTCGTACTACACGCGGGCGACGCCGCGGGCAATAAGCTCGGTACTGCTTCGAAAGTTGATGATTCGATTTTTGTTATATCGAACACGGTGTGTCGATCATTCAGTTGTACGATGTTTTATTCTATCGATGCTTTATTGGTGTGATTATAATATTATTAAGTAAGGATTAGGTAGACATCCGCTTGTGAACCTTTTTTCGTCGGTTAACCAACGATTTTATTTCTATCGTTTTAAGGAAACGCAAAGGAATGCTTTGTTTTATAATAGAAGAAACCTGAAAAATGATAGATACGACGGCAGAAGACATAACGTTAAACATAGGTATGAAGGTTTAGACGACACACGCGGTATTGTCAATACTTTTAACTTGAGGAAAAGTATGAATAGTAATGTATCACATGAAGAAGGCAATACCAATAACTCTTTATTGGTCGGTCGAGTTTCTACTGATCATGACAAAAAAAACGACCATAAGGTAAATATACGGTACGCCTTAAATGTAGAGCTAAATCAAAGGCTAGGTGACTTAATACAGAATAAAGTAGCCGCAATTAAAGATAAGATTCAGGTTTTGCATAATGCTGGTGTACCTTACCTTAAATAAACGTTACTCAATATTCTTTTGTATTTTTTATTGTTTCCTACCTATAGGTATTAGGGATGTAGCGAATAGTCAACTATTATAATTATATGTGGTCACTTCTTCGGATTGATATTCGGCCAAAATTCTGCGTACTTCGTGCGATGTATGATATCGTCTTATTATTTATTAGATAGATTATCGAATAATGTTTAATGTCCTGATTTAGCGACACGATCTATATCGTTCTGCAGTTTGTCATGATCGTCATTATCTGTCACTATCTTAATCAACTGTAGGTCATCAGCAAAAGGCAGGCAAGTTGTATCATTGACTTCTTTCGGTAAGTCGTTTACAACAAGAATAAACAGTAACGGTCTTACATGAATACCTTGGCAGACGCCTGATCTCCTGTAGTAGATTTCAGAAAAACGCCCGTCAATGTCGTCGTATTGACTGCCATCCAGGTAGTCGAAACATATAATTGTGTGTAGTTTGAAACAGATGCCTCCAGACGACTATCAGATGCTGCCTGATGGCTTCTGTTAACAGCAGCAGATCATTATTGATTGTCTCAAATGCTTTTCAAAAATCTATTTGTGAGGAGCTCGTGGTTATATAATAACAGCCACATAGGTCGATTTTCGGCTTAAGCCGCGCTTACCTAGGTTTGTCCGTGGATGACCACCCATTATGTACCGAGTGTCCTCCGTGCGTCGGAAAGCACGCAAAGCCATTGGTCTCAGCTGGCATTTGTAGAAGGAAGAAGAAGAATACCCAGTGCACCAGTCAATCGCTCAGCCACTGCGCACAACCGTCCTGAATTGTGACAGCATTGCGAAAATAGCGATACGGAGTCATGGTTACGTGGGTAAAGATACTCGGCCAGCGATAGCAACACAACTGTCTCATAGCAGTTTTGTTTCATCATCATCATTTCAGCAGAAAGACATCCTTTGCTGGACATAGGCCTCCCCCAAGTGTCGCCACATTGGCCGGGCCCGCACGATTTGCATCCAGCGGATGCCCGCAACCCCGGTCTCCACTCCAGAACATTACCAGTTTAGTGGGCAGGGCACATTGCTCGCAGTACGGATGGCCCCATCGGCCATCATTGCCACTTAAGTTTGGCAATTCTTCGGACTACGTCGGTAGCCTTGGTTCTCTTACGGATGTCCTCATTTCTGATTCGATCACGCAAGGAAACTCCGAGCATAGCCCTCTCCATTGCCCTTTGGGTGACTTTAAGCCTCCTGATGAGGCCCATTGTGAGCGACCACGTTTCGGTCCCGTATGTATGACAACACACACTGGTCATAGACTTTCGTCTTGAGACACAGCGGTAAGTTGGACGAGAAGATACCACGCAACTTCCCGAAGGCTGCCCAGCCGAGTCGGATTCGACGATTGACCTCTTTCTCGAAGTTAGACCTACCTAACTGGACCGTTTGTCCCAGGTAGACATAATCAAACTTGAACTTAACTACAACTTCATCGGTGCGTCATAAAATTACGTGAATTAGCCTTCTGAGCGAGAATGACATTCAGTGTCTGATCGCAGCGGAGTCGAGACCTCCCGGAACTTTACCCGATTCATTGTGCTGTTATTGTGTTAAATTGTAATTTCAAGTTATTTGTTAGTTTAATAAGAGTAATGTATCACACCCAGTGTGTTTTCATTGCACAAAACCCATCTTCTGCTTACATAATGTATGAGCCTAACTATCCTAATAATCCGAGATGCCATCAAAAATAATACTTGTAAAAAAAACCAAGTCTCGCAACTCAGTTCTTCTACCGTAAAAAGTTGTGAGATCCATGTTATACCAAGTCGGTTACTTTATTAAATCCCTACTTATGGGACCTTCTGTCTTAAGTTATTATGTAATTAGCTAACTTTTGTTAGGTTAGCTAATTAAATAAGATTGTTTAGTGCGATGCCAAGTCAATTTTTTTTTTTTTCAGTATCTTATTTGTTAACATAGGATACTTTTTATCCCTGTAGTACGATCCCATGGGACAATTACTAAAATACTCGTGGGCAAAACCGCAGACATCAGCTAGTGATACATTTTTTTTTTATTTCTTGTTTATTTAACAACTAACTTTCATTATAATCTTCATGGCCAGGACCATAGTAGTCCCCTTGACGACCAGCAGGAACCTGGTCTGACTGAGGCTGATATTGTTGCTGACCAGGGTTCTGATTCTTATGGCCGTACTGTGGATACATCTCATCCCAGGTGGTCGTACTTGTACTCGTGTGCCCGTTCACAATATATGCACAGGCTAACATTGAACACTGAAACAAACAAATACAATATTATCACGTCTGAATGATGGCAGGGGTTGACTAGCGAGCTCGGGCGTTCAAAGCCAGGCGGATGAACGCGCTAGAAGCCCTCCGCGTCCAATATAACAACGCATTCAGAGCGCTGATGGGGCTGCCCCGACATTGTAGTGCTTGGGATATGTTCGCCGTCGCTAGCGTCTACTACTTTTATGCAACGATGCGCAAGCGGAGCGCGTCCCTGGTGCGCAGGATTCGCAGCAGCTCTAACAGCGTGCTGACGATGATAGCCGACAGGCTCGACTGTCCATATATTAGACCTGCAGTGATTTATACGTCACCTACAGTCGTCGGCGGTTAATATATTGTCGTATTGGAATGTTTAATGTATTGTGTGTGTTTAATGTATCATTATTTTGCCCTATTTATTGAATTCTGTGAGTCCTTGTAACTTGAATCATCACCATCATCAATTCAGCCGAAAGACGTACCACTGCTGGACATAGGCCTCCTCCAAGTGCCGCCGCATTGACCGGTCCCGTGCGACTCGCATCCAGCGGATCCCCGTAACCTTTACCAGGTCATCGGTTCACCTAGTGGGAGGCCTTCCAACGCAACGTGGTCGCCACTTCAGAACGTTTCGGCCCCATCGGCCTTCCGTTCTGCGAGTAATGTGCCCTACCCTCCGCCACTTAAGTTTGCCAATTCTTCGGGCTACGTCAGTTCCTTGGTCTGATAGCTTGAATAAATAAATGAATTATTATTCTTATTTTTAGAAATTTAAATTATAGTTATTTATTTGAAAGAACTTAAAACTTACTGTTGCGCTGCAGTCCTTGCCCCAACACTATCACAAAATACTTAACATTAAATGTTTTGTAATAGAAAAACTGAATATTATTCTGTATTATGTTTCGGGTAATGCTTTTTGCTCAACCTTTTTGGGTAAACAATATTTTTTTACATAGAGTTACTTAATTTGATGTACAGAATCATTGAGTGTTGCCTTCATATCCGTTACACCTTGTATAAATATACAGAATAGACACAGCTAAAGAAGACTAAATAGTCCAAAATCAACGCAGTGTTATGCTCTGTATGGGTGGTCCTTTTATGTTATATAACATAACATCTCGCCTGTGATCCCCGAAGGGTTAGGCAGAGGTGTACCTAATAGTGCACCCACGTTTCGCCATTTATGTTTAAGTCTCTTGTAATAGGGGGCGAGCCTATTGCCATCAAGCGGGTACAAATCCAGACTCCGTGGCTGTTACTGCGAAATTCCTGACGGATAAACCCAATAACACTTTGCCCGAATTGGAATCAAACCCAGGACCTCATGCTCAGCAGTCGTGCTTGCGACCACAGGACCAATGAAGTGACCCATTATGTTATAGGAACTAAAAGTCCCAATACTGTATATAACTTTATACTTTTTTATACGTCGAAACATAAGTAAAGTAAAAAAAAATCTTAGAGAATCCTTGTACATACCTTGGCCTCGCAATTCATTCCCTCGCACTGAAAGCCAATAAAAATGACCAACATACAATACTTACATTTCAAGGAGTGCAATACACTTCAACATACCATGTAGATTCTGCGGCAGGCATTCGATTTCTTCGTGGGAAATATATGCTGTTCTATTGCGTACTAGCACGGGCCAGGAGAGCAGCGGTGGCCCAGTGGTAGCGACCCTGACTTACGAATAGTAAGTCGTGGGTTCGAACCCAGGCAGGCGCAGTACTTTGTGTAATTTATTTCATCACCACTGCTCTCAAAAACGGTGAAGGAAAACATCGCGAGGAAACCGGCATGTCCTAGAACCAAAAATTCGAAGACATGTGACATCTACCAATCCGCACTGGGCCCGCGTGGTGGATTATGCCCATTCCCTCTCATAGAGAGGAGGCCTGTGTCCCAGCAGTGGGAACATTATAGGCTTATGATGATGACGCCGTACGTCCGCGCCGAAACCCTTTAATCTTTGCCACAAAAACAGGTCTCGAGTTCGAACCTAAAACACGCAACTCTGATTTATTGGACTCATGGGCGTATTGTATAATTATCACTTGCTTCGGTGAAGGAAAATATCGTGAGGAAACCAGCATGCCTGAGAGACATTTATCCACAGCATGTAAAGCCAAGTCAGAGGCCCATAGGTGGCATAAAAGCTCTGATATCAGACACCAACCACACGATAAAGAAAAAAAAGCGTTTTACTTTTTGCATCTCTTATTCTAAAATAAAAGTAGCCTTTTTTTCGGATATGAAATCGTCGTCGAGCGGAAGGGACAAACTTGTACTGACTAAAACCCATCCATGTTCCTTCCTTGCCTTTGTGTTCCAGGGCCGCGGTATCTCTTTCGAACAGTCCCGCAGCCCTGGGAATAAAAGTACGAGGCGAGATCCAAAAGTGTGTGCAGTGGCAGTGATCCATCGCAACTGCGGCTTTGTGAGCCGGAGCGTTGTCTTGGTGAAACAGCACTCCAGCTCGCAGTTTGCCGCGTCTTTTTTATTTAAAAGCCTTCCGCAATATTCTTATTTGGCCTGCGTAGTAAGAGTCCGATATAGTGGCTCCTTTTTCCAAATATTTCACCATAATTATTCCTTCAGCGTCCCAAAAAACAGACGCCATAACCTTTGCCGCCGAACTTGACCCCTCGTAGCTTTAGTTACTTTTTGAAGTGAAACTTCTTTATCGACGTATGGGAGAAAATTTTTTGACGTATCGTCACGTTTTTCGGTTACGCGCCATGTTGCTTTTTTTATCAAAGTTTAGTATAGTGACGTAAAGAATATAATGTATCATTATTGATGAAATACAACAATAGCAATGATATTATAATAAGAACAATGATAAAATAAATTACTCATTAATTGTATGCATGTCTATAATAATAAAATAGCTTTAATTTAATACGGGAAAAATTGTTTTTCTTTCTACCCCATTTTCGTGAAGTTGCAAATACTAGAAAAATGATATGTCGTAAAGAAGTTTCACTTCTTACCTGTGTACACACACATATTTTTTTTTTTAACCTCAGCTATCTGCCAGTAAATGTCCCGTCAAAATCAGACCAGCCGTTTCCGAGATTAGCCGTTTGAATAGGATTTTGTTAACAATTTCAAGGGTTTAAATTGTTTTGCACCTAGTTGGCGCCTATTACCTGTTTATTACAATTGGCATAAATACAAACACGTATCATACACTATTCACTGGCAATGGCAAAATTAGTGTTACTTGCACAGTTTTATTATAGAAACGTGACCCGTTAGACGATTTTGTCTCTTATAAAGAGATCGGATGCATATTTACCCAAGGTACAATCGAGGACACTCCCGCCTAATCACCACTAAGCTCGTTTTTGCTTGCACTCACAACTTGAAGTGCTCTTTAGCCGGGCGGGGCGCTTACGCATGATTCAAGCGATTTTTTTATAAATGATTAAGCGGAAAAGGCCGCGACTGTACGTTAACTACTGTACTGACTGTACGCGGTATTTCATAAATAATACAGTATTTGATTTTGAGGAGCTCGTGGCTAAAACAATAACAGCCGCTCGGGTCGATCTTTAGGTTAAGCCGTGCTTGCCTAGGTTGGTCTGTGGATGGGTGACCACCCATTACATACCGAGTTTCCTCCGTGCCTCGGAAAGCACGTTAAGCCGTTGGTCCCGGCTGTCATTTGAAGATCTTTGACAGTCGTTAAAGTAGTCAGTGGCCTAAAAAGTCTGACAACCAGTCTTACCAAGGGGTATCGTATTTCCCAGTAGTAACTGGGTTGTGGAGGTCAGATAGGCAGTCGCTCCATGTAAAATACTGGTATTCAGCTGCATCCGGTTAGACTGGAAGCCGACCCCAACATAATTGGGAAAAGGCTAGGCAGATGATGACAGTATTTATTATGATGATAATTATGTACAAGTATAACAAAGTATTCACAAGCATATTGATAATCTATTTAAAACCAGGCAAGAAAGTTGACAATAACACGAAAGAATACTATTATCTTATATTTTATTTAAAAAATATAACGATATGATTTGAAATTTTATTGCCGATTATTCGAATAGGATAAAATGGAAATTTTGACCATTCATTTGAAGTAAAACAATTACACGAAAAAAGTCCCGGTTTTTTTTTAAACTTAAATTGTAGGTAAATATGCATTCAAATACCCGCTCCCTTTTTATAATACATGCATAAAAACTTATTTTTAGGCTGCTAAATAGCAATGGAAAAAATATAAAATGGCAGACAATTTGGTAGGCCGCGCTTCAAACTGAAATAATCAAACCTTCGTTTTAATGTTAAATATAAGCCAATGAAATGGAAGGAGACCTGTTTTAATCGGTTTTTCAGAGAAAAATTGAAGCAAACAAATATTTTTCCAACAATATTTTCAAATTCTCAGTTACTAATGTCGGGTGACTAATAAATTGAAATTAAAGTAAAATACCTTCGCGTTACACTGGTCGCCGATGCACTAGAAATTAATAGAAAATAGTGAGGTTTACACACTTTATAGAACCTTTTAATAACATGGTTTTATCACCACATATTATACAAAACTAAGTCCTCCGCCACGTCTGTCTTCCTGTCTGTTCGCGATAAACTCAAAAATTACTGCACCGATTTTCATGCTGTTTCCACCAATAGATAGAGTGGTTCTCGAGGAAGGGTAAGTTTATAATTTGTCAAGTTTTGTATACATTGGCTAAAATATAATGATATTTGTTGGAAGTGCCTGAAAAAAACAAGCCGTCTGGGAGCTTTCAACGAAATCGCTGCCTTTTGAGGTACAACAAAAAGATGTATGGTGGAATCCCTGGAATAGGTTCCCATGCGTTGCGGGACCGGGATCAAAATTTCACGATTACTTTTGGTCGCGATAACCGACATTCACGCGGGCGAAGCCACGGGCATCAGCTAGTATTACATTAAATTGTAAACTTAAATCATTCTCTTGCCTTTGTCCCAGTTCATGAGGGGTTGGCGCCAATCTTCAAAATTAATCTTAAATAATTGAAATAATTTTGAAAGGTCGACCCATCCAGCTAAGTTAAGCATTGTTACAGGGTTGAAGTCTAAGAAGACCTCTGATATAAAGGGTGTAAGAAGACCCTTAACGAAGCCGAAAGGCACTTGTTCTCCCCGTCATTGCGTTATTTTTTTTTTGTTCTAGCTTACTAGAACGTTCCCAGGTATGGTACCTGGGAACCTTCTAGTTACGGAGATATTACGGGTCAAAGTTCCAACGTTTTCACAAGTTTCTTTTTAAATTGGTGTTTTTAATGTAAGAACTTTACTTTAAACACCTCCACGATCTCTGTACTATTAAATATATCCATCAGCACAATATTTTGAGTGCGTTACATTGAGTTCTGCCATAAAACGTGATTTTTCACTCCAGAAAAAAATATTTTTTGCGTAAACTTACTTAGTTTGAAATGAAATGAAATTTATTTGCTAGAATTGCAGTTGATGTACATAATGCTTGATTGACGGCTTCGTCAAGGTCCGTTTACACCATTTTGTAATTAATTATCTATAACCTGATTAAAGCTATTAGATCAATAAACTTCTTAACGTGGATTTTCATTTGAGATCTGGCATGGTTTCGTAGATGCTACGCCGTAGCTCATTCGTAGCTCGTAGCTACTACAGCGTAGCAGTATTCTACAGGATCGGACCAAAGTAATGGCACATTGCGATTTGTTTGTCATCCAAGTTGGAGATTTTTCTTCAATGTCTCTTTCTTTAAGTGATATCCCTCAATTACTTTTTAAGGTGGGAAAAAAAGTCCATCAAGATGTTTACATTCAACATACCATAGCGTTACTTCCCGGTCCACGTCCCTGTAAATAATAAGACATTTAGTATTTAATGTTCAATGTTAGTGCCAGTCAAAAAAAAAAAAAAAATAAGAGCAGTTAGAGTCACAAGGTATAAAAACTGTAAAAGTACTGTACTCCTTGAACATTCTTTTGAATAAAAAAATTACAAATTCGGGTTGCATCGTTCATTTTTCAAATTTCGTCGGTACTTAAATAGAGATAAACTTATACAGGGTGGAGACGGACGCTAAATCGGTTACCAGTACATCATTTATTACATTTCATAGGGTAAAGCGGAACCCTATTACTACGCTGTCCGTCTGTCTGTCTGTCTGTCTGACCGTCTGTCACCAGGATATATCTCATGTTCCGTGATAGCTAGACAGTTGATGATGTATTTCTGTGGCCGTTGTAACAAAAAATACTAAAAACAGAATAAAATAAATATTTAAGGGCGGCCCTCATACAACAAACGTGTTTTTTTTGCCGTTTTTGTCTTATTTTGTATAGACAATGGTTCGGAACCCTTTGTGCAAGGGGAAGACAGTTAGAACAAGCTCAACTTAAGTGAAGTTGGAGTCGCCATCTTCATTTAATGACGGATAAACTATTATTCATTAATTCATCATATTATCGATAGATGTCTCTATGATCGCAACTTTAATTGCAAAAAAGAAAATCGAATAAGTTAGTTCTCTTAATTAATTTGTAATATTTTTCTAAAGAATAATTGTTAAATTTTTCATAAAAATTATCACATTCAACCTTGTAATTATATCGTTATTGTATTGTAAAACATATTCTGACACCTGTGACAACATCGCATAATGGTCGCCGCAACTTGCGCCTGCGCTTGTTTGTGTTTCGCGTGTTCATTTTGTGTTTAATTATTGGTATTTGGGTATTTTATCTACATCAGACGTCGAGTTGAGTTTCTCCTCCGTCCTGTGTTTGGATTACTACCCGGATACCCGGTTTGGAAACAAATATTGATCTATAATAGCTATACGTAACAGGTATACATACATTCATACCTACCTTTAGCTACATATAGACCATTAGTTCGCGTCACAAAATCCAGATGGCGTATCAAATCGGTATGCCTCGAAATGGCACAAGAGGCACAAGAGGTCTCTCTTCTCCCCTATTATATACTCTTTGCCTTTGTGCGCGAGACGGACTCACAGTAACCAACGAAAAATGTATATATGGGGTGTTCAAAACGATGTACTGAATACGTGGTCAGTGCCCCTTCCACCCTGTATAAATTTAAATCAATTGCCGCATGTATGACGGAGCGTCACTTGAGAACGGCTCGACTAACTTGGCTATTATTTTTGTATTCGTAATTATCAGCACAGAAATAATAAACAATTTTTAATTTATGCTGTATAGAGCAGCGGTGGCCCAGTGGTAGCGACTCCGAATTACGAACAGTAAGTCGTGGGTTCGAACCCAGGCAGGCGCATTACTTTGTGTAATTTATTTCATCTACATTGCTTTAAAAAAAAAATCGAAGACATGTGACATCTACCAATCCGCACTGGGCCCGCGTGGTGGATTATAGCCCAATCCCTCTCATAAAGAGAGGAGGCCTGTGTCCCAGCAGTGGGAACGTTATAGGCTGATGATGATGATGATGGATCGCTCTTCTCAATTTTTTTCATAAATTTGCACCCGTGCGTAGTCGTCGTCGTCAATAAATCATACTCACAATAGCAGTGCAGCCTACTCCAACACACTGAATAGAAACAAATAAATAACATTATTATGACATCAGCACGCCAACAGTAGTCACAAACGAGGTCGTCAGAGATATGTGTACAGTACAACGAAGATTTGCGACTTACGTTGAATCGGTAGCAGTGGCGGTACTTTCATATAAGCTTGAAAGCTTAGCTTACCCTTAGAACCACCTACTCTCCATGTTGTTAAGGTTTCTGACCAGTCTGCTTGCTTGATGAGCTGGCCGTATCGTTACCCTTAGGCAGACCGAAGTCCACGCAGACGGCGTCACGGGCAGAAACTAGTATGAATACGCACTGAATACAATATTTTTGCTTCAGAAGCTTGTGGCTAAATAATAACAGCCGCTCGGGTCGATCTTTAGGTTAAGCCGTGCTTGCCTAGGTTGGTCTGTGGATGGGTGACCACCCATCACATACCGAGTTTCCTCCGTGCCTCGGAAAGCACGTTAAGCCGTTAGTCCCGGTTATCATTTGTAGATCTTTGAGAGTCGTTAAGTAGTCAGTGGCCCGAAAAGTCTGACAACCAGTCTAATCAAGGGGTATCGATCGGATACCCATTACTAACTGAGTTGTGGAGGTCAGATAGGCAGTCGCTCCATGTAAAATACTGGTATTCAGCTGCATCCGGTTAGACTGGAAGCCGACCCCAACATAGTTGGGAAAAGGCTAGGCAGATGATGAATACAATATTTTGTTATACTAATTTCATGGTTACATACCCCAGAATGACAAGTGTCACCTTTGCACTGAAAATATAAAGAAACTGCTAATAATATGGCGGTATTTATAACACTACATAAGAATTACACACCATGCTAACGTTACGCATCCTCCTGCATCTTGAAAGCAAAGTTAGTGTCAAAAGCACGCAACAACCGTCGCGTCGGGTAGCTCATTCCGTCCTCGCCGACGAGGCCCGTCGCGAAATCCCATTCCATGCCCTCCCCGTCCCTTGCTCGACGTCCAGCCCGCGCAGCTGAGCCTGTAGTCTTAAATCAGCCCCTAAATAATATCATACAGATCCAGCGTGTCCCTTTGCTGTCCTCTCCCAGTGACGCCTTGACGGACTGTTCTAACAGTTCGAACAGTCCCGCAGCTCTGGCAGGCATCGGCCCTTGTGGGCCCTTCCCTGTTTGCTGACATCTCTTTGAGGCGCGCGTGGAACACGAACGCGCCGTCAACACGGCCTGTCGTCTAAAGACGGACGGAAGGCGAGCTAGCCCATTACTCACCGTCCACAGGTCCGCGTCTACGGTGGCCGGAAGCCACCGTAGACGCAGACGTTAACGTAGCAGCTGTATAGCCACCTTTATTACCTGATATCTGCCAAAGCCACGACGACCGATTTTGCATAATACGCAGTTGTTCTTATCTGTAGTAAGGTACTTCAACAAAAAGAGTTTCAGTTTTATAAAATGACGTAGGTCTGGCGACCACAGGGTGTCCGTCGCTATGCAGATGGGCATCTAGTGAGCTACTACCCGACACGTTTTTTTTTTTTATGGCATCTCGCAGTTCAACCTAGGGAGGTTGTCGTCTGCTTAACCGGGCTTTTCTGTGGATGCCTCTATATTAAGGCCTCCAGCCAGAGCACTTACAAACTAAACTACAAACGAAGCGACTACGCGCTAAGGGCACCCCTGTGGGGTACGGGCCTCGGCTTAGGGCGTCACTGGGAGAGGACAGCAAAGGGACACGCTGGATCTGAATGATATTATTTAGGGGCTGATTTAAGACTACAGGCTCAGCTGCGCGGGCTGGACGTCGAGCAAGGGACGGGGAGGGCATGGAATGGGATTTCGCGACGGGCCTCGTAGGCGAGGACGGAATGAACTACCCGACGCGATGGTTGTTGCGTGCTTTTGACACTAACTTTGCTTTCAAGATGCAGGAGGATGCGTTCCAAGACGTTTGAACTCCGCTGCGATCGGACACTGAATGTCGTTCTCGCCTCAAGCTGTAAACATCAGGGCTCTCTAGAAGCAGACTGTGGTGTTGGTAGACTTGTAAATAGGTCGCGTCATGTTACCACTGGCGCGCAAGATTCATTTTTTTTCCGTACCAATGACCGGATCCGACATGTACCTTGTGACTTGACCAAAGTTTTCCTAGCTATGATTAAAAAAAACCTGCTCAGCTGATTGAATATCGACAGTATTTTTCATAAAGGGTGAAAACAGACTCTTAACGAAGCCGAAAGGCACTGGTTCTTCCCGTCATTGCATGTATATAATGTTATCCAAGAGGTAAATCCTGTACCCGATTCATTGTACCCCGTGCTATTGTGTTAAAGCGTAATTTCAAGTAATTTGTTATAGTTTGCTATAAACAGTGTATCGCACCCAATGTCTGGCTGTTTCTGTATGTGAGTTTAAATGTTTGTAAACGCACCCACGATACAGGAGAAATGCCTAGAGCGGGGCAACGTTCTTTTTTCCTTTGCCCACATGATGTACGAGCCTAACGGAATAGATCCTGACAACTCGACTTTTAATTAAATGTTACTTGTTTAATGACGGCTTTGCATTGGAAGGCCTCCCACTAGGTGCACCGATGACCTAGTGAAGGTTGAGGGGATCCGCTAGATGCGTGTCGCACGGGACCGGTCAATGTGGCGGCTTTTGGGGCCTATGTCCAGCAGTGGACGTCTTTCGACTGAAATGATGATGATGCTGTTAAACGTTCGATATGTTCTTACCGTGGCATCGCAACCAGATGTTTGGCACTGAAATTAGATACAAAAACTTGTATCAATCAATAAATTTTATTTATTTATTTATTAAGTAGAGTAAACTAACTCTAAATTAAAACAATTAAAAACTATAAATTAAACTGCGTACTGTTTACTTTGGTCTCTGCTAGTCCGTCCTCCAATATGGTATCGCCGTCTGGGGTGGCGCAGGTAAGGCCACATTTATTGAAGCCGATGTGACTGTCTGTCACGTACTCCTAATTATTAAGCAAATATCTTTGCCTTGATTCTTATTTCAAAATCACAACGTGGTATCGGCCACTTACAAAACATTATATCTCTAGTTTATGGGTTTGACAGGCTGACATGTTACCGTAATTAATAACCAAACGTTCCTTCTTTCTTTGAATTGTACAACAATATCGAACCGCTTAGAAACGCATAAATTCTCTATTTAATGGGAAACGCACTAGGGAAGAAAGCTAAATGACAGGCCAATATAATATTTCATAGAATCCTTAAGAAAACATAAAAAAACATTCAATTACTAAATGCATTTCTCAACACTAACGCCGACATCTGGTTACCATGTTTTGGGCCGTAAGCATCCAACGAGACACTTAAAACAATTGAGACGTTTGCACAAAAACGGTCATAAACGAATTCTGGGAAAGGAGCCCCATGGCTCATCGTGCGTGGTGGTTTGAGGAGGCTGAAGAAAGAATATCGAACGTGGCAGTTAGTCTTGGACGGTTTGAGAGGTCGGGCGAAAAGTCTGGAGACGTGAAAGGGGGTCAGATTGATACCGCGAACGCGATAGGGTTGATTCGATATAAGCTATTTGAGCTAAGTTAAGAGACCTGGTGAATACCGAGAGGCTTATGTCCAAGTGGGTTATCGCAAGTGTGTGATAATGATTGAATAAGTTAAGTATAGTCGGGTTAAAAGCCTTTTTTAGAATAATCTAGTATGTGTGTGTGTTTGTTGGTGAGAGACTGGGTGAGTCCTTTATTACAATAATTATCCTAGGCTGATGATGTAATTAAAGTTCTTAAAACTACACACACAGAAACGTGTTGCTGGGGAGTTTGTTGTGCCACTTCTTCTCCCCAGCTCCAACACTAGGAAGTGGTGAAGGGTGGGCGCTTTTGGGGCTGTCTATAGGGTTTCAATAGAGTAAATCTCCAACTCTATTGCAAAATGGTTCTTGAGTTTTGATTATAAACTCTATTATCTGATAATTCTTGAATCATGTATTCATTAGCTCTAACCATCAATTCAGCCAACTTGCCTTTTGAGTTTGGAACCTCAATTCTATTATATGACCAACCATATAGTGATTCTAGAATAATATTATGTTCATATCTCTGACTAATGATTCGGTCAGGCTGACACAAACACGAGTCTTGCAGATACGCTAGTTGTACGAAGAGAACACAATGATCCATGGGGTGGGATTGGAATGGTTTGATACCACAGCTATTATATAACCAGTCTAAGGACTGTTAGGGCCCATGACTATTGATTAGCATGATGATTGACGTTCTGCCGCTGAAAAGCCGCCCTTGTCACGTTCACCAGTTCGAAAGGACTGCTAGGGACAATGCTCACTAGGAGCATGATGCCGACGCATTGCCGCTGAAAAGCCGCTTACGTCACGTATGGAAGTGTATCTCTAAGTGCTCCAGGTGTAGATGTGAAGTATCGTGTGAGTCACGACTGACCAATTACCGATTACGCTAGCGTAATGGTTATTTACAAGAACTATTGGTTGCCATATAAATATACTTTGCATCTCCCATTGTTGTTTTACCATTTTGAACCCACTTTCAATATATCAATAACTATGAATTCCATAGTCTGATTTACTATATCGTTCAATCCTTTCCTCGATCTAATAATGATACGAGGCATTGGACTTCTACATGTTAAGGAATTCAGTTCTCTTAGTCGGTGGGAAGGCGACCAGTCTGGGACGAACCTTACAGGGTCGCGCGGAAGGCGGGGCGCGGCCTTTTCCCCTTCAGGGAAACCGACCTTCATACTAATATTAATATGATTTAGGAAAAACGAAAATTTTATCAGCCTAGGGTATTTTAGGAACAGTCACACCGACAGAGGCACAGAGCTCAAAGAGCGTTCATTAAAGTAATGCTCAAGAAACCTTTACTGTACCCACCGATAATCTCTATAAGGATGTCCCGATCATCCATGTTTGATAGCTTTTTATCCTAAATGTACTAAAATCAGAGAGCAGCGGTGGCCCAGTAATGGCGGCCCCGTCTTACGAACAGTAAGTCGTGGGTTCGAACCCAGGCAGGCGCAGTACTTTGTGTAATTTATTTCATCACCACTGCTCTCAAATCGGTGAAGGAAAACATCGTGAGGAAACCGGCATGTCCTAGAACCAAAAATTCGAAGACATGTGACATTTACCAATCCGCATTGGGTCCATGGGATTATAGCCCATTCCCTCTCATAGAGAGGAGGCCTGTGTCCCAGCAGTGGGAAAATTTTAGGCTGATTATGCTACTAAAACACACAGAAAAATAAAATCCAGACCATACTTACTACACAGAGATAATCTCAAAACGTACATTTAGCATACCCATCCCCCAAGCAAATTCTCTTATAGCAAAACGCTCTCTAAACTACATATTTATATCCACGCATATACAATGAAGCTGTAAGTAAATGTAACATAATAGACCTCAAAATATCCCTAAAGCGGGTTTCAGACTACGCTATACTATTGTGTTAGTGTAGTGTAGCAAAAATGGACCTAATGCTATACTATATAGCATGGCGTTCACATTACGCGATATCAACGCAAGCATTTATTGTATATAGCAAGCTCAGGACACCGCTATTTTTGAAGAGTGTGCGCAGTTGCACAGCACACATCCCGATCGATTTAATTACGATTTAATTTTTAAAACTACGTTTTGTTATTAACATTTTAATCGCATTTTTGTAATAAAAAAAGTAAATTATTGTAGTTGGCTATTTAAAAAGTGAAGGATTATATGTATGAACGGACATCGAAGGGACGTAATGATGTCTAAACGGACTAAAATCCTCCCTTTTGGGACGTTCTGGTATCTCTGGTTGTGTCGCTCGTTTCGCTTGCGGGACGGCCGGGGACGAGAGAGGAGGAAGAGAGCGGCGCGTGATATAGCACAGCATGAACTCAGCGTATCGCACCAATAATAATTATATAGTACAGTACATTGTGAACGTGTCCATAACAATGTATGGTGCGCGATATTGTTGTGCTATGAGCTATATACTATATGCTATTATATTATAGCGTAATCTGAAAGCCGCTTAAGTAAAAAGATCATAAAGAACTAGCTCCTTACACCTACGACGAAACAGAAAGGATTATCTACAAATAGCTACTACAATAAACGATTGCATTGCTAACCTCACTCAGATACACACACACACACACGCACGCACACACGCACATTTATCTTATTTGTATGAGTATCGTTACCAAGTTTTTTTAATTACTCTTAACTATTATTTTCATTGTCCTTACTTTTAATTTCAAATTCATTCATTCAATCATTTGATTTTTTGTTTGTTACGATTTAACTCAAAAACTACTGACTGATTTTAAAAATTATCACCATTAGAAAGCTACATCTGTACGGAGTAACATAGGCTAAACTTAAGTAAATAAACTAAAAACAAACTATAAAAGATCATCAAAAAACTGCTCCTCAACGCTGTCAGTTGTTGCCACGTTGTATGGCATCCCTTAGCCTCTGGCCAAGTTCAAAAGCTAGTCGTTGGGTCACGGCAAGCGGCCACTATACGTTTCGAAATTTCCTTAAACAGGTTGTTATTCAAAAATGTAAACGGTTAGGTAACATTATATCAATTACTGGTGAGTTTACGTGGTGAAATACCGATCTTCTAACAAACCAAATCATTTAGTTGCTGAAAAAGACTTATATTTGGAGCAAAATTCGCTGTTAACACGCAAATTGCGTAGCGAAGTGGTTCTTATGGCTGCACGCAACACTATAAGGGTTAAGAGTTTGTGTAAGTTCAGTAATAACAATTAAAACTAAATAAGTACGTATTATTAATATGTAGGGGAAATCTTCGGAACTAATGATCCAATTTTAAAAATTCTTTCACAAGCAGAAGGCTACATTATTCGTGGGTGCTATAAATTATATCTATATCATGTATATTAGCTGAGCTATCACAATTTTTGCGGACGAAGTCGCGGGCAAAGTGCTAGTAATTAATAAAAATCTCAAAATGAATAAAGAAGTACTTACTCTGGATTGGCACCCGTCGTTCGCACACTAGAACAACAAATGGGACACCGTTAAATAATACAAAAATAATCATCAGCCACATCTGTACCAGAGAGTCAATTCTAACCTAACCTAACCTAACCTTTTTTTTTTTGTCTATGTGGAAGTCCTCTATGGATGTATGGATGTCCTCTGCCCTGGGGAAAGCGAAGGAACGTCTGTCAGACTCGTACTGACTAAAACCACACTGGTGTTCCCTCGCACACTTGCGTCGGGGGGCAAAGGGATCTGATGCGACTTCCGCCGCCCCGGACTAGTGCCCGCTTGACCTGCGGGTCTCGTCTCGGGGGGGAGTGAGGTGTAAAACTCGCCCCGTTATGTCTATGAGAGGCGCGCGTGGAACCTAACACGCCGCCATGTCGGGTCCAGTGTGATAGGGGGCGATGGATGTCCCCGAATCCGATATGGTGGTTGCGCGGCTTCATTCGATTAGATTTCGTTTTCATTGGCTGAATTATTTGAGAGATTATGTTGATTGGTTCGTATGTACTCCCTACATCCATCCTTCTCCCACACAATGCCCATCGCTTTCGTAAGGGCGAGAAGGATATTCTGCGCTACCGTCATTTTCGCGACTGACGTAACAAACATTAATGGCTGACAATGGTACCGATTCCCTTGTTCACAAACTAAACTAAATTTAAGTTGAGTGCATCTTTTTTCCTTCTATTTTATTATGAAAAGTACAGAAGATAAATATTAGTTTATTCCTGTCAAATTAGTCAGCACCTGATGTAATTTGATGTAATTTTAGTAGTCAACTTTTTAATCACGTCTAAACTTGTGTCAGGCGCTGGTTAATTTGACAGGACTAAACTAAAATTTATTTTCTGTCCTTTTCTTAATGAAATAGACAGAAAAAGATGCACTGAACTTAAATTTGGTTTAGTTTGTAAACAAGCGAATCGGCACCAGTGACGAGAATTTTAAGGTAATGTGCATCCTTCCTTTTAACCACACTGACATTTTTTCCAAGCGTTCCTAAGCAGTGCGACTTCATTCGATTTTTAAATTTTATTGGCATTTTATTATTTTTAATATTTTTATTCTTATTGACGTTTATTATATGGGTTTTTTTTTGTTGATATGTTATATTTGTTATCTTATATTTTAGTTGACATTTTATTTGTAATTTTAATTGGCTTTTCCTGTCCTAATTTGTATGTCATTAACGACAAAACATAGCGAGAAGTTTAACTATTTATAAGACCCCTAAAGATATACCTATGTTTAACAAATAAATGATTCTGATTCATCTTTTTCGCAACGGCCAATTTTCGGTTTATTCCCGGTCGTCCCCACCTCGTCGTCCCCACTGGGTACGAATGGGAAAAAAAGTTTCGTTCCTCCCCAGTGGTGACGATTGGAAGTTTTTATTTCCCACTCGTTCCGCTATAGACCGAGAGTCAAAATGCAGTAATAGGGATTTCAATATAATATATTATTTGTTTTAATTACGACTTTCTGACCAAGAGTGAACAAGGTTTTTGATTAAAAATAATTTAAAAAGACTGAAGCACAGGTAATCAACGAATTTACAGTAATTCTCTCAATTAACTCTCGGTCGAACCTTTTTTTCCCATTAGTACCCAGTGGGGACGACGAGGTGGGGACGACCGGGAATAAACCCAATTTTCGAATCTGTCGCATAATTTAGTTTATCCACGTAAACATATTATGGGATGGTTCTATTCTCTATGTTCGACACCATACAATGTTGCAAGTCCTTACCTGTGGTTCGTAGTTATACTTGGATCCTACAACAGTTTCGTAGACCAGCCAGTCTTTTTGAGTAGTGTAGTTAAGATTCATAGACCTCATAACCACTTTGAGTGAGTATTCGTTGACGTTAGATCTGGTTGTGACTTCGATGAATCCTTCGTTGTTGGCCTCTGTCTGTAATGTTGAAGGAGAATGTACTTTATTTGTATCCTGTTTGAATTGGTTTCTTAAAGAGCCCTCTGTAGATATAGTCGGGTGTACTGTAATCATATACTAAATAAGTTTTTTTTTAGAATCCCGTACCGAAACGTTGCCAACGGGACCCTATTACTAAGGTCCAGGTGTTTGCCCGTCTGTCACAAGGCTGTAATAGGTAGACTTGCAATATTTACAGAGTGTGGCCAATGGCCGCTATAACAACAAAATAAAATAAAGGAACAAGAAACGTGTTCCTTAAATATCTTTAAATACATTAACTACATATTATAAAACAAAGTCCTCCGTCTGCCTGTTCGCGATAAACTCAAAAACTACTGCATCAATTTTCGTACTGAATACACCAATGAATTCAGGAATTTCTCAGTAGCAGCCACGGAGTCTGGATATGTGCCGGTTGATGGCAATAGGCTCGCCCCCTATTACATGGGACTTAAAAACATAACTGGCGAAGTGTGGGTGTACTATTAGGTACACCTCTGCCTAACCCTACGGGGATTACAGGCGTGATGTTATGTTTATGTAATGTTATGTGTTCACCAATGGATAGAGTGGTTCTCGAGAAAGGTTTAAAAATAGCACGTCATTTTATTTCTCATGTTCTTCTTCAGGAAGCTCTATCATCTGATAATCATATAAAGGAATGTATACAAATTACTAGTCTGCTATCTCTGGAAGTCCACCATTTGAATTTAGAATGGTCACTTAGCTAACCATGCATTGTCATCCAAACTAAACATGTATGCCAACGCAATCGGAAACCGAGGAATTTAATTTTAACTTACTGTCCATCCCAACCTCGCCATATTCTCGTCCACAATTGGCACAAAAAGTTGTCCCTGTTAAATTAAAACTTCAATAATTATCATATCAATAAATTTCCCGCTGGTCTAGTGGTCGCAAGCACGACTACTGAGCATGAGGTTTTAGGTTCAAACTCGCACTCAAACTCAAAAGCATTTATTTCAATTAGACCATTAGAGGCACTTTTTTGGCGAGCGCAGTATTTAGTCAAGATCGCGAGGGAATGCTGCTGCCCATTCCCTGATTTTTATAATCCTTTAGTCGCCTCTTACGACACCCACAGGAAGAGATGGGGGGGTACGATTCTGGCCCGGTACCCCACGGGACGAGGAACGAGGAAATCCGTAGAAGAACCAAGGTCATCGACATAGCCCAGCGGATAAGCAAGCTGAAGTGGCAATGGGCACGCCACATAGCGCGAAGATCGGACGGCCGATGGGGCAAACAGATACTGGAGTGGAGACCACGCATTGGAAAGCGCAGCGTGGGACGGCCACCTGCCAGATGGACCGACGACATTGTAAAAATTGCAGGGAGTCGCTGGATGTAGGTGGCATTGGACCGGACACGTTGGAAATCTATTGGGGAGGCCTATGTTCAGCAGTGGACAACAATGGGCTGAAATGATGATGATGAGGCACTTTTGAATGTCAGAAAAACAAATTAGGCTAAGCTACAGTCACAGACGCAGGGCATAATAACTTGTGAAAGTACTGTAGTTGCACATTCCGTAAATCTCTATGGAGAAGAATGGGCAAGAAACTCCATGGACACTCTTTTCAATCAAAATATTGTTACAAAATCTTGGTTACATCTTTCATTTTGAGATTATACATATATGTGAGAACGATGTAGAAATACATGCATGTTAAGAGCGTCTACAGTAAAAGATTATATCAAAACTTTAAAAACAAAGTAAGTAGATAAAATAAACCTCAGTTATATTCCCAGATCGGGCAAAAGGAGACGGGTCTTTCCTTCAGAAATTTCTCAGTAGCAGCCGCGGAGTCTGGATTTGTGCCCAGTTGGTGGTAAGAGGCTCGCCTCCCATTACATGGGACTTAAAAGTTAAAACATAACTGGTGAAATGTGGGTGTACTATTAAGTACACCTCTTTGGGATTAGCAGGTGTGTTGTCCCTATATCAAATTGTTCCCTGTTAAAACCAAAAAACCGCATCGTTTGCACGAACACTGCTTGATCCCAGAATTAAGAGTATGGTGGCCAAAATTTAAAAGGCAGAATTCTTTAAAAGAACGATGGTTATTTTATTAGTCCACCATCATCAAGTTCATCATTACTGAATCCCAGAAGTGTCGCCACATTGACCGGTCCCGTGCGACTCGCATTCAGCGGCTCCCCGCAACCTTCACCAGGACATCGGTCCACCTAGTGGGAGGCCTTCCAACGCAACGTCTTCCGGTTCGCGGTCGCCACTCTAGAACTTTTCGGCCCCATCGGCCACCCATTCTGCGAGCAGTGTGCCCTGCCCACTGGCACTAGAAAAATAATAGTCCATACCTCTATCACAAATTGTTCATTCTTATGAGTTCTTTTGTCCTTGAAAATGAAAAAAACTAGAAATTAGTGGAAATCGTAAAATTAATAAGGAGTCGACACATTCGGATGTCGCATCACCACATCTATACAAATAAATAAAACCGAAGATGTCTGTTTGGAATTCAAAATAACAGCATTTTATTGAATGCATGTGAAAGTATTAAGGGTGTAAACAGACTCTTAACGAAGCCGAAAGGCACTTGTTCTCCCCGTCATTGTAATCATTTTTTTGTTCTAGACCATACCTGGGAACCTTCTAGCTACGGAGATATTGGGGATCAAAGATTTTTACTTTAAACACCTCCAGGACTCCTTTTCTATTGAATCCATCCATCAGCTCAATGTTTTGAGTGGTTTACATTGAGTCCTACTGTAAAACGTGATTTTTCAGCCCAAAAAAAAAATGTCGTTTCCCAACACAAATTTTCGCGTAAAGTTACTTAGTTTGATGTGCATAATGCTTGGTTGACGGCTTCGTGAAGAGTCTGTTTACACCCTGTTTACGGTACTTGTAACAAGAAAAGTTTTAAAATGTTTGTCTGTCTGTTTGTTTGTGTGAGGGGGTATTTAGCCTGTCTATTTAATTATGGCTGAAAGAGTATAATTTTTATACTTTACCGTCACTCGGGCCAAGCCATCTTTTGTATCTGGCTGCAAAATAAAAAATGATTGCAATAGCAACTTTAAAATGCCCACAGTAATAGTCCCATGGCATAGTACTACCGTGATAAAAAGTACCCTATGTGTTAATCTAGATTATAAACTACCTGTGTTCCAAATTTCATCCAAATTCGATCATAAGTTTTTGCGTAAAAGCGTAACACACAGATCGCACTTTCTATCCGCGTGGCTTTGTGTGACTTTTGTGTTAGTTAAGGTATATTTTTATCTAGATTTTACAGGTCTTAATGGTGTGTGGGTGTGTGATTCCCCAGGAAACAGTTACTCGACTTGGCGGTGGAACTGCCGTGCCCCCAGATCATCATCAGTATTGTCTGCCTGGCCTTGTCTCATGTTACTTGAGGTCGAGTAAATACTTAAAATTAGAAGGATTAAAAATTAAAATTACCCGTAAATAAAAAACATGTGTGCAATTCACACGTGGTAGAAGTGAAACCTTCAAAAATTTCGGCTTCAAGACAAACACTGTATAATGTTTCCTATCTCATTTTCTTATGAATTTATGTGTCTGTCTCTTTTTACTGTCGCTTTTTCGTTTCATTAACTTTCAAATCACAACGATGCTAAAGAAGATTTCACTTCAAAAAAAAGGGTTCTTAAAATCTAATACTGACACGGTAACCTTAAGTTTAGACTATTTTTTGAGAGCTCACCGAATTTAATGTAACCCAGCGTACGGGCCCGCCGAAGTCGTCCTGAAAAAAAATTACAGTTAATCAAAACAATTGAAGTTTAAAGTCATGTTATTTATGTGGGAAATGGAATGTAAAAGTGAGCGAAAGGGATGAATATATCAGAAGTGAGAGAGATTGAGTATATTCGAATGTGAATCGAAGGATGGCGTAAGAAAACATAAGACGACGAAGACGTGTGCCAAAATTTTTTTGGTGCTTTTAAATAAATTCAGTTGTATGATAAAATAAGTTGTATATACTCTATTTTGCCATACAATCCCACATTTATTCTACTTACGTATTGTCGCAACGCCTTAAGCCTTTCAGCTAAGGTAGGTACCTGTTAAATGTTCCAAATAATTAAAATATGTGATTAGATATTTACTGTCTAGAATCTGTTAAGAAGGAACAGGGCCTGCGAGGATTTTTAAAAATAGGTATTTTAGGAAACTATTACGACACACGGAGGTCCAAGGAGCCCAGGAGGAGGAGGAGGAGGTTTAATCTGAATAAAACCAGAGATGTTATGGATATGATATTTCGGATCTAGATACGGATATGGGTATAGAAATCAAATTATATCGGTTTCGGATACGGTTACGGATATGTAATTATTTCGGATTATCCGTCAGTTTTGGATTGTTTCGGTTACGGATATAATAAAAAACTAACTAGTTATGAAAGAGGTTATGTTATATCTAGAAATAACAAACAAACTGCAAGATTCATGTGGCACGCGAGCAGTGAAACAAAAACCTGTCGAAACATGTCGTTTTATTTAGACTCCACCCTTATGCGAAACTATTCGAAACTTGTGAAACGGATACGGTTACGGTTACGAATATATTTTTATTTCGGATATCCGATAGTTTCGGTTACGGTTACGGAGCTCCATAACATCCCTGAATAAAACTATAAATATTTTTACGATTCGTTACAGAAATTAAAAAGTTGGATCATAATTTGTGGGCTGTGGCTGTGTACCCTTATATTATATATATATATATATATATATAAGTGTATTAACATCAGACCATACTTACGTGTGGGGCTGATGATCTCTACGAATAAAAGAATTTCATTAAAGGTATAAAACAAATGAAAAATGAACCCATTTTTGCATTTTTAACCGACTTCAAAAAAGGAGGAGATTCTCAATCTGACTTTTTTTTGTATGTATGTTACGCGATCATTCCACCATTTATTAATCGATTTTGATGATTCTTTTTATTTTTGATAGATCATACTTCAGAGGTGCTCCTATATAAATTTCATCAAAATCGGTTCAATAATTTGGTTTTTTCCTGTTACGCCATGGCCGTTCACGCGACGTGCGTGATGGTACCTTACAATTATGTACGAGCCATAACAATGTAAAAAATAATTTATGATAAGAATTTGTGTGGTATACCATAACTAAAAAGGGTAAAATAAAAAAACATTCGGCGAAAAAAAACGGACTTCCAAAAAACACTAAAAAAGTCTAAAATAACTTTACTTTCTGGAAGTCGGTAGCAAAAAAGTCAATAAAACAAACGAAGACACCGACTTCCGTTAGACCGTTTTAGAAGCACAATTCATAAGTTTTAATTTAAATTAGTACACATAAAGGACATGGGGCAAAACAGTAAACGTACATATTTACCATAATTATTCAATAAGATTATAAAACTTCATGATTGAATATGTAAATTGCTGAAGTATTAAACTTAAAATAAATAAAACAGTACATAACTACGCTGTTGAATCAAAGTTAAGCTTAATTAACGAATAAATTAATTAACTTCATAATCTGACAACATTTGATTACGAATGCGGTGTTATTTCAGAGGTCGTTACTAAGAGTTTCACTCACTTTAAACTCGAATGTTTGCAAAGTATGGGAAATGCTTTTCATTTTACGTAAAATCGAGAGGTGGCATGATTTTAAAAGACACTATTTTTAATAATATAATCTAAAAAACAATCAATTTTCAGAAATCGCAATATTCTGTTTTTTTTTTGCTGTTGCAAAAGTAACTATAAAATATTTAAATCCATCAATCAAATCATTTATTTACAACGAACGTAGATGGTGATGCTGAGTTCCGTTCCATGATTCCGAAGTCCATGATCAGATCATGACAATATTTCTATCATCATCATCAGCCTATAGCAGTCGACTGCTGGACAAAGGCCTCCTCAATCGCACGCCACTCAACTCGATTCTCAGCAACTCTCATCCAGTTGCTACCAGCCACCCTGCGAAGATCGTCACTCCACCGAGCCTGAGGGCGTCCCACCTTGCGTTTGCCAATTCGCGGTCTCCACTCAAGACCACGTCTACCCCAACGGTCATCGGTTCTACGGCTAATATGACCGGCCCATTGCCACTTCAGCTTACTTATTCTGTGGGCTATGTCGACAACTCTGGTTCTCTATCGGATCACCTCGTTTCGGATGCGATCCCTCAGAGAGACTCTGAGCCCGTTCCATAGCCCGTTCCATAGTTTGCTGAGCGACCTTGAATTTAAGGATCAGCCGTACCGTGAGTGTCCACGTTTCGGCCCCGTAAGTCATAACAGGCAGGACGCACTGGTTGAAGACCTTTGTCTTTAGGCTCTGTGGAATACGCGACGAGAAACCAATACGTAAAGAAGAATCAACTAGGCCATCCAGCATCTGCTGCAAGTCGTGCAGCGATTCAGCCAGTAAGACGATGTCGACAGCAAATCTCAAGTGTGAGATATACTCGCCGTTGATGTTAATGCCACGTCCTTTCTATTTCAGCGTCTTAAACACATCTTCCAGCGCGTTGGTAAACAATTTCGGGGAAATTACGTCCCCCTGCCTCACGCCCCGACGCAATAGGATGTGTTCTGTTTGCTGGTTTTGAGTTTGGACGGTCATTGTGGCGTTTTCATAGAGATTTCTTAGCACTTGGATGTGCACTTGGATGAAGTTTACTCATTCAAAAAAAAATGTCTAAATCGGTTCTAACGTCATCAAGTAATTGGTATGCATAAAAAATAAAACGTCCTCCTCTTTTGAAGTCAGTTAAAAAAAGGCAGCCGGTAAAGCCACCACCAATGGAAGCTTTTACATGGAAACAGCAGATAAATAGAGATAGTAGGTTTTGTAACTGCGGTGTGGAATAAACGACGAGAAGACCCGACGAAGCTTCCCAAACGCTGCCCAGCCCAGCTGGATTCTTCTGTTAGCCTCCCTCTCAAAGTTGTTCTTACCAAACTGTTTATTAAACCGGTAGCTTGGCAGATGCAGTTAGCTGTAATCTTCGGAACTGCAGAATCTTTGATTTTACGAGTCCAAATAACATTTACTCACTTCTGGATTCCCCTTGATTTGCTGGAGTCGATCCTGGAACTATATAAATAAAAATAAACGATTACCACGCTAACGCATTAGGAATTTCCTGTAATGTTAGTAGAGTTCGCGATGTATAAATAAATTTTCAATTCGAACCAGTAGTTCCTGAGATTAGCGCGTTTCATCAAGCAAACTTTAGGTTTATAATACAGGTTCCGTGGGTGAAAGAAATGCAGCTAAACATGACATTTAACTTCATTTCTTGTTTGCCAGAGCAAAGACTATTTCTACAGGGGGGTTTATGGACGGCTCTGGATCTCAAGAGCGTATGCGGCGTCTCCCCATGGTGTCTCCACCTTCCATCTTGGACCGCATGTGCTGACCTGCGCACTTGTTAACCTTTAGACTACATCTGTCAGTGAGCTGCGTAACTGAATTTTGGGCCGAACGTAATTATTTGAACTTTTTTTCATCAGTACGATAAAAAAAGGGTAGATGTAAAATAAAATTAAAAATGCTCTAAAGTAAAAAAAAAACATGTTTGTCAATAAAAATTGAATGCGTTTACAAAGCTTCGGGTCCCTGCAATTAACCGTTGTGGAGTTCACTCATAAGGAGACGATCCTGGCTACAGACACTTGTCATGGATTTAAAAAAATATATATTGTCACCAGAATCAAAAGTAAAGAATAAAGTTCATTTGACGTCGTTTAAAAGCTAGTCATGATACTGTTTTAAGAGATGGTAGTACCTGATAGATCCATTAAGGGTGTTAAAAGACTCTTAACGAAGCCGAAAGGCACTTGTTCTCCCCGTCATTGTGATCATTTTTTGTTCTAGACAACCTGGCAACCTTCTAGTTACGGAGATATTGGGAGTTAAAGTTCCAACTTATTCACAAGTTTTTTTTTTTAAGTACATGTTTTTAATGTATCCCCCGTACTATTCAATCCATCTATCAGCACAATGTTTTGAATGCGTTACATTGAGTCCTACCGTAAAACTTTATTATTCACGCCAAAAAAAAACTCGTTTCCCAGCAATGACCAACCTACTTACTTATAGTTACATCCCTAAGTTTGAAGAAGATACCAGTTTCAGACAGACTGTTTAGATTACAAATTAATTTTCCGGAGCTGATTTTCAAAGAGGCTCTTGAGGAGATCATTGGGCCCTAACTAAATAATAACAACCACACGGCTCGAGTTTAAAGATTAAGTAGCACCTACCGAGGGCGGTCTTGCCTCGGAAAGCACGTTAACACATTCAGTGCCGGGAACCCACCTGGTGGGTTCACTCAAGTCGCACTTGCGATGCCGGGAACCCACCTGGTGGGCTCATTTTAAATGTAGGTTTTTCTTAGCGAATACAGCATCAAATAATGTAAAAATAAAAACCGTTGTATATTTAAACAAGATTAATAAGAATACGGTGTGGTTTCAAATTACAAGCATTTTTATTTTCAATAAATTTTTAACCTTTTGCTAGATGCTGAGAACCCACCTGGTGGGTCCTATTTCAGGGGTGGAAAACCATTCGCACGATTCTAAATATTAAAAAAAAAAAATATTTTTACATTTTTTTGGAATGAGTTCGAAGTCGAGACTTTTCAGGGTTCGGTATCAAAATAGTTAAAAACAAATACTTATAATGGTGCGACTCAATCTGCCGGCCCGTTTATCTGTCACAGCTACATACATATTTCAGAAACTTCTCACACAACAGACAACAGGAATAATAATGCTTAGCATTTTTTAAGGGTGAATTAAATTGCCTAGAGAAACTTAGCAGGCGTGAAACTATATTATTTTTAGGGTCGACTAACTAATAGTGTAGTCTTATGAAGTAATACTAATAGTCTAGTCGGATGACGTAATACTAATAGTGTATTCATATGAAGTATGAAATGAGAAAATCAGTTTGTAGTCTGCATCATTTTTTCCGACACCGTGATCCGACTTGTGATTCTTTTTTAGCTTTAGCTTGCGCTGTGGTCCTATTTGATTTTTATTAATTTTTCCTGGGTAGTTTATGAGTTATCTTTAATTTTTATAATGCGTATTTTATCTTCTTCGTCTATGTCGGAGATCTGCTAATAACTTCTAGTTACAATGGAAAATTAATAATCGACAAAAAATTATATGAGATAAAAACCAAAAAGCATTAAATAAAAAAAAAAAAATGTTGCCAAAAAAGAGTGGAAAATTACTTTACTTCCGGTAGTCGCTGGCAAAAAGTCACCAACTTCCGGAAGTAATACCTATTCACTTTTTTTGGAAGTCAGTTTTTTAATTGTAGGTATATCGTGTTTATAAACGTAGCCGTGGTGTTTAAACGAGCGAGCTCATCTCATTATGAACACTTTTACGCGCGAAGTACGACGAGGACACATATAATATGTTATATTTGAAATAAATGCACTCCTAGTGGTCGTTAACCAAACAAAATGTCATCAAATCCATTTTTTACATTAAGAGGCAATGTAACGCACTCAAAACATTGTGCTGATGGATAGATTAAATAGTAAAGGGGTCCTAGAGGTGTTTAAAGTAAAAATCTTACATTAAAAACATGTATTTAAAAAAAAACTTGTGAAAAAGTTGGAACTTTGACCCCCAATATCTCCGTAACTAGAAGCTTCCCAGGTAAATACGGGCCAGGCAATGACGGGCAGAACAAGTGCCTTTCGGTTTCGTTAAGAGTCTGTTTACACCCTTTATATACAATGTTTAAAGAAATAAAGAAATCTTATCTTATCTTAAGATGTTCGTTGAGGTTTTGTCTATAGGGCCGCTTTTTGTTAATTTAACAATTTTTTTTTTCGAATCTCTTTGCCAATAGGAATTTCTCCTGTATCGTGGGTGCATTCACAGACATTTAAAACTCACATACACAAACACCCAGACCCGGAACAACTATCTGTAGGCCATACAAATATTTGTTCCGTCCGACCTATAAATACCCAACGTAGTCGAATCATGCGGCTGCTATTATTTTCGTATTATTTCTGTTTCGTCCCTGTGTGGGAGACATTCACAGATAATAGGTATTAAATAAAACTTGTTTATCAGCTTTACGTACTTGAATCTTCTTTTGCGCCATTTGCATCAATGCAAATCCAGCTGACTGTAAGATAATATTGTATTGATTAATTTTTCTGATCAAAACTACAACTACAACATCATCATCATCAAAATTTCAGCCGAAAGACGTCCACTGCTGGACATAGGCCTCCCCTAAGTGTCGCCACATTGACCGGTCCCGTGCGACTCGCATCCAGCGGATACCCGCAACCTTCACCAAGCCATCGGTCCACCTAGTAGGAGGCCTTCTTCCGGTTCGCAGTCTTCACTCCAGAACTTTACGGCCCCATTGGACATCCGACTATCGGCCATTCAACTACAACATGCTCCTGTACAACTATAGCAGTGAACTGCCTCCTTGGTTAGCGCTTCTGGTAAGCATGATGTTCAGGGTTCGATTACTAGGTCTAGTAGGGCATTGAGTTTATTCATTTGGAATTTCTCAACAGCAACCACGGAGTCTAGATATATACCTGGCAACAGAGTAGGCGCTATTGCATAAGACTTAAACTAAACAATGCTGGCGAAATATTGAAGTACTATTGGGTACACCACTGCCTAATCCTGCGGGGATTAGTTATAGGTGTGATTTCATGTTATGTTTGATTAACCTTAATAAATAGCACTGTCTAGTTCATTCTCTTTTCTTGAAAGAAAAAACGTGCTTTAGGTACTTACTGATTGACTTCCGTCTAGCGATGGAGTTTCTAGACGAGCAAGGCCACCATAATCCGGAGAATCTGGTGGTCGACCTTGAGGCGGTCCAGATGGAAACACGGATATGGCCGGGGGACCTTTTGGTTTTTCTTGGAATTCTGGGGAAGTACCTCTGTTCATCCCTGGGGGTGGTCCACCCTGTATGAATCCTGATGGACGGCCTCCTTCCATTTCTGAATGTTGACCTCCCCTCATAAATTCTTCAGGCGGTCCTTCACCCATTCCAGGGGAATGACCTCCCTGCATGTAGTCTGGAGAAGGTCTTCCTCCCATTCCAGGGGAATGACCTCCCTGCATGTAGTCTGGAGAAGGTCCTCCTCCCATTCCAGGGAAATTACCTCCTCGCATGTATTCTGGTGGAGGTCCTCCTCCCATTCCAGGGGGTTGACCTCCCTGCATATATCCCGGAGGTGGTCCTCCTCCCATTCCAGGGAAATTACCTCCCTGCATATATCCCGGTGGTGGTCCTCTTCCCATTCCTGGGGGTTGTCCACCCTGCATATATCCCGGAGGTGGTCCTCCTCCCATTCCTGGGGGTTGTCCACCCTGCATATATCCCATATGTGGTCCTTCTCTCATTCCTTGGGGTTGTCCACCCTGCATATATCCCGGAGGTGGTCCTCCTCCCATTCCTGGGGGTTGTCCACCCTGCATATATCCCATATGTGGTCCTTCTCTCATTCCTTGGGGTTGTCCACCCTGCATATATCCCGGAGGTGGTCCTCCTCCCATTCCTGGGGATTGTCCACCCTGCATATATCCCGGAGGTGGTCCTCCTCCCATTCCTGGGGATTGTCCACCCTGCATATATCCCGGAGGTGGTCCTCCTCCCATTCCTGGGGATTGTCCACCCTGCATATATCCCGGACTTGGTCCTTCTCCCTCGAATCCTTGAGCGGACTCGGAATATTTCATCAACTTGTCCATAAGGCGTACGGTTTTAATCATTTCTGATTCATCCACTTTACCAGCTGGATCTTCATGTCTACGAGTTGATTTTCCTGAGACCAGTGCAGAAGGCTTCCGATCTTCTTCTTCGTTTTCAATGGTTCTCTGCAAAAAAAATGTATTAGATAATTTAAGTGAGTCGGCAAATGTATCATGATGATAAAACGTCTGTGGAATAGCAAAATAAATTACATTGTTTAAAGATCGCCGATCACCATAGTATGCCTCCATTCCTAAGGATGGTCCTCCCTGCATGAATCCTGGTGGAGGGCCGCCTCCCATTCCTGACGATTGTCCTCCCTGCATGAATCTTGGTGGAGGGCCTCCTCTCATTCCTGGGTATTGTCCTCCCTGCATGAATCCTGGTAGAGGGTCGCCTCCCATTCCTCCCTGCATGAATCCTGGTGGAGGGCCTCCCCTCATTCCTGGCGATTGTGTTCCCTGCATGAATCCTGGTCTTCGCCCTGGGATGAAACCAGGCCGTGTTTGGCGAAGACCTCCAGCCGGGTTTCCTTCAGCCCAACCAGTCTCAAAACCTTCGTCATCAATAATCCCGGGTAGCCCCTGCCCCTTTCGAAGTGAGATTGGAATGGTATCATGGGAAACCCCCCGGGGGTTTCCTTTGGGATCCACATGATCATTCATTGACGGTAATCCTTGACCTAGTCTGGGCGCGGGTGTAAAGAGTAGTGCAGGTGGCTTTGCATTTGGATAATTTCCGGTCTCAGCTTCGGATTGTTCCATCATCTGGTCTAACAAGAGATCATCTTGAACAATTTGTGGGTCAAGGTCTGTCATTCCGTCTGCTCTATCACGTAAGAATGTGAAATCTTCAATTCCTCTACGCGTTGATTTTCCTGAGACCGGTTGTGAAGGGTTTGAGTGATCTTCCCCGTC
Organism: Lycophotia porphyrea; assembly: GCA_950005105.1. Classification (NCBI taxonomy): domain Eukaryota; kingdom Metazoa; phylum Arthropoda; class Insecta; order Lepidoptera; family Noctuidae; genus Lycophotia; species Lycophotia porphyrea. The sequence goes on from OX465409.1 coordinate 8,948,126, forward strand.
AATAGTACTCTACAAAAAAAAAGTAAAAATGTATTTTCAGACGGTATGAATTACTTGGCGAAACCTGACAGTCGAGTATCACATGAAGAAAAAACTAAAATCCTATATCTGAAAGGAAAATATTATTAGCTACTAGCTTCTACTCGCGTCTTCGTCTGCGAGGATTTCAGAATACACCAGGATAAAAAATATCATATTATCCCGAAGGGTTAGGCAGAGGTGTACCTAATCGTACAGTCACATTTCGCCAGTTATGTTTAGGTCTGATGTAGTAAGGGGTGAGCCTATTGCACACTGGGCACAATCCAAACTTCGCGGCAGCTAGCAATTACTGATGAAAAACATAATAACTTTGCCCCACCTCATGGTCAGTAATCGCGTTTGCGACCATTAGACCAACGAGGTTGTAAACAGTATCCATGTATAAACTATCTTGTCGCAATAGTAGGAAGATTTTAAAACTATCTTGTCGCAATAGTATAAAGATTTTAAAACTGGCTTGTTGCAATAGTTTAAAGATTTTAAAACTGGCTTGTCGCAATAGTATGAAGATTTTTAAAACTATCTTGTCGCAATAGTATGAAGATTTTAAAACTATCTTGTCGCAATAGTATAAAGATTTTGAAACTGGCTTGTTGTAATAGCATAAAGATTTTAAAACTGTCTTGTCGCAATAGTATGAAGATTTTAAAACTGTCTTGTCACAACAGTATAATTTTTTTTAAACTATCTTGTCGCAATAGTATGAAGATTTTAAAACTATCTTGTCGCAATAGTATGAAGATTTTAAAACTATCTTGTCGCAATAGTATGAAGATTTTAAAATTGGCTTGTTGCAATAGTTTAAAGATTTTAAAACTGGCTTGTCGCAATAGTATGAAGATTTTTAAAACTATCTTGTCGCAATAGTATGAAGATTTTAAAACTATCTTGTCGCAATAGTATAAAGATTTTGAAACTGGCTTGTTGTAATAGCATAAAGATTTTAAAACTGTCTTGTCGCAATAGTATGAAGATTTTAAAACTGTCTTGTCACAACAGTATAATTTTTTTTAAACTATCTTGTCGCAATAGTATGAAGATTTTAAAACTATCTTGTCGCAATAGTATGAAGATTTTAAAACTATCTTGTCGCAATAGTATGAAGATTTTAAAATTGGCTTGTTGCAATAGTGTGAACCGAATTACATACTTATTTTGAGCTATGGTTTAGGATATACTTAAATTTTATTCAAGAAATTATCATTCCTTTTTGTCCGCAACTGTCTGCGTGAACTTTAAAATATACCGGCATGAAAAATATCTATCGGGGTTTCAAATTATAAACTATATGTATGCCAAAATTCATCTAAATTCGTTTAGAAGTGTTTCTGTGATATAGATAAATAAACGCCCAAACATACAAAAACATTTATAATATTAGTAAGAAGATGGGTTGACTGTGTTTATTTTTATCGTTATTTGGTGTAAATTACATTGTCTAATGATCGTCGATCCCCATAGTATGCTTCCATTCCTGGGGACGGTCTTCCCTGCATATATCCTGGTGGTGGGCCGCCTGCCATTTCTGGCGATTCTCTTCCCTGCATGTATCCTGGTGGAGCGCCACCTCCCATTCCTGGCGATTGTCCTCCCTGCATGTATCCTGGTGGAGCGCCACCTCCCATTCCTGGCGATTGTCCTCCCTGCATGTATCCTGGTGGAGCGCCACCTCCCATTCCTGGTGATTGTCCTCTCTGCATGTATCCTGGTGGAGCGCCACCTCCCATTCCTGGCGATTGTCCTCCCTGCATGTATCCTGGTGGAGGGCCGCCTCCCATTCCTGGTGATTGTCCTCCCTGCATGTATCCTGGTGGAGGGCCGCCTCCCATTCCTGGCCATTGTCCTCCCTGCATGTATCCTGGTGGAGGGCCGCCTCTCATTCCCGGTGTTTGTCCTCCCTGCATGTATCCTCCAGGGCGACCTCCCATTACTGAGTGCCCTCTCATCTCGTGTCCCGGAGGAGGTGGAGGAGGGCCGTGCATTTCTGGCGGTAGTCGCCCTAGTGAGTATCCCGGCCATGGCTCACGAAGGCCACCTGTCATTTTTCCGCCACTCCAACCAAGCTCAGAACCGCCCGGACCCTGCGCCATTCGAAGTGCGTTTCCATCCCCTGGGCCTTTTGGATCCGCATAATCATTCATTGACGGTAATCCCGGACCTTGTCTGAGCGCGGGTGTACGGTGCGGTGTAGGTGGCTTTGCTTTCGGATAACTAATTTGAGTATGTGGTTGACCCATCCCATAATTACCTCCAGGAAAGCGTTTACTGGGTTTTTCTGTGTTATCAAAACTTGGTCTGTAACCGTTGGGGAAGTCAGCTTCAGAGCCCGGCCCGGGAATTTTATTTTTCTTTTCAGTATTTGGAACCTGGATTTCAGCCATTTGCTCTTCGGTGAAAACGAAAGAACCAAATGTGTGACGCTTTTGCGATACAGATTGCAGTAACGCACTGGGCACTTCTGGTTCAGGGACATTATCTTCATCTTCCTTGTTTTTTTGGAAGCGTTCATCTAATACCGGTAACGGTGTATCTTTTGTTCGAATCGGTCGTTCGAATTCATCATACATTAAGTAGGTCTAAAAAAGAAGAAATTAATATTCAGAATCAAATTAAACTCATTAAAAATACTTCACTGATATTGCAAACGCCTGAATATGAGTAAATCTTAGGTTTCTCTGAAATTAACGATTATGACAGAACATAATTTTTACCATTGACATTGAGACTTGATAGATACTAAGTTTACCCTTATTGAAGTTTTTACATTATCATGTCGATATCGAATTATGACACTAAAACAAACAAAATTAAAAAGACCATAAAACAAAAATATACATATATACTCGTACTACTCTGTCAAGAAAGTAGCGGGAAACGATCAGTAATACACAAAATGTTAGTTATTCATCCAAAGTTATTTTATCGCCTTCAAAGTGTGCTCCTTCAGAAACGATACACTTACGCCAACGAATAATCCAATCATTAAAACATTTTTTAAACGCTTTTTTCGGAATTAAGTTCAGTTCTCGCCGCGAAATTTCCTTTATGTCTTCTGCCGAATGAAAACGGGTGCCACGAAGTGATAATTTGAGTTTAGAAAAAAGAAAGAAGTCGGCTGGAGCCATATCTGGTGAATAAGGTGGTTATTCGATGGTATTTGTTGAGTTTTTGATCAAAAATTCGTTCACTATATCATAGTGAACGAATAACCAAGAACCAAGGTGAACCAAGAAACCAACCTTACCGACGTAGCCCGAAGAATTGCCAAACTTAAGTGGCAGTGGGCAGGGCACATTGCTCATAGAACGGATGGCCGATGGGGCCGTAAACTTCTGGAGTGGCGACCGCGAACCGGAAGACGTTGCGTTGGGAGGCCTCCCACTAGGTGGACCGATGACGTGGTGACGGTTGCGGGGATACGCTGGATGCTAGTCGCACGGGACAGGTCAATGTGGCGACAGTTGGGGGAGGCCTATGTCCAGCAGCGGACGTCTTTCGGCTGAAATGATGATGATGATGATAACATAGTGAACGAATTTTAAATAATAATGAGCCGCACAAGGCCATCCTTGTGCGAAGGCTCATTACTGTGGTGCATATTCCAAGAATTTAATTTCCACAAATCAGGTCTTTTTCGTCAAATTTGCTTTCTTAAACGCATAACGCTCAAAAAATATTCTTTATTTACTTTTTGACCTTCTGGCAAGAATTCCGAGTGCACAACACCGCTGACTTTGACTTTTGATCGACTTTGGCGTGATTTTTTCGGTTTCGGTTCAGTTGGCGCCACTCTGAAGCTTGTTGACTAGTTTGCGTGTCAAACTCGTAAGCCCACGTCTCGTCACCAGTAACAATGGGTTTCATGAATGTTGGGTCAGAACTGACTCGTTCTAGCTTGTCCTCAGCGACTCAGGGACTCCGAGCACGAAATTCTATTGGCAATGTAAAATTTAAGACAAACTCTTTGTTCGATGTTATTGTCCATTACGAAATTCGCAACACACACTAGATATGATCTAACTACAAACAGCACTGTATTTAATCTAAATAACAGATGCAACTCAAACTCCGCGCCAAAATGGAAAACAGTTGTGCCAATCTAACAACAAAAAAGAAACAAAAACTTGAATTTGGAACCATAAACAAATCATATATTCCCGATACTTTTTTGACTGAAATTTGAGAAACGAAAAATTAAGAATAATTACATTGTTATTAAATCGTCGATGCTGATCTGGTCTGACTGCTTCCGGAGGCCTACCTACCCCCGGCGATCCAACTGCCCCTGACGATTCACCTGCCCCTGATGGGCCGACTTCCCCTGAAGACGCACTTACTCCCGGTGGCGCGCCTGGCCCTAGCGGATCACCCGTCCCCAGTGCTCCAACTGTCCCTGGAGACACACTTGGCCCCGTTTGCCCAACTGCTCCTGGCGGTTCACCTGCCCCTGTTGGTCCGATTGTCCCTGCCTCCGCTGGCCCCCCTGACCCTGGTGGATCACCTGTCTCTGAAGATACATTCGTCACCGTTGGTCCGACTGGTGGTTTGCCTGCCGCTGGTAATCCACTTAAACCTGGTGGCCCACCTAGCATCGGTGGCCCTTTTTCTGGACTGTGGCCCATCCCTGATCCTTGATCCATTCCCAGGCCCATTCCTGAACCTAAACCTGCATCCATACCAGGACTTATATCCGGCCCCATACCTGGACCCATTCCTTGACCCATACTTGAACCCGGACCCATACCTTCGTCTATTTCTTCACCCATACCTTGACCAATACCTGGACCCCTACCTGGATTCATTCCTTGACCCATACCTGGTCCCATGCCTGCACCCATACTTGGTCCCATGCCTGCACCCATGCCTGGTCCCATGCCTGCACCCATACCTGGTCCAATGCCTGCACCCATGCCTGGACCCATGCCTGTACCGATGCTTGGTCCCATGCCTGGTCCCATGTCTGCACCCATGCCTGGTCCCATGCCTGCACCCATACTTGGTCCCATACCTGGTCCCATGCCTGCACCCATACCTGGTCCCATGTCTGCACCCATGCCTGGTCCCGTGCCAGCACCCATGCTTAATCCCATGCCTGGTCCCATGCCTGCAGCCATACCTGGTCCTCTGCCTGCACCCATACCTGGTCCCATGCCTGCACCCATATCTGGTCCCAAGCCAGCACCCCTACCTGGTCCCATGCCTGCACCCATACCTGATTCCATGCCTGCACCCATACCTGGTCCCATGCCTGCACCCCTACCTGGTCCCATGCCTGCACCCATACCTGATTCCATGCCTGCACCCATACCTTGTCCCATGCCTGCACCCATACCTGGTCCCATGCCTGTACCCATGCCAGGTCCCATGCCTGCACCCATACCTGGTCCCATGCCTGCACCCATACCTGGTCCCATACCTGCACCCATGCCTGGTCCCATGTCTGCACCCATACCTGGTCCCATGCCTCCACCCATACCTGGTCCCATACCTGGTCCCTTACCGGGTCCCATACCGGGTCCCATTCCTGGTTCCATACCTGAATGCATTCCTTGATCCATACCTGCACCCATTCCTAGGCCTTGCTGCATTCTTGGCCCTGGGCCCCCACTTCCATCTGGACCTTGTGGTCCAACAGAGCCATAGTCTCCCATACTTGGAGGGTTATCTATTTCTGTACCTGGACCCATTCCTGGCCATGAACCCCCACCTCGAGCCATACCTGGGGGTAGGCCGCCCCTCATACCAAAACCATCTGGGCTCCCACCTTGACCCATACCTGGGGGCGGGCCACCGCCCGTACCAAAACCACCTGGGCCCCCACCTTGACCCATACCTGGGGGCCGGCCACCACCCATACCAAAACCACCTTGACCCCCACCCTGAGGGAAACCTGGGGGCGGGCCACCACCCATGCCAGAACCACCTGGGCCTCCACCTTGATCCTTCTTTAACCACGGAAATGGTTCCTCTTTCTCGGGTCCTGGACCTTTCATTTTTGCAATGGCAGCCCCTGGTCCTTCACCTTTCCCCCATGGTACCTATACAACAAAAGAATATGAAGGGGTTCACAGTCATTACCAGAAGTTAGAAACCAAAATTCTGACTACCAGTCTTCCAAAGAGCATCGTATTTCTCGCAGAAACTGAGTTAGAGGTTCAGACAGGCAGTCACTTAATGTAAAATACTGGTGTATTCAGCCGCATACCCTTGGACTGGAAACCGACCTTAACATAGTTCAGAGAAGGCTAGGATATTGGGATGTATAGATTGTGGTGATATCGGCATAATTATGATGTGCAGCAGAGGAACGCATGTGACTAATAAGTGATTATTGAAACAACTCACCAACCCACCAATTTCAACAGACTGCGGAAATAATAAAATTAAAGTTGAAATTAAATCGGTCATTACCTCACCTATGGAGCACAGACATGGTCACTAGCCAACCCTGAAAAGTCTGCACTCTGGGGAAAACCTGGGGGTAGGCCACCACCCATGCCAGAACCACCTGGGCCTCCACCTTGATCCTCCTTTAACCACGGAAATGGTTCCTCTTTGGCGGGTCCTGAACCATTCATTTTTGCAATGGCAGCCCCTGGTCCTTCACCATTCCCCCATGGTTCCTATAGAAAAAAGGATATTAAGTGGCTCACAGTCGTTACCAGAAGTGAGAAACCGAAAGTCTTCCAACGAGTATCGTATTTCTCGCAGAAACTGAGTTAGAGGTTCAGACAGGCAGTCACTTTATGTAAAATACTGGTGTATTCAGCCGCATACCCTTGGACTGGAAACCGACCTTAACATAGTTCAGAGAAGGCTAGGCAGATGATGACTAGGATATTGGGATGTCGTGATATCGGCGGCATAATTATGATGTGCAGCAGAGGAACGCATGTGACTAATAAGTGATTATTGAAACAACTCACCAACGGACCAGTTTCAGCAGACTGCGGAAATAATAAAATTAAAGTTGAAATTAAATCGGTCATTACTTCACCTATGGAGCACAGATATGGTCACTAGCCAACCCTCAAAAGTCCGCACTCGGGATCTGTCAGCGATCAATGAACCGTAACCATGGAGTGAAACTTTTTTTTTTTTTTTAGTTAGCCTGAACTGTCCCACTCCTGGGCAAAGGCCTCCCCCCATTCCTTCCACTTTTCCCGATGTTGTGTCTCTTCTTGCCAATTACCGAGAAAGCCATCCAAGGCGTCCCGCCATCTTCTCCGCGGTCTACCGCGACCCCACGAGTGAAACTTACTGATCGTAAAAGGAACTCGATACTGCGTTCCAAAACTCAAATTGCCGATGTAGGTCAAACGGCTGCCAAGCTCAAATGGAACTGGGCTGGCCATATATATTCCGGAGGAGCTATGGGCTACAGTTACCACACAATGGGTCCCAAAACAGCAGCAAACAGTAACGAGGCAGGCCCAGAAGGAGATGGCGGGACGAACACAAATCTTTCCAAAAGGATTGGTAAATAACACCACTAGATATGGATACATGGAAAGAAGGAAGGGTGCCTTAGCCCTGCAGTGGGACGCAAATGGCTGATAATAATAGTGACTGAAACTTTTAGTAACGTAATCAGGATGGAATTTGGTGTGGAAAAATGTGCGGTCATGCATGTAAAGCGAAGGGAGATTATGAAATCCATGGGAACTCAACTCTCGGATTCCATGTTCCTTAGATCACTCTCCTCAACCGAGACCTACAAGTATTTGGGTATGTCGGAAGCATTAGGCATCAATGCTGCCGACATGAAACAATCATTGAATGAGCACTTCTTTGGCCGCCTGAATAAAGTGTTACAGTCTTTTATCAGGCGGAAACAAGGTGCGCGCCTTCAGTGGTTAGGTCATGCCGGTTTTGATGTATTCTTACGGCAAACCCAAATAGATAGGAGGGTCCGCAAATTACTGACCGCAAACCGGATACCTCACCCACGGTCATCGGTGATGAGAATGTATATCCCGCAGAAGTGCGGAGGTCGTGGCTTCTAGCTAAGACCTTGCACAACCGCGAGGTACACACATCAAAAAAAGTTTGCAATCACTTTGAAAAATCGATTTTTTGTTACGGTAAATTATATTGAGTTGTTTGTAGAAAATGTATCTAGTCTACAGGGTGTAAGGGACGTCCCTCCACAAACTGACAGGGTGCATTAAGCTCCTTATTTTGAGTCACATTCCACCGGAATTTTCCTCGGAAATTTATTTATTAGGGCTCTATACCTCAAAAGCTAAAAAAGTAACCCTTATAAGATCACTCTTTCGTCCGTCCGTCTGTCCGTCCGTCTGTCTGTTTGTCCGTGTGCCACCACCGATATTCTCAGGAACGGGTGATCCTTGCAAGTTGAAATTTATACCAGATACTGAAGTCCAAGTACTGAAGTTTTTATAGTCCCTATTAAGTTTATAAAAATCAAGGTCCTGAGTCAAACACGATAAAAAGTTATGGGCAAATTTAGATTTTCGTGAAAGCTTGTAAGTACCAAAATTTACCTTAATTTCCATTTTTTTTTTTATTTTTCGGAATTTTCTCTTGTGCTGTAAAAGACCTTGCTTTTAACCAAAATTAAGAACTGGAAGTACCCTCACGTAATTTGGCAAAAAGCGAGGTCTTACAGCACAAGTAAAAGAAAAAACCTGAAACCCGCAAATATGTAGTTTAATAACAAAATACCTATAAGTTTAGACGGAACCCTCGGCGCGCGAGTCTGACTAGCACTTGGCCGGTTTTTTTATTTATTTTTTGTCACTATTCCTTTATTTCAATGTAAAATTACATTACCTGTACGCAGCACTCCATTTATGTTAATAATACGACTAAAATCAAAAATTCAACAATGGATGTTGAAATACTCTAACGAACGACGCGTGAAATCAGCTGTTCACTTCCTGTCTAGCTTTAGAGTTCATCGAGCTCGTCGTCGCGCTTGCCGTTCGCTACGTGCGTTTTGCCATGGTAACGATACAAATTACTTTTGAGGAAATAAAACAAATAAAATTTATTGGATTTCATAATTCCTGAAATAACGTCTTGTATCGGTCATCTTAGTATGATATACTGAATTGACCCCGCATCAGTTTGTGGAAGGCTGTCCTTAAACACCCTCTATTATATCCATACCATAAAAAAACGGTTCTGACATCATGCATCAAAGACGACAAAAAAGTATCCAAAAAAAATACAAAAAAACACAAAACAAAAAACACTACACAAAAAAACACAAAAATTACTATATCATCAGATACAGCAGTTCACATCTGGATATCAGCCACTTTAAGTGGTCATCGTTTAATTAGTATTCATGGCAACTCTCATCCAGCTGCTATACTACTAGCCAGCCTGCGGATATCATCGCTCTACCCAGATTGAGAGCCTCCCACTTTACACTCGCCGATTCACGGTCTTACTCCAAAAGGCGCCAATCTGTGGACATGGGTGGAACGGCTAATAACTGGTTAGCAAGAAAACACATTGAGAGCAGCGGTGGCCCGGTGGTAGCGACCATCGGGGTCGCGTTACGAACAGTAAGTCGTGGGTTCGAACCCAGGCAGGCGCATTAGTTTGTGTAATTTATTTCATCACCACTGCTCTCAAAAACGGTGAAGGGAAACATCGTGAGGAGATGTGTCCTAGAACCAAAAAAAAAATCGAAGACATGTGACATCTACCAATCCGCACTGGGCCCGCGTGGTGGATTATAGCCCAATCCCTCTCATAGAGAGGAGGCCTGTGTCCCAGCAGTGGGAACATTATAGGCTGATGATGAAGAAAACACATTCTTAATAAAAATAAAAAAAACCTTTTCATTCTCATTTTCTTCAGCCCAATACGGCGACAACTGGAATTATAAAAACAGAAAGAATTAAAAAAAAGAAATCATCTGTGACCCAGAAATTGAACGCTACTTCACTGTACACAAAGTCGATATTTTATTGTTTTCCTCTGGTGCTCGTTGGAATAGTGGTCGAAGCGTAGCCTGGTTCTAGGTTTTTCCCAGTAGCTGCCACTTAGTCTGGATTTGTGACCGGTTAATGGCAATAGGTTCGCTCCCCATTACATGGGTCTTAAAAATAAATCACTTTTCTCTTACCATTCGGGGATAAGAGCCGAACAAATTATGACAGGACTGCCAAGTTTAAATGGGACTGGGCTGGCCACATATTTCCCGTGCCGAAGAAGCTATGGGCTCAAGTGGCAATGTGGCAAGCCCAGGAGGAGATGGTGGGAAAATCTTGACCTTAAAAATCAGTGGGATAGAGAAAAAAGAAAGAATAAAGGCGCAAACCTACCGCGGCGCATGCTGTGCACGGGCACGCGGCGCAATTTAGCTGCATGGATTCATTTATTTGACAACGTGGGTCTACGTTTCCACTGCAGTTCACGTTACACATCCACAACTATGTACAACTGAAGCGTGCCTAGCGTTGACGAGCTACGTGAACGCCTTATTCGAGCACGCCACGTCTACTAATGACGTCAGTTGATGCATAGCGTGTCCGTGGTTTGCTGTGGACACGATCACATACATTTTCTTGCAAAGCGAAGCTTAACACACGTGCGTAGCCTATCCATGCGCCGCTGTGGGTATGCGCCTTTAGTATTTATATATTAGTCCACACAGGACAAAACAATCATCTTACTGCCCTCGTCCCATATCTTTACATAGTATAACACAAAGTCGTCCCGCTGGTTGTACGCTCAGATCTTTTAAACTACGCAACCGATTTCCATGCTTTTTTCAACAATACATAGACTAATTGAAGAGGAAGATTTATTGCACCCGTGCGAAGCCGGTCGGATCACTAGTGACTAATACATAGCCATAACCGCGTAAATGCCCCTTACTTACTGCGAGTTACCCAGAGACTCGAGGAATGTCAAGAGTGTCATCGTTTCGAGATGTGTAAGAAAAACGATAGAGAAATACAATGAGAACTTACACCAAAGTTTGGTCTGAAACCCGTTTTAGATTTAAACGGTTCAGGGTAGGCCTGCTAAAAAAACAAATAACACTTTATACTTTGTACCGATATAAATAAAGTAATAAACTTAGGTACTACTTAAATTTCTTCTCCCCAAATCTCCGCAATTCGCGAGAGCAGCGGTGGCTCAGCAGTAGCGACCCCAACTTACGAACAGTCAGTCGTGGATTCGAACCCGGGCAGGCGCATTACTTTGTGTAATTTATTTCATTACCACTGCTCTCAAAAACGGCGAAGAAAACATCGTGAGGAAACCGGCATGTCCTAGAACCAAAAATTCGAAGACATATGACATCCCAATCCACACTGGGCCCGCGTGGTGGATTATAGCCCATTCCCTCTCATAGAAAGGAGGCCTGTGTCCCAGCAGTGGGAACATTATAGGCTTATGATGATGATGAAGATGAAGCATTCGCAAAAGACTTACAGTGCCCTGCGTGTCCAATACAATAACGCTATCAAGAAATTGATAGGGTTGCCACGCTTTTGTAGCGCATCAGGTATGTATGCAGATGCTCAAGTGGGTGGCTTTCAAGCGATACATCGCAAAAGAATAGCGTCTCTGATGCGCCGCATACGAGGCAGCCCGTTGGGGCTTCCTGCAGCTCAATGTTGGGGGAATGGATATGGAGTGCTCCGTCATGGATGCTCCATGTCATGTCATGCACAAAAGTCTACGTACGAGTAGTGCGCTCCTAATTCAATGTTTCCATTTTTGTGTATCTATTTGTTGTCATTGCTGTGTTGTTTCTTTGTATTCGTGTCATTATATATTTTTTAACAGCCTGTGCTCTCCCACTGCTGGGCAAAGGCCTCCCCCAATTCCTTCCACATGCTCTTTTCACGTGCTTCCTCAAACCAGCCCTCGCGGTACGCGTCCAGATCGTCTCGCCACCTTTTTCTGGCGTGTCTTATTATTTGAAAAACATGTTTGGATAACTATAATGTAATATATCTGAAATAAATTAATTGAATTGAATTAAATTACATGTTGTTTTGAGTTTGGTTCCCAAACCGGACAAGGTGTTAAAAGGGGTTGAAAACAGAAGTTTCTAATTGGTTGATGTCATTAGGCTGGCCTCCTATTATACATAAATGGCGAAATGTAGGTGTAGGAACCATAGTACACCTCTGCCCAACCTTTCAAGGATTATAGCGTGGTGTTATGTTGTACATGAAAAATAATACTCACTGAAGTCTTCTCCTCTTCCTGTAGACAAGCAATTTAAAATTGATCATCTTGTTTCTAAAATAGTTTAAACATCCAAAGACCAACCTAGTCAAGCGCCGCTTTACCTTAAGATAGACCCAAGCATCTGATATTATTTAGCCGCAAGCTCCGGCAAACTATCTAAATGGTGTCAAAAGACTCTTAACGAAGCCGAAAGTCACTGGTTCTAACCCCGTCATTGCGATATTTTTTTAGTTACGGAGAATTTGGAGGCCAACCTTCCAACTTTTTCACAAGTGTTTTTTTTTTAATACATGTTTTTAATGTATTTTTTTTACTTAAGATGTGATTTTACACCCCAAAAAAAAAGTCATTTCCCAGCCATAATTTTTGCCTAAAGTTACTTAGATTGATGTACAGAATGCTTGGTGGACGGCTTCCTGAAGAGTCTGTTTACACTCTGTATAATGTCAAATTTTATCCAAACCATGTAGTCATTTTTGCGTGAAAGAGTAACAAACAGCCAACCCATTCTCCATACTTTCACATTTATATAGATTATTTTTAAACTTACTTCACGTTTCGCCCTCGTCAGAAGATTTTTGGAATAACCCTGAAAATAGAGAAATTAAATAAAATAATTAAATTTAAAAAAAAAAAAAACGTTGCTCCACACTAGGAATTTCTACTTTAAGATAAGATAAGATAATATATTTATTTTGCAAATATGGGTAACAAGACACGGTGACATAAAATATAATTAGCAACAGCCATATTTTACCAGAAGGCATGCAAAAGTAGGTACAGAATACACTAAAGATTCTAAGTACATAGTAATAAAGATAAGCAATGTCAGTATCATCATCATCATCTGCCTAGCCTTTTCCCAACTATGTTGGGGTCGGCTTCCAGTCAGTATAAAGATTGATTAACTACAATTAAATTTAATTATGAAGTACTTCATTACTTTTATATAATTCACAATTTTTCTGCAGTCAACTAATTTCGTATTAAATAAAAAATACAATAATAAATAAAAAATAAATAAAATAAAAAATTAAATGTCATATTTTCCTAGTCATTATAAAAAGCAATCAAGAAATTCCTTTGTCCATTAAGAATTCCGTCACACTATAATACGCTTTGTCTACTAAAAAGTTTCAGAGTTTTTTTTTTTTAATAAAGTCACAGTCAGTTTACCGTGGATTCGTTTAAACTCACATACACAAACAGCCAAACCCGGAACAGCGACCTGTATATCCTACAAATAATTGTACTGTGCGGAAAGGCATGTGACATCTACTTTGATTATGGTTATGCGGGAATCGAACCCGCGACACGCAGTGCAGTCAACAATCGCTCAACCACTGCGTCAACTGTGTCGATAACTACTAAAGGGTAGACTATCTACGTCACAGACTGCTATTGTCGATAGTATAGACTAGCCCCTTCACTAGAAGGACAGTATTCTATCCTACACCCAATAAATAGTGCGATTGATGAACAACGCAAAAAGCTTATTCAAAGAGGTGGATTGACTATTAAAAAACATTGTAAGTTTAAAAACAAAATGTTTATCGTAATAGAAAACATTTTATTACTAAGTTTTTGCAACAATATTCTGATTTAAAAGAGTTTCCATGGATTTTTTGCCCGTTCTTCTACATAGAGGTCAACGCTTTGGAATGGGCATCTACAGCACTGTCACAGATATTATGCCTTGTGACTGGGACTGTAGCTTGATTTTATTGTTGTCTTTGTTTCGATAATTTAAATTTTATCGGTTTTTCGTGCTGTTCCACAAACAATGGGGCTCATCGTAACCTGCGTGTATTGTTGTTTGTCCATACATGAACTAATGGGAGTTACGGGGTGCCTAAAATAGCTGCTTAATCATATCATTATATTACAATTCGTAAAATGATCATCATCATCATCATTTCAGCCGAAAGATGTCCACTGCTGGACATAGGCCTCCCCCAAGTGTCGCCACATTAACCGGTCTCGTGCGACTCGCATCCAGCGAATCCCCGCAACCTTCACCAGGTCATCGGTCCACCTAGTGGGAGGCCTTCTTCCGGTTTGCGGTCGCCACTCCATAACTTTTCGGCCCATCGGCCATCTGTTCTGCGAGCAATATGCCCTGCCCACTGCCACTTAAGTTTGGCAATTCTTCTCTGTACTCCGAGCATAGCCCTCTCCATTGCCTTTTGGTTGACTTTAAGCCTTCTGTGAGGACCACGTTTCGGTAAATTAAAATGATCACAACGTGACAATTCAAAATATTAACTACATCTATGACCATATTAAGAATTGTAATAAGATTCATATTATTATCCTAATGTGATTCTGTTATAGCGGCCATTTTAGAACCCTGATGTCACAAAACAAAAGAAGAATCAGTAATATACTCACAGCCCACATGTGTGCGTTTTCCTCAAACTGTAGAACATTCAATAAAATATTTAAACGTTTGTGATCTCACTTTAACTGTGTCACGAATCATCATCTGCTGAATTTCTTGCCAAACATTTATTGGAGTCGGCTTCCAGTCTAACCTGATATAAATGAATACCAGTATTTTACATAGAACGACTGCCTATCTGACCTTCACAACTCAGTTACTGGGTAATAGGATACCCCTTGGTAAGACTGGTTGTCAGAGTTTAGGATTTATTTCTCAGTAACAGCTGTAACAACTGTCAGGACAACTGTCAGCTACCAATGGCAACCGGGACCAAAAGTTTAACGTGCTTTGCGAGGCACGAAGGGAAAGTAAGTATGTTACTACTACTAAGTAAGATATACCCAACGTTACAAATTAATACTAGTTTTCCCGTCATTTAAAGTCTATACCAGAAAATTATGAGCTCCGGTAATTTTCGTGTACCCAAACTATCCCGAACTTCGTGAAACGAAGTTCCCCGGATACTGCCAATGCGTTCAGCATAAGAGTTCTAAGTTGTTTTGACACGTTTACTTTATAGTCAAAATCAGTGATCTTTGTGTTCATCAAAATAAGGTTGTAGTTGGACTGCAGGTAAAACGTTAAAGGACTGAAGTGTACCTATCATTACGTCTTTGTATGAAGTCTTTTGTCTGGCAGATGGGGTAGCTACTCAGGGCGCAGAGCATCAAAATACCATTAAAAAGTTCTTAAGTTTTTTGATATTCCATAGTCGGCGGTTCCATGGTCGGCTTGCAGTCTAACCTGACAAATGAATACCACTATTTTTCATAGAGCCACTGCCTATCTGACCTGTACAACCCAGTTACACAGGGTAACTCGATATCCTTTGGTAATACTGGAAAAGAATAAAGTGTGTAGTAATGAATAATAAAAGTGTAAACCAAACTCACATTTTCCAAAAATTTCTGTCTATACCTTTTCTAAAAAAATATAATTGAAAATTTTTATGACATCATAGATCAATCATTTTGGTAGGTCATCATTCAATTTCGTAGCATGGTCTTCTTTTTCCATACTTCTCTATTACATTATTATTTCAGCTGAAAAACGTCCACTGCTTGACATAGGCCTCCCCCAAAGTGGGGTTTTGCCATAATCACCACGCTTGGCAGGCGGGTTGGCGATCGCAGTACGGTTGTTACAAAGGCACAGAGAATGCTGCTGCCCATTCTCTGGTAAGGCCCTTAGTCGCATATTACGACACCCACGGGAAGATATGGGATGGTGCTAATCCTTACGTCCAACACCATACTGTACAGCACTCTGAAGTTCAGTACTCTATTAAGTAATATCATAAAAAAACATCTTGAGTGCAATAATGTTCTTGTTAGTATAAATGTGACGTCAAGCGGCTTAATCTTTTAGACCGAGTTCCAAACGTTAAAATCCGAAGATATACGAAGGTCTTTGTTGTTAGAAATTGTTAATATGAAATACAATTTGGTATTTTATTAGACAACATGTTAAAAAAACCCTGTCCTATCCGAAAGGCGCACGTCAGTAGGTAAACCAATGACATTACTAAATAAAATAAGAAACATAAAATATAATATTCATGAAAATAGTATATACATTCCCAAATTACCATAATTTCCCTAAATTCTAACAAATTTTCAAAACGTAACAACATCATCTTTGGCATAAGCATGATCGATCGTCATTTATTATTTGTTTGTTTTTAGTACAATTTTTATTTAAGTAATCCTTTTTGATAACAAGTAAAAAGGATTACATAATTAGAAACCAATCTCAATACCAAAAAATACTCTCATGGATCGGACAGGTTTTTTTTAACATATTGTGTACATGAGCTTTGAAAACTATTTAAAAATCTCAAAATTAGTTAAATATCATATCTTAATGTTACCTGTGGATCATTCAATAATGCTTTGAACTCATTCCACTAGAATAAAAAAACATAATAACATTACAGTATATAAGAAAAATGGAAAAAAGGAAGGGAGGCCTTTGCCCTGCAGTGGGACACAACAGGCTCATAATAATAATAATAATAAGCTCGCCTTAGGCGGTTGGATCAAGGGCCTGATTCAGAAGGCAGTACTCCTCGATACGGCTCGCATTGTGGGAAGGTTACTGTCTCTGGAGCCCTAACCACCGGTAGCTTGGACCCTGTTCCCGACACCGGCGGACCGCCATTTTTTTATATTTTTAAATGTTTTTATATGGTTTGTTTTAAGAAATATTTAAAAATGTTAAAAAATATGTATATACATGAATAAACGGAATAATAATAATAATTACAGTATGTAACCCCCTTTTGTAACTATTTCTGTTCCATTCATTATAATGAGTTCACATTCTTATCACTTATTTATTGCACATTATATTATTTTATTCATTTTTACAACATATTTTTTACACTTTTAATTTAAAAAATATATATAAAAACATTTAATTATAGTAGTCCGCCGGTGTTGGGAGCAGAATCCAAGCTACTGGTGGTTAGGGGGTATTCCTGAAAGCGCAACTATTTTTGAGCGCAACCAACTAAATTATTCCTCGAAGCGCAACCATTAGTTTCGCTCACAAATTCAAATGTTCAAATGGTTGCGCTTCGAGGAATAATTTAGTTGGTTGCGCTCAAAAATAGTTGCGCTTTGAGGAATACCCCGTGGTAAGGGCTTTAGATACAGGAACCTCCTCACAATGCAAGCCTTATCGAGGAGAATCCTTCAAAATTAGCGTTGCCACTTGTATTGTATGGTAACGGTTAGCATCTGGCTAAAAGCCAGCCTTAGGGTTACGGTAAGCATCAATTAGGCATTTAGAAAATTCCTTAAAAAGGCTGTGAGCGTTAGCCCCAGAATTTCAACCCCAAACTGCTCGAAAATATTATCAGTTTCCATTAAGCTTTCCATATTTACGCCGTTTGAGGTCCTCGCCAACCCCAGCAATTCAGTACAATAAAAGCACTACAAAAAGTACTACAGCAACATAGAACAAAAAGTACTACAGCGCCATTTATGACACAGATGATGAACTTAACATCTAAATACATTGAAATCCTAAATCGCGCAAGTAAAGTTATCCGCGACTTAAGAAGACCCCGACAGCAACTCTCGGCCAGTAGCTTACCAGACATAACACCCGTCTGGTTGGAGGATTCGTCTTTATGTTAAGTTTGTAAGGCATATCATTTGACATGTTTGCAAGCAGGTCGTGGGAAAAATCAGATTACTGTATGTTGTGTTGATTTTCTGTATAACAAATGATTATGAACATACCTTATTGGTCTGTGTCAGTCTCGATGCCTGAGAAGAAATGAGATATAAAATTTAAAAGAAATGCATAATTTATCAGAAAATAAAGAACAATATTCATACCATCAAACTGGAAAACGTTTCGTAGAAAACAAAAAGGACTTCCCATTCAAAATATCGCGGTGGTTTACGCAAATATGGCGGCACGGTTTGGGCGATTTGGGCGTGTCGCGGGTTCACTCCCCGCACGGAAAAAATATTTGTATGGCCTACAAGTAGTTGTTCCGGGTCTGGCTGT
Source organism: Lycophotia porphyrea (assembly GCA_950005105.1). Taxonomy (NCBI): domain Eukaryota; kingdom Metazoa; phylum Arthropoda; class Insecta; order Lepidoptera; family Noctuidae; genus Lycophotia; species Lycophotia porphyrea. The sequence continues at coordinate 8,966,325 of OX465409.1, forward strand.
TTGTGTGAGTTTAAATGTTTGTGAAGGCACCCACGATACAGGAGAAATTCCTAGTGTGGGACAACGTTTAAAAAAAAAAAAAGTATGAAGAGGTCAATTTTTTTTTACATGGCGTGACCTCCACAACCTAATTACTAGGGAATATGATACCCCTTGGTAAGACTGGTTATCAGAATTTCGGGTCACTGACTACCTGTACCGACTATCAAAGATCTACAAATGACACCCGGGACCAATTGCTTAGCGTGCTTTCCGAGGCACGGAGGAAACTCGGTATGTAATGGGTGTTCACCCATTCACCAACCAACCTTTACAAACGCTGCTTAACCCAAAGGTCGACCCGGACCCCTGTTATTATTTGAGAGACATGGGTGAGTAAGTTAAAGAAACATAAGATAAAGATTATCAAGATAAGTTTTTTGGACATACCAGTTGGTCTAACTCACGCTCGTCATTTGGACCGTACCGTAACCCATCCGGTTCCGGAAACACAGATTTTTCATCAATCGATTCTTCCTTCTGAAAAAACGACATATTCATACCTATATTCCTGAAAAGGTTATCATCACAGACATAAATAAAGGGTGTAAACAGGCTCTTAACGAAGCTGAAAGGCACTTGTTCTCCCCGTCATTGCGATCATTTTTTTGTTCTTGACCATACCTGGGAAACTTCCAGTTACGGAGATATTGGCAGTCAAAGTTCCAACTTTTTCACAAGTTTTTTAATACATGTTTTGAATGTAAGATCTTTACATTAAACACCTCCACGACCAGCTTACTATTCAATCCATTCATCAACATAATGTTTTGAGTGCGTAACATTGAGTCCTACCCTAAAACGTAATTTTTCACCCCAAAACAAAAAGTCGTTTAAGTTACTTAGTTTGATGTAACGGATGCTTGGTTGACGGCTTCGTGAAGAGTCTGTTTACATCCTGTTTATCTGTAGTTATCTTCATCATTCTCCTACATTTATCCCAATTTATTTGAGGTTGGCACAGCTTGTCTTCTTCCATACTTCCCTATTAGTCGTCATTATTATCTCATCGTCGAGCAATTAGCTAAAAAAGTAACCAGCTACAAAGACCGACTAGGGCACTACAAAATGGTCTCACTTGATGACAGGCGAAAAACGGCAGACCTAATTCTACTCCACAAAATATTCAAAGGAGTCTTAGACTGTAGCAAATTACTAGGCAAGTTAATAAACGTGACATCTCGCCTGCCACGGAAAACCAGCTATAATTTGTTTTATGTCTCAGGTTACAAAACTCGGGCTGTTGGAAAGAGATACCGGAACCGAGATATTTTTTACGGATATCTCATCATAAATCATCAAATGACTTCTCCCGCTCTGGGCGGAGCGGAAGGGATTGTCAGACTTGTACTGACTAAAACCTATCCATGTTCCTTCCTTGCCCTTTGTGTTCCAAGGCCGCGGTATCTCTTTCGAACATTCCCGCAGCCCTGCCAGACATCGGCCCCTCCCTGTTGCTGACATCTCTTTGAGGCGGTCGTGGAACACGAACGCGCCGTCAACTGTATTGTATCTATCTGTGTATCTTTTGTTGGAGATCCAAATAAATAAATAAAATTAATAAATCTCATGAGGAACCTGCTTTCTATCTATACCATCTTTCACACAGTCCATTCATCGTTTCTTTGGATATGCAAGCAGCATAAGCATAATCAGCCTATAATTTTCCCACTGCTGGGACACAGGCTCTCTATGAGAGGGAATGGGCGACAAATTCCACCACGCGAGCCCAGTGCGGGTTGGTAAATGTCACATGTCTTGGAATTTTTGGTTAAGGACATGCCGGTTTCCTCACGATGTTTTCCTTCCTGCTCTAATCTGCTGCATGCAACAAGAGAGCTGTATTGCAAACTTTCGCACACTTTCCGTCGGTTATCATTTGGCAAGCTGTGTCAGGGAATCTGCTATGGTTGTAAAGACTGCTGAAATATTTTGAAACCTAATCAAACAACGCAGTTTATATTATGGGTCTGCATTCCAATCAGTCCTTCTACTCCAAAATGCAAAAGTGCGGAGTAGAGCATGCGGATCCTGGTTTCTGTTGTGTGAAAAAAAAACCGTGAACGATAAATTCACAAAAGCTTTTCAAAATATGATGCGAAAGGAGCTTGACTATTTTCTCCTGTTTTTAAATCATTATTATACGATATATCGAAAATTTTGTCTTACACAATACTTGTTTGAATTGATGTAAGCTGTTGAATATTGCAGGTTTTATGCGAAGCTGCTATTTTTAAATTAATTGACGGATAACTGATAAGCTAAAATTTCCGAACCCTTTTTAATTATTTTTCCGATTCTAAAAAAGCGTCGCTTGATACGCGTGAAATAATTTCATTGTGTTCTCGGCTCGTATTTGTCGCCTGAAGTGAAATGTCAAACTTTGCACACTGGTTAAAAAATGTACTTTACCCCTTGCCTCTTATCATTCTGGCCATCGGCATCGGAATATCCTGGAATCTATTATAAAAAAATAATAATTAAGAGATTCACACAAAAAGCAATGACTTAGAAATTAACTATTTTTTCAAACTGGGGGCCTAGAATAGCCGCTTTCATCATCATCATCATTTCAACCGAAAGACGTCCAGTGCTGGACATACGCCTCCCCCAAGTGTCGCCACATTGACCGGTCCCGTGCGACTCGCATCCAGCTGATCCCCGCAACCTTCACCAAGTCATCGGTCCACCTAGTGCGAAGCCTTCCAACGCAACGTCTTTCGGTTCGCGGTACGCCACTCCAGAACTTTTCGGCCCCATCGGCCATTTGTTCTGCGAGCGATGTGCCCTGCCCACTACCACTTTTTCGGGCTACGTCGGTAACCTTGGTTCTCTAGCGAATATCCTCATTTCTGATAGGATAATAATTATGAATAACATTACAATTCGTAAAATCTCTGTAACGACTTTAAGAATTTTAACGTGATTCGTCCGTCGTTTTCCTATTATGATTAAAAACTAGCTTTAATTCAGAAATTAAGTTAAATTAAGCTCTATAAACACACAATAAACAGAACTGAATATAAAAAAAAAACTCGGGAAATTCCTTATTATATAAATACTTATTTAGGTTTAGTCCTTTTCGCAATCACGGCGCGCAAGCTGTTAACTTGTTTTTGGTCCTGTCTTAACATAACATCACGCCTGTAATCCCCGAAGAGTTAGGCATAGGTATACCTAATAGTACACTCACCCGCACGCAAAGCGCTTGGACGTGGAGTTGCGGACACCAGCCCGTTATACAATACAATACAATAGTACACCCACATTTCACCAGTTATGAATAGTCAGACATGTAATAAGGGGCGAGCCTAATGCCATCAACCGGATACAACTCCAGACTCCGTGGCTGCTACTGAGAAATTCCTAATGGAAAAACCCAATAACACTTTGCCCGACCTGGGAATCGAACCCAGGACCTTATGCTCAGCAGTCGCGCTTGCGACCACTAGACCAACGAGGCTGTCTGGTCGTGTTGTATACATAATATTTGTTATGCGTTATAATATATGATTATTGTATTTTTTTTTTGTATGCACGTCATGTCCCTGCGACATATAAATATTTTATCTTTCTTTTTCTTTTCGTTCATAGTGCAAACATTTGAAACTACGATTTCAGATGATAATGCGACGTAACGTCTGACGTGAATAATTTCAACTAACTTTTGAGTGGCACTGTATCTGGTAGAATTATCCAATCTTTCTAACTACATTAACTTTAAAAAAAAAACATTTAAATGGGCTGGATTGTTTTCGAGATTAGCGTGGCCGAACGGTTTTGACACGTGATTTTTAAATAATAAAATAAATTAATAAGTTTATATCTACTTGCATTCAGTTTCATATTATTGCCCTGGAATAAAGAAAACCTTATGTAATGGAAGTTTAAAATTCAAAGTCAAATACAGGGGACAATATTAGGGTTCGGTCGGTCATATTAAAAAACTTTCCCAAAGAAACTCTTCCGATTTATGAAAACAATTTGCTTTTACATAATTATGTAAGAACTTTATTTCAGACCATCATTATGTAATAGACACAGATCCATATTGTATTAGTAAGTACTTAAGAGGAAACACGGTAGGTATTTGAAGACACTATCGCTGTCGCTCTACGAGCCTGATTTCGACATTGGTGCGATAAGGACAACTATTGTAAAAAGTCAAAATTCGAGGTTTGGCTCTCGACTAGTTCCTCCTCCCAATATTCAACCAATTTAAAAGATATTTCATAAACTGAATAAGAAGGATATATACTGTGTCCCTATGTTTTTCGTTTTTCATTGGTAGTTGTCAATTTTGTACAGTAGGCTTCTGTTAACAGGCGATGTAAATAGTCAATTTTGAGCATTTTGTAAAGGTTCTAGTGCTTATACAGACTATGTATCATCAAAAATGAAAACATAGGGACATAGAAGAGGTTGATATTTATTCAACTGTAAAAAATCATAACTTTAAAGTCATAAACCAAAAAGAAAACAGGCGTGAGCGTTTGTATGGAAAAAAGACCACCCGCATTTCCTCTTAAGAACTATGTTCGTGTAACGTCGGTTGCTTTACGAGAACATTCTAGATTACGTGTGAGTCTCGAATGTTCCACGGAACTGTCAAGACGATTCGAGTTTGGAATATTCTTCTATAGAAATGTCTAGACGATTCGAGAAAGTTGTGGTACTTTGTCGAAGGATGATGTTCGACTGTGAAGAACGTTTCTGAAAGTTGTGGAACCTTCTCGAAGTTTCAATTGGCATATAAATAGCCATCGTGTTTGTGGGAGCCCCAACAACATTCTGAGAACATTATAATATTGTACTTGCAGGGCATTAAGTGCCCGCTGAGTACAGCTAACCCACAGGGTGCACAAGTAAAACGATAGGCAGTATGCACAAAACATAGTGCACTCGTGCACCGTATAAACCATATAAATTAACGGCACGGATGGCGCAGTGGCTCAGCGATTGACTGCTGCGCTGCGTGTCGCGGGTTCGATCCCCGCACGGAACAAATATTTGTATGGCCTACAGATAGTTGTTCCGGGTCTGGCTGTTTGTGTATGTGAGTTTAAATGTTTGTGAACGCACCCACGATGCAGGAGAGATTCCTAGTGTGGGGCAACGTTTTTTATAAAAAAAAAAACCGGCGAGCCAGCATCTTTCCACGGACAGCCAACATCCCGTTCCCGCTCAATACATCATAATTCTCTTGCCCTCTCCCAATTCATTTGGGGTCGGCGCAGCATTTCTTCTTCTTCCAAACTTCTCTATTTCTCGTCCAGGGATGTTATGGAGCTCCGTAACCGTAACCGAAACTATCGGATATCCGAAATAAAAATATATCCGTAACCGTAACCGTATCCGTTTCACAAGTTTCGGATAGTTTCGTATAAGGGCGGAGTCTAAATAAAACGACATGTTTCGACCAATGATATATAAACTATAGATACGTTACCCGCGCTCTGTAGTGGCAACATAAATACCGGGTAATTGTCCTGAGTCCCTTTAGTCGCTTACCAACCAGTGCCGCAGCTGTATGCAATGATCTGTACGTAATACTAAATTAACTTGTGTGAATAACTTCCTCAAAACCAAAAACAAAATGTCATCCAGTGTTTTTAGGAAATGTAAAAATTATACTGCAACAAATAAAGATAAAAAGTATCATTTCATTTTACAAGATGACAACGTAACTAAAGAAATATATTTATCTCTCTGACAACAAGAATTCCGTAGATGACATTTAATGTTCTTTCTCTTTCTCTCGCTACCGATAAGTTTTACGCTGTTTTCGAGTGCCGTGATGTTCATTCATGACGCGTCTATTTATAATACGTCATTGGTTTCGACAGGTTTTTGTTTCACCGCTCGCGCGCCAGGTGCATCTTGCAGTTTGTTTGTTATTTCTAGTCATAACATCTTCCATAACTAGTTAGTTTTTTATTATATCCGTAACCGAAATTAACGAATAACCCGAAATCATTACATATCCGTAACCGTATCCGAAACCGATATAAAATTATTTCTATATCCATATCCAGATCCAAAGTATCATATCCATAACATCCCTGTGTACTCGTCATCTCATCAGACACCTTCTTTCTTACCATAATATCATTCTTCATACAGCCCATCCATCGTTTCTTTGGTACATGCATCGATATAGTCGGTACGGGAATTAGTTTTTTTTTTTCATGAATCGAATTTGAGTATCTTTGGGAAAGTGGTTTAATATGACGGGTAGGATAATCTCCTTGATTGATCATCATTTGTCTCGCCTTTACCCAACTATGTTGGGGTCGGCTTTCAGTCTAACCGAATGCAGCGGAATACCAGTTTTTTACATGAACGCGACTGCCTACCTGACCTCCACAAACCAGTTAGTACTTTTTCTTTTTTTCTGAAAAACGCCCACGCGTCGTGTACTGGCCAACACGATACCCTTAGTAGGACTGGTGGTCACAATTTCGGCCCACTGACTACCTGTACCGACTGACAAAGATCTACAAATGACAGCCGGGACCAACGGCTTAACGTGCTTTCCGAGGCACGGTGGAAACTCGGTATGTAATAGGTTACCCATCCACGGAACAACCTAAGCAAGCACGGCTTAACTTGAAGATCGAACCTAACCTTAACCTCCTTGAAGGATACTGAGGCCTTAGCACGAGCGCGCCGTGAAAACGTAACGTAAATACGTCAATTTAAAAATTAAAAAATACGTTTCACATATAATACTAACTTCCTAACTATTTATTTATTTTTATTTTTATTTATTTATTTATTAGATTTAGTACAGCATAAGCCATTAACACTAAATTAAATAATCCTTTTACTCGGTCTTCTCACAAAACCTCAAACATTCTAACATTATCGTCTTCCATTCATCAGCAAACAAGTCCAATCCTGGATTGGTCTCCACGAGCGCGTTGAGCATCGTAAGCATACGCGGTATAGGGGAGGCGGATCGAGCTACAGTGCGACAAAATGGGAAATTAAACAATTTATGCTTTCTAGAGCGATTATAATTATTTGGAACAAAGAATTGACACAGCTCCGCATGTAAATCCGAGGCGTCGGTATAACCATGTATAATTTTATACGCTGTAGTTATTTGGTCTACAGAACGCCTTACCTTGAGCGAGTTAAAATTTAAACATCCTAAGATAAACTTAGTAGGATACATATATGGATAATATCCAAACAAATGTTTGTACAGGTATCTGAGAAAAGCTTTTTGCACTTTTTCCAGCATGAGTGTATAGGTAACCTCGTGAGGATTCCACACACAAGCGCTGGTTTCGAGCTTGCACCGAACTAAAGCGTTGAACAAGAGCCTGATAACTGCCTGGTTCTTAAAACCTTGGCAGTTTCGTAAAACAAAACCTAAGCGTCTGAAAGATTCTTTAGCCAAGCTTATAATGTGTGTATGAATATATAGATACGAGTATGTTATTAATATTATAAATGCAAAAGTAAGTTTGTTTGTTACCTTTTCCCGCCCAAACCACAGAACCTTCTAAAATTTTGCTTACAGACGTACAGACTATATAACATAACATGTTATACAACTATGCTATACAGGGTGTAAACAGACTCTTCACGAAGCCGTCAACCAAGCATTATGTACATCAAACTAAGTAACTTTACGCAAAAATTTGTGCTGGGAAACGACTTTTTTTTTTGGGCTGAAACATCACGTTTTACGGTAGGACTCAATGTTACGCACTCAAAACATTGCGCTGATGGATGAATTGAATAGTAAGAGGGTCCTGAAGGTGTTCAAAGTAAAAATCTTACATTAAAAACATGTATTTAAAAAAAAACTTGTGAAAAAGTTGGAACTTTGACCCCCCATATCTCCGAACTAGAAGGTTCCCAGGTATGGTCTAGAACAAAAAAATGATCGCAATGACGCGATGACGAGGAGAACAAGTGCCTTTCGGCTTCGTTAAGAGTCTGTTTACACCCTTTATAACATGTTTCAGATAATGTGGACACTGAATGTTATAAAACATGTTATTGATATGAACAGCAATGTTATATAACTTAGTCACTCAAATGTGCAGGCGCAGCGGCGGGTGACGGGGTGGTGGCAGTGTATAAGTAGACTTTGACGGGTGTAGACGTGTTCATTTTTTGTGGTTTTTAAAATGGAGTGGAACAAAGAGAACGACATTGTGGATATCACTGAAGAACGACAGTGGTTATATAACATCGTTATATTGCATTGTTATTCTAATGTGTACAGTATTGTTTTATGTTGCAATGTTCAATGACAAGGAATAATGCGGACGTGTTATAAAACACAAGTTATATAATATGTTACATAGTCTGTACGCTCCTTTATACATTATCAGCAAAACAACGTTCTAATGATAACAGATGGCGCCACGTATCTTCGAATCATGATTGAATTTTATAATTACAAGCAGAGTACAGCCCGAATTGATTGTCAAATTCTAAATTAACGCAAGCGAAGCCGCGGGCAAAAGCTAGTATTTTCATTATTTTAAGAATGTATTATTGTGATATATAACTAAGAATGAGACTGATTATGCTTGTTGCAAGCAATTTAACAAAAATGCTATAGTATAATTGTATTTTCGATTCAAAAATCGATGTAGATTCCCAGATACTTGGTAACTTTTTATCTTGTATTACATTTTTTGTGTAATACGCAGCGACTTATTGTCAGGCCTACGCTGTTCCCCCATACTTAAGTACTAATGCTGTAACATTATAATATTGTAATACCAAATTATTTGAAAAGAGTAACCATGGAGCTTCTTGCCGGTTCTTCTCCATAGGAAACGACCAACCCGAACCGTGCACCTTTTTGTCGACGTTTTATAAGTGCGCACCTGGGCCTATATGAAATAAAATATTTTGATTTTTGAAGTGAAAACTTCTTTAGCGGCGTTGTGCACTTTTTGGGATGGGTAAAAACTGTTAAACTCACGTCAGATCGTCAGATTGAATCAGCGGCGCAGGGCGCTTGCGCAAGTGTGCGTGTAGTTTAATCTAGATGGCATTGTTTCAAGTTTTTTTTCCTACGGCAGCAAAATCTTTCGTTCTTGAAGAAGCTATTGATATTGATTTCTGATATTTAAGCTAGATAGCGTTGTTTTAAGTTTTCACTACTGCTGGCACTACCGGAGTGCAACCCGTTGTTTTCTTTTATTTTTTTATTTTGATGTAACCGTTATTTTTACACCGCGCGCTCGTATTAGGACCTCAGAAGAATAAACCACCCATCCCATCGGCACCCTGTATAATAGTGCAAGTTTACTTACAAGCGTGTAAAACTTCGGCTTATGTGGCTTTCGATGCTAAAAAATAAAAAATTAAGATTCTTAATGAACATTCTTAAATTCCGTATGGGCAAACGGCACTAATCAATAAAATTATTATTTATATAACAAATTGCCCGATGACATTTTAAAGTTACCTATTCAAGAATAAATTAAACACCTTCCTGATTAAAAAATGTTATTATATTGTAAAAGAGTACTTAGAAGATAAAGATACTGTATTTTATGATTTGTGCAATAATTCAATATGATGGATAATATAATTACTATGACCTATGACATTATTAATTTGAATGACATTATTACTACTTATAACTCACTTATTAAATTGACCATGTATCCATGGTCCTGAATGACATTGTAATTAGATACTTATTAAATATGAATAATATGAATTTAATCTCAAATTTAATTTTCCTAATATATTCGCACACCTAATATGGTTATAATACAGTGAACCATAAGAACCTTTTGTAACATCTTCTGAAGTCCACAGATCTACAAATGACAGCTGGAACCAACGGCTTAACGAGCTTACTGAGGCACGGAGAGAACTCAGTACGTTTTTTATGGGACAGGTGAATATTTTTTCGCGATAACAATATTGTTCCATGGAGAAAGCTGTTCAGTTTTTGATGGTCTGAACTGTACCCTTAAATAATTATGTCACATACACCTGTCTGATAATGTTTTATAAATATGTACTTACTATAGGCAATCCGTTTGGGGGTATTGACATATGTTCCGGATCCTCAGGTATAAACTTGCCATCATCTGGAGAATCGAACTGGCAGAAAATTGGCGAAATTTTAGTTTAGACCAAAATTCAACATCGATACTTTTATCAAAAAAAAAAATATTTTGTTTGTTATTTTTTAGGTTATATTATAGATCTGGAATTTACTATCATACCACAATACTAGTCATCATCGTATCAGCCAATACCGGGTATACCTTTTCTCTCCGCCATTCTTCGCGGCTTTCTGCGTCGCTCATTCTCGACTTTGGTGATGTCATCAGCCCATACGCTTTTGGACTTCCTTGGTTTCTGTAGCCTTACCATACCCATCATTATCATCATCAGCCTACAGCAATTCACTGATGGACACTGGCCCATCCAATTAGGTTTTTTCTAGGCTAACTTCCACTAAAATACGATAGATGGCGCTGTACGTAACTCGGTGTAAAAATGTTGTTTGGCTGTATGAAGCTGACGTTCATTGCACTCCTTGTAACGCCTTCAAAACATTATGCTGTTGGAATTACGGGGGTCATGAAGGTATCTTAAGTAAAAAAAACATGTATTAAAAAAAACAACTTTTGACAAAGTAGGAACTTTGACCAATGTGAGACCAAGATGAGAACAATTGCCTTTTACACACTTTATTTAACCTTAAGAAACGCAACTGGAGTATTATATTCTCCTTGGTATAGTATGGGTATTTGTGTTGTGCATGGGAGTAATATTTAACATTGAGTCAAGTACAGCGCCACCTATAATTTTTTAGTGGAAGCTCGCCCAGAAAACACCTCATTGCACGTCTCTCAGCTCGATTCTCGGCAACTCTCATCTAAGTACTCCCACCCACCCTGTGAACGACGTCTCTCCACCCATCCTGATAGTTTGTTTCTAACCTTGAACTCCTTGGGTTTTGCTTTCGGTTTATGATGGTGTACTTTAAATCCAAGGGTCTGAAAATATACGAGAATAGTTTATCTTTTTAAATTTATAAGGTTGACAGCTCCAATTTTGCACCTATAATTGCAAGCCTTTTATTTGTCAGATTATCTTGTACAGATACCAGCAGGTCAAACTACCCGAAACTGTCAAATTTCCCCAATCAACCTTAAACCTAATGTTTTAGCGATAAAGTTGAAAATGTATCACGTAGCCTAACCTGGAACAACTACCTATGAACCATACCAATATTTAATCCGGGCTGCGATCGAACATGCAATACGCAGCGCAGCAGCCAGTCACTTGTAAATGAATATCAGTTTAGCATCAGCATAATAACCCTAAGATCGTATGTCCTCTTAAAAACTGTCACAACACAAAAAAAAAAAACATATTTTTCCGTAATATCCTACTCAACTTCAATTATCTATATGTCGGAGCCGGTCATTGGTATGGACTTGCATCGCAGTACGCCTGTGGTGAAGTCAGACGACGTTCTTACTCCCACCAAGGCGTGCTTACAGAGCTTTGATGTTTACAGCTCGAAGCTAGGACGATAGTTAGTGTCTGATCGCGGCTGCGTAGAGACCTCTTGGAACATTGTGTCCCGAGTTATTGTGTTAAGTTGTAATCTCAAGTAATTCGTTGGTTTTGCTAGAAACAGTGTTTCGTACCAAGTGTGTTTTCATAGCACGAAACCCATCGTCTGACATAATGCTCGAGCCTAACGGAGTAAATCCTGACATTCCCCATATAATAAAAAACAAAAAACTACCATAAATGTTCTGCAAAAGTAAGTCACCGAATGGCACAAGCGACAGTTTTTAGGGTTCCGTAGTCAACAAGGGACCCTTATAGTTTCGCCATGTCCGTCTGTCTGACTGCAGCTTAGCTCAAAGACTCTTAGTACTAGAAAGTTGTAATTTGGCATGAATACAGATTAGTTACGCCGACAAAGTGGTAAAATAAAATCTCGAAAAGTATTTTCTTTAGAGTATCTCCTGAACACGTAAAGGGGGATGTGTTTTTCTCTTGCATACCCCATAGTGTGGGATGTCGTTGGATAGGTCTTTAAAACATATTGCGAGTTTGTCTTTAAATCATTTCTCGATTAAGGGATCCGTTTGTGAAATATTAAGCTTACAAGTGCTTATTTTTGTTAGACTCAAGTGTCCCCCCCCCCCCTCTACCAGCTAAACAGTTGTGTTTGGGAGTGTGAAAAAGTTCACGGTGATAGTATATATGTGATAGACTTTCGGGCTTCATATTACGTGTAACGACTGTCAAAGATCTACTAATGACAGCTGGGACCAACGGCTTAACGTGCTTACCGAGTAGGGGGGGGGGATTTTGATCTGTATGACTCCACTTACACTCGACTTATGATAAAACGTTGAAATGGGAGCTCTATAACATGTTCCTTACGGCAGAATTTGAACACGGCCTTAATTGTGTCATTCAAGTAAATATTGAAAATTGTGCCTTAGGAAACACGACATGAAGCTTTATGTCGTGTTTTACATAACATAAAGCTCCTATTTCAAAGCTTTACTATGAATCAAGTCGGAGTGGAGACAGCGTCAAGTCCCTTTTATGCAACAAATCCTAAATTGGACCACAAGTAAGCAACGGAACAGAAAACAATACTCACATCCACATTTTCGTCATAAAAAAATTCCGGGAGTTTGCCCTGAGGATAAACCCGAGTGCATAAATTGACAAATATATAGATTATAAGTAGCCACGTTGCTTTACCCATGTCGCAGATACACTGAATTAAAAAACGTTTAAGAGATACTGTCCGGAACGGATACTGAGTGATTAGAATGTTATCTGAAGAAGAGATAAAGCTATGATTGATTTTGAGTTTGTCATTTAGTTTAAAATTATGACCATCATTACCTTGTCTCATGTTACTTGCGGTCAGTGCAACACGTTTTTAGGGTTCTGTACCTCAAAAGGTAAAAAAGGAACCCTTATAAGATCACTCTGTCCGTCTGTCTGTCCGTGTGTCACCACTTATTTTCTCAGGAATGGGTGGACCTAGCAACTTGAAATTCTTACCAGATACTGAGGTCTGTAGTCCCTATTAGGTGTATAAAAATCAAGGGCCTGAGTCAATATGATAAAAAGATAGGGGTAAATTAAGATTTTCGCGAAAACTTGTAAGTACAGACGCCAGCACATCAAGCTACTACAATCTGTCAGATTTCTTTAATAGATTTTCAACTTTATCGCTTAAGCATTAGGTTCAAGGTTGATTGGTAAAATCTGACAGTTTCGGGTAGCTTGAACTGCTGGCGTCTGTTCCAAAATTTAACTTTCTTGTGCTGTAAGCCTTGCTTTTAACCAAAATTGACAATTCTAGGTCAACCGGAAGTACCCATAGGTTTTGGGTCGAAAACCAATATATGGTAGTTCCCGTTGACCTAGAATGACCAAATTTGGCAAGAAGCAATGTCTCACAGCACATGTAAAGGAAAACCGTAACTATGTAGTTTAATAACAAAATACCTACGAGTCCAACTCGCATTTGGCCGGTTTTTTTATATTTTTTGTGTAGTACCTGAATATCGCGCCTCGAAACACTTGAAGATCGGTTTTTTTTTTAGTTTAACTAAATTTTTCGTTTTAAAATTTATTATCTCTGTATTTGTTAATTTTGTAAATCTTTCAATGTAAAATATTTTAAAACTCAAATATTTATTTGTATAAGTTTAGGCATTTCTCGTCAAAAGTGGCAAATATCTAAATCAAACAACCAGACCTACTTTCACATCACATACTTTTCACGAAGGACAAAGGGCCTCCCAAGGACCTGCCGCCCGGAGCCTCGCAATGGGTAAGGCCGCCGCTGTCAGCTACTCAGATCAATCTTCAGGTTAAACTGGAAAGAACATGTCGATAAAATATGTAGTAAACTGGACAGATTTGTGTTCGCTCTTCGTAAATTAAGACGTATAGCCAGTAAAGAAACAGTTCTTAACGCATATCATGGATATGTCTCGTCAGTGTTGCGTTATGGTTTAGTTATATGGGGCAATTCAGTGGATGTAGGCCGGGCTTTCATAGTGCAGAAAAAATGTATTAGAGCCATATGTGGAGCTGGCTATCTAGACCACTGGAAACCTTTATTTAGGGAATTAAAGATACTTCCATTACCATGTCTCTATTTGAAATGTGCTTATTTGTAAAAAGACATTCTTATTTGTTCTACTGACCTAACTGAACTATCCTTATCTATGGCGCCCAGACTTGGTCTTTGACCGAGGCCCAGAAGTCCAAACTCAAGGTTTGCCAAAGAGCGATGGAGCGTAGCATTTTGTGCATCAAAATCACAGATCGAATACGCAATACCACAATATACGCTCCAAGACAGGCATCACCGATGTTGGTGATAAGTCTGCGAGGTTAAAATGGGACTGGGCGGGTCACATTTCCAGGATGGGTCAGGACAGGTGGGCCAAAATAGCCGCACAGTGGGTGCCTGAAGACGGTCGTCGTCACCGAGGCAGGCCCAAGAAACGCTGGCGTGACGATTTAAACTCGTTCCGGACTGATTGGCCAGAGGCAAAACACCGGGAGAGTTGGAAGAGAATGGGGGAGGCCATTGCCCAGCAGTGGGACAGAATAGGGTAAAAAAAAACTGAACATGTTTCCAAAAGAATTGAAGAAAGACATCCAAAACAACTACTAGTACCGGCCCAAAGACTTCTTTTGTATAGTCGAAATGCCTACTGCATGGCGATAAAGGTTTTCAATAAGCTACCATCACTTATCAGACAGCTACCTATCAATAAATTTTAACATGCAATATTTTCTTGGCTACTGGACATGTGTTTCTACTCTGTTAGCGAATTCATTGATCATAAGTTTTAATTATTAATTTATAATTCCATTAATAGTATATAGTATTGTAAATGTACCTATAATTTATTTTTTTTCTTCTGAAAATAAATTAATATTGGTGTATAGTCACATTATGATGAATAATGATTATATTGTATTAAAATTCTAATATATTTACACTGGCAACGGTAGTATATGTGAACTAAAATAAATTGTAATATCTTTGTGTACCTACCATATACTCAGAAATAAATGTTATTCTATTCTATTCTATGTTACGTTAGTTCGTCAGATAGATTAGTAGATTTCCAAAAAATAATGGACAGTTATTTTTTTTTCTCGTAAACTAAAAATGAAGACGATGCAGTGCGTCGAAAACTCGCGTGACGTCACATTTCGGTACACTTTTTAGTGGAAAGTGACGTCCCAAGCCGCCACTCAAGAGCTTTGATGCATTTTATCTTCGTTCTTTTTTATTGATTTGATAAAACAAAAAATACGTATCCAATATTTTTCGATAATCTAACTGACGGACTCATCATCATCTGGGACACAGGCCTCCTCTATGAGAGGGATTGGGCTATAATCCACCACGCGGGCCCAGTGCGGATTGGTAGATGTCACATGTCTTCGAATTTTTGGTTCTAGGACATGCCGGTTTCCCCACGATGTTTTCCTTCACCGTTTTTGAGAGCAGTGGTGATGAAATAAATTACACAAAGTAATGCGCCTGCCTGGGTTCGAGCCCACGACTTACTGTTCGTAAGTCGGGGTCGCTACCACTGGGCCACCGCTGCTCTCAAAACAAACTGACGGACTAAATAGAATTATATATTTTTTACTCAGGAAACTTCCCTATTCTGTAGAAAGTTGTTATAAAACACGAAACCCTTCGTTTTCTTCTTTACCGTGTGGTTAGTATACCTACCCTGATGTCAGAGTTTTTATGCCGCCCATGGGCCTCTGACTTAGCTCTACATGTCGTCAAGAAATATCTCTCAGGCATGCTGGTTTCCTTACGATGTTTTCTTCACAGAAGCAAGTGATAATTATACAAAGTATGTATGTGTACTTATGAACATTTTAAACCACTTTTTTGTACAATCCATATTTTTTATTATGCTTGGTCTACACAATTTATGAAAAAAAATTTTTTTTTTTTTGTTTCTTATGTTTTTACTTTAGAACTATTATTATTACCTATGTTTAAATGTAAAATAATTATTAAATAATTAATTTGAAGTACTTGTTAAAACCTACTCCCAATTTTCACTTTAATATCTTGACTAAAATTTTTGCTATATACAGGGTGTTAACATACTCTTCACGAAACCGTCAACCAAGCATTATGTACATCAAACTAAGTAACTTTTCGCAAAAATTAGTGCTGTTAAACGACTTTTTTTTTTCGGCTGAAAAATCACGTTTTACAGTACGACTCAATGAAACGCACTCAAAACATTGTGCTGATGGACGGATTCAATAGTAAGGGGGTCCTGGAGGTATTTAAAGTAAAAATCTAACCTTAAAAACATGTATTTTAAAAAAAAACTTGTGAAAAAGTTGGAACTTTGAACCCCAATATCTCCGTAACTAGAAGGTTCCCAGGTATGGTCTAGAACAAAAAAATGATCGCAATGACGGGGAGAACAAGTGCCTTTCGGCTTCGTTAAGAGTCTGTTTACACCCTTTACGTATAAAATGTTATATCTAAGCCGGAAAGGTGATCTGTAACTCATGACCTTCCTATCTCAGACACCTTTCTCTATATAAGATTGTGCAAATACCAGCGCCTGTAATTTCTGATGTTGAGATAAATAAAGATTTATGATTATGATCATTATGTTGCTGGGTGTTGCCATCATGGGCTGTTGTTTGATTGCATCATCTTTTATACGTGTATGTTTTAATCTGGAATCTTTACTTAGGGTACCGGATACTACGACCCTGAAAATCGCTATGGTCGCACGCCACAAACTCAAACTCAAACTCAAACTCAAAAGCATTTATTTCAATTAGACCATTACAGGCACTTTTGAATGTCAGAAAAACAAATTAGGCTAAGCTACAGTCACAGACACAAGGCATAATAACTTGTGAAAGTACTGTAGTTGCCCATTCCAAAGTGTAGATCTCTATGGAGAAGAATGGGCAAGAAACTCCATGGACACTCTTTTCAATCAAAATATTGTTACAAAATCTTGGTTACATCATTCATATTGAGATTATACATATATGTGAGAACGATGTAGAAATACGTGCACGTTAAGAGCGTCCAGAGTAAAATATTATATCAACAATTTAAAAACAAAGTAAGTAGTTAAAATAAACCGTGGCAGCTTTGAGATGACCAGTCCCAACCGACAGCGCCCGTTCACGAGCATGACGCATGAATCAGCCCCATTCAGCTCAACCATATTGAAGGAAGCTAAATGACCCGACACACCCGCCACCATCAACGAGACATTTTAGTGAGTATGACATTCTCTCACCCACCAGGGTAAATTCAAGTCAATGAAAGATAACCAAATGTAAATGGTAGCTTTACAGTACATAGTACTCACACATGTGCTATGCAATTATATAATACTAAGATATTGAGTCTATACAATGCAAAGATATTATTACAATCTTCTGCAGCTTCCACAATAACTTCACATGGTAATCAATTAGTTTGCCCCTATGGTTGTGGAGCAGGACCAGCATTGAGCCAAGCATTTTTATCATTTATGTAATCCCCCAACTTATAATATGCTTGCCTACATAGTGTGCGTTTTATACAAGATTTAAATTTCGTCTCATTTAGTTTTAGAATGTGGGGAGGTATTTTATTGTAACATTTTAAACAGTACCCCATAAAAGACGAGTCTACTTTAGCTAGCCTAAAACCTGGCTGTACTAGTTGGTCCCTGTTTCTGGTACTATAGTGGTGCCTGTCACCTCTTTTACTTAATAAATGCAGATTTTTCCTAACGTACATGATGTTTTCATAGATGTATTGACAAGGTACTGTCATGATGTTAATTTCTTTGAACAGTTCTCTTAGAGAATCACGCCTACGTAGATGATATAAGGCTCTGATAGCTCTTTTCTGCAGAATAAATATAGACTCGATGTCTGCAGCCCGCACATGTCGACAACCTCGCGAGCCAGATCTAGATACTTGAACTGCTTATATTTCTCTGCTTTCACGAGATTCTCGTCATGGGGGATGTGAGTACACCAGTCATTGTGCCGATAGTCGTGTCAGCCAATGGCTTAATAGCCAGTAGCCCCGACCAACATCTAAGGAGGCTCTCGCTTGGCAGCTGGATCAAGGGCTTGATTCAGAAAGCAGTACTTCTGGACACGACACGTATTGTCAGGAGGTTCCTCTCACAAGAGCCCTGACCAGAAATAGATTTATTATTAACATTATTATAAATTAATTAATAGAATAAAATCGTTTTTCCATCAGCCATAATTAAAACTTTATTAAAAATAAATTATTACTTAAACTCTTTAAATTTTTTTGGTTTTTATTATAAATTAGTCCACACATATTAAAATAGTTATTTTTATAATGAGAAGTCCCTCGCGATGTTCTAGGCAGAACTATTCTATCTGGACCTCTTACTTTTCGAGGACAACGGTCTTCATTCAGCCTTTTTAAACAAGTCAAAGTGCTGTCGGACAAATTTAGCGCATTCTAAAATGTACATACTGGGTAATGTAAGAAGCTTTAATTTTAGGAACAATGGTTTACAGGATTCCCGTGGTGGAATGCCACAAATGGCTCTGATGCATTTTTCTGTACCGTGAAGGCTTTATCCACATCTGTTGAGTAACCCCATAGTATGAGGCCGTTTTTTAACGTCGGCCGTTTTTTAAGCAACACAGCCGTGATAAGCAGTTAACATTGTAACTATAAGTTATTATGAGTAGGTACAAACGCAGGATTTCAAGCTACCCGAAACTGTCTAATTTTCCCAATCAATCTTGAACCTATTGCTTTAGCGGTAAAGTTGATGATCTATTTAAAAAAATTGACAGATTGTAGTAACCTGGGTTGCTAGCGATTGTACAAACGTTCTGCAGTCGCTTTAGAGACAACGCCATCTTTTAATAATACTTAGAATCAATAGGTGAAACAGCGCTTTTTCTTGGTTCCCATTATTATTTAAAGATGGCGTTGTCTATACTTTCTTCGACAGTAGTGCTACTAGAATAAGGTAGATGGCGCTAGAGACAATTTAATTCTGATGATACAATCTAACAGAAGAAAAGCAATTAATAATATTAATTTAATTAGATACTTTTTTTTAATGTTTTTTTATATTGTTTTATATTTGAATATTTAAAAATGTAGTGAATATGTATTTGGATGAATAAAAGAAATAAATAGATAACACAATAGATTTATTATAACTGTATATTATGTACATATTACCTACAGCTACTTATTTATATACAAATTAGGAATTAAGACGAAATCACAGCATTGTACTGAACATTAGAAACCAAACAAATATAAAACTTAATTATTTTGTTTGAACAAGAACTTGCAGTGTAATTTATAAAACAACGAAAATAACAATAGGATTGCAATTATTTGTTTTAAAGATTATTTACAAAATGACAAAAATATTTTTACTAGGTAGTTTACGATAATCTTTTAGCCAGCAGAGTTTATGCATAACCAATATTTGTGTAAAAAGGGTTGATTAGTGTCGTGCTTAACGCAAATTAGGCGGTATCTCAAGGAAATCTATTTTCAAGAAAATTAAAATTTTGTAAATGTAGTTTGATATACGCATTACGGATTGTTTTTTTACTTATTAAGATTTTTTATGTTATAAAATACATAGATACTGCTATTTGGTTTAGTTCATTTGGTGCGTATTTATTTAAGCTATCCTATCCCAATTTTTTTTTTTAGATACCGCTTTTTAGCTTGCAGAATAGAGCACGGCAGAATAGAGCTTTAATACTTATTGATTTTCATGCTTATCCTCACTGAATTGTGAAGAAATCCAAGTCAAGGCCCATTTTAAATTCGTGAGCATATACTTTAAAGCTTTAGTCCAATGTTCTTCTGAATTAAATTGTATCTTTATAGAATAGGCATGCGGAGGTGACGCTGTATCTTCAATCTTTCCCTTATCTATACGGTATGGCAGACAGAAACCTGTATTCCCTTTCTCAACCTGCTCCTTAAATTGCTGAAGACAGTCCAAGAAAGCTACCATAGCCGCATCAAACTTTGTATCCCAGAGGAAACGGAACCCACCTGACCCGTACAGCGGCAACACTTTCTGGTCTTCCAATACTTCTATGTATGAATGATTACCATATGGCACAAGGCGGTAACGTTGGAAATTAAAGTTTATTTTCCTGGCTAGTGAAGCCAGAAGGAGGACCGTTTGCCCCCATGCAGCGTTAATCTCGGACCAGTCTACTGGTGCTGACGGCAACCGACCAAGTCTAAAGTTATTTATTATACCAAATTGGCCAGAATCAGAAATATGGAAAGTGGCCTTAAATACATTAGTTTTCTTTAATTTTTCTAGCTGTGACTGGGTATATGCCAGTTGACATTCATAAAACTTCATCTGATCTTCAATTGTCATCAGATCTTTCCGGTATCTAGTGTATTCCCTCCAATAAACATCTTGTTCTTTTTCCAATCTTTCCTTTTCTCTTTCTTGCACGTCAATCTCCTCTTTCATAGCTCTCTCCTCTTTCTGTAATGCTGACAACTCCTGTAATAACCTACTTTGTTCTTGTTTCCAATCCTGCAACTCTTTTTCAAGGCCTTCCAAATTTAAATCTTCCTTGTCATCTTCTAACTTTTTTAGATAATCATTGTAGTCCTTCCATTCGGCCTCCGTCTGCCTTAACTGGTTGTCCATAAGTTCTAATAAAGTATCTGTGCATTCATCGCAAAGAGGGTGGTCTACATCTGAATTATTTGATAATAAATCAAATAGAGTAGCTTTGACATGCAACTGGTGACCCAATGAAGTCGTTTCCCAGCCGTCGGAGATAACCATGAAACCATTTGCGCCGTTGCCAGATTCTGACATGCGGAACGGAGGGACATAGTGTTCTAAACTTGTAGACTGCATATCCAAGTCCACCTCATTGTTGCGACGTATCTGGAGAGTCAGATCAGCGATGGTATGCTCACCCAGGTTGTGTAGAGACTCGTCGAGCTTCAGAGGCTGCAAACATCGCTGACACGAGAAGTTTACGAAGGATTTCGTTTCACTCATTGTAACTTCCCTTCCTTGTTACGTCATTGACGAAATGTAGACATAAATGATTTTTAGTTGTGGCCTAAGACTTGGGGACAATCGTATTTGATCACTTTTAATCTGTTTAATTACTTTTTTTACTGAAATTTGAACAAATTCCAATGAAAACAAAGAACTTTGATAAATCGTTCTGATTTATTTTGCAATTAAGAAATTGACGTTTGTAGGGATGCACATACGCAAGGAAAGTGGGGGGGACTAGTTGAGTTGAGAGCCACGGAAAATCGACTATAATCAAGTGTCAGACTGAATCATCGACTTATCGTTAGTATAATAAACTGGACTAAGCACACTACTAGAAAAATGTGACGAGAGAAATATTTAAATAAAACCCTTTTCTAAACCCTATTTACAGTCCTTTGCGTCTTTCTAATAGGGTGACCAAGCATTTTTATAACATTTTAAGAAACTTCGTTTTGACAGAGATTTGTATCAGGTTATCACGTAATAAAACAAAAATGAGAATTTCGTTGGGGACCATGACTTTTCCATGCTTTTTCGTTTGCTCTGCAGCATTTATTAAAAACAAATTGACAAATTTATGGGTTTTCTGCCGTAAGCCAATCTGCCTAAGTTTCTTTTTGCATTACATTTCGCATGATAGAATATTCTTAAATTTAAATACAAATTGGCCAAATAAAATAAATTTTAACCCAAAATTTTGATGCGAAAAATAATGCTATGTCATTAATGCGATACATTCTATTTCTCATACGCATAATATTAATAGTTTTTGTTTGAGTTGTGAGCTTGAATACTGTTTGAGGAAATTGCGCTCATTTTAAATTGAAACCACGCTCTGCTACCATTTGTTGGAGTTGGGGCGGCAAGCAGGGAAGATGAGGAAATAACCGACACACTTCAGCATAATATTCCAATGCGACATTTGCTTTTTACATAGTTATTGTATTCAATCAACACTCCATGGTAACCATAGGGTTGCTCACATACACTTACATTAGGGATGTGCTTTATTATCTATTTGATTCGATTCTACAGTTTTAAGGAAAAATACACGAAAGCATAGGGGAATTTTTCTTCTGTTAAACGTATCAGGCATGGTCACACTAATCATTGTTATTAAAAATTATCTATAATATTTCTGACCTGTGAAATGATATGCCACAACCACCATAATAATATGGTTCACTTTTACATGACGTTATACGCATACGACATTTTTCATCCATTTTCACGGTAAAAATAAAAAAGGACTTTCTCAAAACAACCTATGACGTCAAAAATGTCGCTACCACACCATTGATGGCAGATCTCAGTGTTACCATAATGGTTATATAATAGCTTCCAAATAATCATACTATACTACATAAAAAATAGCTTGATCTCTGCGACATATGTCAAACTGACATTCCTAGGGTTGTCAGGATGTAAAAAATTGTTGATAGAAATTATCGACGTTTCTTACGTTGACGGATGGAATGTTACATGGAGTAGGTGAGAAATTGGATTTTATTTAGTCACAATTATTTTAGATTAGTGTAAATGTAAATAATGTTATGAAAATAAAATATACAATAACATTAAAAGATAAATTAATTTTAATGCAATAGCCCCACATATCAAAATTTTAGAAAAAAGTTCTCTGCACCTCCTAGGTTCCCCTATTTTAGAAGAAAGCTTTTCATCTTTCATCGACGACAAAATTAAACACTTTAATGATATTTCGGATAGACTCTCCAAAATTAATTTACATTCGGCTTTCACCCTTATCAGATATTACTGTTTTAGTCCAAATTGTATGTATTGTCTCCGTTCTTCTCCTCTTTGGAAGAAACCAGAACTTTTGGACAAAATTGACCAAATTATTCGCAACACATTAACATCCATTCTTAATGTGGCCCTGGATGACCGAGCGTGGCTGCAAGCTACCCTACCAATTCGTTTTGGTGGCCTCGGCGTCCGCAAAATTTCTAGTGTAAGCTTACGCCGGCGTTCCTGTCCTCTTGTGAGTCTTGTCCACAGCACTGAAAAGCTAACCAGGAAAATTTTAACTCTCTCCCTGGTTGTCTCGGAAGTGCCGTGCTTGACCGACGCCGAGGACGCCTGGAAAGTGGCTTGCCCAGATACGGATCGGCCCGAGAACCCGTTTTCCCAGAGACAGTGGGATGAGCCGCTCTGCAGGTTGGTACGGAATAAATTAATTAATATGTCTACCAATACTGCTGAGCGTGCCTGCCTGCTGGCTGTGGGTGAGTGGGAGTCGGGCCTCAAAACATTGCTGTCAATGTGGTGAAGCAGTCGACTGCCTCGGACACCATGGCCTTTCTTGTAGTAAGAGTGCAGGTCGTATTGCGCGGCACGCTAGCATTAATGATCTCATCCGTCGTGCTCTTGCCACCGCCGGTGTGCCAGCTGTCTTAGAACCCACTGGCTTGGCACGCGTCGATGGGAAGAGACCAGATGGTTTGACCATAATGCCATAGAAGTTGGGTAGGCCTTTGGTGTGGGACGCAACTTGCGTCGACACCCTTGCGCCATCCCATCTTCCTAGCACAGCGGGCTGCGCTGGGGCGGCTGCTGCAGGTGCTGAAAACCTCAAACGGCGCAAATACAATCATTTAATTGGTAGTTATGTGTTTGAGCCGTTTGGGGTTGAAACACTAGGGCCATGGGGTCCGAGTGCCCATTTTGTATTTCGGGAAATCTCCATCGGTTACAACACGTGACCAGCGGGTGGGCCTATTTGTTGGCCAAAGAATCAGCATTGCCATCCAACGTGGCAATGCTGCCAGCCTTCTGGGCACTTTTCCTGTTGACAGCGATGTGGACGATTTTTTTTTTGACGCCCTGTAACCCTTTTGATACTTGTACATATTTTTATTACTATTATAGATTTGTAGCTTGTAAATAATGTAATTTTAAATTAAGTTTTATTTAAAATATCGATAGTTTGTAGTCTGGAGTCACGATGATTCATCGCCCATCACTAATTAGGTCGGCATGCCATGGCCAGATGACATGCAGTATGACATTGATAGGTACTGTCTCATGTCTGTACTATTATGAAATTAAATGGAAATTAAGGACTTCATAGGCGTGATTTTACTGACAGCTGTCGCAGAGACCAAGCTATATTTTATAAAGTATAATATTTAATTTTACTTAAAATAAATAAATGTATATACATTGTAAACCTCTAATAGAAATTAGTTAAAATTATCGTATAGCTATAAAAATATAAATAGTAGTATGAGTCCATGGACTGAATGTAACGCAGATAACACCTTCGTTCGCCCTTCAATTGTTAAATAAAATTGTTGTCGAGAGACTAGCGACTCGAATCGATGTTATAACACGACTAAGAACCACCAAGGACCAAATAATCGTAACAACGCTTAATTGTGGCAAGCGTGCCACGCCTGCTTTGCACTTACGCTGTTTTTTTTCTGTTCCATGGTGCAAATAATACTTATGGTTAATGAATCAATATTTAATTTTTATGCTATTTAGTTTTCTTGTAGTTCCTTGACTATTACATATTAACGATTCTTGAAGACAAGCAAATGGCAATTACACATTGAGCTATTTATACAAGGTAGTGACGACTGACGACAAAAGGACGATAAATGAAACACTGGTAATACTAGTTCCAAAGAATATTTTAAAACTATCAAATAGATCCTAGCGTCAAAAGCGAAAATATAAGTTCCTTGGTAATAGTAGGTACGCACTTTTACCTTTTACCCACATTGTTTGGTAACATCACTAATATAGTATTTAAGATTCATCCCTAGTTGCAACACTGTTACACCGTGACCTAAACACACAAGACGCAAGATAGACGGTAAATTGACACATGCTAATGTCAAACTGTATAGATTTGACTTACAGTTTGACATTAGCATGTGTCAATTTAGTCTCTAGGATTAAAAAACGCACTGACGCTATATGCATATTATAATTGCTTGTGCTGTACCTACTCCTAGAAAATATAGTTATTAAATATTTGACATCATATGGAATTTTCTTCAACCACACCTAACACACACCACTGTAAAAAATGTGTGTCTACTAAGTAATTAGTAAATACCTTCTTCATCTCCTTTTTTGGTATGGACATGTAATGAGGAGTGATGGAGCGCATGTGACTAAAAGAGTGATGGACATGAATGTTGATGGAAGGAGAGGGAGAGTAAAGCCAACGAAAGATGGATAGATTGTGTGAGGAATGATAAGAAAGAGAAAGGAGTAAATGATACCGTGACGTCTGACAGGGAGAATGGAAGAAGAAAACGTGTTAAGCCGATCCCAAATAACAAGGGCAGGAAGATTATAATAGGTAATAGTTTTTTTAAGATTAACTTGTATTTCTCTTACTAAGTGAATTAAATTAATTTTGAAAAAGTCGTAAACCACAATTTCGTTTAGCATAAAATCCGTATCACTGATTTTTTGTTCGAGTATTTCTTTTAGTTTTATACCTTGGTTAGCTGATGTACACCATGTTCATAAGAAAGTACCTACTACAAAGCATTATGCTCTAAAAAAAAAAACGATGGGGCCACCACTAGTAATCGCGGTCGTCATGGATCATGACCATGATCGTCACAGATTAAAAAAAAAAAGTCAAAATGGAACGCCAATGTCACGGTCATCGAAGCGAAATTTCCAGGAAATCTGTTTAATAAAATCAAAACCCTTACGACCGTTTCTCTTAGCGGCCCTCGCTGTGTGGGAAGTGGTTCCGTTTACTTGGTCCCATGCTTGTGAACTATATGCGGCCTGTTGCCAAGGTCAAAGAGTAAAATAATGGATATATTCGGCCAAAATGCATCGCTACATATAAAGGCTCGCAGAAAAACTAACCGATTAATCCACAAACTTAAAGATAATAACTACCCTGTTGGAGCACTGTGATGTGATTAACAAAAAAATGAAAAATAAGCTAGAAGTTCGTCGTTGTCGTAAAAACAAAAAAATTGATGATGCTATTTGATGAAATTAATAATGTACTATTCCTGAGAGCTTGTGTTGAATGTTGTGAATGTCTGGTTCATAATATGCAATGAAAAAACCCTGTCGTGTGAGACAGCACATTTGTCGACGTCTTAATTTAATTGTTTTATAAAAATAAATTGTGTTTTACTTAAATTTACATCAATTGAATAATAAAGCTAAATAAATCAAAACATTTGAGTCGTTTTTTTTTCAATCCTACCTGCCTACCTTTCTGGTTAAAAACGTATAAGAAATACGTTGTTTTTCACAATAATGTTTACTAATACCAAAAGCCATCTATACCTCGCAAATGTAACCTGCCCATTTTGCACAGCTTCTAAGGGTCGCAATGTAATGTAAAACCAAATCACTATCATAACTAATCACTAATATATTATAAAACTAAGTCCTCCGCCGCGTCTATCTGTTCACGATAAACTCAAAAACTAGTGTACCAATTTTCATGCTGTTTTCACCAATGGATAGAGTGGTAACAGTAAAATCATTGGGAGAGAATAAGGCGAAAAAAACTTGTAGCACAGACCTTACCTACCTACGCTTATCTTTGTTAAGATTGGGGTCATATTTTATTATTTTGTTGATGTTTTTTGGAAATTATAGAAAGTGGAAGCTCTGCCTGACTGTTACAACATCCCAACGTTTATAAAGGTCAGCAGTTGGGTAACGGAAAAGAGCTCCAGCTCTTACCATGAGAACAGCTCTTTGTGCTCTTTCAACCTCCAGAAGGTGAAGTTTGCCTGCTCCTCCCCAGGAGGTTATGCAATAATTTACTACTGACTGTCAGAGTGCTGAGTAGACCATTTTGGTAGTCCTAAGATCAGCAGCATATCTTAAGTTATAATGTAGATCGGTTTACGAATACTAGTAACGAGTATGTCGATGAAAAGCTCAAAAGTTAGTGTGTGATCGATATACTCTCCAAAATATCTAATGACCTCCGCATTTTGAAGAGGTGAACAAAAGCTTAAGAAATTGGACAAAGAACAAGTGTGAGCCATGATACTAAGAGTTGAGGGTGGAAGAAGATTTCTTCTGGGCGCAAATGCAACATATTATAATGGTTTTTGATAACATTATGTTAATGTTTTGACACTAAGCCATTAGCAAAACTCATGGAAACCATGTCAACATGGTGCCGACATGGTGGTGGACGAATTTTCTCAAAGTGCTTGCATTGAGAAAATTCTTCCCAATTTTTTCCACTAAAAAATAGCGCAGTATCATCGGCAAAAGATATTAGTTTTCCGTGTATATGATGGAACTGAAGCAAGTCATTAATGGAAAAGACTAGGACCCGGGACACTGCCCTGTGGCACGTCATAATGAACAGAGAGTTCATCATATATCCAGTTGTATATTTTCACTCGTTGATTCCTACAACTTAATAATCTTTGAGCAGCTGCAATGGCAGTCTCCTATTCTCTCAAGTTTTTGCAATACTAATGGAATAGGAACCGTGTCAAAGGCCTTGGTTAATACTAAAAATACTGTTACACACTTCCTATTATTATACAATATAATATTAATGTAATATATAAAGATTAGTAACAATATGGTTAGTGAGTTCATGCACAGCGTCATCATGCCTCTCGGATTATTAGCGTCACCAACACTGCTTTTAGGATTATCAGTGTTGATCAGGGCCAAAGAATGACTTCTTGGTAGTATTACAGACTAGCTTTTGCCCGCGGATTCGTTCGCGTTAATTTAGAATTTGACAGTAAATTCGAGCTGTATAGCTGCTAGTAATTCAATCATGATTTGAAAGATACGTGGTGCCATCTATATTATCATAAGGTTGTTGTCGTTTTCCTTGGAAACAGTACTTTTTTCGAGATGAAAAGTACGCTATGTCCGTTTCTGTACACCTGATAACGTATATGCAAAATTGGATTAAGGAAATGGATTAAGTTCAAGCTTTAGGTTATGTTTCACAGGAATGGCTTTATTTTTTAATCAGGACATATTCATCATCATCATCAGCCTTTTTAATGTTCCCACTGCTGGGACACAGGCCTCCTCTCTATGAGAGGGAATGGGCTATAATCCACCACGCGGGCCCAGTGCGGATTGGTAGATGTCACATGTCTTCGAATTTTTGGTTCTAGGACATGCCGGTTTCCTCACGATGTTTTCCTTCACCGTTGTTGAGAGCAGTGGTGATGAAATAAATTACACAAAGTAATACGCCTGCTTGGGTTCGAACCCACGACTTACTGTTTGTAAGTCGGGGTCGCTACCACTGGGCCACCGCTGCTCTAGGGGACATATTACACTTACTTTATTAATATCAAAATAAAAAATATTTTATATAATTCTTATAGAACTTTAATTCGCTTCAAGACTAGAATACAATGGTTTGAAACTTAAACAGCACCTTAAAATTACGAAGATCTAAAACAATGCACGATTTTGAGCAAAGGTGGCCTACCATGACGTTTAAAGCAGGAGTAATTCCAGTGTGAGAAATAGATGGCGCTAGAGGACCTGTATAGCTCGGTCTCTTTCCCACACTGGAATTACTCTGCTTTAAGACGTCATGGTAACCCCCCAGTTCACAAAATAAGAATGTTATTGTTGAGGGAAGTAAGATTACAATGATTTGTCTTTATTTAACAAAGTATTTAACTAAAGAACTTGAGCCTGTACACACGGCGGCACATCAAGCTTTACATTTCCAGTATAACGTGGCCTCGCTTTGTATATATATTCTGTACAATGAGAGATCCCCATAAACTGGATTTGTAAAGCTTGATTGGCCGTCGTGCGTACCAGATAGCAGCTGAATGATGTAAACTTCGTAAATAGCTGCTAAATAAAAATAACTTTTTTTTTTTTAATCTGTTGTTTCATACAAAAGCAATGCAATACCTATACCTACACGTTCGAAATAACATACATCATATATAGACTCTAGAACAATCACAATGACAGGAGGAAAAGTGCCTTTCGGCTTTGGTATGGGTTTTTTTACACCAAATATTAACCTAATAAACCAAAGCCCGATTTTTCCAATTGTCAATTAATAACTTTTATGAGAGTAAAAATAGCATTATGTTTTATGCAAAACTGTCAATCCTACATAAAGGCGTCATGGTAGGCCACTAGAGGGTTGAAAAATCAGTCCTAAATCAATTAAACTAAAGTGCAATGCATGGCATCTAGAAACTTTTGGGTTATATGGCCGGAGAATACCAAAAGCGCGCAAAGGGCGTACGTACAGGTGGATGCACGGAGCCGGTACCCGCTATCAAAATATCCTTAGAAAAAGCGCCGCACGTGGCGCTTTTTAGCGCTGCTCAAACTACTTACTTTACAATACAGAATTACAGACATGCGAGCACCTGCGGCCGCACAAATTGTAGCGGACGCCCTTGTAAGCTCGTTTTTGAAAGCGCACAGAACTTGTACGAGCGTTGACGCGCTTATTAACTCGAATAAGTGCAAGCCGCGAGAGATACTGACATAATTGTTGCTACTGAGTGATCCGAGCGAACACGATTGAATAAGCAGTGCGTGCACGCACGTTCGGTTTTTTGAAGCGAGCGTGTAAGCGCGTACGCTGATAGGAGCTTATACACGCAGAAAAAATACGCTAGTCTGAAACTGCTCTTAAAATCTGTGGAAGATGTCAGAATTGTCAGATCGGCTGCGCTGCGTGGCTTTTACAGTCCCTTCACAGTCATTTACCTCTGACTTGGCCTAACTGTCAAAATCACATTGTATCTTAACAATAAGGTTGCTGCTGGATTGCAGCTGTAGGAGTTAAATAACTGCGAAAACACTATAGCCATGAGAAAAATGAAGGTGAAATCAAAACAACCGCGCGCCGGCGCTGCAACTCGGCTAAAAGCCTATTCACACGGCGTATTTTATGCGCAACCCACATCGATAGCTAGTGAGCGAGCGACCGAGCCAGGCGAACATCGTTCCTCCCCTTTTCATACTTTCGGCACGGTGTGAACTACATACATACACACATACATAAACTCACGCCCTTTTCCCATGGTGTGAACTAAAATATAAAAATAAGTGAAACGATGCTCACCCGGCTTGTTAGCGTTAGGTGTGGTGTGCGCTTTAACACGCTTTAAACGAGACTCAGTCACAGCCAGTAAACCTTAGCACACGTGCAGAGATTTAGTGGCGCCGTAAATATAAGCGCGTACGTTAATCGCGCATCATCTGCGCGTATACAATAATACACCGTCGCAGGCGGGATGTATCGCTTCGTACGCGTATTAATTTATTAGGCAAATAAATGCAACATCTGCATTACGCGCGCGCGCTCACGGTGCCATAAATCACCTATGACACCGTGAGCGCGCGTTCGTGAAACGCGCGTCGTCGGTGCGTATAAAATGCGTGCAGTATGAATACGCCCTTAGCAGCGACCGTGCTCCCAAAGAATATTTAAATCGAATCAAAAAAGAAACTTAAATATAACTCGTGTTACGAGTGTGACAAATCACTAACACATTAGGCATAAGAACGTCATTAGTTTTTATTTACAAGTAATTTCAGGATAAGCATTTAAAATAATAAATCTTAAAGTAAAATAACTACCTACTTATATACAATTTTCTAGGTGCTTCGAACAAAGTAATTTATATAACACAGTCAATAATTTCTGTTACTTCTAATACTAAATATGCTTTCTTTTCTAAGTGCTATTATTTAACTTTTTTTTTCATAAACAACTTTCACGGTGTTCTGCCGTATACAATAGTGCGCAAGGATGCCAGATTGGGTTTCCATAATTCTGGGCAATAAAAAAGGTATTAAACCACCGATTCGAACATTTAGTATGGAGCCTGGCCTGCCTAGGCGCTAAGTAACTACCTGTTTATGTCAAAAGCATCAATACAAACAAGTATTGTACGAGACGTAATCTTCTCGATCACAGACCAAGATATACCAAGATATCGCAACAGCACCTACTGCTAACCCGGCTTTAGGTGGTTGCGTCACGGTAGCCCGCGATATTCAATTTTTCTTACGTTTTTTGCAATTTGCAGGTCATTGTCAGGTTGTATGTTGATGAAAAATGAGTCGCGCCAGTAACACGTTAAGTACCTAGTTACAGAATCACAATCATGAAAATCATCAATATAACCCTCTGAGTTCATGTAACCCTATTCAATGAATATTTCATTCAAAAAGTTTAAATGAACTTACTGGTAACTTAAAGAAAAAAAACGTAGTCTATTTTGTATAGTAAGTAACTTGTTTCAATAGTAACTAAATAGCAGTAGCGAAAGATCCATACAACTCGATTCCTACTATTTGATAGACAAATAATAATTATAATCACATGAAAGACATGTACTCCGGCTTACCGCTTACAAAATTGTACCCTTCGTTACTGCTAAATAGTACTTATTAGTGGGTACCTACCTACTCAATTTTTTTTTTTATAATGATCATGATTCATACTTGCATTATCTATGTATATCTATGTTCTAGGGCGTCACACGTCAGAGATATAACCTATCAAAGTTGAAATCTATTGACTAATGGTATCTTCAGTTACTCAGTACCTACTTATGGCAGCTTATGATTATTTCGAAATGTAACGGTTTAGAATATTTGGATTCCAATGATTATGATTCCGTAAATACATAATTATTTGTTACGATCGCAGAATTAATCAAGGCTACATTGACGAATCCCCCTTAAGGTGGAACGTACGAGTAGCCCGCAAATTCAAATTTTCTTGCGTTTTTGGTATTTACAGGTCAGTGTCAAGTTGTATGTTGATTAAAACATGTTTCATCAAATATTTTCGATGTAACGTTATATAGAACAAGCAAACGTCGAAGAAACATGGGTTCGATGTAAGGTTATCGATATTCTCGGCGGCGGCGACCTATCGCGTCCGGCCCTGGTCCAGTCCATGGTCCGGAGCGAGGGGGAATGGGACGCCGTCACCTCCTTCTGCGAAGCAGTCATGCTAGCGAAGGAGGTGGCGGAGCGTGAGAGGGAGAGAACCTCTCGTCCCAGCCGCCGCGGGGGACGCCTCGGGCGTCGGGGGTCACGTGGTGGCTTCCGGCCACCGTAGACGCGGACCTGTGGACGGTGAGTAATGGGCTAGCTCGCCGTCCGTCCGTCTTTTGACGACAGGCCGTGTTGACGGCGCGTTCGTGTTCCATGCGCGCCTCAAAGAGATGTCAGCAAATAGGGAGGGGCCCGCAAGGGCCGATGCCTGCCAGGGCTGCGGGCTGTTCGAAAGAGATACCGCGGCCCTGGAATACAAAGGGCAAGGAAGGAACATGGATGGGTTTTAGTCAGTACAACACTCCCTTCCGCTCTGCCCAGAGCGGGAGAAGTCATTTGATGATTGACCATCCGTAAAAAAAAAAAAATTGGGAAGGCTTTTATCCGGCAGTGGGATATACCATTAAAAAAAAGCCACATTTATTAAGGTCGCGACCCGTATTTTATTCGGAGGAAACTCGTTATGTTATGGCCGGAGAATACCAAAAGCGCGCAAAGGGCGTACGTACAGGTGGATGCACGGAGCCGGTACCCGCTATCAAAATATCCTTAGAAAAAGCGCCGCACGTGGCGCTTTTTAGCGCTGCTCAAACTACTTACTTTACAATACAGAATTACAGACATGCGAGCACCTGCGGCCGCACAAATTGTAGCGGACGCCCTTGTAAGCTCGTTTTTGAAAGCGCACAGAACTTGTACGAGCGTTGACGCGCTTATTAACTCGAATAAGTGCAAGCCGCGAGAGATACTGACATAATTGTTGCTACTGAGTGATCCGAGCGAACACGATTGAATAAGCAGTGCGTGCACGCACGTTCGGTTTTTTGAAGCGAGCGTGTAAGCGCGTACGCTGATAGGAGCTTATACACGCAGAAAAAATACGCTAGTCTGAAACTGCTCTTAAAATCTGTGGAAGATGTCAGAATTGTCAGATCGGCTGCGCTGCGTGGCTTTTACAGTCCCTTCACAGTCATTTACCTCTGACTTGGCCTAACTGTCAAAATCACATTGTATCTTAACAATAAGGTTGCTGCTGGATTGCAGCTGTAGGAGTTAAATAACTGCGAAAACACTATAGCCATGAGAAAAATGAAGGTGAAATCAAAACAACCGCGCGCCGGCGCTGCAACTCGGCTAAAAGCCTATTCACACGGCGTATTTTATGCGCAACCCACATCGATAGCTAGTGAGCGAGCGACCGAGCCAGGCGAACATCGTTCCTCCCCTTTTCATACTTTCGGCACGGTGTGAACTACATACATACACACATACATAAACTCACGCCCTTTTCCCATGGTGTGAACTAAAATATAAAAATAAGTGAAACGATGCTCACCCGGCTTGTTAGCGTTAGGTGTGGTGTGCGCTTTAACACGCTTTAAACGAGACTCAGTCACAGCCAGTAAACCTTAGCACACGTGCAGAGATTTAGTGGCGCCGTAAATATAAGCGCGTACGTTAATCGCGCATCATCTGCGCGTATACAATAATACACCGTCGCAGGCGGGATGTATCGCTTCGTACGCGTATTAATTTATTAGGCAAATAAATGCAACATCTGCATTACGCGCGCGCGCTCACGGTGCCATAAATCACCTATGACACCGTGAGCGCGCGTTCGTGAAACGCGCGTCGTCGGTGCGTATAAAATGCGTGCAGTATGAATACGCCCTTAGCAGCGACCGTGCTCCCAAAGAATATTTAAATCGAATCAAAAAAGAAACTTAAATATAACTCGTGTTACGAGTGTGACAAATCACTAACACATTAGGCATAAGAACGTCATTAGTTTTTATTTACAAGTAATTTCAGGATAAGCATTTAAAATAATAAATCTTAAAGTAAAATAACTACCTACTTATATACAATTTTCTAGGTGCTTCGAACAAAGTAATTTATATAACACAGTCAATAATTTCTGTTACTTCTAATACTAAATATGCTTTCTTTTCTAAGTGCTATTATTTAACTTTTTTTTTCATAAACAACTTTCACGGTGTTCTGCCGTATACAATAGTGCGCAAGGATGCCAGATTGGGTTTCCATAATTCTGGGCAATAAAAAAGGTATTAAACCACCGATTCGAACATTTAGTATGGAGCCTGGCCTGCCTAGGCGCTAAGTAACTACCTGTTTATGTCAAAAGCATCAATACAAACAAGTATTGTACGAGACGTAATCTTCTCGATCACAGACCAAGATATACCAAGATATCGCAACAGCACCTACTGCTAACCCGGCTTTAGGTGGTTGCGTCACGGTAGCCCGCGATATTCAATTTTTCTTACGTTTTTTGCAATTTGCAGGTCATTGTCAGGTTGTATGTTGATGAAAAATGAGTCGCGCCAGTAACACGTTAAGTACCTAGTTACAGAATCACAATCATGAAAATCATCAATATAACCCTCTGAGTTCATGTAACCCTATTCAATGAATATTTCATTCAAAAAGTTTAAATGAACTTACTGGTAACTTAAAGAAAAAAAACGTAGTCTATTTTGTATAGTAAGTAACTTGTTTCAATAGTAACTAAATAGCAGTAGCGAAAGATCCATACAACTCGATTCCTACTATTTGATAGACAAATAATAATTATAATCACATGAAAGACATGTACTCCGGCTTACCGCTTACAAAATTGTACCCTTCGTTACTGCTAAATAGTACTTATTAGTGGGTACCTACCTACTCAATTTTTTTTTTTATAATGATCATGATTCATACTTGCATTATCTATGTATATCTATGTTCTAGGGCGTCACACGTCAGAGATATAACCTATCAAAGTTGAAATCTATTGACTAATGGTATCTTCAGTTACTCAGTACCTACTTATGGCAGCTTATGATTATTTCGAAATGTAACGGTTTAGAATATTTGGATTCCAATGATTATGATTCCGTAAATACATAATTATTTGTTACGATCGCAGAATTAATCAAGGCTACATTGACGAATCCCCCTTAAGGTGGAACGTACGAGTAGCCCGCAAATTCAAATTTTCTTGCGTTTTTGGTATTTACAGGTCAGTGTCAAGTTGTATGTTGATTAAAACATGTTTCATCAAATATTTTCGATGTAACGTTATATAGAACAAGCAAACGTCGAAGAAACATGGGTTCGATGTAAGGTTATCGATATTCTCGGCGGCGGCGACCTATCGCGTCCGGCCCTGGTCCAGTCCATGGTCCGGAGCGAGGGGGAATGGGACGCCGTCACCTCCTTCTGCGAAGCAGTCATGCTAGCGAAGGAGGTGGCGGAGCGTGAGAGGGAGAGAACCTCTCGTCCCAGCCGCCGCGGGGGACGCCTCGGGCGTCGGGGGTCACGTGGTGGCTTCCGGCCACCGTAGACGCGGACCTGTGGACGGTGAGTAATGGGCTAGCTCGCCGTCCGTCCGTCTTTTGACGACAGGCCGTGTTGACGGCGCGTTCGTGTTCCATGCGCGCCTCAAAGAGATGTCAGCAAATAGGGAGGGGCCCGCAAGGGCCGATGCCTGCCAGGGCTGCGGGCTGTTCGAAAGAGATACCGCGGCCCTGGAATACAAAGGGCAAGGAAGGAACATGGATGGGTTTTAGTCAGTACAACACTCCCTTCCGCTCTGCCCAGAGCGGGAGAAGTCATTTGATGATTGACCATCCGTAAAAAAAAAAGGCCTTTCTTATTTAAAATTTCAGTTCTTTTGATCCAGGGCTAATCTGGGTCACTGATGTGGGTTATGTCTAGCTCGTCCTAATCGAATCGAATAGGGGAAGGCTTTTATCCGGCAGTGGGATATACCATTAAAAAAAAGCCACATTTATTAAGGTCGCGACCCGTATTTTATTCGGAGGAAACTCGTTATAATATTTTGCCACGAGCTTTACTGGGTAATTGTAACTTTGAGGGGGGTGAAGAACAGGGTGTATAGTTCTGCATCCCCCATAGAAAAGGGAGGTTCCTTCGGCCAGACGGGTGTCTGGTGGGCTACTGCCCTACAGATGTTGTCAGGTTCTTCTTTATACTCTTATGTCGCGGATAACTTTACTTGCGTGATCTAGGATTTTGTTGTTTAGTTCGTCCGTCATAGATGGCACTGTAGTACTTTTTGTTCTATGTTGCTTAGTACTTTTTGTAGTGCCGCTACATAACCATTAAAATCATCAATGCAATCCTCCAAGTTATTATTTTAATCCCATTAAACGACGTTTTCATCAATTAGTCATTCCATATGAGATTACATGAACTCGAAGGGTATTCATGATTTTAATTCTATGATAACTAACGTATTACGCCCGCGAATCATATTTTGTTCAAAATACAGCCTGACACTCACTGGCAAATAGCAAAAATCGTAAGAAAATTTGAATTTCGCGAGCTACCCTGTCGCTTCCATCTTAAAAAACTTCTTCTTTGGTAGAAATAAAAATCACATCTGACAACCCTGATAGTGTGTAGGATCTTGAAGTTGATGATAGTAGGCACTTGGTAGTAATGCTTGGGCTAATCCGCCTTGGGGTCCCGCATACTGGGCTGGCACTAACATTTCACTGAAACAAAAAGATAGATAGATAAACCATTTAATCAGTGCACACAAAAGACATCACAACACACAGAAATACAATTAAAAGGTATAAAAAAAAACAACGGGTTGCACTCCGAGAGTGCCGACAGAAGTGAAAACTTGAAACAACGCCATCTAGCTTTAATATCAGAAATTTCAATAGCTTTCTGCAAGAACGAAAGATGTCGCTGCCGTAGAAAAAAAACTTGAAACAATGCCATCTAGCTTAAACTACACGCACACTCGCACAAGCGCCCTGCGCCGCCGATTCGATCAGACGCGAGTTTAACAGTTTTTACCCATTCCAAAAAGTGCACGACGCCGCTAAAGAAAATTTTACTTCAAAAATAACCTAAAACCAAAAAAAAAAAAAATTGAAAATCCTTTTAACATCGGTTCGAAGACATTCTAGTCCGCCATATTTGAACAAGGACCCGAAGCATTAATAAGTGTTCAGGCGTCATAAGTTCCTTATAACATCAGCTATCTGCAGAAAAAGTCCCGTCAAAATCCTCATATATTAGCATAGCTCCTTGCCAAGAGCGGGCCAAGTTGATGAAGAGGGTTACACTAAAGTAGAAAAGAAGATGAGGAAGCCCTGTTTCCGTAACCAGTGCGGTACCGCACCGAGTGAACCCAGCATGCTGCTGCAGCCTGCTGTGCCTACGACGTTACTGTACATTTTGCGTCTACATTACTCCACGAAGGTTGAGGAAGTCATGGAGTACTTGAGAGTGAAGACCAACTGGACTCTGAGGGTCGAAAGGTTGGAATCACGCCACAACATCAACTTTAAGTCGTTTGTGGTAAGAGTTCCAACTCACCATCTACAGACCTCTATGAAATGGGACTTTTGGCCGAAAGGTGTCGTACTCCGAAGATTCCGAGGTCGGTTACGCGATACCACGCAGCAGAACGCGACTCCGTCTACGATACGTGTTAAGTTCTAGTTAATGGTTTATTTTATGTATGTATATCTAAATAATTATTGTATTAGTTTAATCTGTGTATTTTATCTATGGGCCTGGAGTCTGGGTTAGTACCCGGCTTATGGCCCCTATGATTTTTTTTTAAAACGTTGCCCCACACTAGGAATTTCTCTTGTATCGTGGGTGTGTCTACAAACATTTAAACTCTCATACACAAACAGCCAGACCGGGAGCAACCTACTTGTAGGCCATACAAATATTTGCTCCGTGCGGGAATCGAACCCGCAACACGCAGCGCAGCAGTCGATCATTCAGCCACTGCGCCAATCGCGTCGTCAACGTCGCCGTCGCGTATTACATGGGGCTTAAACATAACTGGCGAAAT
Organism: Lycophotia porphyrea; assembly: GCA_950005105.1. Lineage (NCBI taxonomy): Eukaryota > Metazoa > Arthropoda > Insecta > Lepidoptera > Noctuidae > Lycophotia > Lycophotia porphyrea. The sequence goes on from OX465409.1 coordinate 9,004,326, forward strand.
GTGGGTGTACTATTAGGTACACCTCTACCTAACCGTTCAGGGATTACAGGCGTGATGTTTTTACCCAAAAAACGAAAATGGTTTCTTTTAAATCTTACGCAGCAACATTAAGGGACATCCATTGGCCACATGTTCGTATTTTTTTTTACTCTGACCTTTGTTCCGAATTTCTCAATTGATTAATGAGCCATAATGACGGTATATGACAATGCATGGCCCCTTACGAAAAAAAAGGTGTATTAGTGTTAGAAAAAAAGTTTTTGTAAAAGTTTCGTTGGTCGAGATTCAAACATGTGGTGGCTATCTGGCTACTGTAACAATTTGAACATGAAACTAACAAGTCTAAAGACTTTTTTTTAAACTGGCTTCAAGCTTAAGTACAGTCAACAAAACAGATAGATATGCAGGGTCGATATAGTTTTAGTTTTTTTAGAAACTGTTACACATCTTCAAATGAAATTTGAATTAATTTAACCAATTGATTATTTTTCTTCATTTAATTTTAATTTCATTCGAAAACGTCAATCGGTTTTTAAGAAAAAATCAATTATATCTTTTGACCCTGCATACCTATCTGTTTTGTTGACTGTACATACAGAAAGAGATAGCTATTGCGCTTGAACTTACTTACTTTACTTCTTACTTAAATTACGACAATTATCTGAATTTGTCTGCAACAGTTTGCGCGTGCGATATCTACCTCTTTTTATTTATTTATAATACCATTGCCCTTAACAAACCCGAAAGGCACTTGTTTACCCCGTCATGCGATCATTGTTTTGTTCTAGAACCTTCTCAAGCTTCCAATTTTTTTTTAAATATAAGTTTACTTTAAATAAAATAAAGAAAAACCGTAAAAAACGACCCCCGTATTATTCAATGCATCCATCACCAAAATGTTTTGAGTATGTTACATTGAGTCCTACCGTAAAACGTGATTTTTCACCCAAAAAAAAAGTCGTCGTGACTTTGATGTAGGTATGTACAGAATGCTTAGTTGTCCGCTTTGTGAAGAGTCCGTTGATACCTTGTAGACATATGTAGATTATACAGTAAAAAAGTATTTGCTCTGTTTTCATTTCCCAGGGAGAATACAGGAAAGTATAGGCTAAAAGCCGCTAGCCTATCTAAATATTCCTCCGTTTTTTTGCAATTTGCAGGTCAGTGTCAGGTTTTTATGTTGATGGTACGTAGTTACATGTATACAGGGTGTAAACAGACTCTTCACGAAGCCGTTAACCAAGCATTATGTACATCAAACTAGCGAACTTTACGCAAAAATTATTGCTGGGAACAATTTTTTTTGGGGTGAAAAATCACGTTTTACGATATAATTCAAAACATTGTGCTGATATTGAATAGCACGGGGGTCGTGAAGGTGTCCTAAGTAAAAAAAATACATTAAAAACACTTATTTAAAAAAAACTTTAAACCCCAATATCTCCGTAACTAGAAGGTTCCCAGGTATGGTCTAGAACAAAAAAAGGATCGCAATGACGGGAAAAACAAGTGACTTCGTCTTCGTTAAGAGTATTTTTGCACCCTGTATAGTTACAAAATTATAATCATTAAAATCATCAATACAACGCTCTAAATTCATTTAACCCCATTGGAAGACTTGGAACCGTGCGGCAGTTATTACTGAGCCACAAGGCCATGGGGCTCGAAACTTACGACCATAACTCTCCAAACCAGACTTACTACACTCAAGCATATTACTAACGTAAAGTAAATAAACTTTAACAATTTATTGTTTCGACTCAAAGCCCCATTGTTTGATGACGGACGGCTTCTGATCTGAAGGTTACCATGGCACTATGGCGGCGGCGTGGGTACAGTCATGATCATTAACAAGTGCAGGGTTATTGGTAACTCGATGTATTCTTTGCAGGACGCACAGTGGAACGAATGTATGGGAGCGGTTGGACGTAGACATGTCCGAAAAAAAAGAGTAAAATTATGCCAAACTAATGATACCATCTTATTCGATTACTTAATGCCTTCATAACTTGTGGTGATGAATTTCTTCATAACTCCCATATTTCGGGAGTAATTTGAGAAAATGTGAAATTTTACTATGAAAATGAGTGTATCGAGCTCTCTCCCTCCTGATTCCGGGCTTGTTTCAAGTAGCGGTCTCTAATATCATAATGCTAATACTAAGAGCTATATTTAATACTAAGACACATAGTGCGCCAAATGTGCACTTTCTGGGATAAAGAGTGATGTTTATTTTATAACACAATTTTTTTATTTTTTGTTTATTTTGTTGATTAAAACCGTTTTTCTAAAGGTTTACCTTATTACAATAACATTTCTGAGCAGCCAATTAGAGAAGATATAAGCTAATTAGGATATATAATTAGGGACTTAAGGTTTACATATAAAACTGATGCACTAATGATTACTGATAAGAACATTGCTATTATTTAATTACTAAATGGCTCTTAATACACTAATTTAGCATGCATCATTTACTAATTATCACAATAACTAATTACCTTGCAATATTTAACAAAGGATACCTGGGATACCTGGATTTTTAACTTTAAAATCAGTGTTGATTTACACCTCGTTGTATCCAAGCTAATCTCGCAATGTATTTTCCAAATTTTAATACAAATCTTGATATTCACGTTGCTTTATGCGCACGCGCACATAAAGATTTACGCGACTTTAACTATTTGTTCAGTGTTTTAAAAGATAACAGTTGTGTTCAGTTATGTGAAAGTGCTGAAACAAGTTTAAAAGACTGGTGTCGTCGATTTTGCTACCGCATTTATGCAAAATGGACACAGTCTGGAAGAAGCACAGATAAGTTTCGGAAGAAACATGAGATTTGGCTACAGGCTGCAATTCAATGGCCGGAATTACAGAATGAAAATATGGAACCTTCTACAGAAAATATAAGTGACGTCATCGAGCCCATAATTTCTCCTGCTAAATCTGATGCTTCAACTTGTACACATCCTAGTCCTCGTAAATCTTTTGAGGACCTTAGTAACCGGCAAAAAAGAAGACGCACTGAAGATAGTCTTTCATGCAGCAGTAGCAGCGCTGAAATTATGTTTTCGGCCGAAAGGGCGCTTCAAAAGGCAGGACAAAGCGATACAGCTTATGTTATGAAATACTTGACGGAGAATCCAGAAGAGGCCTCAAAAATCAAAGCCTTCATTGAAGGTAAATCAATTCAGGTACGGGAAATATCCCCTTTGAAGGCATTGGCTCTTTATGTATCGATGAACTTATCGAAATGGCGCTATAACACTCTTCGGGATTTCAACACTCAAGAAGGAGCTCTTCAATACCCGAGTTACTACATGTTGGTTAAAGAAAAAATTAAGTGCTATCCGGCCAAAGAAGATCTCACAGTTACAGAGAGCTCTGCAAAAATCAAATTACAAGCCTTGATGGATTTAACCTCAAGAAGACTTATTAGGTCGTTAGAAACCCCTGTTGATCCCAATCAACAGCTCGTATTGACCAGCAAATGGGGTTTTGACGGATCATCTAGCCAAAGCATTTATCATCAAAGGACGAGTGAAGATGAGCAAATCGATCTTGCTAGTAATTTTATGATTAGTCTTGTACCACTGCGGTTCGTCTCAAAAGGTGTAACAATTTGGGAAAACGAGCGACCATCTTCCACTTCATTTTGCCGGCCAATATTGTTTAAGTTTATAAAGGAAACCAAAGAAAATGTGCAGAGAGAGATGGCTGAAATCGAAGCAGAGATTGAAGCATTAACTCCATCCACCATCACTGATGGAATTAGTGTCAAACACCAACTGCTGTTGACAATGATTGATGGTAAAATTCATTCCATTATATCTGATACAGCAGCTTCAGTGTGTGACATATGCAAGGCTTGTCCTAAAGAAATGAATAATTTAGAGTTAATCAAAGATAAACACGCAAACGAGGACATGTATAAATATAGCTTAAGCACCCTTCACGCTTGGATTCGCTCAATGGAGTTCAAGAGGCTGTAAGAAGAGAAACGGGCTTACTTCTCGATGTTGTGAAACAAGGCAGTGGATCCACCAACAATGGCAACTCGGCAAGGAGATTTTTTGAAAACTACACTAAATCTGCTGAACTGACCGGAATAGATGCTATGCTTTTAAGAAAAATCTGTGTGATCTTGCAGTGTATTTCATCAGGAGAGAAGATCAACGTAACTAAATTCCGAGAGTTCTGCTTTGATACTGCTAAGCTTTACGTGGAGTTATACCCATGGTATTATATGCCTTCTTCACTTCATAAAATTTTAATGCATGGGCCAGACATAGTTCAGAACATGTCAATTGTGCCCATTGGTTTTCAATCCGAAGAGGCATCTGAGGCTAGAAATAAAGATTTTAGAAAATATAGAGAGGGGCATTCTCGAAAGCATAGCAGTATCTCATGCAATGAAGATATTATGCACAATCTTTTACTGTCTTCTGATCCACTTGTTACAAGTATCCGTCCAAAAGGAAATAAGTTTGTAAAAAAATCTTCTTTTAAGGAATTTTATGAGCTTACGGATTCTGAGAAAAGTGATATCGAATTTGTTAACATAAATGATTTAGCGGACATCGATTCTGAATTTGAATTAATTGATGATGATGATGATGACGAAGATAATTAAATGATGTTATTGTTTTAAAATGTGTAACTTAGTAAATTAGAGCTTACATCTTAATTATTTATTGTACTTTTAATGAAACTAGGTAATTTATTATCAACTTACTTAAAAGTCATACTCTCATCAGTTCTTGTGAATATTTTTGTTAATATATATTTCTGTATATATATAATATATTTATAGACCTCTTAATAAGTCTGTCTGCGGTTTAAAGTAAATACAAATGGGGAAAAAACGTTTTTTTTTTTAAATTTTCATTTCCTTTTATCCCAGAAAGTGCACATTTGGCGCACTATGTGTCTTAGTATTAAATATAGCTCTTAGTAATAGCATTACGATATTAGAGACCGGTACTTGAAACAAGCCCGGAATCAGGAGGGAGAGAGCTCGATACACTCATTTTCATAGTAAAATTTCACATTTTCTCAAATTACTCCCGAAATATGGGAGTTATGAAGAAATTCATCACCACAATTTATGAAGGCATTAAGTAATCGAATAAGATGGCATCATTAGTTTGTCATAATTTTACTCTTATTTTTCGGACATGTCTACGTCCAACCGCTCCCATACATTCGTTCCACTGTGGGACGTCATAGTAGGGATAAAGTGTAACAAATTAAGCCACCAAAATGTACCGAAGTTCAGTAGTTTTTGAATTAGTTATTAGATGCCAATTTTTGCCAAAGTTTTAGGGATTTTTGTACTTTCAATTGTCGTCAAAAATCTGCGGTATCAACTATGTTAGTTACTTAAATTTCAGTACAGTCGCGCCATAAATCATTTTATAAAATTAGCTTCCAATGATAAAATCCGGTATTTTTTGGTATGTACTTAAACACGAAAAAAAAGAGAGTTAACTTTTAATGTCACTTACGGGATACCTTCCGTGATTGTTCATAATTTCGAGCTCCCGATATTTCGATGCTGGACTCAAAATTGGATTCCACGTACTTGATAATTTGAAGCCATCCTCAAGTACGCGAAATCCAATTTTGAGTACGCTCAAAAGTACCAGCCGGCATCGTAATAAGTACTCCACAAAACCTGGTGATACTGTGAGTGTGTTTGCCGTAACTTAGTGGCGTGTCACAGAAACGGCGTAAGGTGAAGGCGCGGCGCAAGCGCAGCGCAGGCATGATACTGCTTCAAAACGATTTCACGCAAAATGTACGTAGGCGATGTTTCGTGAATTATACTGAAGCGGCGCAGCGCAGGCACACACGACGCAGGTCTTTCGTTTCGTTATAAATTCGCCTGCGCTGTGGCTTCACCTTACTGATCTGTGACCTTACGCCGTTTCTGTATAATTCGCACCTAAGAAGATAGACAAAATTGTCAATGAACCATCACGGAGGATATTCCGTAAGTGACAGTATAAGTTGAGGTGCTGGTGAAATACTTAAACCTCCTCCTTTTTTTTAACAACAGTTAAAAAAAAAACAGCCCATATAAATATGTACATCCAAAACGTAGGTATGCTTAGAACATACAGCGTTGTCTACCCAAAATCGTTTATTAGGTATTTCGGAAAATGGCAGAAATTGTTATGTGGGACAGAAGTACAGAAAAGACTACGTATGGTAACGTACTAGCTTATGCCCACTTTTTCGCCCCCATGGAGATCAATAATTATCCCACGCGATAGTAATACAGGGGTAAAAATAACTATTCTATCTGTTAATCCAGGTTATAAACTATCAGCGTTCCGAATTTCACCAAATCCATTCACTAGTTCTTGCGTGAAAGAGGAATAAACATCCATCCAAGCATCTATCCATCCTCACAAACTTTCAAATTTTTAATAGTTTGTAAGAAGAAGTAAGATAGTACTGTGAATAGTAACTTATTTTACCAATTGATTCAGTACTTTACGAAAAATCATCGATTTATTATTTTGCCAAGTTCGTACAATTTTTGCTTCTGACTGTACCAACACCTTTACTCATGTGGGGTATCGTTTAAAAATGATTGCGTATAGCTGATTGGCTAAAATCGATAAGTGCGGTACAATTGAATAGTGAACTTTGATACCTTATCCTGTAAGTGTTCGAACAATGAAGAATCGAATCGCTAAAAATTCTTAGAAATATCACGATGGCCGTCAAGTATTTTTCTGTTTCAATTTAAAGATACCTATGGATACTCGTGTAGTACACACGGCGGCACATCAAGCTTTACATTTCCAGTATAACGTGGAGTCACTCTGTAAATATTTTCTGTACAATGAGAGATCCGCATAAACTGGTTTTGTATAGCTTGACCAGCCGTCGCGCGTACAAGCAAATAAGACATTTGAGACCCGAAAATGATAACTGGTTGGATTCTTGGGTTCTTTATCTGCCTAGCTTTTTCCCAACTATGTTGGGGTCGGCTTCCAGTCTAACTGGTACAGCTGAATACCAGTATTTTACATGGAGCTACTGCCTATCTGACCTCCACAACCCAGTTTTTATCGGGTAATACGATTAACGTTGCCAGGCGTCCGGATAAAGCCGGACATAGATAGGCTTTTTCATTGCATGTCCGGCCAAAATAAACGGTATCAGGCTAGTCCGGTTTTTTACATTTCGCAAACGAGCGAGCGCTGAGCGTGGCGGAGCGTAGGCGAGTTAACTGTTTATTTATATTTCATTAGAATTTAACAAGATTTATGGTAATAATCAAAAAGCTAGATTTTACATACAATTTTTGTGTCGTACCTATTAATACTGAGACACAAAATCCTCAATAATGTAGGGTGTCCGGCCTTTTTACCAAAATGTCCGGCCAAACTGGCTGGTCTGTCCGGCTATTAGGTTTGGCGACCTGGCCACCCTAAATACGGTACCCTTTGGTAAGCAGTCGCTGTATATAAATACTGGTATTCATCTGGATCCGGTTAGACTAGAAACTGACCCCAACATAGTCGGGAAGAGCTGCTAGAGAGATGGAAAGAAAGAAAATATATTTATTTGGCACATGCCACAAGTGCACACAATAAAAACAAAAATAATATAACAAAAAGAAAAAAAATAAGTAAAAAAATTAACTTAAAACTAAACAAGAAATGTAACACAGTGTGCCTCACGGCGGCGCCAAAGAGGCCCAGTACAGCAAAATGCCGAGCAACTAGTGTGCGACGCTGGTTTTCAACTGGACCTGGATTAGAGTGGTGATGATGATTAACTTCGAGAAAAGGTATAAACTTACGGTCTGTTAGGTTGCTGTGGGGTTCGATCCCTCTGTCTCCTGTTCTTGAACCAGTTGGAGACTTGCGTGAGGGTCAGGCCGGTCTTCTGTGCGAGGGCTCGTTTCTCATCAGGGGTTGGATACCTGTGGAAGATGTAACGGATTTTAATCTGTTGAATTGAATGATTACTCATGTAACGTACAGTCAGCATCACGATATGGGTACCCCTTTTGAAAGCACCTACGTTCCCAACTGGGGTACCCAATTGATGCAGCCCACCGTACATGAGTAATCATTCAATTCAACAGATTAAAAAGAATGTCTTGCTTTGATCGTGAACGATTTGGAATATAGATCGTGAACGATGTGTGCGGGAGGTTCTTTTTACACACTGGGGTTACGCTCCGGGAAACTACGCAGCGGATTCATTTACCCGCTGAGTTCCATTTTCCGAGCGGCTACGCTCGAGTATCTCGGCTCGGCAGGGTCCTTCTCGAAGATTCCACGTCGCTCCATCGCTGGTGCGCCGAGCAAGACGGCCGGCCGCTCCGTTTCTCCATCTACCTACGTGTGACATCACCGTACCACGCTACCCAGATCTCTGGCCAGCTGCGGAATTTCGCCTGCATCTACAGGGGAGTACCTATCCCTGCAGCAGTGACAGCAGACAGATTGTAACCAACGACCCTACTAATTCGTGTGCCTCCGGCTTAACTGTATACTGTTTTTTTGTCATTATATATTTTCTAAGGTACACAGACACACCCGTTCTTTCACTTAAACACCATTTGTTAGGTGGGAGTTAGACGGGTGGAAGCTACAAAAAATAAGTTACGTATTTTCAAATTAAGTGAAAACAACCTCGTTATAAGTTTCTACCAACTAACATAATATGGACTTGTGTATACTAATGTGTAAGTCTGAAATAAATATTTTCAATTTCAATTTCAATTTTAAATTGGGCCACCTCATCGGTGTGTGGGTGTGGGGATATTTTTTATTTTGGGACAAAAAACAGTTACGTGACGTTACAATATTGATATTTAGCTTAGGTGTAATAGTAAACAAACGCATAACCCACACTATAGTCCACGGATTTACATCGATTTTAAAAGAATATCTTCTACGTCACACAATATCTTCTACTTTCTATCTGCCGGAAAACATGCAGCCACAGTGACCTTTGCGCTGCCACCGACGACGTCCAGGAGGTAGCGAAGTTTTAGGACAATACAGTATCGCGGTAGAACGATCCCATGGGAGAATTCCCAAACTCTACGAAAGCAAAACCCCGGATATAAGTTAGTCTTACCTATTTCTGTAGTAGCAGTCTTTCAAAGCGTTTCTGCTCTTCTCTTTAAAGCAATACACGGTCTCTTCTCCGTCCCATATCGTCTTCGGCAGCGGGTACTTTTTCCTCAACCTATACTTGTCTACTGCACCTGAAGTAAAATATGTATTACAATACAGGGTGTAAACAGGCTCTTCACGAAGCCGTCAACCAAGCATTCTGTACATCAAACTAAGTAACTAATTAAATTATTGCTGGGAAACGAGTTTTTTTTTTGGGGTGAAAAATCACGTTTTACGTTTGGACTCAATGTAACGCATCCAAAACATTATGCTTATGAATGGATTCAATAGCACGGGGGTCGTGAAATGTTTTAAGTCAAAAAAAAACATTAAAAACACGTATTAAAAAAAAAAACTTGTACAAATGTTGTTGTAACTTTGACACCCAATATCTCTGTAACTAGAAGGTTCCCAGGTATGGTCTAGAACAAAAAAATGCACGCAATGACAGGGAGAACAAGTGCCTTTCGGCTACGTTAAGAGTCTTTTACACCCTTTATAAAATACAAAGATTTTTTTCGATTTCTCAAACCAGCACCGTAACCCTTCAGATATTTTTATTTCTAGCCGTTACTACCGTGGACACCTACACACTTCGCAGAGTGCCTTGTTCCCAAAGTGAAGCCGGTAGGAATCGGTTTCTTACACAGCGCTTATTTTGATATAAGATATTTTTTTTCTGATTTAATTCGAACACCATGTTATAGGGTTGTCTGCAAAAATCTGGTTTGAATGAGGGTTGTCCTAGTACTGTCTCCTCGGTTAACAAATTGCATCCCTAATAAAAAAAAATAGTTTTTATTATGATACGAATTTTGTCCATTTTTAGGGATCCCTACCCAAAGGGTAAATCGGGACCCTATTACTAAGGTAACTCCACGGTCCGTCCGTCTGTCTGTCTGAACGTGATTTTTAGCCGTTTTTATAGATAATGGTACGAAACCCTATGTGCGCGAGTCCGACTCTCACTTAGCTGGTTTTTTTAATTCTAGTATTATTGAAGGCTTCTTACCTAACGCTCTGCCTCGTACTTTCTCGGCCTCTTTATAATGCGCCTTGAACCATAGATTCTGAAGAGCAGTATGGTGTCTCGGCGGGAACGAGTGCGCCTCTAGTATTGCGTAGAGTTCCTGGTATACCCCTCTATGGTACGCCACTAGTGCACGTGCCCTGTAAAAATAAGGATTAGAATATAATATTTAGTACAAATCACATCATTTTTGAAAAAGCTTATCTGTACCCGACGGCTTAAATCATTGGTGGTAATGTGGTTAACCAAAACTAAACTAGACAACACAACATCACATCTCGTCTATATTTTTTAAAGGGTTAGGCATAGGAGTACCACAGCAGCAACAAACTTACAAACCTTCTTGCAAAAAAAAAACAGGAAAAAACCACATGGCTAAGCTAAAGTGGACCTGAGCTGATCACGTCACGTCTGTCGTATTCTCAATAAGCTGTATAAAAAAACCAGCGTCCCCACTAATTGTTTCTAGTAATAAATTATAGCCTATGTTACTCAGGAATAATGCAGCTTTCAAAAACTATTGGACCGATTTCAAAAAAAATTTACAATTACAATTACTTTTTTTTCTTAAACAATTTTTGAAATCGGTCCAATAGTTTTTGAGTTTATACGTTACAAATATACAAAAATATAAATCGTTCCTCTTTATAATATTAGTGTAGATAACCACTACGTAGCACACTGACACAGCTAGAAAGCGGGGAGGGGACAGACCTCATAGAAGATTAGTTAGGAGGACCTCGTAGATTAGGACGAGCTAGACATAACCCACATCAGTGACCCAGATTAGCCCTGGATCAAAAGAACTGAAATTTTAAATAAGAAAGGCCTTTTTTTTTTACGGATGGGAACTCATCACATGACTTCTCCCGCTCTGGGCAGAGTGGAAGGGAGTGTCAGCCTTGTACTGACTAAAACCCATCCATGTTCCTTCATTGCCCTTTGTGTTCCAGGGCCGCGGTATCTCTTTCGAACAGCCCACAGCCCAGGCGGGCATCAGCCCTTGCGGGCCCCTCCCTGTTTGCTGACATCTCTTTGAGGCGCGCGTGGAACACGAACGCGCCGTCTACACGGCCTGTCGTCAAAAGACGGACGGACGGCGAGCTAGCCCATTACTCACCGTCCACAGTTCCGCGTCGACCCCCGACGCCCGAGGCGTCTCCTGCGCCCAATAAAGAAAGGCCTTTGTCTAGCAGTGAGATGATATAGACTATTAGTCATTTATAAAGGGTGTAAACAGACTCTTAACGAAGCCGAAAGCACTTGTTCTCCCCGTCATTGCGATCATTTTTTTGTTCTGGACCATACCTGGGAAATTTTAGTTAGGGAGATATTGGGGGACAAAGTTCCAACTTTTTCACAAGTTTTTTTTTTAATACATGTTTTTAATGTAAAATATTTACTTTATTCACCTCCACGACTCCCTTACTATTCAATCCATCCATCAGCACAATGTTTTGAGAGCGTTGCATTGAGTCCTACTGTAAAACGTGATTTTTCAGCCCAAAAAAAAAGTCGTTTCCCAGCACTAATTTTTGCGTAAAGCTACTTAGTTTGATGTACAAAATGCTTGGTTGAGGCTTCGTGAAGAGTCTGTTTATACCCTGTATACACTAACCTTAATATAGTTTCGTGTCCTCTCAACAGTTCACTAGGCGGTAAACTCCATAAGAAAGCCTCCAGCTTCTCAATATCACCCTTCTGCTGCAACGCCTCACAAACACACTGCACTTGCTCCGAATTAAAGTTCAAACACCTCCTCAAATTACTGTTCTCACTCTCCGCAAAATACGTCTGAGGTACTCTCTCCCTCTCACTATTCGCGTTAACATTATCAAAAATTTGTTGATTCAACTTCATTTCCAAACTAGGATTGTTTTCATTTTGAACGCAACTTTTTAGATCTTGGACTTCGTTGAAGTAGCCTGAACGCATCCGATCTTCGCCTTCGATTTGAGAAAAGAGGTTGTCGTTGGTCGGCGGCAATTTGAGTTCGAAATTCAAATACTTTTTGTTTCTTGGCGGGGAAAGGTAGTTCTCGAACGCCATTTTGTTACTTTCTTGTAAATAAATGTCTTTTGGACTCTTTTCATCATTTCTGGTTTTCTGTTTGCAAGAAAAGTACTGTTTTTCGTTCAATTCTGCTTGGTAGAAGTTTCCGTTTTGATTTTCGTAGGGAAATGGCGGGAGTGATGTTTCAGATTCGCTTGTCAAGTCGCTGGATGGACTTAAGCGGTCGGAACACGACTCCATATTTGTGGATTTCATCACAACACCTTCCTATTTATCTATTCAGTAACCTGAAACAAAATATTTTTCTTAAACTTTTTTTTTAAATACCCAAGTTCGAATAAGAAAGGGTTACCTACATATGCCCAAAAAAAATTACCAACATTTATAACTTCTGTGACCTTTAACAATCACGGTAACTAATAAAATATGAAACGCCAAAGGTATTGACTGTTTATCAAAACTCCTCATAATATTTTACAATAAATTTGTTTGTATTTTCTTTTAAAATTATAACAAACATTAAAACAACCTTTAAATCAAAACTATGCAACGGATATTGCATATCCGTGACAATTACAAGTTATTTATAAGAATTTTCGTTGGTGTCGGGTAAAAATACGAAGTTATGTTTTCAAAACATGACACCGAGCGGACACGAATCGATAACAACATGGATTCGGAGAACTGCGCGACTTTCCTAGAAATTTGAAGAAAAATACTGATTTTCTCACTGTTTCTGTCAACTAGATGGTAATTCTAGACGTTTTTGACATAGCATACGCGAATCAGCCTCTGCTAGGGCAAGAGCATCTTCACGATTTTGTTTATCATGTTACGGAAGGGTTATCCGTATAAACTTTTTAATCGGGTTATTTTTTAGGGTTAGGAGAAAAGGTTTACCGTAATTATAGGGTTAATTAGCCTATAATAACCAGACAGAATTTATTTTTTCCTGCCCGCCCTCGGTGGTTTGTCACTTTCATTCTGACTAACCATAACGGGTAACCATATGTTACAAGGGTTAACCCGTATACTGGTAAATCAAAGTTATGGGTTACAGGTTTAACTTAACGTTGAACCCGATTAATCGGTCGTGGAATTATCATAATTTTGGTGATCATCATCATTTTCCTAGCCTTAGGGTACCCCAAATATGTTAGGTTTCTGTTTACTGGGCCCCTCGGTAAGACTGGTCAGATCGACAGGCGACATAACATAACATCACACCTAAATTGGCACCTTAAGGTAGAGGTGCACCATTCATACATCCACATTTTATCAGTTATGTTTAAGACACATGTAACTGCTATGTATCCTTACTTTTATATTATTACTAGCTTTCGCCTTCGGATTCGCTCGCATTAGATTTAAAAAAAAACTTATAACACTACTAAAGTTTTTATAATAATATTATAATTCAATCATGATTCGAATGACATTTATTACATTATTACAAGCATTATTCCAAATTTACGCGAGCGTGCCACGGGCAAAAGCTAGTCCAGAACAAATGCAAGACCTCTTGTGAAGTCTTGTGCAACTCTTTTGCGAATTTCAAGGCTTCGTAGAAGAAAACTTACATGATCCGAGACTTCGCTCTGTCTGAGGTCCGCGTTTATTATGTTAAACTTTAAAATCAATATCACTACATATTATAAAAGAAAGTCCTCCGCCGCGTCTGTCTGTCTGTTCGCGATAAACTCAAAAACTACAGCACCGATGTCCATGCTGTTTTCACCAATGGATGGAGCGGTTCTCGAGGAATGTTTTAGTATATAATTTGTTAAATTTTTATTGCGGGATTTATTACTTTTGGTCGCGATATCTGACATCCACACGGGCGAGATCGCGGGCATCAGCTAGTTAAACGAGCCATTGAATTTAAAAAATATTCAAATTAGTTTCTTAAAATACTATATTTTAACTAGGGGTGCATCGCACTCGCGATATATCGGCGATATCGCAAGTTTTCCGATATATCGGAATCGGCAATATTAAATTAGCCGATACACCGATACTTTTTGAATTTGAACAGAATGGCAAATCGGTATTCACTGGTTTTGCATGGCTTGATTGGTCGCCATGCGTACTTTGATGCAAAAGAGTAGAATGTGTCAACGATAAAAAGCACTACAGAGCGTCTAACTTGGCCTCATTGTCAAAGTCATAACTATATTTTTTTCTAAGGTGGTTGCGACAGGGTAGCCCGCGAAATTAAAATTTTGTAACGTTTTTTGCAATTTGCAGGTTAGTGTCAGGTTGTGGATGAAAAATGAGTCGCGCCAGTAACATGTATGTACATAGTTACAGAATTACAATCATGACAATCATCAATACAACTCTCTAAATTCATGTAACCCTATTCAATGAATATTACATGAAAAAGTCATTCAATAGGGTTAAATGAACTTACAGGGTTTTATTGAATTGAATTTCGCGGGCTACCATGACGCAATTAAGGTGAAAACAGCGATAGAGAGCAGCGGCGACCAAGTGGTGGCGGTCCCGACTTACGAACAGTAAGTCGTGGGTTCGAACCCAGGCAGGCGCATTACTTTGTGTAATTTATTTCATCATCACTGTTCTCAAAACGGTGAAGGAAAAACATCGTGAGGAAACCGGCATGTCCTAGATCCAAAAATTCGAAGATATGTAACCTCTACCAACCCGCACTGGGCCCGCGTGGTTGATTATAGCCCATTCCCTCTCATAGAGAGAAGGCCTGTGTCCCAGCAGTGGGAACATTATAGGCTGATTATGCTAAGGTGAAAGCGCCAGGGTAGCCTGCGAAATTCAAACGTAAGATTGCTTATTATGATGATTTCGCAATTGAATCAGGATTGACTTCCAGTCTAACCGAATGCAGTTGAATAACAATATTTACATGGAGCGACTGCCTATCTGACCTCCACAACCCAGTTAGTACTTGGTTATACGATACCCCTTGGAAAAACTGGTCAGACATTCGGTCCACTACCTATAACGTCTGTCAAAGATCTACAAATGACTGCCGTGACCATTCCAAAGCACGGAGGAAACTCGGTATGTTATGGATGGTCCACCCATCCATGGACCAACCTTGGCAAGCTCTGCTTAACCTAGAAGACCTACCCGTGCGGCTGGTATTATCACTTGATCTTTGTACTCGTCAAGGTAACTGATGCTGCTATGAGAAATACAGTAAGTGTGACAGAACAATACTTAGCCATTGATGAGCGAGAACATAAAGGGTGTAAACAGACTCTTCACGAAGCCGTCAACCAAGCATTCTGTACATCAAACTAAGTAACTTTACGCAAAAATTAGTGCTGGGAAACGAGGAGGTGTTTAAAGTAAAAATCTTACATATAAAGCATGTATTTAAAAATAAAACTTGTGAAAAAGTTGAAACTAAGACCCCCAATATCTCCGTAACTAGAAGGTTCCCAGGTATGGTCTAGAACAAAAAAATGATCGCAATGACGAGGAAAACAAGTGCGTTTCGGCTTCGTTAAGAGTCTGTTTACACCCTGTATAAAAGTGGCATTATTATTGCTGTAGGATATGTGTGGTGAAGAATTAACAAGAAAGCTTGATAACACCCTTATTGCACCTGAAAAAGAGCATATTTTCGCTAAGCAAAACGATGTTGCTTTCACTAAACAGGCCGCACGTGCCGCCGTCGGATTCAAATTCAATCAGTAGGACAATTTCATGTGAGAAGTTCATTAATAAACTTAACATCATGTTTCTACTGGTACTACTACTGGTACATGGTACTCCCACAGTCCGCAAGTTATGTTTAAGTCCCGTAACAGTGGACCAGCCAATTGCCACCAACCGGGCACAAATCCAGACTCAGTGGCTGCAACTGAGAAATTCCTAATACAAAAAGCGAGTGTGCTTTAGACCCCACGACTGAAGTAAAACTTAAACAAATGCCGAAGAATCGTCTGTCAAATTCAAAAACGTAACTCTGTCCCTTTCTATCTTCAATAACTTATATCTTGCTCTCAACTTCCGTTTGCCTCGTAACGTTACACATTCACCAGGTTAGTCCTAAGTCAAGCGTGCCTAAACAAGTTTTACTTCAAAATCCAATAGTACTTAGACCTGGGAATAACGAACCCAGGACGTAATGCACAGCAGTCGCGCTAGTGATCATTTGACCAACGAGGACCAACGACGCATGTAATACCCTATAAACATTGGTCTTTGATCCTCGTTGGTTATTATCGTACTCAGACCAAGCAAGTGAAACCACCACGAACAGTTAAACGACATGTATGAGCTATTAGGCACGCCCTAACTCACTTGGGGACTCTGCATTATGCTGAGCGTTGACCATTTTATGTCTACATATGGGATGGACGGGACACCGACGCGAAAACGGATACCACATATTCAGTACATCATTCTGAGCTTTTTATTTTTTTTATTTGTTTTTATTGACATTATTGTAATGGTGGAATTATAATTAACATACATACATCATACATACACTCACGCCTTTTCCCCATGGGAGTAGGCAGAAATCACAGAATGCCACCTGCTACGATCCTTACATATTCCTTTTGCCTCGACCATGTTCATCTGGTCATACACGCACGTCGGTTGCGAGTACTACGCTCCTGACCTTTCTGAAGAACCTCACCAATGAGGTCAGCGTATGTCCTTCTAGGGCGTCCCTTCCCGGCGTTGCCACTCACATCTGCCTTGTAAATACCTTTTGTTAGTCGCCTTTCACTCCTCCTCTCCACATGACCAAACCATCTAAGCATAAATACTCTTTTTTTCTCTCTTTTATCTTATTTTTTTTTGTACATTTTTTATTTTGCTATTTAACCTACTTATCATAGAATTGCAAATGTTTATAATAATGATTTCTATTCTAATTCTTTTAATTTTATATTTATGTGTAAAATTTTCAATACAGTGTAAAAGTTGTTACTGAAATATTATTTTGAAATCTAATCTATTGAATTGCTAAGTGTTAAAAGACTCTTAACGAAGTCGAAAGGCACTGGTTCTCCCGTCATTGCGATATTTTTTTTGTTTCAGACCATACCTGGGAGCCTTCTAGTTCCGGAGATATTGGGGGTCAAAGTTTCAAGTTTTTTTTAATACATGTTTTTAATTTTTTTTACTAACACCTATTCAATCTATTCATCAGCACTATGTTTTGAATGTGTTACATTGATTCCTAACGTAAATCGTGATTTTTCAGCCCCAAAAAAAAGTTGTTTCCACGCAATAATTTCTGCGTAAAGTTACTTAGTTCGATGTACATAATGCCTGGTTGACTAATAAATAAACTAACAGCACTCTATAAAAGGGCATCGGATACTTCTCAACGCTGTCAGCTGGTAATGTAATGAAATAAAATGAAAAATGACAGTATAAGTATAGTTTTGGGTTTTGGCTACCAACTATGTCAAGGTCGGCTTCCAGTCTAACCAGACGCAGCTGAAAGCTACTAACGGTTTAAAGACTCTTTAACTATTCTAAAAGAACATCATCATAATCATCTACCTAGCCTTTTCCCAACTATGTTAGGGTCAGCTTCCAGTCTAACCGGATGCAACTGAATACCAGTATTTTACACGGAGCGACTGCCTATCCATCCTCCACAAACCAGTTAGTACTGGGTAATACGATACCCCTTGGTAAGCCTGGTAGTCAGACTTTTTGGGCAACTGACTACCTAACGACGGTTAAAGATCTCTAAATGACAGCCGGGTCCAACGGCTTAACGTGCTTTCCGAGGTACGGAGGAAACTCGCTACGTAATGGGCGGTCACTCATCCACAGAGAACCTAGGCAGCAAGACTTAACCTAAAGACCGACTTGAGCGAAAAGGACATACATTGTTCACTTATATACAATTGTACAATAAATACATAACTAAGGTAAAGTGCAGTCCAGTAGTTAACAGTTTTGTTATCTTAATGCAGGTAGGTACGATGTTAACATATTATTGTGAGTAACTTAATAGTTTGGTGTTGTTAGTTACGTACTGCCTTTTTTTTACGGATGGGAAATCATCAAATGACTTCTCCCGCTCTGGGCAGTGCGGAAGGGAGTTTCAGACTTGTACTGACTAAAACCCATCCATGTTCCTTCCTTGCCCTTTGTGTTCCAGGGCCGCGGTATCTCTTTCGAACAGTCCCGCAGCCCTGGCAGGCTGTGACGTACTGCCTGAGTTTGGCTTTAAATAGGTTGAAAGAAGATGTGTGTTCCTGATATCTGTCGGTAGACTGTTGTCAAGTTGAACACCTTCGTACTTTATATTTAGGAAAAATATAAAGTACGAAGGTGTTCAACTAGGACTGGGGTCTACGGGGAGGTGCGAACGCATTATGGCAGGAGCCATAATGCGTTCGCGGGGGGCGCGTCTGTATTTGGTTAGGGTTTCTTTGGCTGTATTTGAATGTCTTCGTGTTGAAGGTATCTTACATGGAGACTTTCTATCTGACATCCAGAACTCCTTGGTTCTGTTCTTCTGACTTTCGGACTAACTACCTGTAACGACACTCAAACATCTATAAATGACAGCCTTAACCAACGATTTCATGCTTTCCGAGACACGGAGGAAACTCTGTATGTAATGGCTGGTCACCCATCTATGGCACACCTAGGCAAACTGTTTAACATTGACGATGGATGCGTCCGGTTGTTATTATTTAGCCACGAGCTCCTCCAACGACAATGCATTAGTACTGTAGAGTAGAGGTCCTATGATGATAATTATATCGTTCTGGCGGCCTATTGATACTAGCAGCTTAATAATATAAATACATTTTGAATGTAAAAGAATAAAAAATGATGGATTGACAAAAGTACAGATAGAAAAATGTCTAACCATGTAAAAACATATACGGGGTGTAAACCAACTCTTCACGAAGCCGTTAATCAAGCATTATGCACATCAAACTTTACGCAAAACGCTTTTTTTTTTGGTGAAAAATCACGTGTAGGACTCAATGTAACGCATTCAAAACATTGTGCTGATGGATGGATTGAATAGTACGGGGGTCGTGAAGGTGTCTTAAGTAAAAAAAGTACATTAAAAACAAGTATTTTAAAAAAAACTTGTGAAGAAGTTGGAACTTTGACCCCCAACATCTCCGTAACTAGAAGGTTCCCAGGTATGATCTAGAACAAAAAAATGATTGCAATGACAGGGAAAACAAGTGCCTTTCGGCTTCGTTAAGAGTCTTTTTACTCCGTTTATCAATTTATTTAAAGTATAAATACGCACTCCTCCGAAACGGCTCGACCGATTTTTATGAATTCTTTATGTATATTTGGTAGGTATGAGAAAAGGCCGTAAAGTATATTTCATACCATAATTTATATGGCAGAACAACGTTTGAACGACAACGGTCAGCTAGTATTTTTATAAATTAAATCCAATTTGTTATTGTGATATACAGACGCCAAGCTACCCAAAACTGTCAGATTTTCCCAACCAACCTTGAAACTAATGTTCAGAGATTAAGTTGAAAATCTATAAAAGAAATTTGACAGATTGTAGTAGCAGCCAGTAGTATGTGCTTCTTTTTGAGATGAAAAGTACTCTATGTCCGTTTCTGTACACCAGACAACGTATATGCAATATTTCAGGATGATCGGGTCACTGGTTTAGGCGTGAAAAAGTAACAAACAAACAAACAAACTTAGGTACTTTCTTATTTATAATCTAAATATAAAAAATATAATATAAAGTAAGTAATATTCATAAAATAAGGTTGCGGAATTTTGTGAGTATGATGGATAGATGTTTGTTACTCTTTCATACAAAAACTTCTGACCGGATTTGGATGAAATTTGGTACACAGATAGTTTAAAACCTGGATTAACACAGGATACTTTTTATCTCGGTAGTATGATCTCGTTGGACAATTACCTAACTCCACGCGGGCAAAGCCGCTGACATAAACTAATGTTTCATAAAACCAAACAAAATTTAATTTATAGTCTAACAAGAGAAACTAACAAACAAACTCCTCCCAAACTCTCGCATTTATAATAGTCTAATAAGTAGTAAGAAACTAGATAAAAATACAAAACACAAAACGGTAAAAAAAAAACAAATTGGCAATAGGCTCGCCCTCTATTACATGGGACTTAAAACATAACTGGCGAAATGTAGGTGTACTATTAGATATACCTCTACCCAACCCTACGGGGATTACGGGCGTGATGTTATGTTATGTAAAACAGCCAAAATTTGAGAGATTTGGACGAGACACATTGGGTGGTCAAAGAAATTAGATTTTTTAGGTTAATTAAGGTTATTGCAACCGAAGAAAATTATAAGGAAATTAGCATGCTGAAAATAAGAAGAAACAAGTATAAGACCGCCCATTATGTCACCATAACGTAAAATATCTTTTCTATAACTGAAATTTGTATATGAAGTCCCATTAAAATAGATGGACAAACTTTTAGAAATCGTTCGGACCACAAAAATAAGGAAACTGGTTTTAAAAAAAAAATAGATTGGCATTAGACACTTACAAGAAAAAAAATCAGCTAACGAAAATAAAAATACACTAAAATTGCAATTTATTATTTCAGTTCAAAACAAAATCACTTGATTCAGTGTTTTTTTTTGCTTGGATATCTTTGGTTAGACGTACTGAACGCTGTGTTAAAATTTGTCCATTTATTTTATTGTATAATTAACTTATAGTGTAATTAATATAAACTTTTCTATCGATCCATCTGTTTAGTAACCACTCTGTTTGATCAAATACTTAATAAAATAAATGAAAATCGCAACAGTTTTCGGACCGAAGTTTTCAAATTGCCCGTTACAAAATATAGCTCTCCTAAACTGCAAACAGAATGTATTTATTTATTATTATCAGGCAAGCAGTCGAGACAACCAATAGCCCATATCCCGCTGTTCCCCATCAGATTTTCTTCTTGCAGTATGAAACATGTTAAAATTTTTATCCCTTCCGTCAGCACCTTTTCATAATTTTTGCACAAAAACACAATTTACTTAAATTTAAATTAGGGCACTTCATGTCAAATTAAAAAAAAACAATCCTCACCTTACCACAGTCCAAACACAATAATTAAAATCACTGTCACTTTTTCACTAAAAATATTAACGTAATATAAATTATTAATAATGTCTTTTTCATTTAGATAGTTACACCCTCACCAACCGAAGACGTAGGTTCGAATAACAAAAGCTATCTCGCATTTCAAAGCCCCCAGACAAAGACGGCAAATGTGCGAAAGAGACGGGAGACGGGGCGGAGCATCGCCGGGTGTTCCATTCCAAGTTTGAATATTTATTTTTATTTTTTAACGTTTGACCTCTAAAAAGGCGGGATTTTACGACTGGGTCCGTCTGATTCGCAAAATGGCGGCCGAAGGTTCTGTAAAGGCCCATTGTATTTTTTGAAGTCTGGGAATTCATTGTTGCCTTTTTTTTAACAAATCAATATTTTCAAGAATTCTTACACATATAACGTGCATGGCGTAAGTATAATCATCAGCCTATAATGTTTCCACAGTTGGGACAGAGACGTCCTCTGTATGATAGAGATCCACCAAGCGGGCCCGGTGCGGGTTGGTTGATGTCACAAGACTTCGAATTTTTGGTACTAAGACATGTCGGTTTCCCCACGATGTTTTCCTTCACCATTTTGAGAGCAGCGGTGATGATCGTAAGTCGTTACTGCTGGGCCGCCTCTACCTACTCAAATTCGTTTTTTTCAATGTAGATTTTTTTGGAAGTAAAATATATGGTTCGAGGGCGGGACAGGGAGAAGGAAAGCAGCTGCGCCATTCAATGTTAGGTAATTATGGTTAACTAGCACTTCGCCCGTGAATTCGTCCGCAATAATTGTGATAGCTCGGCTAATATGCGTGATATAAATTTAATGTATAACCTATAGCACTCACAAATAATGTAATTTTCTGCCAATGAAATAATTTTTAGAATTGGATCATTAGTTCCGGAGATTACCCCCTACATACAAACTAACAAACAAAGTTTTATGTCTTTATAATAATTTTAGTATTTAGTATCAGTAGGTATGTATATATATTATTAGTATAGATTATCTCTGTATTATTAAATAATGTTTTTTACCCTCGTCTTTTAAATACCACTTAAGAGCAACACCCTGATAATTATGTATCAAAGGATATTAGCTCATAGTGTAACATTGTGAAAACCAAATATTTCTATAGACCTGATGTCTATGGAGCTTAGTTTACATAAGAAACGACCAACCTGAACCGTGCACCTTCTGTTATTGATGTTTAATTAGTGTCTATGGTATATGTGAAATAAAATATCTTGATTTTGACGACACGGTTGGCGTAGTGGCTGGGCGATTGACTCCTACGCTGCGTGTTGTGGGTTCGATTGCCGCACGGAACAAATATTTGTATGGCCTACAAATAGTTGTTCCGGGTCTGGCTGTTTGTGTATGTGAGTTTAAATGTTTGTGTCATCATCATCATCACCATTTCAGCCGAAAGACGTCCACTGTTGGACATAGGCCTCCCACAAGTGTCGCCACATTGACCGGTCCCGTGCGACTCGCATCCTGCGGATCCCCGCAACCTCCACCAGGTCATCGGTCCACCTAGTGGGCTAGTGGGAGGCCTTCCAAAGCAACGTCTTCCGGTTCGCGGTCGCCTATCCAGAACTTTACAGCCCCATCGGCCCACAGTGGAACGAATGTATGGGAGCGGTTGGACGTAGACATGTCCGAAAAATAAGAGTAAAATTATGACAAACTAATGATGCCATCTTATTCGATTACTTAATGCCTTCATAAATTGTAGTGATGAATTTCTTCATAACTCCCATATTTCGGGAGTAATTTGAGAAAATGTGAAATTTTACTATGAAAATGAGTGTATCGAGCTCTCTCCCTCCTGATTCCGGGCTTGTTTCAAGTACCGGTCTCTAATATCGTAATGCTATTACTAAGAGCTATATTTAATACTAAGACACATAGTGCGCCAAATGTGCACTTTCTGGGATAAAAGGAAATGAAAATTTAAAAAAAAAAACGTTTTTTCCCCATTTGTATTTACTTTAAACCGCAGACAGACTTATTAAGAGGTCTATAAATATATTATATATATACAGAAATATATATTAACAAAAATATTCACAAGAACTGATGAGAGTATGACTTTTAAGTAAGTTGATAATAAATTACCTAGTTTCATTAAAAGTACAATAAATAATTAAGATGTAAGCTCTAATTTACTAAGTTACACATTTTAAAACAATAACATCATTTAATTATCTTCGTCATCATCATCATCATCAATTAATTCAAATTCAGAATCGATGTCCGCTAAATCATTTATGTTAACAAATTCGATATCACTTTTCTCAGAATCCGTAAGCTCATAAAATTCCTTAAAAGAAGATTTTTTTACAAACTTATTTCCTTTTGGACGGATACTTGTAACAAGTGGATCAGAAGACAGTAAAAGATTGTGCATAATATCTTCATTGCATGAGATACTGCTATGCTTTCGAGAATGCCCCTCTCTATATTTTCTAAAATCTTTATTTCTAGCCTCAGATGCCTCTTCGGATAGAAAACCAATAGGCACAATTGACATGTTCTGAACTATGTCTGGCCCATGCATTAAAATTTTATGAAGTGAAGAAGGCATATAATACCATGGGTATAACTCCACGTAAAGCTTAGCAGTATCAAAGCAGAACTCTCGGAATTTAGTTACGTTGATCTTCTCTCCTGATGAAATACACTGCAAGATCACACAGATTTTTCTTAAAAGCATAGCATCTATTCCGGTCAGTTCAGCAGATTTAGTGTAGTTTTCAAAAAATCTCCTTGCCGAGTTGCCATTGTTGGTGGATCCACTGCCTTGTTTCACAACATCGAGAAGTAAGCCCGTTTCTCTTCTTACAGCCTCTTGAACTCTTTTCTTCCTGTCATCAACTTGCCTTTTTGCTATATCACCCCTTACTTGCCATGATTTTATGTCTAATTTGTAGGAAATGTGTAATAAGCATTCCATTGAGCGAATCCAAGCGTGAAGGGTGCTTAAGCTATATTTATACATGTCCTCGTTTGCGTGTTTATCTTTGATTAACTCTAAATTATTCATTTCTTTAGGACAAGCCTTGCATATGTCACACACTGAAGCTGCTGTATCGGATATAATGGAATGAATTTTACCATCAATCATTGTCAACAGCAGTTGGTGTTTGACACTAATTCCATCAGTGATGGTGGATGGAGTTAAGGCTTCAATCTCTGCTTCGATTTCAGCCATCTTTCTCTGCACATTTTCTTTGGTTTCCTTTATAAACTTAAACAATATTGGCCGGCAAAATGAAGTGGAAGATGGTCGCTCGTTTTCCCAAATTGTTACACCTTTTGAGACGAGCCGCAGTGGTACAAGACTAATCATAAAATTACTAGCAAGATCGATTTGCTCATCTTCACTCGTCCTTTGATGATAAATGCTTTGGCTAGATGATCCGTCAAAACCCCATTTGCTGGTCAATACGAGCTGTTGATTGGGATCAACAGGGGTTTCTAACGACCTAATAAGTCTTCTTGAGGTTAAATCCATCAAGGCTTGTAATTTGATTTTTGCAGAGCTCTCTGTAACTGTGAGATCTTCTTTGGCCGGATAGCACTTAATTTTTTCTTTAACCAACATGTAGTAACTCGGGTATTGAAGAGCTCCTTCTTGAGTGTTGAAATCCCGAAGAGTGTTATAGCGCCATTTCGATAAGTTCATCGATACATAAAGAGCCAATGCCTTCAAAGGGGATATTTCCCGTACCTGAATTGATTTACCTTCAATGAAGGCTTTGATTTTTGAGGCCTCTTCTGGATTCTCCGTCAAGTATTTCATAACATAAGCTGTATCGCTTTGTCCTGCCTTTTGAAGCGCCCTTTCGGCCGAAAACATAATTTCAGCGCTGCTACTGCTGCATGAAAGACTATCTTCAGTGCGTCTTCTTTTTTGCCGGTTACTAAGGTCCTCAAAAGATTTACGAGGACTAGGATGTGTACAAGTTGAAGCATCAGATTTAGCAGGAGAAATTATGGGCTCGATGACGTCACTTATATTTTCTGTAGAAGGTTCCATATTTTCATTCTGTAATTCCGGCCATTGAATTGCAGCCTGTAGCCAAATCTCATGTTTCTTCCGAAACTTATCTGTGCTTCTTCCAGACTGTGTCCATTTTGCATAAATGCGGTAGCAAAATCGACGACACCAGTCTTTTAAACTTGTTTCAGCACTTTCACATAACTGAACACAACTGTTATCTTTTAAAACACTGAACAAATAGTTAAAGTCGCGTAAATCTTTATGTGCGCGTGCGCATAAAGCAACGTGAATATCAAGATTTGTATTAAAATTTGGAAAATACATTGCGAGATTAGCTTGGATACAACGAGGTGTAAATCAACACTGATTTTAAAGTTACTAATAGTGACCTATTTATATAAAATCCAGGTATCCCAGGTATCCTTTGTTAAATATTGCAAGGTAATTAGTTATTGTGATAATTAGTAAATGATGCATGCTAAATTAGTGTATTAAGAGCCATTTAGTAATTAAATAATAGCAATGTTCTTATCAGTAATCATTAGTGCATCAGTTTTATATGTAAACCTTAAGTCCCTAATTATATATCCTAATTAGCTTATATCTTCTCTAATTGGCTGCTCAGAAATGTTATTGTAATAAGGTAAACCTTTAGAAAAACGGTTTTAATCAACAAAATAAACAAAAAATAAAAAAATTGTGTTATAAAATAAACATCACTCTTTATCCCAGAAAGTGCACATTTGGCGAACTATGTGTCTTAGTATTAAATATAGCTCTTAGTATTAGCATTATGATATTAGAGACCGCTACTTGAAACAAGCCCGGAATCAGGAGGGAGAGAGCTCGATACACTCATTTTCATAGTAAAATTTCACATTTTCTCAAATTACTCCCGAAATATGGGAGTTATGAAGAAATTCATCACCACAAGTTATGAAGGCATTAAGTAATCGAATAAGATGGCATCATTAGTTTGGCATAATTTTACTCTTTTTTTTCGGACATGTCTACGTCCAACCGCTCCCATACATTCGTTCCACTGTGCGGCCATCCATTCCGCGCGCAATGTGCCCTGCCCACTGCCACTTAAGTTTGGCAATTCTTCGGGCTACATGTCCTCATTTCTGATTCGATCACGCAAGGAAACTCCGAGCGTAGCCCTCTCCATTGCCCTTTGGGTGACTTTAAGCCTTCTCATGAGGCCGATTGTGATCGATCACGTTTGTGTACGTACAGGAGAAAATCCTAGTGTGGAGAAATAAAAATCTTTAAACAGTTACTTTTATGGGTAAATCTAACCACGTTTATAGGTAACTGCTAACTAAAGCTTTTGCCCGCGGCTTCGCTCGCGTTAATTTAGAATTTGAAAATCAATTCGGATTGTACTCTGCTTGGATTGCTTGTAATATATAAGTCAATCATGAGACACGTGGCACCATCTACTATCATAAAACATAACATCACGCCTGTAATCCCCGTAGGGTTAGGCAGAGGTGTACCTAATAGTACACCCACATTTCGCCAGTTATGTTTTAAGTCCCATGTAATAGGAGGCGAGCCTATTGCCATAAACCGGGCACAAATCCCGACTCCGTGGCTACAACTGAGAAATTATAGATGGAAAAACTCAATAGCACTTTGCCCTACCTGGGAATCGAACCCAGGACGTCATGCTCAGCAGTCGCGCTTGCGACCACTCGACCAACGAGGCATCTACTATCATAAGAACGTTATATAATGTTGTTTTCCTCGGGAACAGTACTTCTTTTCGGAACGAAAGGTTCCGTTTCTGTACACCTGACAATGTGTATGCAAAATTTCAGGATGATCGGTTCAGTGTTTTAGGCGTGAAAAGGTAACAAACAAACAAACTTACTTTCATATTTATAATATTAATTAATAATATTAAAGTAAGGATAATGATATGGTGGTAGACCTGTTTTCAGGACCTCATGCCCAAAACTAGAAGCCTCATGCCTCAAGACATGACATGAAAGTTCCGATGTATGATCCAGAATGAAAAAAATATCGCAATGACGGGGAGAACAAGTACCTTTCGGCATCATTATGGGTGCTTTTACACACTTTTTAAACTTAAGCCTTTTCACAAGAGAAAAGAGAGCAGTAGAAGAGAGAGTTGAAACATCCATCCTCTAGAAGGTTCCCAGGTATGGTCTAGAACAAAAAAATGATTGCAATGACACGGGGAGAACAAGTGCCTTTCGGCTTCGTTAAGAGTCTGTTTACACCTTTTACAGTTTATTACCTGAATTAACATATACTTTTTATCCCGATTAGTATGATCCCGTGGGACATAGTTATCGAACTTCACGCGGGCGAAGTCGCGGGCATCAGCTAGTTTTCTATATGTCCCTCATCTATTGTAGAATACATGCATAATAATGTCACCGCATTGCAAAACACATAACAGTCCATTTATGTGACAATTGGAAAAAAAAGCAATACCGTGTAATACCGATGCGATATTGTCTGTTTCCCTGGTGTCAAGTGACTTATGGCAGTTTTACCAGGAACCCTGCCGTGGGAACTCTACACCTAATGTACTGCGAACCGGCGATGGTATGTTCACGGCTTGGTGCCAGTAACGTCGGTAGAGAAACATGGCAACGGTTTTTTTAAGAGAGAAGATAGGAAGGAAATTCATTTTGTTTGCACTAAACAATCACAAAACTACAAATAGGAGGAAAATTTGTCTTTTTTAGGGTTCCGTACCTGAAAGGTTACCAACGGAACCCTATTACTAAACCTCTGCTGTTCGTCCGTCCGTCTGTCAGCAGGCTTTATCTCATGATCCGTAACAGTTGAAATTTTCACGAATGTGTATTTCTGTTGCCGCTATAACGACAAATAATAAATTAAAAATGTAAGGGAGCTCCCCTACTACTATGAGACTGAAGCCTTCATGCGCGAATCCAACTCGCACTTGGCCAGTTACGGTACAGTTTTCTTCATTCGGCATTCTAGGATATTTCGGGCCAGGATTGGGTCCCGGCACAGGCATCTATATGCTTAAAAGGAGATGTCACCAACTGTATAAATGCATAACGTGTGGTAACGCGTGAAATTTTTTTTTTTTTTATTTGATTGGATGAATGTCTTAATGAGCAATGAGGTTTTAAATCATTTGAAAGTCGTAGGATATGATATGTACGAAAGAAGGTGTCTGATGAGATAACGAGTAGAAGAGAAGAAGAAGACATGCTGCACCGACTAAATGAATTGGGATAAGGGCAGGGGCCTAACATGGCCGCTTTAGGTGAATTACCTATAATAGAATAATAATATGAATTATAATAATAAACGTGTGTGTACAGCAGTCATTGTGCCGATAGTCGTGTTGGCCAGTGGGTTAATGGCCAATAGCCTCGACCAACATCTGAGGAGGCTGTCACTTGGCAGCTGGATCAAGGGCTTGATTCAAAAAGCAGTACTTCTGGACACGGCGCGTATTGTTAGGATGTTCCTCTCTCAAGAGCCCTGACCACCGGTAGCTCGGACCCTGTTCCCAATGCTGGTAGGCTACTATTTCTTGTATATTTTTATATAAACACATAACATCACGCCTGTAATCCCCCTAGGGTTAGGCAGAAATGTACCTAATAGTACACCCACATTTCGCCAGTTATGTTTAAGTCCCATTTAATAGGAGGCGAGCCTATTGCCATCAACGTGGACAAATCCAGACTCCGTGGCTGCTACTGAGAAATTTCTGATGAAAAAACCCAATAGCACTTTGCCCAACCTGGGAATCCAACCTAGGACCTCATGCTCAGTAGTCGCGCTTGTGACCACTAGATAAAAGAGACAGTCAAAAAAAAAGTTGTTTTAGATTTGAATATTTACAAATGTAATGGATATGTACTCGTATTTAAATGAATAATGGAAATATAACGCGTCTGTGACCATTTTAATCATTTTAATATCATCATCATCAGCCTATAATGTTCCCACTGCTGGGACACAGGCCTCCTCTCTATGAGAGGGAATGGGCTATGATCCACCACGCGGGCCCAGTGCGGATTGGTAGATGTCACATGTCTTCGAATTTTTAGTTCTAGGACATGCCGGTTTCCTCACGATGTTTTCCTTCACCGTTTTTGAGAGCAGTGGTGATGAAATAAATTACACAAAGTAATGCGCCTGCCTGGGTTCGAAGAGACGACTTACTGTTCGTAAGTCGGGGTGGCTACCACTGGGCCACTGCTGCTCTCAATTAATTTTAATATGGTTATTATCCTAATACGACTCAGCAGGATGATGATGATATTCCTTTTCGAAAATCATAAAAAAAAAATAACAGACGGTTATTGGAAGTAAGAAAAATTTTGGTATAATAGTACCAATTAATAGCAGCCATAGCATAGCAGCAATAGTGCTAAATAATAACAGCCGCTAAAAATACTAAAATATTTTTTCAATTCGAAGCAGTAGTTCCTGAGAGTAGCGCGTTCAACCAAACCAACTCTTCAGGTTTATAAAAGATTAAGGTCACTAATACTTTTAATAACAAACGTTCATTCACACGATATTTCCTGTATTTTTGCTAACTAATAACTTACACCATTGATAAACACGGAGTTAGTAATAAGCACTAAGTTCGAACATGAATGTTGTGAAATATTTATTATTATAATGCTGTATCAGGACAATTCCTACGTCATGATGTGGTTGCTGTTTTGTTTGAATCAGGTTTATGTAAGATTATATTAAGTAAAACATAGTAGGTTTGCACAGAAGGAGACTGCCTCGTTGGTCTAGTGGTCGCTCGAGGTCCTGCGTTCGATTCCCAGGTCATGCAAAGTGTTATTGGGTTTTTCCATCAGGAATTACTTAGTAGCAGCCACGGAGTCTGGATTTGTGCCCGGTTGATGGCAATAGGCTCGCCCACTATTACATGGGACTTAAACAGAACTGGCGAAATGTGGGTGTACTATTAGGTACAGCTCTGCCCAACCCTTCGGGGATTACAGGCGTGATGATGTTATGTAAAAGGAGCTCGTGGATAAATAACAATAGCCGCTCGGTTCGATGTTCAGGTTAAGCTGCGCTTGCTAAGGTTGGTCTGTGGCTGGGTGACCACCAGTTACATACCGCGTTTTTTTCATGCTTACCCTTGGTCCCGGCTGTCATTTGTAGATCTTTGACAGTCGTTCAGGTCAGTGGCCCAGAAAATTACAACCAGTCTTACCAAGGGTATCATATTACCCAAAATTAGGTCTGCTGGACTGAGATCAGATAGGTCGCTCCATGTAAAATAATGTTCTGTATGATAAAAACTATCCCTGCCATTGATTTCTAATCAAAATCAATTAACTGTTTGAGTGTGTCACGATTAAAACTGTTATAAGACATTTGGAAAAATCCATTGATTGTTATTTAGGTAACAGTGACGCCAATGTTTACATATATTTCTACGTATAAGTAGGTACCTATAGTACTTGTCATCAGTATTTAGGTACCTAGTTGAATTTCCAATACATACGCATATAAGTTAATACTGCCTAACATACAGTTTACACAGCTATACGTACCTGAATACTTGGTTTAAGGTTTCAAAATAAACAACTCTTTTGTTTCTAAAATAAAATCGATACATAATATGTAACAGTTTAGGTAGGTACATATTAAGTAACAAGAATGTGTATGGTATACGACAACAAAAAACCCGACTATTATAAAATCACGCTCTAATTAAAGTCGGGGTTTTCAAGGTAAAATCGATTCCTCCGATTGTTGAAGTCGGTTAAAATGTAGCCTATGTTAGGATGTTACCACACCAATCGATCGATCGTCGATCGAGGCTATCGATGGATGGGATGACGACGTCGATCGACAGTTTCTACTACACCAATCGATTGATTATCGACGATCAATCGATTGGTGTAGTAACACCCTTACCCGGGCCATAATAACGAATCGATCGAACCGTGCGGCTACTATTATTTAGCCTCAAGCTCTGTGCGGCATTAATAGAAAAAGTCGTCATGTGTGAAGGCCCTTAAATAAACAATAACAAAAAGAATCTATTGACATAACAATTATTTCTAATGGCGCCAACATAACCTAAAAGACCGCCCGGAGTGACAGTGAAATTGGCGGCAAAAGGCACCGCGGCTGTGTGCCTGATACCATGTTATTGTAAACAACGTATTTGTTACTGTAAACTAATTGTAATCTTAGATAGACGAGTAGGTAACGTGCGGTCATTTGAGCATATTTGTTTGTTGTTTTATTAAATAGATAAGTTGGTACTTACTATTTAATTAATATGCTACTCATGCTAGAAAGGGTTTCTGAAGTTGCTTTTGCCTCGACTTCGTTCTCGTGGAAGTCGTAAAAAGAGTTCATGTGAATTGAGATTTATTTGACAACATTCATCATCAGCCTATAATGTTCCCACTGCTGGGACTCAGGCCTCCTCTCTATGAGAGGGAATGGGATATAATCCACCGCGCTGGCCCAGTGCGGATTGGTAGATATCACATAGTATATGTGTTCGAATTTTTGGTACTAGGACATGCCGGTTTCCTCACCACGACTTACTGTTCGTAAGTCGGGGTCGCTACCACTGGGCCACCGCTGCTCTCAATTTGACAACATTGATCTTTTTTAAAGTTTGACAACCAGTCATACCAAGACCGGGTACCGTATTACACAGTACTAACTGAGTTGTGGTGGTCAGATAGGCAGCTCAGAACTTATATTCAGCTGCATCCGGTTAGACTGGAAGCCGACCCCAACATAGTTTGGAAAAGACGAATCAGATGATAATGATGATGACGATTTTTTTCGCAAGGAACTTCTACTTACTTTTAAAATTATAAAGCGATGGGAGATAAAACCAGATCCAAGAAGGCAGGTATAGAATACTCAGCCTATAATGTTCTCACAGCTGTGGCTGCTGGAAGTGGCAACATGCTGTCCCAGTGCAGGTTGGTAGATGACATAATATATGTTGTATGTATGTATTCATTATTATATTTTATTCTTGGAACTTTATGTATCATTGCACCTACTATATTTTGTCTCTGCATCACCCTAAAGTAGACTGGTAGAAAATGCCCAAGGCATTAAGTCCGCCTTTGTACAGTGTTTTTTAAATGATGTGCATAAAGTTTAATAAATAAATAAATATGTCTTCAAAATATTCGTTCTTGGACATACCGGTGCTCTCACGATGTTTTTCTACACCGTTAAGAGCAGTGGGGATGAAATAAATTACACAAAGTAAGTCTGTCTGTGTTCGAAGTTGGTATAATTAAAATAAATTATCCAAACACTTCGAACAAGCACCCTTCAACATCAAAATCCCTAAATCACTCGAATCACACTTAATAAGGGTTGTTATCTGACACCAAACGACGGTTCCACCCCCGTTTGTAAACAACCAATCAGCAAGCGACAAACTCACCCCCTAGTAAACATCGACCAATCAGAGTAAAGTATTACATCAGGTGCGTTTAGGTGTAGGGTTACCTTAGCGGATGCTTAAAAAAGTGATTTTGGGATTAAAACTGGTATCAAACGTGTTTTTGGGAATATTGAAAACGAAGCACCTTTCGCTCTGTAGTAACTATGTATATGCAAAGATACAAAATACTCAATTTTTTATTGCATTCCATAATAATATGTATTACATACAGGGTGTAAACAGACTCTTCACGAAGCCGTCAACCAAGCATGATGTCCATCAAACTAAGTAACTTTACGCAAAAATTAGTGCTGAGAAACGACTGTTTTTTTTGGGCTGAAAAATCACGTTTTACAGTAGGACTCAATGTAACGCACTCAAAACATTGTGCTGATGGATGGATTGAATACTTAGGGGTTCCTGGTTGTGTTTATAGTAAAAACCTTACATTAAAAACATGTATTTAAAAAATACTTGTAAAAATGTTGGAACTTTGACCCCCAATATCTCTGTAACTAGAATCTTCCCAGGTATAGTCAAAGTACAAAAAAATGATCGCAATGATGACGGGGAGAACAAGTGCTTTTCGGCTTCTTTAAGAGTCTGTTTACACACTTTAGATGGTATAACAAAGTAAAACTTTAAAAAAATCCAGACTCTGTGGTTGCTACTGGAAAAACTGTACGTTATTTATACAAATAAATAAAATTGAAGTGTCTGTCTGTAATTTCAAAACACGACGAGCTAGTCAGATATATTATTGAAGCCCAAAGCCATTTAAACAAAGACCTTTCCTCACAATATTCACACACTGAATTCCAATGGATTACAGAACACAACAGAAGCATTTTCAAATCTGAACAAAATAATGACAATCTAAATCTGATCGGCATTCGTTTCCACAAACATGGTGATATTATTCGTGATATGGAGTGCTGATAACGGATTATCCTCACTCAGGCAGGAATATTCCCATGTGATGGAGCGTGAGATATGGGATATTTTGTAGGAAGTAGCGTTTTTTGGGATTAAGCCGTAGAGGTATGAAATTGCATATTGTACAGACGCCAGCACATCAAGCTACTACAATCTGCCAGATTTCTTTAATCGATTTTCGTCTTTACTGAAAAAGCATTAGGTTCAAGGTTGATTAGGAAAATCTGACAGTTTCGGGTAGCTTGACCTGCTGGTGTCTATACGTGTAAGGGTCAGTCTATACATGTCGGCGCGGCGGCGCGGCGCGGCGATGCGAAAGTGTTGTTTTAGTGCATTTAGTACTGCGTATGTGTATGTTGAAAAATGACTCTAAAAGAGTTTGCCGTGACATCTACGAACGAATGAAGTTGCGTGATGTGACACTAGATCATGTGCTTCCTAGGAATGTTATGGGCAAGCAACAGCTATCGACGGTTTGCCAAATTACATGAAATAAAGTTCACCGTCCGTACTATCACGCAACGATATACCAAAGTAACGTCGAGAGGCGGTCTGTCCCGCAATGCGTTAATATCTATCAATAAAATAAACCTTAGTAAATAAAATAACTAGCATTAAATACACTGTGGAAGGACCACGAAAGAATTGGATCAAACATGGCGTCCCAACTTTTTAATATCTCAGCAAAATGTGCACAGGACATCACTTCAACATCCTAATCCGTTTTTCCCGCCACTTCATTACGTCAAGTACACGTCAAAAGGGCGTGTTAGTTGACACTACTGTCATTTCATTGTTGTTGTAGCTCTGCTTTTACAAAGAGATCTTTATTGTTGTTAACATAAGGTTTAAGTCAGATGCAAAATGTCTTTGAAAGGACTTTAGTGTTGTGCCATGTCCACGGGGTACAAATGCGCAATAGTTTATTGTTCGCGTTAGATTTAGCGATGTAATACTCATTGTTGGTGATTCGAATTTAGGGTTGGCACTGTGATTTTAAAATGTAAAAAACAAAATCAAATAAAATGTATCTCATGTAAATGTTTTTTACCACATACATGCAATATCCTATAAAAATAAATAATGTTTAAAAATGTATACAATTTGTAATTAAAGGAAATGATAACTGTCGCTTGGGTCGATCTTTGGGTTAAGCCGCGCTTCCCTTGGTTGGTCCTTGGATGGGTGACCACCCATTACATACCAAGTTTCCTCCATGCCTCAGAAATTACGTTAAGCCGTTGGTCCCGGCTGTCATTTTTAGATCTTTGACAGTCGTTACAGTGGCCCGAAAGACTGACAACCAGTCTTACCAAGGGAGGGTCCTCGTATTACCCAGTACTATTGGTCAAATAGGCAGTCGCTCCATGTAAAACTGGTATTCAGCGGCATCCAGTTCGACTGGGACCACAGCATCGTTGGGAAAAGGCTAGACAGATGACGTACAGAAGCCAGCAGGTCAAGCCACCCGAAACTGTCAGATTTTCCCATTCAACCTTGAACCTAATACTTTAGACATAAAGTTGAAAATCTATCAAAGAGATTTGACGGATCGTAGTAGCTTGATGTGCCATTGTTCTTCTTTACATCCCACTTTTCGGAACTAACTACCGACTTTAAGAGCCCTCTTATATTTCGCATTTAGCCGCCATACAGTTTGAACCGAACTATACGCGGACTCTTTATTCACGATGTATTCCTTCACCGATGTCTGTGATGTCCAAGATAAATTGAAAAGGTAGGTGCATATGAATTGAAAAAGCCACATTGCTCTACCTCTAGTGAAAACGGATATAAGTCCTAATAAAACTATAAGGTACTTATAACCTTTTTCACTAAAGGCACAGAATATTAATTTCCCACAACATCGTTCATGAGAATGCACAATGTTGTGGGTTCAAATCCCGGCAAAAGTGGTGACCACCACTTTTTAAAGAACTTATACATTGTACATTTCTCAGTACCAGTCTGAATTTGAGCCCGACTGCCAAAATAATGTACTTTTAAGTACTGCTTATCATTCGAGGATTCTAGGCGTGATGTTAATGTTGGTCAATCTGTAATAAAAAATTTAACTAAAAGTCAGTTTAACATAAAATGCACCAAAACTATTTTGCCAACCCTATTGCAAGGCTCGCTAGTGTACACAATAGGGTTGTTCATTTGCACCCGCGGTCTGTTGTCGCTTTGTGTCGCCCCCTGACACTCGTAGCAGGATTAACTAACACGCCTTTGCCCGACGGGATCAAGATGTAACCCAAAAAAAAGAAAAAAAAATGGTGACAAAAAAAATAATGGTAGAGATCCAGTAATGTCTGTGAACTTCATAAAATTAACGACTGGATAATTTTTTTAGCTTAGATTAAAACTAAATTTCTTCAGGGTAAAGAGTAAATTAATCGAATATAATAATTGGATTGTATTGTTTGATCAAAGATAACAATCTTAACTGAAGAGAAACTAATCTGTAATACTAACAAGTGATCATACGACATAGATGTCAAATATGACACGTGAACAGCGAATGTTGACGTTTGGTTATTGAAGTGTGATGACTGATGACAAATGTCAAACCAATTAATAATAACAAAATGTTTGTGATTTGACAATCATAGTTTGTTAGTTCAAGTAGGCAGGTTGTATTTGCTCTTCTTTCTGTAGATATTGCTGGCAAGACATCATTTTATATATGTTCGTCCAGAACTTCGTTTCTTTCAAGGCGAATCAAACAACATTTGATCTCTAAATAATAATCTACAAAATTCTATTATTCTGTTTAAATTTACTATATTCCAGTAAATGCCGATAAAATCACTGTAAAAATCTATTGCGTAGTAACAATGAGGGTGTACATTTGTCAACCGCGCCATTGTGTAACTGGCCTAACAGAGGATTAACAACGTCACGCATTTGCTCAACTGAATGGAGTAGAAAAAAAAAAGAAAAAAAAAGTTTAGCGTGACACGACGGAGATTTATCGTAGTTTGAATTTGGAAGGGCGTAAAATCGTTATAATTGGACTAGCTGGCCTTGTCTTGTCGAGTCGCGAGCGCGCCTGCTGAGCATGAAGTCCTGGGTTCGATTCCAGGTCAGGCAAAGTGTTATTGAAGTTCTTGGTAGGTTGGTATGTACCCGGCAATGCGCTCTTCTTTAACTTGCATGTAGATCATAATGATGACCTACCAAATGAGGTATCTGCTTAGGCTGTTCCCAAATTATGTTGAGGTCGGCTTGCAGTATTAACCTAGAAAGATAATCATATTTTGATGTACGTAAAAGATAATTATGCGTAAAATTGACGCATATTTTTTTCTGGCTGTAGGTCGGGATGTATATATTATAATGAATAAAATATCCGTTATTATGTATTAGCCAACTTATAGAAATAATAAAAACTACAGATAATTTATTAATTTTATTTATTTATATGAAAAAAAAACTAAACTTAAACCTTATCTATAAATTAATAAATCTTGTAAATATTCTTTTTTTTCGTCATAAAACTATTTTTTTACTAAAAAAACAGACTCTATTTATTGTAAAAAGAATATTAAGATATTTTACATATATTAGGAACATCAAAGTTACATAAAAGTCATTCAGAAACAGCTTTATTTGCATGATGCATTTGCCTTTCGCCTTATTTTGGAGGGACGATAAGTACAGCAGATACGTTTCTTCGCTACTGGCTCTTCGGTGTTGTCTTCTGATGGACCAGGCACCTCTTTTGGCAACATATTAGAAATATTATCGCACAAATATCTCTTCAACGTAGGAGCTTCTAAACGCTTCTGCATAAACGCTGAGGACAGTCCTATACTAAGGTTTTTCATATTTTTTTTGCGACTGAAAGCTTTTTCACCTTTGTTAAAAACATTGTCACAATATATCAATAATATAAAGCCATAGGCCACCTATTTGTCTTCCTGCTACAAGACATCTGAGAACACATTTGGTCTAGTGTGCCTTAGTTTGATTATAATAAATAATCATTTCCGGTTTACCGGTAGCTTCATTGATGGTAGCGCCCTTATCACAAGGTTATAATAAATATACCATCTTAGATGGCTTTGGTGTATTAAACCAAAATAATAATAATAATAGTAATAATTAATAATTTTAATAATGGAGACAAGAGGAATTGGCCCGTCAAAACAAAACATCGACATCATCACTGCCCCAGAGCGACTGTTTTTCAGTTCCCACTGTAGTATATTTTAGTATTGATATCTATAAAAAAAACAATAATATAAAATAATATATCAAGCACAAAAAGATGACAAACAAAAAATATCATATAAATTAAAATCTAAAAAATAAAAGTCACGTAAAAGATAATCATGCGTCATTTTGACTCACTTAGGCGTCATAGTCCAAAATCGGTGA
This sequence comes from Lycophotia porphyrea, assembly GCA_950005105.1. NCBI lineage: Eukaryota > Metazoa > Arthropoda > Insecta > Lepidoptera > Noctuidae > Lycophotia > Lycophotia porphyrea. The sequence goes on from OX465409.1 coordinate 9,042,352, forward strand.
CACTTACCTCAAGGAAACGTACGCCTCACGGTAGCTCCTAGCGACAGATGAGATATCCTAAACGCACAGCGAAAGATTCGCGCTATTTAGAAAGATAGAGCCATATTTCTAAAACACATGCGTCAATTTTACGCAGACTATCTTTCTAGGGTTAAACATGAAGCAACTGCCTACCTGGTGGCCTACCATAGCGTATGAGAAAGAGATGGCGCTAGACGACCTGTATAGCTCTGTCTCTTTCCCACACTGGAATTATTCCTGCTTGAAGACGTCATGGTAACCCCCCTGAACTCCACTACCCCGTTAGTAGGTAATACGACACTTTCGGGCCATTGACTACCGGTAACGTCTGTCGAAGATCTACAAATAGCCTACAAATGGCTTAATCCAAGGCGCTCCAAATAAAAAAAAAATATATAGTATTTTATTATTTAAATTATGGAGCTGTTGGGAATCAATGTATGGAGAGAAATTATTTGGAGAACAATAGATTTGGAGCTCCTGGGAATAAACCCTACAAATGACAGCCGGGACCAATTGCTTAACATGCTTCAAGAAACACGGAGGAGTCTCGTAATAAATATTCACCCATCCACCGACCGGTCTCAACCAGTACAGCTTAACCGTTGATCGAACTAATGTTGCCCAAAATCGGTCGTGGTCTTGATCTTGGTCTTCCGAAAATGCAAGAACAAGACCAAGACCGATTTTGGGCTTTAAACTCGTTAAATCTTTACAATACGTGCTTTGTGTGCGCTTTTATATTTACAGAAGAAATAAATTAAATAAATAAAAAAAATAAAGATTTTGATTTCGCAAGAGCAAGATCGATTTTGGGCAACACTAGATCGAACCGTAAGCCACGCAGCCCCAGGTAATAGTAGGCATTAATAGGTCACTAATCTTTAACCCACTCCGTCGTTGGGGATTACTGACATAACGTCGTCGAAATAAACGAGCCGCATTGATAAGAAACTCACGAAATCTTGTAAAAAGGTGTCGTAGACAAAATCGCCCTACTCCTCCATAATCCTAAGAATATACAGGGGATTATCGCACATTTGCGACACCCATTGAATGCAATGGCCTGAATAAGATAAAAATCGCGCGAAAAAAAATTTGAATTTGGAACGTCGTAGGGATTGACATTTATTGTATTGTCCTGAGGTGATTTAGCATGCATTTGTTTGATTTACTGGAAATCGTGGATCAAACGAAACGTATAAAGGGTGTAAAAAAACTCTTAACGAAACGGAAAGGCACTTGTTTTCCCCGTCATTGCGATAATTTTTTTGCTCTAGACCATACCTGGGAACCTTCTAGTTACGGAGATATTGGGGGTCAAAGTTCCAACATTTTCACATGATTTTTTTTTTAATACATGTTTTTATTGTGCTACTTTAACATTACATAAAAGTGGTAACGAAGGTAACAGACTCGAGAGTCTTGGCCGATGAAAATAACCTCCTAATTTAAATAAAATACCCCTACCAACATATCTGCTTACCCCACCTCGTTCTAACGACAAGGCATCATTATGTAACCCGACGCAGGAGATAAACAGTCTCCGGTATCGCCATTATTTCTATCATTCACATGAAGTATTGTAATCTGATCTTACAAGATGGCGTCGATGATATAAAAATGTATTCCTCCCATGTTTTAGATGGAATGTCCTGTAATGTAGCATAACATCACGCCTGTAATACCTGAAGGATTAGGCAAAGATGTACATTACAGAACACCCATATTTCGCCAGTTATGATTTAGGCGTTTGCTTGCGCCGATTCTTTAAATGAAACTCGGGTTCCGTGGTTCTATGATCTACTATTTCTTCAATAACTTGCATACACTGAAAACCGTAACTTTGATAAATCTTAGACATGATATTACAATACATATAGCAATTAACCATACTAAAACTTTAGTTACGAGTGCCGGTATATTTGTGACTGTCTCCATTGGTCTCTAACCATAGAGTCTGGCTGCTAGTGTTGTAGCTATGAGCAAATTAAACCGTATAGTGGGAACCATAGGTATTAAATCGGCCACATATTAACACTCGTATCTATACTGATATTGTTCGCCTGCGTCATCCCACAGCTGGGCAAAATCCTCTCCCTCCCCATGACTCGTATCTAAAGGGTGTAAAAAGTCTCTTAACGAAGTCAAAAGGCACTTGTTCTCCCCCTCATTGCGATCATTTTTTTGTTCTAGACCATACCTGGGAACCTTCTAGTTACGGAGATATTGGGGGTCAAACTTCCAGCTTTTTCACAATTTTTTTTTAATTGTAGTTTGTCTTGGTATGGACATGTAATGAGGAGGGATGAAACGCATGTGACTAAAAGAGTGATGGTCATGAATGTTGATGGATGGAGAGGGAGAGGAAGGCCAAAGAAACGATGGATGGATTGTGTGAAGACTGATATGAAAGAGAAAGGAGTAAATGATGCCGTGATGTCTGACAGGGGAGAATGGAAGAAGAAAACGTGTTGCGCCGACCCCAAGTAGAATGGGACAAGGGCAGGAAGATTATGATGAATGGAATGTTCACTAGAAAATTTTGAAAGGTATTTTTCTCGTTTCTGCCTCATTGGTCTAGAGGACGCATGCGCGACTACTGAGCATGAATTCCTGAGATTCGATTCCCTAGTCAGGCAAAGACCACTTGACCACCATAAGAACGTTTAGTCAGAATTTAGTTTTGTATATTAATACTCTGAAACAATAGAACAGGCACCACGCACGGCTTGCAGGCGACGTCGCGTGAAATGTAACTGTCACTTTATTAGCCAGCATGATACGAGGAGATGCTATTTATACCGTTTCTGGCAATTTTCGTTCTATGAGGTGCAGTGGTAGGTGATCTGAAATGTTAATTAAAATTAGTTTTTTACGGTTCCGTACCTGAAAAGGAAAAACGGAAGCCTTATACATAGGATAATTTTGTTGTCGGTCTGTCTGTCAAGGCTTTTTATCTCGGGAACGCGTGGAGGTATCGAGTTGAAATTAAAACCATATACTCAAGATTACAGTTCCTTAAAGCTGTGAAAATATCAAACTTCTAAGTTAACGTAAAAAAAAGATACGGCCGTTTATACCGCAGAAAACGTATATTACGATACTCTCAAGGGAATCAAAATGTATTATTACCGGAAGTACCCTATAGGTTTTGGGTCGAAAACCTATATGGTAGTTCCCGTTAACTCAGAATCATGAAATTTGGCAAGAAGCAATGCCTTACAGCACATGTAAAGTAAAAAATCTGAAAACCGTAAATATATGGTTTAATAACAAAACTGAAACTGGGCATAACAAAATAACGACTTCACAGCAACAAAAATGTTACAAACATACCTACATAGCTAGCTCAAAGCCATAACCCTTCCTTTTGGCTCGGCCGTAGTCGGGTAAAAACCAAATTCCACCCAACACATTGGAATTTAACAAAAAAAAAAGACAAAATTCTTCGTCAAAACTTACAAAATTTAATTTTGACACAAATATGACAAATTGCCAACAAAAAATTAACGAACATAAACCTCACGGATTTCTGAAATGTTTTTATTGAATGACTAAAGAACGCTACCATTTCAAGTATTTATTTTGGATTTTTTGTCATTCATACGACACCTCATCAAAGTACTGAGTCTGTTTTTTAAATCAATGGCGAAGGGTGGATCTTTGGTTTAACGTGGATACGGCACCAGTAAAATAAACTTTTTTTACTTGCTTTGTTAGTTATTATGTGATCAAATCTTGCAACTGAATTTCAAACCAGTTCCCCTCAACCGATTGAGCTAAAATTTTGCACACAGCTTTGGTTCTGTTGACAATACATTTTTATGACAGACGTGACTTAATCCTGCAGCCAGGGTTGCCTCCTCACGAGAGAACTTTGAGAGAACGGTCACGACACTGAAACTTTGTATTCGCGTTTAATGTTAATAGATAAACTGTATTTAATTCTTTTCATTTTAATAAAAACTTGTCTTTTTTAAGTTAATAATTAAGGTTAGTTAATTTATTATGCAGGGTGAATTTTTCAAATGGGTGTGGATGGCCAAATCCGAGACTATAAGGAATAGCAAAAGTACACAAAGGAGTCTCAAGCCCGATTTTGATGAAAACTAAAACTGCATAATTCGATTTTTGAAAAATCAAAATTCTAAGTCAGGAATCGAACCCATTAGGTTTGGAAAAAAATACACTCTATATTATTACACCTTTCGATCGTGTCGCTAATAAGGATCAAATGGGAAATAATGACATACGGCAAACTAAAGGAAAGAGTTTTTTTTTATTTTTTTTTGCTGGTGTCGCGCAGCCTGTCTTTTTCTTCCATAGCCAATAGAAAGAATATGGCCAAGATAGACATAACGGTCAACCTTCTCCAACCTTTAATTCCGACCTTGACGGAAGGATTTGAATTGCACATCCACGTAACGGGAGTCGATGTGCCAGCGATAGATGGCGTGGACTAGAGAGAGAGACTCCATGTTAGGTTACTTTAAACCCTGCAGTCAGAAATAGGCGCCCCACGTAGCGGGGCTACGTCGACTACGCCTCATTACAATATTTTGATATTTACGTTGACGTTGATTTTATTCGTGTTTTGTTTATTTTATTCACAGAGATCATTCGTTTTTGTGCATTTCCTCGTATCATCTCGTAATTGCATACAATTCCTAGGAAATGCATACATTTCACAGGAAATATGTGTCCATATTAAAGAATCTTTGAAACTTTATTTTACACATTGCCTAAGTAGGCTCGGGATTGTATACATATCCTAGGTTTCATAAATAAATTTCTGGTAACATATAGATAGAATAGAGTATATAAAAGTATAGTGTGCTTACAGTTTTTAAATTATGTGTAGAATATAAGTGAATTTCCATACCACTAAGGATTCAGATGAGAAATATATCTATATTGAAATTGAAAATATTTATTTCAGACTTACAAAAAAAAAAACTCTTAAACTAAAAAATGTATTCTTATTCTTCACAGCACACACCAAGAAAAAAACACATACATGGAAATTGCAAAGATAATGTGTACAAAGGCGAGCTAAACTCTAAATTGGGTTTTCCTTTAGTAAACCGCATTATCATTGCGAGATTTGCGGAAGAGTAACTAACAGTACAATAATAATAAATATAGAAAAATAAATGAAAAAATCATATAATCATAGATACTTCAAAAAATAATAGTAAGGAATGCGTCCCATCCACACAATTCTAACACAGAAGAAAGTCTATGTTCGTCTATTTTTTGTAGCAATAAATCTGTCACGGGAGGCAAAGTCGCGGGGTGTCACTAGTCGACACCGTACATTACACACGCTAGGTTAATTTACTTAATTAAAGGTTAAAACTTCAGTTTTTGTGCTTAAAAAACTTAAAACTTTAAAGAAGAAACTCGTTTGGAGAGGAGCTTTAGGAATGGATATTCTCTCCATTGATTTTCTCCCTTTACCCGTCAAGATATTGCTGAAGACCTTTGCTGGTTAGTGTTCCAGAGAGTGCCCAAATTTAAACTTTCTAGGTCATCTAGAACTGGGTTAGAGTTTGGTCTATAGGTCAGTTAGTGATTAAAATGACGATTTTTGGACGTTAATAACCGTTTGAGGCGTGTTCATGAAATTTAAAGCACATATGTATCTCGCAAGTTTCAATATAAGAGCCAAATTTGACATGTTTATTTATGTGAAATAGTTTTTGAGTTATGAGGGGGTCAAAAGTGGCTCCAAATGGTTCACGTAATATTATTACACACGGTGCTGCTCGCCAGTTCTGTTAGCTTGAACTTGGCTTGACACGCTACCCCGTGTCTATATGAATATGAATGTATATACAGACCGTCCCGCGTCCGAATCTGTCTTTCTTTAATAGATTTTCAAATTTATTGCTAAAGCATTAGGTTCAAGGTTGATTGGGATTTAACAGTGTCACCTAGTTTGATATGCTGGCCTCCGTAGTCTGTACCAAAGAAAGCAAAAGATAAACAAAAAGGGGTAACTTAGGGGGAAAAATAGCATCCCAATTTGTCGACAACAAGTCGCAGTTACTTGCCGACAATTATCTGGTAAAGCAACATTGTTACCGGACCCCTGCAGTACAATCTGTGCTCGCTAATGAATTTAATTGACTCCCAGGGGACGGACGGCAGTGTTGCCATAAATTATTATTAGTCTGCCTGAATTAGCTCTTTGTGAGATTTAATGATTTTGTATTCGTTGCGGTTATTGGAGCGTGGCTTGGATTAAACCTTTTTGAGTCTGCTACTGCCAAATATATTTAAATTCTAACGTGTGATAGACGCGTAATACTTGTTATTACTTTTTTTTTTATTTGGCTCCTCAACAATGAGTACACGATCACTATCACTACATATTATAAAACAAAGTCCTCCGCCGCGTCTGTCTATCTGTTCGCGATAAACTCAAAAACTTCTGCACCGATTTTTATGCTGTTTTCACCAATGGATAGTGTGGTTTTCGAGGAAGGTTTAAGTATTTAATTTGTCAAGTTTTTGTTGTGGGAACGGGATCAAAGTTCATGATTACTTTTGTGTGTCAAAATCGATAATGTTCGGGATCAAAATTGTACAAAAATATTCCCAATGTCTGCTCCGGCGCGCGGCTTAAGCTATCTTTTCTGCCTAGCCCTTTACAAACTATGTTGATGTCGGCTTCCAGTCTAACTGAATGCAGCATGCAAAGTACCAGTATTTTACATGGAGCGGGTTGTCACTCATCCTCGGACCAACCTAAGCAAGCACGGTTTTACCTAAACATCGACCCGAGCGGCTGTTATTAATTAGCCACGAACTCCTTTAGTTTATATGAAGTTTATAAAATCATCTGTAATTGACAAAATCACACGCTTCTTTAAGGAAGCGTACGGGTAGCTCGTCAAAAGCAAATTTTCTTACGGTTTTTTCAGTTTGCAGGTCAGTGGCAGGTTGCATTTTGATGAAAAATGAGTCGAGCCAGTAACACGTGTGTAGTTACTGAATTCCAATCATGAAAATCATCAATACAACCCTCATTTAACCCCATTGAATGACTTTTTCATGAAATATTCATTGAATAGGGTTACATGAACTTAGAGGGTTCTATTGATGATTTTAATGATTACAATTCTGTAACTACAAACGTTTAACTACAGCGACTCATTAATTATTCATCAACATATAACCAGACACTGACCTGCAAATTGCAAAAAACGCAAAAAAAAACTGAATTTCGCGAGCTACCCTTTTAGAGGAATCTACTACAATACCAAAGCAGATGTATAATGTATAATATCTTGGGACAACCAACACACTGCCATCTGATTCCAAACTAGGCAGAGCCTGTACTATGACAACCAGACAACTGATAAACATACTTATATATTTCTAAATACATACATATTATAGATAAATTATACACCCAGATACAGAACAAATAATCGTACTCATCGCACAAAGATTTGTCCTGTGTGGGAATCGAACCCACGACCTCCGTCCTAGCAGTCAGGGTCACTAACCACTAGACCAACAGGCCAATCAAAAACTATCATAAAAACATCGCGAAACGCATAATTTACGATTATCTACCCTCTACCAACGGTTATTAAAGCATATGTCTAAGCGCGCGTGTAATTATTCCTAATCAAGTAAGGAAAGGGGGAAGCAAATCACTTGGGATCATCCATAGTGATTTACTCACCCCTCACTACAGGTGATGACTATGACAAATTGGTCATTTTATTGTAAAAAGATACCTACGCTAAGGGCCTTCGTTTTAAATGACATGATTGTGAGTTATCAAATTTTATTTTGTTTGTAAAATATTATTTTATTGCAAAGTCTTTGTAATTGGGTTGTTTGACATTATTAGCCAAACATTCTAAGACACAACTTTTCTCTGACTGAAAAAATTGAAAAGCAAAAGTCAAGCACATTTTTAAATTAAACAAAAGTTGGAAGAAACCTCTTAAATATAAAATTATGCAAATGGAATGGGCCCCGCTTGCTTCTAAATTCCAACTTTTGTTTAGTTTAAAATGTGTTTGTTTTTTGCTCTTAAATTTTTTCGATATCTATGGAAGAATCGTGTTTTGACAGTTCATAAGTAGTAACTCAGTTGGTTGGCGATATTATAATGTACTTACCTACTCTGTGGTTGGCGGTGTTAACCCCTCCTACCCTAGCAGAGAGCACCTCTAGCGCAACTAGTTCTAAAGTTGCCCTATATTCATAAAGGGTGTAAAAAGACTCTTAACGAAGCCGAAACTCACTTGTTCTCCCCGTGATTGCGATATTTATTTTTTTTGTTCTACACCATACCTGGGAACCTTCTAGTTACGGAGATATTGGGCAACAAAATTTAAAAGTTTCGCGGGTTTTTTTGTAATGTATTATTTTTACTTAAGACACCTTCACAACCCCCGTACTATTCAATCCATCCATCAGCACAATGTTTTGAATGCATTACATTGAGTCCTACCGTAAAACGTCATTTTTCACCCTAAAAAAAAAGTCGTTATCCAGCAATAATTTTTGCGTAAATTACTTAATTTAAATAGAAGATTAGAATGCTTGGTTGACGGCTTCGTGAAGAGTCTGTTTACAGCCTGTAGATAAACAGGATGAATTTTTGAAGAGAGCGTGGTTGGCCAAATCCGAAACTATATAAATAGCGAAAAAAGGAGTCTCGAGCTCGATTTTGATGAAAACTAAAACTACATCATTGGTTTTTTGAAAAATCTATATCTCTAACCAGGAATCGAACCCGTTGATTGTGGAAAAAAACACACACACTGTATTATTACACTATTTGATAGCTTCGCTATTAAGAATCAAATCCTGGGAAGTAATGACATACGGCAAACTAAAGGACATACTTCATTTGTGATATAATATATAACAGTATGCAAATATATAGTTAGTAGTACTTAATCATCGATATATATGTACTACGCCACTACTCCATTATAACTCTATGTACTTAATCAACGATACTTCGAACAAAATCACTATTGGCGCCAACTCACTTTCAAGTCCTAATTTCAATTGTTTACTTTTTTTCTTTTACTTTCGCCTTCATCCGCTTGAATTGCAATCAATAACAATTGTTGCTAATTTAAACTAAACGTGGTAAACGTTTAGTTTCTATCAAACTTGAACCTAAAACTTTAGTAATAAAGTTGAAACTCTATTAAACAAATTTGACAGATTGTAGTAGTTTGAAGCTGCTGCTGGTCTGTACAAGGTTGGCAAGCACGACCAATACTCATTCCATCTCTTGTAGTCAAATTACAGCCTGTTGTGTAGGTAATCGTTATCTACACACTTGGATGTATAACGCCATCTATACTTGAGATGAAGTACTAGTATGGAAGCAAAGTACCTGCATGATTTACTAGATGGCGCTAAATTAAATATATCAAAACGGTTTTTAGTGAAGTGCTAATGCTACAGAATATTAAATATATCGATAATTTGCTACACTGGGAGGAGATGTTTCAAATTAATAACTGAAACCATTGTTATATTTTGTCGTCATTTATTCATAAAGACAATTCAATAAATGAACGCACTAAATTACATTAACTTTGAGATATGTCACTTAAATATTAATCGGTGGTGAATATTATGATTTTATTTTATAATTACTTTGCTGTCTCATATTATAATTGTCTTTATAAGCAATTTTTCAGATGTAATGTGTTTGAAGCATTATCTTGAGAGAAGAACTAGAACGCAACAATAAATTCATAATTTCACCACCTTTGCGTTATATTCATAATTATGTATATAATAAGCTACAATACTCGCTATTGATAATATAGATCAGTTACTGGAAGACAAATCGTATGGCTTTTAATATTTTAGTACAATATCATTTAATACAAATGCACCGATATGTACGTTATGCTACCAAACTATTGAGGAAAAAAATCTACAGGAGTACAATACAAAATATTAGGAAAATAGAATTATATTTTATTTATTTTTTTCTCATCAAGTAGAAAAAGTTTTCAGAAACATCAGAATTCTTATAAATGAATTTAATTTATATTTTATTAGATATTTAGAGCCCGACAAACATTGGCTTTTTCCGACATTTTGTTTCTTTATATTATTTTCTGTGTTTCATTTACATTAGGTTTTGGTGCAAAACATAAATCATCTAAGTCGGTAAATATGACATTACTGTTTGCTGTGCATTAAAAAAATAGGAACCGACAATTTAAGTTTTCGTAAACATCTCTGAGCCCAGAAACAATCTCAAGTCGAGCTCTTTATTAGAGTAAAAACTTTGAAGACGAAACAGTGCTATCCAAATCGTAAAATTCGAAAAGTGGCTTACTTAGTCAAGAAATATATACAATACAATAGAATGAGAAAAGCTATTGTATTATAATAAATATATGGAAAATTTTAAATATACAAAAAAGCAAGGAGCTGTTGTCAAACAAAAGCTATGTACAGCTAGGCAATTACAAGGGACTATACGACTAACTTAGACTAGCCCTAACTCCATACAAATTATAACTTATGATACAACAATGATCACAAACGCATTTTCTCAATAACTTATGCATTATTAATAAACGATATGTGTAGTAATTGATGAGTATTAGTAGTAAACAATATAAAGTCTTCCGACTTTTACATGAAGCATAACACACAGCGAATCTTAACTAGCAAAACTTGGTACTAGTGTCACAGATTATAATACCATTAAAAAATATCTCCATTATTCTAAAATATGTCTTTCCTATACAAACTTAAACACTAAAAGGTATAGTTTTAAAATATACGCCTATTCCTATGCAAGCTGTAGAAAACTAAAAAGTTTAGAAAAAAATATAGTATGGAAGATTGTAGAGGTAGATCGACAATGGGCACCTATTCCTGAAAAACTTACTAAACGCATTTTGATGCTATTTTTATCTTACAAACAAATGTAAAGTTATACTAAAAGTAGTCTTCAGCAGTAAAATATACACAAAAGATCGTTTACCAGCTAAAACGTAATATAATTTGTTTTTATACATGTTTACTTAATTTAATCACTTAAAACTATAAAAACACTAGTAAAGACCAAGTTTTGCGCACAAATACAACATCTAATCAGCCACAATGTCGTAACGACGGCATTCAATAAAAACGTACTTATTGCTTGTACACGTAATGACGATCGTAGTATAAAACTACCCCGCAAACAATCACAAATTAATATATTTTTATTATAATTACAATGATATTTTTAATTAAAAAGTATATTTTATTATCCTTTGATATGTATTTATGAGTAATGATTGATTAAACTATGATTACATGTTTAAATAATTTGAGTTTTTAACTTAATGTATGATTTATATGCGTATAGCCAGGATTAGTTCCAGAGTCGGTTGACGGCAATAGGTTTGCCCCCTATAACATGGGACTTAAACATAAATGGTAACATATGGTTGTATTATTAGGTACAGCTTTGCCTCACCTTTCGGGGTTTACTGGCGCTATCTTATGTCTTTTCATTCAACAAGGCTGCTACTTAATTGCCTTTGGCGTTCGGCGATAAATGAGTTGGTTTCCAGGACTTTAAATTTTAGCTCAAGCCATATTTGCAAGTTTTTGCATTGATCTGAGAACGTCACATGTATAACGTAACGTAACGTAACGTAACGTAACGTTACATTAATCGGTCAAAAACGTTTATTTCTGCATTTGAATATGGTTATCTCTTGGTATGTCAATAATCCTGGCTACATCCATAATAAAATTATACTAATCTATTTCTAACGATATTTCAAATTATATGTAAGCCAATTTTCTCTTTAACACAAGCTACAATTCATAAAACTATCCTATTTAGGTTATTTGGGGTTACATGGGGATTAAATACATTTTTACATACATCATACTAACCTTTAACAACATCTTTAAACAATCACTTAATATTTTCTGATTATTGAGAGATTCCTTGAATACACATATATCAATATAAAACAGTTACTTGATTAATAGTTTTACTGTGACTATTCTAATGTCGATATTTCGAGCAATCTTATCAATAGGACGCGCACATCACTTTTAAGTCAATCAAAGTGAAAATGTTTGCGCGCCAATTACGTTTTTGTAATAAGTCTAAACATTTTTGAGTTTGAAATGTATCTTTATTTAGAGACATTTTGTACTTAAAACCATTAAGATAATAAAGAGAAATACATCCATACGAAGCTTCTATTTTCATTTCATTTACCGTCGATTCTTTATAATTGTTACCAATTAACAAAAACAGATTGGACTTAATATTCTAGAGCTATTACAAAAACGTATGTATTTTACAATAATTTCATGAAAATACACTTATGACCACATCTAGGGGAAGTGGGTCTGGGTACCGTTATTTGGATTTCGTAGGTAGATAGATATTTTTTGATATGTTTTATTAAATTTTCCTTCTTTGCACCTTAGTTATATTTTTATCCGACTACGGCAAAGCTAAAAGGAAGGGTTATGATTTTAATAATCTAATGTATGTTGTTCGTTATTAATTTCCCCTAAATATGTGCAAAAGTTTAAACAATGCATAATATCATTAATCACACTTGATTCTTAGTTCTTACGTGTAACAACAATTTGGTCTACCACACTAAGAAATTTAACCACTTGGCATACAAGATAATCTTTAGATCTGACTTTATCAACGATCTAAGTACATCAAAACTCGCTCTTATAAATATTTTTTTAAATGAACTCAGAAAGAAGAATCAAATTCAAAGGCAAAAAGGTATCTTTCGATTTGAAAACAATAAAAAAAGATAAACTTAAGAATAGAAGGAAATTTTAATTTTTATCAGAAATACACTTTCATTTAAATGTAAAGAAGTTTACCTTGAAAAGAAAAAATATTTTAATTAGATTAATTATTAATTTCTTGTGAATTTAGTATGTTCTATCTAGAGTAAATTTATCTAACATGATGAAATTTAATAAGTATTCTTTTATTTATTATCTTCAAATCACGTACATTAATTAAAATGTCATATAGATATAACAAATCTGTTTTTTTTTTTATAAATTTATCTTAACTCAGAATCTATGTGACAAAAAACTACTTGAAAAACAAATTCAAACCCAGAAAAAAACTACAACAACCCTTAAAAAAAATTTACAGAACAATATATGAAACCCAGAAATCAGAGTCTAATCCGTCTGCTGTCTACTCCATAGTGTCATACTGTACCTTCTTGACCTTGAGGTAGCGCCAGGCGGCGTAGGCGCAGAGCGTGGCGGCCGTGGCGAGCGCCAGCGCGGCGCCCACCGCCACCGGCGCCGCCTCGGCGCGGGCGCGGGACGCGCGGGCGCACGCCCACACCGGCCCGAACTCGCCGCCGCGCTTGTACATGAACGCTTGTAGGCGCATCTCGCGGAGGTACAGCTTGGCGCGGTGGCTTGTGGCGGGACTGGAAAATGTGGCTTGCTTACTACCTGATCGCATTCAAAAATCATCCGTCTGCCTAGCCCTTTCCCAACTATATTAGGGTCGGGTTCCAGTCTTACCGGATGCAGCTGAATACCAGTATACCACGACTCAGTTACTGGGTAAATACGATATCCCTCGGTAAGATTGGCTGTCAAGACAGTGATAACGACCGTCAAATATCTACAAATGGTAGCCGGATCAACGTTTTGACATGCTTTCTGAACCACGGAGAGAATTTGATATGGTCCACCACTAAGCGGGCCAACTGCGGCTAGCGCTGCGACTGTCTACCGTCCCCTTAAATTAAAAAAAGCCAGATTAACCTAACTTACTTGGCATCCTCCTCCGCTAATTCAATGACAGTTTCTTCAGGACATGTGTAGGACTTGCCGACGGGCGTAGGGAACAGCAGTTCCCTGGAGTCTGTGCTGAGGGTGACCTTGCGACCCTGGTTGGCGGCGTGCTCGAGGATGCGGGCGCTAGAGTTGTATGTGAGGCGAAGACTGTCAGCGTACCAGCGCTCACCACCAGGAGTCTGGAAGACGAAGGTAGAAATTAATACATGAACAGTGGGGTTCGCTCCAGCAACCTGGTCAAAGTTACTCGATGAACACCGTGTGGTTTTAGCCAGTAAGAGTCTGACAGACCCGCCCCAGGGTGGAGGACAACTATGAGGATTTACACACGAAAGAAAGGGGCCTGCTACCACCTTTTCATAGTGCTTCGATGATAATCTAAATTGAATCGGCCCAAACTTTGGCGACGATTGGTGTCCAACAGCTTCTGCAACTTGCAAACAACAAGGCAAGCAGGCCACGATATGAAGCGTCCCATCGTTCGTGGAATTGCACCACATTTACACTGCAGGGTACAGTCATCAATGACCAGGAACATGTCTTACAGCACTATTGTTTTTAAAATCTTACCTCAGCAACTAACTAACGGATAGACCATGTGATAAGTTCGGACATTATCGGTACTTCCATAAAAGCCTAAAAGCTAAGCTTGTTCAACCTACCACTTTTCATAATTTAAAGGTTTTAAACAGACCGCTTGACTTATGGACTTGTAGGGGCACTACAGCAACATAGTACAAAAAGTACTACAGCGCCATCTATAACACAGACGAAGAACTAAACAGCGAAAGACACCTAATTCCTAGATCGCGCGATCGAAGTACTAACATCAAATTAGCTATTAAAGTTATCCACGACTTAAGAACATATTATAGAAAAACTCGTGGACAACTGTCGGGCAGTAGCCCACCAGACACATCACCAATCTGGTCGGAGGATCCTCCCTTTTCTAAGGCGGATGAACAACTTTACACCCTGATCATGATTCCCCTATAGACTCATCCTAGCATGACGTTATGTCGACCCCTAGGCAGTCCGCAGGACTTAAGATACTGTTTATCCCGGTAGCACCTTCCTTTGGGACAATTTCTGATCTTCGAGCAGGCAGGCTATGGTGACTAACATCCAGTAGTCCAAACTCAAGGTTTGCCAGCGTGCAATGAAGCGCAGTATACTGGGTATCAAATTCGGATCGTGTCTGAAATACAATACTGCGCTCCAAATAAATATAACTGACGTAGCTCAAGAAGCTGCCCAACTCAAATGGGACTGGGCGGGGCATATCTGCAGCATTCTGGAGACTTGAGACAGTGAGGCGGGGTTGCGGCAAGCCAGGAAGGAGATGGCGGTGCGAACTGGACAGATTCCATCAGAACTAGAAGCAGGTCGCGCGGTTTCGCACGACATGGAAAGAATGAAGAGAGGCCTTTGCCCAGAAGTGCAAGTGAAGCAAAGAAAAAGCAGGCAAAACGGAGGACCTTGGAAGTGAAAATAAAGGGTGTAAAAAGACTCTGAACGAATTCGAAAGGTACTTGTTCTCCCCGTCATTGCGATCATTTTTTTGTTCTAGACCATACCTGGGAACCTTCTACTTACGAAGATGTTCCAACGTTTTCACAAGATTTTTTTTTATAAATACACGTTTTTAATGTTTTTTTTTTTACCTAAGCCACCAAAACGACCCCCGTACTATTCAATCCATCCATCAGCACAATATTTTGAGCCCTACCGTAAAACGTGATTTTTCACCCCAAAAAAAAAGTCGTTTCCCAGCAATAATTTATGCGTAAAGTTACTTAGTTTGATGTACAGAATGCTTGGTTGCCGGCTTCGTGAAGAGTCTTTTTACACCCTGTATAAGTATAATCACTTACTTTAGAAAACGAGAACTCTAGCGTGAAGTCTTTGAAGGTAATCAGCAGTGTTTCAGCATCGCTCTCCTTACACACGCCGGCTACGTTGGCGTTGTTCGGCACGAAAGTATTCGCATCCTGTAAGCAGAAAATTATTATTAAGATTCATTAAGATAGTTTATTCATAATATTCGGCTCACAGCCTTTTTATGTAAATTTCAAAACGCCTTCGTGACGCTTCCCGTGACCCAAAGGCTGGCTTTTACCTTGGCCAGTGTGGCCATACAACGTAGCAACGCCGCCAGTCTCTTGGGCACATTACCAGCTGACAGTATTGAGGAGATTTTGGATAGCCTTTATATTTGTTGCTAGTTTAAATTTAATTTCTCTAACTTTTGGTTTTAACGTATTCTTGACATAAGCGATATCCCCATCATTTTGGTTTATGTGGCGAGTTGAGGTATGACAATGACAGAGATAATTGCTGGAATAGATTATTAGGATTTAGTCTTTATTTTGTTAGAATTATCAGTTTCAAACTTTAAAAGTAGATAAATGAAATTATTTTTTGTGCGATAATAGTGAGACATACACCTCAGAATCGATTAAAAAACCACGCGAACGAAGCCGCGGGCATAAGCTAGTTAGATATATAGGTAACTGAACATTAAAAAAAATACCAGATACTTTATGATTATTGAGAAATTTGCACTGAAAAAAGTAGTATATTTTTGTTTTTAGACCGCGAAATTTATACGAGTCTTAAGACTGGTTGTCAGACTGTCAAAGATCTACAAATGACACTGGGCCAAAAGCTTAACGTCTAAAAGCTAACTTTCCAAGGCACGGAGGAGCTCAATATGTGATGGATTAAATTGTCACCCATCCACGGACCAACCTAAGCAAACACTGCTTAACCTTAAAGATCAACCAGTGCGGCTGTTATTTCGAAGCCACGAGCTCCTCCTACAAACACATGGTATAGTAAGCTTTTCGGTTCCCTACAACCCTCATATTAACGGCAAACTTTATCAAAACATGCTAATTAATCAAAAGCTTGCTGAACTTTAAGCTGTAAGGTTAATTACTTAAAACCACCTACGTGGCACGTAGTTCTTGATTTATCGTTTGAAGTTCACACATTTAATTTCATGCTCTAGAAGGTTCTGGCAACTAGGAGTTGCTTACAGGTCATGCCTAATCCCACGTACTACCATACGTCTGCCTAATCCCACGGCGATTGCCGTAGGATTAGGCAGACGTATACCTTATAAAGGGTGTAAAAAAACTCTTAACGAAGCTGAAAGGCTTTTGTTCTCCCCGTCATTGCGATCACTTTTTTGTTCTAGACCATACCTGGGAACCTTCTAGTTTCGAAGATATTGGAGGTCAAAGTTCCAACTTTTTCACATGTTTTTAATGTATGATTTTTACTTTGAACAACTCCAGGACCCCCTTACTATTCAATCAGCAGAATGTTTTGAGTGCGTTACATTGAGTCCTACTGTAAAACGTGATTGTTCAGCCCAAAAAAAAAGTTATTTCCCAGCACTAATTTTTGCGTAAATTTACTTAGTTTGATGTACATAATGCTTGGTTGACGTCTTCGTGAAGAGTCTGTTTTATATCAATTAAAAAAACTTTTCCTAAACTTTATTTTTTTATATGACCGCAAATGCTGCTGCTCATGGGGTTCTTTGTGTAAATGCCAAAAATAATAGCAGAAAGGGTTTTCTCCTCTCTATAGCAGCTCGACACATTGTGGCTAGGCATATGGCAGTAGGCTGGAACCCCACAGGGGGTTCCCTTAGCGAGCGGTCATTTAACTTTAAAGAAGTGACATGTTTTCCCTTTTTTTCGGATGGTTTTTTTTAACAGTTTCTTCCTGTGCCCAACTAACGCCTCGCACTCTATTTTTTCTTTGTGGCGTTCTAGAGACCAAACGCGTGAGCCAATTTTGATGATGACGTCAATCGATTTGTCTTAATCTTGTGAGTATCATTAAAAACATGACAGTAATTAAAATTTAAAATAGCGACAACCAGACGCCATAGTGCCAAAATAAAAAATGAAAGTCGACGAACTACATAAAGAGTGTAAACAGACTCTTAACGAAGCCGAAAGGCACTTGTTCTCCTCGTCATTGCGATCATTTTTTTGTTCTAGACCATACCTGGGAACTTTCTAGTTACGGAGATATTGGGGGTCAAAGTTCCAACTTTTTAACATGTTTTTTTTTAAATGCATGTTTTTAATGTAAGATTTTTACTTTAAACACCTCCAGGACCCCCATACTATTCAATCCATCCATCAGCACAATGTTTTGAGTGCGATACATTGAGTCCTACTATAAAACGTGATTTTTCAGCCCAAAAAAAAAAGTCGTTTCCCAGCACATCGGGAGAAAAAGTTAATCCAGTTTATAAACTATCTGTGTTCCAAATTTCATCCAAATCCGTCCAGTAGTTTCAGAGCCTATTCAGTACAAACAAACAAAAAAATCTTTCCTTTTTATAATATTGGTATAGATAGAAATGAAAATAAAAAATATGACCTACATAATACTTTAAAATACTACTTTTTTCCAAGTATTCTGGAGTCAACTTCCATTCTAACTGGATGCAATGCAGCGAATACCAGTAAATGACATGGAGCGGCTACCCCCTCCCTGTTAAGTATTAGTTTATAATAGATAAGTATTATACTTACGGCTCTCTCATTGAGTTTGGTCACATAAGATATGTCTAGCAGCGCGTCCACCACCAGCAGGATGCAGGTCTCTCCGTCCCTGCCCAGTAGTCGATATGTTGCGGTGTTCAAACTTCTTTCTGTTACTGCTTCCTGAAATTTATTTATTTGCAATTTCATTAAATGTTATGTAGCGACATCTATCTTGCAATATACGAACTAATCCGCATCACGCCATATAATAAAAGGATTGGTACCCAAGTATACATGAATATAAATGTCGATCGATGGAGAGGGAGAGGAAAACCAAAGAAAACAGGCAGATTGTGTGAGGATGTGAAAAAAACTGGCCAAGTGCGAGTCGGACTCGCGCACGAAGGGTGCCGTACCATAAACCGAAAAAAAACACGTTTCTTGTATGAGAGCCCCTTTAATTATTAAATAATTTATATTTTTGTTGTTATAGCGGCAACAGAAATACACCATCTGTGAAAATTTCAACGGTCTAGCTATTACGGTTCATGAAATATAGCCCGGTGACAAACAGCCAGACAGACAGACGAATAGTGGAGTCACACAGTGGAACGAATGTATGGGAGCGGTGGGACGTAGACATGTCCGAAAAAAAAGAGTAAAATTATGCCAAACTAATGATGCCATCTTATTCGATTACTTAATGCCTTCATAACTTGTGGTGATGAATTTCTTCATAACTCCCATATTTCGGGAGTAATTTGAGAAAATGTGAAATTTTACTATGAAAATGAGTGTATCGAGCTCTCTCCCTCCTGATTCCGGGCTTGTTTCAAGTAGCGGTCTCTAATATCATAATGCTAATACTAAGAGCTATATTTAATACTAAGACACATAGTGCGCCAAATGTGCACTTTCTGGGATAAAGAGTGATGTTTATTTTATAACACAATTTTTTTATTTTTTGTTTATTTTGTTGATTAAAACCGTTTTTCTAAAGGTTTACATTATTACAATAACATTTCTGAGCAGCCAATTAGAGAAGATATAAGCTAATTAGGATATATAATTAGGGACTTAAGGTTTACATATAAAACTGATGCACTAATGATTACTGATAAGAACATTGCTATTATTTAATTACTAAATGGCTCTTAATACACTAATTTAGCATGCATCATTTACTAATTATCACAATAACTAATTACCTTGCAATATTTAACAAAGGATACCTGGGATACCTGGATTTTATATAAATAGGTCACTATTAGTAACTTTAAAATCAGTGTTGATTTACACCTCGTTGTATCCAAGCTAATCTCGCAATGTATTTTCCAAATTTTAATACAAATCTTGATATTCACGTTGCTTTATGCGCACGCGCACATAAAGATTTACGCGACTTTAACTATTTGTTCAGTGTTTTAAAAGATAACAGTTGTGTTCAGTTATGTGAAAGTGCTGAAACAAGTTTAAAAGACTGGTGTCGTCGATTTTGCTACCGCATTTATGCAAAATGGACACAGTCTGGAAGAAGCACAGATAAGTTTCGGAAGAAACATGAGATTTGGCTACAGGCTGCAATTCAATGGCCGGAATTACAGAATGAAAATATGGAACCTTCTACAGAAAATATAAGTGACGTCATCGAGCCCATAATTTCTCCTGCTAAATCTGATGCTTCAACTTGTACACATCCTAGTCCTCGTAAATCTTTTGAGGACCTTAGTAACCGGCAAAAAAGAAGACGCACTGAAGATAGTCTTTCATGCAGCAGTAGCAGCGCTGAAATTATGTTTTCGGCCGAAAGGGCGCTTCAAAAGGCAGGACAAAGCGATACAGCTTATGTTATGAAATACTTGACGGAGAATCCAGAAGAGGCCTCAAAAATCAAAGCCTTCATTGAAGGTAAATCAATTCAGGTACGGGAAATATCCCCTTTGAAGGCATTGGCTCTTTATGTATCGATGAACTTATCGAAATGGCGCTATAACACTCTTCGGGATTTCAACACTCAAGAAGGAGCTCTTCAATACCCGAGTTACTACATGTTGGTTAAAGAAAAAATTAAGTGCTATCCGGCCAAAGAAGATCTCACAGTTACAGAGAGCTCTGCAAAAATCAAATTACAAGCCTTGATGGATTTAACCTCAAGAAGACTTATTAGGTCGTTAGAAACCCCTGTTGATCCCAATCAACAGCTCGTATTGACCAGCAAATGGGGTTTTGACGGATCATCTAGCCAAAGCATTTATCATCAAAGGACGAGTGAAGATGAGCAAATCGATCTTGCTAGTAATTTTATGATTAGTCTTGTACCACTGCGGCTCGTCTCAAAAGGTGTAACAATTTGGGAAAACGAGCGACCATCTTCCACTTCATTTTGCCGGCCAATATTGTTTAAGTTTATAAAGGAAACCAAAGAAAATGTGCAGAGAGAGATGGCTGAAATCGAAGCAGAGATTGAAGCCTTAACTCCATCCACCATCACTGATGGAATTAGTGTCAAACACCAACTGCTGTTGACAATGATTGATGGTAAAATTCATTCCATTATATCCGATACAGCAGCTTCAGTGTGTGACATATGCAAGGCTTGTCCTAAAGAAATGAATAATTTAGAGTTAATCAAAGATAAACACGCAAACGAGGACATGTATAAATATAGCTTAAGCACCCTTCACGCTTGGATTCGCTCAATGGAATGCTTATTACACATTTCCTACAAATTAGACATAAAATCATGGCAAGTAAGGGGTGATATAGCAAAAAGGCAAGTTGATGACAGGAAGAAAAGAGTTCAAGAGGCTGTAAGAAGAGAAACGGGCTTACTTCTCGATGTTGTGAAACAAGGCAGTGGATCCACCAATAATGGCAACTCGGCAAGGAGATTTTTTGAAAACTACACTAAATCTGCTGAACTGACCGGAATAGATGCTATGCTTTTAAGAAAAATCTGTGTGATCTTGCAGTGTATTTCATCAGGAGAGAAGATCAACGTAACTAAATTCCGAGAGTTCTGCTTTGATACTGCTAAGCTTTACGTGGAGTTATACCCATGGTATTATAATTATGCCTTCTTCACTTCATAAAATTTTAATGCATGGGCCAGACATAGTTCAGAACATGTCAATTGTGCCCATTGGTTTTCTATCCGAAGAGGCATCTGAGGCTAGAAATAAAGATTTTAGAAAATATAGAGAGGGGCATTCTCGAAAGCATAGCAGTATCTCATGCAATGAAGATATTATGCACAATCTTTTACTGTCTTCTGATCCACTTGTTACAAGTATCCGTCCAAAAGGAAATAAGTTTGTAAAAAAATCTTCTTTTAAGGAATTTTATGAGCTTACGGATTCTGAGAAAAGTGATATCGAATTTGTTAACATAAATGATTTAGCGGACATCGATTCTGAATTTGAATTAATTGATGATGATGATGATGACGAAGATAATTAAATGATGTTATTGTTTTAAAATGTGTAACTTAGTAAATTAGAGCTTACATCTTAATTATTTATTGTACTTTTAATGAAACTAGGTAATTTATTATCAACTTACTTAAAAGTCATACTCTCATCAGTTCTTGTGAATATTTTTGTTAATATATATTTCTGTATATATATAATATATTTATAGACCTCTTAATAAGTCTGTCTGCGGTTTAAAGTAAATACAAATGGGGAAAAAACGTTTTTTTTTTTAAATTTTCATTTCCTTTTATCCCAGAAAGTGCACATTTGGCGCACTATGTGTCTTAGTATTAAATATAGCTCTTAGTAATAGCATTACGATATTAGAGACCGGTACTTGAAACAAGCCCGGAATCAGGAGGGAGAGAGCTCGATACACTCATTTTCATAGTAAAATTTCACATTTTCTCAAATTACTCCCGAAATATGGGAGTTATGAAGAAATTCATCACCACAATTTATGAAGGCATTAAGTAATCGAATAAGATGGCATCATTAGTTTGTCATAATTTTACTCTTATTTTTCGGACATGTCTACGTCCAACCGCTCCCATACATTCGTTCCACTGTGAGTCATAGTAATAGGGTCCCGTGTTTACCATTTGGGTGCGGAACCCTAAAAAGAATAAAAAGCGTGACGGCTGACAAGTGAGAATGGAAGAAGTAATATTTGGCAAGGCCAGGAACATGATCATGCGGGTAAATTCCTGTTCCATAATAATTCTGAAGCCCTATCAGTTCCTGTTGACTAACTCATTCAAAGATAAAATGATTGTGACCTCTTTATAATTGTCTGTGATACATTTTATCAGAATTTCCGTAATAAACGTTTTCAGTTAAACTGACTAATACGTTGGATAAATCTAGAGCAAAATACGCCAATACCAATATGTATTGTATTCGGATCACTAAGTCAACATTTATTACTTATCTTAACAAAATGTACATTGCCCTATTTCAAATAATAAACAGAAGTGACATTTTTGACGTTATACTTCTTTTGGCGCGTTACGGAAAAATGATGAGAGTAAATTTTTACGATGCGCGCGCACACCATCACGAAAAACCGACACCCTGAAGTAAGCTAGTCAACATACACCCTGAAGTTAGCTAGTCAACATTTTAGTTTTATATGCCAAATAATTATAACTTCTTACGTGCGTAATAAGTACACACACACTTTTTTGAGGAAAAAAAATAATAATTTTGAACAAATCATTATTTTGATTCATGATGCTTCCTATGGTGGGGCACGCTTGCCTAGAAGAAACCGATTCACTCAAACATTGAAGAGACCCAGCTTCTAATGATCGGTGAACAGAGAAGCCGGTAGTGAATTCCACAGACAGGCAGTTCGTTCAATGAAAATGTGGGAGCATAGCAAATCGGGGAGGGATATTGTAAAAAAAGTGTAAAAAAAATAAAAATTGTAATAGTCTTACCGTAGATCCTCCAGGCGAAGCCGTAGTCTTGCTATACTTGGTGATCCTCGGCCTCCTTGTGGAGGCCTGACTGTCCAGCTGCAGGCCCTGCACTGAGCACACCAACAGCACTGCCAACACACACCGCATAGATGTAAACACACTGCACTTCATACAACAACCCTCTAGAGTTAATTATCTAACTCTATTTGCATAGTGGTTTATTCGAATGACCCTATTTTGTAACTAAGTTATGCACTATTTGTTTTATTAAATGTTCCCTAAATTCTCACTGGTTTATTTAAACATCTCAGAACACATCTAGAGTCACATTTCTGAAGAACTCTGGTTTAATTCGATTAAACTTTAAAACTATACCGGCTTCATAAAAGTCACAATCAAGGTCTTTTTGCCACGTAAATATGATAATTTCCAGTGAATTCGCACACAATTAAATAAATACCCCTTTTCACTTAATAATATAGCAATTTTTTCTTCAATTTTATAGAGAATATTTCAAAGAATCGTATTGACTAACACAGTGTACAAGAAAAGATGGTCAAGTGCATATAATGTGCGTTGATTAGCTTAGTGATGGGATTCACATTTGTCGATAACATTGGAAATATCGACAACGCTTAGCCCCAAGATACAAAATAACTGTCTAGCTTGGGGCTCACTAGCATCAACACTATCAATGTTAACCATTTTTAGGTAATATTTTACGACACATTTAATATGTTTTCATAACATAACATAACATCACGCCTGTAATCCCCGAAGGGTAAGCAGAGGTGTACTTAATAGTACACGCACATTTTGCCAGTTATGTTAAATCCCATGTAATAGGGGGCGAGCCTATTGCCATCAACAAGGTACAGATCCAAGCTCCGTGGCTGCTACTGAGAAATTCCTGGTGGAAAAACCCAATATCGATTTGCACGACCCGGGAATCGAACCCAGGACCTCAAACTCAGCAGTCGCATTTGCGACCACTCGACCAATGAGGCAGTGAAATAAATATGTCTTCTGTTATTAATATGTCTGCATAGATAAAAATCAAGTTGCTTTCTCAACAAATATTGATTATATACAGGGTGGATACGGTCAACGGGGCAGTAAGGGGAACTACATTATTACATCTACACGAAAATGGTCTTAGACTATCCATAATTTTTCGTGAAATTTTGATCACCAGTCACAGATTTCCAAAAAAATGTATAGTTAGCAAGAAAATGGCCACTTTACACAAAACATTTTTTTGATGCCAATCGATCCTGTTTCTAATAATTATCAAAAACTTCTACGTGATCAACCCAGGTTGGAGTACTAAAAAAGTCAGAAATTGCAAAAAACTTTTCCCATTCATTTTGTTTCAGAGTTTAGGTATCAATGATTGGTAAACAAAATCACGATTCATTGTAAGCTAAAAACCAAAAATATATATAAATCAGAAACCGTCATAATCTAAATATAAACGCTACCTTTCAACAACATAGCATTTCAACACTGTAAACCAACCTCTCTAACCTGAGGTAGGTTACGCAACCAAGATATTACACGTCAGAAGGCAAAAATAAATGTTCTTTTCATTATGTCTCCCGCACTACAAAGGGCATTTATCTTATACGTACGTACGACCTAGATTTGATTCAACAAGAAGCTTAGCGTAAGATTAAAGGACAACACACATTACACAGGTTCAACACCGACTCCAATCTAACTTGACTTACAGTAAAGCATCGAAATATGAGCATTATCAGGCGCGGTCCTAGGGCCACAGGGGTCATGACCCCCCTAAAATCATACACGCCAAATTGACAAACCTTCTTAATTTTTTTCGGACATAAATGATTAACTTCCTGTTTAATCGTTCAACAAGGTAAAGTAACCTTTTCGAGCCAGAATATTAAAATTTCGAGCTCGCTTGGCTCGCTTTGACATTCTGCGTTCATTTCAGTTTTTGTTTATAAACTGTCATAATTTCTGAAATCTTATTAATTCAAAGTGGGTGCTAAATTTTACGAGCTCTCCCTTAAATCCTGGCTTTTCTATACATAGAAGTCAACAAAATTATGCCTTGCATGAATCGACAAACGAAAACTTAACATATATACATTTTATACTTTTTGCTGTGCCCTACAGGGTCCGTAATTGTACCTTAGCTATAAGCCCATTGTAAGGTCTTCACACATTATGGAATGCAAATAAAGATATGAATATGATCTGTGGTGGAGTACAAGCTCTTTTTGGGAAGCTGAAGTTACTTTGAGTCGAGGTGGAGTCGGCGTTGAGTTTGCGTAATGCGCGAAGACCTTAATATTTTACGTAAACGCTCTCACATTCAAAAGTAAATGATTAATGATACCTGTCTGGTTTTAGTACAAAACATCATTGTGTTGAAGCGAAATTATAATAAATTAAATTATCAAAAACGCTTCGTCATCCGTGTAATAATAGATGTTTTGAGGTTATTTTTGTACGTGATAAAAGTTTAAGCCTCATAGATAGTTATTTGTATGTGTTCTGTTTCACAGATTTTTTAAGTTTTTAATCGATTTAAAAAAGAAAGCTTGGCAGTGCTTAAATGTTTTTGTTTCAATTATTATTATTTTATTACATATACAAGATGAAAAGCATACTCACGCTAAAAAGATCACTACGTAGTTAGTACATAGTTATGACAACACCCCCCATCAATCAAAAGTGGTTTTTGAGCTTTTTTTTAAAACCTTTGATAAAAACAAACTACATAGTTCGTTTTTGTGTTAGGGAGACTTAATACATTTAAAATTAATACACAGCATGAATATGTTTCACCATAACTAAAAAAGGAAAAATAAGAATGTTTTTAAGTTTTTATTTAACGACTAATTGGATATATATAAATATATATTATGGCCAATACTGAGAAAAACATGCGTGTATCATAAACAAACAAAAAAGTGTGGTGTACTTATTACGCACGTGTGAATTTATACTTCTTTGGCGTATAAAACTAAAATGTTGACTAGCTAACTTCAGGGTGTCGGTTTTTCGTGACGGTGTGCGCGCGCATCGTAAACATTTACTCTCATAATTTTTCCCTAACGCGCCAAAAGAAGTAGAACTTCAATAATTACATACATAACATCACGCCCGTAATTGCCGAAAGAATACCTAATAGTACACCCACATATTGCTGCTATGTTAAGTCCCATTAATAGGGGGCGAGCCTATTGCCATCAACCAGATACTAAACAAAAAAGTAAACATAAATAAAAAAATGATAAAAATAAAATAAAGAAGCCTTATATCAGAAAAAAGCTTTATTTCTTGCATGCAGTTTTACTTTTAGTTATTTTTCTAATGGTGGTAAGTTTTTATATTTGCTAATCCTAGTGTTATTTAACCATATATAATATAAATAAAAACTATCGATACTTGTGACGTAGGTATAACGTGCACGTCACTACGCTAGTTAGTCCATTGTGGAAAAATTTATAGGCAGAACGAGCAACAGATAGATGCTTATATACAACTGTTGTGGGTCATTTAGCAATTCAGTTCACGAGGATTATCTATGTCATACATGTATATTAACATGTGGGTGTTTGTGTATCATAAAGGCATATGTGTTTTGTATATTTTTTCTTGTTTATTTTTTGTTATCTGTAAATAGTATAATTAATTTTATACTTTTTTCTATTTTATAATATATCCCGTAGGTGCCAGTATAAGTTTAGTTTTAAACCGTGAAAGCTTAAGACAGTGTATGGTATATTACAAGTTTTGGTGCCGTAATTTAAAGTCCTGATAATGAAAATGAATTTGTACGAAAAAAATTGATTTTTTATAATTCAGAATACAAATAACGTCTCTTAATTGATTATTTTGTATGTTTGTCCCTCTTAAGAGCTCAGTGGTAATCAGCTGTCTCGTCGTAGGTATCCCATCCATCCTGGTAACGATTATCCATGACTGATGTCTGGATGAAACCGCAAATGTTTGTCCACCCTTTTTCGCCAATAGGAAAAAACAAAAAAAGAACCAAGAAGAGATGTTTTTAAGGGTTTATGGAAGCCGGGTGCTGCAAGCAGGAATAGTCCCTTTTTTTTCAGATGAGAAATCATCAAATGGCTCGTCCCGCTCTGGGCAGAGCGGAAGGGAGTGTCAGACTTGTACTGACTAAAACTCATCCATGTTCCTTTCTTGCCCTTCTTGCCCTTTTTGCCGCGGTATGTCTTTCGAACAGTCCCGCAGCCCTGGCAGGCATCGGCCCTTGCGGGCCGCTCCCTGTTTGCTGACATCTCTATGAGGCGCGCGTGGAACACGAACGCGCCGTCTACACGGCCTGTCGTCAAAAGACGGACGGACGGCGAGCTAGCCCATGACTCACTGTCCACAGGTCCGCGAGCAGGAATAGTCCTTAAGGTGGAAGCGCCAGGGTAGCCCGCGAAATTCAAATTTTCTTACGTTTTTTGCAATTTGTACTTCAGTGTCAGGCTCTCCTTGTTTTTCACTTAAATACCCAGATTACACGAGAAGCAGTCAAAATGGCTGTGTAGGTAATAAACTTTGATGCTCATATTACGGCCACTAGACCAACGAAGCAGACCTTTTAACTCCATTAACAAATAAAGTTTCTGTTACCATAAAGGGTGTAAACAGACTCTTAACGAAGCCGAAAGGCACTTGTTCTCCCCGTCATTGCAATCATTTTTTTGTTCTAGACCATACCTGGGAACCTTCTAGTTACGGAGATATTGGGGGTCAAAGTTCGAAATTTTTCACAAGTTTTTTTTATAAATACATGTTTTAATGTAAGATTTTTACTTTAAACACCTCCAGGTCCCCCTTACTATTCAATCCATTTATCAGCACAATGTTTTGAGTGCGTTACATTGAGTCCTACTGCAAAATGTGATTTTTCAGCCCAAAAATAAAAGTCGTTTCCCAGCACTAATTTTTGCGTAAAGTTACTTAGTTTGATGTACATAATGCTTGGTTGACGGCTTCGTGAAGAGTCTGTTTACACCCTGTATATACGGTCAGTGACGTATAAAACTCGTACTGTGAGTCACCTTACATCTTGTGACTCATTCCGTAATGTTTAGACCATCCCAGCACAATATTTTCCTCACGACATTCTCCTAATTCCTCCTCAAAAAATAAACGTAAAAATGTATCTTTGGAAAATGCTCTCAGCCTTGGTAAAAGCATCCAAAAGGTTACGTAAAAGCATCGCAGATTCCATTCCTTAATCGGGATTAGTCTGCCTGCCTGAAGGACACATTTTGAAGAGATTTAATGCTACGTTCTGGGTGCTCTAATAATATAATCTTTTAGCTAGCATACAGGGTGTAAACGGACTCTTCACGTATCCGTCAACCAAGCATTATGTACATCAAACTAAGTAACTTTACGCAAAAATGAGTGCTGAGAAACAACTTTTTTTTTGGGCTGAAATATCACGTTTTACAGTAGGACTCAATGTAACGCACTCAAAACATTGTGCTGATGGATGGATTGAATAGTAAGGGGGTCCTGGAGGTATTAAAAGTACACACAAGTACGAACAGTCCCGCAGCCCTTGCAGGCATTGGCCCTTGCGGGCCCCTCCCTGTTTGTTGATATCTCTTTGAGCGCGCGTGGAACACGAACGCGCCGTCAACACGGCCTGTCGTCAAAAGACGGACGGACGGCGAGCTAGCCCATTACTCACCGTCCACAGGTCCGCGAGCAGGAATAATCCTTAAGGTGGAAGCGCCAGGGTAGCCTGCGAAATTCAAATTTTCTTACGTTTTTTGCAATTTGTACTTCAGTGTCAGGTTGTATGTTGATGAAAAATGTTTCGCGCAAGTAACACGTGAGTGGTTACAGAATTACAATAATGAAAATCATCAGTACTACTAATTTTGCGGGCTACCCGTACGCTTCCACCTAAAGGTGATTAAATGCAATTTTGTTGTCGACTGTACCTTCTTACTGCCTCGTTGGTCTAGTGATCGCAACTGCGACTGCTGAGCATGAGGTCCTGGGTTCGATCGTGATCGGTTCAAGACAACAAGTTTCACCACCTATTGGTCTTAAACATAGCAGGCAAACTAGGGGAATTCAACATAGCAGACGAAGTATGGGTCTACTATTAGGTACACCTCTGCCTAACCCTTTGCGGATTCCAGACGTATCTTGAACTCTAAACGATTTACGACGAGACAAATAATGTCGATACGACAAAATAAAAATTCCATTATTACCAACCAAATCGTCACCAAAAAGTTCATAAATGGAAGCCAATAAACAACAGACAAACGTTCCATTGTTTTGAGACCAATTAAAAATAAAAACAAAAGAGTTTTAATATGTTCATCGTCAAAACAAAACGGAGCGAGCCACCCAACAAATTAACAAAACACCTTTTATTTTCAGAGGTCGGAAGCCAATTCCCGATACGAAGTAATAGGGAAAAACAACAACAAAAAAACGGTTGTTTGTAGTTGCTTATATAACTCTATAATCTATGGCGTTCGCGTGGGTCCGTTTCGACTCACTGACGAATTTCATTGGAAGCTAAATAACTGGATTGATTCAACTTTGTATGCTATAAGTAGATACGTGTTGTCTAGTGGAAAGAATGATGTTAGACTGAACTGGTATGAAATTGCGGCAGGTCACGGGAACAATCCGCAACTCCCACATTCCCCTTAACCTTAAGGGGAAGATTTACAATGGAAGATAAAATAATGGTTAGACCTGATGTGTTGTATGGATCAGAATGTTGGGCCACAAAAGAGAGGAATGAAAAGCATTTACATGTGGCTGAGATGAGAATGTTAAGGGGGATGTATGGTGTAAAGGCGCATACCCACCGCATGTGCATCACGTTTTCTAACTGTGTTGGGGTTGGCATCCACTCAAACCGAATGCAGCTATAATAAATACCAATATTTTACAAGAAGCAACTGCCTATCTGTCCTCCAAATTCCAGTCAATGGGTAACGCGATACCTCTTGGTAAGACTGGTTGTCAGACTTTCGGGCCGTGAAGTAGCTGTAGCGATTGACAAAGATCTATAAATAACAGCCGGGACCAACGGCTTAAGGTGGTTGCGATTTTCTTTTTTTTTTTCTTTTTTTGTAATTTGCAGGTCAGTGTCAGATTGTACGTTGATGATGAAAAATGAGTCGCGCCAGTAACACGTATGTAGTTACAGAATTACAATCATGAAAATCATCAATACAACCCTCTAAGTTCATGTAACCCTATTGAATGAATTTTTCATTAACTTATGAAATACTCACTTTTCATCAACATACAACCTGACATTGACCTGCAAATTACAAAAAAACGTAAGAAAGTTTGAATTTCGCGGGCTACCCTGACGCAATTACCTTAACGTGCTCATCGAGAAAAAGTAGTGCTAGGTCCAAAAACACAAGTTTGTTTATTCCGTGAAACCCGATTAGTCTCGATCACGTAGGCTCGATCCGGTTCGCAAACTAATTTCATTAACACCGACAAACGAATCTCGATGGATCCTAGTTACGTGTTTTGTGTGTTAAACTAGGTTCTAGGAATTGACGTGGGTTTAGGAAGTTAGAAATAGGACCTCAAACTCAAAGCATATTTAATTCAAATAAACTAGTTACAGGCTCTGTTGAATTGTCAAAAACAAAAAAAATATGGTACACTCCAGTATTTTTTATTTCTGTATTCATTTAGGTTTCTGTATACGTTCTCTTGAAGTAAAACTTCATTACGGGGGGGGGGGGGGGGCAAACAGAAGTTGAAGTTAGTGAAGATAAAAAGAGAGAATTCCGTTTTTTAATTTGACAGACGATTGTTCGGCATTTGTTTAAGTTTTACTTCAGTCGTGTGGTCAGGTAAAAAAAATATTTTTGTGTTAAAAAAATGAAAACATTTGGAACAATTTAGCTACAGTCCAGTCACAAGGTATAATAACTGTTCTGTGAATGTAATGTAGTTGCCCATTCTTAAGCGTAGATATCCATGGAAAAAAACGGGCAAGACACTCCATGTGCCTACGCTCTTTTCATGGTTTCTTCTAAAATGCTTTTTTAACCCGACCACAAAGGCACGTGCAAACAAAATCAAAGGATACGCCACCCAAATATGAAATGCAAATCTGAAAGGATTAATGGAAAATTAAAAAAAAAACCGTTTCATCTCGTTACCGAAACTCCTTATTCAGATTCATTAACGATTCCAAAATGTTAATTGACTTAAATGGACCCAATGGTTGCGCTAACCACAGTTTATTACGGGCTGGGCAACCACGCCAACCGCGTGGTTGCTTGGTTATGCATGATTGCTTTCAACCGCATTTTCATTGAGCTGTCAACCAAACAATTTGTTTAGGATTTTTGGTATTTAGTTTTTATTAGTGACGTCGGGGACGTCTGACAGGGGAGAATGGAAGAAGAAAACATGTTGCGCCGACCCCAAATAGAATGGGATAAGGGCAGGAAGATGATGATGAGTTTTTATTAGTGTAGTTTTTTGATTTTTCAATATACTTTCATCATGTCTTTCGAGCGCCTAAACATTCTTGTAGCTCTACAGGCTGTGGCTTTGCATCCTGGTCAAATTCGAGGAGGTATTTGTACTCATCATTACGAACAACTTTTATTATGGGACCAAACCTGAAATTGCAAAAAAAAACAGCTGTGTGTATTTTGACGAGTTATGCGAACATAAATGTAGGCAACAGCTGATGATTTTTTTTGCGAGGCAGGCAGGATGCAAAGCGACAGCCTGTATAGGTCAACTTAAGCTTTACCCAATGTCGAACCTTGTGGTATACCCATTTTTACTTTTAAACCCATTGAATTGACATCATTTATTAGTACTTGGTGCTGTCTATCATACAAATATGATTTTAGTAAATTGAGCGCAAGTTTACCTAAGCCGTCATACTCAAGTTTCAAGAGCAAGGTTTCATGATTTACTCAATCGAATGCCTTCGAAAGGTCACAGAAAATTCCTATGGCATCTTGTGCTTCTTCCTACGCAGTAAATATGTGTTTTAAAAAAGTGCCATCGGCGTCAGTCGTACTACGTTAGTACCTATTGTTGCTATCTAAATATACCTGTCCGATCACCCCTGTATTTCTGTGTAGGTCATGGAGAGGTGTACGTACCTTACATTTTACCCTAGGCCGATTTAGTAAGAGGCAGGCCAATAGTCACTATGGGCTTACAAGAAGCACATGGGGAAACTTACGATCCAATATATTCTCTACTTCATTTTGAGAGGTGTTTTGTTGTGAACTCCAGATACAAATGAGTTCGCTTACGAATTGCATACGGCCATCAGTGGCGGTACTTTCATACAAGCCTAAAAGCTGTGCTTGTCTTTATAACCTACTACTCTTTATGATGTTTGGGGTTTCTAACCAGTCTGCTTGCTTTATGAGCTTGCAGTATTTTTTTTTATTATTTATTTATTGTTCACAAACGTACATATTTTTTGTTCTTACAAAATTTATTCGCCAGTATTAAGTTTGATGGCGAGAAGCGCTTGTTGTTAATTACAAATGTTTTTATCTAATAAACAACTGACCATAAAACTGCACACTAATTAACAGTTAAACTATAAGATGTGAATTTATTTTTCAGTAACAGCTAAATCCTCGTTAACGAGAAATAAATTCCTTAATTTTGATTTTAACATGCCTTTGTTGTGTCTTAGCATATCTATTTTATTAAATACTTTTGGCTCTAAATACCTTGAAGTATTTTCCCCATAATCATTTGTTATTTTCGGTTGAACTCTTGTTGCCTTTTCTCTCTTACACTTCTTTCACACTTGGCCCCCAGGCACGCCGCTGGCCGATTCGAGCCAGGTTTAAAATGAACTTTACACATTGCAAACAAGAATTTCTGTTGTATGCAACAACTAAAAACCCGACTAATAAAAAATCTCGCTCTAATTAAACTCAGGGTTTACAAGGTAAAATCGATTCCTCCTATCGTTGAAGTCGGTTAAACTAGCTAGCCTATGTTACTCGGGTCAAAATAACAAATCGATTGACACCTTATTCATCAAAATCGGATGCATAGTTTAGGCGTTACGGAGGAATATACGTAAAAAAAAAAACAAGAAAATTTGAATTTAGCGGACTACCCTTATTTTTTTTTATTTTTTTTAATGATGGGAAATCATCAAATGACTTCTCCCGCTCTGGGCAGAGCAGAAGGGAGTGTCAGACTTGTACTGACTAAAACCCATCCATGTTCCTTCCTTGCCCTTTGTGTTCCAGGGCCGCGGTATCTCTTTCGAACAGCCCGCAGCCCTGGCTAGCGGACTACCTTGACGCTTTCACCTTAACTGTTGAAACCTCTAAGTGGAAACGTGGCTGTACATAAACAGGGTCTATTGGTGTTAAAATGGCTGAATAATATAAAAGGTTTCGATCGTTACTTTTTATTATTTCGTGTTATGATTACTGCCTGTCGGGCCCGCTGAAAAGATTTCGCGTTCCGTGACAAAATTTGTGGAACGGTGGTAGGAAATCATTTTGAGGTTACTTACCCTTTTGTAGGTTTGTACCTACTTTTCTAACGTGATAATGACTGGTGAAATTGTCAAGCGTCATTAAAAATTAAATTTTATTAACGTGGAAGCGTCAGGGTAGCCCGCGAAATTCAAATTTTCTTACGTTTTTTTGTAATTGGCCTGTCAGTGTCAGATTGTATGTTGATGAAAAATGAGTCGCGCCAGTAACAGGTATGTAGTTACAGAATCACAATCATGAAAATCATCAATATAACCCTGTAAGTCCATTTAATCCTATTGAATGACTTTTTCATGAAATATTCATCGAATACGTTTTTTGTAATTGGAATCTGACACTGACAGGTCAGTGTCAGATTGTATGTTAAATAAAATATGAAAAAAAAATGAAATAACGTTTATTCGTGGTAACATCCCAAGTATTACAAAATATGTTACTTCTGCCAAACTGTAAAGCAGTTTGTTGGCAGATGTAGCTCCCATACACAACATTACCTATATTTTTAAGTAACTACTCGTAGGTACTTTTCCATCATAACAAGGGTACATTACCCGCTAAACATTACTATGAATGACTACTTCATGAAAAAATCATTAAATTGGATTAAATGAACTTAGAGGCTTGTTCCTAACTTTTTAACCCCCAATAATATTATAAAGAGGTAAATTAAAAGTTTGAGTGTTATCCTAACTTCCTCACTATATATATAATATTATAAATGCGAAAGTAAGTTTTTTTGTTACCTTTTCACGCCTAAACAACTGAACCGATCATCCTGTAATTTTGCATATACGTTGCCAGGTGTACAGAAATGGACATAGGGTACCTTTCATCCCGAAAAAAAGTACTGTTCCCGAGGTAAACAACAATAACGTTGTCTTGGTAATAGATGGCGCCACGTGTCATTCGAATCGATTGAATTATTTTATTATAAGCAGAGCACCCGAATTGATTGTCAAATTCTAAATTAACGCGAGTGAAGCCGCGGGCAAAGCCTATTTCTAAATAAACCTTAATTAGTACTCAAAGCCTATAAAATAAACGTCATCAGAATCTAAATATAACAACGCCTCCGTCAGAACCCAATTCTCTGTAAATAAAGCAACAAAAATAACATTTTAGAATGGACGAACACAAATAGCCTGTTCGAATTTAATTGACGCCTATTTTTTAAATTGCTGACGCTGTGCTGACGCCGAACGAGGCCCACGTAACACTAAAACAATAGACGATCGATAATAAACCTAGTACATTTTGATATAAGTGGGGAAACTTTGTTGTTGCATTCGAGGCGGAATTAACACCCAAGCTGCAGGCGTGGGTGTTATGGAGCCGAGAACTGCAGTAACAAATCCCCACGCGTATTAAACGACGTTTTTAAAATACACTTTCACATGTACACCATACATGCAACATTTATAATAGATACATAAAAAAAGCGATCGTTTTAAGACAACCTTTGGATAGATTACAGGAAGAGAGAGAGACAATGCCGGTAGTCTGAGGTGTACCAAGTACATATGAATATACATTTTTACGTACATACTTAAAGTATACACAAATCTATATAAATATACAGAGTGTAAACGGACTCTTCACGAAGCTGTTAACCAAGCATTATGTACATCAAACTAAGTAACTTTACGCAAAAATTATTGCTGGGAAATTACTTTTTTTTTAAGGGATGAAAAATCACGTTTTACGCACTCAATGTAACGCATTCAAAACATTGTGCTGATATATGTATTGAATAGTACAGGGGTCTTGAAGGCGTAAGCAAAAAAAAAAAAACTAAACTTATAATTAAAAAAAAAAACTTCTTAAAAAGATGGAACTTTGATCCCCAATATGTCCGTAACTAGAAGGTTCCCAGGTATGGTCTAGAACAAAAAGAATGATCGCAATGACTGGGAAAACAAGTACCTTTCGGCTTCGTTATGAGTCTATTTACACCCTTTATACAATAAACAATAATCATGTAACAAGAACAGAAAACCATGTATAGATATTTTTATGGGGAGAGAGAGTGGTTTTTGATCATATTTCCATACTTCACTATTACTCATCATCCTAGCAGCCACCTTATTTCTAGCCATATCATCCTTCACACAGCCGTTCATCGTTTCTTTGGCCTACCGCTATACTTATGGTTCTATCCAAATTCATACCCAAAACTGTCCTTACGACAATATCCTCATTCCTCCGCATCACACTTTACTATGACAAACGATTACCACACAAGTTTTCCGTCACTGGCGTCACTTTCAGACATCCTCATATGTACTCATTTTTTCACGCTACACTCCCGCAACTATGTACAACTGTAGCGTGCGTGGTATCATGTACAACTGTATCAAGGTCATGATAAACACAACTTTTCCGTCACCGGTGTCACTGTCAGACTTCCTCTTATGTAGTCAGTTCTTATTTTATCCATTCAAGTTACACCACACTTCCCCTTAGCATTCCAGTCACTCTAATAATACCGCAAAATAATAATAATAATGCTTACTTCAGTCTCATGAGGCGGGAATTCAAACGATCAGTGACGTCATCGGGAAAATCTTTCTTCCCAAGTGACGTATGAGGCGGAATGACGTAAGCACAGGCTGAATGGAGTTGAATGTCTTGGCCTGACATTCGGTGATTGATCACTGAAGATTTTGTATGGCTATTCATAGCATTTTCTTGAAAAAGAATAAAAAATACACGTACCTACTCCTTGTTTTTTCCGAGGAGCTCGTGGCTAAATAATAACAGCCGTTCGGATCAATCTTCAGGGTAAGCCGCGCTTGCCTAGGTTGGTATGTGGATGGGTGACCACCCATTACATACCTACTTTCCCCCGTGCCTCGGAAAGCACGTTAAGCCGTTAGTCCTGGCTGTCATTTATAAATCTTTGACAGTCGTTACAGGTAGTCAGTGGCCCGAAAATTCGACAACCAGTCTTACCAATGAGTATCGTATTATTACCCAGTACTGGGTTGTGGAGATCAGATACACTGGAAATCAACCTCAACATAGTTAGGGAAAGGCTAGGTAGATGATGACTGCTTAGTTTTCCCGAATTTCAGGAAAGAAAGAACGACAGAAAAAGTATTTATTAGCCCGCACAGGGCAAAACACACAAAAAGAAAATGGTTAAATGAACAAAAAAAAGAAAGGAAAAATAAGAAAAAAGGAAATTCAAGAGAAAGAAGTGAGAGAGAGAAAAAAGAGAGAGAAAGAGAGGAAGAGGTTGAAAGGTAAAATTTTATTTAGTTTTATCATACACATACATACATTCACACCTTTTTGCCATGGGGTAGCCAGAAACCACAGAACGCTTTCTACGCAATCTGCTACGGTCCTCGCCTTCCTTTCGCGTCGTCCACATTCATACATATAGTCATACACGGCCTGACCTTTCTGAAGAACACCACCAATATGGTTAGCCGCTTATAAACATCATACCAGAGGCATCGCATATGAGTTGTAAGACCAAGGACAATACTGCAAGGGCTCCTGATCGACCTGTAGTTACATCGGCACTACCCTAATACCCTTCAATAGCTTCAATACGTATATACAGTATATATATACGTAGGTCAGATAGGCAGTCGCTCCATGTAAAATACTGGTATTCAGCTGCGTCCGGTTAGACTGGAAGCCGACCCTTACATAGTTAGAAAAAGGCCAGGCAGATGATGATGATGATAGTACTTTCCCAGCAACTTCCAAACATAGAGCTACTGATAATTTTTCGAAAATAGTCCTACTGTACTCAAAAAGACGCTGAAGTGCTTTATAATTTACATTGTACAATGTCAGACTCGGAGGAATAAAACTTTTATTGAGCTAAAGCTGATAAATAATTTACGGACACACATTCATAGGTTCTATAAATCTATTCTTAGGCGGTAATAAAAGGTCAGTATGGACTAAAACCATTAATCTAAGGCGACGTACACATACCATAACATAACACGAAGAGGTACTTTTCAAAATGTGTGAATTAAATATTATGTACCTAATCAGTCATGTTCGGGTCAGTTCAGTAGCGCATAATGTGCGCCAAGGTGAACGGCTTCTTACGTTTTTTTTTTACGTATGGGAAATCATCAAATGACTTCTCCCGTTCCGGGCAGAGCGGAAGGGAGTGTCAGACTTGTACTGACTAAAACCCATCCATGTTCGTTCTTTGCCCTTTGTGTTCCAGGACCGCGGTATCTCTTTCGAACAGTCCCGCAGCCCTACGGCTTCTTACCTTACGTCATCATCTGCATCATCATATTTTACATGGAGCGACTGCCTACCTGACCTCCACAACCCAGTTAGTACTGAATACGATAACCATTGATATGACTCGTTGTCAGACTTTCGGGCCACTGGCTATAATTAAAGACTGTCAAAGATCTACAAATGACAGCCGGGACCAATAGCTTAACGTGCTTTCCGAAGCACAGAGGAATCTCGGTATTTAACGGGTTGTCACCCATCCACAAACAAATCTAGGCAAGCCTTAACCTGAAGTTTGGTCCGAGCGGCTGTATTAACAAGAACAAACATTGATTGGTCTAATAACCGTAAAATACACTGAATCGTTTTACTGAAACTGGTTAGCAGCTACCTATACAGAAAGTCGTTACGTAAAATTTTGTTTTGTAACATCGAAACATGTCGGACTTTCTGGCAGATCATAAAATATTCCTCCGACATCTAGGCCACCTGGTTCAATACTAATCTAATAACATTTCAGTTTCAATAAAGAAAATGTCATTAGAACAGTAAAGGCTCAAGCAATATAAAAGTTTAAAACTGTACGTTGGTATATACGGTTTACGACATTTATTTCTCAAAAAGAATACAATTCACTTAAGATTTCTGTTACATTTTTTACGCAAATTCGTGATTTTTGACGCTGTCATTGGATCGGCGTACACGAGTAATAACAATAATAATACCGATCTCCGAAAGATTGCGCGCGAAATTTTTTTGTACAGGTCCTTCCTCGTCAAGCGCTCGCGCTAGACAGAGGAGCGAGCTGAATTAACGCAGAATATGTAGTACTTTAATTTTATTTATTGTCATTTTGTGTAATTATATTGACGAACAAAAACTAATGAAACGTATTCATAGTAGATCGAAGTTTCATATCATATTTATTTGAAAAATAATGGATGCTGAATCAGGACACTTATGACAAAGCACAGATTAATGTATTTACACTAAAATACGCATTTTGAAAAATCCCACATAAGATTAGGGGGCGGTGAGGAGGTCAAGTCCAACTCACGACACCTCCCCGAGCGGGGCCCTTGTGACCATTTTTCGACGCGCCTGCGTCGAAAAATTGTTAAAATCGACTGCCTCAATCAATGGACGCCACCTAGGTACTAGCGAGTTTCAGAATCAAAACCTTATTTGCTATGAATGTAACAAGTTCTTGAGGTCTGAAGGGGCCATTACGTGTCCTTATAGCCAGTGACGGAAAAAAACATGGAAATATATGCTCAAACATGGAAAAGTCAGTATCCTCAGAGACCGAAACACAGGTTCACAGCTGTCTGTACTTTTAAGGTTCCCTGGGGACACGCCGCATATGCACTTGAGGTCTGAGCCGTCCATGAACCCCCATCTGCAGAGATTGTCTTTGCTCTCTTTGTCACAAATAATGACCCACCTTCCATCTTGCACCGCGTACCTATGCGCTCTTGATGATTTACTTACTGCATCAGTGAGCGGGGTTTGCGTGGCTGAGTTTTGGACTAAACATACTATTTAGACTTTTTGCCATCGATACGCTAAGAAAAAGGTTCCCTGGGTTTTCCTGACATTCGACCACTTTTCACCTTTTCCATCTTTTTGACCCTTAGTTAAAAGATTGAAAAGTGGTCGACCGTTAGTGCGCGCAGTACATCACTATGTCCCACTAAACAAATTACTCTATAATACCTAATACGAAAAATCCTCATCAAAATATCATTCGTGCCGGACATGAAATATCCATCAAGTAGATTGTTTTTTCAACATTATAGTAAAGTAACCTACATCTGAGTATTATGTCATCAAAATATACGATATTTCATAAACTGAATAAGATATGTACTG
Source organism: Lycophotia porphyrea (assembly GCA_950005105.1). Taxonomy (NCBI): domain Eukaryota; kingdom Metazoa; phylum Arthropoda; class Insecta; order Lepidoptera; family Noctuidae; genus Lycophotia; species Lycophotia porphyrea. Next base: position 9,082,221 of record OX465409.1, read on the forward strand.
TGTCCCTATGTTTTTCGTTTTTCATTAATAATTGTCAAATTTGTACACTAGGCCTCTGTTGACAGGCGATCTGAATAGGCAATTTTGAGCATTTTGTAAAGATTCTAGTGCTTATACACATTATGTATCATCAAAAAGGAAACATAGTGACATAGAAAAAGTTGATATTTATTTAACTGTAAGAAAAATCATACCTTTAAAGTCATAAACCAAAAAGAAAACAGGCGAGAGCGTTTGTATGGAAAAAAGCCCACCCGCATTTCCTCTTGAAGGAAACTAAATTATGTTGCGGTTATGTGGTTTCGCCCGCGTGTAGTACCGTACTACGTCCGAACAAAGCGCTGTTTCCACATTTACTGTGCGAACCGCTACCAGTCTGTGGAATTCACTGCTCGCTTCTCTGTTACCTGATCATTATAATCTGGTTTTATTTAAAGTTCGAGTGAATCGGTTTCTTCTAGACAAGTGTGCTCCCCCCTAGGCCGCATCATCGCTACATATCAGGCGAGTTGCGGCCAAACGCAAACCCTGGGTTTAAAGAGAAAAAAAAAAACCCGCGGGATCCAGGTTATAAACTATCTGTGTACCCAAATCACTTGTGTACTTTTTGCATGAACGTTTTTTTTTTTTAATTTCAATCTTTTTATTTTCAAAAACTTTCACGTTAATTATTACATAAAAAGAATAACGTTCAATCTTTTTGAGGCAAGATTATGTGCGCTATCCATAATTGAAATATCTATAAATCCATCCTCACATACTTACTCGTAATTACTATCCTTTCGTTATTATGTCCCTGAATTGAATCTTTATTAGCGAAACTATCGAATGGTGTAATAATACAGTTTGTGGTTTTTTTTTTTCAAAATCAATGGTTGATTCCTGGCTAGGAATATTGATTTTTCAAAAATCTAATGATGGAGTTTTAGTTTCTATCAAAATAGGGCTCCAGACTCCTTTAAGCGTTTTTCGCTATTCCTCATATTTTCGGTTTCGGCCGTACACCACTTGGAAAAGTAAAATTATCACGCAGGAATGAGTTACAGTGGCGACGCTTTATGAAGTTGATTTTAAGGGTTCCCTACGTCTGATTGAAAAATGGAACCCTTAGGCCTGGACTCCACCAAAGTGGAGACGAGCAGAGCGGAGAAGAGATATGCACGATTCAACCAATCACAGGCGAAACGAGAGATACGATCTAGTTATCAACCAATGTCGGTTTCCGCTTGTCCGTTCCTTATAGGATCAGTCAACATCAGTTGTCTGTCTGTCCGTCCGTCCGCTACAGCCAATTTGCTCGGAATCTACAGGACCGATTTACCACGATAAACATAAATGAATGTTACAGGTCAATGGCCCGAAAGTCAGACAACCCATCTTACCAACTCGTATTACCGAGTACTAACTGGGTTGTGGAGGTCAGTTAGGCAGTCGCTCCATGTAAAATACTGGTATTCAGCTGCATATGATAAGACTGGAAGCCAATCCCAGCAAAGTTGGGAAAAGTAAGGCAGATATTGATGATAAGTATTATGAATTTCTGACACCTACAGTCACAACGATCATGTTACGTAAATAAATTAATTTAGAATACGGGGGTCACTTATTATTATGAGCCTGTTGTGTCCCACTGCAGAGCAGGGCAAAGGCCTCCCTTCCTTTTTTCCAGTCTTCTCTGTCTAGAGCTATTTCAGCCCAATCTTTTAGGTAGCAGTCCAGCTCATCACGGGGGTCACTTATGGGGGTAAATTAGAAAATGTTAAAAGATATTTTGCTTGTTTCTGCTTTTTTTTTAACGCGTTCCGGGTTCCGATGGTTTCCGCGCTTCTGTAGCGCGTCGGGGATGTTTGCGGACGCACGCGTTCCAGTTTTCGGCTCGCTGCTGCGTCTGCGCATCGCATCACTGATGCGTCGGGTGCGCGACAGCTCTAACAGCATCGTGGCTACTGTAGCCGGCAGAGTGGATGGCCAAATAACGTGCCACTGGGTGGCGGCACACAGACCATCATTCAGATGTGTGCTATACAGGGTGTAAACAGACTCTTCACGAAGCCGTCAACCAAGCATTCTGTACATCAAACTAAGTAGCTTTACGCAAAAATTATTGCTGGGAAACGATTTTTTTTGGGGTGAAAAATCACGTTTTACGGTAGGGCTCAGTGTAACTCATTTAAAACATTGTTTTGATGGATGGAATACGGTTGTCGTAAAGTAAAAAATTACATTAAAACATGTATTTAAAAAAAAAACTTGTGAAAAAGTTGGAACTTTGACCCCTAATATCTCCGTAACTAGAAGGTTCCCAGGTATGGTCTAGAACAAAAAAATGATCGCAATGATGGGGAGAACAAGTGATTTTCGGCCTCGTTAGGAGTCTTTTTACACTCTTTATATTCGCAAACTGACTGACCAAATACCAAATAATCTCTCAACAAGAGACTAATTTTCCTACAGTTTTCTTAAGATTTAACCGACCCCTAAAATCCTGATCCTCCCTTCTGAAAAACAACTGGAATGAGACGAAGACACATCCAATGACATCTCATTTTATAGTTAACGTGTAAGTTTAGTTAATAACTGTCAAGTTGTTTGTCCATTATGGATATCTAGTCTGAAAATAAAGATTTTATATATTCATTTTTAGTTTTTGTTAAGGCTTACTTGCTTTTAGTATCTCACCCAAATATATTATTACATTTATGAACACACAGACCCGAACGAATACTCTTTGAAGCCTTATAACGTAACTAGATCAGAATTTCCATAGTATTTACTTTTAACCCTCGAAATAGCTGAATCAGGACCGAAGATAAAAACAAAAGAGCCCAACCCTTATTGGTTCTCATAACATATGCTTATGAAACGAATAGCAAAGATGGAGTCCGTTCAGCCCTTATTTTATGCCAAATTGGGGTCATATTTAGGCGTAAGTAGTTTTTTAAGGGCTGAAAAAATATGAGAGTTTTTGGGCTTAGAAATGCTGACTGAAATCTCAATAAAAAGTCTAGATTTTACTTGGATGTTAAAAGGTTAACCAGTTAGACGCATAACCCATTTGTTTGATTAACCTTTTTACGAGTTAACCTTTATAATACACCGTGACTTTTTAGTCGTCTGACCACGGCAGCCAACTTCATGTATCCAATGACTACTATACATTCATAACAAAAAAATAATTGTATTTAAGAGATAAAAAAATTAAAACAAAAAATATTATTCAATATTATGATGCATAACGTAGTTGAAACATTCTGTTGCGAGCGAAGATCTATCTACTCGACTCGTGCGATGGTTAGGTATGTTCTATTGTTTGATACGTAAACATTATTAACAGGATGTTTCATAATTCTAATGTATTATGTATTTATTTTTCTTTGTACCTATTACCTTAATTAATGGTAAAAAAAACACGCCTCGAGGTATCTTATGTCGGATACATTGAGTGGACCACCTTTGTCAGACGACTAAAAAATCACGGTGTATATTAGCTTTTGCCCGCAGCTTCGCTCGCGTTTATTTGGAATCTGACAATTAAACTCCTAAAGTTTCTATATAATAGTATTATAATTCAATCATGATTCGAAAGACACGTGGCGCCATCTATTATCATAAAAACGTTATTGTTGTTTTCCTTGAGAACAGTACTTTTTCGGGATGAAAGGTTGATATGTCCGTTTATGTACACCTGACAATGTATATGCAAAATTTCAGGATGATCGGTTCAGTTGTTTACGCGTGAAAAGGTAACAAACAAACAAACTTACTTTCACATTTATAATATTAATTGGGATTCACTTTTTAAACATTGGTTTCTCATTAACCAGAATTCAAGCAGCTTTAAAAAGTGAACCTTTAAAAAATGTTGGCTTCAAGATAAACACTGCATAATGCTTCCTATCTCATTTTTCCCCACGTTCAATCTTATGAATTTATGTGTCTGTCTCGTTTTACTGTCGCTTTTTCGTTTCATCGACTTTCAAATACAACTATGCTAAAGAAGTTTTCACTTCAAAAACATTTCAACCATTTTAGAATCAAAGGGTTGGTCTACCTAGTAGTTAAATTCGCAACAGAAAAGAGTAACAACGTACTCTTTATACCAAAAAACAAAAGACTGAGGAAAATATTAAGACACAATATTATGCAGAGGGAGGTTCATGAAATATTAAAGTGCTGGTACGTACGCAACAATAACGGCAAATGAAAGGCTCTGAATGCTGAATAGAGCGTGATTCAGTTTCCAACTGTAATTGTTTGGGTACGGTACTGTGGCAAAGAGTGTCAACAATAAAAAAAAAAAACACGATACCATAAAAAGTGAACAAGATTATGTAGAATGCAGTCAGGGGCTATAAGTATAGGTAAAGGTAAACGGACTCTTCACGAAGCCGTCAACAAGCATTCTGTAGATCAAACTAAGTAACTTTACGCAATAATTATTGCAGGGAAATGACTTTCTTTTTGAGTTAAAAATCACGTTTTATGGTAGGACTCTTTGTAACGCATTCAAGACATTGTGCTGCTTGATGGATAGAATAGTACGGTGGTCGTAAAGGTGTCCTAAGTAAAAAAAAAATACATTAAATGTATTAATAAAAATAAAAAAATGTATGTATTTAAAAAAAAAAGTTGGAATTTTGACGTAACTAGGAGACAATATCTTCGTAACTAGGAGTTTCCCAGGTATGGTTTAGAACAAAAAAAAATGAGCGCAATGACGGGGAGGATAAGTGCCTTTCGGCTTCGTTAAGAGTCTTTTTACACTCTTTATATTCGCAAACTGACTGACCAAATACCAAATAATCTCTCAACAAGAGACTAATTTTCCTACAGTTTTCTTAAGATTTAACGACCCCTAAAATCCTGATCCTCCCTTTTGAAAAATAACTGGAATGAGACGAAGACACATCCAATGACATCTCATTTTATAGTTTGAATCACTTCAGTAGTTGCAGCTACATAGCATACTAACGAGCAGTGGCGAAGGTTCCTACCGGCTTCCCTTTGAGAAATGACACAGTCAGTATTCTATAGACAAACATTACAGTCACATTAAAGATATGTGTTCCGGCTTACCTCTTACAAAAATTGACCCTTCGCTACTGCTAACGAGATAACTAAACTTACACTGTCTCACTAAGGGATTTCTTCCGTTATTTTCAATTATTCTGAGCTCCCAATATTTCGACGCTGTTACAAAACGCTGTTACGTAGTTACGGAGATATTGGGTGTCAAAGCTCTAACTTTTTCTTTTAAATACATGTTTTAAATGTATTTTTTAACTGAAGACACCTTCACAACCCCTGTACTATTCAATCCATCCATCAGAACAATGTTTTGAATGCGTTACATTGATTCCTACCGTAAAACATGATTTTTCACAAAAAAAATAATTGGTTTCCCAGCAATAATTTTTACGTAAAGTTACTTAGTTTGGTGTACAGAATGCTTGGTTGACGGCTTCGTAAAGAGTCCGTTTACACCCTGTATATGCAAAATTTTAGGATGATCGGTTCAGTAGTTGAGACGTGAAAAGATAACAAACAAACTTACTTTCGAGATTATAATATTAGTTAGGATAACACAGCTCATAAAAAGTTCTGAACGGCGCGCAGCGTGACACTACCCAGAGCGTGATTCAATTTAAAAGTTGTTCGACAAATGTTTGTCAAAGTCATTTGTTCTTTTTTAACACGCTGAGCCAATATTGAACGAGTCAAACGTTTGGAAACATTGGAATTCTTGCTATTCGTGATTTTCTGTCAACAATCAAATCATGGACTTGGTGAAAGACATTTGTCACGTTCCAAAGTGTAATTCAAAAAAGAATACTAGTTTTTATAAAATACTAGCACTTCAATTGCGACTTCATCCGCAAAAATTGTGAGAGCTCGGTTAATTATGCATTAAATAGGTACATATAGCTTATAGCACTTACGAATAATGTAGCTTTCTGCTTGTGAAAGAATTTTTATAATTGGATTAATAGTTTGGGAGGAGCTCGGAATAACAGCCACTCGGGTCAATCTTTAGGATAAGCCGTGCTTGCCTAGATTGCTCTGAGAATAGATGACCATCACCCATTACATATCAAGTTTCCTCCGTACCTCAAAAAAGCACGCCAACCCATTGGTCCCAGCTGTCATTTGTAGATCTTTGAAGGTCATTACAGGTAATCAGTGGTCCAAAAAGTCTGACAATCAGTCTTACCAAGGGGTATCGTATTACCCAGTACTAACTGGGTTGTGGAGATCAGATAGGCAGTCGCTCCATGTAAAATACTGGTATTCAGCTGCATCCGGTTAGACTGAAAGCCGACCCCAATATAGTCGGGCAAAAGGCCTATATCTGTGTTACGTACACAAACTCACGCTCACTCTCTCACGTCTTTTCCTGATCCTTCGCTACCTTGAAACCTCGCACCGGGTGAGTGGGGGTTTACTTTGACGTCTTTAGTCCAGTTTGGGAAAGAGATAGAGCTATTCAGGTCGTATAGCGCCATCTCTTTCCCACACTGAATGACAACTGCTTTAAGACGTCATGGTAGGCCACCTGATTTTCTAAGCGAGCGAAAGTGATGCAAGTACTTTTGAAATGCAAAAGAAGAGATGGCTGTAATGTGCGAGCGCTCGGAATAAAACGACGTATGTGCCATAACGAATTTACTCCTTTTTTAACAAAATAAATGAATTAAATTTAAAACTACTTTGAGTAAACTTTGATATGATAATTTTCTATCTTTTAAAGTAAATTCTATTGAATGACTCTTAAGCGTTACGCCGTGATGTCGAAAAAAGTAAAAAAATAGATATAACTTTGCATTTTTTTGTATCGAGAAAGAATCATTGAATCGTGTATTATTTTTACATAATACTAGACCAAAGAGTCAAAAACAATTACCAAAATATTAAATCCCTATTCCACACACTTAACAAGTTACACGAAATACAAAAACCACATTTTGTTCAATATATCACCTTAAAAAAACCGGCATAATGTGAGCCGAACTCGCGCATGAAGCGTTCCATACCATCGTAGTAGGGGAGCCACCTTTAATTATTAATTTATTTTTATTATTTGTTGTCATAGCGGCCAATTCTGTGAAAGTTTCAACTGTCTGCCTATTAGGGATCATTAGATACAGCCCGCTGACAGATAGGACGGGCGGACAGCGGAATCTTAGTAATAAGGTTCCGTTGGTTACCCCGTCGGGTACAAAACCCTAGAAGTACCTTTTCATAGAAATGTACATCACAGCTACAGAACGCCACCTACTATATGATCCTTACGTACTCATTTCGTCTCCTCTACGTCTGCACATCATGGTCATACACATTGACGGCACGGTTGGCGCAGTGGCTGAGCGATTGACTGCTGCGCTGCGTGTCGCGAGTTCGATCCTCGCACGGAACAAATATTTGTATAGCCTACAGATAGTTGTTTCGGGTCTGGCTGTTTGTGTATGTGAGTTTAAATATTTGTGTGAACGCACCCACGATACAGGAGAGATTCCTAGTGTCGTTTTTAAAAAAAAATACACGCATGGTTTCGAGTACTACGCTCCTGACTTTTCTGAACAGCATCACCAAAAAGGTTACAGGTACTTAACACTGTACACCTATTTGTGTTCCTGTTTACCACATCCATATTGACAGAAGAGTACGCAACCACGTCCTACGCAGGAAGTAAATAAAGAGAAACAAGGTCACTCTCGGAAATCCCGTAGGAAGTTAGTACCTACGCACTCCGGTGATCTTTGACCCTGTCACTGTCTTTTTTTCGTGATTTTATCCGCGTCAAAATATTACCCTGTGGCACTTAATAGCTTTATACCAGTGAAAGGTCGTCCCTTAATCACGTGTAGTTCTATCAACGACTTCCGAAAAAATCCTCCGCCTGTGAAATTTGACATGTGATGATTTTAGGTACCTAATTGTACACCTACGTTTCGCGCACCTGCATTTTTATTTTTAGCGTTGTACTTCATTTAAGGGCGTTTTTTATTTTTTTATTGAGATGGAGAAATTGTATTTTATTGTATTGTATTTCGCCAGTTATGTTAAAGTCCTGTGTCATAGGGGGCGAGTCCATTGCCATCATCGGAGCACAAATACTTCGACGACTTGCGACTTCGTGGCTGCTATCAGCTGAAAAGCGTCCAGCGTTTTCGACGATGGTGTTGGATTTGTTCAATTTGATTTTTCTGTACCACATCCTTAAGGATATTAAGGATATTTAAATATGACCGACCTTTTCTGATACCCGAGTGACATCCCTGTCTACTTATTCGAAAAACACTAGCGTTGTGTTCATAGGTAAACGATCTCACTGATGCCTACACAAAGAGGACAGAAGCGATAGAACTGCGCACCTACGCATTTGATCTATCTATCATCATCATCATCAGCCCATAATGTTCCCACTGGTGGGACACAGGCCTCCTCTCTATCAGAATGAGATCTATCTATCAATGTCCTACAAATAATGATAGTGCTGTTTCAATACCTTTAATTACTGACGACTAATTAGAAACTTCTAAAGGTCAGGTAGAAAGAAGTATTGTTATCTATACTTCTATACTTATATTACAAAGTGTAAGTTTGTATGTAGTTGTTAATCTCAACAAAAAGTGTACAAAATACGTGTATATTCATAGTAGGGTAGTCAAGAATTGGCACGCTTGATTTTCATTCGAATCGTAATACTTGCTTTATTTGGGCATATGTATATCTGTGGGTACATCTCTGCCTAACCCTTCGGGAAAATACAGACGCGATGTTGTGTTTTACCTGCAAAACTCCACTTCATACTTATAATTCTTGTTCAACTATCATAGGGTGCCATTACAGTACTAAGCAGACTCGTTTCTCTTCACTAAATGTGGGTACCCTTCATTTCCCACGCGTGTAGTCAACGCTACGAAAAGCTACGGGCTACGAAGCTACGGTGCTACGAAGCTACGGTGCTACGAAGCTACGGTGCTACGAAGCTACGAACTTTTGAGGTGTTAAATTACGCGCGTTCCGGTTGAGTTTTTGGGGAGTTTTACACACGGAAAACATCTTTTTGAGTTATTCCCTACGTTCACAATAGGATAGATGAGTAAAAAAATCTAATTAGTCCGTCAGATATATTTCAAAAAATATTGCGCGTATTTTTCTTCAACCACATTAACATAAAATGAAGGCGATACAGTGTGTCGAAAACTCGTGTAACGTCACATTTCGGTACCATTTTTTACCGAAAAGTCAAGTCAATTTTTATTGATTTGATAAAACAAAAAATACATGGGTACCCAATATTTTTCGATAATCTAACTGACGGACTAAATAGAATCATATTTTTGAAGTGAAAACTTCTTTAGCGGCGTTGTGCACTTTTTGGGTTGGGTTAAAACTGTTAAACTCGCGTCAGATCCTCAGATCGTCAGATTGAATCGGCGGCGCAGGGCGCTTGCGCGAGTGTGCGTGCAGTTTAAGCGCGTTGTTTCAAGTATTTTTTACGACAACGACATCTTTCGTTCCTGCAGAAAGCTATTGAAATTTCTGATATTTGAGCTAGATGGCGTTGTTTCTAGTTTTCACTTCTGCCGGCACTCTCAGAGTGCAACCCGTTTTTTTCTATTTAGGAAACACCCCTATTCTACTATATGTATTATATTACCGTAGTGCGAAAATATAAAACTATGTAGGTGAGTTTCTTTGTAACACTAAAAAAATATATGATAACGCGTGTATTCATTAAACATGTAGGTAACATATTTCATAATAAACTTCCATTACCAAAACGGTAGAAAAGAGGACGCTTCTGCTTATCCTGTTCACTTAATCCGTTTATTTTACTTGTCTTTACCAGGAACTGCGTAATAATTAGGAAGCTGTTTAATTATTCCTGAGACGTAAAGTGCTGGGTAAATTTAATGTGGACTGGTCGTTATTAACTTAAAATGGCGTCGCTTGGAAGATGAGAGAGCTGTTGCCATCAGACTGATAATAAGGTATACACAAAAAATAAAAAAGAGTCTGCTCTCTCTCTCTCTTTCTATCTTCACTAACTTCAACTTCCGTTTGCCTCGTAACGTAACGCACTCACCGGCTTACTCCCCGTAAAGAAGTTTTACTTCAATAATATACAGGGTGTAAGGGACAGCCCTCCACAAACTGACAGGGTGCATTCAGCTCCTTATTTTCAAGTCATATCCCACCGGAATTTTCCTGCGTACTTTTTTTTACATTTTTTTTCAGTTACTATTCCTTTATTTAAATGTAAAATTACATTCCCTGTACGCAGAACTCCATTTATGTATATAATACCGCTAAAATCAATAATCCAACAATAGATGTTGAAAAAGTCTAACGAATGACGCGTGAAACCAGTTATTCACTTCCTGCCTAGCTACAGAGTTTATCGAACTCATCGTCGCGCTTGCCGTTCGTAACGTGCGTTTTGCCGTGATAACGATACATTGCATGAGGATATAAAACAAATCAATTTTATTGGATTCCCATAACATTCCTGAAATATTTTTTTGTACCGGTCATCTTAGTATGATATACTGACTTCAACCCATGAGTTTGTGGAGGGCTCTCCCTTACACCCTGTATTTTATACACTGGCTTCTTCATTCACATCAAAGAAACATATCCAGTAGCACTCAGCAATAGTCTAGTGTTCCATTAGTGGAAGAATTTTTGAAATCGTATGAGGAGTTTTGGAGATCATCTCTTACAACCAAACTTGACTTCTTTATTACAAGGATACATGAGTAAAGACATACTTACAAAAAAATCATGCCTTTTACCCACGGGGTTAGGCAGAAACCACAGAACGTCACCTGCTACGATCCTGTTTTTTTTTCGGATGGGAAATCATCAAATGACTTCTCCCGCTCTGGGCGGGGAAGGGAGTGTCAGACTTGTACTGACTAAAAACTCATCCATGTTCCTTCCTTGCCCTTTGTGTTCCAGGGCCGCGGTATCTCTTTCGAACAGTCCCGCAGCCCACCTGGTTTTCTCCATCACTATTACACAGAGAACTTTCAACAAAGTTAACTATAAATCTATACAAATAAATAAAATTGATGTATCTGTTTTTTATTTCCAAACAACATCGTTTTATTAAATGCATATGAAAGTATATACGGTACTTGTAACAAAAACAAAAACATATTTTTTTTATTGTCTGTCTGTCTGTGCCGAACGGTTCAGGACTTTTACTAACCGATAGCTGATGTTATAAGGAGTAACTTAAGTTACTTTTATTTTAGAAAAAGGATTAGGGTTACGTTAAAAAAAAATAAAACCCATGAAATTGTTAACTAAATCCGATTCAAAGGGAACTAATATTTTTATAATAGTTCCGGCGAATATTTTTATAATAGTTCCGGCGTACCACCGTAACAAAAAAGTCGTGTTATTAAACAAATTCTTTTATTCAGTGCTACGTTATGTTTAATTCCCATAGGCCCATAGGGGCGAGCCTATTGCCATCAACTGGGCACAAATCCAGACTATTGAGAAAATACAAATAATTTCTTAACAGATTTGTCAGTGACAGCCACATTGCTCCCAGCCCCCAGGACCCACTGTGTTTGTGATACTGATCTAAATACACATGTAAAATAACTGTGAATATACTGTACTGTCACTTGCTATTCTGACATTTAAGAGTACTAAACGCCATCTATTTTAGATGACAGCTGTCACGCTGTTCAGAATCACCATAATGTATGAGAGCTTGTCACGTTCACGTCGTAATATAACGAGAATAACCGACAGATGAAAATTATTGAGCACGCAGCGTGTTCGCTTTGGGAGCGTGATTCTATTTCAAACTAGAAACGTGAAGATATCGGTACGTCCCAGAACCAAAAAATCTAAAATTCGTTTATAAAGCGATGATCAAGCAATCGAGTATTCGTAAACAACTAAAAAAACAGGCTGACATAACATAACTTCACGCCTGTTGATTGAATAGTACGGGGGTCGCGAAGGTGTATTAAGTAAATAAAATTACAAGCATGTATGTGTTATTCTAAAATAACAAACCGACGTTTCAATTTTATTTATTTCTATAGATATAAATTCTACGATAGCTCTATTCTTTTTCTAGAACAATACACAAAAGATGAACAAGTGACATCTGGACTGTGATTTAATCTCAACGTTGCAACAACAATGTCCGCGCTGGTCTGAACTTTCCTTTGTTAAAGAAACTGTTGGTTATTCAACTTCTTTTTATATGAATGAAACGTAATATCCATGGGGCTTTTTTTTAGGATGGAAAATCATCAAATGAGGCGACCGGCTCTGGGTAGAGCAAACTTGTACTTGGAGAGCAAACTTGTTGAGGGAGTGTCAAACTTGTACTGACTAAAACCCATCCATGTTCCTTCCTTGCCCCTTGTGTTCCAGGGCCGCGGTATCTCTTTCGAACAGTCCCGCAGCATATACATGGGGCTTAAACATAACTAGCGAAATGTGGCATATACTATTAGATACACCTCTGCCTGACCCTTAGAGTATTACAGGCATGATGTTGCGTTATGTTATGAATCGTTATATAACTCTTGTATCTTTTCATAGTATAAAACAAAGTCGCTCCCGTTGTTGTGCGCTTAGATCTTTTAAACTTCGCAACGGATTTGAATGCAGTTTCCAGCAATAGATAGAGTGATTCAAGAGGAATGTTTATATGCATAACACTGCACCCGTGTGAAGCCGGGGTGGGTCGCTAGAATTATTATAAAATACAGTTGTATGAGGTATGTCACCTGACGAAATTCAAACTCAAACTCAAAAGCATTTATTTCCATTAGACCATTACAGGCACGTTTGAATGTCAGAAAAAAAATAAAGGAGACTAAGCTACAGTACCAGTCACAATGTAGTTGCCCATTCTAAAGTGCAGATCTCTATGGAGAAGAATAGGTAAGAAACTACTCTCTCGGACACTCTTTTCAATCAAAAATATTGTTACAAAATCTTGGTTACATCATTCATGTTGAGATTATACATATATGTGAGAACGATGTCGAAATACGTGCCGTCAAGAGTGTCAAAGTAAAAAAGTGCCAGTGGGGTCAACGGGAATAAACCAAAAAAAAAATCATCGGCATAGGTATTTCCAATTTTTTATATTGAAGTCGGCTTTCAGTCTAACCGGAAACAGATATTACATGGAGCGACTGTCAATCTGACCCCTACAACCCACTTATTACTGGACTTACGATACCTCTTGGTTGTCAGACTTTCGAAACTGTAACCACTGTCAAAGATCTACAAATGACAGCCGGGACCAACGGATAACAACAAAATAATGACGCACATTCTATCTCATCTTTCTATATATTGTATCTCTTTTTAGGGTTCCGTACCTAAAGGGTAATTTTTTTGCTCGATATTACTAACGGCGACAGGTACACGCTTGAAATATTCACAGAATATTTAGTTTTATATTTACTTTAAAAATAAATAAATAAAATAAATATTAAGGAGGGCTCTCATACAACAGACACGATTTTTTGCCGGTTTTTATATGGTACGGAACACTTCGTCGCGTGTCCGACTCGCACTTTGAGGGTTTTTTTTTAATGCTACAGGCACCATGTTGAGATAGCCTTTTGGCCTCTTATAGACCAATGTTCATTTGTTTTATCTTTTTCTTAAATATCGAATACTATATACATTGATAATTAAAAACTATTAAACTAAAATAGATAAACTAACAACAAACTATAAAAGGGCATCGAAAAACTCCTCCTCAACGCTGTCAGATGGTAATGTGCCCAAGAGACTGGCGGCGTTGCCACGTTGTATGGCAACACTTAGCCTCTGGCCAAAGTAAAAGCCAGCCCTTGGGTCACGGGAAGCGTCAACTAGGCGTTTCGAAATTTCCTTAAATAGGCTATGAGCACTCGGACCCCACGGCCCTAGAGTTTCAACCCCAAACGGCTCGAAAATATAGTTATCACACAGGTTTCTATATTTACGCCGCTTGAGGTTCTCTGCAGCCGCAGCGGCAGCACCAGCACAGCACGATGAGCTTGGAAGATGGGATGGCGCAAGAGTATCGACGCATGTTGCGTCCCACACTAAAGGCCTACCCATCTTCCAAGGAAACAAAGACATGCCGTCCGGTCTCTTGCCATCGTCGCGTGCCAAGCCATTGGGTTCTAAAACAGCTGGGACGCCGACGGTGACAAGAGCTCGTCGGATAATGTCGTTTATATTTGCGTGCCGTGCAAAACGGCCCGCACTTCGGCTGCATGACAGGCCGTGGTGACCGAGGTTGTTGACAGCTTCACCGCAGTGACAGCGATGAGGAGAACAGCAAGCGGCACCAAGGCGTAAAGAAACAGCGAGGCGGAAGGTTGTGTCGTCGAACAATGTGCCTATGCTCGACGACGGTAGTGCGTGAAGCCAAAGACCCGACTCCCACTCACCCACAGCCCGCAGGCGCGCACGCTCAGCAGTAGTAGCAGATGTGTTCAGCAGATTGCTCTGAACTACTCTGCAGAGCGGCTCGTCCCACCGTCTCTGGGAAAATGGATGGTCGGGTTCTTCAGTATTCGGGCAAGCGAGTTTCCAAGCATCGATAGCCTCGGGCATGCACGGCACATCAAAATCAATCAGTGTGGAAGACAGGATATTCCTGATTAATTTCTTAGTGCCGTGGACCGAGGATATAAAAGCCGGTAAACTAATACTGGAAATTTTGCGGACGCCGAGTCCTCCCATGCGAATAGGAAGAGTAGCTTTTTCTTGTTTTCTATTTTATATAATTTGGTTTTATTGTTAACATAACCATTTTTTTTGTCTTGTGTGAGTCTATTAAATACTTTTTCTTTCTATATTTCACCTTATTACATAATTTTACAAAGTCGCCTTTAACGATTCGGCACACAAGACTGCCTTGTCGTAATTAAGAAGCATTTTACCAAATAAATTTTCACCCAGAACGGAAAACAGACGATAAATACTGAAACTTTCACAGACCGCCAAAGATTTAATTTCAAAGTAGCAATAGCCGGCGTGTTGGACCAACTTTCTTCGTAGTTTCTCTCAAAATGGTTGATATTTCAAGTTAAGTTTTTCTAATCGTATAGTTATATCGACGGGATCCTTCATCATCATCATTTCAGCCGAAAAACGTCCACTGCTGGACATAGGCCTTCCCTTTTTTAAATATTTGAGGGGATTGGCGCTGATATCCCAAATACAGGCTTTTGCCTAGTTTGGCTACAGATGTTGAAAATATAGCCTAAAGGATATTTATATAATTCTGTGAAATGATTGAATAAACTTGAATTGAATTGATTTTTAAAGAAAAGGATGAACGACGATCAAAGGAGTTAACTCAATCTTAACTTTTTTTTTCTAATCAGAACTTAAATCAAACGACAAACAAAGAAACTACCCTTCTTTGTCTTGACAACTAGAGCGTGATTCAATTTCGGAGTAGACAACGATAGCTAATTTTACGACGAGACACGGAGGGGTCTCAGCATCTAATAGATGGTCACCCATCTACGGCCCGACCTCGTCAAGCGTTTTAAGATCAACCCTTTTTGAAGTTATCTTCTTTTGGCGCGTTAGGGAAAAATGTTGAGAGTAAATTTTTACGATGCGTGCGCACACCGTCACGAAAAACCGACACCCTGAAGTTAGCTAGTCAACATACACCCTGAAGTTAGCTTGTCAACATTTTAGTTTTATACCCCAAAGAAGTGTAACTTCTTACGTGCGTAATAAGTACACACACACACACTTTTTTTAAATAAAACTTCTTTGCGCACGCTTGACTTAGGACTAAGCTGATGAATGTGTAACGTTACGAGGCAAACGGTAGTGGAGAGGGAGATACAAGTTAGTGAAGATAGAAAGAGACAGAGTTACGTTTTTTAATTTGACAGACGATTGGTCGGCATTTGTTTAAGTTTTACTTCAGTCGTTTGATCTAAAGCACACTCGTTTTTATTTTTTATGGATAGGAAATCATCAAATGACTCCTTCCGCTCAAGGCGGACCGGAAGGGAGTGTCAGACTTGTACTGACTAAAACCCATCCATGTTCCTTCCTTGCCCTTTGTGTTCCAGGGCCGCGGTATCTCATCCCAAGATCGACCCTTGCGGATAACTGCCGAAGTGTGGGTGTTATTAGTATAGGTACATCTTACCTAAACTCGCCATATTTAATGTGCTAGCTTTGTAATTTCTACTGGAATATTAATTAACTTTAGGTGGTGTAGGGTAGTGTACGGAATAAAAGATTTGAATAAGCATTTATTAGAAACTGAGACACTTTATTCAACAGGGTGTTATTTAACATTAGCAATGACAATACATCTTAGACTTAAATAGCACACAAAAACACATACATAGCATTCAAATATTTCAATATTGGCCATGGCCTGGCTCCAACGAATAGCAATATTTCTTCACAGAGTAACGATATCACTTTAAGAGGAGACTTAGGCTGCGAGGAATTTGAAAATTAGGTATTTGAAGAAACTATTGCCGTCGCGCTGCTTCAAGCATGCCCTCGTAGAGTGCGATAGGGACAGCTCCAGTCCAGACCGATAATATCACAAATTATTTGACGAAATCGACATTTCGTATTACCCTTTTTTCGATAACCTTTAGTAAGAATGATTGTCAGGCCTTCAGGCAACTGACTATCTGTAACGACTGTCTAAAGCTAGCTAGTTTCTAATCAGAACTGAATAAACGAACTTCTCTACGCAGCTTGATAACTGGAGCGTGATTGAATTTCAAAATAGCAACAACAGCCGGCTGTGTTGGACTCAAGTTTCCTTTGTTCTTCATGATACTGGCTGTTTGTTTTTTTAATTAAAAAGTGGTTCGTTTTTATCGTGTGCCTACCTACGCACAATGTAAGGTATGTATTCGGTATAAGGGCCTTTCCACACGGTGTTTTTTTTATGCGCTGACGACACGTTGGAACGCAATCAGAACGCTCAGCAAACGCAAGACTGAAGTCGCGTGAAATCTTTGCAGACGGCCCTTTTTTTTTTTTTACGGATGGGAAATCATCAAATGACTTCTCCCGCTCTGGGCAGAGCGGAAGGGAGTGTCAGACTTGTACTGACTAAAACCCATCCATGTTCCTTCCTTGCCGTTTGTGTTCCAGGGCCGCGGTATCTCTTTCGAACAGCCCTGGCAGGTTGCAGACGGCCCTTGCGTTTGTATCGCTATAAACGCGTTGATACATCGCTACAAACGCACTGTAAACGCGCGTTTGTAGCGGTCCATCGCACAGAAAGCCGCCATTGGAACCAGAGTATTACGATGGCGATGGCGTCGCTCGAGACAACTTTGCTTACGCTAGCCTTCGTGCTGCTTTTAAAACGACGACCAAGAATAAATCAGATAAAACAGCGCTGTACTGAACATAGAGATATGTGATTTTTATATGAATCCTAATTTGCTGACGACAGAAAACTTCAAAGTATAAAAAACCGACGAAATGCAAGTTGGACTCGCGCATGAAGGGTTTCGTACCTAGGGGAGCCCCCATTAATTTTTAATTTATTATTTGTTGTTATAGCGGCAACAGAAATACACATTCTGTGAAATTTTTAACTGTCTACGTGTTACGGATCATGAGATACAGCCCGCTGACAGACAGACAGACAGACGGACGGACAGCGGAAGCTTAGTAATAGGGTCCCGTTGGTTACCCTTCTTGTACGGAACCCTGAAATGATCATTTATTCAGTGAGTAGTGATAAATTACACAGTGAAACATGCCCTAAGTGTATGCCCTATTAACAACTAATAAGGAAGTCCATTGATAATGATGATTTTGAAAGGTGATCCACTCGAAACAGACTAATTTCTAATGGAACTCAATGATATATTGACTTCTTAATAAGTATGTACACAAGAAACGATACACTACAGATATTTGTCGAAGAAATGGTGTCGATGAACTGAAATTAGAAAAGACACATAACATCACGCCTCTAAACTACGAAGGCTTAGACAGAGGTGTACCTAATGTTACACCCACATTTCGCCAGTTATGTTTAAGCCCCATGTACTAGAGGCGAGCCTGTTGCTATCATGTGTAACCAATATGTAACCAAGGTTTTGTAGAAATATACTGATTTAAAAGAGTGTCCATGGAGTTGAGTGGCGTTGAGTAAAATCCCTTTCAATTTTTATCTCGATTCATCCCTGCAGTCCTATTCACCCCGTTTAACGGTAATAGATCTTCATTATTAAAACCCGAAGACTATGGTAATGAACATCTTTGAACGTAGCAGAAGTTCGTAGCACATTGCTACGAAAAACTGTAGCGCCATAGACCGTAGCCATTAGTATCTGCCTAGCCTTTTCACAACTAGTTAGGGTCGGCTTCCAGTCTAACTAGATGCAGCTGAATACCAGTATTTAATATGGAGCGCCTGCCTCACTGACCTCGTCAACCCAGTTAGTACCGGGTATTACGAAAGCCATTCGGTAAGACTGGTTGCTAGACTTTCGGGCCACTGACTACCTGTAACGACTGCCAAAGATCTACAATTGACAGCCGGGACCAACAGAAGAATCTCGAATTATAACGGACCGAATTGTCACGGACCAACCTAGGCAAACGCGGCTTAACCTGAAGATCAACCTGAGCGGCTATTATTATGTAGCCATGGGGCGAGCCACAGCCAAGTTACTACGTAATACGACACCGCTTGCCTTTTGGGTATCTGAGCTCCCGAAGGCCCTTTTTTTTTTTTGATGGGAGATCATCGAATCACTTCTCCCGCTCTGGGCGGAAAGGAGTGTCAGACTTGTACTGACTAAAACCCATCCATGTTCCTTCCTTGCCCTTTGTGTTCCAGGGCCGCGAACTTTCGAACAGTCCCGCAGCCCTGGCAGGCATGCACCCGAAGGCCCCGTATCGTAATTCAGTAAAGCAAGAAAAAATCTAATACCACTTTCTGCGTCCCTTGACCTAACCAGAGCCTCTTAAAAAAAAAACTTTACCATTTAATTTGTATCAAAAATGTACGAAAGAATCTACGGGCTTAATGTAAGTCCTCACAAAGAATGTCACCCTCCCCGAGGGTGCCGTGAGGGACTAAAAGATTATATAAGGTAGCTTGCGTACCATTTATTAACATTACATTAAGAGGGCTATCACATTTTTTCTTGTATTTGAGCGTTTTACTCGATTTTTGTTGTGTGATTATGGTTTATATATGGCCACAAAATTAAAAAAAATATACCCGAGAAAGTTTGATTATTTTTCTCGGGAAAGTTTTAAACAAATATTTCAATTTGTTTACGTACATGAGAAAAAACCTTGTCTCTGCAAAGGATGTTTCATAAAATCCTACTTTTGGGCATCTTTGATGCTTTGTTACATAAAAGATATAATAATATTATATTATATAAAAATTTCCATGGTACAATTGAGTGGTGTACTTTGGAATGCTTTATTAATTTTTTTATGTTTCATACAGAAATACACCCAAAAAATATCCATAAAACAGAAAGATACTGACCTTTTTTCGTCCGAAATGATATTTTTTATCTATGAATATATAATCCAAATTCAAAGAAAAAATATTCAATAAGTAAGGTTACTATCTTACCTGAAAAAAATAATTAGACCATTTAAAAGTAAAATACTACCTCAAAACAATTGTTTTATGCAATGCTAAAAATCAATATATCAAATCTCGGAACGGGCGGTCCTTAGCTTGTTTGGTCATTTTGGTTTGTTCCTGGAATCCGAGGCGTAGCTGTTTGCATGCGTGCGTAGTATACCTCGCGAGGTGCACACTTGCGCATCCACTGCCGCATGCCGTCTAATTTACCTAAACTGAATTCTTTTATTTTGTGATAGCCCTCTTAATGTAGGCTAAGGGAAGACGCTCGTTTAATCATCATCAGTAAGTATTTTTTGAAGTGAAAACTTCTTTACGCGCGTTGGGCATTTTTGAGATGGGGAAAAACACTTGAACTCGCGACGACGACAACGACCTTTTTTTCGTTGCAGAGTTAGCCGTATTGCTATATATTACAAGCCCAAAAAAAAACAGTGTATAGTTAAATGTATAAGTAAAAGGCTTATGTCGTTGGGTTTTTTGCTAGCTTTTTCCCGCGGCTTCGCTCGCGTAAATTTGGATTTTTACAATCAATTCGAGTTGTGCTCTGCTTGTATGGATATTTTAATTTGTCTTACAAAATAAATTAATTGAATGTACCCTATGTCTGTTTCTGTACACCTGACAACGTATATACAAAATTTCAGGATGATCGGTTCAGTGGTTTAGGCGTGTAACAAACTTAGTTTCGCATTTATAATATTATATTAAGTAAGAATATCTTGGAAAGGTACCAGGGCCCCGGTCCTGTGCCAAGGGTTATCTCATTACCCAGTACTAACTGGGTTGTGGAGGTCAGATAGGCAGTCGCTCTATGTTAAATACTGGTAGTCAGCTGCATCTAGTAAAACTGGAAGCCGACCCCAACATAGTTGGGAAAACGCTAGGCAGATGATGATCTTGAAATAGCTACTGTGACTCATAAAATCTCTATAACAAGGGTAGAAATAAAAGATTTATCATCTTCCTGCCCTTGTCCCATGTTAGAGGTCGGCGCAACACGTTTGTAGGGTTCCGTACTCGAAGGGTAACTAACGGGACCCTATTACTAAGCCTCCGCTCTCCGTCCGTCCGTCTGTCTGACAACGGGCTGTATCTCTTGATCCGTAACAGCTAAGACAGTCGAAATTTTCACAGCATTTATATTTCGGTTGCCGCTATAAGAATATTAAATTTAAAAAATTAAAAGGGGCTCCCCTACTACAATGGTATTGTACGGAGCCCTTCATGTGTGAGTTCCACTCGCACTTGGCCGGTTTTTACCTTCTATTCATATCATTCGTCTGTGTGACGAAAAGGTATAATTTTACGACTCTTGTAGCGTAACTATCTTATCCCGAGGATACTAGCACCCCGTGCCGGCTTCGCTCGGGTGGACATTTTTTTTTTAAATATAGCCTATATTACTCAAGGATAATGTAGCATTCTAATGGCGAAAGAATTTTTGAAATCGGTCCAGTAGTTTTTGAGTTTATTCGTTACTAACATACAAATCTTTTCTCTTTGTAATATTATTGTAAGTATAGATAAAATCTAAGTAATTAGCTTATGGAAAAGTAGGAGAAGACCAAAGAAACGATGGATGGACTGTGTGAAGGATGATATGTCTAGAAAGGAGGTGACTGCCGAGATGACGAGTAATAGAGAAGTATGGAAGAAGAAGACATGCTTCGCCGACCCCAAATAAATTGGGATGCGGACAAGAGATATGAAGTTGACCATTAAGATAGACAATCCTATTCCTTATGTCCAGTAATGTAAAGTAGGTTATACAGTTATGCGGAAACAAGAAGAATTACCGTATCAAAAATTCTTCAAGATTTTTACTACTATTTTAAAAAGGATCTATGAGTTTATTTTGGTGGTGGTTTTTGAAGTGAAAACTTCTTTAGCATCGTTGTGATTTGAAAGTCCATGAAACGAAAAAGCGACAGTAAAAAGAGACAGACACATAAATTCATAAGATATAATGTGGGAGAAAATGAGATAGGAAGCATTATACAGTGTTTATCTTGAAGCCAAAATTTTTTATGGTTTCACTTCTACTACGTGTGAATTGCACACTTGTTTTTTTTTATCTGGGTAGTCTTATAGGAGTTATAGAAAACACTGACGTTTTGTTTTAAAACATAAATGATTTTTACATGTTACAATAATTTATTGTGACATGTAAAAAGCATTTCTTTTAAACCAACCAGAAGTAAATATCATTTATCAATTATCATCCTTGAAAGTGCTGTAAAGATTCTTACATGGAAAAAAATTAAAGCGTTTGAAGTTCAAGAAAATAACCAAATTCAATTTTAAGAAACATCAAACATCTTTAAGCACTTATACAGTCAAAATAACACAGCCATAAATAAAAATATAGTGCTGTAAATACCGTTATACCATTATCGTGTTTTAATCATGAAAACTGATTAGTAACTAAATAAAATTAACGTTAATTATAACGTCCTAACTTTTTCCTACACTCAAATTAGTACCGTATTAATACTAATGTTGTTTTCTTCGACAACTTGTAGCCACAGAGACCGTGATACTTGAAATATAAAAGAGCTAATTGTAACAATACTCTTTCGACGCGTTTATTTACAGTCAAAAAACACGCGATAGAGGATAATATCTTAATTTGATTTTAATTAAATTTGTTATAAAAAACATGTAATACACGCAGCGTAACAAAGGAAATTGTATGTTGACGCTAATTGAACTTGTTAATTATTCAGCCCTTGAAACAAACACTACTCGAATAAAAAAAAAAAAATGGGCTGTACGTTGAAATACCATGTTGCTTCTTCTAACTAAAAAAAAAAAGGATATTTTTTAATCTATAGGTCGAGTAGTAATTATGAGTATAGAATCTTGAATTTGCCAGCGGCAAATTCCTCTCTTTGTATATTTTTGAAGACAAAAAAAAATAACAATGGAAAGTCACATATTTCGGTTAAAATCGAAGTAAATGCGTAAAGTTTAAATTAAAAAGCAAAAAATATGTGCATTGTACTCACATAAACATGTAAACTTGACCAGCATCGCGGTAGTAACGTCGAACATGCTCAGGAAATTCTTCTGTACTATACGATAAAGCATCTCCTTAGCTACCGTATCACTTTCTAACTATACACACGCGATTTTATTTCATCTATCTACAAACTACTGTAAACGTAACTTCTTGATCATCAGTCACTAAAGAATTTGGCATAAATATGTTACATTTGACGTCCTTTTAGTAACTGAAGCTCCTGTTACTTATTTTAAAATGTTTTATACTGAGCTTCGCTCTTTCAAGCGGCAGACATCTTGTATTTGTGACGTCATAGAGAAGAAAATCAATTATTTCGCGCATGCGCAAATTTTCTCCTTGGCCTATTTAGAGACGCATCCCGACCATGACAGGCTTTCTTTTAAAACATTGTAACCTTTCACAAAATGGCAGACATTTTTATGAATGAATCGCTTTAGCTCATTCATTTGATATTAAGATGTTTCCTTACTTATGATGATTAGATTATTTTTGTGTTCAAAGGTTCAAGTGGGAGGAGGTTAAAACATGACCTTTTATTATATTTACTTTAGATAGCAGGGGAGAACTTTTTCTCTTTCCCTTATCCTAATTCATTTTGTGTCGGCGCAGCATGTCTTCTTCTTCCATACTTCTCTATTACTCGTCATCTCATCAGACACCTCCTTTCTTGCCATATCGTCCTTTTTTAAAGTCCATCTATCGTTTCTTTGGTCTTCATACATTCGTACTCAAAACTACACTTACGGCATTTTCCTCATTCCTTCGCTTCACATGCCCATACCATTACATCCTATAACTACACTACTTTTCAGTCACCGGCGCCACTTTCAGACTTCCTCACGTTTTACACACTAAAGTTGAAACTATACAGGGTGTAAACGGACTCTTCACGAAGCTGTCAACCAAGCATTATGTACATCAAAGTAAGCAACTTAAAGCAAAAAATAAATAAATAAATAAATATTTATTTTATTTTTAATTTTTTAATTTGTAGTAAATTTTGTGTTTTGTCTTATTTTTATTTATTTTTCTGATAATTTTATGTACCTACCTAATACTAATATGATCCAATTGATGATTGAAATAAAGGAATTGAATTGAATTGTAAAAAATATTGGTAGGAAATTGAAAAAAAAACATCTAGTATTAGTATAGATTTATAAATTGGTCGTTGCGAAGGTACCAATTTTCACGCTAACATACTGAATGTAGCTATTGAAACCTTTGATACCAAAACCTTGGCTAGAAATAGACCCGTATGCAAAAAAGCAATATCTATTAAATGATACGGTAGGAAATAACAGCATTGTAAAATGTACATACTTGTAGTTTCAGGGAATTTGTTAAAATTGTTTATTGAATTTGTAAGTGTAGACTGTTTGCCGACTGATTCGCATGTCGGGCAAAGTGTTATTGGGATTTTCTATAAGGAATTTCTCAGTAGCAGTCACTGAGTCTGAATTTTTGTTCTAGACCATACCTGTAAACCTTCTAATTACAGAAATATTGGGGTCAAAGTTAAAACTTTTTCACAAGTTTTTTTTTTTAAATACATTTTTTTTTTAACGTATTTTTTTGTACATAGGACGTCTTCACGACCCCCGTACTATTCAAACCATCCATCAGCACAATGTTTTGAATGCGTTAAATGATAAAGTGAGGAATGAGGTTATACGGAAACGTTGCGGCTTAAAAGAAGATGTAGTGACAAAAATTTAAAAAAGTATGCTTAGATGGTTTGGTCATGTGGAGAGGATGAGTGAAAGGCGACTAACAAAAGGTATTTACAAGGCAGATGTGAGTGGCAACGCCGGGAGGGGACGCCCTAGAAGAACATACGCTGACCTCATTGGTGAGGTTCTTCAGAAAGGTCAGGTGCGTAGTACTCGCAACCGGCGTGCGTGTATGACCAGATGTATGAACGTGGACGAGGCAAAAGGAGTATGTAAGGATCGTAGCAGGTGGCGTTCTGTGGTTTCTGCCTACCCCCATGGGAAAAGGGCGTGAGTTTATGTATGTATGTATGTATGTACATTGAGTCCTAACGTAAAACGTGTAAAATGATTTTTCACCCAAAAAAAAAAGTCGTTTAGCCATTTTTACGTAAAGTATAACAGAATGCTTGGTTAACGGCTTCGTGAAGAGTCCGTTTAACTTTACACCAAATCAAATCAAATCAAATCGTTTATTTCACCCTATATAAGGTACCTATACTTACGCAGGATAGTCAGTCGGAAAAAAAACAAAGATTACCAACGACAGCCCGGACCATCACCTTGACGTGGGAAAGCGGGAACTTAGTATCTAAAGGATGATCACCCATGCACAGACTAACCTCGGCAAGCATTGCTTAACCTTGAAGGTCGACCCGTGTGGCTGTTATTATTTACTCACTTCCACGAGCCCCTACCTACACCCAATTAGTAACCACCCTCTTTCACAATCAATCAGTATCGTATTTATGTAGCTGACAGCCCCTTACGAAGGGGCTCAGGGCCGGACAACACGAACAGCAGTTCCGGTTCAGTTCCGGTTCGGTTACGTTTACTAAACGGCAAACAGGATTCCGGCACGTAGGTACAATCAACAGTAGGTACTGTAGAGGTCCTATGATGATAATAAAGGGTGTAAACAGACTCTTAACGAAGCCGAAAGGCACTTGTTCTCCCCGTCATTGCGATATTTTTTTTGTTCTAGACCATACCTGGGAAGCTTTTAATTACGGAGATATTGGGGGTCAAAGTTCCAACTTTTTCACAAGTTTTTTTAAACACATGTTTTTAATGTTAGATTTTTACTTTAAGGCACCCTTACTATTCAATCCATCCATCAGCACAATATTTTGAGTGCGTTACATTGAGTCCTAGTGAAAAAAGGGATTTTTCAGCCCAAAAAAAAAATCGTTTCCCAGCACAAATTTTTGCGTAAAGTTACTTAGTTTGATGTACATAATGCTTGGTTGACGGCTTCGTGAAGAGTCTGTTTACACCCTGTATATCGTTCTGGCAGCCGATTGATACTGGCAACGTAATAAAGTAAATACATTTGAATTCAAAAGAAGAAGAAAAATGATGAATTGTCAGAAGGACAGATAGTAAAACAGGACAGGTAGAAAATATCTATGAATGTAAAAAGATTAGATTTAATGTAAATATAAATAGTTAAAGTTTAAAAGCGTATAATTTTGTAGTGTAGAACCTCCGTACACAGACCCCCGTACTATTCAATCCATCCACATACACCGTGACTTTTTAGTCGTCTGACAACGGCAGCCCACTTCATGTATCCAATGACTAATAATTCATAACAAAAAAATGGTTTTAAGAGATAAAAAAAGACGTGTGGCACTCGGAGACTGCCGCGGTAAAGCATAGCATTTTTTATCAACTTATGTAATTATAATGATTTATTCACTTTCGTAGGGTCAGATATTGACGAGCCTAAGTTATTATTTCCTAGCTCCAGCAGTAGATTAAAAATAATAACTTAGGCTTGTCAATATCTGACACTACGTGTTAGGCACTAGGTGTTAGGTTATTTTCGTTACGTTACGTTACGAAAGTTACGTTACGGTTATTTTCGTTACGGAACTTCTGGATTCGGTCTCCACGCTCAAGACCCGCGATAGAAGCTATGCAATAGCTTAAAAAATAAAATAAAACAAAATATTATTCATTATTATGATGCATAACGTAGTTAAGATCTATTTACTCGACTCGTGCGACGGTTAGGTATGTTCTACTGTTTGATACGTAAACATTATTAACAGAATGTTTCATAATTCTAATGTATTATTTATTTTTCTTTGTACCTATTATCTTAATTAATTATAAAAAAGAGAGGTATTTTATGTCGGATACATTGAGTGGACCTTTGTCAGACGACTAAAAAATCACGGTGTATAATAAAATCGTAAAAATCTAAATCGATGTTCCGGAATGGCGCAAAAACTACTGCATACTTAGATCCTGGTCAAATTTTGCACAAATATTCCTTATAGGCTTCTTCAAATGTAACGCCATATTATCAGGCTACTTGCTTAAGGGGGTGAGCAATATTGCATTATATCCGCATTCTTCAAACGTTTGACGTTTCAACCATGACGTGCATAAGAGCAGCTATTTTAAACTCAACAGAGAAAACATACTAACGGTTTCATGATCGCTCTGTCGTACTCCAGTCATCATCATCATCTACCTAGCCTTTTCCCATCTAAGTTGGGGTCGGCTTCCAGTCTAACCAGTATTTTACATGAAGCGACTGCTATCTGACCTCTACAACCCAGTTAATACTGGGTAATACAATACCCCTTGATAAGACTGGTTGTCAGACTTTCGAGCCACTACCTGTAACCACTGTGAAAGATCTACAAATGACAGCCGGGACCAACGACTTATAGTGCTTTCCGAGGCACGGAGAAAACTCGGTATGTAATGGGTGGTCACCCATCTATAGACCAACCTAGGCAAGCGCGGCTTAACCTGAAAATTGATCCGAGTGGCTGTTATTATTTTGCCACGAGCTCCTCAAACCCCAGTAGGGATACTAATTTCACTTTTTGTGATTTGTTGCAATATTTATTTGATGCTGTGAGATTTCCGTTTTTTTTTGGATTGACATCGTTTGTATTCCTATTTTTTCCTTCAAATTTTTCTCCAAAAAATATTAGGAAAGTATGGAAGAAGAAGACATGCTGCGCGACCTCAAATAAATTGGGATAAGGGCAGTTAAGTAAAAAGTGTATCGGGAACAATAATCTGACAAGTTCTCATGTTCTTGCTGTGCTAGAAGTCTTTTGTCTTCTCTATTTGCTAGCACACAGACTATTTTATAACCTGGATTAACACATAGGATTCTTTTTATCCCGGTAGTATGATCCCTCGGGACAATCATCGAACTCCACGTGGGCGAAGCCGGGTGTATAAGCTAGTATTAAATAAATAAATGTTTGTACAACATATGCAACATGTCCCAAAATTCAACGATAAGCCAACACCGGAGTCTAGGCCTGCCCATGACTACTCGGGGAAAAAAAGAAAAAAATGTATCTCAATTTTTTTTCAAGTTACAAAAAAAAATATCTTCAAAAATTGAGACGTTTGTAGGTATTTTTCACTACCATGACCACAATTTTATAATTGTTTCTGTTTGTTTGTTTTTTTTTTATAGGCAACCTGAATACCATTGCTATCCACCACAATCGTTAAAAAATCCAGAATGTCTCTAGTTTTTTCACAAAAATTGATCAAATTTATTTTTGTCTCTAATATTATTTAAGGCTAGCTTTTGCCCGCAGCTTCGCCCGCATGGAGTTCGGGAATTGCCCTCGAGATCTTACTTCTGGGATAATAAGTAATCTATGTGCTATACCATACCATAATCTATCTCTGTGCCAAATTTTATCCCGATCTTTTGAGCCGTTCTGGCGTGATTGAGTAAAAAACATCCATCGATCCAAACTTTCGCATTTATAATAGTTTATTATGTAAGATAACGGGGTGGAAAGGACACTGACGCGATAATGGTTACCATGTGTTCAGTATATCATTTAGAGCCCCCCACATAGAATTTTTTCATCGGTAATTTAAAAGAAATCACGCCCCGCACGCCCTACGCAACATGCGCGCCAAAACTGTGATACACGTGTCTCATAATTTTAATTGAAGAGTGTGTTCACCACAGAATACTATACGTTTCACAGAAAATGTACCCCCCCCCCCATTTTACCCTCTTAGGGGTAGAATTTCGAAAAACTCTTTCTTAGTGGATACCTACTCTTCACAAAAAATACTCCCTCCAAATTTCACATCTTTAGGAGTAACGGTTTGGGCTGTGCGTTGATATAATCAGTCAGGGGATGATTTTGGAAAAACTGTGATACACGTTTTTATAATTTTAATAGATGAGTTTGTACACTAATTTTCAAGTCAATCAAGACTTGAAAAGTCAATCAAGAATAAAATGTTTCACAGAAATTGTAACACCTCATTTCCTTCTTAGGGGTAGAATTTCGTAAAACCCTTTCTTATTGGACTCTTCACCAAGAATACACCCTCCTCACGTCTTTAGGTTTAGGCTCTGCATTCAACACCCCATTTCACCCTCTTTGAAAGAGGAAGAAATGATTTTTCGAAATACCACCCGTATTACACATCTTTGACAGTCGTTACAGGTAGTCAGTGGCCAAAAAAGACTGACAACCAGTCTTACCAAGAGGTATCGTATTACCCAGTACTAACTGGGTTGTGGAGGTCAGATAGGCAGTCGCTCCATGTAAAATACTGGTATTCAGCTGCATCCGGTTAGACTGGAAGCCGACCCCAACGTAGTTGGGAAAAGGCTAGGCAGATGATGATGACCACCCGTATTTCGAAAAACCGTTTCTTAGTGGACTCTTTACAAAGAATACAGCAGTTTTCAGTTTTCTACTTTTGGGCACAATGGCGTTTTAATTGCACAGTAAATATTATAATCTATTTAGTTCCTAGCTTGATACTAAAATCATGTAACTTGTTTTTAATTTTTGAGTTCACTTTTTAAATTCATTTTTTTAATGGCAGGCGTGTTTTTTTATTATTACATAATCATAATTTTATATAGACCATTATTATGAAGTTTAGTAAAGTTTCAGTCAATGCTACTGAACAGAGAAAGCATAGATAGTTTAACAAATGTTCGACGTGAGTCTTTAAATTGGCATAACTTTTTTACTTATAAACCGATTGACAGAAAACACACACTAAATGTTAAGTGAAGCTTACCACAATATATTAGCGAAAACCACATCCAAATCGGATAAGCCGTTTCTGAGATTAGCGTGCACAAACGCACAGACAAACAGACATAAAATCTAAAAATTATTGTTTGGTCCTATTTGTGTTGATAATGGTCCCAATAATATTTTTTCTCATATATCTTTCATGTACAGACAGCGATCCGTTACATTTTTATTATATGTATAGATATAGATTTTTACTTTTACTCAACTTTAACTCACCGTGGTGTAAAAAAAAGTATGAACTACTACTACTATGGCAAGTATTTTTATAAATTGACGCAACTAATCAAGATTCCAAAATATAATACTATAGGAAAAGAAGTTACAAAAAAAAAATGTGCCTATTATTTCTAAACAGGATCCGAATGAAAAAGTATTAGTTCTTGAAAAATGTTTTAATATGTATTTCAAAACAAATGGTACAAACAATTTCACGAGTAATTTATTACGTTATTAACATTATAGTATATGTTCAAATTGTTTGCCACCAGTATTAACGAAATCGCCTTAAAAATGATCGTTTTTTTTGTCTTGCATATTATCTAGCGCAATCCGCAGCCTGAGTGATATTTCTCGGTGATCGTAACCGACGTATTACAATTATAACATTAGGGTTTATATAGGCGCTGATCAGCAAAGCCAATCAGCTCCCGTTCAAGATAAATTAACAGAATTACGTCCTAAAACGGTAATGTACCACGCCGCGCTGGCGTACTTATACTCCTCGGTGTAACGAAACCATAGCGACTTCTAATTTTTCCTGTGCTGCCATCTAACGAGCTCGTCGGAAACTTTGCGAAAAAAAAAAGATCTAATTACCGTACCAGACATTATCCGACATTCCGACTGGTGCGAAGCCCAAAAAGACGATAATATATATGTTGAATATTACACATAACGAGTTGATGATCTATGCTGTACTACGAAAAGAGAGGGCCTCCTCTAATGGGCCTACCACACGTACAAGCTTCACCACAGGTTTGCCTGCGCAAGCCGGTTTGTACACGGAACACCGTGCGTGCGGTTGGTAAAACTGTTACGGTGTTCCGTGTACAAACCGGCTTGCGCAGGCAGAACTGTGGTGAAGCTTGTACGTGTGGTAGGCCCATAAGAGCCGTGTACATGATTCTGAATGGAATATTGAGAAACTTCTTTGTATATGGCTGTCAATATTCCTGCTAACAATTTTATTTTAATAATTTAATTTTAATTCATTTTAAATTGTAATTAATGTTTTTGAAATTTATATTTCGTATTTTGCCTGAAATAAATGAATTTTATTTTTATTTATTTATAATATAATATTACGCCTGTAATACCCATAGGGTTAGGCAGAGGTGTTTACAAATAGTACCTTTTTTATTCGGATGGGAAATCATCAAAAATGACTTCTCCCGCTCTGGGCGGAGCGGAAGGGAGTGTCTTATACTGACTAAAACCCATTCATGTTCCTTCCTTGCCCTTTGTGTTCCAGGGCCGCGGTATCTTTCGAACAGTCCCGAGGCGCGAGGTACAGACGCCAGCACATCTAGCTACTACAATCTGTCAGATTTCTTTAATGGATTTTAGACTTAATTACTAAAACATTAGGTTCAAGGTCGATTGGGAAAGTCTGACAGTTTCGGGTAGCTTGACCTGCTGGCGTTTGTACAATAGTACCTAATGGGCCTACCACACGTACAAGCTTCACCACAGGTTTGCCTGCACAAGCCGGTTTGTACACGGAACACCGTGCGTGCAGTTGGTAAAACTGTTACGGTGTTCCGTGTACAAACCGGCTTGCGCAGGCAGAACTGTGGTGAAGCTTGTACGTGTGGTAGGCCCATTACATCGTCATTTCGCCAGTTGTTTTTTGAGGTCCATGTAAATAAAAACTGCTGTTTCCTACAAAAGTGCAATACCTACACGGTCAAAATTTATGGAACAGTTGATTTTTTCAGAATGATGTACTAAATTTATACGTGGTAACCGCTTTCGCATCGGTGTCCCTTCCACCCCGTATGTACAGACGCCAGCACATCAAGCTACTACAATCTGACAGATTTCTTTAATAGATTTTCGACTTTATTGCTGTAGTATAAGGTTCAAGGTTGATTGGGAAAATCTGACAGTTTCGGGTAGTTTAACCTGCTAGCGTCTGTACGAAGCAAGTCTCTCCGCGAATTTGCCTCTTTAGTAATCATCATCTTCATGACCTTGCTCCAAGTTACTTAGGTCGGTAACAACATGGATTTTTCTTCTCCAGTTCTCCCTTTATCAATAACATGTATAATATAATATTTTTGTATCGTGTAGTCGTAGTACATACTTAGTAGCTTCGGGGCCCCATAATATAATTGATATTGTCGATACGGTGGTAGTTGAGCTTCTGCTTATGCCTATCCTTTCCCTTCGAAAAAAACAGGCGTGAGGTTATAATTTTGGTCGATGAAGCCAATGACGTATTAAAAATAGACGCGTCATGCATGAACATCACGGCACTCGAAAACAGCGTAAAACTTATCGGTAGCGAGAGAAAGAGAAAGAACATTAAATGACATCTACGGAATTCCTATTGTTAGAGAGAGATAAATATATTTCTTTAGTTACGATGCCATTGTGTGGTGCATGCTCAGCCGGCGCCTGAAGTAGGCGCCGGCTTGGCGCCAGCCGCCATTAGAATGAATATAAAAAAATAAAATAAAATACATTTTTCTTAATACTTACAAATGAAATTTTTTATCTTTATTTATTGCAGAATAATTTTTACATTTCCTAAAAACACAGGATGGCATTTTGTTTTTGGTTTTGAGGAAGTTATTCACACAAGTTAATTTAGTATTACGTGCAGCTGCGGCACTGGTTGGTACGCGACTAAAGCAAAGAGTATAGTAATATATATGGGACTAAAGGGACTCAGGACAATTGTCCGGTATTTATGTTGCCACTACAGAGCGCGGGTAACGCATCTATAGTTTATTTATCATTGGATGAAACCCGAAGACACAGCACATTGAAGAAGAGCCTGAAGAGCTTCCGAAAAGCCAGGCCGAATATAAATTGAGTTAGTTCTAGTTTATACCGTGAACCGTAAAATACAACATAAGTAAAAAATGACTCAGTCAATAATTTCTTTGTTAAAATATCATTTCAAATATTTTTTCATAGCTGCTTAGATACATTTTCTTTTTTAAACAATCACACTTTTCAGATTGTGAAAAGTGACAATGACATAAAATTACGCAGAGCAGTGTCCATAACAGTGTTGCCAGAAGGTTACATCTCTTACATTTTTCGTAACTTTTGACCCCCTTGCGTAACATGTAAGTAATTTTTAAGGAAATTTTCGTAACTTTTGAGAACAACGAGATTTGTAATACTAGATTTTTATTGAAAACAGTTTACGAACGCATCCAAATTGAACGCCCAGAAAACTGGCACGTCTAAAAAGTATTTCGCTCCATATCACACTCAGAGATGGCTCTGAATGGAACGCGCCATGACAAAATGAAACGTATCATTGATGGGTTAAAACTTGATTTTGCTTGAGCGTGTGCACGCACGTTTCCTACTTAGCGAGTTCGCGCCGTTCGCAAATTGGTATTGTCGACTATTCTGCCAATGTCCATTAAATTGGGCTTCGTAGCTAGTAGATGGCAAATCATCGGCGATAATATCTTCATTGTTTTGGTTTTTGCATTGAGGCGTTTTTGCCTTTTATTAACAGAACCCTCTTACGAACACTTGGTAGAACAAGTACGTTAATGTGGAAGCGTACGGGTAGCCCGCGAAATTAATTTTTTCTTAAGTTTTTTGCAATTTGCCGGTCAGTGTCAGGTTGTATATTGATGATTTTCATGATTGTTATTCTGTAACTACATATGTGTTACTGAAGCGACTAATTTTTCATCAACATACAACCTGAAACTGACCTGCAACATGCAAAAACGTAAGAAAATTTGAATTTCGTGGGCTACCCGTATGCTTCCTCCCTAAGAGGGTTCTATACGTTTCGAATATTAGTAGTTAGTTCAGTGTAAAACTAAGTGTCTAAACACACTAAGCCGAAGGTACGTGACCGAAGTTCCGCGGTTGATTTTACATTCCGACGTATTCGGCTGATATGATACAACATAAGTGCCGAACTTACGCGGCAGAAATTCAGTTACGCAACTTAGTGTGTATTCAGTATCTCGAGCGGTGTCGTGACTTCCTGCCGTGTTATCTAAACAGCCGGACAAACAGACGCAAAACTAAGTGATCCTCTTAGGGTTCCGTTATTACTTTTGAGGTGCATAAACCGAAAAATGGATTATTTTACAGTAATAGCCATTGCAGAGGCTTTAGAAGACGGCATATACAGGAAAGAATATTCGAATAGAACCAAACTGCGATCGCGCTATAACGCAACGTAATTTCGACATAATGTGTCGTCAGTAATTCAAATAGCATTGCAGTCGTAATCATGCCGAACTTTGGTTGCGTACCTTCGGCATAGTGTGTTTAGACACTAACAGTTACATCACCTCATAGTTTTGGTTCAAAGTAATAGAATAAGTTAGGTGCTAGACTAGATAGTAACTACAGTGAAGATGGCGCTACGAACAAATGAAACTACAGTCTGTTTTATCATAAGATTAAATGCATGATGCATTTAATCTTATGATAAAACAGACTGTACACATCATAGATTCCTTTATATTCCACCATTTTGCTGACATCAATTTACTTCCGACCTCATACCCCAAGAATATGTAAAATAAAAATAAAAACAATATTGTAACTTTTGCAGCAAATATGTAACATTTCAGGAAACGAAACGTAACTTACGACTCTAGGGCCCTGGCAACACTCTCCCTAATGTCAAGTGTCAAAACGCGAACAACAACAATACAGCATGCGAAGAGAACACTGTTCTTTTTAGTTTTAATTCGTGTTTTTTGAAAAAGTGTGCATTGTTTAGTTATTGTGTCTCATATAACATGTCGTTGAATCCACTGAATGGTAAGATTTTTGTCTAAACATGGTTAGAGGTTTTTTATGTGAAACATAACCTCAAAGAATTCAAAATACTTAAACTTTTGTCATAAAAGTACCACTTTTTTACGGTTATTAGTATTTAAAAGAGAGAATGCGTTAATGGTAGTAGTTTCATCAGCGTTTATTTGGTTTAAAGGTAAATATCTGATAAAATAACTACTCGCTTACCTTGTTCAATGATTACTTTTCAAGTAAGCTGTAGGTTCCAAGTTACTTACTATACCCAGTAAGAATATCCGATCAACCTTAGTTAATAGTTTAATTATCAAACCTTGTAACAGAAGATTTTATTTTTCTCTTAATATAAATAAGTCATTAACCGGGAACAATTCCTGACTGCTATTCCTGATTGATGAGCAATTCCTGATTCAATTCCTGGCTGCTATTGATAAATTCCTGATGAAAAAGTCAATAACACTTTGCCTGATCTGATAATCAAACCCAAGACCTCATGCTCAGCAGCTGCGCTCGCAACCACCAGACCAATAAGTACACATTTAATTTGGAATATTCACATTTTCAGAATTAAAGCGTCAACTAGATGATGACAAAACACCATTGCCGAAAAGGCTTTGTCTCGCTAAAAATGTGGTGCAATCCCATCACTTCCCCACTGCTCCTAAAGAGAGGATTGTGGCAGAATGGCTTCATACCTTGACGGAGAAGAATAAACTAAATAGCGATGAGCTGAAGAATGTACTTGATTGGCTGTCAGCTGTTGATGACTTGACTAGTGAGCTTAAAAATAAATTGATACAGGTATGTCTGACTTCTTTATAAGGTTCTGTACCCGAAGGGTAACCAACAAGACCCTATTACTAAGCCTCTGCTGTGCATCTGTCTGTCTGTCAGTGGGCTGCATCTCATGATTTGTATAAATTTCAAATTGAAATCACAAAATGTGTATTTCTGTTGCCGCTATATAAAAACCAAATTAAAAATTAAAGGGGGCTCTCCAACTACAATGGTATGGAACCCTTCGTGCGCGAGTCCAACTTGCACTTGCTCAGTTTTGTTAATATTATTGAGCTAGCAAAAAACTCCTGGCAAGCCACCAACTACCATTGCACTCCTGGAAATATCTAAATCCTGAAGCCAAGTGGGGTGCTCACACTTTATCAAAATACACCCTATTTTGATAAAATAAAATTGCAGTTGATGAAGCACATCCTGTCTTACTTGTTGTGCAACTCCCCCTGCACCTTGAGCAACCTGTCGGAGGCCACAACTAATTCTATTGAGTTGGCAGAATTATTATTTAAGCTCATTTAATTTTATTTTAATTATCAAAGCAACAAGAAGTATTCTTTCTTAGCAATTTTGTTAATCATCAACCAGACAATTAATAAATTTACACACATGACATATCTTTCAATAATCATTAGTATTGCTGTAGTTCTTTGTATGAATGCTGCAAAAAATTATGTGTAAATAACATGAACTTCCGATATAATTTCAGATTGTATCACAATACATACAGCGGAACCCACTACAAACAGCTGACATTAAGTACATCTCAACATTTGTAGAGAATCCTAAAATCTCTTCACAACTGAGCCTACAAATTGATGATTACCTCACTATAACAATCACGTTACTACAGTTCCTGAGGAATGATGATGCAAACATACAATTGAGTCAGAAAATACTAACCAACCTCATAAAATACTACAGAGAATCCAAAAAGAAATTAGAATTTATTATCAAATTATTGAATGGCGAAAATCTAGAAACTATTTTCAGTTTTTTAGACACAGAGTGTAGAAAATCTGCCATAGATGTCTGCCAGAATATTTTATTTCCCATCAATAAGAAATCTTTTTTCATCAGTTTCTTACAAACGTTAATTCGTAAGGACAATATTGACGAATTAATTGCAGAAAAAGGGGACAATATACAATCGGTAATCAAAATTATGAACACTTTCTTTGAATTTCCCAAAAATCGGTCTGAAAATGATTCAAAATTCTTGCACAATTTCATTGATGTGTTCGTGAGTTCATTTCAAAAAGAGAATCAGATTGTTTTTGCTTTTTTCATTATGGTTGCAAATGTTTTAAATATGGAACAGAATTTTATAGTGCCTGCAATGAATCTTCCCTCCATTTTAGAAGAAAATAATTCTAAAACTAAGAGAGCACTCTTTCTGAATATGCTTGAAGTTTTATTGAAAAACGAAGTTGATATTAATGTGCGATTGACTGATACTTTTGGCGAAAAAATATCGAAAGTTGAAATAAAGAAGAACTTCACATCATTCCTGCAAGCTGTCATGATGAGTCAGCTTAAACTTGAAGGGAAATTAGACAAGACTACCTTACAAATAATAAAAACTGCTTTGAAGTTAGATCCTGTGTTAATTGAGCAAAAAATCGACGCGATCTTACCTCCAATAATGACGGCAAAGAAAAACAGTTCAAACATAACAGAATCTTATACAGAAACCATGAATTGTTTACTAGAAATACTTTTCAAATTGAGCAGAGGAACTTTATTTTTAAACCAAATTCTACCATCAGTAAAAAACATTTTGGAAGCTGGCAATACTGAGCAGTTTCAACTGAAACAGAACGTAGAAGAGGCGAAAGAAAATGGTGTAGATTGTGAAAAGATAGAAAGTAAAATAATAACAGGGGTAGATTTATTTCCTGAAGAGACAATAGCTTTGTATGGGAAGCTGACTTCTGAATTGATGTTCAGACAAAATAAGGAGCTTTTGGAGTCTTTGCAGAAAGATTTAGAAGTGCATTGCTTGATGATGTTGGAAGAAGGATTTGTTAGTAAGTATTGCGTTTATATCAATCCTTTTCTTCATCTTCTTAGTAGGAGCCATGGAGTGTGGGCTTCATGCCCGGTTGATGGCAATAAACTAGCCCCTATTACATGGGACTTAAACAAAACTTACGAAACACCACAGATGGTGTTGTTTGCTGACGATACCTCTTTAATATTCAAGATAAACAGACGTGCTACAAATCTTGACGACGTCAATAACGCTCTACTACAGGTTCATAATTGGTTCACCGCGAATAATTTAGTATTAAAGGGGAAAAAAACGAAGTGCATCAGATTTGCTCTACCGAATGTCAAAAGTAGTAATAGTGACATAGTATTGAATCAAGAGAAAATAGAATTCGTCGAAAAAACTGTTTTCCTGGGGATCACGCTCGACTCAAGCCTACAATGGGGTCCGCATATAACATTTCTTGCAGGACGGCTGAGTTCAGCAGCATATGCTGTTAGAAAAATCCGTCAATTTACTGATGTAGATACCGCGAGGCTGGTCTATTTTAGTTATTTTCATAGTATTATGTCTTACGGTATTTTACTATGGGGACGGGCTGCAGACATCGAATCTATATTTATTCTGCAGAAAAGAGCTATCAGAGCCTTATATGATCTACGTAGGCGTGACTCTCTAAGAGAACTGTTTAAGGAAATTAACATCATGACAGTACCTTGTCAATACATCTATGAAAACATCATGTACGTTAGGAAAAATCTGCATTTATTTAGTAAAAGAGGTGACAGGCACCACTATAGTACTAGAAACAGGGACCAACTAGTACAGACAGGTTTTAGGCTAGCTAAAGTAGACTCATCTTTCATGGGGTACTGTTTAAAATGTTACAATAAAATACCTCCCCACATTCTACAACTAAACGAGACGAAATTTAAATCTAGTATAAAACGCACACTATGTAGGCAAGCATATTATAATTTGGGGGATTACATTGATGATAAAAATGCTTGGCTCACTGCTGGTCCTGCTCCACAAGCATAGGGGCAAACTAGTTGATTACCATGTGAAGTTATTGTGGAAGCTGCAGAAGATTGTAATAATATCTTTGCATTGTATAAATTCAATCTCTTAGTATTATATAATTGCATAGCACATGTGTGAGTACTATGTACTGTAAAGCTACCATTTACATTTAATTATCTTTCATTGACTTGAATTTGCCCTGGTGGGTGAGAGAATGTCATGCTCACTCAAATGTCTCGCTGATGGTGGCGGGTGTGTCGGGTCATTCAACTCCCTTAAATATGGTTGAGCTGAATGGCACTGATCCATGCGTCATGTTCGTGAACGGGCGCTGTCAGTTGGCACTGGTCATCTCTAGGCTGCCATGGTTTATTTTAACTACTTACTTTGTTTTTAAATTGTTGATATAATCTTTTACTCTGGACGCTCTTAACGTGCACGTATTTCTACATCGTTCTCACATATGTATAATCTCAACATGAATGATGTAACCAAGATTTTGTACAATGTTTTGTTTGAAAAGAGTGTCCATGGAGTTTCTTGCCCATTCTTCTCCATAGTGATCTACGCTTTGGAATGGGCAACTACAGTACTTTCACAAGTTATTATGCCTTGTGTCTGTGACTGTAGCTTAGCCTTATTTGTTTTTCTGACATTCAAAAGTGCCTGTAATGGTCTAATTGAAATAAATGCTTTTGAGTTTTTTTTTTTGAAATGTGATTGTACTGTAAAGTACACATCTACCTAAGCCTCGAAGATGACAAGTGATGTTATGATATGTTCTTCACATGTCTATACAAAGACAGACAACAGACCCTTCCAATTTTTCTGTAACAAGCTCCACATTCAAACTTACTCTTATATGCATTAGCATATAAGAGTAAGTTTGAATGTGGAGCAAGTTTCATACTCCACACTCAAACAAACAGTTTGAGTGTGGAGTATGAAATTATTCATACTTAACCCATTTTACCTAACTGCTTCATCATAATCATTTCAGCCGAAAGACGTCCACTGCTGGACATAGGCCTCCCCCAAATGTCGCCACATTGACCGGTCCCGTGCGACTCACATCCAACTAAATGCTTACTATTTTATTTCCTTAATTTTCTAGGTCCATCAATCATAGTACTAACAGAAGTACTGTCGTCCATTTTGTCGTCGTTCTTGCAGCACAACAAGATGGCGGATCATACTGTACCTATAAATATAGCGGAAGATTTCTGGAATATGTACGCTAAGTTCGAGGAGGAATGCTTGGGCAAGTTCGGGATTTGTGTGTTGAAGCTAAGCTTTGTAAGTAAAACTCTATTATTCTTCTTAACGGGGTTTTCTTTAGTGAAAAAATATCTTCTTGTGGGGTAAATTATGAGGATGCAATGAAGGCTATCGCGCATGAATTCGCCACTGAAGGCGTTTGTGTATAGTCTTCAGAAATGTCGGATGTCATAGATTGTTCGCGTTGCGCGCTTTTTTGATTACTAATATTCACGATTGTGGTTAAGATTGAATCACTCCTGATTAATTATGACTTGAAGATTTGAAGCACTTAGGATCTAATTTATTAGTACTTGGAGCAAAACTCAGTTTTAAATGTTTTATTGTTTGTACGTAATAAGCTCCGAAACTACTGGACCAATCTTAACCATTTTTCACCAATAGAAAGCTCTAATCAGGAAGTAACATAGGCTATTAATTATATTTATATGATGCTAATTAACAGAGCTATCACAATTTTTGCGAACGATGTTGCGGGCGAAGTGCTAATATGTAATAAAATAAACTTTATGTGAA
This sequence comes from Lycophotia porphyrea, assembly GCA_950005105.1. Taxonomy (NCBI): domain Eukaryota; kingdom Metazoa; phylum Arthropoda; class Insecta; order Lepidoptera; family Noctuidae; genus Lycophotia; species Lycophotia porphyrea. Next base: position 9,122,236 of record OX465409.1, read on the forward strand.
CCTATTGGTCCTGTGAAGTATTGGTCTTTTAAATATTTTTGTTTGTTAGTTTGTATGTAGGGGGTAATCTCCGGAACGAATGATCTAATTCTAAAAAATCTTTCACTGACAGAAAGCTACATTATTTGTGGTTGCTATAAGCTATAAATTATATTTATATCATGCATATTAGCCGAGATATCACAATTTTGGCGGGCAAAGTGTTAATGTCTCATATACCTGTAATTAACTTAGCATGACTCCAATAACTCTACTCACTACAACATAATACTTACCATACATTTATTGTATTCCAGAATCGGCCCCTCGTCATATCATTCCTCAAGTTATGCCAGAGTTTTGTTCAACTAAAACTTCTGAACATAAAATACAGTAACGTTAAACTGGATATATCTCCTAGTAGTGATGCATCGGAGGTTTGCGATCTTAGTATGTTGTTACCTTGCTTGGATAGAAAGCAATGGATTGCTCTCGCGGCGAAAATTGAAGACGATGAAGCTGTGGCACTATTGGTAAGTTTTGACAATAAATATAACTTTATCATATAAATGACTAAAAATTATACCAGGATAACGTACACACGTACAGAAAAAGCCAGCTGAAGTGGCATTGGGCTGGCCATTTTAACTGCAGAATCGATTACCTTTGAAGTAGGCGTGTTCTTGAGTGGAAACCGCGAATCGGAAAGCTTAGGGTGGCGTTCAGGCTGGGTGGAGTTATACTCTCCACAGGGTAGCTGGTAGCAGCTGGATAACAGTCAGAAATATGACCAGCAGTGGAGTGCTGTAGACTGATGATGATGAAGATACTAATGAGAAACTGTACTGATACTGATCACAGTGTACCTGTGTACCATTCCCTAGTTTAGATGTTAAGGTATCAAAAGATAACAGCCGAGAGTTATTTTCGCATTTATAATATTAGTATTTTTATAAGACAAAAACCTTGTGGGTTTTTTTTTTAAATTGAGCCCTGAGTTCCATCTAATCTATTCATAATTTTCCTAAGTTACTGTTGTTCACAACAAATAAACACTGAAGAACAAGAGAACCTAAAAATCGAAGACTCGTGACATCTACCAACCCGCACTGGGCCTGCGTGGAAGATCCAACTCTCTCTCTCATAGAAAAAGGGCCATTATGACTGATTACGCTATGATAAACTAATCATAATAAAATCTTTCTCATAACAAAACATACATGAAATATTTCTATGGCAATAATTTAACTATGTTGTATCTTATTTTCAGAACAATCTTCTCTTAGCCAAAACAATGGCTCTCCAGTTATTATCAATAAGAAACAAGCAGGAATACCCGACTTTAACATCAACTAAAACACATTTGATCAAACAAATCAATGCCAACTCATCCCTTTTACAAAACACTTACTTCTGCAAAATATTGTTCACAGATTTAGATAAATCACATGTAAAGTTGTTGGCCAAATCTTTGATCAAACTTTGCCTAACTGATCCTGATTTAAATGTACTAAATTTTGATGCTATAGGCTCTAACAGAGATTTGCTGAATATGTTAGTACTAGAAACAGCAAGAAATATAGCAAAATGCTTTGAAAACGGAGAATCATTGGGCAAAATGATAGGCAAAGCTGATTTCAATATGACGTCTTTCGCAAAAGAAGTAGCTATAATTGATTATTTTAATGAAATAACCATAAATTCGGAAACACAAGATGTGATTAAAAAGTCTATGAATATATTCAAACAGTTACCAATTTACTATTTAGAAGAAAACTACCAATTAGTAGCAATTTTCGTTATGCTGGCAATCAAAAAATGTTCAACCGCAAAGAAATTGAAACGCAATATTGACTACATACTACAAAGTATTTACGAATTGAGTTTACAAAGACCGGACTTGTATCAAATATTCCCAGCGGATTCTATTTTCAATTTCAAAGACACCTCTCTATTGGAGTTGCTAACATTAAAAATAAAAACACCAAACAGTTTTTTAATCATCAAAAGCCTTCTTGAACTAGCAGTGAAAAAGGTTCGTATCGACAGTGAACAAGTCAAAAACATCGTAGAAAAGCTATTGAAGAAAAATAAGAAAACAATTTCTGGTATGGAATCATTTAACGACCCTGTATTCCAGATCACTTGCCTAATTTTACCATCAATTGTCAAACAGAAGAAAGCCATAACCGCTAGTGCTTTCAGATCCATATTAGCAGACCTACAAGAAAAACTACACAAGTCATTGTTAGAGTCTTTTACAAACATCGATTTTAGTAATAGTAGTTTTTCACAAAACGATGTGAGCAACACTGAAGATAGTGTGGTAGAAAGTGAGAGTAGTGTGGCAACACTGAACGCTATGGTGGCGTATTCCTTGACTCTTTCGAGGTACTGTGATGCTGCAGATGGTGATGATGTCAAGAATTTGGAATGCTTGTTGATAGCATTGGAGTTCTTTGTGCAAAATGCTGTAAGTATACACAGTTTAAAAAATAATAATCACCTAGCTTATGGGACAGATATGGTGTTTCTCTCCTATTGGCATAAACTAGATGAGAAGCTCCGGAGGGTTTCCGATAGCCAAACAAGCGATGGGATCCGCAAGGGCAAAGAAAGTGCGGCCGTACCAGAGAAACCTGGCGTTTTATTGTTCATAGTCCCTGGCTGGAGGCCTTAACTTCAAGGCATCCACATTAATAGATCGGTTAAACAGTAGCCAGCCACCTAGGCTGAACTGCGAGACGACATTGTCAAAAAAAAAAAAAAACCTGGCGTTGCACCGCGTTGGCAGAATGGACGTTCCTCTTATTATTCCATTTTAATGTAATTAAAAACCACCTAATGAACTATATAAATATATATAACTTTATGTATTTTCCAGATAAAAACATTAGAAAATCCAGATTCAAAACCCCAACACATAGACTCCGCAATCCAACTATTAAGCGTGGTTTTAAGACGTATGAAGAAACTAGAAACACACTCGGTTTGCCAAGAAAAAGACAAGCTGTTCCTACAAATATGGCGAAGTATTAAAACTAGGCTGATATTAGAACAAGATAAGAAAAGGATTAGTAGCAGTTGTTTAGAAGAAATGGGGACTACATTGAAGTTTGTGTGTGAACTGTCGTCCGTGGATTGTTATGTGACGAATTTTGTCGGTGATCTTAATAATTTGGTGGTTTTGAAGGTAATTTTTTGAGGTATTTGTGCTTGAGCTGATGGAAATGTTGATATTTTGCTCTTATAATGGCTATAAGAACAGAGGAAGACATAATATGGCAAGAAAGGAGGATTGATGTTATTTACAGTCAGCGTCACAATGTGGGTACCCCTCTTGAAAGAACCTACGTTCTCAACTGGAGTACCGAATTGATGCAGCCCACCGTACATAATGCTTGGTTGACGGCTTTGTGAAGAGTCCGTTTACACCCTGTATACGATCAACTTTAGTGTGTAAAACGTGAGGAAGTCTGAAAGTGGCGCCGGTGACTGAAAAGTTGTGTTGTAAACGGTTGTCGTGGTACGGGCATGTGATGCGGAGGAATGATGAAAATGTAGTAAGTAAAGTTTTGAGTACGAATGTGGATGGGTATAAAAGTAGAGGAAGATCAATGAAACAATTGATGGACTTTGTAAAGGATGGTATGGCTAAAAAGATGGTGTCAGACGAGATGACGCGTAATAGATAAGTATGGAAGAAGAAGACGTGCTGCGCCGCCCACAAATAAATTGGGATCCTTTTTATGTGCTTATTTATTGAACAAGAACTTGCGGCATTTAAATAACCCCATGGCTATCTATTAATAAACATCAGCTTCTCTCAAGTTTTAACGTAGGGCCCACCCACGACGACTTTTTACAGCTATATTGGCGCCCTTTTCGTAAATACGCTTCTACGTATCGACACGCGTAACTCGCATTTGCAACGTGCGACAGAAGTGATACAAATGCGCATCTGTTTCTGATACAAATAACATCAGGAGAACAGGGTGTGGGGGGGGGGACGCCGGTAACTCGGCTGTTTTGTGTATACACAAAAACCATTCCCACACTTTTTTTTTGTGAATGGCATCTCGCTGTTTCAACCTAGGAAATTGACGTCTATTTAAGAGGGCTATTGTCCCCACACATAATTTGATTTATTTCTCTTATACTTTCAGAAACCATCACTAATACAAAAAGATAACACAACAGAAATTGCATCTCGAAAAGTATTTAAATATCTCTGGTCACAATGCCTTAAAGCAAACATAGTTGGTCCAAAGTGTGTTGCCATGTCAAAATTAATGCATCGCGCGTGTAAGAATTTGAGGAATTGGATGCGGCAACACTACGAGTTTGAAGACAGTGCTGCCAGGATAAACGACGAAATTTCAGATGATGTTGTAGTGAAAGTTATTAAAGTTGATGATGATATTTGTGAAATTGTAAGGTTGGACTTGGATTCGCTGTCTGAAATACTCTTAGCAGCTAAAAAGGTAAATTACTGATAGCATTGATGAGTCGTCTTCAGTGAGGAATGGGGTGTAAAGTTCCACATACTTCATTGAGAATGCTTATCTCGCGGACTGTTGGCGCGATACACGATGTTTAGTTCGTATAAGGGGTGGAAGTGACACCGACGTGAAAATGGTTACCACGTATTCAGAACATCATTCTGAGCATAGAAAAGGAGCTCGTGGCTAAACAATAACAGCCGCTCGGGTCGATCTTTAGGTTAAGCCGTGCTTGCCTAGGTTGGTCTGTGGATGGGTGACCACCCATTACATACCGAGTTTCCTCCGTGCCTCGGAAAGCACGTTAAGCCGTTGGTCCCGGCTGTCATTTGAAGATCTTTGACAGTCGTTAAAGTAGTCAGTGACCTTAAAAAGTCTGACAACCTTTCTTACCAAGCGGTATCGTATTTCCCAGTAGTAACTGGGTTGTGGAGGTCAGATCGGCAGTCCTCCATGTAAAATACTGGTATTCAGCTGCATCCGGTTAGACTGGAAGCCGACCCCAACATAGTTGGGAAAAGGCTAGGCAGATGATGATTCCGAGCATAGAAAATTTTCATTGGTTATTAAATAAAAACAGTTGTTTCCTACAAAAGTGGAATACCTACACGGTTAAAATGTAAGGAACAGCTGTTTATTTTTTAATAATCGATGAAAAATTTCTATGTCCCAGGGTTCAGAATGATGTACCTACTGGATACGTGGTAACTGTTTTAGCTTCGGTGTCCTTTCCACCCCATATAGTGAGATAGCAAAAAACATGCCAAAACGCCTGTAATCCCTAAGGGGTTAGGCAGAGGTGTACCTAATAGTACACCCACATTTCGCCAGTTATGTTTTAAGGCTCATGTAATAGGGGCGAGCCTATTGCCATCAACCGGGTACAGCTCCAGACTCCGTGGCTGCTACTGAGAAATGCCTGATGGAAAAACCCAATAACACTTTGGGCGACCCGGAAATCGAACCCAGGACCTCATGCTCAGCAGTCGCGGTTGCGACCACTCGACCAACGAGGCAGTCCTTCATGTAATTCCTCATGTTGCCTCATGCAGTTCCTCTATGAACTCATTTCTTCAAACTCTACATTTCAACATTCTCATCTCCGCCATCACTACATATTATAAAACAAAGTCCTCCGCCGCATCTGTTTGTCTGTCAGCTGCGCGATAAACTCAAAAACTACTGCACTGATTTTTATGCTATTTACACCAATGGATAGACTGGTTCTCGAGGAAGGTTTTAGAATATGATTTGTTAAGTTTTTATTGCGGGAACGGGATCATAATTTCATGATTACTTTTGGGTGCGCTAACTGACATCCACGCGGGCGAAGCCGTGGGCATCAGCTAGTATGCGATATTATATTTCTCATCATCCATACAGTACGACAGGTCTAATCGCGGACTTGTACATTTTCCCCTTTACATTGACGGGAATCCCTGGGTTATAACTTCGCAAATTGGTCCAGTGACCAGTCGCCATTTCGTCCGTCATGGATCCGATGCGTCACGTCTGGTATTATACCCAAAATGTTTACAATTCCAGATATCCCTAGACTATAACTTCGTGGATATAACATTCGAGGTGCAGCATCTAACCCACTACGTGTTAGCATCGAAGGCTGGCGTGAGGTATGACATATCGTGGGAGGCTTTCTTCATGCTCTTCGAGGGCTGCGTCGCGGTGCTGAACAACTTGCTGCTGGCTAGAGAGGAGGTTTTGGAAGACAGGTAACTATTTAATATTATACCTCGTTAATCTATGAACAGAATGACCACCCATTAAATACCGAGTTTCCTGCGAGCCTCGGAAAGCATTTTAAGCCGTTGGTCCCGGCTGTCATTCGTACATCGTTGACAGTCGTTACAGGTAGTCAGTGGCCAAAAAATTCTGACAACCAGTTTACTTTTTTTTTTCAAACCAGTATTTTTTTCTCTTATAATTTAAAATATTTTTAAAAACAAAACGTAAACCTAAGACAATAAAAAATAAATAGATGACCCATTGGCATCAGGAACAAGGTCCAGGCTGCCGGTGGTCAGGGCTCCAGAGAGAGGAACCTCCTCACTATGCGTGCCGTGTCCAGGAGTTCTGCTTTCTGAATAAAGCCCTTAACCTAGCCGTGCAATGAGAGCCTCACCCGTACTTCCTTACTTAATATTATAAACGCGAAAGTTTGTATGTATGCATGTATGGATGTTTGTTACTCTTTCACGCAAACACTACTGAACGGATTTGGATGAAATTTTGAACACAGATAGTTTATAACCTGGATTAACACTTAGGATACTTTTTATCTCGATAGTATGTTCCCGTGGGACAATTATCGAACTCCACGCAGGTGACGCCGCGGGTGTAAGCTAGTAAGGCTATATTATTGTTTCCTATGTCTGTTCCAGGTGGCCATGCTACATGCAGTGTTACAGGGCGCTCATATCGGCGCTCTGTGAGCGAGCCACGACACACGTGCAAGTAGAACGGAGTGTAGAAGAGAAGCTAGCCGAAATAGCGCATTCTATTGAGAGGTAAGTCATTATCACTTGGTTATAACGGCCGCATGTCTCGATCTTCAAGGATAAGCTACGATTGCCGAGGTCTGTTGGTGGATGGGTGAAAATCTATTGCCAGGTGGGCAGTGTTATTGGGTTGTCCATCAAGTTTTTTTCAGTGGCAACCTCGGAGTCTGAATTCATGCCCGGTTTTGGCTCGCCCCCTACAACGTAAGACTGAAACAAAACAGGCGAAATGTAGGTGACCTCTGCCCAAGCATTCGGCAATTAATGTAAATTTATGCTTAATGTTGTCATAACTAACCATCAGAGTTACAAAAGATTACCTCAAACACTCACACACTGCTAGAGTGTAGCCTCGAAAGCGCTATGAAGCGAGGACTTCAGCTGCATCCCAAGATGAATTTTAGGAAAAACTGTTTTTTTAAGGCCCATAACTCGGAAACGGTTCGTCGTAGGATCATGAGCCTAATGATTTCTATGGACAAGCTTAATAAGTTACTGCAATAAAATGGTAGATGCTAAAAAAAATATTTACTCTCTACCAGTGGCGAAAGTTCTATAGAACTCGATTCCTACCGGCTTCCCTTTGAAAATGGCACTGAGTATTCTAAAGGGTGTAACAGACTCTTAACGAAGCCGAAAGGCACTTGTTCTCCCCGTCATTGCCATCATTTTTTGTTCTAGGCCATACCTGGGAACGTTCTAGTTACGGAGATATTGGGGGTAAAAGTTCCAACTTTTTCAGAAGTTTTTTTTTTTAATACATGTTTTTAATGTAAGATTTTTACTTTAAACACGTCCAGGACCCTCTTACTATTCAATCCATCTATCAGCACAATTTTTTGAGTGCGTTACATTGAGTCCTACTGTAGAACGTGATTTTTCAGCCAAAAAAAAAAGTACTTTCCCAGCACTCATTTTTGCGTAAAGTTACTTAGTTTGATGTACATAATGCTTGGTTGACGGCTTCATGAAGAGTCTGTTTACACCCTGTATAGACAAATAATATCATCGCGATTGCTGAGCATGCGGTCCCGGGTCGGGCAAAGTGTTATTGGGTTTTCTCCATCAGGAATTTCTCAGTAGCAGCCACGGAGTCTGGATTTGTGCCCGATTGATGGTAACTATAACATGGGACTTAAACATAACTAGCGAAACTGGGTGTACTTGTTATGTACACCTCTGCCTAACCCTTCGGAGATTACAAGGCGTCATGTTATTGTTGCTGACAGTGCCCCCATTTACTCCAACTACAAATCCGCCCCTAAGACGACCGCGCCTAACACACATTTCTATAATTACAGATTAACCCAATCAATAAGCAAGCGTAAGAAACACGTCTCCCGGATCGCAGCATACACAGTAGCCGATCTCTGCACCAGCCTGGAACGAAACGCACCAACGAAGATGGTTCGACAACATCTGGAAAATTCTGTGGCATTACTGATACAAGCGTGTGACACCACCTACGCTATGTCGTTCCTCAAGAGGGGGTTAGTCGGCTATGTGGGACAAATGACCATGAGTAATCTCTATACTATGTATAAAAGGTACCATAAGTATATGGGGAATTCGTAGGTACTTAGTAACCATGGACAAATAGGGACTTTGCAAAAAAGTTAAGAAATGGAACTAAAATAAGGAAACATACATACATAAACTCACGCCCTTTTCCCATGGGGGTAGGCAGAAAACACAGAACGCCACCTGCTACGATCCTTACATACTCCTTTTGTCTCGTCCACGTTCATACATCTGGTCATACACCCACGCCGGTTGCGAGTACTACGCACCTGACCTTTCTGAAGAACCTCACCAATGCGGTCAGCGTATGTCCTTCTAGTAATAAGGAAACAATCACGAAATAAACCAGTTACATGCACTTTTGAATTGTAAACAAAAAGCTATACAGTCCATACACCAGGTATTATACAATAACTGTAAAAGTACTGTAGTTTCCCGTTCCAAAGCTTAGATCTCTACGGAGAAGAATGGGCGAGAAACTCCATGGATACTTTTAAAATCAAGTTTGGTACAAAGTTCTGGTTATAGTATTGTTGCTATATAAGTGAGAACAACATAGAGTAAGGGGTAAATGTATCTTAATAAACCATTTACAATACGCCTAAAATAAAACCGCTCGTTCTACTTTCAAAGCTTGGCTTCAAGGAGCTTGGCTTCAAGGAGCTTGGCATTACATTCAGGAGTCGGCTAATGTAAGAAAGACGGGCACAACCACGTGTCTAAAATAAGTTCTGACGCCTAAGCACAAGCGCGCGATGTAAATACGTCAATTTTAAAATTAAAAATACTTGTTTCAAACATAATATTTTCATAATTTTTAGAATTTATTCATATCTATAGATGATACTGATACTAAAATGCTATATGATAATAGTATTTTCGTTAAAAAAATGGATATATACGTTACGTTACGTTTACACCGCGCGCTCGCTCGAGTTTAATGGCCTCCGATATGACGATACGAAGTTGTTCCACAAAATAATTCAACAAATCTATTGCAGTGTGTTTTATTTTCAAAATACAAGTCATTGTTACACCTCACGCCTCACACTTACCCGAATTTGACGAGGTGCAAGAGGACAATATCTATCTTCTTTCTTTTTTGTTTTATAAAAAGAAAAAAACAAACAGCTTCAGTATATAGTACAAAAAAGAGATACACATAACAATATTATAGCCCACAGCGCTGTTCACAGATTAACTGTAGAATATAATATACAAACATTTAAACGCCAGGGTGATCAAACATAATAATATTAAAAACTAAACTTACATAACTATCATGCTTAGCTGTACTTTTACCATCAATCAAGAAAACTCCAAAGGTAGGTACTGTAACTGATTTTATGATATAACAAATAAAAATCTTTTATAAAAGAACTGGTTTTATTATACAGGGTGGCAGAGACACCGACGCATAAACACTTACCACGTATTCAGTATATCATTCCGAAAATTCTCCCCAAAAGAATTTTTTTCATTAGTAATTTAAATTAGAAAAGACCTGTCCACACATTTTGTCCGTGTAGGTATTGCACTTTTGTAGGGAACAGCAGATCTTTTTTTTATTTCTGATGGATTTCTATTTGGCCTATAAGGCCTGCGTCCCAGCGGGGCAACATTATGGGCTGATTATACTTATATTATCTTGAAACGGCCATGTCCCATAGAGCAAGCAGGACAGGAACAATCTGTTAACAAAAAAATAAATATGCTCACATTAGAAAATATTGGGTTTATTCAGTTGTAAACATGCAAAAGAAAGTCATTCCATAGAGTTTTTGTCCGAAAACCGGCCATATCTCGTAAACCTACCTATAATTTTGGAGAACCCGAAATATTTCATGTAATACCTCTATCCTTTTGAAAACCCCAGAATTTAATAAAATAATTAATTATTTTACTATGCTTGGGCATTACACAGTGCTGAATATAACTAGAATGTAAGGAAGAGGGAAGGGAAGGGAAATTACTTAGTAGTTCGTGGTTCGCGCTTCGAAACAAAGAGAAGCTGCCTAAACCTGGGCTAGCTACCCTTACCCCTCAGAACCCAAGCTATTTTCTCGAATGTAAAATACAAATTCGAACTTCAATTCGCTGTACTGATAATTCCCTATCACTAGAATTTCCTCTGAGTATAACATGAGTCGCTATATTATTATCAACACAAAGTGGCAATGATGATAATTATGTTTTTAACATAGTCATGCGAAATATCACTACCATAAATGGTAAAGAAAACAACACTACAAACATGTTCAGCAATTGAGATAGCGGGCGGGTGATTCAAGCAAGGTCGAAAATAAATTCACGTAACTCGAATGTAATTTTGTTCCAAAACAATATTCATTGAAACTTAAATCGCGCGCAAATTTAAACGTCATTTGCGATTTTACGGCTGTTTCCGTCTGTCCGTATATGGGCATTTGTTGAATACTAAATTCTGATTGGCTGAAAAGCTGTCGTCATCAGTGACTCACTTTTTAAAGTTGATTGTAGAAAAGTATTTTTATCTTTGGCTCAGCGAAGTGTCATGTATTCTGATATCTAATCTTACCAGCATTGGAGTGACTTTTATTTATCAATAACATTTTTATTCGAGCAATCAGTTTGGTTTATCGCGTAGCTCAACATAGTTGCTAGTATACTTTCTGAAAGTTGTCACCTTGCAGCTGCCACTGGCAAATTACATTTTATTATTGAATTCCTTACAGTACTTAAATATAATTTAAAAAACACAAAACCGTAATTTTAAATTACTCTTTTTGTGTAGATTTGTGTGAATTCATCATTGTTATAAAAGGACATTGTATTGATTTTGTCAATCAGTTTGACGCATGCGCTCATTGGGTGTCGTAAAAAAGGGTTGGCCAACATTCCGAACAGTGTCGTTCCGGTCGCCGTTGTCGTGGTGTCGGTGAAGTTAGTGGTGAAATTTTTACGTGTATAACATCAAAAAATGGTAAGTGAAGAAAATAAATTACAGTGCATAAAAGCCGCGATGTGTTTTTCCATAACAAGAGTGGTGAATTACGAATCGGAATGACGCAATTTCACGGGAAATCGCTCTTCAGTGACCGGTGCCGCCATATTTCGCACAACCCACCGCTGAGTTTGCACGCCTTTTCGTAAAAATCTTTGTCACCGTTCAGTGATTTGATGCCACGTGTTGTGTATTTGAGTTCATGATCGCGGAGATGTCGGGCTGCGGCGACATGACCAGTGACCATTGCGCCTCGATGAGCCGGTATTGGATTTCACGTACGTTGGAAAGGTTATTCCTGCAACGCCTTTTTTGACGAGTCAGAAGTGCCGTATGCGGTGATGTTCGATATTTAGGGGCTGAAGAGCCAGACGTAGTGGTCAGATGAGTTATCAGTGGTGTGTAGCGTGCCGGGGGCAACGAACTTTACAGGGAATGCATAGTCGCGCAATCGCACTTGCGTTTGACCATATATGGCGTAGTGATCGCAGCACGACTTGTCACATACATTTCGTGTCTATTTTGGGGCGAATAGGCGCGTCCGAATACCAAAGCCGGTGATACGTCATTATTGAAGTAAACCGGGGGTATTGGCCTGGCAATGTCAAGGTCGTTACATATTCAATTCTATTGACGAAAAGCTAGCTGTATCAGACATTTTGACAGGTACCTGCAACGCGCAAAATTGGTCTTTACGGCTAATCAATAAGGTCCAACAAGATGGCACTACGCCAAGCCGAGTTGCCGATATCAAACTGTATTATAGGATTAATTTTCTTATCATTGTAGTTTTCCTGCTTATAATACAGCTCATTGGCTAAACGGAACCTACTGAATAACGATAAAACCCTTTAACGAAATGTATGCTGTGGCTCTATCCAGGAAAACCAATCAAAAATGTGTCACATCCTATAATTAGGATAAAATTGAAGGTATACAACAATGTAATTTCCACAGCTTCCTACAAACAGTTTTACTATGTTATGTCCTCAATTCAGAATGATGAATAATTGAAAATATGTGAAATCATCCTACACGAATAATTGAATAATGACTAATACTACAACTTATCAATACTTTAATCAGTTTACTGACCAGTATTTCTTGTAAGAGAATTATTATTAAAAACATGCCTATCTAACTGAAGCAATAAATAAAATTCTAATTAATTAACTTTACTGTCAAGAAAATTCATTCTCATTAATGAATTCTTAACATTTATCCTTATTCTAATAAGAACACATTCTGATTTTTATTACTTATGCATTCTTCATTACCATGAAGTTTCTTGCTTGTTCTCCTCTATAGGAACCTACCTATCTGAACCATGCACCTACCATCAAGTTTCCTTGTTTATTTCCACAATGGCCTTGTCAGTATTGTTCCTTTTAGTGCTCGGTGTATGCCTGCTCTATATTGTGTCTTGCTGCCCCGGTATGTACGAGTTCTATCTATTGGTACAGAGAAGTATATAGAAAGGGACGTCCGATCCCAGACCGCAGGTTGAACTTTGGAATGCCAAATATTGGTAAATATACATACATAAAACTTTCTTTAGCTACTCAATTTAATAATACTTCTATACAACACACGTTTGAAACCCACATAGGATCTAGTTAGTACTTATTCTAGAGCCTATTACTTAAATGATGAAATGCAGAAATAACAGACTAGTATACACATACAGTAACAAACCGTAATGAGTATTTTTTTGAGACAAAAAATAAATCATACCCCTGGTATATGTAGCGCAGCCACTGTTTCCTGACAATGTTGAATCTAACCAGAATTACAAATCAAAAAGTGCACACGACGCCACAGACGGCATGGCACATCGAAAATAACACTTTTTGCAGTTGCTTGGCATAGAGAACACAGATTTTCGTTATTGATGTAGCGGTCAAAAGGTTAAACTGCCTCTGATAGAAAAGCAGTTGGCCATGTAGAGTATTGGTAAACAAATTCATCCAGTGAGACTGGAAGCTGATCACATAGTGCAAATGCCATGGAGCTTTGCAATAATCAGCCAATAATGTTCCTAAGTCATTGCTAATACATTCGAGGCACGCCTCATCTGTGTGAGAGAATGTAGGCTACCAGTCAGCCCCAATGCGGGTTGGTGGATGTCGCTTGTGTTCTAATTTTCTGATCTTGGACATCATTTCAATAATACTGCCAAAATATATGAATATTGTTTTTGTCAGCCACGCAAAACAAAAATGATGTCTGCCTGTTATGATCAACTCCTGCTGCCCTTGCTCCAATTCTTGATATGTAAAAACTGCCCTTGTGATAATAATCGTCCCGCCCTTGTCCCATATTACTTGGGGTGTTGCACTGTGTATAGTCCATTAGTCTTGTATGTTTGATAATTAATAGTAATACAAAATAATTTAGGTATCTTTTTGTGACAATAGTGACTCAACTAAGGCAAATAGGTATTTCTTGTGAAAAAACAAAAACCTTTTTCCAAGGGTGTAGGCAGAAACTAAAGACGCCTCGTCTATATGCATACATGTAATCATACACGCACACCAAATACAAACATTTTATTCTATAAGATAATAATGACATCAAAGAGAGAAAAGTTTGCTACAAACAATCCTATCTCTGTTGGAGACACAAATCATCAAAGTAATAAGCACTGCAGTATTCTAAGCTTGACTATGTCTGTCTCTTTCTTTCTCATGTTAATCAGAGGGGGTGTAAGTGATGCTGCGGGCTGTTCGAAAGAGATACTGCGGCCCTGGAACACAAAGGGTAAAGAAGGAACATGGATGGGTTTTAGTCAGTACAAGTCTGACACTCCCTTCCCAGAGCGGGAGAAGTCATTTGATGATTTCCCATCCGTAAAAAAAGGGGTTGTAAGTGACTTGCTTTCTCTTTCTAACACTTGACAGGATGTCAACACTTCTGTTTACAAGTCCCACAGACTGCCATTGATTTTGTAGTTTTAAACTACACAGCTGTACAGCTGTCCTTTTTTTTAATGCCAGTGCCTGAGAGGGGTGACTTGCAAGTTTAATTTCGGTACGCTGTCATATGTTTCAACACCTCCCAATAAATTATCTCATTGAATTATCTGGCTGATGAATCGTCATCATCTGCCTAACCTTTTCCCATCTATGTTGGGGTTGGCTTCCAGTCTTTGGATGCAGCTGAATTTTACACCAGTATTTTACATGGAGCGACGGCCTATCTGACCTCTACAACCCACTTAATATGATTCCTCTTGGTAAGACTGGTGGTCAGACTTAAGGGCCATTGACCATCTGTAACAAAGTAACTGTCAAAGATGTACAAATGACTGCCGGGACTATCGGTTTACCGTGCTTTCCGATGCACGGAGGAAACTCGTTATGTAATGGGTGGTCACCCATCCACAGACCAACCTAAAGATCGACCCGAGCGGCTGTTTTTATTTTACCACGAGCTCTTCAATAATTTGCTTTGTGAACTCCGTAAAGAACAGGCTTCGAGAGTAAAAATATTTTGTCTGTTTTCAAAATAGCCGCTTGGATTCGATTCGATCGTTCGATTTATAAACAACGCAAAAATATTCTGTCGTCATCATGTTCCTGCCCCTTTCCCTTGTTGTTCGGGACGGCGCAATATGTTTTTTTCTTCAATCCTCCAGCAGCCAGTCCTTTTTCCATTTTTCACCAAATCCTATTAGAAAGTTACCACTGACGAGTGTGTGAGTCAATTTGAAGGACCATTACTCATCTACTTAGTCACTGATCATTAACTAAGAAGTACTTAGATGAATACTTAACAAGGAAAAATGTGTTTTTTAGTTTTAGAGGTGAATAAATAGCTGACTAACAGTTATTCTACAGTAGGGATTTTTCATTACTATGAGGGTGACAAAAAAATCTGAGTTTTTCCTTCAAAATTTTTTTTTTGCTCGACTTGTTCGAACCCAGAACCTCGTGCTCAGCAGTCGCGCTTGCGACCACTAGACCAACGAGGCAGACCTTTTAACTCCATTAACAAATAAAGCTTCTCTTACCATATACGGACAGTAGCGTATAAAAACTAGTTCTGAGTCACCTTACATCTTGTGACTCATTCCGTAATGTTTAGAGCATGTTGTAGCCTAGACTTTCTCTGTATGTATAGTACTGAATCTATTGCTTATATGACACATACCTGATCTGTTTTCAATTACAAATGGTTTGAATGCAATGATGGGGAAAAATACTCGGAACATATTTTCTGTCTATTCTTTTCCCTTTACAGTATGCAAAAAATAAACATCATAGTTACTTTTTCGCATCCTATAAGGAGGTTCCTTTGTTTGAACTCCTGGTAGTTTGTTCTCATAATAAAAACATGCAAGTAATGGCAATTCATAATAGCGTCACTTGACAGATGCGATTGTTCACACACTACTCACATCTACGCAAGCAAAAGTATTTTGCAAATTCATGCAAAGCATACAGGTTGTAAACAGACTCTTCAAGCATGCAGCCGTCAACCAAGCATTTTGTAAATCAAACAAAGTAACTTTACGCAAAAATTTGTACTGGGAAACGACTTTTTTTGGGCTGCAAATCACGTGTTGCAGTAGGAGTCTAAAAAGAAGTAAAAATCTTCATTAAAAACGTATTTAAAAAAATAATTGTGAAAAAATTGCCCTTAATATCTCCGTAACTAGAAGGTTCCCATGTAGGGTCTAGAACAAAAAAAATGATCGCAATGACTGGGAGAACAAGTGCCTTTCGGCTTCGTTAAGAGTCTGTTTACACCCTTTAGGTACGACAGCAAAATTGTATGTAAAATCAAGGTTTTTTTTATTTTTACCTTTATGGTCTAAATTATAATGAAATTAAATAAAATAACTATAAATAAACAGTCGACTCGCCTGCGCTCATCCACGCTCGGCGCTCGCTCGTATGCGAAATGTATAAAGCCTAACAAAGGCCGGACACCGTTTATTTTGGCCGGACACGCAATCAAAAAGCCTAACTATGTCCGGCTTTATCCGGACGCCTGGCAATGCTAATCTCGCTAGTTGACCAAATAGAAGTTACCTAGCGCAATTGAGTCCTAAGGTTAATTCCATTATGTAAAATCAATTAGTTACGATAATTAAGTTCCCTTATCAGTAATTTATCGCTGTATCGAAATGATGTGTGTTTGTAATTGAATATAATTTAACATTTGAGTCATGGACCGTTTTAGATGGCGATAAGTCTAAAAATGTTGCCAATTCATGAAAGTACGCATTCGGATCGAATTGAGAGAGCACTAAAAACATAAAACCCCTGAGAACCGCCTTCGCCCGCTAAGAACTTTATCGAAGACTAGCACTTCGCCCGCGACTATATCCGCAAAATGGGTGATAACTCGGCTAATATACATTAATTTATAGCCTACAGCACCCACGAATAATGTAGCTTTCTGCCAGCAAAAGAATTTTTAGAATTGGACGAGTAGTTCCGGAGATTACCCCCGACATACAAACTTTCAAACAAACAAACAAATTTTATAATATTAGTTTAGATAGAATAGAAGTATAGAAAACGTGTCATCGCTCTCTTGTGTCTACAGTTGGGCTTTAGATTTAAATTACTGTCTAAGTTGGACCTCAATTATAAGTCTGAATAATGAATCTGCCATGACTAAGCTTTTGAGCAAAGCTTAAGTCGACAAAATCTACAGCACTAAAGGCAAAACTAGTTACCTCAAACTGGTTTTTTGATCATACTTGTCATAAAGAACATTTGAATTTTAATTAGACATGGAATATATTTTCTCCTCTATAGCCTGCACACAAACTATCGTCAAAAACAGATATTTTTACAATAATATAAAACGTAACGTCTTTCTGCTTTGCTTTCGTAAACTTGGAAGTGAATTAGAAAAACAGTGTTTTCTGGATGAGCTGAAACCTATCGTAGAATATTTTTTTGGCCAAATCTTAGTCTACCGAGCTGCGAGCACATTTTGGTTCATGAATGTACACTGATGGCAATCTTGTGACAGACAAGCAAGTAGAATAAATCGCTACCAGGGCTGCGGGACTGTTGAAAGAGATACCGCGGCCCTGGAACACAAAGGGCAAGAAAGGAACATGGATGAGTTTTAGTCAGTACAAGTCTGACACTCCCTTCCGCTCTGCCCAGAGAGGGAGAAGTCATTTGATGATTTCACATCCGAAAAAAAAAAATGAATCGCTAAGGTCAAGCCACTTCGTCCCCTGCCGAAACTCCCCTTCTAAGCTTTGTTAACAAGCACGAGGGTGATCTCCGAGGGCGAAAACTGGATTTTTGTCTGCAATAAGTCGATGACTATGAAATCTGCCTCATATAACCGTGATGTTTATCATTTGACTAAATCAATCATTTAAAACCCTTTATTAGCAGCTTCAGATGTAAAAGGCTAAAGTTTTACAGTATTTTGGGAACTAAGTTTTAGAGTTTGAAGGTCACACAGCACACATCACCTCGGAAAGGAATCGTCACCTATCGCCTTTCACCTCGGCGTCAACCTAACTTAAGCAACTAACCAAAGCGGATCAGCAGGTCCGATAAGTCAAATCGGCTACGGCTAGGCGACTCCGCGCCTATGGCTGGCCGTTCGCGAGCTTATTCCGAGGCGAGGCGATTAAGTTACGATTCCGGTTAGTGTGCGTTGCAATAGGGAGTTTGATACAATAAATACTAAATGGCTCGAGTTGATACGGTGACGATCCCTGTCCGAGTTGATGTGTGTGCTGTAACCTCGAGTTGGTAATTTTTTCTTTTAATCAATAATACTGGATCATTTAAAGATAATGTTTATTTTTATTTTTTTGTAGTCCATCCACCATGATCAGAAATCATGGGATACTATAGCTTTAACCTAACCGTTTCTTGTCAAAATGTACCTTGTCAGATAAACTGAGTAATACAGATATCCCAAAAAATAAACAGCTGACATTTCGTTCACTGACAATCCACCAACCATGACCTCGCAACTCCCATTACAATCGTCTCATTGCTAATGAAATTCGTAAAGAAAAATGGCGTACACTGGGTACGCCATTTTTACGCCAATCAACCATAACTTACTCATTAGTAAATTCTCAAGTCACCTGAGTCAGCCAGTGACGCATACTTTTATACTTAACCGACTGACATTAAGGTCGATGACCTTCACAACAGTTTTTTTATAGGACAATGCCGCCCGCGTCGGTACTTTGCGACGATTATAATGTAACTAGCTGACTCGCGCAACTTCGTCTGCGACACATAAGAGAGAGACATTTTTTTCATTGATGCTCCGCTCCTATAGGTCGCAGCGTGATGTTATATAGCCTATAGCCTTTCTCGATAAATGTGCTATCTAACACTAAAAGATTTTTTTTTTTTAGTGAAAACTGCTTTAGCGTCGTTGTGATTTGAAAGTCGATGAAACGAAAAAGCGACAGTAAAAAGAGACACACATAAATTCATAAGATATAATGCTAAGCATACGCATTGGGGTTCAAGACTTACCACAACTAAAGGAAGACAGCTCTTAAGTGCAGTTAAAGAAACACATTGTGAAGTAATGAGTACAGGCAAACCTACATACTGGCCCACTGACCACCAGAAAATACCGGATCTTATAGATTTTTTCATCTGCAAAAATATATCCACCAATTACATCAGTTTGGAGGAAAGTTTTACTATGAACTCTGACCATTCTCCGATTATACTAATGCTAAGTCAAAAAATCCTACTAAAAGAAAGCCACTTAACCTTGGTTAATAAGTCTACAGATTGGGACAGTTTTGCTCTTGATCTAGATAATATTATCGACCTTAAAACTCCGATAAAAACGCAAGATCAGCTTGACTCAGAAGTAAACAAATTTATTATTAATATTCAACAATATGCGTGGAGCAATACACCTCAGCTAAAACGCAAATATAAGGGATTTATCTATCCTAAAGAAATTGTGGATTTACTATCAGAGAAAAGAAAACAAAGGAAGTTGTGGCAGCAATCAAGGTTTCCGCGTCATAAAACAACACTAAATAACCTAACTAAACGACTAAAGAGAAAAATTCTACAATTTGAGGATGAATCTCTGAATACCAACCTTCTTCAGCTTACCAATGACAAATCAACGGATTACTCACTTTGGAAAGCGACGAGAAATCTAAAAAGGCAGATTATACAAATACCGCCCATCAGAGATAGCAACGGAAAATGGGCAATAAGCAATGACCAAAAGGCGTTCCGATTTGCTCAACATTTAGAAGAAACCTTTCAACCCAACGAAAGCTCTGTAGAAATACATGAGAGTGTAAATTTATCACAAAACCAAAGAATCAACCTTGTGACTCCTAAGGAAGTAATGAGAGAAATTCAAAACAACATTAGCTCAAAAAAGTCTCCCGGCTACGACCTCATCACAGGGGAAATTCTAAGACGCCTCCCACGCAAAGCCATAGTAAAGCTGACCAAACTAATAAATGCTTCTTTTATCTTAAGATATGTACCTGAGCCATGGAAGGTTGCTGAAGTCATTATGATTGCGAAGCCTGGGAAACCTCCCCACGAAGCATCATCATACAGACCCATTTCTCTGTTACCCGTACTATCAAAGTTATTTGAAAAACTGTTACTAAAACGGATAAAACCAGTAATAGAAGATAAAAACCTAATTCCAGACCACCAATTTGGCTTCAGAGAAAAACACTCAACGTTAGACCAGGTACATAGAATAACTAATGTTATTGAAAAAACGCTAGAAAATAAAGAAGTCTGTGCTACCGTGTTCTTAGACGTCGCGCAAGCTTTTGACAAAGTTTGGCATGAGGGTCTCATATATAAGCTCAGACGCATGCTACCAGAATTTGTAGATATCCTAGAGTCGTATTTAACTAAAAGAATGTTTAGAATACGCCAAGAGGACGCATATTCCGAGCTAAAAACCATAAAAGCTGGGGTGCCTCAAGGAAGTGTACTTGGCCCAATTTTGTACTTGTTATACACTTGTGACATCCCAGAGCTGGAAAACAACACCATAGCGACCTTTGCAGATGATACTGCTATTATGGCCACCGGATCAAGCCACAGAGAAGCAGTAGAGAAAGTTCAACTAGCTGTGAACAAAGTTTACGACTGGACACAAAAGTGGAAGATCAATCTGAATGAGTCAAAATCAGTTCACATTAACTTCACAAACAAACACAGTGACTACCACCCACTCTACATAAATGGTATGCAAATACCTTATGCTAATACAGCCAAATACCTTGGCATAACTCTCGACGCCAAGCTGCGTTGGAAAGCCCATATCAAAAAGAAAAAACAGGAACTCGATATTCGTTATAAACGTTTGTATTGGTTACTGGGAAGGAAATCCTGTTTATCAATACATAATAAGTTGATAATATACAAGCATATTCTGATGCCAATTTGGACGTATGGTATCCAACTTTGGGGCTGTACTAAGCCAACCAACGTCAAAATAATTCAACAGTTCCAAAATAAAGTACTCAGGGCTGCTGTAAATGCACCCTGGTACATAAGAAACGATGACCTCCACCGTGACCTCGACATGGAATTCGTCACAACCATCACACAAAAATTTGCTGAAGCCCACGAACACAGACTCCATCGACACGTGAATGTTGAGGCAATCCAGCTGTTAGACAATACAGACATAGTGCGTAGACTAAAGAGAACTAAACCATTTGAATTAGTGTAGTGTAAGTGAATCAATAATAGTAACAATGTTGTGCTATTTATATAACACATGAAGAAAGTGTTTTATCAATTTTACCAGACTCTAAGGAAGTGTTACGAACGTGTGTAAAAGTGCATACCTAATTATGGACACTATTCTTAGCATTAACATTTTTTTAACGTAGCATAATAAGTTAGATTTAAATTGTTTATTAGTCTTTTTAGGCTAGATTGCAATTATTTAGTAAGAACTTGGTTCTTTCTAATAAGGAAAAAAAAAAAAAAAAAAAAATAATAAATTCATAACATTTAACATGGAAGAAAATGAGATAGGAAGCATTATACAGTGTCTATCTTGAAGCCAACATTTTTGAAGGTTTCACTTCTACCACGTGTGAATTGCACACGTTTTTTTTTTTCCATTCGAACCAGTAGTTCCTGACATTAGCACAGGAAAAAGCACAGTCAATCAACGAATTTACAATAATTTTCTCAATTGACTCTGTCTATAGCGGAACGAGTGGGAAATAAAAAGTTCCAATCGTCACCACAGGGGAGGAACAGTATTTTTTTCCCATTCGTACCCAGTGGGGACGGTTTTCATCTTATTTTCTATTCTTTAATAAACATTTGAAATTCATTCTTCCTCCAAGTACGAACAAATTAGATCCTAACTTGCTACTTAAAATCTTCAAGTCGTAATTAATTAGAAAGGACTCAATCTTACCCACAATCGTGAATATTAAAAAAACGCGAACACTGACATCTGACATTTCTGAAGACATTACTCTACGCCAACGCCCCCAGCAGCAAATTCATGCGCGATTATTAATTTTGATGACCCGACCGTCAAACCGCAAGAATTTGAATCATTTTCCTTATTTATTGAGATTTTCTACTATTTTAGAATATGACATAACAGTGACCGCCACCCGTAAGCTAGTCAACAAGTTCCAAAACGTGATAATTGTTGATCAAGCTCCTAAAATATGTAAATATATTGCATTTAGTTTTTCGTTAATAAATCAAATATTCTCTTTAAAAGTATTATGTATTGTATATATTCTTATGTATGTATTCTCCACATCTTGACCTATGGTGTATCCAAAAGTCCAAACTCAAGGTTTGCCAACGTGCTGCGGGCTGTTCGAAAGAGATACCGCGGCCCTGGAACACAAAGGGCAAGGAAGGAACATGGATGGGTTTTAGTCAGTACAAGTCTGACACTCCCTTCCGCTCTGCCCAGAGCGAGAGAAGTCATTTGATGATTTCCCATCCGTAAAAAAAAAAAAAAAAAAAAAAAAAAGGTTTGCCAACGTGCTATGGAGCGTAGTATCTTAGGAGTAAAATTAACAGACCACGTTCGAAACACCACTCAGCGCTCCAAAACGCAAATCGTTGATGTGGCTCAAAAAGCTGCCCAACTTAAATGGGACTGGGCGGGACATGTCTGTCGCATGCCGAATGAACTGTGGGCCCGTAAAGCTCAGGATTGGTGCCCTGAAACAGTGACACGGGGTCGCGGCAGACCACGTAGGAGATGGCGGGACGAACTGGATGTCTTCCTTGGGAATTGGAAAGAAGTAGCACAGAATCGCGACCGTTGGAAGGAATGGAGGGAGGCCTTTGCCCAGCAGTGGGACAATATGGGCTAGCTATAATAATATATAAAAGTATTATACTTGATTACATACTTGACATTTTTTCATAAGTAAACAAAAAAAAAATAGAGAAAAAGTTTTCTTAACGAATTATTTCAAGTTTAAACACTTCATTCTTTTTTATATATTTGCCAGGACAATAGATCGGTAAAAAAATTAAAATTTGTGCTGGGACACATAGTAGAAGTTAAACTTCAACGGACAAGTGGAAATATTTTTTAATGGATACCGTTAGCATGTGTGGTCGATTGTGGATGCGTTTTACACACACATATGCATTGACCGCAAAGAAGCGTTACTTTAAGTTCTTATTATTTCATTAAAAAAAAAAACAATTAATTTAATTATTCGTGTATAAAATAATAGTACTAATCGTTTCGAGTTCAATGATAGAGTTAATGGCTTTCGGTTCTAGAACCGTGTATATCGTCTACCCCCTCCACGCCGCCGTAACGCTTTTTCGTTACAGAAAAAATCCATATAAAAAATATCCTAATGTCTATGTGTTTCACTTCAAAATCTGGAAATATTAAACTTGTCTATTTGTTTATATTTTTTTTTTAACTAATGATATATTTTTTTAACGTTACATAACGTTACATGCAAAACGAAATTGTGTTATTGTTTCATACCATAATACCTAAATCATAATGTAAATCAGTATTCTAATTTAGAATAACAAACTACATTTTTAAATTGTAATGACGAGCATAAAACGGCAGTTTTTAAAAATCGAAAGCTTACCCCAAAGCACTAACAAATTCTTCAGATATAATGTTATAATAACATAACATCACTCCTGTTATCCCCGAAGGGTTAGGCAGGGGTGTACCTGACAGTACACCCACATTTCGCTAGTTATGTTTAAGTCCCATGTAAGCCAAGGGGGTGAGACTATTGCATCAACCGGACACAGATCCAGGTTCCGTGGCTACCACTGAGAAATTCCTGATGGAAGAACCCAATAACACTGCTCGACCTGGTAATCGAACCCAGGATCGCTTGCTCCGCCGTCACGCTTACGACCACTAGGCCAACAAGGCCAGTGATGTTCCAAATCTCGTGTGCGTTCGTTTGAATGTGCCTCTATCTCGAGTACCACACGAAATCAGCTTACATTTTGCGCAGAAATATAATAGAGATAATTAAAGGCAAAAATTATAGCCACAAAATGGAGCCACGTTGCTAGGCAGATTTAATAAGTTTTATTTAATCAAATTAATTACGCACCAAACGCCAACACACGTAACCCATTCTTATGTAACAGCGAAAGATATTCTAAAACATTTCTGATTAATGTTTGTAGAATTATTTGTGTGTTGCTCTCAAAATGCGCTACCGAGCAAAAGCTGGATCTAAATAAAATTAATCAAATGTTCAGGAATAGCGGAGTTGGTCGGGACGACAATAATTTAATGTGGGTAGTAGTATATTTTTTCTGCCCGAGTTGCGTCACTGATACACGCCATACATTGTGTAAAACCAAATTCGTTGCTTCTAACGAGGAACTAGACAAGATTTTTTCTGATGTAAGCCTCTGGTTAAGGTTGCGGGGATCCGCTGGGGCGAGTCGCACGGGACCGGTCAATGTGGCGACACTTGGGCGAGGCCTATGACCAGCAGTGGACATCTTTTGGCTGAAATGAATGAATATAAATTTTATAAACTAGCGATTTTTCGCCCTTCATAGCTAAAAATAATTCTATTGCTTCTACTAACCTCATAAAAATTATACCTTTTAAAAACCATCTAATCTTCCCGCTTCATTTTTAAAAGTCAGTCAAGAGAAAGGGCCACCTACCTGGTCTATTCAATTTATACCCAAAATTGCTAGAATTATAATTTTCTAGATTTTTCTTTTGTCAAACAATTCGTATTGAAAGAAGGGTAGCTGTATGAAAAGCTATGATAAAGATCTATCACTGTTTCCATGAAAAAGAATTAAGGCAATTCTTTTTCATGGAAACCGTGATAGATCTTCTCTTTTTAATCTTGGAACAAAAAAAGATTCGTGTAATTGAAAAACATTAATTCTATCCGCGTCTTCTGCAACATTAGAAAAACTGGAATGTTCAGTTTCAGAGCAAATTAATGTAATGAACAATAAAGCCAATTCATGTGTGAAACATGACATGAACGATATACGAGCATTTGTAGCGTTATCTTATAATTTTTAACTGTGTGTGAGAGTTTCATTGTAACTAGGACAAAATTCCCATTTCTCTCGTTCAGCAATTTCTAATTTTAAGTTGAAGAAAATTGGCGTTAATTGAGAACAGTTTTGAGTAATCGTGTTATTTTTCTTAAGTATCGTTTTTACTCGACTGCTAAGGAAGGGTTTTTCGCGCGTATCTTGTATGTTTCTTTGTTTGTTTATGTAAATTTCTATATTACGTTGTATGCTCCAAATGATTGGACGGATTTCGATGATTAAGGTATCATTAGATTCGTCTCAAAAAAACCAAGTGTCCTTAGATAGGTGTTTGAAAAAGAGAAAAAAAAATGACAAATTTATGGCGCTAAATTGTGTCGTTATTTTTTTTTTTTTCAACCATACCTATCGAGAGGGTGTCATCAATATGAAAGAAATTAAAAGAAGATTACAAATATATACAGGGTGGATATGTTCAACGGGGCATTAAGGGAAACTACCTTAACCGTTGTAGCTACTCGAAAATAGTCTTAGAAGACTATCCATACTTTTTTGTGAATTTTTCATCACCATTCACAGATTTTCAAAAAATGTGCAGTTACCAAGAAACTGGCCATCTTACACAAAACATTTCTTTGATTCCAATCGATCTTGTTTCTAATACTGATCAAAAACTTCTATGTAACCAACCCAGGTTAGAGTACTAAAATGGGCAGAAATTGCAAAAAACTTTGCCCATACATATTGTTTGAAAGTTTTAACTAAACAATTTTTTTAGTATTATTCTAAACTGTTTCTGATTAAAAACTCACTCGAAATCATTGCAGGTCCTAAGAAAGAATTAGTGAATCTGAAATATAATAGAAAATAAATAAAAGTCAAATGAACACGAAGACGGTATGAAACTTTACGTTTTTGCGATTTCTGACTTTTTAGTACTCCAACGATGGTTGGTCCGGTAGAAGTTTTTGACCAGTATTAGAAACAGGAGCAATTAAAATCAATTTTTTTTTTTTTTATTAATTCATTTAAAATATACCTGGAGTTTTCAAATCCAGACAGATAAACAATTCTAGAAAAATTGCGTTCTCGAAAGCATCTTTAAAAGCTCTTTTATATTAGCTTCGATAAATCGTACCGCCGTTGCCAAAGCTTTCAAATCGTCTACTACCTATAAAATACAGAAGCTTCTTCAGGGAACTGGCTTCACCAATTGAAGGTTCCTTAAAGGCCATGAATAAACTGAATAGAAGCTAATAAATAATTCATAAGCTTGCCGGGAATTCTGAATTGCAGTACCGAACCTCGGCTAATCGATTGGCTACCGTAGTGCCGTAGGATTGCATGACGATAATCTTGCCTAATGCGGCAAAATGGTGCGGTCTGCGAAATGCACTCACTTAGGTAGAAATAATGCAGGTATATGGTCATTAACTAAACGTGCTATGAATATATTAATATAGTATTGTGTGAGGAGTTTGCTTTTAAGCGTAAGCAGAATAGGAAGTGACGGAAGTCGTATATTGACTCACCGGCTTAGCTCATAGCATCGATCAGCAATAATTTTGACAAACTAATTGAGCATCCAAAAGAAAAATAGGTACTCCAATTCTTAACATTCAGCTGTGAGACGACGACGCCATGAGATGAAAATACTCGTTTCAAAGGTCAAGGTGGTCTTTGGGCCTTTTCACATGAAAAAGGCATTGCTAAATTAGTAACACAGAACATCCATCGTTCTTCAAGAAATGTTTATCCAATAAATAAGTTGGGAAAGAGATTGACTAGTCATAAACTATAATAGTTAGGAAGCTTATTGGTACTAATGAATCGGATGCAATTTTAACAACATCCTTTGTGGGAGTAACATCATGCACACTGAGATCACTTATCCATTTGCCCATGATTTTGGGAGAAAATTTCTGTTTCCAGTTTAACAAGTGAAACTGACATTCACGATCATTACACAAATAAATATCTAAACGTACTGAACTACTGATGTTGACGCGATATAAATTAAGATATGCAACAACACTGACATCATTGAGATATGAGATACTGAAATAGATTCGCTTTTATACTGCGATAAAAATAGGTTCATTGTAGTCCGCAAAGAATGGACGGCTCACAGTTCACATTCATTCTTCAAACTCTAGCAGGGGCTTGTTTAACTGACGCAGATTCCAGAAATTTTCGAAAACTGCCTTTAGTACGATTTCGATTTGACAAGTATGTTTATCTTTTTTTTTGGCATTACGAAAGCGAGCGAGATAGACATACGACATTCCGAATCGAAGCGTTTGTGAATAGCTATGCTGATAAAATAATAATGATATAGTCACGTAGATTTTTGGATTAACATCGCGCTTAATGTCCAGAGCGTATCAACATGTGTTAATTACTCATTTGAGAAACCTTTGAACCCTAGGCTATCTAAAATGAAGACCTACTACAATAATTTTATTATCCGCCTGAATGTTCTCAAAATTTATCCTTACCTTCCTAAAAAGTGGATTTTCAAAGCCAAAGCTACCCTGAAACATGTGCACATCCCCAAATCATTGGATTAGAGAAAGCACGTGTCTTTGGTTCATGCACCGTCGTATTATTAGATCGGGCTACGGCCAATGTCTTAGGCGTGTGGACTATGGGCTATTTTTACAGTACCACGCGGGGGACTGTCTCTTTTAGATCCCTCTAGCGATGTTACGGTTTTGTTGAGTGTTGAATGGTTCGTTTACAGATATTTCAACGGTGAATCATCGACATTTTTTTACCCGGTTCATTGTTAAAGTCCAACGTTCCTTAGTACTGTGATATGAAACCATGCTTTGCAAGATAAATGCTCCGGGAATAAAACTACGACAATACTGGCGAAACTGCAGAAATCATTATAGTACTTCATACGTAGATCCGTCTGGCAGAGGCAGGTCAAAGAAAAGATGGATGGATTGTGTGAAGACTTATATGAAATAGAAAGGAGTAAATGATGCCGTGACGTCTAACAGGGGAGAATGGAAGAAGAAAACGTTTTGCGCCGACCCCAAATAGAATGGGATAAGGGCAGGAAGATGATGATGATACGTAGATCCGTCTGTTTTATCATCTATGCATAAATTCTTGTAAGGACGGAAATAAATGAATTTATGACGAATGTTTTCAAATGTAATCCAAGTCCACCAGTATTTATTACGTGTTACTCCAGCCAGCGCTCGACCACAAGGTCTATCTCGGACTAGGTCAAGGCATTAAACAGACTAGTCTAACATTACACAGTATTGTTGACTAAACAACTCAAGACCCAGCCCACTTGATCTCGCAATAAAACGTTATTCATTGAACTGAGAACCACTTGTTGAATCAAACAAATGAGTAGAACAATTATACCTATGGAAACATTTCGTCTTTACCTCAAAGCCCGACGTCAGATAAACGATGATAACATTCCCAGTGAGTCATAAGATGGCATTTACCCTCACGAAATGTAATAGACTTTATTGGTATCGAAATATGATTTTGTTTCGCAAGTGGGTAGTTTGCAAAACGTGAAAGGTGTCTGCGATTCTTTGATACAGTTTTGAAGGAGGTTTGATATTTCCTTCCTTTCTTGTGTTGTCGATATGTCAACGATACAATGGCTTTGTACTTCAAGTTTATTGTGAATGTATTGTGATAGAAAGATAATAAGAATGAAAATGACTGCATTGGGAGATCTTAACGACAGTTCCCTTTGATAAATGAGAGAAGACTTGGAAGACACCTTGTAAAAATACTTTTTATGCCTTTAAAATGTATTTCTCGGAATTAATAGATCCAAAATATTTACAAAAAATGTTTTAAATTTCCTTTGGAATTTCATAGCTAATTGGACCATTTGTTATTGCTTGGTTCACGTACCTTCTACAGCTGTTTATTGTATATTTCAATTGGCAAAGAACTTACATTTTATTCTGAACAATAAATACTACAACGCAGTCTAAAATGTAAAGTTAAATTATTTCGAAGCTAACTGCATCAACCTTGTGTTTCATTGAAATAGAACTGAATGAAATGCGGCAACAGCTGCCGCAGCATATAACGCAGATTATTTCAGACTACCCACATACTTGTATAATCTATTTTATTCCAATGACCCGCATTTCTGGCAAAATTTTAAGAGGGTACTCTGATAATCAATGGATGATATTATAAAAAAACTAGCGTTGGCTGATGAATGGGCTCGAAAATATCTTTTAGTTTATTGTTGCAATAAAGAATTTAATTAACGGTCAATTACTGAAGAAATAAGTCGCATTTTAAAGTAAGATAATCCAAAAAAGAATGCAATAAAATCATGAGAGCGATAAGGCGTGGGCTGCGGGACTGTTCGAAAGAGATACATGGGTGGATTTTAGTCAGTACAAGTCTGACACTTCCTTCCGCTGAGCGGAGAGAGTCATTTGATGATTTCCCATCCGAAAAAAAAAAATGAACGATAAGGCGTAACTAATTAATGATTAAAAGAAAAACTTGATAGCCGTATAACGGCATTGAAATTTGAGTTTTTATTCATAAAATCAATTTCTATTTCAAGAAAACTAGAGGAACCGGTTCCGATTTGCAGCAATTCAACTTTTGTAACTTTTTCTGCTAATTTACTACGAACCAAAAATAAAGCTACAGTAATCTTTCACAAATCTTACAACCGCTCTACTATAACATCTAAATGACGTCTGATACTACTCGCGTCTATTTAAAAGCCGTTGGCTGATCGCCTGAGACAATAGGCACCCATTTCATGCTTATTGACAAATTCCGTTCAAGCCGGGGCCTTTTCACACTCAAACTCAAAAGCATTTATTTCAATTAGACCATTACAGGCACTTTTGAATGTCAGAAAAACAAAGAAGGCTTAGTTACAGTCACAGACACAAGGCATAATAACTTGTGAAAGTACGGTAGTTGCCCATTCCAAAGCGTAGATCTCTATGGAGAAGAATGGGCAAGAAACTTCATGGACACTCTTTTCAATCAAATAATTGTTACCAAAATCTTGGTTACATGATTCATGTTGGGATTATACATATGTGAGAACGATGTAGAAATACGTGCACGTTAAGAGCGTCCAGAGTAAAAGATTATATCAACAATTCAAAAACAAAGTAAGTAGTTAAAATAAACCGTGGCAGCTTAGAGATGACCAGTCCCAACTGACAGCACCTTTGGATTAAGGACCACAGAAAGTTTTGCTTTTGGCATTTTGTAAGCGGTATTCGTGTTTTCGGAAATAGATCTTGTTACCAAATTTATTGACCATATTATTGGTAAGTTACGTATGAATTGTGGGACGTATCTATATAAATAGAAATTAATCGTCACTTGTATGACGGAGCATCACTTGAGGCTGGCTTAATCGATTTGGCAGTTTTCTTTTCTGTTGTATTCGAGATTGCAGCTCAAGGAAAATCCACTGAGGAAGTCGGAAATTGGACCCGTGCTTAACCGGGCGGGTTTCTAGTAGCAAATAAAAAAATTGGCTATCACGGCCCACTGGTATTTCTGGGCCTTTTTGTTTTGCTGCCTCCAACGTAGAAAAAGCAAGCAGCGTCCATAATCTATGTTTGCAGAAACTTAAGGTCGAACAATGTTTGCGCTAAATTAGCAGTAAGCATTTAACATTTCTCTGAAATGACCCAAAGTAACGTTTATTCCTTCGCACGTCTTTCTAAACGTGGGAATGAGTAGTCTAGCATTTAATACGATGCTCAAACTACGAGACATCTTCTTGATCTCGCCGTTTCTCTGGCTAGAGTCCAGGGAACACCCTAGTTGTAATTGATCGTGCATTCATGCATCATTTGGCTTCTGTGGTACTATCGTTTGACATGTTTAACCTCATATCCCCGAAAAATAGTACTTAAGAAAAATGTCCTCAATATGTAAAAAATGCATCCTGTTAGACTGAAAGCCTACCACAACAGAGTTTGGAAAACGCTAAGCAGGTTGATGATGGATGCGTCACTATAAGTTGAAAACTGCCCGACACGGATTTATGAATGACAAAGCGATAGCAAGCGAGCCGATATTCACATCAGAGAAGTTATGGATATGATATTTCAGATCTGGATACGGATATGGATATAGGTAAAAATAAAATTATATCGGTTTCGGATCCGGTTACGGATATGTAATTATTTCGGATTATCCGTTAGTTTCGGTTACAGATATAATTAAAAAACTAACTAGTTATGAAAGAGGTTATTTTATAACTAGAAATAACAAAAAAACTGCAAGATTCACGTGGCACGCGAGCGGTGAAACAAAAACCTGTCGAAACATGTTTTATTTAGACTCGGCCCTTATACGAAACTATCCGAAACTTGTGAAACGGATACGGTTACAGGTATATTTTTATTTCGGATATCCGATAGTTTCGGTTACGGTTACGGAGCTCCATAACATCCCTTTCACAGAACCAGAGCAAGTAATGGTATCGACCATTACTTGCCTAAGGTACTCGACGGTAAAGGTACGGACAAGGGTAGTCTGTTCCAAATCGTTGGCATTGTTCATAGCCACAACATTTTAATTACATCGGAAAGAATGCAGGGGAGTCGATATTGAAAGGATTCTTCTCCATTTGGGTACGCTCGACTCGTCGGCAATCTCTTCAAGTATTTCATTATATTACTAACGATGTTAAAGAATTTACGATATATCTTGCTGAACGTATTTCACAAATTCATGGTTTTCAAACGCGTCTGTTTTAATCAAAGAATACAATATAGTGTTGTCTAGCTACTGATCGAAAATTAATTCACATACTGCGCTGACGTTAATCGATTGGCAGTGGTCCCTGAACATCATTCTTTTTAGAAAAAACGCCCACGTTGCATTCTGCGGTTCGTAATTTACCACTCTAAATATTATAATAGTCTTTAGTTGTTTAACCTTTTGACCGCCAGAGCATTAACGCACGCGCGTGCCCTCTACGCCAAGCCACAATTTTCATTTTGTCACATATTTGTGTTGTTTGGCGTACAGGGCACGCGCTTGCTTGTCACGTATGTGACTATGGGGGTCAAAAGATTAATTATGATTCGATAATTTACCCAGTATGTAATGTAATTATTGTTGTCATTACGGCAATATCCTGGTTGAGGTTGGCTCAAGAACGTGGAGCTTTGGCACAAGCAAAGAGAGGCCTATAGCCAGCTGTGGATTAAGTCGGGCTGTGGATAATGATGAATGTACCCAGGACTTTGTTCATAGAGAATCTCGCCCTTTATCTCCATAGAGATAGATCTCCTTGGTTGCAGACGCTTTGACGGAAACTAGTCTTTTCAGTTATTATGCCTTGTAGCTGTGCTTAATCTTTTTGTTTTTGGTAATTCAAAAGGGCCTGTAATTGGTATATTTATAATAAATGGTTCGAGTTAACTATACTAATCTCCCACGAACGGACTTACGAACAGTAAGTCGTGGGTCGAATTACTTTGTGTAATTTATTTCATCACTGCTGCTCTCAAAAACGGTGAAGGAAAACATCGTGAGGAAACCGGCATGTCTTAGAACTAAAAAATTCGAAGACATGTGACATCTACCAATCCGCACTGGGCCCGCGTGGTGGATTATAGCCCATTCCCTCTCATAGAGAAGAAGCCTGGGTCCCAGCAGTGGGAACATTATAGGCTGATGATGAAACTAATCTCCCATCTTCTTTCCAGGCGTCAGGCGTGACAGTATCGGACGCTTGTAAAATGACGTACGAGGAAATCAAGAAGGACAAGAAGCACCGCTACGTGGTGTTCTACATCCGCGACGAGAAACAGATCGACGTGGAGACTGTCGGTGAACGCAACGCCGAGTACGATCAGTTCCTTGAGGATCTGCAGAAGGGTGGTACTGGAGAGTGCAGGTAATTCAGCGTTTTATTTAGATAAGTATGTAATATGTACAGATGCAGACGCCAGCAGGTCAAGCTACCTGAAGCTGTCAGATTTTCCCAATCAACCTTGAACCTAATGTTTTAGCAATGAAGTCGAAAATCTTTTAAAGAAATCTGACAGAATGTAGTAGCTTGATTTGCTGGCGTCTACATAGTACTGTATGGTATTGGACGTAAAGAATAGCACCATCCCATATCTTCTCGTGGGTGTCGTAAGAGGCGTCTAAGGGACTTATCAGAGAGTGGACAGCAGCGTTCTCTTGTCTTTGTAACAACCGTACTGCGATCGCCAACCCGCCTGCCAAGCGTGGCGATTATAGTAAAACCCTCCTTTAGGGGAGGTCTACGTGAGGACACGGTGGAGGTTTGCCCCGCTTGGACGGAGCACCGCCGTGTCCTCGTAGCGGCGATCGGCGGCAGCGACCTATCGCGTCCGGCCCTCCTGCGAAGCAGTCATGCTAGCGAAGGAGGTGGCGGAGCGTGAGAGGGAGGGAACCTCTCGTCCCAGCCGCCGCGGGAGACGCCCCGGGCGTCGGGGGTCACGTGGTGACTTCCGGCCACCGTAGACGCGGACCTGTGGACGGTGAGTAATGGGCTAGCTCGCCGTCCGTCCGTCTTTTGACGACAGGCCGTGTAGACGGCGCGTTCGTGTTCCACGCGCGCCTCAAAGAGATTTCAGCAAACAGGGAGGAGCCCGCAATGGCCGATGCTTGCCAGGGCTGCGGAACTGTTCGAAAGAGATACCGCTGCCCTGGAACACAAAGGGCAAGGAAGGAACATGGATGGGTTTTAGTCAGTACAAGTCTGACACTCCCTTCCGCTCTGCCCGGAGCGAGAGAAGTCGTTTGATGATTTCCCATCCATAAAAAAAGGGGAGGTATACGTCCAGAAGTGTGACGTCTTTCGGCTGAAATGATGATGTTGATTTAGATAAGAAAAAAATATTTATTTGTCGCAGAGACATGACGTGCATAACAAATATTTATAAATACAGTAGTACTGAACAAAAAAGTCACCTACTAATGTATTAATGTAATGAGCAGGGATAGCTGGAGAGGGGGTGGAAGACTAAAGATAAGATGGATGGATTGTGTGCGAAATGAAATCACTACGTATTATAAAACAAAGCCCTCCGCCGCGTCTGTCTGTCTGTTCGCGATAAACACAAAAACTACTGCACTGATTGTTATGATATTTTTACCAATGGATAGAGTGGGTCTTGAGGAAGGTTTAATAATTTGTTAAGTTTTTTTTGCGGGGACAGGTTCAAAATTTCATGATTACTTTTGGTCGCGATAACCGACATCCACGCGGGCGAAGTCGCGGGCATCAGCTAGTGAAAGATAAAAGAGCATGACAGGGGAGAATGGAAGAAAAAACGTGTTGCGCCGTCCCCCAGTAATATGAAACACAAAGGCAGGAAGATGATGATATGTGTGTAGGTTATGGATTGGAGAGAACTGTAGAGTGTACGAGGTTCTACACTATTGAATTAAACTCCTTTTTAGTTTAAATCTTTATATTTTTTATCTTTAAATCAATTAATACATATTTTCATCTTTATAGATATGTCTAGTCATTCTAACAATCGATAATTTTTAGGGTTCCGTACCCAAAGGGTAAAACGGGAACCTATTACTAAGCCTCCGCTGTCTGTCCGTCTGTCACCAGGCTGTATCTCATGAAGTAGCTAGACAGTTCAAATTTTCACAGATGATGTATTTCTGTTGCCGCGCAACAAATACTTAACACAGAATACAATATAATATGTTAAAGGTTTTTTTTTCTAATGTTGTATAGATAATGGTACGGAACCCTTCGTCCGCGAGTCCGACTCGCACTTGGCCAGTTTGATGTTATTTTATCACACAGGTCTTTTCTTTCGTTCGTACTCAATTTTGTTATAACAATTTCCAGATATGGCCTCTTCGACTTCGAGTACACGCACCAGTGCCAGGGCACATCGGAGGCTAGCAAGAAACAGAAGCTCTTCCTCATGTCATGGTGCCCCGACACCGCTAAGGTCAAGAAGAAGATGTTGTACTCCAGGTAATTATCTTTATCACGGGGTCACCAATTTGGGGGTATGAAGAACAGGGTGTAAAGTTCTTCATCTCCCATAGAAAAGGGAGGACCCTCCGACCAGACGGGTGTTGTGTCTGGTGGGCTACTGCCCGTCCGCTCCGTCATAGATGACGCTGTAGTACTTTTTGTAGTGCCGCTGCATTTCCATCATCCTCTCAGTCTGGAAGTGTATACGGCGTACGGAACTGGGGAGTATGGGTTCCGTGTATCCCTCATCCAGTTGTAACCAGAGACTGACGATATCGTCAACCCAACGTGGTTTAGGCGGATCGGGTTTTATCTTAAATATCATTACTTAATTTAAAATGATCTCGCAAAGTTTGTGTCTCAGCCGGAACGTTATAATCATAATACATTATAACTGATTATGCTGTTAGAGCTGTGTCTATAATTTTTCACAAACCCATGGCGGAGAGAGCCCATTTGGCATTGGGCTACGCGGCAATTACCAAATACAACGACTAACTTAAGTGACGCTTTTTCAGAAAAAACATTCATCTAAAAACTAGGAGTACCCATAGCTGTAGGCGTGCGCACGTGGCAACAAACCCACGTCATGACCCCAAAGCAATTATGACATACGCCACGCGTTATTTGTTCACAGAAATGCACATTTTATCCGCCATGACGGAATTGCATGGTTGATAATAAATTTATATCTAAACTGAGCTCCATAGTCGTTCCAGTCGTAATCTTGTGATAATAAACTTGAGTCCTTGCGAGCAGCTGCCAAAAAACTCGCGTACTACTTTACAACGCGTTGCTGTACGGAAATATGGTTTATGAGCCGCTGTGACGGTAGTTGTCAATATTAATATGTCGGGAATGTCAGGATTTATTCCGTTAGGCTCGAGCATTATGTGGGCAGGCGATGGGTTTCGTGCTATGGAAACACACTGGATACGATACACCGTTTCTAGCAAAACTAACAAAGTACTACAATAACACAGGACTCTGTAGAAACGCCCTCTGATGTAGGTAGACTTGTAACTAGGTCGCGTGATGCCCAACCACAGGCGCGCTTAGGATGCATTTTATGTCCGTACCTACGAACTGATCCGACAAATATAACATCACACCTGTAATCCCCGAAGGGTTAGGCAGAAGTATACCTTATAATACCACCCACATTTCTCTATTTACGTTTAAGCCCCATCAGACACCTCGACTCCGTGGCGTGTCTGTTACTGAGAAATTCTTGCTGGAACAATACTTGACTGACTGAGAATTAAACTCAGGACCCTATGATCAGTTGTCTCGCTTTCGACAACTAAACCAACGACGCAGTTGAGAAATTCATCTTTGCCCCAAGCAAAGTTCAAGTATTGTTCCTTACACAAAGAAATAATTGATTGCTATCAAAAAATTCAATTATTTTGAAATAGTTTTGATAAAAATCTCTTTGTTTTGTTATCGGGAAAATAAGCAATATCTTATTATAGGAAAGTGCAATGGTATTGTAAAATTAAAATGAGTACTATTGATTAAGGCTTGTATCACACGTACCTCTACCACACGACGCGGGCGGGCACAATTTTGTGTAGAAAAAGAATAGTACAATTCACACGGACCACATTTTTCCGTCATTATCGACCACATGTTATAAGGAGTAACTTAGATTACTTTTTATTATTTTAATAAAGGGTGTAAACAGACTCTTTAACGAAGCCGAACGGCACTTGTTCTCCCCGTCATTGCGATCATTTTTTTGTTCTAGACCATACCTGGGAACCTTATAGTTACGGAGATATTGGGGGTCAAAGTTCCAACTTTTTCACAAGTTTTTTTATAAATACATGTTTTTAATGTAAGATTTTTACTTTAAACACCTCCAGGACACCCTTACTATTCAATCCATCAATCAGCACAATGTTTTGAGTGCGTTACATTGAGTCCTACTGTAAAACGTGATTTTTCAGGCCAAAAGAAAAATTCGTTTCCCAGCACTAATTTTTGCGTAAAGTTACTTATTTTGATGTACATAATGCTTGGTTGACGGCTTCGTGAAGAGTCTGTTTACACCCCGTATTAGAAAAAGGAAAAGGGTTTCGTGAAAAAAATTAAAACCCTTGAATTTGTTAACAAAATCCGGTTAAAATAGAGAAGTAATCGTTTAATCATAATTTCACGTGGTAGAAAATCGCGGCAATAGCTCCAAAGTTGAACTTGTTAATTTGGTTGTAGGACGGAGGTTCTTAAACTACTCATCCGATAAAAACAACTCGACAGAAAGCTACACTATATTGCCGATTGTCATAGAAAGTATTTTTCACGCGTGCAACGTCGCGAGTAGTAAGCTTCATCCTTTCCTTACTTATATTTTTTTTTTAATATTATAAATGCGAAAGTATGTTTGTCACCTTTTCACACCTAAACGACTGAACCGATCAACCTTAAATTTCGCATATACGTTGTCAGGTGTACAGAAACGGACATAGGGTACCTTTCATCTCGAAAAAAACTGTACTGTTCCCGAGGAAAACCACAATAACGTTCTTATGATAGTAGATAGCGCCACGTGTGTTTCGAATCATGATTGAATTATTAAAAGCAGAGTACAACCAGAATTGATTGTCAAATTCTAAATTAACGCGAGCGAAGCAGTGCGCCGAAGCTAGTCTTTAATGAGTCAAGTCAGAAGCCCATGGACGGCATAAAAACTCTGACATCAGGTTCGAATGAAAGATCTTTAAGGTTTTTCTTTTAGCTAAAAACCCGAGTAAAATAACCACAAACGACCGCGCCCTATACTTATCATTAGCAGTGACGCATACAATCGAATCATGTTTACTTACAAGATATCCTTATCAACACGATTACTAATCGTCGGGAATGCTATTTGTAACTGATGACGTCGGTGTATTGTAAAAGTCATGGTTGAATTATAAGGATTTCGGATTTTCATCGTTACTTAATAATGTATGTTTATTGATTTCTTTTCGAAATCACGGCGTATTATAAACTAAAGTCATCCGCCGCGTCTGTCTGTCAAAACTCAAAAACTGCTCCACCGATTTTCATGCCGTTTTCACCATTGGATAGAGTGGTTCTCGAGGAAGGTTTTCGTATATAATTTGTCAAGTTTTTGTATACATTAGCTGAAATATAATTATTTATTTGTTGGAGGTATCGCAAAAAAATAAACCGTCTGGGAGCTTTCAACGAAAATTATTACTTTTGGTCGCGATAACAGACATCCATGCGGGCGAAGCTGCGGCCATCAGCTAGTAAAGGATAATTAAATCTGTTATAATGTATTTCGTTTGTAATTCTATGGAGATGTCTATCTTTGTGTGGTCCCCCACACAAACATAGACATCTCCGATCGTGGCTGAAGATTAACAGCCGCTTGGGGTCGATCTTCAGGTTGGCCCATGGATTCAGGATGGACCATTCATTACATACCGAGTTGGCCTCGGAAAGCACGTTAAACCGTTGGTCCCGGCTGTTATTTGTAGATCTTTGGTAGTCGGTACAGGTAGTCAGTGGCCCGAAAGCAACCAGTCTTACCAAGGGGTATCGTATTACCCAGTACTAACTGCGTTGTGTAGAATAGGCAGTCGCTCCATGTAAAAGACTGGTATTCAGCTGCATCCGGCTCGACTGGTAGCCGACCCCAATAATGATCTGTTACCTAATACGATGTTCCGTTTTCCGCAGCTCGTTCGACGCACTGAAGAAGTCGCTGGTCGGCGTACAGAAGTACATCCAAGCGACCGACCTCTCGGAGGCCTCGCAGGAGGCTGTTGAGGAGAAGCTGCGCGCCACCGACCGCCAATAAGTCAGCATTTATCACTCGACCGACGTGCGGCGCGTCGCGGCCGCCCAAGAACACAACCTTCAGCCGCCACAGCCACCTACATGCAGTGGGACATCGCCACACGACGCTGCACCACTGCACGAAGCTCTTCCACTGTGGTCTTAGTCAGTATTGTCAGGCGGCCCGCGGTGCTACCCACAGTTTCGCATGGGTTTTTTTATATATCGTTTCAATCCTTAAGCTTTTGCAGTCGATTCTACTCCGGAGCGGCGCGGTAGTCGGACAGTGAACTGTAAACCTACGGCCGACTCCGCGACAGCCTCTATTAAAGCAATTAAGGAATCTTTATGTAATAATTTAAATTATACTAATTATTATATATATTTTTTCCTATAAAATAACTAAAGAGTAAGTTAAGCTCAAACTAAATTTAAATACAGCGTCGCGTCGATCTTTTTTTAATTGTAAACACTGGTAAGCGAACGCCGGTCGGCTTTTATACTATTTAGATTGTAATATAAAGAATGTACGATTTTATACGGTCACCTTGTTTCGTTTGAGATTCATCTTGCTAAAGGATGTAAGCTTGAGCTGCGGCTCGATACATGGCGGGCGTTGGATAAGTATTTTGTAACCGATTTATCCAGAAATACACTCGATATAAGAGAATATTAGTTGTTTTATTTATTGTTCATTAAGTTAATCACCTTGGTCCTCTTACATCAAGCCTGTGAGGCAGCGATTAGTCAGAACATACTCCAGTTTTGCAATAGATAACGACATGATACAAATAATTTGGTTCAAACAAGCTATGGATGTAGGTATAGTCCGCGGCACGTAAGTTAAACTATGAGCAGTAACACATTTTCGGGTCTCAATCGAAGTGGGGTATGAGGTGCGGCGCGAGGGGCCGCGCGTTACCATAGCAACGTGGTGACACTAGCCGCCATAAAGTTGCACTCCGTCCCGCGCTACCCGCGCATGCTCCTCGCGGCCCTGGAGTATAATCGCGCACGAAGTTTTCAATTCTTTGTATTTTTTTCAAATGTGATAATTTAATTTCATGAAAATGATTCGGCCACAATTTAACTTTCGTTTAATTTAATTACTTCACTCCATTTGTACACTTCATAAAAAAATATTTAAATACGACGAATTCACGGTTTTTCCTTAAATATTTTTGAATTTCTTGAGCAACCGCAAATCATGCGTCTAACACTTGTGTCCATATTTGTACCTGCGCGAAAGACCGCCATTTCGGTTCAACTTACGTGCCGCGACCTATACTACGACAGCGACAACTGGATTATCCTTTTGAACGAGTCACGTGGCAGTGGCAAGCAAGCGCATGCCCTGTATGCCAAACGACACATATGTGACAGGCTACCACTGAGAAATTCCTGATGGAAAAACCCAAGAGCGCTTTGCCTTTTTATGCCTACCACTTTTATATTATCCTTCATACGCTTTTATTATTGTACGGAAAATTTTCATCGGTTATTTAAAAAAAAACTGCTATTTCCCACAAAAGTAGGTACCTACACCTATTACTACACGTTTAAAATATATGAAACGGCAGATTTTTTACTAGCTGCATCCGGTTAGACTGGAAGCAGACCACACCATAGTAGGGAAAAGGCTAGGCAGATGATGATTCGTTTGTAAGGAAGGTATAGGAGTACCGAGGTCAAATAAAACAAACGAAGTAATCACATTTTAAAACATTCATTAAAAGTCGTCGTGGCAACAATATTGCTATCACACTAACTTCTATCACAAATGAAATCTTAACTACAATCAAGGTAGCAAGTTTCAAACATTTTCATTTTATTTCTGACGAGATTGATGTTTTTATTGCCGTAGACATGTAACTTTTTCAATTAATCAATCAATTCTTTATCAATCATAACTAACACAACACAATTTAACATTTATACCCAATATTCATACATATTGATATGAACAAGCATCTCAATTTATAATTCAAGCAGTTCTTTTAAATATTGAAACTCAATCATTTTAATTGGATCTTAACAAAATATTTT
Source organism: Lycophotia porphyrea (assembly GCA_950005105.1). Classification (NCBI taxonomy): domain Eukaryota; kingdom Metazoa; phylum Arthropoda; class Insecta; order Lepidoptera; family Noctuidae; genus Lycophotia; species Lycophotia porphyrea. The sequence goes on from OX465409.1 coordinate 9,163,035, forward strand.
ACCCCGAATTAGTAATACATTATTCTTATCTGGTAACATTTAAAATTAATGTCCTGGCGCTGCGCCATTTATTGTCTCAGTGGCGTTGCAAATTAACCGATTCGTTGCGATGTCCAATTTGTCAAACTTATAGCTGTGGCGCTGAACAAAAATAACGAGACACGGCTGCCGTTGTTTCGAGTAGATCTCCCTAAAAGTTAATTTGAAGGAGTTACCATCGATTTCAGAATGATACGGCTCCCGTGCCTAACACCACATGCAAAAAAGAATGATGGCACGGGAGACGTGCCATCCGCAACGAATCGGTTAATATTATTTCAGATTCATAGGCCTATTTGCACCAGTATGTTCTATTAATTTAATTAATAACGAGTCATTTTAAGTAAGTTTTTAGTAAATAGACCTTTAGCGCATAACGCTAGTCATTCCGATGCAACCTTAAACGAACATTGTTTCTTTAAATTCATTTTACAGTCACGAAACATCGATGGTAACTCTTAAGAAAATTGCACAGAGGAAAGTGCTTATTCCTCTGTGGCAAAATTATAGTTTATTTTAACATGGGCGTAGCTAGGAAACAGCTTTTTAGTTCCCTGGGCAGTGTCTATTTTTACAATTTATTGTCAAAATTGTATTTGTCTGGTAATATTAAAGTATAATAAAGTTCTTAATTAGGAGGAAGCTTATGTTTTACCATGCTGCGCCCATTGGTGTGATAAACATATTTTATGTAAACATAAAAATATCAATATTGTGTTATTGTCAGCGCTCTGACCATGACTATGGCTAAACTGTTTTTTATAGGCATTGTTATGCGGATGAGTTTTCAATGAAATATTGACCCTAGAATTATAACTTATTTCTAGTAAACTTTGCGGTAGAAAAGTCCTTATAGATAGATTATAAAATCTAGAGCTGGTAGCCTAATCTGTTGGAATTCTTGATCAATAAAAGCAGTGGCATTTTAATTCATAGCTCTTCCAGATTTCATATTAATAAATCCCAAGATGACTGACATACGCATTGCGATTATAAATGTCCCTAAATAAATAAAGAAATAAAATCTCTAGATGCAGAGCGGGGGCAGTAGAAATCCGCCTCTAGAGTACCTAAGTAGTTATTGTGCGTGTTATATTTTGTCACTACTTATCATCATTCTCCTGCCCTTATCCCAATTTATTTGGGTTTGGTGCAGCTTCTTCCATACTTCTCCTTTCACGTAACAAATGCCTTCCATGCATCCCTTTTGTGGCCCAACAAGACAGCAGGTCTAACCATTGTTTTATAAATCTTCCCTCTCCATTAGCTAAAGGGAAATGCGGGCGTCGCAGATTGTTCCCGTGACCCGCTGCCATTTCATCCATTCAGTATCTACGATCGTCGCCATTGCTTTGCACGAGTGAACTGAGATACCGAAAATCGGAGCAATCGCGCCATCTAGCGCTATGACTATTTTGTCACTGCTTGTATTGATATTTAATCACTAATAGGCATACAACTCCCAGAAACAAATCAGAAGCATATAAATTCCAAAACTACGCCATTTTTATGTAATATCATTTGAAATAGAATTGAGTTAACTATTTTTTAACACACATTAAGTTATCTAACCCACTTATTTTTATTAAAATTCCTTTTTATGAATCACATTTAAGTTGAATAATTATAGTTATGATTAAATTCTAAATGCATTTCTTGGGAGAGAATTATACTGTTCTGAATTTTTCAGGGTTCAGTACCTACATAACACTATTTAGATATGAATAATAAGAAACATTTTTAGTTATAATTAAGATTAGAAGACACAATTCCTCATTACAGTTGACCCTTAGAATAAAATATCGGTACACACAATTTCAACAGCCAAACTATTATATTCTCACAGTATTTTTTTTAAAGGGATACATCGTCATTATTTAAAAACCTTTCAATCTTAATGGTATGAAATTAGTCTGACCCCATTTATGCTCTTTCACGCCACGCCATAACGCATCGTCGCATAAACACAGCTTAACATTTAAAAAGTCACATTGTGATGAAAAATCCCCGTCCTTTAGGCTCTTTACATTTTATTAACTATAAAAAATACCAACTTCCTAACATCTTCGTATCATCTCTTTTTTGATTATAAGAAAACCAACGAAACAAAACATTTCATGAAAAAGTAATTCAATGGTATTAAATGAACATAAAGGGGGCTTTGAAAATTTCGCGGGTGACCCTGGCGTCAAGGTTATTGCAGCACCGAAAAAATAGGGAAAGAATAATTATATTCTGGCAACTTTGAAGAATCAATATTCAATTGTAATACCAGCGCAACATTCTGGAATCACTATGGTAGAATAAGTTGCATTAAATATGTTGAAAATTCACTTTCATTTGCAATTAGCATTTAAAAGGCCATTAATTGTTTTTCTATTAACACTCAGCTAAATGCGAACAAATAGGAATGAGGTACCTCTCCTGATATTGCCAACTTCTTTTAAAATTAATTTCTTTAGTACACGCTATTCCACAAATCCATCTTTTTGACAAATCATTTTTGTCAGCAAAATCCCGTTTCTTTTTAGAACAATTATTCACTATCATTTATTTCACTCTGTCAATGTCGTCCTAAAAACGTTGAGAACCAGTGCAAAATAATTTGGTATTCCCTGAACCGATCTTCGGAACGATTTTAAATATTGTATTACGTAACAAGTAAAGTCGATTTTACGACTGTACTGTTACCCCACTCGTAGTATTCCGAAAAGAATTAAATACTGATCGTGCTTATGGTGTCGGCAGGCGCTGGGGTCACAATTGGCTGCTGGATTGTGGGGTCCAGTAGAGGAATACTGTCTGTTGTCCTGTAATAGAAAACTTTATTAGTTTCTTATCTTCTCGAGTATCCTTATCCCAATTAATTTAGGGTATACGCAGTATGACTTCTTCCATTGTTCTCTAATAATTTAGTCGCCATCTCATGTTTTCTCGGGTCTTCAGGGTCAAATTTAATTAGCTAGCGATAGGTACACCGCATACTTGACGAGTATTCGATTTAACAAAAGATTGGAAGGGTCGATGAAACCAAGAGAATAATTATACTGGGGCCCCTAATTCCCGTTGCTCAACTCTAAAGTGTGAACCATGCACTTACAACAATTTGTAAATCGCAACATCAGCGGTTCTTAAAAAAAAAAAACATTTATTCCAGATAACTGGATCCATACAAGTTAAATAAAAAAAAAAAATTACATTGAAATTCAAATACAAAAAAAAACACAAACACATACACATACTCACATGTTGTATTACAAACGTCAAGTTGAGAAAAAAAAAAAAAACCAAATGAAAGGAAAGTTAATAAATACCTGTTTCTTGTAAGGTTCGTAGGCTCACTGATAACGGCTTCGCAGCACGGTGCTGTAGTCTTCGGCTTCACAATCGGCAGTGTCGTGCATATCGTCGTAGTTAAATAAAGGTACTGTAAGTAATATAGATATTAAGAAACCGCTGCGTAAGTAAAGTTTTTATTTTGTACTAGCTATTTTATATGATTATCTTAAAAGTGCCTCGTTGGTTGAGTGGTCGCAACGTAAGCGCGACTGCTGAGCATGAGGTCCTCGAACGTTCGATTCCCAGGTCGGGTAAAGTGCTATTATGATTTTACATCAGAAATTTCTCAGTAGCAGCCACGGAGTCTGGATTTGTGCCCTGTTGATGGTAATAGGCTCGCACTCTATTACTTAGGATTTAAACATAACTGGCGAAATATGGGTGTACTATTAGGTACACCTCTGCCTAACCCTACGGGGATTACAGGCGTGATGATAAGTTATGTGTTATCTTAAAAGTTTAAACTTTTATATCTTATACCTGTATTTAAAAGTTTACCAGACTTATGTAACTAACCTTGTATAATTATTTATTTCAAACTTACCATAACAACGACGAGAACCAAGTAAATCGTTGGCGTAGACCAATGTGCTGCGTTCTCTATGGCCACTACACCCATCACCCAATTGATGGCAAAGAATGGCTCCAACACAAGACATAAGTTCAAATACGTCTTCAACTCATTGCCTTCAGTATTCCAGCTCCATTTCCAAGATATATTGTCCATGTACAACATATTTAGGAGACTCTTATCATGCAAAGCTTTTGCAGCTTGAGCTAAATTGGGCTAAAATGTAAAAATTCAAAGGGTAGGTATATTAAAATCAAATAAAAAACTACCAAATAATCTTTTTAATTATTATATGGCAACTCACCTCACTGCCTATTTCTCCATTCTCCCCCGGTATTGGCATGTTAACATAGTGGCAATCGTCCTCGCTCCCATTATAATCTTTATCCAACGTTTCTGAACTATCTGTGTTCTTCCTGCTGCTGCCGGGCGTATAGATATTATCCAGTGTATCAATACTGCCATTTTTATCATCTATATTTTGATCGGTTTTAGGCCAATTAGCTATATGATGATCCACTAATTCTTGTATTTTAGCCGTTAAAGTTTCTGCTTGCTTTTTATTTACGCTTTGTAGGCCTAAGATGATGATGGCTGTGTTTATAAGGATTAAAATCATGGCTGGTACCATGAAGCCCATGACCATGCCTTTCTCTATAGACATCCAGCAGTAGTGCTTTATTTCATAGTGCTCCATTGAAAGAGCGTAGTTGAACTGAAAGAAGAGTTTCATTACAAATATTTATAAATACTTATTGATATTGTAATTCAACTTGTTCGTTTCCTCAAACGAAACCAGGGAGATACTAGTTTTATATTTACTTATGCCGTCAAGCATCATCATCATCACTTCAGCCGAAAGGCGTCCACTGCTGGACATAGTCCTCCCCCAAGTGATTTCCCCAACGAACCTTGAACCTAATTCTATAGAGATATAGTTGAAAATCTATTAAAGTTTGACAGATTGTAGTAACTTGATGTGCTGGCGTCTGTACATTTTGTTTTCGCCATCTACTAAGAGGTTTTCCGCAACGCAGTAATAAAGGGTGTAAAATAAAGAGACTCTTAACTACACCGAAAGGCAATTGTTCTCTCCGTCATTGCGATTTTTTTTTGTTCTAGAACATACCTGGGCACCTTCTAGTTACGGAGATATTGGGGGTCAAAGTTCCAACTTATTCACAAGTTTTTTTTTAAATACATGTTTTTAATGTATTTTTTTTACCTAAGACACATTCACGACACCCGTACTATCCATCCAATCAATCCATCCATCAGAACAATGTTTTAGTGCGTTATATGGGTTACTTAGTTTTAATGTACAGAATGCTTGGTTGACGTCTTCTTGATGAGTCTGAATACACCCTGTATTATGTAGAAAAAATCTTACCATTACAACAACAGCAGGCACGCCATAAGCCAACAGGTAGTTGTACTTCAACGGCAGTAGAGTATCGCACGCACAGTATTCTGCGACTGCCGCCGCTAAGGCCACTATCCACATTGCACAGGACACGTGTGTATAATGCAGGAGGAGGGCTATCCTCTCGCATTGAGAGGGGGATGATACTCCCTGGGGAAGAAGAGAAATTTAATTTCAGAGAAAATGGGGAAACGTGTATTTTCTGATTGAGTCACCTAACTCGTTTTACAACTAAATGTTAAGCAATATGCAGAATATTTTAATTGTTTAAATAAGATTTGCTTGTAACAAGTTGAAGAAAAAATATACAGGGTATTTTCTATAAAATATCTATGCTTAGATACGTTTTGGAATTAACATTACAGCCCTTTCACTGATTTTTATGCTTTGTGGCTAGACTATAGCTTCATCATTTTGTTTATCGTCATTCAAAATTGTAGTGTAATGTAATGTGTAATTGTTGTGTAAATAACTGGTTTATTTGAAATAAAAGCTTTCAGTTTGATTCCCTCGCATTTTAATTTACAAAAGATGTTATTTACTTCCCGGATTGCACAATTTGAGTAGATAATAAATAACTCAGTGAGAAATGAAGAGGTGAATTGATACATCTCTTTTGAATGCATCTAATGCAAATGTACAGACGCCAGCACGTCAACCTACCCGAATCTGTCAGATTTTCCCAACCAACCTTGAACTTAATGTCATAGAGATAAAGTTGAAAATCTAGCAAATAAATCTGACAGATTGTAGTAGCTTGATGTGCTGGCGTCTGTACATACTAACAACTTGAGAAAAGTTGTTATTTATTCCGGAAAACTAAGTTAAATTACATTAACAGATAAGATAACCTGTCATACTCACCATTACAGCCTGTATATAAATAATAGTGCAGGCAGCTAAACAGCAGCATAAGTTAATATTGATGGGGTACAACTTGCTTGTGCGACGGAACTCAGCCGCGTACTCACTCCACATCAGCCACATTACAGCGCTGATGAGCAAGACCACGGCTATGCCGCTTGTGATGAAGATCTGGTAGAAGATTAAGTGTTATTAATATTATGTAAATGTTACACTAAATGCCTACGCAAACTGCCTGCTTACTTGAAAATATTGTTTTTGTGATAAGGAAGCCCATTTTATCACCCTATATAAAATACCTCTTTTTTCATACCTGCAATTTGTATGGTGTACATTCATAATCTCATTTTTAATGAACTCTTGGCATTCAAGGAGAGAAGAAGGTTAGTATAATATTAGGCTCGTAAACTTCAGAGCCCAGCCTATTATTATTATAAAATAAAATCACAATTTTACAGAATTATAGTAGGTATTATATTTTAGAGATCAACAATATTGGACATTCGTTAAAACTTCACACAGTAGAGTTGCTATCACAGATAAGTAGCCTACTGTCCAAAGAGTATACAAGAGTATACTTGAACAAAAACCGTCCTTCTAACTAGTATAATCTAGAATGAGAAAGAAGAAAAACAAAATCTTGACTCACCAGTATCATCCACTCGTTCCTAACTCCGTGGCAGTTGTTGAACCCATACAGATACGTCACGCTATCTATAATATTGTGCTCCTTCAGATCTGCATCAGCTAGCGAGTCATCTGGCAGATCTGACTCCGAATCTACTTTGTTGTCTGCAGTCTTGCTTATTACTGCCAAATGGAAGAAAGTAACATTTCGTAAAACACCGATCGTTTTAAGAAAAATAAATAAACCGATATTGCTTTGTTCGACATATTTTTGGTTTTGTAGCTTTGCCAGATTTCGAAGAATTTATTTGTACTTAATTGGAGCTAAGATCACCCCGTCAACTGCGTTTACAGGAGTTTCTGTCTCGAAGATTTAACGCACTAGTAGTATTGCCCTATGAATTTTCTGTTCTAAAAATTGCCAATTTTATCACGATGTATACGTGCACCGTTTTTAAGAGCAGTGGTGCATACTCGTAACTCGGGGCCAATACCACGGAGCCACCACTGTCATGATCATAAGTTTTAAAATAAAATATATCCAAATTTCCTTTCGCAGGTCTGCTGGAAGAAATTTCTTATGAAGTAAGCAGTACCTTTGTGCTCTTTATGTTAATGTAATTGTCCTATTAAGTATTTTGTGTGTACATAAATAAATAAATAAATAACTCACCCTGATTGCTCCTAGAAACAAACTCCGGATTAGGATACAGCTGAGGGTTGTCATCGTAAATAGAAGACGTAAAATTTGACACGACTCCACCATACTCCGTATCATAGGAAGTTATATCATAGTCAGATCTATCGTCAGTTCGAGGATACGTCGATTTATGATATCTGATAGAAACTGGCTGAAAAGAGCGGTATGATGGCTTGGACTTGAAGTAGCCATCGTCACCTAGCCTTCGGAGATGATGTGAACTCTTGTTTTGGGAGGCTGAAATTATTGAATGAAATCAGACTATTTATCAAATTTTAATATCGCAGCAATTAACAGAAATTTTGATATTCATGTAACAAAAAAGACAGAGTTTGATTGCGCCTCACTAGAGATAATAGTCCTAATTCATGTTTTTTTTCTATTAAGTATAGTGTAACTGTAACTAAATATAATGCGTAAATAAATATAAAAATGTAAATAAAATCAAAAATAGTCAAACAGCAACGCCTATTGATGAGTAGTGTTATTTTAGTTTTAACAACACGGATTTATGAATGGAAATGTAATAACTAATTATAGCTTATTAGCGTGAGTTAACTCAAGGTCAATGTAGATTTGTAAGTTTATTTGTGGCACGAATAAACAAAGAAAAAAAGGTTATTGTTCAGTTATATGATGCCTGTGTTTACAAGTAAAAACTCATAAATTCCTACCGTTAGCGTCTACAGAATAACACTGTACACTTAAAATTAACAAAAATATTAATTTAAAAACATATGACTGCATGACTATTTATTTAATTTTCTCGCATCTACGCAAAACTGACTTAACATGGCATCAATGTGTAGTGCCTGTCAATAATAAAAATCGATATACATGTTTTATCCACTTATATTATTGATATTATAGTTTTAATCACTTAATTATTTAGGCGGCGATAAAAGCCAGCCATTTTTACAATTACCGCGGAAAATCGATACCGTAGTTACGATCCTTTACACAGAGGTAACTTTGTTAGGTATACAGTTTAAATTACTGATTCTTAACCTACTTATTTCAATGTATCAACTTAATGCCAAGCAATGATTTTAAAAGTAAACTTATGTACGTAAGTCTTATTTATTTTGTTATAATCAAAAAGTGATCAGTCTATTATACAAGGGGTAGTAGAAATTGTGTTTAAGCATATAGCAACACCATAAAATGTCAGAGAGACGTTCCAGCTCTTTACTGCATTGTTATCAATGTTCTATCTCTCTCATACAGCTATAACTTTATCCAGACATCTCACTCTTATATTTTGCATTCAAACTCACATGTTTATTTATCATAATCTCGCGAACCAGGCACACCTGTCATATTCACAACAAATTCAAAAACGCAATAGAAATGTAACCAAAAATAGATTTAAAAATGAGTTCAATATTAAAATTTATCCGTGAAAATCACATACTGGCCCTTATCGAACAGGCCATAGTAAAAAAGAAATCCCGGCTGAGTTTGAACGCTTTCGAAATAATCGAAATACCTGATTTGCTATACACCTGTGCCGATGTAGAACATCTTTACTTGCATAGAAATAAAATAACAGTGGTTCCTGAGGAAATAACACAGTTGTTAAACCTTACAACGTTGACGTTAGACTATAATAATATTACACAGCTGCCACCCGAGATAGGTCATCTAAAAAACTTGGTAAATTTAAACATTAGCTATAATCCTTTAAATGTGTTGATTCCTGAGATTGGAGAGCTGGAAAACCTTGAAGCGTTCTGGTGCAACAGGATAGGGCTGCGGGAGATACCGAAGGAAATAGGGAAGTTGGAGAAACTGGATACTTTTGGTGCTAGAGGCAATGAGCTTGTTGCTTTACCACAGGAAATTACCAAGTTAGCAAAACTAAGGTAAGGTTTAATCTGTTTTAAATATTTAAAAAATAGCTATATTTTTTGCCTGAGTTCATAAGCTAATGTAATTTTTTTTTAATCCTAAATTAATGAACAGCTCTCAATAAAGATTATTATCTAATAATTCTTGAACTATTCATTTTCTTTTTATTTTAAAATCAGAATAATGTTTTTAGACACAAACAATGACATCATAGAGTGTGTCATAAAGAAATTGGCTACCTATTTCTGAGCACTCTGGTCAAGGTCATTTGTGTAGAAATACAGATAAAACCTTGAATTTGACCTTACAAATTTTTTATATATAATTTGTATTTCATGATAATTGAGCTCAAAGTCAATGTTTTCAATAACATCAGCTAGAAAATACCTTGGCACAGTTTTTTTGAGCCTAAACTTTATATTAATTATGCATGTCTCGGTTCAAATATTTATCAACAAAAAAATCATGCTCTAACATAAGAAATCATTAAAAAAATGTACTTGAAAAACTAGTAAAGTAATCTACCTATTAATAAAATTTAAGTGTCACATCAAAATCAAAAACCAATCTCACCCAAACCAAAATAAAAAAATCAAACAGCTTTTTACTGAATGCATTTGGAAGTATATCATCATCTTCCTGCCTTTGTCCAATTTTATTTGGGGTCGGCGCTACATTTTTTTCTTCCATTCTCTCATGTCAGAAGTTACGGCATCATTTACTCCTTTCTCTTTCATATCATTCCTCACAAAATCCATCCGTCTTTTCTTTGGTCTTCCTCTCCCCCTCCATCCATCAACATACATACACATGGTACTTATAACAAAAATACATTTATTTCAATTTTTGTCTGTCTGTCTGTTTATTCCTGCTAATCTCCGAAACGGCTAGACCGATTTTGACGGGACTTTCTAATGTTATAGGGCCTAACATAACTATTATTGGGTTATTTTATAATAAGAATTAGGGTTCCGAGCACTAAAATTAAAACCCTTGAAATTGCTTAATATTTTTTTATAATAATTTCACGCGAACTAAGGTTGCGGACAACTGCTAGTATAATTTAAGAAATTTATTTCAAACCATCAACTTTATTGATACATATTTCTTAAGTACAGGTGCCAGCACTTTAAGCTACTACAATCTGTCAAATTTCTGTAATAGTTTTTCAGCTTTATCGCTAAACCATTAGGTTCAATCTTGATTTGGGATATTTAACAGTTTCGGGTAGCTTGATGGGCTGGCATGTGAACTTAAGAATTATGTTAGTAAAACACAAAAAAAGGCATACAACAAACATGAGGTTTTTGCCATTTGATGTTTTTGAATATTTATTTTATTTTAATTATTTTTTTAAGTGAATCTACAACGAAATATTCTGTGAATATTTCAAGCGTCTACCTATCGCCGTTATTAATATCGAGCAAAAAATCACGTTTTTTGTATTCCCATACAACCTGCTTAAATATTTATTTTATTCTGTTTTTAGTATATGTTGTTATAGTGGCAAGAGAAATACATCATCTGTGAAAATTTCAACTGTCTAGCTATCACGGTTCATGAGATACAGCATGGTGACAGACAGACGGACGGACAGCGGAGTCTTAGTAATAGGGTCCCGTTTTACCGTTTGGGTATGGAACCCTAAAAAGGGCTAAAAAACATTTAGAAATATTTAAAATTGTTGCTAGCCGGTAATTAATGCAGGGGCCAAGCTACTCATGGTTTTGACTCTAGAGAAAAGAACTTCCTAATAAACGGGCCTTATAGAGGAGAAGGCCCTTACTTACATTAATTATTTAATTCTGCATTTATTATTTTCTGGATCGAAACAACTGGAAGTCATGGGGAGAGGCCTTTGCCCAGCAGTGGGATGACGCAGACTAACAGTATCAGTATTTATTATTTTCACAAATACCACTCTTTATCACTTAAGCAATACAGAACCAGTTAATGTGTATCTCTCATTGTACAGGAAATCTATACAAAGCGAGGCCAAGTTAAACTGGAAATGTCGGCTTGTGTACCACATGTATTTCTAAAATCATCTTATAATTTCAGATGGCTGACACTAGAGAACAACTATATAGAAACTCTACCCGACAATATGGACACCATGGAATCCCTGGTGCACTGCAACCTCAGGAACAACAGGGTGAAAGTATTCCCTATATCGATACTCAAGTGTGTCGACCTTATGTTCTTGCAGCTCAATAATAATCAGGTAATTTGTCTTTGACTGCCTCGGTGGTCTAGTGGTCGCAATCAGCGTGAGGTCCTGGGTTCGATTTACGGGTTGGGCTAATTGTTATTGGGATTTTCGCTTGTAATATATGGCAATACGGCTAACTCTGCAACGAAAAAGAGATCGTTTAACGGTGTGTGATTTCAATTGTTTTTCCCCATCTCATGAATCTCAACGCGCCTATAGAGAAGTTTTCACTTCAAAAATGAGCTGTTTATTTCAAATCACGCTTACTCGTACGTAATGTTTGTATGGCTAACAAAATCATTTGTAAGCGTCCTAGCAGGCGCGGATTCACCCCTTAAAATAGGTTGTGGTTACGGTCACGGCCCTAAAATCGGCAGTGACGTCGAAACAAAAAAAAAAGGAAAATGTCCTCGTGGAGTGGTAGTAATGATGAATTTTACAAGGAAAAACTAATTGGTAATATACAAGAGCAAGTGCAGCAATTTTAGCAGCTCGGCTCTGATTTGTAACACTTTATAAATACCATATATATGGCCGTTATTGAAATGATTTTGTCAGAATAGTCTCAGACCTCAGAAAGCAAGAGCGAGCGAATCAAGCTTGAAAAACCTTTGTGTAAAACATCAGACAATCGACCTCAATTAGGGTTGTGGGCATGCCCACCGTGCCGGTGGATGCGCGCTTGCGTCCTAGTATATGTATATCCTATGAATCGAGTCGTCAGACCGCTTGTCAAAGACTAATGCTAATGTAAATTAACATAACATCATCAATTTTGTTATCCCCGAAAGGTTAGGTACAGGTGTTAGAGGTAGCTACACCCGCATTTGACGTCACGAGTCACAAGCCCCATGTCATAGGGTGCGAGCCTATTGCCATCAACCAGCTACAAATCCAGACTCCGTGGCCGCAATTGATAAATTCCTGATGGAAACATCCAATAAAACCTTGACCGGACCCAAGACCTCAGCAATCACGCTTGCGACCATTATTCAGTAATCCATTTGTTAGCCATAAAAATATCCTGCCAGGGCTGCGGGACTGTTCGAAAGAGATACCGCGGCCCTGGTATACAAAGGGCAAGGATGGAACATAGATGGGTTTTAGTCAGTACAAGTCTGACACTCCCTTCCGCTCTGCCCAGAGCGGGAGAATTCATTTGATGATTTCGCAGTATGTTTATGTAACGAATAACTAGCTATGATTGTCCTCATTTTTTTATATTAATTTGCCTTCAAACGACCTTCGCGCCACATAATTGTAACCTGTTTTACGTTGCGGATTAGAATATGTTTATAGTTAACACATATTTCTTCCGCATTCATATTTGTTTTTGTTGGTAATCAAATCACGTATAAATACTAGTACCTGGATGCATTGCTCGTTTAAAGTATTATGTAGATAGATTAATACTTAGTTAAAATCGAATACCTTAAACGAGCAATTCTTGTTTAAATAAATAGGGTGACTGGTAATTAGTGACCGATACTTAAACAAGAGCAGCGGTGGCCCAGAGGTAGCGACCCCGACTTACGAACAGTAAGTTGGTGGGTTCGAATCCAGGCAGGCGCATTACTTTGTGTAATTTATTTCATCACCAATGCTCTCAAAAACGGTGAAGGAAGACATGGTGAGGATACCGGCATGTCCTAGAACCAAAAATTCAAAGACATGTGACATCTTCCAAAACTGGGCCCGCGTGGTTGATTATAGCCCATTCCCTCTCTTAGAGAGGAGGCCTGTGTCCCAGCAGTGGGAAAATGATAGGCTGATGATGATGACTTAAACACGTGATTTGTTTCGCGGTTTCGCGTTTTGTCCCAAAGTAAAAGTTGTTTGTTATCATGAGTACAATCACGTGTTTAGGTATCGGTCACTAATTACCAGTCACCTTAAATAATCTGAATCTTGGAAACAGCGCCCACGATTTTCATGAAATTTAGTATGCAGTCTGTTTCGGGGGCGATAAATCGATCTAGCTAGGTTTCATTTTTAGAAAACGTCAAAAATAAAAACCGAGCAAAGCTCCATCATCCAGGTACTATTCAATTAAAAGATATATTGGGATAAAACACAATCGAAAACAATGTCAGGCAATGCAGGGTGTTACTTAACTTGCTGATAATAAAAATAAGTAGGGGCTGGTTTTAGGGGGCTCCTAGTTAGGTGTGGTTGGTTGGTGAAAACAGGCATTAGCTACCGGTATCCTTATAATCTCAGCCTAGGCTTTTGCTGTGAACATATGACATTGGTATATCGATTGACTGCCTCGTTGGTCTAGTGGTCGCAAGCGCGACTGCTGAGCATGAGGTCATGGTATCGATTCCCAGGTCGTGCAAAGTGGGGTGAGTCTTTCCATCAGGAGTTTTTGCAGCAGCCACGGAGTCTGGATTTGTGCCCGGTTGATGGTAATAGGCTCGTTAAGCCGTTGGTCCCGGCTGTCATTTGTATATCTTTGACTGTCGTTACGGATAGTCAGTGGGCCCGTGGGCGAAACACTAACACCAGGTTTGGCACTAACCACACGATAAAGAAGAACAATTGGTATGAAAGTCTGGCAACCAGTATTATTAAGGGCTATAAACCTTTTCTAGACACAAATTAGCCATAGACACGCTAACAAGTGTTTATTTTCTTTTTATACAACGTGCCAGTCACTTCATAAATGACCACAAAGGTTAATTGTCTATATTACACAGCTATCGACAGCATCGTGACTATGACGGCCTTTTTGCGTTTGGTTCACTGCAAAAAGTCGTGGTGGGCCTACTCGAAGGTAAACTTATTTGGTAAAAAACGTTCACGGGATGGAGCAACACTTTCGAAACAAAAGGCGGACGATTCGCTAAACCTGTCTAAATTCGTTTTTCGAGGTGGCCACGGTCATGGGGCTTATAAATAATCTAATTTTGTGGATTAGATTATTTATTATTTGTATAGAATATTGGGATGGCCTGGAGGTTAAGAGGCCCAGTTTTTAAAGGCATCTTTGACCTCCAGGCCACTGAAATGGGATTTTAACCAGGTAAGTACCAGTGTTATACCTTCTAAGCGTGTCAGTGGTAATCTTAATTCAGTTAACACAGAATTCGGTTAAGTGTTTAGTATCTTCAGCGGCGTCTATCAGTTTCAATGTGTCTTGTATGCACGTCATATCCCTACGAGAAATATTTTTTTTTGAAGTGAAACTTCTAATGCGACTTCCAACAAGGTTGCGTTAAATCACGTAATTAACATCATGTTTTGCAGTAGTACAATGTGACGCACTGAAAACATTGTGCTGATGGATGGATTGAATATGAATAGTACGGGGGTCGTGAGGGCGTCTTATGTAAAAAAAAACATTAAAAACATGTTTAAGAAAAACTTGTAAAAATAGTTGAAACTTGGACGCCCAATATCTCCGTAACTAGAAGGTTCCTATTCCTAGGTATGGTCTAGAACAAAAAAATGATCGCAGTAACGGGGAGAACAAGTGCCTTTCGGCTTCGTTAAGAGTCTGTTTACACCCTTTATAAAGTTAGTTTCATGCATGTAGAGACGCCAGCACATCAAGCTACTACAATCTATCAGATTTCTTTAATAGATTTTCGACTTTATTGCTGAAGCATCAGGTTCAAGTTTGATTGGGAAAATTTGACAGTTTCGGATAGCTTGACCTGCTGGCGTCTGTACCATAAATAATTTGCAACTTACAAGGATTTTTGTCATCCACCCCTTATATTTAACCGCGAGTGTATGTCAATAGGGCAATAACCCAAGGTTTTATTGAACAAGTTATCAGCACAGGCCGTTTCAATTGATAACCTTTTTATTTGTATGTACCACAGAAATCTTAATAATAAGGCATATACTATAATTTCATTGCTGCTTTTAGCAGTAGTAATAGTAGACATGAATAAGCTTAAGCGTTAATGGTTATTGATTTGAAAAAAAAAACGTTTTTTGTGATAAATCGTAGTAGCGATAGTGAAAATATTTGATTTGTCTATATTTGCTAAAAAACGACAATATTTCAAAAATTAAGTACTTACATATGAAATGTTATTCCTTTATTTGTTAAGTTACAAGTTTTGGACGAGTTTCCGCAGTTGGATATGCTGCAAAACACCATGTTTACCTCTCCGCGTCTCAAATAACACAAGAAACCGCAACAAACGCTCCGCGTGCACTTGTGTACTCCAACACATAAGAGCGGCGACAAGGTCACGCGTCTATGCGACTTCTATTGCCTTATTATTAAGATTTCTGTGGTATGTACAGTAGGTGATAGCGATTAGCTGACCCACCTTTACATAAATAGTTGAGTTTTTTTAGAATACGAATCAATAGAATTTTATATTATATTTATTTCAACAAAGTAAATATATAAAATAATAAAATATTAATAATACTTAGCTATTTTGACATATTCACAAATTATGCAACGATACTTTTTTTTTTAAAACGTACATTAGGAATTTCTTCTGTATCATGGGTGCGTTTACAAACATTTAAACTCACACACTAACAGCCAGACCCGGAACAACTACTTGTAGGCCATACAAATATTTGTTCCGTGCGGGAATCGAAACCGCGACACACAGCGCAGCAGTCGATCACTCAGCCACTGCAAATATATAAATGTTTTTTTTTTCTTTCTATCTGTTAATCCAGATTATAAACTGTCTGTGACCCGTATCCGAGTCGTCGTTATAATCTTAATATATATAAATCTCGTGTCACAATGTTTGTCCTCAATGGACTCCTAAACCACTTAACCGATTATAATAAAATTCGCACACCATGTGCAGTTCGATCCAACTTGAGAGATAGGATAGTTTAAATCTCAAATTATAGTCGCAATTTTAATTTATTGCTAATTATTTGTCTGTTATTATTTGACAGTCACAATTATCTGTTAACTCCAAATGATTCTAACAGATGTTATATTTAAAAATGGAACGATCTTATACTCAAAAGCATGGCAACCAAGGAGCCAACTTATCAAAGGTTTTATTTAAATATCGAATTGGCTTGCAAATAGAAAGCAGTTTATTGAAAAAAAACAAATGAACTCATCATCGCGAGAGGTAGGTAGGGTAGGTAGGGTAGGTAGGGTAGGTAGGGTAGGTAGGGTAGGTAGGGTAGGTAGGGTAGGTAGGGTAAGTAGGGTAGGTAGGGTAAGTAGGGTAGGGTTGGGTAGGGTAGGGTAGTCGAAATATTATTTAGTTGCATTATGTGACGCAAACGAAGTTTCGCGGGTCAGCTAGTTATATGACAACTATATATGACTTGTATTCATGCCCAGAACCCGACGAGCGAGTCCATAGCTACGGGTACGGGTTGTGCGAACGAACGGATTATTGTTCGACTCATATGCTGGGTGCTGGGCACTGAATGGCCGACTGATTTTGATTGATTGCGCGACTGCTGAGCATGAGGTCCTGGGTTCGATTCCCGGGTCAAGCAAAGTGTTATTGGGTTTTTCCATCAGGAATTTCTCAGTAGCAGCCAAGGAGTCCAGATTTGTGCCCGGTTGATGGTAATGGCCTCGCCCCCTATTACATGGATGATGGGACTTAAATATAACTGGCGAAATGTGGGTGTACTATTAGATATACCTCTGCCTAACCCTTCGGGGATCACAGGCGTGATGTTATGTATGTATGTAAAATGTGTATTTTTCTGTTATTTGCAGATATCATACCTTCCGTCGGAATTTGACACATGTTACCTTACCGTCCTCGAGATGATCGATCTCCGTTTGAACCCCATCTGTGAACTAAGTCACCCTGTAAGTATATCACATAGCAAGTAGCATTGGCCGACAATAGTACAGACGTCAGCAGTTCAACCTACCCGAATCTGTCAGATTTTACCAACCCACCTAGAATCTAATGCTTCAAAGATAAAGTTGAAAATCTATTAAAGAAATTTGTCAGATTTTAGTAGCTTGATGAGCGGGTGTCTGTACAATTAGAGAAAAAAGTCAATGTTCATATATCAGCAATTTTGATTGTTTACTTAAAACTAGTAAAATTCTGTAAAGCTTACTAAAACAAAAAAAAAAGAATTATTTAAAAAAAACTTGTGAAAAAGTTGGAACTTTGACCCCCAAATATCTCCGTAACCAGAAGGTTCCCAGGTATGGTCTAGAACAAAATAAATATCGCAATGACGGGGAGAACAAGTGCCTTTCGGCTTTTTAAAAGTCTTTTTAATAACGGTTTAAGTGCGGTCCCCAGATTGGCGATTAATGTTTTTTTGAAATAAAACTTCTTTACGCACGCTTGACTTGTGTGCGCGCGAGGCGAACGGAAGTTGAGAGGGAGACATAAGTTAGTGAAGATAGAAAGAAAGAGAGTTACGTTTTTGAATTTGACAGACGATTGTTCGGCATTTTTTTAGTTTTACTTCAGTCGTGTGGTCTAAAGCAAACTCGTTTTTTTTTACTTAAGACACCTTCACGACCCCCGTACTATTCAATCCTTCAATCCATCCACCAGCACAATGTTTGGAATGCGTTGCATTGAGTCCTACCGTAAAACGTGATTTTGCACCCCAAGAAAAAAAGTCGTTTCCCAGCAATAATTGTCTGCGTAAAGTTACTTAGTTTGCTGAACAGAATGCTTGGTTGACGGCTTCGTGAAGAATCCGTGTCCAGTGTAGACCCTGTATAAATGTTTTCAGTAAAGGTTCGAGGATTGGTCGTGCTCAACCACGCATCAAACGAAGTAACTCTACGCAAAAATTATTGCTTTAATAACCTTTATTAACGAAAGATTCAATACAATATTTCAGGAACATCCCCTAGTAAGATATGCCGAAGAGTTGCCATTAACAGACGGGACCCTTCAGGACCTGTCCCAGCAGTCCAGCAGCAGCCGCCACGGAGCCCAAGCATTGGCTATCAACGCGACCGCGCTGCGGCTGCAAGCCGTCCCGCCCAACAGGCATAATGAACCTTTAGTTATTGGTAAGTTCTTTATTGAAGGTAAAAGATATGTTTGAGGATTAGGTAGGGGTGGTCATCATCATCATCAGCCTATAATGTTCCCACTGTTGGGACACAGGCCTCCTCTCTCTATCAGAGGGATTGGGCTATAATCCACCACGCGGGCCCACTGCGGACTGGTAGATGTCACATGTCTTCGTATTTTTGGTTCTAGGTCATGCCGGTTTCCTCACGATGTTTTCCTTCACCGTTTTTGAGAGCAGTGGTGATGAAATAAATTACACAAAGTAATGCGCCTGCCTAGGTTCAGAGGAGCGGTGGCCACCGCTACTCTCCTCGATTAGGTGGTATTTGGGCCAAAATGCAACATGACGAACATTGCCCGACAGTTGGATCAATACGTCTTATTTGAACCAATATTTGACAGTTGGACCAATGCCTGAGAGTTAGCCTGACAGGTGGACCAAAGACTCACAGTTTAACCAATATCAACAAAGAAGGTCTTGAACTATGACCAACATTAGGATCGATTGGGCAATGACAATAGCTCAACTGCCTTCATTTCACCATTCAGTCTCTACAAGTGACTATACTTTAGTTTACCTACGTCCAACCCACTCAAATCTCTCAGCTCTGACAAGTCAGCCACGCTACCATTTTGCTGATTTGATAATCTTTAGTCGAAACAATAAAAGAAGAAACCTTTTATGAAACCATGACGATAATTGAGCGTAGTTCTGCCAAAAAGTACCAACCCACATCATAATTGCCCCCATTTTTGGAAGTAATTGTAATGATTTTGGATAGTAAACGCTGATTAATTTTAAATCTATTCTAAGCATACGTTTTTAAGTACACAGGCCAAAGGAGAAAAACCTATTTATGCGGATCTCTCATTGTTCAGAAAATATATGCAAAGCGAGGCCACCTTATTCTGGAAATGTAAAGCTTGATGTGCCGTGTGTACATGCAACTAATTTTGCAGAATATACCACATTTAGAATGTTGGATTATGTGGCGTACCGCCCAGCAGGAAGGGCACCAAGCCTTGACATATTTAAGTAAATTCCAAACAACTACATAAAATTGACTTATAAAATTACAAGTTTTCAAGTTGATGTGAAAATTCTTTCTCTTTTAGCTGAACTCGACTTAGACGCATCATCAATAGAATCCTCCGAAGACTGGGAAAACAGCGTGAACAGTTCAGAATTAGACGTGCAGTACCAGAGTGACGAAGAACGCGCAGAAAATGAGGTAATGAAATTCGACTCAATAATGACTATATTCTCTGTAATCACTAATACTATCATTTTAGTATGTTACTACTTCTATTTCTATTCGCTTTTGTTAACCTACTCTATGATGACTATTGCTATACTGTTTATACTTAACACTAAACTTGTAGGCAGGAGTGAATATGTTGGGAAGATTACCCTGCGGTTAATATTCATAGAAGCGTTTCTTTTGGATTTTAAATTTGGAAGAAATTCTAGATAGAAGCGTTTCTTTTTAGATTTTGAATTTGGAAGTCATTCTAGTTAGAAGCGTTTCCTTTTGGATTTTTTGATTTGGAAGAGATTCTAGCAGGGTGATTCCGTAACGTTTTTTTTATTGAGCTGTTTGTACATAGAGTAAACGAATTTAAAAAAAAAATGAACTTTCGTTTAAGAATTTACTTCAAAATTCTTCGGATATTAAAAAAAAAGTATGTTCTACGTACTATTGGGATAAAAATGGCGTTTAAGTTAGTTGCATGGCTAGTCCAGCAAATTATTATAACTATATTTTTTAGATAAAAAGCTGTATAAACATCAATCTGGTTTTAGATTTTAAACCAATCAAAATAAATAAAGGAGAAATCAAATAATAAATAAAAACTTTTATAATATTAATGATTCCTTTACACGAATCTTCTGCGTTTCCGAGTCAAATCGGACCCTTACCCTTAACTTATCTGACCCTTATTGCCCTTACCCTATTTCCTGCCATCCAGCCACTGCCGTTTACTTACTCCACTTAATTTGTCTCATTTTCGTTTTACTGTTTTAATTTCGGCTCGGATTTTAGATTTTTTAGCATGCCTAAAACTAACAAGTGAAAAAATAGTTCTTTAACAGACGTTATCGGTTAAACCCTATTTGCTTAAAAAAAAAACTTATCCATGCCTTTACTTGTTTGTTTTTTAATGTACCTGACGTATCTATACTATTTTAATAGCATGCTAACCCCATAAAGTTTTGTTTGAACTCCTTACCTCTCTTTATCTTCCTCTACCTATCCCAACCATTTTTCCTACCACCGGACGGTGTCGTTAATAAGCTCATGTTAGATTGCACAATTCTTCCAGGCAGTTGGCATGGTTTTACCAGAATTATCCCGATACGCGTCCACTGCAAGCTGAATCCAAACAGTGTCTGAAGAAAAACACAATATGGCGGCAAATCAGCCATCTTGAGGAAAATTCCGTAAGTTTAAATATGCATTCTGAATTTGAATTTAGATGTACAATAAAAAAGTAATGGTTTATATCAAAATTGTTAGCAATAGGGAATAAAAATATATTCGAAATTAATATTGAAACTGCCAAGCTAGTATTCAATGACGGAAAAATATATGAAAAATAAATTGTTGTTGCAATTGTTGTAAACTTCACTTTATAAAAGGCAAGAGGAACCATTATAATGGTGGCCATTTTTTTTCTAACTTTTTATTTTAATTTCTCCATAAATCTGGGAAAACAGAAACAAGCAAAATTTTCGTATACCCTAAACCTCTGGTGGGGTCAAAGTTAGGGTAAATAGAATGGGTGGACAGCAGATATCAAGCCAATAAATAACTATACTAAAGCACATTAATAAAGGATTAAAAAACTGTTTATTGTTCTGTCTCTTGTAAGTTTTTACTTATTTACAAGCTCTCAAAATAATTTTCGACATAATCTTTAATATTTGTAAAACTAAATTAGGTATGTTTAGTTCCAATCCGGTACTCAATTTCTTTGTTTTTAAGAAACTTAGCGTGTCTTAATATAAAAGTAAGTACGTTTTCTTTAGTTCCAGGGAACCCCAGTTATATTTATTAAAACGAATCATTTAATAAATTTCTTAGATTGTCTATCTTATGAAATTTATAAAACAGATTCCGCCAAGCACAAAACATAGCAAAAGTTAATATATTTGCAAAATATGTTGCTTAAGGTCATATACAGGGTGGAAAGTTGAAGCGCATCCTGGACGTTTTTTTCTGTAATTGAGTTGGAGAATTCCTAATTCAGGGAAGAAAATTTTCAAAAATTCCTGAATTCAGTATTATTTATACACAAAAAAAAATGTTTTCAGTAAAATTTGAGGCATGGCCCGCTTCAACTTTATATAATATATAAACAAAATTATATTTACATATATTATGTATTAAATTTTCATGTTGTATGTTAATATTATAAAACTCATGTGTCGCCTGTATTTGTAAAAGTCTATTCAAGTTCTGTTGTCAAACCTAAACTATGTACTGTCATTGGTTGTAAATATTTTGGTCATCCAATGACGACAGCTCAATAATAACAACACATACTTGATTAGGCTTTTAGAAAAACGGAGTGAGTTTGAGTGGCAAACAGAAAAAAAAGAAAAAAAAAAACACATCTTAAACATTATAATAGCTAAGGTATAAAATGCTCTAAAATTTCTCTTTAAAGCTCGAATATTCGTTTTTGCTTATAATCAAAGACTTTTAAATATATTTACGATGGACGGGACCAACTGGTTGGTAAAGGTTTCTCTATATGGCAACACACATGGGATCACTTTTTACTATGA
Source organism: Lycophotia porphyrea (assembly GCA_950005105.1). NCBI lineage: Eukaryota > Metazoa > Arthropoda > Insecta > Lepidoptera > Noctuidae > Lycophotia > Lycophotia porphyrea. The sequence continues at coordinate 9,185,416 of OX465409.1, forward strand.
CATTTCCTATGATAGTCTCTCTGAAGTATTTTAAATCTCTTTGCTTATAGCCACTTAGCCAGAGAATATTTTTGCGTTCCTTGTTTTAAAGAGGTCGGTACCTCTTTTACTTATAACGAGTTGTTAATTTAAAACTGACAAATTTCATGTGAGCTACTCTATAAACATGACAGTTGACATGAAAGGAGAATGTCCAAATGGGTCCAAAAATTGATACAAAAAAATCAAGATTAACTACATAGCTCATTTGAAAGACGAGTTCAAATGCAACATTTTCTTTATCGAACCGAAAAAACCGTCCCACGGTATCACAGATATGAGCTAAAACGTGAACTTGAGAAACCTTTTCTTATAGCAAGTAAGAGTGGTAGACGTACTTTCGTGCCCAAAGTGTCTATCGTGTGGTTTTTTATGTATGCGCGTTATAACAATATTGACCATCCAGCACAGTTTTTAGACAATATTGTAATCTGTAAAATGATGTAGTAATCACTTACAGAAAGGTTATCGATAAAAAAATTAAAATAAATTGTTTGGAAATAAACGGTTTTTAATTATTAATAAAAAAAAGACATGCATAAAGATGCAAGCGTGTATCGTTTCAGTAATAAATATCGTTAAATTAGTTTGTAAATGTGGATTAGATTTTGATGCACATTTGAAAACATAGTTAATATAACAGTATAAGACAACCCACAATAGAGTCAACCCTGGGGGCAGTTGATTTTAACCAGAGCCCTACCTTTTTTAGGCATTCTCCTTTCATTGATTAGGCTTTCAGAAACTGGGAAGGAATTTTCAGAAGTATTTTCTTTTTCAGTTTTAGTATTATTTTCTGAATGAAATTGAAGATTAAGTGAAATTTAATTTTTTTAAATATGGTACTTAACTTAAAAGTTGTTACTACATTTTTTTAGTTTACGGTTCCTATTATTAAGGTATTATTAAAATTAGCAACAAATAAAATGATATCGTGCTGTCAAAAAGATTTTAGTAAAAGACAAATATGATTTTAAGAATGAATGTAACATCAAGCAAAATTGTTATTAAGTTTAAATTGTTTCCCTTTTTTAACAAGAAACATGGAATTTCAGCTGAATTTTTTTATAAACTTTTTGTTGGCGGTAATAATCCGGTATGCAATTCTGAAGCTAAAAGTTTAAGATCTGGCAACACTGAAGCGAATTTCACGCGGTATGTGAGACGCGACTGCGCACGTCAATTGGACGTAATTCTGACGTAATGTGCCAACGTCAATACGTCAAACAAATCCACCATTCTAAAGGTAATAATAGTATCCAGGAAATAGGAAATATTTTAAACGCATGCTTAGAACAGATTTAAAATGAATTAACGTTTACTATCCAAAATAAAAACATTACATATTCGAATAATTCGAAAAACGGGAGACATTTTTTTATGTGGGTTGATACATTTTGGCAGAACCACGCTTAATTGTTATAATGATTCCGAAAACACACGGCACGCGACTATTAGCGTCTGTTTTAAATCAATTCTCCACACTATGTACAGACGCCAGCAGTTCAAGCTACCCGAAACTGTCACAATTTCCCAACCACCCTTGAACCTAATGCTTGAGAGATAAAGTTGAATATCTATTAAACAAATTTGACATAATGGAGTAGCTTGATGTGCTGGCGTCTGTAATTAGCGCGAGCGAATTTCATCCCATCCCATTCCGTGGGATACGCTTCAGTTTGGCCAGAACTTTAATCACGTAAATGGCAATGTGCCCTGAAACTGCCATTATATGAACTTTACTTTGTTATCAGTGCGAATCGGCACAGTTTACTTACAAAAGTTTTTAACTACCTTTAGGCTCATCGCCCATATGATCATCAGTCGCCACATAAAGCTTTTCTTTAGGAGTAATGGCAGTGCGCTCATACAGCTTGTATAAAAAAGGTGTTTTTGTTTCGTGACCACGATGTTGGTCTCTTAGGGCCATTTACAGAGACGCTGTATGTCGCGGTCCGCAATAAATTCAAACATATGGCGTTGTATGTATACTTGAAGCACGTATGAGGCGAAGTCGAGGTGCGGTCACAAAGTGTGCCCGCGCTTCGACTCTAAATACCTCGATGCGATTCACCAGTGGGCGACGCATGCTATGTTATTTCTGCATTATTTAGCAATTTTTATCTTTACATTGTACTGTAAACATTTTTCTACACTTCATTTTAGTTGAATCCTATCTCTCACTCTTCATAGTCATATACATATCACGAACTGCCACGAAATGGTGCTATAGATAACCGTTTATATGTAATTCTGACATTTTTTATTGCATAACATACAACATTATATGCCAAGATCGATATTTTTATCGTAAAAAGTATACGTAGAAAGACAAAGTACATAGTTCTGCCATAATGAGCCAACATTCAGTTAAATATTTCAAATTAATCCAATATTCCATATGTGGCATATTAATTACTATCCAGTAAAATCAATCTGAATACATCTAAAACATATTCTTTGAAAAGATTTTAAATTAATCAGCGTTTATATCGTAAATCATTACAAATATTTCGGAAAATGGGAAAAATTTTGATGTGGGTTGGTACATTTTGGCAGAACTACGCTCAATAATATATCAATTGTACCTTAATGAAAATTTGTGAAAGACTCAATAAAAGCAATAAAATATATTATTATGTTTATAAAATTAGGAAATTTAATCGCAATTGTTAATACTCTAAAACAGGGTGAATATGGACGTGGGGGTGAATCAACGCAAAACTTATAAAGTTTTCAAAGTTATGTTATATTTAATCAAAAAACAGTATTATTAGGCAACAAAATAACATTACAGTAACGTGAACTGCCTTTCAATATTTTGCCCCATTTCGCCCTCTCATCCCTATTCAACCTGCTTTAAGCAGTATCTAGTTAGATTGAAAGCCAAAAAGGCTGGAATTTAAACTGCTTTACACAGTAGATAAATATAAAATTATGTTGTTAAAAATCAGTACGCTGGCGTAAAAATGGGACATCGAGGTTTGGAAAAAAAATTGTAGCGCGGCCGACAACTCTGCCGCAAAACCCCCAATTTACATTGATCAAGTACAGTGACGAGTGGCGAGCACCTAGACAGTGCATGTTGACCCGCTACTGACTACTGTCCTATCAGTTTACACCACTGTCCTTACTCATGTTGGCGAGGCCATAGGTGGTGGTGAGTTTGTCCGTGTAGTCACTACTTACCTACTATGCTAAACACTTGACCAATGTAAATTGAGCTTAATAAGTGCGGGACAGTCTCTTTAAGCCCGAAGTCACATTTTTATTAAGCCCGGATATGATAAGGTACAGCCATAAGGTAAGGTTCTTGGTTGTAAATATTATATGCTCAGAACGAATGTAAACATCTTTTTTGTAATAAAAAACTTTTTGAAAATATTTTTTATGTTTTATTTCTTTTATCGCGTCTGTCTGACAGTGTTCTGAGAACCCAAACCATTTGTGACACAAGGAGTTGCCATGGATGGGAGACGCTTCGGGCGTCGGGGGTCACGTGGTGGCTTCCGGCCACCGTAGACGCGGACCTGTGGACGGTGAGTAATGGGCTAGCTCGTCGTCCGTCCGTCTTTTGACGACAGGCCGTGTTGACGGCGCGTTCGTGTTCCACGCGCGCCTCAAAGAGATGTCAGTAAACAGGGAGGGGCCCGCAAGGGCCGATGCCTGCCAGGGCTGCGGGACTGTTCGAAAGAGATACCGCGGCTCTGGAACACAAAGGGCAACGAAGGAACATGGATGGGTTTTAGTCAGTACAAGTCTGACACTCCCTTCCGCTCTGCCCAGAGCGGGAGGAGTCATTTGATGATTTCCCATCCGTAAAAAAAAAAAGGAGTTGCCTTGGCTGACCTGGAAGTCTTCAAATAGATTCTGGCTGAAACTAGGAAAACCTGTTCAGGTGAAGATTTTAAACGATACCTCGCACTAGGAATTTCTGTATCGTGGGTGCGTTTACAGACATTTAAAACTCACATACACAAACAGCCAGACCCGGAACAACTACCTGTAGGTCATACAAATATTGGTTCCGTGTGGGAATCGAACCCGCGACGCGCAGCGCAGCAGCCGATCGCTCAGCCACTGCACCAACCGTGTCGTCCAATCCATCCGTCCATGTTTGCACATAACAGGAGCTTATGGAAGCTCCTGATAATTCACTGCCATATTCTGATCCGATTCAAATTTAGATTGCCATCGACATGCTAAGAAAATCAAGCCGAAAATCTCCAACAGGGTAAGCTGAGGTGTACCGAAGAAGAAAAAACAAAATCATAGATAACATCAATATTTATTTTCTAATTCCAAAGTAAAAAATATTTATCACATTTTTTTATTTCCATAAGTATCTTGCAATCAATACATTAATGTTTTCTTTACATTCTAAAGACACAAAAATCATAATTAAATTTGCTCATTTGTGACAAAAGTTAAGTAGATCAAGTTAAAAATAGCTAACTAACATAATATAACGCCGGTAATCCCCGAAAGATTAGGCAGAGTTCCTTAGTACACCCATTGAAATTAAGTCATAATGGGCGAGGCAATTTCCATTAAAATCAGCCTAACTCCTGGGACACAGGTCAAACTAGTGTTGTAAAAGAACTGAGACTGAGTCTTTTTAAAAGAACTCATGACTGAGTCCTCTAAATCCATAGCTGTAGTTTGAAGTAGATAAAATAGCAATGAACGTGTGTGTTTATTATTTTATTTAGACGTTTTAACTCGCATTTCGATTCAACAAATCGTCAGTCTTCAGGTGGATACTATTGATTAGGTTATTTGCGTTTAATGCAATTTAATTGTTACAAATTTGTATTGTGCGATTTATTTTCAATCAGTAAATAAATATGGATGAAGATATAAAATCACCCAGTATTACCTTCCATGACTCAGTCTAGCTCAAAGAACTTAAAAGACTCGAAAGGACTCAGAAGACTCAAAGGACTCGGACTCATGTGACTAACGAGTCCCAGTCTTGAAAATATACTTAAGTCTCGAAATGAAGACTAAAAGACTCGAGTTTCTTACAACACTAGGTCACATAGGCTTCATCTAAGTGAGACTGGAGCAGGCCATTAGTTTGTGGAGGTCGCCGTCTTTTCGAATATTTGGTTCAAGGACATGACGGTTTCTTCATGAAGCGGGTACAATTCCAGACTCGGGGCTCCTGCAGATAAATTCATAACATAACATCACGCCTGAAATCAACGAAGGGTTAGGCAGAGGTGTGCCAGTACACTCTCACATTTCGCCATCTGTTTAAGTCCCATGTAATAGAGGCAGAGCCTATTGCCAACAATTGGGCACAAACCCAGACTCCGTACCTCCCAATAACAGTTTTTCCAATCTGGAAATCGAATTCAGGACCTCATGTCCAGCAGTCACAACCAACGAGGTAGACGTGGCAAAATATCAATTGAGAAGCTCCTACTGGAAAAAACCCAGCATGATAAGATTACACGAAAAAATTAATAATAATAAAAATTAAATTAATAAAAAAACATATTAATATTTTTTTTATTAAATTAATATTAATATATATATATTTTAATCACGAATGAGCAACATAATACATTACAATAGTATTCTTCTATTTCTAACTCTTCTATCACATTGAATTCCATCATACATTTATTTTATCCATTAAACATCAAAAGCAGTATTGAAATGTCATGCCAAATTGCTTTTTATTTCAAAGGCACTAACATATATTTTATGATAATTTTTTCAGTCATATATTAAAATATTTTTAACTGCAATAAGCCGTTTTTAGCTATCAAATGGGTCTAAAATCTAAACATCCAAAAATCTATGATATAGGTACAGATTCTTAGTGTAGCATAGACAATTTATATAATATAATCTATTTACAATTTAATTTAAGCAATAAGCACTTATTTGTAATTAATTATTCGTTTAAAGACTTAGGGCCTGTTTCACCACCTACGATTAAGTTCCCGTTAACTTACTTGGCAGGTCATTTCATAAAAATTCTGTTCCATTTTTGAATGTATTCGGGAAGTAGTGGCTATTCGGACCTCGTGAAATAGGCCCATAGTGTTATAACATTTTTTTCATAAGATGAAAGCGGGGTAACCCGCGAAATATTTTTTTTTAAGTTTTTTGCAATTTGCAGGTCAGTGTCGGGTTGTATGTTAATTAAAATATGATTGGCGCCGGTAACAAATATATCCGTACAGAGTTATAATTATTAACACGTTAACTGCTATGTCAGGCACCGGTGCCTGACAGACTCACTATCTGTTCAGGCCATGACAGGCACCGGTGACTGACACCGAAGCATCAAATTCAACTGACCGCAGTGCGCCACCTGGCATGTAGTTTTTTTTACCGTTTTTTTATCCAAATAAAGAAAAGGGACCAGTTTTTTATATATAACTATTCAATATAAACCAAGAATCAATACGTAAGAAATGAAATTTAGATGGTACAGAAAATATACCTTGGCAGTTAACGTGTTAAAATCGTCAGCACAACCCTCGTAAATTAATTTATTCCCACTGAATGACTTTTTCATGAAATAGTCATTGAATTTCGCGGGCTACCCTGGCGCTTCCAACATAATGTCCACTCAAAATCGAGTTTCAAAATACTTCATTAATTTTCCTTCCAACAAATCTAAATAATTTCAAAGTTTTTATTTACGGAGGCTTTCCAATGCTATATTATATCGATCTTTTGGTAATACGCCCGAGCATAAACGCACGCGCGTGTCCTTCACGCCAAGCCACAATTTCACCGCAAATATCTACAAAAAGAATAGGGATTCCAAAACTATTTAATAGTTTATTTCGTGTTATAGTGCACCGCATTTTTGTCACATATTTATGTCGTTAGCGTACGCTTGCTTGTCACGTATATGTGACAATGGTTTTCAAAACGTTAAACAGCTTAAATTCATATTCCTATTTCAGAGTGCTGGTTACAAGGAAGTGCATTTTAAATGACATTAAGTAGATGAAATCGAGCGTTACCCAATTTGAATAAATATTTTTTGGTAAAGCTGTTCACTGGTTGCATAATATTGTGCAAAGATCATTTTAGGGTTGAAATTGCAGACTTTCATACATAATAACATCTTAACATTAAAGGGTCAAAAACTGAAAACTGCTACATTAAATTTAAAAATGCGTTTAAAAAGCACGGTAACTGATCCTTATAATTAATTAATATTTTAAATGCTTATTTGTACTACTTGTGTAACAGGTTTCAAATATTATGTTTGGTAAACATAGAGCTAGGCAGAGATGTACAATCGAGGACACTCCTGCCTGATCACCACTAAGCTAATTTTTGATTGCACTCACAACATGAAGCGCTCTCTAGCCGGGCGGGGAATCAAGCGAAATTTTTTTTAAGTTTTTTACTGATCACGCGGAAAAAGCCGCGACTGTACTAATAGTACACCCATATTTCGCCAGTTATGTTCTAGTCTCATGTAAAGGGTATTGTCCAAAAAATCTAACCAGTATATTTTATTTTATTAATTACTTAATTTATATTTTATCATTGTTTTTTATATACGAGTTGTAACATAATAAACCCAAGACCTCCTGTATGGTCTCTCGGACCAAGTAACTGATCAACTTTTGCTCTACGAGTTATTGAAATTCGCAAAAAAAAAAAACAGACTTTTATAGGAACTGACGCGATCATCTGATCAGCATGTATGGTAAAACTAAAAAAAGAGTAATGAATTTCCAAAACTCATAGAACAAAACTTGTTCAGTTTCATGATATGAGACACCACACGAGAGGTCTTGCGTTTATTATGTTACACCTTGTAAATATATATTTTTTTATTTATTCATTTCCTCGAAATTGTTTTGCAATAAGCACAATTTAAAAAAGGAACAATCCCCATTGCGAGATGAGTCTTTAAATAACAAAATGGCACGGTTCATCACAAAAACTTGGAAAGCTGGTTTAAAATAAAAGTTTTCTACACCAGAAAACTGCACCCACCCACCTGGTTTTAGTACTCTGACACCAGGTTAGGCACTCAACACACGATAAGAAAGTTTTAAAACATAACATCTCGCTTTGATTTCCAAAGGGGTGGGCAGATTTATCAGTTTCATGTGACTTAAATATTTATACGTAAAATAAAATAAAGTCACGAATCGCAATGGATTATAAATGCAGTTCTCGCCATCATTAAAATAAATATTCTAGAAGGACGTCAGGAAAAAAAAATGCTTACAATACATTTACCTCCCACCGTATCGTCGTAGCTCGTGGCTAAATCAAAACAGCCACACGGGGCCAAGGTTAAACAACGCTTCTCAAGGTTATTTCGTGGATTTGTATTTATTTATAACCTGCATTTAATCTAAAAAAAAATTGTATGTTTTGTTAAGCCTTAAGGTGGAAGCGTCACGGTAGCCCGCGAAATTAAATTTTTCTTACGTTTTATGCAATTTGCAGGTTAGTGTCAGGTTGTATGTTGATGAAAAATGAGTCGCGCCAGTAACACGTATGTAGATACAGAATTACAATCATGAAAATCATCAATACAACCCTCAAAGTTCATGTAACCCCATTGAATGACTTTTTAATTAAATATTCATTGAATAGGGTTACATGAACTCGGAAGGTTGTATTGATGATTTTCATGATTGTAAATCTGTAAGTAACTACATACGTGTTACTAGCGCGACTCATTTTTCATCAACATACAACCTGACACTGACCTGCAAATTACAAAAACCGAATTTCACGGGCTACCGTGACGCTTCCACCTTAAAAAAAATGCGAAGCAGAGGCGAGTTGTTAGATTTATAAATAAATGAATTTAATATAAATTATAACTTTAAAATATTTGTACTAAAATTCTTTTTGTTCAATAGTGTTCTCAGTTTTTGCCCCCAACACATCCTTAGGTTTAAAATATCACTACTAATAATATAATCTTAAAACAATAATACAGGGTGGAAACTTTAACGGGGTAGTAAGGGGGTGACACTTTACTACATACTTAACCCATACAGGTACACCAAAACGGTCTTGGAAGATTTTTGCGAGTTTTTTGTGTAAAATTTTCATACAAAATGTATGGGAAAAGTTTTTAGTAATTTCTGACTTTTTAGTACTCCAACCTGGGTTGGTCCCGTAGAAGTTTTTGATCAGTATTAGAAACAGAATCGATTGGCATCAAAAAAAGTTGTTTAAAGTACACTATTTCTGTGACCTGGTGAAGGTTACGGGGATCCGCTGGATGCGAGTCGCACGGGACCGGTGAATGTGGCGAAACTTGGGGGAGGCCTATGTCCAGCAGTGGACCTCTTTCGGCTGAACTGATGGTGACGATGATGACGCTATTTCTACATACGTACATTTTTTTTTTTGAAAAAATCTGTGAAAGAGGATAAAAATTTCACAAAAAATTATGGATAGTCTCCTAAGAGCATTTTCATGTAGCTGCAACGGTTAAGGTAGTTCCCCTTACTGTTGTAAGTTACCACCCTGTATAATGTTGTAGATCACATTTAAGTCTTCTTAGTTTCCTCTTTGGATTCGATTTGTTGGAATTCCTTTAAAAGAGCGTCTTCTTCGAAATATGAAGCCGAATCTGAAAATAAGAATAAAATATTGACATAACATAACATCACGGCTGTAATCCTCGAAAGGTAACGCAGAGGGGTATACGCCAAACAGGGAGCACACACCAAACACATTTCGCCAGTTATGTTTAAGGCCAGGGTGGCCCGCGAATTTTTTTTTTTATGATTTTTTGAATTTATTTATTTTAAATTAGCAGGTCAGTGCCAGGTTAACGTAAGAAAATTTTAATTTCGCGGGCTAACCTAGCGCTTCTCCCTTAAGTCTCGTGTAACAAGGGGCGAGCCTATTACCATCAATCGGGCGCAAATCCAGGCGATGTGCCTGCTACTGAGAAATTCCTGATGGAAAAACCCAATAACACTTTGCTAACCCTGGGAATGGACATGAATGTTGATGGATGGAAAGGTAGAGGAAGGCCAAAGAAACGATGGATGGATTCTGTGAAGACTGACATGAAAGAGAAAGGAGTAAATGATGCCGTGACGTTCGACAGGGTTCGTGTTGACGGCGTGTTCGTGTTCCACGCGCGCCTCAAAGAGATGTCAGCAAACAAGGAGGGGCCCGCAAGGGCCAATGCCTGCCAGGGCTGCGGGACTGTTTCGAAAGAGATACCGCGGCCCTGGAACACAAAGGGCAAGGAAGGAACGTGGATGGGTTTTAGTCAGTACAAGTCTGACACTGCCTTCCTCTCCGCTCAGAGCGGGAGAAGTCAATTGCTGATATCCAACCAGAAAAAAACCTCTGACAGGGGTGTGGGCCTGAGGTGTTAGGCCGACCCCAAATAATAGAATGAAAATAGAATGTGACAAGGACAGGAAGACGGTTATACTAGGAGTGATAACGTAACAATAAGGATGTTTCCTGAGTAAAAAAAATATAATTCTATTTAGTCCGTCAGTTAGATTATCGAAAAATATTGGATATTTATTTTTTGTTTAATCAAATCAATAAAACTGGCGTAGATAAAACGCATCAAAGATCATAAATGGGGGCTTGTGACGTCACTCTGCCAGTAAAAGTGTACTGACATTATGACGTCACACGAGTTTCTTCGACGCACTGTATCGTCTTCATTTTTTTTTTACGTGAAAAAAGAAAAAATATGGGTCTAATATTTTTTGAAAATCTTTCTGACGGACTAATTAGTTTTTTTTTTGTAAACTACCCTATTATGCAATAGAATATCTACCTTCTCTTTCCAACTTGACCTTTCCTATAAATGCTTTGTCGTCTTCTTCAGTCTTTATCTCCGAACGAAACTTGTTCTGAAAAATTACAAGTTTTTTTACATCCTCTTTTTTAACCCCGATGAAATAAAAAGGTGTAATAAGTTTAAATAGTGTATGGGTGAATCTCAATCAACTACCTACATCTTAGCGCTTTAAGTTTTCTGAACAAGAAAAACATGTAACTGTGTGCCCATCTGTGGTTTCGTAGCTCCCAACCGGATGAACCGAGGCCCTAGTGCGAGCGCGCGGTGTAAACGTGTTAGAGCCTCTGATGTTAATTAAGTTTATTTTTATGAATGCACATGCATATTAATTTAGAAATATTTTGGGATATTTGCAAAAAATGCGGATGCGGCCTAATTAAACATTACGCCTGTAATCCCCGTGGAGTACCTTAAAGTATACCCACATTTCGACAGTTGTGTTGAAGTCCCATGTAATAGGGGGCGAGCCTATTGCCAGCAACCGGGCACAAATCCAGACTCCGTGGTTGCTACTGAGAAATTCCTGATGGAAAAAACCCAATAACACCTTGCCCGACCCGGGAATCGAACCCAGGACCTCATTCTCAGCAGACCACTAGACCAAGGTTGCGGTTGTTTTAACGCTACCATAGAGGGGGTATGAAATCACTGTTGCATTAAACGTACAACGCTTCTGAGGAGGGGGAATAGAAAGAGACAGAGCGAGAGTGAATGCGTGGCACTCGAACGCAAGCGCGTAGTATACCTGTTACAGGCCCACATTACGAAGTTTCATTTCATCTGCGCGGAGGGACTCCACGCACTTTTTTTAATTTTCACACACGCTTTTTCACACTCATGAGTTGTGAAAAGGCCCGTCCAAGTAGACAATACAATTTATAAGTTGACAAAAAAACCTACTTTGATAAAGTCGGGTAATCCGTCCTGCAGATGGTACCAACTGAGCACGAACACCAACGTAACAAAGAATAAGTTGGTGCAGATACCTGAAACAAAAACATAAATTAGAATCGTTCATAAAATCACGTCTCTCATCCCCGAAGAAGCAGAAGTGCACCTTCACCCACATTTACCCAGCGTAATAGGGGGCGAGCCTATTACCATAAACCGAGCACAATTCCGGGCGCCGTTATTGGAAAAACCCAATAACACTAACCATGTTAATACCACATCAATGTTAATAAACATCGCGATCGTGAGGAAACCGGCAGTTCTAGAACGAAAAATTCGAAGACATGTGACATCTACCAATCCGCACTGGGCCCGCGTGGTGGATTATAGCCCATTCCCTCTCATAGAGAGGAAGCCTGTGTCCCAGTAGTGGGATCATTATAGGCTGATGATGATGTTAATACCCTAATTGTCTACACCCAGTAAATATATGCAAGTTGAAGAATCAATGAACCAGTGTGTTTTAATTAGATAATTCGCACTTCACCAGGCTAGATAGCCTGGTGAAGTGCGCCTGGTCGTGCAACCCACTCGAGTACACTTAGAGAGTGAGTGAGAGAGTACAACTCAGGTAAACTCAACGAACACGGCAGATATCTTGGGCCAGCTGAACACGAGGTGGCCCAGTCCAGTGAAGTGCGCTTGTACGTGCAACCCACTCGAGTACACTTAGAGAGTGAGTGAGAGAGTACAACTCAGGTAAACTCACCGAACACGGCAGATATCTTGGGCCAGTTGAACATGAGGTAGCGCAGCCCAGTAAAGTGCGCTTGCACGTGCAACTCACTCGAGTAAACTTCGGCGAAACGGGATTGAAGTTCTACGTAAGCGTCAGTGGCGGGTTTTTCCTAAAAAAAAAAAAAATATTTATATTAAAATAATTTAGCTCGTTTAAACTATTTGTTTATTATAACTCCTGAAAGCTGGAATCAGTGGCGAGCACCAGAAAAGCACTGAGACAATAAGGGTGCTTTTCCACCAGAATCTGCTATGCAGCTATGCTGCGAGGATGTAATAACTAAGCTGTGAAGCTATGTGACCGTTTCCACTGATACTAAGCTATGTAGCGGTGCGAGTAAGATGTGTTATGAAGATGCGCCGCCGCAAAGTAGCTGCGCGAGGACGATGCGCAGCTCGAGCTATGCGATGTATCGATAGTAGAGAAGCGGCGAGGGCGCAGATAGCTACACCACTAGCGACCATCCATAGCACGCATACATAGCACGCATCCATTCCATATAAAAAACATATCTTAGTTGAATCCGTTTCCACCAGTGCTAAGCTATGTGGACCAATGAATATGATTGATGGATATCAAATGCAACGTAGCATGGCACATCTCTGGTGGAAAAGCACCCTAAAGGTCGACTATGTGCCAGAAAAACAATTTAACTGTCTTGGATCCCGCAACGAGTATTAGTATTTAGTAAGATGTTTCCTTCATTACTTACCGGATCATCTTCGAAGTCACTGAAGAGTTCCACTTTAACCTGTTGTTTCTCCTCGTCCACACCGCCGAGGTAAAACGGCGAATATACGAACGTCCTCATTATATGATGAAGCCAAGATCTAGGAAACAATTGGAATGATTAAAGGCATATCGCTTACCAAAGGGTCAGAGGTTCGCAATTGGAATCAGCCAACGAAGATGATGAAGCGAAGTATGCTGGTCAAGCTTACGGACCGCATCAGAAACTCCATACTTAGCTCCAAAACACAATTCGCTGATGATAGCCTTACAACTGCTAGGTTAAAGTTGAACTGGGGTGGTCGTTTCTACTGCATGTAATGAGCAAAAATAACCACTCAGTGGAGCCAAACTGGCAGAAAACCAGAACGTGGCAGGCCGAGGAGGCAGCAGGATGAGCTGGACTCATTTATGAAGGATTGGCCTACAATCGCATTAAAATGCAAAAACTGGAAAGAGGGAGGCGTTTGTCTTGCAGTGAGACAACAAAGATTCTTTCAAAACCTCTTCGCTAAATTGCAGAGCAGCATAAGACAACATTTTTGCTAACTCAGTATTTGCAGGCAATAATTTAGCCTTTTAGGGCAAGACTTGACAAACTCCAACACAGTGTGTCACTGAAAATTAAATCTCAACCTTGAAACAGTTGTAATAAAAGCTATTCAAAAATTAACATGTGTGAATGAAAAAAATAAAATATATAAAATAAAATAAAAGAATAAAATATATAAAAAAAAGAAATAAAATAAATATAGAAAAATATATTCATCTAAAACTAGCTGTATTTATTTATAAAAATTTAAGTATGCATACCTGCATGCAGAAAAGATGATAGCAAGTCGGCTGTCTTGGTATGGACATGATTTTGATGAGGAGGGATGAAACGCATGTAAATAAAAGAGTGATACACATTTATGAAGATGATGACCAAAGAATGGATGGGTTTTGTGAAGAATGATCACCCTGCCCTTATCCCATTCTATTTGGGGTCGGCGCAACATGCTTTCTTCTTCCATTCTCCCCTGTCAGACGGTGGGAAGAGTTGTGTGAAGAATGATATGAAAGAAAAAGGAGTAAATGATAACGTGACGGTCAGGGGCGGATTAGATACGTTGGCTGCCCTAGGCCTACGAAAGATTGCCGCCCCCTATGTGCTGTAAAGCATGAAAAAATAATTAAAGTACAGAAATTAAATTAAAATGGGAAAAAAACGATATTCAACTATAAAAAAATCATGTCTGTTGTATGTGAGCCCCCCTTAAATATTTATTTTATTTTAATTTAATTTTTATTTTTAAAGTGAATATACAACTAAACTTTCTGTGAATATTTCAAGCGTCTACCCGTCGCCGTTATTAATATCAAGCATTCAAACGGCAAAAAATCACGTTTGTTGTATGGGAGCCCCCCTTAAATATTTATTTTATTCGGTTTTATGTGTTGTTATAGCGGCAACAGCAACAACACATCATCTGTGAAAATTTCAACTTTCTAGCTATCACCGTTCATGAGATACAGCCTGGTGACAGACAGACAGCGAAGTCTTCGTAATAGGGTCCCGTTTTACCTTTTGGGTACGGAACCCTCAAAAACACGTGTTGCGCCGACCCCAAGTAATATAGGACAAGGGCAGGACGATGATGCAATATTCATACCTGTATCTGATCATAGCAGACCTGCAGGATGAGGAGACTAAATACCCGCCTTTCGCGCGCATTTGAACGCAGACCATGAACATACCTGTAATATAAGTCTATACGTGAGGATTTGTAATTGGTCCTGCCAGGGCTGCGGGACTGTTCGAAAGAGATTCCGCGGCCCTGGAACACAAAGGGCGAGGAAGGAACATGGATGGGTTTTAGTCAGTACAAGTCTGACACTCCCTTCCGCTCTGCCCTGAGCGGTAGAAGTCATTTGATGATTTCACATCGGAAAAAAAAAAGGATTTATAATTGATTTTCGGGTGACTATGGTTTCCTTTTTTTTATTAGTTGTTAGTCCTCCAGGTACAGACGCCAGCAGGTCAAGCTACCCGAAACTGTCAGATTTTCCCAACCAACTTTGACCCTAATACTTTAGGGATAAAGTTGAAAATCTATTAAAGAAATTTGACAGACTGTAGTAGCTTGATATACTGGCGTCTGTACTAAATATAAATAAATATAAATACATTTACTATAAACTAGCTGTGCCCCGCGACCTTCCACATGATATTTTTATAAAAATATGACTTCCCTATTTGAATTGAATTTTGTTAACAATTTCAAGGGTTTTGTTTTTTTTTTTGCACGGAACCCTATTTTTTCTAAAATATAAGTATAAGTCACTCCTTAAAACATTAGCTATATGTCAGCAAAGTTCCGTCAAAATCGGTCCAGCCGTTTTGAAGATTAGCCGGAACAAACAGACAGACAAAAATGAAAAAAAAAGTGTATAAGTACCGTTTATAATTTCATATTATTATGCATTCAGTAAAAACCTGCTATTTTAGAAATACAAACAGATACTTCCATTTTTTTTATTGGTGTAGATACGAGGTCCTGGGTTCGACTCCTATCCTATATCAGCCCGGTTAAGCAGAGCTACACCCACATATTTCGGGGCGAGCCTATAGCCATTACAAAGCCAGACTCCGTGGCTGCTACTGAGAAATTCACACTTTGCCCGATCTGGGTGTCGAACCCAGGTCACATGCTCAGCAGTAGCGCTCTTGCGGCCACTAGGTATATATACCAACGAGTCAGTAAAAAATTGGACAAATTATCATCATAAACTATAAGAGTAAATACTCAAAGATTTTTTCAGACTTGATGTCTCCCATTACAATGAATACTATTTTATTAAAATTATTCCAATTCAATTGAATGCAGCAAGAATTTCATACCACACGTTATAAAGTACCCTTCAATGATAGTTAGCCTTTAGAATGCCAGAGCCTAAACGCAAGTGCGTGCCCTCCACAATTTCACCTACCACTTTGTCACATTTGTGTCTGTTGGTGTACAGGGCACGTGCTTGCTTGTCACTTATACAGGGTGTAAACAAACTCTTCACGAAGCCGTCAACCAAGCATTCTGTACATCAAACTAAGTAACTTTACGCAAAAATTAGTGCTGGGAAACGACTTTTTTTTTGAGCTAAAAAATCACGTTTTACAGTAGGACTCAAAGTAACGCACTCAAAACATTGTGCTGATTGATGAATTGAATAGTAAGGGGGTCCTGGAGGTGTATAAAGTAAAAATCTGACATTAAAAACATGTATTTAAAAAAAAACTTGTGAAAAAGTTGGAACTTTGACCTCCAATATCTCCGTAACTAGAAGGTTCCCAGGTATGATCTAGAACAAAAAAAATATGGCAATGACGGGGAGAACAAGTGCCTTTCGGCTTCGTTAAGAGTCTGTTTACACCCTTTATGTAGCTATGGCGGTCAAAATCTTAATAGAAACCCGTTAAATAAGTCGCAGATAAGAGCATGGACTTCTTATCGATGCTTGATTGACTTCTGCTGAACTTCTGACCTTTAAAAGGGATGGCTCTCATCATGACTTACATTGGTGCCGATTCCCTTGTTTACAAACTAAACCAAATTTAAGTTCAGTGCATCTTTTTCTTTCTATTTCATTAAGAAAAGGACAAGATAAATTTTAGTTCAGTCCTGTCAAATTAACCAGCGCCTGACACAAGTTTAGACGTGATTAAAAAGTTGACCACTAAAATTACATCAAATTACGTCAGGTGCTGACTAATTTGACAGGACTAAACTAATATTTATCTTTGTACTTTTCATAATGAAATAAAAAGAAAAAGATGCACCCAACTTAGTTTGTGAACAAGGGAATCGGCTCCATTGTCTGGGTAAATGAAAGGGCTTCATTCGCGTTGCGGTCGGAAAGTCTGGTTTAAACTGACATGGCCATTAACACTACGAATGGGATATTTACTATTAATTTTGTGTTTCCGATATAGGCACCATCGACATCTTCCAACCCTTGTCCCATTCTATTTGGGGTCGGCGCAACACGTTTATTTCTTCCATTCAGAAGACGTCACGGCATCATTTACTCCTTTCTCTTTCATATCATTCCTCCACAATCCATCCAACTTATCTTTGGCCTTTCTCTCCCTCTTCATCCATCAACATTGATGTCCATCACTCTTTTAGTCAAATGCAAAATGAACTCAAATGGTGTTAGACCAGTATGTAGCCACCTTCACATCTATAGCATTTGCTTCGATTTCTTGGTAGGTGCAAGTGGTTGTGCAGGATGGACAGGACAGGAGGCACACACTGGCAATATATGTATTTCGGATGGATCTAGGATACCCCATTTAGTCACATTATATCTACAGCGGGCAACCTGGGCTCGCAAACGGATATTTCCAGATTGGCCATTGCAGTTCGTATCCGGAGGCAGGTGTTCTTTCGGGTTGATGAAATGTGGAGGAATGGGATCTTTGTTTCTCCACAGTTCACATCTCTCGTCTGACGCACCGTCTACTAAGGAGATCGTATATCTTAAAAAGCTTTTACGGGTGAAGGTTGTGGTTTGATGCCCCTACAGGGGATGGTGGTGGTCTCGTTCCTGTTTCTCCTTTTCGATGCTATTTCGCGGTGTATATCTGGTGGAGCTGCCACAATGACTCAAACTCAATACGTCACCATGATTACTGATAAACTGAAGTTATTGCAGGTGGGTGTTTATGAGCAGACAAACATCGGGAACTCAAAACATAACATCAGGCCTTTAATACCCAAGAGTACGCTCACATTTCGCCAGTCATGTTTAAGTCCCATGTTATAGCGGGCGAGCCTATTACAATCAAATTATAACCGAGCACAAATCCCCTCTGTGGTAGGGTACTACTGAGAAACTTTCTGGCAGAAAAACCCAATCACACTTTGTACAAACTAGGACTCAAGCCCAGGACATCATGCTCAGCAGACGCCCTTGTAACTACTAAACCATTGAGGCAGTGAGAGTTCCTTAAGAAATTATGTTACTTCATTCAGTTAGATCCGTATTACTTGCATTTAGACTGATTAATGAGAAGTTCATGGCTAAACATAATATTTTAATGGAGTATACCCACCTAAGTCCTTGTTAACCTGAGACTCAGGCATTTCAAGCACGAGTCTGATCCTGTATGGCTGCTTCGGCATCAATATATTGCTGGCTTTTGTCAGCTGCACATAGGCATATGGATAAGAGCATATTCCTGCCTTGTCCTCGCATGGTCTGTAATTTAAATTAATGCTCTTTAGTATAGGTATTTAAGAAGGTAACCATCATCATCTGCCTAGCCTTTTTCCAAATGTGTTGGGGTCGGCTTCCAGTCTAACCGGATGCAGCTGAATTTGATTTTACATGGAGCGGCGGCCTATCTGACCTCCACAACCCAATTAATACCAGTTAATATGATACCTCTTGGTAAGACTGGTTGTCAGACTTTTGGGGCCACTGACTACCTGTAATGACTGTCAAAGATGTACAAATGACAGCCGGGACCAACGGCTTAACATGCTTTCTGAGGCACGGAGGAAACTCGGTATGTAATGGGTTGTCACCCATCCACAGACCAACCTAAACAAGCACGGCTTAACCTAAAGATCGACCCGAGCGGCTGTTATTATTTTGCCACGAGCTCTTCTATTTAAGAAGGTAACCATAGCACCTATATTGCTATTAACAAAATAAAATCAGCAGTTAATTTGCAATCCACGGCAAAGTTTTCTTGTCTATAGTATGATACTTTATCTAACACAAGTATGAGAAATATGTACAAATTAGGCTCATAACCAACAGAAGAAATGTCCTGCCAATTTAATTTTCATTACAGAGGTAGCATACTTTAAAAAAATACTTACTTGAACTGAAAATGCACTGGCCGCACATGGGTAACATTTGGCATATAAATATTATAGAAACCCACATACATAAAAATTGATAGCCACAGTATAACAGTCAAAAATAAAATCACTATAGCGACCCTGTACATCAATTCCTTAACACTGGTTAAACTTTCATCTGTTTTCTTCTTATATCCTACATATTGATTCACAAGAAAAGCTTCTATCGGTTTCCGAATATACTCCCTCACTACTAAGAAAGGATTCAAATAACGCAACACGCTTTTTTCGAACATTTTTTTATTTGTGCCAAGGAAACTTGACTGTGGTGTGTCGAGGGTAGATTAAACTGAAGTAATGATAGTGCATATCGCTAGTACAAGGGTTAAGTCCGCTTTGTTGATAGAAGCGTGATAGATGACGCAGTGCACCACGGATGCTTGGAGATTAATAGATAAGCGATGGAGGTCAGTTAATGTTGTAATTTATTTTTGTTGTTGTTGATGTTCAGATATAAGGGACGAATATAATGACAGATACTACCCCTTTCTGGAATTTGACAGTTCTGGCGGGGATACTTCACTTTGGGAACAGAGTCCCATTTCGAAAAATAGAAATTTCCTTCTGCTTATTCCTGAAACGTCAAAAAAGGTACTGTGACTTTCAAGCAAGGTCAAAAGGGTAATATTCCCAATTCCCATGATTAATGGTAATCAAATAATTAGGCAACACTTTAATGTTACTGTCAAATACAATTTTACACCAATTCGTTCTACGCATTACAATATGAAATCGACTGTTGTTCAAGAAGCGAAGAAACCTAAAAATGTTGCTAGAAGTCCACAAGAACGGCATTTTTATATAAATCGTGAAACTGCAATAACTGTTATTATTTTACCTTATGTCATTATAATTATTTACAAAATAAGTGGTCTTTAAAAAAAAGCAGAACGTTATTGTAAACTGTCAAGCAAAGCTCGTTTCTTGTAAATGATAGCATGAAAAAGGAACAGAAAGATATTTCATCAATGAACTAAAGCGAGAGAGAAGAATCTTTGAAAAAATTGAAGCCTGCCTGCACTGCGCTGTCAAAAATAACAAAATAGTGCGATAAAAAATGAAATTTTTTTCAAAACTCGCCGACTTATGTAGAGTTTAGGAAATATTTGGAAAAATTCTGGAAATGGCGTGGTTACAAAATTCTCAAGTGCTGTTCCTGCACATGCAAAAAAGGCTTAAAACATGTACTACATCCTTAGTCTCTAAACCAAACGTTGCCGCTGCTTATCAGCCTAAAAAAGTAGAAAAAGAGAAATATGAAAACTGGGAGAAGACTCATCTTTTCACAGCTCAGCTTGCTACTCCGAAACCTAGATTTAGCATGGTGCTGCCTCCTCCGAATGTCACAGGAACTCTTCATTTAGGTTAGTATAGATATATATTTTGATAACCTATTTTTTTTACTTTTGTAAATAGATCTTGAAGGTTTGAAGGCACCAACTGCTTCATACCATATAGGCTGCTGTATCTCCTGTGCGATGAACTAGGTTTCATTGCAAGCTTTTCATCTAACCATTACCTGCCTAGCATACCTGACTAGCCAACTGTGTTGGGATCAGCTCCCAGACTAATCAGGCGCATCTAATTACCATACAACAGTATAGTATTTACTGCTATACTGTTGTATGGCTGCTGCTGAAATATTCCTGATGGTTAGAGCGAATAAAGGTGTTATTAGCTTTGCCTGCCCGAATCAAACCCACGATGTTATGCTTAGCAGTCACAAGCAAGTGTAGCACATCATAACAATTAATACTGGCAGCATAGAGATAACTTGGATATTTTTGCTGGTACATCAAATATCTTGTTCAACCGAAACTTTTATTTTGTTTCCAGGCCATGCATTAGCGTGCACAGTACAAGATGTGATTGTGAGACATAAGAGGTCTCAGGGCCATAATGTTCTATGGTTGCCAGGCATAGACCATGCTGGGATAGCTACACAGGTACCTTGTAAAAATATGACCTTTATTTCAAAAATTATACTAAACGGAGAGGTTTGCTCACTAGACTAGGCTGTTGGCTGCAGCTGGCATCAACAAGGCGTAAGGAGTATGGAAAGATCACAGCTAGCGGTGTTTTGAAGGTTCTGCCTACCCCCATGGGCAAAAGGAGTGACTATATGTTTTTTGGAGGAAAAAACTCAATAATGGACACAAAAAAGTTAAAATTCCATTGTAATAAAATTTTAATACCTTGAGATGAATATGATTGGGGAGACCTTTTGCCAGCCAGCAGTAGGACAGAATAAGTTTATTTAAAAAAAAACCTTTTTTTTATTACAAATTGTTACTCAAAATGACACTTAATGCTAAAGCTGTATGAGTGGCAATGGAATGTATAATCTGGGATAATCTCAAAATGTAAGAAGGTTGCAGAAGTCATAGGGATAAGCAATGTTTTTAGAGAAAGTAATACCATTACCCAGCAGTAAGCCAATCGGAAAAAAAACGTTGACCTTGTAAATGGAAAAATAAATTAAAAATTAAAAAGTACCAAGTTAAAACCTTTACATCAGCCCAATAAAAATAATATATAGTTTAACAATTATAAAAAACATGCTTTAGAGTGCGTATCCATCTCAGTAAGGCTTGTTTCACACGTACCACAACCACACGACGTGGGCGGGCTTAATGTTGCATTGAAAATGTATAGTAGAATTCACACGGACCACATTTTGCCGACATTATCGACCACATGGGTGATACCGACTCCAACGCAACCACATCCATATTCTGACGTCGTTTTCTTCTTAATAAAAGCCATAACATGGATAGCAACAAAAAGGTTTCCTCTTCGAGTTCCATGAGTTGATTCAGTCAAGGCGTGTTTCCTCTACAAAAACCGGTGTCGAACTGTCTGTCTACACTCGTGAGCATCGTTGCGTCGTCGCAACCACATCGCAACAACGCGACCACATCGCAACAACGCAACCATATTTTGTCGGTACCACAGCGCAACTGCACAATGCTGCAACAATACTATTCACACGTAACCACTGCTTGACCACCTTTTGTCGCTGCGATGTGGTTTGGTTGTGGTACGTGTGAAACAAGCCTTAACCAAAATTTTGATATCCATATCATAGGAATACATAAAAAATAACTATTCCGCTACATTGGATTTAGAATGACGTCACTTACGTAACCATGCATTGTATAAAAAAAATTAAATGGGGTTTTAGAAGTATTTTTATAGAAAAAATTAAATAAATTATAATTTTGAAAGATATTTGAAATAAAAAATAAGTAATTTTAATTTAGTGACATGTATGCATTTCAGTTCAATCAACGTCCATTGGGTCAAAAATACCTATCTAATATTACAAAGTTCCAGGCGAAGCTAATAAAACGTGTTAAAAAAAAACTGATATCTTCTCATTTTATTTCATTTTCCAGGGTATAGTAGAAAGATACCTGAAAACAAAACAAGATATCACACGCCACTACATCGGCCGTGAAAAATTCCTCAAAGAAGTCTGGAGGTGGAAGGACAAACACGGCGATGCTATACGCAACCAATTGAAGACCCTTGGCTGCTCCTTAGACTGGTCACGTCAATCTTTCACTATGGACGAAAAACACACGAAAGCCGTCAACACAGCCTTCATAGAACTTTTCAATAAAGGCCTCATATATCGTAAAAAGGCTCTCGTTAACTGGTGTAGTGCATTAAGATCAACAGTGTCTGATATAGAAGTAGAAAATGTCATTATAAATGGACCCAAAGATATTGCAGTACCAGAGTATGAGAAAAAGGTGAAGTTTGGATTAATATATCATTTTGCGTACATGCTGTTGGATGGTGATGAGTCGATCGTTGTGGCTACCACTATGCCGGAGACTATGCTGGGTGATACTGCGATTGCTGTGCATCCTAAGGATGAAAGGTAATTGGTTTGTTTCTTCATGGGTTGCATACAACCAGTCACATCCGTGAATACTGACTATCCATTACATACAGAGTTTCCATTCCTTAAGCCCGGCTGTCATTAGTAGATCTTACAGGCGGCCCGAAAGTCTAACAACCAGTCTTACCAAGGGGTATATTACCCAGTACTAACGTTGTGGAGGTCAAATAGGCAGTCGCTCCATAAAAAATTCTGGTACTCAGCTGCATCCGGTTACACTGGAAGCTGACCCCAACATAGCGACATAACCGTTGCGGAAAGGTTAGGCACATGATGATGTTTTAATTAAAGTACCTGGATGACCGAGATTTGCTCGTTTTTTTTTTTACGCTTTCTAAAAATTAAACCTAGCTAGATCGATTTACCGCCCCCGAAACCCCCTGCATACTAAATTTCATGAAAATCGTTGGAGCCGTTTCCGAGATTCAGAAAAAATATATATAGGTAGATTTATAAGAATTGCTC
Source organism: Lycophotia porphyrea (assembly GCA_950005105.1). Classification (NCBI taxonomy): domain Eukaryota; kingdom Metazoa; phylum Arthropoda; class Insecta; order Lepidoptera; family Noctuidae; genus Lycophotia; species Lycophotia porphyrea. The sequence goes on from OX465409.1 coordinate 9,208,959, forward strand.
GTTTAAGGCCCACTTGCACGAAAAACTTAACTCAGACTTAGTTGCTAATACGAGGTTAAATTGACAGTTTATCATACAATATTTTCGATTTAACCTCGTGTTAGCATTTAACCCTGAGTAAGGTTTTTCGTGCAAGTGAGCCTAAAAGTATAAGATTGGCATGTAATTATCCCAATCTAGTCCTGACCTTCTTTCTGCCATCGTTTCCACATGTCCAGATTGTGTGCTCCGTTTATCTAATTCCTAAGGTTTAAATTGGTTCGAACTCCTTTGCGGTCTGCCGCGATCCCGATTCACTGGTACTGGACTACACTCTTGTTTCATTTAATTATACAGAGTTAAAACGACTACATACTTTAAGCGATTGCACTAATCATGAAAATAAATATCTTACTATGGCACGATCATCATCATCATTGCCAGCCTATAATGTTCCCACTGCTGGGACACAGGCCTCCTCTCTATTAGGTGGAATAGGTTATAAATTCACCACGCGCGCCTAGTGCGGTTTGGTAGATGTCACATGTCTTCGAACACCTATGGTACCAACGCCGCAAAATAAAAAATCTCTTCTTTCCTCATCTGGCAAGTTGCTTGCGATTGCACTAGTTTTTCTTCTAATATTTTGTTTCGTTCATATCAGGTACGCACATCTGGCAGGTAGAAAAGCATGGCACCCCTTTAGGAACGTCGACATTCCTATAATACTCGATGAAAGGGTCGACCCTAAATTTGGAACGGGCGCCGTTAAAATAACCCCAGCGCACAGCAAAATGGACTACGATATAGGCAAAACTCACAACCTGGCTCTACTAGAAGTTATCGACGAAGAGGGAATCATGAAGAACGCAGAAACTTTTACGGATATGAAAAGGTATGAATGCCGGGAAGCGGTGGTGGAAGCCTTGGATGTTTTAGGACTCATGAAGGGAATTAAACCACATTATATGACCCTGCCTACGTGCAGCCGAACCGGGTGCATCATTGACCATCTGCCAAAGGAACAATGGTTCCTATCCTGCCGTAAGCTTAACGAAAGAGCCCAGGATTTAGTCAAATCTGGACAGTTGGTGATTGAACCCGAAAAGTATGTCAAATACTGGCTCGATTGGACCGGAGACGTTCGCGACTGGTGTATCTCTAGACAGCTGTGGTGGGGTCATCAGATCCCCGCGTATAAATGCACTCACAATCATAATGTAGCGTGGGTTGCCACCACGAGCGAGGCAGCGGCCAGACAAGAGGCTTCCAAGGTCTTAAGAACATTGCCAGACGTCATTCATGCTGAAAGAGATCCCGACGTTCTTGATACTTGGTTCTCTTCAGGAATATATCCGTTTGCGTCGTTAGGTTGGCCTAATAAGCCTCCGAATAAAGACTTCGACCAGTTTTATCCTCTGGATCTAATGGCTACAGGACACGATATCTTGGGATTCTGGGTCCATAGAATGGTAATTCTCGGCTTAGAATTAACCGGAAAATTGCCGTTCAAAAAGGTTCTGTTACATGGAGTCATTTGCGACGGACGAGGAGCGAAAATGTCTAAAAGTCGAGGCAATGTTATAGATCCATTGGACGTTATTGACGGCATTAGTTTGGAGAACCTTAAAGAAAAGACCAAAGGAATGCATAGAAACGGAATTCTGAGTTTGGATGAAGTGGACAAGGCATTGAGCTATCATCAAGATAATTTTGCGGCAACAAAAGGGATACCTGAATGTGGAGTTGACGCACTGAGGTTCACTTTGCTCTCTCAGGATATTAAATCGCATTTCGTGAACTTTGACATCGCGATGTGTCACGCAAACAAACTCTTCGGCAACAAAATCTGGCAAAGCGTAAGATATACACAGATGTCTTACGCAAAACTTGAATTATCGCGATTAACTTTAGGGCTCGAATTGTCTGAGAACGATCTAACATACTTCGACAGATGGATCCTTAGCAGGTTGGCAAATATGGTGGAAATAGTTAATAATTCTATGGAGAAGTACGAGTTTCATTTAGCAACCAAAGCGATTAGAACGTTGATGTATAACGAGTTCTGTGACGTTTACTTAGAGGCTACTAAGTCAGGGATCGACGGTAACGATAGCTCGTTAGCGTTTGCGCACGCGCATACATTATCGGCTGTTCTAAACACGTCTCTCAGGTGCCTCGCCCCTTTTATGATTTATTTGACAGAAGAACTAATTCCAAGAGTACCCACGTTCTCGAACAGCATCATACATGATTTTAAAGACACCGGTAAGAAGTATTATGATTTTCCGAACCATAAAGATTTCAGAAAGTGGAAGGATAGCTACTTAGAAAAGAAAGTAGATAAATATTTGAACGTTATCTTTCTGATCAGAGAAGTTAAGGGATTGTATAATATGCCTAATAAATTGAGGCCTGAAATAGTAGTTGACAGCCTCGACGATTCTTTAAAGAATGATATAACACAAAGCGTTGCTGTATTTCGGAATTTGGCGCGTTGCGACGAACTTAAATTTAAAGCAGACCCCAAGAAAAATTACGTTAGGGCTGTTTTGGATAAAAACACAGAAGTAAAAGTTGAATTACTCGGAGAAGATCTAGAAGTGGCTATATTTGCAGCGAAGGTTAAATTGTATAAGAAAATCAACAAGCTACAACTAAGTTTGTCAAAGTTAGAAGCGAAGTTTTCCAGTGGCCATTACTTGACGCAAGCACCAAAGTGGGTTCAAGTTAACGACAGAGAAAAATTAGAATTGAAGAGAAAAGAAATCAAGGGATTGCAAAGACTGATGATGTAGTTTTAGGATGAATTAAATAATAGTTCCAGGAAGCAAATGGCGGACGAAATTTATCAAAAAGTGAGTTTTTGGTAAAAATTGTTGGTTGTTTAAAAGTACTCAATTAGAAATTGTTCAATTAGTCATATCTATGTAAAGATGTATTTATTAAGACCTTAGTCTTTGAGTAGATTTGTCGCTGTTCCAAATGTTTTTTTTTAACATTTATTTATTTGGAGTTATAATGAAATAAAATCTGTATTAAAATGACATTTCAAGCCATTGAAATAAAATGGAAACAATATTGTTATAATAACTCCTTTATAAACTTAAAATTGCATGTGTACATCTAGAGTTTGTTCATGTTCTAAATTAAGTAATAAAAAAAATTAAAAATCAAAAAGTTTATTGTTTAAAAAAAATCAATAAAATCCTTTAAAATTACAACAGACGATAGATTTCTTTAACTATTAATTGACTAACAATCAGTGGCCCCTTGGAACCAAAATTAATATATTTTTTTTATCTACGATAAATGTTTTTAAGTTAGTATAGGGTTGCACCTCATTGCACGGAATTGCATTATGCCGCGCAAAATGCGATTAGGCGCAGCCCTTAGAAGCCAGCATCAACCATTATAAATCCGTATCATAACATAACATCACGCCTGTAATCCCCCAGGGTTAGGCAGAGGTGTACCTTATAGTAAAAGCCGTATCGTTTATGGATTTAAGAGTCCCTATCAATTTCGCGGTCTACAAACAGAAAATACTACTTTTTCTTTTTCTCAATAATCATAAGGTATCTGGTATGTTTTATACTGCACACATATATCACCTATAGATCTAGAAATACCCTTGGACGCAACTAAATGCAACGAGCAAGCGCATAGACTTATAAGGCATTATTTAAATATTTTATAACAAATAGTCAAAAATAATAAAAAAATAGATACCTTAAGTTTTGTAATATTTCGTACTTATTGATATTTTCAGCCGTTTTCGGGTCGGTGTCCCTTCCATCCCGTATACAGGCTGTTCAAATTATGATTAGAGACGAGAGTTAAATAGACGATGCTTTATTCAAATTCAAACAAAAATAATTATTAATAATGCATAGACACAACTCAAATATAACTAAACAAACAATTGGTACACAAATTAACAAACATACCTACAAAAATACGAATTTTTGAGCGATACACAACACAAGAATACAATACAACAACATTGGTTTCCAACTAGATTTGATGCCATATACTGCAGTTATTCTTACATACTAAACTTATATGCATACATAAAGGTAACCTATTCGAGGAAAATTTTAAATAAAGGGTGTAAACAGACTCCTAACGAAGCCGAAAGGCCTCCCCGTCATTGCGATCATTTTTTTGTTCTAGACCATACCTGGGAACCTTCTAGTTACAGAGATATTGGGGGTCAAAGTTCCAATTTTTACACAAGTTTTTTTTTGAATGTAAGATTTTAACCTTAAACACCTCCAGGGCCCCTTTCTAATCAATCCATCCATCAGCACAATGTTTTGAGTGCGTTACATTGAGTCCTACTGTAAAACGTGATGTTTCAGCCCAAAAAAAAAGTCCGTTTCCCAGCATTAATTTGCGATGTTTGTGTAAAGTTACTTTGTTTGATGTACATAATGCTTGGTTGACGGCTCCGTGAAGAGTTTGTTTACATCCTGTATAGGACAGCGATCGAAGAATCTAAAATATTTAAACTTTATCAGTTGTTTTTTTTTTGTTAAACTAATATACTATATATATAATCATTATTGTTCCAGTATGCGAAAGAGATGGGAGCTCGTGGCAAAATATTAACAGCCGCTCGGGTCGATCTTTAGGTTAAGCCGTGCTTGCCTAGGTTGGTCTGTGGATGGGTGACCACCCAATACATACCGAATTTCCTCCGTGCCTCGGAAAGCACGTTAAGCCGTTGGTCCTGGCTGTCATTTGCACATCTTTGACAGTCGTTACAGGTAGTCAGAGGCCAAAAAAGTCTGACAACCAGTCTTACCAAGAGGTATCGTATTACCCAGTACTAACTGGGTTGTGGAGGTCAGATAGGCAGTCACTCCATGTAAAATACTGGTATTCAGCTGCATCCGGTTAGACTGGTAGCCGACCCCAACATAGTTGGGAAAAGGCTAGGCAAATGATGATGCGAAAGAGATGGGAGAAATGCAGTCAGATAGCGCTATCGCTTTTTGTGCACCGAACATAAATATCGAACGTAGGCATATCTGTTATGCCGGGTACACATTCATCATCATCATCATCAGCCTATAATGTTCCCACTGCTGGGATACAGGCCTCCTTGCTATGAGAGGGAATGGGCTATATAATCCGCCACGCGGGCCCTGTGCGGATTGGTAGATGTCACATGTCTTCGAATTTTTGTTTCTAGGACATGCCTGTTTCCTCACGATGTTTTTCTTCACCGTTTTTGAGAGCAGAGGTGATGAAATAAATGACACAAAGTAATGCGCCTGCCTGGGTTCGAACACACGACTTACTGTTCGTAAGTCGGGATAGCTACCACTGGGCCACCGCTGCTCTCACGGGTACACATTGGTGTAACGTGATATGTAAAACACGAATGCGCCGTCCAGACTTATGCAATGCAACATGAATTGTAACCCAACGACAAGGCGAGTTTGTTTCATTGCTGTACATGGCTTTAGCTCGCATCAAACTGAACAACGTTCTCCATGGGTCCAGAAATATCAGTCGTCCTATAAAAAATTTCAATACCAACTCGACTCAAATGTATGGAGAAAGTCGTGCTTCGGAAAGCACGTTTAGCCGTTGGTCCGGACCGTCATTTTGCATCTTTGATGATCGTTACATGTCAGTGTAGTATGTAGTCAGTGGCCCGAAAGTCTGACGACCAGTCTCACTGAGTCTCGTATTACCCAGTACGAACTGGGTTGGGGAGGAGGTCAGATAGGCAGTCGCTCCATGTAAAATACTGGAATTCGAATGCATCCGGTAAGACAGGAAGCCGACCCCAACATAGTTGAGAAAAGGCTAGGCAGATGATGATGGAGACAGTTGTTCAGGATGATGGTCTGTTTGTACCACACCTTTCTGATCCATAAGAAGAGAAACAGAATATTACTGAAGAAAAGTGTGATTCTGCCATTGTGCTGGCGCTTCACTTTGGCGCATTTGAACCTATAAAGAAGACTTAACGAAGCCGCTGAAAGCCACTTGTTCTCCCCATCATGGCGATCATTTTTTTTGTTCCAGACCATACCTGGGAACCTTCTAGTTACGGAGATATTAGGGGACAAAGTTCCAACGTTTTTTTTTAATGTATTTTTTTTTACTTAAAACACCTTCAGAACCCCCGTACTATTCAATCCATCTATCAGCACAATGTTTTGAATGCGTTACATGGAGTTCTACCGTAAAACGTGATTTTTAACCCAAAAAAAAAAAATAGTCGTTTCCCAGCTTTTTTTGCAAAAAGTTGCTTAGTTCGAACGTGCACATAATGCCTGGCTGACGGCTTCGTGAAGAGTCCGTTTACACCCTGTATGTTGACACCGGGACAGGTGATACTAAATAAAATTGTTGGTTAATTTTGGATGAAGCGGTATTATAAATCTAAGTTCCCTCTAAACATCTTTGCCTTAGTGTTAGTGAATCTATACAAATAAATAAAACTGAAGTGTCTGTTTGTAATATCAAAATAACAGCTTTTTATTGAATGCACACGAATATACAGGATGTCCAGTAAATAGCACGACATACTGCAGGAGGTGATAGCTTGGGTCAATACCTACCAAAACAACACAATGTATGTTCAGTAAAATCTTACGGATTTACAGTTTTACAAAATTTTCCGAAATATCGCAAAATCTCTACCTTGAAACAGATTTTTAAGCATCTCGTAATGAAAAAGTCCTTTTCTAGTATTTTTTTTACATCAAGTTATTTGTGAATAGTTACTTTACTCATTGATAAGTCTTTTTTCTATCAATAACAAGAATGTTTTCAAGAAATAGTATTTTTTGTTTAAATTTTCACAGAACGATTTCCTTTTCGCATACCTTTAACCTACAGTGGTGAAAAAAAAATGTATGTGGCAGTTTTGTACAACAAACTTAAAAGATAGCCTGTTTAATGGTGATTTTGGAAAGATACGAAACTAGTGCATTTTCATTAAAAAAATACAAAAACATGCTATTTTAGTTCCAGAGAAGCTGATTTTCTTGAAAATTTAATTACGTAATTTTGTCAAAAACCACTACGAGAATAAGTAATACTGCTGCTCATTTACGCGAATTATTATACTGTGCCGTTACTTTAAGCCAGCCGTTACCAGCTACCTTAAGCCGTGCGCAACGCATCTCTGTATTCAAAAATGATTGACGACTGTTTTGTGCCTTGGACTCCGGACTTTATTTACCTTACTATTTGGATTTTTTATTGTGATGATTACGACAACTGGCAACCACCTGGACTTTAGTGCTGTATAACATGGCCAACCGCCGCGTTTTTCCGAGCTTAGCTTATCAAGGCAGGTGGATTGGGCGACTGGGATCGATATTATGGCCACCTAGGTCTACGGACCTAAACCCCCTGGATTTTTTATTGGGGTGCCATGAAGGATAAACTCAATGAAAAACCGATCCAAAATGACAGTGAATTGAGAGCAAGGGTTAACACTGCAGCAGGAAAAATATCCGAAATAAGCCTAGGAAGACTCAAAAGCCCAATTTTAAGAAGATGCCGAGCATGTATTATGGCACAAGGGAAGCAATTTGAGCATTTATTGTGATTTATTTAAATAAATGTTTATTAAAGTTAACTCCTCTGTTTTTTTACTATCACTTTATCCTTCGAGATGTCATTTACAGACCGGCCGGCCGGTCGGCCGTAGATTAGTATTAACTGTAGTACGACCTTACTACGATTCGAATTCAAAGTCACATTACTTGCATTTAAAATAAAATGCTCTTATGAACTAAAATAGCAATTTTTTCGTTTTTTTTTTTTTGAAAATGCACTATCTTTCCAAAATCACCATTAAACATGTTGTACAAAACTGCCACATACATTATTTTTTCGCCACTGTAGTTTAAAGTTAAGCGATAAAAAAATTGGTCTGTGAAAATTTAAACAAAAAATGGTAATTCTTGAAAAGATTCTTGTTTTTGATAGAAAAAAGACTTATCAATGAGTAAAGTAACTATTCACGAATAACTTGATGTAAAAAAAATACTAGAAAAGGAATTTTTCATTACGAGAAGCTTAAAAATCTGTTTGAAGGTTTTTTGATATTTCAGAAAATTTTGTATCACTGTAAATCCTTAAGATTTTATACATTGTGTTGTTTTGGTAGGTATTGACCCAAGCTATCACTCCCTGCAGTATGTCGTGCTATTTATTGGACAACCTGTATATAACAGCACTTATAACAAAAACACATTTTTTTTTCAATTTTTTTCTGCCTGTCTGTCTGTGTGTTCCGGCTAATCTCCGAAACAGCTGGACCGATTTTGACGTGACTGGCAGATAGCTGATGTTATAAGGTCTAACATACTACTTAAGGTATAACGACTACTTTTATTTTAGAAAAATAAATAGGGATCCGTGCAAAAAAAAAACCCTTGAAATTGTTAACAAATTCCAATTCAAAAAAAGAAGTGTATTTTTTTATAACTACAGGTATAGTAGTGTGGGGACTATAATATTTTATTCCATTCCAATATTGATAAAAAAGAGAGTTTGCAAATATACAGGTTTTAAATTTCAAGTGGGCGTGGATGGCCAAATCCGAAACTAAAAGGAATAGCGAAAAATACTCAAAGGAGTCTCGGGCCTGATTTTGAAACTAAAACTGCATCATTGGATTTTCTAAAAATCAATATTTATAGCCAAGAATCTAACCCTTAAATTTTGAACAAATAAACATATTGTATACTGACACCATTCTTCATTATTTCTTATTAATACTTTCGATTAATTCCTGTATACATTGATAATTAAAGTATAGACCCAAATAATAATCTGCAAAAATGTTAATAGTTGTACAGACGCCAGCAGGTCAACCTCCTGAAACTGTCAAATTTTCCCAACCAACCTTCAACCTAATGCTATAGAGATAAAGTTGAAAATCTATTAAAGAAATTTGACAGATTGTAGTAGCTTGATGTGCTGGCGTCTGTACGTACTCCAAAATATAAGAACAAACACTTTTCAAAATGGTTGGAACAACAGAACAAGGTATACGAAATTAAACTTTATCACAATGGGATAATGTCCTTGGCAGGCCAGAATGTCACTTCTCGATCACTGTGATAGTTCTGAAACATTCCTTGTGTTATTAAGATAAAGTTTAATTTTCTTTACTGCTGTCTGAGGCGTTTTCAACCACACAACCTTTGGGAGATCCAAACTATGATTCGTACATTTTTAAAACTAAGATTACCAAATTCGATTGAAGTGGTGTGTGAATGACATAACATTTTTTCAAACAAAAAAAAAAAATAACCATGAGATAAGTTTACGACTTTGTTTTTAACCTCTTTGGTTGTTTCCGTTTAGTTTTTTTCGTTTCTGGTAACATTACCTTCTTGAGACCTGTGTGTAGGCAGATGTATTCTTCAGGTACCGTTTTTTCTGATTTCTCTGAAATAATAATAATAATAATTTATTTGCAATAAAAAGGTGTACATTTAAACAACATGTGGTTACAAACAAACAGATGGAGACGTTATACACTAATATGGTTGGAGACTCTAGCACCCTTGCTAAGTTGAAAAGACAACTTGTATTAAAGGTGCTAGGCCCAACCCTTTTATGGGTGCCTAGAAAAGAAAGTTTGTCTAATTTACGAGAACTGATTTACATTTTTGCTGCAGGTAGATGGACAGACAAATAAATCATTTAGCAAAACAAGGAAACAATGATAAAATAAAAAGTAATAAAAAAGATAGGTGTAGAGTGTGGGGGTGTGTGTGATTGGGTGTATGTGTGAGTGGGTGTGTGGTGTGTGTGAGTGGGTGTGTGTGTGTGTGTGGGTTTGTGTGTTTATGTGCGATAATGCGCTGTTTAGATTTTACCTAGTTGATTAAGTCGTCAATAGGAGCTCTGTGTCGTTATAGTTGAGGGTCTGGAGCCAAGTAGATAGTTTCTTTTTAAGAGATATATTTGGAAGTGAGTGGAAGTTTAATATTTTATTTATTTTATTATACAAATGGGGGCCTTGAAAACAGGGAAACCTTCTTGTGAAAGAGTAATGCGAACGGTAGGATTGGCCTATTTTGTCTTTGCGTCTTGTGGTGATTACCTCGTAGGAAGTTATATGGTGCTGAAGAAGTACAGTGTTAAGCACAAACAATTGCCTGACTGTGAGAACTTTACAGTTCTTATATAACTCCTCAGTTGGAAAAAGGATAGGTCGAAAGGTACTGACTTTTAGCACGGCTCTCTGAGCTCTTTCCAATTTTAAATAAAAAAATAGATGAAAGATTTTTTTTATTATTTGCATGCATGTTGGCATTAGTTGCGAGCTTGATGAGAGTAGTCTTTATAGTTTAAAAATCTCTGTCAATAACACATTAGGGACTTGTTCCCATCCGTCCCTACTCAGGGGCAGATGGGAAACGCAATGCCATCGTCCCCTACACAACAGGCGTCGGTGTTTTTACTATAGCAAAGAGAACAATGCCAGTTTTCTCTAACACTACAATACACCTGTAATGCCTTATATAAGCACGATGGACCAATGGTTGATTTTCCACTCTCAGTCAGCTGACCTTCAAAACCTAGTTGAAGAATTATATATTAAAACTTCATGTACACAGCTCCACTAAGTGGTTAACCCTTTTTTTTTTTTTTACGGATTGGAAATCATCAAATGACTTCTTCCGCTCTGGGCAGAGCGGAAGGGAGTGTCAGACTTGTACTGACTAAAACCCATCCATGTTCCTTCCTTGCCCTTTGTGTTCCAGGGCCGCGGTATCTCTTTCGAACAGCCCGCAGCCCAAGTGGTTACCCCTCCAAAAGACATTTGCCTTCAAATCCGTTATAGCCCCAAGTTGGTTTTTGTATTTTGCAAGAACATTTTATTATAATTAATGTATTAATAATTAGTTAGGTAATAATAAAATTATGTTAGGTAATAATAAAATAATAAATAATGTATTAATAATTGAGGAGCTCGTGGCTAAACAATAACAGCCGCTCGGGTCGATCTTTAGGTTAAGCCGTGCTTGCCTAGGTTGGTCTGTGGATGGGTGACCACCCATTACATACCGAGTTTCCTCCGTGCCTCGGAAAGCACGTTAAGCCGTTGGTCCCGGCTGTCATTTGAAGATCTTTGACAGTCGTTAAAGTAGTCAGTGGCCCAAAAAGTCTGACAACCAGTCTTACTAAGGGGTATCGTATTTCCCAGTAGTAACTGGGTTGTGGAGGTCAGATAGGCAGTCGCTCCATGTAAAATACTGGTATTCAGCTGCATCCGGTTAGACTGGAAGCCGACCCCAACATAGTTGGGAAAAGGCTAGGCAGATGATGATGATGAATTAGTTAGGTAATACTATTAACTGAATACTATGTACATTATATAAAGACTACAAATAGTACAAAAATAATGCTAGAAAAAGAAGACTAAAAGTAAGAACATACATACATACATACACGTACATATTTACAACGACGACTATAGGACACTCAGGCGTCAAAGTACACCTCCGCATCACTGTCATCCGGAAACTACTGATTCTTTGGCCAAAGAAAGAGCCAGCCCTCTGGTCACGCGAAGTGTCGACCAGTAGTCGGCGAGATTAATGTATTGTTTTAGTGAATAAATTAGTTTAAGTTAGTATTTATTTTTTTAACTTACAAGCACTACTTTACAAAAATAAATATTTCTTTCACCCAAAGACAGTTAATACTGCTTTCTACAAGCCCTCTTATTACAAAAATATATGTCTTATATTTTTATCTCGTCAAGTTTTTTTAATACACCCTTTTTGAAGTGAAACTTTTACGAACGATTCATCAAATGACTTCTCCCGCTCTGGGCAGAGCGGAAGGGACTGTCAGACTTGTACTGACTAAAACCCATCCATGTTCCTTCCTTGCCCTTTGTGTTCCAGGGCCGCGGTATCTCTTTCGAACAGCCTGCAGCCCTGGCAGGCATCTGCCCTTGCGGGCCCCTCCCTGTTTGCTGACATCTCTTTGAGCCGCGCGTGGAACACGAACGCGCCGTCTACACGGCTTTTAATACACCCTCATTAAGATATTTCGCTAACTTGTTACTGGTGCTGAGTTAATATTCACTTTTGTTGTATTAATCTTATGATTAAACATTTGATGGTTTTAGAATGGCCTCAAGACAGTGTAAATTAAATCCAAATTTATCTTATCAAAAAAACAAGAGATATATTACTGAAGCCGTAAAACGAGCCTATTTCCAATATTTCCAAATCTCGGTGACAAATCTTGATAAAAATTGGGTTCCTCGAGTGGTATGTGAAAATTGTAGAAGTATATCATTGAACTGGTCTACAGGAAAAAGAAAATACATACTTGCAATTTGGCGTCCCAATGTTTTGGAGGGAACCAACAAATCACGCTACTGACTGCTACTTTTGCCTTACAAAAACTTTAAGTTTTAACAACAAAAACAAGCCCCCAAATAAGAAAGATGAAAATTTGGTCAGTGGGCCGTCTTAGGGGTTTTGATGGTAATTTATCCAGTGTCGAAAAAGATGCTTGGTATTCATTTAAAGCAGTACTAAAAAAATTCTTGGGCAACCATAAATCAGAAGATTATGAAGAAATTGTTTCCAATTTGTTGAAGAATTATTTATAATTAGAACCATAAGATGGGTGAGTATGTCATTAAAAATACAGTTTTTACATTCGCCCCTGGATTCTTTTCATGAGAACCTGGGAAGTGTAAGCGATGAACATGGTGAACAATTTCATCAAGATTTTAAGATTTATGAAGAGAGGTACCAAGGTTTTTGGAATAAAAATATGTGACTGATGTACTGTCTGACTGTACTGCTGGTCTATATTAAGAGAAATTGATGCTAATCAGTAGAAAAGAAGAAACACAAAATATGTAGTAAATATTTAAAAAACTTGTCGTCCTATTTTTTTTCCACTTCAGTATCTAACATAGGGTTTACTACTCTACCGATTCACATTAGTTTCATCTATGGGCAAAAAAACCTTGTAAAATAGTGTACTTTTATTATTGCTTATAAGTAAAGCAAAGTAGATTGATAATTCATAGAATTGTTAATCCCCTGTCTGGCTTGGGTGGTAAGAGCTCGCGGTAATCACAGGAGAACCAATGATTCGGATCGCGACTGATATTGGCGGTCATTCAAAGGCCATCGTCCAGCCCATGGAATGTTTTAAGGTTGATGATGATGATAATAAAATAAAACCAAGAACTATGTGTAACTATTTATTGAAAAATCCTTTGTGATTGTTTATTTTCCCAACTGCCACTGCGATTCTGAAAAAAAAAATAGAACCATTGTATCAGTCAACTTTATATTAATTGAAGATTGTTATAAATAAAAAAATAACTATAATCTTGCTACACACCTTGCTAAAACTTCGATTTTCTGCATTTTATATTTCTGGTCCAATTTATTTCTTTCTTTCCTTATTAAAACTAACTCTTTTTCAAGCGGCGCTAAAAATAAACAAATTTAAATTTTAGAAAATCATGAATACATAAATTAATCACAAAAAACTCATTTACTTAAGACTACAAGAGCGTTCAACAATAAGCTTTACTTCAGTGAAGATTAGTTCGGTTTCCGGTAGCGGGTTCTGGCTAGGTAACCCTCATAATTTTGATATCTGACTATTGAAACTGAAGTTTTAATTTGAAACGTGATGCTTTAGAAGATTTGGTCTATTACGAAACTTGTTTGTATTGATACCAGCTATTGATTACAGGCTTTATGCGTGGGCGGCTACGCGTATTTTGAAAATAATTAAAATGTTGTAGGTTAGTCAGGCCACCCTTCATACAAAAATCTTACACCCCATTTGCAAGTGTTTAAATGTGGACGAGGCAAAAGGGGTATACGAGGATTGTAACATATGGGGTTCTGTTGTTTTTTCCTACCCAAGAAAAAGGTGTGAATTTATCTATTTTTCGCACCATTATAGACCAACCAAAAGCCATATTGTGGCAACTGAGAATATACTTTTACACTGTAAATAAAAAATGTTTTGAAGGTCTGGTAACTGGATAGTTTGGTGGATCTATAAATTATTTAAATATTCAATTAGTATTGTTTTAAACTACTTACCTTAATATTTTTTATGGCATTTTCAAAGTTTTTGTCAACACAATTACCACAATATGGCCATGTACTTATAAAGAAGATCAATTTGCACATTAAGTTTGAAAAGATACCTTTGTATAAAATTATTTAACATTATATTATTAGTGTCCGTTACCTCAGCCAGATGTGGTCGAAAATGGTCATTTGAATCTTATAGATAATTAGTTTTGCGGCTTCTGTAATTGTTGCGCACATTTTTAAATTTGTTGCGCTTATAGTTTTTTAATTATTTCACAAAAACATTTCCTGCTGAGGTAACGTTACCCCAGCCAGACCTTTTTCTTTCTAATGGGAATATTTAAATAAATACTAGCTATAAAATTAGTTGTCTAGATGAAGTAAATGTTGTGCCTTATTTTGTATTTGTTCTTTCTTCGGTTGCGAAGTTATTCGAGATTTTGCTGGGGTATCGTTTTTGGTTTTGCTAGATCTTTGAAACGGTTAAGCGGATTCTTATCATATTTTGTACAAGACTTCTTTGGAATTAGTTTAAATTTGTTCTGCAATAAAAATACCAAAATAATACATAGCTTAAAGGTTATTTCATTAAATAGAAAAACACTTCAATTGGTCCCAGCACTCTCAATAAGAGGTCTAAAGACTTACTTTAAACATTATTGTGAAGCTTGTAACTGCCTTCAAATGTATGTGAAGTTTCATTAGTATCATGTAAGTATTTAACAAGTTATGATGATATTCAGTTCTTCACGAGCACGGTCATGATGCGCGCGGTGTTATTTGGCAACTGATAAGCCTGTATATGGATATATGAACTGAATGTTATGTCAATTATTAGTTGTGTAGTTCAGTTGTATAACAGTAAAATTTCAACGTAGTACATTGGATAATTAATGAGATAATACGATTAAAGTCATTAGGAAGTGAATGACCGTGGTAACCCGACCAAGTTTAGGTGGTTACGAAAAAGCGAAAACGTAGAACATTATGCTACCTTCTAAAATATGTAGGATAGTGTTACAAATTTAGTACAGACATTTACACAAGTGTTAAAAAAAACTAAATGTTTATTAACGATTTTTTATTAACAGGTAAAATAATCATTTCAATTGAACTTTTAAAGTATTAATAAACTTATACTTAAAAACAATCACAGATTAAAATTACAGATAGTAATTTTGCTTTTTTGAATTTTCTATTACTTTTTATTTAAATGATAGATTTCAGTAAACACAGTACACAGTTACAGTTTTTATTTAAATAGGTATACACAATATTGGAATGTGTAATGATCACAGACAATAAATAATTATACAACGGTTTTTTTCAGTTAACACTAAACTTACGTATGTCTACTAATACCCACTTATATCAATTAAAATCACAGATCAATGGTAATACTAAATGAAATCACAATGTAGTAAAATGCTCACAGTTAGTCCTACTGTTTTGTTGTCTCATTTCAAATATCACATTTTTTTCCCTAAGTTTATACACATAAAATGAACTTAAACTATTTAAAAATCACAGATCAAAAATAATAAAATTAAGTAATATTAAACTGCAGTCAAATAATTATGTAAGTATTACTTTTAACTAATTACAATCTCAAAAAGCCAACGTGTAAAGGTAAATTCTAAAAGTTTGTTGGTTTTTGTATAAAAAATCACAGATCATCACGTAAAATGAGTATCCAAATACGTAAATAACTTTGTGACACAAAAGTTGTCATAAACAGAGATCTAGTTGCCGCTCTAGAGAGACCATAAGCGTAGGCAGATTTTGTTAATTCTTACGTCAGTCGATCAAATGGTCATGATTTAGGTTCTATACTAAAAAGTGTGAAATATGTGTTCGCCATGTTTAATTTAATAACAAAACACATTGCTTCCTACTGCATAAGATTGGAGACGATTTTTTTATTATTATTATTATCACATCTATAAAAAAATGTGACTAACATTAAAATTCACAATTTTAAAGTAAATACATGTCAAGTGACAATACAAGATCTATAAAATAGTTTTGTATTTTAGATAAATTAGATATTATCAGATTGTAATGTATAAATAATCGCGTGAGGCATTAAATTAATCTGACTCTTCTGAATTTTGCTATACATATCGTCATAACATTGAAAAGTTCTAGTTTGTGTTCGATAGCAATGAGCTTTGTACCTATACATAAAAACCTTCCACTTGAATCAGTATATCCATTAAAAAAAACTGCTTCAGATTCCGTTGCGTAGTTTTAAAGATCCAAGCAAACAGGGACAGACAACGGGAAGCGACTTTGTTTTATAGGTACTATGTATCGAAGGATAAATATGTCGTCATAATTGTCGAGAATTCCAGTCCAGGTAATAACTAAGTACGAAAAAAAAGAAAATAATAAGTAAGTTCCTAAATTCAAATATTTAAGCCTTAAAAAAATACAGTTTTAGATAAGTACCTAACAACATGTACATATTAATAATAATTTTGCTACTATTTCTGTAGTTACATTATGCAAGCTTACCTTGTTCGTGAATTCATCAAGCAGCACCCACCATAATTATGATCATCAATAGAAGCACTCCACATTAACAGTAATTTGCCACACTTATTATTATAATAATAGCTCTCACGCACTCGATAAATATTTTCAAAAACAGGAAACGGAACTGCCGAAGCGCACGCGCACTCTACAAGATGAATTATGTAATTATGGAGCATGTTTAGTGCGTTATGCAAACAATGAATTACCCCTTCACCCCACCCCTCCCGCGTCCCGCCGAACGACGTGTTATCGGTGATTTTTGATAAGTATGTGCAACTGGAAGATAATAATAATGTTTTCATAGTACAGATATTATTATATTATTATGTATTTAACAGTGTACGCGTCTGTACCGAAATTGTAAGGTGTATTATACTAAACATTTCAAAAGATAGCATAATGTTCTACGTTTTCGCTTTTTCGTAACCACCTAAACTTGGTCGGGTTACCACGGTCATTCACTTCCTAATGACTTTAATCGTATTATCTCATTAATTATCCAATGTACTACGTTGAAATTTTACTGTTATACAACTGAACTACACAACTAATAATTGACATAACATTCAGTTCATATATCCATATACAGGCTTATCAGTTGCCAAATAACACCGCGCGCATCATGACCGTGCTCGTGAAGAACTGAATATCATCATAACTTGTTAAATACTTACATGATACTAATGAAACTTCACATACATTTGAAGGCAGTTACAAGCTTCACAATAATGTTTAAAGTAAGTCTTTAGACCTCTTATTGAGAGTGCTGGGACCAATTGAAGTGTTTTTCTATTTAATGAAATAACCTTTAAGCTATGTATTATTTTGGTATTTTTATTGCAGAACAAATTTAAACTAATTCCAAAGAAGTCTTGTACAAAATATGATAAGAATCCGCTTAACTGTTTCAAAGATCTAGCAAAACCAAAAACGATACCCCAGCAAAATCTCGAATAACTTCGCAACCGAAGAAAGAACAAATACAAAATAAGGCACAACATTTACTTCATCTAGACAACTAATTTTATAGCTAGTATTTATTTAAATATTCCCATTAGAAAGAAAAAGGTCTGGCTGGGGTAACGTTACCTCAGCAGGAAATGTTTTTGTGAAATAATTAAAAAACTATAAGCGCAACAAATTTAAAAATGTGCGCAACAATTACAGAAGCCGCAAAACTAATTATCTATAAGATTCAAATGACCATTTTCGACCACATCTGGCTGAGGTAACGGACACATATTATTATGTAATAAAGTTCAGTATTCTTAAATTTTTGTAATTTCAAGATTTAGCTACTAAAAAGCCATTTAATGCAATGCAACAAAATATTAACAAGTAATAACTAGAGGCTAGCAGAAAAAAAAAAAAAACAAAAAAAAAAATACTTACTAATTTTTTTTAAATTTGTAGCTTTCATCACTTTATTCTGGTCCTCATGCCATTTCACATGTTTCACTAAGCAGAACAGGTACTTGAACACCTGCGAACACTTCGCACAAGCATACATCATCTCTCCCGTCGCCGGGGGCTTGGATACTGTCTTGGATGTATTAACAGGAAACGTTTCACAGTCAACGGAGTTCTTGATAACTCCACCTGGTAATATCTCTAGTGTTGGCCAACTGTCTGAGTGGTTTGGCTTGCTTTCGGACTGTACGTCACTGGCTTTCTGGTGAGGAAATGGTATGGATTATTATTTTAGCTAAATGAGATGATAATTGATTAGATGTGCATTGATTTTTTATGATATACGTAAATAGTGCAGAAATACTATTTATTATTATTAATTTATAATAATGTATTTTTTGTTAAGAAACTAAACATTATTGCTGCTATAACTCTTTGAGGCACATAAACATAACCGAGGAAGGCTATTAAGGCCATGAACTTTCTTAAGGATAAGGATAAGGATCTATGCTTTGGAATGGCGAGTTTGTATATCAAAACTCTGGGTGAAAAGGTGAAACTATGAAACTTTCATAGACAGATGGAATAACAAGTAACATTCATTCAAAAAGAATAAAGTGAAAATGTTATTTTTTTTTAATATTTTTTCTTGTTTTTACAAGAAAAATATTATTAAACTTATATTATATTATTTGTGCCTCTATTTATTTTAATTAATAATTAACACTCCAAATTTGAATGCAAAGTACAAAATTGAAAGAACTAATCGGAAATGCAACATTTCAATGAAAAAAAAATATTGAATATGATTTAGCTACAAGATCTTCCCAAAAGGGTTCAATTTATATACACAAATATATATAAAAAACTAAATAATGCAACAAAATCGATAGTGTTTCAGGGCGGGAAAATAATAAGCTCACCATAGGTACATTTATCTCTATAGGTACCTCCAAAACCTCCGGAACGATCAGTTCCCCATCGCTATCTTCCTCTTCTTCTTCAACCATTTCTTCAGAATGTATGGAAACCATACTTCCGATATTCGAGTCGTTATCATCATCATTTTCATACTCTACTTTATCATCCATACAATACTCGAAGATTTCTTCGTCTGGAGGTGGAATGTGTATGTCTATGGTCCTGTCTATCCTATCTCGCGACGGCTGCACGTCCTCCATTCTAACCAGAGCCACATTCTCCAAATCTTCATGCTCCAAGGCTGAAGACATGATGATATTTACGTCTTAGAAAATTCGATGTTCACAGTAATCCATTTCTTTCACGTAGCTATAAACTTATTTTCTTGGCAGTCGATTAGATTTTTTATGTTCTAAAGCAGATTTTCTAAGCTCGTTAATAAATAGATATTTTTACTTTCCAAAACAAATCGAAAATTAGAACAAATGACATCGACTGTCTGATAATGTTTGTCTATGATGTTTTTGTTTTTCCTATTTTGACGTTGTGAGGGCAGGACACAGATTATGTAACTGTTGTCTATGAAATATCAAAGAAGCTCGAGTCATGGAACTAATATGTACTGTAACTAATAGGTTGCATGTATTTTTACATATTTATAAGGACCATTGCTAGAATTTTGAAAACGACATGAAGTCTTCGGACATTACGTACATACATAAGTCTCGAAAAGATCCGTGGACTCGACATGCATAACTGTGATCTTTACAGTAATATCTTGATCCCAAAGCCCAAAACAATGTACTAGCACATCAAGCTACTACAAACTGTCAAACTTTAATAGATTTTCAACATTAGTGCTATAGCATTAGGTTCAAGGTTGATTGGGAAAATTTTACAGTTTCGGGTAGCTTGATGTGCTGGCATCCGTACATTGTTTTGATCTAGACACCAGCACATCATGCTACAATAAGCTGTCAAACTTTCAACTTTATTCCTAAAGCAAAAAAAGCAGTTCAATGTTGATTGGGAAAATTTGCCAGTTTTGGGTAGCTTGATATGCTGGCGTCTGTACCTAATATAGCGTGTTCAGTATGGTAGAATTTTAAAGTGTACGTCTAAGGCCATCCGATTGTATAATTCATATTATCCCGATTAATCTTAAACCTAAAGCTTGGTAATAAGGTTGAAAATATACTAAAGAAATTTGAAAATTTTGAAATTTGTTGTAGCATGATATGCTGGCGTCTGTACCAAAATTTAAAATTCTACCGTGAGGAATGGTCGTGGGCCTCGCATAAATAAAAAGAAGTATTTTGTTATCATTGCATTGGCAATAATCATAAAAAATTATATCTGTGCGCACTCATACCACGGCATCCGATCCGTGTAGACTCCGATCGCATCTTACTTTTCTGACCTATTATAGTTCGTATACGAGTGGGGAAAAAACACCGGTGTGAGTCGGACTCGCGCAATTTCCATACCGTCAGAGTAGGGGAGCCCCCTTTAATTTACTTTCAAGTGTCTACCTATTACGGATCCTGAGATACAGCAGGGGGGAGACAGAACAGGCACAACATCAGTGAAAAAAGTGTCGCCATTTAATCTACTTTTTTACTGAACAGAGAGAGACTTTACTTAGTTTCATAATTATCGACAAATGTTTGTGATCCCAACTTGAATGCAAATAAGAAAATCAAATAATTAAGTTCTTTAGTTTAATAGTATTTTTCTAGCGAATAACTGTTTCATTATTTTTCAAAATTTTGTTTTTATATTTCATAGTTGTTCAGTATTATCATTTATGGCAACCTTGTCACGGTAATCCTTTTATTGGAAGGTGGAAACGTCAAGGTAGCCCGCGAAATTCAAATATTCTTACGTTTTTTGCTATCTGTAGGTAGGTTTGAAGCTTTACTTCATAAGAGGTTGAAAGTATTTTTCCTTTTGCCGAGCGTAGCTTCAGTGGCTTGCATAATGCAGGGGGAAGGCATAGACTAATAGAAATAAAATGAGAGGGGAAGGCGGTTTACACAGATGCTAATATAGACCAAGATTAAAACTTTGTATTTTTATAATTCATATTTTTTTATTAAACAAGAAACGATGTTTTAGCTGACAAGTTACTCAACTAAAATCATAAATGACAACATGGAAACTTTTAGCAAAATATCACAAAAATAGTATTACATACCAACAATTTCAATTAAGAAAAATAAACACAAGAACAGTACATTTAATTCAAGACTTCAAGAGCAGTCTTCAGTATTTTATTTAATGAGATATTGGGGCTCTTCCCTTTATGTATGATTACCAAACTACTCAGATCTAGCATCGTCATTAAAATTCCATTCATGTACCGGGAAATAAATTTGCATCAATGTCTCATAGATTTCAAGATCTATAGGCATGAATAGGCAGAAGATGATGCGTTCCAAGTCTGGATACTCTTCTAGAAACTTCCGTGCAGTCCCAAGAGCAATGTGGGCTGCTAAACGGTTGGGAAAGCCGTAAATACCTGTGGAAATGCATGGGAAGGCTATGGAGGTCAGCTTGTCTGACTTATGGAAATTAAGGGAGTTTTCATAGCATTTTCTGAGTTTCCCTGCATCTCCATCTTGAGGACCCACTGTGTGAATGACATCTGTAATTTAAAAATAAATTTTATACTTCTGCACAATGTTTGTAAGTTGGGATGTATAGGGCAATCTTCGGAGCTGCTGAACCGATTCCGATAATTACTTCACTAATCTACATTAACCCTGAGTGTAATAGACATTATTTAAACCATTAACGTGCTAAGCCGTGGACAAAAAGCTGGTTATTTAGGGAAGAATACAAAGATAAGAATTATTTATGTTCTCACTCATTATTGTTAAAATGAAATAATTATTTTAGAAACTATGGATAATAGTATAGAATTGAGGGTTTTCCTTGTAAGTCAAGTTATTTACACAGAAACATTGCACGCACAAAATATGCGCATTGGACGTGGAGTTGCGGACACCAGCCCGTTATACAATACACTGAATAAAAAAGGTTATCAATTTGGGTCCTACAGATTATGTGCCATTGATAGATTTAACATAGTATTATGCAATAATTCCTGAAGAGTAAGCAGAGGTGCACCTGATAGTACATCCACAGTGTGCCATCATGAATTTAGAATTTATCTTTTAAGTCCCATATAATAGGGGGCATGCTTATTGCCAGCAGGCAAACATCTAGACTACATGGCTGCTAATGAGAAATTCCGACGGAAAAACCTAATAACACTGCCTGAACTGGAAATAAAACCCAGGACCTCATGCTTAGCAGTATTGCTATTAAACCATCAAAGAGCACAATAAGGCAGTCTAATAAAGATTTAATAATATTTCTTCCTTACATTTAGCTGGTAGGTTATAACCGCAGGTCATCTTGGCTTCTCCCGTTAGACATCCTTTGAGTGTATTACATTCCTCCTGCAAAAAATTAAAAAAAAAAGTTAAAACTACTATGACAAAAACGGCCACTGAAAATGTTAAAAAATCACATACAATGTGTAAACAGACCCGTCATGTAGCCGTCAACCAAGCGTTCTATACATCCAACTAAGTAACTATACACAAAAAATATTGCTGGGAAACAAATTTTTAGTTATTGCGCTTGTTCTGTTACACTCCTGTATAAAGGAATGAAAGAACAAATAGTTATACCTGCAGAAATGGTCCAGCCGCACGGTGTATGGCTCCGTCAACGCCACCTCCTGCCCTCAACCTGGAATTTGCAGCATTCACTATTGCGCTTACCTGAAAGTATTTGAAAAGTTTTACTATTCATAACTTGATTAAAACTTGGTTCAGTTTTAGTAAGGGTGCTGTAAGGGCATTGCATGAACTGATTGTTGAAAAGCCCTGAGCCTGATTTTGCAGGTTACATTCTTATATTTTTTTATATAAAGGTCCAGCAAATTTTTCGTGGCATATGGACAAAATAATAAGTTACACATACATACCTCAAGTTGAGTAATATCGCCTCTATAAATAGATACTCTCTGGGCCAATTCTCTATTCCGTGCTTTGTCTATTTTGGTCTTTTTAAGCTCTGTTAGATCGTCCAGGTTATGCTTCCTATCATTTTCGATGTTTTTATTCCTTACCACGTAGAGGTTCCAAGGGTCCACCATGTCTACAGTTATAACATTTTTCTCATCGAACAAGCCAGCTTTTCTCTTTTGATCTGGTGCCATTTTGAGTAGCCTGTGCTTCTCATTTAGCCACTTTGGCTCCATTTTTATTAATGTACAATAAGCGCTATAAACTACGGTATTTTGACAAACGATTATTTTATCAAAAACTTTGCGGAAACTCTGTGATAACATTTTCGTAGAGCTGCAATGGTAGCCAGTAATTTTTGACGTCTTCTTTAGTCGAGTTTTCAAGATAGTCCTAGATAGTGTAGTTTCACTTGAAAGTTTTCATGGTTTTCACAGGACGTTTTTTTGAATAACATGAATAAAACTGGCTTGGGAAATGGGAACAAAAAATCAAGATTCGATTAATCGGATAACTTCACAATCACTATGGCGCTGGTGCTTTCATACAAAATAATTAAGAAGGAAACAGGTTTCATGTGCTGGTAACCCCTGTAAGAAAACAGTTGTCAAACGGGATATCTCCACGTAACGGGTGCGTGCGTTTCTATCGTTTTCTCATCACATTTAATTGAATAATATTATTTCCGCGGCGATGAATACATAGAAAAATTGTCACATTACTATAATACGTTGTTTAGGCGTTTAATATAATAATCTGGCCAGGTCAGTGGTAAAATATTGAATTACAACTCGTGTTACTTTTTGGATTTGCTTTGACACCGGTCTTTGTTACTGATACGACCTTTTTTGCACTAAGTAACCATTTGTATTGCAGTATGAAGACTTTGGGGCTTCTTCTGGTCACCGCCTTGGCGTTAAGCGGTAGTTATGCCGTGGATAAGAATAATTTTAAGACTTGCGATCAGTCTGGATTCTGCAAAAGATTGCGTGGTTTCAAGCCTGAAAAATCGCAGTATACGCTAAATTTAGATACTGTTATGGTTCACGGGAATGTCCTGTCGGCCGAAGTCAACACTGTGGACACATCAACGCCTCAAAAAACAGTTTTGGTAAGTAGAAATTGTAACATTTTTATTTAAGTCTGAAACACCTACTTGCATTAGAGATTGGGCGTGTGCCAAGCTATTTTTGTAATAAACTTCTTAGATGCAGTTAAATCCACATCATAAAAGTATTTGTCTATAACAAGAATTTTCAGAAGAACAATATAAATATTCTATCAATTCTAGTTAAAATTCCAGGTTGGGAGAGCATAATATAATTTCTGGTTTCCAACTGTTCATTACTTGTTACACTGAATTAATGACTGAGAAGCTAAAATCATTAAACAGAGAACACGATAATTAAAAGAACTATAACTATTTATGTCTCAATGAAGAATTTTTATAGCTACTAATCAATAGTGTTGCCGCTAATGTTCTCTTTGACATGGCACTAAAAACTAGTGACAGTAACATGAAAATAAATCGGCCCCTAAGACGACCCACTGACCCACAAACTTTTTTATTTTTCTACATAATCTCCTTTTAGCTCTACCAGCAATATTCCAGCTTCTTCAATCAATCAGAATAAAGTTTTTGTCAAATGTTGAAAAACAGGCGTCTGTTTCAGCTATCACTTCCCATTTGATTAAAATTTTTTTGTCTGCCAAGCCATTTCTTCAAGTTTGGGAATAGGAAAAAGTCACTGGGGACCAAATCTGGTGAATCCGGCATGCAACAATAGTTGGTATAGTAGCTAAGCAATGCTCAGAAGTTGTAACGCGATTTCGCTATTGGTCAACTGAGTAACCAGGCACCCATTTTGCAGCAAACTTTTTCATGCCCAGAATATCATGCAAAGTATGAAAAACACATTCAGTCGACATGTGCATACCATCAGCTATCTCGCCTATCTTCACTTGACGGTCTGCCATACAACAGATTTTGTTGATGATATCTTCTATGCAGAAGAATGAGCTAAAAAATTGTACAAGAAACAAGAAAAATATTGTAACAAACCTCATGGTTGTTCTTCTCTTTTTGACAAACAGTGGCACTATGCTATGAGGCTGTCAGCTCTAGCAGATGGCACCTTCAGGGTGGAGATCGATGAAGCCGACCCTCTGTACCCGAGGTACAGGACACAGTTGGCTCTCAAGGGAGAACCTAAGGCTGATGGGTGAGTCAACATTTTGTATTTCAATTCATTTAAATCAGTTTCTGAATTTAAACGTTGGTGGATGGAGAGGTAGAGGACAACCAAGGAAACGATGTTGGATGGTGTGAGGAATGACATAAAATACATATATAAAATCATCACGCCTGTAATCCCCGTAGGGTTAGGCAGAAGTGTATCTAATAGTACACCCACATTTCGCCAGTTATGTTTAAGTCCCATGTAATACAGGCGAGCCTATTGGCATCAACCGGGCACAAATCCAGACTCTGGCTGCTACTGAGAAATTCCTGATGGAAAAACCCAATACCACTTGGGAATCGAACACAGGACCTCATGCTCAGCAGTCGCTCTTGCGACCACTCGACCAACGAGGCAGTCACAATTGACAGTACTGTCACTGTAACAATATTCTTATTTAAAAGAGTCCATGGAGTTTCGTGCCTGTTCTTCTCTATAGAATTCTTCGCTTTGGAATTGCCGTTACTGTTACCTGCAGTACTTTCACAGTTTTTATGCCTTGTGACTGGGACTTTAAATTTTATTGGTTTCTCGGTTTTCATAATTTTACCAAAAAATCTAATTACAGTTTGGCCACTGAGAAAATGCATTCCTGACATCTGTCAGTTAGTCATGACTAGTAATAAGTAACACTATTAATAGATATGTTTTTCAACCGACCCATAACAAAAATAACATTAGCTTTAATACTTTTTTGTCTGGTTTCTAATTTCTGAATTTAAATAGCGTAAAGAAAATAACAATGCAAAAGATTTTTATTTTCTTTACCGAAAAATTTAACATAAAATAAAACAATAATATTTTGAGTATTTTTTCTTTTTTCACGTACTTAAAGAAAAGATTAAAATGATACAGTGCTTTGAAAACTCGTGTGACAATACACTTTTTGCCGGCAAATTGACGTCACCAGCCCACGCCCCACTCATGATCTTTGATGCGTTTTATCTTCGTCAGTTTTTATTGATTTGATAAAACAAAAAATATGTATCCAAAATTTTTTGATAATCTAACTGACGGGCTAATATATAGAATCATATTTTTTTACTAAAGACCTGGAAACATCCCTATTCAAAAGTGCCTGCACACTACTTGAAAATTTGAAATAAATGCTTAGATTTTGTCTGACTGCCTCGTTAGTCCAGTGGTCGCAATCACGACTACTGAGCATGAGGTCCTGGGTTCGATTCCCGGGTCGGCCAAATTGTTACTGGGTTTTTCCATCAAGAATTTCTCAGTAGCAGCCACGGAGTATGGATTTGTGCACGGTTGATGGCAATAGGCTCGCCCCCTATCACATGGGACTTAAACATAACTAGCGAAATGTGGGTGTACTATTAGGTACACCTCTGCCTTACCCTTGGGGATACCAGGCGTGATGTTATGATATGTTTGATTTTGTCATGGCCAAGTTTTTAAAAAGAAAAATGGTTGTGTTGCTTGACAATGGCATAGTTTTATAAAATATTGGTTGGTTAACACATTGAGTTAATAAAGCATGTGTAGCGAATTGAAGTAAAACTGTTTTTTTTTGTTCATTTCGATAAGCTTGCTTGAAACATTGTTAGCCCTTATCAAAACGAATAGTTCAGTTATGTTACACGGCTTGATTAGTTGGTTTTACTCAATATATTGTAAAAAACTGGCCAAGTGCGAGTCGGACTTGCACACAAAGGTTCCGTAGCACCAAACAATACAGGGTGTAAACAGACTCTTCACGAAGCCATCAACCAAGTATTATGTTCATCAAACCAAGTAACTTTACTCAAAAGTCAATTGAGAGAATTATTGTAAATTTGTTAATTAACTGTGCTTCAGACTTTTAAAATTATTTCTAATCAAAATCGTTGTTCACTCTTGGTCAGAAAGTCGTAATTAAAACATTTTAACAATCCGTGAAATCTGTTACTGACTTCCCTATTACTGCATTTTGACTCTCGGTCTATAGCGGAACGAGTAGGAAATAAAAAGTTCCAATCGTCACCACTAGGGAGGAACGAAACTTTTTTTCCCATTCGTACCCAGTGGGGACGACCGGGAATAAACCTGGGAAACGACTTTTTTTGGGCTTAGAAATCACGTTTTACGGTAGGACTCAATGTAACGCACTCAAAACATTGTGCTGATGGATTGAATAGTAGGCGGGTCGTGGAGCTGTTTAAAGTAAAAATCTTACATGAAAACATTTATTTATAAAAAAACCTTGTGAAAAAGTTGTAACTTTGAGCCCCAATATCTCCGTAACTAGAAGGTTCCCAGGTATGGTTTAGAACAAAACAATGATCGCAATGACGGGCAGAACAAGTGCCTGTCGGCTTCGCAAAGTCTTTTTACACCCTTTATAGTAAAAATATCTTTAACACTCATTTATAGGTCAATTTACAATCAATAGCAAAACTATACAGGGTGTAAACAGACTCTTCACGAAGCCGTTAACCAAGCGTTGTGTACATCAAACTAAGTAACTTTACGCAAAAATTATTGCTGGGAAACGAAATTTTTTTTTGGGGTGAAAAATCACGTTTCATGTTATGACTCAATGAGACGCTTTCAAAACATTGTGCTGATGGATGGATTGAATAGCACGGGGGACGTGAAGGTGTCTTAAGTAAAAAAAAAACATTAAAAACATGTATTTCAAAAAAAACTTGTGTAAAAGTTGGAACTTTGACCCCCAATATCTCCGTAACTAGAAGGTTCCCAAGTATGGTCTAGAGCAAAAAAATGATCGCAATGACGGGGAGAACAAGTGCCTTTCGGCTTCGTTAAGAGTCTGTTTACACCCTTTTTTGATTTTCATAGTATGTTAATGAAAAACTGCTGAAGTTTTACGAAAAAACCCATATTACAAAAGATTAGTCATCATCTGGCTTGATTTTCTCAACTATGTTGGTGTCGGCTTCCAGTCTAACTGGATGCAGCTGAATACCAGTATTTTACATGGAACGACTGTCTATCTGACCACAGTGACCACCCACCACTCAGTTAGTACTAGGTAATACCATACCCCTTGGCAAGACTGGTTGTCAGACTTTCAAGAGGGAATAAAGTTTAATATCAAATCTTATCCAAATCAATTTTCCATTGGAAGTTCTTTTTGACCGATTTCAAAAAAGGAGGAGGTTCTTTTTAATTCTTAAATCTTAATTCGACAATGTTTTTTTTTGTGTGTATGTTTCGCTATCATTCCGCCAATTATGAATCGATTTTGATGATTCTTTTTTTGTTTGGTAGATCATACCTCAGAGGTGGTCGCATATAGGTTTCATCAAAATCGGTTTAGTAGTTTGGTTTTTCCTTACATTAACTGCCACATCACGTGACGTCGCGTGAAGTGGCCTGTTATGCCATGACCGTTCACGCGACGTCGCGTGATGGCCTTACAATTATGTACAAACCATAACAATATAAAAATAAATTTATGACAAGAATTTGTGTCATATACTCATATATACTACAAAAAGAGTAAAATAAAAAACATTCTGTGAAAAAAAAACCGAAATGGAAGTCGGTTTTTCGACAAAAATTCAATAAAACAAACAAAGACACCGAAAGTAAAGCTATTTTGGACTTTTTTCGTGTTTCTAAATATCTAGTGTCACGGTGTTTATGGTCACACTCCTCAGAAACGGCTGGACCGATTTTTATGAAATGTATGGATATTTGATAGGTATGAGAATATGTCGTTAAGTATATTTCACACCGCTAGGTTGTCAAATTCTAAATTTACGCGAGCGAAGGCGCCGCCAAAAGCTAGTATAATAAAATATTTGCCATCAACAGAAAAAGCCACTAGATTAGCTCAGTACTATTAACATGACATCAAAAACTAACCCTTATCTTTGTTCCAGCCTCAAGCTCCTATCCAATGAAAACGGCAAGTTAACCCTCGCGAACTCCCAAGGCCACAAAGTCATTCTCAAAGCCGATCCCCTGGTCATCGAGTTCGTCAACCTAGAAGGCGAAGTTGCAGTGATCCTGAACGATAACGGGCAGATGGTGGTCGAGCCGTTGAGGGTTAAGAAGGAAAGGATCGATGATGACGATGGGAACCCTGTGGAAGTCGTGAGTGTGCTTTTGTGTTTGTCTTGCTTTAACCTTTTAACCGCCACTGTCACATATATGTGACAAACAAGCGCGTACCCTGAACGCTAAACGACTCAAATATGTGACAAGATTGTAGGTGAAATTGTGGCTTGGCGTGGAAGGCACGCACGTGCGTTTAAGGGGTCAAAACGTTAAGGTGAAAGCGCCAAGGTAGCCGCGAAATTAATGCAGTGTTGTATGTTGATGAAAATATGATTAATTTAATACCATTTAGTAACTATTTCATGAAAAAGTCATTCAATGGGGTTAAATGAATTAAGAGACTAAGATTTGACTATTTTTTTTTATTAATGATTTAAATTATTAATGTTTTGTAACTGCATACGTGTTATTTGCGCGAATCATATTTTCATCATTATTTTCAAACACACCTGCAAATTGCAAAAAACGTAAGAAAATTAAAATTTCGCGAGCTACCCTGACGCTTCCACCTTAATAAGGACTTCGCACATTGGTCAAGTAAATGTTGAAAATTCTACCAAAAGTAACACAATATAACGCCCAAATTCCAACGTTTCTGACAGTCTTACTACAAAATAGTTAAACATCTGTTGAGCACATGTTTAAAAAAAGTGTTACCACAAAACTGCGTTTTACGATTGTCTAGAGATAGACACTGCTTTGTTTAAAGTTAGACAGACGTGGAAGCTTGTTTTGCAAGTGTCTAACCTTAAATTTTGACAGAATTATAAGTTTATAGTTGGTGTGTCATTCGTATGGCATAGTTTTGGTAGTAAAATTGATGTCATGGATTTTGTGAAGATTAGTTATTTGAGTTAGCAAAATAGCACCAGAGCAAGATCACAAGATAACTAAATTCAATTCAAATCTCCGAGATGCAAATTTAAGACAACGTCAACCGAAAAACCGATTGACAAACGAAATGACAGTGCTAAGCATTACGTTCCTTTCTTCGGTTGCAATCACTTTCATTTCTATGTTTCTCGTACAAAAATGTTTGCCAGAATCGTAGGTTCTTTGCATAAAATGTAACGACTTAACGAGTGAAGTAAATGTGACCAAGGGATAAAAAAAATGGAGTTAGACGTTGTCTAGTAAGATACCCGCTAAACACGGTTTTGTGGTAGCGTAAATTAGACAGCGGTCTAACACGTGTTTAACGTTAAAGGAGGCGTTTAGCTAAATACGTGTTAGACCAATGTTTAAATATTTTTTTGTAGTAAGACTGTGAGAGTCGATGTCTATCATATGTGCAATGCTACCTGTCATTAAAAACAAGTTTGTTTTCTTGTTACCTTTTCACGCCTATCATCCTGAAATTTGGCATATACGTTGTTAGGTGTACAGAAACGGATATAGGGTACCATTTATCGCAAAAAAATACTGTTCCTGAGGAAAACAACAATTACATTCTTATGATAATAGATGGCGCCACGTCACTTTCGAATCATGATTGAATTATATTAATATAGAAACTTTTGTAGTGTGTTAATAATCGTCAAATTCTTAATTAATACGAGCGAAGACGCGGGAAAAGTTAGTTATATATAAGCCTATGTTGTCCTTCTTCAAGGCAAAGACCTTTCCGTCTTTACACTGTTCTTGGTCTTACGCTATTAGGCCAATCCTTTAAATACACAGTAAATTATATTATTCATCTAATGACACACCACTAACTTACCAAACATGTAAACAGATAAATTGAGACAAGTGACATAATAATCTTGTTTTGACAGCGTTTTAAAGTCTAAGTCAAAATTATTTTATTTGCTTTAAATGTGGTACAAAACGTGGTAAAATAACATATAACACAATGACACATTTCCTTATAATAATAGCATGCCAATATTAATAAACACAAACATTAAATTAGGTACGTTACTTAATAGAGTAGAATATGACTAAGTTTAATTAACACAACACAAAACAAAATTACAAACGAATTGTTAACATATTAAAGAATTTTAAACGTAAATTGTTTAAATATCCAAACAAAACAACATAAAGGGTGTAAACAGACTCTTAACGAAGCTGAAAGGCACTCATTCTCCTCATCATTGCGATCATTTTTTTGTTCTAGACCATACCTAAAGTTCCAACTTTTTCACAAGTTTTTTTTTAAATACATGTTTTTAATGTAAGATTTTTACTTTAAACACCTCCAAGACCTCCTTACTATTCAATCCATCCATCCGCACAATGTTTTGAGTGCGTTACATTGAGCCCTACTGTAAAACGTGATTTTTCAGCCCAAAAAAAAAGTTGTTTCCAGCACTAATTTTTGCGTAAAGTTACTTGGTTTGATGTACAGAATGCTTGGTTAACGGCTTCGTGAAGAGTCTGTTTACACCCCGTTTAATGTTGGTAATTCTTTACAATGCAATTCCGTAGTGATATGATTGACAATAATTTTTTGTGAGAATTTCCGCTATGGCATAAAAGCTATGTGAAATAAGCCATTTTCTTCCTTATACAAGATGTAAACCAAGCATTCTTTACATCAAACTATGTAACTATACGCAAAAATGATTGCTGGTAAACGAACTATGGAAACTTCGAACTTTGACCCCCAATATATCCGCAACTAGAAGGTTCCCAAGTATGGTCTAGATCAAAAATAAATGCGCAATGACAGAGACAACAAATGCCTTTTGGCTTCGTTAAGGGTATTTTAAAGAACGCACCCTGGATAAGGGACACACATAACTGGGAAGTGTGACAGAAAAAGGGGACGCCTATACCCAGCAGTGGGTGATTCCGGGCTGATATGATGATGATCGGTTGGGACTGGTCATCTCTAAGCTGCCACGGTTTATTTTAACTACTTACTTTGTTTTTTAGTTTTTATATAATTTTTTACTCTGGACGCTCTTAACGTGCACGTACTTCTACATCATTCTCACATATATAAATAACCTCAACATGAATGATGTAACCAAGATTTTGTAACAACATTTTGATTGAAAAGAGTGTCCATGGAGTTTCTTCTCCATTCTTCTCCATAGAGATCTACGGTTTGGAATGGGCAACTACAGTACTTTCACAAGTTATTATACCATGTGTCTGTGACTGTAGCTTAACATTCTTTGTTTTTCTGACATTCAAAAGTGCCTGTAATGGTCTAATTGAAATAAATGCTTTTGAGTTTTGTCTATTGTTGAATGTTAGGCCGAATTAGTTCGTAACATATCATTCCGAGGAAGCCCCAAAAACGTCAACATTACATTTGCAGTTAACGCCCTAAAAATATTTTCATACAGAATTACATTGCCTCGGTGTAGTGGTTGAAAGCGCGATGAAGTCTAGGTTCGATTCCCAGGTCGGGCTAAGTGTTTATGGGGTTTTACTGAGAGACTGGAGATTTGCCCGATTGATGGCCTCGCTCCCTAATTACATGGGACATATCTGGCGAAATGCAGAAGTACTATTGGACACAGCCCTGCCTAACCCTTCGGGGATTACAGGCACGATGATGTGTAGTCCCATTCCAATATAATGAAGCGAATGTAAATGTAAATTCTTATGAAAGAAGTATATGATGTTCATGTTTTTTGAGAAAATGACTTCATCATAGGTATAGAGGATATACGAGGGTCATTCAATAAATACTTAGCCTACAAAAAGTAAACGAAAATTTTAGAAAAGTGGCAATTTATTTTTCAACATAGTCTCCTTTTAGTTCGATACACTTAGCCCAGTGATGCTCCAACTTTTTTAACCCGTCCGAAAAATAGTTTTTGTCAAACTCTGCAAAATAGGCCTCCGTGGCGGCGATGACCTCCTCATTTGATCCATATCTATTCCCGGCGAGTGATTTTTTCAGATTAGGAAACAGAAAGAAGTCACAAGGGGCCAAACCTGGAGAATACGGTGGATGGGGCAGCAATTTGTAGCGTAATTCGACCAATTTGGCCATGGCAACGGCAGACGTGTGAACCGGTGCGTTGTCGTGGTGAAACAGAACTTTTTTCTTCGCCAGATGGGGTCGTTTTTTCTTTAATTCGGCGTCGAATCGGCCCAATAACTCGGCATAGTAAAGCCCTGTAATTGTTTTACCCTTCTCGAGGTAATCGATGTAGATCACACCTTGTGAATCCCAGGAAACGGTGGCCATAACTTTTCCGGCCGATTTTACAGTTTTCGCCTTCTTTGGAGCACGTTCCCTGGTCTGGATCCATTGTTTTGATTGCTCCTTGGTCTCTGGTGTGTACCAGTGGATCCAGGTTTCATCGACGGTCACAAAACGACGCAAAAACTCCGCTGGATTCCGCTTAAACAGCGCCAAACACGTCTCCGATGTGGTCTCACGGTTGCGCTTGTTTTCCGGTGTGAGTAAACGCGGCACCCATCGCGCCGACAGCTTTCTCATGCCGAGTTCCTCGTGAAGAATATGATGCACTGTTCCTTCTGAAAGCCTACAGTCTCAGCTAGCTCCCGAACCTTCAATCGGCGATCTGCCAATACGAGATCATGGATTTTTTTAATGTTTTCCTCCGTAGCAGCTGTTTTCGGTGCACCTGGACGTGGTTCATCAAAAACCGACGTACGGCCACGTGCAAACTCGTTGAACCAATTCTTAACGGTGGCCATCGATGGAGAAGAGTCACCGTACACAGCATCCAAGCGCTCTTTGATTTCGATGCGCGTTTTCCCTTCCAAAAATAGGAATCGAATCACCGAACGATATTGCTCTTTTTCCATTTTTGTAAAACCGATCGACACGTTCGCTTCCATAAGTTGTCAAATTATAACTAATGAAGGGATTGGAATGAAAATTTGTAAAAATAATTAAAAAAGAATGTGCTACACTGTGGTAAGACTCTTTTGAAACTACAGCGCCCTCTGGCGATGAGGCTAGGTACTTATTGAATGCACCTCGTACGCCTTCCCTTTTTTCTGCCAAAATTCCCAGTTCCGTGCCTCCCTCTTCCAAATGTGTCCCGCGACCCTAGCGCGGCTTTGGATCGCCCTGCAGTCGCGAAGGTTCCATAGAACTCGATTCCTACCGCTTTTTTTTTTATTTCGGTTTGTTTTTTTTATTATTACCCATCCATGTTCCTTCCTTGCCCTTTGTGTTCCAGGGCCGCGGTATCTCTTTCGAACAGTCCCGCAGCTCCTACCGTAGTATAGTATTCTTAAGACAAATAATATAATCACATTAAAGATATACCTATACTCTGGGTTACCTCTTACAAAAAATTACCCTTCGCTACTGCGGCCCTGGTTACTTTGGCCCAACCTTGACCACCATTCGGTTACAACTTTAATCGGAAACGTCTCATCATCAGCTGCCTAGCCTTTTCCTAACTATATTGGGGTCGGCTTTCCGGTCTAACCGGATGCAGCTGAATACTAGTATTTTACATGGAGCGACTGCCTGTCTTACTTCCACAACCCAGTTAGTAATGGGTTATTACCCAGTACTAACTGGGTTACCTCTTGGGATACCCTTGGAAAGACTGGTTGTCAGACTTTTTGGGCCACTGACTACCTAGGCACCTAACCTAACCTAGGCAAGCACGGCTTAACCTAAAGATCGACCCGAGCGGCTGTTATTATTTAGCCACGAGCCTCTTTAATCGGAATTGTCTAACATACAGTAAATTATTCAGTACGCATTATCATAAAATGTATTGCTCTTCCGACACGCGCAGATCATCGATGTCATTGATCGCCAGTTATCTGAATACGTGACTGATAAAATAATATTCTCAGTATTCTCACTTATATATTGCATTTCTAGTATTATGCGGATTTTGTGGATTTAGAAAAGTTTTTATACGAATTGGGGATTTACCCATCAACTGGTAGAAAGAGACAACGACGCACAAACGGTTCCTACGTATTCAGTAGATCATTCTGAACCCCCGCCCCCCCCCTCCACATACAGGGTGTTAATTATTTTAGTTTTTAGTTGCAACTTAATTTGGCAATTTAATTGTTAGGTCTTAATTGTTTTCACAATTAATCTTTACCCCACCCTGCTTATATTCCGAAAAAAAGTGATGTTCCCGAGGAAATAACAATACCCTTCTTATGAGAATAGATGGCGCCAGGTCTCTTTCCAGGTTGAATTATATTATTACAAGCAGAGTACAACGCGAGCGAAGCCGCGGGTAAAAGCTAGTGCTATTTACAAGATCATATCTAAACAAATAAAATATCTTTCTTTCAGACCTATATCAGTCCATTAGTTGTTAAATGGCACGTAATTGGATGTTGTGTCTTAACATCCAATTCTCGTCAGTTTTAGTATTGACCGCCTTACCTACATTTTTTACGCAGATTGTTCATGTCGTTGATCTTGAACTTATCAGAAGTACGTGACTGATAACAGTTTGATTTGTTTACACTCTCTGTGTTTATGCGCTTCTCATCTTGACGAGTGATCTCCGGTTTATTAGGGTTGTTTCACACGTACCACAACCACACCACATCGCAGCGACAAAAGGTGGTTGCGTTGTGGTCGGTATCAACCATGTGGTCGATAATGACGGCAAAATGTGGTCCGTGTGAATTGTACTATTCATTTTCAATACAAAATTGTGCCCGCCCGCGTCGTGTGGTTGTGGTACGTGTGAAAAAAACCTTAGACTTTAGATCTGATGATTTCGTTAGATGGCAATCTTCATATGCCTAGCCTCTTTTTTTTTAGTATGGGAAATCATCAAATGACTCCTCCCGCTTTGGGCGGAGCAGAAGCGAGTGTCAGACTTGTGCTGACTAAAACCCATCCTCGTCGTTCCTTCCTTGCCCTTTGCGTTCCAGGGCCGCGGTATCTCTTTCGAACATACAGCCCTGGCAGTCATCTACCTAGCCTCACACTCTCTCTCCCACTATGTTGGGGTTGGTTACTAGTCTAATCGGGTGCAGCTGAACACCAGTAGAGACCGCGGCACGTAAGTTGAACCAAAATGGCGGTCGTTCGCGCAGGTAAAATTATGGATTAAGACCGATTGACATACCCTGGAGCTGCATTAGGGAGGCACTCCGGTATCACCAGGTGCCGACCTACCTCCGTCGTATTGTCGGGGACTACCTAACGGATAGGGCCGTCATCTACCCCGGTCGCGACGGCCAGTGGAACCGGCGAGAGATGTCGTGCGGTGTTCCACAGGGATCGGTTCTAGGGCCGCCCTTGTGGAACATCGGTTACGACTGGGTGCTGCGCGCCGACCTCCCTGGTGGCGTCAGCGTAGTTTGTTACGCTGACGACACGCTGGTGCTGGCGCAGGGGAGGTCGTACGAGGCGGCGGCCGAACTTATGACACGCGGGGTTGCGATAGTCGTGGAGAGGATCCGGCAATTGGGTCTCGAGGTGGCTTTGCACAAGTCCGAGGCCATGTGCTTTCATGGGCCTCGGAATGCGCCACCGTCGGGATTCATAGTAACGGCGGGAAGGGTTCCCATCGGCGTCGAGTCGACGTTGAAATACCTAGGGCTCGTCCTCGACAGCCGGTGGAACTTCGTGGAGCATTTCCGACGTTTGGCCCCCAAATTGGAACGGACCGGGGCTGCCTTCAGGCGGCTCCTGCCCAACCTGGGGGGTCCAAACGCCTCCTGCCGGAGGCTCTACGCGGGGGTCGTGCGGTCCATGGCCCTTTACGGGGCCCCGGTGTGGGCGCGTTCCTTAAGGCGGCGAGCCGCCCACTACCTGAACGCGCCTCAGAAGTTGGTAGCCGTAAGGCTAGTCCGGGGGTACCGCACGATCTCCGGCGAGGCGGCGAGCCTTCTTGCTGGATTGCCGCCATGGGATCTGGAGGCGATAGTCCTCGCGCGCCTACACGAGTGGCGCGTAGAGGCACTACGCCGGGGGGAAACTCCGCTGCCGCGGCAAATTGTCGCACTGCGGACAGACTTCCGGCGCGATCTCATGGTGACTTGGAGAGAGCGACTATCGCAACCCCGTGCAGGGCACGCCACAATAGTGGCGATAAGTCCCCTCTTTGAGGAATGGCTGGAGAGGGGCCACGGCACCCTCACCTTCCGCCTGACGCAGGTCCTCACCGGACACGGTTGTTTCGGGAGGTTCCTGCACCGAATCGGGCGGGAGGAAACGCCCGGGTGTTACCACTGTGAGGGTCGCCCAGAGGATACGGTGGAGCACACGGTAGAGGTCTGCCCCGCTTGGGCGGAGCACCGCCGTGTCCTCGTAGCGGCGATCGGCGGCGGCGACCTATCGCGTCCGGCCCTGGTCCAGTCCATGGTCCGGAGCGAAAGGGAATGGGACGCCGTCACCTCCTTCTGCGAAGCAGTCATGCTAGCGAAGGAGGTGGCGGAGCGTGAAAGGGAGAGAACCTCTCGTCCCAGCCGCCGCGGGAGACGCCTTGGGCGTCGGGGGTCACGTGGTGGCTTCCGGCCACCGTAGACGCGGACCTGTGGACGGAGAGTAATGGGCTAGCTCGCCGTCCGTCCGTCTTTTGACGACAGGCCGTGTTGACGGCGCGTTCGTGTTCCACGCGCGCCTCAAAGAGATGTCAGCAAATAGGGAGGGGCCCGCAAGGGCCGATGCCTGCCAGGGCTGCGGGCTGTTCGAAAGAGATACCGCGGCCCTGGAACACAAAGGGCAAGGAAGGAACATGGATGGGTTTTAGTCAGTACAAGTCTGACACTCCCTTCCGCTCTGCCCAGAGCGGGAGAAGTCATTTGATGATTTCCCATCCGTAAAAAAAAAAAAAAAAAAGACCGATTGAGACCCAAAAATGTGTTACTGCGTATTCAAGGTCAACTTACGTGCCGCGAGCTTGTAACACACACATATTTTCGGGTCTCAATCGGTCTCAATCCATAATTGTACCTGCGCGGACGACCGCCATTATGGTTCAACTTATGTGCGATCTATACTTTGCATGGAGCGACTAATTACCTCCACAAGTGTAACTGGGCAAAATACGATACCCCTCAGTAAGACTGATTTTCAGTCTCTCAGAAGTCTGACTATCCGTAACAACTGTCGAAGATCTACAAAATTGACAGCCGGGACCAACGGCTTACGTGTTCTTCGAGGCATAGATACGCCAGTCGGTAATAAGATGTTGCAAAATCATTGGTACCTATATGAGAGAAAGCCTTACTAAAAAAAATGATAACGGAAAACATCTTGAGAGAGCATGTCCCTAGAACCAAACGTTAAAAGTCCATGGTCCAGCAGTGGGAACGGTCGACCACTTTTCAAGCTTATTACTCACTAGCTTTTGCCCGCCGCGACGCTCGTTAATTTAGAACTTGACAATCAATTCGGGTTGTACTCTGCTTGTAATAAAATAATTCAACCGTGAATCGAAAGACACGTGGCGCCATCTATTATCATAAGAACTTTATTGTTTTCCTTAGGAACAGTACTTTTATTCGGGATGAAAGGTACCCTATGTCCGTTTCTGTACACCTGACAACGTATATGCAAACTTTCAGGATGATCGGTTCAGTGGTTTAGGCGTGAAACGATAATACAAATACAAAATTTACTTTCGCATTAATAATATTTATTATAAGTTAGGAAGTTACGATGGCGTGAGGGTCAAAAGTGGCAGACCTTCAGTGAACTCTGTAGTGCCTACTGTGGGATCAGAGTTCGCAACCAACCAAACAACAAAACGATAGTGTATACGAAAAAGCGCGCTATTTGCTACTGTGACGTCATATTAGTTTTTTCATCAGTCTAGCCTAGACAAAGTTGACAATATAAAAAACTGTACACTCATAGCACATTAGGTGCCAAATACCACAAGAAATTTAGAAGCACTGAATCAGAATAAAAATATAACTTTTTAAATCTGGATATTAGGCCTATGATTCATCTTTACGGCCGTACGTACATATATTATTTGAAATAAGAATGGTTTGGGAGGAAGTGGACCCTGGCGACGAATTGGCAGTAAAAACTATTTGGCGCTACAACGATGTGAAGTGTCAGTTCATTAGAGCTACTACTACACGTAAACTCGTCTTCTCGTGTACACTGATAGGCGTGATACTGAACACCGAGAAAATTTCAATTTTAATCGCTTTTAGAGATCCGTACCCAAAGGGTAAAAACGGGACCCCATTACTAAGACTCCACTGTCCGTCCGTGTGTCTGTCTTTCTGTCTGGCTGTCTGTCACCAGGCTGTATCTTATGAATCGTGATAGCTAGACAGTTGAAATTATCACAGATGAAGTATTTCTGTTACCGCTATAACAACAAATATTAAATATTTAAAGTGTTGCGTCCCGAGAATGTAATTTTACATTGAAATAAAGGAATAGTAATTGAAAAAACTGGCCAAGTGCGAATCGGACTCATGCACGAAGGGTTCGATACCATTATTTTAAGCGTCTACCTGTCGCCGTTATTAATATCGAGCAAAAAATGGCAAAAAATGGCGTTTGTTGTATGGGAGCCCCCCTTAAATATTAACAGAAATACATATTTTTTTCAACTGTCTAGCTATCACGGTTCATGAGATACAGCCTTGTGACAGACGGCCTGACAGACAGACGGACAGCGGGGTCCCTATAAATGATAGGAATGACGGGGAGAACAGGTGCCTTTCGGGTTCGTTAACGAACGAATCGTTTAGTCATTTTATACCCTTTATAGCCAATATCAATTATCATGTCAATAGCTCTTCCATAATGACAAAGAACTATAATAGACTTATTAATTAAGTTTTAATGAACGTATCATTACGTCATTTATTTAATCTGTCTTTGTGTACATACTTTGTTGGATATTAAGGTCAACGAACAGATATACGTACTGCATGGGATCAGTATCGGAAGAGCTCTTGGTTGAGTAATACAGACGCACGGGTCGGCTACAGTTATCTAGGTTAGTCGGTATGAGTGACCATCCATAACATATCCAGCTCCTCTGTGCTTCGGAAAGCACGTTAAATTGAATCCATTTTCGTTTTCAGTAGTTAGAACATCAAAGTCAGACAGCCAGTCTTTCCCAGTAGGTAACTGGTTTGTGGAGGTCAGATTGGCAGTCGCTCCATGTAAACTACTGGTATTCAGCTGCATTCGGTTTTATCAATTAAAACAGTTTGCTAAAAAGAATACGAAAAGACAATAGTCACAATCGCAACCATACGCGGCTGACACGTCTTTCGCCTCGCCTCGAGCCTCTTTATTGCTTACGTGACGTCACGCCATCTATGTCATGCCTAGCTACAGAGTTCATAAAACTCGTCGTCATGCTTGCCGTTCGTTATTTGCGTTTAACCACGGTAACGGTACATAGCGTATGAGGAAATACAACAAATCTAATTTATTTTATTCCTATAACGTTCCTGAAATGATGTCTTGTACCGGTCATCTTGGTATATGATATACTGAATTCACCCCATCAGCCTGCGGAGGGCTATTCCTTACACCCTGTATAAGTCATGCCGCCATATTTAATTTTGTTCTTTGTCATTGACAGCAGGAAGAAGAAGGCACTTGGGGTGAGAACTTCAAGTCGCACCACGACAGCAAGCCTCGTGGAAATGAGGCCATCTCGCTGGACTTCAGCTTCCCTGAGGCCGATAATGTTTATGGTAAGTCGAGGGTACGAAGAAGAGCAGTACCTAAGAGTAAAACCACATTTCGTCTATTATGTTGAAGTCCCATGTAATTAATAAGGGGTGAGCCTACTGCCGTCAACCGGGCACAATACCAGACTCCGTGGCTGCTACTGAGGATTCCTGATGGAAAAATCCAATAACAATTAGCCCGATCTGACTATCGAACCTTTTGCTCAGCAGTTACGCTTACAACCAATCGACCGGAGGCACATCTTGTTACACAGAATCTAATGATATTCTATTCCCTTCATCAGGTATACCAGAACACACTGACAAGTTCTCTCTCCGCACAACCACATCAGGCGAACCTTACCGTCTCTACAACCTCGATGTGTTCGAGTATGACCTCGACAGTCGCATGGCCATCTATGGAGCTGTCCCTGTCATGTATTCTCATGGGTAAGTACGACTTACCCACTATATCACAGGGTGTATCAGAAAGAGTGGCTATACAAGGTGTAAACAGACCCTTCCCGAAGCCGTCAACCAAGCATACTGTTCATCAAAGTAAGTATACGTGAAAATTATTGCTAGGAAACCCAAAATATTTTTGGGGTCAAAAATTACGTTTTACGGTAGGACTCAATGTAAAGCACACAAAACATTGTGCTGATGGATGCGTTGAATATACAGGGGTCGTTACTTTAAAAACTAGTATTAAAAAAAAATTAACAAAATTCACGAGTCAACTTAAGTGGCAGTGGGCAGGGCATATTGCTCGCAGAACGGATGGGCCCGAAAAGTTCTGAAATGGCAACGAAGACGTTGCGTTGAAGGGCCTCCAACTAGGTGGACCGATGACCTGGTGAAGGTTGCGGGGATACGCTGGATGCGAGTCGCACGGGACCAGTTAATGTGGCGACACTTTGGGAAGGCCTATGTCCAGCAGTGGACGTCTTTCGGCTGACATAATGATGATGATGATGATTAAAAAA
Source organism: Lycophotia porphyrea (assembly GCA_950005105.1). Classification (NCBI taxonomy): domain Eukaryota; kingdom Metazoa; phylum Arthropoda; class Insecta; order Lepidoptera; family Noctuidae; genus Lycophotia; species Lycophotia porphyrea. Next base: position 9,250,727 of record OX465409.1, read on the forward strand.
AAAACTTGTGAAAATGTTGGAACTTTGACCTCCAATATATCCGTAACTAGAAGTTTCCCAGGTATGGTCTAGAACAAAAAAATAAATGATCACAATGACAGGGAGAACAAGTGCCTTTCGGCTTCGTTAACCGTATATTTACACTACCATTTTTCTCTTTTGCAGTCCAAAACGTAGTGCCGGTATATTCTGGCACAACTCAGCTGAGACGTGGGTGGATGTCGTGAACTACGCGGACAGTACCGTGGTCTCGTCGCTTGTGAACCTCGTCACCGGTGGACAGAAACGTCGGGTTGATGCTAGGTACGTAACCTGTCACCAAAATCTGCTTAGCCTTTTCCCAACTATGTTGGGGTCAACTTCCAGTTTAACCGGAAGCAGCTGAATACCAGTATTTTACATGGAGCGACTGCCAATCTGACCTCCACAAACCAGTTACCTACTGGGAAAGACTGGCTGTCTGACTTTGATGTTCTAACTAATGAAAACGAAAATGGATTCAATTTAACGTGCTTTCCGAAGCACAGAGGAGCTGGATATGTTGTGGATGGTCACCCATACCGACTAACCTAGGTAACTGTAGCCGACCCGTGCGACTGTATTACTCAACCAAGAGCTCTTCCTATCTAACCTCCAAAACCCAGTTAGTACTGGGCTATACCATACCCTTAGGTAAGACTGGTTGTCAAAATTTCGAGCCACTGACTACCTGTAACGACTGTCAAAGATCTACAAATGACAGCCGGGACCAACGGCTTAACGTGCTTTCCGAGGCACTTAGGAAACTCTGTATGTAACGTGGTGGTCACCCATCTACAGATCAACCGAGGCAAGCGCGACTTAACCTTAAGATTGATCCGAGCGTAAAATAGTAAAATAAAAAAAAATCGAATCATGAACGAATTATATTATTACAAGCAGAGACCCCAATTGATTGTCAAATTCTAAATTAACGCGAGTGAAAAAGCGGGTAAAAGCTAGTTTTACATAAATGTTAAACAAGTTAGACCAATTAACAAATCGAAGCACTTAGGATTCTATTATGTACACCTCTACCTAACTCGTTGGGAATTACAGGCGTGATGTTATTTATGTTCATAATAATGATTGTTCCAGATTCATGAGCGAGTCCGGTATTATCGATGTATTCGTGTTCCTGGGAGAGAAGCCAGCTGATCTGTTCCGTCAGTACACCGCGCTCACTGGAACTGCCCCTCTGCCACCTGTAACTATTATTATTATAAAATACTATATGTCGGGAATGTCAGGATTTATTCCGTTAGGCTCGAACATTATGGGTTTCGTGCTATGGAAACACTTGCTGGCCTGTGGGGTGCTTCGCGAGTTGTCACTTATTAAGTTGCCAGTTATTAAGTTTTAAAGCCTTACCGCTCCAACAACTTCCTAGGTTTACCTGCGAGATGCCATTCATAAAAATATCCAAAAACTTTTTTTTTTCTAATGCTAATGCCATTTTGAATTGCGTAGTGGCATTTCAATTTACTAGTCAGCCTTTGTGCTATTTTAAAATATTTTTGTTTAGTTAAAGTTATGTTTAGCGGTTAATATATCCTTGTTATTGATGGAAAAGTACCTATGAGTAGTTACATAAAAATATAGGTAATATGGGGTATGGGAGCTACATCTGCCAATAAACTGCTTTATAGTTTGGCAGAAGTAACATTTTTTGTAATGCTTGGGATATTACCGTGAATAAAAGCATTTTAATTTTTTTGTAATGATGTGTTGTAAGGTAAGGCTCACAAGTGCAACTACTGACAGCTTAAAGCACACAGCTTAATTTCTAAGTAAGAGCGGGCGGGAGATGCCGCTCACGTACACATACACAATGTTGACACACACATAACATGAATCGGCTGTAACTCAGTATGATCGCTTGCTCCGCAGAAATTCTCGCTAGCCTACCACCAGTGCCGCTGGAACTACGTGGACGAGGCGGACGTGCGCAGCGTGGACGACAACTTCGACGTGCACGACATCCCCGCCGACGTCATCTGGCTAGATATCGAGTACACCGACAGGAAAAAGTGAGTTGTTGCAAAATAATCTACATTGTTAGGAGGTTCCTCTTTATTGAGCCCTGACCGCCAGTAGCGAATGAGTTTTCACACTTGACTAAAAAATGTTTTGTTTATTGTAAGAAAAAGCGCTAATGTTTCGTGAGGAAGTTGCCGTGTATCTTAAAGATTGGAATTTCCTCATAGAAAGAAATAAAAGTTATTTATTTGACTTGCACAGGAGAAATAAAAAAACTGTTAAATCTATGTCTATACTTCTATACTTTATTATATTATAAAGAGGTAAAATTTGTTTGTAAGTTTATATGTAGGGGGAATCTTCAGAACTACTGAACCGATTCCGAAAATTCTTTCACTAACGGGAAGCTATACGTTATAGGCTACATTTAAAACGTTCCCATGGGTTGATTTCCCTGCGTGCCGGGAGCGAAGCCGCGAGCAAAGCTAGTTAACAATAAAACAAAATTATATAAAAAGTGAACATAAAAAAAAAAAAAAAAAAAACACGAATTCGGTCCTGAACGACACCAAAAGGTATCTCGGCATGGTGCTGTAACATTAAAAAACAAAAACATGTGTACAAGTGGTGAAATCTTCAGAATTTTGGCTTCAAGATTCATCATCATCATCATCATCAGCCTATAATGTTCCCACTGCAGGGACACAGGCCTCCTGTCTATGAGAGGGATTGGGCTATAATCAGCCACGCGGGCCCAGTGCGGATTGGTAGATGTCACATGTCTTCGAATTTTCTGTTCTAGGACATGCCGGTTTCCTCACGATGGTTTTTCTTCACCGTTTTTGAGAGCAATGGTGATGAAATAAATTACACAAAGTAATGCGCCTGCCTGGGTTCGAACCCACGACTTACTGTTCATAAGTCGGGGTCGCTACCACTGGGCCACCGCTGCTCTCAAGATTATCACTGTATAATGCTTCCTAGCTCATTTTGTCCAACGTTAAATCTTATGAATTTATGTGTCCGTCTCTTTTTACTGTCGCTTTTTCGTTTCATCGACTTTCAAATCACAACGATGCTAAAGAAGTTTTCTTTTCAAAAAGTCACAGTGCGTCCTCATACTGTCCCAGTTAAATTATCAAACTGTATGATTAAATTACCACTAATCACATTTTTTTTACCCACAGATATTTCACCTGGGACGCTCTCAAGTTCCCTAACCCCGCCGAGATGGTCGCTAACCTGACGGCCAAGGGTCGCAAGCTGGTCACCATCATCGACCCTCACATCAAGAGGGAGGCTGGCTACTTCTTGCACGAAGACGCTACGGAACTGGGCTACTATGTCAAAGATAAGGACGGGAAGGATTATGAAGGTAGGTCATCAGGTTCATCCGTGGAAGCCATGTTACTTGGGGTCTACGCAAAAAGTTGTCTTCTTCTTTTCTTCTTTGTCAGCCGTCACACTATCATTTGCTCCTTTTTTAGGGTTCCGTACCCAAAGGGTAAAAACGGGACCCTATTAATAAGACTTCACTGTCTGTCCGTCCGTCTGTCTGTCACCAGGCTGTATCTCATGAACCGTGATAGCTAGACAGTTGAAATTATCACAGATGATGTATTTCTGTTGCCGCTATAACAACAAATAATAAAAATATAAATTATGGGGCTCCCATACAAGAAACATGTATTTTTCGGTTTATGGTACGGAACCCTTCGTGCGCGAGTACGACTAGCACTTGGCCGTTTTTTTTAATTTCAACTTTAACCGGATGCATTTGTATACTAGTTCTTTTAATTACCTGAATACCTATCTAACCTCCACAACTGTTACTGGTTCACACTACGTACCCGTTGGTAAGGCTGGTTGTCAGACTTTCGAACTTCTGACTACCCGTTACGAATGTCATTACGGGATAAATGATGGTATTAAGGTGAAAGCGTCAGGGTAGCCCGAGAAATTAATTTTTTTTTTACGTTTTTTGCAATTTGCGGGTTGCAAAATTTGAATTTCGCGGGCTACCCTGGAGCTTCCACCTTAATACCTCATTTTACGACCTCAGAAGTCTCAAACTAGGTCTTATAACTTGCAAATAATCGGGTTTCCAGTGGCGAAGGTTCCATACAACACAATTTCTACCGAATTCCCTTTGAAAAATGACACAGTCAGTATTCTATAGACAAACATTATAATCACATTAAAGGTATGTACTCCGGCTTACCTCTTACAAAAATTTACCCTTCGCTATTGGTGGTTACCTTAAGACTCTACCTACCCTTTCGTCTACAAGGTGTAAATAGACTCTTCACGAAGCCGTCAACCAAGCGTTATCTAACATCAAACTAAGTAACTTTATGCAGAAATAAGTGCTGGGAAACGACTTTTTTATTTGGGCTGAAAAATCACGTTTTACAGTAGGACTCAATGTAACGCACTCAAAACATTGTGCTGATGGATGGATTGAATAGAAAGGGGCCTTGGAGGTGTTTAAAGTAAAAATCTTACGTGAAAAAGTTGGAACTTTGACCCCCAATATCTCCGTAACTAGAAGGTTCCCAGGTATGGTCTAGAACAAAAAAAATATCGCAATGACGGGCAGAACAAGTGCATTTCGGCTTCGTTAAGAGTCTGTTTACACCCTTTATATGCAGGCGTAATATTATATCAATCCATTCCTCTACCCAGGTTGGTGCTGGCCCGGCTCCTCATCCTACCTGGACTTCTTCAACCCCCTTGTGAGCAAGTACTACGCAGAGAGGTACCAGTTCAACAACTTCCCCGGCACCAGCAAGGATGTGCATGTCTGGAATGATATGAACGAGCCCAGTGTGAGTACTAGATCCTACTTTTTTTATGAAGTATTTGGCTAGTAACATGGTCAGCAATGGACATGGGGAGCAGCGGTGGCCCAGTGGCAGCGACCCTGACTTACGAACAGTAAGTCGTGTGTTCGAACCCAGGCAGGCGCATTATTTTGTGTAATTTATTTCATCACCACTGCTCTCAAAAACGGTGAAGGAAAACATCGTGAGGAAACTGGCATGTCCTGGAACCAAAAATTCGAAGACATGAAACATCTACCAATCCGCACTGGGCCCGCGTGTTGGATTATAGCCCATTTCCTCTCATAGACAGGAGGCCTGTGTCCCAGCAGTGGGAACATTATAGGCTGATGATGAGGATGAACATAATCAGCTATTTAATATTCTATTAACAAGGCGGTTATTAAATATTCGGCTATTAACAAGATCGGATACTAAATATTCAGCCATCATCAAGGTGGGATATTAAATATCTGGCCAGCTATTTAGTCGGATGTTTTAGACGGAGATGTAGAAACTACTTAGCAAGGACTTTAGCTATTGCTGTCACTGTCGCTCAAGTACTAATCTACAAGTGCAACTCTATCTTAGAGATGTGAACATGTCTAAGCCATAACATACAGGGTGATTGGTAATTGGGTGCAATCCTTGAAATACGAGGGTCATTCAATAAATACTTAGCCTACAAAAAGTTAACGAAAATTTTAGAAAACAATTTATTTTTCAACATAGTCTCCTTTGAGTTCGATACACTTAGCCCAGCGATACACCAACTTTGAAAAATAGTTTTTGTCAAACTCTGCAAAATAGGCCTCCGTGGCGGCGATGACCTCCTCATTTGATCCATATCTATTCCCGGCGAGTGATTTTTTCAGATTAGGAAACAGAAAGAAGTCACAAGGGGCCAAATCTGGAGAATACGGTGGATGGGGCAGCAATTCGTAGCGTAATTCGACCAATTTGGCCATGGCAACGGCAGACGTGTGAACCGGTGCGTTGTCGTGGTGAAACAGAACTTTTTTCTTCGCCAGATGGGATCGTTTTTTCTTTAATTCGGCGTCGAATCGGCCCAATAACTCGGCATAGTAAAGCCCTGTAATTGTTTTACCCTTCTCGAGGTAATCGATGTAGATCACACCTTGTGAATCCCAGAAAACGGTGGCCATAACTTTTCCGACCGATTTTACAGTTTTCGCCTTCTTTGGAGCACGTTCCCCGGTCTGGATCCATTGTTTTGATTGCTCCTTGGTCTCTGGTGTGTACCAGTGGATCCAGGTTTCATCGACGGTCACAAAACGACGCAAAAACTCCGCTGGATTCCGCTTAAACAGCGCCAAACACGTCTTCGATGTGGCCTCACGGTTGCGCTTGTTTTCCGGTGTGAGTAAACGCGGCACCCATCGCGCCGACAGCTTTCTCATGCCGAGTTCCTCGTGAAGAATATGATGCACTGTTCCTTCTGAAATGCCTACAGTCTCAGCTAGCTCCCGAACCTTCAATCGGCGATCTGCCAATACGAGATCATGGATTTTTTTAATGTTTTCCTCCGTAGCAGCTGTTTTCGGTGCACCTGGACGTGGTTCATCAAAAACCGACGTACGGTCACGTGCAAACTCGTTGAACCAATTCTTGACGGTGGCCATCGATGGAGAAGAGTCACCGTACACAGCATCCAAGCGCTCTTTGATTTCGATGCGCGTTTTCCCTTCCAAAAATAGGAATCGAATCACCGAACGATATTGCTCTTTTTCCATTTTTGTAAAACCGATCGACACGTTCGCTTCCATAAGTTGTCAAATTATAACTAATGAAGGGATTGGAATGAAAATTTGAAAAAATAATTAAAAAAGAATGTGCTACACTGTGGTAAAACTCTTTTGAAACTACAGCGCCCTCTGGCGATGAGGCTAGGTACTTATTGAATGCACCTCGTACATATAACATCCTGAACGGAGTAGATTTCTCACAATCGGCAGTTTCTGATGGAGGGTTGAAAAATTTCAAAGAAAACTTTAAAAGTTCGATTACTCAAAAACAACCCAGTTTGAACCCTAAGTTATCGGGGTCAAAATATGTTGCAAATAAAGTCTATTATTGCTTATTTTGTGGAATGCACACCGTGATTTTTTAGTCGTCTGACACAGGTGACACTCAATGTATCCGACATAAAATACCTCTTAGTCGTGTTTTTTTTACCATTAATTAAGATAATAGGTACAAAGAAAAATAAATAATACATTAGAATTATGAAAAATCCTGTTAATAATGTTTACATATCAAACAGTAGAACATACCTAACCATCGCAGGAATCGAGTAGATAGATCTTCGCTCGCAACAGAATGTTTCAACTACGTTCATCATAATAATGTTTTTTTTTTTTAGTCTCTTGAATACCATTTTTTTTTGTTATGAATGTATAGTAGTCATTTGGTACATGAAGTGGGCTGCCGTTGTCAGACGACTAAAAAGTCACGGTGTATATAGACAAAAAGGAAACTATGCGACATCATATTCACATCCACCACAAACGCCATCCCTCAGCAAAATTTTGTGACACCATGCCAGACGGAGACACAGCGCTGGTCTTCAGCGACAGCCGTTCACGTGATGACGTCAACCGGTCACTTTCGGATACTTTTTAACAGTTTTAATATTGAATATTCAGCCATCTATTTAGGCGGATATTTAGCTGTCTCGACCCGGCCATAAGCAAGTCCCAGTTCAATAATTAATCATGTAACCTGGTCATAGCAGTATATTTCTTGTATAGGTCTTCAACGGCCCAGAGATCACAATGCCTAAGGACTGTCGTCACTATAAACCTCCTCAGGATGGTAATGATGGACTCGCCGCATTCTGGGAACACAGGTAATAAATCTTACTAATATTATAAATGCGAAAGTTCGGATGAATGAATGTTTTTACTCAATCACGCCAAAACGGCTGAACGGATCTGAATGAAATTTGGCACAAAGATCGATTATAGGAATAGCACATAGGCTACTTTTGTTTTTTCTGACTATCATATAATTACTGAATATAATCACTTCTTCGACAGGCACGTCCACAACGAATATGGTCTATGGAACATCCGCGCGACTCACGAGGGTATGCTGCAGCGGTCTGACAGCAAATACAGGCCTTTCATCCTGACACGATCTGCCTTCGCGGGGACACAGAGGTAAGAGGTTATTCATCATCATCTGTTTGTAAGAGGTCGAGAGTAGACCCATCACTACATAATATAAAACAAAGTCCTTCGCCGCGTCTGTCTGTCTGTTCGCGATAAACTCATCAACTACTGCAACGATTTTTATGCTGTTTTCACCAATGGATAGAGTGGTTCTCGAGGAAGGTTTTAGTATATAAAATTTATCAAACTTTTGTTGCGGGAACGGGATTAAAATTTCTTGATTATTTTTGGTCGCGATAACCGATATCCACGCGGTCGAAGCCGCGGGAATCAACTAGATTAATATAAAAAAAGCCTTTACTGTCTATCTTTTATTAATTAGACCAAAGTTCCATTAATATTTTATTAGAAGCTTTTATTTAACTTGCATTGTTTCTTAGCTAGTATTGGTAAAATCTTGCAACTGAATTTCAAACTAGGTCCCGCCAACCGTTTGAGCTGAAATTTTACACACACCTTTAGTTCTAGTGACGTTACATTTTGATGACAGACATGGCTTGATACTTGTTAGAATCAGACACTACAAAACTTATGAATAGAGACCGTAATACATGCTACTTCAAATCTTTGAAATATAAATACAAATATGCATAATAAATGCTGGACATATGCAATAGAAGTGCCAAAATATGCAACGTAAATTTAAAATAAATACTACAAAATTATGTTCTCTTTACTACATTTCCGATGAGATAATGTCATTTTTGTTCTTGAAAATTTAAATTATCTGAAGTACGACTGAGCCTTATATTATTTATTTATTTATTTAACACTTCAAGCACAAAGTACAGAGGCGGACTTAATGCCATAGGTATTTTCTACCAGTCAACCTTTGGGTGATGGAGAGACAAACAGTGGTAGGTGTATAAATTAGAAAATATTTTTAAATTTTATACTAAGATAGACTACAAGGATATATAAAATACTATAAATATATAATAAAATACTATAAATGTATATCAAAGTATATCTATATGTAGATAGACAATTACACGGGTATACTAAAATAAAAAGACAAACAATGGAGAATCCATTAACGTTGTGACGAAACTGCCAGCTTCTTTCGAATGTACTCACGAACTTTAAATTTAAAAGATAGACGATTGGTGGCCATCCTGATTTCCTGGGGAAGCGAATTCCACAGAGAAATAGACATATAAAAAAAATAGAATAGAAATAGATATATTATTTTTATAACTTGAAAACGTTCGTTCTACATCCACTTAGGTCAATGGGCACAATTTGAATTTAGGTGCTTTATTAAATGTGGCAAAAATGATACCTGCAATATAATTTTTGACACATTTTTCCAGTGGTTTAAGGTGTTTTGTTTTAAGAAACATGCCCAAAATTTACATGATCAGCCGATTTTAACTAAAATATGCATTATTTCTAAAAAAAACAGTCGTAATATGCAAAGAAGCATTGCATATAATCCTGTCTCTAATAAGGAAAGTACCTACTTATGTCTAATTTTATCTTAGCTTCTTACTATTAAAAAGGTTGTTGTTGTGTATGTCTTATGTTTTCTGTGTTTCTCCCCTCAGATTCGCCGCAGTTTGGACGGGTGACAACGCAGCAGAATGGGGCTTCCTCGCAGTCTCGGTACCGATGTGCCTGTCCCTCGCCGCGGCTGGCATCAGCTTCTGTGGCTCCGACGTCGGCGGCTTCTTCAAGTACCCCGAGGCCGAGCTCATGACGCGGTGGTACCAGGTATGTTGGTATCGGTATCGGTATTTCCCTCGCTACGGCGGGTAAAAGCTTCTGCGACTGCGATGTTGTCGGATTCTTCAACTACCCCGAGGGCGAGCTCATGACACGGTGGTAACGAAGCCGAAAGGCCTTCCTTCTCCCCGTCATTGCTCTCATTTTTTGTTCTACACCATATTTGCGAACCTTCTAATTAAGGAGATATTGGGGTCAAAGTTCCAAATTTTTCGTTTTTTTGTATGTGTTTTTTTTTGTTTTGTTATTTTAACTTTACTTTAAATACCTCCTCATCCCCTGTACTATACAATGCTTCCATTAAGTCCTTCCGTAAACATGAATATCCGCCCCCAAATAATTTTTGCGTAGAGTTTTTGCTTAGTTTGACGTATTCTGGGTGTAAACAGACTCTTCTCGAAGCCGTCAATCAAGCATTATGTACATCAAACTAAGTAACTTAACGACTTTTTTTTGGGGTGAAAAATCACGTTCTACGTTCACGTTCATTCAATGTATCACATTCAAAACATTGTGCTGATGGATGAATTGAATAGTACGGGGGTCGTGAAGGTGTCTTAAGTAAAGAAAAACTTGTGAAAAAGTTGGAACTTTGACCCCCAATACCCTAAACTTCGTCATCACTCAGTAGCGTATATATATATATATCGTAGTTCTCACATTTTAATACATATTCCGTCCTCGCCGACGTGGCCCGTCGTGAAACCCCGGTCCACGCCCTCCCCGACCCTTGCTCGAACCAGCCCGCGCAGCTGAGCTAGTAGCTTTAAATCTGCCCCTAAATAATATCACTCAGATCCAGCCTGCCCCTTTGCTGTCCTCTCCCAGCGACGCCCTAAGCCGAGGTCCGTACCCCACAGGGGTGCCCTTAGTGCGTAGTCGCTTAGTTTTGTAGTTTAGTTTGTAAGTTGCTCTGGCTGGAGGCCTTAACTTCGAGGCATCCACAGAAAAGCCCGGTTAAGCAGTCGACAACCTCCCTAGGTTGAACTGCGAGATGCCCTTCAAAAAAAAAAAAAAAAAATTAATACATTTTGTATGTGTATGTGTTGACAGGCAGGCGCCTTCCAGCCATTCTTCCGCGCGCACTCACACATCGAGACCAAGCGCCGCGAGCCGTGGCTGTACGAGCCCTCCACCACCGCACTCATCAGGGACGCCAACAGGCGGCGATATGCGCTCATTGACTTCTGGTAACTATCATAGAAATAACGAGAAAACACATAACCCTCTTTCCGACGCTTACGTAAACGGGTGTATAATTTTTTTTTCAAAACTCGTTAAACTTTCGCTGTATGTATAGTGAAAAAAACTTTATATTTCATACGTACGGGCTGGAAGGGACACCGACGCGAAAGTACAATACCTACACGGTCAAAATGTATGGAACAGCAGATTTTTTTTAATTACCTGGCTCCAGAAAGTGGCTATTTTGGCCCACAGTTTATTGGGCATACGACAGACGTGGCCAGTCCAGTTCCACTTCTGCTAAGCGACTTTTTGGCTTTTAGTTCTACGAACAGTATTATAATTCTTCAACAGCCTGTTCACAAAAATAATTATTTTCTTCAGGTACACCTTATTCTACGAACACTCTATCGATGGTCTGCCAGTGATGCGCCCGCTGTTCCAAGAGTTCCCCACTGAAGAGGACACATTCACCATTGATGACCAATATATGCTCGGTAAGTGAACATTATACAAGGGGTAAACAGACCCTTTACCAAGCATTCAGTACATCAGATTATGTATGTATTACGTTTTACGATAGGGTTCAATGTAACGCACTTACATTGTGTTGATGGATGCATTGTAAAGTTATCACATTAAACAAGTTGCAACTTTGACCTCCAATATCTACGAAACTAGAAGGTTATGTCTCCGAACCAAAAAAATTGTAATGATTGGGAGAACCTTCAGCTTCGTTAAGGGTCTTTTTGTATAAAGCCTAGCCGGCCTAACTTCCGCCATTTTTTTTTTATTTTTTAATTGCGGCCTGCCATAGACCTTCATTAATTAATAGCTGGTATCAATACAAACAGGTTTTGTCTGAAACAAAATGTTCTAAAGTGTCACGTTTCCGAGATATAAGCTATCAAAGTTGTGCTGAAAGTGCCCTCAGTGAATAGACAATTTTGATAGGTCATATCGCGGAAACGTGCCACTTTACTTTACTTTGTATCAAAACTTGTTGGTTTAATAACCCTAAGAAATTCAGTTGGCGACGACTAAAAAATCACGGTGTATATTTACTTTTAATATACACCGTGATTTTTTAGTCGTCTGACAAAGGTGGTCCATTCAATGTATCCGACATAAGATACCTCGAGGCGTGTTTTTTTTACCATTAATTAATATAATAGGTACAAAGAAAAATAAATAATACATTAGAATTATGAAACATCCTGTTAATAATGTTTACGTATCAAACAGTAGAACATACCTAACCATCGCACGAGTCAAGTAGATAGATCTTCGCTCGCATAGAATGTTTCAACTACGTTATGCATCATAATAATGAATAATATTTTTTTTTAATCTGTTAAATTCCATTTTTTTTTGTTATGAATAGTAAGTAGTTATTGGATACATGAAGTGGGCTGCCGTTGTCAGACGACGAAAAAGTCACCGTGTATAATGCCTTTTTTGTCAAATGGTAAATTTACGAAATACTCAATTGACTCTTGATTAAAATGACCTTGCAACTTGACACAAATAATACCTCTTCAAAATGTGACACCCTGCGTGTGGCTTCTTCCAACGCGCTCTTGCGCATTCGTAACAGTCCGTCCGATTCGGACCTTTGGCTCCGGCCAAAATTTCGGCTCATCTTGCCCGAAGGTAGCCAAGCCGAGGATTTGGTCGGACACTAATCAATACCCTGATCCTCTCCAGTATTTGTAAGCACGTTGTCTTCATCCACAGGTAACGCCCTGTTGGTCCGGCCGGTGGTAGAGCCGGGCGTGACGTCAGTGAAGGTGTACCTGGCGGGCGCCGCGTCGCGCACGCTGTGGTACGACGTGGACTCGTACCACGCGTACCACGCCAACGGGTACCTCACCTACGACGTCACCATCGCTAAGGTTAGCCTGCACGACCTCCGTGGAAACGGTTTTATCGATGGCAGAATCGTTAGTCCATTCTGCCGTCGATATAACCGTTTCCAGATAACAGAGTGTAGAAAGATTACTATCTTTGTAAGCTTGGCGATGATAAAAATGTAGAAAAGAAATGTTTCTATTCATCAGTCGACAAAAGTTTACAACGTCGAGCACGACGACATTTTTTTCTCTACTTTGGACACTTGGGGATAGAAACATTTCTTCTCAACAAATGTCAAACTATTGTTTGTTTATTGACCTATATTGATTTGAAAAACATGTCGGAGCCTTACCGTCGCCGTCTTCTCAGTTTTTAGGCCGAGAAGAATCAAAGTAACTCCGAAAGGAATGTTGTACGAGCGTTACCCTGATATGTACGGCAGATTTTATTAGATAAAGCCTAATGCCCATTTTCGCCAGCACTTAATGTCACCTAACTTGAGCTCGGAAATAAGTCGCAATTTGTTTTTTTTTTTACCTAATTGACAGAATCGATGTACATTCGTGGCCTTTTCCGCCTGATCAGTTATAATTTTTTTTCCTTGAATCATGCGGAGGTGCCACGCCCGAAAAGAGAGCGCTTCGCGCGCGTGAGTGTAAGCAAAAATGAGCTTAGTGGTGATCAGGCAGGAATGTCCTCGATTTTACATAAATATAGGATCTTATTATATGGCGTGAAAACGGATACCACGTATACAGTAAATCATTCGAATATTTTCATCGGTTATAAAAAAAAAAGCCGTTGCATAGTTTTGACCTGGTAGGTATTGCATTTTTGTAGGAAACACCATCGTCCCTTCAACCCCATATAATATTGTTAAAAGTAACATCTTTTATTTCTTAAAACTTTATGCACAAGTAGAACTGTACAAAGGCGGATTTAATGCCAAGTTTAAATGTTGAATTTTTCAAATTATACTAATTTACAATGATAGTCGCTGAGATGAGATTGCAACTAGATTTTTTAATTACGAGAATTGTTCTTCTGATTACTGTTTTAGGCGCAACATACATATTCTTCAACTAATACATCATCATCACGCCTGTAATCCCCGAAGGTTTAGGTAGAAGTGTACCTAATAGTACACCCACATTTCGCCAGTTATGTTTTTAAGTCCCATGTAATAGGGGGCGAGCCTATTGCCATGCCATCAACCGGGCACAAATCCAGACTCCGTAGCTGCTATTGAGAAATTCCTGATGGAAAAACCCAATAGCACTTTGTCCGACCCGAGAATCGAACCCAGGACCTCATGCTCAGCAGTCGCGCGACCACAAGACCAACAAGGCAGTTCCTCAACTAATAATGTTACTATTTGTTCCAGATCCCGGTGTTCCAACGCGGCGGGACTATAATCCCGCGCAAGGAGCGCGTGCGTCGCTCGTCGGCGCTCATGGCAGATGATCCTTACACGCTTGTCGTGGCACTCGATATTAATGTAAGTTTAACATTCAACAATTTTATAATAGTGTTAAGGATTGCTCCTATCATTTTCCTTCGCTCTGAACCGTAAGTTGAGCGAGAAATAGAGCGGCAGTGCTATCGTACGTTGCGCTCGCCTGGTAGATGTGGCTCAACCCTTAGCGTACCTCTTCTGCCTCAAAGCTACTGACATACATATTGGGTAAAGGGTAACAAAAGCATGAAATAATTTGTAATTTATTCTGGAAAACGACAAAGGGTAAATGTAAGCACAGACCTAGTTTAGAAAATACTAACCTTTTGAACGCCATTGTCACATATAAGGTGACTGGTAATTAATGACCGATACTAAAACACGTGATTGGACTCCATTATAGCAAACAACTTTCCTAAAAAAAAAATTTTAATACCCGCTGTTGCACGGTACGCTAGTAATGAGATAGAATTTCATACGGCTGTTGTGTTATTGTGATAGAAGCGTGTGTATAAAAAAAAAACGGGTTGCACTACGGGAGTGCCGGCAGTGAAGTGAAAACTTGAAACAACGCGATCTAGCTTAAATATCAGAAATTTCAATAACTTTCTGCAAGAACGAAAGATGCGCTGCCGTAAAAAAAACTTGAAACAACGCCATCTAGCTTAAACTACACGCACACTCGCGCAAGCGCCCTGCGCCGCCGATTCGATCTAACGATCTAACGCGAGTTTATCAGTTTTTACCCATCCCAAAAAGTGTACAACGCCGCTAAAGAAGTTTTCACTTCAAAAAAGTTTCTTTGGGAAAGTTGTGTGTTTAAGTATCGGTCACTAATTACCTGTCACTTATATGACAAGCAAGCGCGTGTCCTGCACGCCAAACGACACAAATATGTCACAAAATGGTAGGTGAGTGATATTGTGGCTCGGCTTGGCGGGCACGCGCGTGCCTTTATGCTCTGGAGCTCCAAAAATTAAGCAACTGCAGATACAGATTGATAAAAGGAGAGAATAAAATTTTCATAAACTATTTTTCTCATACGTTCCTATTGCTATTAGAGGGAACAGCCTACAGAATAAATGATCCTATATGGATTGGTATAAGAGTAGAGGAAGACTAAAGAAACGATGGGTGGACTGTGTAAAGGATGATATGGCAAGATAGGAGATGTCTGATGAGATGACGAGTAATAGAGAAGTATGGAAGAAGAAGACATGCTGCGCTGACACCAAATGAATTAGGATAAAGGCAACATAATGATGATGATGGTTCACCATTTAAACCTGATGATATATTCCACTTACTTTCAGTCATTCAAAATAGGGATGTTTCCTGAGAAAAAAAAATGATTCTATTTAGTCCGTCAGTTAGATTATCGAAAAATATTGGATAAGTATTTTTTGTTTTATCAAATCAATAAAAACTGATGAAGATATAACGCATCAAAGATCATGAGTGGGGGGTTTGTGACGTCACTTCGCCGGTCAATGTGTACTGTCATAGTGAACTCACACGAGTTTTCGACGCACGGGAAATCATTAAATGACTCCTCCCGCTCTGGGCAAGGCGCAAGGGAGTGTCAGACTTGTACTGACTGAAACCCATCCATGTTCCTTCCTTGCCGTTTGTTTCAGGGCCGCGGTATCTCTTTCGAACAGTCCTGCAGCCCACACTGTATCGCCTTAATTTCTTGTTTACGTGAAAAAAGAAAAAATACGTGTCCAATATTTTTTGGAAAATGTATCTGACGGATTTATTAGATTTTTTTGGTAAAATACCCTATTGCAAATTACCTGATTTATCTTACAGGGCACGGCGCAAGGCTCGCTGTACATCGACGACGGCGAGACGTACGAGTACTTGAACAACAGGCACATCTACGCTAAGCTGACGTTCGAACCCACCATCATGACTTACTCGTGAGTATCTACTATTTGTTATTAGTAGTTTTTGCCCGCGGCTTCAATCGCGTTATGGTTCGAATTCATCACACCGGAATGTTTTAAATACACCATAATAAATAGCAATAATCTAAGCAGCATATATAATAGCAGATAATCTCACTTTCCATTAGTGAAGAATTTTCGGAATCGATCAACCTATGAACCCTGCTTCTGCTTGACTGGACTATCCTGTGCGTGCCTTTTTTTTTCGGATGGGAAAATCATCATATGACTTCTCCCGCTCTGGGCAGAGCGGAGCAAACCCATCCATGTTCCTTCCTTGCCCTTTGTGTTCCACGGCCGCGGTATCTCTTTCGAACAGTCCCGCAGCCATCCTGTGCGTGCCTTGAGTGTAAGGCTCCAGCCAGGGGCAAATGTCTTATAAACCAAACGACAGCCCGCTAAGGGCACCTGTGGGGTACGAGCCTCGGCTTATTGGTCTGGGAGAGCGCAGCTAAGGGACAGGCTGGATTTAAGTGATATCATTATATAAAGGCTAATTTAATACTACTGGCTCAGTATCGCGGGCTGGCTCGGTCAAAGGTTGGGGAAGGGAGGGGGTGTCAAAGATTACCCCTAGCCCCCATCCAAACTTATAAATACACCGTGACTTTTTGGTTGTCTTACAACGGCAGCCCAGTTCATGTATCCAATGATTACTACACAATCAACACAACAACGGGTTGCTCTCCGGGAGTGCCGGCAGAAGTGAAAACTTGACCCCATATCTTCCCGTGGGTGTCCTAAGAGACGACTAAGGGACTTTCCAGAGAATGGGCAGCAGCATTCTCTGTGCCTTTGTAACAACCGTACTTCGATCACCAAACCGCCTGCCAAGTGTGGCGATCATGGTAAAACTTCCCTTCGGGGGAGGCCTATGTCCAGCAGTGGACGTCTTTCGGTTGAAATGATGATGATGATGATGACACGCAAAGAAGAACAACAAAGGAAATGTTTTGATCATTCAAATTTTTCCACAGTTTCATCGACGAAAATGCCACCTACCCAACTCGCTCGTGGGTAGAGCGCATAGTGATCGCAGGTATCAAGACCCCCCCTAAAACAGCCAAGTTATTGCAGGGGGGTAAGCAGACAGCTCTACAAATGACGCTGCACAAAGGTAACGACGTACTCGTGGTAAGGAAACCGGCGGCCAGTATGGCGCAGCCTTGGAAAATCACATTCAGTTACTAGGCTATATCTAAGTATGACACACTCAAATGTAACTCAATTTTTTTAAGTCTTAGTTAAGTCTCTTCGGCTTAAAATTCAGTGGCGTTTGAGTTTTGGTTATGTAAGTAGTTATATAGTGAGTTTACTTAATGTAGTTGATGAAATACGTAATGAACTTGCCAATCTGTTTTTTAGAGTGATGACTGAGTCGGTCATCTTAGTATGGTATACCGAATTCAACCCATCAGTCTGCGGAGGGCTGTCTCTCACACCCTCTAGGGGGCCGTTCAAGTATTACGTAAGCAGATTTATTGCAATTATTAATCCCCCCCCCCAGCCCCTTGTCAGCAAAATTAAAAAACCTCTTAATCCCCCCCCCCCCCCGTCCAATGTTTACGTAAACATTGACACGTGCATTTTTTTATGTGTTCTAGTTTCTTTTTGATTGATTCATGATCAGTAGAGTCTAGAATTAAGAAATTAGAAGTAGGTTTGCCCTATGTGTTCGTAAACCGAAATCGGCTAAATTTTGTAGAAAAACCGAAAAAGTAAAAAAAAATGTGCTGTCGTAATCACAACCCCATGTCCTCAAAAATAAGCAATGAAAAGACCTCCCCGCCCCCCTGTAGTACTTACGAATACTTAAATGGCCCCTAGATACGGATAATTGATTTGAGTAAACTCACTATTACTACAACTAATACATGAATGAGGTATGGGTTTGATTTAGCTGCATTTAAATCGCTGGATTTTTTTATCATTATTTGCCACACTTTTGATGTAAAAATGCAGATGACAGTCAACTAAAAACAAAGTAATTCATAGGTGCAGTCTTTTTATTTATTTTACCACAAACCACTGCAATCTATTAACAACCTTATTGTAACAGAATGAAAATCATAATGACTTTGTCAGTGATGTAAAATAAATTATAAAAGACTGTTTATTTGCCAATTTACTTTTATGATTCTGGAAATGACAGCTAACGAAATGAAGTTTCACAAGATAAAGCATTATAAAAAAGCAGTGGTTTTAAACGCAGTTGAATAACCAAATATATTGTATTCTTTTTGACACTGTTCTTGGAAGAATGAAGTAAAAATCAATCACAGATACCAATCTGTGATTGATTTTTACAAAATATCGTTAAATTTTTAATTATTACAAAAATTGTATAGGTTTGTTAGCTTTCGAAAGCTAGTACCCGATAAAATTATAAATCCCATGAAATTGGGGGCGAGCTTATTACCCTCAACAGGGCAAATGTAATGCCAGTTAGGTTGTAAAAGCGTTAATATTTCTACATTTATTAAAGGTGTCGTTTAATGTTCCTGAAAACGGGACAGCTATGTTGTACTTGTTGTTAGGGCATGCTTAGACGGACTGCAGTCAAGCGTTTCGATCGGTTCGCTTCAATGAACTTTTGCGCACAAAACATACCCATATTTAATTACCAAGTATTTTCTTGGTTGGTCTGCGCTTAGCCTAAGAAGAGATTATGTTAGTAAACAGTGTCAAACAGAATGCAATTCTATAACAAAGCAGTAAGGACAAGATTTCAGTGTATTGTTCTCAGTGATCAGTCATATTGTTAAGTTACACAAACGATAAATATTGCTTTACTGTGAGATTTGCTTCGAGTCTTTTAGATAGACATTTTCTACAAAATCAAAGAAATAAGTTTATTTAAATTCTAGACCATCGGTAAAAATGTTGTTTGTGTAAATATTAACTCTTATAGTTGTAATGTTTAGTACACCAAGCGTATTTTCATCGCTCTGTAAGATTATAAGTACCTACCTAATTATGTTTTATTTTATGATCAATCCAATTACAAATGTATTTCTACATTCACAATACTTTCGAGTATTTACACGGTTGTTCATATTTTTAAAGAAAAATGATTGGATACTCGAAAAAAATAGGCTTTTTTATTTCTAGAACAAAAAACAGGTAGGTTTTTTTATAATAATCGTGTGACCAGTATGTATTATATTCCATTTAGTAGAAGATAGATATCAAACTGTATCATCTAGAAGAATTATCATATTCAGTAAGCGGCCGTGAATATGTCACTTCGGCTCTGTAGAGCGTCGGTTCTCTCGCTCATGCGGAGTGACTATCTCTTTCTATAGCCCGATGTTACATATTAACGCTCGGGTACTTTGTATGTGAACTTGTAACGGGTAAGAGGTAATGAGGAATTTTATTGTATGTATTGTATGTGATAATAAAATACATTTTAATATTTACTGGTTTAATTTATACTTCCCTGTTAGATTTAAAAACTTAAGGCTTAAAAATTGCTGCTGTCTTGAAAATATCTACGGATTGGTTTCCGGTGGGACCCAGAAGGATATGGCATGATGAGCTGGACTTCGATAACTTACGACGGAGACAGGAGTTTTAATGAGACTTTTGAGACAACTTTTGGAACACCAAAATGAAGGTGTAAACGAGTTTACAGATTACTTATTGGTGCCGATTCCCTTGTTCACAAACTAAACTAAATTTATGTTGAGTGCATCTTTTCTTGCTATTTCATTATGAAAAGGATAGAAGATAAATATTAGTTTAGTCCTGTCAAATAAGTCAGCACCTGACGTAATTTGATGTAATTTTAGTAGGCAACTTTTTAATCACGTCTAAACTTGTGTCAGGCGGTGGTTAATTTGACAGGAATAAACTAAAATTTATCTTCTGTCCTTTTCATAATGAAATAGAAAGAAAAAGACGCACTGAACTTAAATTTGGTTTAGTTTGTAAACAAGGTCGAATCGGCACCATTATCTCTCATTCCGAGGAACCCTAAAAAGGGGGGAACCCCTTTTTAGGGTTCCTTACCTCAAAAGGTAAAAAAAGGAACCCTTTTTATGATCACTTTCTTGTCCGTCTGTCTGCCTGTCCGTGTGTCACCAACAATTTTCTCAGCAACGGGTGGACCTAGCAAGTTGAAATCTATATCAGATACTGAGTTCTATAGTCCCTATTAGGTGTATAAAAAAGTTCAGATCAAAGTCCTGAGTCAACACGATAAAAAGATATGGGCAAATTTAGATTTTCGCGAAAACTTGTATCAAAATTTACCTTAATTTTCAACTTTTTTTATTTTTCAGGATTTTCCCTTTGCTTGTACTGTAACACCTTGCTTTTAATCAAAATTGTCAATTCTAGGTCAACCGGAAGTGTCGAAAACCTGTATGGTAGTTCCCGTTGACCTAAAATCACGAAATTTGGCAAAAAGTAAGGTCTTACAGCACGTGTAAAGGAAAAAATCTGAAAATCGCAAATGTGTAGTTTATTAACAAAATACCTAAAAGTTTATACTGAACCCTCGGTGCGCGACTCCAACTCGCGACTGGCCGTTTTTTTTTGGCTTATTTGACTACACTACTTTACCGGACATATAGCTAGCGTGTGGTGATGGTGGTGGTCGATGATCATTTGTTAGGTTCTGGGTACAAAAGAAACCACAAAATACTGCTGTTCAACAAACAATATATTTTTCATCTCTTATACACGTACCTACACTACTTCGAGCACTAACATAATAATATATCAGGCACCGAAATACACAACAACTTATATTACGCTTTCGCACTTTGAAGCGAAAGTGAACTGAAACAAATGCGAAAAGGGAATGAGACAAATAATATTCCTCTTAAACAACCCAATACATACCTTATTAAAATACACATAAAGCCAAGTGATATTAAATCAGGTCTAAAATAAATTTAAAAGGAATATAACAAGATTTTGATGATTAGACTGACATTCTATAGAAGCGAGGAAAATACTCTCTTTCAAGAGCGTTTCCACTGAAAAGTATTTTTTTTTAGAGGGTTTGGTCAGTATAACCATGCCACCCTCATAGGGGAAAGTAAGTATATTTTGAAGTAGATATGTGCAGGAATCTACTATTAATAGTGGTTGAAAAATTGAAATCCACAACGTGTCTTTAATCTCGTATTCGATTGGTCGATTTTTGCATGTCTCCGTTCCGCTCGACTCTGTTTCGCTTTACCAATTAAGGTGGAAGACTTTTTCCATGAAATAGTAATTCAATGGGGTTACATGAACTCAGAGGGTGGTATTGTGGTTTTAACGATTATAATTCTGTAAATACGTCATGATCGGAAATCAGATTTTGTTCAACATACAACCTGACATCGACTTAAAAAATTACAAAAACTGTAAGAAAATTTGAATTTCGCGGGCTATCCTGGTGTTTCCTCCTTCAAGACCATAAGCCTGGCTTCCACCAAAGTGAACCGGAGATGTACGGGAATCGGGCAATAAATAACATTGTTGGAATCTTGCAGCCCTCCGCCCGTCTACTCTTAGATGGAAAGCGGACCACAGGCTCCGCACGGGCCGCCGGTGGTTGTCGCGCGCCACTCATACAGCGCAAACGAAGGTGGTTAGTGGCTGCCACGAGCGGTTGGTATTTTTTTATAATTCGCCACCGGTAGCGTTTCGAGGACACCGAGTCGCGAGTGGCCGCCACTCGTTACATGTGTGCGGCGATTCCACAAAACGTTTTGAAAATCATAAACAGCCACCGGTGGCGCGGAGCCTTACTGGTTACTTTTTCACCGTCTTGATGTAGCGTCAGGTTTTTGGATTTCTTTTATGTCTGCGTACTGTGTAACACGTTAGCTTCACAATGATTTCGGTTCACTTTCGGTACAATTTGCGAAATGATTTAGAGCCACGAAGCAGTTCTTTACGATTGATACTTTGTAAAAAAACTTAAGCAATATTGAAACAATAAACATACTGTATGTAAGCGCGTGATTTGAGTGCAGGGCTTAAGAATGCGCAAGCGTGCGATAAATGTAAGCGCAGCGCTACGCTGCGGGTGGAAGAAGCGCGGGGAGGTGCTCACGCCCATCACCACAAGCCACTACTGCATTCAACTCGCGCGCCATTTACAATGGTAGAAAAATCAAAGATAAACTGAACAATAACACATAGAGCCAGACGAGTGCAACTAGTCGAAGATTTTTCGAACTTAGTAGGTTTTTTTGCGAAAACTCACTTTGCGCCGAAAAAATGCAATAAATAAGTATTGGATGAGACGTTTTAAAATTGACAGTGGAATATTTTCAATGCAAAGAAAGACTATACAAGGTGGAAAGGATACAGATGCTTCAACGGCTACCACGTAATCATGGATTCAGTACATCATTCTGATTCATACAGAAATTTGTAATCGGTAATTTTATAAATAATATGCTGTTCCATATATTTATTTAGACTGTGTAGGTATTGCACTTTGGTAGAAAACGTAATGCTCAAAATAGAATCTTGGATTTGTTTTCCTTTTGATTTTAATTTGTTGAGAGAGAACTTTTACATGATAATTTGTGGAAATACCTCCACTCATTAATTTTAAAGCCTGATAAGTACAAAATGAAACAATCTGTTTTATAAATATGTGAAAACCTCTAATATTTTTTGGAAGAAAGTAAAATAATACAACCAACTCAATATAACATAACTTTAAAATAAAATTAATAGTACAAAAACACCGCTTAATATTATAATTCAACTTATTGCAATAATCAGTGCAAAATAATGAAAAAATTGAGAGAAAAGTTTTTAAGTAAATAGCAATCAATGCTCAACCAAAATATTTTGTGACACGTTCTATTTATTATAAATACTCATAAAGATCACCATTATTTACTATAAACAGCTTAAAATAAAGAAACATAAGACAATCTCTCAAGTCAACTAGAACGGTTAGCTCAACCTATGCCCATTTTTGCTGTTGGATTTCCAACGCTGTATTCGGCTCCGAAAGTCGAAAATACAACAACGCGTTTTTATTTAGCCATTCACCTAGGTACGCATAGTGTTCGTGAAAACGGGCGTTAGTCTTTTAAGAGGGAAGCGCCAATGTTACCCGCGAAATTAAAATTTTCAATGGGGAAGGCAACTCAAAGCTGATTGTAGATGACGTGTCCATAGTTTAGTCCTAATCTGCCCAATGAGGTCAAGGTATTTTGAAATATAAAATGACATTGACAGATGACGATATTTGGAACAAGCTATGCTAGCGCCATTAGATTTACAGTTGCCTTCCCCATTAGAAGGTCAGTTTCTGGTTGTAAGTATGTTGAACAAAATATGATTTGCGGCCGTAATACGCATGTATTTCATCAATACAACCCTATAACTTCATTTTATCCCATTGAATAACTTTTTCTTGAACCTTGACCGGTAAATTGCAAAAAACGTAAGAAAATTTGAATTTCGCGAACTAACCCGGCGCTTCCACCTTAACGATCAGTGCAGAATAACTCGCCAACAAATCAACTTGGATATTTCGATGTTCTTATTTAGCTCAACTGTTAATGCTCAACATAAAGGATGTAAACAGAATCTTAACGAAGCCGAAAGGCACTCATTCTCCCCATCATTGCGATATTTTTTTTGTTCTAGACCATACCTGGGAACCTTCTAGTTACGGAGATAGTGGGGGTCAAAGTTACAACTTTTTCACAAGTTTTTTTTAATACATGTTTTTAATGTATGATTTTTACTTCAAACATCTCCAGGACCTCCTTACTATTCAATCCATCCATCAGCACAATGTTTTGAGTGCGTTACATTGAGTCCTACTGTAAAACGTGATTTTTCAGCTCAAAAACAAAGTCGTTTTGCAGCACTATTTTTTGCGTTAAGTTACTTAGTTTGATGTACAGAATGCTTGGTTGACGGCTTCGTGAAGAGTCTGTTTACACCCTGTATAGTATGTATATTTTATTCAACATTACATAGTAGAGGATCCGAGCTAGAAACGCCCTTTACTGATCTGTTTAATGGATGAAAATTATTTTATATCAAAGGACGATGCGTCAAAACGTCCCCCCAACCCTTTCATCGACCAACAGATTTAAAATGTATCTCATTCAAAACAGCTTAGTAAGGTGATCATTTTTTATTATGGCGCCAACTCTCAAAAGTGTGAGATTTCCAAGAAAAATATTTTTTAAAACTAACATTTTGGCACAGAATAACTGTTTATAAGCCATACTTTTTGATTTTCAAAGTATTTTAATTATTTTTTACATTTATTTCTGTGCACATTAATTACATTTTTTTATATTTTTTTAATTTAAATAATATAAAAAAAAAAACAAAATTAAAATTACAATTATTAGAGGAAATCGAACTGTAGGAAGCTGCGCACATATAATTTCAATTATGTGGTATGTACATGGGGCTAGGGCGATACATTAATTTTAATCCACCGGTGGAACTGCTCAATAATGATAATAACATAACAACAGCATAACATAACAGCCCATAATATAGTTATTATAATTTTTATAACATTTTTTGTATCGAATATGAAAAAATAAATAAGCGATTTTTTAATTTTATGTTATTATTAAACCCCATGGATTTTGAGGTTAAAATTGGTTGCTAGTCTTTTTATAGCTCCTTATGAACCTACTAACACAGACGAAAGATCTGTTGGAGGGGGGGACGGGTCTTATACAAACTTGGTCATCGTCTTTTAGTATGTTAAATAGCTATTATTAATTAAAAACTGAAACTTTTTATTGATATGAATAAATCTAACACCAACCGAAAGTATCAAGCCTGTAAAATGATAAATGATGTTTATTTTGCAAATAGGTTTTTCATACACTTTTACACGTCATGTTTTTTTAAAACTAGATGGGGCCGGTGTTTCGTACCTGACTACTCTGAGAAGAAACAGCCGAAACAAACTCAGAGGTCACAGTCTCTTTTAAAGTCCAGACATTGGTAAAATCCGCTTCGGCCGTCTACGAAACCGTATTTTCGTAACTGATTTCGATGCAGGAATTATTTTTCCTGGTACGTAACTAGTTTCGATGGAAGAATTATTTTTCTTTGTACGTAACCGCGGTTATGTATCATAGTTACGTACAAAGAAATTACTGTAAAGGTTTCGATGAAAGAATTATTCTTCCTTGTACGTAACTGGTTTCGATTGGGGTACTATTCCCCGTCGACGCATCGGCTGTCTACGAAACTGACCTTCGTCTTTTATGATTGAAACTAGGTAGGGTATTAATAAAATATCAAAATTACTTATTTACTTAAATGTGTAATATATTTAATAACTAAAACAGAAATTCTTACTGAACAAAAATATGTGAGTCGCGACTCGTAGGCAAAAATAAACAAATTAACGATCGCCCAAACCAGTCTAACAAATTAAGTACTTAGTCTAAACAATCAAAAATATATAGCATACGGGCATACGATTTCTAGGCAGTGGCCTACAGTAATTTTATTTTCTTTTAATTCATTTATAGACTGCTGAACCTCTTCGTCTATTTCTGTGTAATTTTTAGACTTTTTAGTCACACTTTTCTGCATGTCTATTACTCGCGTCTCTTTGATCAACGTATCTAACAAATGAGCAAGAGTTGGATGTTTTCTCCCAATATATCTGTTTATTTTACTATGCCAACCTTCCAGATTGTTCGTTGTTCTGATTTTTTCTTGGTCGCAGCTGCAAACTTTAGCAAAATCTGTTTTTGTTAACCATTGACTCTTAAAGTATTTGTTGAATTTTATTATGTTATCGCCAGTCGGATTCTTGCTCATAATGTACCGATAGCCACTTTGGATGAATTCAATAGGCAAACGAGCTAGACCGGCGCATCTAGCAACGTGTCTTTTTTTTACACTAGATGTTATTTTAAGTTGCTTTGCTTTCCGGAATAAACTATTGTTAAAATGGAAGTAACAACCTTTTAAGACGATGGCAGGAAACACACCTAATATGGCTTTCATTACCGCAATCTTATAATCTACTGTTATTTTCTCTGGTTGCCAAGAAATAAAAACTGACTTAAGTAACCTAAAAAGTATGTCATAGGTTTTAAATTTTTTATCAGGCAGCAGACAAAAAATTAACGGAATAATAGAGCCCGTTTCTTCGTTATATCCATGGAGAGTATATAACTGTGTGAAGGGTATGGGACATGATTTGAAAGTTCCATCGCCAAATATGTGTTTAAAATTATAAATATTTTTTCTGGCATTTTTTCCGCAAAATAAGATGATCCTTTTGTTCTCTTCTTTACAGTTATAGTCCGCTAGTAAAAATTGTTCATATTTATCTGGTACTTTAACTTCACTTAACGAAGAGAAACGCAGCTTTGGTGCGCCAATTATTTTATTGCGCTCATTGTTTAAACCTGTTTTTATATTAGCGAATTTTGGGATATTGTGTACCAAATTTATACCATCATTTTCAAGGGAATATACCATTGCGTCGTATTGTTTTTGAACTGATTCAAAATTGCAGCTAGTTTTTTCTTTTAATTTATTTAATTCTTTCAAAATTTTATTTTTTCCAAAATCCTGTTGACAATTCTCTATATGTAGTTTTTCCTTTACTATTTCGTTCCTTACGTTAAGTGTAACGCTCCCGGAACAGCCGTTATTGTTATAGTAACACAGCCAAAACGTGTTTCCATTGCTGTAAAATTTCTTTCGGTGGTACCTGTGACCACTGCAAAGCAAGGCAATGCCACCTCTACGCGTAGTAATGAATTCCATTTCAACTTTATCAATTTTTAATGTTGTAGATATTTCCATTTCAATATTATCCAGTATTGATCACTCGACAATTCACTTTCAAATAAGTATACAAATTCCCTTCGGCCGTCCACGAAACCGTAATTTCGTAGGTAACTGATTTCGATAAAGGATTGCTATTGCTATTTTACACAAAGAAGCATGAACAGGAAAACATTTTATGTCACCACGATGACATCAGTCCGATACTACAAATATAATGGCCAGTTAATAAAGAGTTTGCAAATCAAATCAAAGAGGTTTCATATTCTAATTTGACTAACATCGCTAGTTTCTATGAAGGAATTATTATTCCTTGCACGGAACTAGTAAAATTTCATAGTATTGCAAAAATTCCTTGTACGTAACCTTGGTTACGTACAAAGAAAAATAATTCTTCCATCGAACCTAGTTACGAACAAGGAAAAATAATTCCTTCATCGAAATCAGTTACGAAACTACGGTTTCGTAGACGGCCGAAGGGGTAAAATCATATGAGGACCATGCAGATTAATGTCTGAGATGGTCTTTTGAAGAAATAACCACACCGATTTGAGTCGAGCTGTCCAGTCAGTGCAAGCATTAGTCAGTGATCGTGTAGCTCGACTCGTAACCCAAGGAGCTCAACGACACGACGATCAATACCAAAGAAAGGACATTTATAATATGCAAGCTTTGGGTTGTCTACCTTCTTCCTGGCGTAACTACTGGGGTAGCAAGTAAAAAGGTATCCCGATTCTTGGTTTTTTTCACCCATCTAAACAAATCTTATATCAAAATAAGTGGTTTCATTGCGAACACGATGATATAGGGTTTCTGCAAAAATCTGGTTTGAATGAGGGTTGTCGAGTAAATAATAGCTTGGCCAGGAATTTTTTAGCCAACCCACTCGCGATATGTTTTTTAACATACTAAATTTGGTATAAAATAGTTTTCATCCATTAAACAGATCAGTGGAGGTTGTTTCTAGTTCGGATCTTAGACTAACATTATCGGTAAAATCAGCTCAACAGAGTTATGAGTATATTTCTAGTATTAACAATATTTGCAAAAAAGAGACGAATTTTAACCCTTGAAAAATATTTCACAACTTTCTTTAACACATAAGAATTCTAACTAAAGCAAACGATAGTCAACATGATCGAACAATTACCGAAATGTGAATTGTTTAGCCGCGTCCTAACGAAAGCGATCGTCGCGTGGTTTATTGGACTAATCAGAACGCGTGATCGCGCCGAAAGATGGCGCTTTCCGGTTTTCCGAACAGATGGCATAAATTATGCTTGCGGCGATCGCGATCCGTTGGTTAGCACACAGGGTTTCACTTCGCCACGAGTTCGTTTCCAACTCAACATATCAAAAACTTATTACCAACAACTTTATACATGACTGGTTTTTGTTTTACCAATCGTAATTAACCTTATCGCTTTAAAATAGAGTAAACTATCAATAAAGTCGACTAGCTTTAACACGGTAGACCGGGCACCGTAAAAAATACCCCAACACATAAATGCTTAACAAAACCTTACTATACAAAAGCCAATAATTTTAATAATTACTTAAATTTATTAATTATGATCTTGTCGTAATGATATTGCTGTTTTTCAGGGCCGGCTAAAAATGTATTGGATATATATACCTTGTTTGCAGTACATTAAAGTGCTGATTCGCTAGAAAACAGTTGTTAGTTGTTGACATCGAAGTTCGGAGTTTATGACACTGATTTTAAACTGTATTATTTAATGACATAAAAAATTGCACTATGTTAAAGAAATAACCTCCCTAGCTTAGCGTATTTAGTGGTGAGAAACCTGGACGACGAATAAAAATTGTGATTTCCTACTTTTCTTATGTTTGTTATCAGGTAGTTAGCATTCTATTTGTACGAATTATAAGGCATTTTTGTTTCATATATAAAGTCAACGCATTAAAAAAAAAACCAGTTGATTGTGAAATTTGTGAATAATCAGGACAATTTCAAAAAATCGCAAATTTTTTTAGATCCTGATGTCGAAATAGTAAAATAACACATGTATGGTAATTTTGCTTAAATAGAAGTAATAAAAGCAATTTTTTTTTTAACCACAGTGCAAGTTATTTCTGAACCTACAACAATATCACTACAACAGACCACAAAATAGGCAAGATTAAACGTTACTTAAAGAATATCCTACTCGGCGTGTCTTCATTGGGGAACTCTATGAAGGGATGAGTCAGTTTATGTTCCAACATCTCACTCTCACTTGGGAACTTATCCCCACAGATGTCACAAGCCACTTCACTATGCGACTCACTCCGTGATTTCTCTTTTTTCTTTTTCTCTTTAACCTGCCAGTCTTTCTTTTTCGAAGTCTCTTTTATCTTCTCCTGTTTAGAAGAAGCTTGGGCTTCTTGTACCAACGGCTTCCCAGTCAACAAAAACTCTTTCATATTAACATGTTTAGGCGATAATTTGTGTTGTTTTAGTCGATTTTCTGAACTGCATTGGTATTCACAGATGAAACATACGTATTTCATATCTCCTGTGTGGATTTCTGAGTGCGCTTTGCGCTTTTCTTGTGTTGCAAAGCGGAAATCGCAGAATTTGCACGGAAACTTTCTGTCTAGCGAATGAAACCGCATATGGGAGACTAAGGCGTTCATATCCTTGCAGATTTTTCGACACTCTAAACACATGACTCCCTGTTCAACAGGCTCAGATTCCTCTACGCTTTCCATGCTATGGTGTATGCGTCTATGGGACGTAAGACTCTTTTGACTGATAAAAACTCTTCGACAATCAGTGCATTGGAATTGCATCTCAGCTTTCAAATCCGGACTATGCTTTTCAATTTGATGCATTGCCAGTTTATCTGCCTCGTGGAACTGAAGGCCACACTCTTCACATTTCCAAGCTTTTATTAACTTCGAGAATGCTTCTAGAACATCTAAGACGGATTGCCCTTCGACTTCCGGGTGGAAAGTCTTGGTGTGATTGCCGAAGTCTATAATTTTCGAGAAGGTTCTCTTGCATCTAGGACAGCTGTATGGTTCCTTATGATCATCCATGACATGGCACTTTAAATCTGACAGCTCCATGTAACTCTTTGGACACATAAAGCATTTGAGCTTTTGCTTCCCTTTGACGACTTCCGAAATAACTTTGTACTCCATCAACTGGACTTTTTGATGGACTTGCAGATGTTTGAACAGTTCTTTTCGCGTGTGATAGTCAGTTGGGCAGAATTTACATGGGAATCTCTTTCTATGTAATCTTTTTCGATGTAGAGCTAATTCTTCTTTATCTTTGAACTGCTTGTTGCAAGACATGCAAGGAAAGGTATTTGTGTCACAAAACAGATTGTGGGACCTTAGACAGGTCTCCATTCTACTCCGCCTTTGAAAAGATTGGCCACAAGTACATTCGTAACCTTCTTTCTTAACTTTTTCTTCTTTTTTAACTGGCAGACTTTCAAGTTCTGCTTTTAACTTTTTATTTTTATTCTCTTTTTTTGTTATCAGGCTTCTAAGGTGTCCTTGAGCGCGTTTCTCAATAGTGTCGTGGACAGCTAAATGCCTTTTCAGATAAGTCTTCTGTCTGTAAGTTTTGGGGCATTTTGGGCAGGAATGGCGGGTATCTTTTACTTCTTGTTTCTTCCCTTTTGCTTTGAGTAAGCTATAAGCTTCTTGTTCCAGGGATAAAATGTTGCCTGTGATAGAATTTAATTGAAAAGACTCTTCGTAATCCATATAGTTGTCCCTATTATCGTAAGTCGTAGGTAGAATTTCTTCAGGGTTACCAAGTTTGGAGAATGACATATTGGTCTGGGTCATTGGAAGTATTTCCATGACTAGAGTCTTAGTTGTTTTAGATTCTATAAGGCCGTCGTGTGGGTTGGTGATTGTGGAAGTAGTGTTTATAACTTTGTTTGAAATTAAGTGTGTTTCTGTTACTGTGACTTCTGATTCTTCTTTGATATTTATTTTATCGTGTTCTTCTTTATTCTGGAAAATGAAATAAGACTTTAAATATACAGAAGTTTTTGAAGTCAACTATGCCAGAACTTAGGAACGAAAGAAATCAAGACGTGGAAAAATCTAGTCAGACTAGAAAAGAAACGGTAGATGTCAGAAAAAGTGTAAAGTTTCTCCATAGTAATCAGAAGGAAAGTGAAAAGAGTACACAGAATGAAAAAGTTTACAAACCAGAATGTTATAATATCAGAGACTTAATGTGGCAGTTAATTAGCAGATGCTTGACTTTCAAATAGCTTATATATATATTTAATTGAAAGTTTTACCTCGTCATCGTAATCTTCACACTTGATATTCATATCATCCTGCAAACACGCTTCCACCTGATTCAACGCATCCGCCTCATTGCTATCCATACTGCCAACATCATCAAAGTTCGGATAATCATATGTCACCAGAGATTCATCTCCCAACACTCTTTCTTCCTTAACTTCAGACTTTTCATCACAATCTATTTCAAATTTAGGTACCGTTGCGTAATGGACTAAATCTTCTTTAGATTCATGATCAAAATCTTCTATTTTCGACATGGAATCTTCATTTTGAGAGTCCAAACCTTCTTTTTCTACACTTATGCATGTTTCCTGTTTTACATCTAATTGTGCTTGAGTGAAAGGGTCATCTATATGTTCCTCTGTGCCTGTATCGTCTATGTTTTCTGATTTAATGTCAAGTGGCATGTCTTCTGTGATTCCATGGTCGATGTCATCTTCTTCTTTTATAATTGTGTCTGTTTGTAGATCTGCAATCTCCGATGCTGTGGGGAAGCCGGATTCCATTTTTGGTTGCTGAAACAATAGTTTACATGTTATCTAGGCCATTGTTCTAATTACCTATTGCATAAGTCTGAAGCATAAGCATGAGCAGGCTAAAATAGGTGCAACTGCCAAGCGTGGGATTTTGGATTTGAACCTTGGGTTGGGCAAAGTAATATTATTTTTTCAATACAAATTTGTCAGTTGCAGGTTTGTGTCTGGTATAGGCTATCCTTGTATTTCAAGGGACTTCTTATCGGGTGAAATGTGAATGCTGTACTCCTATTAAATAGCCCTACAGGGATGACTGGTATGCTGATAGTGTTAAGTGCATTGTTAAATGCAGTTATGAAAATTATCTCATGCTAGACAGCATCGTTTTGGTGCATAATTTTATTAGTCTATGTGTAGTGTCACCACTGCTGGGACACAGGCGTCCTCTTTGTGAGGTGTAGGCCTTAATGGACGATGCAGGTCCCGTCCAGGTTGGCAAATGTCATGTCTTTAAATTTTTTTTTTTAGTATATGCGAGTTTCCTCACAATGTTATCCTTCACCACTTCGGAGCAGTTGTGAAGAAATGTTTAGTACATACCTCAAATTTTTGAAGACAGAACATATTATTTATTTCTTTATAACATGTCTGATATCTGACTTGCAATAAATTCATAGATGTTGGGGCAAAATTCTGTGCAGCTTTTACACAAGTTCCATGTTGCACCTGTGTGTGTTTTCTAAATTTTTGTATGTTCAAACGTCGCTTTAAAAGCCTCCTCTCTCTCTCCTCAGCGGATTCATTGGCTATTTTCAGTAACCGTTTGAGTTTGGCCTTTGCTAGCCGTCTTTTTCTTTGAGTTGTTGTTTCTTTAGGCATTTCTCTTGTTGCAAGTATCAGGTGACTTTGGTTAAGGTTTTATTTCACCTTTTATAGGAAACACTAAATATGGTTTAATTGCTAGAGCAATACTGTGATTTTGCACTCTAGTCCCGGCTTGGCCACCGCTATTAGCTTCATACACTATCAGCATAATTCTTTTTTTTTTTTCAGGGCCAAGGCTATCTACAATATTATAAATAAAAGTTTGCAAATATTGATTGAAAATTTTCGGTAGTTGCTACTTCACTTTTAAATAGAGGATGTTGCATGCAAATAAATGTTTGTTTGTTAGTTACTCTATCAACAGAATTCTTTGAACTGGACTGATCAATTTTATTTACAATAATCATGTAGGTATGGTGTCACATACAGCATGAACAGTAAGCTGTAAAGGGTAATAAAATCAAATAATTATGACCTTCATGGTCGTACTTACCTATTAGAAACAGATTGCACACAACTGTCCCATAGCACAGGTATCCAATATAAACTTCGATCAATTAATATTATCAGAATATTATGCCTTACAAAACGTATTGTTTTCATATCATTGGCTATAGGCACGACCAGAACATTGCTTCATTATCTTTAGTCGCCGATTATTGAACGTAATTTTACTATAGGAATCACTAATTAGCTAACACCGCTGATTATTCTGAAATTACTTTGATACGTACGTCGCACAAAGTGTTTCAAGGTATTTTAACTTTAACAAAAGTATATAAAGGTCATAAGTTTCATTTATAGCACTGTTTAATTACTTTTATTAAATCAAATTTCAAATTACAGTGCAAAATATAGAAATCTAAACATTCCATCCACTCTGCACTATAATTTTGACAGATATTAATGTTTCCCATTTTTTATCTATAGTTTTTTTTTGTATTAGCTTGAGTCGACTAATTGACTACATTTTTTGTATACCAGTCTATCAAGTACCGAAAGTTTCTTCGCAAAATAAAGGGATAAACTGAAATCACTATTAAAGCTACTGGTTTTAAAGTAAAATGAACATACAATAATCGACTAATAAAATTATTTAGTTGTTTTTGTATCTGTAAACATGGCGTCGGAAAAGCAAAAATGAACGGGTCTTTTCGTAATTCAGCATAAGTATTTATTTCCAGAACGCATCTATAGTTGATTTGGTGGTAAATTCTGAATTTTGTACGTAACGTAGATAATTTTAAAGAAAATGTGTGATATAATCGGGTTTCTTGCCAGGAGTTGCTGTAATGGTCATCCGAGGACATGGCAAATACCCTGGACTTGAAGCTGGTGCTGAAACATCTCTCAAGTGGAACACTTGGCGAAAACTTGTGCATTAATTGTCTGAAGCCACTTCGGGAACAGTATGAGAATATTTTTACGAAAGTTTGTAAATATGACAAGGAGTATTGCATAGCGGACGTGCTCCGAATCATGTGTGATGTTGAGGTAAGTCTTTCCTGAGTTAACTAGCTCATAAAAGTGCATATGACTTATTAGTGATTGGCCACCACATAAAGCTTAGAGCAGTTTTCTTACCATACTTAACCTTTTGGGGTCTGCTGCGACCTCACAGAAGATCTCTAAATGTAGATGTTACTGAAAACTAAAATTTTCTCTAACCTGAGAATCTGTACATATAATAATATTGTCTCATAATAAACCTAAAAAAATTACTTTTCAGTTGACAGAAACCGATAACTACAATGTCTGCATCAATTGTTTCATGATGGCATCCATGGCTTACAAGTTCTATTTACTATCTAAAAGGAGCCACGAAATCCTCAACTTTTATACCAATGAACTCCTCAGCAACTTGGACCAAATACAGTTACCGGAAGAAACAATGAACAATACATTATGTATTTCCCTCCCTGAGATGGTAACCCAAACACCAATTTACGACTTTAATTTACATGCCATAGGCAAAGAAATAAAGGGTGATAAAGGAGAGGTTGAGAAAATTAAAAAGGAAGTAGTAGAAGAGGAAGAAGATGAAAAAGTAGTGGTTATTATACAAGACAACGGCAAGCCTTCATTTTACCGTGTAAAACCAGATGGAGTTCTAACTGCCCTGGGAGATTATGAGGCAAAGAAATATACAAAAAAGTTCAATGCCTCAATGGTAGTACAGGTACAGCCTAAAGAGGATCGGCCCAAAAGAGGGAGGAAGAGAGGACCAATGTCATTGAAACTGTGCACTCGGTGTCCAGTAAAATATAGGTTTATTGCTAAACTGAAGGAGCATATGAGATTGGAGCATAATGTTGTTCTTTATGTTTGTGAGGTATGTTTCAAGGGTTTAGTTTCATTTGTAGTCATATTAAAAAGGATACAGGAAGCATTATAACCTTTATTTGGATAACAACAATGATATTGTAGGGAATTTACAAATAAAATACCTATTCAATTATAAAAATTACAATTCAAAATTATTTTTGATGTTGTTTATAATGTGTATGTATGTAAAACATGATCAAAGCATTGATTACACAAGCTAAAAGTACAAAGAATTTATAATATTTTATAAAATGTTCAGTTCTCTAATTGAATGCTTTTGATGTTGCATGCCATTGAATTGAAGGAAATGAGAGTGAGTTTGGTCAGGACTATACCCTAAACACACTGTTTTCAGGTGTGTAAAGCACTTACTGAAGATGAACAGGAGTACCACAGCCACCTAAGGACTCACACTAACATACACCAGTGTGCTATCTGCAACATGGTGTTCAAGAAGAGGTCCACCATCATCAAGCATCTCAAGCGGCATGAGAGGATGAAAAATATAGCTTATGTGAGTTTCTGTTTTAAGCAAAAGTTTTTCAAAGACACCAGAATTATCAAAAAAGGATTTATTTGACCTGAAACTGTAAACTGTACTGTGTAAACTGTACAAGCAAAAAGTTGGTTGTGGTGTTCCAGCTGGCTCTAACCATTTCCGCGTCCATAATCATGGTAATTTCCACCAGAACAGTGGCATGGTGACCCAGTAGAAACGTCCGCGACTTGCGAGCTGTTGGTCGTAAATTCCAACTCAAGCCAGGCACGGCACTCAATAGGATTAGCATGATCAGCCTACAATATTCCCACTGTCAGTACCCATGCTTTATTTTTGGTTCTAGGACATGCCCGTTACCTCGAGATATTTTCCTTCCACAACTTCCGAATTTTCGTGGTTTCGTACCCCAATTCTATTAAAGGGTTTAGTTTTCGCACTTAGTCCCTAAAGGTGGACCATTGTGCTTAAAAAAACCGTACCCCAAACAGGCACTTTATGTAATTTATTTCATCAACATTTATGGTGAAGAAAGATACAATATTCTCTACACAAACTAAACCCATGCGCCCTACATTCACAGAGCGACAATGCCCACATCTGTGAGCAATGTGGCAAGATCCTGGAAGACGAGGAATCCCTCCGCCTGCACAATGACAGCAAGCATTACAAGAAGTACACCTGCTACTACTGCGGACGGATGTATAAGGGAGAGATTAGCTTCGAGATGCATATCAAGAAACATGAGGATAATATGGAGACGGGGAAATATAGGTACCTATAACGTTATTATTACAGTCCTAACTAGGGCACGTTGGTCTCGTGGTCGAAAGCATCACAGCCGAGCGTGGGGTCCTGGATTCGATTCCCAGGTCATGCAAATGGATATTTCCATTAGAATTTCTCAGTAACAGCCCAGACCTGGAAAGACAGGTGCCCACGTGTCTTCTTGGGAAGCACGAAAGCAGTTGGTCCTGCTGGTTGGATCTGTCTCTGCTCGTGTCGGATTGACCCTTCGGCCTATGAGAGTGAGAGAAGGGAGTGTTCTTCTACAATATATCCGGCGGACTTGGCGAATCTCGGTTTTTTTACGTTACAAAATCAAATTGTCCTTCGTTTTTCAGACAAAACATCTACAAAAAGAAAGATGGCACTCCAACTGAGAAGGCTAAGCCAGTAATCAAGCGATGTATGTGTTCTACATGCGGCCGACATTTTGTGGACGAGCGCGCCCTGCTGTGGCATCAGCGGCTGCATAACAACGAGAGGCCTTACACTTGCAATGTAAGAACATCTAAATTATGTAGAGGCTGACAAAACCAGTCAGATACTATTAAGATCGTTAACCAACTCAGGATTGCAGTCCACTGCAGACCTTGCTGGCGTTAGGGGGTGCGCGATGAGGCGACGGCCCGGGGCACCAAATTTGTGGAGGCGCCGAAGTCTAGGGCTGACGCTAAAGGAAAGATGAAATTCTTAACTTTTTGACCGACACGGACGTCTATGGACGGCAAATCAAAAAGTGCTCACGATGACGACGGACGGCATGGCACGTCGAAAATAACACTTTTTTACTGTTGCTTGGCGTAGCGATCACAGATTTTCGTTATTGACGTAGCGGTCAAAAGGTTAATATACGTTCACATTGGTTTAACAAAAAATTAACACTTGATAAAGATCTTAAGTGGGCGCCACAATATTCTTGCCCGGGGCGTCAGTGGACCGAACGCCGGTACTGGCTGGACACCAGGCTTCTCCCAAGCTGCGCGACACCCTGTCCTTCGACTTCCGCATCCAACCACGCGTGAACACGTGATTCATGATCATCTGCCTAGCCTTCTAAACTAAGTTGGGTTCGGCTTCCAGTCTAGTCGGATGCAGCTGAATACTGGTACTTTACATGGAGTGACTGCCTATCTGACCTCCAGTTAGTACTGAGTAATACGATACCCTTTGGTAAGACTGGTTGCCATACTTTTGGGCCACTGACTACGTAGCGTCTGTCAAAGATCTACATGCTTGCGCATGTGGTAAAGGGCGCGCCCATAGCTTCAAAAAAGCGAAGAGCTTATACGAACGGAAAACGCCTTTAGCCGTGGCCGAAATTCCGTCGGTAGGATGTATCATTAACATTGCTGGTATGAGCAGGACTGCGGGCGCAGCTTCGTGTCGCTGAACCGTCGCAACCAGCACCAGCAGTGCGCGCACACCGCGCCCACGCGCCGCTGTCCGCTGTGTCCCGCGCTCTTCCATCTGCGCTCTATGGTCAACACGCACGTCAAGAAGGTAAAGCCTTCCTTACTGTACATATCATTGTAGGTCTAGATGTCTCAGGCGTTAGTGCTGGCCATGAGGTCAGGTCCGGCGGTGTTGTTGGAGTTTTTTTCATCCATCTCACTTTGTTTGTCGTGGGCGTACTGTGTTTTTCAGCCATACATCTCTATCTCAACAATCATCTCAGTTTAGGTTCGGTGAAACCAGTAAGAACAGATTGCTGACACGGCATAGGACACCGGACAATAACAGATACTGTGATAAAGGATCTGTGTCCTATGTCTGCAGTTTGTACTAGTCCACACATTCCATGTATAGTTTCTTACACTATTTTAAATTACCCACATACTATACATTTTTCTCGCCATTTCAGGTGCACCTGAAACAACATAAGCGTCGCAACCGCATCAGCAAGCATCAGAACGTGTTCTGGCGAACGGAGACCGTGCCTGTACAGGAACTCAGCGTCGAGATACAGAACGATATACTGGAGCTGCAAGCTGCTAATAAAGAACAGGATTGGGTAAGACGTGTCTCAGGATACAACTTAACAGTTAACCAGACAACGTAACCCGTACATCCTACGTTATTACGTACCCTCTGTCTTACCAATCCAGTCCTACCGTAAGGGTAAGCGCAGACAAGGCAGCAAAATGTTCCGAGCATGTCATCATTATGCTTCTCCTACTAGATCAGATATTCGGTAATATTTAACTCAAACACAACAAATAGAGTTCAAAATGACGCCCGAGAAATGGAGTGTTTGAGCATATTTTCACTCAAAACTTGGTCGGCAAATAACATGCCCTGGCTATTTTTTATGTGTAGTGCGTTGAGCCTTACGGTACACCCTAACCCTATCTGTCTTACCAATGTTGCCCTATCTGAAGACTATTTGAAGGAGACCATGATCATTAAATAATTTATTTTAAAAATACATCAAACGTTCGACTATCACAAGCTACAATAATATGGAAACTTTACTTGGGCGTATGATACACCAACTTTCGAAATATTATCTTTGCTTGCAATCGCTTTGACACCACCGTCCTTTCTTTCATATCACCTTTGTGATTCCAGGTGTACGTTGAAGATACACCTGTTGAGATGGAAGGCATATGACGAAAGCGTAACAAAAAGCTGGAAGAACAACGAGCCGTCGAAAAGAAGCTGAGACGTCAAGCTTGGATGTAAACGCTAGTCTTCACTTGTTCACGAGTTGTTGGCAAAGCATATGCAGTGTATTATTGCCACATTGCACCTCCCCTGTTTGTCCCCTGCAAACGGTTATAGATCTTATACCGCTCGTGAGTCTCAAATAATACCTGCGACTTAGCACTATGTGATATAGAAAACCAAGACAAGACTTGCTGAGCCGATAGCGCCTTTGATGCTCTGTTCGTGCTTGAAGTTGATAAGGAACAGCCGTCAAAGATTACAGCACATCTCCTTCCGTGGTAGTCTTTCGTGTTAAAGTGGTAATAAACTTGTAGCAAATTTAATCAGCTTTCATTTTATATACGGTGGGTGGTCATGTCGCTAGGCCGCATAGTTTCCGAGATATAAGCGAAAAACCGAAAAATGGGACCTTCAAAGAGTCATGAAATGTTGAAATTGTAACTCTAACAATGAGCCTCTCACCACCTCGTAATGGCCTAATTGAAAGGAATGCGTCTAGCTTTAGTATTGTGTTCCTATAGAATATACATGCTTTATTGCTCACCGAAATTGAAACAACTGTTTTGCAATATTACTAGTTTTATGGTTACAATGGGGGTTTTATCGCTGATAGCCATATCTTCCAGACAACCCGGATACTTGATACTTGAAGTTATCCAAACAGAAAAATACTTAGCTAAAAATACTGTCGGAATTTGTCAAAATCGAAGGGAACAAACCAAAAAATTGTCAAAGTAGAACTAAAGAAGTAATAGGGGTTTAAGTTGACCGCGCGAGCGTAATGTAGAGGATTGCGCGGCCATGGAGATCTCAGCAACTTCTTGGGTTAGAGATCTTATTATTTTTGTCAATTGATGACTGAATTTGTCAAAAATGATCAAAAAAAGATTTATACGCTCCAGAGCTTATAAATCGTTTTTCGACAATTTTTAATTTAATTTTTAACTTGCGCGGCCATAACTTCTAAGATGAATATTTCAAAGTAAAAAAGTAAGTATGTATTTTTATAAGTATTCCCTTAGAAGTTATGATCGCGCAATCCTTCACTTGTTGTTGCTTTATTGTTGATTATTTTTTTTAATTTATCATAAGTAACACTATTACAAGAATAAAGGTCTCAATGTGTTTCTAACAAAAGCCATAAATACTACTTAAGTTAAACACGAAATCAGTCCAAAACAAAAAAATCGTGGCCGCGCGGTCGAAACGTTACACTACTTTGTACACTGATTTTTCATTATCTATAATTGCTAAGATTTCGGTGTGAACGTCCATTTATTCGGCATATTAACCTGATTAGAATGACACATACATACAAAGCGTGTCTTAAAAACTGGCCAAGTGCGAGTCGGACTCGCGCACGAAGGGTTCCGTACCATTATCTATACATTAGATATTATTACCTTTTCAAGCGTCTACCTGTCGCCGTTTTTAATATAGAGCAAAAAAACCGCAAAAATAACATTTGTTGCATGGGTGAATGTAAATATAGATTTTGTTCTGTTTTTAGTATTTGTTGTTAGTAGCTAGCTATCACGGTTCATGAGATACAGCCTGGTGACAGACAGACAGACAGTGGAGTCTTAGTGTAATAGGGTCCTGTTTTACCCTTTGGGTACGGACCCCTTAAACTGATGTTATCTCATAATTATAATGTTCGAGCAGGGTTACCATAATTTCGATTTGATTTGGGAATACCTCTAACTGGAGACTAGCAATTATATTGGACAACATCTAGCTCAATCTGCAAAATGTATTATTATTAATTAAAAAACTTTGTACATAATAGTGTTTCTTTATACCCGAGACAAAACTGACATTACGTACGTGGGTTGCCAGTTTTTTTGCTATTCTTAAATAGCAGTAATGTGCCACTACCGTAAATTAAACGTTGATAAAATATATAGGTATTAGGCCGCCAACCATCGATCCCACCACCTAGTACCTTGGCCGACTTGGCTTGACTTTTAGGATGGCGTTGGAAAACTACAGTATCTGGCAATTAATGCGTCGCTCATGCTGGCATCTGTTGAGAAAATAGCCAGAGCAATAGCTAGACTTAAGAAGGCGTCATTTCTTTGATTGGATAAAAAAAACTGTGCTACCTGTAAGAGGTTGTTAGTGTTAATGTAATTTATCAGTTTGGGAATTTCTTGAAGGATTATTAAAGAAAACAACATTAAACCCTTTTGTATATACATTTATTGTTTTTTTTTTTTCAATTTTTAATTATTGTTTACCAGATATATACTTTTATAATATATAATAATCAATTTCCTATCGAATATATACAACTTACAATAAACCTGAAGGTCCTTATGAACAACTACATTGAGTCTTATTATCTAGGTGGAATCATTTCGTTTTAATAACTAGTTGAACGCTGCAACGTGAAAAATGCAATTTTCACACACAAACGTACCAAATTTGTTAATTGGGCAAAATAAATTTCAAAAGAAAAACTGCAAATGATAAGTTTTTACCCTGAATTTGAAGCAGAAGAAAGTATGCTGCTTTAAATTTTGTAGTGATACTTTTTGAATAATTAGTTAAATTATAACTCGACAACATTTATGTGTAAGGGTGTTTTTCCACCAGAGATGTGCTATGCTACGTTGCTATGGATGCGTTTGATATCCACCAATCATATTCATTGGTGCACATAGCTTAGCACTGGTGGAAACGGATTCAACTAAGAAATGTTTTATATATGGAAGGATGCGTGCTATGGATGGTCGCGAGTTGTGTAGCTATGTGCAGAGCAGAGTACCTACAGTAGGCCCGCGTTTCGCGCCCTCGCTGATTCCCTACTATCGATACATCGCATAGCTCGAACTGCGAATCTTCCTCGCGCAGCTACCTTGCGGCGGCGCATCTTAATAGCACGTCTTACTCGCACCGCTACATAGCTTAGTATCAGTGGAAACGGTCACAGAGTTTCGCAGCTTAGCTATTACATCCTCGCAGCATAGCTGCATAACACATCTTTGGTGGAAAAGCTTTGGATCGGTGTAGTTTTGGCTTCGCGGTTTTAGTTTAATGTAGAATAGTTTGGCATGTCAAAAGCAAAAAAAAAACATTGTTGGCGAAACATCGCAGTCGATACAAAGCGTTGTAGATTTTTTCTTGTTATGTTGTTTGAACAAAACTACAAATATTTATTTTAATATTTGAAGCTTTCTGCGTCAAATATTGCCAACTAGACTATTTAACTCATAATCTTGCGGGTGTTATAGTAATAGCTGTCAGGTCTATTACCTACACTTCTCGGGCACTGAACAACAAGAGCAGATTTCAAAATAATAAATGATATTTACTACAGTCTCAGCTTTGAAGTGATAATTTCTTATGGGAGGGTAAACAACTTCTTTACGTAACGCGTTACGGCGCCAGTCTATCTGGCTTGTTTAAGTTATCACTTCTGTCGGGCGTCCCGAGACGTTTTTTTATCTTAAAACTGTAGTCAAATCCCACTTTTATGATTGGTTGTTGCTATTTTACTCAACCACCCAAAAGAGCTCACAAGATTTGACAGATAATTCTTCATTAAACTTGTATAAATCAGATGTTAGTCCTGTGCTGTCTTTAAAGTTGTCAAGTTATAACAAAAAGCATTAATAAAAAAATAAAAATAATATTTGATCAAATTATTTCTTCCACTTTGTACTATCACTGACCGTTTGCAAGAAACAATAATTTTTAAAAAGGGGTTAATTAAGTACTTGCCTTTTGAGGTAAACTTGTCAAATTAGTTGTTATTGTTTCGGGTTATTTGTATTATGGTAAGGTATTGGTGGGCTTCTTAGGAACTTCATGTATTCGGTTGTAAACATATTACTTAGTAAATCTCATGAGAATGAGTGTTTATATAATTTGCTTGATAAGACACAAACAAATACTTTTCTAGGGCATAGTTAAAGTAGCAATTTTCCACAAATAAAATCATTCATTTAGTGAATTGAAAGCTTCCTTTGATGTGTCGAATATTGCAAAATTATAATAAAAGCGGCTTATAGTGCGTAATATGCGAAAGATGAATTGGTGATATAAATGCGGATTTATTCAAACTTTCCAAATAGGAAAATAAACCAATGAATTCAATTCATTTATTCGACCAATAAGACATAGCTACAATATATATATTTTTAATCTACTCTCCATTATATAATAAGGAGATAAGTCTAGGATAAAAATGGCGTCAAAAGCACCAGAAACACATTAACCGTCGAAATATTCCGGTATTAGAAACACCGAATTTGTTCTTAATAATATTAGGCACAGAAACATGTTTTGCGTCAATGCTGGTAACATGACTGGCGTGCTTAGTTATAAGAAAAATATACGCTATACAAGTATCTACCTAACACCAAGGAGTAGTAAGTAATGGAGTACTAATGTGTGGAATATCGCCATGACAGTTGTATCACGTTGAACCACGCCGTATGACGCGCCGAACAATCGTCTTATCCCGTTTCGCCCCTCAGAGTTCGGATCTACGAAGAAATATACGTCTTAGCATTCCTTTTGCTTACTATTCCGTGGTTTTCAAACATCACCAGTCATGTTTTGAGCAATGAACGCGTCGTCAATGTATTATGTAGGTATATTTGATTATATTCCTTGCAAACGGCCTGACACTCCTACCCTATGGTTCGACAGAGGCTGACTTACATGACGCCGTCCCGCCCGTTCGCCATCTGCAAATAAACAACACCCGAATATCTCGTACAATACGCGGACCTTCAACGCCATATCACTTTTATCTCTAAAACATTTTTTTTTACTTTTTCCTTTACTTTATTCTAATGATATTTTGATAACTTACGCAGCCACGATGTGTTGTCCCCGTATCACATCTATGGAGCAATACAAAGTTATGTGAGAATCGTGGGTAATTTTGATTGATGTGATAATAGAATTCACGTTATATGAATAGATTTGCCATGATGTGTAATTATGATTCAAATATTAATATTTATATAATTAAATTCGTCATTATTGTGAATCAAATTGCCAAATATCTAAGATGCTTTGCTAAATAGACACGTAAGTATTGATTGCGTTTATTTACAGATTCAAATGCTACATGCATAAACTCTTGTACAATTTCTAAATATCTGTGGGTACAAAATATCTAAAATGTGGGATTCGAACCCACAACCGGTAGCATAGTCACATTACTCTGCTACTACGACAATCGAGCTCTTAAAACCGAGACCAAGTTTTTGGCGTGTTGTAATTTTTTTTTATTGAATATTACGGATTAAATACAAGACAATGAACACTAGTTTCTTAAAATAAATGCTCTATAATCTACTCTACTAGGTTTTAAGGGTAATTTAGAGATAACGTCAGTGAGAACTTACATCAATCTAATTTTCGCGCTAGCTTGACCAAATGTTGACCGAATGCTGCCGGAAATAGTTGGGAGCCCGAATGTTTATATTATATTTGTCATAAATCTAATGTTTTCCCCTAAAAACTTGTTAATCCCATAAACTGGCATATCTGGAGAAACTATACCTAAACAGATATGTAAAGTATCTAATTAGTTTCTTTGTTCTTAAGTTGCAATCGTTTATATTTGATACAGTTACTATGGAGTTACAAGCCAATGGATTTCGCG
The DNA here is from genome assembly GCA_950005105.1 of Lycophotia porphyrea. Classification (NCBI taxonomy): domain Eukaryota; kingdom Metazoa; phylum Arthropoda; class Insecta; order Lepidoptera; family Noctuidae; genus Lycophotia; species Lycophotia porphyrea. The sequence goes on from OX465409.1 coordinate 9,295,162, forward strand.
CTAAACCGACTTATCAGGCTCATAACGATGTATAAAAACGCGAGATTTCCGTGAAAGTCAGCAGCTCAAATCAAATAAATAGCTTAGCACTCCATTGACTAACTACTCTGTAATCTAGTTAGTCTATATCATTCCATAAAAATGTTATAGTACACTCACATTGAGATAGTTGTGTTATAGACCAATGTAAAAGAGAGTCCATAACCATAACTTTTAAGCTAATTGAATGTGGATGTACTCTACTCATCCGCCTGACCCTTCAGGGTGTATTAGGCGTGATCTAGGCGTATTGTGACGCTTAAAATTGTCAAACAACTCACCATATCGAAACCAGATCAGTCCTTACAGCGACAGGGCAACACCAAACCGAATCGCACCATCAAAATTGCAACATGTTCATAACTTATCATCATATCACGAGTTTCTTACACACTATAATCACATAGTTCAGTTCAGCACTTAATTATTTAGTTCACTGTTCTTACACTCGCTTGGATCTGAGGTGCTTGACGTGGCTGGTTCCGTATATGAACCGAGTACGCCATTCTTCGTACTGCTACGTACATGCTATAGTGTTTGATGTAGACGGAGGATGTTCAGGCTTGTCCGCGGCAGGTTTTGGCTCTGCGGCTCCGTGTGGTAGGATACCATTCTGTAGGTTGACTTCGTACATGTTGGAAGAGTTTGAGTCCTCGTTGTATGATAGGACGCTGACTTCGTCCGTCTGTGGATGAATGGGTTCAGAGAATGTACAGGTTTCCTGTGGAAAGGATTACTTTGTCAGTCATCTCAGTTTGACAAACATTTTAAACGCTAAGCGTAATGTTGTGGCTGTCGTGAACTAAGCAGATGAAACTGAAAAAGTGTGCCTTTGACTGAATATCGAAGCAACGTTTTGTGATATGACATAAAAAATATCCCTTCACCTAAGCTACTAAACTCTCATAAAAAAATTGCTGTTTTCGTCAGCTAAATGTGTACCTTCAAGGGGACGCGCGGTCATTCATAACAAAAGCGGTCGCGCGTAACCTAAAAAACCTATTGGAGATTGTGAAACCTCTTCCACAACAGGTTTTTCACAAACATGTTCCGTGAAACCTTTTTGACGATTACGCATTCTTTTCGACGCCCGTATGTAGCAAAATAAATTTGGGCAACACGAGACGAGCGGGGAAGAGTGGTTTTTGATTATAATTAAAGTAGGAGAAACTACTTGAGCCAAGAAAAAGTTGTGTCAGAAATAATTGAAATTATAAATAAAACTGCATCAAGTGCGGTTGATTCGACGTCGAGCGACCCCTTGAAGGTTAATTTTCATGACTATTCTTTCTGAATCTATAGGCTGCCATTTGCTACAGCCTAAACCCTCGTATTCATTTGGACACAAAGTTTTGTAACATTGTTGCAGCAACAAGTTTTTGTAGCAATAATTTGATTTTGCGCAATAGTTTCATAATTTAGTTTCCCATGAAACCCTATCCGCATAGGAGAAAAAAAAAGTATAGAAGGTATTTGCTCCGCAGCAGGACATTGCAAGGTCGTAATAACAATAATCTGTAGCTAGTTTACTAAAGTAGGTGCTTCATGAAATGACTAGAAGGCAAGCTGCGCCAAACCCAAATACACGAGGTTAATTGCATGAATGATGAGGCATACACGTACGCTGCTCTCGGAGAGTCGCTTAGTCTTCTTGGTGGGCGCCGGCATGACGGCCACGGCGGCCACGTCCAGCGGCTTGCGCTTGGTGCCCGACGTGGTGCGCTCGCGCTTCAGCAGCGAGCCCGCCAGGTACGTGGGCAGCTGGCGCCGCCGCACGTGACGCGCCTGGAAGTTACACGAACGGCCGCATGTCACTAACGCGTTCTTGCTCTTCTAATCTAACTGAGTAGGGTAGTTGACACCACCGATTAATTGAAATACTTTTTACGAACTCGTCAAAATGCAATTCCCCATGGAATTTGTTTGCCAATAGATAATAAGTAATTTTAATATTAACTTACTTATACTGTATGGATCCTTTGTTTTATGAAATAAAATAAATTCATTCATTCATTCTTTTAATAGCCTGCTATGTCACTAATTTGCCAACTCAATAACTTATTTTTTTATAGATTTCAAAGTAACTACATTAGGTACACCTCTGCCTAATCCTTCAGGGATTTCAGGCGTGACCGCGTGATGTTAGGTTTAATTTTTTACACTATTTTTTTTTTACTTGTATTGGTTAATACTAATAAATTTTATCGTGTTACAAATCTTTTAGGTTATATTTTCAGAATACAAAAGAATTTAACATCGCAGCCGAACTAAGCAAAAGCATGTGTATTTCAGCTATCAGCTTCAATCACAATCATAATGGTGTCAACTAACCAGTTGCTATGGAGTTTGTTCCTCCCCAGTTCACTAGAAAGTGGCGAAGGGCGGGCGTTTTAGGGGACTTTGTTTGGTTCAGGGATGTTGAAGATATTCGCATCCGCAAATGCGGAGCTTCCGCATCGATTTGGACATCGGCAATAATCGTAGTGAAGGTCGCGACAAGAAAAAAATTAGGTGGACCTTGCGAGTGTCGCATGCCGTGGGCACGTGCTGATTGACCAATAAGAGCGAAGATTTCGGTAACAAGACCCGACGCGTTTGTTATAGTTTATCATATTTTGTATCTCGTAAATCTATCATAACGTGTTTACTTGCGTGAGCCTGCAAGAATGCACATCCGTGGATGTCAAAAAATCTACATGCGCAACATCCCTGGTCTGGTTATTTTTGATGTTCGAAAAGCGCAAATTCCTTACCTCTATCGTCATTCCTTCCCTCAATATATGAGAATTCGTCGCCTGATAGTTGACGGACTCCGTAAAGGTTCTGATATCACACGTCAGATCTACATTCAGGTCCCTGGTCTTCTCGAACACCAGCCCAATGAACCACATTGAACAGAAGTTCGGTATCACTTCACCCTGGAATTGTATAAACGGACATTTTATATTTTGTAATTATAAAAAAAAAAAAATTTTTAAACTTTTTTTTAATTATTTTGTGTAATCAATATCAGATAGAGAGTATTTATTCCGAAAGGTTTCTATGTATATTTTTTTTTTTTTTTTTATAATTAAATGTTCAAGTTTTTTCAAGTCGTAAAAGTTGTCCGAAGTATTGGGTCGCTAGTAATTTTATTTAAAAAAACAACGTTTCAGACACCGAAGAGAGATTGAAAGGAACGTCAGGCCACTGTGAGACGTCCAAGTGGCCCACGGAGGACCACTGAACCAAAGCGGATGGTCATAAAGGGTGGAAGGAACATCGCCGTGCAAATAAGTTACCACGTATTCAAACACATCATTCTGAAACCCACATAGAAATATTTCATAAGTTAAAGAATTTTAATGTGTGCCAACATTGGGAGTAACCGCTTCTGTGTCGATGCCCCTTCCGTCTTGTATACATATTTTAAGCAAAATCCAGCTTTTGATTGCTATATGCCGTTACCTACATACAGTGAAATTACATCGATTTATTTAAAAAAAGGTCCTGTATCTTGGAAGTGAAAGGTACTCTTTTGTATGTAAGTGTCCGTTTCTGCTGTGGGTAGCAGTTGATTCCCATCATAGAGGTAGTTTGCATGAAAATAAAAGGCGCACAGGACTGTTAGGTAAAAACTGTTGGCTTTAGAAAGATTTTCGTCTTTAGTAATTATTTGCGACTTTTTAAGGTGAAATTACATTTACACGCTCAGATCAGTATTTTCATGCATCTTTCCAGGTCGGTATCCTTTCCACCTCGTATAGAAGAGTGTAGGCCCAAGGATGATTCCCTGTGGGACACCGAAATCGATTTTCAGATGGTCACTCATTATAGTGTCGATCTTCACACATTGAGTACGATTTGAGCGGTAGTCTCTGTAAATGTTTAACGTCGAGCCACGCACTTCAACGTGCTCAAGTTTCGAGACAAAGTAGGTAATGGATACCGTGTCAAATGCTTTGGACAGATCGAGGAAGATGCCGTAGCACTTTTGGTAACGTCAATCACAGCATCCTCTGTTGATATTCCAGACCTAAATCCATAATGGTTACTCACAAAAAGTTTATGTTTATGTAGGTAATTTACCAGACAAATGTTGAAAATTCGTTCAAGAATCCTCGACAGAGAGCTGAACACGGAAATGAGTCGGTAGTTAATGACACTTGCCTCGTCTCCTTTAAATGCGGGATGCACTATCTACTAGATAAAAATAATGATCTCTACTTACTTTTTCATTCTTTTTAATTTCAGGCGCAGGTTCTGTCTGCAATGGTGTTCCTATAACATACAGATTTTCATATAATATACATACTAGCTGACCCGCGCAACTTTGTCTGCGTCACATAATGCAATTAAATAATATTGCGACTATTGATTGAGCTATCCAATCTTTCAAGTTGGATCTAACTACACACGGTGTACAAATTTGATTAAAATCGGTTAAGTAGTTTAGGAGTCCATCGCGGACAAAAAACGTGACGCGTAATTTATATATATTAAGATATTTCGCCTTAATATATCAGACTTAAACATAACTGACGTAAAATGGCGAAACAGATTTGATGACAATTTTTTTTTGGATGAATAACTACAGGTACTTTTTTTCCTAGCCTGCTCTGTCTCACTCTTGGGCAAAGGCCTGGGCATTTCCTGCTTTCAGTTCTAACGAAACATATTCCAGTTCGCTAACACCAAAAAAATTGTCTACGTTTTGGTTTACTGTGTTTAAAAATCAATTCTTCTACCATCACGTGTCTAGAGTTTAGCAAGATAATTAAATTAGACCTTATAAAGGGTGTAAACAGACTCTTAACGAAGCCGAAAAGCACTTGTTCTCCCCGTCATTGCGATATTTTTTTTGTTCTAGAGCATACCTGGGAACCTTCTAGTTACGGAGATATTGGGGGTCAAAATTCCAACTTTTTCACAAGTTTTTTTTTAAATACATGTTTTTAATGTATTCTTTTTACTTAAGACACCTTGACGGCCCCCGTACTATTCAATCCATCCATCAGCACAATGTTTTGAATGCGTTGTTACATTAAGTCATAACGTAAAACATCATTTTTCACCCCAAAAAAATCTTTTGCGTAAAGTTACTTACTTTGATGTACATAACGCTTGGTTAACGGTTTCGTGAAGAGTCTGTTTACACCCTGTATAACTCAGTACAATGATGTCGGATATTCGGATGCCTATTTACCTAAAGTATGTTTATCCCTGCAAAGGGTACAAAAGTATCGAAGCGGTTTCTTAAAATAAATTATGTACAAGTGTCTATCTTCTAAATAAAAAAACTGGCCAAGTGCGAGTCGGACTCGCGCACGAAGGGTTCCGTCCCATTATCTATACAACATTAGACAAAAACGGCAAAAAAATCACATTTGTTGTATGGGAGCCCCCTTAAATATTTATTTTATTCTGTTTTTAGTATTTGTTGTTAAAGCGGCAACAGAAATACATCAACTGTGACAATTTTAACTGTCTAGCAATCACGGTTCATGAGATATAGCCTGGTGACAGACAGACAGCCAGACAGATAGACGGACGGAAAGCGGAGTCTTAGTAATAGGGTCCCATTTTACCCTTTGGGTACGGAACCCTAAAATAATCAATTGCCACATGTATGACGGATCATCACTTGAGAACGACACGACCAATTTGGCTGTTTTTTTGTTGTGTTCTTATCTTTAAGGACAAGGTTTGTATAAAAATGGCTTGTACATTTGCTTTGGTGCAAGTGCAGCAAATAACTGTATAAATAGATAAAAGAAAATTTTGATTGTATTTTTTTTAACCGCTTGTTATAGACCTCAGAAACTATGGATGTACTATGTGAGTGAAAGTGACTGCTGAGATGACGATTAATATAGAAATATGAAAGAAGAACACATGCTTAGCCTATACCAAATAAAATGGAATAGAAACAGGAGATTGATGATGAACTGCTTCTCATTGTCTTCATCAGAACATTGCACCCGTTCGAAGCCGAGGCGGGTCGCTAGTAAGCTATAAAGTTGTGTTACCTGGCGGCAGAGCGAGCGGCTCCTGGTTGTTGATGTAGAGCGGCACCGAGTTGTAGCACTCCGGGTTCACGTGCGCTATGGTTATGTGGTTGATGCGCTCCAGCGTGGCTGCAACAAACACAGATGGTTAAGAACATTAAAATGTAGTCGTAGTTGAATTTAAAGCGCTTCGATTTGTTCACCTTTTTGGAGACGCGAGTAAAACCGCATGAACAAAAAAGGAAACTTAGCTCATTTATATGGACAATTCACACTTGACCAAAAAAATAAAGTATGGGAAAATTATGTTCATAAAAAAAAGCTAAAATTTTCCTAAGTGTTTCCTTGTATCTCTTATGGATTCGGATTTACCTATATTGTTCCACCTAGAAGAAATGTCCTGTAAACTGACCGAATGTAAGTCAGAGTGAACTCCAGTCGCGCGTCGGAGCTGACACGCACCATTTTGATATCTTGTTGTAATTCATATTATTTACTAAGTTTATTTGTCAAAATTTTGATGTAGATTGGATGAAGAGGGACAGAAATAACAAAGTGAAGATGGCTGGACTGCGAGAGGAATGATATGAAAGAGGAGACGTAACAAATAGTTGAGTCAAGCCAAGTAACATGGCACAAGAGCAGAATTATGATTTGGCTGACATTTTCATTCTGTAAAAAAACTACTAGACATTTAACTAAAATTATTTCTCACATTCTCGTAAAACGTAGGAGTAAAAAGTTTGACCTCACATTCATTATATGTATACTTGTGCTATATACACGTAATTTTGGAATCATTGACCCAATTCACGCGCCTCATTAACAATTTATGTAATGTGTTATGTTAATATTTTACCTACGCATTTTGTAAATTGTTCTAGTTGTTTAATTGATGTTGGCTTTTGTAAGTATGTTGAATTTTTAGTCCCAGATATTACTCGTAAATCTTTGACAGCCGTTACAGGTAGTCAAAAGTCCGAAAGTCTGACAACCAGTTTTACGATACCTCTTCGTAAGAACCAAGAGGTATCGTAAAAATGGGTTGTGGAGATCCGATAGGCAGGTGCTCTGTGTAAAATATTGGTATTCAGCTGCATCCTGTTAAACAGGAAGTTGATCCAAATTTTTTGAGAGGTCTGATTTTAGATGATTATTGACCACTGATGATCATTGATGGTAGTCGGTTGTGTTGATAAATGATGATGAAGATGACTGACGACTGAAACGACTGATGACGACGACGACTGATGATTTAATAAAAAATATAATTTTACATGGGTATTTTAATCCAACATTCTCTGTCTGCAACGGGTTCAAAATGGTATACTAAGAGCCTCAGTAAATGCACCTTGGTTTGCTCGGAATAGCGAAATTCACGACTTCCTCCAGGTGCCGCTCGTAAACTCTGAAATCGAGCAGTACAAATATAACACAAGGCACGCCATGCACCCAAGCCCACTAGTGACTGAACTGTTAAACCCGACAGGGGTGGTAAAAAGGCTGAAGAGGAACCACCTTCTTTAAGTGGGAGGCGCAGCACTGGCTGCTCCACCACAATGTCATGTAATCTGCAACAAATTCGCTTATGGTCTGACGACCGATTGCAAATGGAAATAAGAAGGAAAAAAAAAACATTGGTATTTATGAAATGAAACAAGCTGATTGGTATTGGTTGTTCTCTATCGAGAAGAATCGGAACGCACGTTATCATCACACACGTATGAAATGTCGTATCCTACTCTCGATGAGCAAGCACGCAAGTTTTATTGCTGGACATGAGGTCCTGCGTTCGAATCCCAGGTCGAGTAGTGTTATTGTCGGATGTTAGGAAGTAAGTTGTTATTCTTACGAGCAGCCACGTAGTGTGGATTTGTGCCCGGTTAATGGCAACAGGCTCGCCCGCTATGACATGAAACTTAAACTTAGCTGGTAGCAGCTGGATGAGAGTTGGCGCGAATCGAGTTGAATGGCTTGTCCAGCAGTGGGCTGCTGTAGGCTGATAACAAAATAAATGAGGAGGTACTATCAGGCACTCCTCTGTCTATTATGTTATGTTACTTACTGATAAGATGTCGTATCTTGCTTTCGATGAGGCCGCACCACTGCAGCTGGTCGTCGGTAGTGGCCGAGGACGCCAGTAGCACTATGAAGTGCTTGTAGCGCGAGAAGAAGTTTGGCGCCTCGAACAGACGCTCCCAGCCACACTTGCCGAGCATTATCTCGTCTGTTATTGCTAGACCTGTGGACCAGTAGCCAAGGGTTAATTTTTGCAAGAGGTAAGCTCAAGTACATGATAGGGCACTTGACCAAAAAAATCTGATTAGTCCGTCAGATAGATTTCCAAAAAATATTGGACACGTATTTTTTTTTGTCTCGCAGACTAAAAATGAGGACGATGCAGTGCGTCGAAAAGTCGTGTGAAGTCACATTTCGGTACACTTTTTAGCGGAAAGTGACGTCACAAGCCCCCACTCATTAACTTTGATACATTTTATCTTCGTTACTTTTTATTGATTTGATAAAACAAAAAATATGTATCCAATATTTTTCGATAATCTAACTGACGGACTAAATAGAATTATATTTTTTTTACTCAGGAAACATCCCTTTTATCTGTAATTATATTATTTGTCTATAGAATACTGACTGCCATTTTTCAAAGGGAAGCTGGTAGGAATCGAGTTGTATAGAACCTTCGCCACTGCTGTGGACATTACGTAGCACAAAATTCATGACTCTTAAAAATTGGTCTGAAATATTTCATGTTTGGAATTGTGCTAGTACGTAATACAAGCTTAGTATTCATAGCAACCCGTCTAAACAAGGTAATTATTTATGATTATTGTCCTATGTTGTCCCACTGCAGGGCAAAGATCTCCCTTCCCTCCTTCCACATTTCGCGATCCAGTGGGATTGCAGGCCAATCCTTTGCGAAAGAGTCCAGCTCATCCCGCCATCTCCTTCTGGGCCTGCCGCGTTGTCGTTTCCTGCTATTTGGTATCCACTGAGTGGTAATTTTTGCCCATTGCTCCTCAGACATGCGGCAGACTTGACCAGCCATGTAACCAAACAAGGTCATGTTACGAGAAAAACTTCATTTATATAACAGGAATCGACTCCATGTCATGAATTGCCTGTTTGTGGGTACGTTCGTCGGAGTGGACGGACGCGCGACCGATGAGCATTAGGTTCTGGGTTCAGTAATTCGTGATAGAAGCATCAGGATTTTTTCAGTACAAGCTTGAAGTCTAGATGTGGATGTACTGTAGATTCGTCTCTGCTTAAGCTTTCGGTGAAACTCAAACTCAAAGCATTTATTTCAAATAGACTCGTAACAGGCGCTTTTGCACAGACAAAAATAAGCTATCAGTCCAGCCACAGGCATAATAACTGTGAATGAAATGGAACATCGTAGATCTCATGGAGAAGAATGGGCAAGGAAGTCTATGGACACAATTAAAAAAATGGCATAATGTTATGATGATCATGAAACACTAACCTAGTCTGAACTCCTCACAGATGACGGTCCTAGTGGAGGCGCAGACGTTGAACGTCGAGTTCTGTTGCGGGTAGGCCGGCGTGATGATTGGCATCAGGTGGAAACGATCCGAAATGTTTACCTGGGGAGAAAATAATCTTTAAATCTTTGGTTTAGTGGCCAAACGCAAACCTATCAATAATAATTTGGAATATTTATGTAAGGGATTGGTTTCTGTTGAAAATGAACTACTTCCCGTCAAAAAAGTTATGTCGTTACCGTTAGTCAGTCACTGCGTAGAAGATCGACAAGTCAATGAACACACCTTTCAATTTATAATATCAAAAGGGTAAAAGGATTCCGTTCAACTTGAAAATACTGATCTCCTTAGCGTGTCGATGGCAATCGATATTGTATCGGCCCAGAACTGAGCTACTAGTTTGGCGCTTTCGGTAGCGTCCATCAGTTCCTGTAGTGAACAAACAACGGGACACGTAGGACACGATATAAAGTGGGTCATCGTTTGTGGAACAGCACCACAATACTGATGTTAATGATATGTTTTAGTTGGGTCATTATTTTATTTATTCTACATTTCCCATTTAACCCTCAAAAATATCAAGAATAGGCCACAAACGAGAGTAGAAACCACAAGCAAAAGATAAAGGGTGTAAAAAGACTCTTAACGAAGCCGAAAGGCACTTGTTCTCCACGCCATTGCGATCATTTTTTTGTTCTAGACCATACCTGGGAACCTTCTGGTTACGGAGATATTGGGGGTCAAAGTTCCAACTCTTTCAAAAGTTTTTTTTTAAATATATAATAATAATAATAATAATATCTTGGGACAACCAACACACCGCCATCTGATCCCAAACTAGGCAGAGCCTGTACTATGGCAACCAGACAACTGATAAACATACTTATATATTTCTAAATACATACATATTATAGATAAATTTACACCCAGATACAGAACAAATAATCGTACTCATCGCACAAAGATTTGTCCTGTGTGGGAATCGAACCCACGACCTCCATGTTTTTAAAGTTTTTTTTTTACTTAAGACATCTTCACGACCCCAGTACTATTCAATCCATCCATCAGCACAATGTTTTGAATGTGTTACATTGAGTCCTAACGTAAAACGTGATTTATCACCCCAAAAAAGTCGTTTCCCAGCAATATTTTTTGCGTAAAGTTACTTAGCTTGTACAAAATGCTTGGTTGACGGTTTCGTGAAGAGACCGTTTACACCCTGTATAGTAAGTTTAAAACCAATACTCACTCTAGGGTCCCAAACAGGGAAGCCAAGGTTGACAGAATCGGGCTGTTTTAGCAGCACCGGCTGTGGCCACTTCCACTGGCTGAAGACCAGGAAGAACTTGTGCACCAGGGTGGCAGGCAGAGCGTTGGGGTACAATTGGCACGTCCGGGCTACCAGCATGGCCCACGACACGCCACCCAGGTAGCCTAAGGTGTTGGAGTATATGCCGTGGCCTGTGGGAGAAGAGAAGTTTACTCAAACAAAGGTTCAACAAAAAATTTTTTCAGTATCTTTTGTTTATATTGGAGTATATTTTTCTTTTTTTTCTTTCGGATGGGAAATCATCAAATGAGTTCTCCCGCTCTGGGCGGAGCGGAAGGGAGTGTCAGACTTGTACTGACTAAAACCTATCCATGTTCCTTCTTTGCCCTTTGTGTTTCAGCGCCGCGATATCTCTTACGAACAGTCCCGCAGCCCTGGCCGGCATCGGCCCTTGCGGGTCCCACTCTGATATTGCAAGAGAAGGGCCCGCAAGTGAAGGGTTTTTAATTGGCTTCGTAATGGGCTACTGTTGGTAAGCATCGCGTAAACCAAACATAAAACAGTCATGGAATAAAACATTAGTAGTGTTTAACAAGTTTGTGCTATTGCTCTCTTCCAGCGATTTTACACAAATACATATCGACACATATAAACACATAACCTTAAAACACTAAGCATTGTAATTATTAACAGTACATGGTTTCAATAGAGTTACACATAATAAGTATGTACTGAATTCATCTAACTGGTGGTTTGATTGATATTTAGCAATACTCCCATGCCAGTATTAGGTTAGGAATATAACTGTCATCACATCCATTCTATTCTATTGTCATCACAATTATGTTTATTATGACCTCTCGAGTTTGTTTCGGCCGTTTCTTCTCAGAGTAGTCAGGTACGAAACACAGGCCCATTAAATTAAAAAAATTAATAAGTGAAAGTGTTTGCAAAAACTTATTTGCATAATAAACATCATTTATCACTTATTATCGGTACGAGAGCAGCGGTGGCCCAGTGGTAACGACCCCGACTTACGAACAGTAAGTCGTCGGTTCGAACCTAGGCAGGCGCATTACTTTGTGTAATTTATTTCATCACCACTGCTCTCAAAATCGGTGAAGGAAAACATCGTGAGGAAACCGGCATGTCCTAGAACCAAAAATTCGAAGACTTGTGACATCTACCAATCCGCACTGGGCCGGCGTGGTGGAATATAGCCCATTCCCTCTCTTAGAGTGGAGGCCTGTGTCCCAGCAGTGGGAACATTATAGGCTGATGATGATGATGATGATGATCGGTATGAGAGGGCCATAGCGATTTGGTAGCAGTCCATTTATATGCGTTGCCATTTTTCACTACAAAAAAAAGTTATTTCGAGAGTTACTTAGTTTGATGTACAGATTGCTTGGTTGACGGTTTCGTGAAGGGTTCGTTTACACCCAGTATATTAGTCAAGGTATAGTTACGTTTGGCCCACAGCTTGATGGCTCGCAGCGTCAACCGGAAGTTGTTGATATTGGGCACGAGGCGCAGGATTTCGTCAGTCACGCGGCAACCGTTGAGGGAGCGCACGCATTTCTGGTCTAAGTTCTTTAGTAGCATGTCGTCACGCAAGTCAAAGGAATCTGTGGACAAAAAAATGTTGCGTCTATTTATTTGATCATGCTGTAATGAACTACAATTACAGTTACCTAGTAATTACTTTAAGCACATCGTTAAATGTCAAAGTCTATTTTTAGTTTAAGATTATAACATAACATCACGCCTGTAATTCCCCAAAGGGTTAGGAAGAGGTGTACCTAATAGTACACCTACGTTTCGCTAATTAAGTTTAAGTTAGGCTGTGTTTGTGAGTTTAAATATTTGTTTGAGGCAAGGTTTATAAAAATATGAAAAGAATTTAAGATCAATGTGGCTGTTACATAGTTTCAGCCTTAGTGAAACTTCAATTCACTGGAAGTTTGGGACAAATTACGAAGAAATAAAAAAATATAAATAAATTATAAGAAATTATGAAGCCGTACAAAAAAATCATTATTATGGTCAGAAAACGATGAATACTTAGATCTTGGTTCTTAGAGATGTGTGGAAGATGAAGAGATGCAACGCCGACATCAAATAATTTGGTATAGCGGCGGGATGAAGCTGTAGTGATAAATTAATTGGTATTTTGTAATTTGACGTCTCTGAATTGTTGCTAGATGCAACTCTAGGCTTTTTTCTAATTGTAGTTCGTTGTTAAATCGCAAATTTAATTTGTTGCTGCTGTTCTTTTTTGCAATATCATGCTAATTTAACGTTATACATATATATAGATATATAATATAGTATAAAGGGCTTGTGTCTGCAACTCCTCGTCCAATGCGCGTATTTGGCGTGCTATATTAACTATTAGGTACACCTCTACCTAACCCTACGGGGATTACAGGCGTGATGTTATGTTCTTAACTATATTAAGCTATCGAAATAAAGGAAGTGGGCGGGACGTACGGCAATAAAGGACATTTTAAGAGGGACAGTAAGCGAAGCCGACGATAAAAATACACGACGGCCGTCGCAGTCGGCTTACAAATCCAAGATGGCGGCTATGTAGAATGGGCTATATTACAAGTTGATATTTATGAGTTTAAATAGGGTAAAACTTGGTTTTTGGGGGAAAAGAACTAGCCATGCTTACTTCTTCATCTTAGCGTATCGATTGCAAAAAGTTCAAAAGTGTTAGCCCAAAACTCAGCCACGCGAACCCCGCTCACTGATGCAGTAAATAGATCATTAAGTGCGCAGGTGATAAGGCATGTGGTGCAAGATCGAAGGTGATGGCCATGCTTACTAGGACAATGTATACTAGGACGCGATCATTTCGCAAATAAATAATATATGCTGTTAATGTGATATAACAAAGATGATATTGTGACCAACAATGAGCTCCACATTAACACCCTAAGGTCCTGCGCAATCGTGGACACTTTTGTGTCTTGTGTCCGACACTTTCTGATCGACAACGAGTATGTGTGAAGTGGAAGCAACTGGTCGTTCTATAGAAATCAAATATTCATTTCGCAAATAAATAATATATGCTGTTAATGTGATATAACAAAGATGATATTGTGACCAACAATGAGCTCCACATTAACACCCTAAGGTCCTGCGCAATCGTGGACACTTTTGTGTCTTGTGTCCGACACTTTCTGATCGACAACGAGTATGTGTGAAGTGGAAGCAACTGGTCGTTCTATAGAAATCAAATATTCATTTCGCAAATAAATAATATATGCTGTTAATGTGATATAACAAAGATGATATTGTGACCAACAATGAGCTCCACATTAACACCCTAAGGTCCTGCGCAATCGTGGACACTTTTGTGTCTTGTGTCCGACACTTTCTGATCGACAACGAGTATGTGTGAAGTGGAAGCAACTGGTCGTTCTATAGAAATCAAATATTCATTTCGCAAATAAATAATATATGCTGTTAATGTGATATAACAAAGATGATATTGTGACCAACAATGAGCTCCACATTAACACCCTAAGGTCCTGCGCAATCGTGGACACTTTTGTGTCTTGTGTCCGACACTTTCTGATCGACAACGAGTATGTGTGAAGTGGAAGCAACTGGTCGTTCTATAGAAATCAAATATTCATTTCGCAAATAAATAATATATGCTGTTAATGTGATATAACAAAGATGATATTGTGACCAACAATGAGCTCCACATTAACACCCTAAGGTCCTGCGCAATCGTGGACACTTTTGTGTCTTGTGTCCGACACTTTCTGATCGACAACGAGTATGTGTGAAGTGGAAGCAACTGGTCGTTCTATAGAAATCAAATATTCATTTCGCAAATAAATAATATATGCTGTTAATGTGATATAACAAAGATGATATTGTGACCAACAATGAGCTCCACATTAACACCCTAAGGTCCTGCGCAATCGTGGACACTTTTGTGTCTTGTGTCCGACACTTTCTGATCGACAACGAGTATGTGTGAAGTGGAAGCAACTGGTCGTTCTATAGAAATCAAATATTCATTTCGCAAATAAATAATATATGCTGTTAATGTGATATAACAAAGATGATATTGTGACCAACAATGAGCTCCACATTAACACCCTAAGGTCCTGCGCAATCGTGGACACTTTTGTGTCTTGTGTCCGACACTTTCTGATCGACAACGAGTATGTGTGAAGTGGAAGCAACTGGTCGTTCTATAGAAATCAAATATTCATTTCGCAAATAAATAATATATGCTGTTAATGTGATATAACAAAGATGATATTGTGACCAACAATGAGCTCCACATTAACACCCTAAGGTCCTGCGCAATCGTGGACACTTTTGTGTCTTGTGTCCGACACTTTCTGATCGACAACGAGTATGTGTGAAGTGGAAGCAACTGGTCGTTCTATAGAAATCAAATATTCATTGGTAGCTTGTACCCATCCGACACAAGACACAATAGTGTCTACGTTTGGGCAGCGCCTAAAATATACTTTGGAAGACCATCTAATCACAAGTCATCTTGAATAACATATAACTTTTTGAAATGACTTCGTATCAAAACTTCACTCTTAAACATTATATGCCTACAACGGAAGGCAAAGAAAACGGATGACGAATATGTGAAGTGTTTTCAAACAGCGAGCAACTGACAATGAATGACGTTCAAATTACTATTAACGATTTGCTATGGACGTCATGAAACTATGGTGGAGCGTTTTGTTTAGGTTAGATAAGCAGTAGCTCCACGTAAAATTCAGCCACTTCCGGTTAGACTGGAAGATAATAAATAAGAGATGTCCTTTGCAGCTATGCTGCGAGGATGTAATAGCTAAGCTGTGAAACTATATGACCGTTTCCACTGATACTAAGCTATGTAGTGGTGCGAGTAAGATGTGTTATGAAGATGCGCCGCCGCAAAGTAGCTGCGCAAGGAAGATGCGCAGCTCGAGCTATGCGATGTATCGATAGTAGGGAAGCGGCGAGGGCGCTTAGACCATCCATAGCACGCATCCACACCACGCATCTATAGCACGCGTCCTTCCATATAAAACATATCTTAGTTGAATCCGTTTCCACCAGTGCTAAGCTGTGTGCATCAATGAATATGATTGGTGGATATCAAACGCATCCATTGCAACGTAGCATAGCACATATCTGGTGGAAAAGCACCCTAACAATTTTGGAACCAACATATTTGGAAAAAGGCGAGACAGATGATGCCATGGTGAGTTTACACGATTGCCGATCCCTGAGATTTACACAAGTGGCAGCCGCTTTCAAAGAGTACCGTATTTAAATATGTTTAACAGCCTTTCGTCAGCTTAATAGTTTAACACAATTTACAAGTTCTATTTCTTCAACTTCTGGTGTTAATTAAACACCGTCTCCTTCTAAAATTGGACAATTTTGATTCTTTTTTGGCCTTTTCTCGCATTGTCAGCAATATTATACGAATAAACCCCTCCACGTGTAGCATAACCACCGTGGAAACGGGTTTTGTCAACGGAAGAATCGACAAAATAACAGATTGTAGAAAGATTACTATCTTCGTAAGCTTGGCGATGATGAAATGTAGAAAGAAATGTTTCTATTCTTCAGTCGAAAACATATTTCTTCTCAACAAATGTCAAATAGTCTACATCACATCGGACCTACACAAAATTATTTTGATTACTATTATTTGTGTTTATTGACCTATATAGATTTTAAGAGCATGTCAGGGTCCTACCGTCGCCGTCTCCTCAGTTTTTAGGCCGAGAAGAATGAAAGTCTCTCCTCCTGTCAGTCTCCTCTCCTAAGTAACTCCAAAAGAAATGCTGTACGAGTATTAACCGAGGCTCTTGATCTCCCTGCTGTGTACAGCAAAGATTTTCTCAGACCATTGGTAATATCCGTTTTCACCAACAGTAAGTCACACCTAACTCAATGCTTAATGCCTGTTTTCACCAACATTAAGTGACAGCTAACTGTTTGCCTAGTTCCTGTTTTCACAAATACTGAGTGTCATCTAACCGGATACGTAATTCCTGGTTTCACCAACAATTGACACGACGATCGGGATTCTTAGAATATCTACATCACTTCGTTGCTATGGAAATAATTTCCATGTCTTTGTCTTCGTAGAAACTTGAGTCTACGGGTCGCAAGATGCTCGGGCAGAAGACATGTCGAGTTGAATAGAAAGAGTCTATTCTTCGTAGAATAGAAATGTCACGCTATGCTACTACCATCTTCCTGACGAGCTAATATTTACCACACCGGAAGTTTCGAGAAACTAGTATAATACAGATTATACTTAAACTTACTTACTTACTTTACTTAGATTATTAGGTTTTTGGAAGCGACAAACGCCCATTTAATTTGTCTCCGCTATGTTGCAACAGGCATTAAATAACTCAGGTTCAGGGGGTTCAAAGTACGCGTCGAATTGATAAACTCGTATTTAGAGAATACCCCGGAGTAACTTTAATTTTTTTTTTATTAAAGCTCGTTGGCGGTCGACTGCTGCGTGCCTTGTCGCGGGTTTCAAAATAAAAATATTTTATTTCACATAGGCCTACATGGGCACCTATAAAAACGTCGACAAAAAGGTGCACGTTTGATGGAGTTTTTGAACTTTACATCGGTCAGTTCTATAACTGACTTTGGCAACTAGTTATAAAAACGTATGCTGTTTATAAGAAAAGACTTGCTAGTTTTTGTTAAGTTGAATTTGGGTATTAAATTTTTTTTTTAATTTTTTTTTTGGAAGTCGTTTCGAATTTTGAAAAGCCCTCGGTTTTTGCGGACATATAAAATACATTTTAAGATCTAAAGGGAGAGCAGAGTTAGTATATCGGTCTCTTTAAATTGTTCTCTGGCGGACTCGCGAGGACCCAGGAGGTTCGATACCAGTATGGAACAAATATTTGTATGGCCTACAGAAAGTTGTTCCGGGTCTGGTTATTTGTGCATGTGAGTTTAAATGTTTGTAAAACGCACCCACGATACAGGATAAATTCCTAAAGTAGAGCAAGTTTTATAAAATAACAGTTGGAAGTTGAGAGTGCGCTGTTGGAAATTCAACTCTTGGCGATAAATAGACCGTTTTAAATCCAATACAAAGTGCTTCTGAAACAGGGTAGCTTCTTAATAAACTCAACGTTACGTAAAGGCCGCTGATTCCTTTAGTTTATTTGTATTATTTGTTGAGGAAATCAACCCATTTAATACACATTATACCTATGTATTTACCTACTCAACCACAAACACTTCCATAGGACATTATGATGTCTCTATAAATATTTTTGCTGCTCTAATAATATTTTATTATAACAACAGTTTTAATAACTTTCAAATAAGCCGAAATCGCGTTGTATACCGAAAAGCAGTAGTGGCAACTACATAAGTAACTAATGTAAGTAAATACACACTTTAATATTATAAATGCTAAAGTAAGTTTGTTAGTTACCATTTCACGCTTATACCACGAACCAAATATCCTGAAATTTTGCATGCACATTGTCAGGTTTACTGAAACGGACATAGAACGGGAACAGTACTTTTTTTCGGGAGGAAAACCGTTTTACCGTTCCCGAGGAAAACAAGAATAACGTTCTTATGATAATAGATGGCACCACGTGTCTTTCGAATCATCATTGAATTATATTATTACAAGCATTGATGGTCAAATTTCAAATTAACGCGGGTGAAGCCGGATGCCAAAGTTAGCTTTATACATACTTTGCCTTTGACGCCTTTTACGAATCACGCATCGAAGCTAATTTCACGCAAAATCATTCATCCCCCAAGTAGTTTCCCGCGCGATTAATGTAGAAGTGCCAGGGTAACCCGCGAAATTCAAACGCGATTGCTGAAGATGATGGTGGATGGTTGATGGCAATAGGCTCGCCCCATATTAAACGGGACTTAAACTTAACTGGCGAAATGTGGGTGTATATATATAATAAGTACGCCTCTGCCTAATCCTTCGGGGGTTACAGGCGTGATATTGTGTTTACTCTGTACTGACTAAAAATCAAATGGGATTTGTTTATAGGGATCGGTTTTCAGCTTGCCTTAAATCCTAATTTGACAGGGCGCGATTGTCTATCTGAACTCCAAAACCTGGTTACTAAGTTCAGATTACAGTCTCGAACGTCGTCAAACTTTTGGTCTGCATTGGCCACTCTAATTCAACTTTTTTTACCCGACTGCGGCGAAGCCCAAAAGGAGGGTTATTTGCTATAACGCAAGTGTCCTTACCTGGTATTTCCTTGAGAGCCAGCCTGGCAAACAGCAAGTCGATCTCAATCCCGTCGAAGTTCATCTTGATGACTGGCACGAATGCGTCTTCCACGGCTCTCAAGTCCTTAACCTGCACGGAAAATAGAGTATGTAAGTATTTTGTCTGTTATATCATTATATAAGGCAAAAAATTGTCTTTGAAAAGTTGACTTACGAATACAGATTTTCCAAAGCAAGAAAATAACATACGACTTTGCTCGGTACGTTGGATGTAGATAGTTAGATACTTGCGTTTCTCGCAAGCTTCGTTATAGCAACCGAGTTTTATCTCTATTATTTAGCGATCGCAATTTTGCGATAAAAAAGTAAATTATTTTTACATATGAGAAGATTTCTACAAAGCGTACAATCAAAAGTACCCTCTATTATATGAATCTTTATTTGTAGGAAGGCTTATCAGGTTGCATGTTGCCTAGAATTTTTATTTTCTCACGAACTTTGTTTTAACCCTTAATAGGGCGGAGATAAAAATTATTGAAAAACCAGGATTTGTGTTATTATTTTTACGTTTTTTGTTTATTTCTCTATGGTCAAAAAGCTGAGGTGGTAAGCAATTGCCCTTTGCCTTATTAAGGGTTAAGATAATTTTATTAGTAGTATTAACAAATTATGGAGATTTTATTAGTCTGAATCAGGGTGGTTGCGAACATCAACATCAGCATCAGCATCCGCATTGATCGATGCTGAAGTTCGAGTCGTGACGTAACCGCAGAGGGGACGTAGCTTATATCACGTGTAGTTTTTGCTTGCGAGTTTTGATCAACCAAAGGGTCGACCGGGGGGATTTCGATTGCAAACAAACACAAACTTCTCTCTCACTGTGTTTGATTATGTTTTATTAAAACTTCCAAAATTATTGAAACAATCTTTTATTTCAGCACCAAAGAAAACTATGAAAGTTTTAGATGTATGTATATTTAAAATGGTAACTACTTTTTCCCTATTTTTTTTTAAGAAAATAATTAAAATCAGCATCATTATCCGCTGATGTGAAAAAAATATTCATCAGCAACACCCTGATCTGAATAAAACGTATTTTTATTATTCGGACACTTTTTCGTTCCATGAAATAAAAAATATTTTACTTTCACAAATATAAACGTTAACAAAAACTCCGAGAAACATTGTTGCTCGAAAGATTACATAAAAATGTTGAAACAAAAGATTTAATATCCGACCTTAAAAGTCTTCGTCTGAACTCGTTTTGTAATTCTAAAAAACGGTTACAAAGCATTTGTCGCCAGTTGTGTTTTTTTTTTTTAAGGTAAATCACGTTTTCTGTTATTTTTGTATATCTTTAGTCCCTAGTTACTGGTTCTATCTTAAATGCTGGAGTGTCAGACATTAAGATCTTTGTTCCGGGCTCATGATGTGAGCTAGGTAGACCTAGCAGAGGCAGAGATCGAATCGAGAGAGGAAAACATGGCACAAGGAAAGAAGTCTATAGTGAGCAGAGGGCGGAACAAAGCTGCCAATGAAGACGGTTCCATTGCCTTTGAGGGTGGCATGATCATGTCTAATCAAATCCTCTATAAAATAAAAAACGAAGCGATCTGTTATTTCCGCCTACCCGATTATGTTCTTAATTTTATTGTAAGTAGGCACACATGGTGCCCATACCAAAGTATCTCCGCCCAATCAATTTAATTATACCCAGATTTTTATGCTTAGGAAAGGTTGATCTTTCCGATGCAACTAAAATCGTTTTTAACTGAAAAAGCATACTATAATATTGATGAATTTCTGAAAGAACAATTTACTGACATAAATTAAATGATTATTTTGTTAATTACGTTTGACATGACTGTGTATACTTTGACATTTATGAATTTGTGCTTATTATTTTAAATTATGACTTTTTTGATTTATTTTTTTTACTTTTGAAATTATTATTAATTGATGCTAATTTTACATTATGTTTTTATTTATATGTTTAATTTTATGTTGTTTTTGTTAATTCACTTTAAATTAATTATATTAGACTGAAATGATATTTAAAAAATAACACATTTAGAATTCAAAACATTTGCACGCTATAGTATGTGGCAAACATGTCTGAAAGATTTTTTATTTATGTCATCTTACATGCACTTCTTGTATTAATGTATACACATGTTTGAGCAAATAAATATATCTTATCTTCCCTAGATGAACATATTATCTAGAGCCTATAATAGCCCTACAACAGCGCACAGGCGAGAGTTCCCTCTATCCACTGACCATAAATTCAGTGACTGCAGCTATACTAACCTGTGGCTGCAACTTCAGCAGATCATAGAAAGAGGCGAAGTAGTCAATCCGGTCGATGTGACGCGGCGCCACGCATAACGCGTCTATGTCAGCACCTCGGTGGTGGACCTGCAAGAAAGACATACCTACAATGTTAGTGGGTAATGAGTGTATAAGTACCCTTAACACCCTACCCTACCCACCGCATCCTTAGGCCCTTAGGTATATATATATATATCTATGGGTCAAAATTGCCTGGAAATAAATTAATGTTATTGTTGTTAACGAAGCCGAAAGGCACTTGTTCTCCATGTCATTGCGATCATTTTTTTGTTCTAGCTAGACCATACCTGAGAACCTTCTAGTTACGGAGATATTGAGGGTCAAAGTTCCAACTTCTTTCTTAAATACAAGTTTTTAATGTTGTAGCTTTATTTTTAATACGTCCACGGTCCCCGTACTATTCAATGCATTCATCAGCTCAATGTTTTGTGTGCGTTACATTGAGTCCTACCGTAAAACGTGATATTTAACCCAAAAAAGGCGTTTCCCAGCAATGTTTTTTTTTGCGCAGTTACTTAGTTTGATGTACCGAATGCTTGGTTGATGGCTTCAGGAAGGGTTCATTAACACCTTTCACCGTTTATTGTAAGTCAAGTTTAACATGATCTATCTACCGGCACCATGTTTTGATTGGCATGAGGTCAGAGGCGCTTCCAAATCTTTCCTACTCAATTCACCCGGATAACCTATACTTAGGCCACTGGCTAGGTACTCTGCCCTGCCTTAGCTGATTCGTCACAGACGGGTGTCACTCATTTTCCCGGTTTGTCCCAAATGCGAACGACAAGACTATTTGTGTAGCACCCTTTAGGTTGCGCTTCTGAGACAAACAAGCAAGGAGCACAGAACATTATCGGGCACTATAAGTTTTAAACTGACTTGGCCACTAGGACTATTAATAACACTTAAAACGGGATATTGACTATGTTTATTATTTAGATTGAGTTCCCGATACAAATAATGATAATGGTAAATATTCCGTTTTAGGTGTAAATAATATTACAGGCACTGGTGTTGAAGTCAAAACATCCTAAAACGTTATGGGAAATAGTGTTTATTTGAATGCATTTGAGATTCGACTCCAACGGCGATCTATAGGGATCCAAATCTATACTATAAATGTATCGATTTGGTCTCCCCTCACATAATAGGATGCTCCAATAAATATCAACTGTTTTAATATCCCGTCCCTACACCAGTCAATTTAGCATATTTTTGTGATGCAATAAGTCTGTGATCGACATTGTATGCGCATAACTTTTGAAAGGCACCTTCAATTATATTATAGTGGGCAGTATTAGTTTAGATTTGTATTTGTTTTGTAAAACGAATATTTTAGTCGAAACAAAAAGTATTTTCCATTGAAATGCATTCATCTAACTCTGTGTATGCCCAATTATAACAATTTTATGTATGACTCAGAGCAACAGACACCTTTAAATACCTACTAGACAGAAATATGGTGTTTAGAAGAAATATTGAAAAACTGGCCAAGTGCGGGTCGGACTTGCGCACGAAGGGTTCCCGCACCATCTATACAACATTAGACCAAACTGGCCAAGTGCTAGTCGGACTCGCGCACGAAGGATTCCGTACCATGATCAATACAACATTAGACCGGTTTACGATTTATGACGTATTAAAAAAAAACTACTACAAGATCTCGTTCAAACTAATTTTGGATGGAAGTTTGCATGGTAATGTACATCATATATATTTTTTTAGTTTTCTCTTATTTTAGAAGTTACAGGACGATACACGTACTTCTCGCGCAAACTATTTAGTTTAGAAAAAAATGATATTAGAAACCTCCATATAATTTTTGAAGACCTATCCATAGATACACAACAAGTATGGGTTTGATGAAAAAAATAATTTTGAGTTTCAATTCTAAGTATGGGGAACCCCCAAAATTTATTGTTTTTTTTGTGAAAATCTTAATGCGGTTCACAGAATACATCTACTTACCAAGTTTCAACAGTATAGTTCTTATAGTTTCGGAAAAAAGTGGCTGTGACATATGGATGGACAGACAGACAAGACATGACGAATCTATAAGGGTTCCGTTTTTGCCATTTGGCTACGGAAACCTAAAAACGGCAAAAAAATCACTTATGGGGTTTGTAAATTTTTATTTAATTATTTTTTTAAAGTGAATATACAACTAAATCTTCTGTGAATATTTCAAGCGTCTACCTATCGCCGTTAATAACATCGAAGAAAAAACCGCAAAAAAAAAAAAAAAAAAAAAAAACGTTTTTTGTATGGGAAAACAGAATAAAATAAATATTTAAGGCTCCCTGAAATATTTATTTTATTCTGTTTTTAGTCTTTGTTGCTATAGCGGTAACAGAAATACATCGTCTGTGAAAATTTCAACTGTCTAGCTATCACGGTTCATGAGATACAGCCTGGTGACAGACGGACAAACAGACAGACAGGTGGACGGACAGCGGAGTCTTAGTCATAGGGTCGAAAATAGGATGTTTTTTAAATTATTTAATTTTTTATTCATTATATTTTGGGTCACCCATTATATTTGTATGAATTAAAATGCAAACGATTTGTACGAGAGCGAAGTCGCGAAGCAACAATTACTTTTGTCGATAACTTGGTTTCCATTAGAAGTGCCTTGTAAAAGTCGAAAACAATAATATTTAATTGTACGAAAATTGGTATCATTTTAGAATCTTCTGAAGTAGTAAACACTGTTTATGTGAAGAATAAAGACTTGATGTTATTGCAATTTCATATCTTTTTGAAATCATAAAAACCATTTTTAATGATACAATGCTTATGTAACTGGAGTCTAGTACTAGATGTATATTTACTGCATTTCCAACCTTATCTCTAAACATTTAAAGCCTTTTTTATGAAAACCTATTTAAATAATCACCTGTGTTGTATAGTAGCAAACACAATATAATTCTAAACAACATAATCTTTCAATACACCTATGACATCTAATCTAAATCCGAAATATAGGACAACAAAATAATCATATCCTCACAAAAACATTGATGAACTATAGCAAAACCTAGCAGGACAAGGCTAAAAAATAACCTAACAACCTAGTCACCAAGCTCCTATCTACATTTTCAATTGACCATCAGCTTGTTTTCCCAGCTCAAAAATCACACTGCAGAAAATACTTCACAACATGGTAAAACTGACCATCATAAAGTTGTGTATCAGCTTAGCAGGATCTCATTGCTTACTAATTTGTATCCTGATGGATAGAGAGGGGGAAGAAGACCAAAGAAACAGTGGATGGATTGTGTGAGGAAAGATTTGAAAGAAAAAAAATAAATGGGACCACCGTGAAATGATATTCTTCCAAACAAAAAAAGAATCATTGCAATCGGGTAACAATTGGCGAAGAAAACGCTGAAAAAAAACACAAAAAAAGAGAAAAATGCATTGAAATAACAAAAGTTTGAAGTAAGAATGAAGTAATTACTGTAATACTTACCCCCAATCTGTACGATCCAAATGTGTAAATATTCCCTCCAACAGTTTCAGCAACACTAGGTGGCATGTTCTTCCGCGCAGACTCTTCTCTGATCCACTGCCTCACAAGCCGATGCAGTGCCCCCAAGACCTCCATACGATGATGCATTTCTTGCTCTGTTTCAAACACCCCATATGGGACTAGGGATTCTTTTAGCTCTGAGGTTTTTTCGATGTCAATAGGCTTTGGACCTAGGGAAAAGTAATAAAGATTAGAATGCTGTCGAAGGTTCAGCTGGTGTGTACCTTGAATAATAAGTTTAAATCATTGATGAAGATTCTGCTATAACACAGAAAAGATACATACCTGCCATAGAAATAGCAGAAGTCATGCCCAAAGTCTTCAAATTCTGCTGATTCTGATGCTCATTACCCTTAGTAGAACTTATGGGTGCTATTGGAGCATTGCTGTGCGAGTACTGTGACGCCGGCCACATCTTGGACATACTATGCTAACTACTGCAAAATATAACTGCTGACAGTAACTACTAGATTAGAAAACTAGATGGGGCTCATTTATATAAAAATGCTCTCCTTTTGGACAACTGCTGGGTTTCTTATGAAGTGGTGCAATAATCTGGAACAACAATTTTTTGTTGTAGAGATGGTGACATTTTGAAATGTGTGATGTGTTAGTTGCAACAAAGTAAGAATGAATGATAAGTAAGAAATTCAATCACAACCAATTACGGTACGAAATTGTGGGTCCTGTATTATAAAAACATTTGTAAACATCTTGTCTGTTTTTCCTGAAGTCGGATAGAGGTGTGGCAAAGTACATAATATCACTTCCCTAGTTTTGTTTTAAACATTTTAATGTACCAAAAATTAAGCTTGTAAGCCTTGCTTCATGCAAACTTTATCATAGACTAGCTCATGCTCAAGGCTTTGCTCCCATTATATGTATAGCACGGAAATTATCCCACAGCAACATTTTAAATGCAGCGTATGACACTTTTGAAAGAATTATCGGAATCGGATCTGTAGTGTCAAAGATTACCCCCCCATCTACAAACTTATGGATTTAGGTGTTACCCTTGAAAGAGCGATAATATGTGTGTCAAACAGTAATTCCCACTATGTTCTTTTCAAGGTCTTTTCTCTGCCAGACAGTAGAAACATAAAAAAAACAGAAATAAAAAACCAGCCCTTGAGAGAATATGATGATGATGATGATGAAACATTGTGAACTCTATTATTTTACTAACATCACAGAATAATGTGTCATTGACTGAAATATTTCATTGAATACATTATCAGAAGTCAATATTTTGCTTGTAAATAAATAATGACGTAAATCACACGAAACTTTACTAACAATATACGTCTCGATGTTTTTGAGTAGTCTAAATTCTAAGAAGCGGTCGTGATGCGTAAGCAAAAATCGAACTTTTAGAAAGCACCTATTTGTGGACTCAAAATGGGGTTCGTTCACCTAGTTTTTATCACCGTCTTTATTTAGCGACAGCGCAAGCACATAAAATATTCCAGCACGTTTACTTGAATGCACTTGAAATGAATGCACAACCGCGAATAATTAAGAAAAAACATTAAGAACATTACTCCCGAACAACAGATCCGTGGTAGAATTCTTTTGTTGTCTGTATGAACTAAGGTCACAACTTATGTAAATATGACCCTCACTGGTATCTGAACCTTGAATTTCAATGCGAATTCGCAAAGAAAACATTACGATACATAATCTCAACACAATATGAAAAACTTAAAGTAAACCGAATACGCATTAAAAAAGCTCACGTTGCCCCGAGCAGATTGTTATTACGTTACCGAGCTCTTTATTGTGCTCTATCATGGATGGAACAGCGAACACTCACCAATTTATTATATCATCCGGCCTAAGCTGCAATATTTTACACATGCAGTTATTTGAAATCATAATAAATGAAAGAAACAAACATTAATTTCCAAACAAGCACCCAACAGTCGCCAACAACAAGGCAGCCATTTTTATAAAGATGGCGCTAATATTTCTTGCCCGCATAAAATAGAAACAATGATGGTGTTTCCATCACTAAAAACCATCAAGTTTTTGTAGATGACAAAATTCGTAATATTTTTTAGTAAAACATACAATAAATTGATTTCTAGACAGCACATATATAGAAAAATCAAGTAATGGGAAACAAGAATATGTCTGCGATTTTATGTAAATGATTAAGAAACAAAAATGCATCCTACATCTCAACCATTTGCAGTATCGAAACGTCTACGGATGCGTTCAAAGTTTCAAATATTCGCTACTTTTGCGCATGCTCCATTGGCAGTTTTTTCAGTGACGTATCACAAAACTCCGTTGAACTCGTTCACATATCACTATCTCTTTTCATATGCTACCAAAAGAAAGGGATTGATAGAGAGCCGGTTGATGTTTTCGTGTCAGCCTTGTGCCCATTTACGAGGAGTAGGTAAAATCCGCCATCTTGAGAGTGAATTCAAGAATGTGAGGACTTTTAGCGGAGTTAAGTGAATTTCTTTAGTAATTTTATTATTAAATGGATTTATATTTATCCACCACGCGATTTCGTACCCTTTATACGAGCCGGTGCCACTAACGGAAACACTTTGCGCGTCGTCACAAAGCTTAAACGCCGAATTCCTTGATAGTGTTTATGTGACAGGAGAAGACACCGTAAGCTTTCTAATAGTTTTTTGCGTGTCTATTTCCGTTTTCCATCTCGACGATCGTTAACATATACGTGAAAGTGAATTAGGTATCGCATATCGTTACACAGTTTTCGTTATAGGGCTTCGCAATGTTTTTTTCTGGTCGAAAATGCGGTTAGATGGGCGTTGTTGGTCGGCGATCGGTGGAGTTAAGTCGGGGCCTGTGTCGGCGTCCTGGTGAGAGCCTGGGCCGGTCGGGCGGGCTGAGCGCGCGGCCGCCGCAGAGGATGCGAAGCGCGAGGGTGGTCTAGCAAGGTGTTAAAGTGTTTGAACTAGTGTTATTGTGAAAATGTCGACGACTATGAGGCCTACTCTTCAGACTGTCCCGGAGTCGTTGCCGGCTGACCACGTGACGAGCCCAGCGCCGGCCCCCGCGACGACCACGGCCACAGCAGCGCCCTCGGCGCCCAGGCATCCCAGACCTATGTTCAAGGTAAGTGCCCCCATCTGTTTTGATTCCCCAGTCATACTGCTAAACTGATAAACAAGTGTGATAACAAACATGTCAAGTGCCTTACATAACTATTTAATCAGACTGAAAACTCATGTGTATTTATTGTTTTGATGGCATAAACTAAGAGCTAGGAGCTTTTGTTTTTTTTTTAATTATACACAAGTTTTGCTACATTCTTATCAGAGGTTCAATATTGAAGGAGATAAGGTTGGATTAATTTATGGTTGTACACAGGTAATCTGTAGATTGTGTTTGTACAGCACACATTAATTAATAATTGTGTATACTTACAATGGTAGCCTAGATAGGCTAGAAAGTGTGGTCAGCGAAGCATTGCAACTAAACTATAATATATTACATGAGAAAAACATATTTACTATTTTCTATTCTATATAATTGTTATGTTAGCATGCATCATTATTGATAGCTGAAAAAATATGAAGTTTTTCAATAAATATAACTAGAAAGGTGACTGCTATGACCATTGCATAATTACACAGCTTACAACAAAATCTAGTTTTTATTATCAAATTGATTAGGAAACCACTCAAAAGGGTGCATACTCTAACCATATTGATAAACGCAGAGTTAATTTACAACCAGTATAACCTTTAGATATTCCATACATTGGTTGATGTTTCATTTTGGCATACCTTTCATAAAAGTGGAACTATTATTAATTAGTGGGACATAGTTTTGTTAGATAGCTGTGGATATATGAATTACTGAAATCTAAAGAGCCTATCCTAGCCTGGTGCTATTACAATGTAAAGCATGTCCTTTGCCTGCATTAACACCTTGTTTCCATTAAACAACAACAACATTACATAATAACCAGAATAAAAAATAAAACTGGCACACAAGAATCAACAAGTTGTAGTCATAAAAAGGACAAAAAAGTGGGTAGTGCTTGCACAAACCAGCAACATTGTCCAAGGATTACTCATTCATACTTTATCTCTTTGCATTGTGATGTTATATAAAAACCAGGGCTTTTGTTTGAGTTCAAACTGCTCTAGACAATACATTGACTCACTGTTAAACTGTTAGTTAAGTACCAAGTATTATTAAATGTATCTGTAGTCCCCGAAAACCAAATCAATCCAAATATTACCATTAGGCTACATTTTACTAC
This sequence comes from Lycophotia porphyrea, assembly GCA_950005105.1. Classification (NCBI taxonomy): domain Eukaryota; kingdom Metazoa; phylum Arthropoda; class Insecta; order Lepidoptera; family Noctuidae; genus Lycophotia; species Lycophotia porphyrea. Next base: position 9,324,356 of record OX465409.1, read on the forward strand.
TGCTGGGCAGAGACCTCTTCCAGTTCATAATGTCCAGGCCCAATATGAGCCATTGTTTGTTGGTTTCGTCCAGATTCTCATCATCTTTTATGAGGTCTAGCCGGAGTCTTCTGGACTCTACATAGTAGTTATTTTGACAATCCAAATGTAGCTTGTATTTCTTAAATCAATGCAGGCCGTCACTATCCACTGTTGGACAAAGCCTTGTTGTATGTGAAGAAATTCCTAGTGTGGGCCAAAGTTTAAAAGAAATACCTACTCACATTTGTGCTGTTCTGCTGTGGTCTGCGAGAGTCTTAACCAGGTCTTACTAAAATACCTACAACTAATCAATCAAAATTGTTATAATATTTCAATTTTTGAAGAAGAATCCTGTAGAAATAGTTGAAAGGAAACAAATTTGTAGGCAAGACCTCTTTTGACCTGTTATTACTGATATTCTCAGGCTGCATCTAGTAGGCAAGGTCTTGGGTAATAACTCCTTTTTGAAAGAATTAACTACCTTAGTGTGACTCTATTTTGGATTGAAACTTGTTTAGAATTGTCTTCTGAAAATAATGTATGCCTGATAACTTGTTATTTTTTGTTACACATAATAGAACATATCCTTGCCTTGGAAGACAGCTATTATAAAACAATATTAATTATAATTAGTAAAACAGAAACACAATAATTTTACTAGAAGATGAAATAAATAAACAAAATATTTTTCATTGAATACATGATAAGAAATTTTTACTCAATCTTGAAGATTGAAGTGAAAAAACTTGTCTGATTCTATGCAATAGAATGATAATAAATAATTCAAGTATCTCAGCCACTGTTGTAGTCTGAAAAGTAGATGGATAACTAGAATTTAAGCAGGGTAAAAACTAGAATTTGTCAAAAGATAAATAAATAGGTCAAACATATTATTGCATGAAATTTGCCTTTTATGCTGTTGGGTTTCTTATTTATTTAAAAACAATAACAAACACACCATCAATTTTTGTACAAAAACATTCTCATAGAATGAAGCAGATATATTAAAATAATCTTGTAAATTATTTAAACCACATGTTTTGGTCACACATTGTCACTGTTACAGAAATAATATTTAATTTGTGTGCAACTGTAATTTAACTAGTTAGTAGTTTTGCTAGCAATGAGTCATTTGTAATTAACATACTTGACTGTTAATTTTGAGTTCAAATGTACATTAAATTATATGCTGTGTTCTATTTACTTTTTAGTTTACTAGCTAAAAATGTACAGAGAATACAATAAAGAAAAAAATATATATGAAAAATGATTTGAATAGAAATATGATTGAAATACTAAAATTATCTTTGACTATTATCCCACTTCTTCATGACATTGAGCAATAAAATGTAATAAATAAAATTGGAATAGAAGTACTTAGGAAAACTATAAAAGTAAATATAAAGTTGTAATATAGGACACACCTTTCAGTCAGTGAAGGTAAACAAAATATAGTTATATTATTCATGTGTATCTAAAAAACACCTGTTAACAGTAACACCTTGTTGGTACATTAATAAAAGTAGATTCACCTAATTTGTATATCTTCTAGCCATATCTTAATAGCATGAGAAGAGCAAATGTGGCAATGGTTTTCAAAGTCCTTGCATTCTCTGTTTATTTATTTTGTACTACATTATTAATACATGATGACTACAGATTAAGTATCATTTGCATAATTCTGACCTGTTGAAGGCAAATAAGGAAGAATGTTTTAATTGTAGAAAAAGACAATATTTTGAATGTGATTAGGATGGCTATTCCATATTAATTTATAAATTGATGTTTTGACATTTTCAATTTATCAAATACCACATATTTTTATCTTTCTATCAGTATAGCATCAAGATAATTAGAACTTTTTTCGAATGTTTTCAGTCTGCCTACATCAACACAAAAGCACTTGATGTGTCAAAATATTGACATAATAATGTCGCCCGTTAATAATTTGAAATCCCGCATGTCCAATGACGTAACTTGTTACGTGCGCAAACGAATTCGTCTAATTAAATATTTCAGCAGTAAAAGACGCGATCAATGACTGGGGAATCGTAATTTATGCTCCATGTGAAGCTTACAGCCTGTTTCGTCATACAAAGTGTTATAAAATGTTTTGTTTTGTGTTGCCATGTTGTTGAAAAATGTCTTTTAAAGCTTATAATGTTGTCTGCGTTTATAATTTATAAGCGGCGAAAAGGTATTACTTCTTAACAGGATAATTCATCATCGTGTTACTTATATATTTTGACGTTTTCTGCATTGTATCGGCCTTATAATACTACTTCATTTGTATAAGTAATGAATTTGAGATATTGCAGATCATTAAAGTTAGGTAAAAACGTTATTCTAAGAAAAGATCGAATTGCGATTAGAACTTTATTCTGTTTTACATCATAAAAATGCGTGTTCGAGGTTTGAAACAAACCATAAACTTCGTCATATAATTCGATGTAAAAGCTGTAAACAATCGCTTTGGGGAAGACGAATATTTAAGCATATTTTAATGTTTTTTGTCTGTTTCACTTCAAATATATCTTGTTATTTAAGGGTATGTTATTATTGGAGTTGTTTACGCGTCGCCGGGTGTTGTCTCATGCATAAGCATCAAGACTAGGGTGCAAGGGAGAACTGGCCTTCTATCTGCCCCAGTTTTGAGGGTGTACTACCTACCTATATCGATACACGTGTACGCTTCACGTAAAGGTACGCGTCAATGGATAATTTTACGGTTCAGTAAACCTTTTATTCACTGTTCAAAAGGTTTTCGCTTTAGAAGCGTGCGTGATTTAATTGTTCAATATGTTAACGATGAAAATTCGAGTTTTTAATGTTTTTATCCGATTTTTGACATTTGTAACATTGAATTCAATTATGTGACGTAATTTTTCACGTTTTGATTTTATCCTCTCTGTCTTGTTTCCTTTTTTCCTAAACATAAACTGTGCTAATCAGGCTATTGTTATGTTTCACTTGATAAATTGTTATTGTGTAATACGAATATTATAATTTTATGCTTTATTATGATCGATATATTTGTGAATGTGTGTGAAAGTGTAAATCGAATTAAATTTGCTTGCAAAAAGTAATAAAATCAAAAATATTATACAATATTCGATAAAATAAACTAAAGTTTTCCTGCTATTTGGTACCAACTTAATTATGCAATAATATGAACCAAATCAAGATTGATTTGGTTCCTATTATTGCATAATTTTACATATATTTTGTTTACATATCTATGTATGAGTCATCTCTCAGAATTTCAACACACGAATACCAACAATAAATAAACACGACAGTAATAAAAAAAGAAACACTCTTCCCATTATTATTTAATCAATTTATGTAACAAACTTTTGAAACATGTAATGTAACATGTAAGCGTACTGTAACGATTAACCGAGCTTTAGAAAGAGACGGTCACACATTTGAGACAGATACAACGCTCTATTAAACCCAAACTTCTTTTAAACCGTTGCAACACTCGAAACTTGGGAACTGCATTTCCCTAATCCACGATTATGTGACATGCGCTTAAAGATCTAAATATAACCTAACGGGGATCAACGTAGAAACATTCACAACGAAAATATTTATATAATTCAGTGTAATTATTCCGTTTTCCTTCTCTACGCGTAAGTGTAGTTACAGATATATAAATAGATGATGAGAATTCATAGTACGGCGGCGTGTGAAACAGCTGTTCAGTATTTTAGTTTCAGGTTTTAACCTCATTTCTTGACTACCTACTGAAACGTCCACCGATTGACATAGACTTCTGCCAAGATTGATTTTGAGCCATTTCAAAAGCTTCGACAAAATAAAAGATACATTTTCAAGAATGATTATCGTATTTCTACGCTCATTTATATATAATCAGCCTATAACACTGGGGTACTAGGCCTCTTCCCTGTGACGTAGGTGATAATCTATCACGCGGTCCTAGTGCGGGTAGGTAATTTCCAAGAGTATACCCAATGAATGTAAATGTCCAATTCCCTAATAATCGCGATTTCCAAACTGATGGCAAATGCAACAAACAAAAAATCTTACATTCAAACAGGTCATAATTTAGTTATGTTAAAAAAGTCGTGAATTCTGAATTGTATAGAGAGATAACTAAATCAGATTCCTCTCTTATTAAAAATATTCACAAAGGAAGTGTCAGACGAGTAGATGCGTTTAAAAGCAAAATGTAAGCTCGAAGAATATCTTCACCCTTGGCAAAGATGTCTAAGAAATTCTTTTTCAAACGGAAAACGAATAAAATGCGATACAATTGCTTTGTAATCTGATAATATGGAACCAGATTTTCTAGAATTCCATTCAGTCTTTAATTAAAGAGCAGTAGGTACTTATTTTAAAATATGTTTTTGGCAAACAGGTTTCTAAATTGCTGAATAGCGAACTCGGTGAAAATGTTTTGTTTGAACTCTCCAAAGTTAATGAAAGGATCCTTTGATAAGCTGTAGAAATGTATTTAATAAGCCTTTCGTTTTGTTTTATAATTGTTACGGAATAATTTTACCATAACACAGGTTTCGTCATAAAAGAAAATTTTCATCGTTCTAAGTGTGGAAACGATCGCAAGATCAGAGATTATAATTATTTTACCAACGTGTAAGAAACTGTTCTCGATTGCTGAGCAAATTCAGTAAAGTTTCCACAGTTTCCGTGTTTAACCGATACCTTATAACCGCTTACAATTCATTAGCGTTTTTCGTCATTCGTCAGTTCTTTTTTATATCGTCACAAAGCATCAATTTAAATCAACTCCTCTTGACTGAGTTGACAAGTTAAGGAATTTCCATGACATGCCTGTTGTTTGTACTCGGATATTAAATTATCTTTCACTAAGAGGCATGAAGCGGGGTCTTCTCTTCTTCTTTTTCGTGTGGTTAGTGGCTAATTTGGTGTCAGTTTTTATGCCGCCCATGGGCCTCTGATTTGCCTGACATGCCCTCGAGAAATATCTCTCAGGGATGCTGCTTTCGTCATGATGTTTTCATGAAACAGGGTTAAATGCTAGGATATTGAGATGCTTGAGAAAAATATAAACGATCAAGAATATGCGTGCTAGTAAATTTTTCGATAAATTACCCCAGCATAAACACAGGCACACAGGCGTAATTTATGCGAAATCTTATACCTTAACCTAGGTTCTATTCCAGTCCAGTCTAACCAGTCGTCGAGCTTAAGAATCGATATTCCAACATTCGTAGGTTTCTTCAAATTGGAATTGATACCTATGTATTTCTTATACTATTGAGCTACTGCAACTACATGCACGTTATTTTTAAAGTTCGCGTAAGTTTTAAAACGACATCATATTTTGAAATGTTTTATTGCTATTTGGTCTTAGTGGTGGATACAGCACTGCTGGGTTAGATTCCTAGATCGGGTAAACTAATAAAAAAAAAACGATCTATATTTGTTGATTGTTTTAACATTGGGAAATTGTCAGTTGCAGCCTGAATTTTGAATAGTTTGGGCCAGGTCACTGGCAGTAGGATGATGACTCTATAGCATGGGGCTTTATAGCATAACTATCACAATCTAGGAGTACTTTCATCCTTACCTAGTTCCTACCCCCTTAGGTAGGAACTAGATATCTGGCAACCTGGACACCGACACTTAAAGATACTTTAGTAAAGCAGTCGTGATCTTAAATGTAACTTTGAAGATAGAGGATGAAGAAAAAATTCGTCCACGTGGAGGTGGGACGATATTATTATTATTATTATTTTTAAATCTTGTCTAAATGATAATCCCCGTGTGGATTCCTCGCACGATCCTGATTTACATGTTACCTTGTCAGCCCAAGCCGTGACTTTTTCTAGACATCCTATTTCTAAAACAAGACCTAGACTTGTCTAATGCTTGCCTAGACTTGCTTTGTTCATAGGCTCAGAGGTTATAGTCTGCCTTCATGTTATAGTGCGGTTAAGGAAGGTGGGCTGTATTGATTGGCTGCGGGTTTTAAAGTACTCAAGGACTAGCTTGAAACTGTGTTGACGAAAGGTGACATTTGTTTTGTAGCTTACATCTAGAGGAGCTTAAGAGGTCAGGGAAGAATCAGGAGGAATTGACGAGGAAGGGTATAAGGAAACATTAATAGATTGTGTGAAAGATACGTTGACTCCTAAAGAAGTGAACTCTGACACAATGGTTGATGGAATTACCCTTTTAACTGACCATAAGATTCTAACGATATTGAACACATTATCATTATAACAGACATTAAGGAAAGACAGAATAACAGTACTTTCAAAAGGACGAATCTCTCATAAAACTTCATACACCTGCGACTGCATAAAGTTATATTAACCATTATTACTAAGGCTAGACAATAATGTAAGATTAGATTATAAGGGAACTTTGCAACGAAGGCAAACAAGCCGTGCATAGTTCGCAAGCAACTATGATTAAAAAACTAAGGTCACGCAACGCTAATATTAAATAAGGTGGAAACTGACGTTTTTGTTCGTATCGGATTACGCTTGTGTAGTAAAAAATGTTGAGTAATATTTAATTATTAATTTGCGTTTGTGGCTTCAAGTTCAATCACATTGAAATAACGACTGGGTAGATAAATACCCAGGTCGGTCCATGGATGAGTGATAGATCATTCATTAATTCATTACTGAGGCCCTTCAATGTTATGGAAAGCAAGTTAATCTCATCAAAGAGTATCGTGTTATCCAGTAACTGCTGCGTTGCCCACACTTTCCATGTTATTATTCAACGGCATCCGGTTCGACCAGAAGCCGACCCCAATGTAATCAGGAAACAGGCTACGCAGAATACATACATTGTACCTCTTTATAGTTAATATTGAGCAATCGGAAATGCAAGGAGCCTTACGCAAAAGGAGGATGTTAGCACCTTCGCACTACGATGTAAAGGAAATGATTTTATCGGAATCGCAGGTGAGATCTCCATAGGAAGTTTCAACCTGTTCAAGTAAGTCTGAAATGGGGGCACCAAATTACAAAACCAAGTAGAGGCATTACAACAATTCTTTGGTGGCGAAAAAGAGTTCGTCTTTGTCTAGTCAGGCCCCAGGAGTTGGATGGTTAGTGTTGGAGGCTGGAGGTGGTTCTTCAAACTTCTCAAATCATCCCTTGAATACCTGCTTTTTACTTTACTCATTTGAGCACTTGCTAACATCGATTCTCAATAATGACCGGAACATTTTCTAGTAACAGCCCTTCTGAGTTTTGATTTGCGCCCGACGATGGCACCTGGGTCCCAGACCTGTGGGAAAACATGCGTGTTGTTATGTTAAGAGCAAATTTAACGATTGAGCACCCCAAATACAATCACACGGATATCTATCCGTGTGATTTGACTTGAAAGATGAGTATTTGGGGTGCTCAATCGTTAAATTTAATCTTTCAAGTCAAATCACACGGATAACTATCCGTGTGATTTTCCGACTTGAATGATGAGTAGATAGACATGGTATCACCAGGTACACAGTGAGACATGATTGGATCTCAACGGGAGTGGTTAATTTCGCAACGAACTTTAGCTGAATTATTGGCTATGTCGAAATGGGCTGTGCGAGAAACTACGACTCAAACATTGTTTGTAACATGGCAAATGTGTTTATTCTAATAATTTTAACCTAAATAATGTAAATATAAACGTGGACTTGATATTTTTGTGGTGAGCAGAAGTGCACTGTATCTTGTCTGTGTCTGTTGACCGTAATAGGTGGCACCTAATCCTAGGGAATTTCCTATCCGATGTAATTCCAGTATATTTTTCTACTGGACCAATGTGACCAAGAGCATTTAAATACATTCTAATTTCTGTGAATACAATCTTTACTGTCTAGTCAAAAGTGAACCTTTAGATGTCTCGCATGGCAGTATACTTTTCGCTGAAATTGGTAAGACATGTGCAAATTCTATTGTATTCGCTCGTCACGCAATAACGAGCAAAATAAACAAATAAGGCTAACCTAATTAAAACTGCAATGATTCATAAATTCTCTTCTTCATTATATCATTTCCTTGGCGTGGTGCCAGCGTCCGTTTTGTGAGGAACTTAGTGATGCTGATGTTGGCAACCGTCTCCCAGATCCTTCCTCTGTGATATGTTGAGTTCCAATTTGTCTATTTCGAATGCATTTTCCTGTTACGTTTCATATCGATTGTGTTATTGAAATGTACTTAGCATTCATAATCATCATCATCAGCCTATAGCAGTCCACTGCTGAACATAGGCCTCCTCAATCGCACGCCACTTAACTTGATTCTCAGCAACTCTCATCTTGTTGCTACCAGCCACCCTGCGAAGATCATCACTCCACCGAGCCTGCGCCCCACCTTACGTTTGCCGATTTGCGATCTCCACTCAAGAACACGTCTTCCCCAACAAATACAGTATTTTATACCGTAAAGGTGATTGTGAATCGCCGGAATATAATAAGGAAAAAGCTGAGGGATAATAATCTTAGTCATTCTTGAAGCTTTTAAGGAGCTTTTGTACGCTAATTTGCGATTCTCGCAGCAAGGAATCCAAGACAAACTTCTGTCGTATGTCGCTTCTAATTCCACTAAACTTGTTAGGAGTACGGAGACTTTAGAAATTGTAATGATGTCTTCTTTAGAACTTGCACGATATACATTTTGTTTTAAAATGTTTCTACTTTCACATGTCCCATGTGTAAAAAGATACTACTTAGTTTCTAAAATTAGGACACTAAACAAAATGTCAGGAGTTTAGGGACTTACAACAAACGCTCATGCATGAGATATTATTTCATCGTTGAAATAACAAGAGTAGGTAAAACCGCAAATCCTACCTCAGCGAATTTCATCCAAATTGTATAAATCTTTTAGCAGAAATTCACAAAGGTCAGCTTAAAAATATTTTCACCAAAACTGAAAGCATTATACGAAGTAAAACTCCAACGGTCGACGCAACTAGTAAAACCATTTCCTGACTATGTTTGAGTCAGCTTTCTGTCTTTAGTAGATGCAGCTGAATACCAGTATCTTATATGGAGCGACTGTTATCAGACCTCCAGAACCGACTTACTGGGTAACACGATACCTCTGTAAGCTGAGTCAAACGATTGTCAGTCTTTAGGGCTACTTGACTACGCGTAACGACTGTCAAGAAAAATGGCAGCCGGCCTAGACCCATTACTTAACATGCTCGACGAGGCACTGAGATGTCCCGGTATGGTTGCTTGCTTGCTTGACCTAGAAGACCAATCTGTACTGCTGATACTATTTAACCACGAGCCCTTCGCTGGCAAAACCTCGACATAGTCAAATAGAAGGGCTTCTATTCCGAAGCCGTTTTATCGATTCTCCGTTGACATAACGCTAAACATTTCGTTCTGTTGATCGATCCTCGGTTGTTCAACCTGACGGAAATAATCTTAATATAGAGACAGTTATTTTTAGCCACAACCTTCTTTTTACGTTTTCCGATGCGTATCCTCTTACGCTGTCGCTTTTTGGTCGTGTTTCATTGAATACGATGTTTTTGGATCACGAAAATAAGCTTAGGTTATAAATTTGGCTTCATAGGTTTTCGGCGCCACTATTTTGGACCTGGATGCATTGTTACAATAAAGTTTTGAGTGATGACGTCATCAACCTGTATTTTGGCATTGAAACTCACGTCTCTTCCGTATAAGGGTAGGCAGAAGTTGTAGAACTCCTCATGCTCCTTTTGCTTCATCCTTTGGTCTCAATTTAGTTGTATTTTTGCTAAGATTATTGAAAAGAACTAGTTAGTAATACGGATGCGTTGTTGCATTTGAGTAGTTGTTTTGCATGTTCTGTTAGTATAGTACGTTTTATATTGTACTATTTCTAGTGCTGATGTCATCTGTTGAATTCTTAATTATATATTACTGTCGTGAGCGAGAAACTATTTATCGTAGTTTCTATGACTACTCACATTTGAAGTATACTCCTGGTCTAAAAGCAAAAAGCTTTAATCAAATGTTTTGATGTCAACTATCGACATGGTAGCTTCCGGTAGTAAACACGAGAGCAAAGTATAACCAAAAAGCTGTTTTCTTTTTCCTCGTATTATACAGAAAGTTGATCAAAGAACTAAATAGCTTTCGTATATTTTTATTCCTATTTTTTGTAAATACACACTAGCGCCTCTGCTTCGCGCAGTTGACAAAATATCGAGGTGGCTTTATTTTTATAACTTCATTATAAACCATGAAGTGTCCTACATTGATGACCTGCGTCGTATATTGATGTTAAATTAGCCTTCTTCAAGAATTGGCTATCAAATGCAAATTTTTTTTATCCGAAAAGTAATTCCGGAGATTAGTGCGTTTAAACAAACAGACACTCTTCTGTTTTATATTAGTGTAGATAGATATGCGTATAGAAAATACCTTTATAGTATATCTGTATTTGTAGCATTTACTGAACACTCATGATGATGATGCGGCACCTACTGCTCGGCATAATGCTTAGCCATAAAAATTTAACACTCGTAAATGTTATATATATAATATGACATATTCTTTTATAACCAGTGTCTTTGCGATACTATGGAATTTAGGTGAGAATATTGTGAGATTATCTGCTGGTTGTGAAAGTTTAAGTTCGAAATGGTTCAGATTTTTTGCACTATTATACGTTATTTTGGGGTATTCCTCAAAGCGCAACTGTTTTTAAGCGCAACTAAATTATTCCTCGAAGCGCAACCATTTTAACAATTTGAATTTGTGAGTGCATCTAAATAAAATAAATCTAAAAAATACGTCCTAATTGCTAGGGACCGTTTTATTCAAAAGCGGCAGTGATTTAAAAAAAAATGCATTTTTTTTGACGAATCCCATAAATCATGTCTGTCAAAAAATCAATGGAATTAACACAAAATCAACTTAAAGCTCCAGTCCAGTAACATTGACAGCCCGTCGAAATATATATTTTTTTGACTAAAGTTATAAAGGAATTGCAATTATTTTTAGTGCAACATAATATTGGTTATATGGTTAATAACTACGTATTTTTTAAAGTTCATAAAACTCGCTCTTGTTGCGTAAATCTGGCGTTTAAAAGAGGTCTCTCGCGCCTAACACGACTCCGGGGTCTGTTTCCGCACTCCTTCTGAGGACAAATTGCCAAAATCCAACAGAGGCTAAATTGCAAAATCTATCGAGCCAATAAATACCTTTATATCCTTGTCTTCAAAGTTGGGTCGTTACTTTTTGTAAAAAATATTTTATTTTCTTAATCTGATCAATTACCGAGAAAGCTATCCAAAGCGCCCCGCCATCTTTTCCGCGGTGGGACAGTTCAGGATAACAAAAAAATACGATAATATCGTCAAACTCGGTTCTTGCTCTCAAAAAATACGTAGTGTCTGTCAATAGAAGCGTCACTGTTGAATGTCTCGACAAAATAAAAAAGGGAAATTTTCACGCAAGTGTTCAGTCAGTCAGACTATCGCCTTAACACCTCGTAGACAAACGCCAAAAATGCTGCGAAAGCTCAAGTTAACGTCTATCTTTATCGACAAATATTACTTTCAGCACTAAATAAATGTTAGTACGGAATCAGCGAAACGTGACTCTTTGGGTCGTATTATTATTGCCTTGGTACAGTCGAGCAAAAACTACCGTCAATGTGTCCAGTACTTATCCAGTAGCCATGTAAGGGCGTGCCGAGAGAGTTGTGAAGATTCTGCCTTACTAGCCACTCGTCACATCGACATACGAGTTTTTACTCACTTTTATGTCCAAAGACTTTCTAAAGCATACAAATTGTAGCACCCATCTGTAACTAGATTAAATACAGAAATATTTTAATTTTGACACAGAAAATCTGAACTTTTCACAAAAAAAATGTTATTATGAAACATGTCTAGTCGTGGCTACGTCATGAACTTTAAACAATCTAATTTAATCAACGAGCTTAGATTGAATTTAGAGTTTAGGAGAGCAGACTAAATATTTCTGCGAACGACGTTTTTAGAATACAGAAATGTAAGAAATTCTTATTTAAATATTAAAACTATCTATGATAGTTTTCAATATGAATGAAAGTGTAGAATCCCGTAAACATATTGGAAGAAGAATCTCATCGATATTGCCGGTATTTCAACATCATAGATCAAAGTGACACGTCTTTTATCGGCTAGCACCTGCGATCAACTAAGAGCGGTCCCTTCAGGTATTGCCAACCTAATAAAATTATGCAAATTTTAATACTACGTGGGTAGTATTAAAATTTCAAAGACAAATTGACAAAGGCTTATTGAGGTGACAGGTTATAAATCCGGCATCGTTTTGGATACGCGGGCATTTAGAAAATTGTTTTAAATATTCTCTTAGATTTTCATGTATAAAGTATTTAGTAAATTTGAATGGTATAATTGATTTAACTCCGAGAACAGTTGGGCTGTAATGAAGTGAATAAATAATTACTGTTGGGGATTTTGGAGTAAGCTAAGCTCTAATTTACTTAGCTTCCATCTAGCTTAAAACGAAGTTAAATTTCTCTAAGTTACAATGTATTTAAGCTGACTTCAGCATAACAATAACATGACATCACGCCTGTAATCCCCGAAGGGTTAGGCAGAGTTGAACCTACTAGAACACCCACATTTCGCCAGTTATCTTTAAGACCCATGTAATAGGGGGCCAGCCTATTGCCATCAACCGGGCAAATCCAGACTCCGTGGCTGCTACTGACAAATTCCTGATGGAAAAACCCAATAACACTGCCCGACCTGGGAATCGAACCCAGGACCTCATGCTCAGCAGTCGCGCTTGCAGACTTCGGGTGGCTTTTAATTCGTAGTATTCGATAGCGCACCTAAAATTCGGAATTCACTGCATCATTATTCATCATTTCAGCCGAAAGACGTCTACTGCTGGATATAGGCTTCCCCCAAGTATCGACACATGGACAGGTCCCATGCGACTCGCATCCAGCGGATCCCCGCAACCTTCACCAGGTCATCGGTCCCTCAGTGGGAGGCCTTCCAACGTAGCGTCTCCTGGTTCGCGGTCGCCACTCCATAACTTTTCGGCCCCATAGGCCATCCGTTCTGCGAGCAATATGCCCTGCCCACTGCCACTTAAATTTGGCAATTCTTCGGGCTACGTCGGAAACCTCATTTCTGATATGATAACACAAGGTAACTCCGAGCATAGACCTCTCCCTGTTAAGGGTCCTCCTTCTTCGTTAAGGGTCTTGTTACACCCTGTATACTCCTTTCGCTTCGTCCACATTCATACATCTTCGTTCTTACTTCCTCAATATTCTGCCTATTGGCCTTGTTTTTTTTTCTGTCTTTTGCTGATATGGAGGGAAGTGGAAGTGATGTCTTTCCTTACATTAATTTCTTTGCGTGATCTAAGACAGTTAAATTGTTTCTCAGGGACTACGTCGAGCTTCATTTTCCCGGCGCTTTTCTGGTGGTCGCCTCTGTTAATTTTGAGGAGTTGCAGTGGTTTGGGAACAGTTTAGCGGGCTTTCTTATTTACCGTATCGCATTCATTCTCAGAATCTTGTTCTAAAACTTCAAACATACTTGTCATAAACACACGCCATTGTAAATTCCATTCATAATGTTTAAGTAATTGGTCCGCCCTACTGCCTTTAATAACTTCTTATTAAACTCCTCAGCTATGGACACGAAACTTTAGTTAATGTAGTATAGTTAAACGTACGTTTAAGGGCTGCGCAAATGTAGATACTTTTTGTTGACACGGCACACCATCACAGGAAACCGTAGTTGCCGTGTCCTGTAGCGGCGATCGGAGGCGCAGCTCAGTACAATTGTAAGGAAATTTGTTAATGTTGCTTGTGTCTTCAACTGACTACTTTTTGTTTCCAGTTACCGACACCGAACACTTTTTGGTCGTCAACGAGTATAATATGTAAAGTGGCAGCAACTGGACACAAAAAATGTTTACGTCGGCGCAGATAGTGGCTGATTTCATACTGGTTGTATAGTATAGAAATTAAATATTCATTGGTAGCTTGTACCCGACACAAGACACAAGTGTCCACGTTTGCGCAGAGCCTTATGGTAACGTTGACAACACTATTATGCCGTAGTAGCAGTAAGGTCGGTTTTGGTAGTTCAAGTGACGTGTTGATACTACAAGTTGTATGGACATTGTATTGTTCAATCGCTTTAATTAACACTTGTATAGTTCCCGACGGTCACCGGCTGTCGGCATTTCAATAGCCACTATGGTAATGCTTAGGACATGAATTTATTATATTTAATATGTTTTAATTCTCTCGCCTGCTTGGTTTGTGTAGTGGTCGTAAGCTCGACTTCTGAACATGAAGTTCTGCGTTCGATTTCCAGGTCAGGCAAAGTGATATTGGGTTTTTTACATTAGGAATTTCTCAGTAGTAGCCGAGAAATTCTCGGTAGCAACCACGGAGTCAAGATTTGAAGCCCGTTTGATGACTATAGGCTATATTTTAAAGATTTTCAACCCTAAGCAAAGTACAACAAAGCATTTTGTTTCAATGAGCATTCAATTTTTAAATCTATTGTATATACGTTGTTTCAATTTCGGAACTGTGACGTCATGAAACCCTTCAGTTAAGAGTAGAACACACAGCATTAATTCAGATTTTCAATTTCGTTCTCTAAACATGAAACTTTTTCACAAAAGGGTGCTGTTTTAGCGTGCTATTCGACTGTTAAATAAAAAAGCAATTGGTGAACTACTTTCGCTTTTAATTTATTACGCAGAATATTAAATGTTATTAAACTTGGTTGTTGATATCCTCGGGGTTAATAACACTTTGTGGCGGCTTCATTACGTCATCCAATGTTGTCACCATAACAGAGAATTATTAACATAAAAGTTGATATTGTATAGGGAAATAGGTACAGTCGCGGCCATTTTCGCCTGATCAGTTAAAAAAATCGCTTAAAGCATGCGGAAGCGCCCCGTCTGGCTAGAGAGCGCTTCATGTTGTGAGTACAAGCAAAATGGAGCTTAATGGTGATCAGGCGGAATTTCCGCCATTGTACTTCATTCCAACACGTAATTAGGTCCTTAATAAATGAATTCACTGCAAGTCTTATATCTTACTCGTAAGATACTAGGAAGAACATGGAGTTTACAAGACCATCTTGAAAAGTTGAGGGATAACAGTTGAAACTTGCCACTTAAACGACTTGTAGCTTCAGTGCAAACTTGAACAGTGAAACTGAGTGTCTTGAAACACGGACGATGTGAATATTAAACTCGCTTTACGTGATCGTTACAGCTGATGTTCTATAAGAGGTTGGCAGAGGCATGAGAAGGTTCTGTCAGTTCCCGTACCATGGTTGAATCGGCTTAATGACCGGTGGTGCTTCGTTATTAATTGCCGGGCTTTTCCTTCCGAATTGTCATGATATTATTAACTTAAGCATAGTCAAACAGCCACTGGGACCTTAATTCATCTCTCAGGCCCAGTGCGGGTTGGTAGAATGTCACTTGTCTTGAATTTGACTTTTTATTGGTGACAGTTCGGTTTGTTTATGAATTAAGCCCATAACTTTTCCTTCTACAATTAAATTAATGAGACCATTTGTTTTCTACAACTTTAATAACGCTTAAGCTAACTCTGAGCACTTTGATCGAAAACCGGATGCCCTCAGGGACTAGTTTATATCTTGCAACGAGATATTACCCGCCTAGTATCGGGATAAAGTGCGTTATAATTCCATTAGCGGGTTTTTACTAAGGACAGGTCGGCCATTAGTTGATGGTAAGTAAATGTATCGCCTTTCTGCAGTACGATGTCACTTGATATAAGTTATGGCAGATACTACTTCGAGGTAGATGGTGTAGAATACCCCTGTATGGGTCCATTAAAATACGACTCAACGAGAAGTCTGACGCTTGTCGTGGCTGTCTACCATCGGGTTCGGTTTACATTAAAACGACGACGACCGGAGCAGAGACGTACAGTATTCGAGCAATCATAGATTGAAATCCATATCACGTCTGTCGTCTCTTGTTATCGGTCGAATCTTGCATGTCCCTGCACCGCTCAGCTCATCGCAATTTGGTAGGAATCGGGCGGAAGCGCCAAGGCGGCGCGCAAAATTCAAATTTTCTTACGTTTTTGCAATTTGCAGGTCACTGTCAGGTTTTATGTTGATGAAAAATGTGTCGCGCTAGTAACACGTATTTAGTTAGAGAATTTTAATCATTAAAATCATTAATACATCTTTCTAAGTTCATGCCTATTCATGAAAAAGTCATACAAGGGCGTTAAATGTACTTAGAGGGTTGTATTATTAATTACTTTAATGATTATAATTCTGTAACTATATACGTGTTACTTGCGCGTCTCATTTTTCATCAACATATGACGGAATACGACATGACACTGTCCTGCAAATTGCAAAAAAACATAAGAAAATTTGAATTTCGCGGGACTTTTGAATTTTACACTGACGATTCCACCTTAAAGATAGATAATAAATCTCACTCCTTACTTATATAGGTTTGTTAAAATATGAACCACGAGAAGGCCATCGCTATCTACTGGACAGTCAACTCCGCAACTGCTTTGCTATTGGCTTAAATATGTACGGCACAGCTATTCTAGTAAAAGTTAGAGACTGTTAGAGACTTATTGATAAAACACAGTGTCCTCAAAGATAGCTTGAATGGACAATTGTGCAAACATGTAAGTTGCTATTAAGTACTACAGTAGGCGGAAACCTGAACACAGTAAGTTGTTATCAAATCACAGGACAATGACAATGCTTGTATCCCTGTAAAGTGTGTAGGTATAGTATGACCACTTTAAGTGTGCAGTTCAAAGTGGCGTTGCTTGTCAGGAAAATTTACATCGATATGTCAAACTTGGTACATTTAATTTAGTTCCGTATTTTCCCGCCCACATAGATAGGTTGGTTGAAGTCTAATATGATAGTTCAATATGCAGTTTATTTTTACATTTTGCAGTGACGTCTTTAAGTGACATTTTGCCGTGACCACTTCTTTTTCATAAATATGCAATACTGAATCTATTTAAACGAGCAATTCTTGTATATAGCCAGAATCTCGGAAACGGCTCCAAAGATTTTCATGAAATTTAGTAAGCAGGGGTTTTCGGGGGCGATAAATCGATCTGGCTAGGTTTAATTTTAAGAAAAAACGTCAAAAAAAAAAACAGGCATGGCTCGGGTATCCAGGTACACATGAAACGATTGCTTTTCTCTATACGAGTAATTATTATAAACATTAGATTGAAGCTGTAATATTTTTCCTTCATTTGTTAAACCTACGTCGTCAACATCCGCGGCTTGAATCTATTACGTTTTTATTTTATGATTTGAGGAAAAAGGAAATTAAATTGAATTGTCGCTCGTGTGTTCTAGGCTCGATTTATTGTTGTAGTAAGTACGTCTTTAGCATTACAATTAGGTAGTATAGGCTCATTGTTACCGGATTTAGATCTGTCGTATGCGCATATGAATGTTGCTATATTAGAGAAAGAAAAATAACGGGAATTTGTACTTACCTACTACAAAAAGTGTCCTTGCGAAAACATGACATCATCATTCCCCTGCCCTTATCCCAATTTAGTTGCGGTCGGCTCAACAAGTCTTCTTCCATACTTCTCTATTAGTTTCTTGAATCACCAACTAAGAAATAAAATAAAATCACATAGATTATTTTTTCCTCTGAAAGAAACAGTTATTATGTTATTCTCACAGTCCAGTTATGTAGCATTCTAACGTAAATCTAGTCTAATCGAATAATAAAGCCTTTCACTGACTTGCATAAAATATATGTATATTACCAAGTCAGAGTGTATTCTAAGAGCCTAATTTTACTGACTGTCTAATAGTTCGACCACAACTTGACCTGTTAAGAAGTGACCACACTAACATTGATGCGGAATCGTCAAAAATACCTTTAAGTCTAAGCAATCACGACCAAAGAGATAATGTTCCATATTTACGGTTCAAACCGAATCTACTACGAAAAGTGTGGTCGCTCCTCTACTCAATACATGAAAGTATAATATCCTAATAAGAAATCATAAATTGAACCCTCATATTCGAACATCAACCTAATCATTAAAACAAACATATTCTATTTAACACACACACGCGCACCAATCGCGATCTATACTACAAATATGACGTCATTAATTAATCATGGCGGAACAAATAACTCCAATTATACTACCGCTATACATATGCCAATTAATGTTTTGAACTATGTATTTATTTGGGTTTAGCAGGGATACTTATGAAATCCATTCCTCCATATAGTGATGTAGATTTTTTGAACGGAATGCACAATAGGCCTGTTTTTGGCAATCCCGAAAATCCCGAGATTAGCCAAGTAATGTCCTGGAATTTTCGGGGCTAGAAAACGTCTGGGATCCCGAGAATGTATTCTCTAGCTACAAGCCATATTTATTCCAATATTCAAAGGTTAACCTAAAATAGACACCGTATTCCCAACAAAGCACACTCCAGACGATTCTATTAGACTTATTCAATTCTATCATTCTATCAACATATAAATCGATTGGTCAATTGGCATTGTGCTGCTGACACGGGCCCCTAAACCGCTCTATTCGTTGGTATACCATTCAATTGAGTGAATTCCGTACGTAATTGCACGCTTCTGATAACGAAAGAAGTATTCTGGGCTGCAATTAGCAGTTCAGGGTATCTTGAAAACTAATTTTGAATTAATGTGAAGCGTTTTCTGTGTGTAAACTATAAATACTAAGCGATCAAGGTTTTAACGACACGACGAAACATCAAGATTATTTTAATATTTATAGTTGTATAAACACGGATAAATTCTATAAATTATGGTAAAAATTGCAAAATCTATTGCGCAGTCCCAACAAGTAATTGTCAGACGTAATTTATAAATCTAAATATTTTTTTACGTAGATAAAAAAGATGACCGTTTAGATTTTTTGCCAGTGTCAGAGTAGCCTGCGAAATTCAAATTATCTTACTTTTTATGTAATTTGCAGGTGTCGGGTTGTATACTGATGAAAAAAGAGTCGCGCAAGTAACACGTATGTAGTTACAGAATTACAATCATGAAAATCCTAAATACAACCCTCTAAGCTCATTTAACCCCATTGAGTGACTTTTTCATGAAATATTGATTGAATTGAATGGGTTACATGATAATAAAATTTGAATTTTGTGGGTTACCCTGACGCTTCCACTTAAATGCAACATGCCTGTTTGTAGATTTAAAAAGTTTTGAACGATTATTGGATTGAAAGAAAGGTTTGAATTTGTCCGAAATGTTTATTTTTACGTCTTTTTTAATACAAGTGGAACAAGCACAATTTATGTCTTGGTTTCTCACTGCGTGTTAATCATTTCCTGGCCATAGGATCTAGTTTTCCACACGATGTTTTTCTCAATAAAGTATGCCTTAAAAAGTATTATAAGCTAGTATGGCGAGGGTATCAAAATATCCCTAGTAAAATTAAATTAATCCTCAGTCAGTAATATTCATGAATTATGCTTCTTTGTATTTTTCAAGACACTATCGTGTTTGTAGCAACGTAAAACTAATTAATTTATCAATTGTGGCGAAAACTTGGCACATGCGTCTGCGCAACTCCCGCTGTCATAATGTCTGCAAACGAGAGACGAGATATAGGTTAATATAGACTGTTTGTATTTATAGACTATTTAGACAATTAGAAAAACATAGGAACATCTGTTTACTGTATCGTGCTAGGTGGGTAAGAGAATTATAATTGTTTGATCGGCTTGGTGATTCATTAGCCTATTGAAAACCGTTGTCACATATACGTGACAAGCAAGCGCGTGCCCTGCACGCCCACGACATGAATGTGTGACAAAATGGTAGGTGAAATTGTGGCTTGGCTTGGAGGGCACGCACATGCGTTTATGCTCTGACGTTCAAAAAGTTAAGTACTTACTATTTTCCTTCTTATTCTACTTCGTTGCAGTGTCCTCAAGGTCTCTACTGCTGAGGATGATGTCCAAGGTCATTAGGGATATCGGAGTAGCCAGCCCTGAGTCTGGATGTATGAGCAATATACTCCGTCCTATTACATTTTATTCAACATAACTGGCGAATTGTAGATGAACGTACAGACTCCAGCAACTACAATCTATCAAAATTCTTTAATGGTTTTGCAACTTTAGCGCTAAAGCATTAGGTTCAAGGTTGATTGGTAAAATTTGACAGTTTCGGGTAGCTTGATGTTCTGGTGTCTGTACTAGTACTATACGTTAAATCTGCATGTTTATTCAGAGAAGACAGCCGTGAAGTTATGTGTTTCCTCCTGTTTCTGCAAGCCTGACCAAGTCTAATATCTCTTGATAGCTGCTGTGATTTATCATATGATATATGTGCAGCTGAAAGATGCATCATGATCCTCCCCTGATGGACATAGGCCTCTCCCTTTTTCAGCGACTCTGACCAGCAGGCCTCATTTGGATTTGTTGGCCAAAATCAGAGCAAGCAAATAATTTTTGACTCAAGATTTTGACATTAGATTAGTTCGAGTAAGCTTTCAAACACCAAGATAGCTTGTTTGAATATTAATTATCAATGGTCAACCTTAAATGACGTCGACGGGCTAAGTCAATCATTTATTTGTTTACATAAAACATTTTCATACAAAAACGTATTGTAACCTCGCAGAATGAAAAATCTGGTGAATCGAATCGCATGTGACTAAAAGAGTGATGAATATAAATGTTTATGGATGGAGAGGGAGAGGAAGACCAAAGAAAAGATGGATGGATTGTGAAAAGAATGACATGAAGGAAAATAATAGGAATTTGAATATTTATCTTTGACATAAAAAAGTACACAGATAACAGGGTGAAACTTAATTTAAGCGTACAACTAGCAAATAATGATCAATTACTTCCATGCTAGGTAAAACCTGTGTTATAGGACTTATATGGGTCATCTATCCGTCCATTATGGAGAATATAATAGTCGCTTTCAAATTAATAAGGAGTAAATGATAGTGTGACAGGGGAGAATTGAAGATAAAAAAAAACGTGTTGCGTCAACCCCAAATAAAATGGGACAAAAGCAGAAAGATGATAGGAACTAAAAATCAGGACAATTTTTCTACATCTCCGGAACAGAACAAGAACCGCTATTGCGCGCTGTTTATTTTAGTAAATATATATATACCTTCATTACCTAGTTTAATAAACCTGGTAAACGAAAGCAAAACACCGTGAAATTAAATTTGGTAGCAGGTTTAATTTCATTACCTTACTTACTGTGCAAGTACAGTATGGTATGCGAAGATTTACTCTGAGTATGAATAAGACAAGCTATGCGTGAATAATAGGGTCAGGGTCAACGTCCCAGTAGTTTTTATGACTTCTACTAGAATAGATGGGACAATCGAAAAAATGTGTGAAGGGTTTTTGAGCATAAAATAAACCAGATTAACTTTGATAAACAGGGATTTAATTAAATAGCAAACAGAAAACAATCGAGAGTGTCTTAATAACGATGGCGCCGAAATCAGAGAGAGAGACAAGTCAATTTTTGACGTTAACTGTCATTTCATCTGTCATTGTCATGTCGTGTGACGTATACACTACAGTCGACTATGAATACCACAGATGATAATTATAAGGTTTATATATTTATTATCTTCAACAGTTAAAGACTTTGTAATGACAAAGTATTTAGACAGATTGAAGTAGGACAGGCTAGGGACAGCTACAGTTGAGAAGCTAGGCACATTCCACTCTCATAGGAGCTCAATTTCAAGAGAGTAAGTATCGAAGACGTAATCTAAGGGCGATGCCCAGAAAGAACCATCATATTGTGCGCCAAAGTGTCAATAAAAGTGCAATGCTTGCAAAAAGATGATTTGATATTATGACATTATCTTCGAACAAGTTTTTATCGTAGCGCTAATTTTGTCGTCGCCTTGACATTCTGCAAGTAGTACTTCCAGACATAACGTTGCATACTTGATTCGCCATTATTTTGCTGCCGCGACTTTAACGGAAAAGCTATAAAATACTATATCCATTTGTTCACATTTGAGTTGACAGTTTATGCCTCCGTATGCTCATTTTATAGCCTCTCTCATTCATACTCTAAACGGCCACGCTTTTGATATTCATAATTCAGAGACTTCTTTGAAGGCTTAAGTAGGACAGTCTCTTAT
This sequence comes from Lycophotia porphyrea, assembly GCA_950005105.1. NCBI lineage: Eukaryota > Metazoa > Arthropoda > Insecta > Lepidoptera > Noctuidae > Lycophotia > Lycophotia porphyrea. The sequence goes on from OX465409.1 coordinate 9,346,534, forward strand.
ACGGACTCTTTTAAGTTATGAAGCGTCTTTCCTTTTGATACCTTGTCGGTATAAACGTTTTCGAGATGGGATTATTCGTGTGCAATGTTAATTGAACCATTGGTAACACCAGTGGTAATTGAAGTTGATTTCTTATTTTATCTGAAGTTCTAACTGCATGGCCGAGCATGTCTGAGAAACCAGTTCCACCATTTCATTATCTTTGCCTCTCCTTTCCAATATGCATGCAATAAAAACAACACATAAATGGTGTAAAAATATTTTTAACGAAACCGAAAGGCACTTGTTTTCCTGGTCATTGCGGTAATTTTTTTGTTCTAGACCATACCTGGAAGGAAACCTTTTAGTTACGGAGATATTGGTGGTTAAAGTTGCAATTTTTTTTTAATACATATTTTTAATGTATTTTTTTTACTTAAGACACCTTCACGACCCCATCCATCAAATACAATTAAATCCATCCATCAGCACAATGTTTTGAACGCGTTACATTGAGTCCTACCGTAAAACGTGATTTTTTTCCCCAAAAAAAGTCGTTTCCCAGCAATAATTTTTGCGTAAAGTTACTTAGTTCGATGTACATAATGCTTGGTTGACGGCTTCGTAGAGTCCGTTTAAACCCTGTATATTCACACAGAAATTTGTACAAACTCGTGATCGTTACCTCATTCTCCTATCTCCGATCTTCATGCATATGCGGAACGTAAAGCAACCATTCCTAAGACTATTTCAACATAGCTGCGGCCATACATGACACCGGTAACTGAGTGGAGTCCAGTAAATGGCGTACTCATCATCGTCTTCTGCGTATTAGCCTTTTCCCAACTATGTTAGAGCCGGTTTCCCGATGAAAAATCGGATGGTTATCGGTTTTGAGGAGCTCGTGTCGATCTTTAGGTTAAGCCGTGCTTGCCTAGGTTGGCCTGTGGATGGATAACCACCCAATACACACCGGGTTACCTCTGTGCCTCAGAAAGCACGTTAAGCCGTTGGTCCCGGCTGTCATTTGTAGATCTGACAGTCGTTACAGGTTGTCAGTGGCCCGAAAACTCTGACAACCAGTCTTACCAAGGGGTATCGTATTACCCAGTTCTAACTGGGTTGTGGAAATCAGATAGGCAGTCGCTCCATGTAAAAAACTGGTATTCAGCTGCATCCGGTTAGACTGGAAGCTGACCCCAACATAGTTGGGAAAAGGCTAAGCAAATGATAGTTGGCTCTAATCATTTCCAGATTCCTGATGCAACTAAATAACAATATTTTACATGGAGCGAAGCGTTGAACATGAACTGGGTATGTTATGATGGTCACCCATCCACGGACAGTGCTCTTTAAGCACTGCTTCACCACTAAGATCGAATCGTGCGGTCGTTATTATATAGCCACAAGCAAGAATCATTTAGAGTATTGAATTCAACAAAACCAAACGCGGTGACTCACCGACTCGGTCAAGTTCGCGTCCCAGAGATCACGATGGGATCGTGGGCGTAGGCCTTTGTATCTGACGTAGTGTTTGGACGCTAAAAGTATTACGTTAAAAGGTAATAAGCTTCATTGATGAAATTTTTGCTTGTGAAGCGTTTCGGTTTAATTTTATTACTTGGCAGTGTGTTATGGAATGATATAATGGCTGTTTAATTTTATTACTGCTAATTTTGACTGCTCAAGGCTAACGGAACCTCGCATTTTCGACACCTTTTTTACATTTTAGGTTATGCCCGCGGCTTCGTTTGCGTTCATTTAGAATTTGACAATCCGTTAGGGTTTTAGTCAGCTAGTAATTCAATCCTGATTCGAAAGGCACGTGGCGCCTTCAATGAGCATTATAACGTTATTGTTGTTTTTTTTTTCTTCGGGAACAGTACTTTTTTTTTCGGGATAAATATGTCTATGTCCGTTTCTGTACATCCGACAACAAATATGCAAAATTTCAGGCTGATCGGTTCAGTAGTTTAGGCGTGAAAAGGTAACAAACAAACTTACTTTCGCATAATTTATAATATAAGTAAGTATAAGTATGGAGTATGGCTAGATCCGAGACAGGCACTTTAGCATAGTTAAAAATAAGCTACCATTCTAGCCACAACCATAATAATCGTAATGGACTGTAGTTGCCCATTCCAAAATCGTAGATCTCATGGAGAAGAATGGGCGAGAGACGGATATGAGAATTCTCAAACTAAAATTCGAAGATAACTTATTAGGACGCTTTTTGTACAAGTATCACAATACTGCCAACTCAAACTGCATTTTATGAAAAGCTGAACACAAATTAACGAGCTTCCCCATTCAATATGTCAAAACTTGGACAGCGTCTTGGCAAGACCGATGAAGATGGATACACCATAGTGTAAGGAGGTACTGACACACAACATTTATAATAGCCCGACAGTTCAGGATTAATGCAACAAAAATCAAATATAGTTTACTGTCTTCATTGATTGTAAATAATTGTCACTCTTGAATCATGGTTCGGTCCTATTTTTTTTTCAGCAGCCTGTACTGTCCCACTGCTGGGCAACTTCCTTCCACGTGCTCTTTATACGTGCCTCCTCGAACCAGCCCTCGCGGTACGCGTCCAGGTCGTCTCGCCACCTTTTTCTGGGCCGGCCTCGGCGGCAGCGTCCGTCTTCCGGCAACCATTGTGTGGAGACTTTCCCAGCGGTCCAGCAGCTTATTAAACAATTATAGTTCCTGGCTATAAATATAACAGACGCTCGGGGTCGATCTGCTGGCTAAGCTGCGCTTGCCTGGATTGGTCTATGGATGGGTGACCACCCTTTACATATCGAGTTTCGTCCGTGTCTCGGAAGGCACGTTACGCCGATAGTCCCGGCTGTCTTTTGTAGATCTTTGACAGTCGTTACAGGTAGTCAGTGGCCCTAAAGTCTGACAATCAGTCTTACCAAGAGATATCGTATTACGCAGTACTAACAGGGTTGTGGAGGTTAGATAGGCAGTTGCTCCATGTAAAATACTGATATTTAGCTGCAGCTGATTAGACTGGAAGCCAACCCTGACATAGTTGGGAAAAGGTTAGGCAGATTAGTGACTCGCAGTACAACGTTTATTACGGGTCTAAGAGAACCGTTTCATGGAGAAGATCTTATCTTTTCACTATGTTATCTTTTTATATATTTCTAGTCTCTTGTCTCCCACTGCTGGTTATTAATTCCTAGTGCTTATAGACTTTTGAAAGAAATAACGTAATCGAATGTTGAGTAACCATGGAATATCTAGTGGTTCCCATAAAAGTTATTGTTCCGCGAAACCCGTAAAAATCAACAGAGCGGTACGGATAACTATCATGGTTGTAAATGATGACTATGAGCCAGTACGCTGTCACTCGCATCTGTTTGGAATAAACCTCGATCATACTGTCTTTTCTTATTACTTTGTGTAATTTATTCCATCACCACTGCTCTCAAAAACGGTGAGGGAAACCAGCATGTCCTAGAACCAAAAATTCGACATGTGACATCTACCAACCCGCACTGGGCCCGCGTGGTGGATTATAGCATAGCCCATTCCCTCTCATAGAAAGGAGGCCGTGTGTCCCAGCAGTGGGAACATTATAAGGCTGATTATGCTATGCTATACTGTCTTGTCAGTGTTATCATCTGGGTTAAGATGATGAGGTACACGTGTGATAGTCGAACCCATACATTGTCGAGATAAAGCAGACCCTCTGAGCTGCCGAAAGGCTCATGTCACCAACTCAGCAAGGTGCTGCAATAGAGACAACGAAAAGAGTAGCTAGCAGTACCTACCCACTGAGATAGATAAGTGATTTCCCAAATCTTTAGGGTCACTTCACACCGAGACGCGACGCTGCGCGCACATCGATTCAAAATACAACTTAATAGTACTATAAAGTTGTATTTTGCCTAGTCGTTTCCTGACTCTTGCATCAGCCCACCGTCTTGTAGGTCTACCAGCATTCCTCTATCGTTGTGGACCTTTCCATCGTGTAGTTTATATGGTCTATCCTTTGTACGTGTAACGTGTGATGTGTCCAGCCCACCTCCATTTTAATCTGAGTCCATTTATGAGAGCATCAGTTATTTTTGTTTTTTGTCTGATATTGTTATTCTTGATTTAATTTCCTGACTTTTAACTTGCTCTTTTCTATAGCCGTTTGGGTACATTTAATTTTTTGTTTGACGTAGTTGGTATTAATAAAACAATTATTACCATAATGATACTCGCTTGAATAGAATGCAAAATTCAAATGAGTCGTGATTTTCGATCCGTTCATATCTTAAGAGCATTCTATAGGGTGTTTCCCCTATGATACTCAAAGCGACACCCTTCGAGTAATACAGCACCCCATTATCGAAAGGGACTGATAGACATTGACAAGGAATATAATTACGAATGGCACATATCCTTTCGACATACAAAACTATGTCGCACTTCATACAAACAGGAAACAACGGAAGGTGACGGTGACTGTACAGTCTAATTAATGTGTGTTATTGTTTCGTCTTCACAATGCCGGTCAGACTATACATACTTTGATTACATGCAAGAGGTTCAATAGATCTTACCAAGTGATCGAAGGTTTTGACGAAACCTTGAATGGTGTATATACAGGGTGTAAACAGACTATTCACGAAGCCGTTAACCAAGCATTATGTACATCAAACTAAGTAACTTTACGCAAAAATTATGGCTGGGAAACGACTTTTTTTTGGGTGAAAAATCACGTTTTACGGTAGGACTCAATGTAACGCATTCAAAACATTGTGCTGATGGATGAAATGAATAGTACGGGGGTCGAGAAGGTGTCTTGAGTAAAAAAAATACATTAAAAACATAACGTAACTAAAAGGTTCCCAGGTATGGTCTAAAACAAATGATCGCAATGATGGGAAGAACAAGTGCCTTTCGGCTTCGTTAAGAGTCTTTTTACACCCTTTATAGGTCAGAATAAGGGGTGTGGAAAGGACAGGGTCTGGCTTACGACCCTGGAATGCAGCCAAGACATGGGCGATATGAATAGCTTGTAATTTAACAACATGGGGTTTGGCACATGGTTTAAATAGAGCCTATTGTGAAGAAGGTTGTGGTCTTGACATCTTTTTGGTGCACTTTTTAAAGCATGAGGTAACTTTCCAAGAACTAAATTACACGAATAACACCTTTCAAATGACGGAAAGAGGTCACTAACCCGTCAGAACTCTTAAAAATAACATACAAATTATCTACCGAAAAAAGCCGCGGGCGCGTATTAGTATGGAACGCACCATGCGACCGCAAAACGCAATAGGCGCACCGTATTACATAAAACATTGGTGTTGTTGCGACGCGATCGTAATGGTAACGCTGTTATAATTACTGTTGTGAACTAGTTAGAAACTTATTACTGAGGACAGACGGTACAGAATTATGACAATTGAATGTGTACGAAAAACGAGGAGCTCGTGGCTAAATAATAACAGCCGCTCGGGTCGATCATGAGGTTAAGCCGTGCTTGCCTAGGTTGGTCTGTGGATGGGTGACCACCCATTACGTACCGAGTTTCCTCCGTGCGTCCGTCCGGAAAGCACGTTAAGCCGTTGGTCCCGGCTGTCATTTGTAGATCTTTGACAGTCGTTACGTAGTCAGTGGCCCCAAAAGTCTGACAACCAGTCAACTAGGGGTATCGTATTACCCAGTACTAACTGGGTTGTGGAGGTCAGACAGGCAATCGCTCCGTATAAAATACTGGTATTCAGCTGCATCCGGTTAGACTGGAAGCCGACCCCAACATAGTAGGGAAAAGGCTAGGCAGATGATGATGATGATGATGGATGTGTACGAAAAAACTAATCGTGGTGTAATATTAGCTACACAACAAGATGGTATCGGGACTTCGATGCCCCTGGAGGTTTTAATAGACTAGTATTATAGATGAAGATTCGCCCACATGATTCTCACAATAGAACATCTGGTCATTTGATCAATAGAAGTTCATCATTCTCCTCCAGTCCATTACAGACTTGGGATCTTGGATTTAAAATGGATTGCAATTAAGCACCATGTAAAACCAATAAAGCCGAAACAACAGGTGTAACTAAATGGATAAAGAAGAACAATTATAAAGTAATTAATTGCCGGAATAACTTTATAGCTGTCTCAAAAGTTTAAGCAGTATTTCACGATCGACTAAAGACATCCGATGGAGTAAACTTCGATCGAAAAAAGATAACCACGATAAGTCCCTGAAGAAAAATGTATCAAAAGAATATGAAACAAACAATCAGTTTTCGATTACATTTTTGGAGTTTAGATGACCCAAGAGAGTATGACAAGACACTTTTATAAGAGAATTAGGCAAAGGATAATCTTATAGGTCTAGTGGGAAATACTCGATATTTTTGGCTCTATAAAGATAGTCTAATTTCAGTTTTTTGGGGTAGCATTAGTTGTACGTTACTACTTTACGTCCATTCATTTATATTTCTCAGTAGCAGCCTGCCAGCAGCGGAGTCTGGATCTGTGCCCGGTTGATGGCAATAGGCTCGACTCTTTTTACCTGGGACTTAAACAAAACTGGTGAAATGTGGGTGTACTATTAGGTACACCTCTGCCTAACCCTTCGGGGATTAAAGGCGTATTTGAACGAAATCACTGATTGTCGCTAATTCTCATAACATTCGTCACATTTTAAGACAACCATTTCCGTTTAATTCACAGAATTTTATGTAAATCTAAAGAAGGCGTTTCAAAACGTAATTTATAGGGAAAAAATGACGCTTATAAAACTTTCTTTGACTACCCACAGCTGTAAGTTAACTTGCAAATGCGATAGAAAGAAAGTACCCGTCAACCGCCTGTATAATTGAGTAACTTTTCAAAGGACTGAGTCTGATTCATCACCGGAGTTGGAAGTTTAACAATCCTCCTAGGACTTCTAACTAGTTAGTTGGAAGTAATAGAACTTTGTGTAACAAGATTTAGGAATCTGTTTTGTTTGGTTATTGGAGTGTTATTAATTTAGTGTTGCAGTTTTCTAGCCTGCTTCATTACTCCACTGCTGAGCATGAGGACGGTGAAGGAAAACATCGTGAGGAAACCGGCATGTCCTAGAACCAAAAATTCGAAGACATGTGACATCTACCAATCCGCAGTGTGCCCGTGTGGTGGATTATAACAGCCCGTTCCCGCTCTAAGAGAGGAGGCCTGAGTCCCAGCAGTGGGAACATTATAGGATGATGATGCTGTTAAGCATGAGGTCCTGGGTTAAATTCCCGGGTCGGGCAAAGTGTTATTTAGTTTTTCAATCAGGAGTTTGGATTTGTGCCCGGTGGCTGTACCGCCCCCTATTACATGGGACTTAAACATAACTCCCGAAATGTGGCTGTACTTAGGTACAACTAGAGCTATCCCTTCGGAGATTACAGGCGTGATTTTATTTGTATTCTCTAGTGGGGTGGGATAGGGTGGGTGCAATGTGGTAGAATCGAATAAGCAAAATGCAAAGCGTCCTCAAATCACACCAAATGAGTTTGCACTGTTTGTCCTTCTTACTATTATGTGCCATGTCATTTACTACTGTCTTCTGCTTTTTCGTCGCATCACCCAAGCGTAGATAAGTTATTTGGAGTTTTAAGTTTGTATATGTGAGTGTTTGTAAACGACTCAGAAGTAATTCCTAGTGTCGAGCAAAATTTAAGTATTTTTCTCCGACAGTTCATCATCATCATCATCATATGAGCCCGGAATCACCCACTGCTGGGTATAGGTCTCCCCGTTTATCCGCCGCTCTTCCCGATTCTGTGCGTCCCTTATCCAGGTGTGTCCCACGACCATGACGATGTCGTCAACCTAACGAGCTTTAGGACGGCCCTGGTTTCTATGGCCTGCGACAGTTATTAAACGTATTCATCTTAAAGGAATATAAGACGTGTTGCTTCTAAAGTTTCCAAGGAAATGGTCTTGAAGTTTTCACTTTTCTGTACGCGGCATGCTTTCAAATATTACCAGAAGCTCTAGAAATTCAAAGTTCAAAACGTGTCGAAGCATCTATCTTAATAATAAACATAAACGGTTATTGTGGTGAACATTTAATGCCTTTATTCAGGTTGTAAGTTCACACGTTATGGCCATTGTCTTACAATACTCGCCGTTTGTGTTAACCAGTTCCAACCTGGTGTAATATGCCAATATTAACAACTAAGCATTAAATAAATCTCATGTCTCGTGTACCCGCTTTAAAAACGGTTTTTAACACAGAAACCTCATAATAACTGGAAATGATTGAGTTGACAATTTAATTGATTTATTGCTCACTTAGTGTTTTTGACAAAGCATCGTTTTGGCTTGTTGATTGGCAGGCTTCAAATGTTTGTCTACAAATATCAGCACATCTATCTTTTTTGTGTTTGTCGTGTCCAACTCCTCGGGAAAAGGTCTCTCATTTCTCCTATCATCATTCTCTTGGTTTTATCCCTATTTATTTAGAGTCGGCGCAGTCTGTCTTCCATCTGTATTACTCGTCATCTCAGCAGTCACCAGCTTTCTAACAATATCATCCTTCACACAATTCTCCTCTCAAATCTCTTTAATTATATTATCTTTTGTCAATTTTAGTATCATTAGGATTGTGTCTTGCCTTAGTACAGATATATGGTATAGCCTTATCTATAACCATACACATATCATCAACGAAAGAAACATGATCACAACTAATGAACAGAGATCACTTTAAACTGCCGTAAACCCGTTTAATAGCTCCTACATACACCCATATTTACGTCCATATCAAATCGTAGTTTGTCGTGTTTGTACCGCGACGAACGATAAAAATCTCTTAACGATTGAGCTGGGCGTGTGTGGCAACTTGCCAATTTCAATGCTGGTGTCTTGCGAATACCGAGGGAGCCAATGTCATGATCTTCCGGATGTCGGTAAGCCTGTTGCCAGAATTGATCGATTCTTGACGGCCATTATGCATATTTTTAGCACCGTTTGCCAACTACTAGTTGTTGTTTTCGGCCTTTAACTGCCTGTCATGTTGTTTTCAATTGTTTTTTATTGACAGTTTAATAATACAGTGAAAGTTAATGAGGTCTTTCATTACAGGTGATTCTTTCAGTTTGGTTATTGATAATGATATTTGGCAGCACTGTCTCTCTTTCCGATTGTGAATACCTCGTGGTCACTTGATTAGGTTTCTCTATAGTTCTCCCCTCGCTTACTCTTTTTTTTTCGGATGGGAAGTCATCAAATGACTCCTCCCTCTCAGGGCAGAGCGGAAGGGAGTGTCAGACTTGTACTGACTAAAACCCATCCATTTTCCTTCCTTGCCCTTTGTGTTCCAGGGCCGCGGTATCTCTTTCGAACAGTCCCGCAGCTCTGGCAGGTTCGCTTACTCTGGCCTTGAGAACCTTGTCAGAAGCATTGCATTTATCACCATTTCATTTACTATTATCATTGTTATTAAAATATCTTCACACCTTATCCTGCCAACAATAGCTTAGTAAAACGCGCGTAATTGAATGTTATTAATTCAACATTAGGTCCTAAACTAACAGAACTCCGCTTTAGTTGTACGGTTTGCTTGTAGTTTGAGACTGTTAGGAACTTCTGTGGTTTCTTCTTAGTCTAGTTTGCGAGTTTGTGAAAGCTTCCTTTGACATAATTTCGCTGAAATTCTACTCGTGTGGTAGTGTTGTTCTTATGGATTTAACACAATTGCTATCTGAATTTGTTACAATAAATTATGTAAGTACTGATCAGATCATCAGTTATACTGGAAACACCTGTGTAAATCGCGGGCCACATTATCAGCTAGCAAGCGAGCGAGGCGGGCGAGACTCTTTTCATACTTCGTTTCGGCTCTTTGTATGAAAAGAGGTGAAACGATGACTCGTTTGGCTCGCTCGCTCGTTTGCTAGCTGGCGGTGTGGCCTGGGCTTTAATCGCTGCCCAGAATATGAAGATTTCTTTGGTCTGCACTTAAAGTTAGTCTAATATATCGATAGATGAGTAAACCTTGACAATCCAATAGATTGTGAGATTATAACCACATCAATTACGGACATGAAAGATTTGAAACGTATCTCTATTATGTCGATAAAGTTAAGCAAAAGCCTTTGTTTATCTATTGATATTACTATATCCGAAGACCACGTTATTATCATCTTTAAAGATAAGATTATCACTTACATTATACATCCTTTAATTATATGTATCTATTGTAAGTGACGAAGGTACATACGTCACGACCGTTGAATGCTTGACATTGGTCAACTATTTATAGGTGATTCGTAATTATTATGTCAATGGTGAGTAATCTTTGGCTACGTTAGTAACATTTAAATAATTACCTTTTGGATGTTGTTGGGTTTTTGAAATAGAAGTCATTTTTGCGAACCTGACTTTCTAGTAGGTGTGTTACATTATTTCTGCAAATCTATCAGTAGACTGAATGTTATGTTCATCAATAATATGATCTGCAATTTTGTTGGGCAAATACATATCTTGCCATTACCCAAAGCATTGATCGATGGATTGTGACAAAATGGGAAAGAAGATAAGGTTAGAAAGAAATTGAACTCACTACAGTTACTACTCATTACTTAAAGAACATACTGGTTTAAAGAGATGGCTTTAAAAGATCCCAAATACATGAATCAAAGGTAAGAAGCATGTAGATGAAGAAACTAGACCCCTTACTTATTGAAGTATAAAACCATATTTCAAACCTCACAAACTCGTTAGCCCATGCCTCAACCAATACCGGTAAACGTTCAAATATAGCAGCTCGTATGTAACACGCAGCGACTCCTGCCCACATGACAATAGTAAGGTTAGTCACCTGCGCGCGCACACGTCCTTAGCTTCCGCGGTGACGTCATTATGTCGGAGCGGGAATGCCGCGCGCATCTTTTGAACGTTCTCTGTGACTGATGTTTTATTGTCAATCATGTTCCTTTTTTAAAGTTTTTTTTTTTGTTTTATTTTGTGCCTGTTCTGTCATTGTAAGATATAACTACAGAGCTACAAGGATCTTTCGCCACTTGCATGACATTGACAGGGAGGCGTTATTGGTGGCTTCGGAAAGCACGTTAAGCCGTTGGTCCCGGTTGTCATTTGTAGATCTTTGACAGTCATTACAGGTAGTCAGTGGCCCAAAAAGTCTGACTTACCAAAGGCTATTGTATTACCCAGTACTAACTGGTTGATGGAAGTCAGATAGACAGTCGCTCCATGTAAAATACTGGTATTCAGTTGCGTCCGGTTAGACTGGAAGCCGACCTAAACATAGTTGGGAAAAGGCTAGGCAGATGATGATTTATTAACCTTTCCCTCACTAGTTACAGTTTAAATGTGGTAATAAAAGGTGTCAGGTAGATCGATCGATATTATTTTATTACCGTTTATTATGCAAAGCGGAAATCACTTGTCAGTTACAATTAATTGTATTCGATAGGGATCTGAAATATCTAATACGAGGAAATTGCGCTATGCTTGCTATGTGCAAAATAATTTAAAGAAAAATTTACGTAGGTACACTTTTATAAAGCTAGTCTATTCGCTTGTGTACGCACGGCGATCAAGCTAAGCAAAACCAAAGTAAGCTGATCTCTCATCGTATAGGAAGCGCATACAAAACGAAGTCAAGTTATACTGGTTCACCATCATTATCATCGTTATCTGCTTAGCCTTTTCCCAAGTATGTTGGGGTTGGCTTCCAGTCTTACTGGATGCAGCTGAATACCAGTATTACACATGGAGTGACTGCCTATCTGACGTCCTCAGTCAAGTTAACTTGGTATCATCATCATCATCTTCCTGCCCTTATCCCATTCTACTCGGGGTCGGCGCAACATGTTTTCTTCTTCCATTCTCCCCTGTCAGACGTCACGGCATCGTTGACTCCTTTCTCTTTCATATCAGTCTTCACACAATCCATCCATCTTTTCTTTGGCCTGCCTCTCCCTCTCCATCCATCAACATTCATGTTCATCACTCTTTTAGTCACATGCGTTTCATCCCTCCTCATTACATGTCCATACCAAGACAAACTTGGTATCATCATTGTGATTAAATTCGTTATTGTTTCTATGTTTTAAATTGAATGTGTGTTATGAGTTTATGACGTTCTTATTTACTTAGATGTTTTTTCCTGTAATATTGTTGTAAATGTCATGCGTAACAGCGATTATTACTGTTACATTTATGTTTATATTGCATGACTTATTTTTTATTTGCAACACTGCGATGTTACTGACATTTACCTCTTATTACCTTACTCCAATTAATTTACCGTTTTCTAATGGGTCTAACCTAACCTAACTTAAATTAGGACACGCATTGCTCGCAGAACAGATGGTCGATAGGGCCGAAAAGTTCTGGAGTGGCGACCGCAAACCTCCCACTTGGTGGACGGATTACCTGGTGAAGGTTGCCGGGATTCGCTGGATGCGAGTTGCACGGGTCCGGTCACTTCGGAGAGGCCTATGGAGGAGTGGAGTTTCGACTGAAATGATGATGATGAACCTAACTTAAACCTCACTTTACTAAATTCATCATAACGTCCCCACTTATGGGAGACCGGCTTCTCTTTGAGAGGCAGTCGGCCGTAATCCACCACGCGGGGCTAATTCGGGTGTATCCATTTTTGGTTCTAGGACATGTCGGTTTTCTCACGATGTTTCCGTTTATATATACAAAAAAAACTAGCACTTCCATTGCGACATTGTCCGCAAAATTTGATGAAATAATGTAGTAATGTGTGTAATGTGTTTCTGCTTGTGAAAGAATTTTTAGAATTCGATCAGTTTCGGAGATTACCCGTTACATCAAAAAAAACTTGCAAAGAAATTTTACCTTTTTATATTACAATCCTTTACTCAGTACCTTATATGTCATTCCATCTACAACCACTACTTTCGACCATCTGGTTAGTAATTTCATCAGCCATTCAAGCTTGGGTCCCAAACTCCCAAAGCTCGAATGGTTCCACATTAAAATATCGGTCAGTCAATCACCTTTTTACGTAACAAGATTACTTAAACTCCTAACCCTCGTATTATATTTCCTTTAACTGAAAATTCAGCGGAATTCTAATAATACGACCCCTGCGTATCGTCTTGTGCTGTGTAATAGAATATGCGCGTATCATGTCTCCTAGCCATCCGATGGGCTAATTGGCATATATCCGCGCCTCCATTTACAGAAATATCGAAGTATTCCCATTTGAGCACTAATTTGAAGAGCACCAATGCTTAGGGGATAATCTTTGGTGCTATTGAAATCGCTGCTCTAATGGGAATACTCCGAAATATCTATACTAATATTATACAGAGGTAAAATATGTTTGTTAGTATGTATGTAGCCTAATTCTTTCACTAACGGGAAACTACATTATCCCCGAGTATTATAAGCTACATTTAAAACGTTCCCGTGGGTTTATTTCCGTATAATTATGTATAACGCGAGCCGCAAGCAGAAGTTAGTTTGTTAGTAGACATTTATAATTAACTGACTTTTGTCCGCGGCTTTGCTCGTGTTATTTTAGAATTTGACAATCAATTTGGGTTGTAGTCTGCTTGTAATATTATACCTAATTCAATCATAAATCGAATGACACGTGGCGCCATCTATTATCATAAAAACGTTATTTTTTGTTTTCCTCGGAGACAGTACTTTTTTTCTGGATGACAGGTACCCTTTGTCCGTTTTTGTAACCTGACTACGTGTATGCAAAATTTTAGGATGATCGGTTCAGTGGTTTAGGCGTGAAAAGGTAACAAACAAACAAACTTACTTTCGCGTTTATTATATGAATAATAATTAGTATGGATTGTAATGAGAGTTGGTTCTACGTCTGCAAATGCCACAATCACCATCGGAAGGCATATTTTGAATCCTTATTTCGTTTCAATACGAACTAGGCTAGGATAGCATGACCCTTTTTTACCTGCTCTAGTTCCATATTGTTTTGAAGTCTGCGTAAAAAAAATATCTTCTCTAATTTTCCTGCGATAGTTGGCATATTATCAACAACCAGTCTTAGCAGGGGGTTATCATATAATCCAGTACTAACTGGGTTGTGGAGGACAGATAGGCAGTTGCTCCGTATAATACTGGTATTCAGCTACAGCCGAACACATTGTTGGAAAAAGGCTAGGCTCATGATGACTCCCTTTGGTCTCGATCTTCCCCTCCAAGAAAATAGATAATGCTATGGTAAAATTATTAGCTCGGCCTACTGCCAAGTGAACATAATATGAATGAGAAAATATTATTTCATATTCAAATGAACATGAATAAACGTTTAAGGTGTATAACAGACTATATAGTTGTTACCTAGTCTGCTTGAACCTTTAGTCATGTTCATCAAAGGGTCCCTACATGGTTTTATTTTAAGCGTAGGAAGGGCGACTCGTTTGGTCTAAATGTGGACGTAAATGTTACTCTACAGTGCCCTCGACAGGTCTACTTATGTGTACAGAATTTCTCAGGTGTGACCTTGTTTCCATATGAATTACAGACGACCAAACCCTAAAGGCATTCGCAACAAAGTGATCAGTCAAACATGATCAAAAAGACATATTTAACATTTTTGTCCTTTTTAAAATTATATACCGCTTCTCGCATCCTATATGGACTATTAACTGGTAACATTTGGGTGTACACCTCTGCTTAACCCTTAGGGATTACAGGTTGATGTTTCACGTCTTAGGAATCATTACACCGAAGAGCTAGCATAGTTAGTAGTACTATGACGAACAATAGCGTAAACGATAAGGTGAATGATCCTAGTTGCTCCATTGTGACTTACAAGCGTAGTGTCGCTTAACAGCATAGAGGTTTTATCACTGGCACGATTAGCTAATGTTGAGCGTAGGCTACACCGCGCGATAAGCTAAAGCTATGCTGACAAAGCTTTCCTCTGGATTACAGAGGTGAGCTAAAATATCTAAAAGTAGTCTTACTTTTAGATATTTGGGCTCGATTTAGCCCTATATAGTAATTAGCCCTTATATAGCTAAGCTTATACTGCTTCTGCCTAATCTGTGCCTCCTCCGCCTTTGTTTCATCCCGGGCGTGAATGATTGATATCCGTACAAAATACATGGCCGAACAAAGTCCGGATAATGAAACAAAATACCAAACAAATGCGGATGAATGGTATTGGTAACAATACGTGCTTGTCCAGCTGGCTTCTCCCGCTCCGGCGGAGCGGAAGGGAGTGTCAGACTTGTACTGATTAAAACCCATCCATGTTTCTTCCTTGCCCTTTGTGTTCCAGGGCCGCGGTATCTCTTTCGAACAGTCCCGCAGCCCTGGATGTCAAGCTGCCTCAGTTTTGTGTAGACCTCTTTACATAGTACAAACATACGTTAACTCAGCTCGCTTATCTTGCTTATCTTGCTGTATGACCTGAGTCTTATACTCCACGCGTGTACGTAATTTGATCGTTTAAACGACTAATTTGCGAGTGTGGCAAGTATGTGCATGTTGTTGTCAATTGGCAAGCTTCAAATGAAACGTTTTGATAATATATGAAAGGAATTTTTGTAGGTGTGTCTGCCAATTCCGTGAGGGTGTGGCTTAAAGATCACATCAATAAAACGTCATGTCGCGAATGTGATGAGGAAATATGTATAATCTCAGTAGCAGCCCCGTATATTGAATTTGTTTCTGGTAGATGACAATAGGTTATTACATGGAACTTAAACATAAGAAGCGAAATGTGTGTGTACGTTACGTACACCTCTGCCTAACCCTTCTGCCATTACAGGATTATGTTATGTTAAATCAGCTCCTGCCTATCCTGTTACTTGCACATCAGACGACGCTACTGAAAGTGCCAAACTAGTCGCCAAATGGGTTAACTCAACTTAAAGTGTCTTCGACACGCTAAAAAGAAAAAATCAGCACCTCGGTAGCGCGTAAAATCTTGCTTAGGTCAGGCCCCGAAAGCATATACAATTTTTTTTTTTAGAATGGGACGTCATCAAATGACCCCTCCTGCTCTGGGCGGCGTAGAACGGAGTGTCAGACTGGTACTGACTAAAACCCAACCATGTTCCTTCCCTACCCTTTGTGTTCCAGGGCCGCGGTATCGCTTTCGAACAGTCCGGCAGCCCTGGCAGGCATAAAGCATACCCTTCCAATCAATTTATAGTATTTGTGAAACTGAATGAGTAGGCGGTTCTAACGATGAAGATGACGTGGAACGGTTTCCATTAAGCCGATTAAGTTTCCGCAACCGCTAGCGGAACCAGGCTTTTTGTGTAAACACACTTTCAACAAGTTTTTTCGCACTTAAGTAAAAGGTAGCAAAAGGAATCCTGATGAAAATGTTTTGTTGGTCCATTCAAGGGTCCAATCTCCGTTCCGGAGAAGTATTTTCGGTTATTTCAGTTAGAAAACTAACAGAACGGAGTCCCGATGTTTGACCACCCTTATAATCGTAAGTAGCTCGGTAGAAAATTGGTCGACCGACAGAAAGCGCGGTGGTACACCCACATGTGGCTTACCACTTACCTTATATCATACTACCTTTCTCCCGCAGCTTCGCTTGCGTTGATTTAGAATTTGATAATACCCAGGTTCCCAGGTATGGTACCTGGGAACCTTCTAGTTACGAAGATATTGGGGGCCAAAGTTCCAACTTTGTTACAAGTTTTTTTTTTTATACATGTTTTTAATGTAATTTTTATACTTAAGAGACCTTCACGACCCCGTACTATTCCATCCATCCATCAGCATGTTTTGAATGCGCTACCGTAAAACGAAAAAGTCATTTCCCAGCAAAATTTTTTGCGTAAAGTTACTTAGTTTGATGTTGAGAATGCTTGGTTGACGGCTTCGTGAAGAGTCCGTTTACACCTTGTGTTTCGACCGTACACAAGGCGACACATCAAGCTTTTCCAGTATAACTTGACCTCGCTTTGTATAGATTTCCCGTACAATGAGAGATCCCCATAAACTTCATGTAAACCAGCATTCAACTTATCATAGGTCGTGTTGCGATTACTTCAAACTAGTACTGGTCGTATCAGTTACATGCATGTACTAGATAGTACGGTACTCGCGGTAATCACCAGTTAGAGAAGTAGCAGGATCGAGCTAAGATAGATACTGGTGGCTGCAACCGGATAGATGTAGGGTGTCGATAGTGGTAGCTTTTAATGTTTTTTGAAACGGTAGTGGTGAAATAGTTAGGCAAGCAGAGTGTAACTAACTGAATACCGTGTTATTGTTTCTTAACTCTTTTAAAATATTGTTAAATCTGTGGTTTCAATGGGGATCTCCAAGAGCGCCAGGGTAGCCCGCGAAATTCAAATTTTCTTCCGTTTTTGTAATTTGTAGGTCAGTATCAAGCTGTATGTTGAACAAAATATCATTCGCGACCGTAACACGTATGTATTTACACGCTTCTAATCATGAATCCCATTAAATGACTATTTCATGAAGTCATTACCCTGACGGATCCCCCTTAAACCTCAGACTCCACCGGTTTTACCGTTGGATACCGTATTTGTTATGTGAAATGCAGTGTCGCATTAAAGGTCACAGCACACTAAACAAATTGGAAAGGGATCGGCACCGTATCATCTCAAGCCGTTCAGTATTCTTTGTATGAAACTCTTTACTGCAACGCACACTAATCGGAACCGTAACGTAATCGCCTCGCTTCGGGGCAAGCTCACGAACGGCGAGCCGTAGGCACGGCGTTGACTCGCTTACGCCTCCCCGTACCCGAGCTTACGTCTCTTGGACCACCCTCACGCACATTACTGTTGCCACACGTGTTGTCATACACAGAGCGACTTCCAGTGTTGCTTGCGTTTTTTTTAACGATCGATCGATTCAAACTGATCTGATCCCAGTCAGTTCAATCAGCGGTCGACGAGTCGTAAGCGCGGCGTCGCCTAGCCGTAGCCGAATCGACGTATCGGATCTGCTGACCCGCTTGCTTACGTTAGGTTGATGCCTGTTTGACGGTGAGGCGAAAGGCGGTACGGTGCCGATCCCTTTCCGATTTGATTAGTGTGCTGTGTCCTTAATGCTGGATTAATATTAGCGTCATCATCCTAGTCTAACTCTAGGTCTCTAGGGACTAACTTCACTAGACCCCACAAAAGTGTCTCCAGAATCTAGCGAATTTCAACTCAACAGTCGTAAATAAAGTTACGAGGTTGCTCTAGCTCCAGAACCACACGTGGTTTGGTCTATTATAGATATCTCCAACTCCAGATCTATCTCCAACTTTGATAATCCTGGGAAGGTGGACCCTAAAGTGCGCCCAAACGTCTTGTTGTACAAAGTTCATAGCTATTGGTGGTTTAAAAACTAGCTACCTCAGAAACACATCAGGTATCTTCAATTACCCAGTCCTAAAAAACCTCGTGTTTTTTTAGGGAGCTTTCGTCCCTCGGTTATATCTAAATCGAATATAACCGAACTGAACTAGAAGTAATTTCACCTTAGTAAGTCGAATTTGTGTACAAAGTACATTATTCCGAAGGTATGGAATATTACGGCTAAAATTACCATGTATCATTAAGCGGTTGGTTTAAAAGCTTTTCCATGTTATCAAGAGTAATAGCATAACAGAATTATGTCTCATAGTTTATTTAGAACAAGCCGGCATTATGGCGCCATCTAGTGGGAAATAGCGGAACTTATGCCTATAATTTTGAAGTTTTTTCTCTGAAAATTGGTCAGAATATTAAATGGCTATTTCTAAAGGGCTTTGTTTGCTATTGTGGTGATAATTGAGCTAAACTATTTTGGATTTCTGAAATTGACATTTCCTCTTAAAAAAGAGTGAAATAAATATTCTATAGCAAATCAATCTTTTATATTTTTTATAGTAAAGTCGTTCACACTGCTTGTAGGCTTAGATCTTTTCAACTATGCAACGGATTTTAATGCAATGTTCAGCAATAGATAGTGAGATTCAAGAGGAAGGTTTATATAACGTTGTACCCGTGCGAAGCCGGGGCGGTCGCTAGTACTATCATAAAGTAATAAATCCACTTCCAGTTTTCATGTACTATTAGCTCCAATAGCTTAGTTTACTTTGAAACATTTATGAACAAAGTTGAACGATACAGAATTTAATATCGCTTCTAACTAAAACACGTCATCGTTCCCTAGTCCTAGGTCTTAAAAGCGGTCTACAATATTGCCATTAAACCCATTCAATTCGCGTGGGATGGAACTGGTTCCAATTTACTAATGCAACTGTACCGTACTGAGAACTTCTGAATTTTTAAGCTACCATTACGACCCCTAACGGGTTGCGCCGCAAACTAGTTTTAAAGCTACGTAGTTCCGCTATTGCATAATAGATGGCGCTAGTAGTCGTGTTCGCGCTCAAACCGTTTCGCGTTATTGATTCACCCGTATCTAGCCGCGTTCAAATCAAATATTGATTGTTTTGCGATACTAGTGTTTACTGAAAACCTTTATCTTGTAAGTTTAAGTTTATCAGATATGCTCTGTGTTTTCGTATGATTTCGTTGGCGCAACGAGAGCCTCGTTGTTAAGGTTTACGTAAGCTGCTTTAATAATGCTTAGAATAACAATAATTGGGCAAAAATCTTCATGAACCATTCACTTACGAATTGGAAGGTTTTCTTTTTATTGCTAACGGAGAGGCGTTAGCTGTAGGCAAACAATTTAAATAATACAAATGTATAAAATAATGACGTCTACAGATTTATTTCTTGAAAGAGGAAAATCATTGACTAACGTATAAAATAGTTTGTTTAAGCAAAGTTCAAAGTACTGCGTTCAGAGAATTGAAGTCAAACTGAAACCTACTACGTTGCTAACTGCAAGTATTCCAAAACACGTCTGTTGTTAACAATAACCAATTACTTCATTCATTGACACCGTATTGAAATACTCCAGAACCCGTCACTGCACTAACATGCAACAAAACACTATTACAAAACGCAACGGCACTCGTTTGACGTCCACGGCGGCCATCTTGTCCGGTTTCCCGCCAATTGGATGATTACGCGGGAGTGGCGAGTTGCGGCCGTGTCAAGGTGACAGACTGACAGTATCGACGTCCATATTGTTTTGTAATAAACGATGAAAATGACGTCAGTATGAATTTGATTTTGTGGATAATCAAATAAATTCCTGTTGTCCAGTCTGACAGTCATATTAGGGGTTTTACCTCGGAACGAGGCTGTATACGCCTGCATTTTGGTGTTCTAAAAGTTTATTTTCAATAACTAACGTTTAAGTCAGCATCAGCTTCGATTTTTCTCACTAATGAAGCAATGAAACATTCGTTTTCAACACTAGCTTTAGGCCATAAATCTCTTCTCGTTCAGCACTAAATCGTACACGTTTATAAAATCTGGGAACGTGTGAAGAATTCTTGAAAATTTAATTCGTAATTTAGTCACGCGACACTAGCGCTTTTCTCTTTTCGCGTTCCCTGAATTCTTTATAAATTGTGTCGTAAATTGCGAATATTTTTGTATTGTAGGGTAGTTTGCAATTCTTAGAAAAATATGGAAGGTTGGTCCTAAAAATATCGAATAAACTACCTTTCAAACCCGTAGAACTAAAATACAAAGAGTATGTAGACGATGATCACGATATGGCTAGGGAGGCCTTTACCCAACTATGTTGGGGTCGGCTTCCAGTCTAACAGGATGCAGCTGAAATACTATTATTTTATATGAAGCGACTGTCTATATCACCTCTACAACTCAGTTGCTGGGAAACACGATACCCCTAATAGTATTAAAGTATTAGTAGGAGAGCAGTACTCCTCGATATAGCTCGCATTGTGAGGAGGTTCCTGTTAGCACCGGAAGTACTCCTGCTTCCGACAGCGGCGGATCACTATTTTTTATGTGGTTTTATGAACATAACATAACATCACGCCTGTAGTCCCCTTAGGGTTACCGACGTGTACCTAATAATACTCTCACATTTCGCCAGTTATGTATATGTCCCATGTAATAGGGGGCGAGCCTATTGCCATCAACCGGGTACGAATCCAGACTCCTTTGCTGCTGATACATTCCTGATGGAAAAACCCAATAACTCTTTGCGCGACCCGGGGATCGAACCAAGGACCTCATGCTCAGTACTCGCGCTTGCGACCCCTAGACCAACGAGGGTTTCAATTTTTACGAAATATTTAAAAATGTGTAATAAATGAAGTAAGAACGAAATAATCGTTCGAGAGCCAAATAGAGAGCCGCTTTTGTTTTCTTAACACCTCTAACTAAAATTAATACAATGTCCCAAGTTCCATGTAACATTTGCAAAAGTAAACAGTCTAAGTCTAAACAGAGCCCTAATACAATGTTTGTGGACCTAAATACATATTTCACTTGCCTAAACACAAACAACCGGTGCTAATATGGTTGTTACGATATCAAGCTTATTTACTTAAGCGCTTAAACCGTTCATCTCTTCATCATCATTATCATCATCTTGCTGCCCATGTTACTTGGGGTCGGCGCAGCACGTTTTTTTCTTCCATTTTCCCCTGTCAACCGTCATGCAATCATTTACATTTTTTTCCTTCATATCACTCGTCACACAATCCAGCCATCGTTTCCTTGTTCTTCCTGACCCTCTCCATCCACCAACATTTATATTCATCACTCTCTTATTCAGCTGTCATTTGAAGATCTTTGACAGTCGTTAAAGTAGTCAGTGACCTAAAAAGTCTGACAACCAGTCTTACCAAGGGGTATCGTATTTCCCAGTAGTAACTGGGTTGTGGAGGTCAGATAGGCAGTCGCTCCATGTAAAATACCTGTATTCAGCTGCATTCGGTTAGACTGGAAGCTGACCTCAACATAGTTGGGAAAAGGCTAGGCAGATGATGACTCTCTTATTCACATGTGATTCTTCCTTCCTCATCAGATATCCATACCAAGACAGTCGAATCCCTATCAACTTTTCTGTAACTGACGCAATTTTCAAATTTCCTCTAGTATACTCATTTCTTATTTTATCCACTCTTGTCACACCACATATCCACCTCAACATTCTCATCTCCGCTACATGAAATCTTTTTTCATCCGTCTTCTTCACAGCCCAACATTCCGATCCATACAGTAGGACAGATCTAATCATGGACTTTTATATTTTCCCCTTTAACTTGAGTGGCATCCGTGGGTCGCAAGTTGTTACAGTGACCTGTCGCCATTTCATCCATCCTTAGTTGATCCGGTGCGTTACGTCTCGGTCTACTCCACCATCCCCTTGGACAAGCGATTCGAGGTACCGGAAATCGGAACAGATCAGTATGGCCGTTCCGGCAATAGTTATGGACATAGGCCTGGACCGACCTCGGAAATCACAGAATAAGTATTCTGTTTTGGTCCTACTTTATTTCAAGCCAACATTCTCCAGTCTTTGCCACCACACCTCCAATCTGCTCTGGAAGTCTGGACCTCCAGGCCACTCTCGGCAACCAACACAATGTGGTCTTCCTGAATCTCCGACGTAACCCCTTATGTACTATTTAAATGTTTGTGGTCTTCCATTTTGATATACGTTGCTTTTAAATAAAAGGTTTGAGAGGTTTGGGCCATTTTGGTCATGGAAGCCTGGGTTTGAATTCAAGGTCTAGGAAAGGGCTTTTGAAATTTTCCGTTAGGAATTTTTAAGTAGTAGACCGGAGTCTCGACCCGGTTGATGGCTATCAGCTCCTATTACATCGTATACTATTAAATGTTAAATTAAATGTTCTCGAAAACGGCTCTCAACGATTTCGATAAAGGGTTTACGGGGGCGAAAATTTAACCCGAGCAGAGCTCGATCGCCCAGATACTGAGACAACCGTTCGGCGATTATGTATGAGTGTACGTATTAGATACATCCCTGCCTAAGTCTTCGAGAATTGTAGGCATGATGTTATGTTTTGTTGTCAATGTCTCCGTAGGAGCCCGGAGTCTCTATCCTGTTTTTTTTGTCCCCTTTAATGTAAGGCAAAGACATAACATAGGTACTGTACAGGTATACCTCTGCCTCATCATCGAGCCTAGTCTAGTCTTTTGCCAACAACCTTGAGGTCGGCGTTCAGTCTAACCGGATGCAGCTGAATACCCGTATTTTACATGGAGCGACTGCCTATCTGACCTCCACGACCCAGGTAGCACTGCGTAAAACGATAGCCCTGGATAAGACGGGTTGTCAGACTTTCGGGCTACATCTGCCTCCCCAAAAGAAAGTTAAGGCTTTAATATCCAAGGCAAAAATACCCAAGGCATTAAGTCCGCCTTTGTACATTATGTGCATAACGTTTTAATAAATAATATCATGTGCTACGTACTTGTTAAGTCACAGAAAATACGGCATGTTCAATCATTTGGTTCGCTTGTTTTTGTGTTCCAAAGAACAGTAGCGTACCTAATTGGGTTAGACGTCACGCAAGCATCGTTTTACAAAGGGTTTGTTACGGAAAAACACAATGTTATTTTACTTTCATTTTGAAACATAAAGATTTGCCAATCCCTAATGTGACTTCGACGTTTTGACAGTAGAAATAAAAAAAATATGCAAAAAAAAAACAACTTGATAAAAAAAACACTAAAATAAGGTTTATTCTAAGGTAAGGTACTCGCTTGTTAAGAAAGGCGACATGACGTAAATTAATGTTACAATTTTAACCTCATTATAAAACGTTTTTATTCAAGCTACTTAATTGTACAGACGCCAGCACGTCAACCTACCCGAATCTGTCAGATTGTAGTAGCTTGATGTGCTGGCGTCTGTACATATCTGCAAGGTAGCCAGTCAATTTACTTATTTTATCTTGTTTTTTAAGAGACCAAGGGAGAGACTATACTCTCTTAATATATTACAGTCCCGCTTCTGGTCTCTTCAAAAATAAGAAAAAAATTAAAAATTGGCTGCTAATCTTACAGTTATTATATGAACAAACTAAAATGTAATGTAATTAAACAAATATTCTAAATTATTAAATATTTTGGTAAATCATGCGCCAGGGTAAACTTTTTAATATAAAAACAGGAATAATAGCATAAGTATTGTGTATATAATATATTGTACAAATAATAAAATAAAGTATTGTGAATAAATAAATAATAATGTCCTTTCACATTTAATGGCTGGAGTTATGAGGTAACAAAAAAAAAACCGGCCAAGTGCGAGTCAGACTCGCGCACCGAGGGTTCCGTACAAACCTGTAGGTATATAAGTAAAAGTTATGGTATTTTTATTGCTAAATGAAATCCATAACATAACAATGTGGAAAGCTGACGGTACCTTGTTTTTTTTTAATCGCTGAACAACGTTTGCTGGGTCAGCTAGTAAGTTTATGATTATTAAAAAAAATATACTATGTGATGTAACTAAAAATTTAAGATTTTCGGAATTTTTACTATATGTGTACTTTATAACGTTGCTTCATGCCAAATTTCAAGATTCCAGGTCGTCTGGAAGTATCCTTTAGGTTTTGATTCCCTTGCGAGTAGTTGCGAGTTTCAAAATATGCGGCTTTAATTGCTGTATCTTTTGATTGCGTTGACGTAGAAGTTTGATTTTGTTACAGCTTAAAGATATTATAGACTTGAGTATTTGTTAAGAATTTCAATATAATACCACTACGCGTTCATGAGTAAAGGGGTAATAAGTTTAAAATTATTAAAAATATTTTTATTATATGATGTAACTAAAAATTTATGCTTTTCGCAATTTTTCCTTTATCTGTGTTATAAGACGTTGCTTCGTACCAAATTTCAAGATTCTGAGTTCACGGGAAGTACCCTGTAGGTTTTGATTCCCTTGCGAGTGTCGAAAATTTGCGGCATAAACGGGAGTATCTTTTGATCGCGTTGACTTAGAAGTTTGATTTTTTCACAGCTCCAAGAGACCATAGACTTGAGTATTTGATATGAATTTCAGCTTGATACCTCCACGCGTTCCTGAGAAAAAAGGTCTTGACAGACAGACAGACAGACAGACAGACAGACAGACGGACAACAAAGTGATCCTATAAGGGTTCCGTTTTTACCTTTTGAGGTACGGAACCCTAAAAATACAACCGAATTGAGAACCTCCTCTTTTTTTTTAAGTCGCCTAAAGAGATAATGTTTCCCCAATGACGCATGGGCAAAAATTCAAATTTTGCCTCCCGGAAATTCAAACGTTAGCTTATTCAGCGTTATCAAACCACCAACCCTACTGATATCGGAAAATCTTGTTTCCAATTTAAAAGTTGAATCGGAACACGAAAATCGAACGGGAGTCCCTTCTCTTATCGAGTTGTGAGTTAAAAAACTCAAGTAACATCGATTATAGCGACCGAATAAGGCGGATGATCTAATTAAAATGTAGGATTATCGGAAACTTGAGTTTCTTATTGGATTAGACTGCGAAGGGTCACCTAATACTGTCTTTGACGTCACAGAACTTGGTACATATATTATTAAAACTTGAACTATCGAGGCAATAGACTCGCCCCCTTATTATATCGGATTTATAGATATCTGGCGAAATATATGTGTGTAAATTATTAGGTACACCTCTGCTTTACCCTTCGGGGATTACATGCGTGATGTTATGGTATGAACCATCTATATGGGTTATCGACTGATATAGCAGAAAAACAGGAAAGTTTTAAATCCGGTATATTTTTATTAACAAGCCATTTTACGCCCAATACATCATTCTGTTGTTATATTGTCTTAGGAAATAGTGGTTTAGCTAAGATATTTATTTGCCCATAAAATGTTACAGTTGAATGGGCCACATTGAGATTGAAACCGGTGCAAGTATCACTAAACAATTTTATGATCCAAGAAATTGAACCAGCTCTTGCAATATGGAGGAAGAGATAGAAGTGAGACAAAGAAGCGTCGTATATTCAAAGAATTACCATAACAAAACTAAAACTTTATTTACAAGGCTTGTGACAGAAAAATTATTCAACTGATGGTAATTCCTTGATTACATGTACGAGTACAGTAGCGAGAAAAACTAGAAGCAATGCAAGTCGATCAATTGCACATCGGCCGGATTCTCTGTGTTGGCACTGTAGGCAAGTAAGTACAAGCTAAGCGAGATGCAGGCAATGATAGCATATAGAAGTTTGTATGTTAGTAGTGACTTGAAGACTTAGTTCAATGCACTATGGAAATATTGATACTAACAACAACATTAACAAAATACAAAATTGAAACGTCCGAACAAGAGTTACCCGTCACATTACTTCCGAATGTAGTCAACATTATATCAGATAATATTATGATAAATCGTTCGACAAAAGTGTCGACACAAACGGACGGTGATCAAGTTGGACTATTGATAGGTCAGTACTACATCCATCAACGTCGGTTATATACACCTTGTACATGCCGATGGGGGTATGTAGTTAAGAATCGATTTGTAGAAATAACTAGCGTTAGTCCCTTACGCAGAATACATTTTCGCCCTAATATGTTCCCTCTGCTGAGATGAGCCACTGACCTACTCTCTTCTCGCAGGAAGATGATGCTGATGTGAAGAGCTGGTTCACTGTGAAATTCATCAATAGCCATTCATCTTATAATTCTTCAACTTTATTCTTCTTCTTACCGTATCGATGGCAAAAAGCCTTATAATACGTTAAGCCCAAAACTCAGCCACGCGAACCCCGCTCACTAATGCAGTAAATAAATCATCGAGAGCGCATGGTCATAGGGCATGCGGTGCAAGATGGAAGGTGGGTCGTTGTTTGTGGGGAGACTCGGCAAATGCACTTCAGGTCTGAGCCGTCCATGAACCCCCATCTGCAGAGATTGTCTTTGCTCCGGACGACTTGGCTTCGAAGACTGTTAAGAGATTTCCAAGTCGGCCACGGCTACTCGTGCCCAGGTAGAAGGAAAGCAGGCTCCACATTCTTGGACTGTCACTTGTCGCCGAGATCTGTTCAAATATGTAGCAGATACAGAATGAGGTGAAACTTTTACTACAGCAAGTATTGAAATGAATGACTGCTAAGGTTTTCATAAACCTATTAACGAACCAATCAAATATGTGATAGTATATTTCATTACGATGTAAACATATTAATGAGTGTTAAGAAATCATAATAGCATCGAGATTAATATAACATGTTGATAATGCACTCGATCAAGTCTAGATGAATGAAATAATATTAACGAACTTGATTAGAACGCTGAAGTGGCAGGTTATAATTAAGTTCCAGATTTAGAGCCGCTATCTCTATTTTCTCTATGAAGACATAATTATGAGTAGTATAAAAGGTTTTAAGAATTGTATGAAATTTAGATTTTAGAAGATTGGACGTCTTTGTACCATTGTGTAACTATAAAATAAAATACTTCTAGTTTCAAATTAGGTTTACCAACGTATAAATTATCTCGTTTACACACGCTTTATATTCAAAGCAAATCTAAACGTCTAAAGACAACTTCTCATATTGTAAATAAAATTCCGAGTCTACGCTCCAAGCATAATTCAACAGACGAAACCCTTTTGTGGAACAGTCGTGTAATGCTAATTGACTGATAAATTCATCACTCTAGGACTACCGAATGGACGGTGTTGATATCCTATCACAAACGGATTAATGGAGTCCGCAGATTTCTTTTTAACTGACAGTTAGCCTGATACGGGACATGGGAATATTTTTGGATGAAAGTTTTTCTGAAAAGACCCATTAAGACGAGATACGAGATACGAGAAACTTCATGTCGTGTTTGATTTTGTGACGCTAATCGCTTGTTCGATGATTTATGGAATGTTTTTGTCTTTATGAAGTAATTGAAGTTTTGTTATTGGTTTTGAAGGAACTGTCAATTATGATACTTTCGTAGTAAATAATTGTTTTAAAATTCGATCAATTTCTGTCAACGATAACTCTTGAATATCCTTAAAAAATGCTAAGGTAAAATAGAAGCCCTTGGAAATAATATCCATGGGAAAAAGGGGATGTACGTACTGAAGATTTTGGAAAAATCACGTATTGTAATGCTTGTGTACTAAAAAGCCTGCATAGGGATACCATCAAGTCGACATATACAGGGAAATTTCCATACAAATGGAGTAGTAAATACGGTTATCTATTGTAAACACAGAACGCATAAGTCGACGACTGTCAACTACAGATAGAAACAGATAGTGGCCGAGATAGGATCACGTTACCTGACGTCGAATACCAAGAAAGGAAAACGATGGTCAGGAGTCATTCGTTCATGAAGAAAGAAAATATGAAAAACACAAATATCATACCGAAGACGTAGTCATCTAATTTAATTGGTATTACGAAAATGCAAAACGAAATCGATTCTGTATAAGAACATACATACAAAAGAGAATCTAAAAGCGCCAACTCGGTAAAAGTTTGCAGAAGAAGTTAGCAACGAATTTCCTTTTGAGATCGACGGAGCTTAAAAATTAAGATGTTACATTATTGAAACGCTGTCAGAGATTTCAGAAACGGTGCAAATCTTTTATGAATGTTCCTTTGATTCTTCAGTCTGGGATTTGCGTGGAATTTTCGTGTTCACTCCGATTTAGGTTTCACAAATCACTGATTCGGAAGCAAGATTTTTTATTTGTGTTACAGTCGTTTTGATGGTAACATACCGATTTGAATATCCCGATTCGTATCCTTTAAATCCAGAAAACAAAGAGGGTGTATTGATTGACGACTGCGTCAAATCAGGCTGTTGGTTCAATTTATCACCAGTTTTATTTAAGTGGTATGATATTTCTGTTATATAATAAAGGCTCATCAGACGCACTTGATACATGTTCCCTGTCCTGTTACGTATCTACCGTCGCCCTAACGTCACTCTCAACTAACATACCAAGGTTAGGAGGGTCCCTCTCTAAGAATAGACACTCCGACGTATGTCTGTAAAGTGCGAAGTGTAGTTAGTTCACGATCACATTAAATTATTCGGTAAAATCTCGATAGATGTGATTAATTTTTAATTTGATGAGAATTGGATTGGAGATTAAATTGAAAGACTTCTTTATTGAATAAAATCTTATTTTACCTTTGAAGTACCGTACCGCACCGCACCGTAATAAAGTATTGACAATTTTTATTGACGAAAATTATCCACCTGTCTTGAGTGACATTGTCTCCAAAATAAGTTTTTCTGCGATTCGAAGACAGTAGTTAGCCATGACTTACTCTCCAATTATTATCCAACCTTACTCCGCTTAAATGTGACCGAATCGCGAAATTTGCTGCTATGTCACCACGCGATACGTTGATTTAACAGTTTTAGACGTTAAAATATTGTTCTACTTTTTATTGATCTGTTAGTTGAACAAAATATTTTTAGAGTTGTTAATCATCATCATCATCAGCCTATAGCAGTCCACTGCTGGACATAGGCCTCCCCAATCGCACTCCACTCAACTCGATTCTCAGCAACGAGTTCGAGTTGTTAATAAAGAAAATAAAAAAAAAATTGTCCAAAATAAGTAGTGGCGATATTCGTTTTTTTTATGTGACCGCCAAAAAGCGTTAAATCAACGCATGTGCCACGGTCTCCCATCTTGTATTGTGGACGTTAAACTAGCTGCTGTCAAGGCCAGTAGCACCGGACAGGCTCAATTATCCACTGAAGAGGACTCACGAGGCAGCTTCGTAATGACCGCGCTATGTTCAGGATATACACATCTGCTCGATGGGCATACGTGGGTACAAATAGACTTTGAAGATGGAACAGATAAGATATGGTTCAGAATAGTACCAAAATATGATAAAATCAGAGTAATTTATTAGTATTGCTAGCTTTTAATCATATAAATAAACTAAAACCTTTCCCAAAATAATTGTCCCACGTAATACTGAAGACCATTCAGAAACCACAGAGTAATTAGCGGTATTAACTCTGAAACAGTCTCGCGCAAAATGTAACTATAGTATTTGCCATTATTTTGATGACAGCGGCAACAGATTGCAAAACCTACTAATTCTGTACCTACTGTAGTTTATTTTATCGATTTTTGGGCTCGTTTAGTCAAGGTTAAGCTACGCTTGCCCAGGTCGGCCCTTGGATGGGTGACCATTTATTATCAGATAGTCAGTGGCCTTAAACTCTTACCAAGGGGTATCGTATTGTCAAGTTACTGAGTTGTGAATGTCAGATAGGCAGTCGCTCCATATACATTACTGGTATTCGGCTGCCTCCGGTTAGACTAGAAGCCGACCCCAACGTATTTGGGATTAGATGAGAAATGGAATTCCCAGAATATAAACCAAATTAGGTATATATGTGGATCCTTGAACAAATATTTCGGTGTATGTGGCGATATAACGTCACGTTCTCCCAAATTGAATGTTTCTCTCATATTACTTTTCATATGAGTATTTGTTATTCACGCACTGATAGGTAAGATAAAAGGATTCTTCATAAGTATTGTCCTTATCGTTATTTTCTGCGGTATCATGATATTTTACTTTTGTGAGCGTTACATCTTTTCTTCGAATATTTTGAATCGTGGCTGCGGAACTGTTCGAAAGAGATACCGCGGCCCTGGAACACAAAGGGCAAGAAAGGAACATGGATGGGTTTTAGTCAGTAGAAGTCTGACACTCCCTTCCGCTCTGCCCTGAACGGGAGAAGTCATTTGATGATTTCCCATCCGAAAAAAAAAGGGTGAGATCAAATGCAGACATTTTATCAAAATTCGGCGGTATATTTCAAACGTTCACTATGGGTCTTTTTAATACAACGATGAATATTAGCCTGCTGATATGAGCATTTTGGTGATAAGATTCTGATTCTTATAAAATGCAGTGTATCAGATTATCAGTTCATGCTTTGTATTGAAAACTAGCGGACGTCACGCGGTCTCACCCGCGTAGTTCCCGTTGCCCTGGAAATACGGGTATAAAATATAGCATATGTTACTAGCTATCCATTGCTGAAAGAAATTTTCGTTCGTCGAAAGTTTATTCGTTACATACAAAAATACAAATATTTCCTCATTATAATATTAGTATAGATAACATAGAATCCTTGGAATAATAACGCATAGAAACCTAGTACGAGTGCAAAAAGTGAGGCAACTAAAACTATGCCATAAACTTCACATTATTGAGTAATTTTTGATTCGGATTTCGTGATAGCTAAATCAAAAACATGACTACCGCCTTTTCCCAATCAAATCACCTCCTGTGTTCACAAAACGGCTGTTCAATTAGTAAACCCTCGTTCGTAGCCACCGGTGCCGGTCGATGCCCTGATCAAATTGAATCCCGCCATTTTTACTGGGCAAAGCCTTTGGGAACATGGGGCGTAATTCTCAGCTAGCTAGCACACCAAGATTGCTTTGTAAGGTAAATGTGGAGAAACTTAGATTAAGGGTTACCTGGAAATGGTGGAAAGGAATATCAGCTTCAATTAAGAATAGGCGAGAATAAAAGATTTTGTAAAGAAGGCTTATCTAATCAGTTTTCTTTATAAATCGCTTGGTTTGGTGTGAATCTGTATTCAGTTCAAGGCGATGTCTTAACATACTCTCTGTAACGTCTTTGATCTTAAAGTTACTCATAGCATTGAATTTTATATTGTTTAACATTATAGGCATAACAAACTATAATATCCATTTTCAAATTGTTCCTCACTTACTCAACTTCTTAACCAAACCGTGATAATTTTATTACGAGTTCACACTGAATAGAAAAACATTTCGGAAGCGTTCAACAAATATACGAAGGAATCGATTTGAATCGGCTCGCTAGGTTTACCGAACATTTCGATTAAATTCTTCCGCGGTTTGTACATACACGGAAAAAGCTGGCCAAGATTTGAATATGGATCTATTTGGTGTTCTATCGAGCGATTATAGAGTCGTTATCTATTGTAGGAAAAAATTGGGCTCTTCACGCGATAGAGATAGATGCTAGTTTTTTCTGAAATAACGATTCTTTTTAACAAAATGAGGACTTTAGGATTGCCAGTATTTGTAACGTTGTACAAAAATATATAGAATTTACGCGATTTTAGCAATTAGCTAAGGAAACGTTGACATACTAAATGATTAATGATCACAGCTGGTAGCTTGCTGTGGTTTCTACCACCCCCAAGGCGAAAAAGGCGTCAATAATATACTTTAAGGTACATAATATATCACTCGAATGCCTATAACATTACTAAAGAACTAAAACCAGTTCTAACTACCAACATCAACTGTTCTATTTATTCAAAACTTCGCATGACAGTGCTAAATATGGCACATAATTACAAAGCACACAGATCCGAATTAGGTCGCGGCACAGGTGCTAATGTTTATTGGTGCCTGTGCATCACAGCGGACTTAACTGTGGTTTCATTACAAATGGCCGCCGTTTAACGTCATTAATCTGTACTGGGGGACGGTAACGTGTGGGAAAATTTGGGTTTGGACACCGTTTGTATTGGTATCGGAAGTTTGCAGATGTGGTCCCAATGTTTGTTGGGATTCTGACTGGTGAGTTAGGGTTGATGGATTATAGAGTAGCGGTTTGGGTCGTATCATCTGGAGAAGGCTTGATATTTACTTAACAATGGTGGATTATGGCCTCTCACAGAGTGGTGCCTTGTAGCCCAGCATAGTAACAAGTTATATATCTTGTATCCGAGCTTAGTAACAATAGCAAGGTTGTAGTCTGATGATGCCTCTGGAGATCTATTCCATACATCATCATCATCTGCCTAGCCTTTTCCAAACTATGTGTATGTAACAACTATGTATTCCACACATTCAGATAAAAAGTTTTTTTTTTTAATCTTAGTACAGCATACGTCATAAATACTGAATTATGTATTACTTGGTCTTCTCAATGAACCACAACATTCCAACATTATTGTCTTTCATTCATCAGCAAACAAATGTATCCTATGTGTTATTCCAGGGCAAGTCAATCTTAAGTTCGTTGATACATGCAAACCTAGACAATCAATATTAATCGGATTCTCCAGCAAAATGCAGGGCTTTTCCAAACTAGGTTCATACACCAAAACCATCGAGTGTCCATCTTACGACCCTAGTCCACCAGGGATACTAAACCCTTTTTCATTTACGTACCGCAAGCACGTAATTGTTGCTTTACACCACAAATATATTCCTTACCCCTTCACATACAAAACAGCGCTTTATAGTATCCAGATACCCTTGGGATGTTAAATATTTACAAGAGCAAAGTTTCAGAACCACCGCTCGAGGATATTGTGAGAGTACAAAAAGAGATACGTATCTTTACAACTGTTTTTAGATACAACTGAAGTTGGTCTTCAGAATTGTCACTTGCATAAGTTTTTCGTACAGTGCTGCTAAAAAAGTGAGAGCGAGGGTACTCAGCGTCGGGACATATGAAAGATCATGAATTTCATATATTTGTTTTGGTCATAAACTTCTTAGCGTGTCGAAGGCAAACTAAATTGATTACCCCTTTTTTTTCGAATGGGAAATAATCAAATGACTTCTCCCGCTCTGGGCAAAGCGGAAGGGAGTGTCAGACTTGTACTGACTAAAACCCATCCATGTTCCTTCCTTGCCCTTTAGTGCTCCAGGGCCGCGGTATCTCTTTCGAACAGTCCCGCAGCCCTGGAAATTGATACCCCCCAGAAATTGACTATGAGTTATTGAGTTCTTTTAGTACATAAAATTAGATTTATTTAGATTGGTTTTAGTTTAAATTAACAGCAAGTCAGTTTATTATTTTGAAGAGGATGTTAGGAATATACTAGGACTTCCCTGATCATTTCAAAAGAATACGCGCACACGTGAGCGAAGCCGCGGGCACCAGCTAGTAAAAAAACTACATATTTGACGACCCCTAATGGTAACTGGTTTGTGGAGGTCAGATATGCAGTCACTCCATGTAAAATACCGGTATTCAGCTGCATCCAGTTAGACTGGAAGCTGACCTTAACATTATTGGAAAAAGCTCGGCAGATCATGTTAAAACGATCCCAAATACGTTACAATGACAGTATTTTACACAAAATAGCGGAATAAATATCTTGAGCTCAGTTTCTGTGTAGGTACTGTAATATCCTAAGGTTTCAGCCTTTCAGGACTTACTGTTACAGTAACAAATAATGATTTACGTAATACCCTCTCGTTTCGTGGTATAATTTGATTCAGGTGTGTTACACATTAGGGCGAACGAAATAATTGGGTGAGGTTTACAAATGCAATTAAGGGACCTTATGTTCCTTATTTTGGTCGTTGTTCCATATTAAGTATACTTACGTTAGCTTGATATTAATAACGCCTCCCTAAATGAAG
The DNA here is from genome assembly GCA_950005105.1 of Lycophotia porphyrea. Taxonomy (NCBI): domain Eukaryota; kingdom Metazoa; phylum Arthropoda; class Insecta; order Lepidoptera; family Noctuidae; genus Lycophotia; species Lycophotia porphyrea. The sequence goes on from OX465409.1 coordinate 9,380,746, forward strand.
CGTGGGTGTGTTGTTTGTTAAAATAGTACTCTAAAGTTCGTCAAATGTGACGATGTTAAGCTTAAGTATGCGCGCGCAGAAATAGCAGGGAGGAACACCCTCGGAAAATATTTTGCGTTCATTCGTTGGCGGATTTTTCGATGAATTTCTTAGCTATGATATAGGATAGAGTATTTCGATGATATTTGGAAATAAGTTATGAAATTACTTTATTGATGCACCGATTTTTAGACACTTTGTCCGGTTGCTCTTGCGGCAGGGATGGGTAATAATTACGTGTAGTTAATTAATTAATAAATACAAACACTCAGTTGATTTGTACTAACCAGTGGACCAATGTTGTCAAATTAAATAAATATATAATAATAATAATTACTTTGCGGAAATCCATGATAGTAAATTTTAGGCCAGAATAATTAGTTAAAAATTGCAACAACTGTAACTGCTGCATTTTGCATTCTTGATTTGATCTGGTATCGCGGAATAAGAACTAAATATTATGCATAACATTTTAAACTTGGAAATATGATGTGTCTATTTTAAATAAGAGTAATAAAGGGTTATTAGATGATTCAGCCCAAACAACAAAAATTCTATGAATTAACTTAAATGCCATGCAAAAGCCATCCCACACAAGCTTCCAACAGTTTCCGTTATAAACACAGAATTAATTCAAATCGCCCATTCATTATTCAGTGTCATTACTCTTACTATCGCACCTGCTCATACAGTTTACATAAGTACCTAGTAAACACATTTCTACCTACCTATGTACACATATGGTGGTCAGTGAACGATATGTGATGAATGTGTCCATAAGTTGTTTGTTGACATATGTTTTACTGCATTACATTATGGTTCTTATCTTTGAAAAGGTATGTTACTGGGGTAGTGGATTTTTTTGCTGAGAAATCATGGGTCTTCAAAACTTGGTCCATCCGATGTCGGTTCAATTTTTTTCTTTCACATTTCAATCAGCAAAATTATTATTTTCTAAGTTAGGGAAATCGGTAGGTAGGTTACGAATTCAAACATTAAAAAAAGTTATGAGCAATAAAAAAATACGTTCGTAAAACGACCCGACCTGCGGACAAATTTCAAACGTGTTTTACCTTAACGCCGTGTACTTCAATATTACGGCCCTGCCTACACCTGCTGATAACAAGCGTGCTTACATGCTTGTTTACAAATGCTTTACTGCATTACGTTGATATTAGGCAATGCAGCATCAAAACATTTGGGCGTGGCTTCACAGATTCCTCGCGTGAATTAGTCGTAAGCCGGCCCGCTCGCCAGTCGCGATTCGGTCTTCCGTCGCGTCGAACGTCTGTATCCACGTCACGGATTAAAAATTCACGTGCTCGTGAAGAATTCTTGTGCCAAATAAGGAACGAAACGAATTTTCGAGGAAGAAAATTGTGCAGTTTTCTGTGATTTTTTTGTGCAGTGAAAATATCTCGGTCAATCTTTTGAGAAGATTGTTCCTGAGGGTAGTTTGTGTTGAGTGTCGCACGGATATTTTTGTTTGTATGTTTTTTTTTTCTATCAAATATTCGGCTACCATCTTGCCTTTGGCGAGGTCGGACCGGTCTCGTGTGATTTTATTTTTATTTACATTTACATGTATTTTTCATACAAGTGTTATTTAAAAAAAAATGATTCATGAGTCCACTGATGAGATGGCGTCATTCTGAATTTGCATTCACCAAATATTAAATAAGTTGTGTTGTTGTGTACGTAATTTGTTTATTAAGAGTAGGTTTATTATTAACTGCCATACAAGTTCTTGCATACATATGAGACTACCACTACGTTAACAGTATGAAATTCATTCATGCCAACATTAACGGGACAAATTAAATTGTAAAACGCTATTTATTTTAACAATACCTTCTATTTCATATAAAAGGTCGTAATCCAACGGTTTCACAGCAATTTCGCGAAATGAAATCAAGTCAGAGCGGAGCTCTAATTGTAAAATGGTAATATACAAATTATTTATTGTTGGAGAGTTGAAATCGTCGAGATTTCTCCCAAGTTGTGAAGTTTGAACGTGCTACGAATCGGCACAAGTTCCTGAAGTCTTACATTTTAAATTTCATTTCCCCTTTACGAACTGCTATCGAATTCTCGGCTCTTAATTCCAAAGTATTTGTTTTCTTTGGAATGCCCGGATTGTTGGTAATTCGTTTGTTTATAAGCACTGGCCTTCTGTATTTACGTTTTCGTATCGAGATATCGTACTGACGATAAAAAAGTGTGTCACAAGAAATTGACATAAAAATGATGGATGAATAAGATTATCTTTTAGACACAACTTGGAAACACCCACTTAGTAAAATACTGATTTTCTGACATGTTTTCCTTTATTATATTAAAAAGAGACACCCCCTGTTGAAAAGTTACTATGTCAAGCTTCAGGCTAACTTCTTTAAACGTTTTTTCAATGGTATCAAAGATCCTTTAGAGAGTTAATCTAATCCAGACTGAACTTACATTTTAAGCATTTCGATATTTGAAAAGTCGTGATAAAAACGAAAAACTTAAGAACGTGTCTTTTTTCAAAATTCATTGAACTTTTTCAACATCTTAAGAGATTATGTCTAAAATTTGGGTAAAATGACGGAGAAAGGTCCGTTCGGGGGGGCCAGCAAGATGGCCATTTTTGGGCAAATCCAGACGAAAGTAAGCCTCTTACCTCGAGGACAGAAAGTGTTCAGATCGACACGTAGGACTATACTATACTTGAAAGAAAAGGGTTGGGAATTCTGAACCCTGGTCACGTCAGCAGCCGTGTACAGACCTCGCATGTAAGCCAAATATCGCCTTCGTATGAAATATTTATATTTCTAGCGATTTATGGTTATATACTGCATGTTTTAGATGTTTTGAGTGGAACTGAACGCGGGTTCAGTTTACATAGTGGAGGGTCGGTTACTTGGATATGAGGTTTATGATGTCAATCGAGTTTTATGGCGATGTTGAAGTATTAATTGTATTCATTAGAGGTGTCTCTTGTACTTTGATATCTTCTACTGCTGCAATCCAGTTAATATATTCTTCATGTCTTTCGTCGTTAGTCATTAATCTAAGTTAGTTTTATACTTGTAAGTGTTAAACGTTACCTGAACATAAATTATTAAATCTTACAGACAGGGTAAACATTTATGAGAGACTGGTGCCCGAAATAGGCATACAATGCCTGTGTTACGGGTCACCAGGCCCCCTGGTGACCCGTTACACATGTTTACCCTGTCTGTAAGATTTAATAATTTATGTTCAGGTAACGTTTGTGATGAGAAAATAAACATATATTATTATTTTGTCTGAAACAGTCGACTCTTCCTAAATTACACATCGCGCTTCTTCCTAATTTTTTAACTTGATTTACGACTTATCTACTTCCCCCATTATTCAACTTAATTTTAACATAATTCGAGATGCCTCTCAAGCTTTAATACAATTTACTTTCAACCCAAAATCAATATTTAAACTCAAACCAAATTACCAATAAAAACTTAGCCTAATCAAACTTAAAATTTATTTTCAAAGGCATACTTAAATTATTTAATACCAGAAAGTTTTTGTTCACTGACGGGCGACTAGTTTTCAACCTTATTACTTAGCTTGTAGGGTGAATAGTTGTAGACCGTCAGTGAACTCAGTAGTATCTATGATTAGCAGTTAACACCAAAGCGTTTTAGACCATCATTGTTCGTAGTAACGGCTTAAATTGATGAACCTACGATGCGCGGGCGCTGAATACAAATATGTATGGATGACCGAATAGTCTTCCGATTATGGTGGCTATGGGTATATGACATTGACGTGACTAAGTAACTATAGAGAATACGCAGTGATTGTATTTCTATGATGTTGTGATTTAAATATTTTTTGTCTATGATTTTGAATACCTGGATAAGTCTTGGCTTAGCTTATTGAAGAAAGGAGAATAAAAACTATCACAAACTATTGGTAACTATTATGTATTACATTTTTTGTGTTATGCGCTGCAACTTATTGTCGGGACTACGCTATTCCCCTATACTTATGTAATAATTCTGTAACATTATAATATTGTAATACCAAATACTTTGAAAACAGTAACCATGAAAACATGCCGGTTCTTCTCCATAGGAAACAACCATCCAAACCGTGCCCCTTTTTGTCGACGGTTTATAAGTGCTCATCTGGGCCTATGTGAAATAAAATATTTTCATTTTGACAAAATATGCAAGATTCTATTTTTAGTTGATTCTTTTTGAATTCTTGTATTGAAGTTTATATTTCTAAATCCGAATATATTGGGATAAGGGCAAGAGAATGATAATGATGATAAATACCTGCATTTTATAAAAATAAATTTAATTTCAGTTCTTTGTAGATTGATAAAGAAGACCTTTTGAAAGAATTCAAATAAATTTAACTTCCAAGACTAAAATTAAATACACTTCTAATATCTATCAGTGACGTATCCGATACGGTACCGTCTCCGACATACAAGGAATTCGCTTCCAACACTATACGCCAACAGAATTAATATCAGGTCCTATGTACACTAAGTCGTGAATATGTGAGTAATGTGGTTACAGGAAGGCGGGGAGATTAAAAGGTAGGTAGAAATATGATAATATCTTTAAGTGCATTAAATATGGAAGCACAAAGGGAAAATATAAGAGAAGAAAGGAATTGAAAACGTGGAAAATATTAGATTAGTAAGTAGAGGAACTTTTTTTTGATCAGAACATAGTAGCTCTTGAATAAATTTGTTTAACGTGGCTACAGAAAGGCGGAGATGGTAAAATTTAAAGGGTGTAATAAGACCCTTAACGAAGCCAAAAGGGACTTGTTCTCCCCGTCAACGCGATTTTTTTTTGTTCTAGGCCATACCTGGGAACTTTCTAGTTACGGAGATATTGGGGGTCAAAATTCCAAATACAAGTTTTTAATGTAAGATTTTTACTTTTAACACCTCCACGATCCCCTTACTATTCAATCCATCCATCAGCGCAATGTTTTGAGTGCGTTACATGGAGTTCTACCGTAAAGCTTGCCTTTTGACCCCAAAAAAAAAGTCGTTTCCCAGTCATAATTTTTGCGTAAAGTTACTTAGTTTCATGTACATACTTAGTGCTTGGTTGACGGCTACATGAAGGGTCTTGTTACACCCTGTAGATAGGCATATAATAATAGTCTTAAGTAGTTAAAGTATTAAGGTGCAGGAGAAAATATATGAGCTAAAATGTTTCAAGGAGATGAAATTTATGGAAAAGGATATATAATTTAGAGTCCTGCGAGTTCTTCTTTCTTAAGAACAATCTAACTCTTGATTATCTGAGTAACATAGTTATTAGGATGAAGAGGATATTTCAAAAGGTTATTGGCAGAAATATGGTTATGATCGCGTTAAATAAATTAAAATAATGCGGAATCAGGTCGAAAAGTGTGGATAGTATTATTTCAAGATGTAGAAATTGTCGGAAATAACCAACTACTCTTTTACAAAGATCATTTCAAGATTAATTAAAGACATGGAAACCCTTGAAGATGTTTAAAGTAATGGCAGATGAACTCGAATTAACACTTTATGAAGCCAGTAAAAGAAGCCAGCCTAATTCATAGAAACTTGCTAAAAATACGTGTACGAGAAAATCTTAACATCTCAAAGGTAAATACATGTTTTTCAAAGCTCGTTCCAAAATCTTTACAGATTTAAGGCGGAATAAATTAACTAATTAACACCGGTATACCAATAACAGGAATTCAAAAAGAATCTGCTCCTAACAAATAAGTAAAAGACTTCTAATTAATCCTCGAATTGGTTCTCGGATCAAAGTTTTTGAGTTTTCGCGTTGTAGGGTATTTTAAATAAGCTTTGTTTATTCATAAGGGTAGGGCACATTACGAATCTGGGTGTCTCTTTAGCATACGGTAACTAAGCTTGCAAATATGTATCAAAGGAATTTGGAATATTCATTAAGTTTTTCTTAGTTTTGGCGACTGAATAAATGTTTACATAGGCGTTACTGATTTTGTTTTTGTCAAGCCTATATTAAATATTCTTGAAGGCTGAATTAATATGGTAAACGATACAAGTAAAACCGGCTCTGAAGGCCCTTTGTGGTCTGGCTACTGTGTTTACCATGGTTGCGACTGTTTTTGTCCAAAAACTGTCGGGGTCGTAAGAAAACTGGCGCAAGTGCGAGCCCCTTTAATTTTTAATTTGTTGTTATAGCACCAACAGAAATACTCATTCTGTGAAAATTTAAACTCTCTACCTAGTATGGATCATGAGATATAGCCCACTGACAGACAGACGGACGACGGGCGGACAGGAGAGGCTTAGTAATAGGGTGAAATAATTATTTTTTTCCGATATTTCTTAATTCTTTAATTGCAAAAACTAAACTTACTTAATTTGCCCAAATTACTGCGTCTTCTCAATCATAGAATAATTGTCGTACGCAAGTACTTGGATTATAAGTTTATAAGAAAACAACTTTATAATTGTCGTAATTATTACATTGTGCTGGGTCTTTGGCCCCATCAATTTACTTTTTGTGGATTCGGACAATGTTTTGTTGTAAGCTATTGTTGATATGAAATAAATTGTTGGTAAAACGGGCCTGCATCCTGTATCTTTGGATTTTAATTTCATTGTGCGTTTTTACGGTGGCAATTTCCACTTTATCTGTACTTATATACTTATACTTATAATATGTTTGTTTGTTTGTAAGTTTGTATGTAGGGGGTAATCCGGAACTAATGATCCAATTGTGAAAATTTTTCACTGGGAGAAAGCTACATTATTCGTGAGTGCTATAGGCTATAATTTATATTTATATCATGCATATTAACCGAGCTCACAATTTTTGCGGATGAAGTCGCGGGCGAAGTGCTAGCTATATATATATCGGCCATTATAATTATACACAATCTGTGATAAATTTCAAGTGTCAACAAATTACGGTTCAAGACGTAAAACCCTCTGGCAGACGAACGGGCGGAAGGGGGCAGACAGTGGAGCTTTAGGATCCCACTGGCATCCTTTAGGTGCGGAACCCAAAATATATAAGTACAAGAAAATTCTACCGTCATTAGAACAGTCGACCACAAAGTCAGTTTGTAGTTTTTGTTTTAAAACTATGTAAGTACTTAGTCTTATTACCTTTTGAAACTGGCCGTGAGGGTTTCAAAGTCTTGCCGTGACTCCGAAAGTATTATACGATTCAAAGTTCAGAGCTACGGTTAAGCTTGGTTTAACCCTAAAGACGTTGCGACCAAGTTGTATTAATTATGTTAGATCACGTCTGGCTAAATGGCTATTGCCTTAGTCAATGTGTCTTTGTATAGGAACCTTCTGTGTTATGGATATATACAGGGTGTAAACAGACTCTTCACGAAGCTGTCAACCAAGCATTATGTACATCAAACTAAGTAACTTTAGGCAAAAATTAGTGCTGGGAAACTACTTTTTTTTTGGGCTGAAAAATCACGTTTTACAGTAGGACTCAATGTAACGCACTCAAAACATTGTGCTATAGCATGGATTGAATAGTAAGAGGGTCCTCGAGGTGTTTATAGTAAAAATCTAACATTAAAAATATGTATTAAAAAAAAAAAAAAACTTGTGAAAAAGTTGAAAATTTGACCCCCATTATCTCCATAACTAGAAGGTTCCCAGGTATGGTCAAGAACAAAAAAATGATCGCAATGACGGGGAGAACAAGTGCCTTTTCGGTACATACGCCAGCACATCAAGCTACTACAATCTGTCTTTCTTTAATAGATTTTCAACTTTATCACTAATTCATGAGGTTCAATATTAATTAGGAAAATTTGACAGTTACGTTAAGCTGTCGTCGGCCGCCTGCCACACAGATCTGTGACAGTTTTCAAACGGAGAAGCTAAGCAGGATTAGGTTATCAGTCACCCTTATCAGTGCTGACCAGTACTTAAAAGCGGGTGGCTTTTCATTTGAGTTCTACACTGATAAGCCACTTCTGTTTTGACTGATAAATAATTTGAAATATTCGATTTTTACTTTGTCGTCTTCATCTTTCTTTTAAGTAAGCGTGCCTCAGTATTGGGCTGCGGGACTGTTCGAAAGAGATACCGCGGCCCTGAAACACAAAGGGCAAGGAAGGAACATGGATGGGTTTTAGTCAGTACAAGTCTGACACTCCCTTCCGCTCTGCCCAGAGTGACATGATGATTTCCCATCCGAAAAAAAAAGCATGCCTCAGTATCGATCGCATCTTCACAGAAGAGAGACGAGATGGCCCAACGTAAGCCTGTTTATTCATCCTTTATTTATATGCGAAGCAATAACAATCAATATGTATGCATATTTAAACGACTATGATTTCATTATTTTTATAGTTGTCCCACACAAGTGGAATATTATTGTACCTAATGAAGACTGTAGCATGCGACTTGTGGTGTAATTTTTACCTACATGGAAAGAAAATGATAGATACAAAAAATATATGTATTTAATGACAATAATTATAAATTAATTAGACACTTTGATTGGAAAGAGTAGTAAATCCTAGTACATGTGCATATTCGCTTTAATCTAGGTAGATTTTTTGAGTTTATGCCACCATTTTCTCCACCTTTTTTTTTTCTCCGGATGGGAAATCGTCAAATGACTCCTCTCGCTCGCTCTGGACGGACCGGAAGGGAGTGTCAGACTTGTACTGACTAAAACCCATCCGTGTTCCTTCCTTGCCCTTTGTGTTCCAGGGCCGCGGTATCTCTTTCGAACAGTCCCGCAGCCCACCGTTTTCTCTACCTTGACTTTCTTTTTTCATTTTTGAAATATAGTTTTTTAATTATTTATCCTGTATAAGTTCAATAAATACTTTTTTTTTCACAATTTTCCGGATATCATTCATGAAAGAAGACAGTGCCTCGTTAGTTGAGTGGTCGCAAGCACGACTGCTGAGCATGAGGTCCTGCGTTCGATTCCCAGGTCGGGCAAAGTGCTATTGGGTTTTTCCATCAGGAATTTCTCAGCCACGGAGTTTGGATTTGTGTCCGGTTGTTGGCAATAGGCTCGCCCCCTATTACATGGGACTTAAACATAACTGGCGAAATGTGGGTTTACTATTGCCTAACCCTACGGGGATTACAGGCGTGATGTTATGATACATAAAAGAACGATGGATTTATGTTTCCATAAATTAAACGTTACCTTTGTAAGTTAAGTTCTCTGGCTTGAATTTTCTTTTCCCTACTTTGCATTTCCCTGCCCCAGTTCCAAAAGCATACATCAACGTCCAATGTAATCCTATTTGGAAAATGTTTTAACAGTGAAATGTGGGGAGACCTTTCTTCTCAAAGTTACAATGCAAAGGTAGACGAATGTTCCTCGTTTTAGTGTCTTAAACTGCAGCCATCGTTACTTTTTAGTACTAGTTTATATCCCATTTTTAGTTCAACAAGACGAGATGTAATAAATGAATTCCTATACCAATAAACATCTTTATGATCCTCTATAGGTGGCAAGGAGTACTCTAATCTCAGAATACTCGTCTATGCTCTCAGTATTATGTTTATGACGTCATAAATATTTATTTTGGCCTGAATCAATTTAGATTATCTTCGATACGCTATGGACATTAAGATGCTGGCTTAGTTATATTAACGCCCTAACCGGATACTATATATATTGGCTAATCATCATTTTGGTGTCCTTATCATAATTAATTTGGAGTCTGCCGTTTGTCTTCTTCTTCATATATAATTTATCTAACCTTTTCCTAACTATGTTGAGGTCGGCTTCCAGTCTAACCGGATGCAGCTGAATACCATTGCATGGAGCGACTGCCTATCTGAACTCCACGATCCAGTTAGTAGTGATTAAGAAGAAACCCTTGGTTAGATTGGTTCGCAGGTCCATGAGGCATTGACTGGTTCAAAGATCTAAGAGTCTGCACAGAAATTTGGCAATGATTATACAAAATAAATCGAGCCGTTTATTTATTTATTTAACACTTCAAGCACAAAGTACAGAGGCTGACTCAATGCCATAGGCATTTCCTACCAGTCAACCTTTTAGTTTACACATGAAATTAAATGAAATGCCGTGAATTATACATACTCTGTTAATAATCACTGGATATGGAAGCTAAATAATTAACGGATTAGCTTACGGCTTTCTGTGGTCCCTTGTGGCCTAATTAGGAATATTTACAACGCTGCTTTGTTTTAGATTCAGCTTAATTGAAAATAGGGTAAGATTCGGTCCCCTTTGCGTTATGGATCAATAATAACTGCCTCGTCGGTCCAGAAGGTTTGATGCCCAGGGCGAGCGAATTGCTATTGGGTTGTTCCACCAGTAACTTGTAAAGGAGTCACGTGTTGTGCCCTGTTGGTGGCAATAGGCTCGCCCCCTGTTACATGGGATTTAAACATGACTTGGCGAAAAGTGGATGTAATATTGGTTCAGGCGCGGCCTTTTCCGCCTGATCAGTTAAGAAAATTTTCGCCTATATCATGCTGAGGCGCCCCGCCCGGCTAGAGAGCGCTTCATGTTGTGAGTGCAAGCAAATGAGCTTGGTGGTGATCAGGCGGGAGTGTTCGCCATTGTACCTTTGCGTAATTCTTAGGGTTATCCTGTTAAGGTACCTAATTATATTATTCACATTTCAGTCCGGAATAATTTGCTGATACTTTCCTTTCTGATATTTAACTCAAGATATGTCAAAAATAAACTATATTCGTCTCTGTATCTTTGTTGTGCTTTAAATTAATCAAAATGAAAATATATTAATTAGATATAGAGTTAGAATAAGATTGTAGTTCACATCTCTCTTAATAGCCTTAGGCACAATACGATCGAGTTCTAATCATTTAATCACATTGTCGTATTTGTTAGCATATCATAATCTATGGCCAACCCACGAGCGGAGAAGCCATTCAATTAATAAATACATGTAGCTGTCTGTGGTTTTATATAATGTAGGTACTTATTTGTAAACATTCGCATCAACGGGAAGTTTCCATCTCATGTGTTTGTTTGTGTAAATTAGTGTCTGGTTGAGTAGTTTACTATTTATTCGATCTATAGTATATATAGATCGTTGCTTATCATGAACGCGAAGAATAAAAAAATAAATCTTTTTATCGTATAAAAAAAATACAGGATTTTTTTTTTCAGTTTTAATTACTGTAGCATCGAATTGTTTTTCTTTTTCGTTTTACGATGAAAAACGAAAATAACGCACGTATCAGATATCTCACAAACATAACTTTTCAACTTTGTAAACATGCACATGATCAATACACATTTTGTTCTAAACGAAATCTTTGCGATTCGACTCAAAAATCCGTTTCATTGGAAAACAATAAACACACATGTATAACTTTTATCTTAAAACCACTGAACAGAAATTAGCTTAAAAGGTCCACCTCTGAACTTCATACGTAAGCGAAAAACGACGATTACAGATATTTTAGCGATTATAGGCGTCGCGATAGATATACAGGGTGTACGGCACATCGTCATGCAAGGTGTTACCACAAATTCAGTATTAATACAGGGTGTAAACGGACTCTTCACGAAGCCGTCAACCAAGCATTTTGTGTACATCAAACTCTGCGAAAATATTTTTTTTTGGGGTGAAATATCACGTCTTAGACACGGTAGGCCTCCATGTAACGCATTCAAAACATTGTTCTGATGGATGGATTGAATAGTACGGGGTTTGTGAAGGTGTTAAGTAAAAAAATATACATTAAAAAAAAAACTTGTGAAGAAGTTAGATCTTTTAACCCCCAATATCTCCGTAACTAGAAGGTATGGTCCCAGGTATGGTCTAGAACAAAAAATAATCGCAATGACGAGGAGAACAAGTGCCTTTCGGCTTCGTTAAGAGTTTTTTTACACGTATTATTATAATATGACCATTATATACAGATTAATATCGATGATAATCCCCTAATAGAGAAGTAATAGGACATACTGCGCAGACCCCAAATAAATTAGGATATGGGCAGTAGCATGAACGAATAGATGAATATTGAAACCAGGCATTAAAAGGGTAGGTACCCCAACATTCTGCATCACACTGCCTCGCGACATCCCTACGGAAGCGATCTTCCCTTTTGAGAGCTTCGATAACTTTTTATGTGTTGTCGGAATACGATACGGCAAATGTATCGTGTGATATCAGCATACACAAATGTCATGCTTTGACACTGTCGCAAATGTTATGTGAGGGTTTTGCTCTCGGGTGGCTGACTAAGGAATATTGTTGCGTAGTTTATGTTATGAACGCGACCCTGTCGTTGTTATGCCTGTGCTCCGAGGGACTTTAATTGCCTATTATACTGTAGAGTTCAAAAATGAAATTTTAAAACTGGAACAATGTTCTCTTAATCATATTTATTTGGCATGATAATTTGAAACATTACATTTTTATGAGGACGGCTAATTGCTTCTAAACCTGATTTTGTTTCATCGCGATAGATAATTTACTTTAAAGTTACACCGTTTTGTTCACACAGGGGCCAAATAAGTGAAAAAAAAAAAAAAAAACAAGTATACAATTTTTTAAATATTTTTTACGTCGATAAAATTAAGCATAGATTCCCTCTTTTCGATATGTGCACACGTGTGTGTGTGTATAAAGACACACAGTATACAATGAGACACTCCATCACCCGGAGGTACAAAAAAAATCAAGGTACCAAAACAAATCAAGCGATTTTTTTTTTTGGTACCTTAAATTTTCCGCAACCTGAAACTTCCTCTGCAGGTCCTTTTAATTTTGTTCCCCCCAGGGTAAATAACGGGGAAATCGCTCTCTTGTCGTGAATCCATGTAACGAGATTGTAAAAAGTTTAGTTTAGGGCCCAAAGGCACGGTGGCTTTTATAATTTTATGCCTCGGACACTTGTGCCTTTTGCGTTTGCTCTTCGGGTCAAATGGTTTAGTTAGGTAACGTTTGTTGGGTTAATGTGTTTTTGTAATGTTGCTCGAAGTTGTAGTTATAATTTTGGGTTTTATTTGGATTTTAATCCGGTATCAATGACGATTTTAACTTGAACGTTCTTTTTGCGATGAGTATATGTAAAAGATTGATGAATAATATAAATGTTGATGGATGGAGCGGGAGAGGTAGACCAAGGAAACGTTGGTTGGATTGTGTGAGGAATGATATGAAAGAAAAAGTAGTAAATGGTAGCGTCACGGTTGACAGAGGAGAATAGAAGAAACAAACGTCTTGCGCCTACTCCAAATAACACGGGGAGTCCGTTTCTACGCAGTGAAGTAGTATTCGGGGTGGATCTACTCTAAGTCCACTCACATTCGACACGACCTAGCTGGGGGGGGTCCGTGTACACATGCCTCACAGGTCATCATCAGATATGCCTGTTATCACACTCGTGAGGGTAACTCGGCGCCAAGGAAGGATCATTCACGAGACAGGAGCATGAAGATGATAACTTAAGTGGCAACAGCAGCATAGTGGTATTCTGTGGTTTCTGCTTACACCGAGGGAAATCGTGGGTTTATGTGTGTAAATGTTAGGTATTAATCAAATATGTTTAGACACAGATTATGTAAACACACAGTCACAGAATTCTTATCACTAGAAGCAAGATATGCTTCTTGTTATTGTTGTGTCTTTTGATAATAGAAAAACATTTTTCCTCATTAGATTAATAAACACGTTACACGTGTTGTCTTTTGATAACATTTATTCATAAAGGCATCAAATCCCAATTTAAATACATAATTACTTTAAAATTGAAACATTACAAAATTACATTAGAATCAAGTCGTAAGTCATCATTAAAATATTATAAAATAAATAATTATAGAAAAAAAAACAACTATTCAATTCATTAAACAGGTACAGTACATTATTTAAATTTTAATATGTACTTGTATGAGCTCATAGCTCAATGCCCGCGGCGTCCCCCGCGTGGAGTTCGATAACTGTCCCACGGGAACATACTATCGGGATAAAAAGTATCCTATATGTTAATCCAGGTTATAAACTATCTGTGTTCCAAATTTCATTCAAATCCATCCAGTAGTTTCGGAGCCTATTCGGTACAGACAAACAAACAAAAAAATGTTTCCTCTTTATAATATTGGTATAGATAACATTGTATGGGAACCTCCTTTATTACTTAATGAATGCCATGTTTTTCAAGAGCTTTGAAGTCGCTTCTCAGAAATTAAATTCACGTATGTAATTTATGTGTGTTGAAATTGTTCAAGTACCTTCCTTAATATTATTAACATAAGGGAAGCTCTTATCTTTCACCTTTCCACCTTTTATAGAATATGAAAATATTTTAGATTCCACTAGCTTTTGCCTGCGGCTTTGCTCGCGTTAATTTATAATTTGACAATCAATTCAGGTTGTACTCTGCTAGTAATAATATATTTCAATCATGATTCCATAGACACGTGGCGTCATCTATTATTATTCGATTTTTTTTCGGGATAAAAGGTAGCCTATGTCCCTTTCTGTACACCTGACAACGAATATGCAAAATTTCAGGATAATCGGTTCAGTTGTTTAGTGGTGGAAAGGTAACAAACAAACTTACTTTCGCATTTATAATATTAAAAGTTATGATTATGTGTTTTAGGCAATCATTAGGTATCACTGAAGTTATTGGCGTTATTAATAACTAATACAAGACTTGCAATAGTGATTAATGATTCAAGACATTATTGACAACCTTATTTAAAAATCTGTCCATCATTATAATTACTTCACATTTTGTTCTTAATGTTCTAGCATGTTTGATTAGATCTTCACTTATAACTTTGCCCGCGGCTAAGTATATTGGTTTAAAATTTACAGCACACCTCGGTGACTCCTCAAAAGACTGCCTCGAGGCACCAACATTATATACGTGGGAAAACTCATTCAAAGTTAGTTTTTTGCGAGATAAAAAATAAGTAGTATAAGAATCTTGCTTATGACGCCTGAAGGCTTTTCATCGCAAGTATCTTAAGTGTGTAGGTGGTTTACGATAAAAGTAATCGTTTTGCGTAAGCGATAGGTAACTTTGAAATAGGTGCTAACACGAGAAGTATCGTGGAAACAGATACTTTATCCTGTTTCACTGATAAAGGTTGGAAAAAGACTCTTAACGAAGCCGAAAAGCACTTGTTCTCCCCGTCATTGCGATCACTTTTTTGTTCTAAACCATACCTGGGAATGGTATGATCTCTGTAACCTTCCAGTTACAGAGATATTGGGGGTCAAAGTTCCAACATTTTCACAAGTTTTTTTTTTTTAATACATGTTTCTAATGTATTTTTTTACTTAAGACACGTTCACGACCCCCGTACTAATTTCAATCCATCCATCAGCACAATGTTTTGAATGCGTTACATTGAGTCCTACCGTAAAACGTGATTTCTCCCCAAAAAAGAAGTCGTTTCCCATGAATAATTTTTGCGTAAAGTTACTTAGTTTGATGTACATAATGCTTGGTTGACGGTTTCGTAAAGAGTCCGTTTATAGCCTGTATTTTGAACCTTATTAACATGTAGATAATGTGTTAGTGAATATGCCGCAAAACTTTTAAATGCGGAAAAGGTCATATTATCATCTCTCAATTCTCCGAAACAGACGGAATGACAGGTTGTAGTTAAACCCTCATTTCGGTTATGTTTTTCAGTCCCATGGGAGGAGCATTTATGCCATAAAATGAACATAAATGCAGCTACAAGTGAGCATAGCATAATGGAAAACCTCAATTATAACTTTGTGGAACTGAGGAGTGAGGACACTTATCAGTTGCGCCAATAACCTGTGTTGTCCTACAATTGGGCAAAGGGCTTATCACAAAACCAGTCGTATCTGTTCTTTGCCTTCTCTGTCTCTGTCTCGATCTCCCAATAACTTAAAAAAGAGGAGTGTTATAAGTTTGACGTGTTTATATGTGGCACTCTAGCTCACAAACGAATGGATTGATTTTGGTGTGATTTTTTTGTAATACCACCATTTTTTTCTTACAGCTATATTCTTTAATTCATTCGCTATATTCTTCACTGACTAACGTCATCAACAGACTGATTCGACTAGAGCTAAATCGTTTTTTGTCGTCCTTTCAAAGTTTTTATGATCACACGTGACTTTGACGTAAAACAAACATTGTATTTTGTATTCTTTTATTTTATCTTTGGTGTTACCTTGGAGGTAGTTATTAATATTTTTATATAAGTATCAAGTATGAGTTTGTATCAATCAGAATTAATATCTATGCTGATTGAAAATAATTTTGTCAAAGGCAGCATTTCTTTTCTTGAAATTGATGAGATGTTTTGTTATGTAAATTATGAAATGTCTGGGAATTAACGTTTCGTTCAAAATCACTAATTCAATTATGTATTCTTTTATATTTTTAAGTAATAACCTGTTTTAATATATCACCTCTACTATAAAATTGTAGGTATCTTTATTTGAATCTAAGATCTTCGCCATACCATCCATAATGCCATGTGTGAACCTGGTGACTTATAAAGTGATACCCTATAAAGTAAATAAAAATTTAAATTGCGGTTTCAAATGTCAGAAGGGACGTCATCAACTTACCTAACCTTTCCTTTTTTTTTCTTTTGAAGTTGAATACCATCCAAATATCATAAGGATATTGGATTTATATGACACTAGTTTATGTCCACCGGGAGTAGGGTAATTGTCCCACGGTGTCATACTACCGGGATAAAAAGTATCGTATGTGTTAATCCAGGCTATCTGTATCCAAATCCGTTCTGTAGTTATTGTGTGAAAGACTAACAAACACCCACTCTTCTTTTTTTTTTCGGATGGGGAATCATCAAATGACTTCTCCCGCTATCGGCAGGGCGGAAGGGAGTGTCAGACTTGTACTGACTAAAACCCATCCATGTTCCTTCCTTGCCCTTTGTGTTCCTGGGCCGCGGTATCTCTTTCGAACAGTCCCGCAGCCCTGGACAAACACCCACCCTTCATTCATCCTCACAAACTTTCGCATTTATAATAATTTAGTAAGATTTACGACATTTGAAATTCCTACCTACGATTTGCTTTATTTCAACTATACGAAAAAAGAAGTTAACTATCTGGTGGAAAAGACCGTAAGTGCTCTCTCAAATTCCGTTCGTAACTAATTATTGGCAGCATATTTAGTACTGAAAGCTTCGTTTTAATCCTAAAAGCCTGTTGAAAGCCCCCAGCTAGTGTAGTGTCAAGTTGTAGCTGCTTGATCCATTTACCGAGTTTTCTGTGCCTATACTACAAAGCTTACAATTTGGGTCACATATTTGTTGCCAGTGTTCTAAGCTAGGGTCTTCATATCTGCTTTGTTATGAATTTCTTGAGAAATTTATCATTTAAATTGGCAAAAGGCTCGCTTCTGGAAAGATTTAAATATAACTGAGGTACATCACTGTGTTATCCTTCGGAAATTACAGGCGTGATGTTATGCTATGAATTTTCTTCTAGTAACAAATTTTGGATTACGATTTTCTTCGTCTTGTCCCGTCTATCGCACGTAAGTATTTTAATGTCTTCGGTCATATAATTTCTCTAGACTTGCTCGACTTTGCTGTTCCATAATTTAAGTATTTAACACAGAAAGAGAAAAGCAATGATGCTCTGTTTACTAGTGAATTGTGATTTATGACTTGACGCCCACGATTTCGTGTCAAAAGTGACGGTAGACCACATAGAGAAGGAGAAAGAAATTTATTTATGAATGAAGAGGAAAATTAGCTGATTGAATACATGCGAGTGTAGTAGTGTACGGTGTTTGTGTCTAAAAATAGAACGATTATATTTTTAAAACTGGCAAGTATCGCCTTGTAAATCTGAGCTGTCATTAGGTCTATTTTTTACTTCTACCAATGCACGATCAATGACAAAAACATATATTTGGAGTTGTTATTCAGCTCCAAAGATTCACAGCTGAGTCCGTTGGTCTCAAATATAAATACATCTGTTTTTTATCAAACGCTCGTTACGTTTTCACGGAATGATTCAGGTACCCAAAGACCACCTTTTGAACCGTATAAAAAGAATTAATGGACCGAATAATCTTTATAATAGTCCCTCACGATTTGTAGGGCTTACAAAAACTTTGCCAGTAAAAAGACGAGCATTCGCAATGCATCATACAGCTCCGAAAAAGGCCAGCTACAATAACTGGCATCGGAAAACAATTCGTTTCGAAACGCGCAAATTAGTTTGGAACAAAACTTCCAACGTTGGACTGGAAAATGGAAAATTTAAAGCGAGATATTAATTTTGGTACGACTTTTAGCCTGCGATGTTTGGAATCATGATTAATGTTGTGTTCGAAAACGTTTTACTGGCATTGAATATTACATAGTCGCCATGTCTATCTGTCTGCCTGCCACAGCAATTCTCGAAAGCTGAGAGCGTACTACAGATATCAACTGTCACTTAGACCGTACGTAGTTCGGAGAAGGTTTTTGTGTATTGATTTCACTTATCTGAGTGTATATGCTGACAGAGCTTGAGTAGGAGCTTAAGTAGAAGCTGAATATCATTTTGTAGATGACACTTTAAAAGCTGTCCAAAGATAGAATAAATTAAATATTATGAAAATTAGGTTATTGTAAACTGAAAAAGGTATTGACGTGGAAAAAGGTGCAGACAGTTTCTAGCCTTTTCACCTTTACCATCAAACACGTCTCCAACATTTCTTACATTATCTGTCACCAGATTTTGAATGTCGGATTCATTTTAAAAGCTTTCCGACATAAGTTGGGAGCAAAAGGTATTCTCTTTGATAACTCTTGACAGGTGAGGTGACTGAAATTTTGGCTAGATTATGTAATTTCATTTTCAGTCATTTTGTTACGAATGTGGGTATTATGAAATGGGTTGACTTGAAACATTTCGCGCGACAAAAGTTACGTCTGAATGGTTTTGTCAACTAAGTTTTATTTCAAGTCACTTAGCTCTTACCTCAGATTGAATAAATTTGTGTAATATTTTGCAATTATGCGCTATCTTGCTAAAAGTGGTGTAGTTTTGGATGCCTCTACTTTGGATGCTTTTAAAACTAACTCAATAGGAAACGCCTGACTATTGTATTGTATAGCGGGCTGGTGTCCGCAACTCCAAGCGCGTATTTTGCGTGAACGCCTGATTAATACAAACTTAAGGTTATTTATTTATAGAATATAATTATATAAACAAACAAAATTTTGATAGAAAATCCATGTAGGTAGTAACACAATTTTATATACAAGAGACCTGTTATATACAAAAGACAGGATAAAACTAATCCTGTAGTGGTGACGAAGTCTTAGTCAATGGTACAGAAATAACACTCAAATACACCATTTTCCTTGCAATGTTTATATTCAATTAGTAATTAATGAATATTCATAGACACTATATCGCAAGTGTTATGATCACTAGTTGTAGGTTTACTTAACTCATACAAAAACGATCTAGTCTGGAAATTAGATAAATGTTTGCCCAATATCTTAGAGGTGATATTGTGGCCCTCCAAGCGAGAGCCTCCTCAGATGTTGTTGGAAGGAGTTGGGGGAGGCTTTCCCCAGCAGTGGGACAGTACAGGCTAATATAAAAAAAAAGAATATCATTTCTCGTGTTTCGTTTGAAGGTCCAAAATATGGTGGTAATCTATTTTTCATACCTATCAAGTTATAGGCTACAGCTCGAATAGTAGAATAATTATACGGCTTTTATAAAATTGTATTTACATTTCATTTGAGGAAAATGTTTTCTTTGCGTTACTGAAACTCAAAGCAGTAGCGTAGAATGTCAGTTTGATGATAAAATAATATACTAAAGGCTATGGAAAAGCCAACGACTGTAAAAGGCAATTCATGAACAAATCAAAGGGCAAAGAGGCTAAACTAACTTTAAATAGAACATTCCTAAAAAGCTTGGAACAAATACGAATCAAAATTATTTTCATATGTAGCTCAGTTAAATGTCAGGGAGTATAAATACCGGTTTGGTGGCTCGCTCGACTCTGTTGATGCTCAAATGAATAAAGGTCGTCATATCTCGTGAGCGAAACTGAATACTTTAGATGTTTTGTGCGAAGGCATCCTTTTGTACACACTGAATTTTTGGAATAGTTGAAGAATTTGATGTCAGAGCTGAAAAGCTTCACAATTTTGCGTTGAATAATAATTTATTTAGACATAGTCGAAGTTGAGGACCTAACATTCTAATGGGTGTAAAAATACGCCTAAAGAAGCCGAAAGGTATGTGTTCCCGTCGTCACTGCGATTTTTTTTTATTCATGACCATACCTTCTAGTTACGGAGATATTAGGGGTCCAAGTTATATCTTTTTCACACTTTTTAAATGCAAGTTTTTTTTTTTTTACTTTTCTTTAAATACCTCCACGACCCCCGTACTATTAAAAACATCCGTCAGCACAATGTTTTGAGTGCGAGACATTGAATTCTAAACATAATTATTCACCAAAAAAAAAAAATTCGTTTCCCAGCAATAATTTTTGCGTATAGTTACATAGTTTGATGTACAGAATGCTTGGTTGGCTTCGTGAAGGGTTCGTTTACACCTTGTAGGTAAAACCAATTTTACTTAAGACATAATACTGAACAGAGTTAATGAAGAGAGGAAAACAGAAACCTTTTATATTATTCAACGGTATATACATCACTTTGGTAATTAAATTAGGCACAATTCCATTCCACATAGGAGTGCCAGAGCGTATTTATATATTGATAAAAGCCACTAATTCCAACTGACATGTGAACAATTTAGCTGTCCTCAGTGAAGCGTGGAAATGACAACGGATTCATTAATTTCCATTCTGAACTTAATCAACTTATAGATGATTTTGTGAGGAATTTCGACGAATATCGTCCAATTTCTAAGGATCATTAGCATCAGCTGGTCAAATGTTGAACTAAAGGCCAACGGCCTTTCGTGAATTGTCATTACCATTATCAAAGTTGGCAACGTGTGATGTATGAAATTTTCCTTTTGATAAAACTTTTCGCTCGATTTTGAAGATATCATCATCGTCTAAGGATCATATTGACCACCTGCTGATATTGATACTATTTTCATTCCTACCAACCTTTTCCGTCCCTTCTATTATTAAACCAAGTAAATCGAAGGAAGGACCAGCAATTTCCTTAATGTCGTCAAACCCATCTTTGTCTTCAGTCATACTACCCCTATATTTCCTATAAGTAACCATATTATCCTTATAAATTAGGGTTCCTCTGATGAATTTGAACTCATTACGTCAGCAGTCTCGAGTTTCACGTGAGGAGTAGCGAGGAGCAAGGCCGTTCGCCCGCCGCCCTTGTGGAAACCTGTTCTGTGTCTTGATATTATTGCCCAGCTCTGCTAAGTATGTAGTTTGTGGACTATTTTCGGATGTAACGTGTATTGTGTTAATAGAATGCTGTGGTTGACGTGGAATGTTGATAATATTAGCTTTGTTATCATAACAATACTGACTAATTTCCCGTTTAATCTTCAGATTGATTGATGGTGTAACGGCTGTAACGGGTTGTGGCTTAATTTTCTAAATGGTAATGCGGACAAACTTAGCTAGCTATAAATAAACGTTTGGTTCGCAGAGATTTGGTAATGCTGGCGTCTGTAGACAGGCTTGTATAAATGTGAATCTGCTTTCATTAATAAAACGCTCTCTAAATGGCATTTATTAAAATTATTGTGTATAAGTGTCTTTTCCTGTATAATTATGTTCATAGCCATACGTGTAAATAACTTACTAAAAGAAAAACTAATATTCCTGCTATAAAAACCACTGAATGTTGTGATGAAATAGCAAAATATACAGAAGCAACTAAGTAATTCCGCTGCGACCGTTACTTTTTCGTTCCCATTTCTCCTGCTAGCATTAGTTTCTTTGTCAAGGAGTGATTTATGCTGTTTACGAAGTCCAGCTTTAACCTAAATATTTACGAAACGAACGGTATTCGGAAATTGTTCATTGAAGATATGGGCGCAAAATATAAACGTGTTCGTTCTTTAGACAAGTTAAAAGAATCGAGTGCATATGTGTACAGAGATAATTTTACCGGATAAGACTTTGTAAGTGTTCTCTGAGGCAATATAGCTCAGGTGCGCGTAAATAATACGGTCGCAGGCATTTATTACTTCACTGTGTACTTATTGTGTGTATGAGACCATTGGATTTAATAGCCCGCGTTGCAATGCGTTATGGAAATTTTCCTCGAGATCCAAGATTTGCATCATTCACAAGAACACAGAAAACAGTAAATAATAGTTTGATGGTCGACTAAAGAGAATGAAGAAAATCTCAACCAAACCGACCCCAAGTGATATGGCATATGGCACAAAGACAAGGGGATCCAAGATTTACATCAACTTTTAAAGATCAAAGCTAGCACGAGCATATTCTAAAAATAAAGAACACGACAAAAAGGGAAAACGCAAATAACAATTTATTATTTCTGAAACGAAATTAAATAACAAGACTGACGATAAGAACAAGAAGGCTGATAATACAAAATGTCTACCGTTGTCAAAACAGGTTGTGGGTAGAAACATACCCCATTTATAACAAAAAAGACTACTAATGTACAATGTAATTATCAAGCAATTAGGACGCTTTTTGGCAACATACCCACCCTAAATTATTCACAAAGTTGCGGTAGTACCTACGGCAAAGTAAGGGAGTATGGTATGGTGGTGTAAATTTTAACAAATCATGCTTCAGGCGTTCATGCTCGTGAACCTAATGTGATGGGAAGGCGTAAAATTAGTGCTTTTAACTTGATATTAAGTTTGACGTTAACACTGAAGTGTGAGTGACAGCTTGTCAGATGTTGGCGTGTTATAAATCTTGTAATATAATACTACATTGGTGTGATATTTCTGGAAGATTATTATCCTTACGATTCTGCCAGACTGACTTCTTGAAACTCACTCCCTTCTCCCAATACTGAAAATACAGAACACAACTGTTACGATTCTCACATACTCTGTTTGCTTCTTCCACGTTCTAACACTCACGCCTGTTGGCTATAATTACTAGTAGCAAAATTACGCCAATAGTCGATCATCATCATCATTCTCTTCTCTTATCCCAATTTATTTGGTGTCGGCGCAACAAATCTTCTTCTTCCACACTTCTCTAGTACTCGTCATCTCATCAGACACCACCTTTCTAGACACATCATCCTTCATACATCTTCCTTCGTTTCTTCTTTGGTCTTCCTCTACTATTATACCCATCTACATTCATACTCAAAACTTTCCTCACGACATTTTCCTCATTCCTCCGCATCACATACCTGTACGTAGCCAACCGATTACCACACAACTTTTCAGTCAACAGTCGATATGGTTAAATAATTATAGCAAACTAATACGGTATGACATATATATACGGTATGACATATACATACGGTATGATAGACACACGTAAATTCTAAGGCTTGCGTATAGTCAGAACTGATTCACCGTTAAATTCGTGATCTTAACTCCTAAGTCAAAGATCCCTAGCTCCTCAATTCTTAACGCTGGCCCTCTTAAGGTGGAAGCGTACAGATAGCCCGAGAAATACAATTTTTCTGAAGTTTTTTGCAATTTGCAGGTCAGGTTGTATGCTGATGAAAAATGAGTCGCACACACAAAAAATCACCAATACAACCCTCTAAGTTCATCTAACCCTATTCAATGATTATTTCATGAAAAAGTCATTTAATGGAGTTAAATGAACTTAAATGGTGTGGTATTGATGATTTTCATGATTCTAATTCTGTACACGTGTTACTGGCGCGATTAATTTTTTATCAACATGCAACCTGACACAGACCTGCAAATAAAAAAAAACGTAAGAAAATTTGAATTTCGCGAACTACCCGTACGCTTAAACGCCTTAAGCCTTTTGTTGACTTTTCAACTCCGACCTTTAATATCTCTTCCTGACCTCTTTTACTTATTTTAGATTTATCAAACGCCATCTATTTTTGATCCCACCTTTTGTTGCCCTGAACTTATTGGTTTAAGCATCGTAGACTTTTCAAGTGGCTTATTAAGAATTTTCTGCGTCGGCATCGGGCGTTGATTTCTTATTTGTTTTTTGATGGACTAGTTAGATCAAAAGTAAACAAGAAATAGAAATGTGTTTTTTACATTTTTGGTGGCATTACTTACTGACATTGGTCTACTATGTTGGTTACTGATAAGGAAGTGATCTGACTGTCACTGTACTTTCATTGGTTACTGGAATAAAATGTTTCGTTCTTGAACTTAAACATTGATTTTCAATGTACAGTTTATTGTCCATTGTAATTTTTCTTTTGTACTATAACACAAAATTATTCAATGTAGATTTCAAGAATAAAATGGCCTTTCTAAACATTGGAATTTAAGGAAAACCTTGTCTAGTATTTACTTAAAAGGCAAATTTATCGATCTCTGTAATCTTCAGACTACAGGAAAATGTACGAGACGACCTAAAAACCGTACGTTTCTCGGTAACGTGTTGGGAGTATCAATTTTAGTCATTACTAGCAGCATGGGTAGCCTAAATACCTGTGCCGAGGCTGCCTAATGAATGGACGGCTTTGTCATCAAGTAAGTGCAGTTCGTTCGTAGTTTTGTACTTATACACTCCACGTACAATTGTATACTGACGGAACAAAAACGTGAAACAATTTTCAATTAAGTTACGGTTTAAATGACATTGAAAAAACACGTCCGTTTAAGATTGTCACTATCGTTCATGTATAGTTACTAAAGTTGCAGTCAAACTGACAGGACTGGACTGTGAACGGACGGATAATATGTAACATCACGCCTGTAATCCCCGAAGGGTAAAGCAGAGGTGTATCTAATAGTACGCCCACATTTCGCCAGTTATGTTAACGTCCCATGTAAAAGGGGATGAGTCTATTGACATCAACCGGGCACAGAGACTCCGAGGTTAATACTAAGAAATTCCTGTTAGAAAAACCCAATAACGCTCAACCCGGGATGGAACCCAGAACCTGAGTACAGCAGTCGCGCTTGCGACCATGACACCAACGAGGCAGTCAGACAGATAATATCTTTCAAATTCCAATAAAGACAGCCAGTCCAGAGTCAGCTCGGGTCCTCAAAGGTGTTTATCATTTTCAATCATTTCTTTGATCATTTTTGAAAAAAAAAATCCCTGACTGTACACCAGTAGCGATGGGTCAATTTCTGACTTACATCTGATTATTACATCATGTGATGTTTACTAGTCTTTCATGTTATTATATACTGTGCCATTTTTCAAACGGAAGCAGGTAGGAATCTAGTTGTATGGAACCTTCGCCACTGTTGTATTCACTATTTATTTATAAGACTCTTATTATTACCAACACGTCCTTTGGGGTTTTCGCTCAATCAAACGTCTAGTAAAGTTTACTATTACAAATATCCAACTGGGACCTCATTAGTTTCTTGTTTGTTGTTCACAAGACTATCAGTCAATGTGACATGGGTCTTATATTGAGGAAATAGTTTTGTGTACTGTGAATAGACATTCAGATATTGATACTTAAATCTCCATTTTTATCAGGTTTGTGCAAAGTGTTATTGCGTTTGAATAGCAGCTACGGAAACTGGATTTGTGCCGGGCGGAAGGTAATAGGGTCGCTCCTTATTACAAGTGACAAACAGAACTGAAGTTTGGGTATACTATAAGTACATCTCTGTCTTACCCTTTAGGGATTACAGGCGTATTGGTATGTTATGTTGAATCAGCTCCAAACCCACTTTAAGCTAAACTAAACGCGTCTTTAATGTAAATTAGTTTAAGTATTTTAATATGTCCAGACTGTCCAGTCGCCAGTGCATCAAGTTATCTTATCACAAACTGTCTGTTTTCTCAGTCGATTTTGAACTTGACCATCAACATTTTATGGTTTTTAAATCATTTGGAGAAAGACAGTTTGTGATGATTTGTCTGTGTGATCTGGCGACTGTACGAACATAAGTCTTTGTGCCATTTAATCATTTTACGTAACAATCTGCCCACCCCTTACAAAACATTATCATTGCTCATACACACGCTTTGATGTGCATTTTTAGGATTCTAAAATGAGAGAGCAGTGTTTCTGTTGGCTTTTATGATTTAGAGTTTTTATTTTAATGCTTTTGTTTATTAAAAGATCAAGGAGATTCTGTAATTTCAAATAGAAAACTTGTTTAATCATAATATTTTAAATGATTTTGGGGCCAGATGGGATTGTCTTAACTTTAAAGTAATTCAAATTTTACTCATTTGAAGTATG
This sequence comes from Lycophotia porphyrea, assembly GCA_950005105.1. Taxonomy (NCBI): domain Eukaryota; kingdom Metazoa; phylum Arthropoda; class Insecta; order Lepidoptera; family Noctuidae; genus Lycophotia; species Lycophotia porphyrea. Next base: position 9,407,022 of record OX465409.1, read on the forward strand.
TATAGTAGTTGAAAGATTAAAATTTAATGTAATTGTTGTAAAATCACAAATACTGCCATAATTAACTCCGAATAAAAATTAATGAAACATAACCTAGAAAACAACAGCTTCTCATAATGACATAGCGCCTCGCTTGTCCACTCGATTAACAACTCGTTTGTGAACATCAGTCCAGTGGTTTAAACCGCAGGAGGCTGCATAATAATACAGAAAGACCAGCCATTGCGCTGATGATCAAATCGATGAATTGAATTGAATTTATCAGTATACCTAACATACATACATACATAAATTCACGCCCTTTTCCCATGGTGGCAGAAACCACAGAACGCCACCTGCTACGATACTTACATACTCTATTTACCTCGTCCACGTTCATACATCTGGTCATACACGTACGCCGGTTGCGAGTACTACGCACCTGACCTTTCTGAAGAACCTAACCAAAATGGTCTGCGTATGTCCTTCCAGAGCGATAAAATAAATACTTTATGTTAGTCGCCTTTCACTCATTTTCTCCACATGACCAAACCATCTAAGCATAATCTTCAATTTTCGCCACTACATCTTCTTTTAAACCGTAAATCATAATATCGTCATGTATAGCCTCATTTTCACGTTAAAAAAAACAAAATGTATGAAATAGAAATGAAACTACCCTCTTAGTTTCATAAAATCTAAATTAAAAGTACGTGGTAGGAAATAGAGCTCCTTAAAAAGCCTCTGACACTGCACTATGCTAATCTCCACGTCCACACCCCTTTGCGCATAACCCTTTACAAAAACCTGCATTCTTTTCCATGTATATTCATGTCCCACGAATTTACACCGTCACCCTACATCGTTAGCGCAACTAAAGCGTGCTTCAAGTGCTCGAGACTATTTGCATAGTCTATCATCCATCCTCCTTGTCTAACTCACTGGGAATGAACGGGATAGATGACAATCCAGCGTTATCTGAAAGACGCAGCCTTGTGTAGGCGGGTTTAATCCTAGACGTACTTAAAAAACCTAGTTAGACTAAGCTCTTTAAAATTGTGAAGGCTTGATAGTGAATGCCTAATGATGAAGGACATATTGAAGTATTGAGACAGGGTAATGATCAGAATTTTGCGTGGTAACGAGAGTGTGTGCAAATACGCAAAGGATTTGTTCGGGGTCTTACGCAACCCAATTAGTAAGAGATTAGATTGGTTGTTAATTGGTAGGTTTCGGTCTATAGGTCGGTATTAATAGGTAGGTATTTAGCAAAGAGACCCTTAGTAATATTGGATACCTGTGATGCTTTTGAAAGGTCACGGGAATCTGATGTATGCGGCAACGACGACCCGCGCTTAGGCATTCTTTGAGAGAAGACTAATGCCAGCAATGCTGCTTGTGTTTCAGCTGTTATGTTTCGAATTTATTCATGTCCTCCGAAATATTTATTCCCCTTTTTTTCTGCTTCTCAATACATGTAGAATATAATAGTGGTCAAACTTCTAGCATTCAAATGACGCCTTCAAAATTAATTCCTCTCTTTTTTCCGGAGGGTGTTGCGACATTTTCTTGATTACAAATGGCGTCGCATTTTAAGCTGAAACACAATTACGCACCCCAAGTCTTGTTATAAATATCTGACCGCTTTGTGGTAAGATCTTAAGAATTTTCCTACATTTTTTCCTGGTTGTGCTTGCAAGTGACGGCTAAAAGATCATCTTTGCGAAGTGCCGTTGAAGAAATAAGTTTGTGTTTTATTTCTAGTTGATTTAGGTTTGTTTTAAATTGCCTGAAGCTCTTTTAAATTTCTTTTCGTTACGTTTTGCTGCATGAAAATGTAAGTTAAGCTATCAAGGAATGATTGGTTTTAAACACGAAGAATGAGAATTTTTTATTCACGTATTTTCTTGTTTCTTGGTTCTTGTACAACACAATATTTCTTAGAATATAACAATGAGCTAACTTTAAGGGTATAGTTAGTTAACCCCAAAACATACCCATATTTTTTCATAAACAGCCTCTTTTGTTCTTATAATTGAGATCACAAGAACAAAAGACGCTAAAAGGACCCGGCTGCGGTTTCCGTATTTTTGGTCCTTCGACCCGGATTCTGTCGGGGGTCAGAACCTCTACTTGTACTATTTATTCTGTGCTTCTGCTATAAACAGACTATATTTACGTACCCCCCTCACCCTAGAGTATACCGACACCGTATTTATAGGTCTGCCCACAATCCATACTATATGAAGCTTGATCCTCTTTCTTTGTACGGATATCGGATACGGATTTGAGTGGTTTCAATCTTGAAGCATTTTGATTTAGATATAATTGTTTGCGATTGAATTGGGGGGGTTAAGTATGATTTATTTGATTTGGGTGGAAAGGGAGAGAAAGCCCAAGGAAACGATGGATGGATTGTGTGAGGAGTGATATGAAGGAAAAAGGTGTAAATGATTGTGTGACGGTTGACAGAGGAAAATGGAAGAAAAAAACTAGTTGCGCCGACCCCAAGTAACATGGAAAAGGACACGAAGATGATGATGAACTGTAAAAAAACTGACCGATAAAAAGAAGATTACGATTATCAAATTAATAAATTCCCACATATTTTGGTACCTAAAAAAAACAATGTAGACAACTAAAAAGTAAAGCCATACATACGTATATGACTTTACTTTTGATTTGTCTACTTGCCAATATTCAATTCCAACAAACAGGCTAATCTACGATCTACCTTAAACAAACCGCATTGTCATTCCGTCACTGTTTTCTCTAGCCCCATTTAATCTTCAGGTATTACAGGTAATGTACAGGAACTCAGTCGGTTGAAAATGACGACACTTTTGTGTATTATTTTAATCCATTTGGTGAAAGCGCTTATCCATAGGAATTGGCTGTGAATAAAACACAGAATGACAGAAAAGATTTTTGCGGAAACTGTACTAATATGAATTTAGTTTTTAATCAAGATTTACATTCGCAATCTTCTCAGGATATCGACCACCAATCAGTTAAAGAAACGATCAATCTTGTATGTAGAGTGGAATTTATAACTACGAATATTATACTCTCCTTATTTACTTATTCTGAAATGTACACTCGTAATGTAATTTCCCGAGAGACACAAGTCTGTTATCTAATTTTCTCACTGAATTCTGTACACGTTGGATAAACTAGGTTATAAAGCAAAAATATTTGACAACTTGTTGTCGTGTGAAAATGTTTGTATCAACTGAAAATTGGAACTCATTGTTCAAACGAAAGATTGTTTGTTACACTTTCAAGGTTCGACTACTGTACACATTGTTATGCGATACATACCCAGTTAGATATTGTGAATCTAGTCTTAGCTACTCCACAGTTAGTCAGATGGTGGTCATAAATCTAGAAGGATTTCATAAATCCTTCTACCTAGTCGTAGTATACTAACTACGTTATACTAGTTAACCTTATGTCAAGTTTTCAAACCCAACCTGCCTCGTAACTGGCATTGTTTAAATTTCCTCTTTATTTATCTTTTATGTGGCACCTGCCATGTTTTCCCTTCGTACGGTATTTTTGTATTTGTGTATTCAGTTTTGATAAATAACAAACATATCTTGAACGTGGCTACATTAAGACCATTCGGCCTATTCATTATTATTTATTACTAATAGATCTAACATTGCTGCTTCTTCAAACGACGATGATGTCACTAGATTAGCCTAGCAACGGTAGTACTCTATTAATGCAGTATAATTACCTACGCACGTGCCATACTGATCTATTCTTTCCTGCACAGTACGCAAACGTAATTTATTAGCTCCTAGTTCTATTGTAAGACAATGCAGGCTATCTATAAGGTTCTGTCGTACAGACGAGCGTGTTTGTTGAAATTGAATTTTGGTACTAAAGACGATCTTTGGCACCGTCTAAAGTTGGGGTATTCCTCAAAGCACAACTAGTTTTTAGCGCAACCAACTAAGCGCAACTAAATTATTCCTCGAAGCGCAACCATTTGTTGTGCTCACAAATTGTTCAAATAGTTGCGCTTTGACGAATACCCCCTAAAGTTTTGTTGGGAAAACGCCTTGGCTGAGAGATTAAACTAAGCGAAACGTCCATGACAGTGTCTTGTTTTGTTTTCTATTTGAACCTCAGAGGTTGATGTAATAGATGACAATGTTGACAAGGAAACACGTCTGAACGACCAACGGTAACAGAACTTAAATTACGCGATAAAAATTGCAGCAATCTGCTGCAATTGTTACGCACGGAAACTTTCAAGCCACTTCAACCATTCAAAAACAGATCAAAATGCTTCTAGATTATCAAAATGTAATGAACAATATAGCGGTCATGAGAATCGTTCCGACCGGACGCATAAATATGAATTTAGCAAGTTGACCAACGCATCCTGTTGTGGTCCCCCTACGGGGTAATTCGCGTAATGTTACTGCCGAAAATTGTTCTTTCATCCCGTGACTTGACATCAGAGACCTCAATAATGAAAAAAACAAATGGAGCGGAATTAGGGATGGGATGGAATGGGGATATACAGGCCGTTCTATTGTCATCAGTGGTAGTGGTAGGATTACTTTATTTTTTTTTTGTTATAAAGGATATGGTAAATAAAGATATGTCGGCTTCCGTCTGTTAAGTGGTGTTGCTTAGTGTTTGTTTATGAAGGCCACATTCATATTAAATTTATCCTCATCTTCTTCCCATAGAATTTCCCTGGTTTTGCAGAATTTTTTAGAATTTTATCACCGCTAAATGGCGTTTTATTTGCGCCTTTTCTTTGTTGCGCATTTACATAACAGCATTTCCCATCCGAAATTCCTAACACCCGGATCGTATTTTGTTAATTTAAACAAGCCTACCACATATTTTTCGGATTTCATTCCGTTTACTTCAACTTTGTTCTTCTGTTTACGTTCCTTTAAATGTCCATGTTTTACTATCAGAGATAAAATATTCTGTTCCAATTACTTACAAATTTTATTGCTTAAATGAAAGTTTCCATCGAGTGTTAAATTCATTAATCTCACGATTTCGTAATTCTCAAAACTGTGAAAGGACAATTTGAGACTTTAATTAAAATTCTTTGTTACTTTTGCGAGCGTTATTTGCTTGATTTTATGGTGTACTTAACATGATTTGTCACTCTTCATAAAGTTTTTGTAGCTCATTCGAAAAAAAATCTTCTTTCTCTAGAAGCAAATTTCTCTTCACCCATATCAAAAAGCAGCTGGTTGAAATTTTCCTAGAAACGTGTCTACTATAGCTTGCATCCACAAATAACTTCGTTAATTTCTCAATGTCAACTACCAAGTAGCGATATAATCACAACTAATCACAAGGACATAATAAGACGCATTCTATTACTCGGCATATCTCCGTCATGACAATGGAGCAGCCGACGACGGCAATGGACGGGCAACAATAGCCAATGCCAGAGATATTATGTTTCGATAAGCTGACGATATTCGCGTGGCTTGCAGAACAAGATAGTTACTTTTTGAGATAAAATTGTGTGACTAAGTGTTATTGTAAGACTAAGTTTATCGAGAAATTTTATTGAGTGATAATGTGCATGAAGATGATTGAAATGATTTATGCAATCCAGGCGATAGATATATAGAAAATATATAGAAGGAAGTACTTACTGTTTTATTTTAAGATAAAAATAATGAGGAAACACTTGGACAATTCCTTAAGATGTACGCCTTTAATACTCTTTGCGCACAAACACAATTAATGAATTCGCGTATAAAATCGACTTAATGAATTTCCAACGGGGAATGGTAAGTGAGACCCCCTAATCGCGTTCAGGATCATTCCTTCCAAGTTTATTCAATGAAATTTCCTAGTTACCGGCGTCGGCAATTTCCTAAGACGAGTAAATAACTATAGGGTTAAGGGTAATGTATGCGTGTTTTACCACATAAGATGGGAGGGGGGAGCTGCGATCTCCATACAATTCTGACGAAATCGACGTTTCTTATTTCCCTTTTTTCTTCCTGAATAATGCCTCTAGATCTATCATTTTTTTAAATCAATGTGTACTGTAGACACGTCCCGTCCCTGTCATTTCCTTTTTTTCAACAACTAATAAGTAAAGAAAATATGACACTGCAAATTTGGCAAAAAATGCCCCATTTTTATGGCCGAGATTAGAGGACTACCACTACTACTACCAGACAAATTCTAAAAGGTTTTAACATAAAAAAAGTTGATAAGAACCTGGACATAATCTTTCTTAAAATTTTAATGTCATAAATAATTAAATCGGCTCAGTTTTCGGGGTGAAAAAAAGGTGAATACGAAACGTAGATTTCGTCAAAATTTGTGTGATGAAATCGCAGCTCCGCCCCTCTAAAGGAAATTCACGTCTGTGGTAGTATGGAGAAGTTATGTTGCTAGCCCTTAAAACTTTGGTACGACTGGCAAGTTTGTTTTTTTTTACTTTTAGAACTTTAAGGGTCTTGCGTAGTGAAAAAGACTCGATAGTAGCTATATGAGAGATCAATAATTGGAAAATAAAACGCTCGCCAAGACTGAAATCGGTCTTAAAATAATAAGCTTTAACTTCTTAGTCAAAGCCAAAACATTGATTGTTTAGTCATACAAATAAAATTGATCAATGTCAAACCTATAATGTTTCTAATTAATATAACTGTACCTATGGTTTCAAATTCAAACCCAGGTATACTCAAATATCGGAATAATTACCACGGATGACCGGGTATAGTAATTGAATACCGTAATCCGAAATCAGAGACTAACCCTGTTAACGATCAGCCTTGTAGTTATGTCACAGACGACCTTAAAGCAAAGTCACGTTTGTGAATTTTTTTAATAGTTGTGGTTATTCACTTACTTCTTTTTGTGAGATCAGATCATGCATCATCATAATTCTCTTGCCCTTATCCCAATTCATTTGGCGTCGGCGCAGCATGTATTCTTCTTCCATACTTATCTATTACTCGTCATCTCATCAGACACTTCCTTTCTTGCCATATCATCCATAACTTTAGATCATGTGCCTAAATAAAGCATGAATGGTTGAATCTGCTGGCTTAGATTACATCGGTCGTTATTTTGAAGACGACTTTACACAAATGTCATGTTATAATGGCTAATCACTTGGCTAATCTTATTGTGATGTTAGATGCAGGTGGTTATAAAGACCATGGTGAGGAAAATTTTGATAGGATAGAAATAAATACTGAAATAATGGATAGTGGAGATGTAAAGAATGAAAGAAGAGATGCTTGAACACCAAATAAAATGAAGTAAGGACTGCACGATGATGTTGATAGTGAATCTAATGACTCGGCGTATTGACGATATAAGATCGGTCAATATGAAGATTATATGGCTCTACATATTGTTGAAATCTGATCTAAAAATTTTTACCACACATTGTTTCTGAATACCAGTCTGCTAAAACATAAACAAAGTAGCTTCGTAACCCGGGTATCTTCTTACATCAGTATGCCGTAGAATGTTTGCTCGTAAAATACTAATCTCCGTGCAATTTAAGCTCAAAGACAAAGGCTTACGCCGCATATGTGTAGTGTTGTTCCGTCTCGAAAGCGTCCTTTATCTTACTGGCAGTGCATACTAGACACAATACAACCACCTCTCGTATTCTCGCCGTAAAAGTTTAAATTAGCTCAGCTTTTAACTTTCATTTTGCATTTAAAATTCTCTCTTCTATGGTTATTTCTCTTTTTATGGTTATTTGAATAAACACATTTTGTTGTTCACTGGAATAATAAAATTTGGGTTTTAGTGCTGTTTTACAATGTAAACTGAATTACGAATCTAATGATTTGCATGTCTGGAATTTAGTGTTTCTCATTAAATTCAATAAAGATGTGTATTTTGAATTACAGTGTACTTTTACATATAAATTAACCTTGCATACAAATCTGCACGCTTAATAATGCAAGCTTTATCGCAATGAACATTATAAACTGTAAACCACGTTCACACAGTTAGTTTTGCAAAAGCTAAAAACGTATAATTCTCAAACGCTGATTTGCCCGATACTACAAAAGCTTGAACGCAAGCGTTTACTGTATGTGTATTGACATTTGCTCCCACAACTAACTCAATTGTGCTATTGGTAGGGATATCAGAAAACAGTTTTCCGGCTTGTCAGGAATTTTCGCCTTCAGGAATTACGCCGGAATTTCTAAATGCGTTGTAAGATGAAGATTACTTACTATGAAAATCTGAAATTGTGTTTCTAGAGAGGCATTTGTTGCGTTGCTTTTAGTTACTAAATCTTCTACTATAATAGCCCTTGTATTTTCGCTTTCATCAAATTGTATAATTACTGGAAATATGTTTGTTGTCTCATCCTTACAGTACATAAACAATTTCTTTATTGTATCACAAACTTTCAATACAAAACAATAATTTATTAGTTAATTGACTTTTAAAACAGGCTCATTCATCCATCGCGATTTATTGCAATCGGCATCTTCTCAGTTCGTTGGCCGCATTCTTACAGTATATTCATCATCAGTCTATATGCTATGATCTATTACCTCAAGATGGCCCTTAATGAAAACACACGTGACAGTATGTCTTGTTATCATAGATAGTTATTATTATAGATCTTCCCCGTAACTTGACCTTCTACTGACCCCTAGCTAAGGGGCAACATGGAAGAAATTTTCCATTTATATGAATTGTTTACCGGAGCGTATGGGGTTTGTTTTATTACTTTTGCGAATGCCTGCCAGATTCTATCAAACATGTTTGGGAGATTTTGCTCGTGTGGGTTGTCTTGGTATCGTAGAAAATAGGGATCCAAATATCTGTCTTGTCTGTAGTTGTGTTAGTATAATGATTTGGACTCAAATGATCTTGTGTTCCTAATATTATGATCCATAAAGTTTTCCGCAATTCTCCAACAATATTAAACACAACTTACAATATTTTATACTTTAGACGGTTGGTAGAGAAATCGATGTTAATTCACGGCAAATCAACTAACTATTACTAGTTCTTTAATCAAAATTCTAACTGTATATAGTCCCAGTCTATCTAGATTATTCCAGATTGACGTCTTAATAAGCTAGTCAGAATTCTGACGAGTTTCAACAAACTTCGAAATCTCGTTAAGCCCAGTCGAATTTCAACTAAAAATATGAGCTGTTTGATTCAAAATATAGTGATAAAGTAAGCTGACCTCGGGAACTTTAACTCCTTTTCAATTACATTACACTTAGCCTAAAATAGTAAATTAACGTTATAGAAAATGAGCAACTATGAAGATCTCCAAATAGAACAACAAAACACGGCAGCTACAGCCCATTTCCTAGTCATAAATAAAGCGATTAAATTAAGAAAAATCATTGCAAACGTCATATTAGTCACGGAACACCCGTAGGTGACGAGCGCGAAAATATAAATAGAGCAAACTGTCGCGATATTACCCAATGACCTTGCTCATAATTCTGGTGCAAAAACATACTCGTATTTACTAACACCCACATCCTTCGCCAGTAGCGGAAAGTATTATATTTAGATTTTATTACTTTGCCCTAAGAACGAATGTCCTGAGAATGGTAAACTCAACGGTCGGTTTGGTTTGGCTTAATGAGACCATTCACCAAGATGACTAAGACATTTACGCAATTTGCGGCAATGAATCATTGTTAAAGGCAACTAGTCTTAACTACACAATCAGAAGTTCCCAAGTTGAGAACTCTTAGGAAAGGAAGTCTAAAATTCTAGTAATACAAATGGTAAAAAACGATTAGTACCAAATCGATGGTCTAAGCCCACTCCCAATAGTCTAAAGGAAGTAAGTGAAGTGACAAACAGTCACGTCATCAAGGAAACGACCGTAGATTGGCCTCGTCGAGCCTTAGAGGACGCCAGTCAAGCGTGTACGTTGAAAAAGTGCCACCACAATGCGAATTTTTCTGAGCTGTTAGGAGACTTTCAGTTTCTTTTTGTTCGTTGTATATGAATATGTGATAGTTAATGGATTTCTAAGTATCTCGGACTTCAACCTTTTTACCGTACAGCAAACTAAACTGCTATGTATGCTTCTGATTTGCTGGTTAAGGTTTTGCTGACAATGACAAAGAATGCAAGCAAAATATTTACTGTACAAACTGCCTGAAAAATAAAGCACATTACAAAAAAATAGGAAGTAGGAAATGGGTCAAATTTTCAAGGAAGTGTTATATAGTTCCGGTGTTTAAAGTACTATCACCGAAATTTCAGCTTCATTGGAGAAAATGGCGTACCAAACAGTAAAACAGTTTTCTTCATAGAGTGATTAGGGTTTTGCTCATGATTTGCATCGCTTGTTCGAAAGGGTCTTCCCCTCGAACAGGCGATGTTAATTCGTGTTCATTTCTGACAATAGTACCACAAACTAATTTAATGGTTAGGAATATTCCACGAATGCTCAAGACTGAGAATTCATTGAAGGGACAAAGGTCTTGAATAATTCCCGAATCAGTTTGCGTACAATGAGGTTTAATCTGTTTTCGACGCGCCCCATTCGAGGTTTTAAAGGAATACAATTTCTGAATTCTAGCACTTATGGGTCTTTAAATAAGTTTACTATTCGCTGATTAAGAACAGCAAGTTAATGAAAGAACAATAATGGATGTTTAACTTGCTAAATAAATAGATGAACAAGACACATTCGCTTGCACACATCAATTAGACGCTAGAACAACTGTGTTTCAAAGACAAAACCACTGACGGAACAAATGTACGATAGTTAGTCTGCGACCGCAAAACAGACGGTGCACCAAATAAACTTGGAAATACAAAATGGAGTAATTGGTTTTGTAGCTCGCTCGTATTTTTACGCGACTGACGATTGTTAGCTAAATACCAGTGAAAAAGAGGTTCTGTTACAATTTGTTATACCGTTTGCTGAATTCAACGAGACGAATGCAAACGGTGGTTGATATTCAAATTGTTAATAGGATTTGATATACGGCTCAATAGAACATTATTATTTCTGAATCTTGTCGTTCCTAGTTTGTGAAATGAAGAACAATAATGTCACGAAAATAGTGTCTTAGAAGATAATAAAAATATCTTCTATTCTTAACATATAAAACGTACGAATACACAAGAATAATCAAAATTGTATAGACATAGGCATTAAAACCTAGAGAACCGTTTAGAAGTATCATGTGATGTACATATTACAGTAAATTCGTCTGAAATATTCGTAGCGATTTATTCAAGCGAAAATGTCTGGCGATATACGAACTGGATAAATTCATATTAAGTTTTGGGTTATTGTCATCGAAACAAAACCTCTACTTGATCAAATATTTCGAGTAAAAGGAATGGCGAAGCATGTAATGTGTTTTGAAGTACATACTATATTAAATTACTCCGATAGATATATTATGCGAATTTTATGTACGAAACAATTCATAAGGGGTCTTAGTTTTAGAATTACTTTAGCGTTTCATAAGATCCCCAAATGATTTACAAAACATTTCGAACAGAATCTAGGCCTTCCTAAAGGAGAAATTGAGCTAATTTATCATTGTTTTGAACCAGTTTTGACGCAGATTTGAATTTCAAATTAGGTTCCTCCCTTGTATTTAATAGCTCTAGAGGAAGGAGCTTTGATCTTCGATAAAATTAGTCCTTTCCTACAATTGTGTGTCTTAAGTTAGTTAATCATAATTTGTGGCAGTATTTATGAAGTCTTGAAAGCCATCTACTTCTTGTTTAGTTATATCTTTATAAATATAGTTATCTTGTTTAATATTGTCATCTTTGGGACGTTTACATCAAAACTTTATTTGCCTTCTTTTTTTATTTAAAACTCACCTCTAAGCTTGCAGAACCCAGAACGCGGCAAGTAGCAAAAGTATCTGATGACAATACGCGATCGGACGTGCGGCCGTTAACGCTCTGTTTGGCATCCATGTCGCACCGAACGTGGATATCGAAGCTATACGCCTGCGGCAAAAAACTATAGGACGTTTTGAGAATAAAGTCGAAACTAGTTTAAGTTTCGACTTTATTCTCAAAACGTCCTAGTTTTTTATTGCAAATGACAAGGTACGGGCAATTTCGAATAGTCAGAAGCAAGAAGATGAAGCTACAGTCCAGCCATAAGGTATAATAACTGTGAAAGGACTTGCTGTAATATCGTAGATGTCTGAAAAAGAATATGAAAGGCAGAAATCCAGAGAGCCAGTGAGATGTAGCCAAGCTAAAGCTTCGCATACAAAATAGATCAGCAGACGAATTCTTAAAAAATGTAGGTGGTGGAACTACGTTACCCTAACTACAAACGTGTGCGATTGGAACTTGAAACTATTATTAGATTCTTTGAGCTTTGAAAGAAAGATATAAAACAACTGTTACGTTAATTTTATTCTTTCTTTTAAAAGCAGAAAAAGAAAAGATTTTTTCGCCCAAGTAAACGCTAACTACCAATCCCAGACAATTAGGAAAAGTGAAAAAACTTTACAAAGTGATTCTCAAAAATTGGGACGGCTTTCATAAAAGTTACATCTTTTTAATTAAACATCTTTAGTTGGATGAAAACGATTTCATTATGAAGTTTTTGCTACAGCACGGTAACTGGAATTGTGTTTTTACAAACCCATTTTTGTGTATAGTCTGACCCAGTAATGAGAAAAACAAGTATATCAGCCACTTAGTCATCTGTGTTGGGAGTTGAAGGAGACTGGTTTTGGGTGGAAGACATCGCCAGTTCTGGCTCAAAGCGGTTATGTTCGAAGAATCTGATTACTGGTTTATTTAAACGGCACGGTTTCAATCTTGCTATAAATTCATTAATTTCTGTATTGACAATTTGTATAATTACATATATAATTTGTCTTTACTTCTTTTACTATAAGTATTTGCTTTACGGCTATCCTTTTTACACAACTGCTCAAAAAAGGAGTGTTAAGTTTTTTGTATTGATCAAATTAAATTTTCTGTCATCGCTTCTATCAGCCACAATGTTTATTCACTTTTTTGTCACACCCACGTTAATTGATAACAACAACAGACGTATATTCTTAACATACTACGCATATGTAACTAACAAATAAAAGGTTTAATTCAAATGGACAAACAAGCTTTGTATCGCGTACTTAATGCATTCATTCTAAACGAAGTGATGCCACTGCACAAAAACGTGTGTATTTTATTTGACAGCCAGTGACATTGCGTTCGGGGAACGGATGGAATTGAAGATTTGAAGGTTTATTCTCATTCAATATTGGATTCCAATTGCGTACTTTTATTTATTTATTTAGTACATGGAGGACTTACAGCTAATAAAAACAAACAAAAAAGGAAACCATAGTCTTCAGAAAGCCAATTAAAAATCCTCACGTATATACTTATAATAATAAAAAATTATGGTGTGAGCACAAAAACAGAAAACACACCGCTTTAATCAAAGTAAGAAGAATATTAATTTTTGATTTGCAACTATATAGTTGCAAAATAATAAAGAAATAATAAAAACAAAATGCCAATAAAAATGCATATTACTTTAGTGCTATTGACTGAGGAAAATGTCGTGAGGAAAGTTTTGAGTACAATGAATGTGGATGGACTGTGTGAAGGATGATATGACTAGAAAAGAGATGACTGCTGAGATGACTAGTAATATAGATATAGAAGTATGGAAAAAGAAGACATAACTAATAAGTTAAGGGCAGGAGTCAGGAGAATTCCGATGAAATTTTATACTTATTTAGGTATTCAATTACAAGATTCATTATTGAGTCTAGACATTCAGTTGCAAAACTGCATATTTATATTACTCACACATAACAGTTCCATCCGTCACTTTTATCAGTACGTCTTCCGAATTACTTGGACACAATAAACAGTCTTACATTCCAAGAATTACTCCGAAGACTGCCATATTAGGTTACTTGTGACTATCATCATTCCAAGCGTTCCGGACATGATGTCATGGTCACGGATCTCCACGTGGTTCATCATAATCAACCATTTACTTCCATGAGGGGAAGTGAATTCGCAAATTGTGGCACAATGAGGGAACTAGGAACCTAATAAAGTACAGGACGTAGGGCCTTGTTCTGCGTCAAACCGCCTTCCAAGGCGGAACATGATGTCAAGGTCACGGATCTTCACGTGGTTCATCATAATCAACCATTTACTATCCATGAGGGGTAGTGCATTCAGGGCTGCGGGCTGTTCGAAAGAAATACCGCGGCCCCGGAACACAAAGGGCAAGGAAGGAACATGGATGGGTTTTAGTAAGTACAAGTTTGACACTCCCTTACTTCTCCCGCTCCGGGCAGAGTGGAAGGGAGTGTCATTTGATGATTCACTCACAGCCGGCGTACGTGTATGACCAGATGTATAAACGTGGATGAAGCAAAAGACGTATTTGAGAATTGCAGCAGGAGGCGATCTGTAATTTCTGCCTAACCACCATCATCCTCCTGGCCTTATCGATTGGAGTAAAGGCAGGAGATTGATGTTGGGGTCGGCGAAGTACGGAAGAAAAAGATCTTCTTCCATGATTCTCAATTTTTCGCCATATTAGCAGTCACCTGCTTTCCTGTCATTTCGTTTTAAATTCTCCCTAACCCCATGGGAAAAAGGCGTGACTTTATGTACTTACTATCGGACCATACTGAATTTACTCATTTAAAAAAAAACCCGTGCACACGATGTCCACATCTGTTTACTGTGCAAACCAATAGTAGTAAAAAAACTACTACTACTCTTTTTTGCGGACCAATAGTAGTAGACCAAAAAATATGCTCGGTTTTTTAATATATTAATAATGTTTAAAAAAAATCTCAGGCTCTTCACAGATGTTTGACCCCCCTAGGGATCCAATAGGAATTAAACAAAAAGAAAGGACCAAGGAAGAGAAAGTTTTTAAGTGTTTATAGCAGCCGGGCGCTGCAAACACGAATAGCCCTTACGATGGTCAGATTTAAGTCTGGCTAACTGTATCTTTATGACGTTTTAGATCTTGATCCATTTGTAGCCGCCGGTCAACCGCGTTACCGTCATATGATTCCTCGCATTATTCAATTAGACTCGCAAATTGTCCAAATTCGCAACTGATGGATCGCCTTTGTAGTGGATAAGTGTAGCCGGCTTAGTGGCTATTATTATGATCACGGATGTTTTTATTCATGTTCGCCTCGTATGCGAGTGGACTATTGATATTATTTTTGAAGAATAAAAGATCTTGAGACAAAATGTTTTATTGTAGTTACAAAGGCCTCCTCCAATTCCATCCATGTGCTCTTTTCTTGTGCCTCTTCGGACAGCACTCGGTACGCGCCTAGATCGCCTCGCCGCCTCTTTCTATGCAAGAAACTTATATTGGCGCAAAAATATAAGTAGACAAAAATGTCTTAACAATTAAATACTGCTTCTTTTCTTATAATACGTCTGTATAGGACCTACATTATAAACAAGATATCTCTAAAAAACGTGTTGATAAATTCGAATGACAAGCACACTGTTACTATAGCTCCTGATATATTCAATTACAGCTCGTAATCCGTAACGCCAACATATTCGATAACAATGAATGAACGTGTCGTGCCCTCGTAGTAGTACTGTAGTACATCGATACCGCGCCCATTGGCGTTCTGCCAGCACACGTTTGACGGTTTATGCTTCCCTGGTACTTTATATTTTATTGCTGTACCACTTTCTACTACAAGGAGTTGTATATTCTTAGTGTTCGTGACTTATATTGCTTCATTTGCGGAGAAAATTTCACATTTTTGTTTGGGCTTCGAAAAATTCTGGTGAATTTCTAGATACCCTAAAACGTCATAGACTCTTCTCTTGTCGTAGGTGGCTATAGCTATAGTCATGTTTCTTCGCATCTCTAATCTTACATGGTAGTCAGGTGGATTAGATTCTTCGTTTTCTCCCTACACTTCGTTTTGTTTTGTCCAGTTCTCTCTCCGTCTTTCTTTTATAACTTGCCACACCTGTAGATTTTACACACATTTACTTGGTTTTCCTTCTTCATGGTTAACCTTGGATTAAGATAACAACCTCATTTATTTAACGCTTTTGTCTGAATCTAAGATTAAGCTCACCTGGAATAGATCCTTTATGTTTTGTAGTAAACACAATACGTGCCGTATCTACAAATAAACTCATTGTTGACCATCATGGCGTATGAGGTAAATAGGTGCGGCGTCTATTGTTCTGATGACTTCAGTAAAAATGGAAGAACATTTAAGTATTTTCTAAGCTTGATATCAATACTTTCGGTCCTCTCGAAGTTCAATGACTGTTTTACGATGTTTTGTTCCTTGTTATCTTCAACATACATATGCACACAGCTTAAGTTTTCATTAAACTCTTAAAGGCGAGAGTTCATTGACGACGTCTATTGTCCGGCAATAATCCTTCGATTTAACCACTTCAATAACACCAAGGACTTACAATTTAACTACATTGCAGTTGCAATTTAAAATAAACTGTATTTTAGCTTAAACAAAGTAGAATATAGTGTATAAAGTAATATCATAAAGACAAGGTGTTGGGAAGTCGGTTTGTAATATTATGGCTCAAGTAATATACGTAATGTAATTATGTTTGCAATACCGGCTGTATGCCAACCTCTGTGTGATTATGTTGCCTTGGTAGTTGTAGACACGTGGTTGCGTTTAAATGGCCATACGCTGAGTATGGCAAAATTTAATTGATCGTTAATTGTTGTGTCAATAGGGTTTAATATTGGTTGATGAAGATGGGTTTATTAGTACGCACTTTTATTTCGTTGGTTTTTTCTATCTTTGGTTTTGTTAAGCCAACACGAGCAAAATTATAATGATTAGCAAGTCAGCAAGGACGTAATGAAGTATGTAGTAGTAACTTGTCCCTTTAAGTCTATCGGGAAAATTTCAAGTGCATTAAATGCACAATTTGCTTGGCAAAATCAACATTAACTATTGTTTCACCTACAAATCGAGTTTCTCCGTGACACAATAAACAATTGAATCAATCTTTTGCGTAAGCTCTTTAAATGATCTCACTACTGATATATCGCCCACACTGCCCACAGCCAATTTGGAATACTCCAAGACCACGGAAAGGAAAAAACTATGTGCAATGGAATTTTCTTCCGTTCCAGTATCATACTAGTCCAATTATCATTGCACGTATTTTTATTAACGCTAAGTGCATTATTTTGTTCTGAATCATAGGATTCTCTTTCACAAAGAGAATTACCAGTCATGATGCATCCGTTATTTATACCAGTAGTTAGAAACCAACAGTTGTTCAAAACAAAGGCTTTTGAGACGTTTCTTGGATTAACGGCTTGTTTTATGAACGTTGAACTGTATTCGTCAAAACCGTTGGAACGCTTGTCATGACGATACTTTAGACAGATTTTGAAGCAATTAATTTCTCAGTAGCAGCCACGGAGGCTGGAATTTCGCTCAGTTTATGGCAATAGGCTCGCCCCTTCATGGCTTGGTCTCATGTTATAACATGTGACTTAAAACATAACTGGCGAAATGTAGAAATACTGTAAGTACACTTCTGTTCAACCCCTCGGGAATGGCACGCGTGATGTTATGCTGTTTGTGTAATTTAATTATACATAGTTTAACGAAAATGACGTAAAATCGTGAAGATTTTTTGACCAAAACACGATCACGGTCCAAATCTCTCACTCTTTTATTACTGCTCAGTCGCTCCTTAGTAACCACTCAAAATAATAACAAGGAAGTCCTGTTTCTACGCAACATTTGGTTCACATTTGTTTCAAGTCAAGTCCATGACAAACCAATGTGGCGGAAAAGAGCCGACCTTCACAGAAACAAAAAGTTGTCTAAATATGGTCGAACATTCACCGTGACATGGCTTTGATCACTCAATTCGATTGGAAACGTGGCTGAGGAGGGGTTTGTACACAATCCCATATTTGAGAGAATTGGGGGTAGTTGGATTTTTTTCCAAACGGATAAGAAAATCGAATTTCGGGTCCATTCTCATTTCTGTCAGTGGTCAAGACAGTTATAGACAGACAAATAAGTAGAAAATAATTCAGTATTTAATCAAGATGAAAAGCTTTTATTTCAATTCACAGTTCGACAAAAGGTCAAACAAAAACCACTCGTAAAAGGGACCTTTTAGATATTTTACAATTTACCAAGCGAGGAAAATCGCTGCTATTTCAAGGAGAATTTCGTGATTTCGCATTAACGAAATGTGAATGGAATCTGCCTATCGAACGATTATTGCAAGGTCTTCGATTTGCTAGTTCTATAATAGAATATGTTATTGTTAAAAGAGAATTTCTAAAACAAACACAATAAGTTTAGAATGGTTTACCGTTTGGGTGCCTTATCCAAACCTCCAAAGCTGTCATAGTAAATTCAGCTTACTTGGCCCCCGTTCCTGCCAAGAAAACTAGTCTTTGTTTTCTCATCCATGAAAATACTGTCGACAATGGTTACTAAAATATAGCAAAGATGCAATGCATTGAATTTCACGGCTTTGTGAATGCCAAAGAGGTATTATGTGTAAAAGGATTTCATGAGGAGTCCATAGACTGTCTACAAAGATCCAAAGGACCAATATTTTTTAGATTAAACCTCAACGCGGAGCAAAGGACCAAATAGCTTAGCTGACGGCTAAGCTATTCGGTCCACGTCTTCCGGACGAATATTTTATTTAATATTCTGTACGATTATATACAGCCAAGTCATAACTCCCGTCCGTTTTAATCTCCATGTGCCCTAGAAAAAGTCTGAACTTTAAACTCAAATCTAGGACGAACTAGCGGAAAATGTATGCGCTCTTAACTACCATTTTGGCAACGCTCCGAACACTCGTATATGAAACTATGTTCTGTATTTTATCTACCAAGTACCTGGTAGTAAAATAGGTTCGTTTAAGTCTCGTTTGGACGGCTTCCATGGTTTCGGAGCTAGAGAATTGTTTCAGGAGGCAAACTAAGCGGAAGAGGATGAAACAGACGGATCAACGTTTTCTCAATTTCCTTTTGAGAAATTATTGTCTTAGGATTTAACCTTGTTTATTCATGCAAAAATGTAGGATGAATAATGACGGTAATTTGTAAATTAAGATATCCTTCTATAATTAGATGTTTAAGATAATGATCGCTTCTTAAATTCTTCTCTAGTATCTATTCAAAATTAATCTTTATCTCTTAGTAATCTCAAGGAAGAATATCAAGTACGGCTTTAATTAAATGCCGCCTACGTCCGTTGAGGTTTGACGTTAATTTATTAGTTATACGGGTATGTAATGATATTACAATAGATTCTAAGCATTTTCCGCTAATGTTATCTTCCAATGACAAATGCAATGGTAGTACTTGTGCAGCGAGAAACCGTTGACAGCAATAGAAAATATTTTCTAAATACTTCTGGCTGAACACGAGTATTGTAAGTATTGCGACGCTTGTTTTTGTGAAATATAATTGTGACCATGGAAATTATGATTTAATTTGTATGTCTTTGGAAACATGATGTCTCATATTTGTTCAATTTAACTATATATATAGCGTCCTCTTCATTATTCCGCAATATCATCTCAAAAACAAGCACTGAATAAACTAGAATAACTACATCGGTCACCGACAAATATTCCAACACGCGCGTGAATACTGAATGAGGTGTGGAGTCTTGTTCACCTACCGTCGACATGGCCGTGTGTGTGTTCGATCTCTTAGATCTATGATTCGTATCGAAGCAGAAATGGATATGGCAAAGAAAAATGATCCTTTTGCCATAATTATAGATCGTTGAACTCTGATTACCTAACTCTTGAGAGTAGATTGGAAGGAGAAGAAGAAATGAATACGGTTAAGGAAAATGGTCCTTTTGACAGGTTGTTGAACTGTCATGCCTAGAGGAAAGTAGAAAGGGCTTGTGTTATTTCTTTGTTTTTGTACTAAGGTTCTTGAACTACGGTTTATCAGTTAATAAGGTCTTTTTTCTAGTAACAGTCTCATAATATAGCGCTACAAAGACACTTTCATTAAACACTTAATGTGGCATACAGAACCTCAATTTGGCTCAAAGGTTCCATTATTCCTTAATAAGTGACAAATGAAATTACAAGGCGCAAACTCACTAACTCCAATATGGAACAATTTTGTTGTTGTAGTTGTATTGTTCTCTTATTCTCGTACCGAAGGGATACGTGTAGAATAATAATTTTGGCCCTTGTTCCTAATGGACTTAAGTAGGTTTGAGTTCAGCAGATTTGTTCTCTATGCTATGAAGTTAGCTGTTAACACGTTTTCTTCTAATTCTTTTTGTAGTTTCATATGGTATTTCCTTTGTTGTCTTCTTAATCATATCTCAGAGGAATCTGTGGTGGTTTGGTTGATATAAGGGCCTTTTAAGCGTGTTCTTCTTATTCTTTCATATCAATGGTACTTCGTATTAAATTATTTGGGCTTAGTAGGTGGCTACCAACTCTAACATCACCATGTTAATCGCAAGGGTCAGTAGCGTTTTCAATTCCGTAAATTACAGCTGTAGAAACAGTTTGGACTCTCGAGCAAGTGGGCCTTGGTATGGCTAGTCGGCATCACCGCATCACAAACATAAATCGTGAGTGACACGCTGAGTGTCGTAAGGCTTTTAATCCCTCATTTTGCTAGATTACTACAGTGCAACATTATATTAATCAATCAATCAATCAATTCATTTATTTGTCAGATAAATTAAAATATCCATACAGTCACAAACACAATTCGACAAAACACAAAAATATTATATAACAACTTTAAAATCTAAACACATTACATATGCAATTAAAATAATAATTTAAAATAGTAACTTAAGGATTTTTATTATAAACATACTAATTTAGAATAACAAGATCAATTCGATTAATTAAATAACAATAAATAAATATAAACAAGGCTAATAAAAATATTTTCATCTCCCCCAAGCCCTAAACATGGGCGCATGTAGGGCCAACCAATGCCGCATGAATGGCCCGTCTAACCTGTCGGCGACGACGGCGAGGAGACCGTTGCTGCTGCCCCTCACTCTGCCCACCATCGAGGCTGCCCTCCTGCGCATAGTGGCATAAAAACAGTCTAACAGTCAAACGCGCACATTGGCGAACATCCCCGACGCGCTGCAGAAGCGAGGCAGCCGCAGCAATGAAATAACATGGTGAATGAGTAGAGGAAGAACAATGAAACGATGGATGTGATTGTTTAAAGGATGACATGGTTAGAACAGAGCTGACTACAGCTATGACGAGTAAATAAATAGAGAAGTTGGAAGAAGAAGACATAAGGGCAGGAGAATGATGATTTTGCCACCTCCATTCACCATACTACATTCTTGCATCTTAACAAACTCAACGCTTTGCAACACTAATCAGATGCAAATACCTTAAACGTGTGTATCGCAGGTGCGCGTGCGATCCTCGTGAATGACAAGCTTATACCGAATGATGTAGCTTTTCTCAGTTTCTAACATACTGTTACGAGCTGGGTATGGGATAAATTAATTACCACCGATTAAACAACAAATAACTTTAATTAACACTAAACACTTTAAACTCAATTACAATTACACTATTGATCACTAGTCACTTAAATATCGCACATCCAGTTCACTTCGATTCGCTTCGTTGTGTAGCCAAAATCAGACTGACTGCCCCCGCAAACTAATACCACTAATAAAATATCTTCTTAAGCGTTTCTTGAATAAACTAGGTATTTATCAGCATAATTGTTTTTTTCTTACAGTTCTACAATATAGTGCTCCTGCAAACTCTTGTTTGAAGTTTCAATGAAATGCACTTTCTATTTACTAAGTTTGGCGCGAAAACTGAAGCCTCTTTATATTAATATTTCGGTTCCTTTGTTTCCTGAAAATGAATTTTATTTTGATCTTTTCAGACGGAACAAAAAATATCAGTGCCTTGTTTTATTTTGCACTCATTAAAGCAGAAGAAAGACCCTACGATTCTTTCCTTGTATTCTTGTGATTTTTTCCTGTTTTACTCGTTGAACCATAGAGCCCAAGGCATGTAAACAACAGATCGCGGAATCATTATCTCAACAAAAAAGCAAATAAAACTCTGTAATTATCCTAGCCGCTGGTATGTCGCTGGTATTGTGATGTGATGATACATCCTCATTCTCATAACCACCATTCCTTCCATTATTCTTTTCATTTTTCCTCCCCTCTATTTATTTTTAGCCGCTACTACCTACTACACGTGAACTCTGTCCGTGATATCTTTTTTAATCTCCCCGCATTCATTTTGAATTACAGAGGGTTCGGGAGGTATGAGGGCTGCTTTTGTAGTACTTTCGCTGTCCGCTGTTTGTTTTGTTATCTAAATTGTGAGCTTGTGAGCTACTCAGATTAGACATCGGACGAAAAGTTGGTCCTTCTGTACGACTTTGGTCTTTTACCTAATGTTTGCGTTTAAATGCTCCGCCCTGTTAATTACTTGGTTTTAAATTTTATACCCTACCCCTTTTTTCGTTGAAAAGCGCTTTTGCAAGCTGTTTCTGAAAATTATGTGCCGTGGTTTATTTTTCGGACCGTACTGTTTTAAAGAGGAAATTTGATGTTTATCTTTTGATTCGAATTATTCACGGGGAATTTTGCACCTTTTGTTGCTAAACCGTATTCTATTATACATAACATACCCCATATTTCAGGATATTAACTCAGTACGGTATTGATGTTTTGATCACAATGCTCTACTCATCGACCATTGTGTCCAATTTTAGTATCTTTACTTGAATGGAGACGTGTTTCAACAAACACCTTTCTTGAAAGACATCTGAGACCCCTTGGGTCCGGAAAGTGTCATCACAACAGACCACAGTCCGACATTATCAGTTTACCAGTCTGTATCTGTCTTCGGGGACCTTGGAATGTGTCGGCCGAAGCACAATGGAGTGAAATGTAACGCCCATGCCTCGTTTGCTTTGATAAATTCACTTGAATAGGCGTCTTGTGTGTTTAGGGAGCTTAGGTCTAGTTGAAACTTATGAGGCGATACGATTTTATGCTTGACGACGCTTTGGGGCGTGGTAGACTGGTATAGGCTTATTTTTGGGGAAGGTTTTTAAAGAGATTTACAAATACACCAGTAAGAAAAAAACTGATTTCATGTCTTTTCTTAAACATATTTGGGGTTTTCTTTCTCAAACAAGTTATAAGCTTGTATGGCATTAGTTGCGGACTAACACGAAGTGTTTTCAAAACTTCCTTTGAAGAAGAAACCCAGTATACGTACTATCGCATAAATAAAAAAAAACATCACAAGAAATAGTAAATCCTGTGATTTGTTTACATTACGCTAACTCTTTCAGCTGCGGAGTTTCCTGGGGAAAGTTTACATTAATGCAGCTAGTACTGGCGGAGAGTGATTGAAAGCAGATGGTTTTTACGAAATTATAGGATGAAAATGTGTGTGTAGTTTTCTATGGGTAATTTGTTGATACATTAGATGTATTTTGTTGCATTAGATCACCCAGTTGAGAAGCGAATAATTCAAACTAGTCAGAATGGAGTTTGTTTTCGCAATTACTACGTAAAAACTAATCGTTTCACGCCAGTCACAACTAAATGGACCATTTTACTCGATTACTAAATGGACCATTTTACTCGATTATTCCACTCTTTCATAACTACCTCATAACACTTACACAATTAGATTTTATGAAACAACACCAACATTTATTGCGAAATATGAAATAAAAATTGATTTTATACAGTGAAGTGTGAACGCAGCACGAGTACAGCGTAGCTAGGCGTTTGATAGATGTACAAAAGGCATCCTATTGTGGAGTCGGATGCTGAGCGGGATTCTGACGTAGCCTGTCGATATTCTGTTCGAGAAGTGACAAGGGAGTTCTGTTCGTGTGAGGAAATGTGGTTGGGATTGATTTGTGGGGTATCAAGTTCGGAAGCTGTAGTACATACACCAAGGGAAGTGTTGTTCCTTCCACGTTAAAAGGGGAAATATAGGTTGTCAGGTTTTGAAGGGCAATGAGGAAAAATTCGTGAGGAAATTGTTGAGTTTGAATGTGGATGGTCCTAAGAGGAATACCAAAGAAGCGATGGATGAATGTGTGAAAGATATTACAAAGGGTGAACATTCATTATATGACGACTATTAAAGAAGTATGAAAGAAGAAGACATGCTATACCGTCCCTCAATAAATTGTGTGGATCACTACACAATTTATTGAGGGACGGAAACACCATCATCAGATGGTGTTTTTGTCCTTCTATCCGAAAAGGTACAAAATTAAAGCGCACTGGTCCTAAGCCTCGTTTACGTCGCATTACAGCAGCTCTTAAGTAGATAAGCCTTTATAAACTCTAAGCTTGTCAGTCCACTTGATCATGGTAAACCCATTTTCCGTTCTTACTGATAAGCAAGTGATAAAAATGTTTAGCTCTTTCATAATACTAATAGATATTTTGGATTTAATATGGCATGAGAACAATTTTGGTCCTAGCGGAGCTTTTTTATAAAAACAATACAGGGTGACGGGTTATGAAAATGGAAGTTCATATCTGGTGTTCGCTGCATGTTTATATAAATATATACTGGATGGTTACATTTCTGACTCATTAAAAAACGTGGTTGCCACGATGACATTTCTCTGAAAATTTACAAGAGATCCGTGAACCACCGTGGTCTAGTGTCATAGATTTTCAGCTTACAAAAAAATACTCTTCTGCACGCAACGTATTTTGATCCAAAACATAAGCGTGCCAAAACGAAAACAGTAGAGATGATTTTCCTCTGAAAACACTCTTCCTAAAATAAACATGTTTATGGAACCATTTCTGTCCAAACACACGGCAAGAAAAACCAGCATTCATTTGTTTACACATTGCACCCGTAATTAGTTAATGAGTTTGGTGCATTAGTTGGGAAAATAAACTTGAGTTTCAGATATGAAAGTGAATACGTAAGGGAAGTGGTGAAATTGCTAGAAGTGGCATTACTAATACTATTCACATCAAGCGTGTCACCACTTGCTCGCTCTGCGGCACAAGTGACGCATAGAAACTGACAGCTATGAAGGTGGTCCGTGACAGCAGAAGCGCTCAACCCACATAACCAATTTTATTAACCGCTGCTGGCACGGAGGATGCTTGTTTCTTGGTTTGTAATAGCTTGATGTGCTGGCGTCAGACGCCAGCACATCAAGCTATTACAAACTGTCTTTCTTTACTACATTTTCAACTTCATCGCTAAAAGATTAGGTTCAAGGTTGATTGGAAAAATTCGACAGTTGAGGTAGGTTGATGTGCTGGCATCTCGCACACACACCACTGACACCTCGTTTTATGTTTTCTTCATTAAGATACTGTCTATAAACTACCAATTTTCTTCCAATCCTAATATTTATTGACTATTAGATAATTTTACCATTTCCTTATTCATTTATAAAGATAGTTATTATCTAACACAAATAGAACCGGTAAAGCAAGTAAACATAAAATAAAAGTCAGAAGCCAGTTTTACATTATAACAAATCGTTAAAGTTGGAAATGACATTGACGAATGGTCCGAGTCAATAAAACCGGTAGATTCACTTTGACTATCAGTTGAATCCTGTAGTTTAGTCTGTATAAACAAGGATTTGTAACTACATCTATTTAATACATCTACGTTTTTACTTTTAGTGGCTTCAGTACCATCTAGAGTTCTAAGCTGCCCCCCCCTACTGAAAGATTTTGAGACAATAAGCGCTAGGCTATGAAGAACACGAATGAAAAGGATTGCATGTACCTTAAAAAGAATGTTCAGTTGAATGTGAAGAATGATGATCATCATTCTCCAGTGAACAATAGAAGAGATGGCTGTCAGAAAGAATGAAAGAAAAAAACGTGTTGCGATGACGCCACCAAGTAACATGAGATAATGGTACAAAGATAATGATGGCATCTCAATACAACTAAGTAGCTTTCATCAAACGTACTAACATCAAACGGATTCATTTTAATATCAACAACAGAAGAAGTGTTTGCGTTTTTCTATCTAATTCCTTTGAAACTGTTACAAATTATGTGGAGCAATACAGCAATGCGTACCTTTCTATCCCACAGTACTCAAAGTACATACACAGTAGTTACGTTACAAAATCTAATCGTAACAGCGTACACCACGTGTATTGCGTTTGTGCACAGCTCTGCTTGATGATTAACATTACTCACTTACCGTGTTGCAATGGTATAAATAAACACAGTAGGAATGAGGGCTTACACGACGAGTAGTTTGTTTTTCAAATTCTTCATTAATGGTTTCGATTGATGATGGCTGTTGCAATGAAGGTGGATCATCATCGTCATCATCATCACTTCTGCTTTTCGTAATGTTGATGGTATCGGCTTCTAGTTTAGCAGTAGATGGATCAATGAATGTTACTGTAGTTATAATTGTAGTAAGTTTTTTTGGGAATTTTGTTATGTGGATTTTAACGCCATTGTGCAATTCGGTTTTTTTTTCCTTCCTTCCTTGTTGTGTTGTTATTATAATTATATTAATACTGAGTGACTGCTTCGTTGGTCAAGTGGTCGCAAACGCGACTGCTGAGCACGAGGTCCTGGGTTCGATTCCCAGGTCGGGCAAAGTGTTGTGGGGTATTTCCATCAGGAATTTCTCAGTAGCAGCCACGGAGTCTGGATTTGTGCCCGGTTGATGGCAATAGGCTCGCCCCCTATTACATGGGACTTAAAACATAACTGGCGAAATGTGGGTGTACTATTAGGTACACCTCTGCCTAACCCTACGGGGATTACAGGCATGATGTTATGTTACTGAGTGACTCAGTTTTATTTAGTCATCATCCGTTTATGTGCAGTTATTTGTTACTCAATCATTTTGGTGGCTGTCACTTGATTGTCCTCATCAACTGATACTAATTTTGGGAATGGCATTATAAATGTTTGTCTCATCGATGGTATTCCCCGGTAGCTTTTTTTTACGTCCGTCATTTTGTATTTTTCTCCATCTTCCATTTATTTTTTAATCATGTTTTGCCTGTCCACGGCGACTTGCACTTGAAACTTTCTACCTTATTATTACTTAAATAGCTATCTGAAGTATTCCCAAGCAATTCTAATAATATATTTTAAAGTACCTTATGAAAGAAGAAATTCTACTTATTCGTAACCTTACTTCATAATTCTACTTGGGTGGGGTATTAGTATCAATCAACAAAGGTGCGTCATGGACTTTCACTCGCTCTCACAATATTGGCCGTTGTTAACTTAACTAGTGACTCATATACTCCATAGAATAAGTACAGAAGGCCGGCTGCATAGCATAATCAGCCTTATGCACCTACTGTTAGGAACACAAGCCTTCCCTCTGAGCAAGGAAGTGCGCTGTTATCCACCACGCAGAAACAGTTAAGATTTGAAGATGTATTTTCGGTTCTAGGTTGTGCCGGGTTCCTCACGATATTTTCCTTCGCCGTCTTATGGCAGAGACTTCGACTTACAAATCGTAGGCCGCCGATCTACAACTTGGCACTGTCAACTAACAAACAAAAGACAATCGCGAGTGCGCTTGAACTTACAGTCGCTTCACTTGAAGCGTGTCTATGTGTGCGTGGAAAATTGAAGCAAATGACAGTTGCAAATGCGCTTGCACTCACCGTTTACAACTTGTTTTAGTGTGCGTGCGTTTTCACCCGTTGTATGATGTTGGCGTACTGTATCTCTATCCTGTTTGAGCTCATAGCTGGTTAGTAGCCCTGTTTTATATCTAGTAATAAAGATAAAACTACCTGCCACTGTATCACTGCTTGTAATAGGCTCTTTTTGTTACTGAAGGCGGTATTACTGGCAATACGCAGTTTGCACAAGGAATGAGTCGACAGATACAATTGTTTTATATGGGTATTGTTAATTATGGCAGTCATAGAAACGGAATTTGTTGGAATCGATCTGTGTTAGGTTAGCTCGTATGTTTTTACGTGTAATTATGCAATACGCACATGACTCTGAAAAATCTGAGGTGCGTACCTTAGGTTCGATTTTGTAAAAAATCTTACTTGATGTCAGAATTTTCCTCTTGTGTTTTTGCTCTTTTAATGTAAAGCACCTGGAGTTACGGATTATCCTTTTCCCTCCTTACTAATATTATAAATGCGAAACTAGGTTTGTTGGTTTATTTGTTACCTTTGCACGCCTAAACCACTGAACCAATCACCCTGAAATTTAGCATTAACGTTGTCAAGTTTACAGAAACGGACATTACTATTTCCGAGGAAAATAACAATAAAGTTCTTATGATAATAGATGGCGCCAAGTGTCTTTTGAATCATGATTGAATTATATTATTACAAGCAGAGTACAACCCGAATTGATTGTCAAATTCTAAATTAACGCGAGCGAAGCCACGGGCAAAAGCTTGTTGCCTATAAAACTGTCGAAGGTGTACCATAAAATTGAACCTTCAAGACTCTGAGGCCGAGATCTATAAACTAAGCACGAGTGATCCCGTCTCTTTCTTGTACTTGCAGTGCGAAAGTGATAGGAATAGCGCTTAGCAAAAGTACTTACATGATAAGTAACGTTTTTAGATTACGACCTGGTTCAATAATCTAAACTTAAAAAAAATGCAATGACAAAAAATACCCTGCCGTCGATATCTAATCTCCCAGTTAATTACAAACTCAAAACACTAACTACCATAAAATTAAACCAAAGTAATTGTAAAGCTACTTTGCAGTTAAGAAATACATTTCAAAGCGGGCTCTTATCTCTCAAAGGAAATTCCATAGCTTAAGTACCTATAACGAGGTATTCGTTTAGCGCCTGAGGACCAGAGGACTCGAAAACCTTTGGCTGTCCAACAACCAATTATGTTGTTTTAGATTTATAAATGGATGTTTCGCAAGATCAAAATGGTGGTCGGAAAATCCTTTTTGAAATTGTACTTAGTTGTTTTAGCGGTGAAGCGAACCCTGAAATGGATTAAGTGTAAGAGAATTTAAAACATAATGCTTACCTAGATATAATTTAGATTATCCAGGAATCGTTTGGTTTCTGATTTGATTAGTTGTATGTTTTTCACAACAAAATTCAATCCAAAAATGGCGCTAATTCAAAACATAACTATCAAACTATGATAGATAAATAATAAATACCACGTTTAAGCGGCAATCGTTCCATTTTTAAACAAAAGCCAATGTCAATTCTACCCACGTCTCTGTTTCCGGTCTCATATAGGTACGTGTTGCAGATATTCAGGCCGTTCCAACTTGGATTGGAATGAGCGAAATAGTTTTGAATTCAATAAAACTGGCAACACTGTCCGTTGCGGTTTTAGGAGTATGGCAACACATTGGAAGTTTGTTGACCTAAATATTTTGAGTGTATTAGGCTGGAACTTTTGTTTCGAATGTTACCAGTGTTACAACACGATACAAATAACATTAAAGGCAGTGTTATTGTTTGTAACTTATGTAAAAACCGCCAAACTTCAGAATCGAGTACCATTTACATCTTTTCTGCCAATAACGAATTCAACTTTGTTTGCCAAACGCTCCTGAATAATTCACATTTATGCACAGAACTACAATACGACGCACACAAGAGGGCGTTGTATCCCGCTGTATTTCGTCAAGCACACACATTATCCAATTCACGTTACATTATCCGCCAATTACAGCAATTGCCGCTGACTTCATCGAAACATTGACCTTTTCGCGGATTATAGGGACCTCGCCGACTCAACGCATCATTCGTTATCACTATCATACGGCCTCTGCCGCGCGCCCCGTGCGTGCTTGCTCGCTGCTCAGTTGGTCGGCGACTCGCGCGCGGTTTAGACGTATCTGCGTCACTCCGCCCAATTAATAAACACAGTTCACGCGAAAATTCTTCACAACCGGTCCGACCTGTTAAAGTTATTTTCCGTCGAACACGTGCGAGTGCGACATTCATAACGAACACTCTCTCAAATGTAAGCAACGAACTTATCGAAGTTATTAATTCCGTGTAAAGTGCGTGTTATACGATGCTTTGTTGGAAAGCGTAAATAGTATAGTACAAAAGGATTGCAGTGATATAGGAAAAGTTGATAAAACATGGTTGTGTAAGTGGTAGTGCCAGGGAGAGCCGCCGGGAACGGTTGTGTCGGAATGTACGAGGTATCGTGCGTCGCCGGGAACAAAGTTGATGCTGCATACGCAGTCAAGAGCCTGTCGAACGTGATACCACCAGGCATGGGGCATACGGTGTCCGTGCAGCGCCATCATGCGCACTCACAGTCATACAAACATAAGCAACCAGAGCTACCACCTCCTGTCAGCAAGCCTGATGCCCTCAAATCTCATGTGATGAGACTCCTCAAACGTTCCAAAAGCCACACGCCAGCTACCAGGGCAGCAGAAAACCAAAGCGATCCACGAAACTTTGATCGTAGAACGGTATTTGCAAGACCCGTGGTCGACGAACAGCGTCGCAGGAGGAATTCCGCTGAGCGACGACGCAGTGGTGACAAGAGGGTGATGGTGACCATCGTGGACGGTCTCCCGGTTGTAGTAACCGGACAGAACCAGGTGCCACAGCCGCCTTCACATCCACCGCCGGTGACCCCACATCATCGGCATTCACACAAGGTGAGTTGTAGAATTGATGCTTTAGTCGAAAACGGTTGTTTTTTAATCGTTTTCCTAGTATTTTCTTAATTAATTACACGAAAATGATAATCTTTGAGATCCATGCAACGATATGACTTAACTGTAAACACAGGAAATATTAACTTATTTAAATGTACAAAATTAAGTACACTTGAACAGTTTATCTCTAACGATTTTCGAACTAATTTACTCTTAAATATGAGTTAATGGCGAAGATAGTGTAAAACAATTGAACTACAAGACTTCTGCATATTTGTTCAACACAGGAGGCTTACGTCAGGCATGCGTTATCTTAATTACTTGTGCGCTTATAGGGAGAACAGAATTAGTTATAGAAAAACAAAGCTACAACTATTGTTGTGCTCTTATAAACCAAGTGATTAATTTGATATTACACAAAATGCCCGGGCATTACAGTTTAGGTTATAATTAATTTTTTCACCCGATTTGACTTGTAATTTTCCATAATTCCCTCATTAATCACCAAGGCCATAACATTGCAACTATAACGAATAACTTCAGTTGCAGGAAAAATATTTCCTTCACTTAGAATTATTGACCTTAAACCTAATAGGCTAAGCATCCGCAAAACGTTACCCAATCTTGCGTGCTTAAACTATTGTGTATCAAAAACACCTACATTTAAAACTAAAATTCGATGTAATCTTTTCACTTTTATATCCAACTGTACGCCAAACGCGTGCGCCGGTCGTTAGCACACTTCTAAAAAGGTAATCGGGAGTTTTTTACCGCGACACAAATACCTAGTTACTGACTGCATGCTAGATGCATTACGAAATCTAACTAATGCATTTAAAAGTGATAGTTTGTGACTAATCCGATTAATATCAGAATGGATTTCAATGTTTTCTTTACCATTACCCTCGACTCTCGATTTGCAGGAGTGTGTGGAAGAATGATTGCCTTATTGATTACCTAGTGGTGGTAAGAGTGACTGGCTGAGTATGACTGTTTGATTTCCAATCTGGGCAAAGGGCTTATCCATCAGGAATTTCGCGGTCAGCAACGGAGTCTGGATATGTGCCCGGTTTATATGGCAATAGACTGGAGCGACAACTACTATATGGGACTAAAAGGTGCACTATTAATTGCACCTCTGCCATATCCATCGAGGATAACAGAATTTAATTTTATGTTATGCCCTGAAACCGCAATTCGGGATACGTGAACGAAAGAGTGATAAAATTTCCATTTCCGACTCGTATATGCAAATGAGCTGTTTTATATGCAGTTATTAATGATCTGCGTTCCGTACCGCGGATGAGCGAAAGTAATTAAGCGTTGATTTTAAACCGGTCGATATCCGATGAAGTTTAATATGCTAATTAGAAATTGAAAGAGATCGGTTTTCGCTCAGTACTTCAAACTTTAGGGCTTGTATTTACATTTAAAGATTCAAAGCATTTGCTAATAAGTACTAAGTACTAAGTAGAGGAAACGATAAAGGAAACTCATCTTGCCATAATATGTAACCTTTACTGTGAGTACTATCGGACGTAATAAAATATAAGGTTTGTAATCCCCCAAGGTACCTATAGTAATTCAATTTTTGTGTTTGAATTCCATGTACTATTTGGCGAGCCTATTGGTATACAAGTAATTCCGTCGATTCAATAACATTCTTGTCGACACAGTAAGTGGAATACATCGATTGATTCTACTTATCGCAACTATGCCTTTAACATCATACTTTATTTCCGACCACTTTAAACTCCAAGAACTACATACTCTCCTTGACACGCCGTGATTACGGATCGGTTACACAATCAGCCGGTTCGTAAACAAATATCGTGGGTTCCTTGAACGCGACGGCGCTATATTTGCCCGCACGTGTGTTCTGCCCATTATTTTTAGCTTTATACGGAGTATGGAGAGATGTGTGGCCGTATCGGTTTTTGTAATGCAGTTGTTGTGGGACAGAAATTGAGATACAGTTACTTTTGTAATTAAATATAATACAGGGTGTAAACAGACTTTTCACGAAGCCGTCAACCAAGCATTATGTACATCAAACTAAGAAACTTTATGCAAAAATGAGTGCTGGGAAACGACTTTTTTTTTTGCCTAAAAAATCACGTTTTGCAGTAGGACTCAATGTAACGCACTAAAAACATTGTGCTGATGGATGGATTGAAAAGTAAGGAGGTCCTGGAGGTGCTTAAAGTAAAAATCTTACATTAAAAACACTTATTTAAAAAAACACTTGAGAAAAACCTGGAACTTTGACCCCCAATATCTCCGTAACTATAAGCTTCCCAGGTATGGTCTAGAACAAAAAAATGATCGCAATGACGGGGAGAGCAAGTACCTTTCGGCTTCGTTAAGAGTCTGTTTACACCCTTTATGTGAGGGTAGCTACACGTAAATTATGTCTCGTACATATATCAGGAACCTATTGGTTCCTGTACATCAAACTAAGAAACTTTATGCAAAAATGAGTGCTGGGAAACGACTTTTTTTTTTGGCTGAAAAATCACGTTTTGCAGTAGGACTCAATGTAACGCACTATAAACATTATGCTGATGAATGGATTAAAAAGTAAGGAGGTCCTGGAGGTGCTTAAAGTAAAAATCTTACATTAAAAACACTTATTTAAAAAAACACTTGAGAAAAACCTGGAACTTTGACCCCCAATATCTCCGTAACTATAAGCTTCCCAGGTATGGTCTAGAACAAAAAAATGATCGCAATGACGGGAAGAGCAAGTACCTTTCGGCTTCGTTAAGAGTCTGTTTACACGTAAATTATGTCTCGTACATATATCAGGAACCAATAACCCATTAGGATCTGAAATTCAAAAAAACTTGAAGTTAATTCTTGTGTTTTGGCTAACTTTTACTAGTCAATGAAAACAGCGCGAGTGTTAATTAGTTTTTAATTATTAAAATATGGCTGCTAGGACCTACGACTTCCGACTTCGAATCTCATACATTCGAGAGGAGTTCTAGTTTCACAAAACTAGCAATGGCACTTTCGGGTACTTCACCAAAAAAGGAATAAGAAAGATACAGCTAACCGATTTGACCGACAAGCCCACCACAAAAACGTAGATAAGAAAATTGGAAATTCAGTTTTCACTTGGCAAACATTAACGCTTTCGAAATTGACTTTGTCGACGAGGTCTCTCTTATATGGTCAATACCTATGTATGTTAAAAAGGTTCCTATATGGGTAAATGGGTCTTGGAAAAGGTTTTCGTTGAGTGGAGACCTGATTTAAAATGTCCAGCGTTTTAGGGTCAAACCGCAACATAGGAAAATAGCCTTTCAACGGATGAAAAGGGCTTTCAAATTGCGTAAATTGTTGGTTAGGGTGGTGGTCAGATAATGGAGTTATCTTGTACCATTTTATTTATATTAGGAAGGGAAATAATCATTCCCCTTTTTGCTAAAATAAAATGAAATGATTTTGAAGCGTTCATGACGTCATAAAAGGCAAAATACTGAAAAGTATGGGATAGCTTTAGGTAACATTGTCCAAAAGTGGACCTGAATAATATTGTATGCACTAAAACTATTTCCTTTCATTTGAAAAAAAAACGTTGCCTCACACTAAGAATTTCCCCTGTATCGTGGGTGCGTCCACAAACATTTAAACTCACATACACAAATACCCAGACCCAGAATAACTACCTGTAGGCCATGCAAAGATTTATTCTGTGCGGGGATCGAACCCGCGACGCGCAACGCGGCTGTCAATCGCTCAGCCACTACGCCAATCGTGCCGTCTTTAAAACTTAAAACATGGGATATGTAATTTCAAACAGTGACACACTACCATGTGTTGTTGCGACATTACTCAACTAATTGTACGAAGTCGTTGATTACAAGTACATACGTCCATAGTATTCATAAGATAACTACGTGTTACAAATAATCTTTTGACATAGCATAATAACTGGCAGAAATTACAATGAAATAGGAATTATGGCGAAATATAGCCATGGCGTCAGTCCAAAAGGTCCTTGGAAGCTCAGTTTTTTGTTTTAATCGTTAGTTATAGATTATTTTCTATAAACTTATGGAACCTCCGATATTCTTATACAGGGTGTAAACAGACTCTTCACGAAGCCGTCAACTAAGCATTATGTACATCAAACTAAGTAACTTTGGGAACGTCCATTAATTACGTGAGGCAATTTTTCGAACCCCACTCCCCCCTTTGTGAGATGCCGTGAGATTTGACTTTACCCCCTCACCCCCTCCCCCTAATCTCACGTGAGATTTATCAAAATGCGTAGTTTATTATAAATACGGTAATTTGTGCTTGATTGCGTTGAATTCATTTTAAAAAACTTAAGTATGTTTAATTATTTTCATTGACTATTTATGATTGACGTAAAGAAATATGTTTACTTAATGTAAATTTTACACTGTTTCTTGCAGGAAAAAAATTACGTGATATCTGCCAAGACCCCTCCTCTCTCAAAACATTGTGCTGATGGATGGATTGAATAGTAAGGGAGTCGTGGAGGTGTTTAAATTAAAAAAATTACATTAAAAACATGTATTTAAAAAAAAAAAGTGAAAAAGTTGGAACTTTGACCCCCAATATCTCCATAACAGAAGGTTCCCAGGTATGGTATAGAACAAAAAAAAGATCGCAATGACGGGGAGAACAAGTGCCTTTCGGCTTCGTTAAGAGTCTGTTTACACCCTTTATACGTTCTGTAAGATTACGTAACCAATTGAAAATCTTCAGCAAAATGAATCCGCATTAGACGGTTCTGCTTTGTTAGATCGTTGGTGGTACTCCACCAACGATCTAACAAAGCAGAACCGTCTAATGCGGATTTGACAGAAACATTTTCACTAGATGTATGAACGTGGACGAGGCAAAAGGAGTATGTAAGGATCGTAGCAGGTGGCGTTCTGTGGTTTCTGCCTACCCCCATGGGAAAAGGGCGTGAGTTTATGTATGTATGTATGTATTTTCACTAGGTGTAAAACTAGTTTACCTCTGAAATAATGAATGCACATTGTAAACAGTCATCTTATAATTTCTTGACACTAAAACATCCGTGCTTATGTCACAGTTTTGCATGTTTGCTAAACTTAAACGTAATTAGTTTGTTTCTACCTCTGATGTCTGGTTCCCACAGCCAATTTCAAATTATACAGTTATTTAGTATAATTTGTAAGCAAACTGCTAAATTATATGTCCCACATTTATATGACGGAAAAAGATAATGTTTAATAATATGTTTTGAACACATTTTCAGTGTATATTCCAGAATGTTTGTGTCTATTTTTAAATAAGGATAGAGTACGGGGTTTTTTTGGTAGCATTGATGTGGATGAATGAAAACATTTATTTGTTAAACACGAGTACTGTTATATAAAATGAAGTCACTTTTTTATTAATTTCTTTACTAATCAGATTGAATAACTTTCCTGCCAAGGCTGCGGGACTGTTCGAAAGAGATACCCAGAGCAGGAGGGGTCATTCGATGTCATCCCATCCAAAAAAAAAAAAGAATAACTTTTAAATGTACTGTGGTTTGGTCAGCGAATAAAGGCATTTTTTTTTATTAAATTCTAACAATGATGTTGACTGTCTTTAATAATTATTTCAGTAATATAGGTGATAATAATAATAAAAAAATAATAAAAAAAAAAACTTGAGAGTTGTCACATCTGGACCAACTTGCGCTGCTTGCAACTTTAGCTGGATTTTGGTAAATTTAGTGAAAACGTAGTGCATTGAGGCTCATTTTGTGTTTTGTTAAAAAATCTATGTTTGTTCAAACTAGA
The DNA here is from genome assembly GCA_950005105.1 of Lycophotia porphyrea. NCBI lineage: Eukaryota > Metazoa > Arthropoda > Insecta > Lepidoptera > Noctuidae > Lycophotia > Lycophotia porphyrea. The sequence goes on from OX465409.1 coordinate 9,443,403, forward strand.
AATGTCGTATTACATGAAATCCGAATTCCGATAAATGTCGTAAACATAACTACCGAAATGCTAGGTACTTAAAGCCACCTCTGCATAGTAGAAATATCATTTATTTCAGTTCACGTGTCTTAGAAGGCGATATGTTAATCACATCTATACGTAAAAGCTTTTCTCGTCCGGAATATTTCATTCAACATCAGCAATTCTTACGCCATTGGGAAGTATTTCGTATTCACACCACAAGACTTTGTTTCTATACAGAAACTGTAAAACAAATAACACTGGCGTCTAAAAGTAAATATGTAAGTAAATACTGAATATAAAAATAGACGGTATTTGTGAACGTACGAGTTTTCAAGTTTATCACACGTTATGATAACGCGTTTATCTTTGACACTGACGAGTTTGAGAATATGAGATCGGGGGCTTGTCCAGCACCTCTCTTATCAGTTTTCCTTTAACTAATTATACCTGCAGTTTCGCCTGCGTGGAGTTCGATAATTGGCCCTCAGGATTATGCTACCAAGAAAGAGTATCCTATGTGTATAAACTATCTGTGGACCTTTTGGACAAAACTAAAATCGTTTAACAGTGATGAGACATAAATATTGCATTCCAGTAAAAAAATAAACCTTTATAAACCGCTAAGTGTGATTATAATCGTTTTAAACTAAAAAGACGGTTTAAAACCAAATGGTTTAAAACGTTTAAAATCCGTTTTGCATCTATACTTGTAACTGACATTTTTGACCCGTTGTATCATTTTATTGGCGTTTTGTGTGACAATGTTGATGATGAGGACCAATAATATTTGATGTAAGTCAACATATGAATTGCTACCATTTGATATATTATGTAAACATTTGATTATTGCGTCGAAAATAAGTAATTAGTTGACACTTGACACCGCAAAGAATAAAGCACATCTACATATATCGAGTTTCGAGTCATTATTCCATAATAATAATGACTCTGGACAAGTGGACAGCTTTTGAACGCTGTTTAGATAAGTTGATCGCGTTCAATTTCATAACTGAAATTGGCTCTAAGATTTTACAGAACAAAAGGTATCGCATTTCAAAGAATTAAGGTTTAGCAAACCACAGTCTTTGTTCTCTATATCGAGAAAAACATAAGCCCATTTTAGCTTTCAAAGCAAAGATTTCAAAGGAACTATACTAGGTATTTGTCACCTACAGTAAACCTTTTCACACGTATATGTTCACACTGTTCACAGATGGGTGTGCTTAGAATGAAAATGAATTTATACCGTTTTTTTCGGATGGGAAATTATCAAATGACTTCTCCCGCTCTGGGCAGAGCGGAAGGGAGTGACAGACTTGTACTGACTAAAACCCATCCATGTTCCTTCCTTGCCCTTTGTGTTCCAGGGCCGCGGTATCTCTTTCGAACAGTCCCGCAGCCCTGCCAGATGAATTTATACCTTAGGTAATATTTTCACAGCACATGTTCCAAAAAATAATGAAGATAAATGTAAAAAGTTTACGTCTTTGAAAGTCTTGTTAGTGTCATTGTTTTTAAAAAGAAAGGGGACACTAATGGCTTACTTTTCTTGTTTATGTTCATATCTGGTATCGTAATCGTTCTACTAGGGCAAAAGGTATCTTCATGTCAAAAGAAATTATGAGTATTGATCAGATCAATTTGCTTGCTTTATATTATAAGTCTAGAAGAATTTTGAAGCAATATTTTCTCATCTGTGAGAAAAATTAAATAATCACTACATATTATATAACAAAGTCCTCCGCCGCGTCTGTCTATCTGTTCGCGATAAACTCAAAAACAACTGCACCGTTTTTTATGCTGTTTTCACCAATGGATATAGTGGTTCTCGAGGAAGGTTTAAGTATATAATATGTCAAGTTTTTGTTTACATTGGCTAACATGTAATGATAACGCGGGCGAAGCCGCGGGCATCAGCTAGTTAAGTATATTCATGAAATTGTGGAAAAATCAGACCATATATTTTATTCGCCCCAGCTTCTAGACTTGATAGTAGCTTGCGATCATTTTTTTGTTCTAGACCATACCTGGGAACCTTCTAGTTACGGAGATAATGGGGGTCAAAGTTCCAACATTTTTACAAGTTATTTTTTAAATACGTGTTTTTAATGTAAGATTTTTACTTTAAAACCTCCACGATACCCGCACCATTCAATCAATCCATCCGCACAATGTTTTGAATGCGTTACAGTGAGTCCTACCGTAAAACGTGATTTTTCATCGCAAAAAAAATCATCATCATCTGCCTAGCCTTTTCCCAACTATGTTGGGGTCGGCTTCCAGTCTAACCGGATGCAGCTGAATACCAGTATTTTACATGGAGCGACTGCCTATCTGACCTCCACAACCCAGTTACTACTGGGAAATACGATACCCCTTGGTAAGACTGGTTGTCAGACTTTTTGGGCCACTGACTACTTTAACGACTGTCAAAGATCTTCAAATGACAGCCGGGACCAACGGCTTAACGTGCTTTCCGAGGCACGGAGGAAACTCGGTATGTAATGGGTGGTCACACATCCACAGACCAACCTAGGCAAGCACGGCTTAACCTAAAGATCGACCCGAGCGGCTGTTATTGTTTAGCCACGAGCTCCTCATCGCAAAAAAAATCGTTTCCCAGCAATAATTTTTGCGTAAAGTTACTTATTGATGTACATAATGCTTGATTGACGGCTTCGTGAAGAGTCCGTTTACGTTCCTGTTGATTACCTAGGCATTATTTATGAAGACGTATCAGCAACCTTATCAGTCGGAGACCTGCTGTTTGCTAACGGGCCCTGTCTTTCAGACCCTGCTCTTAAAATAGAAGGGGAGTACGTGCTTCGGGGCATAAGCCCTTCCCCAAAGTATTCTACAGCTTCCGATTTCGTAATCCCAAGTTCCTGATACAATTTACCTTCGTTACCCTCGTAACTCCTGTAATCTTCAATCTTGATCTAACTTGGAACCTTAACTTAGCAAAAGTTACGTACTGAAGATGCAAAAGTAATAAATTATCGAAATTTATTCATATGTGTGCTGGTTTTCTTAATGGAGGTTTTCCGAATTTATGCGCAAACTTGAACTTAAGTTTAAGTGAACGTATCTAAGTTAGGTCATCAGTCGGTCGATTGAGGGTAATGTCTATATGCAATTTAGCACTCTCTAATTTGAATGACGTGTCTTTACATTACTCGCCCATTACTCACAGGTCACACCGGTTGGCTGCAAATAAAGTTGATAGATCCATCGATAGAAAATTACATATTGTTTTATAATAATTGTATATTGCACAAATATAGTTCCTATGTTTTGGAAAGGTTTTTTTAGTAGTGAAGGCAACGTAAAATACAAAGCTGAAATGTAGAATTGAAAGTCATCAATTTGACTTGATTTACTTCTTGAAACGTAAAAAATGATTCTGATAGTTTTGCATGTGGATATTGCATGCAGAGCCATCATTATAATCATGTTTACAGAAAAATATTATACTGTTTCTCGGTCAAATATTTACAAAATGGCTGCCTGGTTCTAAGCCTAGCCTAGTACTAGCTAAACAGTGTCAATTGCCATACCTCCATGCGAACTATTCAGTTATTAATGTTCTGCACGCGATGACACCCACCTGATTTTATAATTAGCTTGTAGTATGTCTAGATTAGTTCTGGGTCATCGTCCTTTCGATTAAACCTCATTAGCACTCTTTCACGCGAAGCAATATTTCGCACAATTTGGGTTATTAAAATCTGTCAACAATTTCATTATTTTCACTGACTGCCTCGTTGGTCTAGTGGTCACAAGCGCGACTGCTGTGAATCAGGTCCTGGGTTCGATTCCCAGGTCGGTCAAAGTAATATTGGGTTTTTCGTCAGGATTTTCTCTCGTCAGTAGCACCAACGGAGTCTGGATTTGCGCCCGGTTAATGACAATAGGCTCGCCCCCTATTACATGTGACTAAACATAACTCGCGAAATGTTGGTGTACTATTTATAGTACACCTCTGCCTAATCCTTCAGGGATTAAAGACGTGATGTTATGTTTTATGTTATTTTCACTCGCAGTTGAGGGTTGGTCAGGAATGGCATCATCCACTTATTGGACTTTCCCACCTATGTTGAGGTCGGGTCCTTATTCATATGCAAATACAGTGCAATCATTTGGTCAGACAAAACTTTGTTATGACCGTCAAGAATGTAAAAGACCAATGATTTTCAATGATTCCACTGACTTTCGAAGTTAAAACAATTACAGAATCGTGGTTTTAACTATTTCAGTCACACTTTTAATCAGATGACTTTATAAATAAAACAATTGCACATTTTGTTTAGTTAGGGTTTAATTATTGAGAAAAAAAATATTTTCCGAAAATACCAAAAAAGGCTTTTGAGGAATAAGGGGGCTAGTTTACTAACCACCATGGCGGTTTTCACAATACACGGCCAACAATGACTTTAAAAAGCATAATAGTTCAATGCATTGTCGATAGATGACGTGGAAATATTTTTAAACAACCTAACCACCAAAACTGAAAGAGTTAAAACGTAGTTCTCACTCAGTCCCATCCTACGCCAGACAGTTTTTACAGACAGACGACAGACGTCGACTGTCATAGCCGCACGACAGCACTTAGTAATGAGCATGATGCACGCGAACGCACGACGGTATGAGGAGTTGAGCAGCAGATTTAGTGTGTGTATTTTTAGGAACTTAGAATGTTACATATTGGAGATGTAGAGAAGACGGGATTTGCTTCATTTTTATTGAAGGGTATTTTAATCAAAATGGAATGATTATAAAAAGTTCATCCATGGAGAAGAGGAGCCTTTGACCTTCTGTATCTAATTAAATCATTAATACAGGCACATGAACTGCCAACGAGTCGTGTCAAACGTAAATCTCAAACGATCTTCGATCGATCTTCTTTGGGAGAATACAGGTTGAAGTATTTCCTAATACCTAGATGGTGGTGGTTCTTTGTTCTGATGGTTTGTCTAAGAAGCCTGTAAGTGCTACTAATGTTGGTAGGATGAATACCTATATTAATTGCCCTTGTAAACATGTCCTTGCTTCACACCTCAGTTGCAGGGGTGATTTGTTAAAGGCCTGCGTTTGTAGGTCAGTACAGTCTGATTGATTGCCTGATTTAACGCCTCACTTGTTAGCTGCAAAATGGCTTCGAGACGAGGCGTAGTGCACCCACAAACGCGTCGAAATCTCGAAGTGATCTTGCTCAGATTATACTTGCAGATATCATCAAGATTGTGATCTGTGATACCAAACTTCAGTCAAATTCTTTCTCAATGCAATGGCGTTTCGTCGAACTGCACGCAAATTACATAAAACGCTTGGCTGACCATATTTTCACCTCGTTGTTCGCAATATCAGACGATTTTTGTTCTTATTGCACATAGATCACAATTGATTCGAAAGTGACGAATGAAGAAAAAATATTCAGAAAACGTTTCGTGGATCAAAAGAGTCGACGAAGCGGCTAACGACAAGACGCTGAAAAAAGAGTAAATAAAATTGCGCTTCGAATTTTTACAGCATGTCTGTCTCGTTATTCCTCTTTTAGTATTCTAAAATACTTTGTTTTTAATGATATCTCAATAATGATTAAGTTATAAAAACTGTGTTATGAGGATAAAAGAAGTTTACCTTCTAGTTTCATTCATGTGCGGACACGTAGCGACACCTAGTGGCGAATAGCTGAACTAACCTCTTTGTTGTGGTGAGAAAAACATACTGAAATTGAAAAATTCTTATTTCAAATACTGTTTTTCATACCATAAAATTTGACTAGGTGGATACATGTTTTTTCCGGAAATAATCAGTTTGATGTTGTTAAACATTTTATGAAACGTTTCAGAGGGCGCTGTACATTGTCGCTACTACATGCTAGATGGCGCTGCCGATAGCTATATTACTTACTTGTTAATCGCGACTCCGGGGTATTGTGGCGTCGTTTCGCTGTGTATTGATTTATATTGTTAAAGTAGGACTCACTGTCGTCGATTTATACTTACAGTTGATTGGTTGATTCATGAATTAGAAATAAGGAATGGAGTAATTATGAGGCAACTTAATATAAAGCTACAATATTCAATCAAAGTATCGGCTTTTAGCCGTATTATTATGTCAACCTTGATTGCTTGAACCGTTTTGTCATAGATTGACACATTGGTGCACTTTGTTGTGCGCCGGGTTGTCTGAATTTGAATATTGTTGACTTTTACTAACATCAATGAAGAAATACGTGATTTATAGGCAAAAAGGGTGTTATAGTCGCAGTGTTTAAAACGATTTAGATCATAATTGAGTCACTCGCTCCATGTAAATTAGGTACTGGTATACAGCTCATCCAGTTAGGCTAGCAGATGTACAAAAGTTTGACAAATAAAGTAAAATAACGTAATGTCATCTCTCATTATTTGTAACAAAATTATTAATATATTCCGTGTATTACTTAGAGACGACTCAAGTGTTTTACTACTTCGAATAGGTTATAAGTGGGCCCGTCAGTGGTTCACATGGTATTCCTTCCGAAACCTTATTAAAGTAAGGCTCCGTACAAACGGGCCACTTTTCACAGCCACCGGTGGCTGGCAACAAGCTGTTTACATGATTTTTAAAACGGTTTGTATGGAATAACCACACACGTGTAGCGAGTGGCGTCCACTCGCGACTTAGTGTCCGCAACTCGCCACCGCGCACCGGTGGCGAATTATAAATAAATACCGACCACTCGTGCCACCCACTGACCACCTTCGTTTGCATAGTACATAAGGACGTGGCGCGCAACAGCCACCGGTGGCGGTGGTCGGTGGCCCGTTTGCGCGGAGCCTAATACCGTATGACGTAATGCCAACTCGATTGGCCATCGACCTCGGCACAGTCACTACAAGTCACTACCAACAAGTTGCTTACTTATTAAAAACCTTTTGTAAGAACAACTTTGGGGGGTTAATTCATGTCAATGTCAGGTTTTATTTTCACGAATCGTGGAGGCTCTCAACTGGTGGAAGTGACAGCGCTGAAACTAATGACCTGGTTATATTATTTTCAAGTATTTTGTGTACTACTGTGCTATCTTGTGATAAAGTTGATATTGGAAAGGTTTTAGTGGAAGTAAGATGGTAAGTATTTGTGTGGTTTTCGGTTGTCTTGGGCAGTACCGGCGGCGTAAGGGCCACTGACGCCCCGGGCAAGAATATTGTGGCGCCCAATTAAGGAAATCATTATCAAGTGTTAATTTTCTGCTGGTGCCTGAAGACGGCTGTCGTGGCCGAGGCAGGGCCCAAGAAACGCTGGCGTGTCGATCTGGACTCATTCTCAACGGATTGGTCGGAGAGGGCTAAATGTAAACAGGGTTGGAAAGCCATGGGGGAGGTTTGCCCAGCAGAGGGACAGAGCAGGCTAATTAAAAAAAATAATAATAATCTGCTGAACCAATGTCAACTTTATAACGTCACATTTGCCGTGTCAATCTCAGACTTCGGCGCCCCCCCAAACTTGGCGCTCCGGGCCGTTGTCCCAACGTGCCCCCTCCCCCTCCCCATCTAAAGCCGGCACTGGTCTTGGGATGGGTATGGGATGCGGAGAAATGAAGAAAACAGCGTGGAGAAAGTTTTGAGTCTGAATGTTGATGGCTATAAGAGTAGAGGAAGACCAATGAAACGATGGATTGACTGTGACGAAATTTTGCTACTTAGTTTAAAAAATTATTCGTTTTTTTTCGTGTCCATCGAAGTAAAATTTCAGAACAGGTCAAGCAGTTTCCCTGATTTTCCATTTGAACGCTCCTGCCCTATAGTTTTTTTTTGCGTGAATTTGATCATTACCTACTTGTGTTTTATTGGGTAAATTCAGTGTAATCTTTTTTTTTGCTTGTAATAATATGCTAGATTACATTTGAAATCTCTAATGAACATTGTTAGTAGTAACCCAAATATGGATAATAAGTACATTTGTAGGCGAGCCTGTTTATGTAGTTTTTGTACTGGTTCTATTTAGAATACCCACGTACCTATGAGGTTATTGACCTTCATTATGTAGTCTAAATTGTGAAACATCTGTCTCTTATGTATGTGAATATAAAGTTGATATTTGATTTAACGTTTCAAGCCAAAGAAGCGTCTGTATGTCTGAACCAAATATACTTAAAATAATTGATCAGACAATAATGTAGTACATTATGTGGTGACCTTTAAGATTTAAACTAGAAAAAACCCAGGTTGAGGCCGTCCTGAACTCCCGTCCTATATCACCTATGTCCGCAGATCAGAACGATTACCTTCCACTTTCACCTGCTCATTTCCTAATCGGCCGACCGTTGACTGCGCCTGCTAGTGAGGGCAATATTATTATTGGCAGCCTTCCACTGTGTGCTATTGAATGCAATAGATACCTTAACGGCATATACGTATACTACTTGATTTGGTCAATGCTTTTGCGATTGTAACTATGTACGATGATAAAATTGTCCAAAATTTTATGCACGTGTTCCGAAGGACTACCGAAGTGCCGAGTTCACTGACAGTCTGCCATTTTCAATCTTATGCCATAAGTAATAAGGCAAATTTTGCGATAGGGCTTCACCCAACCACTATTTATGATACTTTAAATTCATAGGAAGAAATAAAACCTTACTAAAAAAAAGCTCGAAAGTGTATGTATGGATGTTTGTTACTCTTTTACGCAAAAACTACTGAACGGATTTGGATGAAATTTGGAACATAGATAGTTTATAACCTGGATTAATACTTTTTATTCCGATAGTATGTTCCCGGGGCCAATTATCGAACTCCACGCGGGCTACGCCGCGGGTATAAAATAGTTATACATATTTTGTAATAAAAATTAGACGATATATCAAAAGCGTCTCAATGTCCACTATGGTTGTCTACTAAATTAGTAAATCGTAAGTCATAGTTGCTAGGACCATACTATGAGGTCAACTGCTCTATACTGCTCTATAAAGCAGTACCAATTAATTAAGATTCCTTGTTTGATAACTTGAACGCCTTTACGCCTTATTAAATTATGATTGACAAACGTTTTTGTAGATCCAGTTCTGCCAATTAGTATTAATGTTACAAAAATAAATGTTTGATTAGTCCAAAGCACGGTTTTTATGGAATAGTAGAATGTTTGATTTTTAAGCAGACGAATATTAGAAAAAATAACAATTTATATGGTGTTCAGACAAAAGCGTATATAAGGTCTATCTAATCATACACGAAATCGAGTTTAGGGGTCATTATACTCATAATTACGAACAACTTTCACTATGGGACCAAACCTGAAATCAAAAAAATATCAGCTGTTGTACATTTTGACGAGTTATGATGCGAACTTAAATATAGGCAACAGCTGATTTTCATTTGCTATTTCAGGTTTAGTCCCATAGTGAAAGTTGTTTGTAATGATGAGCACAATGACCCCTTAAGATATTTCGAGTATGAATTATAAAGAAAAAGAAGTAAATGATAGCGTATCGGTTGGCAGAAGGGAATGGAAGAAAAAAACGTGTTGCGCCCTCCCCAAGTAACATGGGACAATGGCGGAAGAAAGAGTATTCTATTCTAAAAAAATCATCATTCTTCGTTTCACCTATTTCTGCTCCAGACTTTGCCATTCACCGCTGGGATTGAAAAGTTAGGTATTAAAAAGTGAAACTCCACAATATCACGTTACCACTATTGGTAACTGTAGTCGTACATGCAATGGTACAAACATGCGAGTGAGGTCTCCGCGCGGAAATGAACCGTTTTTCAATTATGGCCGGCGATCGTTCGATCGTTTGCGTGTCTTCCGTAGACTGTGCTGTTGGTGATTTTGGCCTATGTATTTGGCTGTTGAGCTCTTAAAATCATGACAAAAGAATATCAGTCTGATCATTCTACTGCAAGGCTAACGCCTTAATGCATCTCACATTTACGAGTCGTAAGGGTTATGAGCTTCCACATCACACATGCTCACCGCAGCGTAGGTGATTTGGTTCTAAAGATTTGTTGTTAACTTCTGATTGACAAATAACAAACTTATTATCAGCCTGTTATTATACTACGTATTCTTTAAGTTATTGTTGGATGCATGAAGTGCTCACTAACATTCTGTCAACATTTAAACTCCCAGAGCTTTAAGTTTATTCCCTTGTTTTTCTATCTGTCCATAACTTACACCATCTACACACTGATGCTAGTTTTTACAACGTTTTTTCAAAAGTGAACATTCAATTTAGACACTTTGTACCTTTCCCAAACAGTTGTTTGGTACCGATGCTCAACAAATCGGTAACAATAAACTCTGCTAGTTTGTTGAACGCCGCTGCTGGTGACTCATAGCTACTAGAGCGTGCAGCCATTAGCTGGGTTGTGGAAACCCGAGCTCCGGTGCTATTGTGAGGAAGATACGGTTCGTACGGTTCCAATCGGTTGCTGTGAAGGTGGGTTAACTATGTATCTGACTATCTGCTCACTTTTTAGAACAAGCTTTTAGAATTGAAACATATCTTAGCGTGTTGGTGGCAATTTATATTGATTCAGCATAGAATTCGGCTAGTTTAGTGTCTATCAGTTCATGTAAAGTACACTTAACAGAACACATTTAACACTACACAGCATGGGCCAGAGCGAAAACTAGACCGTAAAGTAAAATACTATTGCAAGACCCACTCTCGCTCACCTGAGAGGAGACCTGAGTCCCAACATTGGGAATATTAAAGGCTGTGTGTGTCATGTAATCGGGTAGCTATTACATTAGTTCATTCCAACTAAAAAAAACAAATATTTGTAGTACCGTGACAGTGTCTTGAATCTAAGATAAATACCTCACTTTTCATAACTATCCAAACAAACTAACAAGGTTCCACAAACACTTCTCTTTACCAAGGGGAAGACTACATCAGTCAGTCGGTACAGATTTCTCCGGCACCACTGGAGCAGACCGCTAACAATTATACGCTCTACTGGAGGTGAGTCACTGCCTCACAGACTGCGACTAACTCGATGGTTACTGGCAACTTGCTACAAGACCGTTAACGTCTGAAGCTGTGAGATAAAAAAGACTTGTGAATAACGATGAAGGTTCAGTTGGCATGAAACATTGCTGAATTAGACGATTGAGGAATGATTGATGAAAGAAAATGATGCTGAACTCCTTTATTACGGATGATTAAAAGAATAGAATATAATGGCGCCTGCTACTGAAAAATTGAAAGGAAGTCGACTAAATTGGTATGGACATGTAATGAGGAGGGATGAAACGCATTGGACTAAAAAAATGATGTATATTACTGTTGATGGAAGGCCAAAGAAAGGATGGATGGATTGTGTGAGAAATGATATGAAAGAGAAAGGAGTAAATGATGCCGTGACGTCTGGCAGGGTAGAATGGAAGAAGAAAACGTATTACGACGACCATGCAAAATGGGATAAGGGCAGGAAGACGATGATTTAAAATTTCGTGAATGAAAACTCATTATAATTCTTTACGCTTCGGCCTACAGCTTCGAGGAACGCATGAATATCTTCAGATCTATCTCCAAATTAACATTGTGAGTAAGAGTATCCAAATTCAATAAACTGTTCATGCTATAGGCCACCGGATCACTTACAGCTAAAACCATTCTAATTTGACGTATATAGTTGTTGACGCTTAAAATGAACGTATGCACTGCTCGCAACGGTGAATCATTCGTTTGCAGTGTGCATGACCGAGCTAGTTTGGTTTCGCTTTTCGAAATTAATTTCTTAAAATTGGAATGGATTAAATTATTGGAATCAGCAAGGTCGTCTTTTACTACGCCTAAGAAAAGATGGATGGATTGTATGAGGAATGATCATCATCATTCTCTTGCCCTAATCCCAATTCCGTTGGTGTCGGCGCAGCAGTCTTTTTCTTCCATACTTCTCTATTACTCGTCATCCCATCAGACACCTCCTATCTTGCCATATCATCCTTCACACAGTCCACCCATCGTTTTTTTGATCTTCCTCTACTCTTATAGCCATCAAATTTTTTTTTTAATACGTTCTTTTAATGTATCTTTAAGTAAGCCACCTTCATGACCGCCCTACTATTCAATCCATCCATATTCAACCATACTCAACACAATGTTTTGAATGCATAAATACATACATTGAAAATACAAAGTAGCTTATTTACTGAACGAACCATATAATTGAAGTTTCCATCGAAAGTATTCTAAAGCAAACGAATGTGCACTATTGAAATTCAAACCCAATAAAGCTTGAAAATAGAATCATTCAGAAACTTATACTCGACGAACATGCAATAACTTTGCAACTGTGTTTTAGGAAACTCATGAAGTATTCTCATATATTCTGCAGGTTGAGTTTAACCTGTTGAAACTGCTATAAATTGTACTCGTCAACTATTTACGAGTACCTGAAAGCTGCAGATTCGCTAATTAATCTGTTGCATAGAGAAATAACGTTGGAGGAAAGCTCGTTGTAGAAATTATATTCAGTAAACATTCAATAGAATGGCTTCCATTGGTTCAGTTTTACATCTATATTTTATATTGTTTCAAGGGTATTGCAAAAGAGTTGTCCTAGACAAAGAGCCTATATAAAAATAGCACTGCCTAGTTGGGCAAGTGGTCGCAAGCTCGAATGCTAAGCATGAGCACGTAGGTTTGTTTCCCGAGTTAGGCTAGGTGTTAAGTGTTTTTTCGTTAGTATTTTTTTCAGTAGCAGCCACTGAGCCTGGATTTATGCCCAGTTGATGGCAATAGGCTCGCTCTCAATGACGGGACGTAAACGTAACTGGCGAAAAGTGGGTGTTATATAATTGGGTACACCTCTGCCTAAGCTTTCGGAGATTACAGGCGTGATGTTATGTTAGGTTATGAAAAATAGAAAAAAAAAATATGTACGGTGGGCTGCATCAATTGGGTACCCCAGTTGGGAACGTAGGTGCTTTCAACCCACATCGTGAAACTGACTGTCCGTTAGCCTCACCTAATATTTCGTTACAACGGGAAAAATGACGTACTTATTAACCGAAAATTTCAATTAATAATTTTACTGAAAATTTCAATTAAAAAGTGTCGTTAGCTTAATAAAAGTATACACAGAGATGAACCAGGTAACTTTCATTATTATCAAATTCACGATACCTGATTATGTAAACTAACCGCCAAACGTATATTATCGTAACTACATAAACTGCGTGAAACACACGTCTTCGGCAAACGTGACCGTATTTAATGTGAAATTACTCATAAATGTGTTTACTCTTGACACGAGGACGGATATATACCTGTCTATATGTTTTGTATCTTTGGATATAGTATGTTCATTCATTTTTTCTATCTCTTATTTTTTGGGGATTCTTACCCAAAGGGTGAAACGGGATCCTATTTCTAGGACTTCGCTGTCTGTCTGTCCGTCTGTCACCAGGCTGTATCTCATGAATCGTGCTAGACAGTTGAAATTTTCACAGATGATGTATTTCTGTTGCCGCTATAACAACAAATACTAAAAACAGAATAAAATATTTATTTTTGGCTCTCATACAACAAACGTGATATTTTGCCGATTTTTTGCTCGATATTAATAACGGTGACAGGTAGACGCTTGAAATATTCACAGAATTATTTAAGGGGGGCTCTCATACACATGAGACATGCTCTCATGGACATGATTTTTTTGCCGTTTTTGTACGGAACCCTTTCGTGCGCGATTCCGACTCGCACTTGGCCGGTTTTTAACATATCCCTTAGTATTTTGATTGTAGGGTACTAGCTATTCTTTATCTATATCTTCCGAGGCTTCAATGTTTAGCTTGGGAATCCCCCGTTCCTTAACCGGTACCATGGAACGATGGAGGTACCTACGCTTAGCAGGACTATAGGAGGAAAATAATATGTATTACTATTGTGATACAGATAGATGATCACTTTTGTTTATTTATCATCAAGATTAATGTATATCTCTTGCGGAACAATAATATAGAATAATCTTTCAAGCAATTACCAAGTATAAGGTGAGATTGGCTAAAAAACGTGATACTCTTACCTCTTAAAGACCAAAATCTTGATATAATTATACAGGGTGTAAACAGACTCTTCACGAAGCCGTTAACTAAGCATTCTGTACATCAAACTAAGTAACTTTACGCAAAAATTAGTGCTGGGAAACGACTTTTTTTTTGGGCTGAAAAATCACCTTTTACAGTAGGGCTCAATGTAACGCACTTAAAACATTGTGCGGATGGATGGAGTGAATAGTAAGGAGGTCTTGGAAGTGTTTGAAGTAAAAATCTTACATTAAAAACATGTATTTAAAAAAAAACTTGTGAGAAAGTTGGAACTTTGACCCCCAATATCTCCGTAACTAGAAGGTTCCCAGGTATGGTCTAGAACAAAAAAATGATCGCAATGATGGGGAGAATGAGTGCCTTTCGGCTTCGTTAAGAGTCTGTTTACACCCTTTATATATATAAGGTCTATCTATTCATACATTCAATCTCTTTAGGGGTCATTGTACTCATCATTACGAACTACTATCACTATGGGACCAAACCTGCCTACAAAAATGTTCGCATAACTCGTCAAAATAAACTAACTCGTCAACTGTTTGCAGTTCCTTTCAATAAAAAAATAAATAAAATAAGTTCGACTCAAATACTTGGAATGTAAAAAGGAACCTAAAAAACAACGGAAACTATTCCCAAAAAGCCGGTTTTGAAGCCTCGCCAGACACCATCTGCCGATACAATAAAAAAAACTGCAGCGAATTTTGTGAGTGCCTCTCTAAGCCTTACAATATTGTATAACAAAATTTCCAACTGTTTGAAAAAGTTACGTGAAAACGTTACGAAGTATTATATCTGGAAAAACTAAAACAAATAGGTCGAATGCACAATTTCAAACGTCTTATCTTTTGTATCACGTGCGGAGTTTTCTTTCTTGCACCCCCTTTGCCCCACCGAAGGCTGATAACCAAGCGGAGCGGCGCAGGCGCAGCACTGCCACCTCAGTCTCCTCTCGGCAGCCGCGCGGAGCGGACGTACCGCACCACATTGTTTTCGGAAATTTAAAAATCTCAGTGATGTGACATATGACGTGGAATGTGTTTGTGATAGTGGTTTATTATTTCAAACTGATAACAATTTCAGTTTGGCTAATGTGATATAAGGTGGAGTTTTTATCTGTGCCCGGATCGAGCCGATACCGTTGCGTCGCGCTTCGGTGATTCGGTTAATAACTCGTGGATCTACATTATGTGGCGTTGCTAAGATTTAACGCCGTGAAAAGGTCACTTACCTTGATCGGACATTGAAAAAGTTCTCATATTCTAGGTCTAGACCTCAATCTTATCGTCGGGTCGTTTCGCTTCGGATTTTGTTTCCAAACAGGTCGTCAAGTGACGAATTCTTTTTTCTTTCGTTGTTTTTCATAGTTTTCGTTTTGTCAGTTTAAAACTAGTTTTGGCGAAGTCTGTCGTAGTGCGTTACTACTCTCAAAGTGAAGGTTTCTGTATGAATCTTAGCTTCGCCAATTATGTCTACCATTTAATACCTTGGAAGCACGATTAACTTGACACGGATTAAAAAGCCTTTTGTTTTGACTAAAAGTTAGATGTGAAAGGATAGAAGAAGTGAGACACTGTCCCAGTTTAAAAAAAATAAATAATAGTTTAAAAAAACTAAAAAACACGCTTTTTATAGAAAACCGAACTAAAAAATAGAAAATAAATTTTAATGAATTTAAATTAAGAAAATAGTGTTAAAAATTTCAATGAATATAAGTTAATAATAGTGTGAATAAAAAAAAAATATCTTATTTTAAAAAAAGCGTGGGGTGCATGGTGTCAATAGTTATAAATATTTTATTGACAGATATGAGTAGAGTGATTATCATTTCAATAATATTTTAAAAAGCACCCCACGCTTTTTTTAAAATAAGATAATTTTTTTTAATTCACACTATTATTAACTTATATTCATTGAAATTTTTAACACTATTTTCTTAATTTAAATTCATTAAAATTTATTTTCTATTTTTTAGTTCGGTTTTCTATAAAAAGCGTGTTTTTTAGTTTTTTTAAACTATTATTTATTTTCTACTTTTTAGTTAGGATTATTTATAATAGCTTGTTTTTTTTAATTTTAAACTATTGCACGACTCATGATGCGAAGCATCAGAGAGTGCTTTACGATCGAAAAATATTTTCGCCTTATTTTGGCAACTATTTTTAGTATTATAGCCTTCTTAGTTAAAGGAATCAAGATATTTTGCATACTATTGTCGAGATAATTTATTATATATTACCTGTCTTACGACTTAACAAATTATTTATATTCTTTATATATCTCATACACGTTTTCGGTTACTGAGCACCAATAGTCTACTCCCCTACATAAATATGAGCAACGGACGAACGTAGACACGGCAAAATAATTAAACTTAGTCACAGAGACGGTGGCGGACTCTTCGTGGCTCGTGAAATCTAAGTTACATGCGCAGACACTGTTGCAAACTCTAATGCGCATACCTAGTCGAGTGCCGCGGTAGAAGCACGGAACCACCCGTATAGGAAAGAACAACGGGCCCAGGCTTGCCCCAGGCTTGGCCCAACTCTGTTAAACTCTAGCCCAAGCTTGTAAGCCAGAGTTGGCCCAGCCTTGGTGGAAGTCTGGAAATTATATAAATTAACAAAAATCATATTTTGCAAATTGAATAATTTTATCAAATTAGTGTATTGTCATCGGTCCTCAATAAATCTACAAAGTTTGAACGAAATCTGGCCGTTTAAAGTGGGTCAAAATCGCGCCCAAAGAAGTCGGTTACAAACAAACATACAAACATACAAACATACAAACATACAGGTGAAGCTAATAAAAAGCGTGTAAATAATAAACTTTCATTTGTTTGATAAAGACGATAGGTTCTTTCTCTAATTATTTTTATGCTTCATAGACGGCTTGTTGGTCGGAGCGGGTTTTTGTTTCGTCGGAGTGAAACGGCGGCAATTGGACCTTGATATCCGGAGTTGCAACAGAACACAATTGGTTTGTACGGCTTTGGTGTACGGCGCAAGTTGGGGACTTGTGGGTTTTATATTTTATTAGATTTTGCCCGCGGCTTTGCTCGCGTTAATTTAGAATTTGACAAGCAATTCGAGTTGTACTCTGCTTGTAATTCAATCATGATTCGAAAGACACGTGGCACGCCATCTATGAGCACAATAACGTTATTGTTGTTTTCCTCGGAAACAGTACTTTTTTTTTGGTATGAAAGGTGGGTCCTATGTCTATTTCTGTAGACCTGACAACTGCAAAATTTCAGGATGATCAGTTCAGTGGTTTAATTGTGAAAAGGTCACAAACAAACTTATTTTCGCATTTATTTATAAAAAAATGTATATATTATAGTAAGGAGAGGATGATAGTGGTTCGTACATATTCCCTTAAATACTCAGGTTTTTGGGCACGAATTTGATGAATGTATCATTTATGATTATATCAGTAACCTCCCAGGTAAAACTGAATATTTCTTAAACCTTAAGTTGTATGAGAGTTTTGGACCATTTCTTGCTTTGCATGCCTCCTGCGCCTGTAGCAAAGATTAACTGTAACCTAAGTCTAATCTAGTTCACTTAACACTACATTGACTTTGACATCGAAATTTTAAGTCACGGACATGCTTTGAAAGTCTTTAAAATTCTATTCCGGAGCTTCGGTTAAAGCTTCAGTTTAAACAACGACCTCTCAAACAACTTCATTTCTTCTGTCATATTTAAAGCCCAACCATTGTTTGAAATGCACATACATTTTGTAGTATTGTATGCAATCATTAACATGAAACTTAGTATCCAAGAGGAAGACAGACAATTCAAGCCTCCGTGACATTTGCAAACACTAACTAGTTACCAGCAAACCAAGGAAAAGCCTTTAACTAGAGCTGTATTTGTTCAAAAACTCGACTATTTTGAAATGCCTAAGACTGTAGACTTAATTCGACAGTCACGCTTGCTAAATTTGTGAAATTACAGCGACCTAGTTTTTTGACTAACCACTTACTAATGACACCAAAAGTGAATGATTTTAGAAGTCCTAATGATTGGGTTCGATGTCCGCCTTTTGTGTTTTCAAGGCTAATCGTTATGGTTGGCTTCCATATGGGGTAAATGGCAGGTGAGTGAATATATTTGTTTGCAACTATGCGCTTACAATGAAGGGGACTTCAATGTGTTCAGTAAGTAGGCTAGTGGCTTGCTGTTTACAAACATTGTCATAAAATATGAATAATAATTCCCCCTGTGCCATTTTCTTCCTCGGGATCATTTTAAGCAAAACCATCATGCTTCCTAAACCTGCATTCAAAATTAACTGTGTTGTGTATAACAAGACAATCGTCTCTACAGCGACTGAGAGAATCTTTAAAAATTCTTCATCATCTTTTATCAGATACTCCATTTTATTTCCAACAAAAACTCAATCTTCATTATTGTATTACTCAGCTCCGCTCTCGCCTTTACTCTTCGCTCCGCTCTCGCCTTTAAATCTTTATATGTTCAAGGTCTGAAACTCTGAAACGTATTATCTTAAATGCACTCCACTAGTTAACTCGGTTATTATTTTATGCTTCTTACTTTGTTAACGAACAATATTCATTTATTAGAATTACGCTCATGTACCCCCAGGTTCCAATACTACTTACTGTAAGTCATATCTGGTATGTTAATTTACAATGTTTTACATTTGTTTCTTCGTTTATTAGTAATTTATGTAGTGATGTTATTTATTGCATCTTGAAGTTTATTTATATATGTATAAATAAGGTGCGGCATGTTTGCAGTGTAATTAATGCGTTGATTAGCAGGTTTAAAATTAGAAATACTTTTAGTACGTTAAGTGCTTCGATTATGAGTAATATTAATTGATATAAAGTTTATATTGAGCTGAGCATTTGTACTAAGATACTGTTGACTTTAAAACGCAACCAAGCGATTTCATGCAATCTTTTACATCTTTTTGAATAGTCTCTTTTCTTGTGCCAGATTGCGTGGCAACTGGTTGGAAACGATGGTAATGAGGCCATGTAGAAATTCCATAACCTGATTCATTTGCAAAATTATCGTTTCTTCAATTCTTCCTGATACATTTAGTTCACTTATAGTCTAGCTATTTATCAGGCAAACGATTTCGCACCAACTATCATCGGGTGTGAAAACACCGCCTGTTGTCACACAGTTAAGGCACGCGTTATCAGATTAGCAGTGATAACTAGAGATAATGACTTGGAAATGTGTTGCGATGATGTCATTTTGTTATTATCGTCGATAGTTTTATGAAAACGTGTGCCCTCAAACACGAGGGTAACTAAACATTTCTTTTTCCTAGATAGATTTGCCAAAATGCCAATGATGATTATTAGTAAGTATGTGCAGTCTTATGTAGGGCAGAGAATTCCGTTTAAAATTTAAAAGCGTCTAATACAAGTCCCTAGTTTTTGATTAATAAAAAGAAAGTGGCTGATAACATGTTGTAAAACAATTGGAAAGGAAATATTGTATGGAATGGAATAGCTTTTGTTGAAGTAAATGAAACAGATGATGAGAAATTAAGAAGAAGAAGTTTACTTATAACGAGCATTTGTCAGTAAATTCCATAGGTCAAGAAATCGTCATAGAGTGGAAGTACATGATAAGAACCCTACATAGACTAACACCATCTATAAACATGTCAAAGTGATTCATCATCTGCCTAGCCTTTTCCCAACTATGTTGGGGTCGGCTTCCAGCCTAACCGGATGCAGTGATAACATGTCAAAGTGATTACTTGAGATATAGTAATTATTTAAGATACGATTTTTATTCTGTAGTCTAGATCTAGAATTGTCAAAAGTTAGGATTCTTAACTTTGCGTTCTTTGACGGTTCCTACTTCGTTCAAATTCTTGTCAATTGCATAAAAATAGTTGCATAAGCAATTACTTAAATTCAAATTATGAGTTTTAACTTGACTATAGATACAAGTGTGAGACATTAGTCACTTAAAACGCAAAGGTACATTAAACAGTAGAAAACCATAGGCACTAAGATAGTATTCACAACAGACCAACTTGTAATCATCTGCCGTATAGTTATAACTGTCTTAACATAGACCATCACGTGGCGATCATAATTCTAGTTAGCTTCGATTACCGCCATTGTTTCGGAGCTAGATAACACAAACGTGACACCACACTGACGTACTGTGTCTGTATCTATATTAATAGATAATAGAGTTCTTGTACTATGGATAGATTATTGTAGGCCGGCTTAGAGTGATTATAATTCGGAGAAATCTAGAGATGGTAATGTGTTATCATTGATAAGGTTACTCTTTGGTTTAGAATTGGCTTGTTGTTACAGTGCAAAGTTGTGTGGTAATCGGTCGTCGTGGTATGGGCATGTGATGCGGAAGAATGAGGAAAATATCGTGAGGAAAGTTTTGAGTTTGAATGTGGATGGGTGTATGAGTAAAGGAAGACTTAAGAAACGATGGATGGACTGTGTAAAGAATGATATGGCAAGAAAGGAGGTGTCTTATAAGATGACGAGTAAGTGAAGTTTGGAAGAAGACATGCTGTGCCGACCCCAAATGAATTGGGATAAGGGCAAGAGAATGATGATGGGTGTTACAGTGGTACTAAGGAAGGTATTGTTTTGATTGACAATTTTGATTTTTGACCGACAGGCTTTTAGTAAAGAATATTGTTTAATGATATTATAGAGATAATAATAATCCATAGATTCAAAGAATCTAGCCCTCTCACGAAAACAGAGTAAACTTTTTGGCCGTCTTAGGTCTGTCTTGTCTCAACTAATTAGTTGCTTTTGGCGAATATTTTTTTTTTTTAAAAGGCTGCTCACTCTGGTTATTTATTATAAGAAAGAATCTAAGTTTGGCTGGATTCTTCTTTTCGGAACTCCAAAATCTTGCGAATATCTTAATATCTAGTAGATTTTCGTTTTCAAAATTGAAAAATTAAATGTTAATATCATCGCATGACGAATAAGTAACATTAAAAACTACTTATAGCTCACGGCAATCTGAAATGGTGCAATGCAGTTGTGTCATTGACTGTTTTTTGCTCCACGGCCGTGTATCGATCGGTAATCTTACCTTCATATTGTATATTATTATCTGTTGCTGAACAATATTGTTCGTTAGGTTTTCTTTTATTTTTGAAGTTTTCAAAATTTATTTATTATTAATTTTACATGCTCATTTTACATATAAAAAAAAACATTTAAAATATAAAAAAAGGTCCATCGGCATCAAGAACAAGGACCAGGCTGCCGGTGGTCAGGGCTCTACAGAGAGGAACCTCCTCACTATGCGTGCCGTTCAGGAGTACTGCTTTCTGAATCAAGCCCTTGACCCAGCCGCGCAATGGTTTTATTATCCTTATTATCAGTAGTCTCCCAATTTTAATTCCGTCGTAGAAGAGAAAGAGGTAATTTCTGGCCAGTTCGTCTCTACAGAACCCATGCACCTAGCTTTTGAAGTCTCAAGTAACCATGTAGGTTTATTATTTGACCAAAAACGTTTTTGTTTATACTATCTGCGTACTCTAAATGGGTTATCTTTAAGCATAATTACGTATGTTTGCATATACCTACTACCCTCATCCGTGTGTCACTGCGGGGGGCCTACTGAAAACCAGCGCTGTGTGTTTTACACCCAGCATATGCTGAGTTGGTTACCCTTTCGTTATGGGCATGCTCAGCGCAGTTGAGCTGTTTAATTAGTTGTTAAGCTGTGTGTTGTTATTTGTTTATGTATGTGCTGCTCTTTTGTGTTGCTGCTGTCCATTAACGAATAAATGTATATTCTATTCTATTCTATTCTATTCTATACGATTAACTTAGGTTCTCCCAAAAGTAGGAACTTGAATTTACCTTTCAAACTTCAGATATCCGGCATCATAAGACAATCACGTTTACTTACTCGTGAACAAGTATATTTTAATAAGCTAAATATAAATAAAAGACAGTATATTGACAAGCTCGCGACCTCAGCGGCAGGCCGCGGCGACCTTAGCACCGATAACTACGCTATTTGACCAGTAGACCTGTAAATAATTTAGTACACACGGCAGCACATCAAGCTTTACATTTCCAGTATAACGTGGCCTCGCTTTGTATATATTTTCTGTACAGTGAGAGATCCGCATAAACTAATTTTGTATAGCTTGATCAGCCGCCGTGCGTACCAAATAATTCTAAGGTTTTTTCTTGGTCTGTGTCTGTTTTAAGGTTAGCTACAGCACATGTTCTTTGTCCCAATTTTGTTGGGGTCGGCGTAGCATGTATTCTTCGACTATACATCTGTGTTCGTCTTCAGCTCATGAGTAGTAACTCATGAGCTCCTCCTAGCCATAGCATCTTTGTGATTCCTGCCGACGCCCAATCGTAACAAGGCCAGAGTCTATATAAGGTGTTAAAAAATTAACTGCAAGAATTTCGTGAGGGAAGAATTTATAAACAACTTTTACTATGGGACGAACGCCGAAATCGCGAAAAAGAGTCGGCTATCCCGTACATTTTATTGAGTTACGTGTGCATAAATGTATGGTACAGCTGATTTTTTCTACCTATGTGTACGTATTATTTATGTATTTACCGGAAACTAAAAACTGTTTGTCATAATGATATTGGTGTAGTTTCAAGGTTTTAAATACCATTAAAGTATTGCTTAATGTACAAATAAATGCATAGTGACAAAGGCTTAAGAACTGAGTTGATAACTTTTGACAAAACTCCCGTGATTATGTTAATATTGCTAATGACAGTAACGTCATTGAGATTCAAGACCTTTTCAAGCAATTTCATAGATTTTCAAAAAATCTATAAAATTGCTAGAACATAAGAACATATTTTGAAGTTTTTACTTCAAAATATGTTAAGCCAAGGCAGATTATGACTAAATCGTTCTGTTGTGGAACCCATTAAACACACTTATTACTAACTAGCTGACCCTGCCCGCAGCTTCGCCCGCGTGGATGTCAGATAACGCGACCAAAATAGTAATCATTTTCGTTGAAAACTTCCAGACAGCTTATTTTTTCCCGACACCTCTAACAAATATAATTATATTTTAACCAATGTATACAAAAACTTGTCAAATTATTTACTTAAACCTTCCTCTAGAACCACTCTATCCATTGATGAAAACAGCATGAAAATTGGTAGTATTTGAGATTAACGCGAACAGATAGACAGGCAGACGAGGCCGTGGATTTTGTTTTATAATATGTAGTGATTATTACTATTATCTAATATCAAAGAAGTTTACAAACTAGAAATTCCAGCCACAACCAAAACATTATTCCCAGTCCCGAAACGAATGTCATAACATCGAATATCCTCTTTCGTACCTCATTAGGATCAAAGCTAACCTTATTGGGGAACTTTGGAGTGATTGACCTTTTATCTAAAGCACGTGTATGTTATCGTTCAAATGTTTTGAAAGTGTGTCTGCGCTGCTGGTCTGAACGTGGTGTGTGTTGATTATGAAAGTGTTGATTGAACTTGAATCGGTTATGGGTGCGAACAGGGAGTCAGTGGAATGATGAAGTTGCTCCAGTCAAACGCCAGCGGGTACTGCGGTCCACAGCAATAAAAAAACGCTTAACTGCCAAATTGACATTATCGACAATGACATAAGTGACACTTGTGACATTTGACAGTTCAAACAAGGTTTACCTGGCGCGCCACTGGTTAAGGTGGAATGGACGCGTGCGAGTAGCCTGCGAAATTCATTTTTTTTTTACGTTTCTTGCAATTAGCAGGTCAGTGTCAGGTTGTATGTTGATGAAAAATGTGTCGCGCCGGTAAAACGTATATACTTACATTGTTATAATCATTAAAATCATCAATACAACCCTCTAAGTTCATTTATTCCAATTCAATATCAATTCCATGAGAAGTCTTTCGATGGGGTTAAATGAACTTAGAGGGTTGTATGGATGATTTTAATTATTATAATTCTGTAACTGCATATGTGTTACCTGCGCGGCTCATTTTCCATCAACGTACAACCTGACACTGACCTGCAAATTGCAAAGGATGTAAGAAAATTTTAATTTTGCGGGCTACCTTGACGCTTCCACCTTAAGTGATTTTAGAAAAAGAATCATTTGTTAGTGGTAAGATATGATAATTTGACTCTGTTGTAAGATAGAATTTTTCCCATGTTACCAAAATTCATAAGGGGACAAAGATAGGCACAAGAAAAATGGTCAAAAATTCAACATCTATCATATTCAATAAAACCGATGCAAACCTTTGCTTATTTAAAAAAAAGCATATATCATGACGAAACAGACAAACTAACGCAATACCAACATAACTAAAAAAAAAACACGGAAACCAACATATTCCTTAATTAATATTACAACATTTACACTAGCAAGAACTGAGTAATACGGAAAAGCGCATTAATATGCTTCTTACGTCCGTACGATATTAATTAAACAGACAGACACGCAGACATACAAACACACATACTTACATACATACGTACTGGTCGCTCTTGTGCCAGTTTGTCTTTACGTATTAACATATGACTGACTATTGTTATTTCGCTAACTCGAATAGTTATGCAAATATTCGGTGTCTTTGAGCGATCTGCGTTGGTTATGATTAGTTTGTTGTTAGCATTAATTTGATTTAAGTTTTACGGCACAGTTACACTCCTGGGTTCGATTCCCAGGTCGGGCAAAGTGCTATTGGGTTTTTCCATCAGGAATTTCTCAGTAGCAACCAGGGAGTCAAGATTTGTGCCCGGTTGATAGCAATAGGCTCGCCCCCTATTACATGGGACTTAAACATAACTGGCGAAATGTGGGTGTACTATTAGGTACACCTCTGCCTAACCCTACGAGGATTACAGGCGTGATGTTATGTTAGACAATCGAAGAAAGCTTCTCTCTTATCACCGCGAACTTGAAACTAAAGCTGTGCAATCATATCATTACATCACATGTATTTCTCCAGAGTTAGGCAAACGTGGCGTGCCTTTGGTACACCCACGTGTCACCAGTTATGTTTAGTCCCATGTAATAGCGGGCAGGCCTATTGCCATCAACCAAGCATGATTCCCGACTAGTGAAATCCCCAAGTCATAGTGTTGCAACTTTTAAACTAAAATAATATCATATTCTTTAAGCTTTATTTATTATCAGAAGTGATAATTTACGTCCTTGGCGGGCACTGATATGCATAATTCCGTGACTCGGTCACAGATATTAATCATCACATGAGTGTGTTATACTGCACTGAACTTGGGCCGAACTAAAATGTGCATGGCGCTCTAAGGAGAGTGTGCATAATATGTGTGCTTGTCAAGCATGCATGGACAAACATATTGTGTGTGTATCATGCATGCAGTTATGTCTGTCGCTGCCTTAAACCATTATAATAGAAATAGATAGTGTATTAAAATTTATAGTCTGCTTCGTTGGTCTAGTGGTCTCAAGGTAGACTGCTGAACATGAGATCTTGGGTTTGCCCGAGTCGGGCAAAGTGTTATTGGGTTTTTCCTTCAGGAATTTCTCAGTAGCAGCCACGGAATCTAGATTTCTGCCCGGTTGATGTCAGGACTTAAACATAACTGGTGAACTGTGGGTGTGCTATTAGGTACACTTCTGCCTTACCCTTCGGGGATTACAGGTGTGATGTTATATTGTTAAAATAAAAAGGGAGAGCTTAGAATATATTGTCTATAACTCTTTCGTGTGTTTGTTTTATAGTAACGACCTTGTTGTGTGTTATTTAGATTGTTTCAAGCTTTATCTGCCGGAACATATCACGGGCTGTTTGCTTTTATTGACTGACATGTTTCGGCCTTTTTTAAAAGGAAAGTTAATCAACTTCGTTAGTGTGTTAAGCTTCATTGTCTTTTGAAGTGCTATTTTTGAATTGATTATACACGGAAGTAGTCCAAGAGTTCTATTCCAGCATTTGTAAATCATGCTCAAATATTTAATTAGACTGACGAATGAACTTGTTTTAGAATATCTTGTTTAGTTTGAGAAGTAACCGCTGATATCAAATAGAAAGGCTGCCTTGTTCTCAAGTAAAGCAAACATTGTCAAATCATTAAAAAAAATGTGTGCAATTCACACGTGGTAGAAGTGAAACCTTCAAAAATTTTGGCTTCAAGATAAACACTGTATAATGCTTCCTATCTCATTTTCTCCCACGTAAAATCTTATGAATTTATGCTCTTTATACTGTCGCTTTGTCGTTTCATCGATTTTCAAATCACAACGATGCTAAAGAAGTTTTCACTTCAAAAACCTAAACTCAACATACAATTTTGCACTACATTTCAAAGTCTTACCAAATAACAGTAATGCAAGCAACGATCTCATTTACAAAATTTACATAGGTAGGTGGGTTAGAATCTCATCAGGTAATGCATCAAATTAATGCCGGTCGGCCAAGGCAACTAGCATTGTAAGCCGTGACGGTGCACTTGCTTATAATTGTGTAAGTTTCGCAGACTATAGATATGAGACGTTCTTTGTTATTTTTTATGTGGATGTAGTAGAGGTAATTACTGTGTTAAGTCATTGTAGTATTGATTTAAAATAGTGTGTTGCCCGATCCGTGACAACGCCAGCAACTTATCCATCCCAGCAAGTTATCCATTGTGATCCGGCTCGAAGGACCAAGCCTTGGTTTTGCTCGTTCAAAAACTTTTTATGTTATGTTCAGGCCTTCAATTTGCATTCATAACAACCAAAGCTATAAATTTAGAGTTCAATTAGTGAAGAATAAGATTTTTTCTCAAAAAAGACTTTTCTTCAAAGAATAGGCTCAGAGCCAGACTTTCCATTTTCACAAGTGCTTTGCTTGACAGCTGTTTAGTTTGACTGCATCCATTCTTTTGTTCCGTTCTTGCTAAAGTGATACGTTATGAATAATAATGAATATTTTAAGTATGATGTTTTTCTGCGAATTTCCATAACAGGCTGCCTGTAGTAAGTAATTGTTAAATAAGTAAATAACGCTTCTTGTTTTAAAATAAGCCAGTTTAAAATAATATTATTAGTTATTTTATTTGCGTCTTACAAGATTTGACTTTCTAAACAGGTTCTTACTTAGAACCAGTTATTATATGAGTAACATTTTCAGTTTTTTTTTTAAAAAAAAAAACGTGTTGCTCCGACCCCAAGTAAGGGACAAGGGCAGGAAGAAGATGATGATGATTTTTAGTTCTTTTTAGTAACAAAAGTCATCGAAATGTTTTTATTACCTCGCTTGTATGCATTGGCACATCAAAGACACTCATTTTCTTTTTTAATTTACTGTTGGTATAAATAAATATTGGTGTAAATAAACATGACTGAGTTTTATAAAAAAAAACCATAGCTTTGTTCAGTTTGTCACGTCTATGTTTTACACGTTTTGCATACTATTCCTCACTTGGTGTATTGTTATAAACATCGAAGTATCAGATGTTACCTTACATGTGCGGTCTAGGTCTCCACAGACAGATAGGCGTTCATTGTAACCTTGATTCACGTTACAATTGATCGTCCACACACGACACAATGCCGTGTATCAAGTGTATTGTTTATTGTTTGTCTGCTACTTGCTTAAGCAGGATTAAATGAACAATGATCGGATAAAATACTGCAATTCAGTAATTGATTCTGTATCATTTTCGTCCAATTGTCATATGATATCAGTATATCACATATGCTTGCTATCAGTAAATCTGCTCTCGAAACGATGAATTAAAATATCGTGAGAAAACAGGCCACTGTCCTAGCACCAAAAAAAAAACAAAAAAAAATATTTTAAAAGACAATTTAATAAAAAAAAATTAAGTAGAAGCCGCATGGGGCCCGCGTGGGGGATTACAGCCCCTCCACTCTCTCTCGCAAAGGGGAGGTCTGCGACCGCCTGTATCCCTGTAGTAGAACGTTATATAAGAACATTATAGGCTGATTACGCTTATGTTTTTTTATGTGTCCTATTGTCATATGACATATGCTTATTAGTTCATACTTTATAAGGCAGTGATATATAAACAATAGACTTTTTTTCTCAGTAAGGACGTGATTTATTACTACAAGCTAAAGGTTAAATGTCAAAAATGTAATCGGAGTAAGATATTATCGTATATCTAAATTGTTTTGTCGTTATTATGGTTAGCGTGCCAAAATTTATAGTTTTTGTCTTTTTAATATTTTCATAATGGGATCATATTTCACTTAAATTAATTAGTTTGGACACTGGCTCTTGGACTGGAAACATAATATTTTAAACTATGTGGGGTTATAATTTAATATTCTAATATTATTATCATAACTGTCAAGTATACCAGATTGTGGAGCTATTTTAATTAGGTCCCGCCCACTGGACACATTGACGACCCATATTGGGAACGTTCATAATATTTTAATGTGTCTCCCCAAATTTTTCAAATACCGAACCCATTATGATTTCGATTGACATTTAATTATATACTTATACTTTATGGAACAAGAGTCAAGTTCCGTGGCAAATGTACAGACGCGTACTTAAAGCTACCCGAAACTGTCAAATTTTCCCTATCAACCTTGAACCTAATTTTTTAGCGATAAAGTTGAAAATCTATCAAAGAAATTTGACATATTGTAGTAGCTTGATGTGCTGGTGTCTGTACTATGTGATCAGCAACCAACATTACGAGTAAAATACATATTGTGCCATATTTGGTTTTACAGCAAGCTAACTTAATAGTAATCAATAAAATTGTTTTAATCAGTATTTAAGGTGATGTCACCTTTGCGCTCATTACCATATTTCTGATTAAAAACTGAAATTAGTTGTAGTATCATACATTATATTTATAAAGTACATATGTAGTCGTGCCTCTATGTATACATTAGCTGATAATAACTATAGATAGTTTATAAGATAAACAGGCCCAGTGCTTATTGGCCTCTTATCTTGAGTGATAAGCGCTCGGCTGATAGTGTGATATCAGGCAAATTGATTTCTGTATAATTATGTGATATTATTATGCTACACCGATATATTAATATATGGCGTTAATTATTCCTTAAATAGTGTCTGTTTAGACGAGCTCGTGGCTAAATAATAACAGCCTCTCGATGTTAAGGTTAAGCCGCGCTAAGTCCGTGGATAGGCAACTGCCCTTTACATACCGCGTTTCCTCCTTGCCTCGGAAAGCACGTTAAGCCGTTGGTCCCGGCCGGTTGTCATGCGTAGATCTTTGACAGTCGTTACAGGTAGTCAGTGGCCCGAAAGTCTGACAACCAATCTCACCAAGGGATATAACATGTCCCAGTGCTAACTGGGTTTTGGAAGTCAGATAGGTTAGATGACTGCATCCGGTTAGACTGGAAGCCGACCCCAACATGTTGCGATAAGGCTAGGCAGATGATGATGGAGTAGTGTCTATTTAGCTTTTTATTCAATCGGTACTGCTGAAATTGTGTAATTTAGATGAAGGACATTTGTGCATAATATACTCTTTTATATATCTTTACAAGCTGTTTGCTAGTATTAACCTGATACTAAATACAAACTCAGTTTGTCCAGGAAACTATTGCAGCATTCCCAATAAATTATACTTTACCCAGAAACTTTTCTACAAGTTTGCCATGGGTCGTGAGGTTAAAAATATTACCAGCAATGGAACTAACAGCTATTAATTTAAAACTTGCTTCAGACCAAAATTGTTACCAGCTGTGAAAGCAACTACTACTATTCGTTTAAAACATATGTAGTAACATGAACACACCATTTTTTTCGGATGGGAAATCGTCAAATGACTTCTCCCGCTCTGGGCAGAGCGGAAAGGAGTGTCAGACTTGTACTGACTAAAACCCATCCATGTTCCTTCCTTGGCCTTTGTGTTTCAGGGCCGCGGTATCTCTTTCGAACAGTCCCGCAGCCCTGCAGAATTCGACCCTCATGTTGCGTTTACAGGAAGGGTTATACCATTTCATTTTTAATTGCAACTTCTTGAGTAAAATACAGGCTCCGGCCCAAATGAATCCTCTCCGGTAGACCGCTGCGTGTTTGGCCGCCCGTATAATATATTTTTAGAGAACGAATTAGTTATAAACACGAAATGTCTCGTTCCTGAAAATAATGGAGATAAATGTAAAAAGTTTTACGTCTTTGAAAGTCTTGATAATGTCATTGTTATTAAAACACACACAACACTTTTCTTTGTGTTTATGTTCATCTCAGGTATCGTAATATCTGCCTGCCTGTAATCATTGTATTGTAGGGCAAAAGGTATCTTCATGTCAAAATAAATAATGAGTATTGATCAGATCAATATGCTTGCTTTATACGTTTAGAAGACTTTTGAAGCAATGCTTTCCCCTCTGTGAGTGTGTGTGAAAATTAAATAATTAGGTATATTCATGAAATTGTGGAAAAATCAGACCATATATTTTATTCCATATTCCTTCCATGACCTTTGTGTTCGAGGGCCGCAGTAAACATGAACACACCTCACTCCTATTTCCGAGTTTCAAAGCCATTATCTGTGGACTGTTGACTTAAGAAATTGTGTCGCGAATTATCTCTACAAGGAAATTCTGCAAGTGTTATCTGATAAAACGCACGTAGTTACGACATATACGGAATATGATAAAGATAGTTTAGAATTGGTGTGGAAGGTTTAAATGCTTTCTGCTGGCTTGTGATTGACAAATTCGAAAGCCTTTGACAGATCTATGAATTTAATAGGGATGTACTTCGTGCTCTTGCATAAATTGAATAGTTTGTTTTGTGACACCCGAAATGATTGCATTATTTCAAAACAATGCATGTTATTTATTATTACATCTCTCATGTGTTACTATTTGAATTAGCAATACTGTAAGAGAGATTTATTTCAATTTTGGTGTACAATAAAGTATATTCTATTTTGTCTCGAGTCTCCCCTCGGAACCTGCCCATTGTTTTACCAGAGCAACCTTACCAATAATTTTGGACGTACAAAGTGTACGCACAAAATTACGTTTTGAGTGTACAATAAGCGGGTACAATTTATAAATTTTCTACAATGCATGTCTTCTAAGAAGACTACACTTCTGCAATTCCCAATTCAATATTGTTTACAAAACACCAAAGGCCATGCCCATCCCATGAAACGCCAATGGTTATTCAATTCAATCGGCACCCGGATGGTTGGCAAGCTCAGTGGCAGCATTCTTCAGTAAGGCCGTGACTTTGACTGAGACCAAAGAGCGTACGTTGTCCTTTCCGTGTTTATTTGATCTTCCGTTAAGATCTGTTTATCGCTTACAGTTAACACTCTACGAAAGTTTTGCAACTGTTTTCAGAAATATGGTGATGATGACAGTGATGATTGTCCAGTTTACTGTTTGATCTTCTGCTTCCTTTCGTGTTTTTTATATCAGTTCGGCCCAGTTTTCGTCCACGCCAGCTTCAGTGGCGTTAATTAGTTCACTTAGGGCACTAATTGATCTGAATGCTCATTTGCCTATGCTAGCCTAAACAGTGGTTATGTTTACTAGCATCGTTCAGTACGGCCATGACTTAAACTGAGACCAAAAAGCGTACATTATCCTTTCCGTGTTTTTCTATTTGATCATTTCGTTTAGATTGCCCCGTATGCGAAAGTGTTGCCATTGTTTTGCAGGTCAGTAACAGGACTGTGACTGTTTGTGTTTTTATAAATGTGGGATGTTTTGCGATTCATGGGCAATTATGGTGTCTTAGTTTACTAGTTGATTTGTGTACTCACAAAAAAACGATACTAAACTTGAAATGTAAGACTTGTGTCAAAAATAATTTTCGGTTGTAACTACTCTATTCATAGCTCTATTTGTTCAAGTGGATTTTAATTCATACTGAACATATACTGGAACTATTTTCTCAAAATTAAATTTTCTTGATGTTAAGGGTATTGTCTTTCAAAGTATTATTTTTTCCGTGTCTTTGGCTAAAAGCAACTAGTATTTTTAATTAAATGTGCTGACCCTCCCACTGACCCACTGGTCTAACCGTCTTGCAGAAACAATGACTCATGAACAGAAGTGGTACACGAAGATTATTAGTGTTTCTCTATTGTTGTATGTGTTTATGATGGAAAGCGTCTGCGTGATTTATTATATCTTATATGTAGCTACATTGATTGGTGGGATGTGGCACAGATTTGTGTGAATTTTCATGATCAAGGTTAGTTAATTATATACGGCCGTGTGCGCAGTCAGCGATCGACTAAAAATAAATACATGATATATCTGTTTTAATAATCCCTGATTGTTTTTTGGTTTTAAACCTTTTGTAACACCATAGACATTGTGGAACGCAAATAAGTGAACATGGCTTATATTTCTTGAGCGAGAAACGGTCGAATACATAGGCGCTCACTCGCTAGAAGGGGGACGGGTGCCTGACTGACAAAATTATATTAATACACCTCTGTTACCTTTTCAGTAACAATCAATGTTCTGGAAAAGAATACGTGATGTTATAATTTCGATAATATTCATAAATACTTCACCGCCATCCAAGATTTTGCTAAAAACAAAAACTTGTATCAATAATGTTGAATCTGTTTTTGGATTCTCACTTAATTATGTTGCCCTTTTCCCCTCCACTTAACTCCCAACCTTCCACATACCAACCACGTGCCATCCCTCCCTCTTGTATCTCGTCAACCGCAGCATCAACCGTCCGTTAACGGTACCCGTAACGGTATGCTCTCGAGGCCGGCACGGATTAATTGTGGCCGAAATAAGATGGATAGTATCACTTTGTCGCAAGATTTATGGGTACATTTTGATCTCAGGGAGATTTGTATTATAGCTTTGCTCGGTATTAAGAGGAAACCACCAAGTCCTAGAACGAATAATTCGAAGATTTGTGACATCTACTGCAGGCACTAGACCTGTGTGGTGAATTACAGCCGACTCTTAGAGCTAGAAAACGAAATACTAGTTTTCGTCATTACGATTTCTTGTGTGACCGGATGTATGAACGTGGACGTAACTTGAATAGTATGTAAGAATAGTAGAAGTATCTCCATTTGTATGCTTCCATACCTTTTTGGGTATAGGCATATGTTTAAGAAGTTTTTGTGAGGCTATATTGGGGTTAATTGCTTTAACTTTATATATAAACTATAATTTTGCGTTGCTGTCCAGTAGGACTTGTCCGCGGAAAGCGACAGAACACCACGCCCTGCGGCCAAAAATCTTCCTTTATCATTAGGGGCAGATAACAATTCGGTACTCGCACCACGAACGTCTTGAAGTTGACGTTGCGGCGCGACTCTAGGAACTGCACCCTCGGTGTGTAGCTTGTCTTTTGGCGCACGTATTCCACGATGTCCTCCGCTTTAGTGGTGTTATTAAAGCAGGAAATGTACATCGGTGTATTCGGCACGCAGGCTCATTTTAGGGTCCAGAGGAGCCTTGCCGCAGAGGTTTGTGGCTCTTGGTTCTTGGTTCTTGTTATTTTGGGCGCTTTGGTTGATTCCCAACAGTAGATTATGCAGTCCATCATTCTCCTGTCCTTATCCCAATTTACTTGGGGTCAGCGCAGCAAGTCTATTTTTTATATTTATTAATTTATTATTTCTGGCCAACCAACAATTGTTTATACTTTTACATGTTATGTTGTTGTTATCTAAGGTTAGTATAACAATTTCTTATAAGTTAGCACCGCATGCCCCATAAAGTAATAATTGTTACCAGTTATATTAAAGTAATTAAAATTTAAATCAATGTTGAAAAACAGAATTAAAATCAAAATTAAATACAAAAATTATACAAAATCAAAATTAAATACAAAATTAAACAAAATCAAAATTAAATAACAAGATTAAAGACAAAATCAAATTTTTCTCTAGTTGTTGCCGTAAGGCCACAGAATAAAGGGATCGTCACCGTATCGCTTTTCGCCTCGCCGTCAAACAGGCGTCAACCTAACGTAAGCACTTAACCAAAGCAGCTCCGATACGTCGAATCAGCTAGGGCTAGGTGACGCCGCGCTTACGGCTCGTCGACCGCTGGTAGACCTGGGTGACACCAGATCAGTTTGAATCCGAATATGAAGTGTAGCGCACCGTTATGTCTCGGTTCCCAATACGCGAGATTGCTATCATAGCCATAGCACAGAGAAGTACACGCATGAACTGCTAGTTGACCACGAACCACATCGCGGTTTGTTAGCTTGTCCCGAAGCGAGGCGATTGCGTTACGATTCCAATTAGTGTGCGTTGCAGCAGTAAGTTTCATACAAAGAATACTGAATGGCTCGAGTTGGTACGGTGACGATCCCTTTCCTAGTTGATATGTGTACTGTGACCTTGACCCCATTTCTAGCCATATCATCTTTCAAATAATCCACTCATCGGTTCTTTGGGCTATGTTGTAGCATTCGTTCTCAAGACTGTCTTCATTTCTCCAGTGGCAAATCCTAGTCCATCATTAAGCTTATCTCCTTCAGGTTAAATGATCAATAGGTGGTTACCATCACTAGTTTAATACTATAATATTCCACATTCACACACGTAGTCGTACGACAAGTAGACATACAATTACCACATGATCTCGTTGACGGATAAGGCAATTAAACAATAAACTAGATATGATATACTATTCAATCTAGAATTGTATATACAGCTTTTAACAGAATATATTAAGATAGGTCGGTTGCATTAGTTATTGTGAAGGTCGGACAGTATTGCTCACTGAGCTTGTTGACTAACGGAAATATTCTACATCTCCTTAGTCAAATCTGTTCACTTAAACCAACTAATCTTTGCAGGCGGGGAAAACACATAACTAAGTTTGACATATCGATGTGCACACATCAAAAAAGTCTAAGCAACACGCATCATTTGCAGAAACTGCATGTTTTATTAATTTACACTTTATTTTTTTTCTTAACAAAGTAGATTGGTATACAATCTTTTTGTTCTCGGAGACATATACTTACTGGCTGATTTTAAAAATATGTATAAACTTTTCGATTGTGTTTTGTTTTGTCTCTTGCAGTGTCCGAATTTGAGTCGCAGTTTGATCGAACGAACGTAGTGGATGCCTTTTGTGTGGCTTGCCAGCGTTGGGTGCAGCGTAGCTTATGATAGTATGATCTTCTTCATTTTATTGTGCTTTGTCTGGCATTGCCTTATAGGCTTTCAGTCTTAACAGATGCGACCAAAACGACCGTATCGTGTATCATATAAAATTAATACAAGTCCGAGATTGATCACTCAATAGCGAAGGTTGCCTATTATAGAAACTTCATCATTATAATTCTATAACACCATAAAATTATATTAATTATTGTAACAGTAAACTGATTACCTAACTGCACTTATTCATTTATAAAGTTTAATGATCTCATGTTCTCAATTAATGCTTGATTGATGTACGGAACTACGGAACCGTGCAATTAAAACGTTTTACGGGTCATTTCACCGATACTTGTTGTAAAGTACTTTCATCCTATAAATGTAGGAAATCCTTTACATATAACTCACCTTCTTTTCTTTGCGGAAAAGCATAAGGATCTGAGAAATAGAAGATAGTTTTAGAAGCAGAAAAAGATCTTGGTAAACTACAGTAAGTTCTTGGGAATTCAGCTATTCTATATTTGTTTTACAAGCTTCTGTTACGGAACCCCAAACAAGTCTAACGATGTCGCGCCCACAGGTGATCTAAAAGCATTAATAAGAGGTTCTGTAGGTGTTGGCCAAGTCAATTGAGCGTTGGGAAGGAGCATTGAGCAATCGACTGTGGTATCGACGGTAGGAGTATGTATATTTGCTCAAAACTCGAGTAGTCCGAGGGCGGGGCAGTATGCATTATGGAAGGTCATTTTTTAGTGTTTGAACTAGTCATTACACTTACCGAAGTAAACATACTTCACTTATAGTGTGAACGCAGCATAGCAGGAACAAATGTAGCCTAGTAGCTGGGTGCCATTTGAAATTCTGAGGTTAAGAAAGAAGGTTTCGCATCAGATTTATTGGCTAGTAAAATTCTAATAAATAAATGATCTAAGGAAAATCGCTATATTTAACACGAAAAAGGGTATATTTATAAACCGTTTGTTAATGTCAGTTTAAAAACGTTATTACACTCTTTGCCGGTTGATTCACCATAATGTGTCTAGCCTCTTCCTGTTTAACCGGAAGATACTTAATACCAGTATTTTATATGGAGCTTGTTGATTCATGATTTAAAATGTCTATTAGTACAGAGATACTTGAAGATATCCCTAGTCTACTAAAAAACCAACGGGGAGTTCAAAATGGTTCGTATAAATTTACTCAGAAATTATTCTAACACAAAATACACTAACGAACTATAAAAATGTAGTATACTACGAATCATTGACTTACTTAGATGTTATCTCGAACTTCAAGTTACAGTTTTAAAACTATTTACATAACTTAAATAGATTCACCGAAAACTTGTTTGGTGTAAATCTTTTTTTGGACACACTGTGAACAAGTTACGAAGTGCCTATTTATATGTATATTATTTATAACTATTGTCGTTGTGTACTTTGGTTAACAAACTGTTAAGCTTTGATGTTAATGTTTATTAGTTGAATTTGAATAAACTTTCACTTCAACCGCGTTACTTAATGATTTTAATTTGTCAACATGACAAATTGATGAACGTTCAAAACTGGAGACTGTTTCATATGTATGTAGTTGTGTTAAATATCTTATTAGTGAAGTGGTTTCTTTTCTTATTAAAACAAGGCATAATGTAAATCCAGGATGCATATTCATGGTAATTATCATTAAAATTGTATTACACAGCCTAACATGTATTTTTAAAGACACTACCTAAATTTCCACCAGCACTAAAAAATATAACACACGTCCTTACATTGAAGACACGTTTAAAATATAATTGATAACAGGATGTATGATCCTGGATTAAGCAAAAGGGAAGGACGTATGGGTGGGAGCATTGTAGACAGGAAAATGCCTGGAGTTTTTGTATGTAAGCTTTTCTCATGATGTAATCTTGTTCTGCAATGAACCTCGTATCTCCTGAATGTGGACGGCTTTCAGAGTATGGATGAACGGTGTGGTTAGGAAGGCGGTGAGGTGACTGTTGAGATAACGAGTAATAGAGAAGTATCGAAGAAGGAGACATAGCTGCACCGACTCCAAATAAATTAAATTAAGGGCAATAGAATGAGGAGGCCAGGGCTACGGGACTGTTCGAAAGAGATACCGCAGCCCTGGAACACAAAGGGCAAGGAAGGAACATTAATGGGTTCAAGTCAGTACAAGTCTGATACTCCCTTCCGCTCTGCCCAGAGCGGGAGAAGTCATTTGATGATTTCCCATCCGGAAAAGAAGGGTAAGAGAAGGATGACGAATAAACCTCATCTGGATGACACAGCAATGTTTAACACTATCTGTTCATCACCTAGTACATGTAAATGTGGCTTTACCTCAACATTAAATAAAACCGGTACACAGTCGTGTTAGGTCTAGCCTAGCTTTCTAACTGACGTCAGAATAGTCCCATTTGTCAGTTTCCAGGAAATTGCTTTTTATAATTGCTTCGTTTAGTCTGAAGAGACTTTTTAATCAGGTTAGGTTATTGGATAGAGGGAATTTGTGAGATTTTATTTACATTGTGGCTGATGTTTTTCTTGATTCGAGAAACTATTTCGATTTGGTTCTGGAGGTATCAATCTGTTCCTTTGATTTCTAACGTAAGTTGCAAAATTGAGGAAATAGAGAATATATGCAAAGGGAACTAAAATAATCTAAGATAAAAGTAAAAGATGTTTTCATGAAGTATAATTTATTTTGTTTATTAACTCATTGAATAATCTAAAACAAATTAGCATTTCGTTATGATAAGGGTTTTCTCTTATAAAAAAGTTTCACTGCTTTTAGGCTCATTGTTAAAATTCAATAAGTATTAACATCTTTCCAAGGCAACTTACTATTAAATGTTAAGTAAAAACCTCTGTTAATTTACTATAAATAAAATATCTATACCCATATTGGTCAATAATATCCCAATTAACTCAAAAATCCTTTGTAAGTAGTTATATTAAAGTCGTCAGATTTTTATACGATAACTTCTCAGCACCTTTTATGGTTTCATGATTCACTTTATTTTTTACCCTTTTATAGCCTGAGGTGACGGAATTTGACCACATGTGTCATCTCTTCTTATTAAAGCTTTATTATAAGTAAGATATTAATAATATATATTTCTTTAAACTAACTATATACATTGATAATTAAAAACTATTAAACTAAAATAAATAAACTAACAACAAACTATAAAAGGGCATCGAAAAACTCCTCCTCAACGCTGTCAGATGGTAATGTGCCCAAGAGACTGGCGGCGTTGCCACGTTGTATGGCAACACTTAGCCTCTGGCCAAAGTAAAAGCCAGCCCTTGGGTCACGGGAAGCGTCAACTAGGCGTTTCGAAATTTCCTTAAATAGGCTATGAGCACTCGGACCCCACGGCCCTAAAGTTTCAACCCCAAACGGCTCGAAAATATAGTTACCACACAGGTTTCTATATTTACGCCGCTTGAGGTTCTCTGCAGCCGCAGCGGCAGCACCAGCACAGCACGATGAGCTTGGAAGATGGGATGGCGCAAGAGTATCGACGCATGTTGCGTCCCATACTAAAGGCCTACCCATCTTCCAAGGAAACAAAGACATGCCGTCCGGTCTCTTGCCATCGTCGCGTGCCAAGCCATTGGGTTCTAAAACAGCTGGGACGCCGACGGTGACAAGAGCTCGTCGGATAATGTCGTTTATATTTGCGTGCCGTGCAAAACGGCCTGCACTTCGGCTGCATGACAGGCCGTGGTGACCGAGGTTGTTGACAGCTTCACCGCAGTGACAGCGATGAGGAGAACAGCAAGCGGCACCAAGGCGTAAAGAAACAGCGAGGCGGAAGGTTGTGTCGTTGAACAATGTGCCTATGCTCGACGACGGTAGTGCGTGAAGCCAAAGACCCGACTCCCACTCACCCACAGCCCGCAGGCGCGCACGCTCAGCAGTAGTGGCAGATGTGTTCAGCAGATTGCTCTGAACTACTCTGCAGAGCGGCTCGTGATATATAGATAATATTATATTATGTCCTGTTATTGACAAGAT
This sequence comes from Lycophotia porphyrea, assembly GCA_950005105.1. NCBI lineage: Eukaryota > Metazoa > Arthropoda > Insecta > Lepidoptera > Noctuidae > Lycophotia > Lycophotia porphyrea. Next base: position 9,482,549 of record OX465409.1, read on the forward strand.
TTGATATTGATGATTTTATTCAAATAGGTTAATTAAATTTTTTGATAGATAGATTACTTTATTCTACACCAGTTATGCATAGCAGGCATAGCTTTTTGGTTTTAGAATGTTATTTAAGTTGTTGATTTAACCTGTAAAACAAATACGCTTATTTCCTATTCTTAGCAAAGCATACAAGTTTAACAGCCTCTAATTTAAGCTTTTTGCCTTCCTAGGACAAAAGCCACCTTTCAAGAGTGTTCCCAGGTTTCAGGAAGAAATTTTCTGTTAGAATTCCCAATCTTACCAAGAGGTATCGTATTACTCAGTATTAACTAGGTTGTGGAGGTCAGATAGGCAGTCGCTCCATGTAAAATACTGGTATTCAGCTGCATCCGGTAAGACTACAAGCAGACCCTAACAAAGTTGGGAAAAGGCTAGGCAGATGATGAATTCTTACACCCATATCTATGTATAAACAAGTCAAGTGATTACTTGAGTAAAAGTAATTATTTAAGAGACGATTTCTATTCTGTAGTTTAGTAATTGCTTGAAGTTAGAACTGTCAAAAGTTATAATTCTTAGCTTTGTCTTGTTTGAGGGTCCTTACTTCGTTTAAATTTTGGTCTAATGCATTAAAATGTTTGCATAAGTAATTACTTAAACTCAAGTAATTACTTTAACTTGACTATAGATACGGGTGTTAGTCTGTGTGCTCTTCAATCTGTATTTAATTTCAAATACTTTTAGCCCTATAATGAATAAGCAGGTTAGATAAAATGTTGACACTTATCTGTGACCAGCCAATTTAAAATAGCAGGGGGTCACAATTTCACAAACCAAATTTCAGTATATAAATGAACTATCAACGGCTTATCCAGTGCCCAGCTATCGGCCATCTTGTATTTTTTTTTCAAATGAATTGATGCGTCTGGTTAACCGCAGCTAGGCTTTACTAGTTCACCAGGTCGGCCTGTTTTAGATGTATAGACGCCAGCACATCAAGCTACTACAATCTGTCAAATTTCTTTAATCGATTTTCAACTTTATCTCTAAAGCTTTAGGTTCAAGGTTGGTTGGGAAAATCTAACAGTTTCGGATAACTTGGCCTGCTGGCGGTCTGTATGTACGGACGCAGGTAGGTATCTAGGTAGTAACGCTGCCTTCCTAAGTTCACAAGGAAACAGGTTATTACGGTACCTCGCAATAGCTAGTTTCACTACTAACATTTATACTATTGCTAATTCTTCAAGGTAAAATGTGTAGTACTGTATTTCCTCTGCTTTAGACCATTTTTAGATTTTATTTGTCGTACCTTATTTTGAGGAGCTCGTGGCTAAATAATAACAGCCGCTCGGGTCGATATTTAGGTAAAGCCGTGCTTGCCTGGGTTGGTCTGTAGATTGGTGACCACCAATTACATACCGAGTTTCCTCCGTGTCTCGGAAACCACGTTAAACCGTTGGTCCCGGCTGTCTTTTGTAGATCTTTGACAGTCGAAGTAGTCAGTGGCCCAAAAAATGTCTGACAACCAGTCTTACCAAGGGGTATCGTATTACCCAGTACTAACTGGGTTGTGGACGTCAGATGCTCCATGCAAAATACTGGTATTCAGCTGCATCCGGTTAGACTGGAAGCCGACCCCAACATTGTTGGGAAAAGGCTAGGCAGATGATGATTTGTCGTACATTATTTTCCTGAGGTTTTGCGAGTATCAAAGAGTATCTAATAATACAGTTACAGTTATAGTTTTCATCAAAATCGGGCTCGAGACTCCTTTGAGAAATTTCGCTATTACTCATAGAGTTTCGGATTTGGCCATCCACGCTCACTTGAAAAGTACGTCCTGTATAAGAAATGTATAAAAAAACGGTAGAAAATAATAAATAATAATACGACCTAAATGTTTTGTTCCTTAAACGGTTATCGCATATTACGTTTAAGGAACAAATACACATTCGTTGAGAAAAATATCAATGGTGCTATTTCTGAGAAAAAAAATTGCTCATTGGACTTGTAGTTGAAAATAATGATATTACGTAGTCATGTCAGTCGATTTTGAACTCCATTTCCAGTGGCTTAAGAGTCGTTGAATGTAGATTTGGATGAGCCCACGCTTTAAGTACACCTACGACTTCTCGTTTGATTTCAAAAGGCGGAACTTTTCATTAAATTTTTAAAAGAAATATAAACGATTTTCATACATATGAAAAAAAAACCGGACCAATTTTCTACCTATAATTTGTTTAAATCTGAAATTGAATCTTGTACTATGAATTGTACATAAAATATTGCAATTTCGCCTACCAAGGACTATCGATCGTTTTCTATTTCTAGGTATGTATACTTATGTATTTGTTACCTACATTTCTCGAGAAAAACCTGCCTTTTCAAGTGGCTTTAATCACAGCAATTAAAATAATAATAGGTGTCTCGGTAATAAGAGGACACCATTTTAACAGTCGACTAAACTTTGTACTCGACATTGCAGTCTGCACAGTGTTTCACTTAGCAAGAAAAGTTGGAAAAATGTGCATTTGTATTTTGCAAGAGTAATATTTCGAAAAAGAAAAGGAATTAGTCAAAATAAAATAAAAGTTACATTTCCGGGTTTACGTAACAGCGATCCAGCATCACATATTATGAAGATCAACACTTAAAACTAATTGTCTTTTGTAGTTAACTTGAATGCTTAAATCTCAAAAAACAATGTCGTCAAACTTTCACCGCGCGTCCCACAGTAAGTTACGTTACAATTCCATTCAAAATATACCTTTTTCTTTACAAACCGTTTTCTCTATTTGGACAGCTTTCTTTATGGAGACAGGCGGTCTCACGAATCATTACTTCTCGTTTTTATGAGCGACAAAACGTCCATTTACACTCTGATAAAGAACCCTTAACCTTAGAATAAGACCTTGCATGAAGACCTCACAAGAAGTACGGCAAATGCATGTTTTATAGGACTTATTAGTGTCGTTTATCTAGTACATCTAACCCTGTACGAATTACGCTACTATTGTTGTTATGTAAAGATTATAATCACATGTAACATACTATAACTAAACGTATTGAAAACTCCAGTCAGTTCGTTGCTCTTTTTGCAAGATAAGACATTCAAACGTAAATTACGTGACAGAATTTACACAAGCATCATAAAATTGATGATTTTTTTTCTACCGATGACGTTAAATTGTTCATGGAATACACAATGCAGTACGTGATACGAATTGCGAGAAACGCATCGTGTTAGGTCCCCGATTTATTCGTCTGAGTATTTCCAAAAAGCGTATCATTTTATGCGGACCCGTGTTTAGGGGAAATTATGCTCAGTCATGGGGGAAATTGAGTGCATAACAGAATAACAAGGCTATCTGCACGGAACAGCCATGATGGGTATTTTTGGGGCTTTCTATTACATCTGTTATGGAATGAGTTGCGTTTTGTTCGGAAACGGAAATGTGCGCCGTCTATGTAATAACAAACGAAAAGATTTCGTATTGAGGAATGTTTTGAATGATGCAAGTCATTTTGTTTTGGTTTATCAATATTACGCGAAGAGCCCAGAACATCAGAAATATCACCTTCTCCCTGTGCTTGTGATGTCAATTTAAATTAAAATAACATTTATTTTATTTTCAATGTTCATGATAGAATACTCCTAAGAACTCCTGCAAACCTGCACAAATATAACCATTTCCGTATTACTAAAATTAGCTACATCTACATCCAAAATTAGTTCTGCGTAAAAGTGAAACTGAATGCTCTAGGAATAATGTTGTCCCCGGCACAATCCAATTAGCCCACAGCCCGCAGCGGGGTCAAACACATTGTCGTCAATGTAGGCTAAATACGCTTAATTAGTTAATTTACGTCGTATATAATTTCCTGTCATTATCATAGTTTTGGATTTGTTTCGCTTACAATCGAGGTAAAACAGATTATAACGTAGCTGTTTCTGCTGTCAAGTACCACTATCACACTTCTTGACCAGTATAATCTTACTTTATTCTCCACCTTTAACCTTTTCAAGCAATTTATCATGTTTACTAGAAACTGTATCCTATCGCAGAACTATCTACAAACAACCAACGATCACTTCCTATAAAATATTACCGTATTTACCTTCAATATTACAATTGTTCCACCATTCAATTCCTTATTCGTTAGAATCGTTGCAATAGCCATCGATAAACCTGCAAACTAGTTTTATCTAATCGACCAAATTCACGTATTGCTTTACGAGGCTTTTGTAGTGGCAGAAAGAGATGGCGATAGTAAAATACAGGTTTAGAGAGAGAGGGAAAACGACTCTCGGTTCGACGTTCGTGAGTCATGCTCGGGCGCATACACCGATTGGTGTTGTGGTCTATAATCATAGAAAATAGCGGTTTCGTTTATTCTTGTAATTATGGACGATTTCTTTTTTTGTTAAGATAAATTGGGGTTAAATTTTGTTATTGAATAGTCGTTTTTGTATTTGGTCTGGTAGCTCGTCTTTAATCTAGAATCTAGATAAGTACTCAAATTATCACGACATCATTCATTTATTTTCATTTTGTATGTTTCTTTGAGCACAAATCAAGTCCGATGAACTAATCATTATTTACAAAATTAACACAATTAATATCCTCTTTCACCAATAATCATTTTTCATAATCAGTCTCATGCATCACGGCTATATTGACACCTAATGAATCAACTACACTTTTTATATCTTCTAATTTCATCTCGTACCTTGTCCCACTGTTGTCACGAAAGCATCGACCGCTGTGTCGGGGTTGTCATCGTCAAGCAACCTGATGTATCGCCTTCACCGTCGTCGTCTTTGGCCAACTGGCCAGGTGTGAAAACATCTGTCGATATCTATCACCAATACTTGTGCCAAATTCAGAAGTGGCCATAATATTGTGTATCTCCTTCAACATTATCTGTTACATGTGGTTGGTAATTGATCCCGGATTTCATTGAGTCTTTAATGTACCTATCTTTAGTTTTTTTGTATGGTTACATCTGCTAGCTGAAATGTAGGATTACGTAGTTGTTGTTTGTTACAACATCTGCTTCATACGTGTCTTGTTTTGTCAATTTTTTCAACTAAATGTAAGCTCAATCAGATTTGAAAATTTATCAAATTAAAATTAGCTTTTATTAAACTTCATAGTTTACAAAAGCAGTACTGAACTCGAAAATCAATCTATGAAAGCCATTGTAGTAACAAATGTGACAGTTTAAAACTACATCCTAATGGGACCGAACTCCATGTTCGTACAAATTGTTCGTGTAGTTACATGAGTTTCAAAACTTAGTCCAAATAAGTATGAAACATGTTCTGCTGGCAGATCGTCTCGCAAATTTTCTCCGCGATGACTCACCGACGCTCGACTATTTAGTTTAAACGCTACAGACCGGTTTCTACTCGTTTTTGTTACAGCCGTGATGGTTTTTTCAACCTTTTTTTCCAAGCTTACTAACCGTATTAAGATCCTGTTGACAATGTTTTATATTGTTGAGATTTAATCATCCGTTTAAGCCGTCAAGATTGTCTTCCTCAAATGGATGAAGTGCAGTGTGCAGAATTTTTTGGTTTCAAAATTATTTATACTTGTTTTTGGTTCCAGCAAAAAATCTTCAAATTCTTATTCCAAGTTCACTTTATAAAGTTTTTTACTGCAGTAGGTTCTACTACAAATGGAGGTCCTGTCTTTGTCACGACTTTTCATTGTGACAGTATCATTATGGGAACCGTTAATATTCAATCATTGCTAACTTCGGTTTCATGCACACGCAATACATTTTTTCCATCGTTATGTTCAATTACGTTCGTGGGAGCTAGGATAAAACAAACTTTACATGATTCATCGCTGATTGGTTCGGCTGACATGCAAATACTTTTATTTGTTTAACCTTTAACGAAAATTACTTAGAAAATGTCTTTTGAAAAGTCTAGTATGACGATCAAGAACTGCATGCCATCAATAATGTCTCAAGGAAGTCGTTCGGAATTTATCGTTTGTGTGCGAGGGAAGAATTTTATCTAGCTTCCTCTGTCGATTTTATTATCAGTTTATCATTGATAATAAAGTGTCTACTGTCTATGAGAAAGCCTTGGTATGTGTACACATTGTTTGGATCTGTACGTTATGTTCGGAAAACTATTACGTGCAGGCTTGAGTCATTTAATTCATCTTACTTAGCTTCTTGGAAATACAGGCTTCATTATTTTTAGTAGTACCGAAGCCATGGCTATTGTTCTTAATAGTTTTATTACTTACCCGTCTTACTTCTAAGAAGAAACTTTAGTATATAATTATGTATAGGTGAAAAGTGTAGGTATGAAAAACGAAGCTGAAACTTTTTTTCCAAAATGGCCGCCTTAAACGGCTGCTTCTTTGCGTAGGTTAGATTTACAACTTTAATCTTAGTTTTATAGAACTTAGTATGGTTAGGCTCGGTGGTTAATGCGTGTTTTACTAATAGTTTCGTTTTAGTGCTATTGTTACGACTTAATCTGTATTAAAGCTAACGGATTACGACAGTTTTATTGATTATGTGGGTAATTCAATATGCCTTTTCATTAGATCAGGAAATATTAGTATAGAAATCTAATTTTAAACCAACTTGACCAAATATTTGACAAAAATTACACATCTCATGTATAATGACCTGACCTAATTCTAAAAGCACACAATGAAATGTAAAATTTCCACTAGAATATTTATTCCGACTAGAATTGTCCACTAACAGATGTAGCACAAACATGCTTTTAAAAAGCATAAAAAACGCGAAAAATAACCTCGTCGCAACTTGGAACAGAATAAAAAGCTAGGTACTTCACCAGCTCGCAACTGTCTGCCAACTGCCATAACTTTGTCCCGATGTTTTTACCTCGTCTCACAATGCATTCATTAGCATATGCCATTTGTGACCACGGTTTCGGTATATCTACCAGTAAGCTTTCTGAAAGGCTCCATGTTATAATTTAAGGACCTTGTTGGAACACATGATTTAGTTTCAAGAACGAGGTTTTTTCAAATGTTTATGTATGACTCATAATTGGTGTGGGAAATGTGGATGGTTTGAGTAAACGGCTTTGAAACGAAGAGGTCTTTGAATGGTAAGCTTGAGGATCTGACAAATATTGACACAAGACCCATATTTAACAGAAATTTGGTCAGAAGTTCAGGCCTTGAAAGTGACTCCAGTATTCTAAAACGAATATCTATGCTTATTTTCCAAGTGGAATTCAATCGGTGTCCCAGCAAAAACGTTTTCACAAAACCTAAAAAAAGCACCCGACAATCTAATGCGAAAAATCAAAACAGCCCAGCCGCAATTGTTCAACCTCACACATAAGAATAGACTCCTACAGTTTCCATGCAAGCAGATACGAGCACAATGGCGGAAGCTTGCGGTCCATGCAAACAAAGATAAAACCAACCCTGCTACAGCTAAAACAGCTCTTAACAACAACAATATAGAAGCTAAACATAGTGCACATGTTAATTTTGCTGTAGCTCACAAAGAGTTGAATTACGTACAGTTATTTCAAGCTAGGGAACCTGAGATAGTCTGACTTGAAGAACTAAGGTGCTAAGTATTGGTTGCTATGTTTTAAACCTTAAGTAATATTGCTAAAGAAGATTTCATTTATATTCTTTTGATTCATTTCCAAGAATCGTTATAATGTGAGATATGTTAGATGTTTGAAGTATATTGAATATTTTCATAACGTCTGTAAATTAGACAAGTCTAGTTTTTATTCTGTTCTGGTAGTCAAGACATGTTGATTATGTCAAACAAGTTGCGGCATACTCGAAACACTAGTTTATGAAATTTTGAGAGTTGAGGAAATACTTAGGGAATTTCATACGTTATTACTTGAAGAAGTTATTATTCCTAGAACTCTTGTCGCAGTCTTTGAATACGGAGAAATGAATTAAGTATTTAAGAACTTATTAAGCTGGATGGCTATCTTTAGAATTCGGATTATTCATATGTATTAAGGGTGTGAGGAACAAACTTTTCGTCTAAGACAATTCAAAGTGTGTTCAAGTGCTCATTTACCTGTAAGACTTTGAGTTGGAAAAAGAAAAGGGGCGAAATACTAAATTTTTTACCACCATATTAATTACTAGCCACGAAACCATACTACAGCTCACAGCTGATGATTCTATCGTTAACCTTATTTGCGAAGACGAAAATACTCCTCAAGGTCGCCCAAAACTTCCATATTACATAACAGTGCCTCTGTGGCCAAGTTCAACACAGCTTTATAAATAGATTAAGATTAATGGCCGACTATTTTTAGCAAAGTTTGAACTATTTTAGGTTTAAGCGATAAACAACCAACAAACATATTGGCTGAATGGAATGTTTGCGTGTGCAAATTATTTTGCAGTTCAAGCGTGGTATGGAGGATGAAATAAATTGTTTTCAATATTTTGTCGGAAGCGGTTTCTGTTAGCAATATGTTCATTCTTGCCCATTGATTTCTTGAATATCGCTTTGATTCTTAAAGGTCTTAATATCCTTCCTTGTAGTATCCCATAGGATAAAGAAGCTAAACAATGCATTTGACGACAATGATAGCGACTACGTGATCAATGTAGCTGTATAAGTCATAAAATAAAATAATTTGACGAATACGTCAATAGGAATGTCGGTAAACAATACACCGTGACTTTTTAGTTGTCTTACAACAGCAGCCCACGTCATGAATCCAATGAATACTATACACTCATAACGAAAAAGTAGGTATTTATGAGATTTGAATAATTTAAAATGACGTAGTTGAAACACCCTGTTGCGAGCGATGATCTAAGTACTGAGTCGTGCGCGGGGTAGGTATGTTATACTGTGTGACACGTAAACATTAACAGGATGTTTCATAATTCTAATGTGATATTTATTTTTCTTTGTTCATATTATCCTAATTATTTGTAAAATAAAATAATCACACCTAGATAGATCATGCCGGATACATTAAGTGGACCACCTTTGTAAGAAGACTACTAAGTCACGGTGTGTATATTAGTCACAATAGTCACATTATTCTCTCTTAAATCAACACACATTTTAACGAACACAAGGCTGCCGTTAGTAACTGCACTTGAATCATTGCATTTAAAATTTCTATCAAAACATCGTCACGCTTTGGCATCTTTTTGTTTGTATTTACACGTAAGCTTTAAATAACGACTGAGTCACAAGAAGCTCACAAATTAGTCATAAACACTACAATTATATTCACATCTGAAGCAATATGCGAGTGTATAAAAAGATATGATTCACTAACTGTTCTGTTGACGGTTGCATAAACGTGGAACTCCTCTGTTTTGTACGAACACGCGGTTTTATTGTTAACAATGTGTTGGAAATCTTGCGTTGTTATATTGCGTTTTGTAATCATCGTAAAATGTGGTGGTTGTGGAATTAAAGTGCGATTAAGAACGTTTCGAATGGTGGTTCTAACCTCAATCACTAAGAGGAACTACTGTTACATGGTTTGTGGCTTTGATCTAAAGCTAAACATTTACAAAGTATCTAAGCCTTTTCTAAAAACTGATATTCGTAACAAGTTGTCTTAGCGTATTTTGAACCATTCTCAATCCGAAATGAATCGCGTTCCATACGTCGACTAGTACAATAGTCTCGTGTATATATCCGTATCTTATTGTCATAATTATCTGATTTTTTTTTTCTTATCCTCTTCGACTGACACGATGGGGTTTCCTGTTAAAGTGTCAATTTTATAACAATTACTTCATAACGTGTAATATTTGACCCCGATTTCTCTGTATCTGTATTATTTAACTCTATGTGATAATATTGAGTCATAGGTGCTCCGGTCACCTTATGTTCCTTGTCGTGACTATGTACTACGGCCTCGGCTGCATTTAATGGTATTCCTAATATTACGTTATCTTTTGAAAGACATTCTTTAGCGATTGTTGACGTTCACGATTACATAGAAGAATTTACACCGGCAAAAAAATAAAAAAATATAACATTTACTATCGTTTCTTTAGGATACAGTTTTGATACAGATCTGGAAAGTTATGTATGAATGAACGAGAACGTGCTTTCTATCAATTAATCGCTCTTTGCTTAATAAGTAAGTAAAGAACTATTAAGTAGAGAGCGAGTAGCTATCAAACACATTTTACATAACCTGAAATGAAGTGCTAAACGAGGAAGCCTTCAAGGCCCCATAACTTGCGATCGTAACAAAATCCAATTACATGCAACCAAATAATTTATCATCGAAGTTGAACGTCCTTTTATTAGTACCGATATTCGTAATGTGTCGTCTTTCGCTTCATGTTATATGTTGGCTCAAGTGTCCAGGTGGATGGTATTCGCCTCTCTTTCAGACGCCGCTGGAGCTTTGTGTCGCTGCAAGGGTTTATGGTGAACGGTTCTCCGTGTTCCTTTAACTAACAATGTTTCGTCTCTCTCTTTCCAGATGGACTTTGATGCTGTCTCGCTCCTGCCGTACAAAGGAATGTTTCTATCATAGAAGTGTTTTGCATTCCTCTTGCTTCTCGGAAACTGTTTCTATGTTGTAAATGGAAATGGGATCAGTAATGTTATTTGCATTGGAGATATAATTTCTGCTAACTATGAGTTATAGCGCGTTGTAAACTCGTTACAGTGAAGCAAACAGCAAGAATTTCTCGTATGTTGTTTGAATTCCAATTTTCTATGGTAGCTTTACACTTTCAATAATTTAGTAGGTCTTGGAATATTTAATATTCTGTGTCTGTGACCTTGAATCGTGTATTTTGGTGGATAATTGATTACTAGAAAACTCCTCCTATAGTCCTTGAAAAGAAAATGTCGTTGTATTTAAAACACTTGACCTCTTCCAAAGCCATTTGCTACAACGGTGTACTGTAAATACAAAGCGTTTTTATGATGAATCTATAAAATTCATACCAAGTCATACAAATTATTCTCATTGCATGATGATGTAAAAAACATGACATTGTTTGTGTGTAGACGAGATATAATTAGTATTCTATTAAACTGTCACTGTAACAAGAAATGTAGGTCTCCGAATCGATTTTGAAGATTTGTAATTGTAATTATTTGCTCTCATTCGTTTCTCAGTTTTCCTCTCGGAAGATCATTTTTGTTTAGCGATTCGTGCTTACATTTCTCCGATTACCTTGCTAATATCTCTAACCCTCATGGCTTTTGGAATAGAGTTCAGATTCAATTTATCTTGTTTAAATGGTACCTATAATTTGTTTGGGGCCATTCTTATCAAGTTACGGCTCGTTACGATCGTTCAGGGATTTCTCTTTTTGTCTACGTTCATCTGATTTTCCTAGTATTTTTACATCACGTATAGTTCTTTTTCAATTCCCTTTTTCTTTTTCAATTTTTTATGTTCGGTTGGATTCTAGTTCTTTCTATGGATTAGACTTTCGAGAGCTTCAAGTGAGCCTAGGCTTTGTTACTCAGTTTTCTTTTCATTTTTAGATTACGAATGGTCTAGAAAATTCTATTATAAGTCCTAGAAATTTCTATTCTATTCGTTTTTCCGCACAATTACGTTGTTATGTAGGTCTTGTTTTCTTTACGCCTGTTCTATCAATCCTACAAATAAGTATTCTATTGATTGCGTGTCTTGAATCTTCTACGTCAGAATGAATAAAGTATATTGGTATGCGTCGGTTACTGAATTTTATATGCGATTGTTTAATTGACGTCAGAGCTAGATTATCGATCGTTTTTCACTCATTCCATAACCTCTGTCTGTACCTACATATCGTCCTCTATCGGTAGCGTTCAATGCTGGTATTTTGGCCGTATTCAGATGTCATACCTCGCTCCATGTCATTGATGAAATTTCGTACGGCTGTTATCTAATCGGTTTTGATATACTAAGGGCGTCTATATTTAGGTGGCAATCGTACTTTATTTTCTTGTTTCATTTCAGATATTTTTACACGCCTACAAAATTATAAATAGTACTTAAAGTGATACAGTAACTGTGATAGACATAAAATTTAGTATGCACTAAAACCTGGTGATAAAATCAGTGAAATGTCCTCTTTCTAAAATGGAAAGGAAGTTAACACGCGAAGATTTCATGAGGAAAAGTTTTCGTGCCCCGAGGGTTTCGCCCGCCCCAGAAGGTCAAGAGCCGACTGTAAACGGAGCGCCACCACCATCGCCGGTATCCTTAGCCATGCTGGAAAGAAACCCGCCGCCAGTTCGAACCCAGTACGAGATTACATCCTCGGGGATAGCTCCCAAACGACTAGAAATCAACAGAGCTCATCCCATCCACCTTAAATCATTCCAAACCCCCGAACCACCTGATGATGCCGCACCAATGCCACCATCAGACGATGTCTTACGTAAATTGGAACGGCAAATCGGGGAAATGGAAAGGGGGCTCGAAAGAGCACAGAACGGCACCTCAGCTGTCGATGAAAGAGTGAGATACGCCGAACACGAAAACCTTTTACGTACAGGCGTATCCTCAGTCGGCGGTGGAGGGTACCTACCAGCTGATTCTGATACAGAACACGACGTTGTACCTTTCAATAGAAACGAAAGTACACGAAGCAGTACTGGTGGTGCTACGCCAGTGCCGAGGCCAGCTACTCGACTAGCCAGAACGAATTCTGACACCCAACAATCAGTCGCAGCGACTGCGAGGCTGATGAGGAAGTTAGCTGATAGTAACAAGGAGGAAAAGACTAAGGTTATATCTCGAAAGGCGATTCAGGCGAGAATGGAGAGGGTGAAGAACTCTGTCACAGGGAAGAATGAGCACAGGGTCTTGGCTGAGCATAGGGTGGACCCACCTTCTCCGAGGACGCCGACTTCTCCTATCACTACAAGGTCGTCTCAGGTAAAGGAATAATTATTTTGACTATTGTGGATGTCCATTTTAAACAGTCTATTATTGTAAAGTTAGTGGTCGGTGGTCGGAACTTGTAAACAGTTGACGCACGGAAGTGAGTAATGCCAAGATCTTGTAAGATATTTATTACTTAGTGCCAACCCATAATAGTTTACTTAAATACCTTTCGATCTATCACCCGAACGTATAATACTTTTATGATATTAACAAATCACTGCTTCACCTTTTGATACATTTTATGTGACGTTAAGTGTGTTCTGCTGCCCACGCGCATATTCCTAAATAGTATTAAGTGTTGGGTAACACAAGTTACCATCGTACTTAATATCATTCACACTTGCTTGCGTAATGTCTACAGAAGGTAAGAGATAGTAATACTATGTTATTATTTGTTGAGGTGGATTTTTAAAATGATTATAAAAATGCTACTGTAATATTCCCGCTGCCGGGACACAGGCCTTTGTAAATGTAATCAATTTTTTTTTGGAAATATTTTTATTATGTATAACCGATGGGCCAAAGTCGTCACTCAGTGGGTGCCAGAAGACGGGCGTTATCGCCGAGGGAGGCTTAGAAAACGCTTTGGTGACGACTTAGAGGCGTTTGTGAAACATTAGCCTGAGAGAACCGTACGTAGACAAGCGTGGAAGGAGGCCTTTTCCCAGCTGTGGAACAATATAGGCTAATTAATATCCAGTTGTGTAAATTAAGTGTGTCATTTAAAAGTCAACAAAGTTTAATTTATGTCCTCTCGTAGACAATACACAATACATTTTATAGTGCAGTATGGTTCTTAAATTTTGTCGCTTAAATAACATTTTCTGGTACCTCAGTGGATACGTAAAATTTCCTGTGGAAATTGTATTGAAAGTACAAGATATTGGCAATAGTTGTTACTATGACTACGCGTTATAATAACTGTGCAGCACTTAAAACAGTGTTTAATTAAATGACAATCTGTTCTTTCTCTATAAAAAAGAGTCTCGGTAGATGTTACCTGTGTACATGTGATGAAACACAAACAACCTTATTCCATTTTACCTGCTGTGAAAAAGTTAATTTGTAGCACGTGGCGCGTGGCCGTGACGGCCTCCTATGACGTCATCTGACACGTTATCACGACCGACCGGTGTAGTGTTCGAAATATAATATAGTTCATTTTGATACAAGTGGGGAAACTTTGTTATTGCATTCGAGGCGGAATTAACACCCGAGCTGCAGGTGAGGGTGTAATGGAGCCGAGAACTGCAGATACAAATCCCCACGCGTATCAAACGATGTTTTTTAATACACTTTCGAAGAAATAAAATATTAGAACTGAAAGTATTTTTGTCAGTCATTATTAGGAAAATATGATTTACTTTTTTCCGCGCTTTGCTTTCACCAGGTTGAAGAAGAAGCAAAGGTATGATGCCGCTAAACAGCCTAATATGAAAAATAGGAAATTCAAATATTTTTAAATTTAGAACACAAATAAATGTTAATTTTTTCATTAAAGTAAATATTTGTTTTAAATAATCATGTTTAGGTTTCTATGATATTCTATTTATAAACACAATTTAAATACTCATAAAATAATTACGCCCTAGAGACGCATATCTCTTTGCCGAGATTTAAAAAAATCAATCACCGCCTTATAGTCATTGAAACAATTTGGACTTAGTATAAGTATAGTTAGTTATCTGTGGATTTTTTTATTTCCACACGTTTGCGGAAAAATATTAAATATCCACTCGTGTGAAATATTTTCATCATTACATTACATGTTGAACCTAATTGTAGTGCGATAAGAATCAGTTTACGAGAAAGTGTATTGAAAAAAAAAATTGTGTCTGATATTTATGTACTTATTATATGATTTATAAACTTGTTATGTTACGATAGGTGATATGTATGTTCAATACGGGTGTTAATGGTGAGAGTCAATTTTGTTAGACGTAACCGTATTATTCAATAATAAATAGTATTTTTCAACAACTGGCAACACGAAATATGTACAGGGTCAAATCAAAATTAGATAGCGCAACTCCAAAGACGTGATGGGTATCGAATTATCGATATCTAATCATGACATAAAAATACTAAAAAAGGATTTATTTACATGTCTACGGAGTTTCTTTATTTAATTTATTTTTGACCTTATTTTCAGAACATCTTTGTTTCCCCATTTTATTCTTCAGAAACGTGTATTAAATATTATTTTTTTATTCTTTTCACAGGTAAGCACAAAAGTAAACACACAAAATGGTGAAGTTGTCTGCGTACAGCGCTAAATCTATTGTAAGGTAAAGTATGCACTTTGTTTCCTTCTGATTAATTGTCTCCATTAGTGTTGATTGTGAGATTTAAACTTCAGGGAGAAAGAGTCAATTGTTCAGCAACAATAGTGTGTATTAAGAAGGATAGAAT
Organism: Lycophotia porphyrea; assembly: GCA_950005105.1. NCBI lineage: Eukaryota > Metazoa > Arthropoda > Insecta > Lepidoptera > Noctuidae > Lycophotia > Lycophotia porphyrea. The sequence goes on from OX465409.1 coordinate 9,497,823, forward strand.
GGATAGTTGTTGTAAAATCTTAGCTGATGTTTGGGCAGGGGGAAAAGTAAATACATTTGGGGTTACAATACGATATCTCTGAATAAACTTATATTCTGACCCAAACTAACTACAGTTAGGCTTACGATACTGTCATATTTCAAAATTACATAATTGAGTTCTCTCAGTGATAACCCTCTAATTAACCAAAAGCCAGCTCGGTTGGTATTTTGGTAATAGGGCTACCATTAGCAGAGCGATAGCGATAGTTTCTTCAAATACCTACCTTCATCATTTCCTCTTAATATACCATTGCATAAGAAAAATGTACATATTCGTATGAACGTTCACAGAAATGAATGTACCGTTAATTATGTAAAGTTTAAGTACATCTGTGAGTTTTTTCCTAGGCTTTAGACTTTCAATGTTCTGTCTACACATAATAAATTATTCAGAAGATTCGTATTTTCAACATACTTGTACATTTCAGTAACCACTTAAAATGATCTATCCATATTAAAATACCGCGACGGTATCCTTATATGGATATAGCACGTTATAATATTTTATGAGAACCATTCTGTTTTACGATCTTGCTAAGATTAATCCATACTACTAAGATTTTATATAAACGTTGAAATCTCAGCTATGTGAAGGTCAGACCAAAATATTTAGAAGTAAACGTGATACGAATGATGATGCAAAATGCAAATCGCATGCGGCGTAAAACTGATATCCACCGCTTTAGTATACAATGAGTGAATAGTTCACTTAAGGTGGTTGCGTCAATGTAGCCCGCGAAATTCAAATTTTCCTACGTTTTTTGCAATTTGCAGATCAGTGTGAGGTTGTATGTTATAGATAGTTATATGAAAGTTAGTATATGTATGAAAAATGAGTCGCGCTACTAACACGTATGTAGTTATAGAATTACAGTTGTGAAAATCATCAATACAACCCTCTGAGTTCATGTAATCCTATTTAATCAATATTTCATGAAAAAGTCATTCAATAGGATTAAATGGACTTACAGGGTTATATTGACTATTTTCATGATTGTAATTCTGTAATTACATACGTGTTACTGGCGCGACTCATTTTTCATTTACATAAAACCTGACAATGACCTGCAAATTGCAAAAAAACGTAAGAAAATTTGAATTTCGCGGGCTACCCTGACGCAACCACCTTAAGTGAATATTTGTATTCACTCGACACTGGCAATATTACGGGGGAACTAACCTTATCTGCCCCTTCAACTTAATTTTTCAATCATTCGGTATGCGAGTGAAAAATGTTCACTAATAAGTTTATATTCAAGAGGAAGATGCCAGTTGGAAGACAAGTTAAGCGTCTGATATATGTTTATCTCACAACTCACAGAATTCCGGAACCGTTAGTTGAACTAACAAACTGTTACTGTTTACGTAATTATCATTTTATTACCTTGAGGAAGTATTTGCATATGGCGAGCGCGTGCGGTAATATCGATTTATGTGAATTTTACCAAAAATAATAATTGTTTACAGTTTGTAATAAGAACATAGAGAATGGGAGAGGTACCGTATAAATCATGAAATACGCGCATGGCTCTAATAATAATATTATGTACTTATTATATCAGAATTCGATTTTCTCTATCACCGTTCTCTGTCAATGTTCACCTTTTTTCTTTAGAAATATCAATCCCCTATCAAAGTATGTAAGGATTGACACTATTTTCAAGTCTCTCGTTTCGCCGATATATTTGTAACTAGCTGATGCCCGCGGCTTCGCCCGCGTGGATGTCGGTTATCGCGGCCAAAAGTGATCATGAAATTTTGATCCCGTTCCCGCAACCCTTGTGAAATTATATTATATTTTAGCCAATGTAATAAAAACTTGACAAATTATATACTAAAACCTTCCTCGAGAACCACTCTATCCATTGGTGAAAACAGCAGGAAAATCGGTGCAGAAGTTTTTGAGTTTATTGCGAACAGACAGACAGACGCGGCGGAGGACTTTGTTTTATAATATGTAGTGATAGTGGCAAGTATTTCATAGAATCATACAAAACTGCGTTCTACAGAAGCTAAACTAGGTTCCTAAATACATTTATGGTGAAGTAGCGAAGCGTACAAAAATTACGTTCGTTCCCGTCGCCCTCTTTCCGTATTCTGTTTGATAAATCGCATTGCTTATTTATACTAAAAATATTTTCCAGTGCCTCCCGCTTCGGGCAAATAAAGTCAAATTCCTTTTGAGCGCTATTAAACTTTTTTTGTATTGTGTTTAAAATGCACACGGACTTGGCGAGTTGCGCGAGCCATTTTTGTAGGATATAAGTTTTTATTTTGATTATCAATACGCTTCGGGCTTTTCAATATTTGTTCACAATCTGAATGTTTCCCTTTCATATGTATATTATGGAACTGAAAATACTTTTGTTTTTAAACAATCGTGTGTATTTATAGCCTCCTATTATTATAACAATGTTATCGTCGTCATGGCAACTTACCCACTCTATAAAGCCAAAGTACAAGGCAAAAGAAAACAGTGCCTACAGTTATCATGAATAGTAACAAAATAATAATTTAAGTGGGTCGGTCGATACAGCCCCGATCAATCCTTAAACCTTGACATGCTAACTGACTATTTATTATCTGTTTCAAAAGTGCTTCATGAAAGTGTAAATAAACTCTGTCCACGTAAACTTGTCATTCTATTTACTAACTCATTCAAAAGTAGTATTTCGATCATTTTTTTATGTTCCATAGTAAAAATAACCTCAATTGTCAAATGAAAATGTCTATAAGGTGCTTTAAAATAATTATTTCAAGTTAAAGTGGAAGCGTCAGGGTAGCCCGCGATATTCAAATTTTCTTACGTTTTTTGCAATTTGCAAGTCTGTCAGTGTCAGTTTGTTTGTTGATGAAAAATGAGTTGCACCAGTAAGTCGTATGTAGTTACAGAATTATAATCATTTAAATCATCAATACATTCCTCTAAGTAAGGTGGGCTGCATCAATTGAGTACCCCAATTGGGAACGTAGGTGCTTTCAAAAGGGTTACCCACATCGTGACGCTGACTGTACATTTAACCCCATTGAATAATTTTTCATGAAATTGTTACAGAATAGGGTTAAATGAACTATAGGGAAGTAAAAAAAAACAAGCTCAAGGTCCCGCACACCATAAAGAAGCATAGATGATAGATTAGGACAAATTAGAGGCTGTATAAAATAGACACCAATAAATCGATCTTCAAACCTAGAAACTTATCATAACAAAATCACAAGATAACACTTTTTCTAAAAAGCCCGGAGAGTTTCAAAAACTAACTTGAATCGAGGAAAGCCTCATGTCTCGCCGATAAACAGCGAAATATCTGGGCCGGTTTCCCACAAATGGTTAATTGATTTTCAGCCATGAATGAACGAAAGTACAAAAAAGTTTTTATATATTGGAACCATAGTTTGGTTTAGACAATGTGAGGAATTTAAATACTTTCAAGTACTGTTATTTTGGAATCAATGCTTCTATTTGATTATAACTTTTACAAAATCGAATATTATTTTGAAATTTTTGACAGCTGTATTCGAAATCCATTTAAGTTATCGTTACGCTCTATTTTATGGTTATTTCATTAGTCACACAAAGTATGGGTTCGCCAAAACCTTATACATATATTTAAATGTGCTTTTAAATTCTGTACCCCTTAAATCCTTTGAGATAAAGTGGGATAATTTATCGTCGAGAGGATAATACTCTCCGAATTACAGCTATAAATATTTTTTGTGGTAAGCCACTCGGTGAGTAGAGTTCTTTAACTATAGAAAAATGTAAATAAGTTATATTATTACGTAATGAGAATAAGACAACTTTTCATCTGCAGTAATAGAAGAAGAGCAGCGGTGGCCCAGTGGTAGCGACCCTGACTTACGAACAGTAAGTCGTGGGTTCGAACCCAGGCAGGCGCATTACTTTGTGTAATTTATTTCATCACCACTGCTCTCAAAAACGGTGAAGGAAAACATCGTGAGGAAACCGGCATGTCCTAGAACCAAAAATTCAATGACATGTGACATCTACCAATCCGCACTGGGCCCGCGAGGTGGATTATAGCCCATTCCCTCTCATAGTGAGGAGGCCTGTGTCCCAGCAGTGGGAACATTATAGGCTGTTGATGATGATGATGAATAGAAGAAGGAATGGATCAGCTTCTTCATGTAGATGCTTTAACCTTTGGTAGTCTTATCGAAAATAGAGTGGTATATTACCAATATACAGAAGCTAGTATGCTTTTGGAATTGCCCAAGTCCCCAGAATAGTAGATCTATAAATCCGACCCAATCTGAACAAAGAGAGAGCTCTGACCTATAGCAGTATAGCCTCCTCCTTATGACAGGGAGTTGGCCCTATTTCACCAGCCGGGCTCAGTCCTGCCTCGAGTGGAGGGTATTTAGCTATCCGTAAGGATATCCTAAGAAAAACTTTTGAGAACTCATTGCCCTTTTTCTACCAATTACCTAGAAAGCTTAACCTGGAACACTACTTTAATAACCTAAAAATGGCGAAAACATAGTAATTTGTCAAAAGGGTTAGGTAAACTTCGCAACCTGTAATATCTACCTTCGCAAACCACCTGTCATGAACAACAATTATTAATTTATGTAACTACCTTTACTTAATTTTGTAATACATATTATTATTGTCAAGACTGAATAATTATGTTATTTATGATGCTTGAATATTGCTCTTAGGAAATAGTTTCGAGTCAGTTCATTATGTAAAGGAGGGTTTGAAGAGGATATTGTGTTGTTAAGCGAATGTGGATGGTTATAAGAGTAGAGAAAGACCAGAGAAACGGATGGATGGACTATGTGTGAGATGATATATGTACAAATGAGGTGACTGCTGAGATGACGAGTAGAGGGACCCCCCTTTTTCCATCAAGCGGTAACGCTCGGTAAACGGAACCTAAGTGTCTAAACACACTATGCCGAAGGTACGCGAGCGAAGTTCCGCGGCTGATTTTACGTTCCGACGTATTCGGCTGATATGACACACTATAAGTGCCGAACTTACGCGGCAGAAATTCAGTTGTGCTACGTTGTGGGCTTTAGAAGAGGACAAATACAGGAAAGAATATTCGAATAGAACCGAACTTCGGTCGCGTATAATGTGTGCACTACAGAATACTTTGCCTCCGAATTGCCGCTGAACTTACGCCCGAAAGAAGTTCGGCTGTATGCTATAACGCAACGTAATTTCGATATAACGTGTCGTCAGTAATCCAAATAGCATTGCAGACGTAATCCTGCCGAACTTCGGTCGCGTACCTTTGGGATAGTGTGTTTAGACATTAAGAAAGAAGAATGTAAGAAGAAGGCTTGTTACGCTGACCAAAAAAAAGAGATAGGGGCAGCAGAATGGTGATGATGATTATGTTGTTAAATGTATGCTAGGAAGCTAGAACAGTTTCGGACGATGACTTTTTAACGATTTTGATGAAATAACCAATATTGAAAGTTTCGATATCGATATTCGATTAGATAGGTTTCCTCGGAACAAATGATATTTTCGTAGATTATTTTAATGCAATCAATAAGATAACTGTTCAGTACACATTCAAATTATAGCTATTTTAGCAACATTTAGGTCAGTGTGTTTAATAAAATTAGAGATAGGAAGCTAGAATATCAAGCTTGAAGGTGGGTGCGAACAGCACCTTTATTAAACTGCGTTCAAGAAGAGCTATCAGTGTCAATTTTCTATCATTACACTGACAGCTTCTTAACGCAGTTTAAATGTTCTGATCGCTTTCGGTTTCATTGGTAAAATTCACCCTTTGATTACATCTTACCAAGGGTTACGCAGTGATGGATTGTGGAGGTTAGTTAGGCAGCTCCATGAAAAATACTGGTATTCAGTTGCATCCAGTTAGACTGAAAACCAGTTCGAACATAGTTGGGGAAAGGCAGGCAGATTATGATTACATCTCATATTGCTAGCTCCCCCGTTTCAAAGTTTCCTGTTACAGCTAGGTCAGAAATCAATTCATAATGTAATACGAGTGTAATTCCAAATAATTTATTGATTTCGATGCTGCATCTCGCCCACTCTTGGCGTGGGTGAGTTTACTTGGGTTACAGTCTCATTTGCATTACGTCGTCTACGACATTAATGATGTAGATGGCGCCTGCTGCTTCTTAATTAAGTTTCTCTTGGATGTAATACGTATATAGGGTGACTGGTAATTAGTGACCGATACTTATACACGTGGTTGTACTCTTGATAACAAACAACTTTCCCAAAGAAACATTTTTTTTTGAAGTGAAGACTTCTTTAGCATCTTTGTGATTTGAAAGTCGATGAAACGAAAAAGTGACAATAAAAAGAGACAGACACATACATTCATAAGATTTAACGTGGGAGAAAATGAGATAGGAAGCATTATACAGTGTTTATCTTGAAGCCAAAATTTTTGAAGGTTTCACTTCTACCACGTGTGAATTGCACTTTTGTTTTTTTTTGTACTTTTAATTTAGCAACAATCTAAACATTTTTATACGGCTGCTGTGTTATCAAGATAAAAGTGAATGAGTATTTAAAAAACTTCAGATCAGTTCACAAAATGTATGAACATTCATAACATTTCGTTGGGCGATCGTATAACAACGCAATAATTTAAAAATAATCATGAGACCCAGTCCCAGTTATGATGTAACTTAGTACTTGCTGCATCACACCCAATTTGCGCGTAGGTGTGTCCAGTCCACATGAATTATAACTGTATACAAGCGAAATTAACGTAGTGCCATGACGTAAGAGGGAAGTGAGCCTCGTGTACAAAGGACCGAGTCCTCCAATAACATAACATTACGACTGTAATACCTTAAGGGTTAGGCAGAGATGTATCTAATAGTACCCCATATTTCGCCAGTTATGTTTAAGTTCCATATAAGAGGCAAGCCTATTGACATCAATCGGGTACAACGAGAAATTCCTGATGGAAAACCCAATAACTCTTTGCATGACGTGAAAATCGATCCTAGGACTTCATGCTCGGCAGCAACGTGGCAGACGTTGCTGCCGAGCATGAAGTCCTAGGATCGATTTTCACGTCATGCGTTTCACCACAAGCCCAACGAGTCTTCCACGAAATTAGTTTGAATATTCTAAGATACGAGACAGGCTCAATACTGTCTAAAATTCAAAGTACGAACACAAGTTAACCTTTTGAACGCCACTGTCACATATACGCGACAAGCAAGCGCGTGCCCTGTACGCCAAACGACACAAATATGTGACAAAATGGTAGGTGAAGTTATGGCTTGGCGCGGAGGGTACGCACGTGCGTTTATGATCTGGCGTTCAACAGGCTTTTTAAAAGGGAAATTACTAGCGGACATTCAAGTTCAATAGACAAGTCTTTTCATGGTAGAGCTTCTCTCAAACCTTTAAAGAGTTGATAAGCGACGATAGTAGCTCTAGGATAACATCGCTATTCCCTATTGTCACCAATACCTATGTTTAGACAACTGAATGAAAACTTAAATGGACTTCGGAGCGGTTTCATGCGATGTAAAGGGAATAGATACCGTTAATGTAGATATAAGGACTAAAAACCTTTTAGGCTGGTAGACTGGTGGTTTAATGGTAAATGAGATTATTTATAGATTTGTCAAAGTACTTAAATGTTTTGTTTTGTTGATGATACTAATGTTTAGCTTTCTAGTAACACCGGATAGGCGGTTACAGCATTTTATTCTTCATGTTCGTGAAATCCTTCAATCCTGAGCAGCACAGCCGCTCGGGTCGATCTTAAGGTTAAACCGCGCTTGCCTAGGTTGGTCCGTGGATGGATGACCACCCATTACATACCGAGTTTCCTCCGTGCCTCGGAAAGCACGTTAAGCTGTTGGTCCCAGCTGTTATTTGTAGATCTTTGACAGTCGTTACAGTTAGCGGCCCGAAAGTCTGACAACCAGTCTTACCAAGGGGTATCGTATTACCCACTACCAACTGGGTTATGGAGGTCAGATAGGCAGTCAAAACGAGGCTTATTAGGGATTCAATCCAGGGGTCGGGCAGTGTTACGCTTATGTTGTTACTATGTATGCTTTTGACTTACGAGTATGTCAATATGTGAATGTCAACTGAAGGACAGAGGCATTAGTGTAACAAAGGCATTATTGCATTTATTGAACTGTCAAATTCGTTTTTAAATATTTTTTTATTCATGAGTAATAGCAGCTATGTTGTCTGGGTTTAAGTCTGGTTGATGACAATAGGCTCGGCTCCTAATACAACGCTGCACGGCGTAAATATAATTGGCAAATGTGGGTGGTACTATTACGTACAATGGCGGACACTCCCGCCTGATCACCACTAAGCTCATTTTTGCTTGCACTCACAACATGAAGCGCTGTCTAGCCGGGCGGGGCGCCTCCGCATGGTTCAAGGCATTTTTTTTAACTGATCAGGCGGAGTGGAGACCACGCATTGGAAAGCGCAGCGTGGGACGGCCACCTGCCAGATGGACCGACGACCTTGTCAAAACTGCAGGGAGTCGCTGGATGCAGGTGGCATTAGACCGGATGCGTTGGAAATCGATTGGGGAGGCCTATGTTCAGCAGTAGACAGCAACGGGCTGATATGATGTGGCGGAAAAGGTCTCGACGGTACATCTCGGCCTTACCGTTTTCGAATTACAAGTGTGATGTTATTTTATGAGTGTTACGTAAAATACGCTCACTCCTCAAGACATTTTAAATTAGAAATAATTGAAAGCAAGGAAGAAGACATCTCAGTTTCCAAGGACACAGTGTTCGGGACATCAAGAAACATTAGGCTCATTATTTAATTAAGACCACAAACGAGGGACCCGACAAAAGACAAACTTCTCGTGCATATTTATCATTCTTGCTTCTTTCAAAGTTTTCTTTTTACGACTTCTCGGGTTGTTTATCATGCTGTTCGGACTCTTCACGAAGCCGTCAACCAAGCATTTTGAACATCAAACTAAGTAAGTTTACGCAAAAATTATTGCTGGAAAACTACTTTCTTTTTGGGGTGAAAAATCACGTTTTACGGTAGGACTCAATGTAACGCATTCAAAACATTGTGCTGATGGATGGATTGAAATATGATCGCAATGATGGGGAGAACAAGTGCCTTTCGGTTTCGTTAAGAATCTTTTTACACCCCTTAGTTAGCTGGTCTACTAATCACCTTCTACGTTTTTGTAATATAAACATACATAACTCACGCCTTTTCCCATGGGGGTAAGCAAAAACAACAACGTCACCTGCTACATACTCGTTTCGCCTCAACCGCGTCCATGCATCTGGTCATACACGCACGCCGGTTGCGAGTACTACGCACCTGACCTTTCTGAAGAATAATTTTGTAATGTTGCCGGTTGCCCTTAAGGTCTTAGACTCAAAGCGTACGGGTAGCCCGCGTAATTTTTGCAATTTGCAGGTCAGTATCAGGTTGTATGTTGATGAAAAATGAGTCGCGCAAGTAACACGTATGTAGTTACAGAATTACAATCATGAAAATCATCAATACATTTAGTTCATTTAACCCCATTGAATGACTTTTTCATGAAATATTCATTGAAAGGGTAACATGACACTGTCCTGCCAATTGCAAAAAACGTAAGAAAATTTGAATTTCGCGGGCGAACTGTACGCTTTCGGTAGGTCCAAACTAGATCCATATTATATCTAGGTTTATTTGAAGTCTAATTACGTTATTTAGTTAAGTGTCAGGCCCCAAAACCTTTAAAATAACACTGGTATGTTTATGATTATGCAAGAATATCCTCATGGGAACATTTTGAAATTGGTCCACTATTTTCAGTAGAATTCGCGTCGCTGCATCCGAGCTACCCGTAATACGGACGAGAAGATATTGTGCATAACCCTGAACGTGTGAAATATTGAGAGACTAGCTATTACCCGCGACTTCACTCGCTTTATGGGTACGTTCCCTTAGGAAGTTATCCTAAGGGAACGTTTTAAATATACCTTATGTGGATATTACACTCGGGGGTAATGTACATACCCATTCGTAAAAGAATTTTCGGAATTGTATCAGTAGTTCCAAAGATTAGAACATCCAAACTTCCGAACATACAAAACTTTGTAATCTCTCTCTCTCTCTCGGATCGGTCCCTCATGTCTGAGGATCGTGGTCAACATTAGAGTTGCATCTGGAGCGGATGATCTGCCTCTACCGGTTTCTGTCCAGCGCGTCTCTTACAATCGTGTAGAATTTGAATGACGTGACTTTAATTTGGTCGATTCATCTTTTGCCTTCGGTATTCCCAACCACAATAAGTTTTTCCAAATTTTTGTCGCCTCTGCGCATTATGTGGCCGAAGTACGAAAAATCAAGAATTGTCGGCATAAGGTGGACAAGCGAGTTTTTATTCGGAGCTGGGTCAGGATCGATACATTGGTGCGTTTCGCTGTCCGAGGTATTTTCAGCATACGTCTCCAATACCCACCATCTCGAATGCATCAATCCTTGGCCTTTCTCGGGCCAAGATTGTCCACAAACTTTGTAATACTAGGATAGAAATAGAATAATGGATTTTAAAAGCCTGTGCCACATCACAAATAACCCACCCACAAACTGGTAATATATTGATAGCTCGAACAACAAATCCCTCCATATAACTACGACAGAAACATAAACACATTGCACTAACTAGCTAAACACATGTAAATCTCTCGGCAGTGCTTTATGACGTGGGCGAAGCCCCACGAGAGAAACCCTACAAGTGTTGCATTACTAAGATTATTATTATATTCAGCAGGCTCTTGCGAAGACTGAGCTGAGACGCAACCCTTTGACTGAATCTGAGTGTCTCTGTGAATTTTAACTCAATAACGTATTTTTAGTTTAATAGTTAAGTCGATTCTTTTGCTATAAGGTGTATCTGCTGTTCATTGTGTCTTTGACAAGGTTGTCTCAGGTTACACTTTTTGAATACCGAACCAAATAATTTGACAGAAGTAGCCTAACTTTCTCTCTTATGGGGAGGAGGTCTGATCCCAGCTGTGGGAACCTAAAAGACTGATTAGATATACTGCAGGCCTATCTTTCCGCCTTCTGTCTTGTGATAATCTTCTGATTTTGGTCAGGGTCCACCTTTCTGCTTAATCTTGGCTACTTAATTGTCTCATCTTTACTTTATATATTGACTTTTACGCTATTTTCACACCGGTCTTATTTATATCCATCACCTGAGAGCATTTTACAATTCTGCCCGCTGCTCCGGTAACATGAATTTATGTATGACCTGTACTTTTACCAATATCAATACGAGCGGCTCATGCATTCATATCCTTGAAAAGTTGTGTCATCATAAATTCAACGAATTGCAATCAATCTGTATCGAATGAGTGTATGAAGTATGAGAACCTATGATATATTATAACAGATTTTTGAAAGGGTTTCTATTCCTTACTTCTATAAACGCCTGTAAGCCTCGAGGGGTTAGGCATAGGTGTACCCGAATAGTACCCCCACATTTCGCCAGTTATGTTTAAGTCCCATCCAATAGGGGGCGAGTCTACATATTTTGTATGTGTATTGTACCAGTTTTCTGGCTTTTTTTAACGTATTTAAGGTTTTGATCAAATTTTTAGTAACTCTTAAAAAGACACAAAAATAAAAACAAATGAAATAAGAACTTCCTAGCTTTTGCCCGCGGCTTCGATCGCGTTAATTTAAAATTTGACAATTATTTCGGTTTGTACTCTTGTAGTAAGTTTCCTTGTTTGTTACCTTTCCTGCCTAAACCACTCAACCGGTCATATTGAAATTTTGCATACACGTTGTCAGGTGAACAGAAACGGACATACCGAAAAAAAAACACCGTTCCCGAGGAAAACAATAATAACGTTCTTATGATAATCGAAGGCGCCATGTGTCTTTCGAATCATGAATTAATTATAATTATTATTACAAGCAGAGTACAACCCGAAGTGATTGACAAAAGCTAGTAATGAAAATAAATAAATCTCACTGTTAGCCTGCATCAACCCGCTGTTGGGACTTATTGGCTTGTTTCGTTTAAAAAAAAATAACTGTGGAAGGTGATGAAAAAAATAGAAGGTTTTTCCTTAAGACGTCGGGTCTTTTAATATCGTGTCGAACATAAAGACATTCTCATGGCCGAAATTAATAAAGCCCAGCTCTGACCCTCCCCAGGCCGAGACTAAAAAAAACAAATAATTCAGAGACGCGAGCACCGACTGACGTAACGTCCAAGGTAAATGCAATAACCACCATCAAATGACATACCAAATAAAAATCACCAACACACAACCGAAATAGAACCTTTTTTGTCTAAAAATAGAGTACATTTTTCTCTAACATCACACAGTTGTATAAGACGTTTCATTTTTGGTTGGAAATATAGGGCGGTGGATACTCCACCCCATCTAGTTGTACTTCCGTCAGTCGTATTTCGGATATCGTGAGAGACGCACGTTTGTCGCGTCGCGTATTATGGTGTTTTCATAGTTTTTGTGTTAGTGACATGGCTAGGAAACGGGTAAGGAGTGGTTTCACATAATTAAAATGGGCTAGGTTATTCGCTAGAGATTTTACGTATAAATTAGGTTTTTACGTTTCATTTTTTTCATCAGCTGCGCCCATCTTTCTCGTTCGTTTCACTGTGTTAAGTATAATTTATTTTAATGTGTACTGTGAGGTCTTTTTTATCTGTTTTTTGAACTGTTTTCCATGAAGTCTTTATATTGAAAGGTTGTTGTTTTGTTTATATTGAATTTTGGGTCGGGTCAGGAGTTCAGGACCTGTAATTTGCCATGACAAAGAGTATTTTCAGATGATTGTTTTAACAGTATTGGAGGAGGAGCTCGTGGCTAAATAATAACAGCCGCTCGGGTCGATCTTTCGGTTAAGCCGTGCTGCCTAGGTTGGTCTGTGGATGGGTGACCGCCCATTACGTACCGAGTTTCCTCCGTGCCTCGGAAAGCACGTTAAGCTGTTGGTCCCGGCTGTCATTTGAAGATCTTTAACAGTCGTTTGGTAGTCAGTGGTCCAAAAGTCTGACATACAGTCTTACCAAGGAGTATCGTATTACCCAGTACTAACAGGGTTATGGAGGTCAGATGGGCAGTCGCTCCATGTAAAATACTGGTATTCAGCTGCATTCGGTTAGACTGGAAGCCGACCCTAACATAGTTGGGAATAGGCTATGCAGTTGATGAGTTTTAACAGTATTCCTTTTGCTTTTGGGCCTCGCGCCTTACATATTGGTTGATTGAATCTATAAGCCTGTTGGACACGATTTGATGAATTCCTTAAAAAAGCTTTAAAAAGCTTTTCACTTAATCATAACACACTATCTAAAAGTTCAAAGACATTCCTTTGTATTATTAGCATTGCAATTCGTCTTCACATACCACAACAAAACAATGTATTCTCATCTGACAATGTAAACGTTGATTCTAAATCTCATTAATGCGGAATGGATGAACGTTGGAATACTCGTCATCGATTGGTTTTACTAGTACATGTTATTTTTATGCTGCGTTTAGATTTGCGTGGTTAACTGTCCACTGGACTTGCTACTCTCCTAATCATATAACGAATTTGCATTTGCTTCCTTTGTAATCGGGAAATTAATAAGGAAGACTTTTTTAAAATGGTAGATGTCATCATGTGAAATAAACTTTTTACTAGACTGCCTAAGTGTGTCCTTGTTTAAAATCTAATTTACATTCTCTCAGTCAGGTTGGCTTTTGTGTATAAGAAAACTATTTACTATAGTTGCTTAATTATACTCTACGAAAGGCCAAGTCATGCCTAGTTATCCCGGCCATCAATTAGGTACGTCTTATTCAAGCATCTAATTGCAAGCTAATAAATTCTAGATGCAAGTTTCAGTGTTTACACTTTACAGGCGTCCTAGTTTGAAACCGAATTTACTTACTTGCTCGGGTCAGTCAAATCAATTCGATTCGTTAGTTAGGTGTAGATAGGACCTCATTTACTTTAACGAAATAATTTAATTTTTACTGGTCAAAGTGGTTTTAAGTAATTTAGAGAAATAAATATTATTTACAGTTCAATACGAGTGTATAATACGAAGATGCTTGCTTTTACTAATTTGGAAAGTGCTCGAGAATATGTGATATCTGTTCTATAATCATCATCATCATATCAGCCCGGAATCACCCACTGTTGGGTATAGGCCTCCCCTTTTCACACTTCTCGGTTCTGTGCGTCCGTCGTCCAGGTGTTTCGACTTTGAAGAGGTCGTCAACCCAACGAGCTTTAGGACGGTCCTGGTTTCTATGGCCTCACCTTGGCCACCATTCGGTCAAAGCCTTGTTCCATAGGCCATCTCCGCGTCTAGCTAAGTGTCCTGCCCAAGCCCGTTTGAGGCGCACCGCCCGGTCCCTGACGTCGTAGACTTTCGTCCGACGTTTATGTTCTATAACAATTTGAACAAATCAATAATTCTCTTGTTATTTCGTCCGCTATTCTTATTCACAGCGTATTCCTTATTTTTACAAAATTTTAAATATAGGTATTATAGATAGATAGATAATTAATTATCGTGTTTTATGTTGCTGTTATAAAAGTGACAAATTTTAATAAATAACATTACTAAGCAATGATTGTTGAATGTTTAGTGTGTTGAATGTTTTAGACCGAAAATAATATCAAACAGTATCATAAGCTTACGCAATAGCACAATTAAGTAGATAATCTTCATTTATAGCCCCATATTGCACATTAACTTTATCAATATTGCATCAAAGTACCCTATTAAGTATACATTCTAATTAACTATGCTGTTTTAGTATTAATAACAGCTCTTAAAAAGCACATAAGCATTTATTATCCCTTAATCCAATCATAAAATGTTTACTCAAAGTTAAAGCACTTATTTCAATTTTCATTTATTTCTGGCCTGTGACAGGCATTTTCATATAGTCAAAGATAAGAGCTACCTACAGTCCAGCCACTGGCATAATAACTGTAAAATGACTTATTATTTGTGTCCTTGCTGTCTCCAGATTTAAAAAGAGGTAAAACTTTACTACATTTAATTAAATCTAGAAATGCCCCTTGGTTTACACATAAATTACGTAACACTAAATCATTTTACACGTATTTTTGTCAAGGTTTTCTTCTAACAACAGTACTAACAAGATAAGCTATATTTATCGACACGTCCAAAATAATTCTAATGTTAAAAAGGACTTAAAAGGAAATTAAAGTGAGAAACATTTAATTCGTTAATAAAAATTACTTGCATACAGACTTGCTCTAGTGACTCGACCCTTCTTTTGAGCGTCTATTGTGCTCGCCCTTGACTAAATTTTTCAATAATAATACTTTTGGTAGTACAATGAAAGTGTTATTTTGAAGTTGGGTCTGAATGTTTTGATGACAGAATGTCGTATTTGTAGACTGAGTGAGAATTGCTGTAACATTCAATAATTTGAGTAGGCATTTTTATTGATTTAGTATCGTTTCGTGGTTTGTCTGATCGAAAAAAACAATACTTACTAGATTATTTATATAATTATATGTATTAATGTGTTTAAATAAATTATCCTTCACTTATAAAATTTATTACTACTACTCACTCTTTCTAGTCACCAGCACTAGCATGAAAATAAAGGTAAACGCAGCTTCGAAAAACATTTATTTTTGTATCGAAATAATTCTGTCAATAATCAAAATAGGTTATCATTATCTAAAACACATTTACGTGTCCAATTCTATATTTTATATCATCATCATCATCATTTCAGCCGAAAGACGTCCACTACTGGACATAGGCCTCCCCCAAGTGTCCCCACATTGACCGGTCCCGTGCGACTCGCTTCCACCGGATCCCCGCAACCTTCACCAGGTCATATTTAAACAATTTCTATCCAACTGGAAATGTTCTTTTATGAACCTCAATACTTTTTATAAACCATAAATTATAATAATAACAATCAATCTTGTATTTTCAAAAGGGGGAAAGCCAAGTATTTTCTTATACCCCTGTTAACAATAGACCAATCAACCTGAAGAGTTTCAAAACCGAATATTTACGTACCAAAAATTGAACCTTTAACCTTATTAATTATGTTATTTAACCAATACATGCAAATGTAGGTAAATAGGTACTAGACATACATATAAACATCATTATCATCTCATATGAGGCACTCTTTTCAACAACTATGTTGGGGTCGGCTTACAGTCTAACCGGATGCAGCTGAATACCAGTATTTTACATGGAGCGACTGCCTATCTGACCTCCGCCGTATGATACGCCTTCGTAAGACTGGTTGTCAGTCCACTGACTACCTGTAAAACTGTCAGAGATCTTCATATGACAGCTGGAACCAATGGCATTACATGGGACTTAAACATATATATATAGCAAAATGTGGGTCTACTATAATTGAGTAAACCTCTGCTTTACCCTTCGAATATTACAGGCGTTATGTTATGTTACACTGATTATTGATTAAGTACCTGGATGACCGGTTTTTTTTTACGTTTTCTAAAAATGAAACCTAGCTAGATCGATTTAACGCCCCCGAAACTCCCTGCATACTTAATTTCATCAAAATCGTTGGAGCCGTTTCCGAGATTCCGATTAAATACATATATAATTTTTTTTTTCATTTTCATTTTCATACAAGAATTGCTCGTTTAAAGTATTAGATTAGATAAATAGATAGATAAGGGGATTAGTTAGTTATTCGGTCTCTCGGTTATCTCGGTCCTCTAAGTTCAACGAAACAATTTGGCACTGTCAGCAGTGCCCTCCCCACGAGTAAACACACACCCATTAGGATGTCTGACTATTAATTAATTTGTCCAATGTCCACGCTACCCCTATAGTGCGCGACCCCTACGACACGCAGTTTGCCTCTAGCACGTCTATTACAAGAACCCGTATTACCCCTTACAATTATCCGTATATTGTTGGGTTCATTCGGTCGCTTGTTTAGGCAAAATTACGATTTATTGGGTTTTTTATGTATCTTCTATCTTTTACGTCCAAAGCTGTGCAAAATACAAGCTTTACTTTAATTAAAATACAATTAAAAAAAAAATACTATCTCGCATTTTTCAGTCGTGTATTTAAAATACAAAATATAGTATTTTAAATATTTTTATTTAAAATACAAATTACAAAATACAGCTTGGTCAATCCATCGTGACATTCGTACTTCTTCTTTATCATGTTGTTAGTGCCTAACCTGGTGTCCAGAGTTTTTATGCCGCCCATTTGTACTAATAAACTTAAGTAATACACAGAAGTTTCGTGAAAATATCTGTTGAAGAATGAAAATGACAAGATACTTGACAATTTGACGCCAGTTTAATTTAGCTAACACTATTTTTCGAAAATATTGTCTGTAAACTTTTTAGACCTATGTATTCTGCTTATGCGTATGAAGTTTTATTTAAATCGATTCAATAATTTCGAAAAAACGCTCATATCCTGGGCAAAGGCTTCCCTCCACCTCTTTCTGTTTTACAAGCTTGCGCGTCTTTCCTCACATAATGTAATTTCAGTTACAAAGTATTTCTACACAAGATTACACAAATAATGGAATCTCCAAAAAGAATTAGAACAAACAGTCCTGTTATTTACGTATATTTAAGCCTCTATTCTTCAGATTTACGAAACAGTCGCATTTACCGAGTTCCATTCGAATTGTTCCCAATCCTCTTTCTTCATGGATTACTACGATTTGTTCAATGTTTTTCATTCTTCCATTCCGCCGCTGCCCGGGATAGTCTTCCAAATACAGAAAATTTCTGATTGCAATCTCGATACGAGTCGCGAATGTAATCCTTGGATGAGCCCTGGTTTCGATTATAGCTGGATTGGAGAACTGGCTGGGTGTAATTAGGGAGGATAGTCATTAAGCTAGGTAATTTTGAATTAGATAAGGTATGTCAATAATAGATTGAATATAACCTTAGTTGATAAAGAAACGCTGGTGTAATTACTTGATTACGTTCATGAGAGATAAGGAGCTCGTGGCAAAAATAATAACAGCCGCTCGGGTGGATCTTTAGGTTAAGCCATGCTGATGGGTGACCACCCATTACATACCGAGTTTCCTCCGTGCCTCGGAAAGCACGTTAAGCCGTTGGTCCCGGCTGTCATTTGCACATCTTTGACAGTCGTTACAGGTAGTCAGTGTCCCAAAAAGTCTGACAACCAGTCTTACCTAGAGGTATCGTATTACCCAGTATTAATAGGGTTGTGGAGGTCAGATAGGCAGTCGCTCCATGTAAAATACAGGTATTCAGCCGCATCCGGTTAGACTGGAAGCCGACCCCAACATAGTTGCGAAAAGGCTAGGCAGAAGATGATGTTCATGAGAGATAAGCTAGAAACGACAAAACATTATGGGGCTATGGGAAGGACCTTAGCTCAGCATGGATAGAACAGGTTGAGATTACTCGTAAAGTTTTAAGAGGTAGAACTTCCAAAAGTTCTATTATGAAAATGAAACTCGCAGCTGAGCTTTAAGACGATCCTTTATAGAAAGCTCTTGCTGAGAGTTCAAATTATAAGACTAAATATTGCCTTGATTGACAGTCAATACAAGGGCAAATATAATTTAATTGAAATCCTCTCAGAATTCTTAATTTACCAAAGACGATCACTAACTACGGCGACATTGGTGTTTTGACTCGTACTGTGATTTGGGCACCAATAGATACAAATGTTCGTGCAATCAATTAATAAATCCCCCAGATATAATGAAGGAGGAAGGAAATTCAACTATGTAAGGTAAATTTGAAATGGATAAACCTGAATTGATTGATTAGGTAATTCACAAGTCAATGGCTGATGAAGATTTTTGTCTGTTGCCAAGTGATTTAGATGTCATCTGATCTAGCTTAGTAACAATTTCTAATTAGAAGTTTGAAATAATTGCTTGCAAGTTATTAATATCTATGTACAATCGAGGACACTCCCGCCTGATCTCCACTAAGCTCATTTTTGTTTGCACTCACAACATGATGTGCTCTTTAGCCGGGCGGGGCACCTCCGCATGATTCAAGCGATTTTTCTTTAACTGATCAGGCGGAAGAAGCCGCTACTGTATCTACCAGCAATAAGGCTAAAAGATAACACTTTTCTTAATGAAGCTTAAAATTAAATTATGGCGCTCATTGGTCCATGGGGGTTTCATAATCTACATCTACTGTAATAATATAATAATAATATTATAAAGAGGAAATATTTGTATGTTTGTAATGAATAAACTCAAAAACTACTGGACCGATATCAAAAATTCTTTCACCATTATAAACCTAAATTATCAGAAAGTAACATAGGCTAAAAGTTATATTTATATCATGCAAATTAGCCGTGCTAATTTAGCGGACGAAGTCGCAGGCGAAGTGCTAGTCTAATATAATTTATACATCTTTCTATTAGTCTATTAGTGAGTACTAAAAAGGCGTGACTGATCTTGAAAGCCTGCACAAACAGTCCTGCCAAGGAGTTTGTATTACTTAGAAACTGGGTAATTGTGGTCAGATAGGCAGTCGCTCCTTGCATTCGAGTATACTGGAAGAAGCCGACTCCGACATAGTTGAAAAATGGTTAGGCACATGATGACGACATTAAGCAATACCTTAATTTAAGTTTGAGCAAGATAGATATAGTTTTAATAATCAAATTACGTCAAAACTGATGGCAGTGACAACGAAGGCCCCCTGGGGCTTTAGCCACAGATGCGGGAAATGATAATGCCCCAGGCTTTTTCCACAGTTAAAAGGTAGGGGTAACGATTTTTCAATCATTTCCATAGTTCCATTTGCTTATAGCGCTTATTGTTAACTAAACGTCCACATGTGTGTCTATCCAACACAATAATACACGAACGGCTGCAGTTATTTCCTCTGCTAGTTGAGCTTGCACAAATCTATATTACACAAATAAAATTGGAGTGTCTGTTTGTAATATGTATTAAAATAACCGCTTTTTACTAACTGCATATAGATGTATACACGGTACATATACCAAAACAACATTTAAAAAAAAAATACCTGCTAATCTCTGAAATGGCTGGACCGATTTTGACGGGACTTTCACGAATTTCTAGGTAAAAGGATTCTTTATTCTTTACAAATACGTTGTTTGTGTAGGTGGCGGATAATCTTAACTTTGTTTGAAAAATTGTAGGAGTAAGCCCCTACAATTTTTGATATTAAAAGAAAATCTTGAATACTTTGAAACGATACTATTTAAACGAATTAAAGTAGAACAGACTGTTAGAAAATGCCTATGGCATTAAGTCCGCCTCTGTTCTTTGTGCAGCGTAACACTTCAGTTAAATAAATAAATGGATTGTGTTCGTTGAACTATTCTCGGAAAGGACGGGATTACGAGCACCCAGAAAAATAAAAAAAGCATGAAAATTAAATTTTTCCTTACACGTGCTACAGATTTTATCCGGACAAGTAATAAAAGTAGGGAAGCGCTGCATTTTTTAAATTCACTTTTATAAACTCTTGTCGCAATGGGTAGGGAACAAAAACGTTCAGAAAAAATTTGCACCGTTTCATTTATAAAGAATATTTGATGCTATTTAGAAATAATTTACCGAAGAACTTTTCAAAATTGCTTTTAGCTAAAGGCTCTTCAGTTAGTTATTAGGGGCGCTAATAAAGCCAGTCGGTAAAATATACATTCCTTTTTGCCGTTCGGCCTGTGCCGAATTAGACCGACCCGAACATGACGTCTATATTTATAGCACACATAGTATGTCAAGTTCGTCATTTTGACGGACGGTTTTCTCTCTTTCTTTTTCAACCTTCGGTCACCCGATGCTGAGTGTAGGACTCTTCCAAATGCTCCACATTTGGCGGACTGTTTTGCACAGTACTTAAACAAACATTCAACAACTGTAGGTACATCAACAATCCCACAAACTATGTCAAAACTGGCCCTTAGAATCAAAAAAAGAAGCTACCTTATTCATTCAGCAACTTAATCGCATTTTCCTTACCAAAAAAGCGTACTCAAAGAATAACACTCACACATAATCCCACAACTTTCGCGCTATACCGAAACATAGCCCGTATATGCAGACGATAGCTATCGATCGAGCTGACTCCGCAACTCCGCTAAAACGTACAACCGAACTCGCATCACTAGTGTTAATACGTCACGACCATGCATTGTTATACGTATATTACGTTCCACTTCCTACCTTCTGTTGTTTAGGATGTAGTTGGAAATTGAGTGATGATGGGAACGAGGTATTTGACTTTTGAAGTGATTTTATTGTTGAGGGAAATATGGATAGGGTATTGTTAAGTTGGGTTAGTTTTGTAGAATAGCCTTCCCCACTTGGAGGTTTTGAAGAGGCTATGGTGCTTAGCAACGGGTTTTTGATATTGTCTAAAACTAAGTGACTTTACGTGTCTGTATATTCTTTATTTTTTTATACAAATTCATGATTATAGTTGCTATTTAGTAGAACTTGGAGAATAAAGAACCACTACAGAACCTGACGAAACTTGAAATTTGTATATTCTAGAAAAGCTACATTTTGTTGAGAAAGTATTTGACTTTTCAAGATTATGTATTAGGCGTTATAAAACGGCTTCGAAAATGTTTAGGCCTTTCAAAATTCATTGAAATAGTATAGTTAAAAGCCCTTAATAAAATCATTCGAAAGTCGTAACTTTTACGCTCTTTATATCATTCACGAATAGTTACTAGATCATAAAATTAAAATTTGCTCGAACTCCAAAGTTTCACGTCAATCTGAAACGGCCGTGAATATTATACGGTACCATAATGACGTTCTAATATATTGACGGTGTTGTTATTCAAAAAGTTTTTGACTTAGTTTTCATTACATTGTTCTTGAAGTATAAGAATGTTTTCAAACAAAGCTACTGGATAGTTCATCATATCCAAGAAAACTACAATCTTTGCTGTTCTGTATATTGATGAGTAACTTAATTTCGATGAAATATCTCTAAGAAGAAACTCCTTCTTCTAAAATTAAGTTTTAAATGTTCCATGCATTTTCATTCTTTCTGATTCAAAACACTGAAACGAACTCAGCGCTCAAATCCTCTTCTAAAGTCAAGCCTTATAAATCGCCCTTTGTCCAACGTTACTGCGCCACACTCTTGCCATCCACTTCATTTAATTCCATTCTGTCTAGCGCTGTCCCATCCTATTTCCAGAATTCTCCTTTAAAGTCCTCCCACATTTTCTCTACCAGATCGTTTATCGGCTTTTGGAGAACGTCTATGTCAATTTCATTGCCATTAGCTTTGACAGTTACTATTTTAGTCACGAAAAAATATTCAACGTCTTTTAGGGGTGCTACACTCTTGGTCGGGTATATTCGATTCGGTAGAATTGGTTGAACATCGAAGCCGACCTAAAGCTTATACGCATCTTCGGCTAGTGCCAATAAGTTATATTCGATTCGGTAGAATTGGTAGAATATCGAAGCCGACCTGAAGCTTATACGCATCTTCGGCTAGTGCCAACAAGTTATATTCGGTTCGGTAGAATTTGTTGAACATCGAAGCCGACCTGAAGCTTATACGCATCTTCGGCTAGTGCCAATAAGCAAACTCCTTTCGGTATCTAGCTTTAATGGATAGTGCTCGGCTCGGTGCTTTTGCCGCCCGGCTGAACAGAATCGTACCGACCCGAATATATTCAATTTCCAAAGTTTGCCTTCAATGGTATCGTGTTGAGACAAAATAAAACTTCCTACCGTGTGGCTTCATCGTTTACTGCCTTAAATTCATTGTTATAGCCAAATGAATGAGACTGCCTTCCATATTGGGGTAAAATTAATTTTAATAGCAATTCCTTCTGCTCGATAGTCCCTTTTGTTTTGAATATCAAAATGTAACATGATTGAATTTTTGATTGATTGAATCAACTTTTTGTTTGGGGGTGAATAATAGATGACGCTTAAAGGCTATTCTTAGTTTAGAATTCAATCGATTGATTCCTACCTAAAAGTAAGGTGGGGTAGATGAAAAGCCACAAAACGGGTTGGTGTTTTTTGGAAAGCATACGTAGTGTAGATAAAAAAATGTCAAGACTTCTTGAGGGCGATGTCTTTGAATCTATAATTAATTCTTTACATTAATATGTCCCAAGAAAGTACCTGCTTTAGCTAGTCTAGAGTTAATAACGGGTTTAGTATTTATTAATTACTGATATATTACAGTCCTTCGAGCCGGATCGAACAATAAATCAATGATTAGATTAATTTGAGCTGAAATATGTTTCAAAACTGCATAGTTATCGTAAACTGCGCTGGTCAAGCCCATTTATTCATTACGTAGAAACAAAATGAATTGCCTAAACACTACAAATTATGAACGTGATATTCTAGGGACCGTGGGAAAATGATATTTGCAATATTCGCAAGCGATGGGCTAATCTTATGGTTATTATTTACGATAATCTCAATAGCTACCGAGTGAAATGTGTCCTTTCTACCGGTGCTTTTGTAATTATTGTACCTTCTCTGCCTAAGCCTGTCGTAATCCATTGCTGGCTGAATAAGCTTACAAGTTGTGTCACACACAACTCTTGGTCCTTTGATTTCTGTATCCTTGATATTATGTGATCATCAATCATGCCTACTTCATCTTCTTTCCTGGTTTCATAAGCTCATCATCATTCCTCTGCCCTTATCCCAGTTTATTTGGTGTTGGCGGAGCATGTCTTCTTCTTTCATACTTCTCTATGATTCAGTCATCTCAGCAGTTACCTCCTTTCTAGCCACATCACCCTTCCTTTTGCATTTTCTTTTCGAAGTAAATATCTCGTGTATCAAAACTCTTGGACACAAATGAAAAAGGGAGGCTTTTTGCTTGATCGACGATGGAAACTACATGATATTATCAGTTAATTGAGTACTGCCCCTTGCCCATCCATCAGGGGTCTACTCAGTATCCTTTAAGATTAAATCAAACATGGATTTAGGTCATCTGTTATTGTGGAGTATTCAATAATATTCTAAAAGC
The DNA here is from genome assembly GCA_950005105.1 of Lycophotia porphyrea. Taxonomy (NCBI): domain Eukaryota; kingdom Metazoa; phylum Arthropoda; class Insecta; order Lepidoptera; family Noctuidae; genus Lycophotia; species Lycophotia porphyrea. Next base: position 9,521,850 of record OX465409.1, read on the forward strand.
AGTGATGGTTTCTTTTACGTGAATCTCTTAATTTTTGAAGACGAAATTATTTATGTACAGTGGGCTGCATCAATTGGGTATCCCAGTTGGGAACGTAGGTGCTTTCTGCTTTCAAGAGGGCTACCCACCGCTGACTGAAACATGGAATTAGCTCATCTGTTATTGTGGAGTATTCAATAATCTTCTAAAAGCAGAGATGGTTTCTTTTACGTGAATCTCCTAATTGTTGAAGACGAAATTATTTATGTACGGTGGGCTGCATCAATTGGGTATCCCAGTTGGGAAAGTAGGTGCTTTCAAGAGGGGTACCCACATTGTGACGCTGACTGTACATACATTGTATATTGTATTGATTCTTCACACGTCTCTCCGAGTAATCATTTCACATATTTATTCAATTTGATACGAATTGGATTTCTATCCGTTCGAATTGTTTATATTGCTGTTAACACATTTCTGTAATAGAATTATTTTAGCACATAACTTTGTGCGAGCGTTAACCGGTAGTCTGGTTATGGCAGGTTGAAAATTAATTACACAGCTCAAATTATAACAGGTCGTTGTAATTGAATTTTTTAGGGTTGATTTTATATAAAAAGAATTCTTTTGACTTATTTATGATCGTTAAATATTTATTTCAGTTTACATAACAAATTAATTCACGCCTTTTTCTCATGAGGGTAGACAGCCGGCCTGAAGGCACCTAAGAAGCCGATTCTTACCGGTTTTCCTTCTGGAACAAGGCACTCTATATACTGTAGACAAAACCTTACATACTCCTTCCTTATTACAGTATATCGTTTCCTAACCAGAAAAATCATCACTTGAACAAGGCATATCATAAGTTATTGCTCCTTTCAAATTCCTAAGTTTTAAATATAATGTGAGTGCAGCTTAATTAGTGTTTTTGAACAAAATGTGTAAGTTTATGTGTGTGAGCATGGACTGTTTGGTCACTTGAAGATATCAGCAGGATGGGAGTCAAGGGCAAGCAGTTCTTGGTGAATAGTTTGTTTTATTACGTAGTGATTTAGATTTAGAGACTTGTTTACACACCTTTAGTAGCAAGTAAGCTTTAGTAGTTCACACTACACGCGATGTCGCTCTCATAAAACTCGTGCCAGTGGCAAGAAAAATCGTAAGTTGGAACGTGTAAACTAGGTAAACTCAATTGAGGGTAGTTTTCACGTTTCAAACATCGAAGTTTTGTAAATAAATATGCTGCTCGATTTCTACTAAACTCCAGTAGTTTTGCAGTAAATAGTTGTTCTTAGTACTCGTAGTATCGTAGAAGAGGTTTGTAGTGAAGTAGAGTTTGTAGTTTGTGTTGTTTTGTTTCTAGATAATTAGTACCTTTAGTGTTTCATTATTTCTTCAGCTTTTTATTGATGTATGTCTTGTAAATACATATTTAAAGGTTAACAAATACCTTCTTTTTTCGGATGGGAAATCATCAAATGACTTCTCCCGCTCTGGGCAGAGCGGAAGTCAGACTTGTACTGACTAAAACCCATCTATGTTCCTTCCTTGCCCTTTGTGTTCCAGGGCCGCGGTATCTCTTTCGAACAGTCCCGCAGCCAAGGTTATCAAATACCTAACAATAATAATGTCGGTTTTTAAACTGTCTGTTTTAAAATACGCTTGCTATTATATTTGCAATTTTTTACCTATAAAAGGCAAGAAAATTCGTTTAACAAATTCCACCACAATTTCGTTACAAACCGTCGACACTAAAACAAAAATTCTTCAAGCGTTTTATATCCCATCTTTATCCCCGATTTCAATATTCCTCCCAGACCACTGTCCAGTTGTGTAAATAAATGAATCGTGCTCGTACCGAGACAGCGGACAGTTCGTACGGCGGCGAAGGGGTGCGGGCTAGGCAAACTTTATTAAAGGGGGCGACAAATCTTGTGCTAGTTAGAGTATGGACCTAGTAACAGCGAGTTGAAAATATGAGTAAGATAGGGCTAGCAGTGGCGAAGGTTCAATACAACTCGATTAGTACCGGCTTCCCTTTGAAAAAATGGCACAGTCAGTATTCTATAGACAAATAATATAATCACACTAAAGATATACTCCGGATTACCTGTCACAAAAATTTACGCTTCGCTACTGAGGGTTAGGCAGAGGTGTACCTATACTACACCCACATTTGGGCAGTAATGTTTACGAAGTCCCATGAAGAGATGAGCTCAAATCAATTAGAAAATTTTCTTATCAATTGATTGTTAAAATTAGAAAAATAAGTATCGACGTATACGAACTAGCTAGTTGTTCAAGATATGTTTTCAAAGAATTGAAAACGTGTCTGAAGAAATTAAATAAATGTTGTCAAAGGCTCTTTGACAAAATTTATTCAATTTAGATGAGAAACATCGAAAGGACTATACGGAGGAGGAGAATAGGCAACTTCTAGTTTTTTCTAGACTTTAGTAAAGACTTTTTTTATCGAATTATGTGACACAGAGGTGCGTAGACCTGTCCTGACGGTTGGCTGTCACGCATGTATCAATCAATGTGCAGATCAACCCTTCACAAATTCATAGCTAAAGACAATATTAATCTTTCACTTGATACAACACTCAATATCTCACCTAGTTTGTCAAGGACAACCATGGAGTTTGTTGCTGGTTCTTCTCCATAGGATACGACCAACCCGAACCGTGCACATTTTGTCGACCTTTTATAAGTGCCCATTCCTGGGCCTATGTGAAATAAAATATTTTGATTTTGATTTTGAAGGTAGTTAGACGAAAATCAACAAAAAAAATAAGCGCTCCTAAAATATTGTGCTCGGTTGAATAAATTATTAATTTTATATCAGCCAACTGCATTTTCACACATTTCTTGACTTGCGTTTAATTTTGACGAAACCGCGTATTACGATTTTGACTGTTGATGCATACCATAACGCTCACGCTTCAGCTTATCGCTCCCGCTACAACAGACACCACACATTTTAATCTTCTTTTTAAAGTTCCAGGTGTGCAATCTGTTGACATGTGTTCAGATGTGAACAAGTTCAGTGGCGAACACTCCCGGGAAATGTGTCCAGGTGGTTAGTTGCAACTTGCTACTAGTTGTAGACTTTCTTCTTGAAGACTTGGAGTGTTCTTCAAGTATTCTGTACATTAAGACTAGTTTTGTTTTCTCAAAAATAATGATAGCGAAGGTGTTTTGACCGACATAGTAGTAGTGTAAATCCTTATCAAAATAAATATGTTAGTCATCTTGAGCATTCAATTGTGACCAAAATTGCCCTTACACCATTTAATTTAGGGCTGATTTTTCAATCATTAGATAACATTTACCTGAAGAGTAAATGTGACGTTTTGACAGTCCTTCCATACAAAAACTGTCAAAATCACAAACTTATTCGTCGGATAAAAGTTAACTGGCGATTGAAAAACCGGCCCTTAGATGAATATCTTAGGAAATATCATAGAGTGCAAATAACTCGCGCAACCAAATAATATCATAACGTCGAGAGTCCATTACAAGATGACTCTCAATGGGAAAGTACGCTGTATGAAGCTGCAATATGATGTACAGCAATCAACAACATATGATGTTACTGTATAACACTAACATTTCGTCTGTATTTCCCAGAAGTGTCAGGCAGAGGTGTACCATTTTTTAGTTTTCATTTTATACAAAGGCTAGCTGTGCCCGCGACTGCATCCGCGTGGACTAAGATATTTCTCAGTCTGTTACTTGCATAGGCACTTTGTTACGGGGTTATCTGTATCTGTACATCTGTACAGATAAATAAAATTGGAGTGTCTGTTTGTAATATTAAAATAACCGCTTTTTACTAAGTGCATATGGATGTATACACGGTACATATACCAAAACAACATTTTTTTACAATTTTTTCTGTTTGTCTGTCTGTCTGTTTGTTCTGGCTAATCTCTGAAATGGCTGGACTGATTTTGACGGGACTGGCAGATAGCTGAAGTAACAAGGAGTAACTTAGGCTACTTTTATTTTAGATAAATAATTAGGGTTCCGTGCGTTCGATTCAAATAGGGAAGTGCTTAATAATTACACGCGAACGAAGGTCGCGGGCAACAGCTAGTTTTAAATAAATGCTTTGAGTTTGAATCAAGTCAAGTGATTGTCAATCAACAATCACCAAACAATGCTGTAAATTATCATACTAACGAACAAACAAAGCCATGTTGCCTTTTATAATAACAGGCTGAGAAAGATCTAAGTCCACGCGTACGAAGTCGCGGGCACAGCTAGTCTACCCATAAAGACGACACAAAGAAAATTATCCTTATACACTACATTGCAAATAGTTAGATGCTAAACATATACAACGCACAGGTATTTACTTACATAGGATTTAGATTCCAATGCGTAGGTACACTTGGCGGTTTATAAGAATTCCTTGTTACCGCAAGGGTCGAGCAGCTAGGAGGTAACGATTTTTACCTTTTAGCCAATGTTGTCTATTTTTACATGGAGCTAAGTAAGGCCTTGCTAACCCTAAGCAGGTTTTATGTATACGTTTATCTGTTTAATAGAATATTCTTCACCGAGCTTATATCCTTCCATTAGTTGATGTTGTTACTTCGTGTTAAGGTAAGAAGGTTCCGATTGTAATACTAATATTTACAAGATTTAGGTAAAACAAAAATTTTATCAGCCTTTTTTTTGTTCGGATGGGAAGTCATGAAATGACTTCTCCCGCTCTGGGCGGAGCGGTAGAGAGTGTCAGGCTCCAAAAACCCATCCATGTTCTTTCCTCGCCCTTTGTGTTCCAGGGCCGCGGTATCTCTTTCGAACAGTCCCGCAGCCCAAATTTTATCAGCCTGGGTTAATTTAGGAACATTCACATTTGGTGTATGTTCTAAAGCAGCGAAATATTTGCCAACTTTCTGAATACAACCTCTTCATAGTAAGTTATAAATGATACGATATCTTCTAGGCAAGTGTGCTCCACCCTAGGCTGCTTCATCGCTTCACGTCAGGCGAGTTGCGGCAAAAAGCAAGGAAAAAAAAGTGTATAGGTAAAAAAAAATTGGTTGTCTGTAAAGTTGGTTTACGGACGATAGTTTAACGTGACAACGTCATAAAATCGAGTGGAAGAGAGAAATTACCTATACAACCTAACCTGCTACTTAGCTCCAGCAGTAGATTAAAAATAATAATAACCTAGGCTTGTCAATATGAGCGTAACGGGACGGGACACTTTTTCGTGCATGCAGCCGGCGTTCATCGATTTATTAGACGTTGTCACGTCAAAAATACTGAACTGACTGCGGCAATTGTCTTAACGTCAAATATTTTCGGCCCAGAGACTCAAACATTAGACAATTCCGGAACAGCCCGACTAAAAGATGAATTGCATAAAGTTCTGATTATTAGCACTTTCCAACCAATTTTCGCACATACTAAAACAAAAAAGAATACCTGCTCCATCATTTAAGCAGGATAAACAGGCTTCACAAAGTCATTAACCTGTCTGTGCCTTCGAAAACATTACCCTCCTCCTGAAGTCGCGTAAAAACGTGAAGCGGTGACCTGTCTCACACAGAATGCCTTTGTGGCTTCCTTTTAAGCATTATGTTATCCCTTATAAAGAAATATAAAGGAAATTATCGGCGTTTTTACGTGGTTCTGTATATCTTATTTGCCGTAGGGAATTGCTGGGTTTTTGGTGTTTAAAAGTAAAGATTTATCGGTAATACGGTAGTTTGTGACTTAAACTTAAATTGCATGCTGCGAAAAATTCTTGGTGGTGCGAAAGTTTGAGATTTACGTGATCTCAAACTATACTTCCAAGTTGTAAAACGTGTCCCCATTATCAATGTCCTTGTTCTATAACCTTACATATATGTAGTACGATTTAGGTTGACCTAATATGGGCGTTGCCCGAAGTTCCGAACTAGCTGTGACTTCTAACCTCACATCGGAATCGATTCACATACATTCTCCGGCTAGGTTTCTTGTCGTACCGTATTTTCTCTGATCTGACCAAAATTCAAGCACATTAAGATCCTTCGTCACATCTGCCATTCTGCTTGTAATCCGCAAGGGGTAGGCAGAGGTGTACCTAATACTATACACCTACGTTTCGCCAGTTATGTTTCTATGTAATAGGAGGCGGGCGTTATACCATCAACAGGGCACAAATCAAGACTCCGTGGCTGCTACTGAGAAATTTTTAATGGAAAAACCTAATAGCACTATGCCCGACTGGGAATCGAACCCAAGATCTAATAGGTCATTGAATAATACGACATTAACTGAACCGCCAACGTCAACGAGTCTACACATGGATGTTCATTCAAACATTTACAAAATATAATTCCCCTTTACAGAATCGTAAAACACATCGCCTACCCTAAGTTGTTTACACCTCGATCTAAATTCACGTTGCACCGGAGACTAATAATGTGTGCGTAACTGCCTAGTGTGGGTGTCGAGATATGGCGTGTTTTGTGCCCTGGTTATTAATATGGAGCCTTTTTACTGCCTGAATTTTGCGTTGAAAGTGGTCGGTTGATGAAGTTGTCAGCAGCACTCAGCAAGTACTTGGGTGTAAATGTGACTAATATTCGATGTGTAATGTTTCAGACTAGGTTTTGGATAACAAAAACTAAGTTCGGGTATTTTCTAAGGAAACTATGAAGCCTTATACTTTAACCATAGAAACTTGAAAAAAAAAATCCATTCTAGATATTTATTCTTCCGAGAATTTTCTACTCTATTTAGTAGGATGTCTTCGAAGAAGCTTCTGGCAATTTTTAACCAAGCAAGCCATTACGATTTCAATCGCATTGTCCTCTTTCTTACCATTTTCTATATAGAAAATACACATAGTGCTATAAGTATCAAATCACTATAGTTAAGCATTATAAACCAAAAATTAAATGCGTTTTTCACTCTTCTTCGCGTCGCAGAATTTCAAATTTTGTTAGCCCAAAACTAGACCATTACCACAGTGTATACTATCCCTAAGTGCTAAAGCTCATAATCTTTTGTCAAGCTGTTCTATAAACCTGCAAGGCATCAACGAGGCTTCCACTTGAGCCATATTCCAACTGGAACAGGTCAGTGCCTGAGGCTTCATGCCTTGCAACGTGAAAGCATATCCCAGATTCTTTTAGAGGGATCTAGGTTAGGATTCGTTTTGTGGTTGGAAAACCTAGAATAGATGGTTCCTATGTGGCGTTTTTTAAAGGAAACTTGCGACAAGTTGCCACCGGCTTCGGAATTTTAACTGGGGTAAATTCGATAGTACGTGTGGTTTGATTTTGAGAGTGAATAAGTATTGAGAGCTGGCTAAAAGTGGGTGTACTATGATGGAGTACAATACTAGAAAACCATTTGGGGATTGCAGAATGTTTATGTGAGACTATTAGAAGTCGTCTGCGGGACTGTTCGAAAGAGACACCGCGGCCCTGGAACACAAATGGCAAGGAAGGAACATGGATGGGTTTTAGTCAGTACAAGTCTGAAACTCCCTTCCGCTCTGCCCAGAGAAGGAGAAGTCATTTGATGATTTCCCATCAAAAATGAAAAAAAAAGTGTCCTCTAGTCTTACCTTTAGTTTGCTGGACGTCATTACTTCCCAGAATTTGATCCTTTATAGAGACGTTATCGAATGGTGTAATACTACAGTGTTTTTTTCCAAAATCAAGGGGTTTGATTCCTGGTTAGGAATATTGATTTAAAAAAAATCCAATGAGGCAGTTTTACTTTTAATCAAAATCGGGCTCGTGACTCCTTTGACTATTTTTCGCTATTTCTCACAGCGATCCTCGGCCACTTGTAAAATTCACCGTATATAAATGTTTCAATTCAATATAGCAAAATAATTATTCAGAGTATTGTTGATCTTTCGATCCGCAGTCGAGAACCATCTCTACAATTAACAAAACATAAAATAATACCTCGTTCACCAAGAAAATAGTTTATTCGTCACGCAACCATATTTGATAGAAGTTCTCAACTGTCACCGAATATCGATTAGGTAATGGACTTGTCGTGTTAGCGAGATATCTCTTTGACAAATAAACAAAATGTTTTCCTCTACTATACTGGGATATCCAACAATAGAGAGAGGAGCTCGTGACTAAATAATAACAGCCGCTCGGGTCGATCTTTAGGTTAAGCCGTGCTAGCCTAGGTTGGTCTGTGGATGGTTGACCACCCATTACGTACCGGGTTTCTCCGTGCCTCGGAAAGCACGTTTAACCGTTGTCACCGCTGTCATTTGTAGATCTTTGACAGTCGTTAAAGGTAGCCCGTGGTCCAAAAAGTCTGACAACCAGTCTTAGCAATTGGTATTCAGCTGCAGCCGGTTAGACTGGAAGCTGACCCCAACATAGTTGGGAACAACGCACAGGTATTTACTTACATAGGATTTAGATTCCAATGCGTAGGTACACTTGGCGGTTTATAAGAATTCCTTGTTACCGCAAGGGTCGAGCAGCTAGGAGGTAACGATTTTTACCTTTTAGCCAATGTTGTCTATTTTTACATGGAGCTAAGTAAGGCCTTGCTAACCCTAAGCAGGTTTTATGTATACGTTTATCTGTTTAATAGAATATTCTTCACCGAGCTTATATCCTTCCATTAGTTGATGTTGTTACTTCGTGTTAAGGTAAGAAGGTTCCGATTGTAATACTAATATTTACAAGATTTAGGTAAAACAAAAAAAATATCAGCTTTTTTTTTTCGGATGGGAAGTCATGAAATGACTTCTTCCGCTCTGGGCGGAGCGGTAGAGAGTGTCAGGCTCCTAAAACCCATCCATGTTTTTCCTCGCCCTTTGTGTTCCAGGGCCGCGGTATCTCTTTCGAACAGTCCCGCAGCCCAAATTTTATCAGCCTGCGTTAATTTAGGAACAGTCACATTTGGTGTATGTTCTAAAGCAGCGAAATATTTGCCAACTTTCTGAATACAACCTCTTCATAGTAAGTTATAAATGATACGGTATCTTCTAGGCAAGTGTGCTCCACCTTAGGCTGCTTCATCGCTTCACGTCAGGCGAGTTGCGGCAAAAACAAGGAAAAAAAAGTGTATAGTCAAATGTATAGGTAAAAAAAAATTGGTTGTCTGTAAAGTTGGTTTACGGACGATAGTTTAACGTGACAACGTCATAAAATCGAGTGGAAGAGAGAAATTACCTGTACAACCTAACCTTCTACTTAGCTCCAGCAGTAGATTAAAAATAATAATAACCTAGGCTTGGCAATATGAGCGTAACGGGACGGGACACTTTTTCGTGTATGCAGCCGGCGTTCATCGATTTATTAGACGTTGTCACGTCAAAAATACTGAACTGACTGCGGCATTTGTCTTAACGTCAAATATTTTCGGCCCAGAGACTCAAACATTAGACAATTCCGGAACAGCCCGACTAAAAGATGAATTGCATAAAGTTCTGATTATTAGCACTTTCCAACCAATTTTCGCACATACTAAAACAAAAAAGAATACCTGCTCCATCATTTAAGCAGGATAAACAGGCTTCACAAAGTCATTAACCTGTCTGTGCCTTCGAAAACATTACCCCCCTTCTGAAGTCGCGTAAAAACGTGAAGCGGTGACCTGTCTCACACAGAATGCCTTTGTGGCGTCCTTTTAAGCATTATGTTATCCCTTATAAAGAAATATAAAGGAAATTATCGGCGTTTTTACGTGGTATATCTTATTTGCCGTAGGGAATTGCTGGGTGTTTGGTGTTTAAAAGTAAAGATTTATAGGTAATACGGTAGTTTGTGACTTAAATTGCATGCTGCGAAAAATTCTCGGTGGTGCGAAAGTTTGAGATTTACGTGATCTCAAACTATACTTCCAAGTTGTAAAACGTGTCCCCATTATCATTTTCCTTGTTCTATAACCTTACATATATGTAGTACGATTTAGGTTGACCTAATATGGGCGTTGCCCGAAGTTCCGAACTAGCTGTGACTTCTAACCTCACATCGGAATCGATTCACATACATTCTCCGGCTAGGTTTCTTGTCGTACCGTATTTTCTCTGATCTGACCGAAATTCAAGCACATTAAGATCCTTCGTCACATCTGCCATTCTGCTTGTAATCCCCAAGGGGTAGGCAGAGGTGTACCTAATACTATTCACCTACGTTTCGCCAGTTATGTTTCTATGTAATAGGAGGCGGGCGTTATACCATCAACAGGGCACAAATCAAGACTCCGTGGCTGCTACTGAGAAATTTTTAATGGAAAAACCTAATAGCAATTTGCCCGACTGGGAATCGAACCCAAGATCTAATAGGTCATTGAATAATACGACATTAACTGAACCGCCAACGTCAACGAGTCTACACATGGATGTTCATTCAAACATTTACAAAATATAATTCCCCTTTACAGAATCGTAAAACACATCGCCTACCCTAAGTTGTTTACACCTCGATCTAAATTCACGTTGCACCGGAGACTAATAATGTGTGCGTAACTGCCTAGTGTGGGTGTCGAGATATGGCGTGTTTTGTGCCCTGGTTATTAATATGGAGCCTTTTTACTGCCTGAATTTTGCGTTGAAAGTGGTCGGTTGATGAAGTTGTCAGCAGCACTCAGCAAGTTATAGTACTTGGGTGTAAATGTGACTAATATTCGATGTGTAATGTTTCAGACTAGGTTTTGGATAACAAAAACTAAGTTCGGGTATTTTCTAAGGAAACTATGAAGCCTTATACTTTAACCATAGAAACTTGAAAAAAAAAATCCATTCTAGATATTTATTCTTCCGAGAATTTTCTACTCTATTTAGTAGGATGTCTTCGAAGAAGCTTCTGGCAATTTTTAACCAAGCAAGCCATTACGATTTCAATCGCATTGTCCTCTTTCTTACCATTTTCTATATAGAAAATACACATAGTGCTATAAGTATCAAATCACTATAGTTAAGCATTATAAACCAAAAATTAAATGCGTTTTTCACTCTTCTTCGCGTCGCAGAATTTCAAATTTTGTTAGCCCAAAACTAGACCATTACCACAGTGTATACTATCCCTAAGTGCTAAAGCTCATAATCTTTTGTCAAGCTGTTCTATAAACCTGCAAGGCATCAACGAGGCTTCCACTTGAGCCATATTCCAACTGGAACAGGTCAGTGCCTGAGGCTTCATGCCTTGCAACGTGAAAGCATATCCCAGATTCTTTTAGAGGGATCTAGGTTAGGATTCGTTTTGTGGTTGGAAAACCTAGAATAGATGGTTCCTATGTGGCGTTTTTTAAAGGAAACTTGCGACAAGTTGCCACCGGCTTCGGAATTTTAACTGGGGTAAATTCGATAGTACGTGTGGTTTGATTTTGAGAGTGAATAAGTATTGAGAGCTGGCTAAAAGTGGGTGTACTATGATGGAGTACAATACTAGAAAACCTTTTGGGGATTGCAGAATGTTTATGTGAGACTATTAGAAGTCGTCTGCGGGACTGTTCGAAAGAGACACCGCGGCCCTGGAACACAAATGGCAAGGAAGGAACATGGATGGGTTTTAGTCAGTACAAGTCTGAAACTCCCTTCCGCTCTGCCCAGAGAAGGAGAAGTCATTTGATGATTTCCCATCAAAAATGAAAAAAAAAGTGTCCTCTAGTCTTACCTTTAGTTTGCTGGACGTCATTACTTCCCAGAATTTGATCCTTTATAGAGACGTTATCGAATGGTGTAATACTACAGTGTTTTTTTCCAAAATCAAGGGGTTTGATTCCTGGTTAGGAATATTGATTTAAAAAAAATCCAATGAGGCAGTTTTACTTTTAATCAAAATCGGGCTCGTGACTCCTTTGACTATTTTTCGCTATTTCTCACAGCGATCCTCGGCCACTTGTAAAATTCACCGTATATAAATGTTTCAATTCAATATAGCAAAATAATTATTCAGAGTATTGTTGATCTTTCGATCCGCAGTCGAGAACCATCGCTACAATTAACAAAACATAAAATAATACCTCGTTCACCAAGAAAATAGTTTATTCGTCACGCAACCATATTTGATAAAAGTTCTCAACTGTCACCGAATATCGATTAGGTAATGGACTTGTCGTGTTAGCGAGATATCTCTTTGACAAATAAACAAAATGTTTTCCTCTACTATACTGGGATATCCAACAATAGAGAGAGGAGCTCGTGACTAAATAATAACAGCCGCTCGGGTCGATCTTTAGGTTAAGCCGTGCTAGCCTAGGTTGGTCTGTGGATGGTTGACCACCCATTACGTACCGGGTTTCTCCGTGCCTCGGAAAGCACGTTTAACCGTTGTCACCGCTGTCATTTGTAGATCTTTGACAGTCGTTAAAGGTAGCCCGTGGTCCAAAAAGTCTGACAACCAGTCTTAGCAATTGGTATTCAGCTGCATCCGGTTAGACTGGAAGCTGACCCCAACATAGTTGGGAAAAAGGTAGGCAGATGAAACTGATCCAACAATAGCTGAAAACGATGCTGGTTTTGTTGTTGTAGTTTGCGGTTTTTGTGCAAACAAAAAGTCAGCAAAATGTTAAGTTAAAGTGTTAAAATGTTAAGTTTTTAATACGTAGATTTACGTATTAAAAACTAAACATTTTGCTAAAGATGCAAAACGTTGGTAAGTTGTTAGTATTGAAATGCATTCAGTGCTTTCACTGTAATTTTACTTCATACAGCAGCCACCCAAAATCAACCTAGTTTTGACGAGAATAAAGTTTACCATGTTATTGACCGTGCTGTAATATAAGATGTCAAAATGACTGTAAAAGGACTGTAAGTTCAGGGACTAACAATAAGGTAATGTTTGTGAGTGTTGATGCTTTTAATGACGATATATAACGGGTGTAAAAATACTCTTAACGCAGCCTAAGGGCATTTGTTGTCCTCCCTCAATGCGATATTTTTTTGTTCTGGACCATATTTGGGAACGTTCTTGTTACGGGATATTGGAGGTCAAAGTTTCAAACTTTTTTTTATAGGTAATACTAGTTTTTAATGTTTTAACTTTACTTTAAATACCTCCATGACCCCTGCTTCCATCATCACAATGTTTTGAGTGCGTTTCATTGAGTCCTACCGTAAAACGTAATTTTTCACAAAAAAAAAGTCCTTTCTCAGCAATCATTTTTGCGCAGAATTACTTAGTTTGATGTACAGAATGCATAGGTGACGGCTTCATCAAGAGCCCGTTTACCCTCTGTGTAGCAAACACTCGATTTTAATCAATACTAAAACAATGAATAGTTATTTCACAAGTCCTATACACTCATTGCTAAAATTCGGAATACTGCAGAATCGTTTCATTTTATCGATTTAATATTCGTTTCTACACTAACAGTTCGGGGAATAGTAATCGCAACTGAAATCGATAAACAAACAATGGTCTGGAAGGTCATTTAACTGGGACTGTGTAATTAAATCGAAACAATAGAATCGGGTTGCCGTATCGATTGTGTCGCTTTACCGGAAAGCTGTGAAATTCGTCCGTCTGTCACACTTCTGTTTAGCGAAATATTTAAAAAAACCTGAGTTTTTCTTTGTTTTTTGGGAGTATGAAGAACAGGGTGTAAAGTTATTTATCCCCCATAGAAAAAGGAGGATCCTCCGACTAGACGGGTGTTATGTCTGGCGGGCTACCTACCGCCCGACGGTTGTCGGGTTCTTCTATGTAAATAATATATATTTTTTTTACTCAAGGCGCTTTCACGACCCCCGTACTATCCAATCCATCCATGAGCACAATGTTTTGAATGCGTTACATTGCCTGTTGTCCTATCGTAAAACGTGATTTTTCACCCCAAAAAAAAATCGTTTCCCAGCAATATTTTTGCGTAAAGGTACTTAGTTTGATGTACATAATGCTTGGTGAACCACAGGTGTTAACTTACCACCCTGTAGAATGCTTAAATGAAAGAACAATACAGCTCATCTCTGGAATAAATAGCAGACGTTTATAGGCAATAGAGTTTAATATCTAACAACGACATCACGCCCACCCCCAAAGGTTTAGGCAGAAGTGTTCCTGAGCAGCATTCCACTTCGCATGTTACGTAAGTTCCATGTAATAGGTGGCGAGCCTATTGCCATCAACCGGGCACAGTTCCAGTCTCCGTGGCTGCTACTGAGAAATTCCTGATGGAAAAACGCAACGCAGTTTAAGATCTATGCTACTAATAATTTTTTAGCTTTAAAAGAGCTTTTATTCTCTAGCTATGGTCATGTAGTAATACGTTGTCGATTGATTTGAGAAAGCCACTTTACAGCCAATTAGTTCGAGGAAGAGCCACTTAACCCAGTTGAAAAGATTTTTAAATTGAATCGGTATTGAATAAACCGCTCATCAGATCGTTAATTAGTTCTTGACTTTACTTTGCTTCTTGCAGTTAGCAACTTTTATATTTGCTCTTTTCAGTATTTCAGTCAATTTTACAATAATAAATAGCAACTGTTACGCTTTAGTAAAAGGCAACCTTTATCGCTTGCAGCACAAATGGTGTCACTGCGTAACTAAAGGGTCATTGTGTTCGCCTGTAAATGTCTCAGGAAATCGTGTTTTTTGTTTCAATATTAAAATAAATGTTTTGAACTAATACTTAGTTGAATAGACGCCAGCACATCAAGCAACTACAATCTGTCAAATTTCTTTAAGTGATTTTCAACTTTACCGCTAAAGCATTAGGTTCAAGGTTGATTGGGAAAATTTGACACGTTCGGGTAGCTTGATGTGAACTGTGCTGGCGTCTGAACTTTAGTGTTTTTGTATTTTGAATAATTTATAGTTCAGCTTTAACACAAATCGTTTTGTGTTTATTTAATAGTATTACCTTATGTTTTAGTGATACTAACTTTATTTTTGGATACCATAACAGTAATATTCACGTATTGTGTTAAACCGAGCGCTGATCCCAAAATCCAGCGTTACGTATCCGTCCCTTTTTTAACATTTCCAAAAGTCCACACAAATCCTGCATAATAGCACGGCAAACGTTTTGAAAAGGAAATATACATAAATATTCTGTAGGCACTCAAAGGAGAAAAAACCGCGCTCGCGTCCCACTTTCAAGTTATTTCCCGACGGATGTGGAACCGGATGTCCCGGGATAAATCCGGGTGCTGTGGTGTGATAGGACCTTTATGATTGGCGCGGCCCGGTTTATCGCGAAAACTTGAAATGAAATTATAAATAGCTATTAAAGGAATTATGTTTTCGTGGATGTGTTTAGAGATCATCTACCACTGATACTGATATTGCTAACCTGCGTCATCCCACTGTTGGGCAAATTGTAAATAAGACATAGTAGATGCTGTATAAAGGATGTAAAAAGACTCGATGAAGTCGAAACGCACTTGTTCTCCCTGTCATTGCGATATTTTATTCTAGACCATACCTGGGAACCTTCTAGTTACGGAGATATTGGGGGTCAAAGTCCCAACTTTTTCACGTTTTTTTCTGTTTTTAATGTAAGATTTTTACGTTGCGTTACATTGGGTCTTATCGTAAAACGTGATTTTTCACCCCAAAAATAGTTCATTCTCAGTAAAAAATTTTGCGTAGTTACTTAGTTTGATGTATAGACCCCAGCAGGTTAAGCTATCCGAAACTGTCAGATTTTCCCAATCAACCTGGAACAATAACCTAATGCTTTGGCAATAAAGTCGAAAATCTGTTAAAGAAATCTGACAGGTTGTAGTAGCTTGATGTGCTGACATCTGTACATAATGCTTGGTTAATGGCTTCATGAAGAGTCCGTTTACACCCTGTTTTAAACCCTCTCCGTAGGAGTAGTATGGCCGGCCAAATAAATGCACCTACTCGTTTAAGCGAGACATTATTATACATTGTTTGTTTTTCATCTTACTTATAATATGTTTTCTGTCTTTGCAGGTAAGCATCAGATTATGCCAGTTATTGAAGCCATAATGGGTACCTTTAGTTCGGAGCATGGGTAAGTATAAGCACGTTTCTTGAAGAAGCTGTATATTGATCCACTTTGTAAATAATTTAAACACTTATGCAAATACCTACTCAAGCATTCAGATAGTACAACACAAAAAAAAATCCTCTTTTTTCCAATCCATTTCATGACAGCTACTTAAAATTCTTTAGACACATTACTTAGATCAGTAATTACTTAGATCAATACAGCTTCAGATTCAACATAAAATATTCTCAATGCGTAAACAAACAACCGAAGCCCCGCATTATATTTATATCATCGATAGTAGGTATATGGGTTATTACGCCCATCAGACCTTTTTTCACGGTTAGGCTGCATCGTGTCGAAGGCTTTAAGCCTCAGTAGCCCCATGCTTTTAATAGCATCGGCCTGTCGACCCTCAGACCAGCCAGTGTACCGTGGGTAGCCAACTCATCAATACGTCATATCGATATTGCAAATCGAATACTCAATACTTGATAATCGGCCGCCATATTGCTGAATCGTTGGCGCGAAAACACTAATTCGGATTCATATTCGAGTGCGGTGATGTGTCTTTTGCAGATACAGCCTATTTAATTATTTTATCTGTGGTTTAAGTGAAACGTTTATAAATGAAATATTAAAATTAGATTTTGAAGGTTTTGCGGTACAATCAAAGTTAATTTAGTCTCAAAGAATTAATTGCGTGGAACATTTTGATTAATAGAAAATATTTGAGGCTTCAATCAATTAGCAAGCTGTAATGAATACGTATCTAAAAGAAAAATACGAAGAGCACTTGTGACTAAAAGCGTTTTCGTAGTTCCATCAAAATTAATTGGATGATAATAATCAACAAGTTTTCATCAGAGGTAGTAGAGCTCTCCTGGTTTAATTAAAACTTGGATAAGTCTAGTTTGCAACTTTTGATAACACGTACTGCTATGGTAGTTAATATGTGTTAGGTATTAGTTTGTTTTCATTCAATAATCTTTATCTCTCTTTTGATGCTCACGTTTTATATATTTTAACTACAGTAAATCAATTATATTTACTGTACATGTTAATTTACTGTAAATCCACAGCCTAATTATGATGATTGGCAGTTCAACAATATCGATGGGTTGTTATTTTCGCTGTCGAGTTGACGAATTTTCAGCATCTGTTATCCTATCCATAAGAAACATTTTCTCAATACACCACCACCATCACCTGCCTAGCCTTTCCCAACTATGTTGGGGTCGGCTTCCAGTTTTACCGGATGCAGCTGAATTCCAGTATTTTACATGGAGCGACTGCCTATCTGACCTCCACAACCCAGTTAGTACTGGGTAATACGATACCCTTTGGTAAGACTGGTTGTCAGACTTTTTAGGCCACTGACTACCTGTAACGAATACTACATATTCTCAATACATTCCTCTGTAAATCCGACATTCATAATCTTGATTAATATAGTGCCATAACCATTTACACGAGGAGAATTTTTATTACTTACTCGAACAGCAGATATTCATCATGGTAGTGTTGTAATCTATCCTCATCGGAACGACAAGAAAATCCGCCATTATAAATGGTTTGGTCATCAGTATCGCCGTTGTTATTTATGTCTTCTTGTTAATAACTTATTCATGGATACAGGGCGTTTCTACGGTCATTTTGTGACTCAAACTATCTCTGGGTATATTAATAAAGCCAGAGTGACAATCGAACCATGTATCCTAACTACTCCGGTGTCAACACCAGAGGGGTTCGACAAAGTCACATTCTATTTACGATAACGATATTGGAAATGTCAAAAATGTTTAGAATTGACACTTTAAAGTCGTTGTAGAAATATTTAAACCGATATTTTGTAGACTAACAATAAGTAAAAAGATAAACCAATCATCAGTAGTATTATAAGCTGCGGAATTTTAAAAGGTTCCTCAGACTGACCAACGTTATTTCACGCTAGTTTTATTTATGAATTTTCTGTTCAGAAGTCATCATCGTCCAAAGAGCATTCAAATGTATCAAAAAGTATCACAAGTGTCTTTTTTACCTTCTTCAACTAAGATCTATTTTTAATACATTCCTTTCTTTCTCTGTTATTGCTGGGACCTCTCTAATCATAATCATCATCACTGGCAGTCCTGTTCCAAAAATGGTTTAATATAGGCCTTTATAAATAGTACTCTCTTCCACTGGTATAATAATGAAATCTCTTATGCAAAGCCTTAACACTTTACACATGGCTCCCACACACTTCAGCAGCTCCAAAAAACCACAATTCTTAACACATGTCGCATCACCCGAAATTTCATTCTTCCACAATATCAACCACAATCTCCATTTAAACTCCCCCCTACAAACTTGGCTCCGGCCCTGGATAGGGTTTTTGTACTATCTTACGAGAGAAGAACATGAAAGAACTCGAAATAGTAATAATAATAATTTATTGGCAAAAACAAGTAATTTACATGGTTGTGAAACCCTGGTATCCTTTTGTGTCATACTTCCTTGGTCCGCGCGAGGATCAACCAGGTCTTACCCACGATCTTCCGAACTTCATCCCCCATCTGATTGTTGGTCTGCCAACACGCTCTCACCGTAGTCAGTGCTATTGAAGCAGTGGGTTGTGGAGGTCAGATAGGCAGTCGCTCCATGTCAAATACTGATAATCAGCTGCTTCCGGCTAGACTGGAAGCCTACCTAAACATAGTTCGGGAAAGGCTGAGCAGATGATGATGAAGTACTGTTACTGCTAACCGCTTCTCGGCAATACCAATAGGACATTCAAGTCCATACGTCCAAATTAATATCGATTGTGATAGCGTGCTACTAAATATTTGAGTGGCAAGCCATGTCCTTGACTTCATTGTTTTGTTGTCATTCTCATAGTGTTACTATTTCTGGCATGCTAATCGCCACTTCGGATTTATTAACTGAGTTTATAGAAATAGTTTGTTAACGCAATCCCTTGTTTCTTTACGCACCTTTTATTCCTGACTTCGTTTCGTAAACTTGTTCTAATACATTTCGTGAATAATCTCGATTCGGTTACCAGATCCTATTTCTACAACGATTTTCTTCAGTATTGTTTTGTGCTTTTGTGTGGTTCATTTCAATCCAACACGTTTTTGATTTCACCATCATTGTTGATCCAGATTTTGAGGAATCGAATGAGAATGTCATTCGATTCCTCTAAATCTGCATTTTTGATCTCGAATCAAAATAGAAAGTAATTCCTGTATTCATTAAAATATATTCGTTATCAGAATGGTTTTTTCGGAGTCTGTGATGTTTTTGATTAGCTGTGAGTCAGTGATATCATTTATCACCTGAGTATCGTTATCATTCGGGGCGTTCCACTAAACATTACGTAGAAAAAAATCCTGTTATTATATCGACCATTACTCTCGCAATGCTAGGGCGTTTTCCATTCCTTCCTTTTATCACAGCTATTAGCTTTTGTCGTCTCGCCATCTTCGCCTGAGTCTTCCATGGCGTCGGTTTTAGTTCTTTGGCACCCATGCATTATGTCAATTTTGACATAAATATGTCCTACCTAGGCCACTCCCATTCAGTTTGGCGGCCTCTTTCCCCACGATTCCGTACCTCGACAATTTGCCTTGAGGTACGGAATATTGAATTTCCTACGCTGTCATAAGTTTGTAAGAAAAAAGTCCTGTTGATATTAAAAATAAACCAGCTGTCGTCCCATTAGTCCTTATTTCAAACACTGATTAGTTATTGAAACCAAAGCTAGGTAACTGCGACGGTCTCTCCAATTTTCTTTTGCCTTGAAGTTTTATTATGGCGTATCTAATCAATAATGTGAACTACCACGGCAGAGCGATTAGTCTGACATTTCCAAGCGTATTGTATTTTCCTTCTTTATAAATGCTATCGAATCAAGCCTGCTGCGGTATTGAATTACCTTCTCTACTATGAATATTATGCTTCCTAGCTAGGTTAACATCAACTATGGTTCCTCCCTCCTTTTATTCTTGTCTTGTAGTGTCTTTATGTCTCCGAATAATGCCAAAAATATCACCAATCCTTCAACTAAGTTTGGTCATAATGATCAATACCACTTTTGAGGTACGTATACACCCTATACGTTTAATAAACCCAGTCGGGTAGTGTAACGTTTCTGATTCAATACCCACAAGTGACTTTAAGGATCTTTTCCTTGCCCTTGACCTCACACTGACCAGTCCCATGACAACAGAACATATTCAAAACAGTTGCCTAACCAATCGATTCTCACAACTGATTCGAGTTCTCTGAATCGAATGGTCTGATGGTGGTGCAGTGCGGTGAAACAATAGGGTTGGGACAATAGGGCTCGACGCAGGTCAACGATCCAGTAGCGTCATTAATTGAAGTGATGTGCTTTGTATATTGTATTGTATGGAGGGTAGTTAGCTCACATTGTTTCGGTATAGAGATGAAAATGGACTGTAGTTGAGAAAATGGTTGAGTTTTGAGGTTGTTCAGGGAAGTTTGGGTGAAACATCACATTTTACGGTAGGAATCAATGTAACGTCTTCAAAACATTGTGCTGATGGATAGATTGAATAAATAGTACGGGGGCCATGAAGGTGTCTTAAGTAAAATACATTAAAAACATGTATTTAAAAAAACTTGTGAAAACGTTGGAACTTTGACACCCAATATCTCCGTAACTAGATGGTTCCCAGGTATGGTCTAGAACAAAAAAATGATCGCAGTGACGGGGAAAACAAGTGCCTTTCGGCTTCGTTAAGAGTTTTTTTACACCCTTTAGTTGAGAAAAGGGTGGGTAGGTGCTAGACAATTGAAGATTGTATTGTAATTGAAGACTAGGTAGTTTGCTACATCGTTCTCTCATAATGTACCATCTCAACATGAATGATGTAACCAAGGTTTTTGTAAAAATATACTGATTTAAAAGAGTATCCATGGAGTTTCTTGCCCGTTCTTCTCCGTAGAGATCTACGCTAGGGAATGGGCAACTACAGTACTTTCACAGTTTTTATGCCTTGTGACTGGGACTGTAGCTTCATTACATTTTTATCTTGTCGACAATTCAAAAGTGCCTGTAACTGGCCTACTTGAAATAAATGCTTTGATTTTTGATTTGATTAGTATGATGATGATCTTAGGAATAAAATTGCGAAAATTCTATGATCAATTTTATCTTAATATAATTCTATGATCAATTTTATCTTAATATAATTCTATGATCAATTTTATCTTAATATAATTCAAATTCTTGTTATTAATTTTCAATTTGTTACAAAAAGGTTTTTGATTAAAAGTCCAGTTATAAATGCTGTAATAAATCAAAGTGATTGAATTAGGATGTAAAAACTTGACCCGTAAATCTTTTGCGAGCGGGTCTTTCTTGATCGACAAGTTTTTTGTAAATCGTGGAAGTCTTTATTTATTACGGGCTACGGCTTCCTAACTAAATAAAGATAAATTACAATTTCACTTGAACAAAAGCTTATTTTTCGTTGCTTTGCCAAAATTAAATTAAATTAGAATTTTTGGCACCAAGTGTTTCTTTGATTTACCGATTACAGCTGAGAGAAAGTCGAAATGTCATTAGTAAACACACTGATCATGAAATACTGGACTTAAGTATTCTTTGCTAAGCTTTACATCCTTTTTTTTCGGTTGGGAGACCTTCAAATGACTTCTCCCGCTCTGGGCGGAGCGGAAGGGAGTGTCAGACTTGTTCTGACTAACCCATCCATGTTCCTTCCTTGCCCTTTGTGTTCCAGGGCCGCGGTATCTCTTTCGAACTGTCCCGCAGCCTTGGAAGCTTTACATATTTGATTGCTGTTTGATAACTAACTTATAAATTGTGACCCCCTGGAGATGGCCACTAAGATATTTGGTTTATAGTGTCTGTGAGCTGCAACATTCTTCTCTTTAGTATAACCATCGAAAGCATGGTTGTCATTATGTGTTAGTCATTTTTAGTCGATTTTTGTTAGGGTCTTCGGTCAAGAAATTAAATTTACTTACCAGTAATCGACTTAAAATTTTTCAAAGATTAATTATGATGAATATTAAAAAACTGGCCAACTGCGAGTCAGACTCGCGCACGAAGGGTTCCGTACCATTATCTATACAACATTAGACAAAAACGGCAAAAAATATATTTATTGAAATATCTAATAAATATTAATTTATTTTACTATGTTTTTAGTATTTGTTGGAATAGCAGCAACAGAAATACATCATCTGTGAAAATTTCAACTGTCTAGTTATCACGGTTCATGAGATACAGCCTTGTGATAGACAGACGGACAGTGGAGTCACCAAACTTAGTAATAGGCTCCCGTTTTTACCCTTTGGGTACGGAACCCTAACAACCTGAACAATAGTCATAAAATATTTTATTCAAGTGATCGTCACATTTACACTTCGATACTCTCGCCATTGCTATTGAGAATGTGATAGATATGGTTTTCGTTCTCTGTAACAATAATAACATGTTTATCAACAACTTTGTAACGCACGTAATAATATTATGAATTTATATTGAAGTAACAAGCATTATCTAAAAGTGACACCGAAAGTTTAATCGTTCAAAGTAAATAATCACAAAATCACTGCTCTTGTTTAATATTCAACGAGGTCAGCGCAGGTTATCCGTTTTTGTACCGAATTCGTATATACGCCATTTTGCCAACAAAACAACAGTATGTTTTGATTTCCATCCGTCATTCATATTGATGAGGGTATAATTCGTCACTTTAATTAAAATGGAATTAATTGATCGAGGTTGCAGATTTGAGGTCAGAATTACCGGAATTATGATTAATTGATAATGATGTGTTTGCCGATATTATGTTTATTTAGGAACGGAAAACGTTTTTATTACTGTCTCTTCTTCAATAACTTACATTTTTGCGAAACTTGCACCAATATAGTTGACAGCATTTTCATCAATTTAACAAGTCAAATTTAATTAAAGTAATCAAAAGAATCCACCTGCAAATTGTATAATGTATTTATATTTTTGTGATTTCCTTCATTAAGTTACAATAAGTTAAAAAAAAAAAACTTTAACGACTTGCTATTAAGTGCCGAAAAACCGCCATTTTGTTTTCTTTTTAAACACCTATCAAAGGATACCTTGAGACGAATCTAATGATACCTTAATCATTACAAACATACAAGATACGCGCGGAAAATATAATTTAAAATCTTTTTACACGATTGCCATGTAAAAGGATTTTTAACTTTTGTTAGACGTTCCACAAATTAACGGAGACGCTCGTAACAAACCACTGAATAGTGAAAACAACCTCTCCTAAACGAAATAAAAGTGAAAACACAGAACTTCTCCAAAACTTAAAAAAAAGTGACTAAATAAAACGTAAACCAGAACAAATCAACCCAGGTCTACGCCACAAGTTAGACCTAGTACCTTCAACCGCGCAGTAAGCGAACTCAGTCAAGATAAATCCTCAAACTATGCGCCACCGGGTGCTGCCCATACTGGCGCCGGTGTTCCTGTCCAAGTTGTGGCGGAGACGACGCCGTGCCAAGGCCATCGAGAAGTTTCATGGGGTAAATGTAGTTTTAGAACACAGAGAATTCATACAGGAATATAGCCTAGACTTTAAGACAGACCCACTCTTATAATCATCAAGAAGCTGCTTGGGGTAAATATAGGCGCCTGACTTCCAGATCCATAAAAGACTACTTACTTGAATAAGTAGTAAGGACCTTACAAAATCTTCATCATCATCATTCTCCTGCCCTTATCCCAAGTTATTGTGAGTCGTCGCAGCATGTCTTCTTGTTCCCATACTTCTCTATTACTCGTCATATCAGCAGTCACCTCCTTTTAGCCTATTTAACCCCATTGAATGACTTTTTCATGAAATATTCATTGAATAGGGTTACATGAACTTAGAGGGTTGCATTGATGATTTTCATAATTGTAATTCTGTATCTACACACGTGTTACTTGCGCGAGTCATTTTTCATCAACATAAAACCTGACACTGACCTGCAAATTGCAAAAACCGTAAGAAAATTTGAATTTCGTGGGCTACCCGTACGCTTCCACTTTGCAGGATAATTTTCTTTTGATTCAGAAAAAGGTTATTAAGATTTTTTTGAAACCAGGCCTTGATTCGTCTAGATAGACTAGATACACACAAGAATCTTTCATATCTTCCTTGCAGTCAATAATAGACCACAAGCCAAATACTTAACAAGAGAAAGTATTACTCCTATATAATACTTGAATCTTTTGAGTCTAGAGACGGTTGGATAAATGAATCCCCACTCATAAAACTTTTCATAATGTTAGAAATGTGATGAATGTTATTAAGTTTTCAGAATTCATATTTGTTGAAATAAAATCTTCTGCAGTAAGTAAATAATACAACCTTTCATATTTCATTTTAGGATACTATCCAAGTCTTACTAAAATGAAATTGCCAGCTCTTATAAGTGGGACGACATTTTAACCCCAACTTAAGATGATGGCAATTTATTCCCATAGTTTATTAGTATTCTCTATTCATCTGACGGAAAGTATTCTTCAGTGTGACAAATTATCTTACTTCTTGTGTTCTTACATAATACCGTGACAACCTTGGACTCGCAACTCTTGAACCACACATTTGGCTCGCAACATCCCTTTTTTCTCGCTACAGACAATTATGGACAGTATTTTAATTTCAACATTGAACAGTTTCCCGGAAACTGGGTATGGTAAAAGTCAGACTTTTCACAGGACTTCATTTGGATTTCGGTTATTTAATTTCGGTTATGTAATTTATTTTAAATACTGCAGAATTTATATTTATTTTTTATATTACGGAAAGATTTAATCTAATAGTGCATTTTGTATTGTGGTTAATATTGCTATAGAAACGTCATTACGTGGAGGTTGTGTAAACCTTTATTTTATGTAGACGGGGCTTCATTCTCAAATTGTGTTTTGATTCTGAGAGTCGTAGTCGTAGCGTTAGACCATGTGACTTCTGATAGGTTAGTTCAGTTTATGTTTTGATCAGCACGAAGACTAATCCAAATCGAATCGAAACTATCAGTCAAGCATATTGGAAACTCGTATCTCTCTTTAAGAATTCCAGGAATCGCCACTGTGGAAGCGAATCAAATTCTTAATTTCATTAGCATTACTTTTAGTCAAAAATCTTCGTTTTTATTTTAATTGCAGCTTGTCTGTGACCTATCCGGCAGTTTGGAAAGTGGCAATAGAAGGTTTTTCTAGTTTTAAAACTGGCGTTAAGATATCATGGATTAACATCGCTTTCGCCACGACTAATTGTGAGCTCCGATACGAAAAAATGTTTGACATGGCTCTCGTTGTATGAATGAACCGTTTTATTGATTCTTAAAACATTTTTTGTTACACTTACTCAACTTTGAAGATGTATTTTGTATTTAAAAATATATTGGCTGGAACAGGCGTTACACCACTAGATATAGGACTCGTTTTAAAGACTACTCTAATTAAATAACTTTAGAATAAAAATCACTTATTTGCTTCTTCAGCCATACAGCCGCCCGTACCGATGCTTAGATATGGGCCAGCATTCTTGATTTCTGATGAAGCATAATTATCGATCCATTCTAACAGATTCCATCCTGTCTCGTTTTAAATCTAAGTCTATGCTAAATGCGGGCTCAGAATGTAGGATTAAGCTTTTATTTAATGCAACAAATAACAACTTAATGATAAAACTTTGTAATACAAAGCAGACAGATTGTTAAAAGAAAAAAAAAGACAGATGAAAGCAATAAAATCTTTTCAAAATCGTCAGGCTAAGCTGAACAAAAGACTCCAAGAAAAGGCACTTTTAAAACTGCCCGAGTTTCTTCTTAACGAGGTGCCTTAGGCAAAGACAAACACGGGAAGCCTAACAAAGTGATGCTTACGTAAAGAAAATAAAACTTGTAGTCGTGACCTACAGTCTTATACTCACTTAGTAAGTAGGGCTGTGTTATGAAGACTATGTGAGGACGTGGGCTTCATTTTGATCCTTTTTTTATGGAGTCTTGCTTTTTTGACTGGTGGGGTTTTGTCGGTTTTTAACTCTCTCAGTTTACTCTCCAGTATCCCAGCAGTGGTGATATTAGAGGCTGACTATGCATTGTCCTCTGGTTCTTATAGTTAGACGTGCCATATCTTCTTCTTTCATACGTCTCCATCAGCTGTCATGTCAGTATTCTTCTTTTTCTTCTTAGCGTTTCGATGGTAATCTAAATTGTATCAGCCCACAGCTGAGCCACGAGTATCTCAGTATTTACACCATATACGGGGTTGTAGGACGCCATCGCAAAAACGGTTACCACGTATTAGCCCCGTCAAATAAGCGAAAAAAGGGGGTCAGCCTCGGAATGAGAGATAATAAGCTTTAAACTTGTATACACCTCAAATTCTTTTCTCTCCGAGGTGAAATCCTAATATAACAGGGCTATATTTTGTTAATCATTCTGAGCGCCGCTGCGCGCGCTGAATCTTAAAATCCTTTTCAAGATTCCTTAAATAATAATAGTTTTTGAGTTTAACGAAAATCTAAATGCTATCTTCTCTTATTTATCTTAATTTGTTAATAACAATTGCAATTTTACTTTCGATACATTTTTCTAGACGTCATTCCGTATCGAATGAGCCATGGTTCATATTTTAGGAGCTTGATCAAGAAATAACACGCTTTTGAATTTGGTGACTAGCCTAGTCATTCCACGCACTATTTAGTCGCTTCATAAGCCATATTTCAGTATGTGTCTTTCAGCAAAATATATCTTGTGAGATGAGCAATTTAAATGCACAGAGCCATGTAGGATAGGACATTAGTACTCCCTTTAGATGTGGGATTGGTTTCTGATAATAACAGATTGTAATTTCCTTTTCTAACTAGTTTCTACCAACCAACATCGTAATCAATGAACTTGTCAGATCTAGAAGCAATCACTCGTTATCATATTTCAAGTTTTACAACATAATCCAACTACTGCCTTGGGCATTTATCCATCGGATAGGATCCCAAGTGCCCTGTTCTTGTTCCAAGTTTAATCTTATAAACTGTTGACCCAAATTTTCGATCAGCTTCTCTGCCATGTCGAATCTTGAAGTTAGATTAGACCAGCTACGGAGATTTGGTTAACCTATCTGTCTGAAGTTATGATAGACATCTTCCAGTCCAATTTGTAGTCAGATTTGAAGCGAGTATTCCTGACAAGCCTCAAGTTAGTTCTGGATTTCTTGTTCATGCAGATATTGTGTTGGTATTTACTTTGCAGATGTTGTCTGACTGCCGGGCCTGTTTAAAGATTGTCATATTGACGGAATGATATTTTTAAATACGTTAAAATTTAATGCATAAGCACTGCTACACACCTTTCTATGACACTCCAAACTGCAACTAACGCTTTTAAGTACTGTAACGGCTCACCTCGGAGTGGCGGTACTTCCATACAAGCAAAAAAAGCTTGACTTGCTCTTATAACTACTACTCTTCATAATGTTGGGGTTTCTGAACAGTTTGCTTAGCAAATGGGCTTGCCATATTGTTGACCCCTAGGCACGCTACTGACCCGATCGGAATCAGTTTGTAAAAATAAAGTGAAGTGCATATCCGGTGCAGTTCTTATTAGTTTTCTATTCGCATTTGCCTATTTATTGATTTGTGGCGTAAGCGAGTCTTAATGTTAACTTCGAACATTTCTAATTGTTCATATTTACTTGTTAAGCCATGTCTTCCTAATAACAAATCTTGATACTTTATCAAATTATCATTACGGACTAGAATAAGAGAATGCTCAAGTCGTCGTACGAAAACAGACCTCATTCAGCTGTCTTTGTTACTCTCCTCACGTCCGTCCTATATCCTTTGGGTAGTTGTATTTCAGGGTAGGATGGATAATTTAATACCAGAAGATAAATGTAGTTGGTTTAGTGATTTAGTGCTACATATGGGTGCTATTTTATTACCGGTAGAATTTACTCTGTATTATTACAAACGCTTTCCATGTAAATATCTGCCCAAGATAGGTTAAGCATTTCCTTAACTTATGCGCATAATTTCGAATTTTAGACTATAATATCTTTTGTAAATATAATATATGGTGGGCTTTGTTGCTTGTAATCTTAAAGGGAAGCTTAGCTTTTGTGCTGTGTCGTGATCACAGAGATGAAGTGGGAATACTGTTTTGATTGCGTTTTTAAGACTTTTCCCCGTGTATTTTTCAGAAATGAACGGAGACCAAAGCTTCGTAAATAAGTCTGAGCGTTTATTTGGGTTATTTATTTCTGCATTATTAGGTCCTGGTTACTGTTATCCTAATTATTTGAAGGCATAAATATTGCAAGTTTTTTATCTATTCGAACGCGTCACCGCGTGAACATAAACTTAGTGCCGGAGCACACGGCGCGTTGCGGCGCCGCACCGCCGATACGGCGAAATCTTTGCGGTGCGGCGCCGCAACGCGCCGTGTGCTCCGGCACTTAGTGGTTCTGAAACTAAACTAGCGCCGCGCCGTCGTCTCGGTGACAATATTGGGAAATATGGGAAACACAAAATTATTTCATGCAAATCTCAGTTTGACGCAATTGAGTAGGTTTTATCAGTGGCGAAAACTCACACGTGGCCTGAGTAACTCTGCTTCTGTTCTATGTAACGTAGAATTACCTACACCCAATCAAATCAGTACACACAAGTTTTAACAATAGATTATTCAACACAAACATATTCACACATCAAGCTTTTACAAACAAGGGGTGAGCCAACCATCCACTAGTTTCTTTCATTGAAGACACCTGTTATTTTACCCACCTAGAGATAAAGGGCGTCAAAATAAAGGAATTCCCTGCCACTGGCAGCACAAAGCCATGCTCGGATAGGCACCGAGCGAGGGGTGAACGACCGCGATGTCGCGACTAGGGTTTACTGCGGTAGACGGTGGAACTACTCAGGAATGGGAGTAAATGTGCAGTAGGATGGGAATTGCACTAGTAGGATTGGTTTATGTGTCGTGAATGAGGGTTAATATCATCTTAGATGATGCAGGCTGTGTTGCAATAGCTTTTTTTGGTGATCAAGTAATGTATGCTGCAGCCAATACTTTCTGTAGTTGTATTGTACGCTGCAGGATAAACATTGATATTTACCATGTTTGCCACTCAAACGCCAGCGGGTACTACGGTACCTAGCAATAAAAAACGCTTAACCGCCAAATTGACATTATTGACAATGACATTTAAAGTGACACTTGTGACACTTGACAGTTCAAACAAGGTTTAACTGGCGCGCCACTGGATAATATCCCGTTTTCAGTGTTAACGATGATGTTAGTGACCATGTCAGTTTAAAAACTTATTAAGACTGATTAGATTACTTACAATCAATAGCTTTTTAATTTTACATCTTTATAATAATAGTTTAAACATTCCTTGGCTGCCGCAACGAAAATAAGGTTTTACTTTACAAACTGTCTTTTTTAATGAAATCTGTCATAAAAGCTGATTCTTATAGACTATGTGGGGTTCGCTATCCCTTGGGGAGTTTAAGTTTAAACTTAGCCCTGGAAGCATTTTTAAAGTGAATTTTCTCAAGATCACCAATTATAGTCTTATCGCAGTCAGGGTTCTGTTCTTCTAAAAAAAAACCACCTTCTCAAACGCCTGCTTATCTGGTACTATACATATTGGACCGGAGACCCCTGCGTGCAAAGAAAAAACATGCTGAGAGTGCTTTGAGAAGATGCTGACGGCGATATAGCCAAAACCGTCTCATCCTTTATATGTATTACCTTATATTACTGACAGTTCACACCGACCTATGACTTGACACTCCAACGGTCACACGCACATCTCTAGGCTATCACTGCTAATACTTCCCCTTGTTTTTAAGCGCAACAGTGTGTAGTTTTGGCATGTGCCAATAATAATTTAATTCTATCCTTATAGTTTTCCTTTTATATTTTTAGACTATTGTGTTAACATGTTATGTTTGTATTATTCCAGAGTGCGTCGGAGTCGTCAGCGGGCGCGGGCGGCGGGGGCACATCGGGCGGCAGTGCCCGGGTCTCGTCGCGCTCGCGGGCGTCCGAGGAACCACACATTGGTCAGTATACTCGTCATCTTCAATCTTACTGTTCACTGATGGACATGACTTCTCCCGAGTGAATTTTACTCGCTGACAACCAACACAGGTTAAATGGCTAGGTCTTGAAGGAGTTTTGCACAAATGTCCCTTATGCCACGTGATTTTATTTAATCCTTCCTCTACAGTAGTTAATAATGGGATGTAAGTTTGCGTGGAAGTTTGTCACCTATAAATATCGCATCTCTGTGATTCCTGGTCATAGTCTTATTGGCCATGTGCGAAATACAAGGTTGAAATGACACTGACGTTAAAACGACTACCACGTATTCCGTACATGATTCTGAACCCCAGTCTATTCCACCTTGTAAAATAGACCGCTTTTTCAGAGAAGTTTAAAAAAAAGGAAAGCTTTCATGATTTTTAAAACTGGCCTTATAGAACCTTGTCGTTTCAGGATATTTAGGTACGATGTTCTGAACCCTAAGTAGATATTTATGTTAATACCTACACGTACTAGACTACCGAGTTCACCGAGGGTCTGCCAGTTTTCACACTTAAACCATAAGTATTTAGGTTGAAAATTGGTTGACCGTCAGTGATCTACTACCGGTACGTACAGTCGCGGCGGTTTCCGCCTGATCAGTTAAAAAAAAAATCGCCTGAATCATGCGGAGGCGCCTCGCCTGGCTAGAGAGCGCTTCATATTGTGAGTACAAGCAAAACTGAGCTTAGTGGTGACCAGGCGAGAGTGTCCGCCATTTTACATAGGTAGTAGTCAACTATTTTATCACCTGATAAATCCGATTGACACGAAAGAAGCTTTCTCAAGCCTATCAGAAGATTCTTCAAATCCGTTATTACTACCAAAGTACCAACATTACTATCTTTGGTACAGGAAACTAGAAACTTTAAGAAAAACGGAACACTATTTTCCGCTTTCACAACGAGATTTATGTTGTCAGCAGCCTCTCGACACAAATCGTTGGTAAGACGCTTTATTGTGCGAGCTCATCGTCGTGATCTGTTCAGTTCCTGTTCAGTTCCTGTTCAGTTCCTGTTTTTACTGTATATTCTTTATGTGCAGACTATTCTATTCATCATCATCTTCCTGCCCTTATCCCATTCTACTCGGGGTCGGCGCAACATGTTTTCTTCTTCCATTCTCCCCTGTCAGACGTCACGGCATCGTTGACTCCTTTCTCTTTCATATCAGTCTTCACACAATCCATCCATCTTTTCTTTGGCCTGCCTCTCCCTCTCCTCTCCATCCATCAACATTCATGTTCATCACTCTTTTAGTCACATGCGTTTCATCCCTCCTCATTACATGTCCATACCAAGACAAACGACTATTCTATTATGTCATTGAATATTGTGGTGTTCTATTTCGTTTGATTTCATGGCATTTGATGTCGTTTTTTACATATTTCATGCGTGTATGATCAGATGTATGAACATGGACGAGGCAAATGGAGTTTGTAAGGATCGTAGCAGACGTTCTGTGGTTTCTGCCTACCCCCATGGAAAAAGGGTGTGAGTTGATGTAATGTACTAATATTATAATATTTTTACGCCTAAACCACTGAACTGATCATCCTGAAATTTTGCATATAAGTTGTCAGATGGTCAGAAACGGACATAGGATACCTTTCCTCCCGAAAAAAAGGAACTGTTCTCGAGGAAAACAACAATAACGTTATAATGCTCATAGATGGCGCCACGTGTCTTTCGAATTAGGATTGAATTACTAGCTACAACCCGAATTGATTGTCAAATTCTAAATGAACGCGAGGAAAGCCGCGGGCAATCACGCTGAAAATCCCAGAAGGGTTAGGCAGAGGTGTACCTAATAGAACATCGCCAGTTATGTTTAAGTCCCATGTAATATGGGGCGAGCCTATAGCCACTATTACACTATGAACTACTGCTAATATTGTTTTCTAAATATTATGAAGTAATCTTGAGGTACCTAAATTAAGTGCTGTGTAAGTAAGTGGACGGATCTAGATAGCTAAATACATAATATGTATATATTATGTATTTAGCTATCTACATCCGTCACGCCTTTTTCCCATGGGGGTAGGCAGAAACCACAGAACGCCACCTGCTACGATCCTTAATGTCGCCTCGTCCGTATTCATTCGTCTGGTTATAGTATAGTACGTTCCCATTACTAGCACATAGCGATCCCTATTAAGGGTGGGACTTATTCCACCAAACGTGCCCAGTGCGGGTGGTCGGATGTCACATGTCACAAAAAGTGAAAAATAACTAGCTTCAGAAGTCGGTGACAGAAAACTGAATCAAATTCGGATTTATTTTTTGCAAACAATCGTGACCATGCAAATACAAGTAAGTAGGTACTTGTGTACTTAATAAAAAGCGTCTCAAGTCGACTCAAGCGAACTTGCTGGAGAAAACAAACAACTCCTTAAAAAGAAAAACTGATTGTCTTTTTTTTTTGATCCACTTTAAGAAGTTTTGTTTACCAAGACTTACTTATTCTTTATTGCACACAAATTAAAAATATACATACAAATTGCAATAGTATAGCTTATGTACAATGGCGAGCTTAACCCAGAATTGGGTTTTCTTACATCAAACCTAATTTTGATTGCGAGATTTGCAAAAGAGGATACACTTATGTGATACACTTATGTGTATCCTCTTTTGCAAATCTCGCACAATGCACATAAATGAATTAACATTAAATTTTGTTACTTAAATTAATTAATTTTAAAAACTAAACTACATACATCCATTATAATATACGTAATACATACAGTACATACATACATATACTTACTTAGACTTTATTACTGAAAGTAAAGAAAAATGAGATTTTCCAATAAAGAAGAAAATGAAGTAAATATCAAATTATTGTCAAGTTCGTGGAGGAAGTAACTCTTATGGAGCGAGATCGAGAGTCCAGTTTAGAGTGTAGAAGTTTTAAGATTGAACTTTATTATTTCATCGTTATTGCTTGCAAATTAATAGAAATTAACCTCCATACATTGCGCCTGAGTGCTGCATCCAGGGGGTTGTCTAGGCTTGTATCGATAGTTCACTGCAAATTTCGTCAGTTACGTCATGAGTCCATGTGCGAGTGCAAGGTGAATCGGGGACAAATAAGTTAGAATCGTGGCACCTGTTAAGTATTTATAAAACTGGCCAAGTGCGAGTCGGACTCGCGCACGACGGGTTCCGTACCATTATATCCCCTTTGAGAGCAGCGGTGGCCCAGTGGTAGCGACCCCGACTTACGAACAGTAAGTCGTGGGTTCGAACCCATGCAGGCGCATTACTTTGTGTAATTTATTTCAACACCACTGCTCTCAAAAACGGTGAAGGAAAACATCGTGAGGGAACCGGCCGAACCAAAAATTCGAAGACATGTGACATCTACCAATCCGCACTGGGCCCGCGTGGTGGATTATAGCCCATTCCCTCTCATAGAGAGGAGGCCTGTGTCCCAGCCGTGGGAACATTATAGGCTGATGATGATGATGATGATGATGATGATACCCCCCTTAATTTTATTCTGCATTTTGTATTTGTTGTTATAACCGTAACAGAAATACATCATCGGTGAAAATTTCAACTGTCTAACTATCACGGTTCATAAGATACAGCCTGGTGACAGACGGACGGACAGCTGTGTCTTAGTAATAAGGTCCCGTTTTACCCTTGGATACGGAAACCTAAAAACGCAGTTTGGATTGATTCCAGAGTTAAAACTATCTAACGGTTATCTACACACTTTTCGTACGGGAAACTCACCCCCCAATGAACGCAGCTTATCGCAGTACACTGTTAGACATGGCTGCCAGCTGCGCCATATCACCCTGACCTCGTCTTCCGTATCCACTCTAGTCTAGTCTCTAGCCACATTTTGAAGGACGTCGATCCATCTACGAGTAGCTGGTGGCGTCCCACACTGCTCTTGTCGATAAATCCATCATCATCTACCTAGCCTTTTCCCAACTATGTTGGGGTCGGCTTTCAGTCTAACCGGATGCAGCTGAATACCAGTATTTTACACGGAGCGACTGCCTATCTGACCTCCACAACCCAGTTAGTACTGGGTAATAAGATACCTCTTGGCTTAGACTGGTTGTCAGACTTTTGGCCACTGACTACCTAACGACTATCACAGATCTTCAAATGACAGCCGGGACCAACGGTTTGAGGCACGGAGGACACTCGATATGTAATGGGTGGTAACCCATCCACAGACCCATCTAGGCAAGCACGGTTTAACCTTAAAATCGACCCGGGCGGTAACTCCATGTTCGATAACTCCAAGTTCCTTATTAATTTCATCTTCTCTTATTTTCAGGAAAGTACAAGCTTCTAAAGACAATCGGCAAGGGCAACTTCGCTAAGGTGAAGCTAGCGAAGCATGTGCCCACCGGCAAGGAAGTCGCCATTAAGATCATTGACAAAACACAGCTCAACCCTGGGTCATTGCAGAAGTTGTTCAGAGAGGTAAGCAGCTAATACTAGCAGGGAGTTTCAAGAAGGTTTTTAAAAGTCTAATTGAATCGTTGTAATTTGTTGTTTTTGGTTTACCAATATAATCACTACCATATTATAAAACAAAGTCCTCCGCCGCGTCTGTCTGTCTGTTCGCGATAAACTCAAAAACTTCTGCACCGATTTTTATACTGTTTTCACCAATGGATAGAGTGGTTTTTGAGGAAGGTTTTAGTATATAATTTGTCAAGTTTTTGTTGCGAGAACGGGACATTAGACATTCTGCAATCAATTTACCAGACAACTATTTCTTAGTCGTTTAAGAAAAATACTAAGGGCTTTTGTACACACACGTGTGTTTTTGCTGTGGAAATACCGTTGATTAAAAAAGTGTGTATACACAAGCCTAGCCCTTCCAAAGGAATGTTCACTGGGCAGTACTTTAAATGAAACCAAACAAAGAAAACTTTTGAACTGTTGGTTGTAGAAATTAAGTCCTTGTGCTGCCGCCAAAATGTCAATATATCATCTACAACTTCCAGCACCATCCTGCAATAGTCCAATACTATTAATGAATGCCTCTTTAACGCTATAACCTTGTTTTTTCCAGGTTCGGATAATGAAAATGCTGGACCATCCGAACATCGTGAAGCTGTTCCAGGTCATAGAGACTGAGAAGACGTTGTACCTCGTCATGGAGTACGCGTCTGGCGGCGAAGTAAGAGCTGTTCATTATCAACAATAATAATACAAGTTAACCTTAGCATAACATAACATCACGCCTGTAATCCCCGAAGGGTTAGGCGGAAGTAAACCCAAATTTCGCCAGTTATTTTTTTTAAGATCCATGTAATTGGGGGCGAGCCTATTATCATTAACCGGGCACAAATTCAGACTCCGTAGCTGCTATTGAGAAAGTCCTGACACACTTTGCCCGACCCGGGAATCGAACCCAAGACCTCATGCTCAGCAGCCGCGCTTGCGACCACTAGACCAACGAGGCAGGCAGTTAACCTTAACATATCTTACTTTAGAGAGTGATAGAGGTCCCTCTCTTTGAGGCGATGTTTGCATGTCGATGATTAGTTTCTGCTGACATTGGCCGTCATGACTCGTTCAGGAGTTCTCGTCATCATTATATGTGGTTGGCTTCCAGTCTAACCGGATGCAGCTGAAAGGCAATATTTTCGATGGAGCGAATGCCTATCTGCCTCCCACAACACAATTACTGAGTAATAATATAACATGACAGTCTGGATTGATTGTCAGAGATTGAAGAATGACAACCGAGATCCATAGCTTACATACCGATATGCTTTCAGAGAAACGGAGGGGTCAGCATAGGTATGGTCACCCACCCATACACTTGATCTAACGGGGCTGCTGGTTTAACCACAAACGCCACTTAGTCACACTTTCAATAATTACTTATGTGGAAGCGTACGGGTAGCCCGCGAAATTCAGATTTTCTTAAGTTTTTTGCAATTTGCAGGTCAGTGTCAGGTTGTATGTTGATGAAAAATGAGTCGCGCCAGTAACACGTGTGTAGTTACAGAATTACAATCATGAAAATCATCAGTACAAACCCTCTAAGCTCATTTAACCCCATTGAATGAAATATTTATTCGAAAATTTAAATTTCGCGGGCTACTCGTACGCTTCCACCTTAAAAGCATTAATAATATCACAGCATACTGATACACATTGTTGAATGTTCCAGGTGTTCGATTACCTGGTGTTACACGGCCGCATGAAGGAGAAGGAAGCCCGCGCCAAGTTCCGACAAATCGTATCCGCTGTACAGTATTGCCATCAGAAGAGGATCATACACAGGGATCTCAAGGTACAATTTTAATTTTCTTCGTCTGCACTTCAGCAGAAACAAAACCAGTTAGTTCTGCTGTAATATCTACCTATGAGTTGCAGTTTATTGTGGTATTATTATATTATTTATTATTATAGTTAGCCTATATTGAGGAGGCTTTTGTCCGCTGCTGGACAAAAGCCTCCCTCTTATTTCTTCCAACGGTCACGATCCTGTGCTAAATCTCAAAGAAGTCATCCAGTTCGTCCGGCCATCTCCTACGTGTTCTGTCGCGACCCCGTGTCACTGTTTCAGGGCACCTGCAAGGAATCCTGAGCTTTACGGGCCCACAGTTCGTTCGGCATGCGACAGACATGTCCCGCCCAGTCCCATTTAAGTTGGGCAGCCTTTTGAGCTACGTTACCGACGATTTGCGTTTTGGAGCGCAGTATAGGGTGTCGAATATGGTCTGTTAATTTTTCACCTAAGATACTACGCTCCATAGTCTCCTTGTTGCGGTATAGGTCACAAAATCCCTGCTTTATTTAGACGAGGGTCGTATGGTTAAATGAGGTGAAAGTTTTCAAGAAAAAGTGTAGGTATTCTATTTTTCTGAATGCTGGCTGAAGAACCTAGAACTTTTGCGCTTTTGCAGGTTTCTTAAAAGGCTAACTTTCATGGCACTGTCTTGACGCTCGGGTTATTACTTCCGCAATTAGTTTGGTTTCTGTCGTTTCGTCAAAATGACAGAACTTTTGGCAGAATGCGTCTGAATAGAAGCAACTCTCGCATTCATGTTTCGTACAACCGATAAATGATGTTTATTCTGCAAATAGGTTTTTACAAACATTTTTACACATAAGTTTTTTTTTTTAAACTAGATGGGGTCGGTGTTTCGTACCTGACTACTCTGAGAAGAAACAGCCGAAACAAACTCGGAGGTCATAGTCTCTTTTAACGTCCAGACATAATCTTGATCAACTCACATGAGGGCTATGCAGATTAGTGTCAGAGATGGTCTTTTGAGGAAAGAACTATACAGATTTGAATGGAAACAACAATGTAATACACTGACCAATGTTGGACCAGCACTAACCTCCATAATTTTCCCATGCTCCCTAGGTAGCAACAACTATCACAATATTATCATTTTGATATTTGTGTTCCAGGCGGAGAATCTCCTGTTGGACGGCGAGATGAACATTAAGATAGCAGACTTTGGTTTCTCCAACGAGTTCACTCCGGGCGCTAAGCTCGACACCTTCTGCGGCAGTCCGCCCTATGCCGCGCCTGAACTCTTCCAAGGTAGGTCTTCAACACAGTTATATAATACAACACAGCTTGAACACGAACGCTTGTATTTGTGGACCATTTTGTTACGAGGCTTGAAAGACTTGGTCTAGCCAGAAAATAGCTGATCTGGTCAAAGACCATGTTTTCTTATTTCCAGCACTTAAGTGTGTTTTTTGCAGTAAAGAAAATTAAATTTTAATGATTATACTGAAATATGCTGAGAATGCAGAGGAATAAGAAAAAGGTCGTGCGGAAAGTTTTGAGTATGAATGTGGATGGCTAAAAAAGTAAAAGAAGACCAAAAAAAAGATGAATGGCAAGAAAGGAGGTGTCTGATGAGATGGCGAGTAATAGAGAAGAATGGATGAAGAATACATGCTGCGCCGACACCAAATAAATTGGGATAAGGCCAGGAGAATAATGATTCTGAAGTATGTTGACCAATGAAGACCACGTGCTGGTCCTTGTAAAATCTCTTCATATCGCCCACGTTCGTACACACGTACCGGTTGCGAAAACTGACCGCTCTGAAAGTTATTAGAAGTGTATGGTCATCAGCAGTAGCGTGTCTAGATGCCAACAATACGGTAAGCTCGTGACTGGACAGGACTGTTCAGAAACCCTTATAAGAGCAAGCCAAGGTTTGAGGCTTGTATGAAAGTACCGTCACTAGTCAACAGGTCCAGAGTCTCTTGACGTTTCCCAGGACACTAAAAGGGCCTAGTTTTTCATATCATGACTGGATTTTTAATTATATTTCATTTTTCTTTCCCAGGCAAGAAGTACGACGGCCCCGAGGTGGACGTGTGGTCGCTGGGCGTGATCCTGTACACGCTGGTGTCGGGCTCGCTGCCCTTCGACGGCTCCACGCTGCGGGAGCTGCGCGAGAGAGTCCTGCGCGGCAAGTACAGGTTCGTGTACCAAGTACTGATAGTACTACGAGGACTACGGAATATATCTGTAGATTATAATGAATGCCGCTCGGATGACTCTAATGAGCGGCCTGATTTATAGACCGACCCGAACATATTTGTGTAGAACACCGATCCGTCGGATAATAAAGGGTGTAAAAAGACTCTTAACGAAGCCGAAAGGCTGTTCTCCCCTTTATTGCGATAATTTTTTTGTTCTCGACCTTTCCTGGAAACCTTCTAGTTATGGACATATTAGGAGTCAAGTTTCAACTATTTCACAAGTTTTTTTTTTTCTTTTAATTTCCTAATGTATTTTTTTCACTTAAGACTCCTTCACGACCCTCATATTATTCAATCCATTCATCAGCACAATGTTTTGAATGCGTTACATTCGAGTCCTACCGTGAAACATGACTTAGGGCCGGTTTTTTGATCCGTAGTTAACTCAACTAATGGTTAAAAATAGTAACAAATGGTTAAATTTTGGCAAAATGTGTTTCTTGATCAATTGTTAGTTTAACCTATGGTCAAATAACTAACTATTAGTTTAAAAAATTAACCACCCAAAGTTGGAGAGTTAAGCAATATGGCGGATGGTTAATTCAAACACAACAGCTGTTTTGTACGCGTGTACAGGACATACGCCCAAGTTTTTTTTATTGTCAACGTCGTATTTCTCATTCTTTTGTATCATGAATTTAACATAGTTAGATATTATGATATATGTCGGAAAGTTCATCAGACGATGATATTTATGTGGAGTACGTGTTAATGAGAAGGCCGAAAATTTTTAGACCACGTAAGCCACCCTTGGACACCTGGGATAGTGTAGACTTTTGCCGGTATCGGCTATCAAAGGAAACAGTTATGTGGTTAGTCGGTGAAATTGGAAGCTTTCTAAAAACTCCCACCACAAGGTAGGTAAAATAAGTAATGCACATATTTAAAGTTTCATTGATTGCATTTAATTCGCAAACTCATCTTCACAACAACCTAACCTCAAATAATTATTTGTTGCGTTTTAGGAATCAAGCCATAACACCCCTTGAGCAAATATTGCTTACATTACGATTCTACGCTACAGGCACCATGCAACGATGCTCTGGAGATTTCTTTGGGATTTCTTGCCGTTTTTTTCATATTTTTTTTGGAGATTTCTTGCCGTTTTTTTTCATATTATTATATTTCTGCTGCAACTGCTTCGTGCTGCGGTATTTCGTCGCATCGGAATTAAATTTTTCTGTGAGAAATTTCCAAGCTGCTTCTTTTTGCTGGTTGCTGGAGTGATCAGTTTTTTTATTTGTTATCACTGGGTAATCCTGTATTAGCAACATTAGCTTTTTTGTTTCTTCTTTACAGAAATTAGAGATGCGGTCCCTAGAATTAAAAAAAAAATGTTACGTACAAGTAAATAAAACACGAGCTAGGTAACTCTTGATGATTTCAGAGCTAAATCTCAATAACGAAAATACTTACTTGTTTGATTGTTGGCTGTATCCTGACATATTTACGAAGCCAAAAGATGCTTGGCAGTCACGGCACAAATTCAAAAACTATTCAATAAATAACACGGAGTGAAAAATATAGCTTGTTGTGATGTTGTTTCTCGGATCGTGGTAATAAACTGTTTGATTTTTAGCGCAGTCTGACTTTGACATTTGAACTGTCAAAACAGACGTTTCTTTTGGTTTCATTCAATCATTAAAGCTAGTGTTGCCACATAAAAAAACGTTACCCCCAAAAAACCGTAGCTATTTTTAGGAAAATATTTCTCATTACACTGGCAATATAATAACCAATGGTCAAGTTTGACTATAGTTAAAATAGACATCGAAAAACGTAATAGCCCTTTAACCATTAGCTGTCCAGTTGACCATGGTTAATCTAACAAATTGTTATACGGTGTTTGACTACGGATCAAAAAACCGGCCCTTAACAAATAAGTCGTTTCCCAGCAATAATTTTTGCGTAAAGTTACTTAGTTTGATGTTCATAATGAGCCTGTTAAAAAAATTCTGA
Source organism: Lycophotia porphyrea (assembly GCA_950005105.1). Lineage (NCBI taxonomy): Eukaryota > Metazoa > Arthropoda > Insecta > Lepidoptera > Noctuidae > Lycophotia > Lycophotia porphyrea. Next base: position 9,562,310 of record OX465409.1, read on the forward strand.
CAGAAAGTTTGACCTTCCGGGCAGATTTTCCATAAGAAAGCCTATACTGGAGAACAAGCCTCGACTTTAAAACTAAATAATCTTTGTCCAATAAACTCCTTCCACAGAATACCCTTCTACATGTCAACGGACTGCGAAAACCTCCTCAAGAAGTTCTTGGTACTGAACCCGGCCAAGCGCGCGTCGCTGGAGAGCATCATGCGCGACAAGTGGATGAACACGGGCTACGAGGACGACGAGCTCAGGCCCTACGTGGAGCCGCAGCAGGACTTCAAAGACCATAATCGGATAGGTGAGGATACCATAGGTATACTTCCGACCTCTTGACCTAAGGCTATGCTCGGGAATTGTCGGGACACTTCGGGAATCTTCGTTCATGGTCATTTAGTTTTAAGTTTCGCGCTGCAGCTTTTAACTGGATATATTGTAATAAATTATAACGACTTCGAATATTTTTCAAGTGTTTTTTAGTAATTGAATGTTGTTAGCTGCAGTGTGAATGCATTAATTTATATTGAATAAAAGTAAAATAAAATTGGTCCAGTTCAAAAGATTTTGTTACAAAGCAGATATATTTAACTAGATTTTTGAATTCTGCAAAGTTCTTTTTAAATTAGGTGGTATTAAAAGTTATTATGAATTTGTAAGTTAAATATTCACATTTATTATCCTTGAGCTTATCAAAGCTTAGCACGCTAAAAAGCAAAATGGTGTAATTCGTGTTTCACTAACATTATGCGTCTCTTAAATTAATGCCTGAATATAATAAGCACAGTTGTAATTTCAACCATCGGCGTTGACCTAAAGGTGGAAATCAAACTGACAGCTTTCATTTAAGTATTCTTTTAGATCTCGCTTGATATAAATGAAAACGTGATTAAGAAACGCAAATATATAAAGCTTGATAAGTTATAATTCACTAAAAACCACTTTTATATGGATTGGACCATTGCATTCACGAGATACTTCAACACTAGCTTCAGCCACAATCACTCCATATTTTAACGAAACTAAAGTAAAGTAACAATTAATACTAACGCTTTGTCTTTGAATTACTTACTGGTTACAAAGCTTATTACTAACTATTACTAATAGTAACATCTCACCCATACACGACATGCCCATAGCATGCTATTAGCACTCAGGGTACAGTATGTGAAATAATGTAAATTTTGAAAGAATAAAGCTCGTTGGGTCGACGATATCGTCGTAAGTGTCGGGGACCACCAGGGACGGATTACAGGCGTGATGTTATGTTATGTTATGTTATACCCAGCTGTGGGTTATTCCGGGCTGATATGGTGATGATGAAAGATTTAATGCTTTTTTAGCCATAATCAGTCATATTCCCTAACCGTGACAGAGTAGTAATTCATAATGATGTCCTACCTAAAAAGGACCACTCTGTCACAGTGTTTTCTCGAAAATCGCCACAAAACCAACAACATTATGGGCATGAAAACAAAGATTAAATGATCCAAATGAAAATTAAATGCATTTGCAAAAAAATATCAAACACTGAAATCAAAATATTGCTACTAACTTGAAAAACACGAAAAACTGAGAAACATCAATTCATTGTCACGAAAAAGGAAGAACGACCCAAATAACTTTTGGTCATGTCTAGCAAAATATGGGCAGTTAACACCATTTCCATTTTAGCCCGTTATATTTTAAATAATCAAATAAACTATGGTTTTATGAACTGTGTGCTTTTAGATACCTACAGTATTATGAGCATTCTTTATTTCACATACTGTATATTATCACAATGCTAAAATAAGCTAACTAAACATTGATTTCTGCTAACCCGTATAATATAAAATTGACATTTCTTGTTATTCCATGCGTACTTTCGGCACAGCGCAAATTGGTACGTTATCGCAAGGGGATGTGTGTTATGTGTTTTTAATAGGGGATGAGGGTGGGAAATGTCTTGTTGTATTACTTTGTAAAACCGAACGTACTGAAGAGCGAAGCAAGCGAAAATGTGTTTCGTTTGAGAATCGACATGTTTGACAAAAGAATAAATATAAGGTCCTATTAAAATAGATCGACAATCTTTTAGAAATCATTCAGACCACCAAAATAAGGACAAAGGTCAATAAAATAATAAGAAAAACACATGAGGTAACTTACAAGTAAAAAAATCAGCTAACGAAAATACACTAAAAATGCCGGCAATTTATTATTTTAGGTCAAAATCATTTTAATCAGTGTTTTTTTTTTCTTGGATATCTTTGGTTAGACTTCCTGAACGCTGTGTTAAAATTTGTCCATCTATTTTAATGGGACCTTATACAGGGTGTAAACAGACTCTTCACGAAGCCGTCAACCAAGCATTATGTACATCAATTTAAGTAACTTTACGCAAAAATGAGTACTGGGAAATGACTTTTTTTTTGGGCTGAATAATCACGTTTTACAGTAGGACTCAATGTAACGCACTCAAAACATTGTGCTGATGGATGGATTGAATGAATAGTAAGGAGGTACTGGAGGTGTTTAAAGTAACAATCTTACATTAAAAACATGGATTTAAAAAAAAACTTGTGAAAATGTTGGAACTTTGACCCCCAATATCTCCGTAACTAGAAGGTTCCAAGGTATGGTCTAGAACAAAAAAATGATCGCAATGACGAGGAGAACAAGTGCCTTTCGGCTTCGTTAAGAGTCTGTTTACACCCTTTATATAAAACAGCGCGTTGTTTGCCTCATAACTTTGGCACAGTAACACTGTTGCCAGCTCTCTCAGTTCTTGGAAATTATAGTTGTCCAATAAATAAATTTATTTATAATGAAAGTAACATGCAGGCTACAAACGCACACAAAACAATGCTCAAATTGCTCTGAAAAACAATAATGCTTGAGCCAATTGAAAGCATAAAATGTTTTCAGAAAAGCCTCTTTATATGAAAACGACCTAAAATCCAGTGCTTTGATGTTCAAGCTAGCACTATAATAATAATAATAATGAAGTTTTACAACAAGACACAATTACTATATTTATTTGCCTTGGTATTTATATGTCTAGTATTATTATTTGTATTTAATGCGGCTAAATGCACGCAAATTAATGCATGTAGTAATTCCTTTATGCTAGCTACTTATACAGGGTGGAATACACCGACGTTAAAACGTTTACCACATATCCATTACACATTCTGAACCGCCCCAGGTAGAAATTTTTCGTCAGTTATTAAAAGCTGTTTCCTACAAAACTGCAATACCTACACAGCAGTAGCGAAGGCTCCATAAAACTCGATTCCTACCGGATTCCCTTTGAAAAATGGCACAGTCAGTATTCTATACACAAATAATATAATCAGTTTAAATATCGGCACTTCGGCTTACCTCTTACAAAAATTGACCCTTTGCTACTGCTACACTGTCAAAATGTATGGAACAGTTACTTAGTTTTTTAAGGGTTCCGTATCCAAAGGGTAAAAATGGAACCCTATTACTAAGACTCCGCTGTCCGTCCGTCTGTCACCAGGCTATGTCTCATGAACCGTGATAGCTATACAGTTGAAATGTTCACAGATGATGCATTTCTGTTGCCGCTATAACAACAAATAATAAAAATATAAATTACTAGCGGACGTCACGCGGTTTCACCCGCGTAGTTCCCGTTCCGTGGGAGTACGGAAATAAAATAAAGCCTATGTTACTCGCTGATAATGTAGCTATCCATTGCTGAAAGAATTTTTCAAATCGGTCCAGTAATTTTTAATTTATTCGTTACATATAAAAGTAAGAATTTTTCCTCTTTATAATATTAGTATAGACATAGATTTAATAATTAAAGAGGGCTTCCATACAAGAAACGTGTTTTTTTCGGTTTATGGTACGGAACCCTTCGTGCACGAGTCCGACTTGCACTTGGCCAGTTTTTTAAATTACCGATGAAATATCTATGTAGGGTTCAGAATGATGTACTGAATAATTATGTGGTAATCGTTAAGCATCGGCATCCCTGCCCCCTAGTATACTGCTTATTTTTAGCCCAATATCTTTATTTAGAAGCTTACTGTCATGTGGATTTGATTGAATTTAATTGTTACAAGTTATAACATTGTTATTGTATGTGTTTTTATTGAAAACTTTGTAGAAATTGATAAGAATATTATATTGAAGGAATAGGTATTCAAATATTGTCGCAGTAAGTAAATAAATTGGTGGAAATGTAGATTGTTTGGTGTCCTTAGAGAAACAGTAATCGTCAAATATCTGTGTAACTAAATGTATTAGCGGATTTGTTGTGCATGATTCTGTCTTCAACGTTTAGGAAAATATATAATTTTATAAGTGTTGCATGCGAAGTGAAAACTAGTAAACTTATTGTGTTTTCTATGTAATTAATACCAACTTGTAGATTATTTTTACTATTCTATGTGTCACTTTTGTCCGTCCTTACTGAATGGCTCTGAATTACTTTCTAAATGTTTTCTATTATCTGATTGCTCTTATTTTTATTCTCATTAAGTAATAAATTGTCTAAATAATTGTGGCTGCTTCTTTGGTCTATTTGGTCTAGTGGTCGCATGCGTAAGTGTTAAGCATGAGGTCCTGGCTTCGATTTCCAGGTCGGGCACTGTTATTTTTTTTTCTGTCGAGATTTTCTAAGTAGCAGCCACAGAGTCAGGTTGATGGCTATTAATGGCCCCCTATTACATGGGACTTAAACATAACTGGCACTATTAGGTATACTTTTGCCACATGTATGATGTTATCGCCCGTTTGCGATAAGGTTGAGATAACTCAAAAATTTAAATTTTTAGATTTTGTTTGCAGTTAGTTATAAAATTAACGAAGGTAAGTATTCAAATAGGTAACGAAATGCATTAAATAAACCTTTCATCTTTGGATGAAAGGTTTTTATGAAAAAAAAAGTGTGTGTGTACCGTGTATATTATGTACGTAAGAAATTATACTTCTTTGGCGTATAAAACTAAAATGTTGACTAGCTAACTTCAGGGTGTCGGTTTTTCGTGACGGTGTGCGCGCGAGTCGTAAAAATTTACGCTCATCATATTTCCCTAACGCGCCAAAAGAAGTATAATTTCAAAAAGTAAAAGATTTTAGATTTTTTTTAAGTCTAACTTTAAAAAACGCAGTTCTTTTTTACTTAATTTTCGAGTTATGTCACTATTGTCGCAAACAACCATACGTTGTCTCAATTCAACCCAATTTCTATAAAACAACAGTAAGTTGTGTATAAAATGGCCCGTCCTAAAGCCCCCCCCCCTCCCCCCACAGAGGCGCTGGTGTGCGTGGGCTACAACCGGCAGGAGATCGAGTACTCGCTGGCGGAGGCCAAGTACGACGACGTGTTCGCCACGTACCTGCTGCTCGGTAGGAAAAGCACCGACGTGAGTACAAAGGTTACTATTAAATACTTTTTAATGAACTTACAATTGGCTGTATGTTCTCTGGATGTGTAGTTTTCTATTTTTAAATGTGGTTTTTTTTTTCTTGTGCGAAATTGATCGTTCTGTTTTTAAATGTTTTTTTTTTCTTAATTTTTGTGATCCGATTATGACTAAGCTCGATTATTGTTTATTAAATGTGTTTTCTGGATTTGTGCTCGGTTAATAACAAATTGTTCGTTCCTTTTTAATTGTGTTTTTATCTATGTGTGTTCATACATATTAATCAATCAGCCTGTTCCTATTTTGATTGTTTTTTTTTGTCTTTAATTTTCTTTCTACCTCTGCCTCGTTGGTCTAGTAGTCGCAAACGCGACTGCTGAGTATGAGGTCCTGGGTTTGATTCCCGGGTCAGGCAAAGTGCTACTGGGTTTTTCCATCAAGTATTTCTCAATAGCAGCTACGGAGTCTGGATTTGTGCCCAGTTGATGGCAATAGGCTCGCCCCCTATTACATGGGATTTAAAAACATAACTGGCGAAATGTGGGTGTACTATTAGGTACACTTCTGCCTAACCCTTCCATGATTACAAGCGTGATGTTATGTATTTTTTTACTACTGGAAAACAGACTACCGTTCTGTAAGAGTGAGGGGACTATAATGCTCTACGGGGTCCAAAGCAGGTCGATAAGAAAAGGCTCGCTATCTTTTATGTGTTTTCTGTTTTGCTTTGAATGTAACGTACATTCAAAGCAAAACAGAAAACAAAAGGGGCAAAACGTATTCATGTTAACATCAATGTTTGCGGTCATACACCCCAACAGCTCTACCTACTCCAACCACTGGTGATAACATAACTCGAAAAGTGAATATTTCAAGAGTAGTCGACTCATTTTAAAACACTAGTCTAATCTTAGTTTTTTTTAGTATTTACAAAGTATTTTTAAATACCACAGAGTACATGCAGGCCTTTTGTAACAACATTAAAATGTGAACATGTTGACAACAAACGTTTCAATATGACGACGCGATTAGCACAGTTGCTTCTGTGCTACGGGTCGCGGGTTCGATTCCCGCACGGAGCAAATATTTGTGTGTGTAAACAGATAATTGTTTCGAGTCTGGGTGTTTTGTTTGTGCATATTTTGTTATTGTTTGATTTTGTGTCTTAAATGTACAGATTAATTCTTGTTGGTGTTTCATAAATGTATTGTTTTATATCTTTGAAGGTTCGCTTGTACCATGTATCACGAATGCATTTTAAATAAACATACTATTCTGTCTCGGTCAACTTCATACTCTAGACAGAAATGGGACGATATTTTAAATACGCTTGTAAAATAAACCTTATTATTATATAATTAAGGTGCATATTCTGATATGAGACTGTGATCAAGCGTATGATACGAAAAAGAACATTAAGTTTATGTAAATTAGGTTCATTTTCGGATAAACCGCGAATGAGCTTGAGTTCGCTCAATTGATTTTCCTATAAATGCATTAAATGATTAGTGGCACAAGCAGACCTCAGTAATTAACTCTCTTTCGATTTGTGTTTGTATAAAGGGTGACTGGTGATTAGTGACCAATAATTAAAAACGTGATTTATGGGTACAATCATGTGTTTCACGTGTTTTCCCAAAGAAACATTTTTTTAAATACTCATTCACCTTTATCACAATAACACAGCAGCCGTAAGAAAATGTTTAGATTGTTGCTAAATTAAAATTATTAAAAAAAACTGTGCGTCTCGGGACGCCCGACAGAAGTGATAACTTAAACAAGCCAGACAGACTGGCGCCGTAACGCGTTACGTAACGAAGTTGTTTACCCTCCCATAAGACGTTATCACGTTAAAAAATGTTTCTTTGGATAAGTTGTTTGTTATCATGAGTACAATCACGTGTATAAGTATCGGTCACTAATTACCAGTCACCCTATAGAGATACAGGCACCTAGTACCGAAAAGTCAACATAATAGTCCTATACTGTCAGTAGCGCGTTTGAACACAGTGAAACGGGTACAGTATGCACCTGTTACAGAGTTCACTGTACTGGGAAATTATACAGGGTGTAAACGGGCCCTCCACGAAGTCGTCAACCAAGCATTATGGACATCAAACTAAGTAACTGTACGCAAAAATTATTGCTGGGAAAAGACTTTTTTTGGGGTGAAAAATCACGGTTTATGCTAGCGCTTAATGTAACGCACTTAAAACATTGTGCTGATTGATGCATTGTAAAGTACGGGGTCATGGAGGTATTTAAAGTAAAGATATAATATTGAAAACTTGAGGAGCTCGTGGTTAAATAATAACAGCCAGTCGGGTCGATCTTTAGGTTAAGCCGTGCTTGCCTAGGTTGGTCGGTGGATGGGTGACCACCCATTACATACCGAGTTTCCTTCGTGCCTTGGAAAGCACGCTAAGCCGTTGGTCCCGGCTGTCATTAGTACATCTTTGACAGTCGTTAGGTAGTCAGTGGCCCAAAAAGTCTGACAACCAGTCTTACCAAGAGGTATCGTATTACCCAGTATTAACTGGGTTGTGGAGGTCAGATAGGCAGTCGCTCCATGTAAAATACTGGTATTCAGCTGCATCCGGTTAGACTGGAAACCGACCCACGAACATAGTTTGGAAAAGGCTAGGCAAATAATGTTATATCATTGTAAAATTGAATTTATAAAAAAAAGTTTTACCTCAAATATCTCCGTAACTAGAAGGTTCCCAGGCAGATTAGATTATGATCTAAAACAAAAAAAAAAACAGCAACGACGGAAATAGTGTGCCTGTCGACTTCGTGGTGGGTCTCTCTCCAGCCAATATGTATGTAAGGTATCTAACGCTGAGTTGTGCGTGTACGCAGCCGGAGTCAGACGGCAGCCGCTCGGGCTCGTCGCTGTCGCTGCGCACGGCCGCGCCCACTGCCGCCCCGCCCACAGCCACGCCCGCACACAACGCGCACGCAGGTGACTATCTACACTCTTCTATTTTATCTATTAACAGTGATATCTATGTTATAATTACGTATGTTATGTTAACATTATGGTAGAAATATCAATATCTTGAGAGTAATATCAATACAGTGTTAGATTGGGTTAGCTAACTGTTCGACGAAATTGATAGATTATTTAAGGTTGATTTGTCAATCTTGCAACGATGGACGTTTATGGTGTAACTAATTATGTGAGCGGTTGGGAGAGTCGCGGTTGTTGGTATCGCGTAATTAGACTTTCATACGAAAGTTTGGACTCATATTTTTGTGTCGTCGTAAAACTCGTGTTTTTAGACCCCCATATTTACGCGTGCAAACGCGTAAATATGGGGGTCTAAAAAACACGAGTCACATAAGGCCTCAAACTAAAAAAGTTTTTACGTCTTTAAATGATAATTGGCATAGTTATGTGTTATCACCATGTAATCACAAGTTATAAGCAATTTAGATAAGGTTTTATACATACAAACGTACGAATATATTTATTAGGCTGTGTACATAAGCAATATTATTGCTTTTAAAATAACATTAATAAGCGCTCTAAATTTCTGCATATAATGCGGAGTGGACGGGACACCGACGCGAAAATTGTTACCACGTATTCAGTAAATAAATTTTTCATCGGTTATATAAAGAAAATCAGCTGTTCCATACGTTTTGACCGTGTAGGTTTTGCAGTTTTGTAGGTAGGAAACTGCTGATTTTGATGTAAAACACCGCGGGTAAAACCGATTGTAGACGTGGCGACGCATGCCGTGGCGACGCGTCGTCACGCTATGCGATGGTTACAACGTGTAACAGAAAGGGTATATATAGCCGAAAGGGGGTCACACAACTCTTCATTCTGAACCACTTTTGTCTACGAATTTCGGAAATTCATGAAAATAAATTCTACTCTTCATACTAAAAAGTCACGTGACCAACAAAGTTTGTATTGAGAAGCAAATTATTTTTTCGCGAATTTTCCAAAGTCGTAGAACAAAAGTTGTTCAGAATGACGAGTTGTGTGCCCCCTTTCGGCTTACTATACTATACCCTTTCCGTTACACGTTGTATACACCGTATTATTTTTTTATGCATATTACTTGTACAAAATAATGTCGATGTCTCACATCTGCCAGGCGTCCCGTGACGGCATCACAATTGTTTTTTAATAACAGATGACCTCATACAAATGTTTCATCTGTTATAAAAAATATGCTCGGAATAATTTACTGAATACTTGGTAACCGTTTTCACATCGGTGTCCCTTCCACTCCGTATATCTTACAAATTGGGGCTATTTATTTATTAATTTGGTGATTAAAATATTAGATGAAAAGTACTTAAACATAACTGAAAAATGTGGATGTACACAACACTTATGTATAATCCTTCGGGGGTTATAGACGTCATGTTATGTTATAAAAAGTACTATCGGCAAAATTGCTGGGTGACTACCTATTTTACATGTTCAAAAGTGAATAAAAATATGGTTACGTAAAGCGCTTATTTTAGCTGCGTCAGGTTAGACCAGAAGCCGACGTTAAATGAATTGATGAAGCTTTTAAAGCGATGCTCCAAGTTAGACCGCTGAATTCAAATTTTCTTAAGGTGGTTGCGTCAGGGTAGCCCGCGAAATTCAGATTTTCTTACGTTTTTGTAATTTGCAAGTCAGTGTCAGGTTGTATGTTGATGAAAAATGAGTCGCGATAGTAAAACGTATGTAGTTACAATCATGAAAATCATCAATACAACTCTCTAAGTTCATGTAATCCTCTTCAATGAATATTTCATGAAAAAGTCATTTAATAGGATTAGATGAACTAACAGGGTTATATTGATGATTTTCATGATTGTAATTCTGTAACTACATACGTGTTACTAGCGCGACTCATTTTTCATCAACATACAACCTGACACTGACCTGCAAATTGCAAAAAACGTAAGAAAATTTGAATTTCGCGGGCTACCCTGACGCAACCTTAACCTTAAGGTTTTTTGCAAATTGTAGTTCCGAAATGTAATTTGCTGAAAACGTAAATCTTTGTTCGCATGGGTGATTATAAAATTCGCCTGTGCGTACACGGGCTAACAATATTCGAAATTCGCGCGCTACCTTAGACCATTCGTCTAAAGCGCTTAGACCGTACTGATTCAGCTTAGCTTAATTCTAACTGGGTTTATTCATTGTCATCTTTCTACGTTTTGTACGAGCGTGTCTTTATTTATCATTTGTATTGTCTGGGCAGTAATATTATGACACCATTTTACTTAACCTAACTTTGGGTTGTTTTATATGTCAGTATTTTAACACAATTCTCACTAAGGCCCACTTGCATCGCGGCTCACTAAATTCATTTAACCCTAAACATATTTAAAACATTATTCTGCCGCATCTTCATCTTTCATCAAAAAATTGACAGATGCCCGACTGATGTTTTCATAGCGCTAAACGCATTTAGTGATTTGTGGTGCAAACGGAAATGAATCTTTCTTACAAATCACAATTGGAATATCAAATAAAATAATTATTTGCTTATTAAAGAAAATATTAAAAAATAGAGTAAATAAGTGTCCTAATATTCTTGGCCCAAAAAAAAGTAAATTAGGGTCACACTATAATACCTACTTATTGCTTCTTATTATTATTGTGTATCGTGTGCTTTTACGTACCGCAAACCGATCACAACCGAGAGTAAATATTAATTTTCACTAATAACTAGTTTTGGGGGACTTCATTTTTTGGGAAAATTCATTTATGACCTTGGGATTTCATCTCGGAACTCTTAAGATCAAAATCACAGGGTGCCATTCATATTTGGGTCTTATAAAGTATGCTAGGGCTTTAAGCTATGAATCCTTATAGGTTGTAGGATGAAATGTGTTGCTAAGTTAGTTGCCATCATGGGAACGCTATTTAGGTCTTGGGTCTTGGGTATTCAGCTAGAATAAAATGGGATTTAAAATTAGTGTACAGTGAGGTGCTAAGAGGCAACTGGCCTACTAATCCGAATTAGGTCCACTTCTTGTTACGAAGCGGAGGCATAAATCCCATCTCGTGAGGAGTGTTTTAGCGTGATAGTGGTATGTGGGGACTAGGCGGGGTACGATGGGGTGCCAAGTTAGGGAGACCCCTCGGTTGCGATCGGTGGCGCTTTGGGATATGGTGTAACGTGGGTTCCCGGAAGGCGCGGGCGGAGGCGCGGGCGGCTCGCCCGGGCACCGCGGCGTGCAGCGCTCCATCTCCGCGTCCGCGCGCCCCGCCGCCTCGCGCCGCGCCTCCTCCGGCGCCGAGGTCTTGCGCACGCAAGGTAACCAACGGAAACTCACCACATGTACGTACGCACACAGCCACACTGCCACACTGCTACACCACACACACATACTCTACGACTGTACACCCCCACACTGCATATTGAATCGCACATTTCAACACTAATCACTCTACACACCCACATAAACGACAAAAAAAAACAAACAAACACACTCACAAACACATACACCGTACACCCTAAACATCAAAACACCTGTATCCTAGCATACGTACAAACACACCTACATAACAAGATTAATGCGAGTAATAACAAAACAAACGTCTGAAGACACCTTTACCTCAAAAACCAGCTTTCAAAGACTTTACAAAAAAATAAAACAATTTCAAACATATCCCAGAACTCAAAAGCAAATAATGATACTTACAATTCTATTAAGTAGTTCTATTCTACATTTACTTTTTCCACGTCACGTACATTCTAATCAAAATCGTTACATAAAACAAAATTTTGTAACACTTCGTTCGGAATTAACTGACTAATTGTAGACACATTTGACATTACCGGTTTTGTTTTGAAATGGCAACGCATCTGATGTTACAGTCAATAAGCAAAGATAATCACTTGTTTATTGGATCTTCGGCTTGTTTAGCATCGTATGAAATGAATATTTACATAATGTGACGAAGAAACTGTAATTGTAAGCGTAGTTTTAGTCTATGTCGCTTATTGTAAAGCGTGATTTGTCATAACTAATTTAAAACACATTATCTTTTTTCACACTACTCTTTCATGAAAAATATTGTCATTAAAAATACATCAGAATAGAATTAGTAGTAATTAAGTTTCTGCTTTAGTTAACTGTACTTTCTTTTTCATAACAATTAAAATAAACAATTATCATGGGTGATTGGCATTTTTTCAGCAACAATAATTAATGTTAATGCTTGGATTTTAGATGTTTTGCTGTGCTATTTTTTTGTGGGGATCTTCCATTGGTATCATCAAAATTATAATGTAAGAGGAGTATAGGCAAGCTTGCTCAATCCTAGGCCGCATCATGGCTTCTCATCAGGCGAGTTGCGGCCAAATACAAGCCTAATAAACAAACTACAAAAGTACACATTGAAAATACGTTGGGATTAGTCCTATCAGGCCAGCATTTCAAATGCTGAATCAAATTGAATTTGATTAATTTCAATTTAAGTGTCATATTGAGTAAAATGGCCGGTAACTCAAAAACTATTGACAAAAATTGCCAGTTATTCCAATCATCTTCGAAAATATTCGGGAGAAAATCAAACGCTCATCTGCATGAAAAATTGGTAAAATGTTGATTATAAATCACGATATGTTTTCACAAAGTTTTGACAGCGCACTTATGCTTTGCACTCAACAAATGTCGCTGTACTAAATTTTATGTCAATAAATATCGTTCAGGAACATGGTGTTGAGGCCATTTAATGAAATGTACTATCAACAAAAGAGATTAGTAATCAGGCACCTTATTATATGTCTTTATAAACTTTTTTCGAAACGGTTCTTTAAAACAGTTACTACGCACTGAATAAGAAAGGTTTTATTGTTGAAATAATACCCCTTAACACTTTTTAGAATACAGGTGCGTGTTATGTTACTGGAAAAAATAATAATCGCTTTGAATAAACAAACATTTGAATAATTCATCTCTGGACTATCCAAAGACATTCATTCTTAGGCTGGCTACTTACCTCTTTTGTTGAATGTACTTTCAGGCAGTTGTGTTACTAAGTTTTGCAGTAATAAGAGGTACATTCTCCCAGTAGGTACAACCACGACGGCTGCGAACAACACCACATCCACGGCTACTACAACGACATCTAATTTTAAAAGACAGGTGCGTTTTTACTTCTTCTGTTTAATTTTATATTTCTATCTCATTCTGTCTCATGGACGCTACCGAAAGCGCCAAACTAGTAGCTCAGTTCTGGGCCGACACAATATAGATTGCCATCCACACGGTAAGAAGAAGATCTCATTGTTGTGCTATTTTTTTTGTCTGTTTCTGTCTCTCAACTTTAGTTCATCATCATCATCATCATCATCATTCGTCATTTCAGCCGAAAGATGTCCAGTGCTGGACATAGGCCTACCCTAAAGGGAGATTTTCCCATAATCGCCACGCTTGGCAGGCGGGTTTGCGATCGCAGTACGGTTGTTACAAAGGCACAGAGAACGCTGCTGCCCGTTCTCTGGTAGACTATACAGGGTGATTGGTAATTGGGTGCAGGCCTTGAAATGGGTGATACTAGAGCTCATTTGCAACAAATTTGGCCCCAAGTAACATGGACAAAGGCAGACATTAGATCATCAGCGAATGCAGGAGTGATGTTATGTTGTTACATTGCTTTATTGTTTCTATTATTCTATCACATGTGACATAAACATAACTGACGGCATGTGGGTTTACTATGATACACCCCTGACGTTATTTTTTGTTTGAATTGATCTAACGATATACATGTCTTGTTACAGAACACGATTGACTCGGCGTCTATCAAGGAGAACACAGCGCGGATCGCTCAAATGCAGGTACGAAAGGTATACAAAATGTTCTTCATTTTTCTGTTCGTGTGGTATTATGTACAGGTTGTGGGTAATCTAGTTATACAGAGTGTAAACGGACTCTTCACGAAGCCGTCAACCAAGTATTCTGTACATCAGACTAGTAACTTTACGCAAAAATTATTGCTGGTAAATGATTATTTTTTGGGGTGAATAATGTTTTGCGGTAGGACTCAAAGTAAGGCATTCAAAACATTGTGCTGATGGATGGATTGAATAGTACGGGGTCTTGAAGGTGTCTTAAATAAAAAAAAAATACAATAAAACATGTATTTAACAATAAACTTGTGAAAAAGTTGGAACTTTGACCCTCAATATCTACATCACTAGAAGGTTGCCAGGTATGGTCTAGAACAAAAAAATGATCGCAATGACGGGGAGAACAAGAGTCTTTCGGTTTCATTAAGAGTCTTTTTACACCCTTTAGATAGTTATGTAGTTTAAGGTGGCGTGACGTGACGAGAAGATGTTTAACCAATTGTTTTAACAAATAATAGTAACCATATAATTTGACGTTTTAGTGTTTCAACTTTATTCAACACTAGCTTTTGCTCCCGGATTCGCTCCCGATTTGTACGGATATTAACCCTTTTTTTTACGGATGGGAAATCATCAAATGACTTCTCCCGCTCTGGGCAGAGCGGAAGGGAGTGTGAGACTTGTACTGACTAAAACCCATCCATGTTCCTTCCTTGCCCTTTGTGTTCCAGGGCCGCGGTATCTCTTTCGAACAGCCCGCAGCCCTGGACGGATATTAACCCTCAGGAACGTTTTAAATGTAGCTTATGACCTTCGGGGATAATTTGGCTTCCCGTTAGTGAAAGAATTATCGTAATCGGGTCAGTAATTCTGAAGATTACCCCTATATACAAACTTACATCTTTATAATATTATTAATATAGATAGATTAGTAAGTAAAGCTTGCAATATTTATTGATTGTATTTTATCGAACTTTTGACTTCTCAAGCATAAATTAGAACTTTTATCTGAAAATATTTGTAGGTTTTATAAAAAATAGGTATGTATAATTGAATATAGATCTTAGGTGCTTAATAAAATGCATATTCCCATAGATATAAGCAAGTAGTTGATTACATTGTATATGCTCGTCTCGTCGTGTCACAAACAATCGAATATTGTACTTATTTAACAAAAAATAAGATACATACTTATTTCCGTAAAAGTTTTTAGGTGGTTTGGAGTCGTGCGGAGACCACGCGTCGGATCGTGAAGATTCGTGCCGCTTCTTGTGTACCCCGCTCCATCGCTTATCGTTGTGCCGCGACCTGAATTGTCTTCAATGTGTATCTGTGGATTTTTTACTACGAAAAGTACCAACGTTTTCACCATTTAATTTTAACAACATCTTACTTCATACTTCCCTCCACATTGATTGTTTCCTAGATCACAAGTTTTTAACCTTTGACCGCCAGAGCATAAACGCACGCGCGTACCCTCCACGCGAAGCCACAATTTCATCTTTTCACCAGTTTGTCACATATTTATGTCGTTTGGTGTACAGGGCATGCGCTTGCTTGTCACGTATTTGTGACTATGGCGGACAAAAGGTTAAATACTTATTCAAGCACTGAAAAGCAAAAGTAAAAAAAAAATACGTCTTCTTTCGGCTAAAACAAACTATAGTTAAACCTGTTCAACAAATATTCTGAAGTTCAACTTTGTGGACCAGTTCTAAACGTGACAAAAAAAATATATTTTTTCAAGAAATAAAAAAAAAAAATATTTGGTGTGTTACGGCGTGTTACAGACATGGTCGGTCAGCCTGATTCAGCACAGGCCGCGCGAATGGATATACATATGCGTAAACCGTTTAAAAGATTTTGGGTACTTTTGACTTCTTAGATTCCTTTCACCTGGGATAATTTTTCCTTTATGTGTTTTGAACCCCCAAAAGGCCCAGCATATCTGAGCATACCCTCCTTCTCTTACAGGTCCAGAGCACGAGCCGGCCGGCTAGCGCGGCTACGGCTACGGCTCCCAAGCTGGAGCCCCGCTCGCGCACACTCACAGGAGGCGCGCGCCGGCAGACGTGCGAGCCCAACCCGCCGCACCCGCCGCAGCCCCCCAAGCTGTGTCCGCCGCACGACGCGCCTAGGTAAACACTAGCATATATATGCGAGCCGAACCCGCCGCACCCGCCGCAGCCCCCCAAGCTGTGTCCGCCGCACGACGCGCCTAGGTAAACACTAGCATATATATGCGAGCCGAACCCGCCGCACCCGCCGCAGCCCCCCAAGCTGTGTCCGCCGCACGACGCGCCTAGGTAAACACTAGCATATATATGCGAGCCGAACCCGCCGCACCCGCCGCAGCCCCCCAAGCTGTGTCCGCCGCACGACGCGCCTAGGTAAACACTAGCATATATATGCGAGCCGAACCCGCCGCACCCGCCGCAGCCCCCCAAGCTGTGTCCGCCGCACGACGCGCCTAGGTAAACACTAGCATATATATGCGAGCCGAACCCGCCGCACCCGCCGCAGCCCCCCAAGCTGTGTCCGCCGCACGACGCGCCTAGGTAAACACTAGCATATATATGCGAGCCGAACCCGCCGCACCCGCCGCAGCCCCCCAAGCTGTGTCCGCCGCACGACGCGCCTAGGTAAACACTAACATATATATGCGAGCCGAACCCGCCGCACCCGCCGCAGCCCCCCAAGCTGTGTCCGCCGCACGACGCGCCTAGGTAAACACTAACATATATATGCGAGCCGAACCCGCCGCACCCGCCGCAGCCCCCCAAGCTGTGTCCGCCGCACGACGCGCCTAGGTAAACACTAACATATATATGCGAGCCGAACCCGCCGCACCCGCCGCAGCCCCCCAAGCTGTGTCCGCCGCACGACGCGCCTAGGTAAACACTAACATATATATGCGAGCCGAACCCGCCGCACCCGCCGCAGCCCCCCAAGCTGTGTCCGCCGCACGACGCGCCTAGGTAAACACTAACATATATATGCGAGCCGAACCCGCCGCACCCGCCGCAGCCCCATTTTTATTTATTCTGTACGTCGTGAAGTCCCTTTGTCCCCACTGATTGGATTAAATGATGAAAACTTCAAGCAACTTCCTGCCCCCTAACGATCGGAGCCCATCGTACGAAAACCCCATCATTGGTAAAGTAAAACTACTCAAAATGGCTAATCTGACCATATCTTTATAGTTTTTTTAACGTTATTTATTTAGTACAACAAATATCGCCTTTATAGCCCTATTTATACCTTAGAAACTGTGTTTTTATTAAAATGTCTTCGTCTCATTATGTAGTAATTTTGTGACACAATATTTTAAAACATTTGTCTATGTCTCTACCTGTCTTATGAGAAGATATTCCCCATAAATACAATAAAAGTATAGTAAAATCTATCTAAATTATTATATATTTATGTAACCTTCAACATACACTGTATATATATATATATATCCGAATATATCTGTATACGCATGAGAAGGGACTAACAGCATGCTTGACGACGCACTAAACAGCGCCGCGGCGGCGGACACTAAAAACGGAACCGGAAGTACCAGCAACGGGTCCACCGGGACCGGGGCCACTCCGGGGGCGAAGACCCACGTCAAAAGTGCGTCCATCTCGTCCGCCAGCGGAGCCCCGCCGCTGGGCGCAGACCTGCCGCACAATGCGTCTGCGCGGGACCTCGCACAGCCGCGCCCGAGGTACACATACCGAAACCGGTGCACGGTGTATCCAACGCTTAGGGCTAATAGCTGAGCGCTGTTTTTTTTTTGATGTGAAATATCGAAAGCCGTGGGTAAAACCGATTGTTGGCGTGGCGACGCATGCCGTGGCGACGCGTCACCACGGCATGCGATGGTATATATCTACATTGTACTGTTACTGTCACGTACTGTTCTTTTATGCATATTACTTGTACAAAATAATTTCGATGTTTCACATCTGCCAGGCGTCCTAGGATGGCTCACAATTTTTTTCAAAGCTTTGGTTTCGAAGGTTTGTTTGGTTCGGCTTGATGCTAGTTCAGATAGTTCAGGGCCGTTGTTTTGATGCTCATACTTTTAGAAAGGAGACTGTCTCACAGGTGGGTCGGTCTGACAGAGACGGCGCTATATAACTGTACAAGGACCTTATGGCGCGCGGCCAAACGCCACCGTCTTCTTTTATAAATACATTTCACAAAAATTTACCAACAGAAACACGAGGCACCTTTTTAGTGAGGAAATCTTCATGTGTACCGTCAACGTCCGAGTCATTCGTCTTGTAGATACAGCTTTAGATACGTCTGTCGCATGAACCAACCTATGTGACAGGCTCTTTCTAAAAATCGAAGTATCATATCAACCAACAACCTTGTACTGTAATGTAGTTTTTTTTTTCGTTATCGAACGGATTTTTTTCGTCGTTTAATTTTGCTGAAAAGGATTCGTAGTTATGGTGATAATGTGCTTGTTTTCACAGATATTTTGCTTTGCAGTATTTACAGCATCACTTTATGGTTGAATTCACGAAGTTTATTTTTATTTTGTTTCTTTGAATTCTTCACACAAATACTAATGAGCTATCGCAATTTGGTAAACTTTTGTTTTATTTTTGCACTTTTTTTTCCTTTGTTTTAGTGGGGTTTAGTTTTTCTTTTTCAGATTGATATTTTGTTACTAATATTATTTTTATTTCAAAATCAGACTTATATTTTAGAGCTGTAGTGGTAGAGGTATATTATAATATTTTAATTTTATTATATCCTGTAAATATTTCCTTTTTTATGTTTATTTTCCATTATTTATTTATAAAAAATAGGACCTTAAATAATTCATTTTTATTTATTTATTTTTTTAATCCTAATTTATTTTTATCCTTATAATATCGGGCACAGTATTTCGTGTTTTATTTTAAACTCACTGTCGTAGCTGTAGTCCGTCAGTTTACAAAATGGCGAACTATAATAAAGTACGTATTATAAATATGTATTGTTTCGTTCCAGCCTGAACTCGCAGGTGTCGACGGGAGGGGGCGCGACGGGTGCGCGGAGGGAGTTCCCCAACCCCTTGGTGTTCCCTAGGAATGTACCTTCGAGGTCCACCTTCCACTCAGGTAACATTATATTACTATTGACCAACATTTCAAACTTTCGTTGTCGATATTATGGCGGCCACACATGCTGCGATTTTCCGGAGTAGCTTGTGCTCGCAGAATTCGACCCTTTTTTTTCGGATAGGAAATCATCAAATGACTTCTCTCGCTCTGGGCAGAGCGGAAGGGAGTGTCAGACTTGTACTGACTAAAACCCATCCATGTTCCTTCCTTGCCCTTTGTGTTCCAGGGCCGCGGTATCTCTTTCGAACAGTCCCGCAGCCCTGCAGAATTCGACCCTCATGTTGCGTTTATAGGAGGGGTATACCATTTCATTTTTCATTGCAACTTCTTGAGTAAAATACAGGTTCCGGCCCAAATAAATCCTCTCCGGTAGACCGCTGCGTGTTTGGCCGCCCGTATAATATACTTTTAGAGAACGAATTAGTTATAAACACGAAATGTCTCGTTGTAGTGAAATTAAGCCGTCCAACTGCTGATCAACAACACGTCTACGACTCGACTCAAAGTAAAGAAATTTAACTGCAAATCAAATCCGCTATATTTGTTGTTGTTGGCACTTCGAAATTTCGCGTATTTGTGCAAATATTTGCGTAGGGAACGTACCCATACTACGTGACCCGTTCTAAGAGGGGGGGGATATAAGCCAATGATTTTTTTATAACTTTCTGTCGGGAAAAATAATTTAAAACCATATTTATGAATTACTACGTGAAAACTAGAGGAGGGTCTTGGCATATACTACGGGTGGTCACCGAGGGGGGGGAAGGGGATAAAAAATGGGTCACGTAGTTTGGGTGCGTTCCGACTCGAGTTTAAAAAAAGCTAGTAATCCATGAGCATAAGGTTTTGTTTGCATTAACACACACAAGCAACAAGGAACGCGAATGTTTGGACAATTCAAAAGTGGAATGCGCCGTAAGCGTTATACAAGGTGAATATAATACATGGAAAATCTCCCGTGTGATCTTTCGGACCATGAAACGGAACAACTTTTGTTCTACAAGTTCTTGAAATTCGCAAATGAAATAATGGAATTTCTATAGAAACTGCCGCGATTAGCTGATCAACATGTATGGAAAAATTAGGTAAAAAAACCGACTTTCCAAAAAACACTTTAAAAGTCTCAAATAATTTTACTTTCGGAAGTCGGTGTCTTTGCTTGTTTCATTGACTTTTTCCAACCGACCTCCGAAAGTAAAGTAATTTTAGAAATTTTTTGTGTTTTTTTGAAGTCTGTTTTTTTTTTCGCAGATTGTTTTTTATTTTACTCTTTTTTCATTTTCTGGCTCGTACATTATTTTACGGCATCATCACCTGACGTCGCGTGATGTGGCAATTAACGTGAGGGATAAATCAAATTACTGAACCGATTTTGATGAAATTTATATGGGACCTCTGAAGTCAAAAAACAACCAATAATAATGGTGGTAACCTGTAAGGAATTGTTATACTAACCTTTGTTATAAGAATCTTTATTTTAACATGTAACAGTAAAAACAAATGTTGGTTGGCCAGAAATAAAAAATAAATAAATAAAATAATCATCAAATCGATTCATACTTGGCGGAATGATCGTGGAACATTCATTCAAAAAAAAACGGACGAATTGAGAACCTCCTTTTTTTTGAAGTCGGTTTAAAAAAAAGTTGTGATCCAAAAGTCATACAACTAAACTTGTTCAGTTTCATGATCTCAGACATCACACGACAAGTCTTGCGTTTATTATGTTACACCCTGTATAAGTTGTTGCTTGTCAATGCCGTCATTGATCTTGGATTAATGAAATTGTATATGCCCCTTGTGTTTGTATGTACATATGTATGTATGTTAGTAACATTGATGTAAGTTTTTGTATCTTATTAAACTACTATATAAATATCCGGGTACCACCTCTGGTGAGTCTTCTTTGGTCTGGTGGTCGCAAGTATTACTGTTAACTATGAGGTTCGATTTCTAGGTCGGAAAAAATATTATCACTACATAGTATAAAACAAAGTCGCTTCCCGCTGCCTGTCTGTCCCTATGTATGCTTAGATCTTTAAAACTACGCAACGGATTTTGAATCGGGTTTTTTCAATAGATAGAGTGATTCAAGAGGAAGGTTTATATCTACATTGCAAGCCGTGCCAAGCCGGGGCGGGTCGCTAGTAATTAATATTGGGAATAATTCAGTAGCAGCCACGGAGGTGCCCGGTTGATGGCAATAGGCTAGCCTTCTATTACATGGGGCTTAAACATAACTGGCGAAATGTGGGTGTACTATTAGGTACACTTCTGCCTTACACATCGTGGATTAGATCGTAGAGGCGTGATGTTATGTTTTATTACGAAAAATATTATTAGGTTTTTCCATTAGGAATTTCTCAGCAACAGCTTACAATCTTATTTTGTAGCCGGTTGATGGCAATAGGCTAACATAACTGGCGAATGCGAAATGTCTAATCTTTTGATAAAAAACAGACGCAATATCTTTGTTACTTACGTGTATTTAATTAACATAGTTTACTAAGGAGAGCAGCGGTGGCCCAGTAGTAGCGTCCCCGACTTACGAACAGTAAGTCGTGGGTTTGAACCCAGGCAGGCGCATTATTTTGTGTAATTTATTTCATCACCACTGCTCTCAAAATCGGTGAAGGAAAACATCGTGAGGAAACCGGCATGTCCTAGAACCAAAAATTCGAAGACATGTGACATCTACCAACCCGCACTGGGCCCGCGTGGTGGATTATAGCCCATTTCTTTTCATAGAGAGGAGGCCTGTGTCCCAGCAGTGGGAACATTATAGGCTGATGATGATGATGAGTTTACTAAGCATTTGTTGGGGTTTCAGGTCAGACCCGGTCTCGTGGCTCGTCGGGCGGCGCGTACGGAGACGGGGGCTCCCCGCACCAGGCGCGGCCTTCCTTCTTCTCCAAGCTGTCCTCGCGGTTCTCCAAACGGTGAGTCTCAACCGAGATAGATGATGCACTGTATATTGTACATTATACGCACTGGGGATACGGTTGGGAACTGTTTGTGGCTATTGTAACGGTTCTTGTATGTGTATTTTTCTTTTAATAAAAAATATATATTGATATTTAACCAACGAAGAGATAAAAGTTCGACTTAAAAAATTAACTCTTTTTTCAGATCGATTTCGAGTAGTATTCTATGGCCTATTACAGCTAAAAATACTAAAACATTTATTCATTTCTGTCACATAGTTTGAAATTGACAAACAGAACATAAGGGGTTTGAATTTGATGGCCGGCGGCGCCATTTATTTATTTTTTAAAAGTTGCGGCTACGCTTAAAACCTGTATTAATCGATAACTGGTATCAATACAAACAAGCTTTGTATGAGACAAAATGTTCTAAAGTGTCACGTTTCCGAGATTGAGCTGCCAAAGTTAAAGTTCATTCCCTGATGGCATTATCAGCGCAACTTTGAAAAAAAAAATGGCGGAAGTTAGGCCGGCCAGGCTTCTAAATTTTAAATCTTCCAAGCCCTAGATAAGTTTAGCTCAATATTGTTATTGATTTTTACTCTTAAGAGGAGGCGCTCGTGGCTAAATAATAACAGCCGCTCGGGCCGATCTTTAGGTTAAGCCGTGCTTGCCTAGGTTGGTCTGTGGATGGGTGACCACCCCTACATAACGAGTTTCCTCCGTGCCTCGGAAAGCACGTTAAGCCGTTGGTCCCGACTGTCATTTGTAGATCTTTGACAGTCGTTACAGATAGTGGCCCAAAAAGTCTGACAACCAGTCTTACCAAGAGGTTCATATTACCCAGTACTAACTGGGTTGTGGAGGTCAGATAGGCAGTCGCTCCACGTAAAATACTGGTATTCAGCTGCATCCGGTTAGACTGGAAGCCGACCCCAACATGGTTGGGAAAAGGCTAGGCAGATGATGATGATTAGTACTGTTCATAATACAAGTTGCAGTTTTACTATAATTAAGTCTTTAAAAAATACGATACAATGGCCCCAAACAGTAACATTCGAGGTAAATCTCAACTGCATCAAGACTCGACGATCTCATTTGTCATTACATTACACTGTTAACATACACAGTTTCTCCATCTCGTAACTAACCTGACAATAATGTTACACATATATTATTTCGGTGGTGTCTTGTTATTATATTTTTTCGGTATATTATTATAATAGCTCCCATAGCTATGGCTTGATGCTAGCTCGCAAGTAGACTTTTTAAGGCGTTTTGTGGCATTTTTCCTTGCATTTAACTTAATTTAGTCGGCTTTGTAAGAATAACAAAAAAAACTGTTTTTTTTTTCTGCTACAAATAATTTGTCGGTTTTTAATAAATATAAGATAATATACTTACAGTATAAAACTCACTTGCACCTAAGATCACTAAATATCTGTTGAATGGTAAACGAACTGAAAACACAGTTTAGTTTTTTTCAAAATTCTATATATGATGGAGACGGATATATGTTTTAAACACGTTTAGCGTATTAAGGATGAGTTCCGGCAATGAAATGAACGCGATCAACACGTCTGAACTACGTTGGCCTGTCCGATCCTGAACTCGTTTAGATGTGCTAATCTAGTGATCGTGTTCAGTTACATTGGTGAAGATCACCGTTAGTAATTGGTAGTGCAAGTGGGCCTTAATATACTTGGAAGTATTACTTACAGCTTCAGAATAAATAAAATTTGTTAGATTTTTCGTATAGAAAATATTTTGCCACAAAACAGCCTTTTAAATGAACGCATAATTCAGCTACATGTCACTGCTAAGCATCAATGTTAGCGATCACAGCTTCCACGCACATCTTTGTCTTATCACCGCCACTTTCATCTCATATAATATAATATACCATAGTGCAGGGGTCTCCAAATGACGGAGAGCCGACCTATTTTGTGCGGACCTTAGTATGCACGGCGACAAATCAAGCTATATAAAACCAGTTTATGCGGATTTCTCATTGAACGGGAAATCTATACAATGTGAGGCCATGTTATACTGGAAATGTATAGCTTAATGTGTCGCCGTGTGTGCAATATAATATACTTGTGTTACTTGAGTACGCAATTTTAATTGGTCATATTATTTAAAAAAAACGGATCCCAAATGAAAGTAATTGGTGACCCCTGCCATAGTGAATAAAAATAGTGTCCTTAGAAATTGGCGCCCATATGGGACCTACTTTATTTTAGATACTTTTTGTTGTAAAAAAAGGGTTGTGGAGTTAAGACTCGTGAATATTTTGGATAATTTCTTGTTTTTTAAGGAATATTAGTATTTGGATGGTTATAAAGGAGCTCTGTTTGTTAATGTTTTACAGTTCATTGGGATTTTAATTTATAAAATATAGTTTTTAACTTATTTTTTGTTATTATTTTGGGACTTGTAGATCGTAATTAGGTTTTTAGGGTTGAAACACACATGTTCTTTTCTTCATAATTGGCTAACACAATTTGCAACCACTTTTTAAATCTAAAATAACACGATTATATATTCTTTCTATATCTAACGCTTTATTAACTAATAAAAAGAAAAACACTTGCAGACGAGCTCCATTTAATCCGTTCACGAAATTACGTCTTTTATTTATTTATTTTGTTGTAAATAATATTATAATACACCATAGACACACTACCTTTTAACTGGTCACTTTATTAACCCATTCGTATTGTCTCGATTATGTGTGAATCATTATGTGTGTTTATTTATTCATTTTTTTTATTATTATTATTTCTTAAGATCAAATTGTCTCCCTCTAAAGATTCCGAGCTCTTTTTGTTTTGATTTGATACTCGCGTCTACGCAGGGGATGCACGATGCTACCTACCTCCCGTTTCGTCTCGTATCGCACTCAGTTCTACCGGTAAACGCGCTCAAGTCCCCCTCAAAAACAAAGTAGTTTTAGTATCAAAGCATGATGTACTCCCCTAATTTTTTCCTTTTATTTTTTTATTAGTTTTTTTTTTTTTTGCTAAACAAAAGTGTGTGCTAAGGCTCCAGACAGACATGCCTACATGCTTTGAGTGTTGTCAGTAGTGCTTTATCGATAGAAAGAATTATGTAAGTATTCGGTTTGTGCCTCGTCGACCTTGAGAGGTGTACGGAAAGCAAAAAAATAAATAATAACCTTTAAAAATTAATAATAATAAAAAAATACTTCTGTCGTGCATCCCCCGTGTGACGATATTCTTATCTAACCGTACGCTTCTACTAACGAACGTCGACGGTCGCGACCTCTACCGGTTTTATTCGCTTTCTAGTCTATTCCACAACCCTTTAAATGCGACGTGACGGACGTTTTTTTTTAAAACATTTTTGTTTTTTTTTTATATCTTTTATTTAACGGAGGGAGTTGCGTTTAGTATTGTGCATCTTGTGTTGCGGCGCGAGACTTTATTATTATATAGGATTGCCATCAATTTAAATTACCATTTACTGTGTACTTTATATGTTCAAAAAAAGTAAATAACTATTTTAGGTTTTTTACACAGTACTTTTGGTCGTTTTTGGTTCTCCAAGAATAAAATTTGTAAGTTGTATGTTTTATGCGATTGTTTTAATTGCAAAAAGTGAGTGATAAAATTGTTTTTATTGAAAAAAAAAGCAATTCTTATTTTGCGCGCCAATTGCTTTGCTTTAAGTGTAAATAAATACATGTATGGCAATCCTAACCAGTGGCAAAGAATGAAATACTTGTGCCTAAAAAAGTGAGCCGGATCCGGAAGAGGGGGGTGATTCGACACCTGATTGGTCGATTCGCTTACCCGTTCCGTTGTACGCAGGTTGAATCAGAATCCTTGAATCGTCGGCGACTGCGGACGTGCGGAGAAGATTATTATAATTAAATATTATTAATAAATTATAGGGAATTGTATACAGTACGGACGCTTCGTTGGTCGATGTGTTGATCGACGGAGTTTATAACAAAAATGTTCAGTGTATTAAAATATTATACGACGAAGCAATAGTCTTAGGAAATTTAATCTTTTGATACAAAAATTGTATCTAATATGACATTTAAATATTATATTTTAGTTTATTTTCTTTACTTTATTATCAAGTACGATAAAAAGCATATTTTTATGGAAATTATAGTTGTAATTTTGCCAATAAATGTCAAGATTATCAAGGTAAGACTGTAGGGAATGTTTGTGGAAAAACCAGGATTTTTAATACACTGAATGTATTATAACAAGATGTTGTTCATAAGTGTTAATCTTTTTTTTTTTATAATTGGCGTAACTTTGAAGATCCATTTTTAGTTAACATACGATTAATAATTCGATTTGTTATCATTATAATGTCATTATAAAAAATCGCGACGACTTCTGACTACATGTTATTTTATTGAAATTAATTATCGTTTTTTTTTTAATCAGAAACTAATTTCTCTTTTGTACGAATTTTCGTGCATTTAGCTTAAAGTATTGACTCTCTTGTGTTATTAATGTCACTTTACGACACAAGTGATATAAAGTGTTGCTACAAGTTAATTTTATTATTTTCTTAAAATAATATGTAGTGGATTCCTAGTCCCGTCGTGAGTTGCATTTTATCACTAGCTCATAAGAAGTATAGAGTTCTATTTTCGAGCGAATTTTCAACATTCCAGGGTTCCGTATGTATTTTATATTTAAGTTCACAAAAAAGCACAAATCTTGTTTTTTGTTTTAAATAATTTAAAAGTTTGTATCTAAATTCTGAACTCTGCCTAAATCGTTAAAGATGTCATCGACTGAAACAATATTTTGTATATTTGTATTGCATATTTTACTGTGTAAGTAAAAACTTTTCTGTAGTAAAAATCTCATTGTTGGGTTTTTTGATGTGGACCATATTATAGTACTTAAAGTAAAATTTTCTGAAGCGACAGAAGTAAGATATTTTTTAGTTTTAATTAAAAAGAAAGAAGAAAACCTTATAAGTGTTCTTAGCCATGTTTCAAATGTACTGTACTGTCAGTACCATGTACCTACTACCGTGTACCTTTATCATTAAAAAAATTCTTTCCAAAACCAACTTATATGGTCCACAACGCAATTATGATTATAGTTAAGGCGTGAGTGAGATAATTATCAATTTATATTATTATACATGGATAAAAATAGTATTTTTTTAGCGATTAAGATTCAGGCGTAACTATGGCTTTGGTACAAATACTCAGTAGATGTTACCACATAAACGGACTAACACGTTTAGGCAGCTGTATTTTTTAATAAAAAAAAAAAACAAATTAATTAAGGGCCAAAAAATAGATATTTTTGTCCTCAACTATACCCTTTAGAGTTAGGGAATGTGTTTATGTAGTATTGTTAAAAAACGTTTTTTATACAAGGTGTCGAGGAGATTTGGTAGATTTGCGTCAAGGCAGTTAGAAAACAATGTTTTGTATACTTAGCGGAAATATCAAGTACCAATATTAAGCGTGCTGTTGAATTTTCAACTGTCGATGCTGATCCGAACGTAGCAATACTACACGTGGTCAAAGTCCCATGCGGCATATAGAATTTCCAGCGTCGTTATATCAGTTATAGCATGAAAGTATCTCTTTAGAAATTTAAATGCACTGCTGTGCATGTTTTCTATAATAAATGCTCAAATATAATTTAAAAAAAATATTATAAATACAAATGCAGGGACGTTGCTATAATGTCTACACTTTTATGAATACAATTTCGTCAATTGAAAACAAAAATGTGGAAAATATAGCAACGTCGCTGCAAACGAATCTACATAAATCAAACACCTTGTATAACAAATAAATATTTTGATACTGCACTTTCTAAATGTCCAATTCTAAAAGAGCTATCGATTTAGAAAATTAAAGAATAAAAAAAACATTACTAAATGTTTCCCATCTCACATATACTTCCGTACTTTGACTCATTAGAATGTTATGTCATCTAGGATCTTTAAATAAATAAAATTGTTGTACATAAATAACAAAGAGTGCGAGTGTGTCGCGTTTTGACTTTTTTCTAAAAAAAACTTTTCTATTGTTCGTGAAAAGTCCATTATAATATCATAAATGTAAGTGTATTTAATATATATACGAGGTCAAGTTTAATTAGCTAGCGGGACGCCGCAGAAGTAGCCGGTATCGATATGTTAACAAGAGAAAAAAACAAAATGCTTTGATATTTTTTTTCGGTCAATGACTGCAGATACTTTAATTTACTTGAAATATGACAAATTTTGGTTTTTGTTTTGAAGTTAACACTAAGAAAAAACTAATATTTCAAGTAGGTAATTTAATGGACTGCCTCGTTGGTCTAGCGGTCGCAAGCATGACTGCTGAGCATGAGGTCTTGGGTTCGATTCCCGGGTCGGGCAAAGTGTTATTGGGTTTTTCCATGACGAGTTTCTCAGTAGCAGCCACGGAGTCTGTATTTGTGCTTGGTTGGACGCAATAGGCTCGCCCCCTATTATTATTATTTGGGTCTTATACATAACTGGCGAAATGTGGGTGTATTAGATACAACTCTGCCTAAACCTTCGGGGATTACAGGCGTGATGTTATGTTATGTTAAATTATCTGCGATCATAGACCCCAAGAAAATCATCGAGTCAGTTTTATTTTTATTATGTGCCAATAGCGATAACCATCACAATACGGATCGATTCGCTAGTTAGTAAAAGTTGACCTTATATTAACTTTTTTTTTTTATAATTTTCAATCATATATTATGGGGTACTTGAGTATTTTAACGTTTTACACTGTATATAAGTGTTCTATATAGTTGTGAAGCGTTTTAGGGAAATTTACTATTGCGTTGGATGGTGTGATAAGTGTACTTTCTTCATATATTATTATTTATTATCTATGTACTTTAAGAGCCTTCTAAAAATATTTTTCCTACAGAAATATCGTCAAATATGATAATTGTTCAGTTATTCTTGCTTTAGGTATAACAAAATAATTTTCCGTTTATCTTTTCACCTTGAGGGCCTTAAATGTTTTTTCATTTAATAATATTTTGCAATATCATACATTTTTAAATAAATAAAAGTTCTGCCGTCATTGTCTTTCAATTTAGATAGAAAGAGACGAGTTACTGTTTTAAAATATTAAAAAATGTATAATATTGTATTATTTATTTATGTCTGGTTGTCTGTCCAGTATTTTCCTTTTATTATAAGATAGAGTACTGAACAAATTTTATGTCAAAACATAGGTGCTGTTGTAAGGAATACCCGTGTGGAAAACTCGTATTTAATTGCTGTTATTAAGAAAAAATAATAATGGGAAAATTACGTCCTCAGTCATGTGGCTTACTCAAATATATTATCATTCAATACTTCGGTATTTCATTTCACTCAGTGACACAGTGGCTTTCGATCTTAAACACACAGATAAGTTGATAAAATGCCAACAAAAACTCCAATGAAACACCGTCTCCGAAAATAATATTTTTGAGTACGACATACAAATATTTTGACATTTACTTAATATATAAAAAAAATATTATTGGGTATAGATAATCATATCAAACAATCTATAATTTTTACGCACATAAATAGTGCATTATTTTTTTCTGCGAGCATTTTTTTATAATTCTGTAAGCAATATTATTATTATTCTGAAACTATTACACGATTAGGAACAATGCAATACATTCTAACGTAGTCCGCTAAGCGTAGTTAGATATTTAATTTTAATACTTTACAGCCGAGATTTTTGTTTTCTATTTTTCATTTTTTTTTTGCGTTTACAGCCGACATGTTTCTCTGAAGTGTGTTCGAAGTTTAAATTCACTGGGAAAAAAGCACGACAATTGATAATTATTAGAAAAAAAATATATATATGTCTAGTTTACTTATTTTTTACGATAGAGTATTTTAGTTGGTACTCTAAAACAGTTCATTTGTACTGTTTCTTAGAGCTTTGCTCACCCCTTACGGGATTGTAGTGAATTTATGTATTAATATTTTATCAGCCGTCCATATTTTATTTTCGCTTTATTTTCCCAGTACATTTAAATTTAAAGAAATTAATTTTAATTGGGATTATAAAACATAGTCTTCTAAATCATGGGCATTGTTTTAAGATGCATTTATGTAATGTCATCTTATATATTTTGGGGTTAAGTAAAATTCAAAAATATTTTAAAATATTTTGTAAAAAAATATAAAAGAAAAAATGATTTTGAATGTTACTGACACTCAAACTTTGCTAAATAGAGAGAATTAAGTTGACCTATGTGTATTGAAGTATGAATACCTATTTTGTTTTGACAGTACGCAATAAATGGATGTGTTACGCTTCTCCAAATAATCAAGTTTTTAATAACAACTTGTGTTTTATTTCATTTGACATTACCTTTATAATTTACTGAGAAATTCTAGTCACAAAACACAATCACTATACTTTAAAAAGCAACTCCCTTGGTTAAAAAAAAATGATTTCAACTTAATGTATGTTATGTCTTTCAGAAAACTCAATATTCCGTCACGTCTCATGGTTATATGTATTTGGTCTTAAAATTGTTTTTTGGTAGACTTAAAAATGTTAGCGACTTAGTTCTGCAATTTTTGAATGTTTTGTTCTTTTCTATCTATTGCAAGAACATTATAGACTTTTAAAAGACTATTTTTGCTAAATATTTTATAGAAATGAATCAATTTCAATGTTAGGGATCTAACTTAAAGGTCACGCCCATAACTAATAGTAAATATAAAATAAAAATATATAATAACATGGTGAGTATATTCCTGGCAGCCTGTCAGTACTGGGCGAGTCTACCGGGAGGAACAAACCGCGTATATTTTCCTCCCTGGACATACAACGGAGGTAGGCCGCGAGGCGACACCTTTATTTTAAAGTTTTTTTTTCCAAAGTTTTGGTGGTTCCGGAGCGATGTGGAAGGTTTTATTGGTGGGGGTGGTGAAAATATTATTACGAGCTGGGTAACAAATAGCTTTATTAAACACTTATAAGTCAATTACAAATACTCTACTGATCACTATTCAATTAAATATCTCACTTCTAGTTCACTACAATTTGCTTCGTTCTGTAGCCAAAATCAGACTGACTGGACCCGCAAACACGCCGGCGACCGACCCTTCGAGAAGGTTCCACAACTTTCAGGAATGTTCTTCATAGTTCCATAGTGGAACATCATCAGTGGAATCCTCTAGAAAGTTCCGGAACTTTCTCGAATCTTTTAGACATTTCTAAAGTAGAACATTCTAAACTTCCATAGTGAAACATTCGAGATTCGCACGTAATCTAGAATGTTCCCGTAAAGTAACCGACGAACAATATGAATGTCTTCAAAAGTATTGTGAAAATATGAATGTTTTGTTTAAAATAAGTGAGAAAAAAGGCTTGTGCAAAAAATGTGCTCTGTATTTTCAATAGTTGATTGACAATAATTAAAAAAAAAAATTGATACTAGTTAAAAGAGCGGCTAATAAAAATGAAAACAAAAATGTCATTCTAGATACTTTCATAGAGCTCATAGTTGTTTATAAAAGTAAACCCCATCTATGACAAATCATCTTCATTTTTTAAAACATTTTCGCGCCTCCACCAATATTCCTGCATCGTTCTGCGAAGGGTTTCATATTTAAACAGTGTGTGTGTATTTTAATACGTAGTCCAGCCGATTTGTACTTTTTTATACCTATACCAAAAACAGCATGATTTATCCCCCAAAATATATATTTATTAAATACTTTTGAATTATTCGATTATTTATTTTTGATTATTGCATGTCAATCAGATTCATAAATAAAATTGCATATTTTTTTACTTAGTACCTTGTTTTTTTCTACTTTAAAATAAAACTTACTCGATATTTTATTAATCTATGTGTTATCCTTTATATTTTCATTAAAAAACATCGCTACAGTACTAAATTGGATGGATTACTCGTTTTTCGTGAATAACAAAATTTAACATGATTTTGTTTTTTTTTTCTTTACTGACAGTTTGACCCAAAATTTTTGCTATTAACCAGTCATGTGTTGCATTTGAATTTCCCCTAAAATATATTTTTATTCTGTTAGGTCATACATAAAATAATAATAAAAACTAGGTAATGCATGATATTTTTGAAAATAACATTATATTTTGATAGAGAATTAACATTTCTACAACAATCAAAATCTAGAAATACATTCATTCATTTATACCACATTGAAACCATTTTAGAATTTGGTACAAAGTTCATTTTGAGGCATGGTTTTCTATTTTTATGTTTTTTTAGTGACACCCAGGTAAGTACAAATTAGGTGAATTCTGAAATAAGTATATATGTAGTTGAATATAGTGCAGGCATGCTTATGATTTGTGCCTTGTGTTGCTTGCAAATTGTCTCTTATGTTTTAGACTTAACTATCTTTTTTTTTCTATTTTGCACTTCCTGTACATTGGTTATTTTTGTGATACGCTGGATATTAAAAAAAAATAGTATTTTAGAGTATTTTTTAAAATTAATTGTTTCTTTTAGATGTTTTGTATCGTGGACGTGAGTAGATAAGTCTAAAAAATCGTAAAATTTGTAGTTTTTGCTATTTTTCCAAAATATTTTTTTACTATCTACAAAATATTCCTCTTTTATACATTTTTTGCCTCTATATTATTAAAAATAACCGTCTTTTGATTATCGTCGGAATTGGTTAAAAATATTGAACATCAATTTTTATAATCATAAAACTATAAATAATTGGCGTTGCCAGCGTATAACAAACTGTCAATGTCTGTATTTGTCGCCACACCAGTGCCCCTAGTGTTTAGCGTTAGTTTTATGTTTTTCTGTTTTTAGGCCATTGGACGGTACAACTCCGAAGCATGCAGTAGGCGCTAGTCCACAAACCATGCTTGGGTAATTATCTTAGTTTTTATCGTCGTTATATACGAACTATTTCACTTTATGCTACTAGTGGCACAAAGTGAAATGTTTTACAACTTCTTTGTCCCACTTATCAATTTCGGTTGAAAAAAATGTAAAGGGTTGGATTTCATATTAAAACTGGAGAATTAAATATTAATGCTGTGAATTCGTAAAAATAACAATAAAATAAAAGCCAGTTTCCATTAAAAATAGAAATAATCACACTCTAATTTGAGTATTCCCATTTGAGCACCGATTTCAAGAGCACCATAGATATTCCCTATTGAGCAAAGGGAATATCTTTGGTGCTCTAAGCATTGGTGCTCTTGAAATCGTTGCTCAAATGGGAATACTTCTCTAATTCTGTCAGCACTAGACCAGCGTAATAAATCGTTTAGTTGGGCAAAATGGACACCAATATATTTCACACTCCACTTTTTCCCATTGTTAGAGCAGAGTGGAATTATCCTTTGTTTGTCGTGTGTCGCCGATTTTTATTATTTATGTGTGTAATCCTTCTTCCTTCAGAGGTTTTTTCTGACACTGTGTGATAAAAATAAGAAATTATTTTTGCTGTCTTAGTTATTTTGTTCAGTATTTTTAGTGTTAGAACTTGTGTTGCGTTTTGTTGGCTCGATTGTTTAAATAAAATAATTAATGCGCATTAGACACCCGGGAGTCGTGTAAGAATAAATAACTAAACTAGTCACTTAGTCAGGGTACCAATTAGGTAAGGTAGAAAATTAAGATGCAAAAAGACTACAGAACAAAATATGAACGTAAAAAAAAAGTGCAAGCATGCAAGCAATTTTAAATGCTAATTAACAAGTTAGAAAAAAGTAAAGAACCGCTCGTATCTCTCGTTTAAAATTAACGAATTCGTATTGACTGTCTGTACAGCTATTTTTAATTTGAAATTGAACATAAGGTAATTATTTCAACAATCGAGTTAGGGCGCGCTTTTCCGTATACTACATAGTGCTTTAAGTTCCTTTTGAGCAAACGAATTCCATTAGAACATTTGCAACAAATCTATTTTCAGGATTTACGCAGTAGTAAAAAGGATACATGAGTAATAATTATGTCGTTTCGTTGACTAAATAGCCCTTATCCTTAATAATACATATTATTTAATTATCTGATAATATTATAATGCGAAAGTAAGTTTCTTTGTTACCTTTTCACGTCTAAACTACTGAACCGATCATCCGCAAATTTTGCATATACGTTGTCAGGTTTACAGAAACTGACATGCCCACCTTGACATCCCGGAAAAAAATACTGTTGACGAGGAAAACAAACGCCCGCGACTTCGTCCGCAAAAATTGTAATAGCTCGGCTAATTTGCATGATATAATTATAATTTATAGCCTATGTTACTCCCTGATAATTAAACGTTTTTTTATTGTTAAAATCGGTCGAGTAGTTTCGGAGCTTATTCGGTAGGTACAAATAAACAAACAAAAAATCTTTCCTCTTTATAATATTAAGTATAGATAGATTGAAAGAGTGTGGCGCTGCTTACAACACGGTCTGAATCTGGTAAATAATCAACCCAGCTGGTCATTTCTTTTAATGTGATTTTGTGGGACATAAGGCTCCGCGCAAACGGGCCAACGGTGGCTGGCGACAAGCTGTTTACATGATTCTTAAAACGTTTCGCATGGAATCGCTGCACACGTGTAGCGAGTGGCGATCACTTGCGATTCAGTGTCCGCGACAAGCTACCATCGGTGGCGGCCACTTGCGACTCAGGGTCCGCGAATAAATAAATACCGACCACTCGTGGCAGCCACTGACCACCTTCGATTGCCCGCTACCAAAGGACGTGGCGCGCGATAGCCACCGGTAGCGGCCACTGGTGACGTCCACCGGTGTCCCGTTTGCGCGGAGCCTAACGGTCTCACCATAATATCTGGCTTCGGTGATAAAAAACATGTCAGTTCTTGTCACTGTTCCTAATAATTTAGTTATACTTTCAATCATTGAGTCCGATGATTTTGTGACATTATTCTATGGCTGAGATCTATAAAGCGTTATTAATAATGTTCATTATTTGTAAACAGCTAAAGTTCATATTCGTATAAAACACTTGATCTCTACGAATATGAACCAATCCAAGCAATTGCACAGGTAAAATTGAAATAAAGTCATATTCACATGAAACGCTTATAGATCTTAGCTTTGACTTGCTCGTTCTAATATTACTCCGTGGCATGTACAGGCAAGGCGGCGGTGGTGGTGGAAATGAGGAGCAGGTGAAGCCGCGCGTGCTGCGCTTCACGTGGAGCATGAAGACCACCTCCTCACGGGATCCTAATGAAATCATGGCGGAGATCCGCAAGGTAAGTAGTGGTCGTCTTGGTTGTCTTTCTTTATTCTAGGAGTCTGTTCGAAGTATTAATAATTTTTATCTTATTAGCCTGGTGGAGTGTCCCACTGCTGGGCAAAGGCATCCCCTTTCTCCTTCCAAACCTCTCTGTCCTGTGCGATATCTGGCCATGTTCGTCCCTTAAACGATATCAGATCGTCACACCATCTGCGCCGTTTAAAGTAAATAGTTTTTTTTAAAGATATTTCTGAAAGATGTAATAACTTCTATGCAGTTCTTTATAAGTAGCACTTAAAGTTCTCTTCAAGGTAAAGCACTTCGAATCATTTTCCTTCCACAATATTCCTACTTTTAACAGTAATAGTTGTTCCGAAATATCACTTCTAAAATTGTACAACATTCAAGTTTAATTTGATAATATCAATATGTTTCGTTTCCATCACAGGTGCTTGACGCGAATAACTGCGACTACGAACAGCGCGAGCGGTTCCTCCTGCTGTGCGTGCACGGCGACCCCAACGCGGACTCGCTGGTGCAGTGGGAGATCGAGGTGTGCAAGCTGCCACGGCTCTCGCTCAACGGCGTGCGGTTCAAGCGAATATCCGGTAAGAGTAGCTGTGGACTAGTACATCATTGCCGCCTTGAGGAGCTCCGTGGCTTAGTAATGACTGCCGCACGGGTCGAAGGCTAGTCGGTAGATGATTCATCATTTTCTTGTCACAATCTCTATGGGCTTGGCGCAGCATGTCTGTTTCCATTTGTCCATATTATTTGTCAAAAAACTTACTTAACTTTCGGTATCAGTACCTACCGTCGATATTCTGATTTATTTTTGAAGTGTCTCATGTTTTTTCACGTATGTACATACATTTAGAGCCGCGTCGAACTTTTTAGTGTATTTCAGATGTCTTAAAGCTCGTGTAAAGTGTAGTATACTGTAACTAACCACCGAACCCGTCTCCCGCAGGCACCAGCATCGGCTTCAAGAACATTGCGTCTAAGATCGCGAACGAGCTCAAGCTGTGACTGCCCCAGAACCCTCCCCGGCGGCGGCGGCGCAGACGCACCGCCACGCCCCCCTCGCCCGGCTCCCGCGCCCCCTCCGCCTCGCCCTCCCCCACCTCGCCCCCGCGCGCGCCCCGCCCGCGCGCCCCCCGCCCCCGGCGCCGCGACCGCTCGTCCTCGTCGGAGCGAGGGACGCCCCCGCCCCCGCCCCCGCCGCCGCCGCGCTCCGACTCCCTGCGCCTTTCCGCCGAAGACATGGTTCTGGTTGCAAACGGCGGAGCGAGGACGTCTTCCGGAGCGTTGGCTCACTTCTTAGCGGCTTACACGCCCGCTGAACTGGCTCTAGCGCGGTCAGACTATCTGAGACCTCCCGTGTCGCCGGCGCGAGGCACCCCGGTGGCGCCGCGCTCGTCGCTGTCGCTGCGGGTGGACAGCGAGGAGCTGCCCCGGGCGGGGCCGGCGGGGCGGGCGGGGCGGGCGCGGCTGGTGCCGGGCGGACACTCGTACAGCGTGCACACACTGCGGCGCCAGGGCCGCGCCCGCTCCCCCCCCTCCCCGCCCACGTTCGAGCTGAGCTGCGACTGCCTCCCCTCGGAGCCTATCCCGCCGCCGGAACTCTTCGACTTTTAAACAACCGATGAGGTCGAATTTTGTAAAAATTGTGACTGGTACCGTTTTCAAATTTGAGTTTTGGATACTGGTCGATATCGTGCAGTCTTTCTACTGTTTTTTGTCTCTCTAACTTTGCATCATTTATATCTTTATTGTTTAAATAAGGTCGAAGTTAGGTTGCTGATCTTAGAGGTAAAATATCTGTGAGACTGTATGTCATATCGATTAGTTGTTCCACAACTTTGTAGTGTTTCTTCTTATAAAGAACAGCAAGGTTCAACTGTTCACTGTAACGAAAGTAGGGTGTTACTTTGAATAAAGAAAAAAATCTTTTGTCTCTGAATTATTTTCACTCTTCGAAATCAAGTTTGAAAACGGACGTCCCACCCAACTCGAATTTGTATTATTATTCGATTTAGAAATGAAACAATGTTGTCTGCCGATCGAGTATCGATATTACTCGATTATTGTAATCGATTGTTAATCGTATCGTTATATCATTTGCTGTTTGAAGCCGGACTCGAGTTGAAGCACTCGCTCTAACACGATTGCAAGGAAATTATTGAATGTACCCTGGCTTTAAAGTTTTATTTATGATGGACAATGTATGGAACGTACAAATTGTGCCAAGTGGTTATCACCGAGTGTCGCAGTGAAATGATCTTCAATACATAGTTATTCACGCTCTCAATCAGCGCATCTTTGTATAAATAATTTTACTCGTGTCATCATTTTTATTATTACATGATTGTTTTTTTTTTTCTGTAGATAAGTCGTCTACCTAACCGGGTGTGTCGCGCACTTTTTATTTAATTTATATTTGGTATTCTGTTTTATAAAATCGTGTTTTTTTAAAAGACATTATTTAATACGTCCGCGGCACACCCTGCTAGGCAGTTTTATTGTGCTATCGCTTATATACTATTACATTATGTATTTTAATCGTTGTAATAATGTACAAAGTGAGTTTGAGCTCAACAGATACAATCTAGCTTAGTGTTAATGATATTTTTTTTTCATTTTCCAATATAACAAAATATAAATACAAAATATGGCTGTCTCTGTATAGCGACAAAATGTTTATAATGTGATTGTGTGGTCGTGTGACCGGCGCATAGTCGTGTCGTGTCGCAGGTGTCGGTCGCACGACATCGCGTTCGCCCTCGCCGGTTGCTCTTTCTAATTATAAGGCTGAATTAGAAAGTGTCGAAGGTTCAGGATGCCACTGTACGGGTCGGTACACACTGAGTTTAGCCGCGTTATAGATATACTTCACTTAAATCGTTAGACGTGTATTGTGATCAAAGTATTACGGACTTGTAGTTATAGCAATAATCGTTCTTTATGACCATGTCACTCCTGTCTACTCGATGTAATCAGCCTTTCGATGTACAAGTGTAAGGGACAGCCCTCTACAAACTGATGGGGTGAATTCAGTATAACATCAATACTAAGATGACCGGTACAAGACATTATTTCAGGAATGTTATGGGAATCCAATAAATTTGATTTGATTTATTTCCTCATACGCAATGTATCGTTACCG
Organism: Lycophotia porphyrea; assembly: GCA_950005105.1. NCBI lineage: Eukaryota > Metazoa > Arthropoda > Insecta > Lepidoptera > Noctuidae > Lycophotia > Lycophotia porphyrea. The sequence goes on from OX465409.1 coordinate 9,600,929, forward strand.
TGGCAGAACGCACGTAGCGAACGGCAAGCGCGATGACGAGTTTGATGAACTCCCAGGAAGGCAAGTGAACAGCTGATTTCACGCGTCTTTCGTTAGAGTATTTCAACATCCATTGTTGGATTTTTGATTTTAGTCTTATTATTTACATAAATGGAGTGCTGCGTACAGAGAATGTAATTTTACATTGAAATAAAGTAATAGTAACTGAAAAAAATAACGGAAAAAATTCCGATGATTCAAAATAAGGAGCTAAATGCACCCTGTCAGTTTGTGGAGGGCTGCTCCTTACACCCTGTATGTGATTCACTAAAACCTTGATTTTTCGATTTGTGTGAGCTTTTTGTTTTTTGTCATATTTTTTCTTTCGTGTGTGGACTGTCGCATACTTTAGGTGATAAATATTATTATAATAAATAGGTATGTATGTGTGTGTGCGACGGGGCGATCGCGGGTCACTTTTCTATTATATAATTAAGTGTAGTGTTATAACTTTTACATGGAATCACAAATTCTGACGTGTCGGCGACGACTGTCGTGTCTGTCAGCGGTATGTGAGGAGCTAGGCGCCATCTTATGGCTATGCACTATTTTAATATTCATTGTTTGAAATACAGTAGAACTTTCATTTGCTCAAATACAAATTATGTACTAGGGAGGTTATGAAAACTAGTTAACAGTGCTACAAGGATATTTTGGCCCATGAATGATGTTTTAAAACATCTGTTATAGTTGATTTGTGAAATGAACTGAAAAATAAACATGATATCGGTGTTATAGTTTTTTGGCAACGCACCAAATCATCCTTGTACACTTGTACAGCTATAACCCTATGTAAAATAGAACTAAACTTACATCAACAAGTGGATTATTAACAAACGCTTAATGTTAATTTGATTTTTATTAATAATGTGTCATGAAATGAAAACTGCATAAAACAAATTAACAAGACATGCAGTTAATTTAATGTATTTATGTTTTAATTATATCAACCAAAACATATTTATATAACTTATATTGCTGAACTAAACTAGATTTAAAAAATGATCAGCAACAAGGAATCATGGATATGAAAGATTATTTTTATCTTTCAGGAAACAATGCAATATTTACAACAAATAAAAGATATTAATTTCAATTTCTTGTAATACTACAATTATTGTTGAATTAACTACGACGATGCGACCAGTTGTCCCGAAATACATAAAACTGTTTTAAATGTAGTTATATATTTATATATATATGAGCTTTGTTTTATAATAATTTAGTGTAGTACATTTTGCCTGCGAGGTGGACGTGTGTCGAAGAATTTGTGAGATATTCAAAATGAAAAATAAATTTATTTTTAATTCCACATTTGTTGTTTACTTTTAAACCTAATTTACCCGTAGCTATGTAACAATTAAGAGCCCCCGCACATTGAGCCACTAGTGGCGACCACATTAGAACGACTAGTAGCCGCCACAAGTTGCGGACGCGTTTCTCCATACATTTTGTATAGCATCGGCGCACACCGAGCGTTGGAGTGGCCGCGTCCGAACCACAAGCTGAGGGAGTCGACCGCGCTCGCTACTTGTGGCCACGTTTTGTCGTTCGACTCGCGCGCACACACGGCCACAGTCGTCCGCCTCTGTGGAGTACCACTTGAACAACTACCGCAAGTGGCAGCCAATGAAGGCTGCATCCAGCCACCAGTGGCTGCCAGGCCACTGGTTGCGGCGTGTAGTGGTCTGACTAAACCACTGGTGGTCGCGTTTAGTAGCGGCGGCTCAATATGCGGTGGCTCTTAGCTTTTCTTTAACCTTTTGCCCCTCTACGCCAAGTCACAATTTTACCTACCATTTTGTCACATATTTGTGTCGTTTGGCGTACATGGCATGCGCTTGCTTGTCACGTATATGTGACAGTGGCGTCAAAAGGTAAATAGCTGCCCGGAGTCTGGGTTGATGGCAATAGGCTCTTTCCAAGTTACTTGGGATTCTAACATCCAGAATATTGGATTACTGAAGGCTCTGCTTAATCCTTTGGGATTACATGCGTGGTATTATGTTACTCTATGCTGTATTTCATAAAATTACGCCTATCTAGGCACAGCGGCATATCAATAATTCACAAAGACTGTATTTTTAACCGACTTCCAAAAGGAGGAGGTTATCAGTAGTTTTAAGCTATGATGTCTATCAGATAAATGAAAATACAAGATAATAATTATATTTTTAATTTTTTAAACCATCAACAAATTCATTTCACAATATTTACATTTACACACTAAAACTACAATAAATAGGTAAATAAAAAAAAAAAAATACGATTTGTCACAACAATCATGGTAATATCTTTACCAAAGTGAAAAATTTAATATTTTCCTAGTTGTAAAAAATCTTACTTTATTGTGTATCTTTCGAATAATCTAGTCTACAGCCTCTTAGTCAGTAGGTTACATAGGTATAAGGTACAGACTCCAGTAGGTCAAGTTACCCGAAACTGTCAGATTTTTCCAACCAACCTTGAACCTAATGCTTTAGAGATAAAGTTGGAAATAACACACACAACAAAACAACAACAAAATTGACAGATAGTAGAAGCTTGATGGGCTGGCGCCTGTACATTGGGTAGGTAGACTTAAAACAGATATACTTAGTTATAAAGGGTGTAAATAGACTCTTAACGAAGCCGAAAGGCACTTGTTCTCCCCGACATTGCGATCATATTTTTGTTCTAGACCAGACCATATCTGGGAACCATCTAGTTACGGAGATATTGGTTTACAAGTTTTTTTTTTTTAATTAATTAAAACTAGTTTTTAAGTACCTTAAATTCCGCTATGACCCGTTTACTATACAATGCATCCTTTAGCGCAAGGTTTTAAGTGCACTGTACATTGAGTTTTACCGTAAAACGTGATTTAGCACCCCAAAAAAAAAGACGTTTCCCAGCAATAAATTTTGCGTCCTCATGAAACTATTGATGTACATTATGCTTGGTTGACGGCTTCGTCACGGGTACAATTACACCCTGTAGATAAGATTATGACTACTTAATTTTACACAAGAACAATAAAAGCAGGAATAGTAACTAAAATTATGACACATTTAACTAAAGAAATACTGAAACAAAATAACTATAAATTAAATTAGAGTATTTTACAAAAGCTTTGTAAGGGCGTTGGTGAACACTAGTTACCAAGAGGGGTCCCAGGTTTGCAATGAACTATCAACGGTTAGTTTTCTGATGTTTCTTTCGGTACGAAAGAGATGGCAAAGTGGGTTAGACGGCTTAATTTGAAGGTAATTCAAAATTAACATCTAGCAAGTAGTCAAAATGGGACTTAACGGCGTACTATACTGCCGTTTTTAATTCAGCTCTAGTTTTTGAAACGACGGTATCTTAAAAATTGACGTTACCATAACAATTTAAAGCCACAAGAATATCTTCACATACTCACGTCTCCTTATGAATCGGCATCCCATCCAGATCAACTTCAGTGCTAGGTATCAACGGAGGCCTGAATCCTCCGTACTCGATCCTCAAGTTGCTCACTTTCGGTTCTCTATCTGTTCTTCTCATTTTAACCTCTACTACGTAATTTTTATTGTTCTGCCACCAATCATCTTGGTTCTGCATTGGGACTGGTCCGTGATACTGATTCTGGTTAGATTTGCTCTCAGCATTGGTAAGATACGTCAAGTAGTTTTCTAAATTACTCTGTTTCCTCTCCTCTGGCTTGCTACCTGATGTGTTGTTTATATATTGGTAAGAAGACGCGTACTGATTCCCCCATTGAGTTGATTGAACTGGTTGGTTGGCTCTTTGTCGTTCTTTTAACAACTGGTAGTACTGCGCTATATAAATTTGTTGTTGGTTCTGCAGTCTCTTTAGCCTTTCCTCTTTATAATTTTGGTATTGTGCGTTATTTCTCGTTTCTGAATTCTGTTCTTGATGACCGTATCTATAGACTGGTACTGGCACATGAACTTGTTTCTCAACGATCTTTTCAACTGGATAAGGTACTTTAACTTCAACTGGTACTTGGACAGGGTACGGAACTTTCTTCTCCACTATTTTCTCAACCGGATAAGGTACTTTCTTCTCAACTGGGTAAGGTTTGTCAATATATTTGGTGACAACTACAGGTTTTTCTATAATTTTCTCCACGACTTTTTCGACCGGGTATGGGACTTGCACTGGAACTTTTTTTTCTACTATTCTGTCTACATGGACAGGGTAGGGAACTTTTCTTTCCACAATCCGATCTACTGGATAAGGTTGGGGAACATGCACTGGTACTGCAACGGGATGAGGTACGGGTACCTGTATATGTATAGGTTTGTCAACATACTTGGTTATTGTCACAGGTTTTTCAACAATCTTTTCAACCGGTACTTGTATTCTTTTCTCAACCGGATATGGAACAGGAACTCTGGTTTCGTAATGAACGGGGTAAGGAACTCTTCTTTCAACTGCGTAGGGTACAGCTACTTCTTTATTAACTATTCTTTCAACTGGTTTCTCGATTTCCACTCTTACTGGTACAGGTCTATCCACGGGAACTGGATAAAGTATTTTATGTTCCACTGGGACCCGGACTTCATAAGGAATTCCTACGGGAGTTGGTATAGGAACTGGGTGCGATATATGCTTCTCCACTATCCTATCAACTGGGTAGGGAATATGTATGGGACGGTCTACGTATACATTCTGTTGTACTGGATAAGGGACCTTAACTTCAACGGGATAAGGTCTAGGAACCTCAACCGGGTATGGTTTATCAACGTATCTAGTTACTTCTACAGGTTTTTCTACAATCTTCTCATAAGGTACCTCTACAGGTACAGGTCTATCAACAGGTACTTGCACCTCTACTCGTTGTGGGTATGGCACCTTTTTCTCAATGAACCTGTCAACGAATTTAGTTATAGGTACTTCTTTTTCTATAATAATAGGTTGGATTATCTTCTGGTTATCATTGGCGTAGTTGTAATAATTAACTTGTTCGCTTCTCTGAGTATTTGTATCTTCTTGATTCGGACTAACTTCGACTGAAGATTGTATATTCTCACTTGGTTCTAATTGTTCTTTCTGCTCATAATCTTGATTATTATCATTTTCATTCTCATTATCTTCTTTCATTGCAACATACTTATACAAAAGTTTATTCATATTATCTTGAATGTTTTTCGACGATTTCAAAGCGTCCACGTATTTATTATACAAAGACTTTGCTACATCAAAAGGGCCTTTGTTATTGCTGCGACCTTCATCAATATCTATATACTCATGGACTTCGACGTCATTAATATGAGTGATTGCAACTGGTATTGATGGTTGTACTTCAACAATCGTTCTTTCTCTGGGCGGACTGTGTACTGTTTCAGAAATGAATTCACTGTCTGCTGCTTCGTGATCATCTATAGTGTTAAATGAATCTGTATCGTTTGCATTGAGTAGTCTCAATGCTACTGTGATAGGCGCTAGATAGTTCTGATTAACTGGTCTTGGAGTAACTTTAACTAATCCATCACTATTTTGGTTTGAATTATAGTTATTATTGTTTGTGTTGTTCTCTTCTACATTGTCTCTTACTCCTACTATTTGGTAACCATCTGCCATGTACGGAACCGTTGTGGATAGAAGATTATCGACTATTTGGTCTTTGAAATTGTTGTAAGAGTTGTCCTGAACTACAATAGGTCTCGCGAAGTCATATTGGTTTGAGTTAGAATGTAAGATTTGGTCCTTGAATCGGTCATTTTCTAAATGTTCTACATCACTTTTGACGATATTTCCTATTTTAGCTTTGACTGTGACATGATTCGTTCTAGTATCTTGGCCTGAATGATTATTGTTATTATTGGCTCTGAAAATATATCTTGGACGAGGTTTAATAATGTCGTCTGACTGATCATTGACATGCTTTTCTGCTGCGTGGTTGATGATCAACAAATCTTCGTTCGATATCAAATCTTGGGTAGAGGCTACTAATTTATCAATGCCAACTTGTGTTGCATTTTCAGTGTATGCCGTAGTAGGAGTTTCAATCTTATTATAGTAGAATCTTTCGTTTCGAGCATTAGCCCTAGGGGCTTCAACTCTGAACGTAACCGCCCCTCTATAGAAAGGATTAGTCGTCGCTCCAAAATTATTAATATCATGGATATCATAAGACGGAATTTCGGCAAATAACTCCTTAGATTTATTCAGATCATTCTGTATATCTTTGGTAGTATCGTCTTTTGAACAATTGTGGTTTTTGAAGACCTGTATGACTGCGGGACGATACTCGTTGGGGTCCTCTTGCTGAAGAGGGTTGGAGTGGTCCCTGGGGGCTTCACTGGGGTTGTATGGACCATTGTATCCGGCGTAGTTGGGGGTGGTCTGGCTCTGGGTTGGTAGTTGAAGGGCTGGGTTGGACTGGTACGATTGGTACTGCTGCTGTAGCAGGTAGATGTCAACGGGTTGTTGGCTGTTCGATGGTGGCGCTTGCAGCTGCGTTATGTTTTGGGTTTGCGTGTTGTCGTAGAAGTTTTGCGCCTAAAATAAACAAATTAATTATTAGTAAAATAAAAAGTATTCGGATGAATCTTAATTCATAATTTTGAACCTGCAATGGTCATGAGTTTCAAATTTACAACGATGTTATTCATTTCATTGGTAAACACTTTTACGAAATTACTGAGACTTAAATTGGTACATTAAAATCAAATGCCTAACTAATCGTCTTTATCAATGTTTCTCATAGGAAAGGAACACTTTTGTTTTGTTCATTTTTTTAATAGAACTAGTCAGACACTGTACAGCAGGTAGGTTCTTGGTACTTAAACAGTCTTTTCGTCCGGCATATCAGTGACCACATGTAGGTACCATAAGGTATCTCTATACTAATAATATAAAGAGAAATGATTTGTATTTTTGTATGTAACGAATAAACTTAAAAACTACTGGACCGATTTGAAAAAAAAATCAGCAATGGATGGCTACATTATCAGCGAGTAACATAGGCTATATTTTATCCCCGTACTCCCACGGGAACGGGAACTACGCGGGTGAAACCGCGTGACGTCCGCTAGTCGTGGATATTTTTATTTTCATTGAATGATAGACGAGCGCCAGGAGCTCGCGGCTAAATAATAACAGCCGCTCGGGTCAATCTTTAGGTTAAGCCGTGCTTGCCTAGATTGGTCTGTGGATGGGTGACCACCCATTACATACCGAGTTTCCTCCGTGCCTCGGAAAGCACGTTAAACCGTTGGTCCCGGCTGTCATTTGTAGATCTTTGACAGTCGTTACGCAGTCAGTGGCCCAAAAGGTCTTATAACCAGTCTTACCAAGGGGTATCGTATTACGCAGTACTAACTGGGTTGTGGGGTTAGACAGGCAGTCGCTCCATGTAAAATACTGGTATTCGGCTGCATTCGGTTAGACTGGAAGCCGACCCCAACATAGTTGGTAAAAGGCTAGGCAGATGATGATAGACGAACTCTCACCTTGTGACTTAACTCTACAGCCTTCTGCCCAACAGCAACGTTAGCTGTGTGCTGGTGATGATCACTGTTAGTGTTGACACTGACAGCGCCGTGGTACCCGCTTCCGTCCGCCGCGTACCGGACTTGTTGCTCCGACTGGAAAGGAGAATAATAGTGATGATGAGCTGGTGAAGAAAGAAGGTAAGGAAGGTGGTGGTAAGGAAGATAATGTCATCTGTGTGGCATAAAATGACTGCAAATAGAATTCTAATAAATGAATGATGTCCTAATTTTCGTTAAATGGGGGACAAGAGTGGAACATTGGATAACAATAAACACACTCACGAATTCCAATCATAAAACCATTTATGTTAAATAATGGCACTCACCAGGCCACCAGGCCACTTAAAGCACCTTTAAAAGGTGTAAAAAGACTCGAAGCCGACAGGCGTCTCTTGCAATACTCGGAAGTTCGTTCGTCCGGTGTTCTCCCGGTCATTGCGATCATTTTTTTGTTCTAGACCATAGCTTTTAGTTATGGAGATACTGGGGGTCAAAATTCTAACTTTTTTTTATAAATACATGTTTTTAATGTATTTTTTTTTACTTTAGACACCTTCACGACCCCCGTACTGTTCAATCCATCCATCAGCACAATGTTTTGAATGCGTTTCATTGATTCCTACCGTAAAACGTGATTTTTCATACCAAGAAAGTCGTTTCCCAGCAATAATTTTTGCGTAAAGTTACTTAGTTTGATGTACAGAATGCTTGGTTTACGGCTTCGTGAAGAGTCTGTTTACACCCTATACATGTGGTGTGTTCCTAATGTTCCTATGCTGGTAGTACTGGGTTCAGTAAATAAATAAATATTTTTTGATCTCACCTGTGGTAGTTTGACATAATAGTGTCCTACGGTACTGGCAGGCCCCAGCGGCGACAGCTGCCATCCCCAACCGAACGCAGCGCCATCTTGTGACACCTGATGACACAGAAAAATACATGCGGCATTCAAAATAATGCTTTACGTACAGGACAAAGCTACTCTTTTAAAGGTCAGCACGGCACGGCAACACATTTTATCTTTACTCAAATTAAATTCATACGTAGTTATCTAATTAATTAACAGGATTTTTCTGGTATCTAATAATGGTGAGTATCATAAGACGTTTGCTTCCTAGTTTACAAGAAAAGCCGTTTACATTGCTGTGTTAACTTATCTGTTCTATCCCGTCAAATCTAAGCGATTTTGGGTAAGACTGCTCGTATCCTTGGAAACATTCTATTCGCAACATGTTTTATGTTACTAAATAATCATGTAATTAAATAAATTATTAATTAATGAGTACTGTTATTAAAAACGTAAATTACGGACGTAAGTTTTTATGGAGAATTTATCTTAAATGGCATCATTAAAAAAAAATTGATATGCTGTCGGCGTCTGCATTGGATTGTAAACGATAAATGAAAATTATATTGAAATACATTACGGCTTTTATAGTTGTCTCCTGTCATCCTCAATGTAGCGCTTCATTGAGGTTGACAGGAGAGCGCTGTTATAAAATATGCTGTGATTACCTTTTATCTTAATTTGACCGAGACGCAAGCTCTAAGTGTGGTCCCCAGATTGCGTGGATTGAAAATTCGTAAACGGACTTGTATGAAACTATTGAAAATGGTGAGTCCTATAATGAGATACCCATAAAAACAATCGCAATTGATGAAGGTTATTGATTTCATAAAAACAAATAATAAAACCGGCCAAATGCGAGTTGGACTCGCGCACCGAGGGTTCCGTATAAACTTGTAGGTATTTAGTTATTAAACTACGTATTAGCGGTTTTCAGATTTATTCTCTATCTTATATGGGTTCCTTTTTGTACCTTTTGAGGTACGGAACCCTAAAAATAAATTTATTACGGAGAGATTCATCTTTCGGTAATTAACATCATGTATAAAACTTGTTCATTAATTGCCAGATATTTAAAAACAATGAGATGTGCATATTTTCCTTCAAAGCACACACACACATCTTATACAATAGAATTTACCTACGAATAACCTTTATCTTTACATAAATAAAACAAAGTCGCTCCCGATGTTTGTACGCTTAGATCTTTTAAACCACGCAACAGATTTAAATGCAGTTTTAATAATAAATAGAGCAGCAATAGATAGAGCGATTCAAGAGTAAGGTTTATACGTATAACATTGCACCGTTAATCCTTTCCTTACTAATATTATAAATGCGAAAGTAAGTTTGTTTGTTTGTTTCTCACGTTTTCGCGCCTAAACCATTAAACCGATCATCCTGAAATTTTGCAACTTTGTCATTTGTGCAGAAACGGACATACCTTTCATCCCGAAAAAAAGTACTGTTCCCGAGAAAACAAAAACAACGTTATAATGTTCAAAGATGGCGCCATATATTTCGAATCAGGATTGAATTACAAGCAGAGTACAACTCAAGTTGATTGTCAAATTTTAAATGAATACGAGCGAAACCGCGGGCAAAATCTAGTTATAAAATAATAACAACCCACACGCCCCACATTCATCCATTTAAAATCACTAAACCATGTTAACCGGACGTGACGTAAGCGTTCCTCTGACATAACGGAAGAAAGCGAAGTAATAGCAATAATTAATAGTTGGCTATCAATTACAATTAGGCTGTAGCCGAAGGCGATAGAGCGTGGCAACGAAACAGTTAGTCATACATGTGAATTAATTTTTCTTCTTGTATAAGATGCAGCGCCGTTGGTCCCGGCTGTCATTTGTGGATCTTTGACAGTTGTTACCGGTTAAAACGGGGTGAATAGGACTGCAGGGGTGAATAGAGACAAACTTTAAAAGGGATTTTTATGTTCAATTGATATAATTTGTTACCAAAAAGAACTCTATTTAGTTATACTTAATTATTTAGAGACCTTTTTGGTAACATATCATATCAATTGAACGTAAAATCCCTTTTAAAGTTTGTCTGCAGTCCTATTCACCCCGTTTTACGGTACAGGTAGTCAGTGGCCCGCCTGATTACTCAGTCCTAACTGGGTTGTGGAAGTCAGATAGGCGGTCGCTCCATGTAAAATACTGGTATTCTGCTGCATCCGTTTAGACTGGACGCCGACCCCATTGGAATATAATTGGGAAACGGAAACAAGGATGATGATGATATAAGATGCAGCTCTGTTTTTTAAATATTTTTTTGGTGTAATTAAGAATAATCTCAAGCAAGCGCTTCTTATGAGCAGGATCATGGTTTGATTTTCGGGTCAAGCAAAGTGTTTATGGTTTTTTTTTTGTTTGCGTAAGGACGTTTGACAGTTGGTTCCCGGCAGTTGGTAGGCAACCCGCGAAAGTTAGCCAGGGATATCGATTTCTCCGTAACCAAGAATTGTATCACGCAGAGACAAAGCTCACTTCAGAATAGCTAATCTACTAATTCAAAACATGATCATATAACCACAAACTATTCGATATACAGGGTGTAAACGGACTCTTTACGAAGCCGTCAACCAAGCATTAGGTACAGTCGCGGCGTTTCCGCCTGATCAGTTAAAAAAAATCGCTGAATCATGCGGAGCGGAGGCGCCCGCGCCCCGCCCGGCTAGAGAGCGCTTCATGGTATGCGTGAGCAAGCAAAAATTTGCTTAGTGGTGATCAGGCGAGAGTCTTCTCGATTGTACATTCAGTAACTTTACGCAAAAATTACTGCTGGGAAACGACTTTTTTTTTGGGGTAAAATATCACTTTTTCGTCAGGACTCAATGTAACGCATTCAAAACATTGTGCTGATGGATGGATTGACTATTACGGGGGTCGTGAAGGTGCAAATAAATTAAAAACATCTAAGATGTTTTTAATTTATTTAAAAAAAAAAATTGAAAAAGTTGGAACTATGTATGACCCCCAATATGTCAAGAAGGTTCCCAGGTATGGTCTAGAACAAAAAAATGATCGCAATGACGGCGAGAACAAGTGCCTTTCGGCTTCGTTAAGTCTTTTTACACCCTGTAAAGTCTCTTGACCGTTTTCGGTCACGACTGCCAATCTTAGCGGAGACCGAGAATGAAATCCTCTGCCTGCGTCGGTGTTGCCAAGTTCATATATGAACCCAATCTATTTAAATCGCGAGAAAAAGGCTACTTTTTGGGTTAGCACGTTCCATCGTCGACCTCATCTTTGGTTCTAGGACAAAATTGAGGTCAAGGTTATGCCCATTTAAAAGTAAAACATGTCAAAGTCAAAACGTTTATTGCGAACTAAGTGTACAATGTGGAAATACCATAAAGAGATTGCAAATAATATTCAGCGCTAGACACAAATGTTGGGCTTATTCCCAGGCGCTCCATAATTTTATTCCCGGCGGCTCCAAATAAAAAAAAATATATAGTATTTTATTATTTAACTAATAAAATTATGGAGCTAGTGGGAATCAATGTATGGAGAGAAATTGTTTGGAGAACAATAGATTTGGAGCTCCTAGGAATAAGCCAAATGTTGTGGTGCAGCGCTGAGGTGGCCCACGAAATTCAAACTGTCTTACGCGATCGTAACGCGACAACCCGTATGTAACCCTGTGTAGTAACTCTGTGTCTCTTTCTGTGTGTTATACATATTTTAATCAACATACAAGCTGACACTGACCTGCAAATTGCAAAACAAAAAAAAAACATAAGTTTTTAATTCCTCGGGATACCCTGGCGTTTTTTTTTTGAATGTTTAGTTAGAACCATGCTGAGATGAGGCCTTTTGGCCTTGTACCGACCAAATTTCGTTTGATTTTTTTTTAACGTGTACTTTTAGTAAAATTTTACTGCATTTTTAATTTTAAAACCAATTTCTTTTAGTGTGTTTTTTTCCTGTGCGGGCTAGTAAATACTTTTTCTTTCTTTCTTTCTTTTTAACCCTAATACCCCTGCCTGAAAACCGAAAGCAAACTTCCGCAGTACATCTAACTCACAAAACTGCACATAAGATTTCTTCCTTATCTCTTGAGCCGCATACCTTTCTCCACGATTTCAATGGACCGCGGAAGCAAGCGAACACTCTCGCAGGCTGTGTGTCCGTATATGTACGTAAAACCTTACGAACAGGAATGGGTAAAAGTGGTTCAGCTGGAAAAAACGACGCGATCGAAAGTGGCCAGGCCTTAGTTTTTATTAGAACGTATTAATTCATATACAGAGGTGGAGTTTCACTTCAATATTGTAGGACTGGTGTGGTTTCTTGAGGTTTTTGTTAAGAAATTGTTGTTCTGTGGAGCTAGTGCATTAATAGTAATAATATATTTAGAGAAAAGTGTGGAAACAGAATCATATGAAAGTAAATTAAACTACATATTATGGTTTTTAGATTTTCTTTCCTTTAAATAAAGGGTGTAAAAAGACTCTTAACTTGTTCTCCCCGTCAGTCATTGCGATCATTTTTTTGTTCCAGCCCATACCTGGGAACCTTCTAGTTACGGAGATATTGGGGGTCAAATTTCCAACTATTCAAAAAATGTAATATCTACATGTTTTTAATGTATTTTTTTTACTCAAAACATTTCACGACCCCCGTCCTATTCAATCCATCAGGACATTTTTTTGAATGCGTTACATTGAGTCAAACAAAACCGTGATTTTTCACCCCAAAAAAAAATCGTTTCCCAGCAACATTTATTGCATAAAGTTAATTAGTTTTATGAACAGAATGCTTGGTTGACGGCTTCGTGAAGAGTCTGTTTACAGTGTAAACGGACGTGCTGTAAGACGTTGCTTCTTACCAAATTTCCACGATTTTAGGTCAATGTTTGTCTGTCAAGACCTTTTTTCACACCTTAATGAGACCTTAGACGCAAGTAATTGACACAAATTTCAACTTGATACCATGATTTTTACATGAGAAAAAAGGTCTTGACAGACAGACAGAGACAACAAAGTGATCATATAAGGGTTACTTATGAGATACGGAACCCTATAAATTGACGGAAAATCTATTGGTCAAATGCGGAACATTGTCTCCAAACGGAAGGCCATTAAGGAAGCTATGCATTGTCATAGTTCCGTCTTTCAATGTTATTTTTATTGATGTATGTTAGAAACTTAGATTATGTATTGAAGAAAAGTTATGGTTACATGAATTGACGGTTTATTCCCGTTGACCCCACTGCCATCGCCCCACTGGTGGGGCCAACGGGAAAATCTTTCCTTCATTTTTCCGTCATTTCGTTGACAACCCTACCCCACTACCTTGAGATCAGAAAAACGAAGGAATGATTCTTGGCTGGCTTATTTTCAAAACGGGTTCATATTCTAACAATACGCAAAGCCTGCATGGTCATCAATGACATCAATCTGACTTTACGCAACTGTGTTTGGGCCGGCTTCCAGTCTAACCAGATATATCTAAATACATAGTTACTATTATTTAACATCAAGCGACAATCTATGTGACCTCTGCAAAGGACGATCTCCATGGTAACGAAGGTAGAATATTACACCTTAAAAAGACATAAACGTACATGCATAACGTCACGCCTGTAATCCCCGAAGGGTCAGTGAGAGGCTTACCTAATAATACACCCACAGTTCGCCAGAATAGGGGGCGAGCCCCTTGCACTAACCGGGCACAAATCCAGACTCCGTGGCTGGTACTGAAAAATTCCTGATGGAAAAAAATACATTTTACTGCCCGACTCGGGAATCGAACCCAGTACCCCATGCTCAGCAGTCGCGCTTGCGGCCACTCGAACAACTGGGCAGAAAGTCCTTAGTAAGACTGTAAAGAATTTCGGGTTTCTGACCACCCGTAACGGCTTTCAAATATCTACAAATAACAACAAGACGTTATTTATTCCACAATTTAATGAAATACTGTTCAAGTCGTAAATTTAGGCCATACGGAAAGTACATTCAACAATCCATTTTAAGTAATACATTCTCATATAATCACCGATAACTTCCTCATACTTCCAACCAATTAATTATGATGGATCGCTGAAATCCGTATGTATTAGGTATACATAGCTACACGTAATTATGATCGTCGGGCTTATTGGCTCAATGGCTCATTGGTTCAGGTGTTAGCTGGATGCTACCGCTATTACCCAGCTGGACGCCTTTCAACTTTCTAGGTCATCTGGAAGTGGGTTAGGTTTTTGATCTATAGGTCAGTCAGTGATACAAATGACGATTTTTAGCTGTGAATATCTCAATAACGGTTTGAGCTATTTATATCAAATGTTGGGCTCTAGCTAATCAAAGGGGTATTCATTCATGTGTTTATGTTAAATATATTTAATGGTTGGTGTAATATTGCTCACGGCTGTTACGTCGCACAGTTCTTGGCTTGACACGCTGCCGCGTGTCTAGATTAGGAAATGTGACATTAAATAAATGAATAAATGTTTATTGTGTCTCAAAAGTTACATGCTATAGACGAGTTGAGACAGCTCAAGTAAGTAATTAAAAATACTTGTATTGGGTTTGACTCGCTACTTCCCTTATTTAATACAGTCCTCATCTGCTTAGCCTTTTCCCAACTATGTTGGGGTCGGCTTCCAGTCTAACCGGATGCAGCTGAATACCAGTATTTTACATGGAGCGACTGCCTACCTAACCTCCACAACCCAGTTAATACTGGGTAATACGATACCTCTCTATACCTTATTCAATACAGTATTGAGACTAAATTATTGGGCTGCGGGACTGTTCGAAAGAGATACCGCGGCTCTGAACACAAAGGGCAAGGTAGGATCATGGATGGGTTTTAGTCAGTACAAGTCTCCGCTCCGCCCAGAGAGAAGTCATTTGATGATTACCCATCCGAAAAAAAAGACAAAAAAAAATATTAGAAAAGAATACTACAAAAAAATAAATAAAAAAAAACTCAGCCAAGAAGCAAATTGTTTAAAAAATATGTGATTCTATAAACTTATTCTATGCATGCGTGTTTGTATGTGTGTGTGTGTGTGCGCGCGTGTGAGTGTGTGAAAACGACATTAAATAATAGACGTTCAATTCTCATATCGATATCGGTGTCATTTTGTAAGTACGGTTTTGCCATTTATTTCTCTTCATTTGATTATTAACCCCGTTCACTTACGTGTTATCGAATAAGGTACAGTACTTTACCATCACCTCGGCCTTTCTATTTCACAACTGATAGAATTTAATACTAAAATCAGAAGAGTTTATTACACTGCACACTGTAGTAGGGATGCACGATTATCGATACTTACTTGGGATTGATTCGGATCGCAACTTTGCGATATGATTCTATAATCGTATCGTATGGCTTCGATCCGATTCTCCATGTATCACTTCGTTTCTATCGTCCTTTTAGGATTCACGATACTTGCATTTTCAAATGCAATATCTTATCAATCCCTCTAAGAGTGTAAGCATTATTCCAGGAACGATCTTTTGTAATTCTTTATGTCCTCATTTGTATTCTTTTCAATTCCATCAGAATACCAGGGCTGACGCGCTGATCTATTTTTTAAATATTGTATTGAGGCCTTTTGACCTCGTACAGGACCGAATAATTAGTTTAACTTATGTTTTTGTTTTTGACGTGATAACAAAATGACGCGTCTTATAAATCGATGAACGGCGGCTGCACGCATGAAAAAGTGTCACGTTCCGACTGAGCTGAGCGTGCAAGCGACAGCGCGGAACAAGCTATAAAGAAGCACGATAGGCCTAAGCGTTCGGCTTGTGACGCATCTATATATTAAACAAAATAATGATAATTCAGTAATAATAATTCTATTCAATTCATAAAAGTATGCAATTTTTCATCAATGTTTTCTTATGACGTTATCGCGTAAAATTATCGTCCGTAAACCGACTTTACAGACAACCATTTTTTGTTCTGATTTATAAATTTAGTTATATTTCCTTTGTTTTCTTTTATATTTTTTTATTTGCCAAGTGTGAGTCCAATAAATACGTTTTTTTTTCTTTTTAATAATACGATCCGTTCATTCCAATACCGGTTCTTTCGTATTGATCCAAGTATTTATCGATCCAACATATCGGATTATCGCATCATGTTGTATCGATACAGTAAAGTATCGGATCGCATCGGACATCATTGTCTACTTATAACCTGTTGCTTCATAGTTACGGCCTATTAATTGTTAGTTATGTAATGCAAGTAAGATGAAATGCGGTCAAGTAAGATTAGATGTTATGTTACGATAGTATTACAAATATTATGATCTAGGAGGCACTTTGATATAAAGATGCTTGTACGAGCAAACTCGTACAATGGTGCCGATTCCCTTGTTTACAAACTAAACCAAATTTAAGTTCAGTGCATCTTTTTCTTTCTATTTCATTAAGAAAAGGACAGAAGATAATTTTTAGTTTAGTCCTGTCAAATTAACCAGCGCCGGACACAAGTTTTGACGGAATTAAAAAGTTGACTACTAAAATTACATCAAATTACGTCAGGTGCTGACTGTTGTCAAGCTGCCAGTGTAATTAAAAGTGTAAGTTTAATTAATAAAGGAATTTATTGAACACACATCAAAAGTGTCAACTTTTGATGTGTGTTCAATAAATTCCTTGATAATGTTTATCTCAGTTATAATAAAGCTCTTAACAGCAAACAGCAGGCTATTGACAGCCTTTCACTTGCGGCGGTACATAGAAGGTATAGTAGTTTACTGGTCCAAACCTTATATAATGTGAAGTCGATATATAGTAAACTAGCGACCCGCCCCAGCTTCGCACGGGTGCAATGTTTTACACAATGAGAATTAAACATTGGTTTTACCTATAGGGTGTAAAAAGATTCTCAACGAAGCCGAACGGCACTTGTTGTCCCCGTCATTGCAATATTTTTTTCGTTCCAGACCATACTTGGGAACCTTCTAGTTACGGAGATATTGGGGGTCAAAGTTCCAACATTTTCACAAGCTTTTTTTTAAATACATGTTTATAATGTATTTTTTTTATTTGAGACACCTTCACGACCCCGGTACTATTGAATCCATCCATCAGCACAATGTGTTGAATGCGTTACTTGAGTCCTACCGTAAAACGTGATTATTGACCCAAAAAAAAAGAAGTTTCTCAGCAATAATTTTCGAGTAAAGTAAGATGTACAGACGCCAGCAGGTCAAGCTACCCGAAACTGTCAGATATTCCCAACCAACCTTGAACCTAATGCTTTATAGATAAAGTTGAAAATCTATTAAATAAATTTGACAGATTGTAGTAACTTGATGTGCTGGCGTCTGTACATAATGCTTGATTGACAGCTTCGTGAAAAGTCCGTTTACACCCTGTATAAACCTTCCTCTTGAATCACTATCTATTGCTGAAAACTGCATTAAAATCCGAGCAAATAAAAAAATATCTAAGCGTACGAACAGCGGGAGTCACTTTATTTTATACTATGTCAAGTTTCCATATATGTTGGTATTTAAGATGTAAAAGTAAAAGGTGTTGGTATGTTAATTTAGTTTTCAAGTTAATTGAATTACTTTTCGAGATGTTACGTAAAAGTAAAAAAAGGTGAAATTAAAATAAAGTAACCATAACGCATAACATCACGCCTGTAGTCCCAGAAGGATTAGGTAGAGGCGCACCTAAACGGTGTAAACAGACTCTTAACGAAGCCGAAAGGCACTTGTTCTCCCCATCATTGCGATCATTTTTTTGTTCTAGACCATACCTGGGAACCTTCTAGTTACGGAGATATCCCCAATATCTCCGTAACTCAAAGTTCCAACTTTTTCACAAGTTTTTTTTGAAATACATGTTTTTAATGTATTTTTTTTACTTAAGACACCTTCACGACTCCCGTACTATTCAATCCATCCATCAGCTCAAGGGTTTGAATGCGTTACATTGCGTTCTACCGCAAAACGTGATTTTTCACCCCAAAAAAAAAAGTCGTTTCCCAGCAATAATTTTTGCGTAAAGTTACTTAGTTTGATGTACATAATGCTTGGTTAACGGCTTCGTGAAGAGTCTGTTTACACTCTGTATAGTACATCCATTAGACCGTTATGTTAAGATCCCATGTAATAGGGGGTGAGCCTATTGCCAACTGGGCATGTATCCAGACTCTATGGCTGCAACTGAGAAATTCCTGATAGAAAAACTAAATAACACTTTGCCCGACCTAGCTAGGAATCGAACTTAGGACTTCATGCTCAGCCAGTCGCGCTTACAACCACTAGACACATAGTCCAGTCATAAGTACATAACATCAACTATAGTTAGATTAAAATAAGGGCGAGCCTAATGCCAGCAACCCGGCGCATAAATTCAGGTACCGACCACTGAGAAATTCCTGATAGAAAACCGCAAAAACACTTGCCTAACCTGGGAATCGCACCCATGACCTCGTGGCAATACACAAGGCAGTTAATTTACTACGCAATATAATCTTGGTATGCAAATGCAATAATTTTCCAATAGCAAATAACAGATCTGAGAAACCACTCCTTAGGACAAGATAACAATAATCCTAGGCCAGTTTAGGTCTAAACTTTCTCCTAGGAAGGTAATCGAAGCGAACGAACGAGTGTATTGTTCAATCTCATACAATGTATCTTGTTCTCATTCATTTCTATGTTAAAACATATTTTGATGACATAAACTATAAATCTGGTATCTATCTATACATATAATAATCTATCTAATCTGTCTTTAGTTACGCCATTTATAACTCAAGAACGGCTGGACCGATTTTAATGATCTCTGGATTTTTGGATTCGTCTCCGCCCCGAATAGCAGAATAACTATTAATATATATGAAAAGTTCACGTTCATCCCCAACCGGTTTTTACTTTTGTGATTTTTTTAATGCTGTAAGATTTTAAAAATAGTTATACATACTTTTCATTTTACAGAATACTTATCATGTCTGTTAGAGAGATTTGATCCATAAGACTGATCCTATAGGGTTGTAATTTTTCCCAATTTTAGTCGGTTCGATTCCAGAGTGTGGCAATCGAATTTTCGAAAATCTGTGAATGCAGATTGGTTTCTTTTTAAAAATAAATGAATGTATCCTTTGAGTAAAACTTGCTATCTCCAGTATTTAGAGTACTTCCCTCCTGGTAGCGTTGACAAATTCCATCCTGTATACTCGCAGTTTGCTTATTTACACATTTTGTAAAATTGTTCCTTGCACTGACGTTGAATGAGGTTACCATTGTGGGTGCTGGCGAGAATTTGGAGTCTTGCGATATTTTGATTACAAGCGTGATGTTATTTGTAACCCTAAAAATACTTTAAAAAATATGGAGTAGGTGAATTAACAGACCATTTTTAGACGAAAAATGGCGAAGCATTTTCCATTGGAAAGGGCTCGCCTTTGCTTAAACATAACAAAAAAGCAAAAGAGACAAACACTGGGAATAACACTTTGTCTAACCATTCTCTAGGTAATGTTTTGTAAAATCAACATCGTGCATTGATTAACTTAAAGATATGGTATATGGTGACTTACCGTATCAGTGTGCTGCGACCATACCGTGGATACAGTGAACGCCAACCACAACCGAACCCACTGGAAACAGAACATTAACCAAATGTTAGTTAAATACATAATGAAAAACTGGCCAAGTGCGAGTCGGACTCGCGCACGAAGGGTTCCGTACCATAAACCGAAAAACAACTCGTTTCTTCTATGGGGCTCCCATGAAAAAACGTCTTTTTTTAATTTCGTCTTTAATTATTAAATAATTTATATTTTGTTGTTATAGCGGCAACAGAAATACATCATTTGTGAAAATTTCAACTGTCTAGCTATCACGGTGTATTAGATACAGCCTGGTGACAGACAGCCAGACGGACAGTGGAGTTTTAGTAATAGGGTCCCGCGCTTTTACCCTTTGGGTACGGAACCCTAAAAACGGGCAAGAGGTACAAACCAATGAGTACAAACTCAAAAAAAGAACTATTGGCTAGTAGGGCTATGTATTGCTCTTTGTATGACAAGAACTATTGGCTCGTAGGGCTATGTATTGCTCTTTGTATGACAAGAACTATTGGCTAGTAGGGCTATGTATTGCTCTTTGTATGACAAAAACTATTGGCTAGTAGGGCTATGTATTGCTCTTTGTATGACAAGAACTATTGGCTAGTAGGGCTATGTATTGCTCTTTGTATGACTAGAAGTATTGGCTAGTAGGGCTATGTATTTCTCTTTGTATGTCAAGAACTATTGGCTAGTAGGGCTATGTATTGCTCTTTGTATGACAAGAACTATTGGCTAGTAGGGCTATGTATTGCTCTTTGTATGACAAGAACTATTGGCTAGTAGGGCTATGTATTGCTCTTTGTATGACAAGACAGCAGATTTTTTTAAACAATCGATAAATTTATACTGGGGTGTCTTAAACCATGTGCTGAATATTCATGGCAGCAGTTTATACGTCCTAAAGTTAAGCAGAAAAAATAACTTTCATAGTAGGGTTGATGAGCATTCCTCTTCCTCATTTTTTAGCGATTCCTCATCCTCTTCTACATCCCCAAAATCAGGCATAAAATATTCCTCTTCCTCTTCCACATCCTCCAAAAGGAATTTATGAGGAAGTGTTGTTGACCTTTTCAGTGGCGCTGGATTAGTTTACGACGAATTACGAAACCGTCTATCTGGAGAAACAGCTTTAAAGTTAATTTTCATTAAATTCAACCTCCCTATTGTGAATTTTGACTATTAAATTGTTTTTTTCTTTCTAAATATTAAAGGGCCCATTCGCAATCTTTCTTTTATTTAAAATTTCAATTCCAAATCACAGGTTCTATCTTCCTCTTCCACATCCTATTCCTCATCCTCTTCCTCAGAACGTATTTCTAATCGTTCCTCATCCGCATCCTCTTCCTCATAAACCCTATTTCGTAGCATAAGCATGAAAAGAATGTATTCGAAAGCTGCAGAACCTTTTGAATCTGTAAGTGTACTTAGCTATCCGTAACTATTACATCACCGGGTCCTTGACCCCGACTGACGGAGTAATTATAAAGTGGGTAAGTAAGCGTATCCTAATCTAGTATCATGCAAGTCATCATAACATGACAGTCATTATGACAGACAATCAGATCTTCAACTTTACTGACATTCATAATTATTGACCTGACCTTAGGATCAGTTATTCTAAAATGTTGGATTATGTAAGTTAGTGACTAAGTTATAAGCGTCAAATAGATAAGGATCATTATTACTAACGTAGTTTTAATTGAGATGGGAGTGGAGCCATGGAGCTTTTTAAGAGGAAATTCGATAGGTATTTGAAGTTGCATACGTACATCGTTCTCACATATATCTCAATATGAATGATGTAACCAAGATTTTGTACCAATATTTTGATTGTGTCCATGGAGTTGCTTGCCCATTCTTTCCATAGAGATCTACGCTTTGGAATGGGCAACTACAGTACTTTCACAAGTTATTATGCTTTGTGTCTGTGAGCTTACCCTAATTTGTTTTTCTGACATTCAAAAGTGCCTATAATGGTCTAATTGAAATAAATGCTTTTGATTTTGAGTTTGAAGAAACTATCGCTGCGCGCGATTTCGACATTTGTGCAATAAGGACAACTACAGATCCAACAAGTAAAAAGTCATAATTCGAGGTTTGGCTCTCGACTATTTCCTCCTCCAATATTCGACCAATTTAAAAGATATTTCATAAATTGAATAAGAAAAATATATACTGTGTTCCTATGTTTTTCGTTTTTCATTAATATATAAGTTATAATAAATAAGTTCTGTGAAATTTTGTACACTAGGCCTCTGTTGACAGGCGATCTAAATAGGCAATATCGAACATTTTGTAAAAGTTCTAGTGCTTATTACAGATTATGTACTTATCATCAAAAAGGAAAACATAGGGACATAGTAGTGGTGGATATTTATTTAACTGTAAAAAATCACAATCAATAGCTTTAAAGTCATAAACCAGAAAGAAAATAGGTGAGAGCGTTTGTATGGAAAAAAGATCACCCGCATTGCCTCTTACGGTCAATGCATAGTTAGGTATAGGGCAATCGGGTAACCATCGCCTTTACTCGAACCGTTCGGGGTTCCGTCTATCAGGGTTCGTAGTTATCAAGATAATTATTTTCTTCGATAAAAACCATGCCATGATAACTATCGGAAATTCTAACTTCCCAAAAGTAAGGTAACCACAGAACCCTTTTTTTTTGGACCGGAAATCATCAAATGACTTCTCCCGCTCTGGGCAGAGCGGAAGGGAGTGTAAAACTTGTACTGACTAAAACCCATCCATGTTCCTTCCTTGCCCTTTGTGTTCCAGGGCCGCGGTATCTCTTTCAAACAGTCCCACAGCCCACCACAGCACCCATCATCCCGAAATTTTGCGTATACTTTTTCAGATGTACAGAAACGGACATACACCCTGTTCTTCATACCCCCAAACTATGATAAGCTATTAGTCGTCAATTTAATTCGTCAACCTTCTTTAGTGAAACTTGACTGTTTTATACAATAACTAACCGGAACGGTAATCTATGATTAAAGTACGTACGTACCTACATGCGCACTACGCAATCAGTAATCACAGAGCACTTTAAAAATCTAGTTTTTCATCCCAATGGCTTCCCATTCTATTGTTTGCTGAATTTCCTTTATCTGCGATTACAAAACTTGTGTAACAACTTCCGTTTGATTTTTACCTCTTACATATACACAATATCACGCGTCTAGTTCCCTGACGGAGTAGGCAGAGCTGGTGTACAGTACACCCACATTGCGCTTGTTACCCATGTAGATATTTTGAACGAGCTAATTGCCATTAAATGGGCACACGATTACAGGCTGCTATATACGGTGATTTTTTAGAAGGGCAGGTATCTTTACCAGGTACTTTTCTAAAGTTTGTAAAGGCTGTTAGCTTACTCTACAAGTTACGGTAATTTTCCTGTAACTATGGTCAGGAGCTGGACTCATCCGAAGCGGAGATGAGAGGAGAGGAGGTGTGTTGTACAGCAAGAATAGAATTACGTTGTTCACACTTCTCGTGTCAGCTTTTAGTGTAAACGGTTGGGCAGAGGAGACATGTCTCGTTATTATTTAGGCCAGCTTCCGCCACTCTCGGCGGGTAAGCGCACAGCGGAGATATGGTAATTCTACTGTACAATTCTACGGTAGAACTACTGGGAATATTTTTTCCCACTAATCCTTGGATTTCAGGTGGTACCAAATCGTAGAACTAGTGGGACCAAAAATTATTCTACCGGTTCGATTACACAATTCTACTTTAAAACCAATGGGGTTTTTGTTCTCATAGTACTAAGTTTTGATGTAGGTCGTACATTCACACTCATGAGTGGCGTGCTACGAGCAGCGTGTGGTGAGCGGTCCACAAATCTCTCCGCTATACACATTTCCGCAGAGCATCGGTACATAAACCCTAGCTTGAATGCATTTTCTCTCTTTTCCGCATAGCACATCTCCGCTGGTCCCCGCTTTGGTGGGGTCCGGTCCTCAAGCTTATTTTTGCCTTGTCCCAAAAACTCGTCCTTTATCCTACTACGGCATGGTGAGGGTTTATGACGACAGCTTTCGAACGATGATTTCAAACTTATGTAGCAATAGTTACCTATTCCATTCTTACGGTAAGTGCATTGTGTTGATTGTTTTCATGGAAAATAAAGATATTAAATGTGAATTTAATTGCATTTGAAATCCTTCAGATTGCGATAGACAAATGCATTACGCAATTAGGTCATTGGGGTGCAATTGAAAACATGTAACTACGCTGCACCTTTTGTGTCACTGCTTACCTTAGGTACATGTTCATAATATCATCATCATCATTTCAGCCGAAAGAAGTCCACTGCTGGACATAGGTATCCCCCAAGTGTCGCCACATTGACCGGTACCGTGCGACTCGCATCTAGTATGTTCATACAGGGTGTAAACAGACTCTTCACAAAGCCGTCAACCAAGCATTATGTACATTAAACTAAGTAACTCTAAGCAAAAAATATGTTAAGTACGGGTAAAAATATTTTACGGTGTTTCTCAATGTTAGGCACTCAAAACATTGTGCTGATGAATGGGTTGAATAGCAAGTTGGTCGTGGAAGTGTTTAAAGTAATATATTACATTCAAAACATGTGCTTAAAAAAAACTTGTCAAAAGTCGGAACTTTGACCCCCAATATCTCCGTAACTAGAAAGTTCCCAGGTATGGTTTAGAACAAAAAAATTATCGCAATGACGAGGAGAACAAGTGCCTTTCGGCTTCGTTAAGAGTATTTTTACACCTTTTATACATACACTAGCACTTCGCCCGCGACTTCATTCGCAAAAAAATGTGATAGCTCGGCTAATATGCATGATATAAATAATTTATAGCCTATAGCACTCATGAATAATGTAGCTTTCTGCCAGTGAAAGATTTATTAGAATTGGATCAGTAGTTCCGGAGATTACCCTCTACATACAAACTTACAAACAAATTTTACCTTTTTATAATATTATTATATATATTATATTATATATATATTATAAGTAATAAGTAAGTATAGATATAGATATTAGTATAGATTTATAAACACACACCTTTTCCTAAGGGCTAGGCAGAAACCACAGAACGCCATCTGCTACGATCCTCACATAATCCTTTCGACTCGTCCATGTTCATACACAATCTACATGGACGCTTGACCTTTCTGAAGAACATTACCAATCATCACCTGCCTAGCCTTTTACCAACTATGTTGAGGTCAGCTTCTAGTCTAACCGGATGCAGCTGAATACCAGTAATTTACGTGGAGCGACAGCCTGTCAGACCTCCATAACCCAGTTAGTACATGGTAACATTACCAATTTAAAATCTTCAAAAGATATTGCTTACCATAGTGTTCAATGGTGTCCGTATAAAATTTTAAGTAGTCTTTT
Source organism: Lycophotia porphyrea (assembly GCA_950005105.1). Taxonomy (NCBI): domain Eukaryota; kingdom Metazoa; phylum Arthropoda; class Insecta; order Lepidoptera; family Noctuidae; genus Lycophotia; species Lycophotia porphyrea. The sequence goes on from OX465409.1 coordinate 9,626,273, forward strand.
TGGTCTTCTCTTGGAAACTGAAACAATAAAACAAGAATGTTAATATTTAGGTAAAGGATACAGAACTTGAACCTTCTTCAAAAATTTTAGGAGAAAGTAATGTTTTATGCCTTGTGACTTTGGTAAAAGGAAAATGATATGACAACTTCCCCATCAATACGTACGTCTGTCCTTTTCTAAATGTAGAATATTATTATATAATAGAATAGAATATACTTTATTGTTCACCAAAATTGAAACACAACTGTCTTACAATATTGGTAATTCTATCATTATCATCATCATCATTTCAGCCGAAAGTCGTCCACTGCTGGACATAGGCCTCCACAAAGTGTCGCCACATTGATCGGTCCCGGACCGGTAGCATGGTGAAATCAAAGTTCTTGATAGCCCATTATATTTTAAAGCCTACATATAAAAGGTGTAAACAGACTCTTAACGAAGCCGAAAGGCACTTGTTTTCCCCGCCATTGCGATCATTTTTTTTTTTATTTTGCTCTAGACCATACCTGGGAACCTTCTAGTTACGGAGATATTGGGAGTCAAAGTTCCAACTTTTTCACAAGTTTTTTTTTTAAATACATGTTTTTAATGTAAGATTTTTAACTTTAAGCACCTCCAGGACCTCCTTACTATTCAATCCATCCATCAGCACAATGTTTTGAGTGCGTTACATTGAGTCCTACTGTAAAACGTAATTATTCAGCCAAAAAAAAAAGTCGTTTCCCAGCACTAATTTTTGCGTAAAGTTACTTAGTTTGATGTACATAATGCTTGGTTGACGGCTTCGTGAAGAGTATGTTTACACCCTGTATGTATAAACCCAAAAAACACTTTGCCCGAGGGAACAAAAAAGGACATCGTCCGCAGCAGCCTGCGCCTGCGAACACTACACCATGTATTTTATGCTTATTTGCATGAGTCCCATGTAAACGAAGATCTCAATGGACCATCGTCCGGCAACCGGACACGAAACTAAACCAGCAAACTAAATCACTTCAAAATGCGGATGTAATCAACTAACATAATATTAACAAATAAAATAGAAAAGAGTGTAATAATTAATCATTCGTTCGAAACAATAGACATATTGTCTGTACCCAGAGTACCAAAACAGATCGGAAATACTAGACAATGTGTTGTTATGTAACTCCCAATCATAAATTATTATAACACTAGCTGATGCCCTCGGCTTCGACCGCGTGGATGTTGGTTATCGCGACCAAAAGTAATCATGAAATTTTGATCCCGTCGTCCCCGCAACAAAAACTTGACAAATTATATACTAAAACCTTCTTCGAAAACCATTCTATCTATTGGTGAAAACAACATAAAAATCGGTGCAGTAGTTTTTGAGTTTATCGCGAACAGACAGACAGACGCGGCGGAGGACTGTGTTTTATAATATGTATAGTGATAGTGATTTTTGGCTGCTGTGGGCGGTATTCTTACTGTAATTTGAATTTATAATCATATAGCTTGTTGTCGCCTGCGAATTCGTTCGCATAGTATGGAAATAAGTAACAAATCCACTATTCAAGAACTCATTTAGTTATGTAGTCAAGACTAAAGAGCTTCTGAAGGCATTAAATAACATAAGAAGTGATATGCAGAATAATGATTTCTTACAGGTTTCCTCCGTGTCCCGAAAAGCACGTGTCATTTGTAGATCTTTGACAGTCGTTACAGGTAGTCAGTGGCCCGAAAGTCTGACAACCAGTCTTACCAAGGGGTATCATATTACCCAGTACGAACTGGGTTGTAGAGGTCAGATAGGCAGTCGCTCCATGTAAAATACTGGTATTCAGCTGCATCCGGTTAGGCTGAAAGCCGACCCCAACATAGTTGGGAAAAGACTAAGCAATAGTTTTTAATTATTAATGTATCTAGTAAGTGTATCCTAATATATCACTTATACAAGTAGTATTTAGGATTCCACTTTCTCGGTACGGATAACTTACATAATAGTAACATGCTACACAGTCGTATGTGACAGATGCATAATCAAGTAATGTATGTAACTGAACACCGCAGTATACAGTGATTATAGCGTTGTGACTAGATAAATGAAGTGTTACGGATTACGCCATTGTTGTTACAATTGTGTTATATTTCGAGATTAGTAGATTGTGGATGTAGGTGTGTCATTTTGACTGTCACCTGTGTGTATGAGATGTACAGTCACATACAGTATAGGGTTAGAAAACCTCGTATTTTTTTCTCTGATTGGAAATCCTCAAATGACTTCTCCCGCTCTGGGCAGAGCGGAAGGGAGTGTCAGACTTGTACTGACTAAAACCTATCCATGTTCCTTCCTTGCCCTTTGTGTTCCAGGGCCGCGGTATCTCTTTCGAACAGTCCCGCAGCCTTAAAGATCAACCCGAACGGCTGTTAGTATTTAGCCAGGAGATGCTCCAGAGCGCTTAGCACGAGCTTTTAACCGACTTCAAAAAAAAAAAAGAGGAGGTTTACAATTGGACTGTACGTTTTTTTTTGTATGTTTGTAACGCGATTATTCCGCCAATTATGAATCGATTTTGATGATTTTTTTTGTTTGGTAGATCATACTTTAGAGGTGGTCCCATCGTAATCGATTCAGTAATTATTTATATATATTTTTTTCGCCACATTAATTCGCGTTAAGTGGCCTGTTATGCTGTGGCTGTTCACGCGACGTCGCGTGATGGTGCCTTACAGTTTATGTACGAGCCATAACAATGTAAATGCATTCATGACAATAATTTGTGTGGTAAGTATACTATAACTAAAAGGGGTAAAATAAAAACTTTCTACGAAAAAAACCGACTTCCATAAAACACGACAGAAGTCTAAAATATTATAACTTTATTTTCGGAAGCCGGTGGCAAAAAAGTCAATGAAACAAACAAAGACACCGACTTCGAAAGTAAAGTTATTTCAACCTTTCTAGTGTTTTTTTGGAAGTCGGTTTTTTTTAGGGAAGTTTTTTACTTCTAAAGTATTGATCGAAATTACATAATATTATAATACTAGCTGTGCCCGCGGCTTCGCTCACGAGAGCGCGTTTTTTTGGAATTATCATGAAACATTACATGGGAACTTGAAGTCGTAGTATATTCCTCACATCCTCTACAAATTTTAGTTTAAAAACCTGTTGGTATATCTTTGTTTTAAGCACTAAACGAACTCTTTGTCTCTTTCATAATATAAGTACTTTCATATCGATCAGTTTCATCAACACCCTTCTCTAAACGAATTCCCGTAATGATTACTTTACTTACGTATAACTACAGCTTGTCCGCAGTATAAAGCGACCGTGTATCTACTATGGGTGCTATCTAGTGTAAGTTTGAAACAATGTGATATAATTTACTAAAGCCCTGCTCTCGCTACTTTCCAATGAAAGGGCAGCGCAAGCGATAAGCGGGAGCAGTGAAACAGATTGAAAACGGCATGTAAAGGGCATTTTAACTCTGCGGGCTGTTCGAAAGAGATACCGCGGCCCTTGAACACAAAGAGCAAGGAAGGAACATGGATGGGTTTTAGTCAGTACAAGTCTGACACTCCCTTCCGCTCCGCCCAGAGCGGGAGAAGTCATTTGATGATTCCCCATCCGTAAAAAAAAGGGCATTCTAACTAAATTTTCTTATAGACAATGGTACCGATTCCCTTGTTCACAAACTAAACTAAATTTAAGTTGAGTGCATCTTTTTCTTTCTATTTCATTCTGAAAAGGACAGAAGATAAATATTAGTTTAGTCCTGTCAAATTAGTCAGCACCTGACGTAATTTGATGTAATTTTAGTAGTCAACTTTTTAATCGCGTCTAAACTTGTGTCAGGCGCTGGTTAATTTGACAGGACTAAACTAAAATTTATCTTCTGTCCTTTTCATAATGAAATAGAAAGAAAAACATGCACTCAACTTAAATTTAGTTTAGTTTGTGAACAAGGGAATCGGCACCAATGTCCTTCTTATTGCTAATAATAGAAGGGCGACTGCTGAGCATGAGGTCCTGGGTTACTTTCTCATTTAAAACGTAGCGATCTTTCTTTGTCCCATTCTACTTGAGGTTACGTTTTCTTCTTCCATTCTCCCGTCAGACGTCACGGCATCATTTATTCCTTTCTCTTTCATATCATTATTCACACAATCAATCCATTTTTGACCTTCCTCTCCATCTCCATCCATGAACATTCATGTCCATCACTCTTTTAGTCACATGCGTTTCATTTCTCCTCATCACATGCCAACGACAATCGATTACCACACAACTTTTCAGTCACCGGCTGCGGTGTCAAGATACTGAATAGAAAACAAGTTGCATTTATATACAGTTATATCAGGTCGATATATTTTATATATCGACCTGATATAACTACTTAAATGTTCTAGAAAGGTGAATAGACAACGAGTGATATTATTTCATCAAATCATCCAATGTTCATCAGCTAACTCATCATCTGCCTAGCCTTTTCCCAACTATGTTGGGGTCGGCTTCCAGTCTGAGCGGAATTAACCGGATGGGACTGAATACCACTGTTTAACATGGAGCGACTGCTTATCTGACCTCCACAGCCCTAGTACTGGATAGTCCAATACCCTTGGTAAGACTGGTTGTCAGACTTTCGGGTCACTGACTACTTGTAACGACTGTCAAAGATCTAAAAATGACAACCGTGACCAACGGGTTAAAGTGCTTTCCGAGGCACTTTAAGCCGTTAGTCCCAATGCAAATGTAGCAATGCGTGATCGGTCACCCATCCACGGGTCACCTAGAGGTCGAAGCGAGCAACTGTTATAAACTAGCCACGTTTAGCCAAGAGCGCTGGCATTATCGACAAACACAATATCTCTAGTTAAATGGAGGAGATTTAGTATTTTGTGACTTTGCCGCTTAACTCTTCTAACTTGTACTGCAAGCAAAAGCTTTTACCATAACGTCCCTTTGGCGCAGGTGCGACATTTAGCTCGCTACGTTCACTGCCACTACCATGTTACTTACTATGTAAAAGCTTACCATAGTTTTTGTATTACCGCTTTGCGTTTACAGAACTTAAACTTAGAACTATGTTTATAAATGGTAAAAAGACTCTTCATCATCATCATCATATCAGCCCGTTGCTGTCCACTGCTGAACATAGGCCTCCCCAAAAGACTCTTAACGAAGCCGAAAGGCACTTGTTCTCCCCGTCATAGCGATCATTTTTTTGTTCTAGACCATACCTGGGAATCTTTTAGTTACGAAGATATTGGGGGTCAAAGTTCCAACTTTTTCACAAGTTTTTTTTTAAATACATGTTTTTAATGTAAGATTTTTACTTTAAACACCTCCATGACCCCCTTACTATTCAATCCATTCATCAGCACAATGTTTTGAGTGCCTAACATTGAGACCTACCGTAACATATTTTCACCCCAAAAAAAAAGTCGTTTCCCAGCATAATTTTTTGCGTAAACTTACTTAGTTTGATGTACATAATGCTTGGTTGACCGTTTCGTGAAGAGTCTGTTTACACCCTGTATTACCGCTTTGCGTTTACAGTACTTAAACTTAGAACTAGGTATATTATTCTACACGATTTTAAATAGGTTTAAAATTCATAATTGGAAGAGAAAGAGGAATTTTGAAAGTGATGCCTGTTACAGAAGAATTGAAACGAAGTTGTTTGTCTTGGTATGAATATGTAAGGAGGAGGGATGAAACGCATGTGACAAAAAGAGTAATAGCCATGAATGTTTATGGATGGAGATCGAGAGAGGTCAAAGAATAGATGGATTGAGTGTGTGAGGAATGTAATGAAAGAGAAAGGAATAATGATGCCGTGACGTCTGGTAGGGAGAATGTAAGAAGAAAACAAGTTACAGTTGCAACAACAGTACAGACAACACAACTACAACAATATAACAGCACAACATACATTACAACAGCAACAACAGTTGCTCAGTTGCTCTGTCACCCACTCTCTGTCACTGTCTGTCACTGTCTCGCTGTTGTTTGCGTATACTGTAACTGTGATGTACAGTGTATATGTGTGTTGTACTGTTGTCGTCGAGTTGAAATTTTTATGGTATATGTCTATGGGCCAAAATAGCCTGAAAATAAATGTATGTTGTTGATGTTGTTGTTGTTGACGTGTTGCGCCGACCCCAAGTATAATGGGACAAAGGGAAGATGGCGATGTCTTAAATACGAAAGTAACTCCGCCTGTCAGTTGACTGTCATCTTTATAACACTCAACGGCGGTTTGCCAATCGGATAGACCAGTGTTCCGAAAACTGTGTACCGTCAACCGTGGTCATTAGTTGGTGTGCCCCGGAAAAATATGGTTATCTCTTAAAACTAAATAGACAGGTGAAAGAAAAACACCTAATTAAATAGCCGAATTTTTTTTTTATGATAAATGTCGATTAATATTATGTAAAAAATCGATTTTTTTTTTAAGGTGTACCACCAACATTTTCCGATTTTCTGGATGTATGTACCTTGAACACAAAGAGTTTGCGGAACACTGGGATAGACAATGATCAGGGTTAAGAAATATTATAGCACTTTTAATCTGGAAAATTCCCATGGGATAACTATTTCAACGTCCTCACGGGCGAAGCCTTAAAATCAGACTTATGCTCGATGCTAAGGATGAAAAAAAAACTAGTTAAATACTTTGAGGAAAATGCTGACAAAACACATGAACAGTGTACATCTTAATTGACAATAGATTAAGTAAATTACCCACACTTTTAAAAGTAAATTAAAGAAATCACTGAGCTTAATAAATTACAGAAATTAAGATGATTTCGTATCATTAAATCATTGACGCTGTAAGTGAGACTTTAAAACTGCAGATTATGGCCATATTGTGTTAATTATGGTTTTGATGGCGATTTAACACGGCAGGCATGGGCAATGGCCGAGATATGTACAGTCAACGAAACAGATCGGTATGCAGGGTCGAAAGATATAATTGTTTTTTTTCTTAAAAACCGATCGATGTTTTCGAATGAAATTAAAATTAAATGAAGAAAAATAATCAATTGGTTAAACTACTTCAAATTTCATTTGAAGATGTGCAACAGTTTCTAAAAAAACTAAAACTATATCTTTCGACCCTGCATACCTATCTGTTTTGTTGGCTGTACCTAATGTACCTATGTAATGTTTAGATGCTGTAAAAACTCTACTTAGGTCGTTATCAATACTTGTTTTACTTTGAATTCAGGAATACAGTGTTTAACGATTTAACAATTTCTGAAGTTTCGTGAAAATTGTCTGTAATTTTAGACGCAACACGTAAGAAATCAAAATAAAGCTTTGATAGCCTAGTGGTGTGACGGTCGGATTGTTAAGTCATAGGTCTCGAGTTCGAACCCAAGACACTCACCCTTGATTTTTTGGATTCATAATTATGCGTATTGCATAATTATTACTTGCTTCGGTGGGGCGGGGACGCAAAGAATATCACTGTCTACGGTAGATTTTGAACTAGTTGAAATGCAATTATGAATCAAGGCATAATAGTTACCTGCCAGGACTACGGGACTGTTCGAAGGAGATACCGCTGCCCTGGAACACAAAGGGCAAGGAAGGAACATGGGTGGGTTTTAGTCAGTACAAGTCTGACACTCCCTTCCGCTCCGCCTAGAGCGGGAGAAGACATTTTATGATTTCCCATCCGAAAAAAAAAGGCATTATAATTACTTTAAAGTGATTACTTTTCAGCGTACTTGTAATTCGTTGCAAGCGTTAATTAATATCATTAACAACAAAATTAATGAAACTCTAAACCAAAAGTTCTGATGTGTGTTATGTGTGTTGTCAGCTTAATGTTACTTAGAAAGAACTTGAGTTAACTTAAGTGAGTTTTAAGTTGCACTTTCTCGTTATGTAAGGTTGTCCCACGATTTATTATTGTTATGTTATGTGTAGTGATGTAAGAATGCTGGCGATTGTGGTCTGATAATAATGTTATTACTGTGGTCTAATGTGTGGGGAAATTAATTTGTCCGACTTAAAAATATTTTTTTTAGGATTTCAAAAAGCTTTTCGCCCAACTCTTTTGGCTTGCATAATAATACACCGACCAAATGTTTTTATTCATATACTATGAGATAGGTTATAATAACAGCCGCTCGGGTCGATCTTTAGGTTAAGCCGTGCTTGCCTAGGTTGGTCTGAAGAGTTTCCTCCGTGCCTCGGAAAGCACGTTAAGCCGTTGGTCCCTGTTATCATTTGTACATCTTTGACAGTCGTAACAGGTAATCAATGGCCCAAAAAGTCTGGCAACCAGTCCTACCAAGAAGTATCGTATTACCCGGTATTATTAACTGGGTTGTGGAGGTCAGATAGGCAGTCGCTCCATGTAAAATACTGGTATTCAGCTGCATCCGGTTAGACTGGAAGCCGTGCCTAACATAGTTGGGAAAAAGCAGGCAGATGATGCATATGATGATGTAAATTGTAACACAGGCCTTTTACAATATGTATGGCGACGTTATTAATGTTAAAATCAACGAAAAGTTTTAAGGAAACTGTTTTTGCCATATTCGAAACTAGTAAATCAAAGGACTGCCACGTTGGTCTAGTGGTCGCAAGCACGACTGCTGAGCATGAGGTCCTGGGTTCGATTCCCTGGTCGGGCAAAGTATAATTGGGTTTTGCCATCAGGAATTAGTAGAAGTTTCCCACAGGATTTGTGCCCAGATGATGGCAATAGGCTCGCCCATGGTACTACTACATACATGGGACTTAAAACATAATTGGCGAAATGTGGGAACACCTCTGCCTAATTCTTCGGGGATTACAGGCGTGATATGATATGTTACATTACGATTTTCCGACTCTCATAGCCGAGTCTTCTTCATAAAAACAAAACACCGGAAAACCGATAAAACAGTAAATCACTACGATCAATAGAAAACATCGTATATAGCCACCACTTCCGTATATTTCCGTAAATTATACATACGTGTTGTTTAAACATAAATTATTCGGTTGACATACACCGGTGCCAATATTCATGTATAGTCCAACCAACGAAGGTATTTGTTGTATATGACTTCCGAAAAATTCCTCCGCATGTGAAATTTGACATGGGATGAAATTAGGTAATACCGATTGCAGATGTAAAAGAGTTGTCAATTCAAGTGACAGATGACAACATTTGACATTTGAAACTGACAGTAATGTCACCCGCTCGGCCTGCCGTATGTTAAAACATGTTGGCTTAATTAAAACCCTCAAAATCCGAAAGTATTTTGTTTGTTTTAGAATTCTCAGAAGTATCCGTAGTTTTAATTTTAAAACACAAAAAGTAAATTCACCTCCCTGTTGGTTCTTAGGCCAACGATGTATGGATGCCGAACAATGTCCTTTCGAATGTTAAGTTCAAAATCGAATGAGAAAATTTGACAGTTTGTAGAAACTTGATAATCTGACGACTGTACTTATTTTCAGCGAATCTAGGTTTTCTAATTTGTAGTTTGTCTAAGTTATCATATATGTATTATGTACTAGCTGTAGCACGCGACCTTCGTCCATCTGAAATTTATAATAAAAATATTACTTCAATAATTATTTGAATCGGATTTGTTAACAATTTCAAGGGTTTTTTTTTCAATTGTTTTTTTTTCCCCAATACCATCTTCCCTGAGTTACACGTACTACGTGGCGTGTTTCGACCAACAATTACTAAGAGTTAACACTACATAATAACAGCACACAAGAGAGTAAAAATGATGGAAAACTTAAGATAACAAATACCTGAGACAGCAATTACGAGCTATCTTCACGCGTAATCCTAGAGAGGTGAACGTACTAGACAGTGCAGTGTTGTAAGGTGTAAGATAAACAGCAGATATTTTTGCTTGAAATTGAATAAAAACAAATGAAAAATTCGAACACATTATTTTATTATGACGCCTGAAATTCTTCTAGATAGAGGTGTACCTACAGTTCGACCATATTTCAAGAGTTATGTTAAAGCCTCCAATCAAAGGAAGGCGCTGTTAATTGGTTATAATTCAGACTCCCGGCTGCTAATAAGATTTCCTAATGGGTAATAATCTTACTTCTTACCATATATCACTATCACATATTATAAAACAAGGTCCTCCGCCGCGTCTGTCTGTCTGTTCGCAATAAACTCAAAAATTACTGCACCGATTTTTATGCTATTTTCACCAATGAATAGAGTGGTTCTCAAGGAAGGTTTTAGTATATAATTTGTCAAGTTTTTGTTGCGGGAACGGGATCAAAATTTCATGATTACTTTTGGTCGCGATAACCGACATCCACGCGGGCGAAGCCGCGGGCATCAGCTAGTACTATTATAAATACGAACTTTTGGATAGATAGATATTTTTGTTACTCAATCACACTAAAACGGCTGAACGTATCTGGATGAAATTTGGCACAGATATAGATTATAGTTTGGAATAGCACATAAGCTCCTCTTTTGAAGTTATACTTCTTTTGGCGCTTTAGGGGAAAATGAGGAGAGTAAATTTTTACGATGCGCGCGCACACTATCACAAAAAACCGACACCCTGAAGTTAGCTAGTCAACATTTTAGTTTTACGTGCGTAATAAGTACACACACACACGTTTTTTTTCATACACATTTACATCTTTCCACGCGAACGATGTCGCGAGCCACAGTTAGTATGACCATAAAACTTACCACTAAATGTCTAAAACGAAAAATTAACGAGTTAATCGGTCAAATAAATCACTTAATTAGATTTATTTCATCTAAAAACATTGATACTTCACCTGATACTCGTAGATGATGTACATCGGCGAAGTTGCAGTATGTTGTCAACACGACACGAGTTAATGAAACGATTATGTATCGATGTTTCTGATCTTAATGAGCTCTTGATTTCAGTCTCGATGGAGCTTGTGATTAAGTGGCTATGCATTAATTTTATAGGTTTTTTATTTATTAGGTGTTTTTTTTTATGTTTAACTAGCTGTACCCGCGGCTTCGCTCACGTGAGCGCGTATTTCTTTGGAATTATCAGGGAACATTACATGGGAACGTAAAGTAGTAGTATATTCCTAACATCCTCTAAAAAAAATACTTATAATCTAACTTCCTGTTAATTTAAACTAAAACTTCTTAGCGTGTCAATGGTGCCGATTCCCTTGTTTACAATCTAAACTAAATTTAAGTTCAGTGCATCTTTTTCTTTCAATTTCATTAAGAAAAGGACAGAAGATAAATTTTAGATTTGTCCTGTCAAATTAACCAGCGCCTGACACAAGTTTAGACGTGATTAAAAAGTTGGCTACTAAAATTACATCAAATTACGTCAGGTGCCGACTAATTTGACAGGACTAAACTAATATTTTATCTTCTGTCCTTTTCATAATGAAATAGAAAGAAAAAGATGCACTCAACTTAAATTTAGTTTAGTTTGTGAACAAGGGAATCGGCACCAATGGCAATCTAAATTGATTCCCCGAAGAAATTGACTATGAGTTCGTTTAGTACATAAAATAAAGATGTACCAACAGGTTTTAGTTTAAATTAACAGCATGAAATTTATTATTTTGTAGAGGATATTAGTAATATACTACGACTTCACGTTCTCATGTAATGTGCCCTGTGCGTTGAGTGTGAGTTGTTTTTACGTTAACGCGATCGAAAAGTTTGCCGCGTTTGGCTCTCTGATTGGTTAAGAGCTTGGAGCGGGCCAATCGGAGGCTCGAACGTCATAAACGTGTCGATCGCGTTAGCGTAAAACAAACTCACACTAGGCACTCTGATAATTCCAAAAGAATACGCGCTCACGTGAGTGAAACCATGCGTGTGAATAAAAATGTAGTTAATTGTAATACTAGTTTATTTAACACATGGTAAGTTAGACCATAGACTTAACTTTATGTAATGATTACAGCATTACAGATAGTCACAGTTTAAGCGACATAACGAGTCAAGACACGCATTCTTTAACTCTTGTTACTTTGTCACATACACTGAACATTACATGTGTACATATAATGTGTTATTTAGATGACACAAGTGTTCAAAAAAAGTTTAGTTCGGTACCAAGATTTTTTTCTTCGATTAAAGAATGCGTTTGTGGAATATTTAGCTTTATATTGCAAATTTTTGTTAGACTCAAGTGTACCCTTCAACCAGCTAAACGGTTGTGTTTGGGTGTGTGAAAAAAAACACAGTAGTAATGTAGCCAACTAAGCATTCTGTACATCAAAATATGTAACGTTAAAATTATTACTGGGAAACTTTTTTTGGGGTTAAAAATACGTTTTACGGTAAGACTCAATGTAACGCACTCAAAACATTGTACTGATGAATAGATTGAATAGTACGGGCTCTTAGAGGTGTCAAAAGTAAAAATATCACATTAAAAACATGTATTTAAAAAAAAAAAACTTGTAAAGCATGCTTAGCTGTGATAGTTTTCCTTTTAACTTCGTTATAATAATATAACTTAACGAAGCCGAAAGGCACTTGTTCTCCCCGTCACGTCATTACGATCATTTTTTTGTTCTAGACCATACCTGGGAATCTTCTAGTTACGGAGATATTGGGGTCAAAGTGCCAACTTTTTCACAAGTTTTTTTTTAAAACATGTTTTTTATGTATTTTTTTTACTTAAGACACCTTCACTACCCCCGTACTATTCAATCCATCCATCAGCACAATGTTTTGAATGCGCTACATTGAGTCCTACCGTGAAACGTGAATTTTCACCCCAAAAAAAAAGTTGTTTCCCAGCACTAATTTTTGCGTAAAGTCACTTAGTTGGACGTATAGAATGCTTGGTTGATGGCTTCGTGAAGAGTCTGTTTACCTGTATGTTGCAGGTATAAAGGGTGTAAAAAGACTCTTAACGAAGCCTGGGAATCTTCTAGTTACGGAGATTTTGGGGGTCAAAGTTCCAACTTTTTCACAAGTTTTTTTAAACACTTGTTTTTTATGTACTTCTTTTACTTAAGAGACCTTCACGACCCCCGTACTATTGAATCCATCCATGCTTGGTTGACGGCTTCGTCAAGAGTCCGTTTACACCCTGTGTATGTCAAATATGTTCATAAATTACATTCAGCGAATCAGTTAGTTCAGTTTAATTAGCCTGCAAATTTTAACGGGCAACTACGGAACCCTACATTGTGCGTGGCCCGACACGCACTTGTCCGGTTCTAAATATACAGTTTAAAATATTTATCAAAAAAATTATTTCAAATATTATAAGTATTTCAAATATAAAGAGAAAGGTCAGGTGCGTAGTACTCGCAACCGGCGTGCGTGTATGACCAGATGTATGAACGTGGACGAGGCAAAAGGAGTATGTAAGGATCGTAGCAGGTGGCGTTCTGTAGTTTCTGCCTACCCCCATGGGAAAAGGGCGTGAGTTTATGTATGTATGTATGTTCAAATATAAACCCCTCGTCAAGTTTGTAAAAATAGATATTTTGTTAATAGGTAGTAATAGTCAATATTTTAGAGTCTTAAAATAACTAAGGTACTTATGTTAGTATGTACTCACCTATTTCTTCCAAAACAACACTAATTCACCACAATAAAAATAAACAGCAAAAAGTTACATACGAAAAAAAATAAAAAGGCACAAGATCACGAACTCATTCAGCCAGAAACGTCAAAGTTTTCGCGCCGAAGCCGGCACGTGTGTCTATTGAACGCGCTATCGTGACTGGCTGTATACAATCGTGCCTTGGTGAAGGTAGGTTTCCCGCCTTTCTGTGTGTAGTGGAGGTAACTTTTTAATGAAATAGCACCCTAGAGATGGTAATATAATGCCTAAGCTATGGTTCGATTACTGGGTATCGATTTCTTTGGTCATTTGATAGAGAAACTATGGGGATTGAATATAAATTTTAGTTTTGTTGAATTATTAAGGTTAGGTCAGGCAAAATATTGGAAGAGGTATATTTTAGGAGTTACTTAATATTTTTTGTCTAATAATAGGTAATTTTAGTTCTTACAAATACTGTTCCAGATCGCATCCTCGTCCAGTTTACTTAAAAAACCGGCTAAGTGCGAGTCGGACTCGCGCATGAAGGGTTCCGTACCATCGACTACGATGGTACGGAACCCTTCATGCATATAACAAAAAAAAAAGAAAGGGCTCCCCTACTAAGGGGAGCCCTTTCTTTTTTTTTGTTATATCGGCAACAGAAATACACATTCAGTGATATTTCAACTGTCTACCTATTAAGGATCATGCGATACAGGCCGCCGATAGACAGACGGACGGACCGACGGACAGCGGAGGCTTAGTAATAAGGTAACCAACGCAAAGTCTCTAAAAGACACGTAAAAAACTGTAAGTAATCAGACTATTATACTATCTATCGAGGTGGACTGTATAATTCATAGGTTGATGTTGATGCTGAGGTTGATCCTTTATTCTTCCAGGGCTGGCTTGCTGCGGCGTCTAGAGTGGCGAAGTCGAATTCATGTCACCTACTGCTAGGATGACAGGTCTACTCTCTATGAGAGGAAATGGCCCATAGTCCTCCACATATACCCAGTGCGGGCTGGTGGATTAATTAAATATTAAAAATATTTTGTTGAACTGGTTCTTTCTTTGGTTTTACTTTTCTAACCCTAATTTCATATATTTACACTGTTCATATTTTTTTCTCAATCTGGAAATCTAACTCTTACACGTCCTAATCCATTGAAGCATAAGAAAATGTATCCGATTAGTTTACAGCCAAAAAATTGTATATATTTTTTTATCACAATCATTTCGGAATAAGATGGCAGAAATGCCAGTCGCTAAACCAATTCTAAACGGGTTTCGTATTATTATTCGTATTATTATTTCACGTTTTTATAATCATAACTCCTTAACACATCAATAGTTATCAAGTAATAGTAACAAATCAGCGCAATATTACCCGCAAACGTACGTTATACATATTACATACTTACGGCGTCCGTTGCCTGTCCCACCGCTCATGCGCTGACGAGGAAGCGACTATAGCAATCGACTATTGTTAACCGACTTTAATTAATTTGATACCCATTTTGCAGCATTCAAAAAAAAATATTTTTTACTTGAAACTAGCGTCTCACAGTGTTCATGTTGGTTTTTTTCACGTCACCTATCTAAGAACACTTGGGTCATCAAGACGAATCTAACAATATGTTAATTAAATAAATCCGTGCAGCGGTTTGGAAGATATGAGGTAATAAAGAATATTACATACATACAAGATACGCGCGAAAAACATAACCCTTCCTTGGCAGTCCGGTAAAACGGAGGTTATCAATTCATTTAATGTCGAAGAGGGTTTCTAAACACATTTGCCAAATTACATAAAGTACCTGAATGACCGAGCATTGCACTTTTTTTTTTGACGTTTTCTAAAAATGTAACCTAGCTAGATCGATTTATCGCCCCCGAAACCCCTTGCATACTAAATTTCATGAAAATCGTTGAAGCCGTTTCTGCGATTCAGAAAAAAAAATATATATATAGGTACATTCAGAATATGTATATATTATATATAGTTACATATATACAAGAATTGCTCGTTTAAAGATATAAGATAATTATATTGTTAGCATGTATTTGTCGGACGGAACCGGTCAATGTGGTGCCACTTGGGGGAAGCCTATGTCCAGCAGTGGACGTCTTTCGGCTGAAATGATGATGATGATGATGTATTTCTCAGAAACTATAATAGTAAACGGGTAACGGAAGGTATCTTTCAACTGGAATAGTGCAAGTTTCGCCACGATCGGTTTAATACTTTTACATGTCAAATTATTTCTTGAGTGCAAGCAGTTGTTTTAAAAGTTTATTGGGCTCAGGCTCATTGATTTAGTTCTGGGACATGCCGGTTTCTTTCACCGTTTTGAGAGCAGTGGAGACAAAGTTAATTACACAAAATAATGCGCCAGCCTGCATAGCTATTCACAAACTCTTCCATACGATTTCGATTCGGAAAGTCGTATGGCTATCTCGCTCGCTTTCGTAATGCCAAAAAAAGATAGACATACGACTAGTCGAATCGAAATCGAATCGAAGCGTTTGTGAATAGTTATGCAGGTTTCGAAACGACCGCTTATCGCTCAACGCCAGCAACAGGACAGGTACATAATAATCGCTAATAGCATGACGGCTGTAGGAAGCGATCGCTATAACTCTTTAGCTTCAACAATTATAACCAAGTAACTACAATGTTATAACTAATTTCCGACATGCGACAGTTGGTTATGATTCGTGATTTAATAAGTAGCTCATTGATGACGCACGTGAGGTTTATTGCGGGCCCGATTTGAACCTTTTGTTTTTTTTTTAAAGTGAAAACTAATATTTTCTAAAACTAATCTAGAAAATTGAAAAAAATATTTTTTTTTTCCTTACAGAGTTGCCGTTTTGCTACATATTACAAGTCCAAAAAAAAAAAATACAGTGTATAGTCAAATGTATATGGCTTCTGCAAAAATACTTTCTAAAAATAATCCAGAAACTTGAAAAATAACAATTCACTTCTGTCGGTACTCCCGGAGTGGTCGGGGTTTTTTTTCAGAGGATTGTTTAAAAGGCGACAGGTCTTAGGGGATATGACCGGGGAGTGTGGGATTTGTACATCACTAAAACACCAGCACCATTTCCTCTTGAAAGACCTGTCCGGAACCCCCTCTGTGCAATGCCTGTTAGGGCACATCCCTGGGGAGACTATAGAGAGGTGTCGCCTGAGCCTCGCTGCACAAGTGTGCGAGGCAGCACGTGAGGCGCCACCGTCATCTCTGAGGTCACTTGGTGATCGGACAGAGCCCTCTGAAAGTCTTGAACCTCAAAATCCCATCAGGGAGGATTGGAAACTTATAATAATTGTTGTAATTGAGTTAAAGGACTATTTTTTTGGGTTTCAATACCGTATCCAATACAGTTACTCAATGAAATGAATACTGATATATTTTTAAGAAAGGTCAGGTGCGTAGCTTAACGTAACTCACATCCAGATATACCAACGTGGACGAGATCGTAGCCGGTGGCGCAGCGCTCTGTAATTTCTGAAAAGGGGCGAGAGTTCATGTACCATCATCATAATTTCAGTCCGGAATCACCCGCTGCTGAGTACAAACCTCCCCGTTTTTCTGCGACCCTTCCCGGTTCTCAGCGTCACTTATCCAGGTGTTTCCCGCGACTTTGACGATATCGTCGACCCAACGGGCTATAGGGCGTCCCTGGTTTGTTTGGCCTCACCTGATAAGTTTATGTATGTGGCAATTATAAGCACATTACACCTAACAGGCTATCTCGTACCGTAAAGTTTCTCAAGAACACTATACATGACCACAATCATGAATTCTAACTCACACACCTTTACTGGAGCATTGCCCTCGACAAACGACAAAATAATCGAATGAAAGTAAACAAATGTTCGTATAAACATTCCTGCAGCTAAACTGCACGTATTTGTAGATTTAAAGAGAGAAATGTCGAGACCGTATGGTTAGCTGTAACTTGTAATAAAGTGGACACAAGTTCCGCGATTTGTTTAGCGTTTAGTATGATGAAAAAGCTTTGATTTATTGCCTAATAAGAAGTCTAACAACAACAACATCATTTATTTCAGGCTGCAATGGCCATAGATATATAACCTTATAAACTAACATATATAAAGTAAATACAAAACGTGTGTTAATAAATAAGACTTAAAACTATATAAATGTTAGTAGCACTTCGTTTATACACACTTCACTTGTGCTGGCTGATCAGTGGAACTTGTCCGCGGAAGCGACGGAACACACAACGGCCAAAAGCCGCAGAGGTTCTTGTCTAAGAAGAGGCAGGCCCATGAACTATCCACGCTTGCCTCTCTTAGCCGTAACGGAGGGAGCTTTACACCATACTCCCACCAGGATCGAGGCCCGCAGGTAAAGCGAGCCAGTAC
The DNA here is from genome assembly GCA_950005105.1 of Lycophotia porphyrea. Classification (NCBI taxonomy): domain Eukaryota; kingdom Metazoa; phylum Arthropoda; class Insecta; order Lepidoptera; family Noctuidae; genus Lycophotia; species Lycophotia porphyrea. The sequence goes on from OX465409.1 coordinate 9,644,160, forward strand.
TAGACCGGGGCAAAGGAAGTCGCATCAGAGAAAAAAGAAGCCTATGAACTATGCATGTTCTTGGCAATAGTTAGTGCGCAAGAAACACAATATATCGATAATAATATCCTAAATAGGAAAGTAACTCTGTATCTGTGTGTGTTTGTATGTAGGTACGTTTGTTTTATCACGCATGCTATTTTTAACCGACTTGCAGGAGGGGGAGGTTATCAATTTGACTGTTTGTTTTTTTTTTCAATGTATGTTACGTGATTTCTCAGTTGAGTGTGGATAGATTTTGAATATTGTTTGAAACGGTATACTTCCAAGTTGGTCCCATAGATATATTGTCATGATCTCATCATGGACTTCAGAGATATGGAACGGAACTCTTCAATAATAGACAGCAAATCTGTCGTGATTGCTGCAATCGCTTGAATGTTTATTGTTTACACAACACCACAACATATCATCACGCCTGTATGCTCTAAGGGGGTATGCAGACAGATGTGTACAGTAGACCAATATTTCGACAGTTAGGTAGGTATGTTAAGTTCCATTTTATTGGGGATAAGCCTATTACCATGACATATATTGTTAATAATGTAAAATTAATGCATAGCAAATATTTGTATAGGATATTAAAACTGAAAAAGAAAAAAAAAACTTTTTTGCAAAAAATAAACTTAGCTTCAGAAGTCGGTGACAACTTAAATGACATAGCTGTCAGTTTGACAGTAGTGAGCCAAAACCAGCCAAAACTCACGCATGCATGAACGGCAAAGACATTCAAACATATTATGAGCGATAGACGGGACAAGACTTGTTACTACTTAGTAACAAATCGCTCTGTCTACACGTCTAGTGTCATACGCCCGCTTGTCAGGAAGCATTCGTGTCAAATTCGAAAATGTTCGCGATCAAAATTGTTGTATGAAAAATTCTCAATGTCCGCTCTATAAGTCTTTTAAATCTCTTTGATGAACGGTATTTTATTTAAAAGGGAAAGCCCTTGTTCGGTTAGAACGGCCTGCTTCTCATGCAGTATAACCTGGTTTGGATAAAATGGAATATATCTAGATTAAATACGGTAGTTTTTGTTAAGAAACCTAGATGTTAAACACGTAGAAATATTGTTAGGAGATAGATAGTAGTAATTAAGTAGTCATTTTCACACCCGATATATGTAGTATTGTTTACACAACACCATAATATAATATCACTCCTGTATGCTCTGAGGGGGGTACGCAGATGTGTACAGTACACCAGACACTTAGGTATGTTTAGTTCCATTTTATTGGGGATAAGCCTATTACCATGACATGTAAGTGTTTTGTATTGTTAATAATGTAAAATTAATGCATTACAAATGTTTGTATAGGATATTACAACAAAAAAAGGAAAAAAAGAAAATAAAGAAAAATCTTTAGCTTCAGAAATCGATGACAAAAAACTGAACCAAACAAACAAAAGTCACCGATTCCTGAAACTAAAGTTATTTTTCACTTTTTTGTGTTTTTGAAATCGGTTTTATTTTTTCCAAAAAAGTTTTTTATTACAAGTTAGATTAGATTCTTGTCATCGTAGGTACTAATAAAACATTACGATTGCTATTTCCGAGAATAAGCAGAATTAGTTAGTACAAAAACTATAATAGCTATTACTTTTGATCTTAGTAAAATGAAATGCTCTTAGTATGTAATGATGGACGCTACCGAGAGCGCCAAACCACTATTTAGATTGCCAAAGACACGCCAAGAAAAGTAGACTACGTAATCTTGTTTATTAAAACGAACTAATCGTTGAAGTAGCTGTAATAACGTTCAAGTCTAGACATAATATTAAATTGCATTTTATGAAATCTACGGAAATAGCGGCAATAATGATGCAGTCTACTTCTCTTTGGGTACGCTCCCATAAATTAACTTGTTTATGTTTTAGAATGTTTTGCGGATTTTGCAATAGGTCACCACTAATTCCAGGTTGTATATTACAGACTGATTTAACCGCGGCCCTGGAACACAAAGGGCAAGGAAGCAACATAGATGGGTTTTAATCAGTACCGGTCTGACACTCCCTTCCGCACCGCCCAGAGCGGGACAAAAAAAAAAGAAAAGGACTTGAAAGTTTGTATGAACGCTCATAGTACTTTCCTTTTTGTATCGGAATTAGTTCCCAATTTCAAGGGTTTCAACTTTTTGGCACGGAACCCTAACTCTTATTCTAAAATAAAAGAAGCCTTAGTTACTTCTTATAACATTAGCTATCGGCCATTAAAAGTCCCGCCAAAATCGGCCCTGCCGTTTCGGAGATTACCAGGCACAAACAGACAACAAAGTTAAAATATAATAAAAAATAAAACAAAAAAAGAGTTTTTATTATAAGTGTCGTATTTATTTTCAAATGCGTTCAGCAAAAAGCTGTTAATTGGATATTACAAACAGACACTTCAATTTTATTTATTTCTATAAGTACAAGTACAGACGGAGGAGCTCGTGGCTAAACAATAACAGCCGCTCGGGTCGATCTTTAGGTTAAGCCGTGCTTGCCTAGGTTGGTCTGTGGATGGGTGACCACCCATTACATACCGAGTTTCCTCCGTGCCTCGGAAAGCACGTTAAGCCGTTGGTCCCGGCTGTCATTTGAAGATCTTTGACAGTCGTTAAAGTAGTCAGTGGCCCAAAAAGTCTGACAACCAGTCTTACCAAGGGGTATCGTATTTCCCAGTAGTAACTGGGTTGTGGAGGTCAGATAGGCAGTCGCTCCATGTAAAATACTGGTATTCAGCTGCATCCGGTTAGACTGGAAGCCGACCCCAACATAGTTGGGAAAAGGCTAGGCAGATGATGACAAGTACAGACGCCAGCAGGTCCACCTACCCGAAACTGTCAGATTTTCCCAACCAACCTTGAGCCTAATGTTATAGAGACAAAGTTGAAAGTCTATTAAAGAAATTTTACAGATTGTAGTAACTTGATTTGCTGGCGTCTGTACATGTCTAAATGTTAATAATAGATCCAGTTAGGACAATGCTTTTTTTTTACCTTTCTTTTTTCTTATGGTAAGGGTGCACCTTCTCTGTACCGAGTCACAAGCCTAATGAAATGAGCCCTAGATCCAGGCCACCTGCCGGTCACATTACCAAGATTATAGGGAAACTAACCGCCCGATATTATCACACTTTCACACTATCAGCTTACTAAACGTAGCTGCTTTCTTTGGAGATTCTACTATTTTTAGACTTTAGCTTGGGCACATGTGACGGCTCTATTTGCGGTTACAAAGGGTGTAAACAGACTCTTAACGAAGCTGAAAGGCACTTGTTCTCCCCGTCATTGCGATCATTTTTTTGTTCTAGACCATACCTGGGAACCTTCTAGTTACAGAGATATTGGGGGTCAAAGTTCCGACTTTTATTACAAGTTTTTTTTTAAATACGTGTTTTTATTGTAAGATTTTTACTTTAAACACCTCCAGGACCCCGTTACTATTCAATCCATCCATCAGGACAATGTTTTGAGTGCTTTACATTGAGTCCTACTGTAAAACAAAAAAGAAGTCGTTTCCCAGCAATAACTTTTGCGTAAAGTTACTTAGTTTGATGTACATAATGCTTGGTTGACGTCTTCGTGAAGAGTCCGTTTACACCCTGTATGATATAAGTCTTGGTTTCATTGTCCTCGACTGGACCGACCTGCCTTGCCTCTTTAATCTAATGGCCGTAAGCGCGACTGCTGAGTTTAAGAGCTGTTTTAAACGATAGGCCTAATGATTTTCGATTAAACAAACATTATATCCAATAACGTTATTCAAAATAAGTTTTAGAGTTAAATGTTCTATCTAAAAAAATTATATATCATAAAGTTGGTATAATTCACGTTAATTATATATCTTGTGAACGTTATTGAAATGAAAATATACCAAAATGCTTGTGGTGCAAACGAAACTAATTAGTCTCCCCTGCACCATTGATGGTACAGGTCAATGGTGCAAACGGTACAACGGGAAATTAATAGTACAACAAAATTATATAAAAAGTAAACATAAAAAAAAAACAAACGAATAACATCATTCGAAGTTTCATATCACTCCCATCTCATATGGTGCTGTAACTGTAACATTACATACAAAAATATATACATATAAATTGCAATGACATAAGTAATAGTTACCCTATCTTTTTATTGCATATGTAGACAATGCATCTGCAATATTCACCTCAGCGTTTACTGCCTAATTTCACGGTCTAGTGCCCACGGCTTGAATTGTTTAAAAAAAAAATGCTAATGAGCGTTTCCTCATCTGTATGTATCATACAAGCATCGTTTGACCTCCTAGACTATGTAGTATGTAGGAACATACTTTTTTCTAATGTTTTGATGATGGTGTAATATTTTGTGGAAGAGCTCCTTGTGAAAAAATTCGTTTGAGGAGATCCATCAAACAGATTTCTGTTCCTGGCGCTAAGCTTTGGTTTGGCGGGTAGTGGATACATGTCACATAACATAGCGTGCTTTAGGCAGAGGACATTAGACATTTCGCCATTTTATGTTTAAGTTCCATGTAATAGGGGGCGAGCCTATTGTCATCAAACGGGTACAAATCTGGGCACCGCGTTGCGCGTTGCTACTGAGAAATTCTAGATGGAAACCCCAATGACACTATACCTGACCTGGGAATCGAACCCTTGCGAGCAATAGCCCTTGCGATCACTATCAACGAGGCAGTCGATATTAAGTCTACATGTTTTTGTTAATCTAGAGAGGTATAAAGAATCGGTTGTAGAGGAGTGGCCACAGATACATAAAAATGCCTCCTAGACATTTAGAAAATCACGAATTTTAGAAAATCTTAAGATAACATTGTGATCCTAGTGTGAGAATGTGAATATAACTATGTAACCAAAAAGAAATTCTCGTTTACGCGCCAAAATGACAACCCAGCACATTGTTATACTTTCTTACCCAGATCACTATCAAAATGGCGATTTGGCGGCTATAAACGTAAAAACAACAATTAAAAGAATGACATAACAGTTATAATATTCGCTAAAACATTTATTTACAAACAAGCGTGTGAATTCGCTGATGTAACTTTTTAATTACACTATGTCCAGTATTATTCGAGCTGTCAAAGTGGCGCTGCTTGCTAAGTAAAACGTCAGTGAACTGTCAATTCTCATATATATTTTTTTAGTTCTACATTTCGCCACGTGTCAAAACATTATGGTCGCGGTACGTTCATATTCTTGAACCAGTCTGCAATTGGGACCGGTTGTGAATGAATTTTGAAAGTAATACGATGATATTATGGCAGGAAGTGAGATGGGTATTCAATCAATTGATATCGTTTTGGAGGTCGTATCGAGTTTATTATATAGTATGCACTTCACCCGCGATTTCGTCCGCAAAAATTGTGATAACTCAGCTAATTAGCATGATATAAATATAATTTATAGGCTTTAGCACCCACCAATAATGTAGCTTTCTGCCAGTGAAAGATTTTTTTGAATTGGATCATTAGTTCCGGAGATTACCTCATACATACAAACTAACAAACACATGTTACCTCTTTATAATATTTGTATAGATAGAAGTATAAATGAGATAGCAATTTGGGTTTGGTTCATTGATCTAGTGGACACAGGTTCTCGTAACTAGATCTTTTTTTAGTGTTTAATATAATATAAGATCGCGCCTGTAACCTTCAGTTTGCCAGTTATGTTTAAATCCCATGTAATAGAGGGCGATCCTAATGTTATCAACAGGGCACAAATCTAGACTCCGTGGGTGCTACTGAGAAATTCCTGATGGGAAAACCCAATAACACTTTGCTCGACCTGGGAATCGAACCTATAACTTCATGCTCAACAGTCGCGCTTGCAACCTCTAGACCGACGAGGCGTTACGTAGAACTTTTTTTTTTTTATGGACGTTCATGATAATGGACAACTCACCTTTGCCCGCGGCTTCGCTCGCCTTAATTTAGAATTTGACGATCAAATCTGGTTGTACTCTGCTTGTAATAATGTATAATTCAATCATAATTCGAAAGACACGCCATCTATTATCATAAGAAGTTTATTGTTGTTTTCCTCGGAAACAGTACTTTTTTTCGGGATGAAAGCTACCCTATGTCCATTTCTGTACCCCTGACAACGTATATGCAAAATTTCAGGATGATAGGTTTAGTGGTTTAGGCGTGAAACGGTAAGAAATAAACAAAAAAAAAAAAAAAACTTACTTTCGCATTTATAATATTGCGTAAGGAAATATAAGGTTTTACAATGTATCAGTGAAACATCGTTGCAGTAAAAAACTTCCATGCAACTGCCTATCTGACCTCCAAAACCCAATACCAAGGGTTACAGGATAACTCGGTAAGACTGAATGAATTATCACCTCCACTCATTTATCGACCTTGGCAAACGTTACTTAACTTTGAAGCACTTTTTTACCCACGTATCCATGTGGCCTGAGTTACAATCTACGCGGTTATCAAGTAGGTGCTTATTTCAATATTATCACTATCACTACATATTATAAAACAAAGTCCTCCGCTGCGTCTGTCTGTCTGTTCGCGATAAACTCAAAAACTACTGTACCGATTTTCATATTATTTCAATGGATAGAGTGGTTCTCGAGGAAGGTTTTAGTACCTATATAATTTGTCAAGTTTTTGTATACATTGGCTAAAATATAATATTTCCCATGGGTTGCGGGAATGGGATCAAAATTTCATGGTTACTTTTGGTCGCGATAACCGACATCCACGCGGGCGAAGCCGCGGTCATCAGCTAGATAAAAACAAAATAGTTTTACATCTACCAATAATTTACGCAGTTGCAGAACCATTTCACATTATATAAGAGCACATCTTAACATCTATTGCACATAGCGTAGTGCAGCGACCCGACGTATATACTACTAGCACTTCGCCCGCGACTTTGTCCGCAATAATTGTGACAGTTCGGCTAATATAGATGATATAAATATAACTTAGCTTAGAGCACTCACGAATAATGTAGCTTTCTTCCAGTGAAAGATTTTTTAGAATTGGATCATTAGTTCTGATTACCCCCTACATAGAAACAAACAAAGTTTACCTCTTTATAATATTAAGTATAGATATAGAAGTATAGACTAGCTGATGCCCGCGGCTTCACCCGCGTGGATGTCAGTTATCGCAACCAAAAAGTAATCATGAAATTTTGATCCCGTTCCCGCAACCCCTGGGAATTATCATTATATTTTAACCAATGTGAAAAAAATTAAAAACTTGACAAATTATATACTTAAACCTTCCTCGAGAACCACTCTATCCATTGGTGAAAAGAGCATCGGTGCAGTCGTTTTTGAGTTTATCGCGAACAGACAGACAGACGCGGCGGAGGACATTGTTTTAAAATATGTAGTGATGATAGTGATATAGAAGTATTGACAACTCAGATGCCGTTTACTTAGTACATTAGAGTTAGTGCAAGATATTGCGGTTATCACACTATGCAATATTAATATAAAGTTGCTGGTATTTGGGTCACATCATGAGAGATGAGCAAGTAAATAAAAATGTCTATTGCACACCCATTGGCCTTGATGAACATATCGGTAGTCCAGCGTCTTTTTATCCCAGATGTGTCGAAATTATAAGGAGGGTTGTGTGTTTTTTTGTGGAAATCTTCATATTTATGTATCTTTTGGTTGGAAAAGTATAAACCAAACAATTAGGGAATATTATATAACTCCGCATAGCTGGCGCCACCGATGCCGTTGTACATCTTTACTTGGTAGCTAAATCTATGTTCTAGAAAGCTCTTGTCATGTCAAAGTCATGTTGTATTCGCTCACTAAATAAATCTATATATATGATTGCAATCCATTGTTGTTTTTACCAAAACCTATCACATTTTGCTACAAACTAATGGATTATAGGTAGGTAGGTACATTTCTCATAAAGATGTAAAAAGACTTAACGAATCCGAAAGGCACTTGTTGTCCTGTCATTGCGATATTTTTTTTGTTCTAGACCATACCTGGGAACCGTCTAGTTACGGAGATATCGGGGTTCAAAGTTCCAACTTTTTCACAAGTTTTTTTTAAATACATGTTTTTAATGTATTTTTTTACTTAAGACACCTTCACGACCCCCGTACTATTCAATCCATCCATCAGCACAATGTTTTGTGTTACATTGAGTCCTACTGTAAAACGTGATTTTTCAGCCAAAAAAAAAGTTGTTGCCCAGCACTAATTTTTGCGTAAAGTTACTTAGTTTGATGTACATAATGCTTGGTTGACAGTTTCGTGAAGAGTCTGGTATAATTAAATTGTAGCAGGCCGATGTCTGTACAACAAGAAGATATTAAAAAAAGGGGGTCTTTATTAGAGAAAACTTAAATTAACTTAAAATAAAGGCTACAAATCTAGTATTATCTATAAATACTAGATTCTAAGTACCACACGTACGAAGCCGCGGGCAAAAGCTAGTCAGGAATAACTATGGTGGTAGTACCGTATGATTTCTCCTTCACCCGAAGATATTTTTTCATAAAAAGCTGGCTAGTGGTTTAAATCTAGTATAATGCACGTTTTGCACTAGAACTTAGAATTTTTGACGTGTAGTTTTCATTTGGTATCAATTCGTAACTTGTAAAGTTGCGCAATACTTAGAATGTGTTAAAACGATTGAATAGGTCGTTTATGTGTTAAGTGAATTTTGGTACTTACTATTATTATAGTGAAGTAACATTTTGTGTTTTTTTTTTTTTACACAAGTGGAATGTACATAATTATGTGTAACCACAAGACCACATAACTTTTATGAAAATACAGATCTAATATCTGATTAATGCGAGAAATTCAAGATGCGTTGATTACTTAAGAGTACAATTATATGACATGTGACATGTGTGTGTATGACAGTACTTTTATTTGAAATCATTAGCTAAGCTATCAAAATATTACATTCTATAAAGAATCTGAAATAATTAAGTTATCAGAAAATCTTCCCAACATGTCTAGCAGCAGGCCAAATCGGGCGCTAAGATAAATAAAAATCCCGCGAGAATCTTTGGCACAACTAAAAAGGGTAAAATAAAAAAAAAATGCAAAAAATAAAAAATGACCGATTTCCGACAGTTTTTTTTTTGCAAAAATGTTTTTCTGGTTAATTAACTGTTGCTTCTTTGTGATAATCTTTTTTAATAGTCTGTGCTTTATTTCATCACTAAATTAAATAACCACCAATAGATTAAAAGAAAATTACGCGACGGTACAGACGCCAGCACATCAAGCTACTACAATCTGTCAGATTTATTTGCTAGATTCTCAACTTTATCTCTATGACATTAAGTTCAAGTTTGGTTGGGAAAATCTGACAGATTCGGGTAGGTTGACGTGCTGGCGTCTGTACATATCGAGATTAGCAGTAATTTTTAACTCTTTGGAATAATCGAATGACGTAAGTGACGCCATCCATCGCCATGGGCGAAAGTAAGTGGAGCGATTTATTATATTGTATGGTATTATTATTGGCCCAAGATTAGCCATAGGGCCGGCCTTAGAAAGTCACAGAAGTGACTTTTGAAGAGGATTATGTTGTTGTTGTTTTGTTGTTGGTTATTGTTGCTGTTGTTGGGTAATGTTGACGTTGTTTGCTGGGTAGGGAAATTGGTGTTTTTTTTTTATATTTTAAGTGTTAAAAGTATACAGAGGTAACTATTTGAACAGGGATTGGAATAACTCAAAACATTAATTTTTAAAAATTTCCTGGCATGTACGACACAGTTCGACTTTCAAGAATGGCAATTTAAACAATTTACCTAAATTACATATTAATAGCATCGCACCAGTATTTCTCGAAGGGTTTAGGGGTAGAGTTATCCTTGTCCTAACTTTAATTAATTAATATTATAAATGCGAAAGTAAGTTTGTTTGTTACCTTTTCACGTATAAACCACTGAACCGATCATCCTGAAATGTTGTATATAAAAGTACATTGTTAGGTGTACAGACATGGACATAGGGTACCTTTCATCCCGAAAAAAGTACTGTTCCCGAGGAAAACAACAATAATGTTCTTATGATAATAGATGGCGCCACGTGTCTTACGAATCATGATTGAATTATATTATTAGGAGCACAGTACAGCCCGAATTGATTGTCAAATTCTAAATTGAAAGCCAGTACTTTAATAAACCCACTTTTGGCTAGTACAGATCAAGTTGGTCGTAATGTTGGACACTAGCTTTTTGTCACAAACCGGGCATAATTCCAGACTCTGGGCTATTACTTTAAAATTCGTAATAGAAAATCCCTATAACACGTAGCCCGACCCGGTAATCTAACCAAGGACTTCACGCACAGCAGTCTCACGTGTGACTTCTAAACCGAGGCGTTTATTTAAAAAAAACGATCGAGGTCATCATCATCTGCCTAGCCTTTTCCATCTATATTGGACTAAATACCAGTATTTTACATAAAGCGACTGCTTATCTGACCTACACAACCCAGTTAGTACTGGGTAATACTATACCCACTGGTAAAACTGGTTGTCAGACTTTTTGGGCCACTGACTATCTGTATCGACTGTCAACAAATGACAGCCGGAACCAAGGGTTTAACGAGCTTTTTGAGGCACGGAGGAAACTCTGTATGTATCCACAGACCAACCTAGGCACGGCTTACCCTAAAGATCGACCCGAGCGGCTGTTATTATTTTAGCCAAGAGCTTCATCAAGATTTATTCAGATATCTATCGCATTTATTTAAGCCGCATCTAGTCCCCTCATAGCTCATTCTCGCCTACATACAACCGCACATCAGGTAATTAGGAGCCGGTGTTCGATCTGCGATTATCTGTGGTTGCGTCACTGAGCGCCCGCGCCGCCGCCGAGCTAGCCGGACGCGTAGAAAGTAATATTATGGTTGTCTATGCGAAGTTAGTATCGGTGTCACGAGAATTGTCGAGAGGTACTTTGAAAGTTTTGACTGTGGATATAAAAGTATAGGAACACTAAAGCCACGGAGAATGATAGATTATGTTTATTTTTCAAATAGTTTTTACAAACACTTCAATTCATTTTTTTTTTAAACCAAGTAGAGCCAGTGTTTCGTACCTGACTACTCTGAGAAGAAACAGCCGAAACAAACTTTCAATCAACTTTGATAGGCTCTTTTGAGGTCCAGACACAATATTGGACAACTCACATAAGGACTATGCAGATTAATGTCTGAGATGATCTTTTGAAAAAAGACCACACAGATTTGTGTGGACCTGTCCAGTCAGTGCAAGCATTTGTCAGTTATCGTGTAGCTCGACTCATAACTCAAGGTGCTGGAGCTCAACGACGATGGACTGTGTGAAAGATAAATTGGTCAGAAAGGGTGTGATGCTGAAAAATAAAAGTATGGAAGCAGGCGACATGGTCATGGACATGGTCATGGTGACATGGTATAGACCCCAAAATAAGTTAGGACGAGGGCAAAAGAAAGATGATGAAGTGGATATTGGAGAGGAAACCAAAAGTAAAGATTGAACGAAAATACAGAAGAACTAGCACAAGTATAATCAGCCTAAATGTTCCCACTGCTGGGACACACGGCGTCTTCTCTATGAGAGGGCCACGCGGGCCCAGTGCGGGATGGAAGATGTCACATTTCTTCGAATTTTTGGTTCTAGGACATGCCGGTTTCCTTACGATGTTTTCCTTCACCGTTTTGAGAGCAGTGATGATGAAATAAATTACACATAGTAATGCGCCTGCCTGGGTTCGAACCCACGACTTTAACTAAGAAAAGTAGCTGAGGTCAAAATTAATGATGCTGCTAATGGAAGGAATTACAATAATAATCTCTACTTCTTTTTATGGCTGCACTGTCTCAATCTTTCTCTAATTATTCTTTTTCCATTTGCCTTCAGGTGATTTGATATTTTGGTCCCCAATAAGCCTAGAAATCTGGTGCATAGATGTGTTTACCGAAGCCTGCGTGACTAAATTAAAATATTAGTCTTACCGTGACATGCACCCAAATCTATACTAGCAGGAGTAGCAGGCATGCAATTTTTTTAAATAATGTCAGGGTGTTTCGCAAAGTAACGCCTTATTCTATAACTTTCAAACATTTAGCTACCCACTCAAACGCAAGCGGGTACTACGGTACCCCAGCAATAAAAAACGCTTAACCGCCAAATTGACAATGACATTTAAAGTGACATGTTCAAACAAGGTTTAACTGGAGCGCCACTGGCTACCAAACCAACATAATATGAAACTGACAACCCTACAAATACGCGGAGTTACAGAACAGGCGCGAGCGACTACACGACGATAGTTAAGATTCCTACCGGTTATTTATTCAAATACTAGCTTTTGCCCGCGGTTTCGCTCGCGGCTTCACTCGCGTTAATTTAGAATTTGACAATCAATTCAGGTTGTACAGACGCCAGCAGGTCAAGCTACCCGAAACTGTCAGATTTTCCCAATCAACCTTGAACCTAATTTTTTAGCAATAAAGTCGAAAATCTATTAAAGAAATCTGACAGATTGTAGTAGCTTGATGTGCTGGCGTCTGTACTCTGCTTATACATATAATATAATTCAATCATGATTCGAAAGACACGTGGCGCCATCTATTATAAGAACGGCGTTATTGTTGTTTTCCTCGGGAACAGTACTTTTTTTGGGATGAAAGGTAACCTTTGTCCGTCTCTGTACATCTGACAACGTATATGCAAAATTTCAGGATGATCGGCTCAGTGGTTTAGGCGAGAAAAGGTAACAAACAAACTTACTTTCGCATTTACAATATTATATAATTAGGAAGTTAGGATACCAAACTTATTTCCTGCATGCATTCTGTGTCGATTGACAATTAAGTAAAAACTTGTTACAAACGCTTGCTATGTTATTTTCGTTTGTTTAGTTATGTCATAAGTGAGTCGGTAGTAAATTATTCATGTTAAACCGTCGCTGCATGAATGGAATTTGATTTTGTGCCAGTTAACAATAGACAGTAAGTACAATGACTTTATTTCCGGTTGGTATTTCTGAACAATGTCGGAGAATAGAATATTATTCAACTTTTTTTTCAGAAGAATTATCCAAGGTGTAACAGGGATAAGATAACATAACATCACGCCTGTACAACTATTGAAAGGGCGTTTGGTCGAGGTGTACTTAATAGTACACCCACATTTCGCCAGTTATGTTGAAGTCCCATGTAATACGGAGCGTTCCTATTGCCATCGACCACAAATCATCAGGCACATTACTGCTACTGAAAAATTCCTGATGGAAAAACCCAATAACACTTTACCCACCCGGAAATCAAACCCAGGATCTCATGCTCAGCAGCACTATATCAACGAAGCAGTCGCGAAGTGACAATTCATAATATTAACTACGTCTGTAACCATTCTATAAGAGTTTTTTAAAAGTGATTAATAATATCCTAAATTCTGCTAAAGCAGAAATTTTGGAACCCCTGCTGTCAAGCTTCCAGAGACGCAGTCACGCAGCGTAGAGCCGAAGACGTCCAATAATACAAAGGCTTCACTCAAGCTACTCGATATCGGCGGATTCCAGAATTCCAGTAATGAAAGAATAAAAACACGGGACGCCTGGCGAAGTGAAACATTGAAATTATTTTGTACAAGTAATATGCATAAAATAACAGTACACAGTAACAGTACAGTGTATATATATATAATATACCATCGCATAGTGTGGCGATGCGTCGTCGCCACGCCAACAATCGGTTTTACCAGCGGTATAACCCGCGTTTACCGCGGTTTTTGATGTTTCACATCAAAAACCAACAACTCCTTCCAGTACGTGGAATTCCAAATCATGTAATTATATCGTTACATGTTATTTTTACCATCTTTTGTACTACAACATTTACCGCAAATAAATAATGTTGTCTTTGACAAAACGTCCTTTTGACCCTATCAGACGACTGACGAGTTCAAAGGTCTCACTTGTACACTGTCTAAGTGGAAATTAGGGCTCATAATAAAGCTATTTTATAATTATTATAATACTTGGTTGAAATTGTTCATAAGTTTTTATTTAAATCCTAGAGATAGATGCGGAACCCAGATAAAGTAATAGTACATTATGGTACAAGTGAGTAATGTTGGTGATTACCGCTGAGGCGCCATTGAGACCCGAGCCGTTAGGTGAGGGTCTCAAGAGAGCCGAGGACGGTAATCATCAATACACACGTGTATCATACGACGTTTTTCAACACACTTGTGAAGAAAATAATACTAAAAATTCATTTTATTTAGTAGATAAAAAGTTTATTTAAAGAAACAATTAGTAAATGTGCAGTTAGTAAAATTATAAGTAACTGTTTTTGATGGCCATGGTTCTCTACGTATTTTACAGTTATATTTGTTAGTTCTTGTATCCTAAATGCACCAGTTACACCAAATATTAAAGCAACCTGAAAAAAAGAAACAACAATTAAGTTCAACACACAACACAGGCTGAAGTCACATAGATATTTAAAATTAATTTAACTAACCTTAGTAGCCAGATATTGGTTATATGGATACGATAAAAACTTTGATTTCTTGCTTCTAAATCCATCGGATAGTCTCTTGGTGATAGTTTAGATAAGCTGACACATTAGAGTATGTTTTTTAAGTCCACTCCATTCTTTGTTCGGACTGTACTTTTTAACATTGAGTGTTACACCACAAAGAGATAGGTTTGCACTTAGAAGATAATTCTTTAAAATACGCCATGAACACATTTTCTGAAAAAGACTGCGTATTCTTGTTGTTTTGCCATTGTATGAAATTTTGGTACGCCAATAGATATTTGTCCTTGGAATTTTCAGGTAGTAAACATTCCATAACGCTAAGGGCTTCACATCTTAAATCGGGCGGAATACAACATAAATTATTTTCTTCATAACTATTACTTGTAGACATTTTAATTAATAAATAACTATAATTTCAACAGTGAAAACGAATTGTGAAAATAATTTCGTAATGGCGGGAAAAATTAATCAGTTTTCCTATGCGCGCGCATCTAACAATGGCGATCGGCCATAGACTAAATAATGAGATTTCTTTTTTTTTGGCTTTTCGCGGATAGCGTTTTATCCACGTACAAAATGGGGAATTCAAAGTTTTCTTTATTACAGAGAAAACTAATTTATATTTGAGTGAAAGTTTTATATATTAAAAATGTACAAGTTGAAATTATCTATTTAAATACGAAGTTGCATGAAATGAGCGAGAAATAAGTACATTAATTTATTTGTACTATTGAACACGATTGTTTTTTGTATCGAAACTTTTTTAAGAACAAAGCAACTAAACCAATAAAATAAAAAAAACCCTATAACTCACTTGTGAATAATAGCAATGAAAAAGTCACAGTTTGATTATAGGTGTCATTATGTGCCTAATTGCGGTGAAATTAGAGCCATTTTATGAGCAAGTGTGTTGAAAAAATATAAACTAGGTACTTGAGTGATGCCAATGATAATATTGATTGAACTCATGTTTTCGAGAGTACTTACTTATTTTATAACGTAAACACAACACAAGCAATGTTTTTCCTACATATTACGCAATTTTGATTAATGTATGCTAGGTTGTCGATGATCAATCAAAATTCAATCAATCAAAACAACACATACATTAGAAAATTGGAAAATAAGTGGAAAGAAAACCAAAAAGTAAAAATCAAAAAAAAACTGTTACCACGGCAATCAACAATGACCGAAACCGATCACCTGTAATTTTGCATAATATACGCTGTCAGGTGACCTGTAAACGGACATAGTAGGTATAGGTACCCTGTGTCCGTTTATTGGTACGTTTATTTTTTGCGAATGAATTAGTTTACATGGTGATACTTGATGAGACAGCCAGTGACACCTATCGGTCGTTTATTGTATCATCGATTTTTTTTTTTCCTTAAGGTGGTTGCGTCAGGGTAGCCCGCGAAATTCAATTTTTCTTAAGATTTTTGCAATTTGCAGGTCATTGTCAGGTTTTATGTTAATGAAAAATTAGTCGCGCCAGTAACACGTATGTAGTTACAGAATCACAGTGACAACGAAGGTGTGTGAACACCTGTGTCACCGGCAGCGGCAGGCGCGTCGAGCTCGAGCGACGAATATTTTATCGCACTGATGTCGCCAACACCTGTGCGTCGGCAGGGAGAGGTTGGCCACTGAAGAGCTTGGGACTTAGGGGCCAACAGGCCCCGAGCCTGGTCCCCACTACCGGTGGTTATAAAGTGTTGTGAAAAGTTGTTTATATCCGATTTATCCGTACACGAAATCGACAGAGCAAACGGGAAAAGAGCAGGGAAAGGACATGGTCCCCAATGAAATTCTATTCTTATTTTTGACGTGACAACGTCTAATAAATCGATGAGTACCGGCTGCATGCACGAAAAGTGTCCCGTTACGCTCATTGTACGCTTGCGCCGCATCTATCTCTCTTCCACTTGATTTTATGACGTTAAACTATCGTCCGTAAACCAACTTTATGTGATAAACGGATACAAATTATCTCCGTCAAAACGAAGTTTTTTATTTGTACAAAAATGGTCAGAGACAAAGGGCTCTGACAGATCCTGCCATCTCATACATCTTTTGTTTCCAGTGTTGCCAAAAGGTTACATTTCTTACATTTTTTGTAACTTTTGACCCCCTCGCGTAACATGTAAGTAATTTTCGTAACTTTTGAGATCAACGAGATTTGTAATACTAGATTTTTATTGCAAACACTTTACGAACGCATCCAAATTGAACGCCCATAAAACTGGCGCGTCTTAAAAGTATTTCGCTCCATATCACACTCTAGAGATGGCTCCGAATGGAACGCGCCATGACAAAATGAAACGTATCATGGATGGGTTAAAACTTGATTTTGCTTGAGTGTGTGCACGCACGTTTCCTACTTCGTGAGTTCGCACCGTTCGCTATTTCGTACTGTCGACTATTCTGCCAATGTCCAGTGAATTGGGTTTTATAGCTCGTAGATGACAAATCATCGTCGATAGGATCTTTATTCTTTTTTTTCGTATTGAAGTGTTTTTGCCTTTTATTAACAGAGCCCTCTGTTAGAATACGGAATTATCCGGGTAGAACGTGAAATTAGAGAAATTAATTGTATGTTGACGAAAAATGAGTTGCGCCAGTAACACGTGTGTAGTTACAGAATTAAAATCGTGAAAATAATCAATACAACCCCCTAAGTTCATTTAACCCCATTGAATGACTTTTTCATGAAATATTCATTGAATAGGGTGACATGAACTTAGAGGGTTGTATACAACCTGACACTGACCTGCAAATTGTAAAAACGTAAGAAAATTTGAATTTCGCGGGCTACCCGTACGCTTCCACCTTAAGAGGGTTCTATACGTATCGAATATAAGTAGTTAGTTTAGTGTAAAACTAACAGTTACATCGCTTTGTAGTTTTGGTTCAAATTAATAGAATAAGCTAGCTGCTAGACTAGATAATAACAATAGTGAAGATGGTGCTGCGAACAAATAAAACTAGTCTATTTTATCATAAGATTAAATACACCATTAGACATCATAGATTCCTTTATATTCCACCATTTTGCTGGCATCATTTTGCCTCTGACCTCATATCCAAAAAACACTTAAAATAAAAAATAAAAAACAATAATGTAACTTTTGCAGCAAAAATGTAACATTTCTGGAAACGAAATGTAACTTACGACTCAAGGGCCCTGGCAATGGCAACACTTTTTCTTTCTGTCAATTTGACAGTGTCAAATTGATTTGACAATTCAATTAATCTGCCTATATATATGAGTACTCTGTGAATTAGTCGTACAAACACTGAAGAGAAATCTATTTTTCCGACCATTTTATCGACTTAGTAAGCTTGTTTAGTTCGAATTAACTATTTAAATTATGGATCTAACTAATAATATCATCAAACCAAATAAGCTCGCTCCGAGCGTTGCCGTAAACGCCGTTTTGCAGCCAAGCCAAGAACTCCCTGCTGAAACGCCCATCGTATCTGGTTACGACTGGGAAAATGGCACTGATTTCAACAAAATCCTCGAGAGCTACGTCCGATCAGGTTTCCAAGCTACCAACTTCGGTAACTCGGTCCTAGAAATCAACAGAATGCTGAAATGTCGCTCCGTTCCATTGACTGAAGATACTAGTGACCCTTATGAAGAAGACGTTTTTATTAAGAAGAAAACTAACTGCACTATATTTTTGGGATATACTTCTAACATGATATCGTCCGGAATACGTGAAACACTCCAGTTTTTGGTGAAAAATAAGCTAGTAGACTGTATTGTGACCACTGCTGGAGGTGTTGAAGAAGACCTTATAAAATGCCTCGCTCCTACGTACGTCGGAGACTTCAATTTAAGCGGGAAATTGTTGAGAACTCGCGGCATTAACAGAATTGGTAACTTATTAGTTCCAAACGATAATTACTGCCGATTTGAAGAGTGGGTGACTCCAATACTTGATGAAATGCTTGATGAACAGATGACAAATGGCACTGTATGGACTCCTTCTAGAATAATCGCAAAATTAGGCGAGAAAATTAATGATGAGAGCTCAGTATGCTACTGGGCTTGGAGAAACAATATTCCCATCTTCAGTCCTGCGTTAACCGATGGTTCCTTAGGAGATATGATGTTTTTCCACTCATACAAGCGGCCAGGACTTATTATAGATATTCTTAGTGACTTAAGGAGGTTGAATACTATGGCTGTAAAGGCTAACAATACGGGTATGATTATTTTAGGTGGTGGTCTGATAAAACACCATATTTGTAATGCTAATTTAATGAGGAATGGTGCCGATTTTTCTGTGTACATTAACACGGCAAGTGAGTTTGATGGCAGTGATGCTGGTGCTAGGCCTGATGAAGCAGTATCTTGGGGCAAGATTAGACCAAATGCAACTCCGGTCAAGTTGTATGCGGATGCAACGTTGGTGTTCCCGCTGATCGTCGGTCAGACGTTTGCGAAGCATCATTTTAGCAATAAAAAGAATGTTTAAATTGTAATTGTTGTATTATTTTGGCCTCCAAACCGAGGTTGCAGTCAGCTTATGTATTAGACATGTCATTGTTAGAGATACTGGCTAACTAAATGAAAAATATAAAACACCCTTATGGCAAATAATGCTACAGCACTTCATATAATTTACACATCTAAACAAAAAAAATAGGATAAGTTAAAGACTAACACAACTAACATTTAATTATTATTAAGCACCTAGTGTCAAGTGTGTTAAAAAATTGAGATTAGAAATAAAATGCTTTTTTATTTATTTATTTTAACAAAACAAATAATTTGCACTATCTTTTGTGATTTTAAAGCTTTTTACTAAATGCATATGAAAGTAAATATGGTAGGTACTTATAAAAAAACTTCTTTCGTGTGTTTGTTCCGGCTTATCTCCTAAACGGCTGGACCGATTTTCACAGGACTCTCACTGGCACATAGCAGCTGTTACAAAGAGTAACTTAGGGTACTTTGGTTTTAGAAAATCGATTAGGGTTTGTGCAAAAAAATTAAAACCCATGATTCGATTGAAATAGGGAAGTAATATTTTTACACGACTGCCCAAAAAAAGGAGTGTTATGTTTTCAGGGTTCATGTATGTATGTTTATGAGTTTCTTTATTTCACCATAATTTCTAAACGGCGTAACCGATTTCAATGTATGTGGTATCGTTTGAAGCGTCGATTTATTCCGGGTACCATAGGCTAGTGAACTTTAAAAAAAATACAAAGGCCATGATTCATGAAAAAAAAAACGGAAATATTTCATTTTTAAGGTTCCGTAGCCAAATGACAAAAAACGGAACCCTTATGGATTCGTCATGTCTGTCTGTCTGTCTGTCGGTCCGTATGTCACAGCCACTTTTTTCCGAAACTATAAGAACTATACCGTTGAAACTTGGTAAGTAGATGTACTCGTATTCTGTGAACCGCATTAAGATTTTTACTGCACAAAAATAGAAATTCAAACAGTAAATTTTGGGGTTTCCCCATACATAGGACTGAAATTTATATATTTTTTTTCTCAACCCCATACATGGGGGGTATCTATAGATAGGTCTTCAAAAATGATACTGAGGTTTCTTAGGTAGGTATATATTTTTTTTCTAAACTGAATAGTTTGCGCGAGAGACGCTTCCAAAGTGGTAAAATGTGTCCCCCCCCTGTAACTTCTAAAATAAGAGGAAGATAAAATTAAATAAAATATATGATCTACATTACCATGCAAACTTCCACCGAAAATTGGTTTGAACGAGATCTAGTCAGTAGTTTTATTGAATACGTCATAAATCGTAAACCGCAATTTACCTTTAATTTAATTTAAAACATCGATCAAAGTTACAACGAACTACAAGAACTTTTATATTATGTTACTTGCTGCTACGGAACCCTTCATGGGCGAGTCCGACTCGCACTTGGCCATTTTTTTTCGGTAGTATTCAATAATTAACCCATAGAAAAAAAATGTCTTATCCGTTCCGTTTCCACGTTTGCTTCTTGCAGACAAATGTTCACTAGGTATAGGTACCTATAATAATTATGTATTATCGACACACAGTGATCAATTTCAAAAATTTTGGGCTACGAAATTATTTCATACTGAAATCGTGAATTAAAGGTATATTTAATAGTATCGAAAAATCGTTTTCACATTATTTAACTTTTTAACATAACATAACATAACATCACGCCTGCAATCCCCGAAGGGTTGGGCAGAGGTGTAGTAATAGTACACCCACATTTCGCCAGTTATGTTTTAAGTCCCATGTAATAGGGGGCGAGCCTATTGCCATCAACCGGGCACAAATCCAGACTCCGTGGCTGCTACTAAGAAATTCCTGATGGAAAAACCCAATAACACTCGGAAATCGACGACCTGGGAATTAAACCTAGGACCTCATGCTCAGCAGTCGCGCTCGCGACCACTAGACCAACGAGGCAGTCAGTTTAACTTTTTAACTGGTAATTAATATATAATGTAACACAACTTTTGGTTCCAAACTTGTAAAAGCAAAAACCAAAAATTATAAAGGGTGTAAACAGACTCTTAACAAAGCCGAAAGGCACTTGTTCTCCCCGTCATTGCGATCATTTTTTTGTTCTAGACCATACCTGGGAACCTTCTAGTTACGCAGATATTGGGGGTCAAAGTTCCAACTATTTCACAAGTTTTTTTTTTTTAAATACATGTTTTTCATGTAAGATTTATACTTTAAACACCTCCAGGGCCCTCTTACTATTCAATCCATCCATCAGCACAATGTTTTGAGTGCGTTACATTGAGTCCTACTGTAAAACGTGATTTTTCAGCCCAAAAACAAAAGTCGTTTCCCAGCACTAATTTTTGCGTAAAGTTACTTAGTTTGATGTACATAATGCTTCGTTGACGGCTTCGTGAAGAGTCTGTTTACACCCTGTATACCGCCTTAATGCATAAAAGTGTGTTTCATATGGGTCCTATAATTTTTAATAAATTGCCTTAAGAAATAAGGGCATTGAATACTATAACTTGAGCGATTTCTTAAACGATAACTTTTCCAAACTTATGACCTTCCAGTGACATCAAGTGATAACAATTTTTAGGCATGTAAATAACCCTTTGACATTATTGATAATATTTTTATTTTTTTTATTACTTTAACCATATTGACATATTCTTTTTAAATTTTTAATTGTGTTTAAATCCATGAAATGCCACTTAATTTTATAACAATTGTACACCTACTAAGTATTTGCATGCCCTTATGGCGGCAAAATGTGGAGAACCTTAATAAAAAAGAACATCTATGTACATAAAGCCATGTTTGCAAAGAAATAAATGATTTGATTTGAAAACTTAGTAAATATCAGTACATTAATATATATATTTTTTATTACATAAATCTGTCTATTACTATACAACGTAAAAGCCGACAAACTATCTCGACTGCACAGACTACCAGAGTGGCTTCTACTCCCTCAAGTAACGCGCTTAATATTTACTAATGGGTAACCCCAGTGATAGACTTATTCGCTTCTCAGCGAGCCTATGTGGTCCCCACTTCCCCAAGTATTGCAGTCTGGATCACCGATATCAGAAAGCCGAATTTCAAGATGCCTTCAGCCAGATCTGGAACTATCCATTGGCATGGATTTTTCCGCCACCATTCTTGATACCGAAAGTGCTGATCCATCTGAATAAATGTCAAGGAATATTTCTGATTGTGGCTTCGAAATGGGACCAAGTCTTTTGGAGACCGGATCTGAAAAATCGGTTAACAGACAGCCCTTGGACGATCAGGAACCTCTACCAAGTATTAATGGACACCTCAACCAACAAACCCCCTCACAAAGCCAACGAAATGACATTAGAAGTTTGGAGATTTGGAGGTGGAATGAAAAACTGAGTGACTGGACAACCCAACAGAAGCATCTTCTCATGCAAAAGCTGGCGGTCGTCCACTGTAAGAACATACAGGTTACACCCATAGACTCTTCACGAAGCCGTCAACCAAGCATTATGTACAGACGCCAGCAGGTCAACCTACCTGAAACTGTCAGACTTTTCCAACCAACCTTGAACCTAATACTTCAGAGATAAAGTTGAAATTCTATTGAAGAAATCTGACAGATTGTAGTAGCTTGATGTGCTGGCGTCTGTACATCAAACTAAGTAACATTACGCATATATTAGTGCTGGGAACGACTTTTTTTTTTTTGGGAAATCACGTTTTACACTAGGACTCGATGTAACGCACTCAAAACATTGTGCTCAAGTTGCTGCTGGATGGATTGAATAGTAAGGAGTTCCTGGAGGTGTTTAAAGTAAAAATCTTACATGAAAAACATGTATTTTTAAAAAAATCTTGTGAAATAGCCCCAACTATAACTTTGACCCCCAATATCTGCGTAACTAGAAGGTTCCCAGGTATGGTCTAGAACAAAAAAAATGATCGCAATGACGGGGAGAACAAGTGCCTTTCGGCTTTGTTAAGAGTCTGTTTACACCCTTTATAGCCAGCCTGGGCTCGTTAGATAAAATGGGCTAAGCTTAATCATATTTCTGTAAGCGAGCCGAGTGGTTCAGCGCTTGCTAGATTGTTAGCTGATCTTCAACAAAATGATGGACTCGCTTACAACACTTTTGAACTTTGTGTTGTCCAGAGCTTTCAGAACGGCTAAGTGGGCATCTTTTGGTCAAACGAATATTAAAGCTAGCTCTTCCAAAACCCTCAGACTCCAGTTTGGGACGTTGACCAAGTTGTGTCTTTTACTATGTCAACAGAATCCAGATATAGATAAACTCTATGAGGTATCGCAGCACACAGCATGCCTCTTACTACTGTGTTCTGGTCGTAGGGTCCATGACCTTACCCTCTCGAACAAAAATGGTAATCATTGCGAAATTCCTACTGATTATGTTATCTTTTGGCCAATGTTCGGTTCAAAAACAGACTTCGCAAATTATCGTCAATCAGGTTAAATGATAAATGATGTTTATTTTGCAAATAGATTTTTACAAACACTTTTACACGTCATGTTTTTTAAAACTAAACAAACTCGGAGGTCATAGTCTCTTTTAAAGTCTAGACATAATCTTGGTTAACTCACATGAGGACTATGCAGATTAGTGTCTGAGATGGCCTTTGGAAGAAAGAACCACACAGATTTGAGTGGACCTGTCCAGTCAATATTTGTCGGTTATCGTGTAGCTCGACTTATAACTCAAGGAGCTCAACGACACGACGAACAATACCAAAGAAAAGACATTTGGGTAGGTCGCTTGTAGTACTCAAACTGCCAGGCAATCGTGGGAAAACTAAAAATAAAATAAAAAAATGACCCACAAGGTCCTCACATTCACAAAAATTAAATAAAATAAATTAATAATACTTTAAAAATAAATGTCAATAAAAATCATTAAATGTCACAATAAAAAAAAATAGTAAATTAACGAAGTATTCCTGTCAAAAATATTGAATGTCAGAATTCAAAGCAGTAAAAAAAAAATTATATAAAAAAAAGGTTGGAAGTTACTGATCAATAAAGACAATAAATGCTTAGATCCAGTACATTGGATTCTAAAGTTGATATCCGTCGGAGGAAACAGGAGAAATGTAACTAAATGTGAGAGCAGCGGTGGCCCAGTGGAAGCGACCCCGACTTACGAACAGTAAGTCGTGGGTTCGAACCCAGGCAATTTAAATTCAAACTGTGTAATTTATTTCATCACCACTGCTCTCAAAAACGGTGAAGGAAAACATCGTGAGGAAACCGGCATGTCCTAGAACCAAAAATTCGAAGACATGTGACATCTACCAATGCGCACTGGGCCGCGTGGTGCAGTATAGCCCATTCCTTGTTGATGAAATTCTCTCCAAAGGCAATTGGAGATCAGAAAATACATTTAGGCGATTTTACCGTAAAGAGTTTAAGAAAACTGACACTGATAACTCTTACTAATTTATTCAATCATATTTCCAAAATGTTTTTATGATTTGTCTATGTACTCGTATATGTTGCAGTCAAAACTATTAACCAGTCAAAAGTACTTTTAACTGAATAAAATAGGCAAGCAAGTAAGCAAGAGTAATTTTGACTGAACAGGTTGGTCCAAAGTGCTTTTGACTGCAAATTTGCGGTTAAAAGTTGTTTTAACCAACGCTCTTAGTCAAAACTAGTTTTAACTGCTAAAGCTTCAGTCAAAAGCACTATTAACTAATGAATGTAAATAAAGATAGGTATTTATTAAATTTGAAATCGTCTATTACGAAAGTTTAATATTACAATCAATACAAAGAAGAAGGACACTTAAAAAATTGTCATTAAAATAGGTAATCATAAGACACAGGTTATAAAAACAAAGTATATTAAGAATTTTACGTTAATCGTTTTTTCAATCATTTTAATTGAAATAAAAAATCAAAACATTATTCGTTATTGTATAATGAGAAAATTGTAAATCATGGATTTAGTAATATAAAACTTAATGGATGCGGTTTTTTGTTAATTTTATCGACCTCCTTAATTTTTTAAGAGTTTTGACTGATATAACCAGTCAAATCCACTTTTGACGGAATTAGTTAGGCAAAACAACTTTTAACCAGCTCCATTGGGCAAAACTACTTTTAACTGTTATTTCAGACAAAAGTAGTTTTGTCGAAAGCGGTTAAAACTACTTTTGACTGATTTTGCTAGTTAAAAGTACTTTTGACTGGTTAAGAGTTTTGACTGCAACATATACACAGTATTAAATTGATAAAGCGAGTCGCTTGGTTTCCAGCCATTTGTTACTTATGTTATTTAAGAAGGATGTTTTTTGTTTTTCTATAAATAAAACTAAGTTCTTTGTTTTTATTTTGTAAACCATATTTTTATGTTTTGTACCCCTGTATGAACATACATTGACAAAAAACATTGTAAAAATTGCAGGGAGTCGCTGGATGCAGGTGGCATTGGACCGGACATTTTGGAAATCTATTGGGGAGGCCTATGTTCAGCTGTGGACAGCAAAGGGCTGAAATGATGATGGAATGATGAAGAGCATACGTTTTGTTA
Organism: Lycophotia porphyrea; assembly: GCA_950005105.1. Taxonomy (NCBI): domain Eukaryota; kingdom Metazoa; phylum Arthropoda; class Insecta; order Lepidoptera; family Noctuidae; genus Lycophotia; species Lycophotia porphyrea. The sequence continues at coordinate 9,669,722 of OX465409.1, forward strand.
CAAGTATTATGCTATGTATATTTCTTTCATCCGCCTGCTTTCGTAGCATAATTCCAACTGTTTGGCAAAGGTTTCCTTCCTTTTCATTACTGATTTAGATCTTCATTCTATTAGTCACACTGACGTCTCCACCACCACCAGGCGATAACAAACACGTCTCTCATGTATTATTAGGCTTCAAAAGGTTAGTAATTTAATTTACGTTTTATTTCAGGTAAAACTTTTGTATTTCACCAATACTAGGCCACACCTGTGAAAAAATATTCAGGCGCTACATTTAGATGTAACCTAGTGTTCGTGAAATTGGCCTAAATCTCTCTTATCTGTAATGCAACATCAAGAGCATCATAACAAAGAAATAATGTTATCTGTGATCGGTTCTGATTAGGTTTTATGTTGCAATTTATTGCGGCTATTAAACCCAATATATGTATGTTCTCCATACGCAAGAAAACCATGTAGTGCACTATGGAAATCTCGCATCTCATAACTAGTAGAATTAATGTTATCTAAACATATATCATCCATCTAAGAAAAGTGGACTCAAATTATTGATTTGATTTGTGGGTCATAAATTGTCGATGTCTCCTTGTTTCATTCCCTCAGTTCGTTTTCAGGTTACATACCATTAGAGCCATCTAGTGGTAAATCGTAACATTTTATAATTTACCGCCATCTGTTGCCGAGTAGCAGAAATAAAGTAAAATCATAGATATTGCCATCTATCGATAAACACTGCAACTACGTTGAAGAATTGATAACGACTTTGGGAATTTTGCAGATTGATTATCTTAATATTTGATACATAATATACTACCTTAAAATCGTGATTAATTGTTTCTCCTTTAATTCGGATTAAAGATAATTGTTTAAACAACAGTAAATCAAAACGATCTTCAACCAAGACGGTGTGAATGAACTGTCAAATATGCAATGAAGTTAGCCGCTGTCTGGAATCCCTAAATTGCATTAGTGTGCGTTCGTGAACAGCTTTTGTAATAATGTGTGCTGTCTGTGAAAGCGGCTTTGAAGCTCCGGCCTCCGAGTTCGTTTGCCCAACTTTGTTCATCGTATTCGACGGCGCCGCTCGGCCGGTCGTACGCCTTGCATATTGTTTACATCCACATTCTCACTAACAAACATGCCTGCCTAACATAATTTAAACAAAAAATGGACGTGTGCAAGTTAGAAAACGATTTTTATTAGCAAGTGTTGCAAATTTGCAATTAGTGATAAAGTGCGTTAAAATGTGCGTGATGCGTCCGTTTTTGCTGGTTATGCTCCTTCTATCCGGTAAGTCGCATCCTTTGAGCCCTTTGGTGGGCTATTTATAGGCCCTTACGGTCATTCCGTGCAGATATTAATGGGAATTTGTTAGAATACATAATTGTTGCACGTTTCAGTGGAAGTCGAAACTCTTTGATGTTGACAGTGTGCGGACGTTCCAAGAATGCCTTTGCTTCGTTTGATGTTATTATGAACGGAGACGCATGTTTTTATGGCTCGTTTTGAAATTAGAATGCCGATTGTCTAGTTGAATGCCTCCTTCTGTCAGTGATCTATTGTTTTATCTATTTAATTTTTTCAATAACCATGCATGGCCAGCAATGTTTAAAGTATCGTTCTCATACCCAGAGTGAATTCATATTATAAATTAATTTAAAAATAATTCCTTTAAAAGAATGTAATAACTACAGTTTTTATCTGATCCTCAATTCTATTATTTAGTTTATCTTAGATGTCCATGATAAGATTCACCACTTTGATAATAAAAGATGAAAGAATGATTACCAGAATTACTTAGCAATCAATCTTAAATAGGTATGTAGACATTGTATGTAGACTACGTAGTATTAGGATAAGTTGGTACTTAAGAAAAATAAAATATCCAAAAAAAATCATTGGTTATTTTGGTATTGGGTACCTCTTTTTGCTCTAAAAACCAAAGATAATATCAACTTTTTTTTATAATTCACATATTATTTGAATTGCGAACGTTATGTTAGTTGGATAATCAAATACCAAAATTAATCTACATTTTTGCATACAATAAACAGGATGAGCTGATACTGTAACATGTTTGTAACTCAATAATGTTTTGACTTCATGTCATCACAATGCACAAACATGAAACACAAAACATTGAGACCATTCAGCGGCTTTAATGAGAATATAATCTTCAGTGAGTGATATTATTGAGAATATCACCTTGTATTTACAAGTTGAGAGGTATTTTCTACACACAATCACTTTAGTGTAGTTTATTAATGACTTACTTAAGTCTTGTTTGTTATTGTAATGAAGATGATAATGTAGAAAGTAGTTACTGTTGTCACTAAGTGGGTTTCTGTAGTAGTAAGACACTAAACCTAAGAAACATAACGACAATGTCTACATTTATGCCTGTTATAAATGATGAAAATAATATGCAGTTTTCTATTCTTTCTAACTATAGTTACTTACCTCTTTATATTTACTGGACCAGAAATTTTATGAAATGTTTGAATCCAAGTCCAAATAATGGCAATATTATTTTAAAAGTTATCAGTCTTATCATATTTATATTGTTTGAACATAGTTAAGGTAAAGTTGATGAAGAAACAGAACAGATACAGATCTGATACAGGATTGTTGGTAGAAAGAACATAAAAATGTGCTACGCTTTATTTATTATCATCATCATCTGCCTAGCCTTTTCCCAACTATGTTGGGGTCGGCTTCCAGTCTAACCGGATGCAGCTGAATACCAGTATTTTACATGGAGCAACTGCCTATCTGACCTCCACAACCCAGTTACTACTGGGAAATACGATACCCCTTGGTAAGACTGGTTGTCAGACTTTTTGGGCCACTGACTACTTTAACAACGCTTTATTTATTATAGCGTGTTAAAATTGTTTAATACTATAAATTAACTTCTACTACTTACACAGAAAGTTAAAATCAAACGCCAGCACATCAAGCTACTACAATCTGTCAAATTTATTTAATAGATTTTCAACTTTATGTCTGAAGGATTAAGGTTGGTTGGGAAAATCTGACAGTTTCAGGTAGCTTGACCTGCTGGTGTCTGTACTTTCTGAATCCTCTGGGTTTTATTGTCTATGCTTTCAGTCTACACCCTCTGATTGGTATATGACAATTTTTTTCCAAACTACTAAGTACCTAATCAATTAAATTAACATAAACTGAAATTAGTGTTAAGTATCTGTTTTTAAAATAACATTTCAACAAGATTTTATCACACTTTACTACCCACGAAAAAAAAGAAAATGTCAGAGATCTTTAACCTTTTGTATGATTCACATAATATTTTTAAAAAATCGACCATTAATTAAAAATTCCGGCCCAAATGCGGAATTCGTTTTTAGCTTAGTCAATATTAGTTTAATTACTATATTTTTTGTTTTTCGTCCAATACGTATCAGGTAGCGTACGCATAGTGCTCCGCCCACGGCGCCTGTGCCACTAAACAGAAACTTTGAGAAGGCATAATCATTTATTTGCGTTCTACAAGGTGAAACATGGGGTTAACAAAAGGCTTAGAGCTAAAAGCCATTGTAGACCCTGTCAGAGCACAGCCAAATTAAGTGTTAGAACATATTACAAAAAGTTGATAATTTTTTTTTTCATAAAATATACATGAAAAACGCCCAGCTCTCTAAGTTTATTTAATCCCTGTGAATTACTGTTTTATAATGGGATTAAATAAACTTAGACGGTGGTATTGATTGAAGATTTTAATTATTATAATTATATTAATAAATACGTGTTACTGTCGCAAATCGTGTTTTGTTTAACAAACGGCTTGACACTGGCCTGCAACCCTGGCGATATAACGTATGAAGCGGCACGACAAAAAGTACTACAGCGCCTTCTATGACACCAATGAAGAACTTCATAAAAATTCTGAATACATAGAAAATCCCGGCAACAACTGTCTGGACGGAGGATCTTCCCTTTTCTGTAGGAGATTATACACCCTGTTCTTCATATCCCTGTAACTACGTAAATGGTCTGTATTTCAAAAAAGAGATTTAGATTTCAATTCAAAAATAGATTTGAGTCGAAAACAGTCATATCATCAGCCTAAAAGACGTCCACTACATCGGCGTCGACCAGTCCTGTGCCTCTCGCCAGATAGATTAGTCATCCATCTCGACTGTAGTTTAGAGTTCCTCCTGATTCATGAAACTATCCGACATACAACGATATTGTTGTCTATCAGAAATTGTGTGGTTCTTCTGTCATTTTCCTGGATTATGTCCCTGCATATTGGTTCAATCCTCTCTACGGGAGACAAAACCAATTACAACTACCATACGCAATGATTTATGGCACTCAGCCCTTGGTCTCAATTTAATTATGTTTTAATAACGTTTTACGTAGACGAGGCATTTATTTTTTTGTTACATTCCAGTGGGAATGGCTCCCTTGGAGGCTGTGACCTATTAAACACCCGAATGTGTATTTTCGATTGATAGCCGATGGTATAAAACAACTGCATAAAGTCTGCAATCCAATTGCCAATATCATATGCATCTGACGCTACCCAATACACAATGCCATCTCGACTATTCACTCTTAGCCACTGGGATGCATTAAAACCGAATTTAGTCTCGCTACCATTTTGCTGACTGGCTAATGTTTTTACGATCGCATGAGCTGTTCTCATATATCATGCCGATGCGAGATAAGAGAAAACGTCTTCTCTTCTACTAGACTAAAGAATAAACTGTAGAGAATAGAGACTTTCAACGAAGCTGCATATTCTCATAATCTAATTTAATCACCGGCCATTACGTTTAACGAACCGGAGCGTAGGACGCCATCAGACGACTAGTTGTCCAGTTGTGAACTGCAACAGGCTGATGTTAAAACTTCTGCAGGCTATCCTTTTTTTTGGCTATTCACGAAACTTATTCAAAAAGGGCAAGTTAAACTTTACCGATAATCTTAAAGCCACGCAAAATTGACAAGAATTAAAACATTAAGCTCGTATATATACTTAAATACTTGATTGAGCAATATTTGTAATCCGTAATCACCTTACTTACTATTTGTCGTCAATCTACAAGCATGTTTCAACTCGTTACATTTCATCGACTCGGCGAACTTGAATGGATAATCATGGAAACCCGTTCTTCCTGCTTTTAACCTGACTTAACACCCGGTATTTATCTCCGGATATTCCTAAAGGTCTTTTTTCTCAAGTCTAGCGAAAATACTCGTTTAATTCTGGTTTTTTATATGAATAGAGCTGTTCCATGGTTATTGACCCCTTTTAAATTGTATTCGCCGACCGCAGTTTGCTCATAATTTTCGGAAATGGCATAACCATTTATTAGGGATGAAAGTAGGTAGTTAAGTTACGGTAAACTCACAAAATATGCTTTCCAAAGACAGTGTGAGTACATTATAAAATTATACACACCACAAAAGTCTAAGCAACATGTACGATTTTGAACTTTTGAACGATATTTACTATTAATAACTAAGCATTTTTTGATGCATTAGTAATTATAGCAACGAAATTTAACAATATGTATACCGTAACATATATAGTAAAACTTTTCATGTTTTACAAAATTAAATACCGACATTTTTTAAAATTATTTGGTAATTCAATACAAAGTGTGACCAGGCTCTGTTGTTTAAAACTTTTCGGCAACGATTTTTCATTGAATTTATAAAATTGTTTATCTGATCCTGAAGCAATCGCTCCCAAAGGAATTTTAACAAGTCCACGTTCTCTAGAACACGTCTCTGGAGTATGTCCCATGCGTGCTCAACGGGATTGATGTCTGGCGATTGGGCAGGCCACGACAATGCCCGGATGTTTTCTATTGCCAAGTACTCTCTGGTCCCCCGAGCTGTGCGCAAACGCACATTGTCATGCATCAGCGTGAAATCTGAGCCAAGACTGTGCAAATGGGTGAACATAAGGCCCGAGGACATCTTCAACGTAACTTTCAGCATTCATATTGCCAGTTGCAGTTCGTCCAGTGCTCAGTTCGTCTGTTCATCATAATTCCCGCCCATACCATCGGTGTGGAGCCACTGTAAGGGTGTACTTCCTGAACGCATTTCAGCCGTTCAGCATTTCCAGGACGACGATACTCTTTTAACTCTTACCCTTCTCGTATCAGGCCTAAATCCAAACCGGGATTCATCGCAAAATAAATTTTTATCCCATTGCTCCTGGGTCCATGTCAAATGTTCACTACACCATTCGTTTTGTTGTGCGGGCACCTAATTAGGCGTCGGGCCCGTAGGCTATATTCATGCAGCCTTTTGCTCACGGTTTGGTGGCTAAAAACAACGTTTGAGAATGTAGCTTTAAACCTATCTCCCGGGTGGTTAACATCGGGTGACGTCTTGCAGTCATTATGTTTCGGTCTAGGAGCTGCTCTGCAGAATCCTCTGTATTAACGTTATGCTGCCAAAGACGTCAAATCACGCTCCTCTTAACACCAAAATGCCAAGATATGCCTTTTTTTTCGGATGGGAAATCATCAAATGACTTCGAGCGGAAGGGAGTGTCAGACTTGTACTGACTAACACCCATCCATGGTCCTTCCTTGTCCTTTGTGTTCCAGGGCCGCGGTATCTCTTTCGAACAGCCCCGCAGCCCTGATGCCAAGATACCTGGGAGTGGGACTGATTTCTTCCCGCTTGTAGCATTCCTACAGTGTTCTGCATTTCATCAACAGTCAAATGGCGTCGCCACTTCATGACATAAAAAATGACCCATCACTCAATTTTTTCAAAAACTGTATATTTCAAAATGACAAAAGTGAAATAAATACCATAAAGCAACGTAAACACGTGAAGTCGGGAAAAAGTAATTAGCTTTTATTTTGAATGAAAACTAAACACAATCGAAAAGATTATATTTTTAAAATCAGCCAGTATCTATTTGTTTCCAAGAACAAAAAGATTGTATAACAATCTACTTTGTTAAGAAAAAAATATAGTATCAATTAATAAAACATGCAGTTTCTGTAAATGATGCGTGTTGCTTAGACTTTTTTGATGTGGGTATTTCGGCTTCCTCCAATTATCCTGAGAAAGACCAAAGAAAAATCTCAACCAAATTAGACAGAATACCGTCTCAAGACGGGGGACGGGATGTGCATCCCTAATACGGATAAGCAATCAAGAAATCATGGAGCTAACAAACTGCGATTGTAGAAAACAAGTAAAAACTCAGGGTTGCACCGCCCCTGCGCACGGAACGCCCCTACCAGGGGCGCGCTACTATAAAACCCGACATATTTACGAGTTTTGTCTCCCCCCACTCTAGTTTGTCTGTGGTTTAAATTAAGTGAATTGGCGGGTGTGTTTGAATTTGGAATTAGCAAAAGATGCATGCCAAAATTTCAAGAAGGCTTGAAAATAAGATTGCTTTTCTATTTCTCAATACAAATATTAAATAGCGGACTGGAATATTTAATTTGTTTAGATTTAAATGAGTTCAATAACAATTCTTAGATTTCTAAAAAGTTATTTTAGCTCCCACATTCCATGGTATTTATCTGCAACGGGCCCTTTCAATAAAACGCAGCAATGCTAAACGAAACGTTTTTAGTCAACTGTTTCAGACAAGTCTAAACAACACATTTTTACCGGTCCAAAAATACAATGAACACCAACCACTTCTTGGAAATATAAAATTAAGTGCGTTCTTTCGTACAATACAGCTCCAGATTTCGGCATGCTCGCGCCAACCACGGTGGCCACATTACTGAAACCATATTCATATACAGGATGTAAAAAGACTCTTCACGAAGCCGTCAACCAAGCATTCTGTACATCAAACTATGTAACGTTACGCAAAAATTATTGCTAGGAAACGACTTTTTTTTTGGGTTAAAAATCACGTTTTATGGTAGAACTCAATGTAACGCACTCAAAACATTGTGCTGGATGGATTAAATAGTACGGGGGTCGTGGAGGTGTTAAAAGTATAAATATTACATTAAAAACATGTATTTAAAAAAAAACTTGTGAAAAAGTTGGAACTTAGACCGCCAATATCTCCGTAACTAGAAGGTTTCCAGGTATGGTCTAGAACAAAAAAAAGATCGCAATGACGGGGAGAACAAACGCCTTTCGGCATCGTTACACCTTTTATTAATCGCATAAAATTATCCGTAAAATAAAGTCAATTTCATGGGTATCAAAAATATTTTCTTTTATATTTTATTTCAAATTAAAGTTCTCCGTCGCTAAAAAAGCACTCATTATTTTTGCATGAACTGTCACAAGAAAACCTAACCTATCCGAGGCAAGGTGCAAAAAAGTTCTTCATACTGCAAGGGCCCCATTATTCTCAAGTGCCCAGAGCCTCAAATTGGTTAAAAACTGCCCTACTTGTGGTTTATCATAATAATATTCCCGCCAATAACCATTTAAAATGCAAAGGAAAATTTGAAAAAAAAAGTAATTCTCTCTCCGCTTATTATTTGAACCGCGAATAATATCCTAGGAAAATCGCTGCCTCGCTAATCTGAATACAACTTTATAATTCTCGTGCTAAAGCTTATATTCCTACGATCCTACATTTGATACATCGGTAAGTTTTCAAAATGGTGCACCACAGTTGAATATTTTTTTCTGTGTTCGGAACTGGGAAATGAATATTTTTAAATTTTATTTGAAGCCAGGTAGGTTGGAATTTAAATACTGTGTTGTGAAAATATTAAGGTTCGTTAGGACTGCACACTATGGCCCATGATAACCACGCTTCAGTTACTATATTTCATGCTATACTAAATTTGGTAATAAAAAATGCCAAAAAAAAACTAAGGCCCAATTCGGGCTTTCGCGCATGAATCGTCGCTAGAGGCGTTAGTGTAGAGTAAGGTCTTCCGAAATGTCAGATGTCATAGAGTTTTCGCGCGTTGCGTGCTTTTTTATCACGTATTTTAACAAATATTCATGATTCTGTTCAAGATGAAGCCATTCCTGATTTATTATGAATTGATTTTTAAATGTTTCATGCTTTTTAATGTTAAGGAGAATATTTGTAAATATATGTATCTGAAATAAACTTTTTATGAAGTTATATTTACTTTATAGTATAAAATAGAATTTACAGACTAAGGTTTTGACCACTCAGCTCTATACTTAAAGTGAATTCAAACATAAGACTTGGCAACCAAAAATTCGTACCTTACCTACTTTAACGTACGAGTTCAATCTTCGTCTGTTGAACTTATGTTCCCATTCTACAAGGGTCTGCCGTTCCTCAACTCTTGTTCCGGTCCGCCGCAACAACTCAAGAACATTGCCTCCCCTCCGCCCATAGACTGCAAGGAGTTGTGATTGGCTTGGGCTAGGGCTCATAGCATGATGAAATGTAAAAAGTAATTTTCAAATTCTTCTGATAGTTCCAGATATTATCGCGTTAACACAGACAAACAGATTCTTCAGCTTTATTATATGTATTAGTATAGATTCTACAAGGGTTTGCCGTCCCTCAACTCTAGTACCGATTCGTGGTAACAACTGAAGAACATTGCCTCCCCTCCGCCCATAGACTGCAAGGAGTTATGATTTGCTGTCTATGGTAGTTTATGATAGTGGGGTCTTTTACGTTGCCTATGCTTTTGAAAGACCCGGTTTACATGGTTGCGAATTTGTGGTTTTTCCAACTTCGTGTGTTTATCAAGTCCGAAAACATGTTCTATTAGTATTTAGACTAGATAATGCTTTGCCACAGATAGCGAGAAATAAAATAAAACCGACTTCAAAAACACAAAAAGTGAAAAATAACTTTAGTTTCAGAAGACGGTGACTTTTGTTTGTTTGATTTAGTTTTTTTGTCACCGGCTTTTGAAGCTAAAGTTATTTTTCACTTTTTTTTAGTTTTAATATCCTATACTTACAAATATTTGCTATGCATTTTATTTTACATTGTTTACAATATATTTCATGGTAATAGGCTTATCCCCAATTAAATGGAACTAACATACCTAACTGTCGAAATGTGGGTGTACAGTACACATCTGCGTAACCTTTCTTTTTTTTTTTTAATGGATAATCATCAAATGACTTCTCCCGCTCTGGGCCAAGCGGAAGGGAGTGTCAGACTTGTACTGCCTACCCTAACCCCCACTAACCCATCCATGATCCTTCCTTGCCTTTTGTGTTCCAGCGCCGCGGTATCTCTTTCGAACAGTCCCGCAGCCCTGGCATCTGCGTGGGCCCTCAGAGCATACAGGTGTGATGCTATGTTATGATGTTGTAAGGTTCCTACCTAAACCTGCAACTATGATCTTATGAATCACAAGTCCATATAAATCTGGGTCTCCTCACTCACCACACCACTTCCCTCGATCCATAATAAGTTTACTAAATCACTTGGGATTACGCCATCTGTCGTCTCAGCCGTAAAGCGTTCATTAACAGTAATAAATGTTAATTACCTTGTGTATTTACGCACAAAATAACTTTAGATTAAGTTTAACTACCATTGTTACTTAGTAAGTATACCTACTTCTTCTTAACAACATGATGATAACTTTCAAAGTTAACTCATTTCAAAAACAACAACATAAATACGTAAATAAATATCTCGTCATCTATCTTTTTAATTAATCAATAATTTTGACAGTAATTTAGTGTTAAATTAATTTAACATGGGCTCCACATCGCTGTCAATGTGGTGAGGCAGTCGACTGCCTCGGACACCATGGCCTTTTTTGTAGTAAGAGTGCAGGTCGCGCGGCACGCTAGCATTAATGATCTCATCCGTCGTGCTCTTGCCACCGCCGGTGTGCCAGCTGTCTTAGAACCCACTGGCTTGGCACGCGTCGATGGGAAGAGACCAGATAGTATGACCATAATGCCGTGGAAGTTGGGTAGACCTTTGGTGTGGGACGCAACTTGCGTCGACACCCTTGCGCCATCCCATCTTCCTAGCACAGTGGGCCGCGCTGGGGCGGCTGCTGCAGGTGCTGAAAACCTCAAACGGTGCAAATACAATAATTTAATTTGTAGTTATGTTTTTGAACCGATTGGGGTTGAAACACTAGGGCCATGGGGTCCGAGTGCCCACCTAGTATTTCGGGAAATCGCCAAGCGGTTGGTCGACTCTTCACGTGACTAGAGGGCGGGCCTATTTTTTGGCCAAAGAATCAGAATTGCCATCCAACGTGGCAATGCTGCCAGCCTTCTGGGCACTTTTCCTATTGACAGTGATGTGGACGAATTTTTCGACGCCCTGTAACCCTTCTGATACTTGTACATATGTTTATTACTATCATAGTTTTGTAGTGTGTAAATAATGTAAATATCAATAATAATAGTAATTTGATTGATTAATAAAGATCTATTTACAATAAGGAACTAATACATTTTTGTATTTATCTGTGTAAGCTTGTAATTAGCAACTTAGTAATATAGGTATTTTTGTCATTATAATGTTATTAGTCTGTAAACTATGCTAAAATATAAAAACAAAAAAAAAATATACTAATATTTTGCAAGAAGCCACTGCCTCTCTGATTTCCACAACACGTGTCCAAAATCTCTCTCTGTTTTGTTCGAAACATTACACAAATATTTACATACCAAACAGCGCCCTTTGGTCAGTCATTTCAGCGCTGAAAAGGCCATAATAGCACAGTAATCACAACTTGACAGCTGTCAAGTGTCAACTAGTGCTAAAACTTCAAAACTAGTCCTACCGCAGTGGCCACACATGAAGTTGGGGTCGTCTACGCTAACGAATCGCACGGCAACACTTCATATTTGTTGAGTGGCGTGTGAACTCGGGTGTTCGGAAATTATTTTGTGTAATGGCTTTTTTGTTTAGAAAAATGGTGCTTTGCTAAATATTTTGATGACATCCTTTTGAAAACGTCAAGGGTTTGTGACGTATATATTTTCCTTGATATATTTTTGGCTACCCTGACGTTTCTACCTTAATAGATTTTCAGCTTTATCGCTAAAATATTACGTTCAAGGTTGATTCGAAAATTTTTACAATTTCAGGTAGCTTGAAGTGCTTGCTTGGCAGCTTGAAATTAATTAATTTCATTTATTTCAGGTCCGAGACCCATATAAAACAACGACAGATAAAAATACAAATACAAACAAAATATTGCTAGAATCTAACTAAATGACAGAATTACATTTGAATTACGTTAGAAACATGAATGAAACCTAAATGTCAGAATTACACTAAACTGAAATTAAGAAGTCAACAATAAAGTAAACAATCGATTTAGAATAAATTAATAAATGTCAAAATGAATGATCATATTATTAAAACATTAATTATTACAAAATGTAAAAAAAGGGCGTCAAAAATTTTTTTCAACATCGCTGTCAACAGGCATAGTGCCCAGAAGGCTAGCAGCATTGCCACGTTAGATGGCAATGCTGATTCTTTGGCCAAAAAATAGGCCCGCCCTCTAGTCACGTGAATAGTCGAGTAAAACAACCAACATAGAGTCGTTTAACATTTATTTTATTTACCTCTGAAAGTGGCAACCTAATAGCAACCCTATTGTGACGAAGATAAAGATCAGTTGTTTTCACAGTAACGCCAAATCAGTGGTGAAATAACTGAAAGATTTTACTTGCTTTCAAACCAAACACTACTATAAACTGCCTCGTTGGTCTAGTGGTTGCAAGCGCGAATGCTGAGCATGAGGTCCTGGGCTCGATTCCCGGGTCAGGCAAAGTGTTATTGAGTTATTGCTTCAGGAATTTCTTAGTAGCAGCCACGGAGTCTGGATTTGTGCCCGGTTGATGGCAATACAATCGCCCCCTATTACATGGGACTTAAACATTACTAGCAAAATGTGGGTGTACTATTTACACCGGGGTACCTACACCTTTGCCTAAACCTACGGCGACTACCGGCGTGATGTTATGTTATAGAAACCCAAAAACAACCTCATTGATCGAGTCGTGAAAAATCTAACAATTTCATTATTTGTTACAGATTTCGAGGACGCATTTGGATCAGAAGGTAAAATTTGCATTTACTTAATATAAATACCCTTTATACCTTTATTTTTTCCTCACAAGTTGAAAACGGCTTTTGAAAAACCCAGTTAGTACTGGGTAATACGATACCCCTTGGTAAGACTGGTGTAACGACTGTCAAAGATCTACAAATGACAGCCGGCACCAACGGCTTAACGTGCTTTCCGAGGCACAGAGGAACGTCGGTATTTATTTAAAAGAGTAAAATACTTATATCAGTTATGAACCTAAAAGAACGCGAATCTTGAAATTGACAGATTCTACTAAAGCGGCCATTTTAGGCCGCCTGGATTGGACTGCAGTTAGGCTAATTTTAATAATTGATTAAGAATTCGATTGAGCGAGATACAACTCAACCTGAGATCAAAATTACTACTGCGTGGTTGAACCTCGTTTTACTTATCGACATTAACATTTTATAGCTTTTTTTCATATGCTAGTATTACAAGGAGGTCGTATATGCCTTCAGTACCCACTAATGGATGAACTTTACGACCTACGATATATTTTACTACCTATTGCCCGCGGCTTCGCTCGCGTTAATTTAAAATTTCACCATCAATTCGGATTGTACTCTGCTTGTAATAATATAATTCAATCATAATTCGAAAGACACCTGGTGCCATATTTGCTAACTTGAGTAGTCCCAGAACTTGACTATGATCTGGCACTTTCAGTATCATCCAACAGTTCCTGTAATGAGCACCAACAAGACACGGCAGGCACAAGATTGTTAAGATTAATTCGTTCAGTACAGAAAATATTTCCTCATTACACCATCATTATGCAAAATACAGCCGAGCGATTCTAAATAAAAACATTCTATCCTATTTTAATATAAACTGCACCTGCAATGAAAACCTTTCAACAATTGGAAACAACGGATACCGGTGAAAAGATTCGCCATATTGTGAGCGAAAACGAAAATCATTGTTTGGCCTGGCCCGCGAAACCTAGCCTTTGTCGCTTTTCATTCAGCCATTGAATGGGACGCGTTATAAATATTCAAAAATGTTTATAGGCAGTTTTATCTTTCGGATTGTCGATGGTTTTTTTTTTTGTTGGCTTGTTTTTGTCATACGTTCTATTTGTAATAGAATGGATTTGTTGCCTAAAATCAAGCATCAAGATGACTTGTAATTTTTGAAGTAAAACTTTACGCACGCTTGACTTGGGGAGTAAGCTGGTGAATGCGTTACGTTACGAGACAAACGGAAGTTGCGAGGGAGATATAAGTTAGTGAAAATAGAAAGAGAGAGAGTTACTGTTTTGAATTTGACAGATGATTGTTCGGCATTTGTTAAAGTTTAACTTCAGTCGTGTGGCCTAGAGCACACTAGTTTTTTTATTACAAAAATCTTTTGTGTTTGAGAAAATCCAGAATCAGCCAGACTTTGGACTTTAGAGCGAGCTATTATAATTGGACGCGTATACCCGTATACCGTGTCTGTGCTTTTGACTGTGGAACAGTTCCCTCATCTGGTTTAGAATCAGATCATGCTTGATTATCAAAAAAATGTATTGTAATATTTGTCATCGGAACTGAACCAACATGTAAAATTTCAACTCGATCAGAAACCGGGAAGTGAGTCAAATTTATCTTCTAAGATTTTTTTACATATTAGTTACAGGTGAAGTTTATGAAAGCTTGCTAAAAATGAACTTAAAAGGCAAGTCTAGACTAGCCTGTAGGAAGGGTCATAGAGTATATTAGTACCCTAAATTTGTCTGCAATCTAGATGATAATAGTGAATAGATTATTTACCGATTGTTCCAATTAAGATACCAATCTTAGGAGTACGTTAAACAAAGAACTTTTATGCAAATATCGGAGGGGTCAAACTGTCAAAGGGTTTCTTTGTAATGAGTAAATATTTACTTAACTAAATTAATTTTTGTAACTAACTGATGGCCGCGGCTTCGCCCGCGTGGATGTCGGTTATCGCGACCATTAGTAATCATTTTCGTTGAAACCTCCGAGACGGTTTATTTTTTTCCGACACCTCCAACAAATGTATCATTATATTTTAGCCAATGTATACAAAAACTTGACAAATTATAATAAAACCTTCCTCGAGAGCCACTCTATCTATTGGAGAAAACAGCATGAAAATCAGTGCAGGAGTTTTTGAGTTAAACGCGGACAGACACACGGTGGAGGACTTTGTTTTATAATATGTAGTGATAGTGATGGATTTTATCAAACACACCTGCAGCCGAACTGACCCAACAAAGCTATGTGAAACTGCTGAAACGAAAAGACATACTCCAAGTTCATGTAAAATTATGAAGTGACTTAAAGAAGTAGATGTCTTCATTGGAAGGCACACTTGACTTTTGTGTAACTCAGCATATCAGGGCTACTTGCAAATTTAACTCAGAGTTAAATGCTAACACGAGGTTAAATTGACAAGTTGCGGGACTGTTCAAAAGAGATACCGCGGCCCTGGAACTCAAAGGGCAAGGAAGGAACATGGATGGGTTTTATTCAGTACAAGTCTGACACTCTTCCGCTCCGCCCAGAGCGGGAGGAGTCATTTGATGATTTCCCATCCGAAAAAGAAAAAAAGGCTAAATTGACAATATTGTATGATAAACGGTCAATTTAACCTTGTATTTAGCTATTAACTTTTAGTTAAGTTTTTCTTGCAAGTGGGCCTTGGTGAATTCTGATTACGGATAAGAAAAAAAAAAGATCTGTAGTGTTGTTTTCAGTTTCAATGCTAGGTAGTGGAGGAGTCATCAAGTGGCATGTCTATTTCAAAACTAGGGATGGGACACCACTCTTTAAAAACATTTAGTTTTTTTTTTCTACAAAAGACGTAAATCAATAAGCCCTGTTTTTTTGGGGTTCGCTCGCGTGGAAGTTCGAAATTTGAAATGGGGAAGATAATGATGATAATGCTCAGTCTGGCTGTTACGTAGTTTAAAAGATCTAAGCGTACAAACAGCGGGAGCGTCTTTGTTTTATACTATGTAAAGATTGCCCAACAGTATTTTAAACCTACTGACACAATTCTGCAATGTTCGAACCTTACACTTATACTGTTGTGCATTCTTTAAGTTTCAAATGACAGCTTACCGCGTATTCGTTCGAATAAAGAGACATTCAAACCGTTATCAGTCATCGAACATCGATGCGCAAACGCTGAGCAACAAAGAAAACATTTTTAAAAGCATTTTTTTTTTAAATAAAAAGGTACTATTGTATGGAGAAGAATATAACATACGCCTACAATTCCTGAAAAGTTGTGCAGAGGTGTACCAAATGGTTCACCCACATTTCACCAGGTAAAGTCCCATGTAATAGGGGGCGAGATTATTGCCATCATCATCATCATTTCAGCCGAAAGACACCCACTGCTGGCCATAGGCCTCCCCTAAGTGTCGCCCTCGCCACATTGACCGGTCCCGTGCGACTCGCATCCAGCGGATCGGTCGGAGAGCGGAGAGATCATCGGTCCACCTAGTGAGAGCCCTTCCAACGCAACGTCTTCCGGTTTTGCAGTCGCCACTCCAGAACTTTTCGGCCCCATCGGCCATCCGTTCTGCGAGCAATGGTGGTTATTATCAATCGGGCACAAATCTGAACTCCGTGGCTGCTACTGATAAATTCGTGATGGAGAAACCCTATACACTTCGCCTAGACTATGAAGAGGTATTCTTCAAACAATGCGAAGCCTGATGGAAGTCATTTGGCATCCTTCTCGGTAGAGAACCCGACTTTTGTTTTAGTCTGATTTTTGTAACACACCCAAATACACCTCACGCAATAATCACGCATAAATATTTTATGTCTACAACCGGGTTTCAGCATAAAAGCAGCCCCGACAAGCTTAGCTACTTTAATTCTGAAAGTTTTTTAAAGAGCCAATAAAAATACTTTTCTTCTAAAGTCACAACACAAGACCAAAGTCTTTCTCGATATTATCGATATCGACACCAGGGACATCCTTAAGTCATCGTCATCGACTAGTGTAGTGCACGCTTCGTCGCCTACCCATGAATGTCGGAGCATTCTTTTGTGTCTACCCTCGTCTTCACAATGGCGCGGATGCTCTAGTATCTTAATGATTGAGATGTTTTGATTGGGGCCTGGGGGATTTCAGTGATACGTGTTTCTTGAGAGGAGGGTATTATATTAATGAGGATTTTGCAGAAGATATTTAAAAAACTGGCATGTGATGAGGGATAAAACGCAAAAATTAAAGCAAATTCTCCTCTTCTATATTCAATATTAAACCCCTGCACCATTAGCAAAATCAAAAGTTTTAAACCATTATAATGTCTCTTAAAAATATATATATATAGTAATAGTTATATTTTAATATGACCAAAAGAGTGATGGAAAAAAATGTGAGGATGGAGAGGGAGAGGAAGGCCAAAGAAAAGGTTGGAAAATGTGAGGAATTAAAGAAATTTTTTGATTTACTCCCTAGTAAATGATAGCGCGACGGGTGACAGAAGAGAATGGAAAAATAATACTTGTTGAGCCTACCCCAAGTAACAATGGACAGGAAGATGATGATTTCAAAACCTCTTTTAATAACCAATGAAATTGACAGCGATCAGCACATCTAAACAACGAAAATAGCAATAGCAATTTTGATACTGAGAGCTCCTAGCTCTAGGTCTAGATGTGATGGTCGCGTTCAATTCATTGGTTTACCATTTTTATTGGAGAACGACTAAAACCTTGGTGAATAAATTAGTCTAGCGCCAGACAATAAGGTTTTAAATGAGACTAACTGCCGATATAATGACTCACATTAAACTGCACTGTTATCATCCCCGTTATCATCGGGCAGCAAATCCTAGTTCTGGGCTTCTAAATTGACTTATAACTGCACCGTCTATCGATCCTATTAATAAGTTTATTACTTTCCAAAACGATTCGACCTGCAACAATTTCGACGGCAACGTACCATGACAAGATGAATGTTTCGTATTTTCTGCCATAATCTTATTCCCACACAAATTCATCATAATTTATTCATAGTTCCGTGTACGTACGCATTATTTACGTAAGGCTGCACTCCTTACTTCCTATGCCTGGCTGTATAATGTTTTTTTTAGGGTTCTGTACTCAGAGGTTGCCAACGGAACCCTATTACCAAGGCTCCGCCGTCTATCCGTCTCTCAAACGGACACTACCTTTGATTCGTAATAGGTAGATACTTCAAATTATGACAGAGTATGTATTACTATGGCCGATATTATAACAACAAATAAAAAAATTAAAATTAATTAAGTTAAAAATTAAACGGGCTCCATACAAGAAATATGTGTTTGTTGACCTTTGTTGAGTCGGACTCGCGCATGAAGAGTCCCGTACCATTGTAGTAGGGGTAGGCCTCTTTAGTTTTTAATTGTTTGTTGTTATAGCGGCAACAGAAATACACATTCTGTGAAAATTTCAACTATGTACCTATTACGGATCATGAGATACAGCCCGACAGACAGACGGACGGACGGACAGGCGGAGGTTTAGTAATAGGGTCCCGTTCCGACCCTTCGGGTACGGAACCCAAAAAAAGTATGCTGTAGTGTTCAATATTGTACGTTGGTACGGAACCCACCGCATGCGAGCCCGACTCGCATTTGCCGGGTTTTTTTGCGCCCCCATTACTGACTTCTTTCGCATAGAGAGGGACATCTCTTGAATATATTCATGATTCTCTTTACTTGGCGTTGATTCAAATGTGTATTCGAATTAATTGAAGTTGTTTTTTTTTTATTTGGGTTTTGGAAAATTAAACCGCAGGTCTGATACTGTTTTTTGTGAGGAAAGTTTTGAGTCTGCCTCTTTGGTGTAGTGGTCACAAGTGAATTCTGGTGATACTCCTGAGTCCGATTTTTATGAAAGGCAAAGTGGTATTGTTTTTTTAAAGGATACCCTTTACTCACATCGCGCCGGAATATTGCTCCATTTTTTTTTTTTTCAAACATTAAATTTTTATGTCCATTCCACTGGTTTTTACAATTTGGATGGGTATAATGGAATAATCCCTCTTTTTGGCTAGATTTCACGATGGGCAGAAAACACCAACAACAACGCAGTTTCTATTGCTCAAGTTTCGTAGAAAATTGCTCTCATTTGGAAATAGTTTGAAAGGAATTATTGTATTTAAAATCGTCATTCCCCAAAAACTCCTATTCGCACACGACATCGCATTGGCGCGCTTTTTTCCCGCCCTTTGTTCAACCGGAATGTTAGTGTTGCTAGTTTTTTGTCCCCAAAGGATTGATGGACCATTGTGTTGCCATTCGCAAAAATTCGCAGCGTCGAATAATTGATAAGTCTGCTATGCCATCTTTTTTTTGTTTCGATGCTGAATCGTTAGGGATTAGATTTTATTTGACTAACTCGTCTGAATTGTTCGGCTTGAATTTCGCCAGGCATGTTTGTTTTCCCAGCTAGGTTTTTCATAGTTTTTGTGTAAAACTTTTGTTCGAGCTCGGATTCCTGCATTTTTAGCTTGTATTGCGCTTGGATTGAATTTTCAGCTGCCTTTGTGCGAAAAAGAGAATTGGCAGGTACCGTATAAAGGAAAAGGACACTGGCCCACCTGCTGTCGTTTTAATTATAGATTTTAAAAAACTTTGAAAGAAAGATATCGAAGCATAGGTAATAGAATGCCTTTTCCTATTTACCGTAGATTTAGCAATATTTTAATATATTTCGTGGTAGCTGCTCCCAAAATGGTGAAAGAAAATATCATGAGGAAACCGGCATGTCCTTTACCAAAAAAATCGAAGTTATGTGACCCCTGGGTCAGCGTGATCTCTCATGTCAGGCCTGTGTC
The DNA here is from genome assembly GCA_950005105.1 of Lycophotia porphyrea. Classification (NCBI taxonomy): domain Eukaryota; kingdom Metazoa; phylum Arthropoda; class Insecta; order Lepidoptera; family Noctuidae; genus Lycophotia; species Lycophotia porphyrea. The sequence continues at coordinate 9,689,533 of OX465409.1, forward strand.
CCAGCAGTAGCAATGTTATAGACTGATACTAGCATTTACAAAATCCAAAAATATTTGGCATCCTCTACAAAATACCCGCGGTCCGGTAGAAAATAACTTACTCCCTCACAGAGAGGAAAAGATTTCGAGTGACTGCCTACCAGAGCGTATACAGTATGTTACCTTCTTAATTTACACTGGAATAATTCTACATTCTACCAACATAACAAACTTAATAGAAACAAACACAATATGATTACGTTGCGACCCGCGCGCGAAGGAATGGTGATCAAAACTCTATTATCTATGCGACTCCCAGGAGATATTTACATAATGTGTGCCCGGAAATATAATGTGGAAAAGATAGTCCAGTTTTTTTTTTTTACTTTTATATTTTATGGCAAAGGTGTTCTGACATGCAAATAATAACCAACTGCGAAAATATTCTTCTTCGGAATGTTTAAGGCTCGTAGTCGTATCGACCATGTTTTAAGTTTTTGAAGTTTCTCTTTGACAGGTTTAAGAAAAGGGTTTTAACGAATTTTTGTCTGTTTTATCCCTGTAACTTGTTTTTCCATACGAAAACTGCCGGAAGTTAATTTTATTCCGCAGTTATAAGTTATCTGACTATAGTAAAAGCAGACCAGACCATGAATATAGAAAAAAATTGGTAGTACATCCTAAACAAATTTCTTGATTAGTTAATCTGCTGTTAAAGCTCATGTCGAAAAGTGACAACCAACCAAAAACGAGTTAACATTAGATTTAATTAAAACGACTTCAACTTCCGTCTTCCGTACATAAATATTAATTTATCCTCGCCGCCTTTCACAAAACCCTAGATTTTCTTTTTTTTTTTTCGCCAATTTTCCCGCTCCTGTCACAAGTCACCATAGACAATATTTCCTTTTTTTTCACCCATTGAAATAAACGATCGTGAAACATTCTTGATTTTTGTCAATTAAGTTAGAAGCTCCAATATAAAACAGACGTTCTTCTGAACGCAATGATTGTGAGGTGGCAAGGCGTCTGCGCCCTGTATTTGGGTCGGGAACGTGCTCCGAATACAATGTGCACCCGCCCTTAGGAAAAATATCGAGTTTGCAAGAAGATGTTTTGTCTTATGGTGTATTACGTGGTTAAGTATTATTGTGAGGTTTTTGGAACTTAAATAAGGGGAAATTAGCTGGCGTTGTAGTTTCTTTTTCTACATTTTTGCACTAGCAACACTTTTTGGTACCTTTTGGTACAGTTAAAACTAACCAAGTGTAGAAAAATAAAGCTTTTAGATCTTCCACTCGCTACACTACTGGCGTATATTCGGCTTACCTCGTCAAAAATAATTTCGTATCTCTAACGTTGTTAATGACGTTTTCACTTGAATAGTACGGTCGAACAAGCTATTTAGTATACACGCAGAAATTACTACATGTGGAAACTTGTAATTGGCCATATTTTGTTTAAACTATTACTCACTATCTGTTTAGCTGTAAGTTTTCCTAAAATTAAATAAATAAATAAAATAAATAAATATTCATAATCCTAGTAAACTGACAACATTGTTTGCAATTTTTATTTTATAAAGCTTCAGTCAGTCTTCTTTGCGTGTATACCAAATATGTAGCTTATTCGACCGTACATATTGAAAATAGTATCGTCATTCTGTACTAAACTTATCGCAACCTAAGTACTGTGAATGAAAGCATATTCACGATTTGAATCTTTGCCTAAACCCACAACCACAAGAAAATTTTAAGAATCTAGCGTTTCCTCGCGGCTTCGCTCCTCCGGAAATTAACGCACTGGAACGTTTTTAATGTATGGCTATGACACTCAGGACAAATGAAGTAAATTTCAAAAATTCTTTCCCGCAAGTGAAAGAATTTTTGAAATCGGATCAGCAATTCCGAAGATTACCCCCTACATATAAACTTACAAACAAATTTTACCTCTCTATAATATTTATTAGTATAAGTATAGAAGTAAGTTCTACGTACATACAACGCAAGGTGCAAACCTCAGTTCCAGTGCAGCATGTATCACAAGAATATAAAAGATGAATAAACCCGTTGGCAATCCAATATCAACCAGCTATTTATAAGATAGAAGATGCATCGATGCGCGCTTAGTAATCTGTATCAGCAGATAAAAATCTGCAGCGTATTCTCCAATGGGCGCGCGTTTCCAAACCGGTTTGGAATCTTGTAGGGACGCTGGACGGATGAGCATTGTATTATGATTCATTGGTCGCCCGTGACCTACACATGGGGCGGAGAATTGGATTCATCTGTGTTTTATGATTCTTGAGATAATGCTATAAGATCAAGCCTGTAATCGCCGAAGGGTTTGGCAGAGGTGAACTTAATAGTACACCCGCACTTCGCCAGTTATGTTTAAGTCCCATGTATTAGGAGGCGAGCTTAACAAATCCAAACTCCGTGTCTTCTACTGAGAAATTACTGATGGAGAACCCCAATAACCCCAGGACCTCACGCTCAGCAGTCTCGCTTGCGGCCACTCGACCACCAAGGCAGTAATGGTATATTGGTGCATTATTCTTTTGACGCGTTTCCATAGTCAGAACCACCGACGCCATCTTGTTTTTTTTTTAATAGCTTCCACAGACAATTTACAAAGTGTTTACAATGAGTGAGAGCTCCTTTAACGAAATAAAATCTGAGAAAAGCACATGTCGAGATATACAATTTTGACGAATATTTTATAGGTTATACCTACTTGTCTAGACTGTCAAATAGGTTTATCGGTAGCGCAATTTCGGAGTTGCACTAGTAAATAAAAAACAATGTAAAAACATAGTTTTCCGAGTCAAAACAAACCAAAATCAGATCCCAATTAATCTACCACACGGACGTAAATATTAAAACCACCAGATGACAGTGACTAATAATAGCTCTCAAATCAATTTACATAAATTGGAAATCGGTGCAAACAATTCGATGAAATGAGTAAAGTGCAACGCTTTCATTGGCTACCAGTAATTCGTATGAGTGCAACCGACGGTGTTTGCCGACCAGACAGTCGTACCAACACTACAAACTAATTGAGTTTTTAAATATTTATTACTTTTTAAACTTCTGTTGACTGCACTCAGGCCTTGTATTTAATTTGAATTATTTTTCTGTTAATGTATTATTTCGTATTCTTTTTCAACTTAGTGCTTTTCTGGAAAATTGACAGCTGAAAAAACTAGACTAACTTTTAAAGGATCACTGACTTAGAAATGTCAAACTAATTTAGAATTTATTTAAAAACTTGCTTTTTTATATCTTTTACTGCAAAATGTACTCATAATATAATTAAAAGTAAATTTTCCAATGTAATAAAAGTAAGTGTGCAAAGACCTTTTCTAAAAAAATTAATTAGCCATGTAAAATAGCGAGCTTTCTCAGGAAACTAACTTATGCTGAGCGCGCCTTTTGAAACTTTAGACTTTCTTATTCCTGCGTTCACTTGATAAAATAAGAAAAGTTTATGAAATAAATGCTACTGTATTTATAAATCTTTTAGTTTCGAGTACCTAGGGTAATTATAAGTTGGAAAAACAATTTTCTCCATGGTTTTTGCTACAGATTATAAAACGTACGATTAAACGTACCGTACGTGTGATTGGCTATCTATCTATCTACTCAGTCAATCACAAATGTTACGTCCCCCTAAAGTTTACAGCGAATTAGCTCATTGTCGTGTGTTATTGAGTGAGCCATTGAATTCAAAAGTTAAACACTGTTCACACTTTGCCTCTGAGAAAGTCCTACAGATTAGTCCAGATCAATTTAGTACCTAATACTAAATACTACATATATTTACGGTCTCTGCTGAAAACAATTGACGACAATTGTCGAACAATTGACGGCTGATTTTGAAACAGTTAGTTTTAAAACAGTAATTTTCATCTATTATTTGCGAAACTTAACACGTTTTCTGTATCTAAAATTAATTAGCGGGTTCCCGTCCGAGTGACAGACGAGACGTTATTGTCTACGTGTCGAGAATACCATCCCATGATCCCATCTTGTTACGTTAGAGCATAGACTAGAGGATGTATGGTTGTATACGTTTGCCTGCTGCCGTTTGCCAGAAAATATACGTGTAGGGTAATCGAATTTGGTGCGAAATAAGGAAAAATGGCGGCGAAATAGCGGAATGTTTTGTTTTTTCCGTACCACATTTGTATTCCCTACAGCAAATTACTTTATTTTAAATTCATGTCCGTCATATACGCTTCCAAAAGTTGATTGCAAATATTTTCCACGCGTCCATATCAAAATAAATTACAGTAAAAGGTTTTAAAAATCCCCAAATAGTATTTCCACATGGGAAAGCATTTTTAAAAATATACTTCACGTGAACGTTAAACGAACTTTTCGTTTGCGTTTCGCCATTAAGTTTTTTTACGATAAAAGGTAATGAGTGTGACGGTAGGGTTGTGTTAGTTTTACTTTTAACGATAAACGCCAAATATCGACGAAACAGAAGCGACCACGAAGCAACTTTATTAGGACAATCGAATAACTAAATGACGGATAAAAAAGCCTGGACTCGAGGTTAGAAGGAATGCGTGTAGCCAATGGGATGGCTTCTTCATAGCAAAGAAAGGAAAAAGGGATTGCTTATGCTCATATATCTTCTTGTCTCGTTATATCAATATTTTAATACCAACGAAGTGAGCACACACTTAAGGTACCCAAAACAAACAAAGATCTTGTTTATCGTGCCGCTTAAAGTCGACAAACTTTGAGGGGAATCGATTAGGAAGAACTTCGTGCTTATAAGCTCCCAAGTTTGGTAACACGGCATTTAAAATCGATACACGTCTGTTTTAATTAAATAGGTTTAAATGCAAGACCGATTAGTATCGGTAGACAGTTATTCAACCTATAGGAGGCAGAATCATGCAAATATTCCATAAAATCGGCATCAAATCTCGAGATGTGATGTCTGCTTAAAATCGATATTCGATTACCATGAATATAGTTTTATCGTTACGGTTATCGATAGTTTCCCAGCCCTACTGGGTCGACGTAAAATGTAGCATACTAGGGGTCCAAAATCCATAAACTTGTGTTATTTTACGACTTCTAGGGGTTGTTTATGGCAAGAGGGGGTGGTGGGGGTGACTTTAATTATTTAACAAAGTGCTTCTGTCTAATTAAGTTTGTGCTATTTGTGTTATTGAAATTTTCTTCTTGATGAAAATTGAACACGACAGTTTATCAAAAAAGTTATTAAGTTTAAGTTTTTTTTTATTTGAGGGGGGAAAATGGCCAGTCTTGGTCAAGTTTCGACGTTCATTGGACGTTCACGTTTATCTACCTTTTACGATATTTTTAATTGTATTTTAACAGCAAAGAAAATGAACGCGTTTTGAAAAAGTAATGATGTTAGATTTTACTTATGCGAGGCAGTAATATTTTAAATGCCAGATATTTTTTAATGATGGCTGTTTAGCGTATACTTTAAAATATTACTTTCAGGGGTTCGAGGTGTTACAGGCTATGGTTTAAGTACGAGGTGAGGTCTTTCTTATCAAGATTTGGAAGAATCTACTAACAGCAGTAGTCTACTAAAGCATTTTTTTTTTAGAACCTTAAAACCTTTTAAAAATAGAATACAAAGTTCTTAAAACATTAACATGTCTTTTCAAACCAAGTTTAATTTTATAATACATTTAAATCAATAGTTCAACAACAGGTGATCAAATTACGGTATAGCCACGGATATGAAAACTGAATATGTAGGTGGGTATAAAAGTATTATTTTTTAAGTCCGCGATTTAAATTCTTCTATTAAATACTCTCTTAATTTTTTGCAATACAATCTCCCCCTTAACTTCTCTGCTTTGACCAATTTTATCGTCTGAAAACGTCAAACAGCATTCACGATATAAACAATATTCAGCCAGGCTTAAATCGATTCTAACTTCAACTCGATCGACGCAACAACCCCTTTGCATAAAACGACGAATACAGAATATCCAAGCACTTCTGCAAAATCAAACGCACATCATACAGAGAAAAACGAAACCACTAGGGAATAAGTGCCTAGCACGTTGAAATGAAATGTTCTCTAATCTAGGATGGCTTTGCAAAGTAACCGTTTTGAAAGCGCGGGACGGAGGGCGCGAGTAATAAAATTTTACGAGCCGTTGCCATGGCAACGCCGCCATTATGCAGTTGCGCGGGACGCCACGAGGGGCGCTGCGTTAGATTTTTGAATGTTTTTTGTTTTGATTTGGTTTTCTGTGGATTAATTCAGACACCTGTAATGGTTGTTGGGTTTGTAATGGCTTTATTTTGGACTTGAAGTTTTGATAACGGGGCAATATTATTATAAAATAATTACAGTAGGTAAGTACTTAACTTTGCCAAGCTGTATTATAGTAGTAAAAACTTTTGTGGACTTTGAAGAATGTGCATCATTTCATAAGGCAGAAATTGCCAGCCCAAATAAATTAAAATGACCGCAAGGAGTTTGGAGTGGTACAGTACCTAGAAGGCTAATATTATTAATCCTAGGCAACAAAACAGTCAATACTTTCTAAAGTATTGCCCGGAAAACGATTTAATTTTGGTCTTCATCCGTTCATACAACAGTCACACCGCTATAAAATATTGGCAGCATAGCATAGACAACATCAAATAAACATCGATTGTGTTCGATGTCTATGAATTTGAATAACGTCCACAAAGTTCGACTGTCTACCATAGATAAAGCTTTAACACTTCATTCTAGTTTACTTAGGTCTGGAATACTAATATTATCGACATTCTAAATTCAAACATAACTTTAACGTTTCCCGTGGTTGCAAGCGTGACTACTGAGCATGAGGTACTTAGTTAAATTTCCAGGTCGGGCAAAGTGTTTTGGGTTTTCCATTAGGAATTTCTTATTAGCACCTACGGATTCTGAATGTGTGCCCGATTGATGGCAATAGACTCTGGCCCTATTACAGTATAATGTAATGTGTACACCTCTGCTTAACCTTCCGCGGATAGGTCGTGATGTTATGTTAGACACACCTTCCAATCTCTCAAACGTTGCAGCGACGATTTTTAAATCTTCTAAAACTAAAAGCAAATCTACGTTAACGTCCACATTTTAAAGACATTTCTTAAATGCAACGGAAAACGATGTTTTCCCAACAAATTTTGTAAAGTTACATTTTTTGAACGCCTTTAGTAGTTAGTTTTCGACTATAACAAACACAAACAGTAAACATGGTAAAAATCCCGTTTCTGGTGTTAATGATAGTTATCGACTAGTATTTGAAATGCTTTACTTTGGTATAAAATAGCTTTTTGGTTTCTTTTAAGTTCTTTTAGCTCTTCAGAAAAGAAACAAGGCCTCTTTGCATGCTATATAGTGTAAACTTCTAGAATGGAAGAGGTTCCTGCATTTCTCTGAAATCCTATTATAAAATTACATTTTGCAAAACGTTAGGAGTAAGCCTTATAGCAAACCAATAATTAAAATAAAACCCCTTCCCATTTGAAACACCGGACCCGTCTACTAACACTAAACCAAACTTAACAAAGGATAGTAAGAAACTGGGAAATAAAAAGTAACGGTCTCCGGGCGCCATCTTGGTTTTTCAAAATGTCTGCGCTTATTACTATCTGTGGGGCACTTGACTAAAGCGGTCTAACCGACTTCTAAAAGAAGGAGGTTATGTATTTGACGAGTATCTTTCTGTTTCATGTATGTTCACGGAATTCTCCGTTATTAATTAGCTGATATACATGATCCTTTTTTCATTCCCGTGTATCAATTTTGCTTGAGTAGTTTGTGAATGCGTTTCAATAATACGTGTTTAATTAACTTCGTCTATAAAGTATTTTAAGACTTAACGAAGCCGAAAGGCACTTGTTTTCCCCATAGATAAACTAAGTCTATGGTTCTCCTCGTCATTGCGATCATTTTTTTGTTCTAGACCATACCTGGGAACCTTCTAGTTATGGAGATACCTGTACTGAAGATGCCAAAAGTGAAAAGACTTTAACATTGATGGCTCATATCTCGGAAACGTGACACTTAAGAACATTTGTCAACTACAAAACTTATTTGTATTGATCCCAGCTATCGATTAATATTATATATAATGTGTTATGCGTGGCCGCAACTTTGAGAAAAAAATAAAATGGCGGAAGTTAGGGCGGTCAAACTTCATACAAAAGTCTTCCAAGCCCTTTCTAAATAAAATAACTATAGTTTTGGAAATCGGTGGCAAAAATAACTAAAGTACCTATGAATTACCGAAGCCGTCGCCATCTTGAATCTCCTAAATGTCAGTACTTATTTAGTATCTGCGGAGCGTTTGACTAAATTGTTTTTAACCCCTCCCTGTAAAAGGGGTGATATTTTGACGCGGTATTTTTCTTCGTTTTCTCTTCTGATGAAATTGATTTAAGTTTAAGAGAATTTAAAGCTGGTTTGAGTTTAGAGAATCTTGTCGTCAAAATCTGTTTAGAAGTTTTAGTTTAATCTTGGCAGCATTAACTTGGCTATTTTGTCTGCCAACTTATAAATATTTATTTAGCAGATAAATTTTTGAATAAAAGTTTGGTTTTTGCCCAAAAGTATCCAAAAATTCATTACCCGCCCTTATCTTCAGATAAAAACTTTTTCGGATTTTCAATATTCCCATGTGAACTTTATACAGAGTGTAAACGAACTCTTCACGAAGTCGTCAAGCAACCATTATGTACATCCAACTAAGTAACTTTAAGCAAAAATGATTACTGCGAAACGACTTTTGAGGTGAAAAATTACGTTTTACGGTAGGACTCATTGTAACGCATTCAAAACATTGTGCTGATGGATGGATTGAATAGTGCGGTGGTCGTAAAGGTATCTTAAGCAAAAAAAAAATACATTAAAAACGTGTATTAAAAAAAATACTTGTAAAAATGTTGCATCTTTGATCCCCAATATCTCTGTAACTAGAACGTTTCCAGGTATGCTTTAGAAAAAAAAGATCCCAATGACGGGGAGAACAAGATCTTGTTCCGCCCGTTCGCCCGTTTTTCACATCGAGCCCATTCGCTCACACTCTACCGCTGCATCCGATCTGCCCCAGCTACCTTGGATTGTCGGTCCACCATAGGTCAGACCGTACCGAGTCTCGAGCTAGGTTCTCTACGCTACGCATCCTGATTCTCGAGGTCCACTCTGACTTACACACTTCAACGACCATCGTAATCAGATATCTCCGAAATCTATCTATTCAGTCAGTATCTATTAAAACTCAACAACTCCGGAACTTCTGAAAGCCGGAATCAACAGTTAGGACCATCAGAAAAGCGCCAAGACAATGAAGCTAGTCCCAGAAAAACAATTGAACTGTATTCGATCCCGCAATATTTAACTGCTGTCATTTGTTATCTCCTTGGTCACGGTCGCAAGAAGCGTGTCGTTTGAGCGTGCAGTTCATGTCTACAGGTAGCTATACACACTAGGGGTGTACGTGACAGGTTTGCCTGTACAGTTGACCCGTACAGGCAAACCGGAGCATGTATGTTGCACAACTGTGTAGGTTTGTTCTCAACCCGGCTCAACCTTACCTGACGGGTGTACTAAGTGGATAGAATGTATATGCCCGATGTTTAAAGGCAGCTTTGACCACTTACCATTACCCTATTTGATTCATTACCGCAAATAACATACGAAAAGCCGAAGCCGAATCAATCAAGACCATCTATTTACCTATTCAGCTATCAATTATTACAATCATTTATCATAACACTCGTTCCTAAGTGTCGTTTCCGGTTGCACTAAGTGCTTGGCCACGAGCTACGCGCTCACGCGATACGTGTTTGACAGCGACTGCTGAGAAATGAACATCCGCCTAGCCTTTGCCCAAATATGTTGAGGTCGGCTTCCAGTCTAACTGGGTGCAGTTGAATATCAGTAGTTTACATGGAGCGACTGCCTACCTCCACAAACCTGCAATTACAAGTTCTACTTCACCATAGTTCATATCTACTGCAGGGAAAACCAATGAAGGAAATTTCTTAGAGCGTGCATTGAGTCACCCAACACAACGGTACTCTCGTTTATTTATTTATGGACAGTCAGCGTCACGATGTGGGTACCCCTCTTGAAAGCACCTACGTTCCCAACTGGGGTACCCAATTGATACAGCCCACCGTACACACAATACATAATATACACAGGAAATAACATACAGACAAAAGAGCACAAAAGTACCGCTTATTTCATTTAGAAATCTTTTACAGCGACAGGATAGATAGGCAAGAAACAGAGAAAATAATAAATGATACCTTAACTTTAACAATCGCCTTTTAAGGTAACAAGTGACACACGCGCGAGTTGCGTCGCAAGTCTCATTAGCTGAGGTCGTGACCGAGGCGTAAGAAGTAACACGTCCACATTAGTTTTCGACGATTGTAGAGTAACAGTCAAGTGATAACTGATCGGTTGAACCCGCGGCGTGTGAGTTCCATGGCGAGTGATGGCCAACAGTTGCCTCCGTGTATATTTAGAGTTTGAACGGTGAGTCGAAGTTTGGTGGTCTGCAGGATAGTCCTGTTTGGCGCTATGGATTGTTTATGTCTGCGTCTGATATTAAAGTTGCTGGTGGAAAGGACAATATTTGTAAGGTAGTACATATAGACGATTATTGCTACGGCATTTTAATATATACTCAGCGAGCTACATACGGCGCGTATTGTTAGGACGTTCCTCTCTCTGGAGCCCTGACCACCGGTACCTTGGACCCTGTTTCATATACTGGTTAGCTACAATTTTTAATATATTTTTTTTATACTTATGTGAAATGTAATAAAGGAAAGTAACTGTGTCTATAAGTTTGAATTTCTATGTTTTATGTCATGACAGATGAGTCATCTCAAGAAGAAAAATGTGGTTATTTTGTAGGTATGAAATATACAACTTACGTAGCCGTGGCGACAAGATAAGAGCAAAATGTGTGTAAGTTGTCAATGTTTATCTGTCGGTGAAAGCCACAGTAATATAAAGTTGTTTGAAGCCAAAGATAAAGTTATCGCGGCCACCACGGCAGTAATTTATACAAATAAATAAAATTGAAGTGTCTGTTTGTAATTTAAAAATAACAGCTTTTTATTTGATGCAATGTATATACGGTACTTATAACAAGAAAAATATTTTCTGCCTGTTTGTTCCGGCTAATCTCCGAAACTGCTGGACCGATTTTGACGGAATTTTTACTGGCAGATAGCTGATGTTATAAGGAGTAACTTATACAAAGGATTAGGGTTCCGTGCAAATAAAACAAACTCATCAAATTGTTAACGAAATCAGATTCAAACGGTAGTAATATTTTTTATAAGTTTGCGGGCAGCAGCTAGTAATACAATAATACTAAACAGAGTAAGCCTAATGACATAATTGAGTTCCTTACAATTTAAATTAATCTTTTGTCTAAATACGACGCGTTCGGGCGAGGCGAACGGAACATATAGATGGAGCTAAAGAAGTTTTACTTCAGTCGTGTGGTCTAAACCACACCCTTTTTTTTCTTTCGTCGATCTCTTTGTGATGATTTTACCTTGCCTTATGGCTAAATCGGGGCCTAATTAAGCCAGCCACAGTGAATTAAAGCCAGCATTCTCTTCCACTCATCCCAATTTAATTGGGGTCGGCGCTGCCGGGCAACCTGTCTTCTTCTTCCATACTTCTCTATTACTCTTCATCTCAGCAGTAACCTCCTTTCTAACCATATCATCCTTCACACAATGAAGTATTCTTATAAAAACTGTGACTTTTCCTCCCACAAAATGCACGTGCAGTCTTTGGACCAGTTTACGCAGAGGACATACAGCGATCTGCACGTCCAATATAATAACGCGTTTAGGATATTGTTGGGGCTGTCGTGGCGTTGTAGTCGTGGCGTCCACTATGTTTGCGGAGGCGAGCTCAGACGATTTTTACGCCATTATGAGAAAAAGGACCGCCTCGATAGCGAACCGGCTACGCTCCGCCACCAATAGTCTCCTGAGCGTGTTCTCAGATCGGTGGGACTCCCCTCTGCTGCGCCACTGGGTGAGGATCCATACCAATTGATTTAGTTCTTTATTATTTCCTTATTACTAACATTAGTTATTAAGATATTTTGTTGCTAAAAACATCATGGACTCATGTCTGAAATAAAGAATTTGAATTTGATCATGTGGATTATCCCAAACTGCTCTTGACCATGGTCCCTCTACAAATGTAAAAGCGTACGCGCAGTGCGTTTGATGTGCCGCTGTGTTTGTTTACTCGCAGCCGCGCAGTGTGAAACCATTTGTTCTAACTATGGACCGCAATTGGATGGTGTTTGTGTTGTTTTGGGATGAAAAATCTGTGTTCGAAGATGTGTGGCGAGATGCTGGACTTCTTGGGGTGTTAAAACTTATCATAACATCACGCCTGTTGTTTCGGAGGGTTGGGTAGCGGTATAGTTATGCAAGGTGTAAACGGACTGTTAACCAAGCATTATCTACATCAAACTAAGTAACTTTACGCAAGAATAGCTGGGAAAGGATTTTTTTTTTGGGCTGAAAAATCGTTTTACTGTAGGACACAATGTACCGCCCTTTTTTTTTCAGATGGGAAGTCATCAAATGACTTCTCCCGCTCCGGGCAGAGCGGAAGGAAGTGTCAGACTTGTGCTGACTAAAACCCATCCATGTTCCTTCCTTGCCCTTTGTGTTCCAGGGCCGCGGTATCTCTTTCGAACAGTCCCGCAGCCCTGGCAGGACAATGTAACGCCCTCAAAACATGCTGATGGATGGATTTTATAGTACGGGTGTTGTGGAGGTGTTTAAAGTAAAATCTTACATTAAAATATGTATTAAAAAAATATATATATGGTAAAGTTGGAACTATGACCCCCAATATCTGCGTAACTAGAAGGTATGTATTTTCTAGAACAAGAAGAACAAGTGGCTTCGTTAAGAGTCTTTTTACACACAGATCAAACGAGAGAGTTAAACTTTAACTATAATTTATTTTTTTACACTAAATTGGCTTGCGTTTGGCCGTAGCTTATAAATATGAAGCTCTTTTGATATATCCCGCGCTCAGTTAATTTTAACCACGGACAAAGTTAACTACTCTATGCAGTCTGTCTATGTTTACAAGACAAAACGGAAAACGTTTGTTCTCATTCTAAGTATGGAATCACCGCAGTGTCGCACACTTTTGATGTGGTATGTAGTTATTTTAGTATTATTTGTGTAATGTCTTTTGTGAGATATTTGTCTCCATTATGCCGTTGGGGAATGACAATGAAATCCATCGTACATTCTTTTCGTACATCATTCAAGTTCCCTTCGATAAAATCGAATAATAATACAAATCTATTGACAAGAACTACGTATTTTTTGAGAGCAAAAATCGAGAAATTTGTCGATATAATCGTAATCAAATTAAGAAAATATTTTTCTTTTTTTACAAAAAACGACGAGCCAACTTTGAAGACAAGGATATAAAGGTATTTATTGGCTCAATAGATTTTGCGATTTAGCCTCTGTTGCCTCGGAAGGAGTGCGGAGAGAGACCTCTTTTCAACGCCAGATTTACGCAACAAGAGCGAGTTTTATGAACTTTAAAAAAAATACGTAATTATTAATAACCAATATTATGGTGCACTAATAGTACATTATGATATAATTGCGGTAAGTTGAAAATTACAGCCGAGGCGAAATTGCTAGCCCGAGCCGTAGGCGAGGGCTACAAGAAAGCTGAGGCTGTAATTAGCAAAGCGCACATATGTCATACGACGTTTTATAACATATTTACGAGGAAATAAATTAAACTCTGACTTTCTTAAACGAAATTTTGATACGCTTGTAAGTATCTATCGGTTGATTTTTCGGGCAAGAGGCTTAGAGTAGCCTTTCTCGCTGCCTCTGAGACTTCAGGTGGTGTCGAATAAATACATTCATCATTACTTGACGACATTTTCTAATAAAAACAACAGCGAAAAGAAAAAGCGCGCGTAATAATTATTACTTGTTCACAAATTAGCGAGGCGCGCGCATCAGCGCTTTTTTTAAGGCAAAGGCACAAAAAACAGCCAGTATTACTAATACAGTAAATAAATATTTTGTAACAGATAAATGGTTGAAATTTATTGTCAAAATTAATTAAATTAAAGAATTAAATGTTTATTTATTATATTTTATCTCCCAAAGTTAATTTAATTCATAAAATGCAGACCACTTTTCTGACATAAAAACTCTTTGCTCAGATTAAAAAAAGTATCGTTCCTTTTTGACGGAGCATCTTGATAAACCGTGCGTTTTACATTACATTATCGCACAAGTACGTAATGAGATACAATACGATACTGAAATTGGTGCAATAAGAGACCCTTTACGAGCAAATGTGTTATAAAAATAGTTGCAATTCAAAAAACATTGTAAACTTGCGCGGTCCCGCAGTGGTTTCGACTAGGGGGCTTCTTCCTCTCTACCATCACGAAGCCTTCCTTGTCCTGGTTTTAGTAGACCGGCCAAAGGAGCCGTCTGGTCGGAGGATGAAGAAAATTACCCCCTGTTCTTCATACCCCCAAAAGTCCACTCCAGACAAATCAGGATAAAGAACCCCAATCCCAACGCATCATGCATAAACACAAATTCCAAATGGATCCAATAACGGCCTATATTAAGAAGATCAATCAGTCTCGAGAGTGCCTGCACTCAGCTCGAGTGTCCAGTTGCACGTTACGTCTGTATCAACAAAACACTTGATCGTTTGTTCATCTCATTGTTGAGTACTTGCTGCATCACGGATTGGATTCAATAGGGAGAATAAATCTAGCTACGTTACAAAATGCAGATTTTGTTTTGTCTATTCTGTTCTGTAACTATTTCATGAAAATGTCATTCAATGGGGTTAAATGTACTTAGAGGGTGAGTAATGGGCTAGCTCACCATCTGCCCGTCGTTTGACGACAGGCCGTGTAGACGGCGCGTTCGTGTTCCACGCGCGCCTCAAAGAGATGTCAGCAAACAGGGAGGGGCCCGAAAGGGTCGATGCCTGCCAGGGCTGCGGAACTGTTCGAAAGAGATACCGCGGCCCTGGAACACAAAGGGCAAAGAAGGAACATGGATGGGTTTTAGTCAGTACAACTACATAACGTGTTACCATAATTGGGAAAAAGCTAGGCGGATGATGATGAACTACACACGTGTTACTGGCACGAATCATTTTTCATCAACATACAACCTGACAGTGACCTGCAAATTGCAAAAAAAACGTAAGAAAATTTGAATTTCGCGCGCTACCCGTACGCTTTATGTAGAAGAAACTTGATGTTCTTTTGTTTCATCAATGTACATATTAAATAACCCTTTGTCTTGGTTATGAATTAAAGTAACTTTGTTTTTCTTTCTTTACAGAAGTGTCTCACCACTCGGCTCACAAGGTCCGTGCCCACAAGAATAGCAGACGACATCGTGCCACCATCAGTACCAATGGTAAATACTATTATACTTTTCTATCAAAACATTTCAGGACCGTTGGCATAGAAATCTTGGGCAATTTTACAGAAACCAACCTATCCCAGACAGATTACTACAGTTTTTGAGCTCGCTTCACTCGCTAGTACATCCTTTACTTACTCAATTCATTTTAGGTTGACAGATTTACTCCGATTCTCATTTCTGTTCTGATTTCTGAATGAATAAGCAAAAAGAACCTAATTTATCCGAGGAGGGCCAAAACTTTCGAGCTTTCGCTCCTCTCGCTATTTTTGGAAACGTTTCTGCATTAGTCGACGAAGTATCTGCATAACTCCATTTCTTTATGAATGGTCAGAAGAAAATATGTATTACTTATACTACGTTAGGTGCGGTGCAAGCATTATCTAGCTGGCATTTGCAACGCTCATACGTTCTTTATGTTCATCATAATCATTCTCTTGCCCTTATCCCCAATTCATTTGGGGTCGGCTCTCTTCTTTACTTCTCTATTACTCGTGATCTCAGCAGTCACCTCCTTTCGAGCCATGTCATCGTTCACACAGTCCATCCGTCGTTTCTTTGGGTCTCCATTACTCTTCAAATTTTCCTCTCTACATTTTCCTCATTCCTCCGCATTACTTGTCATACCGCGATGCCCGATTAGCACACAACTTTTCAGTCAACAACGCTACTTTCAGACTTCTTCTTACGAAAAAGGCATTTGGACTCGCACGAGTTGGGTCCAACCCTTTATACTCGATGCAGAATGAGTCATCGCGAAATATGCTGAAAAAATATGTTTTAAATGTGTTGCAAAAGTTTTACTAAAACATTGATGGCTATTTCTGCCAACCACTGGGGTATACGCGAGACACTAAAGTAAGAAAAAGTCTTACAAAATAATTTATAGCGCGATCATAAGCCTAGGTTCAGTCGCAGCAAGGACGCCCTAGATTTTAGAAGGGCAAACACTGACCTTACTTTAGTATAGTCCTTCGAAAAGGTCAGGTGCGTAGTCAAGCGTAACGACTAACGTATACAACCGGCGCGCAAATAATAACCTATGAAAAACTTTTGAATAATGGAAATGGGAAACTATTACACAACCGCCATTATGGCTACACCCCATTCGATTAGCAAAAGGTGCCTTGACAATTGATAACTAATTTATAGTGCCTTTGTTTTCTTTTTAAGTCTTATTGCCATCTATTATCATCACTCTTAAAAACATAAATTGTAGCTGATAGAAAGTATCAATAGATGGTGCTATATTTTATTTACTAAATTAATTCATCTACTCGGCAATAGATGGCGTTGTACTCAATATATTAAATTAGTTATTCTACCCACCAACAGATGGCGAGCTGCGCTTTGAACCAGAGGAGCCGTATAGCAAGAAACTGGAATTGAACTCTTCTGGGAAAATACACTGCAAAGTAGCTGGTGGTGTAGCTCCAACTGTACAATGGTTTTTGGTGAGACACTCATTTTTTTTTTACACTGTTTTTGGATAGACACGCCTAATGAAGCTCTTTGAAGACTCTACTGACGCGCTATTCTAGAATTCCTGGCTTAAAAGCGTGGTAACTGCCTGGAACTTTCCCTGCAAGTTACATTTGTATTTTCGCAGGGAGGCTGGTTTCAGCGAGGAGAGAATCGCTGAAGATCATGCTATTGGAGAGGCCTGTGCTCAGCAGTAGACCTTCAAAGTCAAAGTCAAAACGTTTATTGTGAACTAAGTGTACAATGTGATGTTACGTTATTGTAGTTCAAGACATAGCAGCCTTTTACAAGCATTGCAATAATTTTATCATTCGCCTGCCCTTATCATCCAAATTAGTATGCATAAACTTTATTATGAAATATTAATTTCTTTTAAATACAATGAAATTATAAATATTTATTATAATTAGCTATGTCAAAATTAAATGTCAATGAATTAATGATGAATGCGATGTTCCATTGTTGGTTTACTATTATGATAATCCTTGTGTATCCTACTGCGGGATAAAGGCTTCTTTTTCCTGTTCCACGTTGATGATAGGTAATCATATTTTAATCTATGCTAATCATCTTCTAGAACGACTCAGCTCCACTACCGGAAGGCGTGACCTCAGCCAACGGAACGCTGATGGTGGCGGACGCCGAGAAGCGCCACGCTGGACAGTATACCTGCAAGGCGGTTGATGGAGAGAAGTCTATCACTTCCAAAATTAATCTCGATGTTGTGGGTTAGTACTAAGCAAAGGAATCCTCATAAACACCTAACTTTAACATAGTCTACCAACCCGCCTAGCATATGCCTACATTTTTTTAGACATCATATATCGTATTTAGGTTACTTACAGTTTAAAAGATCTTTTTACATAACATCACGCCTGTAATCCCCGAAGGGTTAGGCAGAAGTAATAATAGTACACCCACATTTCGCCAGTTATGTTTTTAAGTCCCATGTAATAGAGGGCGAGCCTATTGCTATCAACCGGGCACAAATCCAGACTCCGAAAAACCCAATAGCACTTTTCCCGACCCGGGAATCGAACCCAGGACCTCATGGTCAGCAGTTGCGCTTGCGAACACTAGACCAACGATGCAGTCGAGATCTTTTTAAGTGGGAATATTTCCGTAATACATTATTTTCATATAACATTATTAGTTTACGCAGCGGTTATAATTTTACGATAGTCTGTGGGTTTGAAACGATATTTACCTCTTCTGCAGTAGCCCCCCGCGTGTTAGAGCCAGCTGCAGGAGAACAGCGGCACGTGACGGTGGGGCAGACGCTCGTGCTGAACTGTGTGGCTACGGGCGACCCGCCTCCCACCACGCACTGGGACCGGAACCTCGTCATATTGGGGAAGCAGCGTGAGTAAACCATTCCTTACTGATTAATTAGAATTAGTACTATTTTAAATTCTTTAATATAATTAGTACTATTTTAAATTCCTTAATATAATTAGTACTTTAATTAGTACTATATTAAATTCTTTAATATAATTAGTACTTTAATTAGTACTAATTTAATTTCTTTAATATAATTAGAACTTTAATTAGTACTAATTTAAATTCTTTAATATAATTAGTACTTTAATTAGTACTATTTTAAATTCCCAATGGAATTAGTTTACGCTACGCCATCTAATTATTGAACTAACATGCGTTAAGTTTTAACTTGATACCGATGAAAAATTTCTATGTCAGCTCAGAATGATGCACTAAATACGTGGTAACCGATTTCGCGTCAGTCTCCCGTCCACCCTGTATATAACAATGAAGTTCCACATTGATTCTCCATAGTTCTTCAAGAAATAACTCAAGATAAAATGTTTTCGGTATTTTCAGAAGACGGTGTTGATGTAGAAGATGGCGTTAACGCTACCACAGCCAGGTAATAAATAAAATTATTTGTTAATTTGTGAGACTTATAGAAAAATATGTTTCTTTACGTAATGCTATCCTCTACTTCTAAATGTGAATACTTGTTATTGACTTCTTGCTAATTATGTTTTTATTTGAGCTGTAAGTCTTCCCAGCTCTAATAAATAAGTTAAATACTCGCTTAAGTCCAACCGACCATTTACTTAATCTTTACAATAATTTACTTACTCACTGAACTCAAATCTAGAAAATAAAGGGTGTAAAAAGACTCTTAACGAAGCCAAAAGTCACTTGTTCTCCCCGTCATTGCGATATTTTTTTTGTTCTAAACCATACCTGGGAACCTTCTAGTTGCGGAGATATTGGGGGTCAAAGTTCCAACTTTTTCACAAGCTTTTTTTTAATGCATGTTTTTACTTAAGACACCTTTATGACCCTCGTACTATTCAGTCCATCCATCACGACAATATTTTGAATGCGTTAAATTGAATTCTACCGTAAGACATGATTTTTCACCCCAAAAAAAAATGTAGTTTCCCAGCAATCATTTTTGCGTAAAGTTACTTATTTTGATGTACAGAATGATTGGTTGACGGCTTCGTTAAGAGTCCGTTTACACCCTGAATGTAATTCGCGTTGTGTATTGTTAAACCTGTATGTCATTTCCTTCATCAGACTAGTCCTAATGAACAACGGCACTTTGATCATCCACAACGTGTCCGCGCCGGACGCGGATCGCTACGGCTGCACGGCCGGGAGCGCCGCCGGGCTCGCGCGCAGCGAGCTCACGCTAGTTGTGCACCGAGGTATGTTTAATCGCTGAGGGGCAGCGGTAACAGCTGTCCGAAGTGGATCTTTAAGGTTAAGCAACGTTTGCCGAGGTCAGTCCGTGGATGGTTAACCAGCCATTTCAATTACATACAAGGGTAATTTAAACCCTAAAACTATTACTAAAAGATTACCCAATATTCAGGCAGAGGCTGTGCTGATAATGAACAGCAAACAAGCCAGCTGAAGTTACCACCGTATTTTCTTGATATTCCACTGAAAACCATTTTTGACTGCACGGTTGGCGCAGTGGCTGAGCGATTGACTGCTGCGCTGCGTGTCGCGGGTTCGATCCCCGCACGGAACAAATATTTGTGTGGCCTACAGATAGTTGTTCCGGGTCTGGCTGTTTGTGTATGTGATTTTAAATGTTTGTGAACGGATACAGGAGAGATTCCTAGTGTGGGGCAACGTTTTTTTTAAAAAAAAAAAAATAATAATAACTTCCACAGAAGGAGAGCTCCCTCCCCAAGAGTCGAGCGGCGTGGCTGGCAAAGCCGTGGTGGTGTCCATATCAGTAGCTGGAGCCTACATGGTGCTAGTTCTGGCGCTGATGGTCTACTGCAGGAGACGCAGGCTCAGAAGACGGCAGAGAGGTGAGGAAAAGCTTCATCATTCCTCTTACTTGGTGTCAGCGCAGCATGAGTTCTTCTTTCTTACTCATGTTATTTCTTGACTAACCTCCTTTCTAGCTATTTCATGTTTAACACAGTCCATCCATCGTTCTTCTTCTTCTTCTTCTTCTTCTTTGGTCTTCCTCTACTCTTATAGCCCACAACATTCATACTCAAAACTTTCTGCTATTCAAACATACACACAATTGACCCTATATTGTTTTTTCTGTAAAAATATTCACGAGTACCTTAAGGCCCAGTGCATACCTGCGAAAACCGGCGAAGAAACTGATAGATAACCATTTAAACTTAATCTAAAATATTATGTGCTCAATAAGATTAGAAAAAAACTAAATACGTATAAACAACAGGACACTTAGACCAACAACTAAACCATAATTAAGACATACGAATAGAAATGGCATCATCATCATCATCATCATCATCAGTCTATAGCAGTCCACTGCTGGACATAGAAATGGCATACTAAAGATTAATTATAGCGACCGGCGAGGGACGCTGTCAAGCTGCGTCTCGAGCCATCGGGCGTCTGCTCCGCGACTTCCGTTCGCCCCCCGCGGTGCCTCTCGAAGACGCGCGGATTCCGCGCGCGTCGTCATTTCCGCGGCCAGGACCCTCGCGGAGCCGCGATAAGACAGGTGTGCGCTGGGCCCCCACCTAGGTAGTGGGGTGTTGTAGTCGCCTGAGTGTTTTTGTTATAAAAGTTTTTTTTTCTTATCTAGTTTCCTCATTGTAAATAGTTATTTGTGTTAAATACAATAATACAAATAGGCATGCCATTTCCATCCGTATGTCATAGAATTTAAGATTTAGTTGTTCGCCAAAGTGTCTTGTTAATTTTGTATTTTAAATGTATAGTTTGTTTTTTGAACTAACTTAGCACTCTTGTAAATAGTTGTAGTACCTTTGATTATTATCTCGTCGCGGCGTCTCCGTTGGTGTGCGCTGGGTCTAAGTCCACTTACTGCAAGTTTTACTGATTCATCATCATCTGCCGAGCCTTTTCCCAACTATGTTGGGGTCGGCTTCCAGTCTAACTGGATGCAGCTGAATACCAGTATTTTAAATAGAGCGACTGCCTCTCTGACCGCCACAACCCAGTTAGTACTGGGTAATACGATACCCCTTGGTAAATGTGAAATTAACGAGAGGAAAAAATCAAATTACTGAACAGCTTCCGATAAAATTTATATAGGTGGTGGTATTTATAATTGGTGGAATGATCGCGTAACATACACAAAAAAAAAATATACAGTCGAACCTTTTTTGAAGTCGGTTAATCATACTTTACGTAGCCTTTTCCCAATGTTATATCAATATGTACACTTGTTTCTAGGAGAGAAGATGGAACTAGAGATGACAGAAGGTCGTGAGAAGTTGGTAGAAGAAGGAGAGGAAGAGAAGCAGAAGGTGAATGGAGCCGCCCTACAGAACGGGAGGCTGCTCGCGCATGATAAGGATAGCGGTAAAGACTTCCTTTTTAACACATTTTTATTATCTTGGTTAAATTTGACCCACTTCCCGGTCCCACTGTCCGATTGAGCTGAAATTTTGCATACATATTTAGTTTGGATGACAATGCATGGTTAGCTAAGTGATGTCATTCTAAATCCAATATGGTGGACTGGTTTTTTTTTATGCATTGCCGTGATGTGGGTATCAAACGAAATAGTTTGTTGAAAGAATGCGAGAGTAAAATGACTGAAATGACGTCATTTGAAAGCATGTTTTTGAGTTTATTGAACTATAATATTTTATTTACCTTTAACGCTATGATAATGAACTGGTACCACATCTTACACAACTGGGGAATCAAGGGTTTTGCGACTTTTAACTTGATAGTTTTATGTCTCTACTCTTAAAACATGAGTACTTGAATGACTGAGATTTGCTCGTTGTTTTTTTCGTTTTCTAAAAATGAAACCTAGGTAGATCGATTTATCGCCCCCGAAACCCGCTGCATACTAAATTTTATGAAAATCGTTGGAGAGGTTTCCGATATTAAAGTTCCGAGTTGCTTGTTTAAAGGTATTAGATGTAATGTCTCAATCATAGAGGTTATTAAAAATTCTGCATTATTCAGTAATGGTACACTATTTTGTTGTTTTTCTTTATAGTTTTTCGTGGCACTCACAGTAACATTATTGAGAATCTTTGTGATTTATATATACAGGAGCTGATAACTCAGAAGTATCGGGCATTTCACGGGCTTCCAAGAAATCGGGGCAATTTGAACATCTGTCTATACCACGGACACTTCTCACCGAACAGATCACACTTGGTAAGTACAATTACTCGGCTACTATAATTATTATAAATGCGAAAGTTGGTTTGTTTGTTACCGTTTCACGCCTTAACCAGTGAACCAATCATCCTGAAATTTTGCATATACGTTGTCGGGTGTACAGAAACGGACATACCTTTCATCCTGAAATAAAAAGTACTGTTCCCGAGGAAAACAGCAATAACGTGCTTATGATAATAGATGGCGCCACGTGTCTTTCGAATCATGATTGAATTATTACAAGCAGAGTACAACCCGAATTGATTGTCAAACCTGAGGTCCTGATTTCGATTCCCGGGTCGGAAAAAGTGTGATTGGGTTTTTCCATCAGGAATTTCTCAGTTACAGCCACGGAGTCTGGATTTGGGCATTAGGCTCGCCCCCTATTACATGGGACTTAAACATAACTGCCGAAATGTGGGAATACTATTTGGTACACTACTATGAAGTATTCCATATTCTTTCTTGTTTCTATCAATAGCTCCACTTTCAATAATAAACGTATGTGTGTTGCAGGTCGCGGTGAGTTCGGCGAGGTGATGCTAGCCAAGGTAGACATGTGTCAGGTGAACAAGCTGCGCAACAAGGACTCGCTGGACGCCGACGGGGAGCCCAAGCTCAGGCCTGTGCTCGTCAAGGCGCTCACTACTAAAGATGAGGTTAGTCATCAATTCTTTTGAACATTGTTTTTCTTTTTTTTAGCCATATTTTTCACACAATCTATGAGCTCGTGGCTAAATAATATCAGCCGCTCGGGTCCGGTTAAGCCGTGCTTGCCTAGGTAGGTCTGTGGATGGGTGACCACCCATTACGTACCGAGTTTCCTTCGTGCCTCGGAAAACACGCTAAGTCGTTGGTCCCGGCTGTCATATGTAGATCTTTGACAGTCGTTACAGGTAGTCAGTGACCAGAAAGTCTGACAATCAGTCTTACCAAGGGGTATCTTATTACCCAGTACTATCTGGGTTGTGGAGGTCAGAGGCCATGTAAAAAGCTGGTATTCAGCTGCATCCGGTTAAAAAAAAAAAAACAGCTAAATAATAACAGCCGCTCGGGTCGTTCTTTAGGTTAAGCCATGCTTACCTAGGTTGGTCTGTGAATGGATGACCACCCAATACATACCCAGTTTCCTCCGTGCCTCGGAAAGACTGGTTGTCAGATTTTTTGGGGCACTGACTACCAAACGACTGACGTTAAAAATATGTAAATCAATGCATTTGTGTGCAGGTCCAACTAGCGGAGTTCCGTCGCCAGCTGGAGCTGTTCACGCGCGTGCGGCACGAGAACATCGTGCGCCTGATCGGACTGTGCAACGAGGCCGACCCGCACTACATGCTGCTCGAACATACGGACTGGGTAGGAGGTCTTGACTGTAGACCTTGTAGATTCTTGCAGGCCTGGTAGATGCCCGTGTTGCCGGCGCGTTCGTGTTCCACGCGCGCCTCAAAGAGATGTCAGCTAACAGGGAGGCGCCCGCAAGGGCCGATGCCTGCCAGGGCTGCGGGACTGCCCGAAAGAGATACCGCGGCCCTGGAACACAAAGGGCAAGGAAGGAACATGGATGGGTTTTAGTCAGTACAAGTCTGACACTGCCTTCCGCTCTGCCCAGAGCGGGAGAAGACATCTGATGATTTCCCATCCGAAAAAAAAATTCCTGGTAGATGCCTGTAGGCCTGGTAGATTCCTCTGCAGGCCTTGTAGATTCCTGTAGGACTTGTAGATTCCTGTAGGCCTTGTAGATTCCTGTAGGCCTTGTAGATTCCTGTAGGCCTTGTCGACTCCTGTAGGCCTTGTAGAATCCTGTAGGCCTTGTAGATTCCTCTGTAGGCTTTGTAGATTCCTGTAGGCCTGGTAGATTCCTCTGTAGGCCTTGTAAATGACTCTGTAGGCCTTGTAGGTTTCTGTAGGCCTTGTAGATTGCTGTAGGCCTTGTAGAATCCTGAGGGGCCTTGTGGATTTCTGTAGGCCTTGTAGATTCCTGTAGGCCTGGTAGATCTTTTGGCCTTGTAGATTCCTCTGTAGGCCTTGTAGATTCCTGTAGGCCTTGTAGATTCCTGTAGGCCTTGTCGACTCCTGTAGGCCTTGTAGATTCCTCTGTAGGCTTTGTAGATTCCTGTAGGCCTGGTAGATTCCTCTGTAGTCCTTGTAGATGCCTGTAGGCGTGGTAGATTATTTTTTATTCAAACTGAAATAACAGAAAATAAACCAAGAGTAAAACAAATAATCCAAAAAAAAAAAAACATCCTAATGTTCACTTGTGAAGCGTCTGCTTTCGGCATTAGATATAGAAAAAAAACGAGTCTGCTTTAGACCACATGACTGCCGAATAATCGTCGGTCAAATTCAGAAAAGTAACTCTGTCTCTTTCTATCTTCACTAACTTTTATCTCCGTCTCAACTTCCGTTTGCTTCGTAACGTAACGCATTCACCAGCTTACTCCCCAAGTTAAGCGTGCATAAAGAAGTTTTGCTTCAATAAATACTGCTATTTCTCTATTTTGTTCAGATTCTTTATCATTTCACTGTTCGTCCATCAGGGTGAACTAAAGAAGTTCCTGATCGCGACCCGCTCGGCCGAAGAGAACGCGGAGTACGTGTCCCGCGTGGGCCCTGCGCACGCGCACGCTCGGCTCGCGCGCACGGCCCCGCCCCTCGCGCCGCAGCACCGCGCTCTGCTGGCTGCGCATCTGGCTGCCGCAGCCGCTAAATGTGCTGCTATAAGGTTTACACATAGGTAAAGAGAAAAACTTTGTTGTTTTACAACATTTTGGAGAGATTTCCAGCTTTTATGGACCCAGCGCTCCGTTTCGAGCCTCAAAAAATATTTAACCTTTTGAACGCCATTGTCACATATACGTGACAAGCAAGCGCGTGCTCTGTACGCCAAAAACACAAATATATGACAAAAAATGTGCGGTGCACTATAACACGAAATAAAAAAAAAATTGTTTTGAAATCCCTATTCTTTTATTTATTTCTAATTATCGCGGGCAAAATCTAGTGCAAATATATTTTCAATACATTTCTTTCTTCGTTTTCCTCGAAAACTGGCTCTTATCGTACTACGATTAACTACAACATGCAATGTATCACACTCGTGTACTGAAAAACGTCATTTGATACACATGGGCATTTGTTACTGCAGTACTCGACTCCATAACAACCTCGCCTGCGGCTCGGTTGTGAATTCCACCTCGACTGCAATAAAGTTTCCGCACTAATATCAGAATGTACTATTCTTTTTACAGAGATATCGCGGCCCGGAACTGCCTGATCACATCTAAACTACAACTCAAGCTGTCGTACCCCGCACTCACGCGGGGACCAGACTCGCACGAGTACTACAAACTACATGACCAGGTAACCTTTCCCCAACCGTCATGTGTTGAACTTAAAGTCTTTCCTTTTGATTAATTTTTTGTTAAGATATTTCACCCGTGGTGGATTATAGCCCATTCCCTCTCATAGAGAGGAGGCCTGTGTCCCAGCAGTGGGAACATGTGATGAGATGATGAGGTGATGATGTTGATGATGATGATATTTCACTCCGAGTGAATGACGAACGAGTGCCGTCTGTAGCGGCACTACAAAAAGTAGTACAGCGCCATCTATAACACAAATGAAGAACTAACTAAGATTAAGACTATACACAAAAGTTAGGCAGTAGCCCACCAACCACGACACCCGTCCGGTCGGAGGACCCTTCGTTTCATAGAGAACTTTATCCCCTGTTCCTCATATCCCTTATCATCATCTGCCTAGCCTTTTCCCAACTCTGTTGGGGTCAGCTTCCAGTCTAACCGGATGCAACTGATGCCAGTATTTTACAAGGAGAGACTACCTATCTGACCTTCACAACCCAGTTAGTACTACGTCTTACGATACCCCTTGGTAAGACTGGTTGTCAGACTTTATCGGGCCACTAACTACCTACTACCTGTTTCCGGGATACGGAGGAAACTCGGTATGTAATAAGTGGCCACCCATCCACAGACCAACCTAGGTAAGCACGGCTTAAACTAAAGATCGGCCCGAGCGGCTGTTATTATTTAGCTGTTTTGTTTTCTTTTTTTGGTAAATTCCGCGTTGTATCACAGGTGATTCCCCTCCGCTGGTTGCCCTCGGAGGCTGTGTTGGAAGGCGACTACTCCACCAAGTCTGATGTCTACATGTTCGCTGTCACAGTTTGGGAGGTGAGTGCAGATAAAGCAAATATTAAGGTCGTTTGACTTTTATAGGCATTCTATACATATAAATAGCTATGGGCATTGTATACATATAAATAGCTATAGGCATTCTATACATATAAATACCTATAGGCATTCTATACATATAAATAGCTATGGGCATTCTATACATACAGGTTGTAAACAGACTCTTCACGAAGCCGTCAACCAAGCATTATGTACATCAAACTAAGTAACTTTAAGCAAAAATGAGTGCTGGGAAACGACTTTTTTTTTGGGTTGAAAAATCACGTTTTACAGTAGGACTCAATGTAACGCACTCAAAACATTGTGCTGATGGATGGATTGAATAGTAAGGGGGTATTGGAGGTATTTAAAGTAAAAATCTTACATTAAAAACATGATTTAAAAAAAAAAGTTGGAACTTTGACCCCAATATCTCCGAAACTAGAAGGTTCCCAGGTATGGTCTAGAACAAAAAAAATGATCGCAATGACGGGGAGAACAAGTGCCTTTCGGCTTCGTTAAGAGTCTGTTTACACCCTTTATAAATCCATATCACAATTTTACAGATCTACACCAAAGCTGAGCTACCCTTCGCGAAACTGAACGACAACTCGGTGTTGGAGCGAGTGAAGACTGGCACTCTTGAGTGGACCATTCCGGATACCATGCCGGAACCGCTGGGGGTACTACTAGTAAGTACATCTACTATTTTGCTCTTGTTCACCAAAACCTTTTTGAAAAGCAATTACTTCAACAGATTTAAAAAAAACGGGTTGTACTCCGGGAGTGCCGGCAGAAGTGAAAACTTGATACAACGCCATCTAGTTTAAATATCAGAAATTGCAATAGCTTTCTGCAAGAACGAAAGATGTCGCTGCCGTAGAAAAAAAACTTGACACAATGCCATCTAGCTACACGCACACTCGCGAAAGCGCCGCCGATTCGATCTGACGCGAGTTTGACAGTTTTTACCCATCCCAAAAAGTGCACAACGTCGCTAAAGAAGTTTTCACTTCAAAAATAGATTTCGTTCGCCCTGCAGTTCGTCTCAAAAAAACACACTGTATAGTACATTATTGTCATAAATAATAGGGATGTTTCCTCAGTAAAAAAGTATGATTCTATTTAGTCCGTCAGTTAGATTATCGAAAAATATTGGATACGTATGTTTTTTTTTTTATCAAATAAATAAAAACTGACGAAAATAAAACGCATCAAAGATCATGAGTGAGGCTTGTGCGTCCACGGTGGAGGTCTGCCCCGCTTGGGCGGAGCACCGCCGTGTCCTCGTAGCGGCGATCAGCGGCGGCAACCTATCGCGTCCGGCCCTGGTCCACTCCATGGTCCGGAGCGAGAGGGAATGGGACGCCGTCACCTCCTTCTGCGAAGCAGTCATGCTAGCGAAGGAGGTGGCGGAGCGTGAGAGGGAGAGAACCTCTCGTCCCAGCCGCCGCGGGAGACGCCTCGGGCGTCGGGGGTCACGTGGTGGCTTCCGGCCACCGTAGACGCGGACCTGTGGACGGTGAGTAATGGGCTAGC
Source organism: Lycophotia porphyrea (assembly GCA_950005105.1). NCBI lineage: Eukaryota > Metazoa > Arthropoda > Insecta > Lepidoptera > Noctuidae > Lycophotia > Lycophotia porphyrea. The sequence goes on from OX465409.1 coordinate 9,717,842, forward strand.
TCGCCGTCCGTCCGTCTTTTGACGACAGGCCGTGTAGACGGCGCGTTCGTGTTCCACGCGCGCCTCAAAGAGATGTCAGCAAATAGGAAGGGGCCCGCAAGGGCCGATGCCTGCCAGGGCTGCGGGCTGTTCCAAAGAGATACCGCGGCCCTGGAACACAAAGGGCAGGGAAGGAACATGGATGGGTTTTAGTCAGTACAAGTCTGACACTCCCTTCCGCTCTGCCCAGAGCGGGAGAAGTCATTTGATGATTTCCCATCCGTAAAAAAAAAAAGGCTTGTGACGTCACTTTGCTGGTAAAAAGGGTAATGACACTGTGACGTCACACGAGTTTTCGACGCTCTGTATATTTTCATTTTTTGTTTACGTGAAAAAAGGAAAAATAAGTGTCCAATATTTTTTTGAAATCTATCTGACGGACTAATTAGATTTTCTTTGGTCAACTACCCTATCCTTTTGACCGCCAGAGCTTGTTGCACGCTCAAAATGGCCTCCACGCCAAGCCACAATTTCACCTCCCGTTTTGTCACATATTTGTGTCGTTTGGAGCACGCGCTTGCTTGTCACGTATATGTATGTGACACTGCCAGTCAAAAGGTTAAAGACCTCATCTTACAAGGTAACCATATTGCTCCTTCTTTCTCAGAAACGTTGCTGGTCCAAGTCGCCGTCCGACCGACCGCAGTTCACTGAGATCTACGACGAGATCAAGAACATTCTAAAAGACATCACATCTGAGAACACCTCGCAGAAATCTCACGACAAGACTGAAGAGTAGGGCAAGCAGACATGTAGGTGGTAACTTGTTTACGGAGGAAATTGTAGAGAAGTAAGGATCTATTATTTGGGATTTTTTAACATGTAAAACTAGTTTTTATCAAGGCGCCCCCTCACCCGGAGTCTCTTGAATATTAGGGGCCATTCAAGTATTACGTAAGCGCTACAGGGGGGCGGGGGGTCTTTGCAATGCTTATTTTTGATGACATGGGGGATGGAGAGGTCTGGATGGTGATTACGTCAGCACTATTTTTTTTACTTTTTTGGATTTTCTACAAAATTTAGCCGATTTCGGTTTGAACACATGTGGCAAACCTACTTCCAAGCCAGAACCATAAAATAAACCAGAACACATAAAAAAAAGTCACGTGCCAATGTTTACGTAAGCATGGTACGGGGAGTAAGGGGTTTGCTTACCTTTGCTGACGAGGGGGAGGGGGGGGGGGGTTAATAATTGCGATAAACCTGCTTACGTAATACTTGAACGGCCCCTTATGGTTGAAGTTCCACGGACCCTTTGCTTTGAACATTTTAATAAGAAGTTTTTTGACCATTTCCTAAGCTCGTGTCGTCTAACTTAAGTGACGTATTTGAATTTGATAAAAGCATTTTGATCTGATAACTGAAGTGACGTATTTCATATTTATAATTATGTTTATCTCTTTCATGTTGAATTTTAGTCGATCTCTAAAGCGGGCTATGGATATTTTAAATTAATAAATTCAACATTTTTATAACTTAAAATCTACAAATTCGAAACTTTCTGGTTATCCCAAAAATGGTTCATATATCTGGGACATTGCAATGAAAAACTAATAGGCAACTTATTCCTGTTTTCACAAACACAAGGCAACATCTAACTGAATGCCTAAATAGCGAAAAAATCCTCTTCCCAACTATATTGGGGTCGGCTTCCAGTCTAACCGAATCCACAACTCAGTAAGTACTGGGTAATACGATTGCCCTTGGTATAAAGACTGGTTTTCAGACTTTTTTAGGCCCTGACTACTTAATGACTGTCAAAGATCTACAAATGACAGCCGAGACCAACGGCTTAGCGTGCTTTCCGAGGCACGGATGAAAGTCGGTATGTAATGGGTGGCCACCCATCCACAGACCAACCTAGACAAGCACGGCGTAACCTAAAGATCGACCGAGCGGCTGTTATTATTTAGCTACGAGCTTCTTATAAGTGCTCACAATATTAAATAAAAACTTAAATTTGAACCAAAGAAAAAGATAATACTGTGACGATGGAATTTGAACTTTCAGCGCTAAGCACAGCGTTGAAATTCTATAACTGCAATAATATTAGGCATTAATTGCTTAGGTGGCCCTTCGTCTTTGTGAAATTGGGTATAAATGATAGGTTTTAGTGTAACTAAGTTTAGTTTAGTGAAAATATATAGCCATTTCGATGCATTTACTATTTCAGGTTAAGTTAGATTTAGTTAAACTTAATAATATAAGTAGTTTTAGTGATTTTTGTGTGGACAGTGTGTTTTTTAGATGACTGAATACTAACGAAAGTATAATTTACATAAACTTTTGAAAATATTTCAAAGATAAAATTTCACTTCTAAAATTAAAAAAACCACCCAAAAGATCTCCCGACGGATCTCCCTCGTTGGTCTAGTGTCACTAGCGTAACTGCTGAACGTAAGGTCCTGAGTTCGATTCCCGGGTCGGGCAAAGTGTTATTGGGTTTTTCCATCACGAATTCCTCAGTAGCCACCACAGAGTCTGAATTTGTGTCCGGTTGACGTCAAAAGGCTCGCCCCTTACATGGAGCTTAAACGTAACTAGCGGAATGTGAGTGTACTATTAGGTACACCTCTGCCTATCCCTTCGGGGATTACATAAATATAAATTAAATTCATCATCTTCATCATCTATTGATCACATTGTCCACATCAAAATCAGCCCAGCCCGAAGGCTTGTCTATATTAAAAGAATATCGAAAGCTAAATGATACTGCCATTTGTAAATAAACCTAGACGCTAAGACTGAAATATAAACGTATGTAGCCATTTTAGTTATAAGTTATGTAATAATCGTCCGAAAAATTGATATAATTCGTCCTGATTGAATCGAAGTTTTAGAAATAAGGTATTTAAAGACTATTTAAATGGCAGGCCAGTAGTATGATCTCGGTTAAAATGAATAAGGGTATGTTTTACAACGCAAAGCACGGAGTACCCGTCGGCGGCCGTTGCTACAGGCGGTAATCTTTAATGCCGGGTACACATTGGTATAACGCAACGTGAAATGTAAGGGTGAATCTTGGCGTATTCTGTTGATTTCCCTGGCGTAATTTATTTGAAAAGATTTTTTACAAGCAATAATGAAACATAAAATTTAACTTAATTATAAACACATTTAACAAATAGGCATCACTTTTGGCCGACGGGTTCCGAAAATATAGCAATTTACATTTTCGTGGGCAGGGGAATGAAATAAATTGCGCCAGGGGAATCAACAGAATACGCCGAATTTTAAGATTCACCCGTAACACGAATGAGCCGTCCAGACTTATGCATTGCAACATGAAATGTAACTCAACGACAAGGTGAATTTGTGTTACATTGCATGTTACATTTCGTAAGTCTGTACATGGTTTAACACTGCATACAAATCAACCATGTAACCGTTGATTCGCACTATAGAAGAAGAATGAAAGATATCGCTATCAGCGATAAGATCACCATTTTAACCGTAAAATAAAGTATGATTTCCCCCAAACGGCTCGCATCGCATCGGATCAGGATACGAACGGATGCGGAGACAGCCGGTCGCGTTCGGCAGGATGTCGACGCATACGACCGGCTCGGTAGCGTCGCTTGCGAACGTATCCGTTTCTGCGCCTAGTCAAGTAGTTTCATTCCTACAGTGTTGATGTGTAAAAGGATCCGATCGGATACGACGATAGGCGAACGGAGCCGATCGCGCTTCGTAGCGTACTTTCGGCTACGATCGCGTATCGCGGAAGACGCCCGCGGTCAAGCTGCTGTGCGCGGCTTGGTAATATAGATTTTAAATACTGTGTACACGATTTAATATCGTTTAAAGATTGTAAAATCCGTGCCAATCCGCGAGCCGTTAGCCGTGGTGGAAATCAACCTTTAGCAATATTGTAAAACAGTTGTGTTTCTATTTTGTCCTACAATTAAGTATATTCTATTCTATAGAAAAAAAAACGTATAGAAACTGACGGCTTTGAATATCGATCATGAGCAGTTAAAGTTTGACGGATATTAAAACTGTCGCCCAAACACGGTGCTGGCGCGGATTCTGTGCTTTGCGTTCCAGTGTCCAGATATGGCACAATCTGATTGATAAAATGAAAGATAAATATGCTTAAACATCCGGGGTTGATGAAACAGGTAAGGACTAGACTTTTTGAGGGTAAATAAATGGTTTCTTAACAATCAATAAAAAAAAACAACGGGTTGCACTCCGGGAGTGCCAACAGAAGTGAAAACTTGAAACAACGCCATCAAGCTTAAATAACAGAAATTTCAATAGCTTTCTGAAAGAACGAAAGATGTCGCTGCCGTAGAAAATGCTTTAACAACGCCATCTAGCTTGAACCACACGCACACTCGCGCAAGCGCCCTGCGCCGCCGATTCGATCTGACGATCTGACGCGAGTTTAACAGTTTTTCCATCCCAAAAAGTGCACAACGCCGCTAAAGAAAATTTCACTTCTAAAACAGCTAATCTTAGCAAAAGATATAACATACTTAAAATCACGCTTTTTTTCTTATGAGGATAGGCTAAAACTATAGAACGCCACCATTGCTATCCTTACAAACACCTTTCGCGTTGTACACGTTCATACATCAGGTGACGCACACACGCCGGTTGCGAGTACTACACATCATCTGCTAACCATTTTCCCAACTATGTTGGGGGCGGCTTCCAGTCTAACCGAATGCATCTGAATACCAGTATTTTACACGACTGCCCATCTCACCACCCATCCCAGTTAGTGCTGGCTAATGCGATACCCCATAGTAAGACTGGTTGTCAGACTTTTGGGCCACAGACTACCTGTAACGACTGTCAAAGATCTACAGATGACAGCCGGGACCAACGGCTTAGCGTGCTTTCCGAGACACGGAGGAAATTCGGTATGTAATGGATCGTTATTATTGTGAGTCATGTTATTATTTAGCTACGAGTTCGTCCTCTTCGTAACCTTTCTAAAGAACACCACCAAAACGTTCAGTGAATGTTAAGAACAATCATTATTTACCCTTTTAACATTAGTCGTATTATTCTAGAAGAAAATATCTAAATTCATAATTAGTAAAAAAACTTCTATAAAACGAAGATTTAGAAATATTGTAAAAAATAAGTTTTCCGATCTCGGAATGTAGGGTGGAAATCCCAATAATTATCTATCGTAAATTAATAATTTATCGGCCAATCGGTTTCGCTCGATTTCTTTATTTAATTCTGTACATTTTTAAGCGAACAGCGACCAGACATTGCATTTATAGGTTTAAGATTATAGTCTAGATTTAAGGCTAATCTCAATTTACTGCAAATCTCAATTTAGTTTTTAGTTTTGTGAATAATAAGACTGTTTTTTTTTTATTATTTAAGTATTGCAAAGTGCAGTTTGTAGTGCAAACTGCATTTTTTTTTGCTAGGAGAAAAGGTAACTAATATGTATAAGTTACTTTTAAGAATGACTCTAGTTTCAGACTTCTAAGTGTAATTTTTTAATGTGTATCTTTTTATTTATACTTTTTAACTTGTGAATGTTAGATATACTCATCATTTTGCATAAATGTCAAAAAAAAAAACATCTTAGTTTTACTTAAGCTACAATGGACTGACCTGAAATAAGATGACCAGTGGCTGTGCCACCATCATCAGTGTGAAAAAAATTGATGGAAAGGAAAGAGAGAGATGGAACTATATATCCTATCTAGCTTCATCTCTATCCTTTCTTAAGTAAGATTAAAACAATAATGCTCTAAGAGGTCTAGGTGGGCTCCCAGAAAAAGACTTTTTGTCTACCCCAGTAAGTCAAAATTATAGCTCAGTGATTTTAAGTTTTAATCATTTATCCCATAAATCGTAGAAAAGTAGTTTATGATTAAATTAATAATGTGTAGAATTACTATTATTATTATGTAGCTTTTTATATCTAGTTAGATAGTTACAGTTAAAAACTGAAGTAGGATTTGTAAGCTTAGTGCCAGACTTAAACTAAAATGTGTAACTTTTGATATCGGTTATAGATCTCTTATTATAAAATAGAATTTTGAATGATCATTTTCATAAAAGAACGTAATACCACCGAAATAAAACAAATTAGAAAACAATATCCACTAGACTATTTTTCGGAATTTGATTTTAAAACGAATAAAATATAGGCCTATCGCAATGTTGTGTATTGTATAATATGTGTCAATTTTGTGTATTTAAAAAAATATATAAGAACTGATAATTCGTTCTTCCACCCTACTATGTACTTCCTATAAACATTCATGTTTGACGTTGTGGATGTTATTAAAAACAAATAAAGGTTGGCATGTTTTTGATGTTTCTTGGTGTGTTGATAAAACATTTTTAATAACTTTAATATTTGCTTTAATTTTATTATTATGTCGTATTAGATCATGGAAATTGCGAAGACGTGATAATTTTATTTTTGTTAAAATTTAACGTAACTTTGAGAATGACAGTCCAACAGACAACTGATTAGCAAATAAATTTTCCACATTTTTAGCTAATGGATTGATAACCAAGTAGTCAAACTTAAGTTCAAGTTTATAATGACAATAAGTTAACAAATTTTGATCTCTGTGTCGACATTTAGGATAGGTAATGGTGCCGATTCCCTTGTTTACAAACTAAACCAAATTTAAGTTCTGTGCATCTGTTTCTTTCTATTACATTAAGAAAAGGACAGAAGATAAATTTTAGTTTAGTTTGTGGACAAGGGAATCGGCACGGACCTGTGGACGGAGAGGACCTGTGGACGGAGACTGGACCTGTGGACGGAGAGTAATGGGCTAGCTCGCCGTCCGTCCGTCTTTTGACGACAGGCCGTGTTGACGGCGCGTTCGTGTTCCACGCGCGCCTCAAAGAGATGTCAGCAAATAGGGAGGGGCCCGCAAGGGCCGATGCCTGCCAGGGCTGCGGGCTGTTCGAAAGAGATACCGCGGCCCTGGAACACAAAGGGCAAGGAAGGAACATGGATGGGTTTTAGTCAGTACAAGTCTGACACTCCCTTCCGCTCTGCCCAGAGCGAGAGAAGTCATTTGATGATTTCCCATCCGTAAAAAAAAAAAAAAAAAAGGGAATCGGCACCAATGTGTCTTTATTTATTAGCTACATGACATACTGTGCCTATGCGATTAAATGACCCACCCAGTTAATCTTGGACACAAAAAACACATCTACTTACATCATTTTCAGAGCATGCTATGAGCAGAGAGAGAGAGAGATGAGAGCTATGGGCAGAGACTAAAGAATGTCAGCTACTACGATTTTTACATACTTTTAGCGTCATCCGCGTTCACACATCCGGTCATACACCGATCATACATCCGAGCCGGTTGGGAGACAAAAATCATTAAATACGTCTACGTCTTCGCAAGTTTCTGTAAACTTACTAAAAGCGTTAGTTAAGTGTGCTAAAGTCATATTCGGTAGTTTATTTTTCATATACGTATGTGATATTGACTGACTTTTTTTATATAAAAATCTAGCTATGTACTGTGTATTTTTACTAAGATAATATTATTTAAAGGACTTATTTACGTAATTGTTTGTCGAATCGATACATGTGTTTCAATATCGATAGCATATTTGTCGATTTCGATAAAAGAAAACTTTTGTGTAATTTGTAAATGAAAGAAAATTTTGCATTTGCGATTTTTAATAAACGTAATTACTATAACTGGTATTGGTTTTCTTATTTCTTTCAAACTAGCGACCCCCTCCTCAAAGTGCTTAAAGGTCGGCTTCCAGTCTAACTGGGTGCAGCTGAACACTAGTATTTTTAATGGAGCGACTACATTAAAAAAGAAACATACAAAATTTGTACTCCTCAAAGGCAAAAAGACTTCCAACTTTGATGATTCAACTTGTCCACTGCCAGACACTTTGTGCGGTGGTAACCCCCGGCCGACACCTAGTATGTTAAATTATGAGTGAACAACAGGATGAAGAGAGTTGTCGAGAGTCGAGCTGAGTGGCGCGGCGTGTAGTTAGAGGTCAATGTCTAGCTAGAAGGCTACCGTAGCCCCTGCCAGGGCTGCGGGACTGTTCGAAAGAGATACCGCGGCCCTGGAACACAAAGGGCAAGGAAGGAACATGGATGGGTTTTAGTCAGTACAAGTCTGACACTCCCTTCCGCTCCGCCCAGAGCGGGAGGAGTCGTTTGATGATTTCCCAACCGAAAAAAGGCTACCGTAGCCTGATGGTTTTGACGTTATTGCAAATAAAACAAACAAAGATTAAGTTAAATTATAATTAATTACAAAATCATACAATTATTATTACATTTACATTCTTTACTTGTCGTGTTGGCGATCGCCTGAACATTTTTGCAAATTATTGCATACGATCGTTTTTCACGGTATTCTTGGCAAAAAGTCCGTATTTTGGCTTTCCTTTCTAAACATCAATGGGGTTGCCCTATTTATCCCTTTTTCACAGGTATGTATACGTACACACAACAGCACATAATGTAATAACATATTGACATTGAAAACGCTTCCGTTAGAACGCCATTGTCACATATATGTGACAAGCAAGCGTGTGCCCTGTACGCCAACGACACAAATATGTGGCAAAAAATGCGGTGCACTGTAACACGAAATAAATAATTAAATAGTTTTGGAATCCCTCTTCTTTTTGTAGGTATTTGCGATGAAATTGTGGCTTGGCGTCGAGGGCACGCGCGTTCAAAAAGTTCAGTCGAAGCATTAAGGGCGTTTTTGCAGTGAAAGTGTTACCAATAATCTACGGTCGACTGTACATGATTATTTTAAAGTAAGTAGTCTCATAATATTCCAGTTCAACTTTTTGAATGACTATCTAAGATTTGATCTTGCTTATAATATGTCTGCTAAAGTCTATATCGTAATTGTTTAAATTAAAAATATTTTGATTACACTCCGGTGTCAATTATAAGTAGATTGTGTAGCCTTAAATTATTAAATTAAATGCATTAAAAAAGGTATGTGTGAGTATTATGTCGGATTGAAATTTAAAATGCATACATGCATTGGCAAATTACGCTTTGCTATAAATATGTACGTTTGTGCGAACCTTCGGGCATTGTTTAGTACAGAAATGCATTACCCAAAGTTTATTTTAGCCCAGTACTTCGCGAAAACTTCATAAATTCGTTCGCGTGCCCACCACCCGAATCCTAGTCGTCGCTATAATGAACGAGAGCGAGTCCATAGCTACGGATACGGATTGTGCGAACAAACAAATTATTGTTCGACTCATATGCTGGGTTCTGGGCACTGAATGGGTTAAATGCAGAAAATATTAATTCTGTAGTCTGATATAAGGTAAATTCGTACCTCAAAATAGGAAAGGAAGGAAATTATGGAGGGAGTACCATGATCCTGCTTAGCCTCCCATCCATGCATCCTTATAATTTTCATAGGCAATAACGGAGGGTAATAGGGCGCTATCTAACCCCAATATAAAACGCATAAAATTAACTCTCATTTAAAAATTTCCTGGCAATTTCGTTATTTGTAGCCGACTTAACACACACACGCACCTCAAACATGAAAATTTTCTATGCACATTTTTATCTATTTTCAGTAATAATTAAATCGATAAACAAACTTTATAAACATAATAAAATCATTGATTCTATACAAACTAAACTTAATTACGAAGTAAAATAACGGAATACTTGAATCATATCGACAGCAAAATGGCGTAAGCGACAGGAGTGACAGTACCCGAGGAATATGGTGCTCGTTCAACAAACTCGATCCGTAATTTATGGTCCAAGATCCCCGGGCCGCCATACGTTACTTAAATATTCCCTGATTAACGTTCACGATGATGCCACAGATTTTGTAGCTTGTGCCGACGGCCAATTGTTAGATATCAGGTGCTAAATTTGCGTCAAAATAATACTATTTTTTCATAAAACCCAAGTGCTGATTTTTATAGAGAATATCGTTAAAAATATATAATCAACACTGCCTGACACCTTCAGTCGCGGAAATTTCTGCCAGACGCTTTAAAGCGCGGAAAAAATATAGTTTGTGGCACAAACTAAGCCGAACACATTTTCCCGAAACTATATCGACATACATGATGCTAAGGATATCAACGTGTAACAAATTTAATAAATATTTCGTCGGTGGATGTCCCTTATATCCTATATCATCATCTGCCTGCTTCCAGTCTAACCGGATGCAGCTGAATACCAGTATTTTACATGGAGCGACTGGCTATCTGGCCTCCACAACCCAGTTAGTAATGGGTAATACGATACCCCTTTGTTAAGGCTGGTTGTCAGACTTTTTGGGCCACTGACTACCTGTAACGACTGTCAAAGATCTACAAATGACAGCCGGGTCCAACAGCTTAACGTGCTTTCCGTAGCACGGAGGAAACTCGGTATGTAATGAGTGGTCACCCATCCACAGACCAACCTAGGCAAGCACGGTTTAACCTAAAGATTGGCCAGAGCGGCTGTTATTACTTAGCCACGAGCTCCTTCTTATATCCTGTATATTGTATTTAAACCGCCCAGGTATGTCGAATCATGCCATCTTCAAACCGAACTTTCACCTAAAACTCTTTACCATATCTACGGGCGGGTACTGTCATTTGTCGCTTACGTCGTTGTTGCACCGTCTATATACATTTAGTAGTAATTAAGTGAGTTATTCAGTCATTAACTGGCGCGGGGGCCCAGCTTCCTTAAGCAGGAGATACCCTGGAACAAACAATTTTAAAGTCAGGATGCGAACCAATACAAATAGGTCGAATAAGATCGAAATTATTAGAAGTTGAAAACAGTAAAACTATTTTAGGTTGCCTCGAGAACAGCAAAATTTGGCAACTGAAAATTTTAAAGTAATGAATACAATGAGCATGTGTGGTGTAAATCTAAATGATAAAGTGAGGAATGAGGTTATACCGAAATGTTGCGGTTTAAAAGACTATAATTGTGACAAAAATTGAAAAGAGTATGCTTAGATAGTTTGGTCATGTGGAGAGGATGAGTGAAAGGTACCAAAAGTATTTACAAGGCAGATGTGTGTGGCAACGCCGGGAGGGGACACCCTAGAAGGACACACGCTGACCTCATTGGTGAGGTTCTTCAGAAAGGTCAGGTGCGTAGTACTCGCAACCAGCGTGCGTGCATGAACAGATGTATGAATAGAGGTAGAATGGCACCAGAGAACAGAGCAATCATGGCGAGCTCTCTCGGTTTGTGTATGTGCCTTCAAAAGAGAAATGCGAACGGAGCGAGCCCACTCTCCAGACGAGCCAGCGGAGCGACTCCGCTTACCAACCGAGTTAGTGGACTGAACTGACTCTTGAGTCGAGCCCACCAATTATCCCTACACTTTTGTTATAGTATTATTGAGTTTTTCCATCAGGAATTTCTGAGGACCAACCACGGAGTCTGGATTGATGGTTGTGCCGGGTTGATGGTAATAGGCCCCGTTCCCTATTACGTTCGACTTAACACAGCCAAAGAAAAAAAAGACAAAAGTATTTATTAAACTCACACAGGACGAAACAAAAAAAATACCTACCTGTGTAAAATCGAGGACACTCCCGCCTGATCACCACTAAGCTCATTTCGGGGCGCTTCCGCATGATTCTTGGCGAAATTTTTTATAACTGATCAGGCGGAAAAGGCCGCGACCGCACCTAGGTACACCTCTGCCTAAATCTTCTGGGATTACAGACGTGATGTTATGTTATATTTAGTTATAGTCTTAAACAAACCTGCTCCAAATACTCGTTCCGTGAGAGCCAGAAGTTGTCTCTGTTCTTGCACACCTCGGCCAGCACGGCGCCGCCGATGAACACCATGTCCTTACGACGCGGGGGGTCCTCTACACGGATCTTGAATTTCTGTGGAATTATAGGCACTCGTGGTCAGTTACAGCATCTAATACGAAAGATGTTCACTGTTCCGCTCAAGTAGAGTATTAGCGTTATAACGACCGATCTTGCAAATTAACTCCGATCCATGCGGCCTCCACGTGAGGGCTTCATGTAAAGTATAAATCATCTGGCCAGCATTTCACCAACTAGGTTGGTGTCGGTTTCCTGACTAACCGGAAAACTGAGATGAAGCAACTGCCTATCTGAACTACACTTTACTCTCCAACCTAATTAGGTCCATAAATTACGTCACACGAATTTCATGATTTTGTTAACAATTTTAAAGGTTTTGATATTTTTGCATGCTTTTTCTAAAATAAAAGTCATAATCGGTACATCCGTTTCGGAGATTATCCAGAACAAACAGACAGACCTGTTTGGTTACCCATCCACGGACTGAACCCCCGTATGTCTATATATCCTAGTCATAACGATAATATAATAAATGCGAAATTAAGTTTGTTTGTTACCTTTTTACGCCTAAACCAGTGAACCGATCATCCTGAAATCCCTCATTTACGTTGTCAGGTGTACAGAAACGGACATACATATATATATACACCTTTCATCCCGAAAAAAAGTACTGTTCCCGAGGAAAACAACAATAAACGTGCTTATGATAATAGACAGCGTCACGTGATTTTCGAATCATAATAGGCTAGTTGATAAGATCAAAAATAAAATATAAAAATACGTAGAAATAAGGCCACTCGTCTTAAAAACTACCATCACCGTACAGAAATTAAATATTGGGGGACAATATAATTGTAAAATTGGATTTACTGATAATAAGTATTACATTTGATCCCAAATAAGTATGACGTCACAACGTGCTATTTCATACAAATCACGTACACATTTTGCGCTTTGACAGTTCATAAAAAAGTAACTATTTTGACTTCCTGTCACATACCCTATTGAATTATAAGTATTATAACACAATCCGAATTGACTGTCAAATTCAAAATGAACGCGAGCGAAGCCGCGGGCAGAAGCTAGTGTATAATAATAAATACTCACCGCAAGCTTGTCACAATCGTTCTTGAGCACCCTCTCTAAGTACAACTGCTTGATCTCACGCTCGAGCCGCGACGGGAGCCCTGGGTACATGGTGGAGCCCCCGGACAGGACTATGTGCTTGTACAGCTCGTTTCGCATGTCTATGTCAGCCGCCTGTTGAAGAAAACATGTATTTATTAATTTAAAACATAAACATCAACATCGGTTAATCATAGGTGCAACTATTGGTACAAACACATTTCACAAATTATGTTTAAGATGGAAGCGTCAGGGTAACTCGCGAAATTCAAATCTTCTTACGTTTTTTGCAATTTGCAGGTCAGTTTCAGGTTGTATATGTTGATGAAAAATGAGTCGGCTCCATAATACCCTCACCTGGCGCTCGGATGCTAATTCCGCCTCGAATGCAATAACAAACTTTGCTCACTTATATCAAAATGCCTGTATAGTTATACCTGTATAGTATTAAACACGAGCTCGGCGATGCCCTGTCCCTCCACGTTGATCAGATGAGGCTGGAACAACGCCTCGGGGGCCTCGAACCTTTCGCCTCCCACCTTGATGACTCGGCCATCTGGTAACTGAGAAGGGAAATAGGATAATATGTGTTTGGGGGTATGAAGAACAGGGTGTAAAGCTCTTCATCCCCCATTGCCTTCTTCATTCTCCATCGCCGCGATGAGGCTGACTGCTGGCGTCGACGGGAGATCGAGCTCTCAACTGGCCGAAAGGAACCAGGAATGTGCTTCCGCTGCATGCTGGTGGTCAGCTATACTAGGACTCGCTGCTCAAAAGCTTGAGGAAGTGATCTTGATGACGTCACGTTACTCGAAGGCTGCGCTGCGCTGACGACTACCATTTCGAGGTCACCAGTTTGGGGGTATAGTATGAAGAGCAGGGTGTAAAGTTCTTCATCCCCCAAAGAAAAGGGAGGATTCTCCAACCAGACAGGGTTTCTCTCTGTGGGCTACTGCCAGATAGTTTATGTCGGTTTTTTCTATATAGTCATAAGTCGCGGATAACTTTACTTGCGCGATCTAGGAATTAAGGGTTATCTCTGTTTAGTTCATCATCTGAGTCATAGATGGCGCTGTTGTACTTTTTGTTCTATGTTGCTGTTGTAGTTTTTGTAGTGCCGCTACATGTGACTAGTTGGTATAAAAAATGTGAAAGCATTAAAGCGTTTTAGCATTTAAATATATAAAGGTTTATTTAATGAGGAAGGCCTGAAAACAGTATTTTTTTTTTAAACAAACGTTGCCCCGCACTAGGAATTTCTCCTGTATCGTGGGTGCGTTTACAGACATTTAAACTCACAAACAGCCACACCCAGAACAACTTCCTGAGACCATACAAATATTTGTATGGCCGCACGTAACAAATCGCTCACCTAGTAATATATTGGCACATCTACGTTTTTCATATTTTACAGAAACGAAGATCAAAGATTCTATAAATGTTTAAATTTAAAATAAGGAATTACTTAATTATTTCTGTAAAATATGGAAAACGTAGATGTGCCAATATTTTACTAGGTGAGCGAAATATTTGTATGGCCTTAGGTAGTTGTACCAGAATCGCTCAGCTACTGCGCCAACTGTGCCGTGAGATTACTGGGTTTCTAATACAGCTGATTGATGACATTTTCCATTTGACATATACACCCCGTTTTTATTTTTTAGGGTTCCGTACCCAAAGGGTAAGAACGGGACCCTATTACTAAGACTTCACTGTCCCTCTGTCTGTCTGTCTGTCACCAAGCTGTATCTCATGAACCGAGATAACTAGATAGTTGACATTTTATGTATTTCTGTTGACGCTATAACAAACAATAACTAAAATATACATTATTTAATAATAAAAGGGGGCTCCCATACAATCAAATCCCATAAAATCCAAAGAGAGAACCTGACAGTGAATTTGACAGACTGGCGGTATAATATATATAGCACTTTATCCTTCTGATTTTTCGGATTCATGTGCGTATTGTATAATTATCACTTGCTTCGGTGAAAGAAAAACATCGTGAGGAAACCAGCATGTCTGAGAGATATTTCTTGTCGGCATGTAAAGCCAAGTCAGAGGCCCATGAGCGGCATAAAAACTCTGACACCAGGTTAGGCACAAACATCACGATAAAGAAAGATCCTTCATCATGCGAAATGTCACAGTGGCCTTTACTTACCACATAGGGCTCCACGAGCACGGTGGTCTCCCAGGCCAGGCGCTGCTCCTGCTCGATGTTGTACCCGATGTAACAGAGCTTCTCCTTCATCATGCGAACTGTCTCGAAGTCTGCCGAGTGGTTGAAGGCGTAGCCTCGAAGGAGGAGCAGCTAGGAACAAAATCATAATCGGCTTAATCTAACACTGGTATTCAAGAACGACTCTTTGCTGTGCGGACACATAGCATTGAATGGGGCGCTGTGATTGGTTAACGTTGTGAAGCGACTTCACTCGGGTTGACTGACGGACATATCTGTGCGTTCATTATAATGAGCGCATAGTGTCGTTCGTCCCTCAAGTATTGTTTATGAATAGGTTTTGGGACACTGTGCTTCCGCGCACACTGAGTAACGTTCATGAATACCGGTGTTACTTACAAATGCGACGAAAGTTTGGATGGATGGATGTTTGTTACTCAATCACGCCAACAAAACTGAACGGATCTGAATGAAATTTGGCAAAGAGACACATTATCGCTCTAATAACTTAGGGCGATGAGCGATATTGCATTATGGCCAAATTCCTCAACTGTTTGACACTGTCATAAGTGCATGAGTATCCTCAGTTCAGCGGCCGTCCTGCAAACCAGGGTTCGCAAGTTCAAATCGCAGCCAGTTTCCATCTGCTATGATTATTTTGTTTTTTTTTTAATGCAGTAAGATTTTGAAAACTAATAAACACGGTTCGCGAGTTCGACCCCAACCTTTTTTCACTTTTTGGAAGTTCTAGGTATTTTGTTTTATTTTAATGCTTTATGATTTTTAAATCCTGCCTAGCCTTTTCCAAACTATGAGGGGTCGGCTTCCAGACCAACTGTATGCACCTGAATTCCGGTATTTACATGTACAAAACCCAGTTAGTACTGGGTTATACGGTACCACTTGGTAAGACTGGTTGTCAGACTTTCAGGCCACTGACTACCTGCAGTAACGACAGTCAAAGATCAAAAAATGACAGCCGGAACCAACGGCTTAACTTGCTTGCACAGAGGAAACTCGGCATGTAATGGGTGGTGCCCCATCCCAGGCAAGCGTGGCTTCTGCTGTACATCGACCAGAGCGGCTGTTATTATTTAGCAACGAGCTAACGTAGCTAAAAGAAGTTAATCAAAAATGAAGCTTACCTTGATGAGATACCTGGTGATATCTCGTCCTGCTATATCCAATCGGCGCGTCAGATGAGGCAGCGAAAATTCTTCGTATACGGGACAAATGTGGGTCACACCATCACCTAGTGTTCAGAGCAAAATAAATAAATATCAACAATGATATACAGATTGAGATTTTTTATAAACAAGGTGTAAAATGATCCTTCACGAAGCCGTCAAGGCATTCAGGCATTCTGTACATTAAACTAAGTAACTTCACGCAAAGGTAATTGCTGGGAAACAATTTTTTTTGGGGTGAAAAATCACGTTGTACGGTAAAACTCAATGTAACGCACTAAAAACATTGTGCTGATGGATTAATTGAATAATACAGCGGTCTTGGAGGTTTTTAAAGTAAAAAAATACATCAAAAACACGTAATTAAAAAAACTTGTGAAAAAGTTGGAACTTTGACCGCCAATATCTCCGTAACTAGAAGGTTCCCAGGTATGGTCTAGAACAAAAAAAAATATCGCAATGACGGGGAGAACAAGTGCCTTTCGGCTTCGTTAAGGGTCTTGTTTGCTGTTAGTTGCGAACCTTACCTGAATCAACGACGACTCCAGAGATTAGACCCTGCGCGTACAGCGTTAACACCGCTTGGATAGCAATATACGCGCTGTCAAACTCGTACTTTTCGAACATTACCTGTGAAGCAAGAATGCTTTTTGAAATTACATATACTTCTTTTGGCGCGTTAGGGAAAAATGATGAGAGTAATTTTTATTTTTTTACTATTTATTACGATACGCGCGCACACCGTCGCGAAAAACCGACACCCTGAAGTTAGCTAGTCAACATTTTAGTTTTATACGCCAAAGAAGTATAACTTCTTACGTGCGTAATAAGTACACACACACTTTTTTTTCTTAAATTACTGCTTGATTCGGGCAAATAGAAAACAGTGAATCTAACAGAATCTTGAAATATGGTTTACCTGTTTAGGCATAACATGGAAAACATAATCTATTAAATACAATTATACTTCTTTTTATAGATACGTTTCCTTATATCTTTATTAATTTCAAGTCATTAAACGATACTGATAATATTGATTTGCTGTATAAACCTGCTGGAGATTTCTTTTATCTCTAAAGTTAGATGATAATAGATATTATGTTGTTAATATGTATGCTTCGTCTACGTTCATACACGCACGAAAATTGTGATTACTACTTGTCTGACCTTTCTGAACCACAACACTGAATAATGAAATCATTCATCATTGTACATATTTCTAACCCTAGGTTTTAAAACTTTCGGGGCTGCGGGACTGTTCGAAAGAGATACCGCGAAAAAGGAAAGCGCAAAGGGCTAAGAAGGAACATGGATGGGTTTTAGTCAGTAACAGTCTGACACTCCCTTCCTCTCCGCCCAGAGCGAGCGAGAGATTTGATGACTTCCCATCCGAAAAAAAAAACAACGGGGTGCACTCCGGGAGTGCCGAATGAAAACTTGAAACAAAGCCATCTAGCTTAAATATCAGAAATTTCAATAGCTTTCTGCAAGAAATAACGATGTCGCTGCCGTAGAAAAAAACTTGAAACAACGCCACCTAGCTTAAACTACAAGCACACTCGCGCAAGCGCCCTGTGCCACCGATTCGATCTGGCGACCTGATGAGAGTTTAACAGTTTTTACCCATCCCAAAAAGTGCACAACGCCGCTAAAGAAGTTTTCACTTCAAAAAAAAAGGTTTTAAAACTTTGAGTGATGCCTTACCTCAATCATCTTCTCTCTATTCTTGGTGGGGTTCATCGGTGGTTCAGTCAGCAGGATCTTGGTCTCCTTGGGGTCAATGTTCATCTTGCTCTCGCCAAACGTGTAGTCCCATACGTGGCACATGTCCTCCCAGTTACGTACGACCTGCGGATGGAGAGAGAGCGATAAGATCATATTGAAGATTAGCTTTTGTCCGCGACTGCGTAGTCTTCGTACGTGTAATACTTAAGAATCTAGGAGTAGAGGGGTCATATCCATGCAGTAGTTTTTGCGTGATGCGCGTTAAATTTTTTAAAAACTGTTGTTTTGGATTCTGTTGTTCTAATAAAGACCCATGGGGGCCTCTATTAGAGCAACAGAAGTTTAGAAAATATATTCTGTGGTGAAAAAGTTGAGAATTTACATTATCCTGGGGCAGTCGTGAAAATAGTTAACTTGTGGATATTCCATCAAGTAATGTTGATCTTGATAATTATATATCAAAATAAAATGATAAGGGGTAACCGTCTATTCGGCCTCTTCGGCATGATTCAAGGCCTGATGGAAAATCGATTTTTCCACAAGGCCTTTTTATATTTTCACACTATTTGGACCACTCAGTAAATGCGTTTTTTTTTTCTTTTCTATCTCTACGTTATGCTCACATATAGAAGAAACAATATTGTATTCAAGACTATGATTATAAATCTAACTTGATTTGAAAAGAGTGTCCATGGAGTTTCTTGCCCATTCTTCTCCATGAGATTTACTATTTTCGAATGGGCAATTACAGTCCATTCAAAGTTATTTTGCAAGTGGCTGAATTGTAGGTAGCTTATTTTTGACTATGCAAAAGTGCCTGTCACGAGTCTATTTGTAATAAATGCTTTGAGTTTATGTGTAGTACAGACCTGTAGCGAAAGGTCAGTTTTTATATGAGATAAACCGGAGTACAAATCTTTAATAAATGCGATTATATTATTTGTGTATAGAATACTGACTGTGCCATTTTTCAAAAGGAATCGGTTAGGAATCGAGTTTTATGGAACCTTCGCCACTGCTTCATACACATTTATCTGGATGACAAGCCGAAAACTATCATAGGGGTGTATACAAGTTTTCGACCTGCCATTTCCCACCAGCTTATAAAAATAATAATGATTTAAATAAAAAGCCATTAAAGGCATACTTACTCCATTTTCCATAGGATAGCTGACCTCAAGCATAGACCTGAGTTTTGAAGCCTCATCTCCGACCATCAAATCCTGAAATAATAGCATTTTATGTAACATAAATAGGTACACAAAACTGTCTCAATTAACCCATTTACGCGTGCCGTTCTTAATTGGGCACACCTTTAAATCTACTCCAAACTTTTTTATTAATTTAACAAGTTTATCTTCGTTATTGTCGAGTTTATTAGTACGTCTTAAGTTTTATATCAAATCTTTTCATATGAATGTGCCCAGTGTCCCCATTTGAGCACAGCATTTTTTATTTTCAAACTTCCTATTCTCCATCAAATAAAACAAATTATTTCATTTTCCTGCGGTTACTTTAGATTTGGGTGTAAATGGGTTAAGTACCCAGGCATTAAGGGTTGCGCCTTATCTAACAGCACGGATTCATAGAAACTCACTTTTCCCTAATCCTTTCCTTTTAGAAACAAAGCGTGCTGCCGACAGCACCGTCGATGCTGCCGCGTGCGACAGCATTCCTGCTGTTTCTCGTTCTAGTAATTGACCGTTCTGAGCAACAGAAAAGGATGGAGGACCATGGAAAAGTGCGATTCCGAGCACCTAGATGAGGTTCAACCCTAATATAACACATTGAGATATAGAAAGAGACTGACACAGGTATTAGGTAAAAATTATCTTGCCTTTGGAAGGAAAGTAGGTGTTTCATACAAATATCAACATTAACGGTAACAATATAATGTGTGTTTTAGCATGAAAACGTTACAAAACATTATTTTTATTATGTTATTGAACATTATTACCATAAAAAAAGATTCACAATCGTATGACGACTTTTCTTAGCAATTAAAGTCAAACAATGCTCTGAGTTTTCTGCCCAAAGTCCGACTTTCATTAAAACTCAATGTGCCATTTTCTTGGTAGATTTTAAAGTGGTTATATAAAACAGTTTTTAGTACACACAATAATCTGAAAAACGGCACAAAACAATACAAAAATAATGCTGTAAGCTTGTTAGAAATTATAAATAATTATTATTCTTTTTTATAAAAGAACTGCTAAAAAGTATGAAAATGCAACTCAAGTGTAAAATATTATATATTTCAGTTTTCTAACTACCTACGTTTAAAGATAGCAGATATTTCCATGGCTACAGTGCTATTTACAGGCCAATACTATGCAGCTTCAAAATTAAACATTACAGAAGAAAAAAGACACTATACAGGGTGTAAATAGACTGTCTAGCTATCACGGTTCATGAGATACAGCCTAGTGACAGACGGACAAACAGACAGACAGACAGACAGACGGACGGACGGCGGAGTCTTAGTAATAGGGTCCCGTTTCACCCTTTGGATGCGGAACCCTAACTATCGCTTCGTTAAGGGTTTTTTCACACCCTTTATTTGAATGTCTTTGACTTTACGATCATCATCCGCCTAGACTTTTCCCAACTGTGTTGGGATCGGATTCCAGTCTAACCGGATGCAGCTGATTACTAATATTTTAAAGGGAGCGGCTGCCTATCTGACCTCCACAACCTAGTTAATAATACGATGTCCCTTGGTAAGACTGACAATGTCTTTAACTTTACTGTTACGGCTGTGCCGTTTGTTTATAACTTCGATAGCTAAACCCATTCACTGCCCAGTACTTCGCGAACACTTCGTGTTCTTCGTTCGCGTGCCCACAGTCCGAGTCGTCGTTATAATTAACTATAGATGACTTGTATTCATACCCAGAACCGAACTAGCGAGTCCATAGCTACGGGTACGGGTTGTGCGAACGAACGGATTATTGTTCGACTCATATGCTGGGTGCTGGGCACTGAAAGGGTAAATAAGTCACTGGTTCACTGAAAGTTCTGTTTATTGGTCAAAAATAAATAAATTTTATAAGGAAAGACAGACAAGTTCTGTTTGGAAACGTCACTCGTGCATAAGATAAGAGCACTCGTGCATAAGATAAGAGCACTCGCTGTACAATGACGGATTGCGTTTGCGGCGCAGGCTGTGGGCGGGGCTTGCTGCTGCTTATGTGGCGTCGCGTCTTACCAAATATAGGCATAAGACTAACATTTATATGAAGTAAATAAATAAGTATAAGCATGATTATAGGTTTTGCTGCAAAGCACTGCATAGTATGGCTGCTGTGACATACCGAAACTTCCAAATCCTCATAGTTGAATGCCTGGTTGCATGAAATTTTACATTGTGTTAAAAAAGAGTAACCATGAAACTGATTTTTCTACAGAAAATGACATAATTCATCACAATTTTTGTCATTGACAGTGTTTTATTGAATAAATTATATTCATGATTATATTATTATTATCTCAAGTATTTACATAAATACAGGTTTTATGTTTTTTGTATATCAATAAAATATAGATATTTTTGAGCTTAGACTAAACTTTTTGGTCTGTGACCCTTTGTCCAAGAGTTGACTAGTCTGTAAGTAACAAATTTTATCATTGGGAATGTGCATGTAATTTTTTTTTTCTTAATTAATTCAATGAAATGCAGTACTATCAAACCAAGAAAAGTATTAAAAGTTAATTCTTGTTGCTAAAAATATTAAAATCCAATTACAACAACCCTGTAACCCTTTTGATACTTGTACATATTTTTATTACTATTATAGATTTGTAGTTTGTAACTAATGTATCTATAAAAATAATTACAATTTTTATTATAAAATTGTACTGAAATTTGAAGTAAGTACTTATCAAATGATTTTTTATTTTTTACTTGACGCTTAGCTTTGGGCGACACTACCGGTGTTATCGTTTCACCAAAAACATGCTTCATAAAATAATAAATAATTGTTTTTGCAGTCACAAAATATATTAAAAAAAAAAAAAAATGTTTTGTATTACTTGCATATTCCCTATTGCACACTTTTCACATGCATCTTTCCACAGCACACGGATTAGTTTCAAGTGTTGTCACAATGTCAATGTTTTCCACAAGATTTGATAACACAAGTTATTTAAAGAACATGCTGAAACATAATATTGACTTACTCCAACAAACATATCCTGTAACATTAAAATACTTCTTCAATATAAAAACAGCATTAAATAAAATTAACTAACAAATTAACTTAAGGTGGTGCGATAATTTATTTTTAACTTAAATCTGCTATGGGTGCATCCTCTACTCTTGTGTGTTTCTTATTAGGGGGGATAGCCGTGTTATTACCTAGTATATACATTATGGTGTACCACCAAACAGAAGGGAGGGGCATAAAAGTGCCCTAAATAACCACATGCGATTCAAGTTTTTTTTTTCTTTTTTTTTTGGTAGGCCAGTTCTTAAGTAGTCTTATAGCGGAACACTATAAGCCTACATTATAGTTTAGTTTTTTTTCCATGCGCAAAGATAGAAGACCCACTTGCCTAGTATACCTGAGGCCCACACACACATGCACAGAATACCTAAGACTTACATGATATTAAGCGTAGGCTTAATACTAGCTACCATTTGATACTAGCTATCCATTAAAACTACAGTAATTTATAGATGACATCAATATAAACATCAAAATAATATAAATTGAGTGCTCTTAGAAGGGACTTTCTATTTTTAGTTAATAACCAGTTTTAATGCGGAAGAATGAGGAAAATGTCGTGAGGTAAGTTTTGAGTATGAATGTGGATGGCCTTAAGAGTAGAGAAGAGGAAGACCAAAGAAACGATGGATGGACTATGTAAAGGATGATATGGCTAGAAAGGACATGACCGCTGAGATGACGAATAATAGACAAGTATGGAAGAAGAAGACAAGCTGCACCAGCCCCAAATAAATTGGGATAAGAGCAGGAGAACGATGAACCGGTTTTATGATATTCTAATCAATTTCAGAAAAAATGTAGTAGTAATTGTTTTGGTGGGGCTGTTGTATACTAAGACTTGATACTGCATGCTATTAGTGTGTTCATGACAGTAAATAGTTTAGTAATGGTTCATTTGTTCACAATAGGAATGTGCTACATATAAACATGACCATTGTATTAGAATATGTATAATAATTTTCAACAGACTAGAAGTGTTATGATTGTCCCATTGAAGTATTTAGTAGATTAACTTGTAGACACTATTTTTGGTATGAAATATGGTTGGTAAGGTAAACCTGATTAGAATAGTATGTATATTTTTTAATTGATTTTATTGCAATGTACTTATATAAAATTAAAATAGCGACCTTGCATTACTAAATACGTTGGCCCGATTACACGCAACATAATTTCAATTGACAGGATTCGGCTCAGTTCCGCTAACACACCTGACTTCACATAGTTTCGACACTAACCTTCACGTCAATATCTCCGATCTTATTCTCGGCCCTGATGATCGGCCGGCCCACCATCGACGGGAATATGAATGCTGGGAAGTTACTGCCTGCATATCCACACTTCACGAACTAAAACCGACAGAAAATCATGAGGAAAACGATGATTCAGGCGCTTATCAAAACCACCATTTTATATCGTCATTTTTTAGTGGACTTACGCCTGTGCCGTTGTCGCAAACGATAACTTTTCTTCCTTTCTCATCCATTTTGCTTATTTTATTCTAGTTTTACTTAAAAAATAGATTTATATTGAAATATTTGATGAAAATAACAGACGAAGTGTCCCCCGCACTGCCCTGTAGCTATCACAGAGGTAGCTATCAAACTACTTTTTTAAATAGATGACAAATCGACGACGAATGTTTAATACCAAAATATCTTTATATCCCTATGATAGAGTGCAAACTGCTATGGCAAAATAAATTTCCTGATTTTGACACGCCTATAAATTTTCATGTTAGGATACAAGGCTTTTTAGCTTTTAATAAGCACAGGCCTAGTCCTAGTAACCTTTCGACTGAATGATGATGATGAAGGTGGCGTGACAACATCCAGCACCCTCTCTGTGCCAGTCAACCCCATAATGAACACCAAATGTTCGATGGAATTTTTGATCATCTCAGTTATAAAACAGTAGACGTTTTATAACTGAATATAGGTCTCTCCCACAAAGATCACTTCAAAACTTGCTATCATGTATGTACCTATTACCTGCATCCAGCTGTTTGTGGTTCGTGTAGTTAAAGAAAAAAAGTCTTTTTAGTAATTTGGCATTTTAGCAGGGCGAATCTTAATGTCAAATATCAGATAACTGTCATTCATGACATCTTGTACCAGCACGGAGCACCACTCAATTGTCAAAGTAGCATGGCAAGTGTTCACTTTTCACGTGTTTTTCTTTATTGTAATTAATAGAATTCATAAAAAATAAGTAAAAATGAAGCACAAAAGGTTCGAGGAGAACATATTAGTTGACGAGGCGTACACAAATTACAGCCGGCCCGACAAAAATGCCGATACAAAGAAAGGAGAGGGTATTGCGAAGCATTTTGCTGAAACCTTGGAATATGAGGATAAAAAGAAGTGGTATCATCAGGTAAGCAGATTTTATTTACATAAAAGTTTCGTTAAAAGGGAACAACGTCGTTATTTAAGTATTGCACAATTTTTATTAAGACAAAAAGTGAAAATGGCATTTTAATATATAACCCTCAAATGATTGTAAATAAAGCATTGTTTGGGTTGCTAACTCAATGGAAATCGAACAAAATTAAAGTTCTTCTTCTTTGAGTGTAATACTCAAAGAAGAAGAACTTTAATTTTGTTTGAATTCCATTGAGTATTTTGTCTGACCAACTGTACAGCTGTAACTTTATTATTTATTATTATTATTATAAGCCTATGTTGTCCCACTTTAATGTCATTAAAAACTGGAATCCGATTGCAAAATACACGCTTTAGACATGGAATTGCAGACAGCAGTTAATACAATACATATACTATATGGGTTTTTGCATTATTGACAACATTGAATAAAGTATTTATTCATATTATTTACTTTATGCGACACGCAGTTGTCTCTTCATCATCATAATCAGCCGGGAATCCCCAACTGCTCAGTGCTTTTTTCTGCCTGTTGTGTCTTATAAGTACTAAATTTTATAGATGCCAGAGGAGCCTGCTACAGTCTCAAAGATTTTAACAAGAGAACAGTTAGATGAAGTAAGGAAGGAAGCAAGTAGTGCCTTACATGGAGACACAATGGCATATGAAACAAGTAAGCAACAATTGTTAACACGCTTTTATTTTTACAAAATTACAATCACTTAAACATAACTGGCGAAATGTGGGTGTACTATGTACTGTAAAGCTACCATTTACATTTGGTTATCTTTCATTGACTTGAGTTTGCCCTGGTGGGTGAGAGAATGTCATGCTCACTAAAATGTCTCGCTGATGGTGGTGGGTGTGTCGGGTCATTTAGCTTCCTTCAATATGGTTGAGCTGAATGGGGCTGATCCATGCATCATGCTCGTGAACGGGCGCTGTCAATTGGGACTGGTCATCTCTAAGCTGCCACAGTTTATTTTAACTACTTACTTTGTTTTTAAATTGTTGATATAATATATTACTCTGGACGCTCTTAACACTCTCATTGTCACATATATGTATAATCTCAATATGAATGATGTAACCAAGATTTTGTTACAATATTTTGATTGAAAAGAGTGTCCATGGAGTTTCTTGCCCATTCTTCTCCATAGAGATCTACGCTTTGGAATGGGCAACTACAGTACTTTCACAAGTTATTATGCCTTGTGTCTGTGGCTGTAGCTTAGCCTAATTTGTTTTTCTGACATTCAAAAGTGCTTGTAACGGTCTAATTGAAATAAATGCTTTCGAGTTTGATGTTATGTTATGTTACAATCTTGAAAATCATTTAACCCCATTGAATGAATTTTTCATGAACTAGTAATTGAATAGTGTTACATGAACTTAGAGGGTTGTATTAATGATTTTAATGATTATAATTCTGTAACTACATATGTGTTACTAGCGTGATGCGTGTTTTTCATTAACATACAACCTGACACTGATATCTGTTTTACCTGTTTCAGAGGCCAACAGGAGTGGTTCATCAGACCACCAGTGGGCTCGCACACTGCTCAACAAAGGTGCAATAGGAGACAGAGTAGCTGCTGCTACCATATTGATACAAGTAAGTTAATAAATGAAAGATTGATTCGGAGATAAGTCGCAACAAGCAGACAGACTAAAACGTAAAAATATGTTTTTTTTTTTTGTTTTAAGTACTGTATATACTTTCAAATGCATTCAGTAAATAGCTGTTATTTTAAAATTACAAACAGATACTGTAACGCGCTCATTCCTACTCGAATGACGCGTAAGGCCCGAGCGGGTGGGAAGCGTGCGGGAGGGGTGAATATGCCTGCACCCCGATCGCGGTGGTGTGATGCGTTCGCGCCAGTTGTCTCTCGGAAGGGCTCGGGAGTCCGCGTGCGCATTTGTGTGCCACTCGCGTCTCCGCCGAACGTTATAAAGTACAATTATAAGAACTGTTTGTGTAATATGCATTTGATCTATGTCTGTGTAAAATTATTTAGCCTCAAATGTAAGAGTAAATACAAATCGTTTTGTTATAAGTGGCGCCCAACTAGTGGCCCGAATCCAGTCTAAACTGGTTTGTACCCGACAGCGCGCGCCCGTTGAATCCGTTGTGTTCGTGATCCTGCTTCGTTCGTACCGGAGAATACGGGGAAGAAGATGCCACCACGAAAAGTACGTACGACTACGGACGCTAATGTGAGTGAGGCACAATCCAGCTCGGAAGATGAAGCCGCGAGACCTTCGCCAGTACTCATGTCTGGGGACCAGTTGACTTCATTCCTTACCGCCTTCGCAAAGACTCAGGCGGAAGTGAATCAGCAGCTTGTCGGTTCCCTCATGGCATTGTACGCGAGAGGTGAGCCATCAGCACCCCTCGCAGGCCCCGGCACTACGAATGCGTCAGCCTCACCGACACCGTCGTTGTCAACAAGTAAGTCGGGGAACATGTCTAAGTGTACGTCACGCTTCGATGGTCAGAGCCGAGACCCTGAAGTCGTAGAGGCGTTCATCGACTCTGTGGAGATATTTAAAGAGTTCGTCGGTCAGCGATGACCTTGCACTACGTGGTCTGCCCATGCTGCTCCACGGCGAGGCTGCAGTATGGTGGAGAGGGGTCCGGACCGAGGTGTCCTCGTGGCCTGAAGCCGTCAAAAGATTACGGTGCATGTATGGTGTTCCACGTCCTGGCTACAAGATCTTCCGTAACATATTCGCCGACGAGCAAAACGCAGAGCTCGCGGATACATTTATTGTTAAAATACGTGGAATGATAACTAAATTACCGTATGTGTTGCCCGAGGAAGCGAAGTTGGACATGATATACGGCTTGTTACACAAACGTATTCGAAAACGTCTAACACGAGACGCTGTGGATAGTATCGAATCCCTGATTGATAAAGCGCGATCAATAGAAGAATCGCTCATGGAAAATTCTAGCAAGCAGTCGACGCATGCGCGATCGGCGCGTCCTATGCTGCCGCCCGCGCCCGGCTCGTGCGTGGCATCGGAGAGCGCGAATTCGGCGGGAAACGCTGGGTCAACGTCCGGCGAGCCTCTTCCGCGAAATACCGCGGTAGCTCAGCGGTCGCAGGTTCAGTCTCCGCATCGTTCGTCGTCGCCTTCGATTCCAAACAGTGCGGATAAAAGTCAGTGCGCGAGTAAAGTGAAAAGTGATAAAAAGCAATTTTGTGTGTATTGTAAGTCCCGCGGTCATACTCGTGATTTATGCCCGAAAAAAGACTCTAAAGACTCAGTGAATAGTAATAAGTCTAACTTGCATTGCTATGGTTGTGGCGAGAAGGGTTATATTCGAGCTAATTGTCCTAAATGTAAAAATAATATTTCGACTTGCGATGTTGTAGATTTAAATACGACACAATCACAAAATAATGTATTTTACTCACTTAACACAATATGTAATGTTAAATGTAACGACAGCAACATTATTGTAACTCCCGGCCGACCTATTTTAAATATTGAGATTTGTGGTTATAGCGGTACAGCGCTTATAGATACCGCCGCCCGGCGCAGTATCGCAGGTTCAACGCTGTATTCACTTTTGTTGCGTTTAGGCATTCAATTCAATTCGCAAATTATGTCGGTTAAGCTTGCTGATGGTAGCATACGTACTAGTAATGTTTTGTTAGCATGTGTTAATGTCAATTGTATGTCTATGTGTGTACCTATAGAATTTCTTATGTTTCCTGATGCATCAAATAACGAGACTCTTTTAGGGATAGATTTCATTACGAAGTTTAAGTTAGTTTTGAATTTTTCGTCTATGACATGGTTCACAGCTGATCGACCTCAGGTCATTCACCCCCTGCTAACAGAGAGTTCACGCGACGTGGTAGAGTGTGCCTCTGTCAACCTGTTGAGGGAAGACGAGGGCACTTTGTTGACTCAGGAGGAGCGTTCCAGCTTAGAAAATCTACTCGGTGAGTATTCTGATATTTTTGACTTAGTTGGGGATCCGACTCCATTTGCGGAACATCACATAGATACGGGTAACCATCCTCCTATTGCTGTTCCACCATATCGAGTCACGCCAGCGAAGAAGGAAATTATTCGTGTGGAACTCGATCAGATGTTAAAAGAGGGAATCATTGAGGAATGCGAGTCTGCCTGGTCTGCACCAACTGTTCTGGTACCAAAGGCTAATGGTGGGTATAGGTTTTGTGTGGACTACAGGAGGCTCAATGCTGTGACAAGAAGTGATGCGTATCCTATGCCACGCATTGACGAGTTGCTGCAGTCAACGAAGAAGGGTTGCGTGATGAGCTCCTGTGACCTCCGAAGTGGTTACTGGCAGTGTAGCATCAAGGATCAGGATAAAACAGCCTTTGTCACACCGTTCGGTACGTATCGCTTTAAACGTATGCCATTTGGCCTTAAAAATGCGCCGGCCACGTTCCAGAGGCTTATTGACAGGTTTCGTTCGGGATCCTCACTTAAGGATGTCACCATACTGACGTACCTTGATGATATACTAGTGATATCGGAGTCGTACACCCGTCACCTTTCTGATCTCCGTGCGGTGTTCGACCGTCTCCGCTTGTTTAAGCTCCGTGCTAATCGAGAAAAGTGCGTTTTCGCCAGAGACAAGGTTAAGTACTTGGGTCACGTGATCTCTCAGGAAGGTATATCACCGGATGAGGACAAGGTACGTGCGGTTCTGAATATGAAGGAGCCTACGTGTCTTCAGCAGTTGCGTACTTTTCTTCAAACATGCTCTTGGTTCCGCAAATTTATACCAGACTTTGCGAAAGTAGCTGAACCACTCACGCGCTTAACCAGGAAATCGCACGTGTGGGAATGGAGTTTGGAGCAAGGTAAGGCTTTTGAAGCTCTTAAGAAGCTGCTGACCACGTCTCCTATTCTGGTCCAAGCGGATTACACGAAACCATTTCTACTGAGGACTGACTCAAGTAGTTATGCTTTGGGTGCAGCTTTACTCCAGGGGGAGTCACCCCATGATGAACACCCAATAGAATACGCTAGCCGCCTGCTCACTCAAGCCGAGCAAAACTACTCAACTACTGAGAGAGAGGCTCTCGCGGTAGTCTGGGCTGTCGAGCGGTTCCGCGGCTATATTGATGGTCATCAAGTCCGGGTGATGACTGACCACCAACCCCTGAAGTGGTTGTTTTCTCTCAAGTCACCAAGCGGCAGGTTGGTTCGCTGGGCCATGAAGCTGCAAGCTTTTGACTTACGCATCGATTATACACCAGGTAAGGCCAATGTGCTAGCCGATACTCTTAGTCGACCCGTGACTGAGGATGGTGTGCCACCGGGATGTGATATCTGTCCGGTTGTCGTGGACGTACCACACTGGGATGCAACTTCGACCCGGGAAGCTCAGTTAGCTGATCCGGAAGTGGCCAAGATTATCCAGGACTTAGAAGGTAAGGATGAACTTGCTGTTACACGCTGGACTGAGAGAGGTTATCTCTTGAATCAAGCCGTTCTGTACAGGTATGTGCCTGATACTGATTCCGAGGAGCCTCAACTCGTCATACCAGAAAGCCTGCGAAGTAAAGTCATGTTAGAGTGCCATGACTCGCCCACGGCCGCTCATAGCGGTATCGATAGAACATTGCATCGTATCGCGCAACGGTTCTACTTCCCTGGTATGAGACGGTTTGTAACTCAATATCTTAAAACCTGTGTAGAGTGTCAGCGGTACAAGCCGTCCAACATTAAGCCAGCTGGACTGCTGCAGACTCCAGTCCCAGCTCAGAGATTCGAAACCATCGCAACTGACCTCTTTGGTCCGTTGCCTAGAGGACCGCAAGGTGAGAGATGGATCCTCATTGTGGAGGACACTGCCAGTAAGTGGGTAGAAGTCTTCGCTCTCACGGAAGCTACGGCTGAAACATGTGCTAAGACTCTGGTCAATGAGGTATTTATGAGATTTGGTCTCCCTCGGCGCTTGATCTCTGATAACGGGGTGCAATTTGTAGCAGATGTCATGCAGAAGGCCATGTTTGTTTTAGGTATAAAGCAGAGCCTGGTACCTTTATATCACCCGGAGTCAAATCCGGTTGAGCGAAAGAATCGGGATCTCAAGGCTCAGCTAGCCATCTTGGTTGAAGGTCGTCACCAGAACTGGCCAGAGGTATTACCATTTGTGCGGTTTGCTTTTAATAGTTCTCTCACCAGGTCTACAGAGCACACGCCTGCTTACCTGACTTTCGGTCGGGAGCTGCGGTCCCCTTTGACTGTCCAGGCGGATCTAAGAGCGGTCGTAGAGTCGGAAAATTTCGTACCACAGATTACACCATACTTGCTCAAGCTCGCAGATACCATCTCGACAGCTAAAGAGAACCTTGAGCGTCATCAGGATGCTCGCAAGGTTTACGCTGATCAGGGCCGGTCGACTCCTGAGGAGTATATTGAAGGTGACTTGGTGTTAATGAAGACCCATGTGCTCAGTAACGCCGCAAAGGGAGTCACTGCCAAGTTCAACCCGAAACGTGATGGACCTTACGTCATCTCAAAAAAGGTGAGTCCAACTACGTACCTATTAGCCCATCAATCTGGCGAAGTTTTTGGTAAGTACCACGTCTCTGACTTAAGGCGCTATCATGCCAGAGAGGGTGAATGTCCTGAGCCGGTCGTTCCGAAGCGTGGCAGAGGTCGCCCGCGTAAGGCTATTGTCTAAGTGTTAGATCTCGTTATTTGTGGTTGTTTGACCAGGCGGGAGGCCCTCGCCTGATCAAAAGGGGGAGTGTGTAACGCGCTCATTCCTACTCGAATGACGCGTAAGGCCCGAGCGGGTGGGAAGCGTGCGGGAGGGGTGAATATGCCTGCACCCCGATCGCGGTGGTGTGATGCGTTCGCGCCAGTTGTCTCTCGGAAGGGCTCGGGAGTCCGCGTGCGCATTTGTGTGCCACTCGCGTCTCCGCCGAACGTTATAAAGTACAATTATAAGAACTGTTTGTGTAATATGCATTTGATCTATGTCTGTGTAAAATTATTTAGCCTCAAATGTAAGAGTAAATACAAATCGTTTTGTTATAATACTTCAATTTTATTTATTTGTAAGTAGGGTGCTCATTTAAATTATTTAGATACTAAATCAACTAACTATGTACATTAATAATTATAAAACTATTAAACTAGAATAAATTAACTGACACTGTCAGCTGGTAATGTGCCCAAGAGACTAGTGGCATTGCCACGTTGTATGGCAACACTTAACCTCTGGCCAAAGTTAAAGCCATTTGTAAGTATAGATTATTTTAGGTATCTAGTGGAAACAAGTGTTAAATCTATCCAGAGAGATCCAAGGAGGCTATGCCATCCCTGGATGCAAAGCTGACCAAGCGCCTTCTGCGCCTGGATAGAGATAGCCTGCGACTGGTGGCGGGGACCATCACTGGACACTGCTCACTGAATAAACACTTCCACACCCTAGGAATCACGGATAGCCCTCTGTGCAGAGCGTGCATGGAGGCGGAGGAAACGGTGGCGCATGTGCTCCTCGAGTGCACCGGTGTCACCCAGATCCGCGAGGAGACTCTCGGTACACCGAGATCCCTCACGGATGCCCTGAGAAGACCACGAAGTCTAATCTGCTTCTGGAGGGAGGTGGGCTGGTTGGAGTAACGGCCACCATGGCTCACGCACAATGGTCCACCTTTAGGGACTAAGTGCGGAAACCAAACCCTTTAGATAGATAGATAGATATCCAGAGAGAACAAAGCAAGCATTACCAATGCCTCACTATGCATGCCTGTTGATGTCGGAACTAAAGTAATGTTGTAAGCTAAAATAACGTTTTTCATCTTACAGGACAACCCAATTTATAACTTGACAGCATTAAGGAATTTAATCAACAATGTAAAACCTGCTAAAAAGAAGGATGGTATCATTATCATAGGTGAGTCATGGCCCCTTAGTCAGTAACACTAGAATAAAGTAAATTGGTTTACTTGAGCGATATTTAATAAGTAACTATTATTATGTTCTAAAAGAAATTCAAAAGAGAAGTTTAATTGTATGGGGTTAATGGCATTTAACGTAAATTGCTAACACAGCCTACCTGTTTCTTTTTTTTTATTTTCGGATGGGAAATCATCAAATTACCCCTCCGGCTCTGGGTGGAGCGGAAGGGAGTGTCAGACTTGTGCTGTCTAAACTCATCCATGTTCCTTCCTTTCCCTTTGTGTTCCAGGCCCGCGGTATCTCTTTCGAACAGTCCCATAGCCCAACACAGCCTATCCTGACACTAGAATTGTTTTAACTGCCAGATTTCATCAAAATATTTATATTTTTTTTAACCTCTTACTTATTATCTAAACTTTCCAACCCACAGATGCACTATCAGAACTCCTAGTATCAGAGCTGCTCATCCCCGAAGTCAAACTGCGCACATTTGAACAGCATCCACTAGGACATGTGGATGAGATGACATCTGGCAACAAACAAGCAAGACGGAATATACTGAAGCTGTGGTTCTATGAGGATCAGTTAAAAGAGTTGTATGGAAGTGAGTTAATAACTTTTTCGTTGTACTTTAGGGTATGAAGAATAGGGTGTAAAGTTCTTCACCCCCATAGAAAAGGAAAGATCCTCCGACCATTACGGGTGTTATGTCTAGTGGGCTACTGCCCGACAGTTGTTGTTGGGTTCTTCTATATAGTCTGAAGTCGCGGATAACTTTACTTGCGCGATCTAGGAATTAGGTGTCTTTCACTGTTTAGTTAGTTGTCTGTGTCATAGATGACGCTGTAGTACTTTTTGTAGAGCCGCTTCAGTACAATCAGCACAAGTTCACGCAGCCTTAGTATGATATTTACTGTATAGTTTTGGAATCACAAGTCAGTTTTAGCGCTTAACCTCATCTAGCAGCAGATATTACTTAAAAAAAAATGTTGCCACTTGCTAGGAATTTCTCCTGTATCGTGAGTGCGATTACAATTTCTTTTTTAAACTCACATACACAAACAGTCAGGCCCGGAACTACTACCTGTAGGTCATACAGATATTTTTTCCGTGCGGGGATCGAATTCGCGACACGCAGCGCGACAGCCAATCGCTCGACCATTGTGCTAGCCGTGCCGTCAAACCGTGATCGGTCGAAGTCGAATCGGGATTGCGTTGTGTTTGCGAAAAAAGACGTTATTAATCATAAAGTGTTTAATTTCCAGCTTATGTGGAGTCATTAAATAAATTCGCTCACGACTCGGTGGAAGCAAATAAAGAGAAAGCCGTCAGTGCCATGTCTTATTTATTGATGCATCACCCGGAGAGGGAGAAGGTAAGACTTTAATTTTTAATAACAACAAAACATCACGCCTGTTAATCCCGAAGGGTTAGGCAGAGGTGTTTATAATAGTACACCCAAATTTCACCATTCACTCTTTTATGAACATTGTGCAATTATATTCATAAATGTTGTTAGTGTATTCCAAGCACGAAACATCAGATATAATCTGACTGGCTTTTGCGATGTTTTAACCACGTGAAAGTCGGAAATTATCCCAAGGGAATATAACATAACATCACGGCAGTAATCCCCGAACGATAAGTCAGAGGTGTACCTAATAGTACACCCGCATTTCTCCAGCTATGTTTAAGTCCCATGTAATAGGGGGCGAGCCTATTGCTATCAGCTTGGCACAAATCTGACTCCATGACTGCTACTGAGAAATTCCTGATGGAAAAACCCAACCTGACCTG
Source organism: Lycophotia porphyrea (assembly GCA_950005105.1). Taxonomy (NCBI): domain Eukaryota; kingdom Metazoa; phylum Arthropoda; class Insecta; order Lepidoptera; family Noctuidae; genus Lycophotia; species Lycophotia porphyrea. Next base: position 9,752,211 of record OX465409.1, read on the forward strand.
GGAATCGAACCCAGGATGTCATGCTCAAATAACAAATTGCCATAAATAGTATTATAAGTCAGACCTCTAAGCTATTTATATTAGTCAGATAAATGGATAAATTTCAAACGAAAATGCATTTCAGACTTTCCGTTAAAACAAAAATCCTGAAAATATTCGTTTCTTCCACAGATGCTTCTAACAAATATAATCAACAAGCTGGGAGACCCGTGCCAGGGCGTGGCGTCTAAAGTGATCTACCACCTCTGCCAGCTGCTGTACAACCATCCTAACATGAAGGCCGTCGTCTTGGCTGACATTGAGAAGATGTTGTTCAGGTAAGATGTTCCGTTTCTTCTTCGTGACGCTGGCACGACAATTTTTAGGGTTCCGTATCCAAAGGGGAAAAACGGGACCCTATTACTAAGATTCCACAGTCCGTCTGTCTGTCACCAGGCATCTTATGAACCGTGATAGCTAAATAATTGAAATTTTCACAGATGATGTATTAAGTACTGTTACTGCTGTATCAACAAATAATAAAAATATAAATTATTTAATAATTAAAGGGGCTCCCATACAAGACACGTTTTTCTTTTCGGTTTTTGGTACGGAAGCCTTCGTGCGCGAGTTCGACTCGCACTTGGCCAGTTTTTATATTTTGTTAGCCCAGAACTTCGCCAAGTCGTCGGTGGCAGCGCAAAGGATACTTCGGCTGCATGCTTTTGGGCTAAATTGACAGGTTAGGAGGTGGAGCAGTTTGCGACACAGGTCCACAACCACACTCCGCAGCTGTTTCCTTGAGGTAGACTCACTTAACAAGGTAGGAGTTACATCTTCCCACTTGAGTCCGGTGACGGTTCAAGGAGTTCCAGGTGGACCACGGTAGGTTAGACCCTGCAGGAAGATGCTCACTTGGTGGTATTGTATAACGGGCTGGTGTCCGCAACTCCACGTCCAAGCGCGTATTTTGAGTGCTTGTGGGAAAATTTATTCGATCCACCCCAACTCCCCGAGAAAGACCAGCAACGCCTTGATGTTGCTGACAAGCTCGCGGAGGATATCTGGGTTACCGAAGTACTTTGCCAACCGCTGGGCAGTGCAGGAGCACTTGGGATGCTGTCTCGTCTTGCTCCATGCAGGCTCGGCACAGTGGGCTGTCTGTGACTCCTATGACAAAGAGCTGTTTATTAAAAGAGTCGTGACCCGTAATGGCGGCTGTAACTGTGCGAAGCTGTAGTTTACACGTATGAAGTACTTCCTTGGCCTGCCTGCACTCGCCACGGTCTAGCCACAGCTTGTGGTGTTGTTCTCTTGGTGGTAAGTAGCTAAATAAACTAACTAAACGACAATTAAAACTACAACGGAATGTTTCTCCGTTGGCCTGTATTAGAATAACGTGTATCAGTGTACCCTGAAGATTTTTTTTCTACTGCCGTGTCTATTATTGTCCGTTTAGGAAAAAACTTACATAAAAAGGGTCCTCAGACACTTCCTCATAGGAACATAATTATTTTCAACACAAGGTGTAAATGGAGTCTTCACGAAGCCGTCATCCAAGCATTATGTACATCAAGCTAAGTAACTTTACGCAAAAATTATTGCTGGGAAACGACTTTTTTTGAGGTGAAAAATCACGTTTTACGGTAAGACTCAATGTAACGCATTCAAAACATTGTGCTGATGGATGGATTGAATAGTACGGGGGTCGTGAAGATGTCTTAAGTAAAAAAAAAAAAAGTTGAAAATTTCACCCCCAATATCTCCTTAACTAGAAGGTTCCCAGGTATGGTCTAGAACAAAAAATGATCGCAATGACGGAGAGAACAAGTGCCTTTCGGCTTCGTGAAGAATCTTTTTATACCCCTTATCTTCAGTGGTTGGCTGTGGGTTGTCTATCGGCCAACAAATAAGGAAATATGAAAACGAACCATATCAATATTAACTTCCATTTACGTTTTCACAGGTCCAACATATCCCCTCGCGCGCAGTACTACGGCGTCTGCTTCCTGAACCAGTTCTTCCTCGGCAAGGACGACTCTAAGATAGCTGAGAACCTTATCCGGATATACTTCTCGTTCTTCAAAGCTTCCATCAAGAAGGTGAGCAGTTTTGGTTTTTATGTCACCTCAAACGTCCATTCTCTTTGCAATCAATTTTATTTTATTTAGTAGGAACCTTTGTACACACGCCAGCACAACAAGCTACCTGGAACTGTCAAAATAACCCAATCAACTTTTAACCTAGTGCTTTGGCGATAAGGTTGAAAATCTATTAAAGAAATTTGACAGATTGTTGTAGCTTGATGTGCTGGTACTGTTCACTTCATTATAATAAGTCTATACGTGAGGATTTGTAATTGGCTTTCTGGAGACTTTAGTTTCCTTTTTTGTTTGTTTTTATTAGCTGTAAGTCCTCCATGTACTAAATAAATAAATAAAACATGGCCATGGTCATCAAAAAATAATATACAAGACTTAACGCTTATTACTTATTCAGAACATCATTCTGAACCACATAGATAATTTTCATCGATAATCACTATCATTACATAAAGAGTGTAAACAGACTCTTAACGAAGCCGAAAGGCACTTGTTCTCCCCGTCATTGCGATTTTTGTTCTAGACCATACCTGGGAACCTTCTAGTTACGGAGATATTGGGGGTCAAAATTTCAACTCTTTCACAAGTTTTTTTTTAAATACATGTTTTTAATGTTAGATTTTTACTTTAAATACCTCCAGGACCCCCTTACTATTCAATCCATCCATCAGCACAATGTTTTGAGTGCGTTTTATAGAGTCGTACTGTAAAACGTGAAATTTTAGCCGAAAAAAAAAGTCGTTTCACAGCACTAATTTTTGCGTAAAGTTACTTAGTTTGATGTACATAATGCTTGGTTGACGGCTTCGTGAAGAGTCTGTTTACACCCAGTATTATAATACAAAGTCGGCTATATACGGCGTAAAGACAACACGCCACAAAATTTTACCAAGGGTTCGATGGTCATTTTCGTTCTTCCCCATTATCATCATCCGCCTAGCCTTTTCCCAACTATGTTGGGGTCGACTTCCAGTCTAACCGGATGCAGCGGAATACCAGTATTTTACATGGAGCGACTTCCTATCTGACCTCAACAACCCCGTTAGTACTGGGTAATACGATATCCCTTGGTAAGACTGGTTGTCAGACTTTCGGGCTACTGACTACCTGCAACGACCGTCAAAGATCTACAAATGACAGCCTCCCCAACGGCTTAACGTGCTTTCCGAGGCACGGAGGAAACTCGGTATGTAATAGGTGGTCACCCATCCTTAACCTGAAGATTGATCCGAGCGGCTGTTATTATTTTGCCTTTCTTGCCTTTTTCCCCATTAAAACAATGTATTTTTCCATCCCCAGGGCGAGATTGACTCTCGTCTAATGTCAGCTATCCTGACAGGCGTAAAGCGCGCCTATCCCTTCGCGAATAAAGAGCGCCTGGCAGAGAGCACTTCACACATCGACGCCATCCACCGACTAGTGCACCTCGCCGGGATGAACATCGCTATCCACGCGCTCGCGCTACTGTTCCATATATCTGACGCTTCTAAGGGCACAGCTGATCGGTGAGTACTGTTTGAACCCATAATATTGTTAACTAGCTTTTGCCCGCAGCTTCACTCGCGTTAATTTAGAATTTGACATTCAATTCGGGTTGTACTCTGCTTGCAATAATATAATTAAATCATGATTCGTAAGACACGTGGCGCCATCTATTATCATAAGAACGTTAGTGTTGTTTTCCTTGGAAACAGTATATTTTTTAGGGATGAAAGGTACCCTATGTCCGTTTTTGTACACCTGACAACGTATATGTAAAATTTCAGGATAATCGGTTCAATGGTTTAAGCGTGAAAAGGTAACAAAACAAACTTACTTTCGCATTTATAATATTATTATAATTATAATAATATAATAACGTTCGGATCGAGAGCGAGGGAAGCAACAGTATACCTATGTACGCACACACTCGTGCACTATGATATCATACGCCGCTAGGCTCGTCTCCGCTGAGATTAGCCGCTATGTCGATGAGTAAGGCCTATATTGTCAATTAAAAACTGACCAATACCATCTCATACCCTGATACAGTCATCCCACTGCTGGGCAAAAGCCTCTTCCCATGACCAGATCCAGAGCTAAGGTGGATCACTGGTCGTTGGTGTTGTCCAGCTCGTCCCGCCATCTACTACGAAATCTGCCGCGACGCCTTCTGGCTGTATCAGGGCTTCACAAAGTAAAACCGGTCAAGTGCGTGTCGCTGTCGGGCCAAGCACAATGTAGGGTTCCGTAGTTTCCCATCAAAACCCCAGACCCTTTCTACACGGTCCGATTTGCCTCCGAATGATGATTTTTATTGTAATAATATAAACAAACTTACATTTGCAGTTAAAACCTGTGCTCCCATACATTATCTTTAGGAAAATATGTTATCCAAGTACATTTTTTAAGTTGGTTGATATTACTAGTAAACTTGTAAAGCCTACTTAGTTGTGATAGTTTTCCTTATAACTTCGTTATATATACTACCTCTGTGAATTTTTTCACACACCCAAACACAAGTCTTTAGCTGGTAGAGGGGGGGGACACTTGAGTCTAAAAAACTTGCGCACTTTAAAGCTTAAGATTTCAAAAATGAATCCCATAATCGAAAAAAATTGATCAACCTGTTAATATTTTTAAAAGACTTATCCAACGAATCTCCATGCTTTACGTTTACATACAGGAGATACCCTAAAAAAAATACTTTTCGAGATTTTATTTTACCAGTTTGTCGGCGTAACTAATCTATATATTTATGCCAAATTACATCTTTCTAGTACTAAGAGTCTTTGAGCTAACCTGCGCACAGACAGACGGACATGGCGAAACTATAAGGGTTCTTTGTTGACTACGGAACCCTAAAAATGGCATACAAAATATAAGCAGACGCATAAATGCATCGCTTAATCGGTCATGACAATAAAATTACTCTTCGAATTTTAATCAAATTCTGTTGTGTGGTTCAACTACATACACACCAAATAAACAAACCGATTCACTTCGAAATTTTTCCCCATTCCTAACGATTTCAATAACTTGTTTATTTCCAGCTACTACACCGCCCTCTACCGCAAACTAACAAACTCCGAAATCTTCAACACAACCCACTCGGCGCTCCTCTTTTCGCTTATATACAAGTCGTTGAAGCGAGACAGCAACATTCCCCGCGTTACTTCGTTCATCAAGCGGTTGCTACAGCTGTGTTGCTATATGACGCCTGCGCAGGCGTGTGGGATGCTGTTCTTGATTTCTCAAGTGTTGAAGGATGGAGGGAAGAAGGAGGCTGTTAAGCTGGTTTGGACTAAGAGGGAGATTAAAGAGGTAAGCAGAATTATATTTTGTCCAGAAATTCCTTTGGGCTTTGTTCTCCTCAGTGTTCACGTAGAAGTCTGGGTTTTTGCTAAATCAATCCCGAAGCTCTATTTCTTTCTGTCACGGCTGCGGGACTGTTCGAAAGAGATACCGCGGCCCTGGAACACAAAGCGCAAGGAAGGAACATGGATGGGTTTTAGTCAGTACAAGTCTGACACTCCCTTCCGCTCTGCCCAGAGCGGAAGGAGTCATTTGATGATTCCCATACGGAAAGAAAAAGCTCTATTAATTTTTAGTTATGACTAAATCATCACCTGCCTAGCCTTTTCCCAACTATGTTAAGGTCGGCTTCCAGTCTTACCGGATGAAGCTGAATACCCATTAGTTAATTATCATTATATGGTCTTATTTTGATTTTATTATTAACTAGCTTATGTCCGCCAGGTATTGTCCAACTGGATTGTACTTCCGGAATAAAAAAGTACCCTATGTGTTAACCCATTCACTGCCCAGTACTTCGCGAAAACTTCGCGAAATTCGTTCGCGTGCCCACAACCCGTATCCGAATCGTCGTTATAATAAGCTATAGATGACTTGTATCCATACCCAGAACTCGACTAGCGTGTCCATAGCTACAATTACGGGTTGTGCGAACGAACGAATTTATTGTTCGACCCGTGTGTCGGGTGCTGGGCACTGAAAGGGTTAATTCAGGTTATAAACTATCTATGAGCCAAATTTCAAACAAATCCGGTCAGTTGTATTTGCGTTAGAATAGAATATCACATAAAGATGTTACAATTTATTTTAGTTCACATATACTACCATTGCCAGTGTAGAAATATTAGAATTTTAATACAATATTATCATCATTCATAATGTGACTATACACCAATATTTATTTATTTACAGAAGAAAAAAAATAAGAAATAAATTATAGGTACATTTACAATACTATATACTATTATTGGAATTATAAATTAATTATTAAAACTTATGATCAATAAATTCGCTAACAGAGTAGAAACACATGTCCCGTAGCCAAGAAAATATTGCATGTTTAAATTCATTGATAGGTAGCTGTCTGATATGTGATGGTGAAGGTAACAAACATACCGACGTTAAAGAGTAACAAACATACCGACATCTATACATCACCAAAAACTAAATTTGTACTTTTAAAAGAAGAGTTTTTTAATGAAAGATTAAAGAAAACTAAAACCATAAATATGAATGAGATTAGGACTCATAGTGTCCTCACTGCTAAGCTATTAGTTCCAAAGTACACAAATTTGCACGGCAAGAGATCGCTTAAATATATAATACCTTACCTTATTAATCAACTACCTATATCATTAAGGGATAATTTAACTCAGAAAAACATAAAATATAAATTAAAGCAACATTTTTTACTATATGTATTTAAACACCTAAGATAGATAGGATGAATATTAATAAAAATATATTTTTAATTCAACATTGATAAATAATTTAAAGCATACAAAATTAAGCAAAGGAAATACCTAACAATAATAAAATAACACAAAAAAAACTATTACTAGAACATATACTTTATGAACAACCTGTATCAATTAAAAACTTCCCTCACCACTTTTGTTTTTATGAACGGACGGTTGGATTGGTCACCGAGGTTCGCTCGTTAGTACGAGTATTAGATATTATTTTGCCTAATACCCGATGTAATTTTAATTGTTGTTTCTTTTTAACTAAGTACCTACTTTAGTGTATCTGTTAATTCTCTAAATTATGTAGTCGATGATTTTGGTGCACGGTAAAACTCTAATGAGTTTATGTTGGCACCAACTTGAATAAATAAAATGTATGTGTACTACTGAATAAATAAATAAATAAATAAAATCACAAACTTTCGCATTTATAATATAAGCAGGATATGGTAAACCAATAGTATTTTACTGCTCTTTATATATCCCGCTTTAAACAAAATATAAAATTCATCGCCGTCGTTTCTTTTCGCTACGTTTCGCATGCATTGCATTTAGTCATTTACGCGATTCGTGGAACGTCTCGAATTCAAGTTAACTCAAAGAAATTGGCATATCCGAATTGGTGCAAATAACCTCTCAAGCCTTATGAAACCTTGAACTCACCAGGAAATTAAAGAAGAAACACCCGACCAAGAAGGCGAACGGGAAGAGAACGCAGAAGATACAGTGATAGAATTGAATGACATTTTGAACAACACACTAGATGATGATGATCTAGTCAAAGTGGAGCAAAAGAAAGTAGATCTGCTGAGGGGAGATAAGAAAGATCTGTTGTTGGGTAAGTTTTTTATTTTTTTAAGAAGTCTGGAAGGACCAGTAGTATAACTATACACCGTGATTTTTTAGTCATCTGACAAAGGTGGTCCACTCAATGTATCCGACATAAAATACCTCTAGGCGTGTTTTTTTTTACCATTATAAATAATAAGTACAAAGAAAAATAAATAATACATTAGAATTATGAAACATCTTGTTAATAATGTTTACGTATTCATCAGTAAAACATACCTATCCATCGCACGACTCGAGTAGATAGATCTTCGCTCGCAACAGAATGTTTCAACTACGTTATGCATCATAAAAATGAATAATTTTCTTTTTTTTTATCTCTTAAATACTATTTTTTTTGTTATGAATGTATAGTAGTCATTGGATACATGAAGTGGGCTGCCGTTGTCAGACGACTAAAAAGTCACGGTGTATAGGGTGCCTGGTAATTAGTGACCGATACTTAAACACGTGATTGTACTCATTATATATAACAAACAACTTTCTTATTGATGTTGTTAGCCTCATCTATCCCACTCCTGGGCAAAGGCCTCCCCCCACTTCTTCCACTTTTCTCGATGTGGCGCCTCTTCCATTCAAGACATCCCGCCATCTTCTCCTCGGTTTGCCGCGACCCCGTCTAGCTGTCTCCTGTGCCGGCCAGTATCATTTTAGATTTGCAACTTCATGAGCTACGTCAGCAATTTGACTTCTGGAGTGCAGTGTGGTGTTTAAGTTTGAGTGATTTGATCAGTTACTGACTATCTGTAAAATAATACCCACTCGGCAAATTACAGTTTCTCTAGACAGCCACTAAACGCTTTTAAACTCACAAATGCTAACAGAATACCCCAATTCCCAGATGATGACGAAGAAGAATCCTACGTAGACCTAAAAATCGATGACCAGGGCAACATAAGACCTAGGAAACGCAAACATACCGCCGCCATCCAGAGCTGGTTCCACGCCAAGGTGAAGCCAGAGGCTGCGCTCAACGAGCTCGATGAGCAGCAAGAGAGGGCCACCGCCGCCAAGATACAGCTGAAGAAGAGCGTTAATTTGGATAAGGTGAGTAACAACCAACTATGTTTGGGTCGGCTTTATAACGAATGCAGCTGAACACCAGATTTAGATGGAGCGACTGCCTGTCTGACCTTCACAACCTATCATAATTCCGCAATAGCTTACACCCATAGCATATTGCTTCAACCAGGCAGCCAGGCAAGATTACACATTTACCAGAACGGCTTACATTGCCCAATGGGACTTCATCTCGAGACACAGAGTCTCCCGGCGAATCTATAAATGATAGCCAGTCTCGTTACGTACTTTTCGAAGCATGTAGGGCTGTCAGTATGTAATGGATGGTCACCCATCCACGGATCGACCTCGACAAGCGTTGCTTAACCTAGAAGATCAAACAGTGCTGTTGTTATTATTTGGATTGGAGGGGCTCCTATGTTGGGGTGAAAGTCTACTATCAGCAAGTTGCCATTGCACACTCGCTGCAAACAATAATTTAATTCTCTGTTTTCACAGGAGATAACAGAATACAACCCGTTCGCCCGCAACCCATCGTTCGCGGGCGCACAGTGCTCCGCCTACGTGGAGCTGCTGACTCTAGCGACGCACTTCCATCCTACCGTCAAGTTGTTCGCCGAGAAGTTGCTCAACCGTAAGAATCTAAATCAATGTACCTTATACAGGCGCGGTCCTAGGGGGTCACAGGTGTCATGCCCCCCCCCCCCCAATCCAAAAATCATACACACCAAATTGATACTTCTCCGTCCCAACCAAATTCCTGGCTACGGTCTTGTGTGACACCCCCCCCCCCCCAAAGACTTAGGCTGGGACCGCGCCTGACGTTATATCTGCGAGTTGAGTTTCAAAGTAAGCACGCTAAGGGAGTGATCTCATATGGAATTGGAATAAGATTGATCTGTTAACGTCCGGTACCATCCTTCAACATAAAGCTCGTGCTTGAAGGATGGTACCGGACGTTAATATGATACACCAGTTATAAGCGACACAAACGTTAACGCGATATGTATATTGCCGTGGCATTTTACATTTTATAGTATGCTACAACATTTCATCAACAATTCAAACGCTGACTACATTTGCTGCGGCAAATTGAAGTCTTAAGTTCTTACCACGCGCGTCGCTGTTGATCAAAACAAGAAAAATGGTGTCAAGTACTGGTTTTTTATCACAAAAAAAATATATATGTGGAATAGAAATTTTTCATCGGTAATTAAAACAAAATTCTGCTGTTTCCTACAAAAGTGCAATACCTTTTTTTATTTTTTTTTTGCTAGCCTACATTTGGTCCTTCTGCTGGGCAAAAGCCTCCCCTTCCTCCCTCCATACCTCTCTTTTCTGTGCGACGTCCGGCCATTTTTTAATTACCGATAAAGAATTGATTGAAATGTGGTTCGGAATGATGCACTGAATACGTGGTACCCTTTGTGCGTCGATTTCCCTTCGTAACCCCGTATGAGAGTAATTTCTTGAACAATTATGGACTTGTACCCCAGTAAAAGTTTTTTGCCAAAGAAAAAATTAGAGGTTTCTGGTAAACAAAAACTAAGCTTGTAAATCCCACATTTCTTTCCCCCAGAACAAATAATCCAATACAGCGGCGATCCCCTCAAAGACTTCGCAGGAATCCGTTTCCTGGACCGCTTCGTGTTCAAGAATCCTAAGAAGCGAGCTGATGCTGAACAGGACGACGGCGTGAAGAAAGTGAAGGGTTCTCATCCCAAGTTCGCTGTCAGGAAGAATTATACTGCTAAAGGTTTGTTCCTTGTACTGCATCCTTATTTTGTATTTTATTGTTTTACTAGCTTTTGCTCGCAGTTTCGCCTCCGTTATGTGAGGAAATTAACCCATGGGATTGTTTTAAATATAGCCCATGCGCTGGTCATAACACTCGGGGTTAATGTTCCCGTTAGTGATAGAATTTTCGGAATCGAATCAGCAGTTCCGTAGAATTAACCCCTTCTTTTTTTTTCGGATGGGACATCATCAGATGACTTCTCCCGCTCTGGGCGGAGCGGAAGGGAGTGTCAGACATGTACTGACTAAAACCCATCCATGTTCCTTCCTTGCCCTTTGTGTTCCAGGGCCGCGGTATCTGTTTTGAACAGTCCCGCAGCCGTGGTATGATATCGGTATAGATAAGCTTAGGTATTCCGTCAAATATTTACCTACGCTAGATTTGTTTTATTTATTAAACTAACAAGCGGAAACATGTGGTGACATTGCGATGGAATTATGACAGTGAAGTTATGGTTACCATGAATTGAGCACATGAATATAGATCCCCCAGCGCGAAATTTATCGTCGGTTCTTTAAAACCACAAAAAAACAAACAAAGTTATCTATAATTCTGTTTGTAAGTTTGTATGTAGGTGGTAATCTCCGTGTAAAAACTCCACGGTTAAATGTATGGAACAGTTCTTTTTAAGAACCGGCGAAAATTTGATGCTGGGAGTTAATTAATGTGCTGAATTGATGGCAACTGTTTGTGCATCAGCCCTTCCACCCTGTATAATCCTTACTTAACGGGCGCTGTCAGTTGGGACTGGTCATCTCTAAGCTGCCACGGTTTATTTTAACTACCTACTTTGTTTTTAAATTGTTGATATAATCTTTTACTCTGGACGCTCTTAACGTGCACGTATTTCTACATCGTTCTCACATATATGTATAATCTCAATATGAATGATGTAACCAAGATTTTGTAACAATATTTTGATTGAAAAAAGTGTCCATAGAGTTTCTTGCATCGCTCATTCTCCATAGAGATCTACACTTTGGAATGGGCAAATACTGTACTTTCACAAGTTATTATGCCTTGTGTCTGTGACTGTAGCTTAGCCTTCTTTGTTTTTCTGACATTCAAAAGTGCCTGTAATGGTCTAATTGACATAAATGCTTTTGAGTTTGAGTTTACAATATTTATTGTTTGCTGCTATTTCAGGTTTAAAGAGTATAGCTGTGACCTCGGCATCTTACCTTAACGAAGATGCGAGCAAAGTCCCAGTGGATGAGCGGTTTCTTTATGAGTAAGTAACAGTACCTGGATGATCAAGCTTTGCTAGGTTTTTTATTTTTTCTAAAAATGAAACCTATCTAGATTTACATAATGCTTGATTAACGGCTTCCTGAAGAGTCTGTTACACCCTGTATACACGAATTGCTCTTTTAAAGTATTAGATAGATAGATTAATTTATTTATTATCATCACAAAATCCACAGCTCTTTGAAATTTTATCACACAATTTATAAACTGATCTTACAGCCAATTACGGAATTACAATTTAATATCTATACAATACAGTGCTAAGAGTACAGCGTGGATGAATGTGTAGCCACGATACCATAGACCAGGGGTTCCCAAACTTTTTCAGTTAGCGGCGCACTTACAGTTTTCATATTTTGCCTGGGCGCCCTAGCTAGTCGAAAAGCAGAGTTTTTATAATAGTGTTGACACACAGGAATATATTTTAATCTGGCGTCACATAAATAAGATTTTGCAAGAGGAATGAGAATTCTTAGAGGTTTTGAATGTAAAGTTTGATATTCATTTTGGACCAATATCCAAAACTCCACCAAATAGTAACACGTGAACCTTGTTTTAAGGCGGCAGTCGCAAGAGTTCAATGAGACTCTCTTCTTCCTACGAAGTGAATTCTGGTGGATCTTGTGCATGGATAGAATTTAGGATTCACGAAAAATTTTCGATATCGCCTTCAGAAAAGTATTTTGAAAACTACTAGCTGACCCGCGCAACTTCGTTTGCGTCGCATAATGCAATTAAATAATATTTCAACTACCCTACCTACAACAGCTCATTCGAATTTTATCGAATTATTTAGATTAGTTTCCAGATAATAGTAAAAAGAAGCACCTCACGGCGCACCTCTCTACTCTCTACGGCGGATAGTGGTCTGGAAATCGAGCTCCATACTCATAGAAATTCAGTTAGGAATTCAATAAAAAAAAATGCAATGGCTCCGGTATCCCTTTAAGTCGTAGAAGCCTGGCTCGAGAGCCTCTCTCCACTACAGCCTGCGAGCCTTAAGACGATAGAGGCCTGGCTCGAGGACCTCCTCCACGACAGCCAGCTGCGAGCCTAAGATGATAGAAGCCTAGCTCGACGGTGTCTCTCCACTACGGCGCAAGAACTCCCCGGCTTCCCTGGTTTTATAGGTTTGTCTATTATGTCTCCCCAACATTTAGGTAGGGACTATAACTTTTCTTAATGTTCTATTTATTAAAAAACTGTTGTACTTTACCCCCTTTGATTTTCTCCTAAACCATAAATTCTCCGAGCCTGATGTTAGGTAGGTGGTAGTTTTTCAATAATTGACCTTACATTTTCCCCTTTAACGTTACAGTCTTATCCCTTTAAGTCATATTTACGTATGGATGGTACGGGTAGATCCACGCGTGAGAAAAAAAAGTTAATGTTTTTTTTTGTATGGGAGAAAACACTTTTATTAAACTAAATGGAAGTGAAGGGCTAGTGCTCACACGAGCTATTGTATCATACACGGCGATCAAGATGACTTCTTATTTATGCGCCGTTGGTTACCGCTTTGCACGAAGCATTTTTTTTAATTTTGAATATTGGTATGTGATTTTTCAAATCTTTGACTTGAGATTTTTTTATACTATCATTATATACTATCAACACTTTTATGATGAGAGTAATTAAAAACAATATTGATTCATTACGTTTTTTTTTTTACAAAATTGCATTCCAAGAACTAAGTAACTCATTTGTTAATCACCATAGTTGATTATGATTGTGTTATAATTAGTTACTTATGCCAAATGGGCCCTTAGTCACAAAAAAATCTATTGCCTTTACCTAATTAGAGAATAGCGAACGATAATGAGGGTAGTTGTATAAAAATAGGACGTTTGAACTTAAGTTTAAGCTTGTACTTTAAATGTTTTCTCCCTTACAAAAAAAAACACAACTTTTATTTCTCACGCGTGGAGTTATCAGCGCCATTGCATTTTTTTTTATTCCTGTCTTTGATTTTCTCTGAGTTCTCGGAGCTCAATTTCCAGACGACTGTGCGGCGCAGTTTGGGAACCCCTGTCATAGACTATTTCCGAATGACGTCGACATTTATGTACATAAGTATTTAATATATTTAGGGAAAAATACGGGTTATTTTCAACATACATAACTGTGTGAAAGAGAACTCACTCGCTCCATCCTAGAATTTGTAAAACCTTCACGAAAAAATATACGTATTTGAGTGCGTTCGGTGCACCTTAGTCAGTTAGGTCCGCTACTAACCTAGCTGACTGGGTACTCGGCTCACCTTGGCATGAACATACAGGGTGTAAGGGACAGCCCTCCGCAGACTGATGGGGTGAATTCAGTATATCATACACCGGTACAATAAATTATTTCAAGAATATTATGGGAATCCAATAAATTTGTTTTTTTTTATTTCCTCATACGCAATTTATCGTTACCGTGGCAAAATGAACGTAGCGAACGGCAAGCGCGACGACGAGTTCGATGAACTCTAGCTAGGCAGGAAGTGAACAGCTGATTTCACGCGCCGTTCATTAGAGTATTTCATCTTGTATCATAGATTTAATATAGAACATATTTAAAAATAGATAGATTTGGGCGAAGTGCCTTTCATGTCCATACTTTAAGAGGAAACACGGTAGGTATTTGAAAAAGCTATCGCTGTCGCTCTGCGAGCGTGATTTTGACATTGGCAACCTTGTAAGGTTGGGACTTGGGACACAAGTGAAGCACACGAGATCTGGGTAGATACTGATTATATATTGAGATTAACTACACGGATTAGTAGGTATGCATACACATCTATAGTTACTACATCTCAACCTCCTCCTTTTTTTGAAGTCGGTCAAAAAGTCATGATTCGAGGTTCGGCTCTCGACTATTTCCTCCTCCAATATTCGATCAATTTAAAAGATATTTCTTGATGATTTCCAATCCGAAAAAAAAAAACACATTATCCAGATTTTATACAAAAATTACTCTAATCACAATGCCCATCTTCTAATCGAATTAATGTTATTTAATTCGCAGTTTCCTACAAAAGCGTCGCAACGTGGACGCTTCAGATGACGACGACAGCGACGCGGATTCCGTCAACAGCGAAGACTTTGAACAGTACCTGGATACTGTCACCGGCACTAAGGCATTACGTAAGCACACTAATACCTCCATATTATATTACTAATACCTTCATTGGATGCGAGTCGCACGGGACCGGTCAATATGGCGACACTTGGCGGAGGCCTATATCCAGCAGTGGACGTCTTTCGGCTGAAATGTTAATAATAAAAATAAAATAAATGTTACAATAAAATACCTCCCCACATTCTACAACTAAACGAGACGAAATTTAAATCTTGTATAAAACGCACACTATGTAGGCAAGCATATTATAAGTTGGGAGATTACATTGATGATAAAAATGCTTGGCTTACTTCGGTCCTGCTCCACAACCATAGGGGCAAACTAATTTATTACCATGTGAAGTTATTGTGGAAGCTGCAGAAGATTGTAATAATATCTTTGCATTGTATAAATTCAATCTCTTAGTATTATATAATTGCATAGCACATGTGTGAGTACTATGTACTGTAAAGCTACCATTTACATTTAGTTATCTTTCATTGACTTGAATTTGCCCTGGTGGCTGAGAGAATGTCATGCTCACTCAAATGTCTCGCTGATGGTGGCGGGTGTGTCGGGTCATTTAGCTCCCTTCAATATGGTTGAGCTGAATGGGGCTGATCCATGCGTCATGTTCGTGAACGGGCGCTGTCAGTTGGGACTGGTCATCTCTAGGCTGCCATGGTTTATTTTAACTACTTACTTTGTTTTTAAATTGTTGATATAATGTTTTACTCTGGACGCTCTTAACGTGCACGTATTTCTACATCGTTCTCACATATGTATAATCTCAACATTAATGATGTAACCAAGATTTTGTACAATATTTTGTTTGAAAAGAGTGTCCATGGAGTTTCTTGCCCATTCTTCTCCATAGAGATCTACGCTTTGGAATGGGCAACTACAGTGGCGTGCAGTGGTTCTCCACGGAGGGTAGGCCACGTACACTGACTTCCGAAAAAAAAAAATCGCCCAACATTACAGTGTCTTTCTACTTAAGATGACCTTCAAAGTAGTCACCTTTATTGATTTATAATATTTGAAATTTATTGGGTCTTATAAAGGGGGTCGAAATTTTCATTATTTTTGCGATAGGACACACTATTTTCGAGATATAAGCAAAAGAAAAGAAAAAAAAAAGACAGTACTGGTTTTGCACCTGAACTCGAGGTGTTGGTATGAATTTTAGTCCATGACAACTAATTTTATTCCACACCTTTTTAATCTCAAAATTTTGGGTGAAAAACGTCAAATTCAGAATAGCAAAATTTGCCATTTTCAATAAATTAATATCTCCGTGCCATCTTAGTGCTGTCACACTAAAATATTAATTTGTGTCACTTAAGTCAATTTCAGAATGGGAAATTGTCGTTTGACAGGAATAAACTAATTTTTGGTGATTTTTAGTCTAATTTAGAGGTATTTGTGACAAAAGAATCGGCACCATTATCAGCGCAAAGTTCACAGATCACCAGTTTTATGTAAATAAACAAAAAATAAACACAACAAATAATATTTACAGTAACTGTACATTTTGAAACTAATTATTTATAACTTAGTAAGTTAGAAAAAGCAAAACATTCAAGATTGCGATACAAATCACAAAAAACGTAAGACAATTTGAATTTCGCGGGCTACCGGGACGAATGGCTGCCCCACAAAAGTCAAGACGTAAGTCTTGACTTTTGTGGGGCAGCCATTCGTCCAATCACAACACACGATGGCCGTCTACAGTCCAAGGAGGTGACTCCCATATCTATACATGTGTGCCGTTCATACACGCGAAAATATGCATCAGTGTGCGTAAATTTATGAATGCACAGGTAGGCCGTACGACTTCTTGCCTTATAATCGTAGTACTGTGAAATACGTCACACGGGCGCGACAAGTTGCTTTAAGTGTTGCTCAGGAGTTTTAACTTTCTTTTTTAATATTTTGTGTTATTTTATTACATAGTTATAATAAATGCATTTGGCGTTGTTGGTAGGGTAGGCTAAGCCTAATTGCCTCTATGGACGGCACGCCCCTGGGCAACTACAGTACTTTCACAAGTTATTATGCCTTGTGTCTGTGACTGTAGCTTAGCCTTATTTGTTTTTCTGACATTCAAAAGTGCCTGTAATGGTCTAATTGAAATAAATGCTTTTGAGTTTTGAAATAAAGATGATGAATGATATTGTCATTGGCCAGGTGTAAATTCTGACTCTGGGCTCCTTTTATTTCTGTGTTTATTATATAAGGTGACTGGTAATTAGTGACCGATACTTAAACACGTGATTGTACTCATGATAACAAACGACTTTCCCAAAGACACATTTTTTTTTGATAATTCGCTTTTATCACAATAACACAACAGCCGCTTACGGAGCGGGCTTGCTCACCGCGCGGGTGCTCTGCCTACCCACTGTCACACGGTACGATAGTAATGAGACATAATGGCGTCACGCGGCTCACAGCTGATAGGTCACAGGTGATAAAAGTGAAATTTAAAAAAATGTTTCTTAGTTGTTTGTTATCATGAGTACAATCACGTGTTTAAGTATCGGTCACTAATTACCAGTCACCTTATATAATAAACACAGAAATAAAAGGAGCCCAGAGTCAGAATTTACACCTGGCCAATGACAATATCATTCATCATCATCATTTCAGCCGAAAGACGTCCACTGCTGGATATAGGCCTCCCAAGTGTCGCCATATTGACCAGTCCCGTGCGACTCGCATCCAATGACAATATACTTGCCCATATTATTTGAAAGACAAAATGACAGGCGAAATGCGAGACTCCAATACACTTATTTCTATCTCCCCCTTCTAGAAATATCTGCGTTGTGATATGTCCAGTTACTAATTAACTAATGTTCTCATTAACAGCCGAATCTGACGACGAGCTAGACTATCTAGCAGACATGACAGCTACAAAACAGAAACGAGGAACGACGAGACAAGAAGATGATCTTGATGATCATTTGGGCAGCGATGATGATGATGATGATGAAGCTGGTGAAGACGGCGGTGATGATGGAGGTAAGACTAACTTACTTTACGTAAAGGGTGTAAACAGACTCTTAACGAAGCCGAAAGTCACTTGTTCTTCCCGTCATTGCGATAATTTTTTTGTACTAGACCATACCTGGGAACCTTCTAGTTACGGAGATATTGGGGGTCAAAGTTCCAACTTTTTTTACAAGTTTTTTACTTAAGACACCTTCACGACCCCCGTACTATTCAATCCATCCATCACTACGTTTGTAATGCGTTACATTCAGTCCTACCGTAAAACGTGATTTTTTCACCCCAAAAGTCGTTTCCTAGCAATATCTTTGCGTAAAGTTCCTTAGTATAATGTACATAATGCTTGGTTGACGGCTCTGTGGCGAGTCCGTTTACACCATATTTTTTCTTTTTCTACAGCTGAATTTCTGCTGTAATGTTACAAAACACCCCAGAATCGACTCTCTCAAATATTTTGTTAATCATTATTTTATAATTACAGATAGTGACGGCGAACTCAATATATCTGGAGATGATGATGAACCAGCCCTTTCTGGAGAGGAAGATGGTAAGATACCACATAAGTTTATATTACTCCGTAAGCCACTTTTAACACCCTCACCGCCATGCGGTCCGCCAGCGGGTCGTAAGTTTTCTAGCAAGGCACGCCACCTATTTGTTGTGTTGAATAAGTTATCCCGATAGTATGTTCCCGTGGGAAATTTATCGAACTCCACGCGGGCGACGCCGCGGGCATTGAGCTAGTTCTTATATATGAGTGGCGGGGAGAGAGTTAAACAAAATAAGTACCGAAGCTCAAGACATTTTCAACCAGCAACAAAAAGTCCAAATGTTCTCTGCCTACCTTTCGGGATATACTCATCCTACCCTTCCCTAATATATAATATTAAACCTTGTATTTTATTTTCAGAGCTGCTACTTGAAGACAGTGATGACGAGGATGACAAAATTGAAATCCCTGGCGCAGCAAACTCAAAGAAAGGAAAAGGCAAATTTAAACTAAAAGGTACCCACACTAAAACAGTACCCACTGTGACAAACTCCTGTAACAACTGTTTGTTTTTCCCACTGCAACTTTTTTTTAAACCTGCAAAGGCTTTCTTCATAAAGAAATGGTCAGTCCTACAATAATTTTCCTATAGCTCCATCTCCCCTCCAGCCAAACTAAAAGTTTTATCTCCAACAGGCACAGACGACCTTGGCTCCCTATTCGCCTCAGCAGAAGAATTCTCAACTCTCCTAGAAGATACAGCAACCAACAAACAACAAGGTTCAAGTCAAGCAGTAGCTAACACTGACAATGCCAGCACAAAACAACTAGCCTGGGAAGATAACAGAGACCGATGGATCAAAGGCTACAACAGAAAAATACTAGGGAACAAAGGAAATAACAAAAAGTTCAAGAATAAAAAAGGAAACTTCAATAAATCAGACAATAAAGGCTTCAAATCTGACAAGAAAGGTTTTAACAAAATGGCCGACAAGGGCGGGAAAAGAAAAGGCGGTAAAGCCGATGGCGCTGGTGGAAAGAAGAAAAAAATGAAGAAGTGATTTACAGCTTGTATAATAAAATCTTCTTCTTAATTGTTTGTTTTAAATTTTACAATCAAAATTAAATTGCTACAATAGTAACGCATTGGGCTATCCGAACATCCACAAACTGATACAAAGATATAGTTAAGACCGGACTGGGCAGTCGGTCCGATGGTCACACCACTAGGCTATCACTGGTATACATACAAATAATAAAAGTAACCATGATGAAACGCTTTCGCCACTCTTTCCCATCATCGGAGCAAATCTTGTTTAACACGAATTCAGGAAAAGCAAATGTTTGATGCACTCTTCCAAGATTACGATAATTTCCGATAATATTATTTATTCTGTAAAAAGGGTAAAGACGTTATTATTACCGAACCAAATACTTATCATTACCTAATCTATCTATCTAATCTACCTAATTTATAAACAACATTTTCTATAAAATAAATAATTTGCCACTTTTAAGGAGTGGTTGATTATAGAATCCATAACTTTAAGAATTTAATTTGAATGCATCATATTTTTGTTATTTTTTATCTGTCACATAAAATGTCAAGCTCCCTGTTCGAAATCAAATTAATTTATAGTGATGGGGGATCGCATTTATTGATTATCGATATTTATTTGATAAATGTTACTGAAATTTTCATAATAAAATAAGTGCAATTATATTTTTTTAAATTATTTTTCGAATCTGGAATACTTCTTTAAAATAATTTTAAATTTTTACACATCTAATTCCAAACCATCCTTATTACACATTCACACATGCATTACTGTCGGTTTTAGGGTTCCGTACCCTCCGTACTCCGTAAGGGTAAAAACGGGACCCTATTACTAAAACTCCACTGTCCGTCTGTCTGTCTGGTTGTCCGTCACTAGGCTGTATCTCATGAACCGTGATAACTAGACAGTTGACATTTTCACAGATGATGTATTTCTGTTGCCGCTATAACAACAAATAATAAAAATATAACTTATTTGATAATTAAAGGGGGCTCCCATACAGGAAGCGTGTTTTTTTTTGGTTTATGGTACGGAACCCTTCGTGTGCGAGAGTCCGATTCGTACTTGGCCAGTTTTTTGATATTTTATATCAGTTATTCTTAGTCAAATAAAAACAAAAAAAAACAAAAACTCTACTTAAATATATATTTACACAGATAGAGGTCTCTAGGTCAAACCGACAGATAGACATCAAAGTATCAAAACAATAGAAGTAAGTACTTTAATAGTTAGCTATGTATGTATACATATCAATGTTTTGACATAATATGACAAATGTGGCATGACCTTGTAATCTAAGATGACCTCCTATCAGTCTATTGAGTGTAAATTAATGACGCATACGATTCGTTAATTTGACAATAATACACCCCGTATTATTCTTCATATTTGAAAAATCAGAACCCTATAAAACCACTTGTTTGCAATATTTTGACAGAAACAGTATTTACAATGCGCGCCGCGTTCCTGTTCAACAGATAAAAAATATCGTCAAATCCATTAAACAAAAATCTACATTTTATGGCATTTTAAATTAAATAGCTTAAATAAAAAATTATTTATACACAGAATAAAACGACGAATATCATACAACTAATGCTAAAAATTTATGTCTGCGCAATGTATAGAATAGATTGTAGGCAGTCACGGCACTCTTGTTTGTTGACATTACTACATCATGTAGTTGTGTTGTGGAACGCGCCATCAGCCGTATCTTGCATTTATAGCGCGAAGTAAACAACTTCTTCCTTGTGCTAATACATGACATAAACTGTGAAAGATATATTGTGAACTAATGGACATTCCTGAACATTATTTACGACCGACGCTGTGATTGTAAAGAAACAAAAAGGCGGGCAAAAATCAGTGTGAGAGTGGCGATTAGCAATCTATTTATAGCCGGACCTATGGCGCGATAAAGCTATTTTGCATGCTGCAAATGTGTATCAGTGTCATATTAACATTCCAATTATAGTTTACGTCCTATAAGTACGTTTTTCATTTCTTATTAGACATTATTCGTCAAACTTAATGAGGAAAACGTAGCCGCGAAACTCGTTTGACAGCTCATGCATGCACACAAATGAAAGGGAACGGCTCTGCGCATGTGTGCGTGTAAGTGATGTGAAATTCTTATGTATGCGCTTATCGATTGGCAAGATTATTTCAAGGACGCCAGTGAAGACTAATGTTTAATTTATTGTTGTAACCTGATAGTAGTATAACGAAAGCAGGTATTTCAAAAACACTTTGAACATGGAGTCTTCAATACTAGACAATAAAAACGTCGAGGTCACAATACGCACGTCCACAAGTTCAAGTTCAAATCAATTTATCCCAGACAACTTGGAGCTTCCTGATGATACATTCCGTATGAGTTTAGATAATTTTTCCATGATTGGAGAAAATGTGACTATAGGCAGGGGGGTGTCTATAGACAGCAATGTAGTTAGTAATAATGCCTATACGCCTACGATTGAATTACGTTCACCGTTGCCAACACCTGATTTGCAAACCCCGGATATTGATACACCTGATTTAAAACCTCGGGGTATTGATACAACTGATATACAAACCCTTGACATTGAAACACCTGAAATCAAAACCCCGGATGTGAACACTCCTGATCTACAAGCTCCAGGTATTGAAACGCCTGACGTCCAAACCCCTGAAATTTATACACCTGATATCGAAACCCCGGATGTGGACATTCCTTGTCTACATACTCCGGGTATTGAAACGCCTGACGTCCAAACCCCTGACATTGATACACCTGATATCCAAACCCCGGATGTGGACACTCCTGATCTAGAAGCTCCGGATATTGAAACGCCTGATGTCCAAACGTCTAATATTGAATCAGCTGATAGTCAGACTCCTGACATAGAAACTCCAGAAATTCCAACTTCACCACCAGAAAACAAAACATCTCCCCCTATAAAAGAAACACCAAAACCATTCGAGACCAACACTGAGATACGCAGACCACAAACATTGCTTAAATTATCGTTATCAAAGAAAAGCGACAACGATTTGTTTGTAAAACCGTCTCCAGTCGCCGAGTTAATGTCGCCAGCTAGAATGCTACAGTTCGAAGTCGAGCCAACCAGTGCTACGCCGACTATGAAAAGAGCAGCCATAGACTTTGATTTCTTCAGTAAACACAATTTTGAGGAATATTTTGCCGAATTGAAGCCCAAAGAAGATAAGGAGCCGAAAGGGAAGGGAGATGGCAGCACTTACAAAGAGACACCGGTTATTGTGAAGGCCGATACTGTCCGGCATGAAATAGGTTACGGTAAGTAGCTCCACCAAGGTATTATTGACTATTTTATGATATCATATTTTTCTTTTATTCAAGGTTTAGGACTCGCAGCTGTGGGTTCCGATGGAATTTCAAAGTAAGCTCTTCGGTCCGCTCATTATATTTTAAATACTTGATAATCGTGTTTTTTCATGAGCATACCTGCGATATTCATCCGATAGAAGAAAATGTAAGGTCGTTCTATCACGGATTTGCAAACAGCAAAAATAAAGTTATTAAAGATCAATTAAATAGTTATTAAGATGATTGAATGATATGAATTTACATACAAGGAAACTGTTAAGAATCGAGCTCCTAAAGAAGGTATCCTTGTAGCCTTTAGTTAACAGTAACAGTAAAATCAGAATTTTACAAGATAGTACGGAATTGAAACTGCCGAAGTGCAACTTATATTGACGAAAGCATCATTTCCGACGGTAAGTAGTTACACCAGAAAACTGCTAATTCTGCGGCGAACAATTAGAAGAAACAAGGTAAGTGATCTTAACTTACAATATCCAAATATTATTATCCATCACAAATACAGTAATTTCAAGAATGATTTCACTGCAGTTCTTATAATAAGGCAAACTTCATTCTATCCCATATTTTCAATTCCATAACTTTGTTCAAATTCAAGAAGTATGTTAGTGGTGTTTGTTTACTTAAACGTGATGATACTTATACGTCATAAGTTTCAAATTACCTAGGTAACTGGCTCTGAGCGCGTCCAATTCAAAGATATTTATTGATTTTAAAACTATTGCACCGTAAGCATACTAAACTGAAATGGCGCAGCGCTTCTATCCTAAGTCCACTTTCTACATCCAGGTCGCAGAATCGATGGCCGCATTGGGACAAAAATCTCAACAAGCTACAAGTTTTATTCTGCCCGAGTTTGCGCATCACATTTGAGGATAACCTGCTGATTTACACGCCACTTTGGTTAGGCTGGAAGCTCTAATATTCTTGGGAAAGATATGGATGATGATGATCGTAAAACAAGGAGTTCTATCGGAGATTGTGAAGCTTTAACTTTATTTATTGTTACTATCGTGACCCTTAGTACTTCACACCATGGGGGCGTGTTAACCGCCTTGTTTTCACCCAACAGCATTCCATAATTGTGATTACAACTATCGCCTGCAGATATTTATATCAGTAATTTCCAATGTGATAAAAACTTCTTGCTATCTTTAATGATAAGATTATTTTTAATCCCCAGTTCAGAGAGAAAAGGGAGTCTGAGAAAATACTAACTAAAACAGGACGTTTGGAATTTTAGACCATTTGTGATATTTCCGTGAAATTCTCGATATAACTTGCCTGATGACAGCATTTTAGTCCTCAATACAACTTTGCACCGTTAACATTATTTTCCACAATAATAAAACAACTATTATTCCTTTTACGAACCACATAGTATGCAATTCAGTAAATCCAATCAAGGAAACGAGACTGACAACACATTACACCGATATCCGTCCGTATCGTGTTGTGTAGCAATAAACTAATTAAATTGCAATTGATTTGCAGCAAAAATCTTCCTCTGTGTACGATTGCAATTAATTCTTTTATATGGACAAACACTTAATAAGATAAGTTAGTCTTTATCTAAGTTGTATAGATAAAGACCGTTGTCAACCAATTTCCGGCGACATACACGTGACTTTAGACGCTTACATTGATACGGTAATAACTAATAACAAAAAACATAGTTAATTGTTATCAAAAATATATCGGAAATTAGATTTTGAACTGAGATAAGTTTTGGTCATGGTCTAGTGAAGCTATAGAGCGAGAAGGACTCAGGGAATGGTTTACTATAAAAAAGACAAAAAAAAACTAGTTATAACTACATATAAATAAACGGGATCCATGAATCAACTCGGCCAATCATTATCTCTAGTCTACCGCAACACTCGATTCAACATCCTCTAGTCGTCACAAAGAGAGTGGTAGAAGAAGAAGGGAGTCTGTCACAAGCAAAAATGAGGTCGAATACATTCATATACCACTAATTATTATTGGTCCAATTATTTAATTGACAACTCAAACGACACGCAGACTTCGCACTTCGACCAATGTCTATCTCTACTCTACATCCATATAATCCATCAAAATCTGAGAATTTCGAGTCGCCCTCCGCTTTGATTACACCAAAATATTAACTCCTGTGAGCCAGGACTTAATTATACTTATTTCTTAACGCTCGATCGAAACCAGGGAGCTTTTAATTAAGAGTAACTACAATCAAAAGACGCTTAAAACAAGTACGTCTAAGATTTGCAAAAATGATGTCGAATACATTCATAGACCACTAATTATTATTGGTCCAATTAATTAATTGGCAACTCAAACGACACGCAGACTTCGCACTTCGACCAAATTCTATCTCTACTCTACATCCATATAATCCATCAAAATCTGAGAATTTCGAGTCGCGCTCAGCTTTGATTATACCAAAATATTAACTCCTGTGAGCCAGGACTTAATTATACTTATTTCTTAACGCTCGATCGAAACCAGGGAGCTTTTAATTAAGAGTAACTACAATCAAAAGACGCTTAAAACAAGTTCGTCTAAGATTTTATATTCAGAAGGGATCGCTTGTTGCTAACCAGACTTTAGTATTCATAAGTTCATGTGCACAAAATATAACGAAAAGGGTAGCAATGAATGTTTTTTGGATACCATATGTTTTACTGAAGGGCTGGGAGTTTGCGCAATGCGGTAAAAACATATCCCATAGCTTAAGTTTATCAGGAGCGCCTAGACAAAATTATTATTTATTATTTGCTTTTTGGGACGCGAGTCACGACTTTGACACTTTTAAGTGCAATCTCAGGGTAAGGTAACACGGAGTAGACTTCAACAACGGAGTCAAGAACCCTAGACTATATCTGTTACGTACGATTAACAGAGTAATTATTATCTTCATAAAGATAACGGTTCGTACCGCAAACGTTTTCACAACATGAAGACACACACTACAGACATGAAGTACACATTAGTACGTGATTTTTTAATGTTTCTGATGTTAAAACGAAGGTCGCAACACTTCCGCGTTTAAAGCACAGACTTCTTCCGTATTCTTTTGATTAAATTGTTACTTCATAAATTATTTTATAGCCGTAAAATCGTAAGTGATTGCCCATCCCTAGAATTTATTAGGTTGTTCGATTCGTGGCGCTTAGATACCTTGACAATCCTGCTTGGTAACGGTAAATTCATAAAATATGACCCGACTTTTTGATCTTGAACTTGATGCTTTACAATACTGTCGTATCACGCTTGGGTAGGGGATTGCTTATTAGCGTTGAACCTATTGCTCATCTATCACAAAACAAAGTACCTACTCATGTATCCTAAGACGGCGTTAGGCAGCAGGATCTACTTTTAGCTACTTCTCCTAGGTACTAGTATTATTACAAGACACTTTTAAGTAGGTATACCTACGTATTTAGACAAGAAGGCTAACAGGCATCGCATTATCAAGCCGTGGTAAGTCAGGGCGACAGCTTTGATAGGTGAATTTTGCATTGCCCAAAATCATATTATTAAATCATATTAATAAATTTTGCATTGCCATAAATCCATAGATTTACAAATATCTATGCAAAAATCACATCTGAACACAAGAGACATAGCCGGGATATAACAATGGGAGATGCCCGCGATTGATATTATGGCGTTGTTAACCAAAGCCAAAACAGGATTAGGAAATCATACGCCATTTTAAATGACTGGCATTCTTATATCGCAGATTCTTTAGTTACCTACAAACAAATAAACAACATCAAACATTACGCGCAGTTTTTAGAATAATTTTACTGTATAATTATTGCTTGTAAGTTATTAAAAAAACTGATGTTCAGTGACTCGTCTTTATATACTCGAAAAGCCATGCTGATGACCATAATAGAAAATGACAGACAAAGCATTTTCCAGTTTGAAAAAGTTAATAAACCTACAAGATCCGACCGGTGTATGCGATTATATCGCGGAAACTGAAATCAAGGTTTTTACCTCGAGTAAATCAAATCAAGATAAATTTGTGTAAATAAGCTGTACCTAAATACTTTTACTTTGAGAAATAAATGTTGTTACACGATTTTTTTGACATTGGTAATAATTTATGTCTTGGGATTTTATTATGTTTGCTTTATTTTCTAGGTACTTTTGAGTCTATGGACATTTTGTATTTTTTTTTGCATTTAATACTATTGGTTGTACCAACTGTCCAAGTGTCCATCAGTGTTGTAGTGCTAATTGGATGAGGCTTATTTATGGCATTGAACGATAATAAGCAGATTTGATCAATTGGTCCTATCGATATTATAGTACTTGCTATTAAGTGTCCAGTACTTAGTTCCCCAGTAACTAACTATAAAATAAACATCTATACCTATCTACTGTACCTACGTTATCTTGTTGCTAACGTATCATACGATAAATTTTACTAGTTCAAGTACAAAGGTGTTGAAACATTTAAAGGGGTGAAAAAACAAGACACTTCCTCGTCAGTCGAGCAATTAGATGATTTCACCCCCAAGGGTAAAACGAGATGATAAAAAAACACGTTGGAAATTTTTAAAACAGTCTTAGCAGAATATTCATTTATTCTGATTAATTATTGTTTAAAAATAGTTGTGCTATTAAAATTAACTATAATAATCGTAAGCCAGGAACCAGGATACAGCAGGATACCTAACAAGTTCTAAGAAACAACAATTTTGCTTATTAAAAAGATAAGCACTGTTGTTAAAGAGAGAATTTTCAGTTATTTTTGTCAGAAATAGTAAATTGCGAAAATTATTGTAAAAGAAATAATTTTTCAATACATTAAGTTTCAATCCATGTTTATAACTCAACCACTTCACGGCCACTCTGCAGCGAACCAAGAAAGAGACGGAAATATCGTGTATCTCCCTCAAATATTTGTCATCTCGCTCTACATAATAGATAAGCACTAACCGTGTCTCTTTTTGTTTACGTCCATGAAACACGGACTCGTGTAGTAAACGCTTGATTTAAAGATCAACAGCGGCAATAAAAACATATTTCGCTGTACTAGAGAATATTTTGAATTTAATGAATAAATATGCAAATCATTTCTTTATTGCTAAAATGACTCAAAATGTCATAGGGAAACGATAAAAAAATATCGATTCAACGATTTGTCTGCGCGTTTTCCATGCACTATGTGGCCTCGTAAATCGTAAATGGTGGGGGGAGCGCTCGCACACTGTCGCACGGTTTCTATTTTGCGTTTCTCGAATTCAGTTACTTTAGCGCGCTGAGTGAGTTCGTATCTCATTCGCGCGTGCATTTTATAATTTATTTATATAGTGTACATACAAGTTTTGTAAAGGGAGACGGTTTATACATAGTGCTAGTGAATAGAAACAAATCAACGAACTGTTGTCTTTGAACTGTGCTGACAGTGTAGTGAAAATTTTATACGAGTGAATAGTACCTGGATTGTTTTGGATTTGTAACCCCGTGTAACAGGACGACGAAGAGGCTGTGATATTGATGCAATGAGACAAAATAAGTTATAATAAAGGGAATACACAAAACTAAATTATTTGACGTTTCAGTATAGTGAAGTTAGATTCAAGGGAAAATCCTATCGACCAATCACATTGACATATCGGTGTGCGGAGCAAGCATAACGTGAGGTGGTTTCGAATTCGGTCGGGTTATAGCATATTGCAGCGCCATCTGCGACAGAGCTCCGCGTGAAGTTATCGCGGGTGGAACTACTCGCGAAATGCTTTACGTGTCGTTTATACTTTCGCTGAAAGTTGAAGGAATAGTTGCAATATAATTTATTACCGTTTTCATAACCGTTTGCGGTCGGGCAAGCCCTCGGGATTGGCTGGTTTACGCGTCACAACGCGGCGTTACGTGGAAAAACTTGATGAGGTCCTGAAGTGGTGGAGTCTACATGGTTTTAGTCAACGGCTGAGCCATGGCCACCGCCACCGCCGAGATGAGCCTGCCTGACAAGAAGCCTGAACACGAGTCGGGTTACTACGAAGGCAGCGACCAGGAGGGCAGCATGGAGTGCGGGTGTCCATCGCCGGTCAGTTCGCGGAACTCTTCGCACTCTACCAAGCTGAAACGGCGCCACAGCGCGCACAAACACAAGAAGGTACCCCCCAAGAAGGTGAGGACTGAGCCTCCAGTCAACGGCTGCAGTGTGACTGCCAATGGACATGTGGACAAGAGTGTGGAAATAGTGGAGTGCTCAAGTAGTGTGTCGTCAGTGAAGGACTGTAAGAAGCTGGAGGAGCTAATCCCGGTGCCGGGGCCCAGCTCCAAGAGGAGCAGCTCAGTGGAGCTCATCGGGGGTACAGTGCCAGCACCTGCTCGGGACTCTGTTGACTGGAACTTGGTGGACGCTAGTAAAATTAGGAAAAGATGCAAAGGTAAGCTTGCTTTAACAATTACTACTGTCTATGATACACCACTGAATGTTTATCTCCAGGACTGGATCATAGAACTATCCTGGGCCAGTTGTTCAGTCCTTATCATAACTGGACTAGCAATTTCAGTTTTTTTTTTTGCTATTCTAACCATTTACTGAAGTAATTATGTGCATTGATTGCTATTTTTAAGAACCACTTTACTATTATTAAATTAATAGTGAATTTTCAGAAAGAATGTATTAATTTCACATTTTTAATAGAGACTGCATTATTTTCTCTTTGTTTATATCTATTATGAACAAATTGTTTGCTTTCAAGCAGTTTGCCGCATGACTCATCTATTGATATTGACTATTATCATTGGTGTAAAGAAAACCAGTGCAATTTATGAATACATGAAAATGTTCTTGTAACTTTGATTATCATCATCAGCACTTAATCTCTAAGAAATCCCTTAGCTGGACATAGGCCTTCCTCTAGGATCACAAGAATTGAATACTGGGTCACTGGTTGGCAAAGACCTTTACCAAGACCTTCCAGTTCCTTCTAAAGAATATCATAATTTAGCAGAGTGAAGTTCTAGATATAGGCCTCCCTTAATGATTTTATTTATTTATTTAAACTTCATGTACAAGAGTGGTACATAGGCAGACTTAATGCCACAAGGCAATGATGGCTAGCATTGGCATCTTTTAATATTTAAAGTTTACTGAATGATTATAATTCTGGTGATTCTTGATTCCTGAATAATATAATCAAAGCAAGAAAAGTCCACTGTTGGTAATAGACCTCCCTCGAGGATGGTCTGAATTGACATTTTTATGTAAACCGAATAATATGACTCATACAAAACACTTTTTATCAAATACAATAATTTTTAGTTACCTATCTGTTCAGCCTACGTGATTAGAAGAACAGGGGAATACATAATGTAAACAATAAAAACAGGAAAATATAATAATTTCATTGTATAGTAATGATTTGACCACAAATAAAAAAATAATGTATTAAAAATTTCAGTAAATTCGACTCAGTATCCCCCTCATTTAAATAGAACTGCTAATTGTGGAGCATTATACATAGGCTGTTATGTAATATTTATAAGGTATACATACAAAGGTTGAAGTGTATGTGGCATGTTTAGAATTGATTTCAATGTCATGTACTCAACTTATGTATCACTGAGAAAAATTACAAAACATGTGTAGCCCTGCACTCGTTCTATGTTATTTGGGAATTCTACTATTCTGAAAGACAGACAGCAACTTTACATTGAAATTGCATGTAACTAGTTGTTGAGGAGCTTGTGGCTAAATAATAACAGTCGCTCGGGTCGATCTCTAGGTTAAGCCATGCTTGCCCAGGTTGGTCTGTGGATGGGTGACCTACCATTACATACCGAGTTTCCTCTGTGCCTCAAAAAGCATGTTAAGCCGTTGGTCCTGGCTGTCATTTGCAGATCTTTGACAGTCATTAGTTCAAAAAGTCAGACAACCAGTCTTACCAAGGGGTATTGTATTACCCAGTACTAACTGGGTTGTGGAGGTCAGATAAGCAGTCGCTCCATGTAAAATACTGGTATTCAGGTTTATCCGGTTAGACTGTGAAATCCACTTTTTCTCTAGTCTACATCACATAGCAAGCCTATTATCCTAACATATATATTAAAAAATAATCAAAAATATATAATTTTATTTAGAGGTATTTTGATTGCCAAAGGCTTGGTCATACTTTATGGGCATTTTTCTACCCATAACGTAGTTGTTAAAACATAACATAATGAGCAATATCTTCAGCAATGAAAGAAATGAATATACATTTGGACTGGTTAACTACATTTTAAGCATGAGCATGAAGTGAATTCTGAGTTTGAATCCCAGGTTGCTCAAATTGTTATTGGTCTAGTTTGTATTTAAGTTTGATGGCAATAGGTTCACCCCTATTGCACTGGAGTAAACAGTACTTGTGAAATGAGAGTTAGTAAGATACAAGTAGTAATGGTTTAAAAGCTTATAATAAGATACAGTTCTGACCAATAAATCTATTTGAAGAATATAATTTCTTACACTTGCTTTTATGATTAGTTTTATTTCAATGGCTAAACCTTTATTTGTATATTTATATGTTTACACAATAATACAAACTCCAGCCATTTTTGTCATGGAATTCTAGCACAAACATATCTCATTTTCCGCTAACTTGTAGAGTTAACAGAAATGCATTCCACATTTATCAAAATTTCTATTTGCAGCAGTCTATTTTAAGCGCATTGCTCTTTAAATAAAATCTAGACTAGATTCTAATCTGGTCTTTGCAGTGAAAGTTCATTTAAAACTTGGTGAAAGTTGAACCTATTCTGTTGTTGAGGAGTTTGTTATAACAAGAAACAAACTCTTTTACAATAAAAAAACTAAAGTTTTTCGTCATATTGTTGGGACATAAAAATTGTAATGTGTGTTTACTAACTCCAAAGAGACCAAGACTCTAATTAAGAATTAAAAGTGAACCCTGCAGTGGTCACGCATCTAAACGAGATAGCAGTAGACGCATGGACTACATACATAGTCCATTTTTTTATTGAAACAAATAAACATTATTTCTTTATTTTACTTCAGTACAGTTTTCTTAACTAGATAAAATCAATAAAACTTAATCACAACCTCTGTGTTATAACTGATAAAAACAAAAAAACTTCTCTTAACTCAAACTCAAAAGCATTTATTTCAATTAGACCTTTACAGGCACTTTTGTGTGTTGGAAAAACAAAGAAGGCTAAGCTACAGTCACAGTCACAAGCCATAATAACTTGTGAAAGTACTGTAGTTGCTCATTCCAAAGCGTAGATCTCTATGGAGAAGAATGGGCAAGAAACTCCATGGACACTTTTCAATCAAAATATTATTACAAAATCTTGGTTACATCATTCATGTTGAGATTATAAATGTATGTGAGAACGATGTAAAGAGGCCTGCAAATTAAGAGCATCCAGAGTAAAAGTAAAAAAAATCAACAATTTAAAATAAACTACTTAATTAAAATAAACCGTGACAGCTAAGAGATGTCCAGTCCCAACTGACAGCGCCCGTTCACGAACATGACTTAATTGGTGTTTCTCTATTTTGGACTACCAATTTAGATGTACACGTAGACTACTGCAGTGTTAACATCAGGCCTGTAATCCGGTGAGGGTTAGGCAGAGGAGTCATTTAGCCAGTTATGATTAAGTCTCATGCAATAGGGTAGGAAGCCTATTGCAAACCCAGACTCCATTTATCCTATTGTATCCTATTAAATGAGTAATATCTATTAGTTTAGTTTGGTTTGTAAAATAATTTAAGTTTTTAAATGTACAGTTTGTGTACATAGGTATATTCACAAAAAATGTACAGAATAGAAACAAGTAATATACAAAAATAACAAGTTCTTTTCGCCATTATTACGTTTCCTCATATCATTTCTCATAAATACATACATACACAACTATGGGAATAAGTTGATGGCTCTTATCATCTGCAGTCCTTGGCGCAAACCGCGATAGTAATAGTTTCTTATCACTATTGGTGTCCCAAGTCCGGTTTTACATTTAATTTTATTTGTATTAGGCACTAACTTTTGATTGTGAATTCTGATATAGTCACCTGGAGTATTCCCATTTGAGCACCGATTTCAAGAGCAGCAATGCTTAGAGCACCGAAGATATTCCCTTTGCTCAAAGGGAATATCTATGGTGTTCTTGAAAACGGTGCTCAAATGGGAGTAATCCTGTCACCTTTCTTCTACTGGTGTTGCCATTCACTATCTAAAACTATTTCCACATTAAAATTTTTACATTATCAAATGGTCTTTGTTTCTTGAGTAGTATTAAAAATTCTTTAGGGAAACACATTTCACTATACTTTCTTGAGTATATGGACAGGTTATAAAAAAACTGGGTCAACCTTATCTTCAATGGACCATATTGAATAACCCAATACTCCTTTTGTTGACTTTTCTTGATAAGAAATGTACGGTTATTTTTAACTTACTCACTAAATGTTTAAAAGCATTTGTTAGTACAT
The DNA here is from genome assembly GCA_950005105.1 of Lycophotia porphyrea. Classification (NCBI taxonomy): domain Eukaryota; kingdom Metazoa; phylum Arthropoda; class Insecta; order Lepidoptera; family Noctuidae; genus Lycophotia; species Lycophotia porphyrea. The sequence continues at coordinate 9,785,431 of OX465409.1, forward strand.
AACTTTTGGATATGTTGTTTTTAATCTTTAATATTCATATTTTATTTTTAAGTAATCTGAATTTATTTCTCATCATTAGGATCTTTTACTAACATAGAAGTATTTTAATTTGTTAATCCTATTATTGCCTTATTGATTGTTAACATCATAACATATTAGTGGTCATAGTTTTTACAACTGAGTAGTGTTCCAGGAGTATCATTAACAAACAGATCACATACACAAACATACTTATTCATATACCTACTATTCTCATATTATGCAACTATTGTATGTAATAGATATTATAGAAATACCTCCGTAACCGTAACCGAAACTATCGGATATCTGAAATAAAAATATATCCGTAACCGTATCCGTTTCACAAGTTTCGGATAGTGTCGGATAATGGCGGAGTCTTAATAAAACGACATGTATCGACAGGTTTTTGTTTCAGTGCTCGCGCGCCACGTGAATCTTGCTATTTGTTTGTTATTTGTAGTCATAACATAACCTCTTTCATAACTAGTTAGTTTTTTTATTATATCCGTAACCGAAACTAACGGATAATCCGAAATAATAACATATCCGTAACCTTATCCGAAACCGATATAATTTTATTCCTATATCCATATCCGAAATATCATATCCATAACATCTCTGTTAAATATCCAGATAAGACTCCATAGTATCACTCATGGTAGTACCCAAAAGATTGGGTTGGCTGGTTGTCATTATTCTTTTTCTCACAGAATTCTATTATTAGATATGATAATTCTTTACACCATAACTATGTAGTAAGTTTGAAACGGTAGGGACTCCCCAACTTAATTACATAATGTTTTCTTTGTTATCACAGTTCTAGGAAACCTTACCATTTCTATACTAATATTATAAAGAGGTAATATTTTTTTTTAGTATGTATGTAGGGGTAATCTTTGGAACTACTGATCCAATTTCGAAAATTCTAACAATGGAAAGCTACATTATCCCCAAATGCAATAGGCTATATTTAAAATGTTCCCGTAGGCTAATTTTCTACCATAATGGGAGTTAACCGCAGGCAAAAGCTTGTCACTGAATAAAGTTCGTTTATAGGTACCTATTTAAATACAAATCAAATACGAAGAAAAGTAAATTAAAATGACCACAAACTAAACCACAGTGCATGCGTTGTTTATTCTACATTCAATCAACATAATTTCGGCGACATTTTTATTAAAAGAAATATTATGTTAAATTGTTGGGTAATTATGGTTCTAAAAACGCACGGATCACCTTGAAGCGCCATCGAAAAATGCCAGCGGTTAGGTAACGAGCGACCTTTGAAACAATATGAATTTAGTTACTATTGGGTCGACGTACCATTGACTTTGCCGAAGATTCGTTAGTCTAGCCTAGAATGTTGATATAACTGCCTGAGTGCCTATGTAGCTAACTTTGAAACAGGTGGCCGGAGCGAGTCGAGAATCGTCTGTTAAATTCATCTCGAGTCATTCGAGGGTTTGGTATCGAATGATTTCAAATTGATTATTTTGATACTCTTGATCTATCAAGTTTGCAAATGTTTTGTAAGTGTCTGCATATGCGGAGTGCATTTGCAAGTCTGATTTATCTCCAATTTGACCTAAAATGCTTGAGATAAACAAAAAATACGGCCCTCTTAAAGTAGCTTGTACCACATTGACCCCAAAGGTTTGTTTACCAACCAAAAATATCATAAGATTGCCATGATTAAAGTCGATTAACCCGGAAGGAGACGCTGCAAAAACCGCACGAAATGAAACATGTTGTAATCATGTAATTCTCAATGCTAGTATTTTGCACCACCAATGTCACAGATTAAATAATTACAGCTGCGTGTCAACGAACCTTTGACTTTGTTGAGCGAAAACATTGTGTCTATAAAGTTTGTTTATCGCCAATTCTTATGTAAATCGTTATCATTATATACTTTAAACATAAACGATAAGAGATGTTGTTATTGCGATTGTATTTTTGTTCTACGGGAGAATATTTTCATAAAACTTTTAATAACTGTATCATTTGGAGTTATTTTCACTCCTAAGAAATTGCACAATGATCTGTTGCCCACATACGCTTATGGTTCGAGTGTAAACTAATATGTGCCAATAACCATTATGGATGAACAACTGGTAGTGGCACCAAAACTTTAGGATAATTTACCAAATATGCCCCTTTAATAATCTACCTACATTTTTTTATATTATTAGCGTTTGATAAGGTCACTACGACACTACGAAGGAATTTTGCAGGGGTCACCAATAACTTCCATTTGGGGTCCGTTTTTTTAATAATATGACCGTCGCGGTGCGTAACGTTTTTGAAGACAATACACGGGGCGGCGTTTTTCATTGTTTGTTAAAATTACGTACTCAAATAACACAAGTTTAACTGCACACACGGCGACAGATCAAGCTAACATGGCCTCACATTTTATAGAATTCCTGTACAATGACAGATCCGCATAAACTGGTTTTGTATAGCTTGATTTCTCGCCGTGCATACTGTTTACTTAACATCCGCACAAAATAGGTAGGTCCGCCATTTGGTGACTCCTGGACTGTTGTATAGGATTACAATCCTATAAAACAGTCAGACATGTCTGAAATGCTTTTATTACATTATACTGCAAACCGTGTGCCAAACGAGATTTTTCCATCAGCAACTTCCATATTCCACTATAAACATTAAGAACTTTCATCCCCTATTAAACCGCTTTAGGGATGCATTTAAAATAATCCATACTTGGTCCTCGGCTTCGTTATTTATGGTGCTGTGTTGCGCAATTTCTTTCTTCTAAATATAAGTATTCTAGACCCATCAATGTAGGCTGTTTTGGCTTTCAGTGAGAGAATGAATTTATGAATTTTGAAAATGCCATTGCACTGTTTAGAATCACTATCACTACATATTATAAAACAAAGTCCTCCGCCGCGTCTTGTCTGTCTGTTCGCGATAAACTCAAAAACGACTGCACCGATTTTCATGCTGTTTTCACCATAGTGGTTGTCGAGGAAGGTTTTAGTATATAATTTATACTTGGAATAAGTTCCCATGGGTTGCGGGAACGGGAACAAAATTTTTCGATTGCTTTTGGTTGCGATAATAGACATCCACGCGGGCATCAGCTAGTTTTAGATAGAAGAACTTAGAAGCCGTCAGACCGTTAGCCGTTCTAACGGCTTCTAAGTTCTTTGTGGCTTCTAAGTTCTCTGTTCTTAGGGAATTTCCAGAGGCTTTTGATGTTATCCCGGTCCTTTACAGGTTGTGACATCCATAAAAACGATGTACTTACTTCATCCAAGTAGAAAACATTATTAGAATAAGTGTAAATATTCTCCAGCAAAAGTAGAACGGATTCGTAAGACATGATGGATTCAAAGCAGAACCGAGGTAAAAGTGAAATTCTCTGTGATGCGTAGGCATGTCGTTTTAATGTACTCGTACATAACGGAACACAATACTAGTACAGTTAGTTTTGGTGGTTTTAGTCAGGTTTTTGTTTATTTTAATGTGTTTTCGTAATGTATGGTTGAGTATGGCTGTTGATTGGAACACGCGAAACGGTACTACTAGGATAAAAAGTGTGTTCTAACACATGTCATGAGGTATATCATCATCATCATCATCATCCATAGCCCGTCTTCGCCCACTGCTGGGTATAGGCCTCTCAAAGGGTATGTTGTTCTCCCCGTCATTGCGATCATTTTTTTCTTCTAGACCATACCTGGTAACCTTCTAGTTACGGAGATATTGGGGGTCAAAGTTCCAACTTTATCACAAGTTTTTTTTTTAATACATGTTTATAATGGATTTTTTTCACTTAAGGCACCTTCACGACCCTCGTACTATTCAATCCATCGATCAGCACAATGTTTTGAATGCGTTACATTGAGTCTTACGATAAAACGTGATCTTTCACCCCCAAAGAAAAAAGTCGTTTCCCAACAATATTATCTACGTAAAGTTACTTAGTTTGATGTACATAATGCTTGGTTAACGGCTTCGTGAACAGTCCGTTTACACCCTTTATGTGTATCAAATCTGTGAAGGCGTGACAAACTCACTTTCACTATATTAGTTAGATTGTAAAAGATTTTGAGTTCTTGATCAAGAAAAGTTAGACTACTACCGAAACTGACGCTCTTAACGTGCATGTATTTATACATCGTTCTCACGTAATATATGTATAATTTCAACATGAATGATGTAACCAAGATTTTGTAACAATATTTTGATTGAAAAGAGTGTCTATGGAGTTTCTTGCCCATTCTTCTCCATAGAGATCTACGCTTTGGAATGGATAACTACAGTACTTTCACAAGTTATTATGCCATGTGTCTGTGACTGTAGCATAGCCTTCTTTGTTTTTCTGACATTCAAAAGTGCCTGTAATGGTCTAATTGAAATATATGCGTTTGAGTTTGAAAAGGTCGAAATTAACAGAGAAAAGGGAACCAAGGGACTTCGTCTTGCAGTCTTACTTGCTCTATTGCATTACTCTCAACGATCTTTATCATAATAAGCAGTTATAAACTTAAGAATTACTCACGAATTTGATCATCATCCTCGTCTTTTCCCAAAGACACTGAAGTTTTTAGACCGGCTTCCAGGACCAAACAGATTTGTCTCAATGGGTCATCATCACCAGAATGTGAAAGAAGGAAATAAAAATTCGATTCTTCTCTTTGTGTGGTTAGTGGCGAACCTGGTGTCAGAGTGTTTAGGCCGCCTATGGGCCTCTGACTTAGCTTGCGACATGCCGTCGAGAAATATCTCTCAGGCATGCTGGTTTGTCACGAGGTTTTCCTTTACCGAAGCAAGTCAATCAGAGGTACGTGTCTTAGGTTTGAACTTGAGACCTATGATTTGGCAGTCCGACGAAAATTCTATTACCTGTATGAAGACAATTAGCAAAGGGAGCGCCTGACGTAGTTCTCTTTATTTATTTGGGTCTCCAACAAAAGATACACAGATACAATATACCTAGGTCACAGATATACAAAGGTTCTTTTAAGAGTGTTCCTTCAATTCAAAACGGGAGACCACAGCATGCACAAAAACTAGGCGTTTATCTCTTTGAACTTCTTCTAAAGTTCCATAAACGCCAGACAGACTAAAGATTCCTAGAAATATAATAATGATACAATACCCCTTAATTCTGTGACGTTATCTCCAAGGAGAAGTCAACACGCATACTAATAAATGTTAATTTTGTTACAGTTAATCTCAACGGCCCCGCTAAAGTGGACATATCACATTTTGACCTGCTCAAAGTACTTGGCACTGGTGGTAAGTACAATAATATTAAGTACTTTATATAAATTTAATTTAAGAATTAATCAGATATAGCAGTAACTGTAGAAAAAAAAACAAGAAAAAATTCAAGTTTAAAAAAGAAAAAGTCTGACAACCAGTCTTACCAAGGGGTGTCGTCGTATTACCTAGTACTAACTGGGTTGTGGGGGTCAGATAGGCAGTCGCTCCGTGTAAAATACTGGTATTCAGCTGCATGCGGTTAGACTAGAAGCTGACCCCAACATAGTTGGGAAAAGGCTAGGCAGATGATGATAACAGTAACTGTAGATTTAGCTAATTGAGCCTACACTCCAAAGCTAACGACATGCCGGCGACCTTAGAAAGCATAAGAAAGCACTTGGCATAGAGAACAGCATGACAAATAGTACTACAGCGCCCTCTATGACACAAAGAAAGAACTAACATCAAATAGACAGAAAACTATAATAAATGTACCAAGTTCGATACGTCAGTATCGATTCGCAAAATATTCTCATGACAAGACGCCACCACGAACTGCACTCGTGGTCATACTATAATTATGTCGATCTGTGGAGAGTCGTTGCAGAAATACAGAAGCGATTATCACTGGTCTACGGCAGTTTATTGATGGACATTTTTTTTTTTAAATCTTTGTTGTCAAAAGGGGGTTTTTATCCATACGGATATGCCAACAATGTGGAATATGACAAATTTGGACTATGTATTAGAAGGAGCATCATGGACTAGATATCTTCACCAAGCCAAACTACCTCTTTGCAATAGTTGATGTAGGGTTTGCTAAAATGATTCATGATCCTAACATACTTCATCAGCAAATGTTGCACATCTTCAATTTTTTTGCATATTTTACAGTTAGGTGGTGCGACCAATTTTTCAATTTTTTTCATCAGCAAACTTTACCGATGGATAGTGTCTAGTGATAGACATCTTGCATCATCATCATCATTATCATTCTCTTGCGCTCATTCCAATTTATTTTGGATCAGCGCAGCCTGTCTTCTTCTTACATACTTTTTCATAATGTCAGACACCTTTTTCTAACCATATCATCCTCGATATCTTTATATGTAAAAACCAATGAAAAGATTGGAGGTCCTCTGATCTTCTCTTTTTAAGTTAATAGCCTGTCCACGTCCAGTTCTCAGACCTACTGTTCTATAAAGTTGGTTGCATACCTTTCCTGCACTCTCAAGTTTAATGGGCTCAAGAATTCCGTTAATAGCTTATATCCGTCTTTCTTTGACCTGTGCAGTTGCCGCCTTTAGAGCAAACAGCTCCGTTCATCGAGTAGCGGTGGATCTTTCATTGAAGACAGTGCTACTCGATGGACGGAGCTGTTGCTCGCTGACAGAGATTCTGTGCTCGCGACTCAGACCAATAAAAAACCATAGGACTGCGAACAAACAGTGAAGCATGCGCAAAACCACGCCTCGCTCTGTGCATACGCGTTCACACGCCAGATTTACATCAAACTACAATTAAACTACGCTCAAAGCTAAGCTCACAGTGCACACATGTTTACAAAACCAGCTTCACGTCACTGTTGACAGTCTGAAGCTCGCGATGGATGGGTTTTAGTCAGTACAAGTCTGACACTCCCTTCCGCTCTGCCCAAAGCGGGAGAAGTCACCTGATGATTTCCCATCCGAAAAAAAAAGGCTCGCGATTATGTGGTTGGGCTTACCTGAAGTAATTTACTTAGCTCAAAGCCATAGCTGTTCCTCTCTAGCTATTTTCATTTGTATTTGTCTATACCTTTTCCTGTAGTTTCTTTAATGATTTAATCATCATACTCCCAGATCGGGCAAAGTGTTATTGTGTTCTTCCATCAGGAATATCTCAGTAGCAGCCACGGAGTATGGGTTTGTGCCCGGGTGATGGCAATAGGCTCGCCCCGCTGTTACTTAAAACTTAATACATAACTGGCGAAATGTGGGTGTACTATATATAGATAGGTACACCTCTGCCTAAACCTTTGGGCATTACAGGTGTGATGTTATGTGATGTCATCATACTATTATTTGCAACCTACGTTTATTTATATCGATCTATCGTTAAAAAAGCCTTTGAAAGTATCTAGGCAGGCACCTGGGCTGCCAATAGTAAAGAAACTATACCCGCATACGCAAGAATCTGAATAATTTATAGTATAACCGACAAACAGCACGATAGCAGATGCAATATTAAAACAATTAACCAATCAACACCCCGTGAATAGCCGGTCATTGACCCCGTACATGGTGCACTCATAACAGAGCTCATACCGTGTTACCAGGAGCGCAGGAATGTAGCAGTAGCGGTAAACGAACGAATTTTTAGCAGATTTAACTACCGTAGTAAAAATAGTCTTAATTTATAGACAGCCAAGTGGAAGATTTGTTTGAAGAAATTGGCTGCAGTTTTTTTTCAGTTTGAAAAAAGAACATGCTTTGTAATCTATTGTATGTGTTTTTTATCTGTGATTCCGCAATAGACCATAGAGAATGCAAATGGCTACTTAACGTAGTAAAAAGCGACAAGTATCGGAATCAGCCTTAAAAACATACATATAAGAAGGATCAAATCTAGTTACAATATGGCGTTATCATACAAGCCATAAATAATAAGCTCCTTGTCCTTTTCAATCCTCATAGCATTTCCTCAACAAAACCTGTTATTTAACTGTTTCCTGTTTATATCATTTCACTTTTTTTTTTGTAAAAATAAAGGGCAATGACTTCACACAATGATAAATTATATAAAGTTGCCGGTGTTGCGATTACAGAAAATGTATCGCATTTAACTCCTTTTAAGGCTATTAAGACAAAAAGTCGCTTGAGTAACAGATATTCGGAACATTGGGCAATGTAAAGTGATCTTGAAACTTGATCTCATATTTAAATCTCTTTGTGGCTATGCTGAAGTCTACAGCAACTTTTTTTTTTTATTATAAGCCTATGTTGTCCCACTGCAGGGCAAAGGCTTTCCTTCCCTCCTGCCACATTTCGCAATCCAGTGCGATTGCCGGTCAATCCTTTGCGAAAGAGTCCAGATCATCCCGTTATCCCATCATCCCGCCGCCATCCATCCTGGTCAGCTACACCCAGTTCTTTTATTCAGTCTTTGTTGATAGACTACTAAAATCACCAAAAAACAAGACAGTGGAAAAGACATTTTTGTCTGTTACAGGGCAATTATTTGGAGCAAATTCAATATAAAAAAGATAAACTTTTTGTATTCACAAAGACACAAAAAAAAAAAAAAAAAAACCTCATTAACATAGGATAAATGTGTGTTGTAACAGTGTAGTTCCCCAGATGTATTGAGATTTAAACATTTGTTTTAAAAAAATGACGCTGTACGTCACCGTCAATGTAACCGCGAAAATCTTCCTAGCAACAGTTTCTTCGTATAATGGCAAGTAATTACTGACCCGCACCCTTTAAATTCAATAGGAGTAAATAAAAGAAGCCCGATTAGTGATTATAATCACGTTTTCCAAAACGCTACCTCTCACGATATTAATAAACGAACTTACAGGATGCTTGGCCGAATATTCTGAAACTTTTCATCCCTTGAAGAACAATAGTATATTTTTTTACGATAATTAATGACTCATCTCACAATTAAATTAGTACTCCGTTTAACAACATAGGTACGAGGGCTGCTACTTCCCAGAGTGCGTTTGAAATTGTCAATCGCGGAGACTTTAAGTCACACATCGTTTGGAGCAATCTGTTAGATTATATCTAAAAGTTCTAAAACCGCATGGTGCTCCCCCAATGTATTTTCCTTCTCACCATCGGTGTACTAGTCTGCCCATTGCTGGAAATAGGCCTCTCGATGATTCGCAGCAACTCCTTTCACCCAGCTGCTATCAGCCATCCAGCATTGTCGTTTCTCCTAACCTGGGTCCTACGTTACGTTTACGAATTCCTGTTGTTCAATCTAGAACACGTGGACTTCATTATCATTACAAGTATTGTATTGTATAACGGGCTGGTGTCCGCAACTCCACGTCCAATGCGCGTATTTTAAGTTTACAAGTATATGCTGAATCTGGATTTGGTAATGGCGTCCCGGTAAATTGTGCCGTAATCATAAAATGAGAGGACCACGTAAACGAAGTGGCGGATAATAGCCATAATATTATTACCCCTTTCTCTCATTTACGACTTTACCAGATAAGCAGCTGCATGTGTGATGTCTTTTTTTTGTCGTAAAAGCAAAGTAGTGTACTTTAACTGCCGAAAACGATATCAAATCAGTTACTAAGTCGTTAATGTCGTCATGTTGTGCTTTCTTTTCGAATCTAACATTAATGGATTTTCAGGTATTATTAACACCTTTATTTATCTTGTTTGTTTGTGTGCTTTTATCGTTATTACTTAAAACTTCATTTTCATTATATTGAATCGAATCGGCGAGCATTACTCCCAACCGGGCGTGGAATTTTAAAAAGTTTGCAAGCATGTGTCCGTACACAAAAACTCCGAGAGGTTAACCATTATGCAAGTTGATATTTTATAACTTTTTAAACGTTTCATTACTCTATGGTTGAATATTTGAAAAAAGAACCAGTAACGTGACCATTTCCGCGTGTATCGATGCGTTTCTGCATCGCATTTGCAACCGTTATGCAACAACACTATTTTCTGTATAATTTGTGCGTACTTGGCTATTCTGTTTTACAGTGGAATGGACACCCTAGGGTGTTACGTTTCCTGTTATGTAGTGCTTGTAACCTTTTTTTGAGTAACTGTTGATTGCTGCATAGTAACCATGGCAGTAATGTATTGTTTTGTGATGTTTATTGATAATACGTATTTATCAGAGAAACTGTTTTTCATAAGCAATAATAATATTATTCTGATATTATGTACTAGTAGTAACGTCCCAGTACATAATACGAGGAAAGGATCAGTCCTTTCCTCGTATTTAAAATGATTAACAGGAAAGCCACAGGAAATCTCAAAATAATCAGAAAAGTGAGAATTTTCAACTCACACGAAACTACAGATTACCACATTAAAAGCTTAAAATATAATTATTCAATTTTCCGAGAATTATTAAAATTAATGTATTTTTGGAAATACTAAAATACCTGCATGTTATTTCGATAGATACTTTCAAATTATTCCTAGAACCCTATATCGAATGTCTACTGATTGCTTTTTAATCTTCCTCGTATGGATCAATATGGTCAAGTTATTTTTTTCTTCAATTTTGATATTCAATTCTTCCTTCATTGAGTTTAGGAAATTATCTTTGTATACTTATACTGTCTCTTCCGGCATATCGTGCGTGATTATTCATTATTAGACTGTCTCTTACGGCATATCGTCCGTGATTATTAATTATTATACTGTCTCTTACAGCATATCGTCCGTGATTATTAATTATCATACTGTGTCTTACCGCATATCTTCCATGATTATTAATTATTATACTGTCTCTTACGGCATATCGTCCGTGATTATTAATTATCATACTGTCTCTTGCGGCATATCTTCCGTGATTATTATTTATTAAACTGTCTCTTAAGGCATATTGTCCGTGATTATTAATTATTATAATGTCTCTTATGGCATATCGTCCGTGATTGTTAATTATTTTGAGCTCCCGATATTTCGACGCTGTTGCAAGCGCCATGATCGCGGGATGAGCGAAGATATCCCGTAAGTGACAGTTTATTTATCTTTAATTTTAAACCGTGAAAACTTAAACCAGTGTTGGCTTTTGTATTTTGATGATTATTATGATTGTGAATGTAGATAGGCAAAACGATCTTTGATAGATTTTAAGATAAATGGTCAAATCATAAAGATTGCTGTAAATCGTACACTGTGTATTATTAATTAACTCTTTATTCATTACGATCATCAATTTCATATTTATAGATATTTAGCAAATAAGCAGAGGTGCTAAATAAGGCTATACAGTTATGTCAGAAGCAAGATTGGCAGTAAATACCAGTGGCAAACGTGACCCGGTGCATGTTTTAAGTGCAGGCGCACTTGGTTGTTCTGCTTTCGAAGCAAAACAATTGAGCGTAGATAGTTACTGTATTATAACATTGGGGCAGGTTAAAAGTTCTTATAAGGTAAACAGAAGGATTTTTTTAAGGGTTTTGCTGATATCGTTTTTAGAGCTCCGTAGGGTAAAATGGGACTCTATTACTAAGACTCCGCTGTCCGTCCGTCCGTTTGTCTGCCTGTCTGTCTGACTGTATGTCACCAGCCTGTATCTCATGAACCGTGATAGCTAGACAGATGAAAAATTCACAGATGATGTATTTCTGTTGCCGCTATAACAACACATACTAAAAACAGAATAAAATAAATATTTAAGGGGGGCTCTCCCATACAACAAACGTGATTTTATGCAGTTTTTTTGCTCGATATTAATAACGGCGACAGTTAGACGCTTAAAATATTCACAGAATATTTAGTTGTATATTCACTTTAAAAATAAATAATTAAATTAAAATGAATATTTAAGGGGGGCCCCATAAAACAAAAATGATTTTTTTTTGCGTGTTTACAGATAATGGTACGAATCCCTTCGTGCGCGAGTCCAACTCTCACTTGGCCGGTTTTTTTTATATTAGGTCTTGCTGTTTTTTTATGTAAAGTTATAACAAGATACAGAGACGAAGGAACAAAGTCATGGAACTGAAGAAAAATCACTTGTGGCTGAAAATCATTTACAAAAATTGCCTACAATATTTTTATAAAATAAAAATTTTCCTTCTTGTTACTTCTCGGTATGTTTCCAAATATGTGTTTTCCCACACACCCAAATAAGTAGAAATCCAAAACAAAAAACATATATTCGAGGAATTAAAACCAAATGTCAGCTATCACGACACGAGTGCTCTGTAAACTTTTGATAAGTGTTTCATTTGGTTATTCGATGCCAAATCGATATTTTTTCCGACGAAACGATTGTGACCACATCCCCAGGGTACGATAAGGTTCACAGTCCTTTCACATTGACATTACCACCGCCCTTACGTCGCTGTCAATACCAAAATGATTGTTATGTCCGTGGCAGTAAAATCGTTGTCAGGTTGCAATCACTAACAAGTGTACCTAAATATAGTGACCTTTGTTTTAGTGGCGATAAGGGTGCTGGTGGACCGCAGCTACTAAAAGTAAAACAACTGTAGGATGGTTGTTGAATGACAACCAACACATTTGGTTGTTATTTTAGTGATTGAGCGATTGTTATCAGTCATTACGATCGAGGATGTAATAACAAATGTGCCCATGTATTGATGATTGAAAAGGATTATTGTCTGTCGATAAGTCTGCGAGGTTAAAATAGGACTGGGCGTGTCACATTACCAGGATGGGCCACAGGCACGGTTTCCCTTTGAAAAATGGCACTGTCAATGTCAGTATTCTATAGACAAATATTATAATCACATTAAAGATATGTACTCCGGCTTACCTCTTACAAAAATTGATCCTTCTCTACTGATGGGCCAGGATCGTCACACGTGGGTGCCTGAAGACTGTCGTCAAGCTCGAGAAACGCTGGCGTGACATTTTGGACTTATTCCCGATTAGCCAGAGAAGGCAAAATCACCGGGAGAGTTTTAAAGGAATGGGGCCTATGGGCCTGTGGGACTGAACAGAAAACAAAAATAAATGACGATGCTGTCTTTACACTAAATGGCTCTACTCTAATAGCATAAACCCTGTGAACACAATACAAACACAGCATAAACACGCATTACATTATTTGCAAACATATTAGTATTTGTAGTGAGGCTTTCTTGTGCCAAAAAAGAATATACGGCTTAAAAGTCTGGCTATAGTCTCGATTTGAAAAGTAATAGCCATTTTCTTTGTTAATTGAACACTCATATTGTTGCTTAGCAGATAAGGAAAACTTAGATAACGACTGTAAGTACATAATAAGTAGTATGTACTTACTATGTTGTTATTTTCATGTTTTGGTCACGACTTATACCTAACAAGAATTTGCTGTTACCGTCATACAAAGTATCAAGCGATTTGATTGGCTGTTTTCATTATTTTTAGTCAGCCAATTATTGATAAAGCTTACAGAAACCGGGTAATAATGTGCAATTTGTAAGTACAAAATATTGTTTATTGTTTTTAACAAAAATGTCGCGTATCTGTAATAATGATATAAAATTATTCATTATTTCGTGAGTCATACGATTATCACTGGCTTTATCCAAGGATCATCTTTCAATGTCTGTAGAACTGAACTTAGCTTACCAACAAAACACCTTGGAAACTAAATAACTAGCAATTTGCATTAACAGATTCCTAGAATACTGCTCTAATAAATAATGATCTTAGAAGGTAATTTCCTACGTCATTTAAAAAAATATCTTATAATATATTGTCAACAACATACGACAATGACAGACGCTGCTGTCGACGTCATATTCATGGTATTACAATTGAGGTAAAACCATGCGTAGATTCTTATGCAATACTTAGCTTATGTGACGCTATTACAATAAAATATTAAACGGCAAATAACTCATTTAATAGAACATCGTTGGATGCAAGTGTACGTCATGTTTTTGCATTGACTCCGTGACGTTCTCCTTTATTGTCTGTAATGACGTTCGTATTATCGATATTACTCTGCATAACATTACCAACTTGAGATAAACAAGGTATTTTGTACAATCAAATAACGTTTAGCAGTGTTTTACAGTTGAAAGAGTTATTAATGTACGCAAGTTCCGAGGGTGAATGAAACTCGTGGTTAATGACGTAGCAAGCAATACCCAGTGGCGCGCCAGTTAAACCTTGTCTAAACTGTCAAGTGTCACAAGTGTCATTTTTATGTCATTGTCAATAATGTTAATTTGGCAGTTAAGCGTTTTTTATTGCTGGGTACCGTAGTACCCGCTGGCGTTTGAATGTATACTAGTGCTGAATGCACTTCGTCATTGGTTGTACGTGTTGTACAGACTCCAGCACATCAAGCTACCCGAAACTGTCAAATTTTCCCTATCAACTTTGAAACTAATGCAGATTGTAGTAGCTTGATCTACTGGCACCCGTTTCTATGATTTCTACGGTATTCCTCCGTGTTCTATCTTTCGCGTCGGTGTAATGTTCTGCTGATCGCAGTCCGTGTCGGTGATGTAACGCTACGCCGACACTCTCGACTAATGTTTCGAATTTGGAAACGTGATTAACACCAATAGGATCTTTGGTCTTTACCGTAGTGTTTCCAATATTGCTTGAACAGTTATCGTCACAATAAGGTTAAACTGACAATTGACAGGTCTTCTACAACGTGAATTTAGATTTAGTTTCTTGTATTGTTAACACTTTCTTAATGAGCGCATTCAGCTCAGCTATCAGTTGAGACACAACACCAAAGAATCGCACATAACCGTTACCCACACATCATCTGCCTAGCCTTTTCCCATCTATGTTGGGGTCGGCTTCCAGTCTAACCGGAATACCGGATGCAGCTAAATGCCAGTATTTTACATGGGGCGACTGCTTATCTGACTTCCACAACCTAGTTAATACTGGGTAATACGATACCCCTTTAGTAAGACTGGTAGTCAGACTTTCGAGCCACTGACGACTTGTAACGACTGTCAAAAAAGATCTACAAATGACAGCCGTGACCAACGGCTTAACGTACTTTCGGAGGCACGGAGGAAACTCGGTATGTAATGGGTGGTCACCCATCCACGGACCAGCCTAGCCAATCGCGGCTTAACCTGAAGATTGCCCCGAGCGGCTGGTATTATTTAGCCACGAGCCGACGTAACCGTTATCCACCCATATTTGTCGAACAAATCTTACCGATACAAGTTTATTTGCGTTTCTTCTTACTCACTGAATTACAGGGATATTCTTTCTTCTTCTTTCTTTTTTGAAAAACGCAAACGCATATTGTTCTCTTTTTGTCACTATGTCCTGTGCGAAATGCATCATGTTCTTTTTAAGCACACGAGTCATTAATGCCGTCGTTAATTAGTCTAAATGCAGTCGTCACGTACGGCTGTCACAAAAACAACGCAGTTTTATGACTGCAGGAAAGTTTTTATAAAAGCACACAGTTGATGTTTGGCGGCATTCACACGTTTCCGTTTTGCAAATTGGGACGTCTGAAGTGAATTTCTTTTATTGAAGAATCTGCCAGTTTCTCAATAATTTGCTCCATTGTGGCCATTTCAATTAATCATTACAAATTCAGCTTGCTGTACTGTATCAAACGCCTTACCTGAATCCTAAAAACACTTTTGGAATTCGGTAGGAGTGCACCTAGGTCCATTCTTGTACCTCCGTTCAGTCCTGTTTGCGTGTTGCTCTTCTAATTTTAATGACAACAGAGTCCCACTGTTATCTTGCACCTGTCACACTGTGTTTTTCGTAACACATTTGTACCAAAGCATATAATTTTATTTACTAAACTTCTTTTACACCATGTTTCTGCATCTATTTTATACGTAGTTAGGTTTATTACGAATTTGGCACATAGTTTTATTGCGCGCAAGTTAGCTAGTCTAGACTGAATCATTTTATTGCTACGTTTAGCCCCCGTCTCTGCCTGCATTGACGTGGCATCCAGACTTATTGTTCTATTAAAGATTTTACTGCTTTTTCTTGTAATTAGTTCAAATAGGGGAATGTTTTGAACTGCAATAGTCTCTACATGAAAAGAAATCATGGAAAATATTTGCGATAGTATAAAAGAGATAAGTGAATGATTAATCTTGTTACAATGAAGTTATTTTGTCTGATAAAAATTTGCTTTTATTTGGTTCCTAAATCAACTTTGCCACAGCCGTTATCGATTACCTATAAAATAATACAAAAGCCCTTATGTAGTGGGAATCCCAATACTTTACTGAAAATAAAGTATGATCAAAAACACTCTATAAATATTTACTTCGAACATCAATCCATCAATACTTGAGAAGAGGGTTTTAAAACTCTTAGCGCAAAACGCGGAGTGAAATTGAGTGTTCCACAAAAAATGCTTGTATTTTTTAAGTAAGGTAAGGGGTATAACTGCGGGTGCATTCGACCTAACCCTTGGCAAAAGAAGATTTTTTTTTACCATTGTGGGGTGAGATTTTGGAACTGTAAAGAGACGGAGCTGTCTCGGAATGCGCGGAGGATGGTAGAATTGTTCCATTCAGATAGTTTGTTTTGATTAAAGTTGGAATTGATTGTTCTTTTTGCTAATATTTAACCATACATGAAAAAAAAATCCAGATTCGAAAGAAAATATCTGTTGAATAACTATTCCCATCTTCTCTGCCCTTCTCCGCGGCAGAATAAATATTCTGAATACCTACACCTAATTAGTCCAATTAAAGAATCTATGAGAAAGTTTCACCGACTAGGTACCAAGGCACCATGTTTGACGTAGAGGCCATCCCAGGACGTCGTCCGTCGCGGCAGGTCGACGACCCCCGAAACTGGCGCGTAGCGGTGCCCGGTCGTTACCCGCCCGGCGCCCGTCCTTACATAGTCCACGACCTTATGTTAACCTGGTACATCTAACGCGGTTTCTGCACGTTTTCTATTACTTTTTTATTGACTTTTGATCTATTTAGTGTTTCCTTTAGTTGCAATTTCTGTTTATTAAGAAATCGAAAAAAGTCGTAGCTGATTTTCCTCATGTTGAGCGATAAGCGATTGACCTTCACGCCAAGTTTCGATGTTATTCACATCTGATATCGCCGGAATTGGCGGTTGTTAACCCCATAACCTATTTGAACAATCCATTAATCATAAATGAATGAAAATTAGTACACCGTATAGTCAACATTTATGTCGCAAGCTGTTCTAAAGTCTATTTTTCATGAAAAGTCTATTTTGACACTTAATAAGGATTAGAGAAAACGTTCAATTAATAGTCAAAGTTAGTTAATGACAGTTCATTCTGTAATAATCATTATTCTCATAAATGACTTGCTTATTATGCTTATCTGTCAATCTGTTAATAAATAATTGAGTATTTTCGCTACTGATACAGGAAATTGAACAATTCATGCCATTGTTAAATAACAATAGAGGAGAATACATTATCGGCCATGTCAAAAATGACGTAGAAACACGGAGTGCGCTTCTTTTCACGTCGCTGCACCGAAGCTCAGTGAAAAAAAAAAGATTAAAAACTGAATGAGCAAGCTACACAAAACGGAATATATTTGCATCTAGCCGCCATTTTGTTCTTTAATCTAGTCTAGAGAAGCAAGTGCTTGTGCGAAATATGTACTCTTTAAATATTTTTTTGGGACACGTTACGTGCTATATCTCTGTGGGCGTCAACGTTGTTTGACCTCAAAAGTACAAGGTGATAAATTCTGGAAATTGGATCGAAAATGTCGCTATCAATAAAATATTAGTGTAATGAAACACTGTGATACAGTACAGTACGATCTAACATAACAGTCCTTAATTTTACCTGTTCATTGATCTATGAGGTTGAAAAGACATAATCAAATGATTTGCAGATTTACGCAGCCTCATCATAAGTCGGCAATACTTTATACTTAGTACCAAATAAACGACAACCAACATGTAGTCATAATACATTCCTACATAAAGTAATGTCCGCTATAATGTAAAGTTAAACAGTGACCTTTTCGATTTTAGGAGCGCGATCTCATACTGACTAAAGGCAATACTATTTATTCCTCGTGATGTACTGAAACGAATGTACTTTCGCATCTGTCAACGACCCCAACTTTGTTTCTAACATAACCTACCACAACCATTCTTCGCAATTGACATCCGGATATCCCGTCATTTTCGCAACCATACACAACTTTCCTACAAAAACTACGATTGTTAAAGGCTTATTAATTTGCTTTAATAGATGAATGACTTAAGATTTCTTATAACATATCCATATCAGGGGCGTGGATCATTGACACCGAGCACCGTAAGCCCATATGCGAGATAAGGCGCACCCCAAGCGAAGCTTTCAACTTTCAATATATTTGTTTTGTCTCTGCCCCCCTTCACTTTGACTTGTTATCTTGCTTCATAAATATAGATGAGGCTTATGGCTATAGCTTATGGCTTACGGGGTGAATGGGGTTAAAAGTTAAAATTAGTTGCTGGAAACCTGTGTGGAGTTTAATGTGGTGTTTTTTTTGCACCACGTGGTGACAGCCTTTAGAGTAGTCCAGCTTGGCTTCCTTCTGAAGTCGAGTTCTATCTTATAATTTATAGTAATAAAGCTATTGTTTCTTTGAAAACCAGCAAGATCACCAAATGTTTACGCTGTCCAAACATTAACGACATGATGAAATTCGAAGCCAAGAGCTTTAAAAATACCTTTGGGTCTCCCAAAAGAATCGCATGCATCCTGAGCAGTGAATTTAAATGAGCTTTGTGATCAAAAGCAGGTGAAATGACAGGATGCACGCAAAGGAACGGTATTGGAGCCCAATTTGAATGTTTTATGTATGACAAGCGCGTCTGTCTGCCTTGGGGTCAAAATTACGAAATATTGTGGCGATCTAAGCTTTTGGACTTAATTGTCAGGGTTTTTCGGAGATGGTTCTAGAATCTGACCACCAAATGGTAGAGAAATTATCTTCCTTCCTATCAGCTAAAGAAGTATAGAAAATATAACACAGAATATAGTCAGATGTGGTCCAATGAGAGATTCATCAATATAGCATCAATTTTAGATGTCTAAGAACGAATCTAGTCTAGAAAGTTAAAATCTTGATTAATAGTTGAATTGAAACGGTTTGACAAAATGCTAGAAGGATTAAAGTAAATTGTTGATTTGCTTACGAAAAAGTTAAAATGGTGTCGCATACAACGGTGAAAGTCTGATTTAAAGTGAATAAAATTATATTGCTTGTCTTTTCGCGAAATGCTTTCCCACGCAAATTCTCAATTGGTCTCATGTTAAAGAGGGATTATGTAAAACTCAACTGCCACAGCATCGCCCATATAATTCAATATCCTGTAAATTTTCCGATAATAGAACTTCCTACTAATATTTATTTTCCTGTCTATCCGCACTGAAAGTACTCTCTCTGTTACCCTTTCACGCTTTAACAACTGAAGTCTTTCGATGAAATATGGCATACAGGACGATAATGTCTCGGTAATACGTTTCCTTGTGATATTTTCCGACATCCGTACGGACGAAGTCGCAGACAAAAACTAGTATCCTACAAAATTTCAGCTTCATATAAATCTGTTACGGAAAAAATAACACTTAACAAATTAGTATGACTAGCGTGACTAGCGTCTTAGTCATTATTCAGTCATTTAAAACACACCATGTGTGTCGTGCACAAATCGGTAATCGCGATCATATTCACACATCCGCTCGCTTGCGTGTCTGAGACGGGAATGCACGCAACGGGTCGGGCGCGCCACCACCTGTGCTCTTGCGCAGCCAGCGTTGCTTGACCTACCGCACCGTGTCGTTTCATATTGTCACTCAAGACTATTAAATAACTTTTACTTGAGTGAATTCTATTCTCTAACATCAGTAAGCAGACGTCATTATGTCTCATCGTGTTTTTTTTTAATGTTTCGCTAAGAATGTCTCTGTTTGTCAGCCCAATTTTTCGAATGAAAAAACTTTCTTAATTTCAGATTGTTTTTCCAAATCTTTGATTGATTTGTTTTTCTAGGTCAGTGCTTTTAGTCCTAACGAGTGTTAGCGTTTTTAGTTCAACAGTTAATTTGTTGTATTTTTCTCAAAAAACTGTCGTGTAATTTGTTTGGACGGAACGCGGGGTGTCATGATAGATAGCGTTCTAAATACATTTCATTGACAAGATTAAGTGTTTGTTGAAAATAGGGGTTACTAATAGACTGGTAGAAATAAATCTTACCCTCGGTTTTCGACTTAATCTGTGGTCAAATTGCGTCAGCTCATTTGATGCTGTTTCCTCTACGAGGATATTTAATAATAGCATGTTAATTGATCAGTGATTTGATCAGGCATTGAGAAACGGGTAGAAACTTATCTAAGGGTTTCGACAAAGTGACATTGTTATTCATGGAAAAGTATTAAAAAAAACTTAGATTGACATTTAATAAGTTACCGATGAGCTTCACGTCAATCCTATTGAAAGTCTATAGAGAAATACCTGGTTAGCGAGAATTGTGAAATATTTTCCGCTGAAGCCTGGAATACAAAAGATGTTGGGTCATCATCATCCAGATTCTGAATCCACCCACTGCTGGGTATAAGCCTCTATTTTCTTGTTCCAATCTCCACGTTCCTGTGCCACATCCAGGTTTTTCCTCCGATGGCAACTATGTCGTCTGTCCATCTTGCCGTCGGACGAGCTACATTTCTTTTCCCAGTTCTTGGAAGCCATTCGGTGAAAGCCTTAGTCCACCTGTCAAAATTGCGCCTTGCTAAGTGTCCTGCCCAACTCCATTTAAGTTCCGTAACGCGATTTCCAGTATCGCTACCATCGTGTTGTTGACCGATTTTGGAATATATGCTCTATAAACAGAAGTACTATCTTCTCTTATCAGACGATGCCTAATTCGCTTAGTTCAGACTTGTGGGTGTATTTAAAATATGTAAGATACGCCTCCGCATGACCTTTAGGTGATGGCAAGCGTGGCGCTTATTTATTGTCACATAATTTAAATATCAAGGAAAACCGACTAAAATTCAAAATCATGATGGCAGACAGTCGCTCTATGCTCTCTACTGGGTGGAATGGAATATCGACGCACCAACGCTTCCACGTATCCAGTATATCAATCGCCGGTAATTAAAAAAAAAAACGGCCATTCCATACATTTTGACTGTGTAGGTATTGCGCTTTGTAGGAAACGGCGGATTTTCTTGTAACTACGGATTAATACATCTATGTGTGGGGTTCAGAATGATGTATGAGTGAATGTGGGTGGTTCTGAATACGTGGTAAGCGTTTGTGTGTTGGTGTCCTTTCTCCTTGTATACTTGGGAAAAGGCTAGCCAAATTATGATTAAAATTGAATAAATTGTCTCGAAAATTGTTCGGTACAAACAGTGCTCAAGTTAATAACATTTTGGAGATGATAAAACTTTATATTTTAACAACACACTTAAATTCAAAGTCGTAGGATCATTCTCCTTTCAAAGAGTAATTGTCGTCCCAACAAAAAAAAAAAAAAAAGTTTTGCATCAATCATTTGCATTTTAGTACTTCAGAAGTCAAGTATTTTTTATAGTTAAGGGTTTTGTTAATTGTCTTTGGGTATACCTACAATAAAGCATGTTCTATTGAACTATCAATGTTTTAAAAATGCCTATACTTCTATGAACACATCAAATGAAGGAGGAAAAAAACGCAATTTAAAATATCGGGCGGTTCCGTGTTGAGTATCAAGTGTTTACTACTGATCAGTATTTCAGTAGTAATTAAAATAATGGAAACTGACCATTCCATTATCTAGTTCACTATGAAAATAATGGCCCCAACTGAAGCTCAAAACCTATGTGTCTCACTCAACATAAAAAGCCTCAAAATCATAAGCGCAACGCGTCATCAAGAGCCGTTTGCATTGGTCGAGCGCTCGCAACCAGGTGGCATATTTTTTTATCCTACGTCGGGCAGATGTTTCACCTCTGGCGGCCATTTGCCTCGCTCACTAGACTTCTATCGTCCGTACAGGCAAGGGCGAAAATGTGTTTACACTTTGCGAGCGTAGCCGCTATCTCCTAAAGTTTTGATTGAAATTTTATGGTGCTATGCATCTTTGCACTCTTAACTTTAGAATTGATTCGGATCCACATGTTGATGGATTCTGGCTGCCTTTTTTCTATGGAATGTTATTGGCTGATTATGTGTACAGTTCGGTTCAAACTTTATGGCGGTTCGGAAGTTAGCTGCGAGTGACGGTCGGCGCTATTACGATGGTTCAAATTTTATTTTGGCTCGAAACATCTAACGTAAATTTGCACAGAACACAATTTTAGGTACGAACAGGGTGCAGAGGATGCATCGTCTTGACTGTATAATGCGCAGACCGTCACACGCAGCTAACTTCCGAGCCGCCATTAAGTTTGAACCGAACTGTACACATAATCAGCCAATAACATTCCATAGAAAAAAAGGCAGCCTCTTACGATTGAAGTCACTTTTGACAGCTAACGTCAAAATAAAATCATAAAATTACCATTGGTCATTAGGATTCATATTTAAAGCCGGAAGTAACAACAACAGGATATATTTTCATTAAAAAAAAAGTTAGTAGTTGTAAATCTTGAAAGTTATTTTATTATGGATTCAATTTGCGTCACCGATATTTGCTTAAATTAAGTCAGGACATATTCTATTTTTAGACTAAAATATCAATGACATGTGTGCCACATAATAATATTTTATCGGCAAAACACGTCCTGTGTTTTATAATCATATAATAAAGAGTTGATATTGATTATGATTTCAAATATGATAAATAAGACCATGATAATATTATCATTTATATTTATTGATCAGGAATCGATAATTGATTAAATACTGTTTATTGTTAGTTAACAGATTCTGATACATTTATTATAATTTGTTGTCCTGTGTAAGAAAAATTAATCTTTTTTTTTATTATTGGCAACATTTAAGATCAAAATTTATTTGTTACCATCCGACTAAATCGATAAAATAGTATTTTTTATTGTTCTATCAAAGCAAAAAATATGATCGGTTTATAGTATTTGTTAAAGAAAAACTAACAAAAGTTTGAATATGTTTTAACGGAACTTGTACACTTTTCGAACAAGTTTATATGGTTTTTTATGCTTTATTTTTTTCATGAAAACACTATTCAAATACTAGCTTTTCCCCGCGGCTTCGCTCGCGTTAATTTAGAATTTGACAATCAATTCGGGTTGTACTTTAGCTGTAATAATATAATTCAATCGTGATTCGAATGTGGCGCCATCTATAATTATAAGAACGTTATTGTAGTTTTCCTCGGGAATAGTTGTTTTTTCGGGATGAAAGGTACCCTATGTCCGTTTCTGTACACCTAACAACGTATATGCAAAATTTCAGCTTGATCGGTTCAGTGGTTTAGGCGTGAAAAGATATCAAACAAACCAACTCACTTTCGCATTTATAATATTATTATAAAATATAATAAGTAAGGTTTAGTAAGGATCCTATAAAATAACTTATTATCTAAAACAAAATGATGTGTTAATACTTTATGTAAATTATATTAGGTACTTTTAAACAATATATTTGCTCATATATTTTGTCATAGTATCTAAAAAAATAAACATATTAATGTAAAGCAAATGAACTACCAGCGTTGACCATGAATTTATAATGGAAAATTTTTAATAGTATAAAAGGACAAACAAGAGTTTTAAATCATTCACACTTGGTTTTCAGATTTTTATCTTCCACAAACAGCTTGTATTTATATTTATTGTTTGAAAAAGTAGTTGTGATACAACCAAATTAGCTATATATAACATCTAAAAATATAACGTTTACTAAAAAAACATAATTTCATATGTAAATAAACGTCACCATATACTTTAAAATATATTTTCGCTGTCACCAAGTACATAGATCTCATTTCATTGTTCTTTCTACGTCAGGGGTTGACGAACTTGCTAATATACGCGAAATTTGCTTTTTATCAACGACTCGACCGTATTGTTTCTCAAGCTCCTGTATGTTCAGCAAATTGTTTTGAGATATCGTTTCAGAGTTAAATTTTTGAGTGATGCTCTGAACAATTTGAAGAGCCAATTACTTTGCTCACATTATGTCCTACGTTTCTTTGAAATCATCATGGCTGACCAATGCAAGATCATTTGTGAACTTGTACCTACCCTATAAAAAGTACTAAGCAACACAGAACAAAAAGTACTACAGCGCCATCTATGACGGAGCGGACGAACTAAACTACAAAATCCTACATCTCGCAAGTAAAGTTATCCGCGATTTAAGACTATTTATAGAAGAACCCGACAACAAATGTCGGGCAGTAGCCCACCAGACACAATTCTCGTTTGGTCGGACAATCCTCCCTTTTCCATGGGGGATGAAGAGCCTTACACCCTGTTCTTCATATCCCAAAAACTAAAAGCGAGAAAGTTAGAATAACCGATAAGTATTCAAAGTTAAAAGATAAAACATGAGGAGTACTGAGGAATCTGAAAGCGAAAGTCAATATCATCTTCCCGCCTTTGTCCCATGTTGCTTGGGGTCGGCGCAATACGTTTTTTCTTCCATTCTCCTCTGTCAACGTCATTCGTGCCTTGCCTGTAAACGAAAGTAATACCTGTAAAACTAGACTTAAATCGATACAAAATGCTTGCGATCCTCCAGAATTTAATATTCTATATCATTAGCAGCATTCTTCCACCTACCTGAGAACGGCGTCCTCCTATTTGTGCCTTGTTGCGGTACTTTCATTAAAGGTACGGGCGTATGGGTAGCCCGCAAAATTAAATTTTTCTTACGTTTTTTGCAATTTGCGGGTATATGTAGTTATAGAAATACAATCTTGAAAATCATCAATACAACCCTCTAAATTCATGTAACCCTAATGATATGTATGTAGGGTTTTAACCCTAATGATATTGAATAGGGGTAAAACCTGATTCAATGAAGAAAAAGCGCTGGTTTCACCGCCAGTTAGCTAGCGAGCGAGCTGGCGGGCAAAGCACTGTCGTCGAATATTTCGCTCGCATTTTTTGTATCGCTGACGTAGCTCACATGAACAATTTCAGTAAATAATTTCTAGACTTTACTACCAATTCTATCTGGAAAACGATCTCGTAGATTCTAAAAAAATCTTGATTAAAATTCATTCATAATTATAATAATAAATTAATCATGCTGATTGAATGTTTAGATAATTATAAAATTAATGTGCCTACAATATTTAGCGGAATTAATAAAACTAGTTTGGTAGCTACAGAAGGAGTTAGTGAACTCTTATAACTTGATAACGATTAGCAGCTGATTCTTAAAACAAGTCTTTATGTTACTAATTTTAATGGCAATATTAGCTAAAAAGAAGGTGACTTTTTCCCATGGGGGTAGGCAGACACCACAGAACGCCACCTGCTACGATCTTTTTTTTTTTTTCATCTTATGACTTCTCCCGCTCCGGGCAGAGCGGAAGGGAGTGTCAGACTTGTACTCACTAAAACCCATCCATGTTCCTTCCTTGCTCTTTGTGTTCCAGGGCCGCGGTATCTCTTTCGAACAGCCCGCAGCCCTGGCAGGCATCGGCCCTTGCGGGCCCCTCTCTGTTTGCCGTGTAGACGGCGCGCGTGAAACACGAACGCGCCGTCTACACGGCCTGTCGTCAAAAGACGGCGGACGGACGGCGAGCTAGCCCATTACTCACCGTCCACAGGTCCGCGTCTACGGTGGCCGGAAGCCACCACGTGACCCCCGACGCCCGAGGCGTCTCTCGCGGCGGCTGGGACGAGAGGTTCTCTCCCTCTCACGCTCCGCCACCTCTTTCGCTAGCATGACTGCTTCGCAGAAGGAGGTGACGGCGTCCCATTCCCTCTCGCTCCGGACCATGGCTTGAACCAGGGCCGGACGCGATAGGTCGCCGCCGCCGAACGCCGCTACGAGGACACGGCGGTGCTCCGCCCAAGCGGGGCAGACCTCCACCGTGTCCTCTGGGCGATCCACGCAGTGGTAATACCCGGGCGTATCCGCCCGATTCGGTGCGGGAACCTCCCGAAACAACCGTGTCCGGTGAGGACCTGCGTCAGGCGGACGGTGAGGACCTGCGTCAGGCGGAAGGTGAGGGAGAAGAACCTCACCAATGAGGTCAGCGTATGTTCTTCTAGGGCGTCCCCTCCCGGCGTTGCCACTCACATCTGCCTTGGGAAAAGGGCCTGAGTTTATATATATGTATGTAAGAAGGTGACTTTCGAAATGAAGCCACTAGCAGTCATTTCAGAAGTCACCCCCATTCTATCCCCCCTTGGGTATGCACGGAAGAAGAGGACGAACTGCTTTGATCCCAAATCAGAATAAAAGCAGAATGAGGACTACGTATAACCAGGACGGGGAACAAGGCTAGAAAATGTAAACCAACCTAATATAAAGTTGAAGTACTGGTACCGTTTATTTGAGTACTAAAGTAGTAGTAACTATAATCATTATAGCAGTGAAGCTGATACTAAAGATAAAATGAAAGTAGTGGATGTACTCTATGGTATCGAACGTAAAGAACTTACCAGAGAGTGGACAGCAGCGTTCTCTGTGCCTTTGTAACAACCCTACTGCGATCTCCAACCCGCTTGCCAAGCGTGACGATTATGGTAAAACCCCCCTTTGGGGGAGGCCTATGTCCTGTGACTGAAATGATGATGAATGATCAGTAGATGTAGCATCTGAAAGCATATCCTAGCATTCCTAGTCAAAGGTATTGCTTAAGCGGAGTTTATAAAAGAAGCTAAACAGCCCATAATGAATGACCTACACGAATTTAAAAACCGATCGAGCCTACATTTTAGTATTAATCACATAGACCAGTTTTTAACAAAAATCGTTGGCCTGATTAAAGTTATTTGCACGTAAAACGGAATCAATGAACCGTTGTATTCGCCAAACGATTGATATGGGTCTCTGAACCCCGAGTAGCGTTATGATCGCTGGCGACACAGTGTTTTAACCAATTTTGTCTATTTTAATGACAGGTTTTTGTAGTACAATAAAATTGATCGAGGTACCAGTACGTATCAATTTGTTTATTACTCTGGTATCAAAGATTAAGACTGAAGACTTCATTCTGCATTCTTGTTATTATAGTTAGTCTATATTGTCCTATTGCTGGTCAAAGGATTCCCCCCCCCCACTCATTCTATCGGTCTTCGTTCTGCGCCACTTCTTCAATTCTTAAAGCAGACTTGGATAGTCATCAGACTTCATTCCTTTCATAAAGGCAATGTCAAATATGTTTGTACATAGCGCCAGCATTTACAATTTTTCGTTGAACTCGTGGGTATGAGTCAGGTAGATGATGTTTTTATACAGATTTTGGCGTAGGTAGGCCAAACTAGTTGTCGTCGTTGTAATCTACAAATGCGTACTATTAAAATATTAACTGCTACACGTGGGTTTCATTTTAATGGTCTTAACCAACACTAAAACTAAGGTTTGTGACATATTCATGGATTTAGCGAATGACTTCGCTATTATCATTGACATGAATTATAAATCAAGGCATTGCTTCATATTTATAACGAAATTGTAGTATTTATCAATCCTACCCCAACCTGACGTCACGTCTGACAGGGGAGAATGGAAGTGGAAGAAGAAAACATGTTGCGCCGACCCCAAATAGAATGGGATAAGGGCCTAAGGGCAGGAAGATGATGATGATCAATCCTACCCCAACCTAAAAGCTTCCGGGAAATTCAGTGAATTGAATAATATCCTTCAGAAACTTCTGTTAAACGAATTTATATCAAATCCGCCTTCACAAGATCATCTTCCTGTACGATATTTTGTTTTCGGGCCAGTAGGCAGCGTAATTGTTTTCCTAGAATGTTGTAACAGGCCATCTTTTTACCCAAGATGTTCTTTATTTTCTGGGATTCTCGTAGTGTTTTGATCGCGATATGATGCAGATTTAGCGCCCCTTTCAATTGTCTCATAAACTTGGTCTATCGTTGCCAAATCTAGGGCATTGTACTTGCTAATAGGTGTGAAACATGTTCAAGTTTGTCATTGATGCATTCTTTTTCCATTCTGTTACCATGTCGTTTTAGCAGTTTTGTTATGCGACTTATACATATTAATGCAATATTTAACATGTTTGTCTCATATTATTACCACCCTTTAAGTTGATTTATCCGCTAATGCTCAAAGTCAGCCATCCATTACGGATACTTGTTTGGCAACATCGGCCTCTAAATTATGCTCATAACGCTTTACTTCTAAAATAAACTCGCCAGTTTCCTCATGCTCAATATTCAATACATTATCGACCGCAATCGCCTCTGTCCATCAACGAATGAACTTGACCTGTGAATTTCGCGTTAACGTCTAATAATAAATGTATTTTGAAAACAAATCAAACAGCCCGAAGTTCGTATACATTGACAGATTGACACGCCTCGTTTACAAGTTCAATGCACTAAAGGACGTCTACGATTACATTGACTTAGTACATTTTCTTAACGATTTCCTCTTCTATTTACAGGTTCATTGGTTTCAGGAAAATATTTGGCTCTGTGTTATTTCTGTTGAATTTGCCAATTCCCAAAATAGTTTATATCGGGTTTCCTGGAACTGAAAGTACTGTTGTTATTCTTCAAATTTTAACGACGGTCTTGCCTATATCGTCTTGATTAAAACAAAAACATTGATTGCGTGAATTCTTCATATGCACGTGGGATTCTGATCATTCTGACGTCATCATCAGTATACGTGTAACTTTCAGCTCTAAATATTTTGCTGATGTTTACCGACTACTGACCCTTATTCATTTTATCAATTAGCAATAATTCTACAGTGTTTACTTTTGTTATTATGACGTTCATTACTTTTATAATGAGCTCATTTAACTTGCCTACATTGATGGCATTTTTCTATGAATGACATGTTACTTCCATTTGGCATCTTTAGTCTCTTCTAATTTACATTCACAGCTGACTTTTCTTTCATAAATTCAAATATTTGGCCTTTTTGTTGTTACAATCGAGCTCCTTTGTGTATTCTATTTCTGTTTGCTTATTTTTACGGCTTCCTAACAACACAACGGTAATTACCTGCCATCCAGTCACTCATTACTCATTTGATTTGGTAATTCGGAATTTTTCACTGTTTGCGTTGTACTAGGCCGTGCCTGTTAAAGTCGTTTGTTTTGGTACAATTTTCGGCTCAATACACTGTAGGTGTAAGATCTGATTAAAACAAAAATAGATAATTCCAGTTCACTGAATATATCGACCTTTGTGAATGTATGTGAAATTTTGAAGAGGTTAAACGAGTAGAAGAAGACCGAAGATACAAGTGATAGACTGTGAGAAGGATGATATGGCTAGAAAGGAGGCAGGCGACATGCTTCGCCAATCCCAAATACATAGGGATATGCGCAGGAGAATGATGATTTTTATGTGAAGAGGATTGACCGATCAAAGCTCTGCAGATTCCGACGGCATGTGTTTGCATTTGGCAAACAAAATGAAAGTTATACCATTTATGATTAACTACCTATTACACATAGTGTAACAAAGACTACAAGCTTCACATCCACACGGGCGTTATATTTTTGGAGTAATGTGTTATTTACTTGAACAGCTATCGGGGGCGGTGACCGACCTAGGTCGTTTGTGCATTCAAAACTGGAAAGTGCGAAGCGTCATCATCCAGGATGTTTATGACTTATTCGTGATTTTGCGGTTCCATATAGTTAAAGTACTTCGTTTTCCACATTATCTACTTCAATCACTTCTTATTCGATGAATTATTTATCTTTGTGGTTTATTATTGTTGCACGATCCTCATCTAACAGAGTCGTAAAATCGTATTATATGCTATTCGTTACTTTTATGTATGTGAATGATTTATTTGCAAATGCAAAGCAGACTCAGTTTGAACTTATTCTACCTAGCGTTATCACACTTACTCGATTTCGATTTTATGGATTCTGAATTGGGTCAAATAATGAAACTTTTTATAAGCTTAATCTGCCTATAATTTTTCCATTGCTGGACACAGCAGACCTCATCTCTATGAGAAGCAGTGGTTCGTAATCCACCAGTGCTGGTTGGTGCACCTTAAAAACTTTTCAATAATGTTTTTTTCTGTTAGCAGAACTTCCTTTTTTTTTCTTACCCTCATCTGTCTTCATTCTTTTCTAACTCTCCCGGTGTTTTGCCTCCTCTGGCCAATCAGTCAGGAACGAGTCCAGATCGTCACGCCAGCGCTTCTTGGGCCTGCCGCGCAGACGACGACCGTCTTCAGGTAACCACTGTGTGACCATTCTGGCCCATCTGTCATGACCCATTCTGGAAATATGACCCGCCCAGTCCCATTTTAACCTTGCAGACTTATTTCCAACATCGGCGATGCCTGTCTTGGAGTGAATTGTGGT
Organism: Lycophotia porphyrea; assembly: GCA_950005105.1. Taxonomy (NCBI): domain Eukaryota; kingdom Metazoa; phylum Arthropoda; class Insecta; order Lepidoptera; family Noctuidae; genus Lycophotia; species Lycophotia porphyrea. The sequence goes on from OX465409.1 coordinate 9,815,760, forward strand.
GTTTCGTATTCCATCGGTGATTTTAATGATCTTCTTACATGTTGATTTTGTATTCAAAAACTAGAAGTCGCCGGAGTAAAACTGAAAACACCTCTTTCAAATATTTTGGGATTCAATTCACGTATTTGATTAAATTTAAAAGCGTGCAAATATCGTTCTATCATTGCTAAACCAGAGTTGAGTAACGAAACGAGAGTAGGACAGTGCGATTGGTTGACCAATAAACCTTTGAAATGAGACGGCTAGACTGACAAGATCGTGTGGATAAAAATAGTGGGTAGCAGATGACAACAGGATTGTACGAACCAGCAAGTATAGCGACTAACGATGAACACAGCTGACTTGTTGTGTAGCAGAAAATAACGGTAGTGAGTCTGAATTAAAATACGTATACAGTTTAAGGGACAAAATTTTACCATGGATTCAATCAGTAAATGATTCTAGATCCACAAGCGTCACTTTATTCAGCAGTTCTTAAAAAAAAATCAGATGTTCCATTTTTACCGTGTCTTTATTTCATCGTTTGGACATTGCAATAGTTAATTACTGAAAGAATTTGTCTTATTGATTTAAGGGTCTGAAACATAATATGGACAAATGATCATTCTGAAATAAATGAATGTTGACTTCATTTGTACTGTAGCTGTCTTACTGGCTGGCTTACTTGTTGAAGTGTCTTCCTGCACATAGGAAAGAAAGGACGCTACTACTGAACCGAGCTTAATGTGGCCACCCAGTGAACCACAATAATCTATTATCTAGACAATTATATTATGAATTGGAAAAGGAGAAAATCTGTAGCTAAAAAGAACCTGTCTTCTCTACCTTGCAGTCTACAAAAAATCATCATAAACTAAAACCCATTACGTCCACACAAGTCTCGATTACCATAATCTAGGTTCAATTAAAAAATACGAAAGGATTAAGTCATTACGTTGTTTACCATACCTACCCACATATAAAATACTTAAATCAAACAACGTCTATGGAGCAAGGACGTGGGAATGCATGCTACCCTCTTTTATGAACGACTTACCGCCGGAAATCTGCGATGGAATAGATGCGAAAAATTGCTCGAAGATCCTAAAGAGATACTTTCTAGGTTGTGGTACAGTCTAGGAAGTGTCTTTTTAGTACCTATAATTCCTATACTTTTGTACTTTTCTACAGTTGTAAATATGTCTATAAATAATTTTGTGGCACCGAGTTGCCGTGTCTGGCATACCACTGTTAAACCCACGATGGTTTGTGTGGTATGTTTTACGTCTTCTAAATTTTGTAACTGTATGTTTTGATTAATAAAAGATAAAAAAATATATATATTAGAAAATCATGAATCTAAACCCAACAGCTGCCGGGTAACTGAATACGTCCGGTGTGACGAGTGGCCAGCCGCTGAGTAGCTAGCTAAAGCTAACAAAAGGTCCGAAGTATGTATAAGTACGGTTTAGTAGGTAACACCTGATCCTTGGCTTGGGGTGATTGTGGGAAAATCGTGGACAAGTATTTGGTTATGGTTGGTGACGTTTCCGCTGTTGTAGCTAGGGAGGGAATACTTGGTAACAATTTTAAATGTATGGTCGAAGAGTAGGCGAAGACCAAGGAAATGGATGGACTCTATGAAAGTTGATATGGCTAGAAAGAGGGTGACTAATGAGATGAATACTGATAGTGAAGAACAAGCTAGTAGGAAAATGATGATGGTGGAAAGTTTATCTTTTGTGGCAAGAATTCAATCACCAATAGAGAATCGGTTGATACAAACCTTAGAGGCGTACACAATATGAAATAATCTGCCAATATTATTCCACCAAGTATTTACCCTAAAAAAAAACTACAGTCTATTTTTGTACGATCTTCCTGATACAAAATAATTGGATAACATCATAGCTGGTCATTTGATTTGGTTGTGTTACCCAAATTAGGCTATTGTTTCCGTAATCAATACTCGGGGATTTTTGCTAGTCGTTTTATCAGTTATAAAAATATCCTTTTCCTGTTGCCTCATTCAGACCTGTTTTCAATTTTAAGTCAACATCTAAAATAATACCTTAATAAAAAGCACACTGTAGGTCTTGCAACGCTTACCTCAGCCAGACTTGGTACCGAGAATTCGAATACCAACCAGCTTAGTTTTATTGAAATCGGACATCAGCATTGTAAACATAATCTTATGCAGAGGAGAGGTCTTTTCTGTTCTAAGTTGCTTTATTCCTGTAATCTCACCTTTATATCTATATTATTAGCGTCCATAATAAAGGATAGCATAAAGGAGCTCGTAGCTAATATAACTCACTGCTAGGTTGGTCCGTGGATACTGACCACCCATTAAATCCGAGTTTCCTCTATGTCTCAGAAAGCACATTGAGCCGTTGGTCCAGGCTGTCATTTGTATCTTTGACAGTGTTACAGGTACTCCGTGGCCCGAAAGTCTTTCAAAGAGGTATCGTATTACCCAGTGTTAACTAGGTTGTGGAGGTCAGATAGGCAGTGGCTCCATGGAAAATACTGGTATTCAGCTGTATCTAGTTAGATTGGAAGCCGACTCTGACATAGTTGGGGAAAGGCTAGGCAGATGATAAGTGTCGATTAATTCTCAATTTTGTACAAAATATCATTAGTGTATAATTTGTATTAAAACATTAAAAACTGGTTAAGACATTAGTGCGTTGTATGCATTATGTTGGCGCCACTGCCTTACGAATGCGTTCGACTTATTATAACAGGTTGGACAACATTCTAACGAAGCAAGCTGAAAATTATTTTTAAACTCGAAAAATGTGGTTGACATAGTGCTGCTATTGAGAGCCTTATTTTTCTTAAAGGTGTGGTCTTCGATAACATCATCTTCATTGTTGTCGTCACCTATATTGCAATTTATTTGAGAGCAGCGCAGCATTTCATCTTCCATGCTATCAGTATCAACCGTCATATCGGCATTCAACCCCTTTCTATCCATATTATCTTTCATACAAGTCATTGGATGATACTTATTATATACTTTAAAAATGTCACCCATATCGCAATTAATTTGAGAAGGGCGCAGCATTTTTTCTTCCATATTATCAACCATCGTAATCAACACCTTTCTAGACACATCAGACAAACCATTGCTGTGGTATTCCTGACTGTTTCAGTCCATCTTTATACATAAAACATTCCTCACGACATATCCCTCATTCCATCATAATTATGCCCATGGCTTCGGTCCTCAAACCAGTTTTATACCATTACCTCTGTTATTTTCTTGTCAATTAATCAAATCAGTCTACCACGAAATTGCATCATAAAAATCCGGTCGTCCATTTATTTAAACTTAAAGTTTACGTAATCGAACTTAATTGTGATTAGTTTAACAACTTGTTGTAATTAAGTGTGTAACGATCGTCGTGGCACAAAATAGATAGAGGTACAGAAGGTTGCTATCAAAAACGTGCGAAAACACATGCGCACACAGACAAGTACGATCTCGAAGGAATGCCAGTCGCAAGTGCAATTGCACTCGCTGTACGTGAAGCGTGTCGTGTGTGCGTGGAGATCTCAAACAAATGACAGTCGCGAGTGCGCTTGCACTCGGTGAACGTGACGCGTTTCTAAATGTACGTGCGTTTTCACTCGTTGTTTAGAACCAAGCTTCTGTATTTATCTATTCTGTGGTTGTGGTCACATCGAACCAATTACTGGTAATTCGTTTGCAAATTAGAAGGAACTAAACCACGGATTGCTACGGTGACATTTTATTTGGAGTACATTTTCGATACAGAATTTAATGAAATTCTGTATCACAATGGTGTGTTAGTAAACCGCATCAGGTTCGAACTGAACTTTAATTTGAAAACAATAAAGATTGCGAAAGTGTACTGTTCCGACCGACCCTAAGTAACATGGGACAAGTGCTTAAAGATAATGATGTTGGGGAAATTAAGTGATAATGTAATTGTAGGATAATTACATGAAACCCAATATTGTGGTTCATCAAGACACATTAAAAACTAACACAAACAAATTAAGACACCAGGCTATACTAATAGTAATAACCAAACAACAGCCGACAGAACTTTACAACAGTATAAAGAATGCATTTATAAATACACCGGTTGGCACTTCCGGTTCCAATGCCGCATCGGAAGACTTACCTGCAGTGCTTATAAATATTTGCTGCGAATATGGATTTTGGGACCACAACACTGATACAGTGAATATTATAAAAGAGGTTCGTTGTAATGAGAATACACATAATAAGCGGAAGGAAATATCAGAATACGTTGCCAGAGATATCAGATATCATAATGCTTTAGTCTGTATTATCCTTATGCGGAAGGCTACACGCAACTATAGTGTTAAATGTTGTAATGTTTAGAAGTATTTTATAATCATCACTGTCCGCTTGCAGCATAGTTCGTACGTTATCTTTGTCCGCGTTATATAAACATAATTATTTAGATGATTAGACTACAGAGCCTGTTCTAGTTATCAGGGGATTCCCATGTTATGCATTCGTTTACTATTTAACATTGTATGCTTCAACCATCTTAAGTCTTATCTATCTTTTTATAACTATGTTTGGGTCGGCTTCCAGTCTCCATTGGCTTTATCTGAATACAAGTATTTTACATAGCAGTTGCTTAGTTTAACCTCAAACTAGCTACTGTCATGTTTACTTCAAACATATCATTTACAGACCTATTCCCACTGTCCTTAATGTCGTAATACACAGTCCTTCCGTTCTCTATCTTTCAATTCTGCTCACCTATCTAATCATTGTTTTGCATTGCCGCCATTGTAGTCCTTACCTGCCCACTTCCCATAACAACATTGTTAAAAACGGAAAGGAAACCGCTTCGTTTACGCATTTCTTTTTTCCACCAATAAGCTTTGGAACAATGGTAGTTTGGTTCTTGGTCAATCGTGGAAATAGGGGATCTGTGTTTCAAACACGTTTGTTGATCGTGTTTTGTTTTTTACTGTCAAGGTTATAAATTCATTTTTTTTATTTCAGACCAATGGATCCATGTAGTGTTAGTATGAACTTATCCTATGTTAGTAAATAATAGATAACAATAACTTAAAAATACACTAATTGGCTACATGAACATGTGCACGTACATGTCTGCCAGCCCAGAGTCTAATAAAAGGTCCATCAACCTTGTCCGCCATTGGAGCTAAAATACTGCAGCCTTGTCAGCGTATAACGTTCCCACTTGTGGGATACGGGGCTCCTCTTTGTGGGACAACGCGGGCCTAGTACAGCTTGATGATTCCACTTTATTGTCGGTTTTTGGTAGTCGGTCGTGACCATTTTTGTTGGATTTATCATCAGTCTCCAGTCTCCTTACTTACTTTTAAATAGACCTGTCTTAGTTTTTATGAGTGATTTTATTGATAAAACTCTCAAATGTCAAAGAAATTGTCAACGCTATTGAATTGCTATTTCAGTGAAAAACCATAAAATGGTCTTCTAGGCCATTAGAAGTTTTTTTTGGCTCTCAACTTTTTCCATACTACTATACTTATTCTTATAAACAAACTCTTAGTCATAAGATTACATTTCTGTAAATAGTATGAATATCTTAATCGTGCTTTTGTACGTGAGTGACCCACTTGTAACATGAGAGTGACCCATAAAACGCTATTGTTCACAATTATAATAATAATCTTTTCTCGTAACACTTTACTGGGCCTTGTTCATGACGCGGCTAAAGTAGGAGCATGCTTCTGATGTTGCAGTAAATAGAGGTCGTTGTATACGTAATTATTTTCAGAAATGACTCTTCGAACGTCTTATTAACCAAGAGAAAAAACAAAATGATTTCGCCAGTTATGTTTAAGACATTGAGTTGGCATCTGATATAGAAGACGAAGACTTGCTGCGCCGATTTTGAATCATTAACCTGAACCATTAGTTGTCAAAGACACAAATGAATAGTCTAAACAAGTGTACTAAAGCATAAATCAACTTACACATCAATTTCACTTAAAACTAGGTTGAAACTCAAAGCATACCAATCTAGAATTCAAAAACAGATTAGTTTAAGTGCTCACGTTACAAGGATTCGTAGTAAACGGGGGATTTAAACGTTATACCGATTCCTACTACGAGGTCTGTTATCCCTGATCCAACACGTACAGACGCCAGCAAATCAAGCTACTACAAAATGTCAAATTTCTTTAATAGATTTTCAAATTTATCGCTAAAGTATTAGGTTTAAGGTTGATTGGGAAAATTTGACGGTTTCGGGTAGCTTGATGTGCTGGCGTCTGTACTATCCATAACTTTGATACTAACGCAATTAGGTAATACGACTACACGTGGAATGCAGCTTCTATGAAATTAATGGCTCTGTGGCTTACAGACATGGGATTTGAAACAATGGATAGGGAATATAAAAGGGGTTGTGGTAATGACAATCTGAGCAATGACTTTATTACGATGGAAGAATGGGCAGGATAAATTACTGAAATGAAAGTACTTGATGATTGAGGCTATTGCTTTAATAGCATTTGATTCTGTCTTGCTACATGATAGTGGTAAGACAGAGCAGAGACAGTCTTTCAACCAAGCAGATCTGTCTGTTTTGTCATAGAGGTTGTCTATTGTAGGTGTTAATTATCAAGTACTCCAAAAGAGTGCTAAGTCCAAATTTGTACCTATAGCTATACATATGAAAGACTTTACTTTTTTATTGTCACAATCTCAAAACATATTTTTGTACTTTAAAGTATCCCAGCAGTGGGACAAAGTAGGCTATCAAAAAAAAAAGTATCCTAATACTAATTATGTTTTTTCTTTTGTTTCAGCTTACGGCAAAGTGTTTCTAGTTAGGAAAAAAGTTGGTATCGACGAAGGTAAGTTGTATGCCATGAAGGTGTTGAAAAAGGCATCGATAGTACAGAAATTGAAGACTGCTGAGCATACTAGGACTGAAAGACAGGTAAATATCCATTTTATAGTAGTAATATAAAGGATTATGATATTAATCACGAAAGATTCATAGTGACAGATATAGGAAGCGTAGACTCTGTTAAGAGAATATTTGGACAGCAGAAGAAAGTCAAAATCGTTTAAACGTTGGAGATGAACAATAGAAATGCTCTTCTGGATTTGCAATATAGACTAAGCTTGTCGTGACAAATTCTGCGAATGTTCAGACAAGAAGGATTCTCGCTGGCATTCAATTAAAGTAGCATCTACACAACTGAATTATTGAAAAAACAAAACTCTTCATGCAAACGGTATGAGCGGTTTTATAAGCTTTAATAATAGCGTGACTGCGATATCTAGCGCACTGAGTAAAAAATATAAAACGGACTGCCGGACATTCCTTTCTAAGAACATTTTTTTTCAGGGGTGCCCCAGGGATCGGGTCTAGGTCCCTTTGTATTTGCCATCTATCAAATAGCGAATTTAAATGTCTATCGTATATATGTAAAACGAAACGAATTCAACAGGTCCTGGAGGCTGTAAGGGCGTGCCCATTCCTTGTGACACTGCACTATGCCTTCCAGACCGACTCCAAATTACACCTTATACTTGGTGAGTACAGTTTATTTTGCTACGTACTGTGCTTTAAATAGATAAGCTGGATGGATATGGGAAAACAAATGCTGCGTTGTTGTCAGTTTGAAATCCACAGTTTTCACAGTTTCTGGAATTGATACAGAGATACAGAGAATACAGATTTATTCTTAGCTATAATCAAATAGATTAACATGAATGTCGTCATGCACAACCAACTGTCGTTTTAAACAAATGGTTTTCCTATTTTTCATTCCATTTACCATGAAAGTAGGTTACTGATTATCTTCATTATAATAATTGATACTTCATCATAGTTCAATAATAGAATTGATCGTTCAATATGCATCAGCTAGCTTGCCTTTAATAACCGTTCCGTATACTGAAATAGGTTTAAAGTGTGGCATCTAGTTTACTCATATATGACGACATGTTGGGAGGTGGATTTGATGTGGTCACATTTTCATAAAAGTTAATATTCTATGTTCCTTATGGAGTTATGGGATTTTCAAATTATGATATGGTGTAGTTACTTTGGTGGTTTTACTCTGAGCTGGACTATCTTGGTACGAAGTTTCAATAGAATAAGACACCAACTTATGCTGGTTACGTTAACAATGACTTGCCCCCTAATGTACATGTACAATAAAAATAATTCTATCCGTCTATGCTAAGGTCTGCTGCATAGCATTTGTAAGTAATGATAATGATCTATTTATATGTCAGGAAAATGTTTTGTTGCACTTAATAAAACTTCAGCTAGCAACCAACTATTCATAACAACTGCAGTCAAATACTCCACGTGTAAGCAATCTATACGTATAATAAAATTGTAACAGTCCGATGTCTGTACATTGAAGATACTGAAAAAAAAAAATATATATCAGGGGTCTTTGTTAGAGCAACAGAACCGGAACACCAGTTTTTAGAATTTTTGTCTGTCTGTATGTATATTTGTAAGCGCATCACGCAAAAACTACTGCATGGATTTGAACACAGTTTTCACCACTATACTGCTAAATGCTTCACTTAAAATATAGGCTACATTCTATCACAGGAAATCTTTTTTTTTGGGGTTTTTTTTTATAATATCGTGTTGTTGTTTAATACAACGCCATCTATTGGAACCCAAGACCAATGTGTTGTTCTTCTGGCAAAATCTATTTAGAGCGAACACAAGAACCACCAGAACCTTTGAACGGATGGTTAGTTGTAAGTACCACGCGTACGAAGTCGCGGCCACAACCTAGTATTTAAATATAACAACATCTTTAATGGCCGCGTAGTTTATTACTACTAATAGAACTCATTCAATGATTCTTACTTAGTCACTGTTACAATCAGAAATGATGTGACTAGTGATAGTCATGTTGACTTGACAAATCTAAATCAAGCATTAGGCTAGACTTGATTCGATTCTAATTCCTACTAACATCTTCAAATCAGACCTGAAAATAATTACGGTGGATGTAGCGAAAAGCGTTTTTGTGATAATAGAAATTGGGCCTTTCGAAGTATTTTTTAATTTTTTTGTAAGCCTGTTCTGTCCCACTGCTGGGCAAAGGCCTCCCCCATTCTCTTCCAACTCTCCCGGTTTTTTGCTTCCTCTGGCCAATCAGTCAGGAACGAGTCCAAATCGTCACGCCAGCGTTTCTTGAAGTAAACATTAGTGTTCAAAATCTTTTAAAATTCTTTATCATTTATTGTAACTTCAGCCAGACATACACCTCTCAGATCGTCTAGTCTAGAGTGTGGTTTATCCAGACAGTGGATAGGACTGGATCAATGCGTGATTGTAGTTTCGACCTTTGACTTAAAATCAATCGTTACAGAATCTAATCAGGTCAATTCAACTAATAATTTAATATTAGTTTTGTTTCAAATCAATATTTGCTCAAATAAAAAGTTTTAGGAATATTAAAACGGTGTCAAACAAATGTTTGTTTTTATTAACTAGGCTAGTTAATATGAAGTTGATATATGAAAGTTTGCATGTGGCACAATTTTCGGTCCTGAAGCCCGATTTCCACCGAGCAGAGCGCAGACAAGACGTGCGGGAATTGACTCATGATATTGTTTGAAATCCACTCCGTATCTCTCGTCTCTCTCGTGATTGGTCGAAGCTTGCATGTCTCCGCACCGCTCTGCTCATGGAAACCTGGACTAAGTAGTGCACGCCTCGTTTAAGTTCTCACGACTATCGACAAGTTCATACAAGTTCAAAACTTATCACTTTTGTTATCTCACCGCAAAAAGGTTGGTTTCTACGTGCTAATTAAAATAATTTTATCGGAAAAAGATAGTACTTTTAAACTTAAATCAATTATGCCAAGCATAAAGAAGTCGTACTTTTCATTTAAAGGACCAATTTCATCATCATCAGTAACTTTAAAACGGTCCATTGTTGTTCTCTCCGCAATCATTTTGAAAGGTACCCGGTAACGTCTGCTCATGAAATACTTAAACATTCGCAAGTTGAAACCTTAAAATATAATTTATCATCTCCTAATCCCACCTTCCACGTGGCAACTTAATGCCCACAGACAAATTCTAGACCAAAAAGAACAAAAAGTATCTATTTTATACCAGCCTTCAGCATATATTAAGTTTTGGTCTGCGTTTCAGATACTTTAACAAGTTTTTTTTTAAGTATACCGTCCACGTGGTAAGTAAGATAAATTCTAGACCAAAAGGAACAAAATGTACACTAGTTTGGCTCCAGCAGTTAATATCAAGTGTGTTTCAGCCCTTCAAATACTTAAATATTCCGAATTTTTAAGTATGTTTAAGTCAAAACATTTTACCACTATTTTTAGATAATTCAAGCAAACACGTAGCAAACCCTCGGACAACTAGACTAGACTATTCCATTATATTCGTGAGGAACAAACGGTTCACCAGCCCAGTCAAAATCGATAGACCAATGTCACCCGGGCACATAGTCCTTTTGCCCCCAGTCGAGTCGCAGACCTCCAGACGGTCTTTTAACCGGCTCCTGTTGTGTAAGCCAGGGGTACGCGTGGAGGTAAGGTCGACCCTGTGGACATGCCAACCTCGTTTGTAGGTTTAAAGTACGTGAGGGTCGGTCGTTGTGTAATCTTTTTGGTTGGAGCAAGGTGTCCTTAAGGGAAGATAAAAATATATAAAACGAACGGAGCGACATTAAAATGTCAGGCAAGAAACCAGGTTATGGAGATATGTTGGGTATGACCAAACTTATCAAAGCAGCTTCCGCTTATGCCAATCAGAAAGAGTCTACTGCATCGGACTATACGCTTTTATTGAACTGATATTCATATTCAAAGTTCGAGTGAATCGATTTCTTCTAGGCAAGCATGCTCCATCCTAGGCCGCATCATCGGTTCACATCAGTTGAGTTGCGGCAAGCCTATTTAGTATAAAACAACAACACAGCTCTTTCTCACAAACTCGAACTGATTACGTGACGATAAGTGTGGTTACCCCCATATTACTTACGCAATTTAAAGGAGCCCGGACCAATATGTTACTGTGATAAATGGACTGTATTTATTAGTATTAATTAAAAGGCGCTTTTATAATGGTAGTAACTTTTACTGACTTTTTTTACATATTAAAACAAAAGATCTACTTTTAAACATCAAAAATACATAGACAACAACGATATAAAAAACTTATGAAATAAAGAACTTACAAGAAGGTGCGTTATGCACATGCTCCCCTCATGTGCATAACGCACCTTCTTGTGCGAAATTGCAAAAGTAAGGAAGAGTAGGTGATGTTATGATAATTTAAGTGGCGTCTTAAATTGAAGACGGTACTGAACTAATGGTACGGTTTCTGTCGGAAGTTCTACAGACTTCCTAGTTCCTACTATCGATCTATCATTGTTAAAGTGTACTTTATGGGTAACATGCAAAGCTTGGTTGTGTAACACTAAAGCCATAACCTGCAGAAGCCAACTAATCTGGACATTTCAATACCATTATTCACTTCTCTTACAAAGTAAGCATTTAAGTGGAGAAATAAAAGCATTTCATCACCACTCTAGAAGTCTACGTACCGATCAGCCTCAGATATAGCGGCAACCCCACTTCCAGAGATAACACTGCAAAAATCATCCTTAGTCCTACGAACGGTGCTGTCAATGTCAAATAATTTACCATTGATGTACAGTTGTCTGTACCATCAAATGCAAGATGCATCACATGTATTTTTAATTGTAAATGTTCCATGGCTATCGATGCTCGAATGCCGTTACATATAAGACGAACGATTTGAAATTCTATTAGATTGGATTAATTCGTCTCGTTACAACTGGATTCTACTTCTAAACTTGCTTCTTTCGTATTTCTGGGGTCAGTTCAGTTGATTCAACTGCTCCTTATATTGAAAGCTTGATTTGTGTCAGTCTGGTTTCTACAATTAAGGGTTCTATCGCAGTCGTCTGCTGAAGATTTCCTCTCTTAAGGTGGGAACGCCTCAAAGTTCCTTTAATCCCACTAAATGACTTTTCATGAAATAGTGATCAATGGGATTAAATGAACTTGGAAGGTTGTATTGATCATTTTAATGATTATAATTCTGTAAGTACATACTTATTACGGTCCGAATCATATTTTGTTCAACATGCAGTTTGACACTAATCGGAAAATTGAATTTTAAATCGAAAAACGTGAGAAAATTTTACGGGTTACCCTGGCGCTTCCTCTTTGAGCTGAAGATGTTTCTTTGTAATTGATGCCTTATTGGGTAAAGCTGTCTAGTACTGCTTTAAAATCTAGTTCATTGATATTCATTATCATATTCCTGTCCGTAGCCCAATTTATTTAGGGTTTATGCAGGGTGACTTCTTCCGTAAAACTCAGCATCTTCCTACCCTTGGAGCTACTTGGGGACGGCGCAACGCGTTTTTTCTTCGATTCTCTGTCAACCGTGACGCTATCATTTACTCCTTTTTCTTTCATATCATTCCTCACACAATCCATTCATCGTTTTCTTGATCTTCCTCTCCTTCACGTAAAACTCTATCTGCCATCATCTCAGAATTCCCTCCCTTTTCACATTTATTTATTTGTTCAACACATAAAGTACAGAGGCGGAATTAATGCCATAGGCATTTTCTACCAGTCAACCTTTAGGTGATGGAGAGACAAACAGTGGTAGGTGAATAAATCTGCAAATAAATTTATACATTACACGCACACACACACATTCATTGTTAAATTAATTTATCTAGCGCTGAGACTATATTTACTTTTGTCCTTTACTCCATTTTAACGGAACAAATCAAATGACGGTAGAACTTTATGCTCCGAAAACTAACTTTAAGTACCAGAGATCGCTACGGGAATACAAAATGGAATATATTTGTAAAGTTGAAAGTAGAAAATAAAGTGGTTATGTCTAGAAAGAGGTATTATTAGAGGTTTTGCTTGAGATTCATAAATATTATTTTGTTGGTCATCTTTTAAGTTAAGCTTCAGCTAGGGATGGCCCTGGTATCAATCTCATGTTTGGTTTTTTTAGTCATCCCGTATTGTCTAACTCCTTGGCAAAGGCTTCCTTTTATTACTCTCGATGCTGTGCTTCTTCTTGACAGATTTTCCCTTATAATACTATTAATGCCCTGCAAAAACTGATAGGATCATCTCCATTCACATAGCAACATCGGCTAACTATAAAATGTAGGTCAGCACGCCCCTGCTCACCTCAACGTGGATTGCAACCGTGATTGTTATCTAAAAGAACTTTCTCCGCTACCATAGCGACTTTGATAAAGGATTTATTGCAAAAGTATCATACGTCAATACTATGACTAATTGACTTGATTCTGTGTTCGAATCTAACTCGGACATAAGCGTGTCAAGGGGATACCGGCGTTCCTTACGCAACGTACTACATTTGTTTATTTTAAACCTTGCCGTTGAAGAAATTGGGTCTTTTATACTCTGTACTCCAATCTGCATAGCGGCTCGCGAAATCGAGAGGTTATGTATCGATTTATTTAGTTACTAGCTGATGCCCGCGGCTTCGCCTGCGTGGATGTCGGTTATCGCGACCAAAAGTAATCATGATGATCCCATTTCCTCAATTCATGGGAACATAGTTTGCCCATTTTCAAAGTATTAAAATGGATATAGTATATTATCGGTTTAAAGATTCTTTAATTATTCTAAAAGAACATACATTGTTCACTTGCAGAATAAATACATAACTAAGGTAAATTGTAGTCCAGTAGTTAACAGTTTTGTTAGCTTAATACAGGTGGGTACGATGTCGACATATTATTGTGAGTAACTTAATAGTTTTGTGTTGTTAGTGACGTGCTGCCTGAGTTTAGCTTTAAATAGGTTGAAAGAAGATGTGTTCCTGATATCTGCTGGTAGACTGTTGTAAAGTTGAACACCTTCGTACTTTATATTTTTCCTGCCATATTGCGTTCGCGGGGGGCGCGTCTGGATTTGGTTAGGGTTTCTTTGGCTGTATTTGGATGTTTTCGTGTCAAAGGACAACTGTGTGTGAATGTGTAAAGTTGATTAATACTCATTAGTTTCGTGTTTTTGTATAGTTCGAATGTGGGTGTGTGATAATCGTAGTTGAATAGAAGTTTAATTATTTTATTTTGTGCTATTTGTAGATCTTAGAGATCCTAAAGAGATAGACATAAGCCATCGCGGATTTTTCTGCAGGCCTATATAAGATATACAATTCTACCATTCATCATTTTTTTATATCTTAAAGGGCAGCGTTTTCGTTGAAACCTCCACCAGACGGCTTATTTTTTTCCAACATCTCCAACATATATCATTATATTTTAGCCAATCTATACAAAAACTTGACAAATTATATACTAAAAAATTCCTTTAGTACAGTATTTTACATGGAACGACTGTCTATCTGCCCTCCACAACCCAGTTAGTTCTGGGTAATACGATACCCCTTGGTAGAAATACAGTGAAATTAGTGATAGCTTTAATTTCCACATCAGGTGTTCCAGATCTTCAATGTTTATACGTCAACAGAGAGTGCTCATCAGGCTGAACAACTTTTGCTAAGACGTCATTCCTATAAATATTATAGTGTAACTGGGCTCTTGGAGCTCCACAACAGGTGTTCCACATCTTCAATTTTTATACGTCAACAGAGAGTGCTTATCAGTCTGAACAACTCTTGCTAAGACGTAATTCCTATATATGTTATAGTGTGGCTGGGCTCTTGGAGTTCCACATCAGCTGTTCCAGATCTTCAAATTTATTCTCTTAGCAGAAAATTCTCATCACGTGGAACAATTTTTGCTATGGTACCTACCATTTACCATTTTACCAGTTTAGCTGGTCTGTTGCGGTTCTGTATCAGGTGTTCAAGTTTTCAAGATAAATTATAGCCTATATGCCCAGACTTAATACCATTACAACAACAAAAAAATCATGCAAATCCGTCGAGTAGTTCCGAAGATTAGCGTGTACAGACAAACAGACAGATTTTTTTTTGGACTCGTGCTCTATTCCTGTTTCTAAACGGGGGATTTTTTTTTTTTATATATTCATTGTACAGACACAGTTTTTTTTACTGTCTTATTATATGTATAGATTAATCGAAGGAAATTATTGTGAGGTAAGATTTGGAGAGGTCTTGTTGAAAAATGTTATATAATTCATTTAAATAAATATTTGTTATATGAATGAACTTTGAAAAGGAAAGTTTTTTATTGACATTATAGAAGCACACGTAACGTTGTTTGTATG
Organism: Lycophotia porphyrea; assembly: GCA_950005105.1. Taxonomy (NCBI): domain Eukaryota; kingdom Metazoa; phylum Arthropoda; class Insecta; order Lepidoptera; family Noctuidae; genus Lycophotia; species Lycophotia porphyrea. The sequence goes on from OX465409.1 coordinate 9,831,003, forward strand.
CTGCTAATTACAATTTTACGGAGCTTCCATAAACACATGACGATATTGTAAAAATAATTCACAGAATATTACTGGCTTTTTTACTTTTATCCTACTTAAAAAGTACTTGTCATTCATTTCGAATAGATAAAAACAAAAAGCTTTGAAATGATATCGACAATTTCCCATGCGAAATGGCTACAATATTTCCAATGATACAGCAACTTTGCCACCCAATGGCATACATCTATTCAAATAGCAGATAACAAATACTATTATTATAGCAGTATTTCAAAAATATTTGCCAATTAAGAATTGTATTGTCATGCTATTTGGCATGTAGACTAGTTTTTTGAGACCTAATTCATTGGTTGAAAACCTCTTATGGGCAAAAAAATGCGATGATGTGAAAATGCTCCTGTGGGCTTAGAATGTCCCCCAGATATGTAGAGGATCATAACCGTATCAGCTCAATGGATAAAGTAAGGAATGACTATATTAGGGGAAGTTTGAAAGTGGCGGCTGTTACAGAAAAACTGAAAGTAAGTCATTTGTCTTGGTATGGACATGGAATGAGGAGGGATGAAACGCATGTGACTAAAAGAGTGATAGACATGAATGTTGATGGAGAGGGAAAGGAAGGCCAAAGGAAAGATGGATGGATTGTGTTCATATGAAAGAGAAAGGAGTAAATGCTGCCGTGACGTCTGACAGGGAGAACGGAAGAAGAAACGTTTTGTGCCGACCCCAGATAGAATGGGACGAGGGCAGGAAGACGATAGGGCACATACACTCGTTTGATCACATGGATTTCTAAGCCTGTGGTCTGTAGAAGCATCAGTTATTTTGAGCAAAAAGTCACTAAAATAGAATCAATGAATGAATGCAACACATGTGTACTTCGGAATTAGTCACAGGCAATTCGGAAGGAAACTCAAACAAGCTTAGTTGGGCTGCGGGCTGAAAGAGATACCGCGGCCCTGGATGGGTTTTAGTCGGTCAGTAAGTCTGACACTCCCTTCCGCTCTGCCCAGAGCGGGAGAAGTCATGTGGTGATATCCGTAAAAAAAAAAACAAGCTTAGTTTAAAGATATACCATAGACTGTTAGAATATTCTAAGAACCATCTAGAAGAAAAAAGACAGTATTTTAGAGTGATTAACATATAAAATTGAATGAGTAGGCACGCAAATGTTATGCCCTTGTAGTGCAAGACTTCTCAGAGGTCGATACTAGTGTAGAATCGTAAACAGTTCCTATGCGTCTTGTTATTCTCAGCTAGTGTCTAATCGCGTTATCATACGCAATGAACGCGAAAGATACATTATAGGAAACTGACAAAATCAAAACACGGATTTTTAAGTTCCATCTGGTCATACTCGGAGTCCATATCGATTATTTCTTACTAGTAATAATATTATAAATGCGAAAGTTTGTGAGGATGAATGGATGTTTGTAACTCTGTCACGCAAATTCTGAACGGATTTGGATGAAATTTAGCACACAGATAGTTTATAACCAGCATTAATTATAGGATACTTTTTATCTCGGTATTATAATCCCGTGGGACAATTACCGAACTCTACGTGAGTGAAGCCGCAGACTAATGAACTTAATTTTGTTATTATGTTTCTGGAAATGAAAGAAAATCAATTTTGCACTATCCTCGTCCGACGTCATCTTAATTTTAACGAAATCTCCACCCTTGACCTTGATAATGAATGCAATGTCGTGGCCTCTGAAAACTTGATGAATACTAATTAAGTGTACTTTGAAGACTTAAAATAATAAACTAGAAGCTACTACTCACCTCACAAATAATATATTGCAAGACCAACCAAAAATAGCACACAGCACTGAAATATTGCAAAATGTATATAAGTAAAACGAGCAAAAGTGTGTTATATTATTTAACAGTAGGTATATTTTAACCACGACCCTGGCTCGCGAAAATGTTCTTGCAAAATGGCAGAGGCACCGCCAAGGTTAAAGAGCAATGAAGTATTTCAAAGCTGAAATCAGTCAAAAAATAAACAAAAGAAATATATTTACATAATGCAGCTGAAGATATTTTTAAAATTGTGATAATGCTTCTTCATTGTCACTCTCTCTTTTTTTGCAAATATGATGAGTGCGAAACTCTTTAAGAAAGAGACTTTTTTTAATGCTCTTAAAAGAGTAGATCGGCCTGTGGGCGTTGATAAGGGTATTCTTCTAGAAAGTAGGTAACATTATAATATGATGGATGATCCTCAAGACGTTACTGGGTTACTGGTACCTCGATGTATTCTTTGCAGGACCTCATACAAGGGTTAAAATACTACAAATTAAACCACCAAATGTTCTACCGAAATTAATTTTTTTTTTGCACTAGACAACATTTTTTATTAAGTAGGTACCAAGAGGTATCGTATTACCCAGTATTAACTTGGTTGTGGAGGTCAGATAGGCAGTAGCTCCATGTAAAATACTGGTATTAAGCCGCATCCGGTTAGACTGGAAGCCGACCCCAAAATAGTTGGGAAAGGCTAGGCAGATGATGATGATGATTTGGTGGCATAATTTGTTGAATTTTAGCCCTACTATGACGTCCTGCAAGGAATACGTCGATTTACCAGTAACCCTGTATACACGAACCATACATCATTGAACTATTACCCTCACAAATGTCTTAGTCAAGTTAAAAACGGCCTGGATAATAACTAAATCGAAAGAAGGCGAAGGTAATTTTAACTTGAACGAATGTTTCAAAGTCAATTGCTTTTGCTACCCTACTTTGACCTTACCCGTCAATAGCCGCCTCGTGGAGTCAATGTATTCTCGCTAGAGTATTGTTTGTTCACCGTTGATATTGAAATCATATTGTAATTATTCCATAGTTCCTCTTCACGTTTCTACGACGGCATTTGCCTTTATCCAATCTGTCTACTTCAGATCTTGTTAAAGATTTGATGGATTAAATTAATAAAAGTGTCTTCAGAAAGTTTTCGCATGACTTCATACTTAAGTCCCCTGCCTTTGCTTGAGGTTCTCTTAAAGATCACCCAGCGAAAAATTAGAAATTCTACACGTAAAGCAATTATAATATACCTACTGAAAATGAAAATATTTTTCTACTTCGTACGCGGCATTGATAACATGAAGCGCATGAACCGCATCTTGAATAGTTTTTAGAGTACATATTGTGTTGGAATTTTGATTGCATGCACCAAAAGCGTAAGTACTAAAATTTTGATTTCCAAATCTGAATTCAATATCGCACAAGAGTTTTTTCTAAGTATCACGACAGCATTGCTTAAAGTTCAATCCAACTCACGTTCAATCCAACTCACAATAGAAAGTGAGAATGCCATACATGTTCATATTTTCGATACAAAGTTCAGAGTTGAGATTGCGAAATAGAAATGGCGACACGTTCAAATCCGTTCTTACAGACTCGTGTCAAAACCTCAATCACCGTGGACAATACTATAATTACGTGTAGAGAATATTTCTGCACATTCAACGTTGAAAAAAGTACAGCATTTACCCAGAACGTGATTGCCAAAGGCGGACCGTGGGGACCTACTTTTGCAGCACCTTGACCCACTGCCCCTCTATTGAATCTAATAACTCACGCCCGCTCAAACTTTAATAATTAATGATAAATCTTTTGAACTACAGTAGAACAGTTTCTGTTCCACTGATTGCATCTCTCACCTTGACATATCGGCTTGCATCTTCATTGTTGTACCACGCTTTTTTATCTATGTTTTCTTTCCGATCTCAATTGTCGATTAAGTAGCTTAGGTGCTTAGCATCCCGTGCATGTTGTAAGTCGGGTGTTAGAAACCGGTCAATATAATGTTACTATGTTATGAAACTCGCCGTCTGCCAATTCTCAAGCGCTACAATAGCTAGCGCTAGTGTCTATACATTCCTATATGTAATGTATAAGACCTACGTTTAAGTACTTGATAATCTACCGGTCTTCAAAGGGTATGTAATAGTCGACTATGTTCATGAACTATTAAAATAATTGGTTCCATTAAAAGAAGTGCAAGCTCTAAAACATCTTCTTCAAATCGTTTTATTGTTAGATCAATTTAGTCATCAATAACTTTTCTTTCCTCTTAAATTGTGCAATAGAATGCAGTCATTTGATTACTGTTTACTTCTGCATCACCTGCACCACTTTCACTTGTAAAAAGGTCAGCTATATTAATTACTCCGTCGAAAACGGTCTTAATTGATATTTGGCAACTGTCCTGATACAGAACGGAATTGTTATTGTTGAAAGTTTTAAACTCTGTATAAATTAACTCGTTACATCAATATGATACTTCTGGAGTCAATCTAACTTTTAAATTGGCTGTCGTTCGTTGTTTGCCAATGATCAAAAGGTTTTGTTGTGGTGCGAAAGTTCAGGGTTGCAGTTATTGAACATCAATTATGTGTAATTTCTTTGTCACGTGTTGTTTGCGCGGCGTTTGAAAAGAAACGATTTGCGAAGTCTTTTGTTCCGTCCTTTGTTAGACTGATTGGTTAGAAAACTATGCATTTTGCTTTATTACGCCTAGTTTCTTTATTAGATCTTTGATCTATCTCATTTATTGCGTTGCATTGGCCGGCCCGTTGCAGTTTGCAAATGCGTTTCAAATCACGCTGCAGACGCTACCCAACAAGTTTTCGTCATGAACGGTCTAGGAACCTGCTAGGTTTTGGGTTTGTCAATTTTAATACAATAAATCCATCATCCAATTCAATTACCTAAACGATTTTTTATTAGAATCAATACAATTTAAAGCAATAACTACAAGTTTCGTAGCGTTTCTTGCCTTGACCCGACGCTGGCGGACGTGTGCGCTTTTTCCCCTACTGAAATGTTTGTAATCCATTGTTAGTTGTTGCACGTGCACAACCTACTGTTCTATGGTGTTCTAATTCTATAGATTTTAGCGATGGTGGTTGTGAATTCTACTTTTTTGTTAATTTCATCATAATGGTTCTGGTTTGAATGCATTTTGAAGAATATTGTATTCGGATTTTCGAACGGTTTTGTGTTGATAAGTGCTTGAAGTTCGTAGTCTTTACAGACGATGTTTCAGAAATCAAGAGCAAGGTGGATCTAACCTTCTCTGTTTAACGAGCACGTTTTTGCTTTATCAATGATATAAAATTTTCACGACCACTATTTATCCACCATCAATCCGCTGAAAGTCTTCCGCTGCTGGGTATGGGCTTTCCCCAGCTTCGCCACAACACTGTATCTCGTCTATTACATACGGGAAGCAGAAGACCCCGAGTTATTCCTAAATGATAGACATTGTGGATTTAGTCATAACTGTTATATTAACACACTAAGTGGGCCCAAGTATATTTTATATATATATTTTATATAAGTTTGATAAAACATTCCATCGATTGAAGAAGAAGCAGCACTATGCTGCAGTCAACCCTGGATGTCAGACTGTCCATACAATGAAACTCTCCATAGTCATGTCATCACAAGTCCCGACTGCCTCGTTAGTCTAGTGGTCACAAGCGCGACTGCTGAGCATGAAGACCTGGGTTTGATTCCCACGTCGTGCAAAGTGTTTTTGGGTTTTTCCATCAGTAATTTCTCAGTAGTCGCCACATAGCCTGGATTTGTGTCCGGTTGATGGCAATAGGCTCGCACTCTTTTACGTGGGACTTAAACATAACTGTCGAAATGTGGTGTACTATGATGTACACCTCTGCGTAACCCTTCGGAGATTACAGGCGTGATGTTGTTGGTGATGCAGAAGTCCATGCTGTAGTCAACCTTGGCTTCTCAATCCTCCATGTTCTATAACTTGCACCAACTCCAACTAGTCGTACTAGAGATTGGGAAACGCTCGACATAATACAATATCGTAATGGAGCTGATACTCGATACGGTCAGGTTGCCTCGATGATTGTGTTTGCTTACTTGTATTGATATGAGCATTATCCAGTTTTGAAGATGTGCGGCTTCTTCAACAAATTTTAATCATTGAGATCCTGAATTTTGACAACAATCATCATCATCATCATCATTTCAGCCGAAAGACGTCCACTACTGGACATAGGCCTCCCACAAGTGTCGCCACATTGACCGGTCCCGTGCGACTCGCATCCTGCGGATCCCCGCAACCTTCACCAGGTCATCGGTCTACCTAGTGGGAGGCCTTCCAACGCAACGTCTTCCGGTTCGCGGTTGCCACTTCGAACTTTACGGCCCCATCGGCCATCCGTTCTGCGAGCAATGTCCCTGCCCACTGCCACTTAAGTTGACAACGTCGTCAGTATTTTCTTAAGGAGTGGCCACACTTATCTACTAAGAATAGGTCCGAGCTCTTCAGAAAGAGAATAGTCCGAGATGGTGTCCAGCAGGCCTAAAGGCACCTAAGAAGCCGATTCCTGGCGGTTTCCCTTCGGGAACAAGGCACTCTATACTCTACTGTTCAGTCGCGTCGTCCGAACTAAAACGAAGCAGATGACATTTTTTCGCCGATCCTATATCGAAGGTTGTTAAGCTCACAGAATGACTAAGGGCCGGTTTTTCAATCGCCAGTTAACTTTTATGCGACGAATAAGTTTGTGATTTTGACAGTTTTTGTATGGACGGACTGTCAAAACGTCACATTTACTCTTCAGGTATATGTTATCTAATGATTAAAAAATAACCCGTACTTAACTATAGAAAAACGCAGTTTTGTCAGTCTTTAAAATATAAATAATGTTAAACTAGTTCATATGAATCGAATCCTCTATAGTGACTTCAAGTTCTATTCATACCAAATAGATAATTTGGTATGAATAGACACCATTCTCACAGAATTTCAACCCCAAACCTAAATTAAACCAGCGAAAACCCACAGCAAAAAATAACGAATTATAAAAGAATATATAGAAAATATATCAATATCCAGTATTGAGGTTACCCGATGCCCTAAATGCTTACAGACTGTTGAACCAACAATCTAACAAAAGGTAATGGATTATTTCTACTGAAACCTACTCACATTATAATACTGTAATAACTACAACAGTACTAGTATGTATATTGTATTGTACATTTGTACTTAAACTCATAAGGTTAATGTATATTTCGAATTCATTCAATGAATTGATTAGAATATTACGTTACTTTGGGTTGGGGTCTGAGAGTTATGAATATTTATTTATATTGATTTCTGCTTAGTTCTTTATTATCGGCTTATGTAATGTTTAGTCTCACTCAAAAATTCCAGTAGTTAGATTCGCTATCACCTAAAAAAAACTGGCCACGTGCGAGTCGGACTCGCGCATGAAGGGTTCCGTACCATAAACAGAAAAAAACACGTTTCTTGTATGGTAGCCCCCTTTAATTACTAAATAATTTATATTTTTACTATATGTTGTTATAGCGACAACAGAAATACATCATCTGTGAAAATTTCAACTGTCTAGCTATCACGGTTCATGAGATACAACCTGGTGACAGACAGACGGACGGACAGACAGCGAAGTCTTAGTAATAGGGTCCCGTTTTTACCCTTTGGGTACGGAACCCTAAAAATAGTCACGTTTTTGTTTCACTGGCAGTGACATTTGTGTAGTATTGTCTCGCTCTTTCGTTCTGGACATCGTATAGTCGTCTCTTGTGGGTTGTCTTTCTTTCTAGATCGAAAGCAATTACTAATGTAATAAAACCACTTTAACTCCAATTACTACTGGTGTATATTCCTTATAATTACTTCATGTACATACAATAGCGGTAGCGACCAGAGCAGTGGTGGCCCAGTGGTAGCGACCCTGACTTACGAACAGTAAGTCGTGGGTTTGAACCCAGACAGGCGCTTTACTTGGTGTAATTTATTTCATCACCACTGCTCTCAAAAACGGTGAAGGAAAACATCGTGAGGAAACCGGCATGTCCTAGAACCAAAAATTTGAAGACATGTGACATCTACCAATCCGCACTTGGCCCGCGTGGTGGATCTAGAGAGGAGGCCTGTGCCCCAGCAATGGGAACATTATAGGCTGATGATGATACAATATGCAATAATTAATATAGTTTTATAAGCCATCGACAGGTTCGGCTAGTAGTCTTCACACTACTGAGGTTCACCAACGAATGAATACCGATTCTACTTTTTACCCAAACCAAGTCTCCCTACCCCACTACATTACCACTTCTCTAGCTAAAAATTATGAGATACAGTCGTTACCGGTGTTGCCATTTTAATGTTTTCAAAAATATACTAAAATCAAGACAAAAATATACCAAAATCATGACACTATGGTTCCAAGCTATAAAGGGTCTTTCATTTTCGAAATCCTGTTATTTCTAATTTTAATTCATACTTCGAAAAACTCCTTCACTAAACAATTGCTTCCTGATTACACAATAATCTCGGTCATAAAAAGAAATTCAAATACTCCAACGCAATAACTCCGACATTTATAAAGATATTTCTTATGTAAAGGAGGTCTTGTCTACCTCGAGTAAATGTCAAAACTCTTAGCAAGGCTTTCGCGACAAGCCGTGACGTCACTAATGACGAGGCATGATGTCACTGCCGTATTGCGTCACTCTTACTACGTTAGAAGGTGAATGGAAGTTATGACGTAGTTCACACCCAGTTTTGGTAGATCTATGCTATTGAATACATACTAATATGATGAATGCGAAAGTAACTATCTCTTTCTTGCGTTTTTACGCCTTAATGGATTAACACATTTTGATGAAAGGCACACAGGTGGACCGTGATAGCGGTAAGGATAGAATATTTTTTAACTATGTAGTACATGCCTGCTTCGTTGGTCTAGTTGTCGAAATCACGACTGATGAGCATGTGGTCCTGGGTTTAATTCCCGGGTTGGGCAAATTGTTTTTGGGTTTTTCCATCAGGGATTTCTCAGTCCAAGCACGGAGTCTGGATTTGTGCCCGGTTAATGGTAATAGGCTCGCCCCCTATTACATGGGACTTAAACATAGCTGGCGAAATGAGAGTGTACTATTAGGTACACCTCTGACTTATGGTTCAGGGATTACTGCCGTGATGTTATGTTATATTCCCTTAGGATAATTTCCGACTTCGACGTGGTTAAAACCTCGCAAAAGCCAGATAGATTATATCTGATATTTCGTCCTAAGAATACGCTAATAACGTAAGGGTCTAAAAATACTCTTAACGAAGGCGAAAGGCACATGTATTTATTTATTTATGTACACAGAAAATACTTAACAGGACAATTACATTAACATAGAAGAGCATAAAGGTACTGCTTATTTCATTAGAAATTTCAAAGTACAAAAAGAAAAGTTCTAACTTTTTCACTAGTTTTTTTTTTTAATACATGTTAGTAATGTACTTTTTTTACATAAGACACCGTCACGACCCCCGTACTATTCAATCCATCCATCAGCACAATGTTTTGAATGCGTTACATTGAGTCTTCCCGTAAAACGTGATTTTCACCCATAAGTCGTTTCCCAGTTATAATTTTTTCGTAATGTTACCTAGTTTGATGTACATAATGCTTGGTTGACGGCTTCGTGAAGAGTCCGTTCACAACCTCTATTATAAACCTAGTAATTTAATAACAAAATTCCAGAAATTCCGTGAGCTGCTTTAAAAGAGTCGGTCGGGAATTCTCGGGTGCACTAATAAAATATTTTAATGTGACTACCAGGCACTTTATTACAGCAATCAAAGTAGTGCGGCTAGTTTTAGTAGCCTAATTAGTATTCCAAATGATTATTTAAATTAGCATTTCTTCGACAACACATCAAACATTTCAACAGTATTTTTACCGTCCTTCCAGAATCATACAGTTCCTGAGTAGGAATCTTTAGATTCATTGTAATCATCTCTTAGATTCACCATTATCATTCTAACCCCTTTTTTTTCGGATAGGAAATCATCAAGTGACCTCTCCCGTTCTGGGCGGAGCGGAAGGGAGTGTCAGACTTGTACTGACTAAAACCCATCCATGTTCCTGTTTGCCCTTTGTGTTCCATGGCCGCGGTATCTCTTTTGAACAGTCCCGCAGCCATGGCAGGCATCGGCCCTTGCGGGCCCCTCCCTGTTTGCTGACATCTCTTTGAGGCGCGTGTGGAACACGATCGCGCCGATCATTCCCATTACATACCTTTATCTTCGTATTTGGGGTAGACTTCTTCTTTTTTCATACATCCTTTGTCTTATTTTATCTTATTAGTCACCGACTTGCTATCCTGCCATATCATCTTCACATGGCTTTTTTTTACGGATGGGAAATCATCATATGACTTCTCCCGCTCTGGGCAGAGCGGAAGGGAGTGTCAGACTTGTACTGACTAAAACCCATCCATGTTCCTTCCTTGCCCTTTGTGTTCCAGGGCCGCGGTATCTCTTTCGAACAGCCCGCAGCCCTGGCAGGCATCGGCCCTTGCGGGCCCCTCCCTATTTACTGACATCTCTTTGAGGCGCGCGTGGAACACGAACGCGCCGTCAACACGGCCTGTCGTCAAAAGACGGACGGACGGCGAGCTAGCCCATTACTCTCCGTCCACAGGTCCGCATCTTCACATGGCTAAGCTATCGTTTCTTTTATATTCATAACATTTATGCTCTGAATTTTGATCACGACTAGTTCGTTCACTTCTATACTTAAATTCTCCACCAAATTTCCATATCCCAGCATTCCCAGCTGTGTTCTTGAACTTACCTAAGGACAATATCATTTATTTATTCAACGTTTTGACATAATAGACCTCTGGCCGCTTCGGCGACCTACATGTCAGACTATATTATTACATCTGTGAATTTATTACTGCAATACAATGAAGAAGGCGACTGGTTTATCTAGATGACTTTGTTTTCTTGTCTAGAACTATCTAGGGCTTCAGAATGTTCTTTTTTCAGAATGCTTTATTTGTAAACATAGGTCAAATTACAATTGTGATGTTACAGATAGGTTTTTTATGTTTTTCCCAGAGGCGTACAAATATATTTAATTATTGTCTTTATTTTTATCACCATTTAACTTTTGATCTACACTTATAATATAATATATTATAAAATAATAATATTATAAAGAGGAAAGATTTTTTTGTTTGATTGTTTGGACCGAATACGCTCCGAAACTACTGAACAGATTTGGATGAAATTTGGAACAATCTGTTTATAACCTGGATTAACACATAGGATACTTTGTATGTTCCCGTGGGACAATTAACGAACTCACGCGGGCGACGCCGCGGGTATAACCTAGTATATCATAAAGTGAATTATATAAAATTATGTAAACTTTAACATTAGTAATAAAATCAATATTAATAGGTACATGCATATGATATAAATTGAGAATAGAATCAATTTCAATAAATGTCAAATATATTAAGTTACATGACATAATAATGCTAATGTCAAATAAAATTCTAAATCGTCAAAATAGTTGAGGTGATGTACAATTTTCTGAAGCAGAAATTATAGAATTATCGTCCAAATATTCCTGTAGTGAGTAATAGCATTTATTTATCAATATCCTTAATAGTAGTGTTTAGAAATTGTCCAGATTTAAAGTTTTTATTTTTTCAGGTAGTTTGTTAAATATTTGTTTGTTTAATATTTTTTGGTTGTGATTTAGCTTCGAATGATTACAGGATCTTTAAACTTTGCTATGATGATAAACTAACTTTTGCCCGCGGCTTCGCTCGCCTTAATTCAGAATTTGGTAATCAATTAGCACTACTAAAGTTTCTATAATAATATAATTCAATCATGATTCGAAAGACGCGTGGCGCCATCTATTTTCATAAGGACATTATTGTTGTTTTCCGCGGGAACAGTATTTTTTTCGGGATGAAAGGGTACCCTGTGTCCGTTTCTGTACACCTGATAATGTATATGACAAATTTCAGGATGATCGGTTCAGTGGTTTGGCTTGTAAAGGTAACAAAGAAACTTACTTTCTCATTTATAATATGAAGTTAGGACTAGGGATTTTTCTATGTATTTTCACATATATCGTAAATGAGCTTATATCATCATCATCATCAAATGAGCTGTATGTAAATGAGCTTATATGCTCCAAAATTAGTGAAGTCTGCAGAAGACAATGGTCAAGTCAATAATGCAATGATTTGAGTCTCTATGTCTCTATTACATATTCAAGCAATTTCTTTAAAATGGTCGACGGTATTTATGGTGAAGATACCAACCAACATTTTATAAATCGTATTTGCAATTTTCAACTTGCTAATCTAGAACAAACTGCGCACAGTAAAAAAACATTCCAAACACATTACCTGCACTCACTTTCACTCTAAAGTAATAAAACACACAACAAATGCTCACAGATATTAAAATTATGTACCATACATGGTTGGGAGATGCTTTTCGTGTCATCTATGGCGGTCTTTAGGCACATGTTCGGCATAATTATCTGTTAAACTGACCCTTTGCTGGCAGGTTTCCTTTTCATAAGCACCTTTGTCAGTAGTCGAATTTGGTGATCGTGTTTTGTTTTTAAATCATACAGGGTGTAAACGGACTCTTCACGAAACCGTCAACCAAGCATTATGTACATCAAACTAAGTAACTTAACGCAAAAATTATTGCTGGGAAACTACTTTTTTTTGGGAAGAAAAATCACGTTTTACGGTAGGATTCAATGTTATGCATTCAAAACATTGTGCTGATGGATGGATTGGATAGTAAGGGGGTCGTGAAGGCGTGTTAATGAAAAAAAATCGTAAGAAACATGTATTTAAAAAAAAAGCTTATGAAAAAATTTTGAACTTTGACCCCCAATATCTCCGTAACTAGAAGGTTTCAGGGTATGGTCAACAAACAAATGGAACAAAAAATGATTGCAAAGACGGGTAGAACAAGTGCCTTTCGGGTTCGTTAAGAGTCTTTTTACACCTTTTATACAAATCCTGCTGTATCCTGGACCACCGCCTTCTCTTCTTCCTTTCTGGGAAGGAAGAGTGTGTCCCTAATTTGCATTTCAAAACGCGAGCTATACTGATTTTGATTTTAAATAAAGAAGCCAAAACGTTGGAAAACTAGATTGAATCGCGATCATTATAATGCTGATATTCTCTATTCAGCTTCATCAGATTAGTAGCTGATCTCAATTTTGGAGAAAAGAAAAAAATGCATGAGCATGGCAGCATATACCAGTAATTCTCCGTCTGTATTATAATTCTGGCTAGTATTCATATCTAGTACGCACTTTTATTATCGTAGGTAGGAGATGTGGGTCAGACTTTGTATTTCGACCTAGATATACTAGATCGTGCACCACGCCTTGTGTTAAATCTGTTTCAAATTCAATTAGATTTAATTGATGCTACTGCGTATTCATCTTCTATGCTAGTTCTACGATCAGCTGTTATGCTATTGGTACCTATTAGTTATCATCATTTTTCTGTCCTTGTCTTATATAGGGTGACTAGTAATTAGTGACCGATAATTAAACACGTGGTTGTACTCATGATAACAAACGACTTTCCCAAAGGAACCTTTTTTAAATACTCATTCACTTTTATCACGATAACACAACAGCCGTATGAACATCGCGCGTGCACGCCTGTGACCTATCAGCTGTTAGCTGCGTGACGCCGTTCTGTCTCATTACTATCGTACCGTGCAACAGTGTGTAGGCAGAGCACCCGTGCAGCTAGTTAGTTAGCTAGTTATCCGTGTACGTAAGCAGTGTAGGTACCTACATGTTTACATTGTTGCTTAATTAAAAGTATTAAAAAAAAAACTTTGGGAAAGTTGTTTGTTATCATGAGTACGATCACGTGTATAAGTATCGGTCACTAATTACCAGTCACCCTATTGTATACGCGGGTTTGCCAAAACAAGGTTTTTTTTCTCGTATCCTCGTGTCGGCTGTCACTTATATCGTTTTAAGCCTTTCTCTTTCCTGAGACGAAGCCAGCAGTGGAAACGATCGTCTCTTGCCCTAGTCACAGTCCCATGTTACTTGGTAGTCTTCGGACTCCCAAGTAACTTCCCCGAAGGTAGAGGACAAGGGCAGAAAGATGAACGTTCCTTCTGCTGCTGACTATGACCAAGAAAAGTTAAAGGCCTAAGAAAAACCTATGGAAGAATCTGAATCTTTCCACGTACCAGTAAATTCACAAGTCCCTTTTAATAAAGTGCAGTGAATTTACGCAACATGACAAATAACATCATTATCACCATCAATCCGACTATAATGAGCTAGTTTACCGTTGTCAGATTTATTCGAGCTTCTGATTAAACTACTATTAGTCACGATTTTCGAGTAATTCATAGTTTCATAATACAGTTGAAATCGACTATTTGCACGGTTGCAAATGAACACCCACGCTAGGAAGAGTTATTGCTGGCATACTTAGTGAATAATCAGAGAAATTAGCAGTGTTTGAATTTTATTTCATAGTGAATTATACAAAAATTCTTTTGGAATGTGATGAGTGGTAATTGATACCTATTTTGACGTTATTGGTGATGTTCAAGAAGCTCAACTGCGTGGTACTTGCAACTGGCGTGCGTTTATGACCAGGATGTAAGAATGTGGACGAATACATTCTGCATTTGCTTCGTCTGCGTCTGCAGGATTGTAGCAGGTGGCGTTCTGAAGGGTCTACCTCCTCATGGGCTAAAAGCTTGAGTTTACCATGATCTCGCAAAAAGATTTTGCGCATTTACAGGACCTCCTTCATTAATGAACTTACTTTCAACGTTTATAAGAAGTTAAACCCACAAGATTAGTTCTGTTGTTGTTTCATCTTACGTAATCTCTTTCAAATTATTAACCACTTCATCTTTACCGATTATAGCTTAGTTTTACGAGTTAGTAACACAAATGTGTTTTTTACATTGATTGTATCCAACTCGGGAAGATCTTAGTCTACGGCTGATCTTCGGTTTCACCTGAGTTGCTGCCTGTTGTCTTTAATATGAGAAAAAAAATCCTGTCATTCATTTGAATTGATATTTTGACCATATTTTGTAATAGTTATTATCTTCTTTCGCAGACTATGTGGCTGGTGGTGAGCTGTTTACCCACCTTTACCAGAGAGAGCATTTCAACGAGAACGAAGTCAGGATATACATAGCTGAAATTATACTGGCCCTCGAGCAACTGCATAAGGTGAGTTGGTTATTCTATCTATATCCATATCTTAACCCATTCACTGCCCAGTACTTCACAAAAACTTCGTGAATTTCGTTCCCGTGCCCAAAACCCGTATCCGAGTCGTCGTTATAATTAACTATAGATGATTTGTATTCATGCCCAGAACCCGACTAGCGAGTCCATAGCTACGGATACGGGTTGTGCGAACGAACGAATTTTTGTTCCGACTCATATGCTGGGTTCTGGGCACTGAATGGGTTAAGCACACAGTGGATCAGTCAATCTGAGACGGACAAATTGCGGAATGACTGCGAACACGGGTCACAGACATCGGTAGTTATTTGTATGGACGTGGCCGTACGTGGAGAAAGAGCGTAATTCGGTGGATTTGACGCAAAATTTAAAAGCTTCTGAAATTTAAAGGCCGATAGTGAAAAAGCCTAATACAACGGACAGCGAGCTTTAATAATTATTGAGTAATAAATAAATAACTTTCTGTGAAGGATAAACATCGTGAGGAAAACGTGGCTAAATGATACAAAATACTCGTCCTTTCCTTGTGTTGAGGTCGTTGAATTGCAATCGTACATTATATTATCAAATCGAAAGTAGCAAATCGATTTCAACGACAGACATTCCCACAAGTCCCAACTAATGTTTTTGTTAGCAATTTTATAATAACATTCATACTTGTCCCATTGATCATTGGCTGTAACAACTTTTTGTTGACTTAGCAAAGAAATATGTGTTAAAACACCTGGATAAATGTTTTATTGGTAACAGACTGATTCATAACAAGATAGGTTGCATAGGTCAAATGCATTGTTAAACCATAATAACAATATATAGATATACCTCTTATTTATGGAATGTATTGATATTTGTTTGGTTATACTCCTTTGTGGACTTTTGTTGTTTGGTTTTCTAGAATAAATAGTTCTGTTTGTGGTTTTTTTTTAATAAAAATTTGTACTTTAATGATGTTAAGTTCCAAGTCCACGTTGTTTATATTTTAAGTGTTTAGAACAGAGGGGCTAAAATGACCGCCTTAGCAGAATTATAATAATTATGTTAAAATTCTTCAAACGGTTATACACGCAGTTGTCACTTTGTGATCAATTTAGCCTCCTTAATCATCAATCATCAAACTGAGAGCAGCGGTGGCCCAGTGGTAGCGACCCCGACTTACGAACAGTAAGCCGTGGGTTCGAACCCAGGCAGGCGCATTACTTTGTGTAATTTATTTCATCACCACTGCTCTCAAAAACGGTGAAGGAAAACATCGTGAGGAAACCGGCATGTCCTAGAACCAAAAATTCGAAGACATGTGACATCTACCAATCCGCACTGGGCCCGCGTGGTGGATATAGCCCATTCCCTCTCATAGAGAGGAGGCCTGTGTCCCAGCAGTGGGAACATTAAAAGGCTGATGATGATGATGATGAATCATCAAACCTGGTGAACTTAATATCTAAGCGTAGGCTTCTCTCAAGATAAAAGTGACATGTCCTTTACGAATAGGTGATCTATATGGTGACTGACGTTTTCCAATATTCAAAGACCTGCATTTAATATTGCAATCTAGCAACGTCTTAAAATTAAATTTATCTATGTAGAGGGGCTTTGCCTTTACAAAAAGCTAAGGTTGCAGCCAAACAACTGTAAGGGCTTTGCTTTTCCAGGGCTGCGGGACTGTCCGAAAGAGTTGATAGTTACTTTACCTTTTGGGTACTACCATGAGTGATACTATGGAGTGTGGTGGTGGTGATGGCATAACTACCAGCAACCAGCATACCGCGGCCCTGGAACACAAAGTGCAAGAAAGGAACATGAATGGGTTTTAGTGCTGTTTGCAGTTCGTTGTTTTCACCTATAAAGCTTTGACCCATGATTTTTCCACCAGCTCGGCATAATCTACCGTGACATCAAGCTCGAGAACATCCTCCTGGATGCGGAAGGCCACATCGTGTTGACAGACTTCGGTCTATCCAAGGAGTTCTGTGGTGGAGAGAGCAGGGCTTACTCCTTCTGCGGTACAATCGAGTATATGGCGCCTGAGGTCGTCAGGAGTGGCAGTCAGGGGCATGATATTGTAAGTACCACTTTTATATTTCCAGAAGAATGTTTTGGGACTTTTTAGGTGCCTCCGTACACATTTCCTCGACTAGTTGCTATGTAACTCTTCGAAATCGCATCCATAGATGGTTGATAGTAGTGATGGTTGGTGGAGGTTGTACCGCCACTTCTTCCAAGTTAAAACACGAAGGCGAAGAGTAGGCGTTTTGAGGAACTGTCTCTTATAACATTTGACGTTCAAAGAGTGCAGAGTATCAGCCTAATTTCAATAAATAACTTGATCTTGACATTGCCGCCTATTGCTGTTTTCATAGAGTTACATAGAAACCGGTTGTGTCGGTTGCGGTTGTCGTTGCGATTTGGCGGCTATGCAGCTACGGTTTGCATTTGCAGTAGCCGCCTTGGAAATTTCATCTGTATACTAGGGATGTTTGGATCGGGCTTTGAGAATTCAAATGTCTGGTGTTTGATGGCTTCGTAAGGCATGATTAACCTTTTAAGATAAGTGTTTCAAATTATTTGGTCCGGAATTTTCTTTTAAACGTCCTTGTTTTACTTGCAATTTTGATACCTTGTTCGTATAATTAATGCGGCTTAAATTCCTTAAGCTTTTCGAACTTAAAATGATAACAAAATATTGACTCGTTTCCTTACAATATATATATCGATAGCCAGGAAAATAGATTAACCGTAAAACTGCCAGTTCCTTCGATATTATTTCTTAGATACCTCTATTAACTTTGTTATGTAATTACGTCTAAGGTAAACTCACTTAAACAGTCTTTTTTCATTTCAAAAGAAGAGAGCCGTAGTGTGCACGGCTGGTAGGTGTAGTATTTCGTTGATTCGAACCCAGGTAGGCTAATTTAGATCACCACCACTGCTTTTAAAGATGGTGAAGAACCTAAAAACATCGTGAAGAAACGTCTTGTCCTTGAACCGAACATTCGAAGACATGTATATTAGGGCATGCGAAACGAGCTTTCGGTCCCATAGTAAAACCCGGTTTTTCCCGGGTTTTACTATGGGACCGAAAGCTCGTTTCGCATGCCCCAATGTATATCCATCAACCCGCACTGAACCCGTGTGGTGGATTATGGCCCCACTAAGAGGAGGATCATATCCCAATAGTGGGAACGTTATAAGCAGATCAATAACACTTAAGCAAGGAGTATGCAAGGATGGTAGTAGCTCCTGAAGTTTCTACCCATCCCCCATTATGAAAAAAGGCGTGAGTTTATGCATGTAACTCGTAAGCAAGGACTAGGCTGTCATAAAATCGAGCATCTAACCCAGTTGAGTTATAGCAGCGGCTCCACGGGCATAATTAGCTTAGTTAGTGGGGATAACGGGGACATCAGTTACGTAACACTTTTGTCTGTACTCTTTATAGTAATGTGTACGCTGTTTAGAAAGGTAAATTGAATAGGTATGGTGGTTGCAATGTTTGGTGGAGTTGATTGATTTGATGAAGCATCGTCATCATCAGGGAGTTTACTTTGCCAGGGCTGCGGGACTGTTGGAAAGAGATACCGCGGCCCTGGAACACAAAGGGCAAGGAAGGAACATGGATGGGTTTTAGTCAGTACAAGTCTGACACTCCCTTCCGCTCTGCCCAGAGCGGGAGAAGTCATTTGATGATTTCCCATCCAAAAAAGAAAAAAAAGGGGGTTACTATAACGTCTTAAAGCAGTTGTAATTCCAATGTGGGAAAGAGACAACTATACAGGTCGTCTAACGCCATCTCTTTCCCACACTGAAATGACAACTACTAAGACGTCATGGTAGGCCACCAGGGCCTGAATGACCCACTTCCCGTTAAGGCCTTCTTTTGTTTTCCGCCGCTTTCCACAGCTTTGTGCGTAACTGACAATAGGCGATGTCGTCCTATCTTGACAGTGGCTACCATCGGAAAAAATCTTAATACATCGACTATCTCTTTATGGAATTAAGACTTCAACCCACAAAAATGAGCACATGATTCTGTAATTATATAGACAAATTAGGTGCAATTCTGTACCATACGTCGTGTTTGGTTATCAAATATGACGAAAATATGCATAGATATCATTACATCATGAGGATTTAAACACTTCGACTAGTAATCATCTGAAGCTAAGAATAAGCTTTGTTATTTACCCATTGGAAACTTTCTTTGAACTAGGCATATTAAAAAATAATTTTCCATATTCCCAAGAGTCTAGGTCTAGGACAAGCGTTGTTGAATTTACATTCCCAAAACAATACTAATGCTTTATTTTATTAATGCTTTGAACATTTTCATTCTTTGTCCTTCTGACTCCAAACCCACTACATAGAAGGTTTTATACAAATAAAGGTATCGTTACACTTACCTGAAATCCTTAACAAAGACGTGCAGTAATAAGGGCATAGGATTGCACAAGCGCTTTGCAACGTATTGTCAAACCAATGCAGATATGGATTCGTGGTTGTGACTCATCGGTTGGTCTGGTTCCGGCTTTATATCATGGTTTATTAAGATTAGTTTTGCGGATAGATAAGTATATGGAGATCTATTTTATCAAAATCTAGCTGTGGTTTAAATGTGAATAATGCCAAGCCGCTCGGGTCAATCTTTATGTTAAACCGTGCTTACCTAGGTTGGTCTGTGGATTGATGACCACCCTTTACTTACCGAGTTTCCTCCGTGCCTCGGAAAGCACGTTAAGCCGATGGTCCCAGCTGACATTTGTAGATCTTTGACAGTCGTTACAGGTAGTCAGTGACCCTAAAAATCTGACAACCAGTCTTACCGAGGGGTAAGACTGGTTAATATTGATTACGGAGATGCCCGAAGTAATTACTCTTTTTGAAAGTGACGATAGCAATCTAAATTAAATTGGGCCTAAAATTAAATACGTTCAGTGCTGGACATAGGCCGCTCCCAAATGTGGCCACATTGATCGGCCCGGTTAACTCCAGTGATTTCTCTAAAAAAAAAATCATATGAATATGTATGTCCCTTGCTATCCTTTAAAAAACATTATGATTCTAAATAATGAGCTTTAACACCAACTTATAAAAAAGTGAATTGATCAGCTCATTCCGATTACAATCTTCAATTTTGCAACAAATTACTACCGTTGTCAACAATAAATTCGAATCAGCTGTTCTCTTACAACGAAAACGAATAGACGGTAGAAAGTATACAACTCTGACACATTCTTCATATCACAGGTGTCTGAATTACCCACGGTATTCCCACCTTTATATTTTAGCAATAGAGGTGAGTTTGGTGTGTACATTTCTAATCAAAAGATGGTTTATCGTGCAGATGGGTACGTGTGAATTGCTTGATTGCTTACAATTATGTGTTTCTTTCACGGTTGGGGTCTTGTGTAGTTTGTAACTGTTGTTAAAAAGTACTGAATACTGTGCAATTATTTGGGACTGATTTGAAAAGTTTTGTTTTGGTTGGGACTTTGAAAATAAACAAACAGATCTGCCGAGCATTCGCAAATCTGTTGGGATTCACCTTCCCATCCAACCAGATACAGCTGATTACCATTATTGCATGGAGTGACTGCCTATCTGACCTCCACAACCTACTTAATTACTGGGTAACACCATAGCCTGAAGAATGAAAGAATAGACAATGCGGTAATAAGAGCAACATGAAAACTGGTCTGACGGCCCAGGATTCTTGGGCTATGTTGAACTGAAATAGAAGAGATTTTTTGTAGCATTACAAAATCTTGCTTCGGATTGTAAATTGGAGATCACCAAGTACCAAATCTATATACGTATAAGGTCCCATTAAAATAGATGGATAAATTTTAACACAGCGTTCAGTACGTCTAACCTAAGATAGCCAAGCAAAAAAAAACTCTGATTTAAGTGATTTTATTTTGACCTAAAATAATAAATTGCAATTTTAGTGTATTTCGTTAGCTGATTTTTTTTCTTGTAAGCTATCTAATGTGCTTTTCTTATTTTTTTTTACGATCGTCCTTACTTTGGTGGTCTGAATGATTTCTAAAAGTTTGTCCATCTATTTTAATGGGACCTTATATAATCGCTGAAATGTATGTACGCGCATAACTTCCGAACGACTGCACCAAATTGTATGATTCTTTCTTTTATGTGTTCCTTATTGTCAGGACTAGGTTTGTATATAGAAAATTTAGGTAGGTAGTAGGTAGGTAGGTAGGAGGTAGGTATTAGGTAGGTAGTAAGTCAATTCGAATTCAATATTTATAGTTGACAGGACAACGTCTGTCGGGTCAGCTAGTAAGGAATATAACAACCTATTAAGGCTAGAGTATATGTTCTAAGATGACAATAAATCGACTTAAGTTGCTCTGGGTTTAAAGTAGTGTTGTCTTAGGTCAGGTTCTCGACTGCAATGTTCTTTTATCTAACACTTATCAAGTTTGATTTAATTTACAAGATGTAGCTTATATCAATTTGATAATTTCAAGGTATCAGGTTGCCCTTGACGACAAAATGTGTATGTTTCGAATAATTTTGTGATAGTTGAACAAATGTAGGAACAACATATTTTGACGTGACAATGTTTAATAAATCGTCAAACGCCGGCTGTGTGCACGAAAAAGTGTCCCGTTATGCTCATTGCCCCGTTACGCTCATTGTACGCATGCGCCGCATCTATCTCTCTTCCACTCGATTTTAAGACGTTGTCACGTTAAACTGTCGTCCGTAAACCAACTTTACAGACAACCATTTTTTTTTAACGAGGACATTTCCTTGTAACTTTTCAACCAAGCCCTCGTGAAACTCGGTCATTGAAGAAATATGAAACTTGGCTACCCTATTTGAGAACCCTATCGTCTACAAACACTTGTAACCTACTTACGAAGCTGACTTACTTGCCAGTATTGTAATACCTAATGTTATGTGCTAGTTTATTGGTGCCTAGGCGTCTAACTCGGAAATACCTATAACCTCTTTTCAACGACTAATTTGAGAAATATATACGACCTTTTTTAAAGACGAAGGTTCCTTCTAATTTTTATGTTCCTATTTTTTTTTCCTCCTCGAAATTATATAAAAATAGTAAATATATTAGTAAGTAAGTAAGTTTATCATGTAATTGTTGGATGTACATTATCTAAATTTAAGTTTTGGAAGAGTGGAGTGCCCTAATACAGGCATTTACTTGCCTAAAAGGGCACTTCTATCACTAGCTATGTACTACAAACCCTGTTAAAGAAAAATAAACTATTTGTAACCTCTTTTTTCGACAGGTATTTTTTTAACCTAAATAATAACTCACAAACGTACGTATGGTCAGCGTTACGATGTGGGTACCCGTCTTGAAAGCACCTACGTTCCCAACTGGGGTACCCAATTGATGCAGCCCACCGTACATAAAAGCCTGTAAAAGACATAATTTTAAACAGGTACCTAAATATTTCGCACGATACAAAACCTGTACGCTTCGTCTATCCTCTACTAACTTAGTATAATTTCGAATCTTTTGTCTCCTTACCGCTTAGGCCGTGACCTACATGGTCGTAGCGATGTTGCGCTAATTCGGGTACTGTCGCTGAGTACATATGTATTGGTAATATAAAAAGGCTATAGCTGTTACCTGTAACGCCATTTCAACATCAATGTAGCCACTGCTGGGTATAGGCCCCTTTTCTTCTGCCATACATTGTGGGTCCCTCATCCAAGTGTTTCCCGCGAGTTAGGATGTGTCTACACAAATAACATAACATGTTATAAAACATGGTTATTTAACATGATTCAATAGAGAGATAAGCAATGTTGTATTATTTTGACGTGTATATAGCTAAATTTTTGTAAACATAACATCACGCCTGTAATCCCCGTAGGGTTAGGCAGAGGTATATCTAATAGTACACCCACATTTCGCCAGTTATGTTTGAGTCCCTTGTAATAGGAGCAAAATGATTCTTAATCTGGACGCACCTTTAGAAGATATCGTCAACCCAACGCGCTTTTGCACGGCTCTGATTTCATTGGCCCAGCCTTGGACAATATTCGGCCAGAACTGTACAATGCCATTTGAAAAAAAAAATAACAGCTGTATCCCCAATTTTCTCCACGATTGATATTGACCTTTGACAGTCAGATTTATATCACCTTGCTGACAGAGCAGTATTTGTACTACGGCATGAACTATTCTTCCTTTTGTCGTACCGATACGAAAGAAGAAGAAGGCTCAGGAGTTAATTTTTGTAAAAAATCTTCTGCACCGTTTGATGAAAGTACAGTCGCTCGCGCATCAAATTTTCTCATTGGATTTTGAACTTAACCTTTTATGATTTATCATTTGGAGAAATTTGACAGTTTGGTAACTTGATGGGCTGGGGACTGTACATGTTTGGAATTTTTTACCGCCTCCATCTTTAATAGTTCAGGCTGTGCGTTGTCTATAGTCTATTAGTCACGGAACTGTTTTTTTTTTGCAAATTCATGCAAAGAAGGTGAGAGATTTCTGTGAATGTCGAAGGGAGATGAATAAACTTTCACTTTTTTTCAATCGTAATGACTTGGTCGTTTTGTCGGAAGTAGTACTTATATCTACTACATTTATAAAATGGTTTTCTTTGTATATTAAACCATGGTGTTTTTCTTGTACCTGGTGTTACTTGTCAATTGTAGATAGCCTTTTTTTTATGTGAAACATCTATAGCCGCTAAAAACGATTGTTGGCGTGGCGACGTATGACGTGGCGACGCGTCGCCACGATTTACGATGGTATATATTATATACACTGTACTGTTACTGTGTACTGTTCTTTTATGCATATTAATTGTACAAAATAAATTCGATGGTTTTTTTTCGGATGGGAAATCATCAATTGACCTCTCTCGCTCTGGGTGGAGCGGAAGGGAGTGTCAGACTTGTACTGACTAAACCCCATCCATGTTCCTTCCTTGCCCTTGAGTTCCAGGGCCGCGTTTTCTCTTTCGAACAGTCCCGCAGCCCTTTGTAGATAGACTTTGTTATCTGTGCTGTTTTTTTTTTCTGGGTTATTGTTACTTGGAGAAATCTAGGCTTTGTGAGTACCTGGCCATCAATTAACTTCTACCTTTTAATAGACATAAGGATTGATTCCTTCTTTATCAGCATCATTTGCTCGTCATCGATCAGCTTGCCTCGTTCTACGTACTGCTTGGAATTAGGCTTCCCCCCTTTCGTACTGTGCTTTCTTGTTCTGTACAAGCCTCTACCAGGTCTTCCAATATTTCTAAAACTCTTTTGGAACTGCTTGCTTTTATTTTCTAACAGTCTTAAAATAGTGTTAAGTATACAGTTAGTTTTAATAATGTTGTCTGTAGTCACGAGGGATTGTATTAATAGCAAATTTCGTTTTGTTTACAACTGAAAATAATTTTGGCACACGAAAAATCGAACATGTAAAAAATATTTTAGTAAATTCATTACTACACACTACAGTGTAGTAAATAAAGATTCGAACACTGCTTAATAAATAGCCAAAATTAATCAATAGAATTTCTCAGGAGTAGCCCAGAGCTAGGACTTGCTCCTGATTGATAGCAATAGGGTCACCCCCAATCACATGGCATCTAAACATAACCGGCGAAATGTGGGTGCACTTTTGGTACCCCTCTGCCCGTCCTTTCGGGGGTCACAGGCGTGATGTGAAGTGTGAATGAACAGAGTATTTGCAAGACAAACCATTTATGTCACTCTGCATTTAAAATAAGGCTGCATAGAGACAGAATGGTCTTGAATTCACCGTATTGAGCCAACGTGAAATTGAATTTGTGTCATACATGCCCAAGTCTGGTTTTGGAACTGTGCCCGAACTTGTTCGAACATTGAAACTTCATACTATCGAGATTGAAATCGGAAAGGTGTACTAACAAAGAAAGAAAGCAAAAATAGGAATGATATATTGATGTTTCCTGTAAAATACTGGTATTCATCTGAATCCGGTTAGACTGGAGGCCGACCCTAACTTGAGAAAAGACTAGGCTGATGATGATGATATTGGTCTATCTCTTCATACAATTTCCCGCATAGATACTATGTAGGCAGAAAACACAAAGTCACTTGCTATGATGTTTACATCAACATACAATCCGCGCGCGAGCTCCGGAGAATCGCAGCAGTATTCATCTAGCTAAAAAGCATCACATTTAGAAAAGTCTATACTAGATTCCTAAACAATATTGGTGAAATGGTGGATGTACTATTAGGTAAAACCCTTCGACGATTACAGACGATATATTCAATTTTTAGATTTATTCAAATGAAAGAAATAAATTATAGCCTTGCGTCACTGCGATCTCTAGCTCGAATACCACAGAAGTTTTAGAATTGCCAATATGAAGTTAATAGTTATTAATCTCGTCCACTATTCTATACCAACAAAAAAATTATGTACAAACAAACAAAGGTCATTAGTAGTAAAAACGCAATGAATTCATCGTAACAAGGAAGAGCGCCGTCTAGAAACTCCGACCTCGCTTTCAATGTCGTGTCGGGTAAATACGTACTGCGTAGTGTGAGGGGTGGCAGTTTAATGAAATATGATGGTATAGTGATGTACTGGGTTGGGTTGGAGACGGTAAACTTGGTAAATGGACCTGTAGCTGCAGGTAGAAGTTTCGTTCTAAAGGCAAGAGCAAGATTTAAGAACTTTTGGAGTGAGAAATTGAAGATAATAATGAGAAATATATCGACCAGGCTTTTCCACTCACGCCAGGAAAACTTTAGATCTCAATGTAAAAGGAATAGAAGTAGCTTTAAGCAATAAACAAACAAAAGCAATAGTAAAGAAAGAAAGACAAAGAAAAATAAAAATGGATTGAATAGTATGGGGGTGGTGGTGTCTTAGGTAAAAAAATTACATCAAAAACATTTATTTAAAAAAAACATGTGTGCAATTCACACGTGGTAGAAGTGAAACCTTCAAAAATGTTGGCTTCAAGATAAACATAATGCTGTCCCTATCTTATTTTCTCCCACGCTAAATCTTACGAATTTATGTGTGTCTCTTTTTTCTGTCGCTTTTTTGTTTCATCGACTTTCAAATCACAACGATGCTAAAGAAGTTTTCACTTCAAAAAAACTTGTGAAACAGTTGGAACTTTGACCCCCATATCTCCGTAACTAGAAGGTTCCCAGGTATGGTCTAGAACAAAAATATGATCGCAATTACGGGGAGAACAAGTGCCTTTCGGATTCGTTAAGAGTCTTTTACACCCTTTATCTAATCTGTCTTGGAAATTGGTCGTAAAAGTGTTGTAACACAAATGAAATTAGAATGAATACTGCCAATGACATCTACCAGCATGTGTTGGCCTGTGTTCAGATTAGTGTTGCCCAAAATCGGTCTTGGTCTTCCGAAAAGGCAAGAACAAGACCAAGACCGATTTTTCCCTTTAGCAGTTCCTGCCAGTCTGTAATTACTTAGTTCTGTAAATATAAAAGCGCACACAAAGCACGTAATGTAAAGATTTAGCGAGTTTAAAGCCTAAAATCGGTCTTGTCCTTGCAGTCTTGGTCTTGTTCTTGCATTTTCGCAAGAACAAGACCGATTTTGGGCATCACTAGTGCAGATTCTCATTGAGTGGAGGCCTTACGGATTGTGTCCCATCGGAACCTTACGGGCTGAAAATGCTATCATTGGTAAGTCAACATATGCAAACACAAGTACAATTGGCGGTATAAAAGGTTTCAAAAGAAATAGCAATTAATTCACTATTTTAAACAAAGAGGTCCTGGGTTTGATTTCCAGGTCGGTCAAAGAGTTATTGGGTTTTTCATTAGAAATTTCTTAGTAGCAGCCACGGAGTCTGGATTTGCGCCCGGTTGATGGCAATGGCTCGCCCCAATTACATGGGACTTAAACATATCTGGCGAAATATGGGTGTACTATTAGGTACACCTCTGCCTAACCCTTCCGGGATTACAGACTTTTAACTTTTCCACATAACTCCTCACCCATATTTTCTCAAGAAAATAACACTAAACAATTCTCTGAACTAGCATCGTAGAAACACAATATTTTCTAAGCTTACACTGAAACGAGACCTTGACCATGAAGTTGGAACTAGAAAATTCTACAGGGATTCAGACTGTTTTATATTTTAACTGGAAAATTAAATTCTAGCTAGCTTTAGTTTTGTTGGAGAATAATAAGAAACTTTAATGAAAATTAAATTGTTTCATCTGTACTACAGAGTTGAGATTCAATTGTTAAAGTATTTACTATAGCAGCCTGCCCTGAGTAATACCCTTCATAGCCAAAATGCATTTTGTTTTTGGGTTTTCGTTGTACCTCTTGTCCGTTTTTAGAACCAACAACAACCGTCTCTCCATAATTTTGTCCCATATTACATTATAATTACAAAATCACTGTGTGTACTCAAATTATCATCTATTAGTCCATTATCGGGTAAATCAAGTACTTAATACTTGTGTTTAGATAACCATTTGATAAAGAAACAAAACGATCAAAAATGCGGAAGACATAACAGACCTATTTATTATTATTCTTACTCATTTATAAATAAGTAACGTAAGTAAGTTCTTTATTGCACACTAAATAAAATATATACATACAAATTGCAATAATAGAGCTTATGTACAGACTTATCAAACTACCCGAAACTGTAAAAATTTCTCATTCAAACTTGAACCTAATGCTTTAGAGAAAGTTTAAAATCTATTAAAGAAATTTGACAGATTGTAGTAGGTTGGTGTGCTGGCACAACGGTGATCTTAACCCGAAATTATCTCTTACGTCGCGTCGGTTTTTGCTAAACTAAATTCTGCCCCAATTCTAACTTGTCAATGCACTAACTTATGTAGACTCCTCGACTTCCTACAAGCATATTATAACAATAATATAACCATATACCGTACGCAGTGCAATCACAAAGCAATATATGAACTAATTACAATCTCCAAGTATATCGTTACACAATAACATTGTGAGTTAGTCACCAAGGCTGCCTGTGCGCAGGCTATGGGAAACTGCTCCATGCACTGACTGTTTAGAATTAATTACACTTGAGTATTACTGGGTATGTTTAATCTGACTGTAGTTTTGTTCGTTGGATCATCATCATCATTCTCCTGCCCTTCATCATTATCATCATCATTTCACCCGAAAGACGTCCACTGCGGGACATAGGCTTCCCCCAAGTGTCGCGAAATTGACCAGTCCTGCGCGACTGGCATCCAGCGGATCCCCGCAACCCTCACTAGGTAATCGGTCCACCTGGTGAAGAATTGCCAAACTTAAGTGGCAATGACATGCTCGCAGAACGGATGGCCGATGGGGCCGAAAATTTCTGGAGTGGCGACCGCGAACCAGAAGACGTTGAGTTGGAAGGCCTCCTGCTCTTATGCAAATTTATTAGGGGTCGGCGCAGCATGTGTTCTTCTTCCATACTTTATTACTCGTCATTTCATCAGGCACCTCCTTTCTTTCCATATCATCCTTCACACAGTCCATCCATTGTTTCTTTAGTCTTCCTTTCCTCTACTCTAAATCCACATTCATACCCAAAATTTTTGTTCATATGGATATATGACGTAAAAGAAGTGGCAGAAAATCACCATGTAAAATACGGGTATTGAACTGAATCCAGTTAGACTTGAAGCCGACCCATAGTAGAGAGAAGACTAAGCACCTGCTTAGTAAAATAAATTAAATATCTGTCACATCATAAGGTGATGATGTGACAGATATTTAAAATAGAAGGAATAGGAGGTTTATATTGCCGACGGCTTAGTTGAGACTGTATACCAAAAACCAATGCAATAACAGCCCCAAAGAAGTCAATAAAGAAACGAATGGTCGGAGATGACCTAAAAAACATTCTAGATTCGTCATGCTTGACACAAAATACAGGGTGTAAACGGGACTCTTCACGAAGCCGTTAACCAAGCATTATGTTAATCAAATTAAGTAACTTTACGCAAAAATTGTTGCTGGGAAACGACTTTTTTTGGGTTTGAAAAATCACGTTTTGCAGTAGGACTTAATGTAACGCACACAAAACATTATGTTGATGAATGAATTGAATAATACAGGGGTCGTGGAGCTGTTTGAAGCAAAAATCTTACATTAAAAACATGTAAAAAAATTACCTGTGAAAAAGTTGGAGCTTTGACCCCCAATATCTCCATAACTAAAAGGTTCCCAGGTATGATCTAGAGCAAAAAAAGATCGCAATAACAGGGAGGACAAGTGCCTTTCGGCTTCGTTAAGAGTTCTTTTTACACCCTTTAACCTTATAACTAAGTATACCTATTTATACGAACTGAACGAGTTTCATCTTGGATATTTCCAATAAGTCTTGATAACATGTATCGAGGAAAACTGGCAATAAAAGTTCTGCTCGGAATTTCCCAATACATACTTCATTTCTAGAATGATCTCAAGACTATAAAAACCCCTATACGATATGTGTGTGTTTTCTTGAGTATTAAGGACAAATACTCCTACCGAGTGCAGGGGTTTTTTTAATTTACTAATCGTCAAACTTTATTTTTTGCTTTGAATGTCCCAAACTTAGTAATTAACAATTTGGGATGGTCTTTCACAACCACGTCTTAGTTTTATGTTCGCAACGTAACTACTAGAGGAAATAGATATCCTAAGATTACACCGGCTGTTAGACACAGAAAGATAAATCATATTGCTTGGCAACAGAAGTGAAGTTTCTATCATCTTATATCAGTATTATCTCATGTATTTCTCGCTTAAACGAAAAGATAAGCAAGAATCAGCACGATAATCCGATCTTCGCGACAGAAAATCTCGAAATGTGTACTTAAATGGCGAAGTACAATGCTTTGTTATTGTAAAGACGAAGTGATTTTTTTTCTGCACTCGTCCTAAGAAGGCACGCATGACAAATACAGAAGGCATGCGATTCAACCGTAAGGAAACGTCATTGACCGGTCCTACGGTGTTGATGCTAAAATAACTAGAAATAATACACCACAACCTATTGTTACAGATATAGAGTTCTAAATCGATCGATTTCAAGTTATAGAGCATTTAAAAAACGGTGCCGAACAGAAACAATGCCGAAATGTAACTATTAAATGGAATTGAACCCTATTGTTTTTGAAACAAAGTCCTATGTTGATAAAATCATGATTTGGCTCGTGATAAAAATACAATTAATAATACTAATGAATCTTTTGTTGAAGTAAATTAGTGTATTATACCAAATACAATCAGGGAATGAACTTGAGATTCTGCAAGTAATTTTGAGGTCATTTTAGACTTGATTAAAATGCATCAGAACGCCTCCTTACTTCGTCTTCATAAGTTACATAAAATTGGAAAAGAACCTGAAGAAAATAACTTAAATATAGAACCACTTGTGTATTACCATCACGTTTTCGTATGAAGGAAAATAACCCTCCACTCCATAGGGAATCATGTTTACTTAGCAGCAACATTTCATGTTGAATAGGACCTAAAAGAGAAGGAAAACATCAAATAATACTATGTACAAACAACAAATACGTTTTAGAAAATATAAATGAAGAGACTAACGGTTTAGTTGAGAGGAATTTGGCACTAGTGCCACGCCCACCAAGTGATTTGCGATACGGCCAAAATAACAAAAGAAAGTTTATACAAAACTGGAAAAAATCGTTATTGAATCAGCGAATACAATATTTAGAAAAAGGTCTAATATCATTTGGAAGTAACAGAATTATTTTTTCAGTCTAATATAACAAACAACCTTTTAGGTTATCTGTGGAGAAAATTGAAGGGTAACTAAAGGTATGAAATTCCATCTAGTGTTTGTGTTGCTCCAAACCAAATTAACACGGGACAAGAAAATTAAGATAATGATAATGAAATTGATGCTTTTGTCTTCTTCACAGAGTTCCAACAAGCAAACAGCCGATGCTCTGAATAAATTAAAATGCTAGAATCGCCACCAGCAAGGATATTCCATCTATCTGTCTCTACCACAGATTAAGTTTTACGGATAAATATTTTGATTTAAATTCCCTTTCTGTTACCTTCAATTACATCTATAAAGTATAAAGAGCTTGTTATTAGTTTCAAAAACACTGGAACACAGACTAATAGCCATTAAACTGCCATCAATGAGCCTCCAGTCGCTACACCTTACGCGTACCCACGTAAATTTTCAAGTTTATTAATGTGTCACCTTCGGGACTCTTGCGCACGTTAAAATAGAGCGGGACGCTATTATTAGCGCATAACTGTGTGAAAGAGACAGACGTATGTATTATCGGTGTCTGCCGGAATGGCATGTAGCTGATTGTTTTCTATTTATCTTTGTTATTGATGTCTGGCTGAATGTACTGGATTACGGCGGTCATGGAATACGTATGGCCTATTTCCATTGAAATTCTTTTAATGTTCTTCAAAGAATTGAAAATAATGGTTTAGTTGAGGTTAGTTGTATTAAAACTATGCTCTTAATCTAAATTGAGATTGTCTTTAAAATCTCGTGTTTTATCTTCCTTCTAATCAAAATAATCTTCAAAAACACAAACAAAGCTGATCCCCTGTAACTGTTCTAATATTTCATTTTAATTTCCATCATCTAAAAGAGATAGCGCTGCTGCCAAACCAAAGACCTCCAGAAACAGGAAAATGGCGATAGTTCGGATATCTCCGTGAATTCCGGAATTCGCCGAAGTCAAGCCGAAGGCTTTCTCAAATCCGTTGCGTAATAGCTTCCTTACTGCAGTTAATTGTTTTACATTCTACTTGCTTGAGTTATTAAAACTTTCGGAAAGTAATGGGTTTTTAATCTGAAAAGGATATTATAATGGAATTAAAACAGTACCAGAATACACTAAGCCCGAAAAGACGTTGAATACTGAAGAAAATATAATCTAAACTAAACATTTCTAGCTTGATGCAACACACTATTTATTCAAAGTCTTACGAAAATCAGGAGAAATATGTCCAACATTCCTCAAAATTCATCTCGTGTAAAAGACTGGAGAAATGTGAACAGTAAATCAATCAAAATATTCATGTGTCCTTGTTTCCATCGTAAGGTTATTTTTACTCTGTATTTGCATACTTTATTTGCGTGTTCTAAATTCATCTTAAGTTATGTCCATATGATTTGAAAAGACCTTGATTATATGATAATGTTTGATCCTGTTAAGGCTGGTTGTTTATGTCTTGGTTCAATATGAAAAGGAATGAGTTTGTGATGTATAGCCTAACTAAATTCATCGTTTCCCAGAATTTTTGGGTCCAGGATTTCTTTCATTTGCTCTTCTCCTATAGCTCCAGGATTTCTTTCATTTTTCTGTTTATAATGACTGAATCTAAGAAGTCATCTTCTTTCAAACCTTTTACACACCTATTGATCAGATAGATAGATAACCACTTACCTATTCCTCGTCTTCAATCGACGACAGCAGTTTCCTCTTTCTTCTTACTTTCCTCTTCTACATTGATGTCGTCTAGATAAGTGTTATCTGGTCTTAAACTCCCAATAACCCACACAAAGGACAGTCCTGTATTGAAGGTTATCATACAACAACCCACTCAATTAATATCCCACCTCGTTGCGATGCACTTGCACAACATTTCACTCGGTGTATGATTCACAATTTCCGATTAGTGTAATCATTGACTATCACGTAATTTATATGTAAACAGAACGAAACAATGGTGATAGGCTAGAACATTTTATATTTGTTGATTATAGAAATATAATTAATGTCATTCATAGGTAGAATGGTAACGGTTCTATAGGTTTTGGAAAAGTAAACTCCATCCTCTCTTTTTTTGATCCCTCTCGAATTAATGAAGGTGAACCGATCCGAAATTCTGAATATTTCTCCACGTCCTTTACGAGGTGGAACACCTCAGCAGCACTTAAAATTACCATGCAATCATAAAATGGGCTTTCAAATTAAAGCCTGATAGCAAGGCTGAATATGTACTTAGAAATGATAATAATTTGAATAAAATAGAAAGTATGTCACTGATGTTTGATGGAGTTGATCAGATAGAAGAAACAACCCCTCTAATGATAGGCTTATATCTCTCGAATCATATTGAAAAGGCAAATAAGCAATTCCTTTTCATATAAACCAATGCCACGAAGAGGATTTTTGCTGAATGAAATCAGTAATATTTGTTGTTGAATCAACGGTTTTCGGTACGCAACCTAAATATTTAATTCGGGGCAAACTAAGCTATTAGTCATGCCAAATTATAATATTTGTTATGGCACATTACTACTGCTATAATTTGAACTATCGCTCTATTCGATCAACAGTTATCCGCGACTTGACCTAAATTCTACATTAATCCGAATTTAAAACAATCCTACGTAGACTTCATTTACTTTAATGTACTCAAGATCATGATTCGTATGAATCAGATCATATTTTAACGCCAAAAGGCATTACAGTGAATTATCTTAAATAACCTCGCATCGTTTAAAAGTACATTCGAAAGGAATAATGAAACTCATTAAATAAACAGAAAAAGAAAACATGACGCAGATAAGCCGGGTATCATGTGAAATGTGCCACCAAAACCGGCGCGAGCGCAATGTTCAAAATGGCTGCCGCTGTATGTAGGTCACGGCAATCGGTGCCTCGGTGGCTGCTCTTACGAATTTTTTAAACCCGAAACCAATTTGACTTAAGTTTGCAATGTTTTACTTACTTTTGTGTTCACTATTTTATAAGTCAACATGATTAATATTTCTTTTTGCTATAAGTGATGAAAATTCTTCGTCAAGGGCGACAATAACGGAGGTTTCGACTAAGATTATTCATAAAATTACCAAATAATTTGAGGCCTCAGAAATATTGATGGAAAAACTATTATAAAGTTAGCCAGTCACCGTTTATCGTAATTATAGTTTCAATGTCATATCCTTGTATAAAAACGCGGCCTTGACTTTAAGATAAATGTATAAAAACATAACGGAGCATTTGAAATGTATCTAGGTAAAGTATTTGAAAATAACAGCATTGTGTTTGAAAAGGACAAATGATGTAACGTAATCAGAGAAATATTGAAAAGTAACGGGCTTAAAATATTTTATGCTAGAAACAAGTTTTCATAAGCATAGAATTGTTTAAAAGGATGCAGGATTATTCTTGACTTGACCATCAGTCAGCCATAATCCTTGTAGGATCGGTATCGGTACATGTACGCTACTAAAGGGCCCTACACAGTAAATTTTACGTCAATGGGATGAACCACCTGTCTCTTTGGTAGTGATCTACAACTAACATGAATATTTCTAGTGCCAAGAATACTCGAAATGGATATATGAATGCATTCCACTACTACTACTCACTATTTAGTTGTGATTCCGAAGTAAAAATAGAATTTATCATCATCGCGACGTTTGGAGACGCAACAGTTTGAACAGGAAAAAGGAGTATGTTTGTTGATGATGATGACACTATAACTCATAAATCGGATGCCCGTAAAGGTTCCAAAGGAACCTTTACGGGCATCAGATGACGAAGAGGTACATGATAATACTGGTGAACAAGAAACAAATCCAACAAGGGTTTTCTTAAGACTGATGATAACAATGATTGAGAAACAATTAAAAAGAAAGTATCCATAAACAGGGTGTAAACGGACTCTTCACGAATCATTCTGTACATCAAACTAAGTAACTTTACGCTAAAATTATTGCTGGGAAAGGAATCTGTTTTTTGGGGTGAAAAATCACGTTTTACGGTAGGACTCAATGTAACGCATTCAAAACATTGTGCTGATGAATGGATTGAATAGTACGGGGGTCGTGAAGGTGTCGTAAGTAAGAAATACATTAAAAACATAAATTAAAAAAAAAAAACTTGTGAAAAAGTTAAAACTTTGACCCCCAATATCTGCGTAACTAGAAGGTTTCCGGCAACAAGTGCCTTTCGGCTTCGTTAAGAGTCTTTTTACACTTGTAAAGATGTTAATTTTGTTAAAAGCTTAAAATCATTTAATATAGGCAGGTGCTTAAACAAATAAGAATATTTTAGCATGAAGTTCATTGTCATTTAAGGTTACAGTTCCGTGGACTTTAGTCTTTGACTGTAGTCTCGATCGCTGAGAAATCAGTCAGCATGACTGGCAAGTTTTGGATCTGTGAGACAATCTAAGCCTTGTAGATTACTGTAATCATTATTTAGATTTTTATGATTTGACATTTCAAGGTTTAATGAGACTCTGATTCTGATTTTTGAAGTGAAAACTTCTTTAGCGGCGTTGTACACTTTTTGGGATGGGTAAAAACTGTTAACTCGAATCGG
The DNA here is from genome assembly GCA_950005105.1 of Lycophotia porphyrea. Classification (NCBI taxonomy): domain Eukaryota; kingdom Metazoa; phylum Arthropoda; class Insecta; order Lepidoptera; family Noctuidae; genus Lycophotia; species Lycophotia porphyrea. The sequence continues at coordinate 9,866,393 of OX465409.1, forward strand.
CGTCGCAGGGCGCTTGCGCGAGTGTAGTTTAAGCTAGATGGCGTTGTTTCAAGTTTTTTTTCTACGGCAGCAACATATTTTGCAGAAAGCTATTGAGATTTCTGATATTTAACCTAGATGGCGTAGTTACAAGTTTTTACCTTTGCCGGCACTCCCGGAGAGCAACCCGTTTTTTTTTTTACAGAGAGCTAAGTGCCAATGTAGGTACATGCATACAATTAACGCACGATGGTTTCCCATGAGGATTAATAGTAACTAGAGAACACCATCTGCTCAGATCGTTCATACATCTTTTGCTTCGCTTCAGGAAACATAAGAGTAATCCTTTAATAATCTACGAATATATTTTAGTAACATCTATTTATAACATTACTTTCTGGTGAAAACGATCATTGAATGACTCATCAAGCTACATTCTGTAACTTTTCCCTTTCTTTTCCTCAAACCAAATGCCTTTGTATCTTTTCTTGCAATTTCGTTTTTCCTGTAACTACTATTTTCGTAGCTATAAAAACATTTAAATAGGATTGTTTATTTGCTGAAAAGTATAAAATAAATAATGTTTAGGGCCCTTACAACATATTTTCAGAATATAGAACCCAACGTGTTTGGATATTATCATTTTATGGCGTAAAAGACATATTTATTGGCCGAGAAGTCCCCTCCTTCATATAGTTAAAGACCGTCTGGAATAAAAGACTAAAGAATTAACAATAGATCTTAAAGTCTATCAGTTAAACTAAGCTAACTGTCGATACGAGTGGATCACTGAATTTTAGATGTGTCTTTATGACTATCTCGCAAAGTTATTTAATCATCATAAACCAACAGTTTAATGTTATCTTGAATTTTAACAGCTTCCATATATTTGAAAGCGAAAGTGCACGCATTTGGACATCGCATATTACCTCTGTTTACACAACTCAGGGCTGAATTGAGCATTTTATGAACTTCTTGCTTAATTAAGATTGGCTTATATTATTATGCTTATGTGCGCTCAGATTTCTTATTAAGGAGCTTACAACTGGACCCTAATTGTTGCTAAATGTATTGTAGCATCTCTTCAGAGTAGCAGCCACGGAGTCTTGATTTGTGCCCGCTTGATTGGAATAGGTTCCCCCCCCTATTAAACAGGACTTAAACATAACTGGTGAAATGTGGTTACATCTGCCTAACCTGTCGAGGATTACAGGTGTGATGTTTCAAATAACTTAGTTTTAACAGTAATTGCTTCGTGTCCAGCAACAAAGTCTTGAGCTGATTTAATTTCCATTGTAAATAGAAACTTTCTCGGAATATACCATTACATTAATGACTAGACGGAGTTCCAATTCATTTTTTCCGTTCCGTAAGCTATGCATGCAAGTTGCAGGCAAAAATTCTTGACTCCATTTTTCCAATATGACTCTTTTAAGGGATATTATTATTTGATGCTCTAAAATCTAATTGATCTATTGTAAATGAGTACTTTTAGAAATAATAGTGCATATTTTTATGTTTAACCTTATTATTAATTATTGCGTCTTTAGTTGATTTACGGATAAATTAACTGCATTCAAGATATTATCATAATATTTGGGATACAAAAATAATATATGATCCTTTTTTTTAGTTATTTGTCTTTTTGGCGAGAGCAAGCTCGGGACTTGGGGCACTCTGACTCCGGACAGGTTAGGTTCGAAGGGGATGGCGGGGTCTTGAGAGCAAGGGAAGCGAGTTAACTAAGACCCGGCCCTTCGTGTTTTTATTTCTCTCTTAGCCTGTATTGTCCCTCTGCTGGGCAGAGAAAAAGGCCATTTCGTGTTAGGTTACTTTAAACCATGCAGACATGAATAGGAACCCCGCGTAGCGGGGCTACGTCCACTAAGCCTTAATACAACATTTTGATATTTATCTTATTGTACGTTGATTTTATTCCTAATTTGACCTTCCAAAACTTTTATTTATTATGTTCGACCTTCTGGGTGAAATTGAAATTTAAATAGACAAAACAGTAATTTAGATAAATCGAATTATATAAAAAAGTAAATATCAAACTATGACATATTTAATGCTTATTTCCCTTAGCTAAGGCTCCAACAAGTAACTATCAGACCTTCAGACGTAATTTCTACATCTCAAACATTTTTTGCGTAGGCTAAACAGATTATTATATCGATTGATTTGATTTATTTTATGTCTCAAAGAAAGAGGATCAATCATTAAAAACGATGACTGTTTAGATTTTGCTGTTTTTGTAAAATTAAAACTATCACTTAAATTCATGGCCTTCTTTTAATAGACATGTTTAACAGCGTTGTTTTATAGCTCGCTAGTATGTTTGTCAAACAATGGAAATCAATCATTCACCAAGAATGTCCCAATTCGGCTGTGCCGATACCCAGGTCGCGTTACGTTTAAACAAAATAATTGCACGTAAACAACTCATTTGTTACTTCAACTGCGGTTTATCACGTCATTATAGAATTCAGTTGCCCAACGTACCAGCTAATGATGTATATTTTATATACTGTTACCAAACAAGTCTATTGGGTCTCAACTCACAACGGTTCGCGAATTCCTTTCCGAGAGAAGTGAAAGCCAACCAAATAATATGGTTATCAGAGCGGAACGGTTTTCGTCATGTACTTCATTGACAAAACGCCTAGCACAATCCCCTCTAAGATACAATGAATGAATATTATTACTGCTGCTAATTTTAAAATGATTTATTTTTGCAATACCACCCGGTCAACCGCTCTCAAAGGCGCGTGCGGAATGAGGTCATCGTGTTCCAATTTTAAATTTTGATTGTCTGTAAAGAGCTTTTGGTACCTAGTACTTTCACTGTCATTTTTTTCTCTTTGTCGGACCAAGTCTAGAACATTCATTGTACGGTCTAAAGCTCAGGTCAGATTCGTTGGGCTTCAAAATGTTGCGCTATTCATTATAAAGTTTAGTTGCTCTTGTGTGGCTTATCTGTACTTTTAATCTCAATTCATCTTTAACTAGTTTTGTTGCGCAATAGTAAAGTTCAGCTGTAATTTCTTTTAAAGAATTGACGAGTATTTGATGGGTCGTAAAATTGTATAAGTGAATATTCCTCAATATTCTTAGCCGCTTTACTATGTTCTCTATTCTTTAGTAGTGTTATGAGTGGCTTTTGTTTCTGATTCCATGAAAATGTTTGACATTCTGCTAATAACATTGGTCTTCCGTCAATCGTCCTGCATTTCTCCCATTAAACAGAACTTGCTTATCGTCCCGCAAGCAGTAACCCAAATGACACATTCGCGGTCCTGTTATTACTCCGGTATCGCTTCGGACCAATTATAAATAGAGACTGATAAGTTCCGTTACTCGTGCCACCTCCATCCCTCTCGCACTCCCGCATCAACCTTCAACGTAAGACAGAAACAGAAATATAAACGAACCTGTCTCGATGGATTCGCGTGCCACGGCTCGGGTTTCCCCGTATCACGAGGCCACTTTCCTTCGACGACATGCGAATTGATCATTTCTTGATATTGGATCTTAATTTCTTTGATTTAAAGTTCAGAATCTTCCAGTGTTTGTTGAAAGGGTGTTTATGAAACCAACGAGGGTCTTGACATTGCCAATTTACGATGCCGCCCTTTCTTGTGTAGAGATTATGTGTCGTTTCAGTTTATGGCAGAAGTTTATTTTAAAAGTTTATGTTCTAACTGTGTCTGATCGAGATCATGGTATTGACCCTGGAACATCAGACGATGACTTTTAATTTTCATACGGTAACTTTGTTTTAATCTTCAGATTTATATTCACGAATCTTCTTTGATTATAATATTAATAATTTAAATCGGAGTTGATATGATCTATAGTTGTTTGCTATTTTCTACTCATACAATTTCCGTAGAAAAACTGAATGATGATGCAAATTATTTAGTTATTCAAACTCAAAGCATTTATTTCAATTAGACCATCACAGGCACTTTTGGAAAGTCAGAAAAAGAAAAAAAATAAAAAAGCGAAGCTACAGTCACAGACACATGGCATAATAACTTGTGAAAGAAAGAAAGAAAGAAAGAAAAAGTATTTATTGATTTCACAACAGGACACATTAGATACACTTAAAATTAGGACATAATTATATAAATATTTAAATTAGTCCCGTGCGAAACCAAAAGGCCACTATCTCAGCATGGTGCTGTAACATTTAAGACAAATGTCACAGCGCTGGTATTCTGACAGGGCCCATTGGTGACGCCACGTTTACAGAAAAACAGAAACAAAATAACTAAAATTAAAATAAACTAAAAATAAAAAATAAAACAAAAATAAACTAATAAAAACAATAAGGGAGTCTTTAAAATATTTATGAAAGTACTGTAGTTGCCCATTCCAAAGCGTAGATCTCTATGGAGGAGAATGAGTAAGAAACTCCATGGACACTCTTTTCAATCAAAATACAGGGTGTAAACGGACTCTTCAGGAAGCCGTCAACCAAGCATTCTGTACATCAAAGTACCGTAACTTAACGCAAAAATTATTGCTGGGAAATGACTTTTTTTTTTGGGTGAAAAATCACGTTTTACGGTAAGACTCAATGTAACGCAAAGCAAAGCTGGTAATAAAAGCTACTCTAAAGTACCACTTATCACACTGGACGGCATACCATTAAAAAGAGTTACTAAATTTAAGTACTTGGGCCACTGGGTGAGTGAAGACCTTAAAGATAATTTAGATGTGGATAGGGAGCGCAGGTCGCTGGCTGTCCGATGCTGTATGTTGGCCCGTAGGTTCGCCCGTTGTACTGCACGAGTTAAAGTAACGCTTTTTAAAGCCTTCTGCCAATCCTTTTACACGTGCAGCCTGTGGGTGAACTTCACGCAGAAGGCATATAGTGACCTGCGCATACAATACAACAACGCTTTCCGGGTGTTGTTGGGGCTGCCGCGTTTTTGCAGCGCGTCCGGTATGTTTGCCGACGCAAATGTTGACAGCTTTTCAACCGTCATGCGCAAGAGATGCGCATCGTCACTATATCGGTTTCGCGCCAGCCCCAACACTATCCTGAGGACGTTGGCAGACCGCTGGGACTCTCCGATTCTGGGACGCTGGATACGACTCCATGCGGTGAAGTAGATTGGGATGGGAAAGTCTCTAGCGGTTGTACTAAGTTTAAAATTAGTTTAGTTTACTTACTAACACTAGATATAAGGCATTTTATACTGTTACTAACAAACTATGGAACTTGATTCTGAATTAAACGATTATTATTATTATTATTATTATTCAAAACATTGTGCTGATGGATGGATTGAATAGTACGGGGATCGTGAAGGTGTCTTAAGTAAAACAAATAAATTAATGACATGTATTGAAAAAAAAAACTTGTGAAAAAGTTTGAACTTTGACCCCTTCCCAAAATCTCCGTAGCTGGAAGGATCCCAGGTCTGGTCTAGAACAAAAAAATGATCGTAATGACGGGGAGAACAAGTGCCTTTCGGCTTCATTAAGAGTCTTTTTACATCCTTTATTTATTGTACTTTGAGTATAAATAATTATTTTTACACGATAAGTTGTTAATATACACAGTCGTAGGACAAAAACCTTTAAAATTGTTTAGGAGAATACACACAATCCTAAATATTTAACAATTACTCAATTAGATGTGTTTGGCCCTGTATTTTTAATATCTTTAATCTTCTGGTTTGTTCAAAAAGTTAAAAAATTCTTAGTTTTGGCTTTACCGTATAATATTCATTGTTACCGACCACGACCGCATCGTGTTGCGCGAATTCTGCTAGTAGATAATCTACTTGGAATATTTACTACTGTGTTGACCTCCAATAGTTTATTATTTAATGATCGCCTTTATCGTATGTTGTTATAATAATTTTATTTACTTTTTTATTCAGACATTTTTATATTGCCAGGAGTACATAAAGGGTGTAAAAAGAATCTAAACGACGCCGAAAGGCATTTGTTCTCCCCGTCATTGCGATCAATTTTTTGTTCTAGACCATACCTGGGAACCTAGTTACGGAGATATTGGGGGACAAAGTTCCAACATCTTCATAAGTTTTTTTTTTTTTAAATACATGTTTTTAATATTTACTTAAGACTTTTTCACCACCCCCGTACTATTCAATCCATCCGTCAGCACAATGTTTTGAATGCGTTACATTGAGTCCTACCGAAAAACGTGATTTTTCACCCCCACAAAAAAAGTTGTTACCCAGCAATAACTTTTGCGTAAGGTTACTTAGTTTGATGTACATAATGCTTGGTATGTTGTCACTTGAACATAGCATTAACTGTCTATTTAACGAAGCCGGATGATGAGTTTTATCCCTCCAAGACTCAATGCCCATACCAAGACAGACGATTCCCTTGCAACATTTCCGTAACAGCCATTTTCAAACTTCTTCTAATATTTATCATTTTATAAATTAACGTAATCAACAGCTAATAAACCATCTTCCGATAACGGGGTCAACCGGTAATCACCAGTAAATCATTCATCAAATTCTCTGTTCTTTCTTCTCAAATACTTATCCATCCGTGATATGATTTGGTAACAATCGCAGTCCTCTAAGAGATCCCTATCATTTCCGTCTCCGATTGATTTGAATTCAATGCTGCCACCGTTTGTTTATTGTTCATCGACATAATCTTGACCTGTGGCTTACGCATTCATTTCGTAATTAATCATACCTTGAATTATTCTTTTTTGTTTTGGTGACCCATTTTTGAATAAAGAGCAACGTGGATGAACAATGCTCTGGATACGCCGTCATCCGCTCAAGGCATAACATAGCGGTCCACCAACGTAACAAGAGTTTCACCGCTCTGTAACGGATGACACAAGCGGTTACGGTACCCGAGTCTGCGCGGTGGGGCGCATTCGACTTTCAAACTCACGCGCACGAAAGCCATTGCTCCAACGCTCGGTACACGCTCGGCATGTCTTCGGCTAACATCGGATCCTTACTCTTCATAAACACTTTAATTCTGATCTTTATTAATATCTTGGGACAACAGATTTTCCTTTACCATAATTTTTATAATCCGTAAAGTATTAAACGCGGAAATGTTGAGAAATGAAGATTGTAAGCGAAGGTGTCTTGGCTAGAGTTGCTATTCGCTTGTGATTCAAGCGTGGTACGCTCGCACCGTTAGCAGTGAAAGTGCTTGGGCAAAAGTGAAACGGATGGTTTAGAGTGGCGCAACTTGCTCGAGATTGGCGTAAAAAATCGCGATCGAGGAAATGTGAGAGGTTATAGCCGGTTGGATGCTAGAGATTTTTTGGTGTGAAGTTTTTTTGGCATCTCGATCTTTTTTTCTTTAGTTATTCTCGAAGGTTCTTTTGGTTTCTATTTCAAGTTACTGGTAACTGGAATGTGGGGATCAGTCAGGCAGAAAAACTGGTATTCAGCTGCATCCAGGTACAAGCTGGAAGTCAACCTCAATATAGTCAGGAAAGGGTTAGGCAGTTGATGACTGGCCCTTATCAGGATCTCGGGCCGTTTCTAATCTATCACTTAGCCATTCATCCTTCCTACATCATTGGCTACAACTCAAAACCTTCCTGAAGGTTACCTAGTTCAACCCCTCTTTCCCCAATACGTTAAAATCAATCGTCACACTACTCCCCGTCCCAATAATAACCCTCTATGAAACCAAAAAGTAATGTCATTACTGTAGTGCACAAAAACTCTATCGACTAACCTAATTTCACCCACATTCAGTGCACTGCCAGTATGTGGCACGGATGTAAGTACGTGAGTTTCTTTTGAAGTTACCTGCCACTCATTTCTTGCTATGGTGTGTTAAGGTTGACAGTTTATTCTAGTTATTGGCTTTTTGTCCATCTTTCCACAAGTTCTGGAAACCAAACTTACCTGAGATGGTTATTTATTCTGTTCCATCATCTTCTTTTAGTTTCGACTTGATGACACATCGTCTGCCTAGCCTTTTCCCAACTATGTTGGGGTCGGTTTCCAGTTTAACCGGATAACCGGCAGCTCGATACCAGTATTTTACATGGAGCGACTGCCTATCTGACCTCCACAACCCAGTAAGTACTGGTTAATACGATACCCCTTGGTAAGATTGGTTGTCAGACTTTGCCGACTTGATGATACATTCTTATGTAGTACTGTGTTACTATTCCGTGCTGTCGCATTGCTGGGTAATTGGGTCTCGGAATGGACTCAGTTCCGTCGTATATTATAACAAGATTATTTTGGACACGTTGATTTCGGCATCAGTGGGTTCTTCATTCTTTTGCCGATTTATCTGATCGACATTGTTTATAATAACACTGAAAAACAGGCCCCCAGTCTTCATTATCAAAGCAATAAAAAACGCCAGAAATCTTAATTTTAAAAGATTACTTATCTGTAAAGTGATACGTCACATTTCGACGTCACTACAAGCCAGGTGCAAATACGTTTTTGATCGGAACCAATTTTCGGATTTCGATTTTCTCATTTTAATGGAATTGTGGTCAAACCTTTATTTGATAACCGACCAATTCTGAGAAAGTAGGCCGCTCGTGTAAGCCCCAAATTATCTCTAGAACGTCGCGGGGTCTCCACCCCAATAGGATGATTTTCTTTAACTCAATCACTAATAATGCTATTCAAAGATTCATTTACTTTTATTTAAATTTTAACCTCGTTTTTTAAGCCTTCAATATTGCTCAGGGATCTAATCGCTTAAGGAATCTTTTTCAAGCTTGGTCCACAGTATAGTCTAGGACTCAGACGCTTAGTGCTATTTTTCCATGAGCTATTCATGTCTGGATTTATTATTAGAATGATTGATGGGTAAACTAGGGTATATTTTGCGCCGTGTGAACTCAATTTAGTTTATTGTTGGCTCGTAAAAGTGTTCCGAAGATTTTTTAGTCTATTATGGGAACATTTTCTATGTATTCATTATGATGTGTCCCATTTTTTTGCCGTGATTCTGATAGAAAGCAGTATTTGTTCAGTTTTATTATTTCTCTTATCTGTGTCAAATATTAGTGCATGTTTTGTACTTAAGATAATTATCGAATTGCACAATATTTTGTAATATTAAAACAAAATGGCGAATTGCCGGATGTTGGTAACTTTTTATATTAATTTGTTATGTCTTCACTTATTTTGTAGTCAATAAATGGCTGTACTTACCTCTATCATTAACTTTCTCTTATTCTCTGAGAGAGTAAATTTGCAAATTTTCACGAAATAAATAAATGTAAAGGATAAAACAATATGAATCATCTATAAGTCTAATGTGAGCGCGGTGACAGTGAAGCGCGCGTGCGTATCTAGGTTAGTTGGTCGCAACCTCGTCAGTAGGGGCCTCAGCGGTGGGTTAGGTTAATCTTGATCGGTACTGGCTTTCAATACCTGGACCTGTGCTGATCGACAGGTTTGGCACAACAGGACGATACTCACTTAAGGGTCATAGGGAGAGGTTCATAAAAATATTGTTATTATTTGAATTTGAATTGATGTGTCAAAAAGTTAACCCTCTAAAAGCGAAGGTTTTAAAATCATTTTTTTTCAAGCTGATTCATAAAAGGACTGACATTTAAAAAGAAGTTTACCATTTAAATGCGAATATAAAAAAGACTAAGTACTTTTTTTTTTCAAGTCTAGTTTAAAAAAAAAAGGGCCGACCCGATTAATTTTACTTTCATCAATCGATAGGTACATTCTAAGTCAGACCTTCAAATATTGGTTTACTCACAACCAATTAACCTGTTAATCACAATAACTTCAAATATCAAACATTCCCGTCCTTCGTCTTGTTTACCTTGCTTCAGAACATTATCAAGGAAATGTTAATTATCAAGGAAGGAAAACTCTAAATATATTTTCCCGCTACATTTACTAGAAAGGGCAACAACTGAATATTGCAACCTATTAATGACGCCAGAAGGTTTTCAGATGGCTTCGCTAATAAAGGTCGAAGTTCGTTGGTGCAACTTTGTACACCGTGTACACGTGTTTATTTTATGTGGAGAATATTAAAAACGGGGGCGGTTTCGCCCCCTAGTGGGCGGTTTCGCCCCCTAGTGGGCGCTGGAGCTTTTCGTGGGAGTGGTAGCTGGTCCAAAGGCAAATGGGCGGCGTTATGACAGTCAAGTTCAAGCAATTCAGGGTGGATATCAAGAGTTCTGACTCCAAAAATCATTATCAGCTTTCCATCCTGAATTGTGAGAAATAGTACAGAAATGTTTAATTGCGTTTCCATCATCATATTTGGCTGAGCGTGTAGATTTAGTGTAGTAGCTAATTTGCTGTAGGGACAGACATATAAAATTGGTATATATATGGATAATTAACTAATATGTTAAGGGGGCGTTGATTTTTTTTTCTTGCATAGGTGGCGGTAGTCCATAAAAGTTTGGGAACCTATGATTGTGGCACATTATATTTGTCGAGTTTCTCAGAAAGAGCGTGTAAGTGAAATATTGTTTCTTTGTTGAATGTTTGAAGGTTAAATATGATTAAGGAATATTCTGCGCATTACGAGTTTTCAGAATTGAAATATTTTTAATTTGGATTCTATTCTTTTAAACGTAAGGAAAGCTTTTATTTTAACTTAGTTCAAGCATGATAATTCAAAAGGTTTACTTCATATAATATTATTCACGAAACTATACGACACAACGGTTCGTTAAACAAGACGAAAAATGTAATATTTATGAAATAATGGTGTTCTTTAAATAAAATTTAAATTTTCAGTCGGCGAACACTGCTCAGTGGGTGTTGTCTGTTGGTCGCTTTATATATTTTTAGCTCGCCATGTTTGTGACAGCCCTAATCCAATACATGAGCTGTTTGACGTCAATAGGGCTAGGGTAGATCGCCTTTTGTTGCAAACCAGGCTGAGTTGCAGGCCTCTTTAAATTAGTGACTCGTTGGTCGAGTGGTCGCAAGCGCGACTGCTGAGAATGACGTCTTGGGTTCGATTCCTGGGTCTGGCAAAGTGTTTTTGGGTTTTTCTATCTGGAATCTTCTCAGTAGCAGCCACGAAGGCTGGCTGGTCTTGTAACCGGCTGATGGCAATAGACTCGCCCCCTATAACATGGTACTTAAACATAACTGGTGAAATGTGAATGTACTATTAGTTACACACGTCCTTAACCCTTCCGGGATTACTGGCTTAATGATGATGTTATTTATCTTTGAGTAGATAACCTTTTTGGTAATTAGTGACCGATACATAAACACGTGATTGTACTCATGATAACAAACAACTTTCCCAAAGAAACATTTTTTTTAATACTTTTAATTTAGCAATCTGCACATTTGTATGGCCCTACAGATAGTTGTTCCGGGTTTGCTGTTTGTGTATGTGAGTTTAAATGTTTGTGAACGCACCCACGATACAGGAGAAATTCCTAGGTGGATTTTCATACGGCTGCTGATTGCTTGATTGAGATGCATTGTGATAAAAGTGAATGAATATTAAAAAAAAATGTTTCTTTGGGAACGTTGTTTGTTATCATGAGTACCTACAATCACGTGTTTAATTATCGGTCACTAATTACCAGTCAGCCTATATGCTATGGTCGGGTATGTGCGATAGAAGAATTAAAACGTCTTTTAAATACGACAGACCAAGGTATTTGTAATATGTTATGTGAATGAATAATAACATGTTCTAAGTACTAGACATCATGAATATTCTGTAAACTCAACTATTTCTTCAAACGCCTTGAATATTTAACATGATTACCATAATGTGTAATGACATTATTATATGGTACGGTGTGCTTCTCGTTGTTGGTTTTACGCATAAAATAACTTTTTCATACCCTTTATGTATTATAAAGAGGATAAACAAAATGAGCGTCCGATATAAAATGTATTATATTCTCCTTACAATACTACTTCTTTATTACCAAAGCCTCCAAAAACGTTAAGCCCAAACTTTCAGTAGAAAATAAATCATTAACTCTGATTAAAATCAAGAACGCGACTAAAATGTAGCATCGCGGCGTTATCCTCGTACCCGAACAATGTAAAGTCAACTTTAGGTTGTGTTGAATAAAGTAGATAATTGTTTGTTGTTATTGCGTGCCCCCCCCGATATACGAGGCCGTCACAAGCAGGTCAGTGGGGCACGAGTAAGTGTGCCTCGCGGTTCCGACCGGTCGTCCAGCCCTGAACTTGGTCTGGGATTTGCTATGTTATGTCATGTGCGTGTGATGTCATGATATGCAGCGGGCGGTTTTTGAACAAGGTAGCGATTTACGGTTAGAATTTTTGTTGTTTAAAAAAAAATGTGTTTTATTTTAGGGTTTTTTGTAGTACAGACGCCTGCAGGTACTACCCGAAACTGTCAGATTTTCCCAACCAACTTTGAACCTAATACTTGAGAGATAAACTTGAAAATCTAATAAAGAAATTTGACAGATTGAAGTAGCTTGATGTGCTGGTGTCTGTGCATAAAGGGTGTAAAAAGACTCTTAACGAAGCCGAAAGGCACTTGTTCTCCCCGTCATTGCGATCATTTTTTTAATGAATTCTGGGGGATTACAGGGATTTCCCATAAGTAATAATTACAAATTTCCACGAAAATTTTACAATCTTTTTAACCATTTTCGAGAAAGGATTTTCTAAAATCCTCGCGTATGCTAACTTAACGAAAGTTAAAGAGTAGTATAATGAATAATGAATTATTGGGCCAAGTTTTATTATTTTTGGGCAAGGTTATATGGTTTTAGACCTAGAGGTTTTGGCTGTACGTTATCTGTCAGCGAGTAAACGAATTTAGGATTTTTAATCAGTAAAGGCAGGAAGACTATAATGATTTAAAGCGGTTGCGTCAGGGTAGCCCGCGAAATTCAAATTTTCTCACGTTTTATGCAATTTGCAGGTCATTGTCAGGTTGTATGTTGATGAAAAATGAGTCGCGCCAGTAACACGTGTGTAGTTACAGAATCACAATCATGAAAATCATCAATATAACCCTTTAAGGTAGCACTAGTCGCGGGCTCGAACTCACTGATGGGCGTGGCCAAAAAGCACGCTGTCTCACCTGGCATCGTGCCCGATAGTGAGATGCACGATAATTCATAGTAAAGGTGCGCGAAAAAAAATACGAAAAGGCCTTTGGAAAATCGAGTTTTATGAAAAAACCAATGCATAAATCAATTACAAATAAAATTTATTGAATTTTTCGATAATTGTGCTTTGTCGGTACCGACTTTGTTTTGGAAATTTGACACTTCTTTTATTACTAATATACGCCCAAAGTTGCGTTAAAATTGGCAATAAAAACGAATTTTTGGTAGCTCGTAACTTTTAAATGGCTTATTATTTTAGTATTCTGTTTCCGCACAGACCAAATTAATAATGAGACAAAACAATATCATGTTTAACTTTGGATGTACAGTGTCAAACAGTGGAGTAATACCCTCCCGAAATTTGTATGGAAAAAATGTCGACTAGTGTCACCTTAAGTCCATTTAACCCTATTGAATGACTTTTTTATTAAATATTCATTGAATAGGATTACATAAACTTTGAGAGTTGTTTGTCATCAACGTACAACCTGACACTGACCTGCAAATTACAAAAAACGTAAGAAAATTTCAATTGCGCGGGCTACCCTGACGCAACCACCTTAAAATAAAATGTGTTTCGAGTTCACTATCAATCAAATACATCCGTCTAGTGCACATTTCAATTTTCATTCACAAACAATCGCAATCAATTTCGATGATAACTATCAAATAATTACTCATCAACAAACAGAAAGCAACATCAATTACTTTCACTTACTGAACATTTTTTACCTGTCATTAAGACTGACACATCATTACATTTGTTTGTAACACTTCGGAACATGTTACAAAATGTTTGATAACTTTCTCTTGTTTTCTGTCATGCTCATGACATTGTCGCGAATCGATTGCGAGTCGAGTACTCGAGCTGTCATAACTTGTATCGATTTATTTAAGTCAGGGGTACTCAAAGTTTTTGAGTACCTTTTTTTTCGGATGGGAAATCATCAAATGACTTCTCCCTCTCTGGACAGAGCGGGAGTGTCAGACTTAAACTGACTAAAACCCATACATGGTCCTTCCTTGCCCTTTGTGTTCCAGGGCCGCGGTATCTCTTTCGAACAGTCCCGCAGCCCTGGAAGTTTTTGAGTATCTAGAGTTTTTTTTTTATAAGTTTTTATTTAGTTGTTTATTTGTTAGTATGTATTGTTCGGTTCTCTCTCTCCAACCGATTGAGCTTAAATTTTGCACATTCGTTTGGTTCTAGTGGCAATACATTTTTATGATAGAGAAGACTTGATCTTACAGCCAGGATCACCTCCTCACGAGAGAACTCCTCAATAGTAACACGGACAGAACAAGAATATTCACTAAGATTTTTAAATTACCCTAATGGTATTTCCCTTGGGTTACTTGCGCAGATTTCACAGTACAAAAGGGCTTTGAGAAACCAAGTCTGCGGCTCTAAGCGTAATATTAAAACATGTAGACGGTAACAGACACATACATACATTATAAAACAATCTTCTAAGACAGATCTAAGAGATAGACGCAGCCTTGAGACGGTCCTTGGAATAAGTCTGAATCCAATGAATATTAAACAGCTCCCTTGATACAACTTGATACGTTACTCTTAACTAAGTTATTCTTGAAGAAATTAGAAGATGAAAAGAGAAAGAAATTGAAGTAGTACTTTCTCTGACTAGACTTTTCCCAAATATGTTAGGATCGGCAGCTGAATACCAGGATTTTACATGGACCGACCGCCTATTTGACTTCCACAAACCAGTTGGTACTAGGTAATAAGTTACCAATTGGTAAAACTGGCTATCAGACTTTCTGGCCACTGATTATCGGATCGGATTTCAGGTTCAGCATCATCAGCTAAACACCAGTACTTTACATGGAGCGTCCCATATCTTGCCGTGGCTGTCGTAAGAGGCGACTTAGGGACTTACTAAAGAATAGTAAGCAGCGTGCTCTGTGCCTTTGTAACAACCGTACTGCGATCGCCAACCCGCCTGCCAAGCGTGGCGATTATGGCAAACCCTCCCTTTGGGGAAAGCCTATGTCCAGCAGTCGACGTCTTTCGGCTGAAATGATGATGATGATGGCATGGAGCGTCTGGGTATCGGTCCTGTAAAACTCAATTACTTGATGAAGTGAACTTTTGTATGTGGTGACTAAATAATCAACCTTCTCCATTAAATACTCCTTTTTATTGCCTCTTGGCACAGCTCTTGAAGAGAGGCTTATTAGCTCGAAGATAAGAGAACATTTTTAGCCATATTGTTTTAGTTAACTGTGTATTTTGCGGGACATTCCCTAATGCCACTTGAGATAAGCTTCAGATTAGTTAGAGGCAGCCCCTAAATAAGCGGGACATATGGTGTAAGAATATGTCGACAGTGAAGTGCCAATACCTCCTAACTCACATTTTTCGAGAAATAAATACTTGTTTTATCGTTTTGAATTTAAAGGCGTTATTTCCATGTTTGATTGTCAGTTAGGAGGTATTTGCACTTCACCGTTGATGTATAGGATAAAATACACAATCAAAGCAAATTTTCCTTATAAACATTTTATCTACTTTTTATATGCCATGGTACTAATATTCGGATGAAATGGGACAAAACAGCACCTTTAATATCTCGGTTCATACACCATCATCGTCGTCTCCAACAGTGTATTCTTCAGTTCATTGGTTCCATATCACTGTTAGCCTAGTGGTGAGACCGTCGGACTGCCAAGTCATAGGTCCCAGTTCGAACCCAAGACACGCACCTTGGATTTTTCGAATTCATGCGCGTATTTATAATTATCACTTGCTTCGGTAAAGGAAAACTTCGTGAGGAAACCAGCATGCCTAAGGCAGACTAATTATTCTTGGGATACAGAGAAAGGTAGACATAGGTTACTTTAAATTCTTGATCATCTGTTTAAAGCAGTGATGGCCTAGTGGTGTGACCGTCAGACTGCAAGTCATAGGTCTCAAGTTCGAAGCCAAAACACGTCCTTTGATTTTTCGGATTCATGTGCGTATTTACAATTATCACTTGCTTCGGTGAAGGAAAACATCGTGAGGAAACCAGCATGCCTGAGAATATTTCTTAACGGCATGTAACACCAAGTCAAATATCCATGGGCGGCATACGAAACAAAAACCAATATATATGTATACAAACGCCAGTCCCCGCTGAAGTGGAAAGTACAATGAACTGGAGAAGACTGGTGTTATTATGATGAAGGCGGTAAACCAAAATATATGGTGAATCATGGGAAATATTACAAGAGTGATATTTTTTTTTTACGCTATAATAGACGCTAACCTAGTTAGTTCATCATAATAACACCAGTCTTCTCCAGTTCATTGTACTTTCCACTTCAGCGGGGACTCCACGTGTGCAACTTTACTTAGCATAAATCAATCAACATAATAAATACATTGTAAAGAAGAAAGAATTACATTGTCTTTATTTTTAAATCATAGATAAGAGACACTTATTCTACCAAGGACAAGAACGTGATTATTTAGTGTTTTAATTTTATTGATTGTTTGGCACGTTTTTTTTAAATACTCCTTGCTTGCATTACATGATAAGAACCCTTCTTGCAATGTTCTTAAGAAGAAACACGGTAGGTATTTGAAAAAAGCTCTCGCTGTCTCTCTGCGACCGTGATTTCGACATAGGTGCGATAAAGACAACTATAGTAAAATGTCATAATTCGAGGTTTGGCTCTCGACTATTTCCTCTTCCAATATTCGACCAATTTAAAATGTATTTCATAAACTGAATAAGAAGGATGTATACAGTGTCCCTATGTTTTTCGTTTTTCATTAATAGTTGTCAAATTTGTACACTAGGCCTTTGTAGACAGGCGATCTAATTAGGCAATTTTGAGCATTTTGTAAAGGTTTTAGAGCATTATACAGATTATGTATCTTCAAAAAGGAAAACAGGGACATAGAAGAAGTTGATATTTATTTAACTGTAAAAAATCATTGCTTTAAATTCATAAACCAGAAAGAAAACAGGCGAGGGCGTTTGTATGGAAAAAACACCACCCTACAACTCGATTCCTACCGGCTTCCCTTTGAAAAATGGCACAGTCAATATTCTATAGGCAAATAATATAATCACATGAAAGATATGTACACCGGGTTACCTCTTACAAAAATTGACCCTTCGATACTGCTATCTTCAATTCCGTCGGGAATTTCTAAGTAGCAGTCGCGGAGTCTGGATTTGTGCCCGTATGATGGTAATAGGCTTGCCCTCTATTAAAAACAAATAAACATAACTGGCGAAATGTGGGTATACTTCAACTCTGCCAAACCCTTCGGGTATTACACTCGTGATATTATGTTATGTCCGAACTTATGTTTCTAGGACATGCCAGTTTCCTCACGATGTTTTCTTTCTCAGTTTCCATTCATAAATCGAATATTCGCCGTACATGCGTAGTTCAATAACAAAAAACGGTCCAATCACAGGCATCCAAACAAACACTCTAATAAACCATTGGCTGTGTGTGTGGCAACGTGCCGGTCTCACGTGGCTGTCGACGGTCGCCGCAGTCACGTGAACCAGCTTTGTCTGTAAACATTATAGATTGCATTGGAATTTTGTTAGCCTAGGTATTTTGTGTTCTGTGCTTGGAAAGTCTTATATCATTCAGGTTTGATTGATTTTATATCTTTCTAGCGACCCGCCCCGGCTTCACACGGGTGCAGTGTAGATACAGGGTGTAAACAGACTCTTCATGAAGCCGTCAACCAAGCATTATGTACATCTAACTAAGTAACTTTACGCAAAAATTAGTGCTGGGAACCGACTTTTTTTTTGGGCTAAAAAATCACGTTTTACAGTAGAACTCAATGTACACACTCAAAACATTGTGCTGATGGATGGATGGATGGAATAGTAAGAGGGTCCTGGAAGTGTTTAAAGGAAAAATCTTACATTAAAAACATGTATGTATTTAAAAAAAAACTTGTGAAAAAGTTGGAACTTTGACCCCCAACATCTCCGTAACTAGAAGGTATAGTCTAGAACAAAAAAAACGATCGCAATGACTGGGAGAACAAGTGTCTTTCAGCTTCGTTAAGAGTCTGTTTACACTTTATAAACCTTCCTCTTGAAATACTCTATCTATTGCTAAAAACTAGATTAGAATCCGTAGTTTAAAAGATCTGAGCATACATAGGGACAGACAGCGGGAAACTACTTTGTTTTATTCATGTAGTGGTTGTTGCCTGTTAACATTATAGATTGCGCTGGATTTTTTTTAACCTAGGTATTTGGTGCAGTGTCGTCAGAAAGTTACTGGTCATACATGATGGTCTCGGAAGAGAGTGGATGAGAGCTTTCTTACTTGTGTTTTTGTCGTACATTATTACATTTAGGTCGCTTTCGTATTGTTTTCTGATATGGTTTGAATTACCTCTGTTTGTGTCTTTTTCTCAGGTGCACCTTATGTCCGGCATTGGATGTCTTTTGCTGAAATGAAGACGATGATGATCTTTGTCCATCTCTTAATCATTGTATTATAATCATTAGCTTTCGTAAAGCTCAGGATTGGTGCCCTGAAACAGTGACACAAGCTCGCGGCAAACCACGTAGGAGATGGCGGGACGAACTGGATGTCTTCCTTGAGAATTGGAAAGAAGTAGCATAGAATCGTGACCGTTGGAAGGAATGGAGGGAGGCCTTTGGCCAGCAGTGGGACAGTATGGGCTATAATATAATAATTATAGTCATTAAAGATTACTCTAGAATTTGGTAGTATTTTAAAAGCTATGACATATTAACAGCATTGTAGAAAGGCCACCAAATAACACAGAAAAATATATAGAGGTGAAAGTATTTGTGGTATTTCAGAAACTATTAGATACGCTACAAACACATTACATTACGCACTAATTGAAAACAAAACTACCAACTTAAAATTCTTCATCACTGAAAACTATGCAACCTAATTTCTAATTCCGAAATTAAACTCCTACCTTGTCCACGAATATTCTTCCGTGTACGATAAGACTATTAATGTTTATTATTCGACCTCATTTCAAGCTATTTTTATTTGTTTACAGTACTTAATACACCATAACGGATGTCCATTTTAGTCTGAAATAGAGTAGCATTAACTATACTAAAGCTTCTAGCTTTTGACTGCGTGATATAGAATCTTTCTTTATCGTGTGGTGGTTAGTGCCTAACCTGGTGTCAGAGTTTGTATGCCGCCCTTGGGCCTCTGGCTTAACTTGCCGTCGAGATATATCTCTCAGGCATACTGGTTTCCTCACGATGTTCTTCTTCTCCAGATCAAGTGATAATTATACAATACACACATTCCGAAAAATCAGAGGTGCGTGTATTGGCTTCGAACTTGAGACCTATTACTTGGCAGTCACTTCTTTAAACAGATGATTAAGAATGAAATGTAATCTTTGTCTGCCAGCTCCTTTTCTCTGGATCCCAAGAATAATTAGTTTCATAACGGTTAGTGTAGTAGTTAAAGCATGAAAAGGTTACAGACAGACAGAGGCACTTTCGCATTTATAATATTAAGTAGTATGAATTACCTTCGAAGCATAATTTTCAAGGCCTGCTTTTCTATCCACGTGCAGGCATTTTTCTTTCCTTTCTATAAACAGAACTGTATACTTGAAACCTTTCTACTGGGAAACAGGCACGTGGCCAATAATAATGGGAAAAGGTATTTTAGAAATTGGTGCTGGAACTTTTTTGTGTAAGGAGAAGCCTGATCAAGTCGGCAACTTGTGCAGTGTTGAAATCTCTCCCAAGATGTATTGTTTTTCGGCAAAGGGTTGTTTCCTTTACAACTGTTCAAGATTCCAAAGAAAGGGTGGAAAATTACAATCGTCTCTGAAAAAAAACTCGGTTTTTTATTTCGTAATTAGCTTTTGACCGCGGCCTCGCTCGGGTTAATTTAGAATTTGACAATCAATTCTGGTTGTACTCTGCTTGTAGCAATATAATTCAATCGTGACTCGAAAGACACGTGGCGCTATCTATTATCATAAGAACGTTGTTGTTGTTTTCTTTGGGAACAGTACTTTTTTTCGGGATGAAAGGTACCCTATGGCCGTTTCTGTACTACTGACAACTATACGCAAAATTTCAGGATGATCGGTTCAGTGGTTTAGGCGCGAAAAGGTAACAAACCTAATTTCACATTTATAATATTAGTAAGGATGTACAGAATCGTTTTCGGCTATTGTTGCTAGTTACGCTCAGTCTTATAAAGTCGTCAATTATGTTTTCTTTATTAAATGAAGTCACTTTAATTAAATTCTCTTGCTTTTTCGTCTACGGAGTTAACGCCTTGAATAGAATGATTTTGCAAATGAGCTTTATTATTCTTTACATAATCCAAATTCCATCTGTCTATGCCAAACCTTTAATAACAAGAACTGCAGTTCTATGTATTCGCCCTAAAACAGCGTTATAATCTAGTTTACATTACTAGCACTGTACTTAAACGACCTACTCCCAATTAGGTCTAAATTAAATTGTAATTACGTAGCCTGGATGTGTGTTTGTGTGACTGTTCTAAATATATGACCTGATTGTTACTACTCTTTGACAATGGATTTAGTCCACGCTGTTTACTTAGTCACAGTACTTTTGTACGATTCGGATTAAGTTCTCTATTAAGATCTTGCTGTGTTACATTGTTTTCCGAATTATCACCATTGTTATCATCATCTAGCCGAAAAACTGCTTATTTTTCATCGGCTAGTACATCATTATTATTATAGAACTCTAAGCTAGCTTTAAACCTATACATTTCTACTAAATCATTACTATTGTCGAAGAACTCGTATCAATTTCATAGCCACTGTGTTTAAAGAGAAAACATTTAATATTTGTCATTAATTTTATTCCAGTCATCATCTTTATCTTTCATCTTTTTGAGCCAGTTGATAGTATTGTTATTAGCAAAGTCACGACTAACATGATAAGGCGTATTTAAAACAGTTTCGCCAACTGTAATAGTGTTCTTTTCAACATCATCATCGTCAATTATAGCTACAGATCTTTCTGCCCTTGTCGCATGTTACTTGGTGTCTTAGTCGTGGTTCTCTCATTCTCCCCTGTCAGCTGTTACGGTATCATTTACTCCTCTTTCTTTCATATCACCTTCCTGTCCCATGTTATTTGGGGTCGGTGTGCAGGATGAGGTCTGTTCCCGGTTGAAATGAAGCGACTTTGATGGTTACATGAATATATTGTCTAAGATTATTGTTACATGTTGAAGATGTTGAGGTGATGAGAGAAAGGAGAAAAAAGGAACGATTCCATACAATGCAATGCCTTTTATAGTGGCCTTGAATGAACTTCTGAGCAGAATTGAAGGATGAACGACTGGAGATCGCATCGCTGTTTGACAGGTGTGGCCGGATCCTCCTCTCGCCGACAGATGTCGTCCCTCGCTGCATGGCCAGGTTGTGTGCACCGAGCCAACAGATGGGGCTGGCAGTTGGCGTAGACAGTCGGTGCAACACGTTTTTTTCTTCTATTCTCCCCTGTCAATCGTCATGCTATCATTTACCCTTCTCCATTCATCAACAAAACTAAAGTCACGGTACTTAAAATATTCATTTTTTAATCTCATAAATCATCTTGGAAACAAAACAAACAATACACAAATAAATTTAATACAATATCAACGTTATCACGCGAGTCTAGGTACAACGACTACGCCTGACCTTGTCTGACGATAATTTAGTGAAACACGACCGCTCAATGTCATGCAAATTGAGACGGCCCCGCCCACTGCTTGGATAACGGCACACGTATTGAAGATGTTTCAAGGAAACTTGCTGGTCGGATTTTTTAATAGTACTATTATATCAGTTACGTTTTGAGGAATTTTGGTCGTGTTTGGTTCAATCAGTCCTTGTCATTTGGATCTTGCTTTGAAGGGTTGTTAATTACTAGTATTTATAGTTGAATATAGGTCATAAAGACTCCTAAGAGGATATTAATTCATCATTTCAGCCCGGAATCACCCACTGTTGGGTATAGGCTTCCTCTTTCTTCTGCCATTCTTCTCTGTTATGTGCGTCTCTTGTCCTTGTCTCTTAATCAGATTTGCCTTAATGTGCTGTAGTCTTCCACTTTTACATCAAGGACTTATATTTTTAATTGGTAATGGTGTGACTATGTCTATGTTCGTATCAATATAGGCCATGCACATATTTTTAAGAAGTAGTCGAAAATTAAAAAATAAATACGCATCTCAAAACGTTTGGATTTCTAAAAGGCCTTTGACAACAGTGGTTTCCGTTATCTGATTTGATGGTTGATTAGAAATGCCACGTGAATTTTGAGTACCTGCCTTCCGAGATTTTCGAGAAACAGGCCAGTAGGTCAATGCGAAATCATAAATCCTGCATTCAATATCTGGTGCAATCTTATGTGATGTTTTTCATTATGTTAGCGCTGTCGTAAATTTTTCGTCTTTATCTCTGTCTAATGATCATGAAGCAATATTATGAATGTATCATTCATTAATCCTAGGAGCTCGTGGCTAAACAATAACAGCCGCTCGGGTCGATCTTTAGGTTAAGCCGTGCTTGCCTAGGTTGGTCTGTGGATGGGTGACCACCCATTACATACCGAGTTTCCTCCGTGCCTCGGAAAGCACGTTAAGCCGTTGGTCCCGGCTGTCATTTGAAGATCTTTGACAGTCGTTAAAGTAGTCAGTGGCCCAAAAAGTCTGACAACCAGTCTTACCAAGGGGTATCGTATTTCCCAGTAGTAACTAAGTTGTGGAGGTCAGATAGGCAGTCGCTCCATGTAAAATACTGGTATTCAGCTGCATCCGGTTAGACTGGAAGCCGACCCCAACATAGTTGGGAAAAAGCTAGGCAGATGATGATGATCATTCATTAATCCTATATGCCGTGATGTTTTTTTCCCCGGAGGGTCAGATAGAAAGCTATTTATAGCACCTACACCCAAAATTTTTCAAATATGTTTTAAGTCCTATGAATTAAATAAGGAGCTAGCGTATTTCTATTAATCGGGCCCAAATTCTGATTCTGGAGATGGAAACTGAGAAATTCCTAACAGAAAAGCTCGTCCTGGGAATGGAATCGAAGGCAGGACCTCAAGCTCAAGCAGTAGGGATTTTGACAACTAAGCTGTCTTCGATAATCCTATTTATATTTGAATGTTGCCAATAAATATGACACGGCCTAACATTGAGTTCTCTCCATTATGCAACGTTTTGCCGTATACGTCTGAGCAGAACACAAGTTTTAGCGAATCCTTATAACAGTCAAGTCTAACCTCTTAATATTTTCTTATTTTATATAGCCTGGCATTGAGAACCACCGGACGTTGCCAAACTGCTCACATAAATTGCTTTATGTATTATATTCTAGTTAAATAGCCTTTCGAATTACCATCTCTACTTTTTATGAGTTAAAGCTGAAATATGAACGACAATGGCGGTGAACTGCTGTTTTTAAGTTGTCTACATTTAAATTTATCTATTAGAAAGGAGGCCTGTTGCCTGGTGTGTGTGTTGTGTCCCAGCAGTGGGAACAATATAGGTTCGTTAAAAATTTTGCTGTCTCCTTTTATTAGGGAAATTAAGAAAGAGATGAAAAGTAATTTAGAGTTGTCAAACTTTTGAGTTAATATTAATTGGATCAGTAGAGGTTACATCGCTTTGAAAGTTCTAAATCATGATGATTTTACCTGCATTTTAAGTTATAGGTTATATAGAGTAGTTATATAGTTTTTAGTCAGTACAAGTCTGACACTCCCTTCCGCTCTGCCCAGAGCGGGAGAAGTCATTTGACGATTTCCCATCCGAAAAAATGGTATAAAACATATATCCCATGAACTACAAGAAGGTGGAACTTAGATTGCTACACCTTCAAATCCACACCCTGCTGCTTTTTACATAGGCATATCCCCACTTTACGAAGATAATGCCCATGAATCTCATGATATAAAAACAGATTTTTCTCCCATGAAAAATGACACAGAAAACGCTTCATTACCTTCCCCCGCCGTTTCAAGTAATTTTCCCGTGTCCACTCACTAAGGAAGTGCGTATCATTTAAAAGTCAAATACAAACATCTAGTCGCTTTACCATTTAGTACCAAGTACTATATAATTATTACTTACATATGTACATATGTTTGCGTGTTCGTTAACCCGGTTTTTGTGAATAATTGCCGTATTTACTATTGCTAGTACATACCTGTTTTAGGTACCTATCGTTTTATTTTGTTATTGGGTTTGTATTTCATGTTTGATCAATATTTGATTGAGTCGTATTTTGACCAATTTGTTGAGTAAAGTGTCCTCATTTTGGTTCTTATTATGTTTAAGTTAGTACAAAAGAAACGATGGATAGATAAAGTGTATTAAGGTTGATTATGGCAAAAAAGAAAGTGTCTGATGAGATGACGAGTAATAAAGAAGTATGGAAGAAGAAGACATGCTGCGCTACTCCAATTAAATTGGGATAAGGGTAGGAGAATGTTGATTATGTTTAAGTTAGTTTGCAAATTATAAGGCTGGTTTTATCATGATTCTAGTACCTCAAGCAGCTGGATTATATTAAAAGGTCAGATATTGTAGTTATACTGTCCATATTTGAAGGAACTCTTCATTGAAAAAGAAAACCTTTGCTTGGACTTGTTATATTTGAAGAAAGAAAATTAAATTTGACAGATTTTATACTTATTTTCGATCTGTTTGCAATTTCAAATATCAACCCGGAATCATCCACTGCTGGGTATAGGCGTCCCCTTTGTTTTGCCACACTTCAAGGTTCTGTGCGTCCTTTATCCAAGTGATTCCCGCGACTTTGACGATATCGCCGACCCAACGAGCTTTAGGACGGCCCTGGTTTTTTTTGTGTAACCTTGGCCACCACTCGGCCATCTCTGCGTCTAGCCAAGTGTCCTGTCAATTTTATATAATAACTGCAGAACCAGTTTCCACCATTACCCTTTTACCACCGGACTAACAGACGTACTGCGGCGTACCATCCACACTTGGTTGATATCCCCATTAGTCGTACTCAGCGTCTCCACGTTCTCTTCTACTCTCCTCCACGTTTATTTTGCGCACAGCCAAAGTGTGAAACTCTCTGCCAGCATCTTAGTTCCCTCCTACATTTAACCCGTCTGCCTTCAATGCAAGAGTGAACAGGCATCTTCTGGGCACGCTCGTTCCATCTTAGAGCTTATCCATCCCTTTCCATCAGGCGGGATCGAGGTCAAGAGCAGGCCCATCATGTAATAAAAATAAATAAAAAAAGTTTAAAAATAAAGATTCATGTTGATAATTTTTCTAGAAATCACGAGACTTCTGCTGATACTACAAAATCTTCACGTGATTACAAATGAATGTCAAACACTCACGTTTCTCCTCTAAAGGTTGCATGGCATTAGCAGTATGCGATAACGATAAGCAAGTTATCTCTATTAGAGATAATTACATCTAATTGTTGATATCAGAGGTTTGATTAACAGTGAAAGTTGTTTCGAAGATGCCTTGGCGACTTTTTCGCCAAGTCATGGCTCATTTGTAACGAACTACTTTTCTTGTGGCGGCGTGTTTATGTTTGTTTAAAAAAGCCTTAGATCATCATGTTGGGGCCGGCTTACGGTCTAGCCTGATGGAACTGAATACGATATATTATGCTGAAAGTTCCAACACTTTCTCAAGTTATAAAGTTATAACATTTAAAACATACAAGTTTTTAATGTTATAACTTTATATTAAACACCTCCATGGCCCCTATACAATTCAACGCATCCATCAGTACAATGTTGTGAGTGCGTTACATCAAATCCTACCATGACCTGTGATTTCACCCAAAAAAATCGTTTCCCAGCAATATATTTTTGCGTAGTTACTTAGGTTGATGTACATAATGCTTAGTTGACGACTCCGTTTACACCTTGGGTTTAATACTTGTTCTAGTTTTGATTTTCCTGAACTACAGATAGAGAAGCCCTAAGAAAATTACCTTATTTTAATTCTAACTATATATTATTAATATTATAAATGCGAAGGAAAGTTTGTTTGTTTGTTACCTTTTCACGCCTAAACCAATCAACCATCCTGAAATTTTGCATATACGTTGTCAGGTGTACAGAAACGGACATTTCATCCCGAAAAAAAGTACTGTACCCGAGGAAAACAGCAATAACGTTCTTATGATAATAGATGGCGCCACGTGTCTTTCGCTCCGATCAGAACTGATTGTCAAATTATAAATTAACACGAGCGAAGCCGCGGGTAAAACATAGTTATGTAATATTTTAATAACTTTCCATAATATTTTCTTTGACAGGAAAGTTGCAGTAGTCTATTTAAACCAGTACCAAGCACGGATACCTATTTGAATTCTTAAGTATCTAACTAATTACTAAATCATGATAAAATGCACTGCAGTTATGCAAATCAGAGAAATATCGGTCTTTCTTCAACTGAATTATTGTTGTAGAGAAATGAATAGTGTCTTAAATATAACTGCTTCCTTCCACGCGCGCCTCAAAGTCAGCAAACAGGGAGGGACCCGCAAGGGCCGATGCCTGCCATGGCTGCGGGACTGTTCGAAAGAGATACCGCGGCCCTGGAACACAAAGGGCAAAGAAGGAACATGGATGGGTTTTAGTCAGTACAAGTCTGACATTCCCTTCCACTCCGCCCAGAGCGGGAGAAGTCATCTGATGATTTCCCATCCGAAAAAAAAACCTAGCCTATCCCTC
The DNA here is from genome assembly GCA_950005105.1 of Lycophotia porphyrea. Taxonomy (NCBI): domain Eukaryota; kingdom Metazoa; phylum Arthropoda; class Insecta; order Lepidoptera; family Noctuidae; genus Lycophotia; species Lycophotia porphyrea. The sequence goes on from OX465409.1 coordinate 9,893,150, forward strand.
CCTATATCTAATTTTAGAGCTTCTATTTATTGTTACAATCATCATCATCATCATAGGCCTCCCATTCCTCTCCTCTCTTTCACATCTGTTATACTTCTCGCTTCTGTGCGTCCCTCATCCATCTGTATCCATTGGGAAATTCATCATCATCATCAGCATTTCAGCCGAAAGACGTCCACTGCTGGACATAGGCCTCCCCCAAGTGTCGCCACATTGACCGGTCCCGTGCGACTCGCATCCAACGGATTCCCGCAACCTTCCCTATTGATAAAAAAATCGAGTAGAAAGCTCCTGTACAGACATCCCACCCCCTTAGAGCGTAACCCGTGACAACCATGCTAAGTACCACCTACTGTTGGGTATAGACCTCAAGTTTCCCAATGTTATAAATTCATCATCATCATCATTTCAGCCGAAAGACGTCCACTGCTGGATATAGGCCTCCCCGAAAGGGAGGGTTTTGCCATAATCGCCACGCTTGGCAGGCGGGTTGGCGATGTTATAAATTGATAAAAAAATAGTGCGTGGAGTCCCTCCGCGCGGAAGAAGTGAAACTTCGTAATGTGGAAATGATAATAGGAAGGGGTATAAATTGATTTTTAGTGAACTCATATTGTTTCTTTAAGACAAACTTTTTTAACATTTTCACACTTATAAAAGGTATACTACGCGCATGCGTTCGTGTGCCACGCATTAACTCTCGCTCCCCCTCCCCAGGAGCGTTAAACGTTTAACGCAACAGTGCTTTCATACCCCCTCCATGATAGCGTTAAACGTTTAACGCAACCTTGTTGGAAGTCGCATTAGAAGTTTCACTTCTATATATTTAAGAAAGCTCCTGTATCTGACATCCCACACATCTACCCAAGCTGCTAAGTACCCGCAGACTTAAAAAAGAAGAACAAACGTTAATTTCGAGTTACGACAAACATACATTCTCCGCGCAGCCGGTAAATTAACTCTGTTACCACCCAAACAACTTGCCAAAAACTTCTACTGAACGACCTAGATTTTACCACAACACTACAGTCTATTCCCCACCTGAGCCACTACAAAATAAAGTTCAAATTGTTTTGTGGAAATATTTGGTCTCGATAATTTAAAGGAATGTCGACTTTATTTACTTTTACCATAAAGTATATTCTGATATGATTGCATTGTAGTAGTGTGTAACCTTCCGCAAGACTGCTGCTGTGGCCTCGCTCCTTCCACGTTCAAGGTTTGATTCCTAGACGTTACACACAATCTAAAACAAACTCTATTTTTAACACATTAAGGCTTATTTCATCGTTTCTTTAAAGAACTTGGACGAAACTGTTGTATTGCGCTGGTAACGGTTCGCGAATTTGGACATCTGTCAAAAAAAGTATCAAGAATTTTTATTTTAAATAGCCGTTACTGTACTTGGATTCACAGAAATGGAACTGTTTTGAAGACCGTTATATGAGCCTTTTCTGCTACTTCCTCCCTAACATCATGCCCGTAATCGTCGAAGGGTTAGGCAGGGGTATACCTACTCGTATAGTAGACATTTTATATTTGGCCAGTATTGTTCAAGTCCTATGTGAGCCTATTGCCATCAACCAAATTACAAGTGATTTTTTTATGGAAAACCTGGGGGATAAAAAGTTTAAATGGAAGACTGCTAGTCCAAGAAAACTCAATTTTTCCACAAAATATAACATTTTACTGTTACTACCGTCAAAATGACGACACTTAGCTAACCATGCATTGTAATCCAAACTAAACATGTATGCAACATTTCAGCTCAATCGGAAACCTATGTATACTTAAGGAATGTTGTACACAGAAGCTGTTGGTGAACAACCTATATCAATAAATAAATAAAACCGGGAAGTTTTAACTTCTAAGATTTTTCCACATAGTTCAAGGCCAAGCTAATAAAATGTAATAATGAATCCCAAAATAAATGGTGACAAAACATAAAAATCTCAATTCTATAAATGTTGTTAATTTTGCACAAAGTTCTCAACAGTTTAACAATTAAAATTTTGCTAACAACATGTCTTGAAAAGATAATAAAAGTAGATACTTATTTAATTTATACTAATTTACAAGCAAGTTTATATGCATATACATAGGTTAGCAACAATACAACGTTAGTTAATAAAGTTTCTTTATCGTATACCATGATTACTTCCTGCTTAATATTAAGAGATTCTAGAACTCTCCATAAATCCTTTGTTTCGGCTAATACATACATACATATATACCTACATAAACTCACGTCTTTTTCCCTTGGGGGTAGGCAGAAACCACAGAACGCCACCTGCTGCGTCATCTTACATACTCCTTTTGCCTCGTCCACGTTCATACATGGGGTCGTTCAAGTATTACGTAAGCAAATTTATTGCAATTATTAAGCCCCCCTCCCCCTTCCATGCTTACGTAAACATTGACACGTGCATTTTTTTATGTGTTCTGGTTTCTTGATTGATTCATGAGCAGCAGAGTCTAGAATTAAGGAATAGGCGTGGAAGTAAGTTTGCCATAATAATGTGTTCAAACCGAAATCGGCTAAATTTTGTAGAAAATTCGAAAAAGTAAAAAAAAAAGTGCTGATGAAACACCATACAGACCCCTCCATCCCCCATGTCATCAAAAATAACTAATGCAAAGACCCTCCCGCCCGGGATGTAGTGCTTTTTTTCGGATGTGAAATCATCAAATGACTTCTCCCGCTCTGAGCAGAGCGGAAAGGAGTGTCAGACTTATACTGACTAAAACCTATCCATGTTCCTTACTTGCCCTTTGTGTTCCAGGGCTGCGGTGTCCTTTTCGAACAGTCCCGCAATCCCCACCCCCCGTAGTGCTTACGTAATACTTGAATCGCCCTCATCTGGTCATAAATGAATCATCATCATCTTGGGGTCGGTGCATCACGTTTTCTTCTTCCATTCTCCCCTACCAGTCGTTATGTCATCATTTACTCCTTTCTATACAGACTTCTGGTCAAACACGACTAATACACGGAGGAGCTCGTGGCTAAATAATAACAGCCGCTCGGTTCGATCTTTAGGTTAAGCCGTGCTTGCCTAGGTTGGTCTGTGGATAGGTACCCATATACCCATTACATACCGAGTTTCCGCCGTGCCTCGGAAAGCACGTTAAGCCGTTGGTCCCGGCTGTCATTTGTAGATCTTTGACAGTCGTTAGGTAGTCAGTGGCCCAAAAAGTCTGACAACCAGTCTTATCAAGGAGTATCGTATTACCCAGTACTAACTGGGTTGTGGAGGTCAAATAGGCAGTCGCTCCATGTAAAATACTGATATTCTGCTGCATCTGGTTAGACTGGAAGCTGAGCCCTACATAGTTAGGAAAAGACGATGGAGACACGACTAATACATGTTAAAATTTAACCTTTCCAAAAAAGTCAACACAGACTTTGTTAAAAGAGTCAGGTTATAAACGTGGCACGAACAAACACTCTAAAAATAAACTTTTCACATACTAACACATCTAAAAATATCCACACGGTTTTATCTAAAGGACATATTATGAAGAGAGGTCGTAATGATAAAAGGGTGACTGAAATAGGCTTTAATTTAGCTACGCTTGTTTGACCAGCCTGCCATATTTCGCGTCTGAATAGGTCAGATTGTAATCATCCTGTTTTTTTTGGGTAATTTCGGAGCTGTTTCTCCCATAGTTACGAAAAGACTAGGATTTATAATTTGATTCAATAATCAAGAGAATTCTTTCGTTCTAATGAAAATTAAAAAAAAAATGTTGTTTACAATATGCCAGTACATAGTGTGGCGATGTTAATACCGGTCGCCAAGGTTCCTACGGAAACCGACTCGTGCGCACGCTCGTGTGAGCTCGGCAAATATCGGGAACGATCGGCAATGGCCGCCCGGAAAGTGGAAAAAAGACATTTCGTCTGGGAAAAAAGAATTTTCTTCATCTACTGTTATATTTTTAGACATTAATTTATGATTGGTAGATGATAAAATGCAGATAACGGAATATTTACTTTCATACTGAGGTATCTAAACATCAATCTATTGGCACGTGTTTTTTTTTTACTATAACTATGTGCTTGTTTATTTTAGTTTTATTACCGCACGTGAATTCCAATGTCATTCAAACACAACGGAGACGTACATAAAATATGATTAATATGTCTGTCGTGATGCGGAGATATAATTTAATGCTGATTTGTGTAATTAATACCACGTTCTACATACGAGTCTAAGTGAAGGTTCGTCTTCACTCTTATCGGCACGAACGATGGAATAAAACATGTCGAGCTAGAGATATTTGTCAATAAGGCGGTAGAGGAGCTTACTGTCCAAGTTCCATCATACGTTTATACCGGGTGTAAACAGACTCTTCACGAAGCCGTTAACCAAACGTTATGTACAGTCAGCGTCACGATGTGGGTACCCCTCTTGAAAGCACCTACGTTCCCAACTGGGGTACCCAATTGATGCAGCCCACCGTACATCAAACTGTATTCAAAACATTGTGCTGATAGATGGATTGAATAGTACGGGGGCCGTCAAGGTGTCTTAAGTAAAAAAAATACATTAAAAAATTGTATTTAAAAAAAAACTAGTGAAAAGTTGGAACTTTGACCCCCAATATCTCCATAACTAAAAGCTTCCCAGGTATGGTCTAGAACAAAAAAAATATCGCAATGACGGGGAGAACAAGTGCCTTTCGGCTTCGTTAAGTCTGTTTACACCCTTTATTTGTCAGTAAGGTGGTAGAGGAGCTTACTGTCCCTGATTCATCATACATTTATATACAAACGTATATACATATATAAACTCACGCCTTTTCCCATGGGGGTAGGCAGAAACCACAGAACGCCACCTGATACGATTTTTTTTTTTCGGATTGTTAATCATCAAATGTCTCCTCCCGCTCTGGGCGGAGCGGAAGGGAGTGTCAGACTTGTACTGACTAAAGCCCATCCATGTTCCTTCCTTTCCTTTTGTGTTCCAGAGCCACGATATTTTTTTCGAACTTTCCCGCAGCCCTGGCAGACGGATACTTCTACTCCACATTTTATGCCTACTTATTATTGCAAATATGTTATCTGTATACAAACACCACTTAGTACATACGACCGTACGTACCACGTATAGAAAAGAAACCTCCATAGCAATACACACAGTCGTGCGGTCATTACCAAGAGCGTATAAAACTGTTTGATCGATAAGCAGAAGATCGACCTTCGATAATGTAAACGAGAATAGAGCGCGCCATTTCTGAGCACATTATCGGACACTAACTAAGAACTTATATCGCGTGGCAATTTTTTATTTTCTTAAACTTACGCATACGAAAAAAGGAACAATGGCTGCGGGACTGTTCGAAAGAGATACCGCAGCCCTGGAACACAAAGGGCAAGGAAGGAACATGGATGGGTTTTAGTCAGCACAAGTCAGATACTCCCTTCCGCTCTGCCCAGAGCGGGAGAAGTCATTTGATGATTTCCCATCCGAAAAAAAAGAAAAGTATCCGTTGGTAGTTTACCTGGAGGTAAACTACCAAACTATACGGGTGGAATCGGTTCCACGGTCTGTTGAAAATAATCTTGAAAATCTCAACCAAATTACACCTGTATCGTGGGTGCGTTTACAAGCATTTAAACTCATATACACAAACAGGCAGATACAGAACAACTACCTGTAGGCAATACACTTTTCAGTACATGCAGCAGACAATTGCTCAAAAACAAAACTCTAAAAGACGAAAGTTATCCTTGGAACATCTGAACCGGCCTTGTAATGTTCCACTGCCGAGACCAGAGCCTCTTACGAGAAGAAATATTAATGAAACTACTACAATAATACAATTCAACAATACAATACATCAGTACAATTCTGAAAGCGATTCCAAACTTCGAACCGCAGCGACAAAACCACGCAGTCACAGATCGTAGACTGGTTTCTATGTACAGATGCAGTACCTCGCCTCTACACCACTCTCTGCAGTACCTCGCCTCTACACCACTCTCAGCACATCAAGCTACTCGAAACTGCTAAATTTTCCCAATCAGCCTTGAACCTAATGCTTTAGCAATAAAGTTGGAAATCTGTAAAATAATTTTGACAGATTGTAGAAACTTGATGTGCTGGCGTCTGTACTATAAAAACGCTTCCGTAGATTTAATACATCACTATTGACTTCTCTATTTTCCAATACTAAACCATCTCCTCTCTCCTTGGTCCACAGGCAGTAGACTGGTGGTCAGTCGGCGTTCTAACGTACGAGCTGTTAACCGGTGCCTCTCCCTTCACGGTGGAAGGCGAGAAGAACACGCAGCAGGAGATCACCAAGCGCATTGTCCGGTGCAGCTACCCTGTGCCGCCCGATGTCAGTCCTGAAGTGCAGGACTTTATTAGGAAGTAAGTACATTATTTGTAACATTGGCTGCAATTCAATGCAAGGAAAACTTGCTTCAGTGGAGATTTATAGATGTCTCTGCCCTTTTTTTTTTTGGATGGGTAATCATCAAATGACTTCTCCCGCTCTGGGCAGAGCAGAAGGGAGTGTCAGACTTGTACTGATTAAAACCCATCCATGTTCCTTCGTTGCCCTTTGTGTTCCAGGGCCGCGGTATCTCTTTCGAACAGTCCCGCAGCCCTGGAATAGATGTCTCTGCCCAGGAGTGTAAATGTGGTGTTGTTGTATGGGTCTTGGTTTTCTGCAGGTTACAGTAACAAATGGACGCTACTGGAGGTGCGCCGATTTCAGGGCTAATTCAATTTTAATTGCCGGAACTAGTAAACATGCTATCAAATGCAGGATATCCTCTGGTCACCTAGGTCAGCTATAATAAATCACTCTCATTTGTGAACTCACTTATAAAGAAGAGCTGTCTAATTGAGTCTTAAAACAAAAGGCTGCAAATCATATTTTTTCAAATTGCAAAAAGCAAGAAAATTTGAATTTCGCGGTCTGCCCTGACGTTTCCGCCTTAAAACAAATAAGTGCTTCACATTCAGAAAAATATCTACGGAGTTTCACTAGCCAATTTTATTTTCCTCTGTATCGAGATGCTTTTACAGCAGAGGAGCTCAAATACATCTTGAGTAATCCACAAAATCCCCTAGAGCTACTGGTCTAAGCTTCACAAGTCTTAAATCGTTCTCTACTTAATGAAAGAGAAACTTCAACCCCTTTTAATAAATCAATGTTTTATTCCACAGATTACTGGTCAAAGACCCTCGTCGCCGGCTCGGTGGCGGTGAACTCGACGCTGAGGAGCTCAAGAGGCATTCGTTTTTCCAGGTTAGATATAATGTTCCATGGTTAGTTCACCAATAAGCTGAGCTTTTTGATAAAAAGCCTACTTACTTTGAAAGTCGCTTAGATGTATTTAGTACAAAATATGACAGTAAAACAGTTGGGATATTTATATCCCAATTGCATCGACTCCTGTTACTTTCTATGAAATATGAATTCGATGAATCCATCGCGAAAAACTTTCGATCAAATCTTCAACGTTTGGCCACCCAATGCTGAGTGTAGGTCTCTTCCAAATCTCTCTACTTTTGACGGTTTTGTCACAATTATCTAGTTTCTAACGGCACCTTTAGTGCCGTTATTGTCTGTCCATTTAGTCAGTTGACTACCAAATCATTATACTCCCCATGAATCAAAGTGGAATATCCACTTTATTTTTCACGTCTTAATGGAGCAAAGCGTGCTACTTACTTGTTCGGGCTTGTTTGTGGATACAGCCGGGTGGCAAAATGTACATTACATATAGGCGCCCAGCTACGCCGAATTTTGCTGACTAAGACATGAAGAACACCTCATTAATGAAGTGACCTTTACATTGTAGAACTTAGACTGGGATGCAGTAGCCCGGCGCGAGATCTCGGCCCCCTTCGTGCCCGTGCTGACGCACGCGGCCGACACGTGCAACTTCGCGGACGAGTTCACTCGCATGCCTCCCACCGACTCGCCCGCGCAGGCGCCCAAGCATCACGACAAACTGTTCCTGGGTGAGTACAACCCTCTAGAACACTCGAGAACTAGCCTGGAAGGCAAGATACCCTTAGGCAGCAGGCACTTAGAAGTAGTAGACAGCGAGATGTCGTCCCACTTCTAACTTCTACTCTGCTCCCAAAAACGGGGCCTTGATAACTTGAACACCTAAGCTGTTCCACTTCAGCTTCTATCATTTAAAGATTTGTCTGCCACCATTTAAAAATTGAAAACAATTGGAAACTTTTTGTCTGTATTTCTTGTTAATAATGCTGTATTTTCTTTCCAGGCTACTCGTACGTGGCTCCAAGCATACTGTTCTCTGAGAACGTGATAGCTGATCAAATATGGATGCAGGCGACCGGAGAGAAGAATGAGAAGCTCAAAGGATGGGTCGCTAAGGTAAATATGCCTATTGATTTCTTCTAACCACGGTTTTGCCGGCTTTGTAGTCAGTACCCTAGGCATTACTTGTACGTTCAATAAAGAAGAAAGGTAATGCTGGGTACTAACTGTACTCAGCTACTTCTCTGCCAAGTTTCATGAAGGCCCTACGCCGGGCTGACGGACTGTTCTAAAGAGATACCGCGGCCCTGTAACACAAAGGACAAGGAAGGAACATGGATGGGTTTTAGTCAGTACAAGTTTGACACTCCCTTCTGCTCCTTTCAGAGCGGGAGGGGTCATTTGATGATATCCAATAAAATAAAATAAAAACAGGTGGGTACGCTAGAAAAGACACAAGAGGATGTACTTTGATTGGACTTTGTTTCAGTTAAATATATAGATTGGAACTTTCATTTTCATGAATTGATAAAATATTAACCATCTTTATCGGCTATCATCGTAAAATATCATCCTATCATTGAGTGCATAGAGCAAAAACCACCAAAACCGTATTTTATTACTGTTGAAGCGTTAAAAGCTGTACAATCAATACAACCAAAAGGAAAATACTGCAGCCGATTTTTAAAACCTGCTATAATTTTGTAAAAAATATTATGATATAGCTAACAAATCCATTCTGTCTCCAGGACTCGCCATTCTTCCAGAAGTACGCAGTGGAGCTTAGCACTCCGCTACTCGGTGACGGATCGTACTCCGTGTGCCGGAAGTGCATACACCGGCAGACGGGAAAAGAGTATGCTGTTAAAGTGAGTATTATTTGAAGGTCTTTGCCAAGTATGAAATACAGAAAACTCCTGTTCAGTAGCTTCATCAATCATCATACTATATGATCATTGCTAAGATACCATCTAAGGGAAGAGTGAGACCCTGTGGACGGTGAGTAATGGGCTAGCTTGCCGTCCGTCCGTCTTTTGACGACAGGCCGTGTAGACGGCGCGTTCGTGATCCACGCGCGCCTCAAGCAGATGTCAGCAAACAGGGAGGCGCCCGCAAGGGCCGATGCCTGCCAGGGCTGCGGGAATGTTCGAAAGAGATACCGCGGCCCTGGATTACAAAGGGCAAGGAAGGAACATGGATGGGTTTTAGTCAGTACAAGTCTGACACCGCCTTCCGCTCCGCCCAGAGCGGGGCCATTTGATGATTTCCCATCCTAAATAAAAAGGGAAGTGTGAGACAGCCCTGACACAAGTACTATTTGTAACTTACTAGGGCTACCTCATTTTATGTATGACACAATGCTTTGAGATAAAATAAATACATTTGTATTTTTTTTTTTGTATATATTCTTTATATTAAAGTGTATGAATCTCTAATACTCTTAGATTTGCGTAATTATGTTTTGTGTAAAAGTTTATTTGCATAATCCTTAATTAAGCCTTTGATTTTCGTCGATAAATGGCTCGCTTTAAGGGCTACATTGTCTTAAAAATATATCCTAAACGAAAGCCACTATCCCATTTCTTTCTCACTCTTGAATCTGTCTTAATACAGGTCATTATTGCCCAAAATTAGTGAATATAGACATTTTATATTATCAAACTAACATAACATGTTTACTTTGTTCCACAGATAATATCAACCCAGAAGAAAGACATAAAACAAGAGATAGAACTGTTGAAGGCGTGTCAGGGATGTCCCTACATCATCACACTGCATGAAGTTTTCCATGATTCTGTAAGTATTATCTTCCATTAATTAATTACAAACACTCAACCATTAAAATTACCGTCTAATTAAACAACTTTAACAAGTGTATATTGTCGAGGCAGGCAAGCGGACTGTTCAGAAACTCTAACATCATGAAATGTAGTGAGTAACAAGGATACTAGCCTTGTAGGCTTTTATGAAAATAACTTCACTAAGACTCCGCGCAAACGGGTCACCGATGGCTGGCGACAAGCTATTTACATAATTTTTAAAACGTTTTGTATGGAATCGCCGCACACGTGTAGCGACTCAGTGGCCGCGACACGCTACCACCGGTGGCGGCCACTCATGACTTTGTGTCTGCGAAACGCCACCGGTGGCGAATTATAAATAAATACCAACCACTCGTGGCAGGCACTGACCACCTTCGTGTGCGCGGTATCAAAGGACATGGCGCGAGACAGCCACCGATGACCTGTTTGCGCGGACCCTAACTGTCTGCGAAATTCCCTAGACCTTATTAAATGACTTTTTCCATGAAATATTCATTGAATGGGGTTAAATGAACTTAAGAGGGTTGTATTGATCATTTTCATGATTGTAATTCTGTAACTACATACGTGTTAATGGCGCGACTCATTTTTCATCAACGTACAAACCTGACACTGACCTGTAAATTACAAAAAACGTAAGAAGATTAAAATTTCGCTGGCTACCCTGACGCTGCCACCTTAATCTACTTTGAGATGGAATTAATATCCTTCTCTCTGTTTGCAGGCCTTCACGTACATAGTGACGGAGCTAGCGGCGGGCGGCGAGCTGGCGGCGCAGATGTCGGGCGGGGTGGACGAGCGGGCCGCGCGCCGCCTGCTGGCGCAGCTGGCGCTCGCGCTGCGGCACATGCACGCCAGGAGAGTCGTGCACAGGGACCTCAAGCCCGAGGTACACCTTCACGTACATAGTGACGGAGCTAGCGGCGGGCGGCGAGCTGGCGGCGCAGATGTCGGGCGGGGTGGACGAGCGGGCCGCGCGCCGCCTGCTGGCGCAGCTGGCGCTCGCGCTGCGGCACATGCACGCCAGGAGAGTCGTGCACAGGGACCTCAAGCCCGAGGTACACCTTCACGTACATAGTGACGGAGCTAGCGGCGGGCGGCGAGCTGGCGGCGCAGATGTCGGGCGGGGTGGACGAGCGGGCCGCGCGCCGCCTGCTGGCGCAGCTGGCGCTCGCGCTGCGGCACATGCACGCCAGGAGAGTCGTGCACAGGGACCTCAAGCCCGAGGTACACCTTCACGTACATAGTGACGGAGCTAGCGGCGGGCGGCGAGCTGGCGGCGCAGATGTCGGGCGGGACACATCATCAGCCTATAATGTTCCCACTGCTGGGACACAGGCCTCCTCTCTATGAGAAGGAACGAAGCATGAATACGTGGTTCACGTACTACACGTGGTACACGTTCTAACTCTACTTTTTACTGGTCCACCTATTACATACTGGGAACTCGAACAGCTCGTTGCTAAATAATGACACCCGCTCGCGTCAATCTTCAGGTTAAGCCGCGCTTGCCTAGGTTGGTACGTGGATGGGTGACCACCCATTACAAGCCGAGTTTCCTTCGTGCCTCGGAAAGCACGCTAAGCTGTTGGTCCCGGCTGTAAATTGTAGTTCTTTAGCCCTTTCAGTGCCCAGCACCCGACACGCGGGTCGAACAATAAATTCGTTCCTTCGCACAACCCGTATCCGTAGCTATGGACACGCTAGTCGGGTTCTGGGTATGGATACACGTCATCTATAGCTTATTATAACGACGACTCGGATACGGGTTGTGGGCACGCGAACGAATTTCGCGAAGTTTTCGCGAAGTACTGGGCAGTGAATGGGTTAACAATCTATACAGGTAGTCAGTGGCCCGAATGTCTGACAACCAGGCTTACCAAGGGGTATCGTATTACCCAGTACTAACGGGGTTATGGAGGTCAGATAGGCAGTCGCTCCATGTAAAATACTGGTAATCAACTGCATCCGGTTAGACTGGAAGCCAACCCCAACATAGTTGGGAAAAGGCTAGGCAGATGATGATGAACTTAGAAAGCTGATTAAGTTTGAAATAAGATGTACACGCGCAGATCACCATTTTATTTAATCTTTTCAGAGGTCCAATTGGACGTTTAAGTGCTTCCGATGCCAATAAATGCGTATGCTTGCAACCGGGTTTCTCATTTCACCAAATGACACCTCGCTACTTCGGGGAAGAAAGGGCGTAAAAGCCAAAATAGCAACTTTACAGGGGAGCGAAAAAACGTTTTCTTTTTTAAATTTTGGAAAATAACTTTTTTTGCAATAGAGTTAAATTCGAATGAATTGGTGATATTTACTTGCATTTAAGTGCTCTTTAATATCAAGAAGCTTAATTTTAAGTAGACCTTATGGTTTAGAAGATAGGATGGATTTACGACCCAAAATTTTAATAAAAATGGCTTTTACACCGTCTATAAATACGTACTATAGAACGTAAATCCACAAATATCTATAATGCTAACATACATCGTGTCGTATAAACCATCTTTAGACAGTGAAAAGGTCGTAATGACTGCACCACTTATAACAATTATCGTGAGTAAACCTACAATTATTATAATTTTGTAAGATTTAATGTGGTGAATATTGAAATTAAGGTGCATAGAAGCTCAAAATAATAGCATAATAATTATTATTATCTGATTTATCATAGTTCTATATTACAAAATTTATTATAACGAATTAGGTTACCTACCTGTTAAGTTAAATGCACACGATTCATGAATAGTGAAACAAAAGAAAAGATTTAATTGAATTGAACTTTGATTATTTTCATTAATTTAAATTTTAAGTTAACTGTGATAAATAATTACTATCATCTAATATTAATTAATTAAGAAATAAATTAACTAAAATTGATAAAATAGTATAAAATAATGGTATGTTTGTAATTTATTCTACTAGGTAGGTATTGGTGTATTAAATAAATAAATTTAGTTAAGATGCAAATCAGTTTTATTCATTCATAAATCAAATCAAATTGACAATAATTAGTAATCTTCTTTTTTTTCTATTTCCTTTTCTGTTTTTTTGTTTCGTTTTCTTACTTTTTTAATTTTATTGCTTGTAATCGTATTCTTCTTTATTTTTTTTATCTTTTACTTTCTTTTTATTCATCTTCTTTCTCTTCTTATATATTTTTTTCTTTTTCTTATTTGTTTAACCTTTTTTTTTTAATTATAATTTGTAAAATAAATCTTTCTTCTACTTATTAATCATTCATGCATTATTCTAATGAAATTAAAATGTAGATAAGTACCCATTCATTCTAATTCCTCTACTACATCGTCTTCTTCGTCGGTATCTAGTAATTGGTCTACTACTGTTTTAAAATGAGGCAGCGACAAAAAATCTTGTTGGAACGGTCTGGGTATTGTGTGATTGTCACAAAGAAGTTTTAAATCGTTATATTTTGCAGTCGAAATTGGTAATCTGGCGTCATATAACTTACGCAACACAAATTCGTTTGATTTTTCAGCTTGGCAGTGATTAAAAAAAAAATGAAAAATGTCGTAAAAGTCATTACGTAATAAATATTGTATTTACGACCAAATATTCTTTCATACTATGGTGATACGCCCTTATTAATTTGAAATAATTAAATAATGTCATATACGTCAATTTTTTTTAATAAAAATGGTTTTGGTGAGAAAAAAATCATGGGGGTAAAAGCCATTTTTTTGGGAATATTGAAATTTTAAATATACAGATCGATAGAGCGACGAAAACTAAACAAAGATGCATTATTAACTCATTTTGGCCAAAAGTGGCTTTTACGCCCTTTCTTCCCCGAAGTAGCGACCTGTACTTCGCAGAATAAGATAGAGATACTCGAAAATACTGATCCGTGCATGCAAATATGATTCTGCCCTAAACCATCGGTCCCGGCTGTCACTCGTAGATCTTTGATAGTTGTTACGGGTAGTAGTAATAGCTAAAAGCTCGAAATACTGAGAAATCGCCAACTTCGTAATACCGGTTTTACGTCCATTTTACCCATACTGAAGACTACAAAAAAGTGGAAGCCCAGTCAAGGTTGAGAGCAGGCTCTGTTGCTGATTATGTAAATTAATTGAGGCATTGTAAAGGCCTACTACTTTTTACCTCGATTCTACGTAATATTTTGCTCTCTTCAAAGTGTATCAACAATGTTTCTTTATTTCCAGAACATTCTCCTATCATGCTCTCGCCTCAGCGAAGCGAAGGTTAAAGTGGTGGACTTTGGGTTCGCGCGACGGACGCCCGACTGTGCTGAGGAGAGGCCTCGCATGATGACGCCTTGCTTCAGGTAAACAAACTACTTTGTTTGTATGTTGAATCTTCCAGGATTGTGGTAGTCGCGGAGGACTAGAACAAACAGTTTTCAAAGACAAGAAGTTTAAACTTTCTTATTTATCTCAATTGGTCTTGCGCTGCTCGCATTTAGCAGATTAACTCTTAGCTTAGCTTAAAATTACTACTTTATTTGGTCTTTGTATCCGGCTCGAAGGACCAAATTAGTTGCTAATCTTAAAGTCGACGTAGCGACTAACACTGCTGAATATTCTCAAATTAACGGCCTGATAGTGAGTTTTAGGGAATTGATACAAGTTTTAATTTGCAATCTCTGTCCCCCCCCCCCCCCCCCAGCTTACCGTACGCGGCGCCCGAGGTGGTGTCCCGCGCGCGCAGTGCGGCGGCGCCCGGGTACGGTCCGCAGTGCGACCTGTGGAGCCTCGGGGTTGTCTATGTGAGTATGCCTAGCTTTAACTACTTTCTATGACGTTGTGAGAACATAGAGTACCAACCTGAAGGGCAGACTCAAACACACTGCGTAAAAGTACATCATTCCCAATGCGACTGCACACCGCAGCGGCAAAGGCGCCTAATCATTGATATATCACTGAGAACGGTTTCGGAGATGAAGCGTATGGGATGTATGGCGACTTTGTCACCATTCGCTTTCGTGATTATACCTTAACTCAGTGATAATAACAGTCCTTTTCATTTAAAAAAATCATCAATATTCATTACCTTATTTTTGATGTCTGAGACGAATTTTTCAATCATAAGTAAATGTATTTTGTTGCATATTAAAAGAATCACTTTAATTTTATCATTATTTTTGTTTTCAGTATTACATGCTCTGCGGTAAAGCACCGTTCCAGCCTCTGTCCAAGAAAGAACCGATCACTGCCTTCATGGACAGAATCAGAATTGGCAACTTTACTATGGATGGTCAGTATTATTTGTATTACTTCAGACTACTACAGGGGTCTTGGCCGAATAATAACAGCTCCATGGGTAGAGCTTCGTGGGCTGCGGGACTGTTCGAAAGAGATACCGCGGCCCTGGAACACAAAAGGGAAGAAAGGAACATGGATGGGTTTTAGTCAGTACAAGTCTGACAGTCTCTAAAATCATTAAATGACCCCATCCGCTCTGGGCAGAGCGGAAGGGGTCATTTAATGATTTTCCATCCGAAAGAAAAGGTAGAAATACATGTTATGCGGACCATAACAAACTTGGGAAAAGGCTGATGAAGATTTTGAGCTGGCGTGGCCTGACCTGGGTAGCCATTAAACAATTAAAATATCAATGTTTTACATTTCTAATCCTCTTTACCTCTTGCAGGAGCAGTCTGGGAGAACATATCAAACGAAAGCAAGCGCATAGTCCTGGGTCTGCTCGCCGTGGACCCGCTGCGACGCTTCGGGACCGACGAGCTGCTGGCCGCGCTAGGCATCAGCATCCCGGTTGATAACAGCTTCAGGTTATGTGTAAGTATTACAACAATGCATATTACTGGTACTCCGCTGTAAATTCTATCAAGACTGAGAAACGACACTTTTAAAAATTCAATAGGTTTAAAAGACAAGCCCGAAAAGGCCTTTCTTAAAAAGTCATACTTTTTGGCGCTTTCAATTATAATTTTTTTATTTAGTTCCCTTCATTGTCATATAGACAAAACTAAGCAAGCCCCTTTGCCCCCAGGATATGACCAAAGCGGACCTCTACAAGCGCAGATACAAGAACAAACACCGGGAGTCCAGCGCCTCAGAGGCCGGGACCTCCCAATCAGACATCGCCGAGGAAGCAGAGGAAAAAGAAACCTCCCTCATTGACACCATCAACAATCTCAAGAATAGAATGAACAAAAATTCCATTGAGAATGACGTAGAACTTATTAAGGCTAACACTATAGAAACACCCGTTACAGAATCCTCAGAACCTACTTTCCCTGACATGGATGATGACGTAGTCCCTCCCGTCAAACCAGTAGAAAAGACATACGCCAAATCTAGGTCCAAACTAGACGATTATATCTACATAGAAAGCAGTCAAGGCCTCGATGGTACAGAGGTCGCATTCCCCAAAACTAGTCGCGCTAAGAAATCTAAATCTCCAGTACCCAGGAAACGCAGAAAAATTGAAACTAGGCAAACCAAGAAAGAGGTTAATGGAGACAGAGAACTCCGCAGCAGGGTAGAAAATGGCACGCGCGGCAGGCAGACTAAAGCAGTCGAGAAACGCGTGCTTAGGAGTAAGAGCTTGACGGAGAAGAATAGGGCTACGAAAGAATCTATAGAGAACGAGAAGACCGTAGTGACCAGAGTCACGCGTAAGAGGAGGTACGAGGAACTGACTAAGCCCGTGTTGAGAGAAAAGGGACAAAACGGTCGCTCTTCTAGCAAGGCTAGCCCCGAACCCGTAGTCGAAGAACGGAAAGTAGTTCGCGCTAAAAAGACGAAAAATGTAGTTCTGAAGCTGGAGGTGCCGGTCGTAGTGGAGGTCACTCTAGCGGAGGGCGCGGAGGGAGTGCGCATGACGCGGTCGCGGCGGCGGCGCCTGGAGGTGTCGCTGTCGCCCTCCGAGGTGGCGCGCGCGGCCGCCTGCTCCCTCGACTCCGCGCCCTCCTCGCGCCGCGTCACGTCCGTCGAGAGCAACCGCTCCAGCGCTCATACCAAAGCCAAGCGCGGCGCGAGAGCGAAAGCGAAGGCCCCGAAGGCGAGCAAAGCTAAGAGAGCACCCGTCCGGGCGACCCGCGCGCGCGCCAACCGGAGGTGAAAACGCTCGTTCCTATCGCGACAGACTCCCGGATACGATCGGCGCCATCCCTTATCTTATATAGACAATTCATAGACTGTTGCGCCTCACGGCAACTATATTCTAGTTATAAATTCCCCCGATATAGCGTCAGCTAACCTCAAATTCCAAATGAGACAAAATAGTGATGCAATAAAATTTTATGGACGCTTTGCTCACGCGTAGGCATAGACAACAGAGGAAAGAAATTATTTATTCAACGAGAAATAAACAGAGTAAGTTATATTTCTTTTTTTAAATGTAGGTAGCCTCTGAAAACTAGTTCGTGAAAAAATAACGTTAGACCTGTTTTTATTTTTTAATCCTTTTATTTAATGTTACTATTAATTTTTAAGATACTTTTCCCCTATTATTACCATTAGAATTAATTCTTTGAAGTTGGTTATTATGTATTTTTTGAATAGAAATAATGAAAAAAATTATAATAATTAAAAAAATAGGTAAATTGGTGTGATTGAGCACTTCTTAGTAGATGAGAGTAAAATTATTTTGTGAATTATTATAATTTATTCTTTCATAGTATCTTGCTTCTTTATTGTGATTTGTTCACATGGGCGATTTGTATTGCTATAGGCAGATATAGTAAACGATTTCTGCGATTTACACAGCTGGATAAAAGTCTAGAATGTATGAAAATCGCGGCTTTATCAAAAAATCGCTCAACTGACCAGATCGTCATAGAGTAACTCAAAATTACCCATCACTCAGTGGAATTTACGAAAAAAAAAATAAAAAAAAAACATCCTTCGCAGATCTCTATCCGTAACTATAAAAATGAATTACTTTGTTTGTGTGTGTATATTTGTTTGAATAGGCTAATAGGTTAAATTTGTAAATGTTCCCTTCGATATAATAGACGTTTGTAATACAATACTTCTTTCTTCCACTTTTCAAAAAATGTAAAAAAAAGAATATATATTTATTTATGGTGAAAGTGCCAAAGCATGCTTGGAAATTCCGCTTATATATTACGCGTTCAAAATTATTTGTAATTGTTTAAAAATCAGGACTAAATACTTCCTATTTTTGTATACGGGTTGTTTAAAAAAGATAAAAAAATAATTTATGGTCTAATGTAATGTTATTTCTTGTCTTTGAGCGTTGTATCTATTGTCTCTGTGTATAGTACGCGTACTTTGTTCTTCCATATCATGATCTACACTAGGTTTCAGTTTGTGGCTATACTTTTTTAAATCAGAAATATACAAGGAAACTTTTCTACTCATTTTCTATTTTTACTTAGGGACTTGCATCTTCTCTATGCTTATCGCCATATATTATTAGTGTTGATAAACTAAAAAAAAGAGAAAAACATTAAACAACCCATACACAATCCTAATATAATTCTTTTGTCGTTATAAGCGCTTTTACCAAATAAAAACTATATTGTTTTCGGCAAACTTCCCTGTAAATAGTCTATGATAGCATTTAGTACAAATTCGGTGGAAGAGTTATAAAAAAAATATTATTTATAATTAAATTGAAGAAGGAAATAAGTCTCAATTGTCAAACTTGCATGTTACTCTTTCAAATCGTGATACGATAAGGCACTGATGACTATATAAATATAATATTAGCTGATTATGCTTGACTGTATGTTTTAACTTTGAAATTTTAGTTAAATGAATTAAATTGTTGCATGCTGTTAAACTTTAACGTGAAATTGTTGTTAATAAACAAATATGTGCGCCAAATTCAGTTATACGAACTGATTTAAACACGAATAACGTTATTTAATGCATTTCGGCCGTTCGTCTAAATTCTTTGTTCTTACAAGGAAATGAGATCGAGCTTACCGCTCTCTCATTCACTCACAGTTCAATCAACTTCGGTTATATTCGTGAGTGACGAAGGTTCCCGAAGGTTTAACGAAATATAGCCGTTAACTTTGAAATGATTTGCATGGTAATATTGACGAAATAAATAGTGATTCATGTATGTAGCAAATACCCGCAAATTTTGTTATATATATTAGCTCAAATATATAGAATGAACCCGATAGAAGATATAGCTTATACAAATGTTTTATTAGTGCAAAGTACTTTCACAGTTGACGAGTATATAGATTTTGTATGGGTGTTTTTTTAATGAGTTGCTACATCCATCGTTAGTTGTGTCCAATATGTTTAATTGTAGTACTAGTATTATTTAGATGATACTATCACCGTGAAAGTACTTGACTAATCCGTATTGTTGCAATTTACAAACGATTATGAGCAATCCAATGTAATTTTATATATATACAAGTTTTCATAATTGATAATAATATGTAATCCATAGTCAATGTTTTGAAGCAAAGATCTTACTTTATACAGACAATAGACAACCAGGATTTAAGCAAAGGTATAGTGCCGATGCGTATTACGATAAGTTCTAAATTATGTTTCGGAAATTGAAAATTTCCCCGAATGCTTAACTCGAGTAGCCTTTACGTCGCTAAGTCGTAAAGTTTGTAAAAGTGCACTTAAATGGATTGTACCAAAAGATTATATAATTTTATAATAAAGTGTTAGAAGTTATTATTGATGTCGGCGTAAAACAAATTTTGTAAGACGTTACATGGATGCCGGCTGGAGATATTGGATTGTAATAAATATACCATTTTAACATTATTTTCTATTTGTTTTATTGATGATTTGATTCAGCTGCGCGGATTTTTTAGTTGCGGCAGTAATCAGAGTTTTGAAGCACAGTGTGCGGTTGCATACAGTCACGCGCAATGAAAAACAACACAATTCAAAAGCGATTTTCTCAAAATTGTACTAACTTGAAATACCTTGAGAGACATTTCATAATAGTGTAGGTCTTCCAAAATACTTTGTTCATGAAAACGTAAGACTTTAGTCAATATAAAAGGAGAAAATCACTTAAAACTTGTATAAGTTACCGGCCAAACCTAATATCACTGTCAAACTCGATTTTCGGTTTGAGTTTGAGTTTTCGATTCTTTCTACTCATCTTGGAGAGTTGTGATAGAGATCAGAATTCAGAATAACATTGACAGGATCACAAACTTCTCAAAACAGTTGTAATTCCAGTGTGGGAGATGGCATTACATTTAAGTTAGTCACCCCACTGCTGGGAATACCTTCCCATGACTTTATTTCTTATCGTTGATTTCGTTACTATTCTCGATAACGGGCCAGCCCAAGCTAACGAGTCAGTCATAATAATACTGGCATAAAATTTTCGAACAGTGCCCCTGGGGATTCTGAGCACAGTACATTAAGGCTCTGAAGATTCTGAGTCAGAAAAATATGTCAGACGGTCGGCTCTAGGCTTTACGCAAGGTCACGGCCTTTTCCGCCTGATTTTTTTATTTTATACGGAGACGTCCCGCCCGGCTAGAGAGCGCTTCATGTTGTGAGTGCAAGCAAAAATGAGCTTAGTGGTGATCAGGCGGCGGGAGTGACCGCCATTGTACCTGTCAGTGCGTATATACGTAGCCTTCCTCTTCCTCAATAGAATATAAAAAACGACGTTTGTCGTATGTGAGCCCCCCATAAATATTTATTTTATTCAGTTTTTAGTATGTGTTGTTATAGCGGCAACAGAAATACATCATCTGTCAACTGTCTAGCTGTCACGGTTCATGGGATACAGCCTGGTGACAGACGCACAGACAGACGGACAGCGGAGTCTTAGTAATAGGGTCCCGTTTTACCCTTAGGGTACGGATATTTTTACTAACCAGGTGACCTGTGGGATAAGACAGCATGAATAACTGGATACTCCTTCACCAACTTATCTGTACAAGCGGAAAAACCGAGAACTAACATAAATAAATGTACCAAGTTTTCTTGACAAGCAACGCCACCTTGAACTGTATACTTAAAATGGTTATACCATACATCCGCTAAGCGACTAATTTATGTGACCCTTACAAGCATATTCGATATTTGACAAGTAACTAAGGATAATAAACTTAATAAAATGGTAGGATCTATCTACGCTGATCTAGGCCTATTAAAAAAGATACTTTCTGTCTACGGTTTACCATAAAGTTTGGAATTATGACAGTGAAAGTCAGTGCTGCACAAGTGAGAGAAAACTTTTTTGGTAGTCTCAACAAAAAATTGCAATAGGTTCACCTACTATTACATGGGAGTAAAACATAACTGGCGAATATGGGTTCACTATACACCTTCGTTCGCCTAACCCTTCGGGGATAACAGGCGTGATGTTATGTAACGACTACAAAATAAAATGTCAGTTACCAAAATAAACAAGTCAAAAGATTTACTTTTTGTCTAGTCAACCGTACCTCTTGAATAACCTGTAGGTATCGGTGTCTTTATTTCATAGTAATAAGATAATTACTTTAGATGAGGCTAGTTTTCGTTGTTCAGATGTTACAACAACTGAATAGCAGTTGGCTGTACTACTCATAAATATGGTGACAATACATTTACTTGTTTTTCAGCACACAATACTTGTCAAATAAACAGTTTAAGCCATACGACAGGTGTGGTAGATTTATACAGCGTTGTAGTAGTAAATTAAAAACGTAGTATGGCAACACCAAGAACGGCACTGTGGCAAACGTCAGACGATGTCGAGTGAAGTGATAGAAAAATAATTAATTTCACGACGTTTTGTGTTAATAATTATGTGAATGATGAGATGAAAGTGTAGATAAATGTTAGTATAGTGTTCAATAGTGATTATGGCGCATAGTGGTGGTGTTTTGAGTTCGGATATATCACGGAGGAATCCACAAGATGAGTATGAACTCATTCAGAGAATCGGTTCGGGGACCTACGGTGATGTATACAAGGTAGGGGGCCTTTCTAAAATACTTAATTCTCTAATTAACGTCTATTTAAGAAGATATCGACGTGATTCTGACACTTACTCGGCCATTTCGTCACAAAAAATGGCATTGTTAATCGCGTTTGTCGTACAAAATATTTTTTATGACGTAAAAATGTTTTTATTCGTCAGAATTAGAAACAAAAAGAGTATTTACCATTGTGTGTTGTTTATGGGGCGGTGTTTGTTATAAAAACACGTGTTACAAATGACCTTGAGTGCAAGACAAGTCTGGTTACTAATTAGTGTTGAACACACCCAAAGGTGTTGTGATATTCAAAACACATCACCTTTTCTTTGTTCTGTAACTGTTATTTATTATAAATACACATAATTACTGCCTGTAATGACGGCTTGAGGTATTGTTGTACAATTTGCAAGGCAATATTTATTCTCAGGTGCAAAATTATAATTTTCCTGTTGATTACTTAAGAATGACCTAATTTTTACCAAGTATTTTCTGTATTTAAAGTACAGTAGAGAGACCTGCAACCTCTACATCGCATGATACAACACTCAAAACTAACATCTTTAAGTTTTAAAAACATAGTTTCAATTTCATTTCTTATCAATTATTTTTAGATTTGACAGATGTTGATTAATTGCAAAATAAATTATCAAGTGTTTTTTACAGGTATGAATAACACTGTAACATATTTTTCCTATCTGCAATTTCCACAAAAATAGGACAAAGTTCTAGAAATTTTATCTGAAACGATTTCAAGATAATATAAAAAATGAAATTATAATTAATAGTAAAGAAAAGGTTATTTTTTAAATTTCAAATCGGAGAATGGTTTAGTTATCAAGTATTTTTTTTTTATATTTACTAATAAAAGGATTAATATTCTAAGAGAAATAAAATACTTGTGTTAGTGAGAATTCATAACTCAGTGTTACCATGAATAATCTATTTATGTGCTTGTTAGTGAGTTCTGTTACTTTTTCTGATTTACTTGTAAAAATCGGAAATTTGCTCTGTATTACTAACTAGCGGACGTCACTTGGTTTCACCCACATAGCTTCCGTTCCCGTGGGAGAAAAGGAATAAAATATAGCCTATGTTACTCGCTGATAATGTAGCTATCCATTGCTGAAAAAATTTTTCAAATTGGTCCAATAGTTTTTAAATTTATTTGTTACATGATACAAAAATACAAATCTTTCGTCTTTATAATATTAATATAAGTAAGTATAGATACAAGTATATTTCTGTTAAAGTTAGAATAATAATAGCTATCATCATCATATCAGCATTGAATCACCTACTGCTGGGTATATGCTTCCCCTTTTTTCTGCCTTACTTCTTGGTTCTGTGCGTCACTTATCCAAATGTTTCCTGTGACTTTGACGATATTGTTGACCCAACTAGCTTTAGGACGGCCCGGTTGGTTTGGTCTAACCTTGACCACCATTCAGTCAGAGCCTTGCTCCATCAGCCATCTCTGCATAAAGCCATAATAGCTATGCTTACTTGAATACCATTAATAGTATCTTCGATGGATGGATGAGGGTTACTGCTGCATACAACCAATCATACAGCCTATAGTGGTCCATTGCTGGATGGGACTTGCCATTGACATAATATTAACTAATCCTACACTTAATCCTATCCTTGGTTAATCTCATCAAACCATGGCATTCTTATCATTGATAAAATTTACTAGAAAAGCTTATGAAAAGTACATGAGTTATATCTGTAATAGTATCTAAAATTAACATAGTTATGCTCAACCATTACAAGACATATTAGTGTTCCTACAAGGTCTCACTTAAAAGGTTTTATTTATTTTAATATTATTTCCTACACTTAAATAGTGAAGTGTTTTTTATTCCGCCTATGACATTCAGGGATAATGTTGCTACCTTTTTAGCATATTTGGCTTCCCTTTTGTGATTTATTTTGTGTAGTAAATGCCATAGTATTTTGCTTATTAGTCATCGCTAGAAATCTAATACCTAACTAATAAATACATATAATTCTGACCTTTATGATCTAATACTAAAGTAAATTTTGAAAACTAATTCATCATTATGTTTCCTTTACCCTGTCGTCACAGTGGATGTTATTATTAATTAATAAGAGTATGTACTGAATAATATGAATGAATTCACCTTATTCTCATGAAAGACAGGAACTTAAAAGCATCTCACTCATATGCTACTATTCTTAACCCATCAAGCATAATACAATCTGCCGTCTCCTCGTATGAGCTCAAAGGTTTTTATTTAACAATAAAATTGATTGTACATTCAAATAACATTTTGTGTTAATGAATCTACAAACGTATTTTATATCTTCCATATACTAATATTGGGCCAGTTGTGAATACTTAAAACCTGACTTGTTGAAAAATGATTTAATTGAAAAATTAAAAAACCTTGGTGTCAAGTTATAAAGTCCTACAATCAAAATTTATTATTATTCAATCAATTGATTGATTGTACTGTCAACAATCACAGGAAGTTTTCCTTGCTGAATGGACATCTGTTGTGTTAAAAATAGTGCTTTGTTATTTATATGAAGACACATTCTTTTAAACTCTTTCATAAACTGATTGTTTCAGAAAAATTGTATCAGTACAATATTGTAAGTTGTATCAACATAGTTCACAAAGTTGAGGAGCTTGTGGCTCCTACTACTTAGTAACGTGATGGGTGACCGCCCATTACATACCGAGTTTCCTCCGTGCCTCGGAAAGCATATTAGGCTGTTGGTCCCAGCTGTCATTTGTAGATCTTTGACAGTCTTTACAAGTAGTCAGTGGCCCAAAAGTCTTACAACTAGTTATACCAATGGGTATTGGATTACCCAGTACTAACTGGGTTGTGTGTGGATGTCAGATAGGCAATTGCTCCATGTAAAATACTGGCATTCAGCTGCATCGGGTTAGACTGGAAGCCGACCCCAACTTAGTTGACACTAGGCTACAATAGGCAGATGATATTCTTTTAGTAAACAATGCATTTTGTTAGGTGATTGAAATTATTTTATATACGTATACCTATTACCTTAAAAGTTTTTAAAAGTCGAATTTTTTAGGCTTATCTTGGCTGTCATAATCTTTCTGCCCTCGTTAAGTACTTAGGTGTTTGTTTGGTTGGTGTAACAAGTTTTTTCTGCCAAAAGTCACAAAATAATAAAGAAATATTATTTACTTTAGCTAGTCGAATACCAATAACACAATAGAATGTATTGCATGTCACAAGGTCTGACCTACAGTAGTTTTGCCAAATACGTTTTGTTGGCACCAACTGTTTTTAATCTGTTGTCTTAATCAACATTCAGATGGCCATAAGTCTGTGGTGGAAGGGCTTGTCGATACTATGTGGTATGCCAGTCCATCCAAAGGTGTTCTGGAACCGATAAGACCGCCATTGTAACCATAGAATTAGCAATATTCTAAAACAGTTGTTTCTATTTTATTAATTTATTTTTTTAAACTTTATGCATGTGTAGAACTGTACAAAGGCGGACTTAATGCTTAATTTTAGTGTACATCAAGTTACCATAAACTATAAAAAAATTTCATTCGATTTTGAACATAAACATCAACATTTTATGGTTTAAAATCATTGAAAAATTAGACAGTTTGTGGTAAATATTCTGGCGACTGTACAATGAAATATATTCTATTCTAAACAGTGTAACAGATTCATAGGTACTTACTGCCTAGTCTTCCCAGCCATGTTAGGGTCGGCTTTCAGTCTTAACTGGTTGCAGCTGTTTACCAGTATTTTACAAGGAGCGACTGCCTATCTTACCTCCACAACTGAGTTAGTACTGGGATCACTGGGTAACTTTGGTACTTAAGACTGGTTGTCAGACATTCGGGCCACTGACTACTTAACGACTGTCAAAGATCTACAAATGACAGCCGGGACCAAAGGTTTCCGATGCTAACATGCTTTCTGAGGTACGGAGGAATCTTTGCATGTAATTCAAACCTAGGATAACGCGGCTTAACCTAAAGATCGACTCGAGCGGCTGCCATTAATTAGCCACGAGCTCCTCTATAGATCATTTTCGTAATAGATCATTTTCATAAAATGCATAAAAAAATCACCATCCGAGGAAGTCGACACTTTACTGCAAGCTTGATCTTCTCATGTTATTACGAAACATCCACTAACCAGCTTAGTTCAAAACACATGACTCAATGCTAGTGAGTCACACAGGTGTTTCGGTTCGATTCCCGCGTGGGACCTCGCGTCAGGTGACCTTGTCAGTGATTTTGATATTTTATTGTTGTGTTTGATACTAATAGGGTGATAGTGTCGATTTTTGGTCAATGGCGTGTTTTTTTGGTCTTTTTATCGTGGCGAATATGTTGCTTGTTTGTAACAACAATGACATAATTCGAAAAATAAAAAAAATATTTTCATATTAGGGCTACTTTTTGTTTGGATAGAAAATCTTTTATCGAAAGATGAAAGCTTCATTTTACGTATTTCGTTACTTAATTTAATACGTACTTTGCTGATTATCAACTACAAACAACATCGAAAAATCTTAAATATTTGGATTATGTCATCCTTATCGCAAACGAGAGAGCGTGACTTGCGGACTGCCTCGTTGGTCTAGTGGTCGCAAGCGACTGCTGAGCATGAGGTCCTGGGTTCGTTTCTCAGGTCGGGCAAAGTGTAATTGGGTTTTTCCATCAGGAATTTCTCAGTAGCGGCCACGGAGTTTGAATTTGTGCCCGGTTGATGACAATAGGGTCGCCCTTACTACAAGAGACATAAATATAACTTTCAAAATATGGGCGACTAAGTACAATGGCGGACACTCCCGCCTGATCATCACTAAGTTCATTTTTGCTTGCACTCACAACATGAAATCGCTCTCTAGCCGGGCGGGGCGCCTCCACATGATTTAAGCGGACAAAAAAAAACACGCATCAGGCAGAAAATGCCGCGACTGTACATGTACACTCTGCCTAACCCTATGGCGATTACAGGCGTGACGTTACATTATGCTAGTACACAATTACGACCCTTTCATACTGAAAAGTTCAATTAAATTGAACTAAAATAACTTTGTAACGAAGCCTTTTAAAGGTAGACTTCTTTAGCTAGATGTGATATGTTAAAGCTATAGAAGCTATATATAGAAGATATTTGCTAAAGTTTATGGATAACGTGAGGGACACGTTGTATATTAATTTACAAGAGCCTACACAAGAGACGATACTTAAGCACGTCCCACAAACCCGGGGTAGTCAGCCCCGTTGACTGGTTAATCTTTATACTACTACGGCATGAGCTATTCTCATATAAATCTAGACGACATAAGGTTTTTTTTAACATAAAATTTTCCCTGTAATCCCCGAAGGGTTAGGCAGGGGTATACCTAATGTTACACCCATATTTGCCAGTTATGTTTTAGTCCCATTTAATTGGGGGCGAGCTTGTTGCCATCAATCGGGCACAAATCCAGACTTCGTGGGAAATTCCAGATGGAAAAACCCAATTGATAACAATTTACCCGAACTGGGAAACGTGCCCAGGACCTCGCAAGCTGTAGTAGCTCTTGCGACCACGAGATCAACGATTTATAAAATGTTTTGGAAGACAAAATCGTAAAATTCTAAAATAAGACGCCGCACCGAAAAATATCTTCAGTCAATATTTTTCACCAAAAATGTTAATCCTTTTTTATAGCCTCACATTATTATCAGTTAAACAAACGAAGATTATCTTAATACCCAGTCTTTAGCACATTAGTTTCATTGCCCCGCGTTTAAAGTTCAGTCAAACCAGGGTTTATTATCATCATCATTTCAGGCGAAAAACGTCCACTGCTGGACATAAGCCTCCTCCAAGTGCCGCCACATTGACCAGTCCCGTGCGACTCGCATCAAGCGGATCCCCAAAACCTTCACCAGATCATCGGTCCCAACGTCTTCCGGTTCGCGATCGCCACTCCAGTTCCCCATGGGCCATCCGTTCTGCGAGCACTGTGTCCTACCCACTGCCACTTAAGAATGGCAGTTTTTCGGGCCAGCTCGGTAACCTTGGTTCTCTTAACCAGGGGTATCGGTATTTAATCAAGATAGAACTGCCTCGTTGGTTGCAAGAGCTACTGTAACGTGCGAGGTTCAGGGTACGTTTCCCAGTTCGGGTAAATTGTTGTTGGGTTTTTCCATCTGGAATTTCCCACGGATTCCCCCCTATTACAAGGGACTTAAACATAACTGGCGAAATGTGGGTTTACACTTAGGTACATCTCTACTTAACCCTTTAGGGCTTACAGGCGTGATGTTATGTATGCAGACGAATGTGAAATCAATTGGCCAAGGCCGACAATGTAACTAATCAGTCATACATTTCAGAGTAATGTATTGAGTAATTGTTGTTGGCATCACTGACTATTTATCATCTAAATAGACACCTTCTATAATTTATGGCCCCTTATGGGTCATAATTTCTTCACCAATGCTCTTAAGCAGTGAAGAAAGGTCCAAGACTATATAGGAACTTCTATTTAATGATTGATCTTTTTGGTACTTGGACTTCTAGTACCAAAATAATCGCTGATGTTTGACAGCCTCAAACCTGCTTTGGGCCCGTCCGATGGATTACTGATGCATTAAGGTAGAAACGTCAGGGTAGCCCGCGAACTTAAAATTTTCTTACGGTTTTTACATCAGTGTCAGGTTGTGTTGATGACAAATGAGTCGCGCCAGTAACACGTATGTAGTTACAGAATTACAATCATGAAAATCAGCAATACAACCCTCTAAGTTCATGTAACCCTATTCAATGAATATTTCATGAAAAAGTCATTCAATGGGGTTAAATGAACTTAGAGGGTTTTGTTGATGGTTTTCATAATTGTAATTCTATAACTACTGTGTTACTAGTACGACTCATATATGTTACTGGCGCGACTCATTTTTCATCAACATACAACCGCACTGACCTGTAAATTTCAAAAAACGTAAGAAAATTTGAATTTCGCGGGCTATCCGTACCACTGATGTACGTTACAGACTGTTTATGCTGTTATGATGATAGTAGGTTCATCTGAGAACTACAAAATTATAGTCTTGGTGGAATTGATTTGAATTGGTATTCTTAGATTGATATAATTCAGAAGACGAGCCTTATACCGCTTAGGTTTGAACCTCATCTGACAGCACGGAGTCGCACTTTTCCATACCCCTGTCCTTTTCTGTCGCTCAGAACTGTCATTTGCAAGAGCGAGAAACAACATGCTGCCGCATGCAAAAGGAATCCCGCTCTTATCCGTTTTAACTGGTCTACAATTGTATTTTGGTCTTGTTTGACTCGGACTCAGAATTAAGTCATCAAATTACCGATTCACTGGCTGAATTTTCCAGTCAGAGAGTGTGAAAAGGCACTAAGCCTTTATCAAATTGGTTGTGCCAGAGACGCCATCTACTGGCCTCACTCTCAACGCATACCCTTCAGGGAATACTAACCTGTCGAGTCCAATCTACTCCACTTCGGCTTTTACGGGCACCTTTTCAATATGTATTCCAATGGATGAACTCCATTTTTGACGCAAGACGTTGGAGCCTGGAATTTAGATTTGTGCTCGGTTAGTGGCAAAATACTTTCTTCTTATTATAAGTTATGTTATCATAACTTGCGAAATGTGACACCTCTCATCGCCCATCCCTCCGGAAGCTCCAAAGCAGGTGTGATCAAAATCGAAAGTCATCTATGCAAATTAGGCTAAGAATTAGCATAATTTTTAACACGCTTTTATTAAATACTATGTTTTAACTTTTGTTGTCACAAACACGTGACAAGCAAGTGCCCTGTACGCCAAACGACACAAATATGTGACAAAATAGTTGGTGATATTGTGGCTTGGCTTGACGGTTACGCGCGTGCGTTTATGCTCTGGCGGTCATAAGGTTAAGCTTTCACAGTAAACTAAACGTATACTGTCACTTACGGCATATCGTCCGTGATTGTTCATAATTTTGAGCTCCCGATGTTTCGACGCTTTTGCAAGCGCCATGATCGCGGGTTGACTAAGGACTCCACAAAACCTTGTGATACCGTGAGTTCCAGTAGTGCGCGAAGCAAAAGACAAAAAAAGAGGGAAGACAGATTTGTCTAAGAATTTATTTCCATCTACCCGCATTCTCCAGTCAACCCGCGATCATGGCGCTTGCAATAGCGTCAAACTATCGGGAAATCACAATTATGAACAATCACGAAAGATAAGTGACTAGTTTACGCTTTTATTAACTTCATCTGAATCACCTGTAACTATGTAAAAAAATCTTAGAAGTTTAATTTGCCCCACTTCCTGGAGTCGTTGAGGTGAAATGTTGCTTACGTGTTTAGTTTGGATGACGATGAATGGTTAGATAAGTGACGTCATTCTGATCCAATATGGCGGACTTCAAAATATGTCGGATTAGTTATTGTTTTTGCATTTTCATGATAATATGGGATTCAAATGAAAGGGTTCGCACTTCGCAGTGAAAAATACGAGAAATAAAATGATGTCTGAAGCGTGTTTTAAGAGTTCCGTACCCAAAGGGTAAAAATGGGACCCTATTACTAAGACTCCGCTGTCCTTCGGGCTGTCTGTCACCAGGCTGTATCTCATGAACCGTGACAGCTAGACAGTTGAAATTTTGACAGAAAATGTATTTCTGTTGCCGCTATAGCAACAAATAATAAAAATATAAATCATTTAATAATTATAGGGAGCTCCGCATACAAGAAAAGTTTTTTTTTTTTCGGCTTATGATAACACCCTGAACCACCCTGATGAACCTTTCGTGCGCGAGTCCGACTCGCACTTGGCCAGTTTCAAGTTTATTTTTAACTATGATGTTATTATTGATCGTCAGAATTACAAAGACCCCAAAAAACCCTAACCTACACCAATTGCGAGTGTTTGAACTGATTGAAGGTGTGTCGAACCCCCAGCAAAAACAAACTCTTCAGCAAGATAAGCTATTTTCATTTGAAAGAGGCGAAAATGCCTAGTTGTCGTTTGAGAGTTCTCAGAATTATCTTGAATGAACTTGTGAACGGATATATCAGTCATGAATGATATCATACTAAGTAAATGTTCACACTATGTATGGGTCGTTTAGTTTCATTTTGCTATTAAAATTTTAAAGTCTAAAAATAATAAAATTATTAATATTTTATCATAAATACTTCTTACTCTGATTTATTCTCATAGGTTTTGTACCGAAACAATTGCAAAAAAAAGAAACGTCCTCTTGGGGTCCGCCGTAGTCTGGTAGAAAATGTCTGGGGTACCGCACAAGACTCTTAGAGTAGTTACTTACTGTTGCACTTTTTAGGGTTCCGTACCCAAAGGGTGAAAACGGGACCCTATTACTGAGACTTCGCTGTCCGTCTGTCTGGCTGTCTGTCACCAGGTTGTATCTCATGAACCGTGATAGCTAAACAGTTGAAATTTTCACAGATGATGTATTTCTGTTGCCGCTATAACAACAATCAAAATATAAATATACGTAAAGATATATAAAGAACCATATAAGAGACGTGTAGTTTTCGGTTGTTTTGACAACAACGTTTTTACATACCTAGCTCTTTCAATGCAGTGGACTTTGGATTGCCATCGTGGTGAAAGAATTAGCCACAGTCAGCGAGTTCATGAGTTGCCATGGCTGACCTGGAACTTCTGGAAGTCTCTAAATAGACTCCGGACCCGGATTGGTCGCAGCAAGAAAAACCTGCTCAAGTGGGGATTCATTAATGACTCTGCCCTGGAGTGTAAATGTGGTGCTGCTCCACAAACGATGGGGCACTTAATATCGTGTCCTGCGTGTCCTGTTGTTTGTTCACTACAGGACTGATAGACGCTACTGACAGCGCCTAACTAGTAGCTCAGTTCTGGGCTGACACAGTTTAGTTTGCCATCGACACGCTCAGAGGAAGAAGAATGCAATAGTGGTGGTGGTGGTATCCTACCAGGGATAGCTTTCAAACAACCGTTAAACTAAACGATTGTAACTGATATTTACAACTTTAAATATCTAGTTTCTCCTAAAATCATCATTATCACTAGGTACATATTATAAAATAAATTCCTCCGCCGCGTCTGTCTATCTGTTCGCGATAAACTAAAAAACGACTGCACCGATTTTTATGCTGTTTTCACCGATGGATAGAGTGGTTCTCGAGGAAGGTTTTAGTATATAATTTTGACAAGTTTTTGTTGCGGGAACGGGATCGAAATTTCATGATTACTTTTGGTCGCGATAATCGACATCCACGCGGGCGAAGCCGCGGCTAGCTAGTTTGAACTAAAATGGCAACAAACGTACACGTATGTACCGAACATTCATTATTATAAAACTATGCACTACACAACAAGGCCGCAGTGATTCAATCACTAACTGTAGTAAATTGTCTAATAGAGACTAACGCAGCGGTAACGTGAAAATGTTCACGAAATATTTGTTTACTAGCTTATGTCCCACGGGATCGTACTATCGGGATAAAAAGTATCCTATGTGTTAATCCAGGTTACAAACTGTTTGTGTTCCAAATTTCATCCAAATCTGTTCAGGAGTTTTTGCGTGAAAGAGTAACAAATATCCATCCATCCTCACCAACTTTCGCATTTATAATATTATTAAGTAGGATTAACCTCTGTAGGCTACAGATGCGCCAGTATTGTATAGGATTATCCACTTTATTGACCTGGATGATATCTCTTTCAGTCCTTCGTGAAATGAAAATATAAGTAACAAAACTTGTGTTTCTCGGCTAAAAATCAGCTGACGAGATAATACCTCGTAAGAGACAACTAGGGTTTTCCTCAAAAATTTTGCAAAATAGTCGGCCAAAAGTTACGAATTTGGAATGTACAGGATGTAAACGGACTCTTCACGAAGCCGTCAACCAAGCATTATGTACATCAAACTAAGTAACTTTACGCAACGAAAACGAAACGAATTTTTTTGGGGTGAAAATTCACGTTTACGGTAGGACTCAGTGCAATGCTATCAAAACATTGTGCTGATGGATGGATTAAATAGTACGGGGGTCGTGAAGGTGTCATAAGTTAAAAAAAAGCATAGCATTTTTAAGCTATTGCATAGCTTCTATCGCGGGCCTTGAGCGTGGAGACCGAATCCAGAAATTCCGTAACGAAAATAACCGTAACGTAACTTTCGTAACGTAAAGTGTCAATATCTGACACTACGAAAGTGAATAAATAATTATAATTACATAAGTTGATAATATATGAGGAATTTCTCAGTAGCAGCCACGGAGGCTGGATTTGTGGATAGGCTCGCCCCCTATTACATGGGACTTCAACATGACTGGCGAAATGTGAGTGTACTATTAGGTACACCTCGGTCTAACCCTACGGGGATTTCAGTACAGGCGTGATGTTATGTTATGTATTATAAAAAATCACGATCCTTTTACCTTTAAAACTGGTCATTTTCCAAGCATTCATTTTAAAATAATAATAAATGTCCTCCTGAAAAAAAAAAAAAAGGAAAACCTCTTATCGTGTTATAATGACCTCTTCAGTCGACGGCACGCCCGCCAAACGTGATTATTTTCATTATAAACGCGCACGATTTAAAGTGAAAAGAATTTCGTGTGATATAATTTATGGGTGACCAGCTTTAGAGCTGTTAAATATAATATTGTGCACGAAGCATAACAAAGAAAATAGTTCTTGTGAAAGAAAATTTAATATACAAAGACTTTTGTTCTCCTTTATACAGTTGCCAGTGAATCAAGTTATACCACAAACTGTCAAATTTTCTTAATCGATTTTAAACTTAACCATCAACATTTTATGGTTAAAAATTATTTGAAGAAATTTGACAGGTTGTGGTAACTTGATGTGCTGGCGTCTGTGCTAGAACATACCTTGGTGACTAGATTAGCTATTCATCAAGATCGGCAAAAAGGCTGATTGCCTAGGATATACCAGGGTATATTCTTGCCCCCTATTACATATGGGCTGAAATAGTCTTGGTATGGACATGTAATGAAGAGGGATGAAACGCATGTGACTAAAAGAGTGATGGACATGAATGTTGATGGTTGGAGAGGGGGAGAGGCAGGCCAAAGAAAAGATAGATGGATTGTGTGAAGACTGATTTGAAAGAGAAAGAAGTAAATGATGCCGTGACGTCTGACAGGGGAGAATGGAAGAAGAAAACGTGTTGCGCCGACCCCGAGTAGAATGGGATAAAGGCAGGAAGATGATGATGATTACATAGGGCTGAAACATAACTCGTGAAATGACGGTGTGTACTACAGGTACACCTCTGCTTAACCCTTCGGGGATTACAGGTACGGCGTTATGATGCTACCGGGGTAAACTCCTTAAATGGTAACGCAGACAACTGACAATATTCAGAGAAATGTTTTAATTTTCCTTCATCAAAATAAACAACATTATAATACTGTTCTCGTTCTTAGTTTTTTTTTGTGCCTAAAATTGCGCCACTTCACAGGCGTTATCGATGGCAGGGCTAGCAGCGTAGAGGTCACTTTGACTGCATGTTTTGGGGCTCAAAGGGTAGGTGGAACATAGTTAGCGACACACCTCCACACCCACAGCCATCTACCGTCATAATAATATGACATTAATAAATAATTCATCATTTGATGCGCAAAAAAGCTGCCAGACAAACCCTCACCTTAGCTAATTGGGCACCCCTTTCGAATACTAACTAATATGGCAACAAAAAGGTTGACCAATTAGTGCAGACGTGCGTACGTCGCAGACTAGATCGCAAAAACGCTTCATCTTCACTATCTCAGCCGAAAGACGTCCACTGCAGGACATGGCCTCCCCCAAGTGTCGCCACATTGACAGGGCCCGTGCCTCTCGCATCTAGCGGATCCCCGCAACCTTCACCAGGTCATCCGTCCTAGTGACAGGCCTTCCAACGCAACGTCTTCTAGTCTTCTTCAAAAACTCTTACTTTGAAGTATAAGGGACCTCGCGCTCTACACGGCCATGACCACGATTTTTGCCGTAGGGGCTTCGACCTGGACGAAAATTTGGTTGCACAACCGGCCGTCCGACCAGTTTTGTTCAAGAAGCGGCCAATCTTTAAGATTTTAAACTTTTCTAACTTTCTACATCGTGCTCACATTATAAATAAATAAGCAACAATTCTGTACCTATGTAATATCTAACTTAAAATATTATGCAAATTTTTAGATGTATATTTACAATGGTAACTACTTGCTCCCTGTTTGTTTTTTAAGAAAATAATTAGGAGCAGCATCAGCATCCGCTGATGTCAATGATAAAAAAAAAAATATATTTACTGATTTATACACCTACCACTGTTTGTCTCTCCATCACCCAAAGGTTGACTGGTAGAAAATGTCTATGGCATTAAGTCCGCCTCTGTACTTTGTGCTTGAAGTGTTAAATAAATAAATAAATAAAAGATCACTATCAGCATCCATTGATGTGAAAAAAAAATGTATCAGCAATAACCCTAGTTCTATCAATCGGAGCATGAGCAAATCAAGTTCTATCAAAAGCACTAAAGGCAACTTTGTCTACCCGTGGTTCTATCAAAACTAAAGTTACCTAAATATTTAAGAAACTCCTATTGGTAGAAATGACTTGCTTGCATGGCTTAAAAAACCTTTTAAATACTTACAAAGTTTTTAAAATAATTAACTTAAATTGACTACCAAATAGTTGATGGTGTAGAAACATGCTATGGTGACGTTCGAATACTTAACTACGTAGTAAGTTTATTGTTGAATTTGAGTTTATGTTTTGACCGATATATAAACTCAAATAGTCGGTTAAAAAAACCTCCAAGTGTTCCTCAATACTTGGAGGTTATTTTTAACCGACTTCCAAAATGTTTTCTTTCCAATTAGTTCGTTTTTTAGAAGTCGGCGACAAAAAAACAAAATCAAAATTCACCGACTTCGGAAACTGAAGCTATTTTTAACTTTTTTGTTTTTGAAGTCGGTTTATTTTTTGTCAATTTTTTTTTATCACCACGTTTCCCAGAATGAAGTCGTTCTTTTCGATGTTATCTAGAAGTTATTGCAGAAAGTCCAGTGGATAGACTAGTTGGCTCTCCAATTGTCCCAGCATAACTACCCTATCATGTTCCCACTGCTGTGACAATGAAGTCCTGTCTTTGAAGAGGGAGTTAGCTGTAATTTATTTATTTAAAACTTTAAGTACACAGAATGTACAGAGGCGGACTTACCAATGGTATTCTGTACCACTCGGCTTTTGGGTGATGCAGAGACAAACTGTGGTAGGTATGTAGTGTGTGATCAGGATCCCTATCACTACATATTATATATACTACGGAGGTCGTGGGTTCGATTCCCACACAGGACAAATCTTTGTGCGATGAGTACGATTTTTTGTTCTGTATCTGGGTGTATAATTTATCTATAATATGTATGTATTTAGAAATATATAAGTATGTTTATCAGTTGTCTGGTTGCCATAGTACAGGCTCTGCCTAGTTTGGGATCAGATGGCGGTGTGTTGGTTGTCCCAATATATTATTATTATTATTTTCTATGCGGTTTTTTTGCTCGGCTAGCCGGGTAGCCGGAAAATACTGATAGCACGGGCCTAAGCCAAGTGATTATCAGCTGGGTTATGAGTTAAAAGTTTATTATTATATTATAAAACAAAGTCCTCCGCCGTGTCTGTCTGTCTGTCTGTTCGCGATAAACTCAAAAACTGCTGCACCGATTTTCATGCTGTTTTCACCAATGTATAGAGTGGTTCTCGAGGATGGTTTTAGTATATAATTTGTCAAGTTTTTGTATTAAATTGGCTAAAATATAATGATATTTGTTGGAAGTGTTGGAAAAAAAGTTGCGGGAACGGAATCAAAATTTCCTGATTACTTTTGGTCGCGTTAACCGACATCCACGCGGGCGAAGCCGCGGGCATCAGCTAGTGTATGATAAAACTACTCAATTGTACGTACCATCCACCAGTCCACAGTGGGCCCGCTTCTTTAAATAAATAGAAGGATGTTACTAAACATTTTGAGTCCTCTTAGATTGCCTAAAACCGGCCCCCTAATAAGATTTAGTTTAGGACAGCCAAAACCACGTCATTTTCCTGTAGTTACGTGCAAAATTCACCTTGTACCGTATGCGTTATATAATTATATTTACCTAAAAAATAACGTTTTGCTCTTACATAACAGCTAAAATACCGCATACAAGCCCCATACGTATTACGCCTGAAAATATAGCCCGGTACAGCTTGAAGGCACCAATAAAAATGCTAAAATCTGCCATGGCGTGGGCCCAAGACATGCAATATTGCAAATAGCTCCGCTATATAGGAATATCACGCAGTCATATTAGTTCTTTGAAGTTATTGTGCAAATGTGCAGTTAAATATTTTAATAATGGTCGCATAGACATCTAAATTAAGGTGGTTGCGTTAGGGTAGCACGCGAAATTCAAATTTTCAATTTTTCTTACGTTTTTGTAATTTGAAGCACAGTGTCAGGTTGTACGTTGATGAAAAATGAGTCGCGCCTGTAACATGTATGTAGTTACAGAGTAACAATCATGAAAATCATCAATACAACCCTCTAAGTTCATGTAACCCTATTCAATGAATATTTCATGAAAAAGTCGACGCACAAAAAAAAACCCTTGAAATAGTTAACAAAATCCGATTCAAATAGCGAAAACATATTTTTATAATAATTTCACTGGGATGAAAGTAGCGGGCAACAGTTAGTCTACAGTAAAGTCTTTCGACAGAGAAGTCTTTTTCAGTCGCGTCAGTAGATCAGACGTCTCAGAGATCAAAGAATCCATCTTGTACTAGCTGTGCCCGCAATTTCGACAACGTGGAAGACAGCATAATCAGCCTATAATGTTTCCACTGCTGGGACACAGGCCTTCTCTTTATGAGAGGGAATGGGCTATAATCCACCACGCGGGCTCAGTGCAGGTTGGTAGATGTCACATGTCTTCGAATTTTTCGGTTCTAAGACATGCCGGTTTCCTCACGATGTTTTTCTTCGCCGTTTTGAGAGCAGTGGTGATGAAATAAACAACTCAAAGTAATGCGCCAGCCTGGGTTC
Organism: Lycophotia porphyrea; assembly: GCA_950005105.1. Lineage (NCBI taxonomy): Eukaryota > Metazoa > Arthropoda > Insecta > Lepidoptera > Noctuidae > Lycophotia > Lycophotia porphyrea. The sequence continues at coordinate 9,931,218 of OX465409.1, forward strand.
GAACCCACGACTTAGTGTTCGTAAATCGGGGTCGCTACCACTGGGCCATCACTGATCTCACTGGCCGCTTTAGCAGAGTCATAATAGGATAAAAAACCCACACACTCCGGGAGTGCCAACAGAAGTGAAAACTTTGTTTTTTTAAGATTCTGGATTATTTTTAGAAAATATTTTTGCCTAAGCCTTTTTTATACATTTACCAATACACTGTATTTTTATTGGGCTTGTAATATGTAGCAATACGGCTAACTCTGCAACGAAAAAGAGGTCGTTTAACGGTGCGAGTTCAATTGTTTTTCCACGTTTTTGTAATTAGTTAAAATATTCCTACAAATGAGATCAAAGGACCAAATTTCTGTATTTTATTACTTAAGATTACTCATGCAACAATAAATAATGTATATCACCGCTGTTTACCTCATGATTCAATCATTGAGAAGTTCAAACGGATATATCTTGAGTCATCATAATATCACTCGCACTGTCTTTCATCACTACAGATCATAATGAGTCGATGAGTCGCGTGACGTCGATTTGTATTACATTCTACTTTATTTATAAACTACAAATCTGTAATCATCATCATCTTCATCAGCCTTTTAATGTTCCCACTGCTGGGACACAGGCCTCCTCTCTATGAGAGGGAATGGGCTATAATCCACCACGCGGGCCCAGTGCGGATTGGTAGATGTCACATGTCTTCGAATTTTTGGTTCTAGGACATGCCGGTTTCCTCACGATGTTTTCCTTCACTGTTTTTGAGAGCAGTGGTGATGAAATAAATTACACAAAGTAATGCGCCTGCCTGGGTTCGAACCCACGACTTACTGTTCGTAAGTCGGGGTCGCTACCACTGGGCCACCGCTGCTCTCAAATCTGTAATAGTGATAAAAATATGTACAAGTATCAAAAGGGTTACAGGGCGTCAAAAAATTCGTCCACATCGCTGTCAATAGGAAAATTGCCCAGAAAGCTGGCAGCATTGCCACGTTGGACGGCAATGTTGATTCTTTGGCCAAAAAATAGGCCCGCCCTTTGGCCACGTGTAGAGTCGACCAACCGCTTGGCCATTTCCCGAAATACTAGGTCGGCACTCGGACCCCATGGCCGAATCAATAAACAAATAAATGAATAAATTTATTCTACTTCAATAGAATGTACTTCTATAATTATGGCTCTTTAAGTTAAGCCGCGATTGTCTAGGATAGTTTCGTGGATGGGTAACCACCCATTACATACCCGAGTTTCCTTCGTGCCTCGGAAAGCACGTTAAGCCGTTGATCCCAGCTGTCATTTATAGACCTTGACAGTCGTTACAGGTAGTCAGTGGCTCGAAAGTCTGACAACCAGTCTTACCAACGGGTATCGTATTACCCAATACTTACTGGGTTGTGGACGTCAGATAGGCAGCCGTTCTAATATTTTTTGCGTAGAGTTACTTAGTTTGATGAACGTAAAGGGTCCGTTTACGTATGACTGGATTTTTTTAAGTAGACTTGGTATTTGTAGTTTCTCGGTATTCCCAAGTAGATGGCTTGACCTATCGGAAACCAAATAGCCTAGCGTGACAAAGCGTCAGGTTAAATACCCCAACAATAAATATGTACTTAGCTAAGTTCGTTGCGCTTGCTAACTGTGGTTTTAAGGTTGATAGTGTGAAGTCTTGTTACATTGAACTTCGATGAATCACCAGCAAATATTGTCACATCTATTTGTAACTTGTCACCAACCCCGGCAGTTTTTGCACTAATGCTTTTGCCCTTTCGGAATTATTCCTTTATCTGGTGGATGATTCCAGTTTCTTTCGCTGAAGTAATTGGAACATACTTGGTTGCAAACCGGGGACTTCGAGCCATTGTGGTAGTGGGTCTGCAACTGCAAGTTGTTTTATAGTTTTTTGGACCTGTTTCACCGTGTCGTTGAGAAGCGAGTAGTGCTAGTAGGTAACTATAAAGGAGTTGTTTGTTTGACAAGTTCTTGCTGGTTTTTCTTTATCGTGTGGTTAGTGCCTAACTTGGTGTAAGAGTTTTTATGCCGCCCTTGGGCCTCTGACTTTGCTGTACTTCATCATCTGCCTAGCCTTTTCCCAACTATGTTGGGGTCGGCTTCCAGCCTAACCGGATGCAGCTGAATACCAGTATTTTACATGGAGCGACTGCCTATCTGACCTCCACAACCCAGTTAGTACTGGGTATTATGATATCCCTTGGTAAGACTGGTTGTCAAACTTTTTTGGGCCGATGACTACCTAACGACTGCCAAAGATCTTCAAATGACAGCCGGGACCAACGGCTTAACGTGCTTTCCGAGGCACGGAGGATACTCGGTATGTAATGGGTGGTCACCCATCCACAGACCAACCTAGGCAAGCAAGGCTTAACTTAAAGATAGACCCGAGCGGCTGCTATTATTATTTAGCCATGAGCTCCTCAAGACTGTTTGTGATACATACACAAATAATGATACAATACATATGGAGTTATTTTCAGGAACTGCATGTCCAACTCTTATAGCATTACATAAAGGTCCATCTCTCGTTAGATTGAGATCAGAGATGTTATGGATATGATATTTCGGATCTGGATACGGATATGGATATAGGAATACTAAATATATAGGACATATATATAATAAATATCTCATAGGTATGCTCACGATATTTTCCTTCACCGAAGTAAGTGATAATTATACAATAGTCATGGGTTCGAACTCGAGACTAATGACTTGGCCATCCGACGGTCACACCACAAGACTATCACTGCTATACATAACTATTGCTGGGGGTATGAAAAGGCATCATTCAACTATTAATACATGACATGTATCTCCTTAGCAACAATTTTTTGTACGTTTCTTGAGCGACAAAATAGTCGATAACTAGTCGCTTCCTCGTCGACCATGGCATACGTGCCTTCGTCTGTAGCTGCTCTAATAACACCATCATCATCATTATCCACAGCTCGACTTCACCCACTGCTTGATACAGGCGTCTCTTTATTTGTACCAATATCTACGCTCCTTTTTTTTCCGGGGTGGAAAATCCTCATGGATATCCTCCGCCCTTGGGCGGTCAGAGTCTGTTAGACTCGACTGACTAAAAACTACCCCGGTGTTCCCTTCCGACACTTACACCGGGATCATGGGAACTAGTGCGCCTTCCACGATCCCCGACTCCCGGCCCGCGGGAGAAGTGATGTGTACTCCCCCCGCGACGTCGCCACCGCCTCGGGTCCAGGGGGGGCGGCGAACGTCCCCAAGTCCGCCGTCCATCTGGACCCGTTAACGGGGGTTGAAAGACGGCGTTATCCGCCCTCCGCCGACGCCCGGTACGTCTGCTGCGAGTCGGGAGAGTGGTCTCGACCTCCCTCAACCTTTCCGCAGCCTCCTTCTGTGAAATGACGATTTTACAGAAGGAGATCACCTCATCCCAGGACTTTGCGCTTCCGACCATCGAACGAGCGACGGCCGGCAGCGACAGGTCGGTTCCGACTTCTGTTACGAGGGCGTGGGGCGGTTCCTCCCATGCGGCACACTCTGCCAGCATATGCCGCGCCGTGTCCTTCAAACAGTAGACGCAGTGATGACACTGAGCGTCCGGCTCACGCTCCTGTGCCAGTTTCATCAAGGTTTTACCCCAATGGCAACAACATCGTCTGCTCAGCTCGCCACCGGACGACAACACCTGTGTCAAAACAACAAAAGACCGGTTAAACCGGAAATTAAATACATAGAGGAAAATCTCAACATTAATTTTGCTTCGATCAGCTCTTGATGATCATAATTTAATTCGGCACACATACGAAACATTTGGAACGCAGAGAAAGTTCTCGATGCCAGTTATCTTGTAATTTGACGATTGAATGAACAAATAATTATAATATCCGGCAGTCCCGATGTTGTTATTATGTTGTCCAAATATTGGAGTTGAATTGTCTTAAGGAATTCTGTAATGATGTTTTGTTTGTGGTCTTATAATATTTTTCTTAGGAGAGACAAAAACTTTGTTGAATCTTGATCTGATGGTTTTGTTAAAGCAGTACAGGCTTTTGAGCTGTTAGTCCTGTACTTGATCCTCGCCGGTCGTGTATCGTGGATTGCTTTCCCATCACACTATGTTTTGAGGACTATCGGAGTAATTGAAGAGAGAGTGCTTCTGTGTTTGCGCACACACTTCACCGTCTATCTAGCTTTTTACAATTACATAAAGGGTGTAAAAAGACATAACGAAAGCCGAAAGGCACTTGTTCTCCCCGTCATTGCGATTTTTTGTTCTAGACCATACCTGGGAACCTTCTAGTTACGGAGATATTGGAGGTCAAAGTTCCAACTTTTTTTCAAGTTTTTTTTTTAAACATGTTTTTAATGTGTTTTTTTACTTAACACACCTTCACGACCCCCGTACTATTCAATCCATCCATCAGCACAATGTTTTGAATGCGTTACATTGAGTTTTACCGTAAAAAGTGATTTTTCATCCCATAAAAAAAGTTGTTTCCCAGCAATATTTTTTTCCTAAACTTAGTTTGATGTACAGAATGCTTGGTTGACGGCTTCGTGAAGAGTCCGTTTACACTCTGTATTGTGTTTCCTGTGCTGTGATTTCAGTCCAACCAGATGCAGCCGAATACCAGTATTTTAACGAACGACTGGCTATCTGACCTCTACAACCCAGTTAGTACTGGGTAATACGATATCTCTTAGTAAGACTGGTTGTCAGAATTTGTCTTCATACACTTATGCGCTGTTATATCTCCCGCGTCGATGGCTACGCCACCATCGCAGAGTTTCGGTCTAGAAGACAATTTTTTCTAATTGGTGGGACTTCCGACGTCCCAAAAGTGCTTATTCGACAAAGCATAATCCTCATTTGAATAAAACAGCTCCTTGAGGCTATTCCAGTTTTATGAAAGTGTTGACGGAGAAACTGCTGTGTCGACGAAAATAAATGTTATATGCTGATTTTGAGGTTTGGAGTTAGTAGACGTAAAAATAAAATTAAATAGACTTTTAAAACAAGCAAAGTTATATTAAGCTACTGAAAAATTCTAGATGGAAAAACCCAGTACCACTTTGCCCGACCTGAGAATCGAACCCAGGACATACATTCTTTACATTTACATTAGGACATTATTTCTTAATAATACATTTAATTGACATTATTTACAATATATTACTAGCCTTTTATATAATTTACCACTGACATGCATGTAAAAATAAACTATAACTGATTAATTATTTATGAATAACTTGTTGATGCCCGCGGCATCGCCCGCGTTGATGTCGGTTCTCGCGACCAAAAGTAATCATGAAATTTTGATCCCTTTCCTGCAACAAAAACTAAACAAATTATACACTAAAACCTTCCTCGAGAACCACTTTATCCATTGGTGAAAACAGCATAAAAATCGGAGCAGTGGTTTTTGATTTTATGGACAGATAGACAAACGCGGCGGAGGACTTTGTTTTATAATATGTAGTGACACATTTCATTCGTATATTTTACTCGAACTTGTCTTTGTCGTTTTTTAATTGTATTGATTCACTTATAATTTACTAAAAAACTAGTATTTATACACCAATTTCATTGGTAGGACATAGAGCTCGCCTAAAATGTATCCATAAGACCTTAATTGTAATACTTATGTTCACAAATAAAGATTGATTTGATTTGATTTGACATCATGTTCAGCAGTATCGCTTCATCTAATATTATGTGTATCATATCATATAATCGGTTAATCTCAGTTGCATTGTGCATTATGTTGCATAATAAGAATTTGATTAACGTTGCCCTGAACTGGATGCCCATCCTATTACATATGGGAACTGATCACATCTGCAAGAGTGTACAGTCGCCAGAGCATCAAATTACTACAAAATGTCAAATTTATCTTATTCGATTTCGAACTTAAACTTCAACATTTTATGGATTAAAATCATTTGGAGAAATTTGACAGGCTGTTGTAACTTGATTTGCTGGCGACTGTACTACTAAGTTCACTGAGGGTCTGCTACTTTTCAACCTTATGCCCTAAATAATAAGTAAACTCGTTAGTACCTATGGAATGTTTTGAAGATATACTTGTCTGGTCTTTTCTCCGCCAACCAGTCCAACCTGCTTGGTATTTTGTTACGTTTGAGTTTTCGAATTTATTTATGACTAGCTATTGCCCGCGGCTTCGCTCGCGTTAATATCGAATTTGGCAATCAATTGGCACTCTGCTTGTAAGAATATAATTCAGTCATGATCCGAAACTCACGAGGCGCCATCTATTATCATAAGAACGTTATTGTTGTTTTCCTCGGGAACAGCACTTTTTTTCGGGATGAAAGAGGTACCCTATGTCCGCTTCTGTACACCTGACGACGTATATATGGAAAATTTCAGGAAAAGGTAACAAAGAAACTTACTTTCGCATTTATAATAATATTACTAAGGATTAGGATATCGACAGCTTTTTTTTGTGTTGACACCGCTTCTTGATATGACAGCTACACGCTGTAAAGCTCAGCAGAACAACATCAGCACCAGTACTAGTCTTCAGCCTGCATCCGGTTAGACTGGAAGCTGACTCCAACATAGTTGGAAAAACCGACCAAGTGCGAGTCGGACTCCCGCATGAAGGGTTCCAACCATCGTAGTAGAGCCCTCTTTAATTTTTATTATTTGTTTGTTACAGCGGCAACAGAAATACTCATTCTGTAAAAATTTCAACTGTCTACATATTCTAGTAATATGTAGACAGTTGAAATTTTTAATGAATTGAACAGTTGTTTATTATTTTATTTTTAAAATTGATTTATTTTATAATATTTTAAATGATTACTTATTCTACTGATAACAGATGACATAAGACATATTTCTAATGTAATTAAACTAATAAAGTTTCTAAATTGGGTGTTGATGCCATTATGCGAATGAATAAATAAATAAATTACGGATCATGAGGTACACCGCAGACAGATAGATAGACGAACGGACAGTGGAGGCTTAGTAATAGGGTTCCGTTGGTTCGGGTACGGAACCCTAAAATGACTAGACAAATGATGAGGTACACACTGTGAAGCAGATTGACTTTAAAACCATGTTTCATTCATTCTAGCCTTTTCGTCCATGTATTTTTCTACTGTTATAATCTCTAAAGAATGTTCGGTTCATCCTCAGCAATAATTTATTGACGTGACGCGTTCATACTTCAATACGTTGAGTCGTCGGGTTTTTGCAAATTCCTATCGTCAGTATGAAAAACCAATAGCTAAATAATAAAATGTGAATTGCGAGCGGTTTCATGTAAACATTTTGCGCTGGATTTTGTATGGTTTTCTTTCATATTTACGTATTTTATTCGCAGTTGTTATAATAACGTGTTTATTATTGGATTCGAATATTAAACTTATCGTTGGAGTACTAGAACAACGGCTTACTTTGATATTCATTATGAATTCTGTTAAATCTTGAAATCAAATCAAAGACTGGTTGTCAGACTTTTTGGACCACAGTATTGGCCTCAATGATGTACCCCAAAGGGATAGTGCAGATAGTGGCGGTACTTTCATACAAGCCTACAAGATTGGCGTGTTCTTATAACCTACTACTCTTCATGATGTTAGGGTTCTTGAACCGTCTGCTTGCCTTATGGGTTTGTTGAATTGTTTTTTTTTAAGTGAAATCTTCTTTAGCTGCGTTAAGCACTTTCTGGAATGGGTAAAAACTGTTAAACTCGCGTCAGATCGAATCGGCGGCGCAGGGCGCTTGCGCGAGTGTGCGTGTAGTTTAAGCTAGATGGCGTTGTTTCAAGTTTTTACTTCTGCCGGCACTCCCGGAGTGCAACCCGTCTTTTTTTTTAATGAGGTAATTACCGCAGACATGGTGGTCCGCGCTCTTTTTGTATTTATAATATTGTTTTTTTTTTTTTTTAATTACTTAAATATTCGCTCGGGCTCTTACGTAGGACAGATTATACTAAAACTTAATATAACATCTTCAAAATGTACGTGAGTCCATTATTTTTTTTTACTTTATATACACATGCTCATGCACATTATTTTTTTTTTACATTGATACTACCATTTCTTTTTCTTTTTTTTTCCAGGCTTTCAAGTTGAATTGTTGGCCCCTAGGCACTCCACTATATATATATCCTGGTGTTGTATTTGCTAGGAAGCACATAAGTCCCAATAGAAATTTCAATAATTTGCAGAGTTAAATAAATCAATTTTCTACAAGACAGCATATCATATAATATCCCGATTTGTAAACTTGTCGGATCTTAATTTACGACTATCATATCTATCTTTAGCTGCTAGTAGGCTGAGGTCTCCTAAATAGTACCGGAGAAACGCCTATGAGCCTTTGACGACCGGTTGTATGCTGATGTCATTCTGTAAAAAGTTTATTCTCTATGAATTTCCTTGTTTGGTTGTTATGTATCAATTTCAAGTTTGTGTTCGGATATTTTCAATTGCTTGGTTTATCTATCTTTGTTATTGAAATATGGATGTTTCCTGAGTAAAAAAATATAATTTTATTTAGTCTGTCAGTTACATTATCGAAAAATATTTGATACGTATTTTTTGTTTTATCAAATCAATAAAAAATAACGGAGATAACGCATCAAGGGGCTTGTGACGTCACTTTCCACTAAAAATATACTGAAATGTGACGTCACACGAGTTTTCGAAGCACTGCATCGTCCTCATTTTTAGTTTATGAGAAAAAAAAACGTGTCCAATATTTTTTGGAAATATATCTGACGAACTAATTAAGCCGACCCCAACATAGCTGGGAAAAGGCTAGGCAGATAATGATGTTATCTGACGCACTTTTTTCGAAATTTTTTGGTCAACTACCCTATTGACTGGACTATCACCTGTTTGGTAGGTGGTTAACAGAGAGCTACTTGAAGAAAATCTTTCGCTCAGAATGTTTTGGCTATCATGACACTGCGCAGCGAGTAGACGATGCTATTAATACTATCAGCATCAGAGATCTCCTCATAAAATCCCGGAATGTTTTTTAACACATAACATCACGCCTGTAATCCCTGTAGGGTTAGGCAGAGGTGTACCTAATAGTACACCCACATTTCGCCAGTTATGTTTAAGTCCCATGTAAAAGGGGGCGAGCCTATTGCCATCAATCGGGCACAAATCCAGACTCCGTGGCTTCTACTGAGAAATTCCTGATGGAAAAACCCAATAGCACTTACCCCGACCTGGGAATCGAACCCAGGACCTCATGCACAGCAGTCGCACTTGCGACCCTTCGACCAACGAGGCAGTCAAAGATAGGCATGATTTTTAATTTCCAAAATAATGTTGTTAGCGAGATTTGTTATCCACCTCCACATGTTACGAAGCGAATAGGCAAATAAACTTTGTCTATTTCAATTTGAGATCAGCAATTCAGCACCCTCCCATTAATTGATTTGGGGTCGGCTTTTTTCTTCCATACTTTTCTATACGTGGTATGGGCATATGAAGCGGAGGAATGAGGAAAATGTCGTGAGGAAAGCTTTGAGTATGAATGTGGATGGATATAAGAGTAGAGGAAGACCAAAGAAATGTTGGATGGACTGTGTGAAGAATGATATGGCAAGAAAGGAGGTGTCTGATGAGATGACGAGTAACAGAGATCCATGGAAGAAGAAGACATGCCGATCCCAAATGAATTGGGATAAGGGCAAGAGAATAATGATGATGACTCTTGGTCATCATCATCGTACGCAGGTATGGCTTTTTTCCAGACTATTTACACCGGTATTCATGAACGTTACTCAGTGCGGGCGGACGCACAGTGTCCCAAAAACCTATTCATAAACAATACTTGAGGGACGAACGACACTATGCGTTCATTATAAATGAACTCACAGATATGTCAGTCAGTCAACCCAAGTGAAGTCGCTTCACAACGTTAACCAATCACAGCGCCCCATTCAATGCTATGTGTCCGCACAGCAAAGAGTCGTTCTTGAATACCAGTGTAATCTTCTTCAAATAGTTAGAAAGACGTGTTATTCGATTCAAATGGCCATCTTCATTTCTTCTTTATTTTCTGGTGTCTGTGATACAATGATTTTTAATCATTAGTACAGGCACCATCGATTCACCTTGGTTTAAAATGCTCATTTTTATTGAAAATTGTTTTCTTTTTTGTGAAACCCAAATATGTTTTTTCTGAAATAAAAATTTATTATTATTATTAGCTTAAGCATTTCTAAGGACTTGTTCCTCATCATTTCTCATTCCTCAGTGGTCAAAAGGACTATGTAAGGATCGTGGACATTTTGCTATACCCTCAAATTTTGCATGCTATGTTCTATCTTTGCTAAACATGTTTGAACTATTTTAATTTTATTTAACACCATGCATTGTATACCATGTTTTATGCAAATAAATAATTTATGTTTATGAGAAAAAATGCGTGAGTTTATACATGTGTTCCTCTTTAGTCCATGACAACTGATTTCAACACAAATAAATTATATCTTTTTAAACATTATCAATTCTTCTCAGACATTGCGAACTCTCTCCGCCTCATAATTATCTCGATCTAAAAATAACTGGAAACATACACAAAGTTTTAAATAACAATAATTTTATAACAATGTGCGGGGCACATGTTATTCCGTTTTGTTTTACAAACACGCCATGTCTGTATGATCTTTTTGTACAATTAAATTGTTGGTACATGTCTTAAGCACCGTTCGTATATTTTTCCAATGCCTTTCTGCTTCGATTTAAATCACTCTAAAATGGGTTGAGTGCAATGGTTGTTCTTCAATGTTTTGTGCCCTTATACCATTGATTAAAATCTACACTAATATTATAAAGAGTAAAGATTTGTATCATTATCATCATCATTTCGGCCGAAATACGTCCACTGCTGGACATAGGACTCCCCTAAGTGTCGCCACATTAGTGCTGATTCCCTTGTTCACAAACTAAACTAAATTTAATTTCAGTGCATCTTTTTCTTTCTATTTCATTAAGGACAGAAGATAAGTTATAGTTTAGTCCTTAGAAAGACTCTTAACGAAGCCGAAAGGCACTTGTTCTCCCCGTCACACAGTGGAACGAATGTATGGGAGCGGTTGGACGTAGACATGTCCGAAAAAAAAGAGTAAAATTATGCCAAACTAATGATGCCATCTTATTCGATTACTTAATGCCTTCATAACTTGTGGTGATGAATTTCTTCATAACTCCCATATTTCGGGAGTAATTTGAGAAAATGTGAAATTTTACTATGAAAATGAGTGTATCGAGCTCTCTCCCTCCTGATTCCGGGCTTGTTTCAAGTAGCGGTCTCTAATATCATAATGCTAATACTAAGAGCTATATTTAATACTAAGACACATAGTGCGCCAAATGTGCACTTTCTGGGATAAAGAGTGATGTTTATTTTATAACACAATTTTTTTATTTTTTGTTTATTTTGTTGATTAAAACCGTTTTTCTAAAGGTTTACCTTATTACAATAACATTTCTGAGCAGCCAATTAGAGAAGATATAAGCTAATTAGGATATATAATTAGAGACTTAAGGTTTACATATAAAACTGATGCACTAATGATTACTGATAAGAACATTGCTATTATTTAATTACTAAATGGCTCTTAATACACTAATTTAGCATGCATCATTTACTAATTATCACAATAACTAATTACCTTGCAATATTTAACAAAGGATACCTGGGATACCTGGATTTTATATAAATAGGTCACTATTAGTAACTTTAAAATCAGTGTTGATTTACACCTCGTTGTATCCAAGCTAATCTCGCAATGTATTTTCCAAATTTTAATACAAATCTTGATATTCACGTTGCTTTATGCGCACGCGCACATAAAGATTTACGCGACTTTAACTATTTGTTCAGTGTTTTAAAAGATAACAGTTGTGTTCAGTTATGTGAAAGTGCTGAAACAAGTTTAAAAGACTGGTGTCGTCGATTTTGCTACCGCATTTATGCAAAATGGACACAGTCTGGAAGAAGCACAGATAAGTTTCGGAAGAAACATGAGATTTGGCTACAGGCTGCAATTCAATGGCCGGAATTACAGAATGAAAATATGGAACCTTCTACAGAAAATATAAGTGACGTCATCGAGCCCATAATTTCTCCTGCTAAATCTGATGCTTCAACTTGTACACATCCTAGTCCTCGTAAATCTTTTGAGGACCTTAGTAACCGGCAAAAAAGAAGACGCACTGAAGATAGTCTTTCATGCAGCAGTAGCAGCGCTGAAATTATGTTTTCGGCCGAAAGGGCGCTTCAAAAGGCAGGACAAAGCGATACAGCTTATGTTATGAAATACTTGACGGAGAATCCAGAAGAGGCCTCAAAAATCAAAGCCTTCATTGAAGGTAAATCAATTCAGGTACGGGAAATATCCCCTTTGAAGGCATTGGCTCTTTATGTATCGATGAACTTATCGAAATGGCGCTATAACACTCTTCGGGATTTCAACACTCAAGAAGGAGCTCTTCAATACCCGAGTTACTACATGTTGGTTAAAGAAAAAATTAAGTGCTATCCGGCCAAAGAAGATCTCACAGTTACAGAGAGCTCTGCAAAAATCAAATTACAAGCCTTGATGGATTTAACCTCAAGAAGACTTATTAGGTCGTTAGAAACCCCTGTTGATCCCAATCAACAGCTCGTATTGACCAGCAAATGGGGTTTTGACGGATCATCTAGCCAAAGCATTTATCATCAAAGGACGAGTGAAGATGAGCAAATCGATCTTGCTAGTAATTTTATGATTAGTCTTGTACCACTGCGGCTCGTCTCAAAAGGTGTAACAATTTGGGAAAACGAGCGACCATCTTCCACTTCATTTTGCCGGCCAATATTGTTTAAGTTTATAAAGGAAACCAAAGAAAATGTGCAGAGAGAGATGGCTGAAATCGAAGCAGAGATTGAAGCCTTAACTCCATCCACCATCACTGATGGAATTAGTGTCAAACACCAACTGCTGTTGACAATGATTGATGGTAAAATTCATTCCATTATATCCGATACAGCAGCTTCAGTGTGTGACATATGCAAGGCTTGTCCTAAAGAAATGAATAATTTAGAGTTAATCAAAGATAAACGCGCAAACGAGGACATGTATAAATATAGCTTAAGCACCCTTCACGCTTGGATTCGCTCAATGGAATGCTTATTACACATTTCCTACAAATTAGACATAAAATCATGGCAAGTAAGGGGTGATATAGCAAAAAGGCAAGTTGATGACAGGAAGAAAAGAGTTCAAGAGGCTGTAAGAAGAGAAACGGGCTTACTTCTCGATGTTGTGAAACAAGGCAGTGGATCCACCAACAATGGCAACTCGGCAAGGAGATTTTTTGAAAACTACACTAAATCTGCTGAACTGACCGGAATAGATGCTATGCTTTTAAGAAAAATCTGTGTGATCTTGCAGTGTATTTCATCAGGAGAGAAGATCAACGTAACTAAATTCCGAGAGTTCTGCTTTGATACTGCTAAGCTTTACGTGGAGTTATACCCATGGTATTATATGCCTTCTTCACTTCATAAAATTTTAATGCATGGGCCAGACATAGTTCAGAACATGTCAATTGTGCCCATTGGTTTTCTATCCGAAGAGGCATCTGAGGCTAGAAATAAAGATTTTAGAAAATATAGAGAGGGGCATTCTCGAAAGCATAGCAGTATCTCATGCAATGAAGATATTATGCACAATCTTTTACTGTCTTCTGATCCACTTGTTACAAGTATCCGTCCAAAAGGAAATAAGTTTGTAAAAAAATCTTCTTTTAAGGAATTTTATGAGCTTACGGATTCTGAGAAAAGTGATATCGAATTTGTTAACATAAATGATTTAGCGGACATCGATTCTGAATTTGAATTAATTGATGATGATGATGATGACGAAGATAATTAAATGATGTTATTGTTTTAAAATGTGTAACTTAGTAAATTAGAGCTTACATCTTAATTATTTATTGTACTTTTAATGAAACTAGGTAATTTATTATCAACTTACTTAAAAGTCATACTCTCATCAGTTCTTGTGAATATTTTTGTTAATATATATTTCTGTATATATATAATATATTTATAGACCTCTTAATAAGTCTGTCTGCGGTTTAAAGTAAATACAAATGGGGAAAAAACGTTTTTTTTTTTAAATTTTCATTTCCTTTTATCCCAGAAAGTGCACATTTGGCGCACTATGTGTCTTAGTATTAAATATAGCTCTTAGTAATAGCATTACGATATTAGAGACCGGTACTTGAAACAAGCCCGGAATCAGGAGGGAGAGAGCTCGATACACTCATTTTCATAGTAAAATTTCACATTTTCTCAAATTACTCCCGAAATATGGGAGTTATGAAGAAATTCATCACCACAATTTATGAAGGCATTAAGTAATCGAATAAGATGGCATCATTAGTTTGTCATAATTTTACTCTTATTTTTCGGACATGTCTACGTCCAACCGCTCCCATACATTCGTTCCACTGTGCGTCATTGCGATTATTTATTTTTTCTGGACCATACCTGGGAACCTTCTAGTTACGGAGATATTGGGAGTCAAAGTTCAAACTTTTCTTTTAAATACATGTTTTTAATGTAAGATTTTTACTTTAAATACCTCCAGGACCCCCTGACTATTCAATCCATCCATCAGCACAAGGTTTTGAATGTGTTACAGGGAGTCCTACCGTAAAACGTGATTTTTCACCCCAAAAAAAAGTCGTTTCCCAGCAATAATTTTTGCGAAAAGTTACTTAGTTTGGTGAACATTATACTTGGTTAACGGCTTCGTAAAGAGTCTGCTTACACCCTGTATGCTAACTTCAAACATCGATTCAGTTAATATCGGCACAAGTATACAAGCACAATGTGGTCATACCCCCTCGTCAAGTAATTTACATAATTGTGTCTTATATTATGCTCTGCTCTTAAGGTTAGTTAGTCAAGTTACACTGTCAATGGCAGAAGTTCGATGCCCGGGCAAGGTCGTGTGATAAAATAAGTGAAAGCGATACGCACTGCATGTCGATACGCTTCGGATGATGCTGCTGTAATGTGCGCGTAGTGGTGTTTGGAATTTTAGACAGATATTTCTTTTGCACAACGGGACACTTGAATTTATTGAGTTGGTTAAGCCTAGGTTAATAGATGGCGTCACGTGTCTTTCAAATCATGATTGAACCACTAAAACGCCAGCGGGTACTGCGGGACCCGGCAATAAAAAACGCTTAACCGCCATTGGGTACTCGAGGCCCCGGGTTTCTTAAATTGTCATTATTGACAATGACAGAAGTGACACTTGTCAGTTCAAACAAGGTCTAACTGTGGCTGGCCACTATCCTACTCAATATTATGAACAAGCAGAGTACAACCCGAATTGATTGTCAAAGTCTAAGTTACCGCGACCGAAGCTGCGGGCAAAAGCTAGTTTATAATATTAGTTAGGATTCAACTTTAAAAGTACGAATATTACATATATCATCATCTGCCTAGCGAGCAGCGCAGCTAGCATATTATTATTACTATTACATATATATCTTGCATAAACTATCATAAATGCGAAGTTTCGATGGATGGATGTTTGTAACTGAAACACGCCACTGAACAGATCTAAATGAAACTTAGCAGAGAGATAGATTATAGTCTGGTATAGCACATAGATTACTTATTATCCCAGAAGTAAGATCCCGTGGGCAATTCCCGAACTCCACGCGGGCATAAGGTAAAACACAATAAAGAAGCACATAAAAGTGATCAAAACATTGTATACCAAACATTATAGTGAAACAAATGCAACAATCAATTTATTGCACGCTAGCTTATCAGTGCGGTAATCTACGTTATTCGAGTTACTATAGATAGCATCGATAGAGCTCTGTTGTGATATTGAAGCGTTGGTGCTCGCGTGACTTTCTGTTGGTCAATATATGCCATGTTTGCTTGCAAAAGTGCTGGCGAAATTGGGAATTGGGCAGTAGGACATGAGTGCGATATATAGCATGCTTGAAGTAGGGCCAGGATTCATGCTATTGGTTGCTTTTATGCCTTTTTTTTCGCATGGGAAATCATCAAATGTCTTCTCCCGCTCTGGGCGGAGCGGAACCCATCCATGTTTCTTCCTTGCCCTTTGTGTTCGCGGTATCTCTTTCGAACAGTCCCGCAGCCCTCGCTTTTATGCCTTGGTTAAACTTATCAAGTGCGGTGCGAACACAGAGTAGAAACAGTGCGCTCGGACCGAGTGCAGTTGTGATGCGGGACTGTTCGTAAGAGATACCGCGGCCCTGGAACACAAAGGGCGAGGAAGGAACATGGATGGGTTTTATTCATTACAAGCCTGACACTCCCTTCCGCTCTGCCCAGAGCGGGAGAAGTCATATGACGACTTCCCATCATAAAAAAAAACAAATGCGTAAAGTATTGTCCTCTCGATCGAATTTCGGTCGCTGCGGCCTATCTCGGCACACATACTGTGCATGTATGTCCACTTCCTTTTCCCGCAACCTCAAAGTTCGATGGGATAGCAATCCGACATCACCGGAGAGAGAACAGGCGCGGGAGAATACGCCTGTGACAGTAACTAGTAACCAGCTGTATAGGGTTCCACCTAAGGATGCTGTAGGATTTGTCAGCTGATTGACGGAATATTTAGTAGAATTCGCTTGTTCAGTAATGCTGTAACATGTACAATGAAATCTTTCAAATCTATAAAAGTCCAAAATTCTTAACGGTCGCCTTACTGCGAAGGTGATTTGTAGTTTCCGAATAATACTAGAATGTACCAAGGGGCCTCTTTTTTTACAATGACAAGCAAGTTAACCTATGAGGCTGGCTTCTGCTTAGCCGGATTTTCCTGTGCCGGGTGCCTTGAGTTTAAGGCCTAAAGCCAGGGGCAAAAACTGATAGACTAAGCGACAGTGCGCTACGGACACCCCCTGTGGGATATGAGCCCCGGCTTAATTTTTAAGTTCTTTTATTGAAACTCCATCAAACATTGAAATAACGCCAATATCTTTGCCCAAAACTAGAGCGCCAAGTCCAAAGGAAGCCGTTACTATCATCTCAAGCCTCCGCTGAATGTTTCGAATCGCGTGCGCAAGGATTTTTATTAAATTCGTCTCGAGATCTCGCGCATTCGTTTTCTAAAGTATGCTCGTTATGTAAGTATGAACAATTGGAAATTGATGCTCAGCGGATTTTTTTTAACTCAATAGTATGAAAGTAAGTTTCATTTTTCTTAGCGTGTCGATGACAATTTACATTGAGTCAGTCGGGCCAAAATTTATCGACGAGTTTGGCACTTTCAGTAGCGTCCATCAGCTCCTGTCATGTACAAACAACAGAACAGACAGGACACGATATCAAGTGTCCCATCGTTGATGAGGCAACACCTCATTTATACTCCTTGTACTCCCGTACTTTTGCAGACGAATATTATTTTAGGAGTAAAACATGATTAAGTTGAAGATGAGAATCCGTAGTAGTGTTTTTTGCTTCTAGACTATACCTGGACCTTCTAGTTACGGAGATATTGGGGGTCAAAGTTCCAACTTTTCAGTCAGTTTCAACTTTTTTTATGTATTTTTTTTACTTAAGACACCTTGACGATCCCCGTACTATTCAATCCATCCATCAGCACAATGTTTTGAATACGTTACATTGAGTCCTACCGTAAAACGTGATTTTTCACCCCAAAAAAAAAAAGTCTTCCCAGCACTTATTTTTGCGTAAAGTTACCTAGTTTGATGTACATAATGCTTGGTTAATAACGGCTTCGTGAAGAGTCTGTTTACACCCTGTCCTTACCACCATACGTCGTCAGATTTACGGAAACGGATATACCTTTCATCCCGAAAAAAAGTACTAGGAAAACAACAATAAGGTTATAATACTCATAGATGGCACCACGTGTCTTTCGAATCAGGATTTAATTACAAGCAGAGTACATCCCGAATTGATTGTAAAATCCTAAATGAACGAGAGCGAAGCCGCGGGCGAAAGCTAGTTTAATTAATAAGAGTGTGATGTGATTAGTACGATGGATGGACTGTGTGAAGGATGATATGGCTAGAAAGGAGGTAACTGCAGAGATGACGAGTAATAGAGAAGTATGGAAGAAGAAGACATGCTGCGCCGACCCCAAATGAATTGAGATAAGGACAGGAGAATAATGGGATCAAATGCAAATGGGGAAATGTAATACCAAAATAGATTCTAAAGTAGTTTCCGGCTCCTAAATACTTTGTTTGAAGTTCAAAATTTAATCTAAATCATATCAAGAAAATCTTACAAGATTTAGCCGCGATTGACTATTTTCGGAAAGTAGAACAATAAAATCTCCTTAATTGGAAAAGCCGCAAATTAGATTAAAGCGGTTCTTGTGGTCTTGATGCGTAGATTGTTTTTGGGTGCAGCTCTTGCATAATAAGAAGTCATCATTTTATTTTGCCACTAAGACATTATGAAGAACAGGAACAAATATCTATCTCAACAATTAAGCTCTGTAATGCGCTACCCCCTGGCATTAAAAAAAAAATGGCAAAATGGCTTTCTTTCAAAAGGGCAGTTTGGAAGTTCTATTTAAAGTCTGACTAAATTCCTTACTATCTAGTCATCACTAGAGTCAAAGTAATTATTATAAGGTTTCTCGTATTTCAGACTATTTGTATGTATTATAATATATATTAGTTTATTATATCTTTATATATATATGTATTAGTATGTACCCGTTTATGTGTATCAGTACAAGTTTGCAAAATGGTAATTTCCTTATTTGTTGTTTTTGTACTCTACCACAATGCTGTCCTATTTGACCCAAAGGTTGACTGGTAGAGAATGCCTTGTGGCATTAAGTCCGCCTATGTACCACTCTTGTACATGAAGTTTAAATAAATAACAAATAAAAGTCAGCCGTTTATATTCTACCCCAGACCCCTGTCTACCCCATAAGGCCTAGAATCCCGTAACAACAGTTATCGTTGCCCAAACGCAGCGATATTCTACCAGTAGCTAATTAGTAAAACTTGCGATCAGTGACCCCGCGACAAGACTGCTAAGTGGATACTGTGTTTGTAATATTGGCAGGATTGCGTGGATGGAATTTTATTTCAATAAAGATAAACCATATTCATTAAAGTAAAGTAGTAGTAGTTTTTCTTTTTTTTAAACGTTGCCCCAAACTAGGAATTTCTCCTGTATCGTGGGTGCGTTTCCAAACATTTAAACTCACATACACAAACAGCCAGACCCGGAACAACTATCTGTAGACCATATAAATAATTTTTCCGTGCGGGAATCAAGCTCCGCGACACGCAGCGCAGCAGTCAATCGCTCAGCCACTGCGCCAACCGCGCCGTCGTCGTTTATCCCATCGACCTCACAATAACTCCCTTTTCATGCCTGAACGGCTGACCGCATTTTGATTAAATTTGTCAGACAGACCACGACCTCGGCTAAGATATAGGTTAAACTACTTATGCCCGCGGCTTCGCCCGCGTGTAGTTCGGAAATCGCCCTCTGGGATAATAGTGTGCTCTATACCAAACTATAAAAATCTATCTCTGTGCCAAGTTTCCGGACATAGGGTAATTCAATCATGTTTCAATAGACACGTGGCGCCATCTATTATCATAAGAACGTTATTGTTGTTTTCTTCGGGAACAGTACTTTTTTTTCGGGATGAAAGGTACCCTATGTCCGTTTCTGTACACCTAACATTGACAACGTATATGCGAAATTTCAGGATGATCGGTTCAGTAGTATAGGCGTGAAAAGGTAACAAACAAACTTTCGCATGTGTAATATTAGTTAAGACTAGGATGTGTGTTGCATCTTTCTGGTATTTCCGCTGACCCCTTCAATTAAGCTAAATGTGATTGTAGCAGGACTGGGTTCACGTCGATAGTGCAATGAGTGGGATTTAGCCTCATGACCTCTAGTTTAAATTTAAGAATTACGAATAAGTCTTATAATTAAATGATAATGATAAATTTGTGATAACCTCTTTGAACTGCTCTTGACTCTTTGTACTGAATTTGATTTCGGAATCTTCCGAAAGCATTGCCACTTATGCCAATTCAGCTGACAGGCGGGCGAGCAAGGCTTCGAGGCCCATTTCATACTTCATTCGGCTCTTGCCTTAGTTCCCGGTGTGAACCAAAGTATGAAAAGAGGTGAAACGATGCCTCGCCCGACTCGCTCGCTAGCTGGCTGTGTGGACAGTTTTTCTTAAGATGGAAGCATGCGAGTAGCCCGCGAAATTCAAATTTTCTTACGTTTTAAGCAATTTGCAGGTCAGTGTCAGGTTGTACGTTGATGAAAAATGAATCGCGCGAGTAACACGTATGTAGTTATAGAATTACAATCATGAAAAGCACCTAAAATCTCCAAGCCATTCTATCTATCTAAACAGTCAACTGGTAATCATAGGCCTTCCCTCAAGAAGCGAATAATCTGTGCCTTTTTTTCGGATGGGACATCATCAAATGACTCCTCCCGCTCTGGGCGGAGTGGAAGGGAGTGTCAGACTTGTACTGGCTAAAACCCATCCATGTTCCCTCCTTGCCCTTTGTGTTCCAGGGCCGCGCTATCTCTTTCGAACAGTCCCGCAGCCCTGGCAAGTATCCTTCAGCATCCTTAGGTGGAATCCTATACTGCTGGTTACTAGTCACTGCCACAGGCGTTGATTCTGCACCTGTTCTCTCTCCGGTGATGTCGGTTTGATGTGTGCCTCATAACCCAGCCTTCGCATTAAGCATCCAGTTCTCCCTTATTGCCTTTTCCAGGGCCTCAATTAGACGTCCTTCGCTACTTGTATGCAGCTGCAACTACGCAGCGACAAAAACGAAACTTGTGTCTTGATATGTCAAATCAGTAATGCCCACAATATATGGCAAGCTATTTTCCTGTTAGGCAATTGTCCCTAAAAAATGATATGGAACAATGCGTCATCGTTGTGTCGATGATAAGGCAGTTTGAAGTATGTCAGTAGCCCAAAGAATCTACATATTTCATCTTATCTTAACATGTTTTTATTCAAATAAAAATTAATTAACATACTAGTAATGTAATTTATATTCATTTAATAAGATGGATGGATTGTGTGAAGACTGATATGAAAGAGAAAGGAGTAAATGATGCCGTGACCTCTGACAGGGGAGAATGGAAGAAGAAAACGTGTTGCGCTGACCCCAAATAGAATGGGACAAGGGCAGGAAGATGATGATGATACTAGTTATGTAATTTGATCATCAATGACGGATCAATGTGTTAGATTGATTTTTGTATGATAATAATACAGGGTAGAAGGGACAATGACCTACAAACGCTTATTACGTAATCAGAACATCGTTCTAAAACCCCCCACATACAAATTTTTAGTAATTTAAGAAAAAAAACATAATATGTTGGTAAGACTTATAAATCGACACATGCGTTTGTAAAGTATATAAGTACATAATTAGCAAAGTGTTGAGAACAATAGCAGACACTTGACTCAGACGACTCATTGACTTAGCAGGGGTGGTGAAATGACGTGAATTTGGGGATACCGTATTTAACACATCGTGGCGTAAAGTATACCGGCAAACTGCTAACCACGCGGCAACTTTGGCTCTTTTTGACCGGCTCAAGCCGATTTCGGGTCTGCGTCGATAAGCTGCGTTTCCATCAAAGATGAGCGAAGATGCGATATTATTGGTTAATTTCATACACGTCCCCGCTTATCTCTGGTAGAAACGCAACCTAAGTGTGGGCACTTTCACAAGAATTAGATTTTCATTAATAGGAACAAAGTTGGCAGTTATTCAACAATTAAACATAATATTTAGAATGAACCACCTAAAATAAAGCTACAAGTATATTTTAAGTTTGGGGATACCGTACTATAATAGTTGCGGCAAACGTTATGAAAACTACAAATACGGCGACTAGTTTTTTCAGTACCTACCCTAGCTTTTACCAGAGAATCCAACATGATTTCAAATCAATTTGATACCAGCATATCAAGCTCGCCTCGTCGAAATTGCAAAAAAATGTATAGCAATTTTAAAATCAATCCTCGACATCCCTAACTAAGGTACTTGTTGCTTCCGTCTGGCCGTCGGCGTCGGTCCCGTCTACCCATTTGAATCAATGATACATTGAACTTTATAGACTACGTGGAAACGAAAAAAGTTGAGGAAAATGGACCGTAACAATATTCTTTTTTGAAGGGATATCTGTTATGAAATATTAGCCATCCCTCTTCATTTTCTGGACTTCGAACAGAACTCTGTCACTCCAATAGCGATAACCACCAAAACGCCAGCGGGTGCTGCGGGACCCGGCAATAAAAAACACTTAACGGATATTGGGTATTCCAGGCCCCGGGTTCCTTTTTTAATGTCGTAATTTTGACATTATTGACAATGACATAACAGTAACACTGACAGTTCAAACAAGGTTTAACTGGGGCGCGCCACTGCTTAGTAGTGGTTTCTACCAAAGAATTTGCCAAACTTATCTTCAGACCTCGTTAAAATTAAATTAGTTAGCAAAACTTCTCACAGCTTAATTCATCATTTATTTATCATCTAGCCTTTTCCCAATTATGTTGGGGTCGGCTTCCAGTCTAACCGGATGCAGCTAAATACCAGTATTTTTCATGACTGAGCGACTGCTTGTGACAAAATGAGTTTGCAAAGCCCCCCCCCCCCCGCTTATTACTCCAAGTTTGTTTGCCATCCGAAACGGTTTCCACTACGAAAGAGTAATGAGCCGGAAATGGCTAAGCGAAGCGGACTTCGTTTTCATGAAATAGGTTTGAGTTTGAGAAAGGAGTAAATGATGCCGTGACGTCTGACAGGGGAGAATAGAAGAAGAAAACGTGTTGCGCCGACCCCTAATAGAATGGGATAAGGGCAGGAAGAAGAAGAAGAAGGTTTGAGTTTCCACCAAGAAAGAGTTCCCATCGCAAAAGAGAAATAAAACAAGAATGAGCAGAGCGAGCTTATTTTTACTCTTTTTGCCCGCTGAGTCATTAGAGCTTGACTCTTTGTTGGTGGAAACACATGTAAGCATTTTTCTATTGCGAGGTAAAAGAAGTCATTAAGGTGGTTGCGTCAGGGTAGCCCGCGAAATTCAATTTTTCTTACGTTTTTTGTAATTTGCATGTCAGTGTAACCCTATTCAATGAATATTTCATGAAAAAGTCATTCAATGGGGTTACATGAACTTTAAGGGTTGTATTGATGATTTTCATGATTGTAATTCTGTAACTACATACGTGTTACTGGCGCGACTCATTTTTCTTCAACATACAACCTGATATTGACCAGAAAATTGCAAAAAACGTATGAAAATTTCAATTTGGCGGGCTACCCTGACGCAACCACCTTAATGGGTCCGCTCCGCTTACGGTGGAAACCGGGCTTAAGTCAGCAAGTCGCCGCATCCGCCAGTCCGTCGGTTCGCGTCGTCTGCCCATTTGAATCAATGAATCGTTGAACTTATGCAGAAAGGGGAGAACTTTCAACTTGCCACGTCTGAAATGATTGATGTATGTTTTATTCGGGAACCGTGTGAGCGTCTAATATTGTAAGCTTCGACCAACCCTTTGTCGTTACAGAGGTCGGTGAGCCGTGAGCTGATGGTGTAAATCTAACGTAAATATGTCGATTTTTTAATTAAAAGTATTCGTTTCACATAATTATCCTAAACATAATACGAGGGTCATTCAATAAATACAAAAAGTAAACGAAAATTTTAGAAAAGTGGCTATTTATTTTTCAACATAGTCTCCTTTTAGTTCGATACACTTAGCCCAGCGATGCTCCAACTTTTTTAACCCGTCCGAAAAATAGTTTTTGTCAAACTCTGCAAAATAGGCCTCCGTGGCGGCGATGACCTCCTCATTTGATCCATATCTATTCCCGGCGAGTGATTTTTTCAGATTAGGAAACAGAAAGAAGTCACAAGGGGCCAAATCTGGAGAATACGGTGGATGGGGCAGCAATTCGTAGCGTAATTCGACCAATTTGGCCATGGCAACGGCAGACGTGTGAACCGGTGCGTTGTCGTGGTAAAACAGAACTTTTTTCTTCGCCAGATGGGGTCGTTTTTTCTTTAATTCGGCGTCGAATCGGCCCAATAACTCGGCATCGTAAAGCCCTGTAATTGTTTTACCCTTCTCGAGGTAATCGATGTAGATCACACCTTGTGAATCCCAGAAAACGGTGGCCATAACTTTTCCGGCCGATTTTACAGTTTTCGCCTTCTTTGGAGCACGTTCCCCGGTCTGGATCCTGTGTACCAGTGGATCCAGGTTTCATCGACGGTCACAAAACGACGCAAAAACTCCGCTGGATTCCGCTTTAACAGCGCCAAACACGTCTCCGATGTGGTCTCACGGTTGCGCTTGTTTTCCGGTGTGAGTAAACGCGGCACCCATCGCGCCGACAGCTTTCTCATGCCGAGTTCCTCGTGAAGAATATGATGCACTGTTCCTTCTGAAATGCCTACAGTCTCAGCTAGCTCCCGAACCTTCAATCGGCGATCTGCCAATACGAGATCATGGATTTTTTTAATGTTTTCCTCCGTAGCAGCTGTTTTCGGTGCACCTGGACGTGGTTCATCAAAAACCGACGTACGGCCACGTGCAAACTCGTTGAACCAACTCTTGACGGTGGCCATCGATGGAGAAGAGTCACCGTACACAGCATCCAAGCGCTCTTTGATTTCGATGCGCGTTTTCCTTTCCAAAAATAGGAATCGAATCACCGAACGATATTGCTCTTTTTCCATTTTTGTAAAACCGATCGACACGTTCGCTTCCATAAGTCGTCAAATTATAACTAATGAAGGGATTGGAATGAAAATTTGAAAAAATAATTAAAAAAGAATGTATTATCTGTGGTAAAACTCTTTTGAAACTACAGCGCCCTCTGGCGATGACGCTAGGTACTTATTGAATGCACCTCGTAACTAATAATATTAATGCGAAAGTAAGTTTGTTTGCTAGCTTTTCACGCCAAGACTACTGAAACGATCATCCTGAAATTTTGCATATACGTTGTCAGGTGTACAGAAACGGACATAGGGTACTTTTCATTCCGAAAAAAAGTACTGTTCTCGAGGAAAACAACAATAACTTTCTTATGATAATAGATGGCGCCACATGTCTTTCGAATCATGATTGAGCAGAGCAGAGCAGAGTATAACCCGAACTGATTGTCAAATTCTAAATGAACGCGAGTGAAGTCACAGGCAAAAGCTAGTATTTTCATAATTTTAAGAATTTGTTCACATCTATGGATGATACTGATTATCCCTGTTGCTAACACTCATTTTTTTTTTTCATTTTTTAAGGTCTTTATTAGTACAAGTAGTTTACAATACAGTTTACAAACGATCTTATTCAATTTGTACACAAATCACGATTTATATCGTTACACAGGCGGCTATAGCCTTTACAAACATTAAAAACATGTTGTTACTTAATATTATTTTACAGTGATTTACTTTACTTATTACTAAATGCTTAATTACGGGGTATGTGCAAGTCTTAGTATGGACCCACATAAGTTTAAAATGTTTTACCATACAAAATGTACGCTTTTGTTATATTATGTTATTTGATAATATAAGGTAAGTAGCGGGTAGTTCGCAAAGAGATCACGCATTCTCCGGCCGTACGAACGGCGTCGGCTAGTAAGCGAGCTGTCGTCATGATGCGTCACGTGTTGCTAACACTAGTTTAACTAAAATGCTACAGGATTCAAAAATTCGATTCAAATTACCATCAAGCGGGCACAAATCCAGACTCCGTAGCTGCTACTGAGAATTTCCTGATGGAAAAACCCAATAGCACTTTGCCCGACCCGGGAATCGAACCCTGGACCTCAAGCTCAGCAGTTGCGCATGCGACCACTAGACCAACGAGGCAGTGAAAATAGAGAAAACGAATTTTCCCGGATAAGAGACCTACCTAGATCTAGATCGATTTTTAGCCCCCGTAAACCGTTATATTGCAACTTTCATCGTAATTATTCGAGCCGTTTCAAGAATGCGATTAGAAATATATACATACACAAATATTGGTATTGCTCATTTAATAGGGTAGCTAAGACATAAAAAAAAATAACTGTGCGTCTCGGGACGCCCGACAGAAGTGATAACTTAAACAAGCTAGACAGACTGGCGCCGTAACGCGTTACGTAACGAAGCAGTTTTTTATATGGTTTTTATATGGTTGTATTTTTTTGTATGGGAGGGTTCCCATAAGAAGTTTTCACTTGAAAAATAAACTTATTCAGCGCTATGTGACATAACATAACATCACGCCTGTAATCTCAGTAGGGTTAGGCAGAGGTGTACCTAATAGTACACCCACATTTCGCCAGTTATGTTTAAGTCCCATGTAATAGGGGGCGAGCCTATTGCCATCAATCGCTATGTGACGTTCTAAAGTAATCCTTCACGCGCCACTGACCACAAACTCATAAAATTATGTAATGCGATTTGATGATTATCATCTAAATGTCCATAAATGCATTTGTCTTACATATACTTAGTTATAAATAGATCCTGTTACTACAATCTGCGATGTAATTAACTTTATACCTTGTATTTAATATTCGTGGTTTGGGATGAATAAAGGGTGTAAAAAGACTCTTAACGAAGCCGAAAGGCACTTGTTCTCCCCGTCATTGCGATCATTTTTTTTGTTCTAGACCATACCTGGGAACTTTCTAGTTGTGGAGATTTTGGGGGTCAAAGTTCCAACTTTTTAACGAGTTTTTATTTTTTTTAAATACATGTTTTTAATGTAAGTCTTTTACCTTTAACACCTCAAAGACCCCCGTACTATTCAATCCGTCCATCAGCACAATGTTTTGAGTGCGTTACATTGAGTCCTACAGTAAAACGAGATGTTCACCCAAAAAAAAAGTGTGTGTGTACTTATTACGCACGTAAGAAGTTATACTTCTTTGGGGTATAAAACTAAAATGTTGACTAGCTAACTTCAGGGTGTATGTTGACTAGCCAACTTCAGGGTGTCGGTTTTTCGGTGACGGTGTGCGCGCGCATCGTAAAAATTTACTCACATCATTTTTCCCTAACGCGCCGCGCTTGGATGACGGGTATTGTTACACCCTGTATAAACGTTGATGGATGGAGAGGGAGAGTAAGACCAAAGAAAAGATGGATGGATTGTGTGAGGAATGATGTGAAGGAAAAAATAGTAATTGGTAGCTTGACGGTTGACAGGAGAGAATGGAAGAACGAAACGTGTTGCACCGACCCCAAGTTACATGGGATAAAGCCAGGAAGATGATGAACTATATTGGGTTTATTTTCAATCTATACTTCTATACTTACTTATATTATAAAGTTTCAAGATTTGTATTTTTGTATGTAACGAATAAACTTAAAACTACTGGACCGATTTGAAAAATTCTTTCAACAATGGATAGCTACATTATCAGCGAGTAACATAGGCTATATTTTATCCCCGTACTCCCACGGGAACGGGAACTACGCGGGTGAAACCGCGTGATGCCCGCTAGTAATTTATATAGAGAAACTAGTCCATGACAGGACAATATGATACGATAATAGCCGGAAATAATTCAGTATTGTACTGTCACACATGTTAGTTGAACTGTTTCATGTATATCTAAAGGGTGTAAAAAGACTCTTAACGAAGCCGAAAGGCACTTGTTCTCCCCGTCATTGCGATATTTTTTTTGTTCCAGACCATACATGGGTCCCTTCTTGTTATGGATATATTGGGGGTCAAAGTTCCAACTTTTTCACATGTTTTTTTTTTTAAATACATGTTTTTAATGTATTATTTTTACTTAAGACACCTTCACGACCCCCGTACTATTCAATCCATCAGCACAGTGTTTTAAATGCATTACATTGAGTCCTACCGTAAAAAGTGATTTTTCACCCCAAAAAAAAAATCGTTTCCCGTCAATATTTTTTGGGTAAAGTTACTTAGTTTGATGTACATAATGCTTGGTTGACGGCTTCGTGAAGAGTGCGTTTACACCCTGTATACATATTGATTTAGCACTTTTAGGTGTTAAGTCTTGGAATAGTCTTTTTTAAAAAATCTGGTTAAAGATATTTAACTGTCATAAAGAAATTACATGTGATTACATGAGAACAAAGCATGCCGAATTTAGTAGGCAGAATATGAGTAACTATTATGAATCACTATCACTACATATTATAAAACAACGTCTTCAGCCGCGTCTGTCTGTCTGTTCCCGATAAACTCAAAAACTACAACACCGATTGTTATGCTATTTTCACCAACGGATAGAGTAGTTCTCGAGGAAGGTTTTAGTATATAATTTGTCAAGTTTTTGTTGCGGGATCAAATTGCATGATTACTTTTGTTCGCGATTACCGACATCCACTGTTAAATATGTACCATATTTCAGGCAAATAAATCTATCTAACCGTTAACCACCATTTTGATCTTTCCAGGCGAAAAGACTCAACGGCAATGGAGACCTTGCCGCCATCAAGGTGATAAAGCTGGAGCCTGGCGATGACTTCGCCATCATCCAGCAAGAGATCCTGATGATGAAGGACTGTCGGCATCCGAACATCGTCGCTTACTATGGGTCTTACCTTAGAAGAGATAAGCTGTGGATATCTATGGAGTACTGTGGTGGGGGTAGTTTGCAGGTAATTACTATTTTTTATATTTTATTATGCCTGTGGCTTGTATTTTCCCATAAAGGGTAGATAGAAGCATAAAGAGTAGAAGAGGAGCTCGTGGCTAAATAATAACAGCCGCTCAGGTCAATCTTTAGGTTAATCCGTATTTACTTAGGTTGGTCTGTGGATGGGTGACCGCCCATTACATACCGAGTTTTCTCCGTGCCTCGGAAAGCACGTTAAGCCGTTGGTCCCGGTTGTCATTTGAAGATCTTTGACAGTCGTTAGGTAGTCAGTGACCCAAAAAGTCTGACAACCAGTCTTACTAAGGGGTATCCTGTTACCCCGTACTAAGTGGGTTGTGGAGGTCAGATAGGCAGTCGTTCCATGTAAAATACTGGTATTCAGCCGCATCCGGTTAGACTAGAAGCTGACCCCAACATAGTTAGGAAAACGCTAGGCAGATGATGAAGTATCTCACAGCTGGAAATCACTTAACCTTTTATAAACATATTTTGTTTGTCATTCCAGGACATATACCACGTCACAGGACCTCTGACGGAGCTGCAGATCGCATACATGTGCCGGGAGACGCTGACTGGCCTGTCTTACTTACACATGATGGGCAAGATGCATCGGTGAGTAGACCGCTCTTTACAAATTTCTAGTCTTCTAGGTGAGCAGAAAAAGTGGTGGAACAAACTCCTCAGCAACCAGGTGCGGTCCTAGGGGGGGGAGGTACAGGGCCATGACCCCTCCCAAAAATCATTCACGCCAAATTGACACTGCTCCGCTCAACCAAATTCCTGGCTACGGCCCTGTGTGACCTTCCCCAACGTCCTCAAATCAAACGGAGGTTCCGCGTGTAGTTAGCAGCAATAGATAGAGTGATTCAAGAGGAAGGTTTATATGTAAAACATTGCACCCGTGCGAAGCCGGGGCGGGTCACTAGTATACTTTAAACAGCTGACCATATTAGTCACCAGATTTTATAAACATCCTTCATAATATAGTTGTAGTAATACAATTTATGAACATTAATACATAACAAAAGAGTGAGATGGGAGGCAATTTTCTTTACTAGAATGCAACTCCAATTTATTAAG
The DNA here is from genome assembly GCA_950005105.1 of Lycophotia porphyrea. NCBI lineage: Eukaryota > Metazoa > Arthropoda > Insecta > Lepidoptera > Noctuidae > Lycophotia > Lycophotia porphyrea. The sequence continues at coordinate 9,960,993 of OX465409.1, forward strand.
AACTAGCTGATGCCCGCGGCTTCACCCGCGTGGATGTCGGTTATCGTGACCAAAAATAATCATGAAATTTTGATCCCGTTCCCGCAACAAAAACTTGTCAAATTATATACTAAAACCTTCCTCGACAACCACTCTATCCATTGTTGAAAACAGCATAAAAATCGGTGCAGTAGTTTTTGAGTTTATCGCGAACAGACAGACGCGGCGGAGGACTTTGTTTTATAATATGTAGTGATAGTGACTAGCACTTCACCCGCGACTTCGTCCGCTAAATTGTGGTAGCTGGGCTATTGTGCATGATGTAAATATAATTTATAGCCTATAGCACCCACGAATAATGTAGCTTTCTGCCAGTGAAAGATTTTTTAGAATTGGGTCATTACTAGTCATTATTAGTTCCGTAGATTACCCCCTACATACAAATTTACAAACAAATATAACCCCTTTATAATATTAGTATAGATTAAACTATTATTTCGATATATTTCAGCGACATCAAAGGCGCGAACATCCTCCTAACTGAATGTGGTGACGTGAAACTGGCAGACTTTGGCGTATCAGCACAGATCACAGCCACCATCAACAAGAGGAAGTCTTTCATTGGCACGCCATACTGGATGGCGCCTGAGGTAGATATCTTTATTTTTGTGAAACGCTTGGCGACCTAAGGGCTCGTTTACGGAGACGCGGCGCGTCGTGCGGCGCGACCCGCTTTCAATTCAAACATATAGTGATGTATGAGAGCGTTTACGGAGAAACGATTTTACGCGCGTTTGCTTGAAATGCAGCGTTGCACGCAGATGACGCGCGTTGAATGCGGCGTCGCAAACGTAAATATGAATATGTAGCAGATAACACCTCCGCGTCGCACGCGGTATTCAACGCGTTGGTGCACGCCCCGCGTCTACGTAAACAACATCATACATTGCCATATGTTTGTGTTTGGGCGTGTGATCTTGCGGGCCGCTGCACGCGTACACGCAAAAAACGCGTCGCGCAAAACACATCTGCTTTCTCTGTTTTCAGGTTGCAGCAGTGGAACGCAAGGGTGGTTACAATCAGCTCTGTGATATTTGGGCGTGCGGTATTACTGCTATCGGTGAGTGTTAGAGGTACAGCTAGATGGGTATATTAATTGTTAAAAAGATCACATGAAACTAATAATTGACTGCCTCGTTGTTTTAGTGGTCGCCAGCGCGACTGCTGAGCATGAGGTCCTGGGTTCGATTCCCAGGTCGGGCAAAATGTTTTTGGGTTTTTCCATCAGTAATTTCTTAGTAGCAGTCACGGAGTCTGGATTTGCGTCTGTTTGAGGACAATAGGCTCGCCTCCTATTACATGAGACTTAAACATAACTGGCGAAATGTGGATGTTCTATTAGGTACACCTACTCTCCGCGAGATTGTCGGCAACATCAAGGCGCTGCTGGCCTTTCTCGGGGAGTTGGGGTGGATCGAATAAATTTCCCACCCGCACGCAAAATACGCGCAATGGACGTGGAGTTGCGGACACCAGCCCGTTATACAATACAATACAATACAATAGGTACACCTCTGCTTAACCCTTCAGGGATTACAGGCGTGATGTTATGGTATGAAACTAATACCATCCGCATTAATACAAATGCATGTCTTATAATGGTTGTAAAAATATTCTTAACGATGTCGAAATGCACTTGTTCTCCCCGCCATTGTGATATTTTTGAAGTGAAAACTTCTTTAGCGGCGTTGTGCACTTTTTGCGATGGGTAAACACTGTTAAACTCGCGTCAGATTGTCAGATCGAATCGGCGGTGCAGGGCGCTTGCGCGAGTGTCCGTGTAGTTCAAACTAGATGGCGTTGTTTCAAGTTGTTTTCTACGGCAGCGACATTTTTCGTTCTTGCAGAAAGCTATTGAAATATCTGATATTTAAGCTAGATGGCGTTGTTTCAAATTTTCACTTCTACCGGCACTCCCAGAGTGCAACCCGTTGTTTTTTTTTTTGTTTAGATAGAATCTATACCCCTAGGTATAGATTCTATCTAAATCTATACCGGTCTTAACTTTAGACCCTGGGGCCTTCTACATTAACCAAATATTCTGGGTGATAGTTCTAACTTTTCACAAGTAATTTTTGTTTAAATACAAATTTTAAATTTTATACCTTAATTTTAAATACGTCCGTGACTCGTTTACAATGCATCCATCAGCACAATATTTTGATTGCGTTGCATTGAGAAAACCGTAAAACTTGATTTTTCACCCAAAAAAAAAGTAGTTGTCCAGCAATAATTTTCGCGTGAAGTTACTTAGTTTGATGTGCTAGGCTGACGGTTTCGTGAACAGTCCATTTACACTTTGTAAACACAAGATTTCCTCGAATTCCAGAGCTAGCTGAACTCCAACCTCCCATGTTCGAGCTCCACCCCATGCGGGTCCTGTTCCTGATGTCGAAGTCAGGCTTCAAGCCGCCCGCGCTGAAGGAGCGCGAGCGCTGGTCGGCCGTGTTCCACGCCTTCCTCAAGCTGGCGCTCACTAAGAACCCCAAGAAGAGGCCCACGGCTGACAAACTCTTACAGGTAAATTGTGGTCAAGGGAAATATATATAAAGGGTGTAAAAAGACTCTTAACGAAGCCGAAAGGCACTTGTTCTACCCGTCATTGCGATATTTTTTTTTGTTCTAGACCATACCTGGGAACCTTCTAGTTACGGAGATATTGGGGGTCAAAATTCCAACTTTTTAACAACTTTTTTTTTATATACATATTTTTAATGTATTTTTTTTACTTAAGACATCTTCACAACCCCCGTACTATTCAATTCATCCATCAGCACAATGGTTTTTTTGCATTACATTGAGTCCTACCGTAAAACGTGAGTTTTCACCTCCAAAAAAAAGTTGTTTCCCAGCAATAATTTTTGCGTAAAGTTACTTAGTTTGATGTACATAGGTAATGTTTGGTTAACGGCTTCGTGAAGAGTCTGTTTGCACTCTGTATACACTAGGAAGTGTTAAAGACGGGGGATTTTGGCCTTGTTACGTTTGCTTATAAAAAAGCAGATATGGAGGTTGACTTGGATAAGTTTTGATTTTTATATTATTCTTCTTGCAACCAGTTAACACTTATCATTTTGCGTTTGCAGCACGCGTTCTTCCAACAAGACATGAGCAAACGACTTGCAATAGAGCTCCTGCACAAGTACTCCAACCCACCCAGCCACTGCAACAATGAACCCGACGAGGATACCGTGAGTACATCTTCATTTATCACCGTTAAGGTAGCACAAGTCGCGGGCTCAAACTGAACGTGGCCAATAAGCACGCTGTCTCACCTGGCATCGTGTCCGACAGTGAGATGCACGATAATTCATAGTATAGGCGCGCGTAAAAAAATACGAAAAGGCCTTTGGAAAATCGAGTTTTATAAAAAATCCACTGCATAAATCCATTACAAATAAAATTTATTGAATTTTTCGATAATTGTCTGTTTTGGAAAATTGACACTTCTTTTATTACTAATTTACGCCCAAAGTTGCGTTAAAATTGGCAATAAAAACGAATTTTTGGTAGCTTGTAACTTTAAAATGGCTGTTTATTTTACTATTCTGTTTCCGCACAGACAACATTAATAATGAAACAAGACGATATCATGTTTAACTTTGGATGTACAGTGTCAAACAGTGGAGTAATACCCTCCCGAAATTTCTATGGAAAAAATGTCGGCACAGATATATTTCTTTCTTTATCTAACCTGGTTTCAAAGTTTTATGCCGCCCATGGGCCTCTGACTTGGCTTTACATGCCGTCAAGAAATATCTCTCAGACATGCTGGTTTCCTCACGATGTTTTCCTTTTCCGAAGCAAGTGATAATTATACAATACGCACATGAATCCGAAAAAACAGATGTGTGTGCCTTGGATTCGAACTCGAGACCTATGACTTGGCAGTCCGATCGTCACACCACTAGACTATCACTGCTACAGGGAGGATTTAATGTTGATAGGAAAATAAATAATACTACGTACCAGTGGCGAAGGGTGAAAATTTTGTAAGGGGAAGCCGAAAAAAAAAAAATGAGAATCGAAATCACAAACATTTACTACGCAACAAAAGCTATCTATTCACGTATTTGGTTCCGGGCTGAAACGAATTTTTGAAAAACGGTTTTGTTAGGGTAACGTTTCAAACGTTACTCCAGTAAAATCAGTTTTACTCAAATATGTAACTTTAAAACTACCGACAATTAAACAATTTGCTATTAGTAAACAAGTAGCTCCTCATGATACACTAATTATTTGTTATAGTCTCACCTACACGTTTGGTCTTATTAAACGTATAGGTAGTTTTCCAAAAACGCGTAGTAATATGGAAATTTGTCCATAGGCAATGTCGAACGTCCCCCAGCGCATAGCGTCCAAGCACACGGGGCGGGGGCACGTGCGCCCGCGCAGTCTGCTCACCGAGCGCGCGCCCCGCCCCGACCTGCCGCCCCACGACCTCACCGCGCCCGCCCCGCCCGCCCCGCCCGCCCCGCCCGCCCCGCCCGGGGGCAGGAGCTCCGGGCTCTACGACGACTCGCCGATTGTTGATCTGGATGCCGATGATGATTTGAGCGTGAGGTCCATGTCGAAGGTTATTAACTTACATGCGGAGGTCAATAGGAGCTGTGATGGGGATACTATTAAGAGGAATGGTGAGTTTTGACGAGTTCATTTTTTTTATAATAATATCTATTTTTCCTCTTAGGAGAGACCTTTCCTCGGGAGTGGGACATAAAAAGGATGAATAAAAAAAATTACTTCTAAAACAGAGTCTCATGTCATAAATACAGGTCGCTGTCGCTCGGGTTGAACCCCAAGGTTAACCAACGCTTGAACCTTGAATAGGTCGGTTCTTGGATGGTGACCATACGTCTCCGACACCCCTTCCACGTTGGTGATATTTGAAGATCTTTGGAAGTCAAAAGCGCGATAGTTTGACAGCCAGTCTTGCCGAGGAACCTCGGTATAACTCAGTAGTAACTAGTAACTGGTTTATGGAAGTCAGACTGACAGGCGCTCCATCGAATCTGGTAGTATTCAGCTGTATCCGGATAGACTTAGAAGCCAACCCTGAACATAGTTGAGAAAAGGCTAAATTCAGTGGCTTCTTATTTTTCATAGTAGTTTTCATAAAGCAATATTTTTAGTATGATGGTATTTTTTAGTAGCGAAGAGTCAATTTTTGTATGAGGTAAGCCGGAATGTAATCAACGTAATGTGATAATATTATTTGTGTATAGAATACTGACTGTGCCATTTTTCAAAGGGAATCCGATAGAAATCGATTTGTATGGCACCTTCGCCACTGGTATATTTACTGATTGTCTTTTCCCTATTTCAGCCTACCACAGACAATCTAGTGAAGATTGGTCGGTAGCTTCTCTCATGAGTTGTCCGAAGCACAATCCATTACAAGACCACTCCATAGACACGTTGCCCTCTAGCGAAAAGTAAGTGTACCAACAATTTTTACTACTCCATAGATTTTTTGTTACTTTTCTCGCTTTTTTTTTAGTTTTTTTATATGTTTATATATTATGTTATAGCAAGTGGTGTCGGGCGATCACGGGTGATGATATAATGAGAATGAGTCTAAGGTACTATAAAGTTTTTGGCAAATAAAAAAAGTAATAAAAAAATATTGAGCAAAAAATTTTTTTTTTGTTTTGATTTTTTTTCTAACGGATAGGATTTTCCGTGTGCTAATAATTTTGTGGTGAAGGTTTTTCCTTTAAGATGCGGTCGAACCGTTACGGACATATTGCGATCACCGGACACCGGACTTTCACAGATCATAATAATCATTCACTTGTCTTGTTGTTTTTCTTTGTTTTTTTTTTTGCTATCCTAGTTGAGTGTCCCCCTGCTGGGCAAAGGCCTCCCCTTTCTCCTTCCAAACCTCTCTGTCCTGTGCAATATCTGGCCATGTTCGTCCCGTAAACGATATCAGATCGTCACACCATCTGCGCCGCGGTCTACCTCGACGGCGATTACTCCGCCAGGTGTCCAGTGGGTGACGCTCGTTGCCCACCTCTCCGGGCGCATTCGTGCTACGTGGCCAGCCCACTCCCACTTCAGCTTGGCTGTTTTTTCTCCAACATCTGCAATTTGAGTAATGGAGCGCAGCGTAGTGTTTCTTACGCGATCTGTCCGCTTAACAATTTAAATTGTGTTTGATACATTACGTACATTATTAATGATATTAATATAATTTTAAAGTGACATGCAATAATATAAAACATGCAGCAACAATTAAAAACAAAAACATACAAGATCCAAAAATACATGACCACCAAAAACAATAACAATAAACAGCATTTAAAAAAAAATGAAAATTGGAATTATAAATTACAGTTCATCTACTAAGTACCAACAGAAATGCTTTTAGCTTAGCCTTAAAAGAGCTAGTGTAAAACAAGATTTTTAAGTCCGCTGGCAGTCTAACAGAGCTGAATGGGGCTGATCCATGCGTCATGCTCGTGGACGGGCGCTGTCAGTTCGGACTGGTCATCTCTAAGCTGCCACGGTTTATTTTAACTACTTACTTTGTTTTTAAATTGTTGATATAATATTTTACACTGGACGCTCTTAACGTGCACGTATTTCACATCGTTCTCACATATATGTATAATCTCAATATGAATGATGTAACCAAGATTTTCTAACAATAGTTTGATTGAAAAGAGTGTCCATGGAGTTTCTTGCCCATTCATCTCCATAGAGATCTACGCTTTGGAATGGGCAACTACAGTACTTTCACAAGTTATTATGCCTTGTGTCTGTGACTGTAGCTTAGCCTAATTTGTTTTTCTGACATTCAAAAGTGCCTGTAATGGTCTAATTTAAATAAATGCTTTTGAGTTTGAGTCTATTAAATATTACTCGTCATCTAAGCAGTCACCTCCTTTCTAGCCATATCATCCTTCACGCAGTCCTTCCATCGTTTCCTTGGTCTTCTTCTACTTTTAAAACCATCTACATACATACTCTACATTTACTAAAATATCTGTCAAAGTCCCGGTACCTAATCCAGCAATTCCGCAATGTGTCCGAATCGGTTTGACAGAACTTTTTTTTAAGTTGATTATTTATTGATTTGTTTTTTTTTTTAATGATTTTTTTCTGAGTGTTTTGTGTATGCACAAAAGGATAGTATAGTTACACTTTTGATTATGCGCATGATTTGAGCGTTGGTTTTCTGTTTGGCTTTCCGGTTTCTCTATGGGATGGGCTATCGTTGTCTATGATATCTTATACAGCGTGTATCGGAAAGATGTGGTTATATTTAAGGGTGTTGTACAGACCATCTTACTGAACAACTTTCTCCAAGGGACATATTTTGTAATCGCGAAAACAAAGTCAGCTGGTACATACATTTGGGTCTAGTAGGTATTGACATTTTGTATAGAAGAAAGAAAGAAAATACATTTTTATTAATAGAAATATAATAAAAATGTATTCTCTGTAACTTTTCTCAAATAAAAATGTGTCTTCAAATAAGTGCACACAATATGAAACACATAACATCACGCCTGTAATCCCCGAAGGGTTAGGCAGAGGTGTACCTAATAGTACAACCACATTTCGCCAGTAATGTTTAAGTCCCATGTAATAGGAGGCGATCAACCGATTGCCATCAACCGGGCACAAGTCCAGACTCCGTGGAGAGTACTGAAAAATTTGGTGGAAAAACCCATTAACAATTTGCCTCCTTTTTTTGTGTCGGATAATCATGATATCGCGACTCGGGAATTTTAGTTCTTCGTATACATCATAGATGGCGCTAGCGTACTTTTTGAAAACTTAGGTTCCGCGAAAACAGGCCACCGGTGGCTGTTGCACGCCACGTCCTTAGGTACCAAGCAAACGATAGGTGGTCAGTCGCGGACACTCAGTCGCGTGTCGCGGCCACTGAGTCGCGAGTGGTCACCAATCGCTACACGTGTGCGGCAATTCCATACAAAACAAATCATGTAAACAGCTTGTCGCCAGCCACTGGCGGCGGCCAGTTTCCGCGGAGCCTTATGACCGCTATACTATATCTGAATATTTTTTCGCGGTAACGATGAGGTCCTTTGGAGAAAGTTGTTCAGTTAATGGTATACTACATCCGTGCCTCTTTAAGCCTTTGAGCCTTTGGTCCCGGCTGTCATTTGTAGATCTTTGACAGTCGTTATAGGTTGTCAGTGGCCCAAAAGTTTGACAACCAGTCTTACCAAGGGGTATGGAATTTCCCAGTTCTAACTGAGTTGTGGAGGTCAGATAGTCGCTCCATGTAAAATACTGATATTCAGCTGCATCTGGTTAGACTGGAAACCGACCCCAACTTAGCTGGGAAATGGCTAAGCAGATGATGACCACATCCTTTATTAATAAAAAGGTGGTGTAAAAAGACTCTTTAACGAAGCCGAAAGGCACTTGTTCTCCCCGTCATTACGATCATTTTTTTGTTCAAGACCATACCTGGGAACCTTTTAGTTACGGAGATATTGGGTTTTTTTTTCATATACATTTTTTTAATATAAGGTTTTTACTTTTAACACCTCCACGACCCCCGTACTATTCAATCCATCCATCAGCACAATGCTTTGAATGCGTTACATTGAGTCCAACCGTAAAACGTAATTTTCAACATCAAAATAAAGCGTAAAGTTAGTTAGTTTGATGTACAGGATGCTTGGTTGACGGCTTCTTGAAGAGTCTTTTTTCACCCTGTATGAATCTGATACATGCTGTATTATGAGGTAAGACGTTTTTATTCGCTGTCTATGGCGCTCTGTTGTTGCCTTCAGTGTGTTTTGAATAAAATTTTATAAGGTCAAACGTTGTTGCTGTTACAAATTCTAATAATATATAAGTAAAAATATTGTTGTGTTAATGAATTGTTATGCAACTTTCGACCTTATTACCAAGGCATCTTAGTCGAAATATAGCCAACAGTGAATGATCGCGATTTTGGAAACATCAGGTTCGATATGACAATGTGGGAATCCATGAAAATACGTGGATTTTCATCTAATCATCATTCGTTCGTCGAAGTTATTATGCGGAAGGTTTATTGAAATGGTTTACTGTGGAAAGTACAGAAACCATTACATGTTTGTTGTAAGAAATCAACATCATCGATATTCTAGCTAAATAAACCTACATCATCGGTCTAATAGTCTCAAGCGCTATTAAGCTAACGTCCTGGGTTCGATTCCCAGGCACAGGTCGGGCACAGTGCTATTGGGTTTTTCCATCACATTGGAATTTCTCAGTAGCCACCCAGAGACTACATATGTGCCACGACCAGGCACTTAAATATAACTGGCAAAATGTGGGTGTAGTTACCGAGGCACACTTCTGCCTCCCCTTCGGGGTTACCGGGCGTGATGTATGTGGTTCCAAGTGAGTATGATCTGTAAGTAAATCTCTCTTGTTTTAGGAGCCTCTTGCAATATATCGATGAAGAGTTAATGCTCAGGTAATCGGAGAGGTTTTCAGTTTGCATGTAAACCATACAGATATGTTATCATTGCAATGTAATCTGTGTTTGTGTTAGAGCTTTTAATGCTGTTCGGAATAAACGAAAAAAAAAATAACGTAGAAAATAACACGGTTCAACTCTTTGCTCAATTTGGTTGAATCAATCAATAAAGAGCGTGAACTCACTGGACAGATCTAATCTAATCTTCAGACCATCTCAGATACTAATTTGCATGGTCTAACTACGGTCTATTAAATATACTCTCCCCCCTTCCCCCCTCGTCTTCCTCTTTGCTTTCTTCCTCCTCGTATTCTCTGACTTTGTTTTGGTGTTTTTTCTCAGAGTAGTCAGATGGGATACACCGACTTCATCTAGTATATACAAAATATAGTTTTTATAACTATAAATCAACTGAAATAAACATAATTTATTAAGGGAAATTTATCTATCAGGCGACTAAAAATTTAATGGGCTACTATTATACCAAGTAAGTAACATCAAGTCATTGCGGCAAGGAGAACATAGGAAGCAAGAGCGAGCGAAGCGAGCTCGGGACTTGTGGCACCCTGACTGGGACGGGTTAGGTTCGAAGGGGGTGACGGGGTCTAGTGAGCGGGAACTAAGACCCCGGCATCCCCTTCGTGTTAGTTTACTTTAAACTCTGCAAACAAATAGGGCTACCTCGACAACGCCTTATCTACAATCTAATAAGCTCGTTTTTGTTTTTTTTTCTGAGTCCTTGAATTATCACAGTGATCGTATTGAACAACTAATAACTCAAAGTATTTTCAAGTCGCTGTTTTAAACATTTCTATACGCCCAGTTTTTCGCCCACTTAGTATTTCAGGAGCCCATATCCCATGTCTAGGGTAAACTGCGATAGTATGAGTTGATTGATTGAACCAAATTGTTGGATGAATCAAACCAAAACTGCCATGCCGCCTACAATCAATGTGGAAATATTTGTTTGAACCGTGTAATGTTGCCATAAGAGTCGTTTAATAATTGGTTGAAATAATAAAATACTAAAATATATTGGGTTGTGATTAACCGATTGGTGTTTTCATCTAAAATGTTTTCAGTATGCGGCCGTCAATATGACACATCGCATTTCAGAAAAAGGTCATTTTTGTCACCTGTGTTTATGAACTCCTGGTTAGGTGGTATTGCCACAAAATCTGAATATGTGCCCGGTTGATGGCAATAGCCTCGCCCCTAATTACATGGGACTTAACATAACCGGCGAAATGCGGGTGTACTATTAAGTACAACTTTGCCTAACCCTTCGGGGATAACAGGCGTGGTATTATGTTAGGTTATTTTCAAATATAAACTGACATTAAAGAAAATTACAGTTAAAGATCGATGTGTTATATTTTAGCCCAAGTACTATAGTGTATATGGCTTTAAAACTGAAAATATGAATATTCCGAACAGCCAGTATTTAGATTTAGTTTGAATTAATGTGTAAAATAGTTAAAATTTTATTTAAAATTTGCTGCAAATTAATGGGCGCGTTTTACAGACTTTTTATGGTCAAAGAACCAACTAAAATAATACATCATAATTATGATTATATTTATTCTAAATTGACTAAATCTTCTTTTCTTTTCACCTCTACCTAATTTTGGTTGGGGCCTAACTTTATGCAAGTCTATGGAAACATACTTCAACAATCGGAGATAGTAATCGCGAACTGTAAAAAAAAATTCCGATCCGTCAAGGCATTATTAGGTATCGAGATTAAATTTTATTTATAAGTACCCTCGTAAAAAAATATATGCTAAAATGAAGATACTTACATGGCAACACAGAGGCGCGAGTGGCGACATTCCGGTCGTTTCTCGGGTCGGCCTTGTCTATGTTATAACAAACAATTGTCGATCGAACTTACTATCGCCGCAGATGGTATTGCCACGTGTTAAAAATTTGTTAGATTTGACCGAAATGATAGTAATTGGGGCACAAAAATCGTGCATTTTAAAATTCTTTAATAAGTTTACTTTTATGAATATTATTTGTTTCTCCTATTTTATATTTGGTAATCTCATTGAAAACCTGTATGCCCGTTTCGTACCGGACAGGGTTTTTTTAAACTTATTGTATATGTTTGTATTTAACAATAAATAACATAAAAATATCGTATCTTCTACTACTTAAGAAAACTTTGTAGCTACCCAAGATTGATTGTCTGTTTTGGAATAAAGTTTAAAAAAAACACTTCCGGTTTTTGTGGTTTTTATGTCAAAAACAGATAGAAACTGCTTTAAGAAACTAGTTGAAAAAAAAAACACACGAGTTAGTAAATAAAGTTACAAAAACACATGAGAAGCGGCACATATTCGGCCACGGTAACATGTTCACATAAAAAGTCTGTGATAACCTTTAAAAAAAAACAATTAGTGTAATAAAATATTGAAAACAGCATCTGGCAGAGATTAGAGCGTAGTCATAGCATGAAGCATGGTAAAAAGAAGCTTTGCAGCTTAAACATTATTTGTAAAATAAACGTAAACAAAATTATGGTAAAAAAAATCGTAAAAACCTGATTTATATAATATTTTCGAAAATTAAAACGGTTTTATATCCCACCAGCACCACTTGTTATTATAACACGAATAAACATAAAGCTTGTCTATATGACACCTTAACATTACGCCCCTCCCACATTTGTGTCTAACAGCACTCGGAATCGCTTCCAAAAAAACCTAACAGCACTGCGATACCCTCCAAAAAAGCTACTAAAAGTACCAAAAATATCCTACCAAAATGGTAATTTTTCATTTTCATTACAGGGCAACACTACCGTTAACAGCGGAAACCGCGAACATGGCGCAGGGTAGCAACACAGCGCTATCGATGCACGACCAACACCTATCGCAATGTATACAGTTAAAACAAAATTTTTTGAACAATTCTACTGCGAATATCTATCAAAATCTGACTTCGACTTTCCACACTCCTCTAGGTGCTTCTAGAGTGTCCATTGACGATCCTCTATGCAGAAAAATAGGAGAAGATATAATGTATGTGGATCAACAAGAAAACGACCATTTGGATTTACAAAGAAACGCGAACTGTGAATGTGGTCTATGCCCTAAACCTGAACCTAGAGACAATAACACTTTGAGCGACCTACAGAGGTCTGTAGCAAAATGTTCCTGTGACGTCTGCAACTCCAACGGGGATATACTCAGCTACTACAGAAACTGTTCAAACCAAAACACGGACTCCGGAATAGTGATCTGCGAACATTGTAAAAAGCAAAAAATCTCAGTGTCCAACTTCAGAGCGTTACAAATTGCAAATAGGTTAAGAATATCCGAAGACGACAAACTACAAAATGGCGGAACGGACGATGATTTATGTAGAAAAATTGACATGAGTATGAACATGGAAGAGAAGGTTTTCGAACATAGGAAAAAGCATAATAGACATCATTCTGATTCTGTTACTGCTGGTATAGATTTGAGCCAGTTTTGCCAATGCGAACTTGAGATTAAAAGAAAAACGTCCTCCGTTGATGAGATTTTCAAAATGGTGGATGAAAATGGGCGGGATGCGAAGGCAGAGGTTATCGATGAAGAGATTAAGACTACGCAGCGGCAACGGAGTTTGTCTGACAGCCAGCGGGATAAAGCCAAAGTTGATAATAATGGTAAGTTTATTCATAATTATAGAACTTCACCGCTAGAAGCATGTGATTACATTTTGATATTTCAACCTAATTAAAGGATATCAGTGATGAATACTATGTAATGAGATTCATTGAAAATCAGAGGTGGATCTCTGATTTAGATCCCAAGAACTTCATTATAGAGTTTTGCAGGCAATTTGTCAGCTTTAATGATCCATTTTTTTTCAACAAATTATAATTTGATTATTTGGTTGTTAAACACTTGATGGATGAAATTGCGACAGGTCACGGAAACGATATGCGACTCCCGTATTCCCCTTAAACTCAAGGGGAAGGTTTATAAAACCGTGGTTAGACCTGCTGTTTTGTATGGATCAGAATGTTGGGCCATAAAAGGGATGAATGAAAGGCATTTGCATGTAGCTGAGATGAGAATGCTAAGGTGTGGTGTAGCGCGAATGCACAAAATAAAGAATGAGTACATAACAGGAAGTCTGAAGGTGGCCCCGGTGTCTGAAAGTTGTGAGGTAATCGGTTGTCGTGATATGGACATGTGATGCGGAGGAATGTGGAACATGTAGTGAGAAAAATGTTGAGTATGAATGTAGATGTCTATACGAGTAAGAGTAGAGGAAGACTAAAAAACGATGGATGAACTTTGTAAAGGATGATATGGCTAGAGAGGAGGTGTCTGATGAGATGACGAGTAATAGAGAAGTATGGAAGAAGAAGACATGCTGCGCCGACACCAAATAAGTCGGGATAATGGCAGGAGAATGATGATGAATTGGTTATTATATAGTAAATCTTCGCAGTTTCTTTGCAATGAACTTGGAAAATCCTATTAAATTTATAACGGTGGGCAGTACAATATGTGTTCCCTGGCAGTGGGTGCACTGGAGGGCTCGGGCACGCCGCCGGTGCCGCCGCGACGCGCGCGCAGCCGGCGCCACACGCCGCCCCGCGCCGCGCCCAACGGTCTGCCGCCTACACCCAAAGTGCACATGGGGGCTTGCTTCTCTAAGGTATGTACCGCCGCCACACGCCGCCCCGCGCCGCGCCCAACGGTCTGCCGCCTACACCCAAAGTGCACATGGGGGCTTGCTTCTCTAAGGTATGTACCGCCGCCACACGCCGCCCCGCGCCGCGCCCAACGGTCTGCCGCCTACACCCAAAGTGCACATGGGGGCTTGCTTCTCTAAGGTATGTACCGCCGCCACACGCCGCCCCGCGCCGCGCCCAACGGTCTGCCGCCTACACCCAAAGTGCACATGGGGGCTTGCTTCTCTAAGGTATGTACCGCCGCCACACGCCGCCCCGCGCCGCGCCCAACGGTCTGCCGCCTACACCCAAAGTGCACATGGGGGCTTGCTTCTCTAAGGTATGTACCGCCGCCACACGCCGCCCCGCGCCGCGCCCAACGGTCTGCCGCCTACACCCAAAGTGCACATGGGGGCTTGCTTCTCTAAGGTATGTACCGCCGCCACACGCCGCCCCGCGCCGCGCCCAACGGTCTGCCGCCTACACCCAAAGTGCACATGGGGGCTTGCTTCTCTAAGGTATGTACCGCCGCCACACGCCGCCCCGCGCCGCGCCCAACGGTCTGCCGCCTACACCCAAAGTGCACATGGGGGCTTGCTTCTCTAAGGTATGTACCGCCGCCACACGCCGCCCCGCGCCGCGCCCAACGGTCTGCCGCCTACACCCAAAGTGCACATGGGGGCTTGCTTCTCTAAGGTATGTACCGCCGCCACACGCCGCCCCGCGCCGCGCCCAACGGTCTGCCGCCTACACCCAAAGTGCACATGGGGGCTTGCTTCTCTAAGGTATGTACCGCCGCCACACGCCGCCCCGCGCCGCGCCCAACGGTCTGCCGCCTACACCCAAAGTGCACATGGGGGCTTGCTTCTCTAAGGTATGTACCGCCGCCACACGCCGCCCCGCGCCGCGCCCAACGGTCTGCCTCCTACACCCAAAGTGCACATGGGGGCTTGCTTCTCTAAGGTATGTACCGCCGCCACACGCCGCCCCGCGCCGCGCCCAACGGTCTGCCGCCTACACCCAAAGTGCACATGGGGGCTTGCTTCTCTAAGGTATGTACCGCCGCCACACGCCGCCCCGCGCCGCGCCCAACGGTCTGCCGCCTACACCCAAAGTGCACATGGGGGCTTGCTTCTCTAAGGTATGTACCGCCGCCACACGCCGCCCCGCGCCGCGCCCAACGGTCTGCCGCCTACACCCAAAGTGCACATGGGGGCTTGCTTCTCTAAGGTATGTACCGCCGCCACACGCCGCCCCGCGCCGCGCCCAACGGTCTGCCGCCTACACCCAAAGTGCACATGGGGGCTTGCTTCTCTAAGGTATGTACCGCCGCCACACGCCGCCCCGCGCCGCGCCCAACGGTCTGCCGCCTACACCCAAAGTGCACATGGGGGCTTGCTTCTCTAAGGTATGTACCGCCGCCACACGCCGCCCCGCGCCGCGCCCAACGGTCTGCCGCCTACACCCAAAGTGCACATGGGGGCTTGCTTCTCTAAGGTATGTACCGCCGCCACACGCCGCCCCGCGCCGCGCCCAACGGTCTGCCGCCTACACCCAAAGTGCACATGGGGGCTTGCTTCTCTAAGGTATGTACCGCCGCCACACGCCGCCCCGCGCCGCGCCCAACGGTCTGCCGCCTACACCCAAAGTGCACATGGGGGCTTGCTTCTCTAAGGTATGTACCGCCGCCACACGCCGCCCCGCGCCGCGCCCAACGGTCTGCCGCCTACACCCAAAGTGCACATGGGGGCTTGCTTCTCTAAGGTATGTACCGCCGCCACACGCCGCCCCGCGCCGCGCCCAACGGTCTGCCGCCTACACCCAAAGTGCACATGGGGGCTTGCTTCTCTAAGGTATGTACCGCCGCCACACGCCGCCCCGCGCCGCGCCCAACGGTCTGCCGCCTACACCCAAAGTGCACATGGGGGCTTGCTTCTCTAAGGTATGTACCGCCGCCACACGCCGCCCCGCGCCGCGCCCAACGGTCTGCCGCCTACACCCAAAGTGCACATGGGGGCTTGCTTCTCTAAGGTATGTACCGCCGCCACACGCCGCCCCGCGCCGCGCCCAACGGTCTGCCGCCTACACCCAAAGTGCACATGGGGGCTTGCTTCTCTAAGGTATGTACCGCCGCCACACGCCGCCCCGCGCCGCGCCCAACGGTCTGCCGCCTACACCC
This sequence comes from Lycophotia porphyrea, assembly GCA_950005105.1. Classification (NCBI taxonomy): domain Eukaryota; kingdom Metazoa; phylum Arthropoda; class Insecta; order Lepidoptera; family Noctuidae; genus Lycophotia; species Lycophotia porphyrea. The sequence goes on from OX465409.1 coordinate 9,977,343, forward strand.
AAAGTGCACATGGGGGCTTGCTTCTCTAAGGTATGTACCGCCGCCACACGCCGCCCCGCGCCGCGCCCAACGGTCTGCCGCCTACACCCAAAGTGCACATGGGGGCTTGCTTCTCTAAGGTATGTACCGCCGCCACACGCCGCCCCGCGCCGCGCCCAACGGTCTGCCGCCTACACCCAAAGTGCACATGGGGGCTTGCTTCTCTAAGGTATGTACCGCCGCCACACGCCGCCCCGCGCCGCGCCCAACGGTCTGCCGCCTACACCCAAAGTGCACATGGGGGCTTGCTTCTCTAAGGTATGTACCGCCGCCACACGCCGCCCCGCGCCGCGCCCAACGGTCTGTCGCCTACACCCAAAGTGCACATGGGGGCTTGCTTCTCTAAGGTATGTACCGCCGCCACACGCCGCCCCGCGCCGCGCCCAACGGTCTGCCGCCTACACCCAAAGTGCACATGGGGGCTTGCTTCTCTAAGGTATGTACCGCCGCCACACGCCGCCCCGCGCCGCGCCCAACGGTCTGCCTCCTACACCCAAAGTGCACATGGGGGCTTGCTTCTCTAAGGTATGTACCGCCGCCACACGCCGCCCCGCGCCGCGCCCAACGGTCTGCCGCCTACACCCAAAGTGCACATGGGGGCTTGCTTCTCTAAGGTATGTACCGCCGCCACACGCCGCCCCGCGCCGCGCCCAACGGTCTGCCTCCTACACCCAAAGTGCACATGGGGGCTTGCTTCTCTAAGGTATGTACCGCCGCCACACGCCGCCCCGCGCCGCGCCCAACGGTCTGCCGCCTACACCCAAAGTGCACATGGGGGCTTGCTTCTCTAAGGTATGTACCGCCGCCACACGCCGCCCCGCGCCGCGCCCAACGGTCTGCCGCCTACACCCAAAGTGCACATGGGGGCTTGCTTCTCTAAGGTATGTACCGCCGCCACACGCCGCCCCGCGCCGCGCCCAACGGTCTGCCGCCTACACCCAAAGTGCACATGGGGGCTTGCTTCTCTAAGGTATGTACCGCCGCCACACGCCGCCCCGCGCCGCGCCCAACGGTCTGCCGCCTACACCCAAAGTGCACATGGGGGCTTGCTTCTCTAAGGTATGTACCGCCGCCACACGCCGCCCCGCGCCGCGCCCAACGGTCTGCCGCCTACACCCAAAGTGCACATGGGGGCTTGCTTCTCTAAGGTATGTACCGCCGCCACACGCCGCCCCGCGCCGCGCCCAACGGTCTGCCGCCTACACCCAAAGTGCACATGGGGGCTTGCTTCTCTAAGGTATGTACCGCCGCCACACGCCGCCCCGCGCCGCGCCCAACGGTCTGCCGCCTACACCCAAAGTGCACATGGGGGCTTGCTTCTCTAAGGTATGTACCGCCGCCACACGCCGCCCCGCGCCGCGCCCAACGGTCTGCCGCCTACACCCAAAGTGCACATGGGGGCTTGCTTCTCTAAGGTATGTACCGCCGCCACACGCCGCCCCGCGCCGCGCCCAACGGTCTGCCGCCTACACCCAAAGTGCACATGGGGGCTTGTCCGTCGACTGCTGGACATAGGCCACCCCCAAGTGACGCCACATTGACCGGTCCCGTGCGACACGCACCCAGCGGATCCCAAAAAAAAAATAATTAAAAAGAACTTGGAAGTTTGCCAATTAAAATATTTTTCTCCCGCAGGTGTTCAATGGATGTCCTCTTAGGATAAACTGTACAGCCTCGTGGATACATCCAGACACCAGAGACCAGCACATACTTATTGGTAAGTGTATTAATTGAATTTGTTAAAAAAACGGTCCCCTTAAATACAGATTTTCTTGGATAATACTAGCACATTTTTAACTACTTCTAGTGCTCTTGAACAAATAAACATTAGCAACTCTAAGCAAAAAAAAAAACACTTTTATTGACTTGGCCTCAAGCATACGGGGTGTAAACACACTCTTCACGAAGCCGTCAACCAAGCATTATGTACATCAAACTAAGTAATTTTACGCAAAAAATATTATATGGGAAACGACTTTTTTTTTGGGGTTAAAAATCACGTTTTACGGTAGGACTCAATGTAACGTATTCAAAACATTGTGCTGATGGATGGATTGAATAGTACGGTAGTCATGAAGGTGTCTTAAGTAAAAAAAATACATTAAAAACATGTATTTTAAAAAAAACCTGTAAAAGGTGGAACTTTGACCCCCAATATCTCCGTAACTAGAAGGTTCCCAGGTATGGTCTAGAACAAAAAAAATATCACAATGACAGAACAAGTGCCTTTCGGATTCGTTAAGAGTCTGTTTACACCCTTTAGATCTTACCTTGGGCATATATTTAAAGCCACTTAATGGCCACTGCAGTACAGACCAATTCACGCGACGTCGCGTGATATAGCAATTAAGTGCGAGTTTATATGGGATGGGTGTGTATGCAAGGTATACGGGATATTCACGCACAAACGGCGTTTTCGGCGGGCCGTTTGTGAACAAACATGTAGGTATTTAAAAAAGTTTGGAAAAGTTTGACCCCCAATATCTCCGTAACTAAAAGGTTCCCAGGTATGGTCTAGAAGAAAGGCAATGATTGCAATGACGGGGAGAACAAGTGCCTTTCGGCGGAAGCAGTAATTTTTGCGTAAAGTTACTTAGTTTGATGTACATAATGCTTGGTTGACGGCTTCGTGAAGAGTCTGTTTACACCCTGTATGTGATAGGATGTACGGTCACAGTTGTCGACAGTTCGTACCTTTCTTATAATCAAAGTTATTATATCTTTTGTTCATAAATTGTAGGTGCGGAAGAAGGTATCTACACGTTAAACCTGAACGAGTTACATGAAACTGCGATGGACCAGTTATGTCCCCGGCGCACTATATGGATGCATGTCATCAAAGATGTGCTCATGTCACTATCTGGTAAGTTTTAATAAATATTTAACTTCTTTTTTACTGCCTCGTTGGTCGAGTGGTGAGCATGATGTCCTGGGTTCGTTTCCCAGGTCGGGCAAAGTGCTATTTGGTTTTCCCGTCAGGAATTTCTCAGTACCAGCCGCGGAGTCTTGATTTGTGCCCGGTTGATGGCAATAGGCTCGCCCCCTATTACATGGGACTTAAACATAACTGGCGAAATGTGGGTGTACTGTTAGGTACACCTCTGCCTAACCCTACGGGGATTACAGGCGTGATGTTATGCGTTATGTTATATCTAACTTTTATCGACGGTCTAATTCACATCACATCTGCTTAACTTTTTGCAACTATAAAGTCAGCTTCCAGTCGAATCGGATTCAACAAAATACCAGTATGTATATGGAGCGACTGCCTAACTGAACTCCACAACAATCTGGGATGTTCAGGGCTTAGCGTGTTTTCCGAAGCACAGAGAAGTCCTCGTATGTCTACGTGGATGGTAACTCATTCGTGGAGGCACATCGGCAAGCTTCGAATCAATTTGGTCGATACGATTCCAAATCAGATTTGGGAACAGATAATAACTTCTGAATGGTTCTGAAATTTGACAACCAGTCTTACCAAGAAGTCGTATTCCCCAGTGCTAACTGGGTTGTGGAGGTCAGATAGGCAGCCGTTCCATGCAACCGCTTCATTCAGCTACATCCAGTTAGACTGGAAACCGATCCTAACATACGAGGGTCATTCAATAAATACTTAGCCTACAAAAAGTAAACGAAAATTTTAGAAAAGTGGCAATTTATTTTTCAACATAGTCTCCTTTTAGTTCGATACACTTTTAGTTCTACACACAGCCCAGCGATGCTCCAACTTTTTTAACCCGTCCGAAAAATAGTTTTTGTCAAACTCTGCAAAATAGGCCTCCGTGGCGGCGATGACCTCCTCATTTGATCCATATCTATTCCCGGCGAGTGATTTTTTCAGATTAGGAAACAGAAAGAAGTCATAAGGGGCCAAATCTGGAGAATACGGTGGATGGGGCAGCAATTCGTAGCGTAATTCGACCAATTTGGCCATGGCAACGGCAGACGTGTGAACCGGTGCGTTGTCGTGGTGAAACAGAACTTTTTTCTTCGCCAGATGGGGTCATTTTTTCTTTAATTCGGCGTCGAATCGGCCCAATAACTCGGCATAGTAAAGCCCTGTAATTGTTTTACCCTTCTCGAGGTAATCGATGTAGATCACACCTTGTGAATCCCAGAAAACGGTGGCCATAACTTTTCCGGCCGATTTTACAGTTTTCGCCTTCTTTGGAGCACGTTCCCCGGTCTGGATCCATTGTTTTGATTGCTCCTTGGTCTCTGGTGTGTACCAGTGGATCCAGGTTTCATCGACGGTCACAAAACGACGCAAAAACTCCGCTGGATTTCGCTTAAACAGCGCCAAACACGTCTCCGATGTGGTCTCACGGTTGCGCTTGTTTTCCGGTGTGAGACAGCTTTCTCATGCCGAGTTCCTCGTGAAGAATATGATGCACTGTTCCTTCTGAAATGCCTACAGTCTCAGCTAGCTCCCGAACCTTCAATCGGCGATCTGCCAATACGAGATCATGGATTTTTTTAATGTTTTCCTCCGTAGCAGCTGTTTTCGGTGCACCTGGACGTGGTTCATCAAAAACCGACGTACGGCCACGTGCAAACTCGTTGAACCAATTCTTGACGGTGGCCATCGATGGAGAAGAGTCACCGTACACAGCATCCAAGCGCTCTTTGATTTCGATGCGCGTTTTCCCTTCCAAAAATAGGAATCGAATCACCGAACGATATTGCTCTTTTTCCATTTTTGTAAAACCGATCGACACGTTCGCTTCCATAAGTTGTCAAATTATAACTAATGAAGGGATTGGAATGAAAATTTGAAAAAAAAATTGAAGAGAATGTGCTACACTGTGGTAAAACTCTTTTGCAACTACAGCGCCCTCTGGCGATGATGCTAGGTACTTATTGAATGCACCTCGTAGGTTAGGCAGATGATGATGGTTCTGAGATCGATGCCGCCTAGTTTAATTATAACAACAACATACATTTATTTTCAGGCTCTTTGGCCCATAGATTTTATTTATTTAAACCACACATATAGCTATTATCACAGGCTTAGGTACCTAATACAATAGCGCAGTTATATTAAAAGTTACAATCAGACTTTCAAGGAAATGGACTTGGGCGAGCCCAGACGGAAAGACCAAAAACGAGGTCGACTATATAATAAGCTCACACAAACATGTAGTCACAGATGCCTCTGTCCTCACTCGCTTTAAGACCGGAAGCGACCACCGTCTAGTCAGAGCGGAGTATAGGTTCGAACTAAAAAAGGAACGATCAAAAATGATACGAAGATCGAATCCTAAGTACGAGAAACAGAAAATAGAACAATATACTTTGGAATTAACTAACCGATTTCAGGGACTCGAGGAATCGAACCTAGATGCCAATCAGCTTAACGAATTGTTATGCAAGGCCATAACTGAAACCACACAAAAACACCTTGGAAAAGTGCGCAAAAAGGAAGGTAAACTGACACCTGAAACCTTAACTCTTATTGAACAGAGACGATCCATGCAACAGCACACCATACAAAATCAAAGAGCTATAGAACAGATTAATAGGCAAATAAGCAAATAAGAGCTGAAGATGGTCAGATTGTTACAGATCGTAATTAATTATTAAACATTGTGGAGAGATTCTACGAAGAACTTTATGCTTCAAAATCTGCAGAACCATCGTCACCAGGTAACGACCCTAGAGCTCCGCCAAAAGACCACCAAGGCTCTGAAAGTCTTCCGAACATCATGGCTTGCGAGGTAGAAAAGGCACTGTCACAGATGCAGAGTGACAAAACACCTGGTGAGGACGGTATCACGGTTGAATTATTGCGTGCTGGTGGTCAACCCGTACTACAAGTTCTCGTTAGACTCTTCAATGGTGTCCTCTTCAGTGCCACGTCACCAGATGCCTGGAAGAAGGCGACAGTCGCTATACTCCATAAGAAAGGAGACCATTCAAACCTTAGCAACTACCGTCATATATCTCTCCTTTCTCAAATTTATAAACTGTTTGCCAAAACTATATCTAATCGTCTCACCCGCCAACTAGACGAGTGCCAGCCCGTTGAACAAGCCGGTTTCCGAAGTGGTTTCTCCACGATTGACCACATTCATACCGTGAAGCAGGTGATGGAGAAAAGTGCAGAATACAATCGGCCACTGTGTTTAGCTTTTGTCGATTATGAGAAGGCATTCGACAGTGTCGAGCATTGGGCCGTGTTTAACTCTCTCCATCGCTGCCAGATAGTCGGTATATAGACATAGTCAGGGAGTTGAACGATGCAGCAACAATGCAGGTCACATTGCATGAACTCACCGCAACAATTTCTATCAAAAGAGGAGTGCTACAGGGAGATACCATTTCGCCTAAACTTTTCACTGCTGCCCTGGAAGACGTGATGAAAACACTGATATGGGACCACAGTGCTGTAAACATTAATGGTGTATACTTGTCACACCTTCGGTTTGCGGACGACCTCGTGTTGTTCGCCGAATCCCTGGAAGACCTTCAATGCATGCTGAAACAACTTTTCGATGCTTCCCTAAAAGTTGGCTTAAAAATGAACATGTCCAAGACGAAGGTGATGTCAGGCATTCCGGACGACTCTGTTTCAGCTGTTATGGTTGGAAACGAGCGTCTAGAAATGGTTGACCATTATGTTTATCTGGGACATGTTCTATGTTTTGACAGGGAGCATTCCAACAAGGAGATTTCTAGGAGAGTACAAGTCGGATGGGCGGCGTTTGGTAAACTCGAGCATATTTTTCGGTCCACAAAGATCCCTCAGTGTCTAAAAACCCGCCTTTTCAACCAATGTGTCCTGCCAACAATGACCTACGGTGCCGAGACATGGACACTCACAAAGGAGACTGTCCACCGAGTACGAGTGGCACAAAGGGCCATGGAGCGAGCCCTGCTCGGCATAACCCTCTTAGATCGAGTGCGTAATACCGAAATCCGCCGTCGAACGAAAGTTTACGACGTCGGGGAGCGGGCGGTGCGCCTCAAATGGGCGTGGGCAGGACACTTGGCTAGACGCGGAGATGGCCGATGGAGCAAGGCTTTGACCGAATGGTGGCCAAGGTTAGGCCATAGAAACCAGGGCCGTCCTAAAGCTCGTTGGGTTGACGACATCGTCAAAGTCGCGGGTAACACCTGGATGAGGGACGCACAGAACCGGGAAGTGTGGCAGGAAAAAGGGGAGGCCTATACCCAGCAGTGGGTGATTCCGGGCTGATATGATGATGATGATGATGATGATATTTAATTATTTTGGCAACAAAGAGTAATTTTGCAAAATGCGGCCCGTGTGAATTCACTCAGTGTACAATTGAAGCAGTCAGTCAGTCTGTTGTGACACCATATTGAGTATACGCAGCGGCGCGTGCTGATATAAATCTTATATATACATATGATATAATACAAATTGTGATTGTAATTATGACTCGTCTGCGATGAGAGGTACTATTTTTGTTGAATGTTTTGTGAAGATGGTATAGTAAATATGGTCCACGTCTGTCCTGCAGGCAAGACCCCGTCCCTGTACCGGCACGAGCTGCTGGCCCTGCTGGGCGCGGCCCGCACCCGCTCGCTGCGCGTGCTGCCCCCGCGCCTGCTGCCGCGCCGGTTCGCGCTCACCACCAGGGTGCCCGACACCAGGGGTACTACACTACTTTTCTTTCTTTTTTTTGGATGGGAAATCATGAAATGACTCCTCCCGTTCTGGGCGGAGCGGAAGGGAGTGTCAGACTTGTACTGACTAAAACCCATCCATGTTCCTTCCTTGCCCTTTGTGTTCCAGGGCCGCGGTATCTCTTTCGAACAGTCCCGCAGCTCTGGATTGCTGTTTATCTCACGATTCAATTATTATAGTTATTTCACGTAACTTCTCAAAGTTACGTTAAATAACTATAAATAAAAGTTTTTTTTATAAATACAGATAATAAACGTGGCTAAGTGGAGCATTAACATGAAATGAACTAGATTTTAAAGATATTTTTCTTTAAGAAAAATCGATAAGTTTTTTTTTGTGTCATTGAAAAAAACTAATTCGTTTGGATTCACTAATGAATTATTAAAATGCTTCCTGTTATTTAATTTTGTTAAATAATTCTTCAATATGCTCAGAGCTTCATAATGCGTGAAACAAGCACGCCTGGCGAAAATGTAAGGTGCTATCCTCGTTAGCGTTAATCAGTGGCGTGCAGTGGTTCTCCAAGTAGGGTAGGCCATGCATACTGGTACCATAGTTTATGCATACTGGTACCCAAAAAAAAAAGGGTATACATATTTTTAGGTTAATTCTCGTAATTTGCGCTCCCAACCGCGCTCACAAAATAAAAGAAAAAAAAAATGAAGTTGAACAATTTAGTTGTTTTTGTGTATGTTTTGCTTGAAAACTATTACCGAGTAAACATGCAATGCGATAGTTATTACTTTTTACACAGAATTGGTTTCACAATAAAATAAAATACGATATTTGCGACAGCATTCCGACAGAATTCTATTACCGGTACGCGTGCACTGAAAACCACACAGAAATAGAAATATACTTACTTCAGGTTAAAATCCGTTTGCACACACGTAAAGTATGTTCTAATTAACCATTAAATCACTACTTTACTTATTAATCAAAGTAAACATTCGCGCGTCGGACTAAAACCACAGACCGAATTTGACTTTTTTTTTTTAAATCTGAATGTGCGTTTCGAGAACGATTATCGTATTTTTAGCATGAAGAAATTCATTATGGTTCACGTGGAGAGAGAAAAAGGATATTAAACATCGCGTATTAGAGAGAAACAGATAATTTAGCACGGATCGTACCAGGCACGCATCAGTACCACAGTACACAAAGAATGGATAGCTGTCAAAAATGACGTGAGTGGGAAAAGTTTAATTTCTAATTTGTCAATATAAGTGACAGACAGCACAGGGTTGCCAATATTTATTTTCTTAACTCCCCAAAAAACAAAGCAGAAAATAAAATTCATGATTGTAGTTTATATATTTTAAAGGGCTTTTGCTATTCCTTACAATTTATCATTTTTTGGAAGGTATAAATTCGACAATACCACCCTGTTTTTTTATTGTCTCTATTATAATTAAGGAAACTATCGTGTTTCTGTTTCTCGAATTTTCCTTAATTTGGGGAAATCTCCACGAATTGGGAACCCTGATTCATTCACAAAATAGGTAGTCAATAACAACACAGCTCCTGTTGCAGGAGTTAAACCCATAATCTAGACATGTGTGCCGTTTACACACACGAAAATATGCACCAGTGTGCGCAAACTTATGAATGAAATTTAGGCCGTTCGCCTTCTTGCCTATAGGCACGCTTGGAGCGTCGCGCGTTACGTCACACGGGCGCGACAAGTTGCTATAAGTATTTTACAGGCGTTTTAACTTTTTTTTTATAATTTGTATTATTTTATTTCATAGTTATAATAAATGCATTTGGTGTTGTTGGCAGGGTAGGCTAGGCCTAATTGCCTCTATGGACGGCACGCCCCTGGCGTTAATCCGTGTATGACTAAAAATATCTGATATTAACAGTTTTAAATTTCTCAAACACCATTCCTGAGCTTCTTAGGGACCTTGTTTATTTTTTTCCGGATGGGAAATCATCAAATGACTTCTCCCGCTCTGGGCGGAGCGGAAGGGAGTGGGTCCCGAGTTCAACATAGAAGGTGCGAACCAGTTTTAATGTTGCTAAAGTATTCCACAGGTTCTCACCCTTATATCTGTTCTCCGTAGGCTGCGTGCGCTGTGCAGTAGCCCGCAACCCCTACAACGGGTACAAGTACTTATGTGGCGCCACCCCCGCGGGGCTGTTCCTCATGCAGTGGTACGACCCGCTCCGGAAGTTCATGCTGCTCAAGGTAACATCAATCAACATCATCTGCCTAGCCTTTTCCCAACTATGTTGGGGTCGACTGCCAGTCTAACGGCTGCATAATCAGCCTAAATGTTCCCACTGCTGGAACACACGGCTTTCTCTCTATGAGAGGGAATGGGCTATAATCAACCACGCGAGCCCAGTGCGGGTTGGTCAGAAGTTTTCGATTTTTGGTTCTAGGACATTTTCCTCACGATGTTTTCCTTCACCATTTTGAGAGCAGTGGTGATGAAATAAATTACACAGAGTAATGCGCCTGGGTTTGAACCCACGACTTTACTGATAGTAAGTCGGGGCCGCCACCACTGAGCCACCGCTGCTCTTACATTGGAATTCAGCTCTATCCGGGAGGTCAGATAGGCTAGATTGATCAGATAGTTTGCCTATAGAGATTGGCAATTCTATCTGATCTCTCTGAGCTAGATATTATCTAGCCTATGTGGAGCTCAGCTTCCACAGTATGAAATGGATGGTTACCCATCCATTTACCAATCCTACCTTTAGTATAGCTTAACCTATGACCACCCTGACATTAGTTAGCCATAAGGCACAAACACATATTCTCTTCATGTCTCCTATACTTTCAAGGATAGTTTTCAACTAAACCAACTATATTTCTCCACTCCTAGAACATAGAATGCGTGCTGCCGTCTCCGCTGCTGGTGTTCGAGCTGATCATCACCCCGGAGCTGGAGTACCCGCTGTTGTGCGTCGGCGCCACGCGGAAACCTATGAGGCTCAACCTGCTCAACATCAACTCTGGTAAGAGAATAATATATGCCGCCAGGCCTTATCTACGTGAAAGTTAAAAAAAAATGGTGAGCCTCTGAATGATGTACTGAATATGTGGTATTCGTTTATGCCATGATATCCATTCCAGCCTATATACAGGGTGTTAACAGACTCTTCACGAAGCCGTCAACCAAGCATTATGTACATCAAACTAAGTAACTTTACGCAAAAATTGGTGCTGGGAAACGACTTTTTTTTTGGCCTGAAAAATCACGTTTTACGGTAGGATTCAATGTAGCACTCAAAACATTGTGCTGATGGATGGATTGAATAGTACGGGGGTCGTGGGGTTGTTAAAAGTAAAAATCTTACATTAAAAACATTTATTTAAAAAAAGAACTTGTCAAAAATTGGAACTTTGACCCCCAATATCTCCGTAACTAGAAGGTTCCCAGTTAAGGTCTAGAACAAAAAATGATCGCAATGATGGGAAAAACAAGTACCTTTCGGCTTCGTTAAGAGTCTTTTACACCCTTTATAGCTCACACAGACAGTAAACAATGTTCCTCTGCCCCAGGAGCGTCATGGTTCCACTCGGACGAGCTGGAGGTGTGCGTGGGCGGCTCCAACACCGTGATCCCGCGTCCGGAGCGCCTGCACACGCTCAGAGCGGTACACCAGCTCAATAAGGACTCTGTAAGTGCCGATTTTAGGTCTAATCTTGTCTAGCCGTTTTGGCGTCGAGTTTCAGCTGAAAATCAGGACTGAAAAATAGATTGTCTTGATACAGATCATTCTGTTCTTCGTCTCAAAACAATGATGGTTTTTACACTTTTTGAAGTGAAAACTTCTTTTGGCGCACCGCACACAATTTTTTTTGTAGGTAGTAAGTTAGGCTTATCTTGTCGACAATTCAAAAGTGCCTGTAACTGGCCTACTTGAAATAAATGCTTTGATTTTGATTTTGCTGATCCGTCACACTGCGTGTACCCGAGCGAGAAAGATACAGGCAGCTGTTTTCACTTCTGCCGTGCGGTCTTAAGCACACACTCTATTTTTTTTTAACTGAGGTAATACTGATAAGTAAATTAATCAGTCGTAATAATTTAATTAAAAGTTTTAAGCACTTGTTTTGAAGTTCATATATTTCATCTTTATTTTTTGAGTGCATCTTGTGTTTCTTAATACATATTCATGTTTAAGTGCTATTGGGTTTTTCAATCAGGAATTTCTCACTAGCAGCCACGGAGTCTGGATTTGTGCCAGGTTGATGGCAATAGGCTCGCTCCCCCTAGTACATGGGACTTAAAAATAACTTGTAAAATGTGGGTGTATTATTAGGTACACCTCTGCCTAACCCTACGGGGATTACAGGTGTGATGTTATGTTATGTTTTTCATGTTTACCTGTCTAGTTCGACCTGCTATTTGGCTTCGTTCGAGTGAAAACTTATTTTACTCGGGCGTTATTCAAATTCAAATTCATACAAAGTTATACAGTCCCAAAGTAAATTCGCAGATAAAACCGTAGAGAAAAAATAGTGTGTGGAGTCCCTCCGCGCGGAATAAGTAAAACTTCGTAATGTCGAAATTCTTCTAATCCCCTTCCCCAGGGGTGTTGAACGTTTAACGCAACAGTGCATTCATACCCCCTCCATGGTGGCGTTAAACGTTTAACGCAACCTTGTTGGTAGTCTCATTGGAAGTTTCACTTCAATATTATTATTATTATTATTTTTAGGTGTTAGTATGCCACGAGAACGTAGTAGACATAATCCCCGTCTTACCCGCGACCATCGACGCGACGAGATGGCGACACGACGACGACAAGAGGCGACACAAGCTGCTCTCGCGGATACAGTTCGACTTTAACATTGATAGCATATGTGAGTATACTTGTTGCGTCTGCAATGCCTGATACAAATCAAACTCAAATCAAAAATGTTTATTTGCAAGAAAATACATACAAATTACAAGGATAGATCTTATATCCTAAAAGTCACAGTGTCCTTACCGGAGCTTGTACACACTTCGTAGAGAGTGTGCCTTGTTCCCGTAGGGAAGCTGAACGGAATCGGCTTGTAGAGGCACTACAAAAAACTACTACTGCAATATACAACAAAAAGTACTACAGCGCCATCTATGACACAAACGATGAACTTAACAGCGGAAGACACAAATTCCTAGATCACGCAAGTAAAGTTATCCGCGACTTTAACCTTAAATGTAAGCTTTCATAGTGGTTACCTTTGATCAGTTTAATCGTATTAATTGATTCTTTGATAAAAGGAGGAGGTCTTAGTATATCTCCATAAAGTGAGCGTTGTACGTACTATACGTACAACGCTCACTTTATGGAGCTTGACATATTTACTCTTTCCAAGGATCGTTTCAAGGCAAGAGCAATAGAGTTACTAAATTCATAAGTTTAAATAATTACAGTGAAACCTGGTTAAGTGAGACATCAAGGGACCTGCAAATTTGTCTCACTTATAGAGGTATTCCACTTACCCAGTGTCTCAGATATCCAGGCGTAAATACAGATCTGTCTCATTTACAGAGCGTTCCATTAATAGAGGTTAGAATACAGGTTATTTCAGTTATAGAGGTGCGATTATTAAATAAAATAACGTATTATGTAAACATTATACGTGAGTTTTAATCTTAGTCGGGAATGAAAAAAAGATAATGTAACAAACAAAAATATTCAAGCACGTTCTTTTATAAATGGTACAAAAAGGTAAACATAATGTATCAATTATAAAAATCTGTCATTGTAGTTTGTCTTTTGGAAGTATCAGCCGTCAGATGTTTTTTATAAACGGATATTAACTTCAGTTTTTCACGTACTGATAACGATTTGAGCCTTCGTTTCGGCATTTGTCAAATAAACATTCATATGGTCTAAAACTGGAGGTCATTGAGGCTCAAAATTACAAGTAAGTAAACAAACAAAACGATGTTATCTCAGTTACGGAGGTTAATACATATAAAATTGATCGATGTCTCAGTTATAGAGGTAACTATGACGATGAAATCGAAAGAACGAATCTCAGATAAAGAGGTTTGCTTCGTCCCACTAACAGAGGTAATTCAGTGCCAAAGTGTCGGGACCACAGCATGAGTTCCAGTTATAGAGGTTTCTCACTTATCCAGGTCCCACTTAACCAAGTTTCACTGTATATATACATTTTTTCTTTCTCCTTACTAGTCTTTTAAGATGCGCACTATTTGTCTGTTTTCTTTTAATTTTTTGTGAATTCGTGGACAATGTTGTGGGTTACATGTGTAGTAACATAAATATGGAATAGATTGAGTATAAATGTATTTCAAAGTATTGTGCTAATTTAAGAATCTTAGTTAAGCTTGGCATGTAACTGTTTTTTGTCCATAACAACAACATAAAAAATATAGAAGAACCCGACAACAACTGTCGAGCAGTAGCCCACCAGACACAACACCCGTCTGGCCGGAGGATACTCCCTTTTCTATGGGGGACGGAGAACTTTACTCCCTTTTTTTAACACCCCAAAGGCTTCTTAGATGCCTTCGCGACTGATATTTTCCAATTAATTTTGTATTTTTTTTGTTTTATTGTCCTACACAAAATGAACCATAAACTGTTGTGTTCCAGTATGCCTGGCGGACTCAGTGCTGGCGTTCCACCGGCACGGCGTGCAGGGCCGCTCGCTGCGCAACGCGGAGGTGACGCAGGAGATCAGCGACGCCTCGCGCGCCTACAGGCTACTGCCGCATGACAAGTAAGTCGACATCTTGAATCTGTACCAAACCAGATTATCATGTCTTTGCAGGGGAGAAAAACTGCCAAAATTCTGCGTAGATGGTGCTTTCATTAATGGTGATGGCCTTAGGTGTTGTCTTGTCGCCGATTGGTCACTTTTCATCCTCCCCGTCATTGCGAGTTTTTGTTCTAGATCATGTATGGACCTGGGAACCTTCTAGTTACAGACATATTGGGGGTCAAGTTTCAACTTTTTCGGAGGATCCTCCCTTTTCTATAGGGGATGAAGAACTTTACACCCTGTTCAACATACCCCTATACATGTTTGGTTCGGATCGATATTTTTGGAGTTAAGAGAGGCTTTTTCTCGAACTCTGCGTATAAATAAACTACGTATTTTGCCATCCAGTTTCGGTGTCTGGTGTATTCCCGCTGACCCCACTTTTGGGGTCAACGGGAAAAATTAAAACCGTCGTTCGCTGGCCCCACTAACCCCATTGGTGGGATCAACGGGAAAAATAAAAACCGTCGTTTCGTTGGCCCCAATAACCCCACTGGTGGGGTCAAAGGGAAAAATCAAAACCGTCATTTCGCTGGCCCCGCTACCGTCTAATTGAATTAATATATTTTCCAGGGTCGTAGTCCTAGAATCGCACGTGCTTCAAAACAACACGCTGTCAGGCGAAGATGGCAATGACCTGTACATCCTAGCAGGACACGAGGCGTCCTACTGAGGTCCCAGAGCCACCACATAGTGCCACAAGCAGGTACCTTACAGTACCACGAGGAGGAAGTGTCAGGTTGACACTAACAACGGATCGAACGTTAAAAAAGGCTGTTTTTTCAAATGAGATTTTGTTTTTTCGTGTTAAAGACATGTTTTTGAGGAAATGTCGGTAAATGTGGAACAGTTTTTTTTTGTTGATTTTAAGGGTAGGACACGATTTTGTGTTAAAGTTACACTTTTGAGACTACAAAGATGATCTGCTTTTGAAAGCTTGAAAAGCCATTTTGAAATTGTGTTTTGCCCAGAACTAGTTATTTAAACTAAAGTATTAAATATCAATACTAATAATACCAGGTTGAAATACTAATAGTTGAAGGCAATTTACTTGATTAAACGGAGTGGAAGGGACCCCACACAGAACTTTTTCATCAGTGTACGTTTTGCGGTTTTATAGGAAACAGCTGGTTTTTTTTTAATAGCCGACGAAAAATTTCTATTTGGAAAGAAACAAAAAAGCTTATAATATGAAACGATTATCGAATAATAACCATAGATTGGAGTAGGTAGATTGAATTGGGGTCATTAATCCGAAATTTCTATATTAATATGAACATTCCTCCGGATTTTCGGACTTGGTTGATTATTAAAAAAACACAACTTAGGTAGGAATTGTATTAAAATGAGCAATATTATATTGTTCATAATGTTTTCTAACGTCACCCAGTCACGATTTGACACAACCCAACGACCAATCAGAGCAAAGGATCATGGGTGGTGCACTAACCGGTGGTACCTTCCTTTAAATGAATTGAGTATAATAGTAATAATATGACTACCAACATTAACAATATTTAATTGGATCCGGAAATACCGGAATTACTTTCCGGGAAAATGACTTATCCATGTTATTCTTTCTGTGAACATCTATGATACAAGTACCAAAAATCAATCTACCTACTCCGATCACTGATAATCACCGATTAGTTTAATATAGGTACCGGTCGGCCGATGCGATTTTGTATGAAAGTCCAATTTATTTTTTATATAGTTGGTCCCTAACTTTTCACGTCGCCGGCGAGAACTCTGACAAACAAACAATGCGCTAGTTCTGCTCGCTTCTCGCTGGCGGTAGCACAGGTAGTTTTATCAAGAACACCAACTAGCCGATAGAAAGCAATATAGCGTACATTCTAAAATACAAAATGGCGGATTAAATCAACGATTTTACTCTTACATTTACGTGAGCGAACAGTCCTTTTATTTATTTTACCTCTACTACAAAAACATTTTTTTCTGTCTGTTACTTCCAGCTAGTCTCCGAAATGGCTAGAGCGAGTTTGACGGGACTTTTACTGGCAGATAGCTGATGTTATAAGGTGTAACTTACCTTTGATATTGTTAACAAAATCCGATTCAAAAAGGGAAGTAATATTTTTTTATAATAATTTCACGCGAACGAACGTCGCGGGCAACAGTTAGTGTTATAATAAGGTTGCAGCCACTGACAAGTCTGAAAAAAACACAGTGAGCTTTATTTTCGTTAGAATAAGGTTGATGTTACTGTCAGAGGTAAAATAAATTTGAAAGGATTGTACCATATATATGTACGTGAAAATAGAAAATAATATTTAGTTAATATTATTATGAATAAATTATCGTATAACCCCATCACTGCCATTTGATAGCTTTTACACAGTGGCCCATGATGGGCAAAGATAACGAAATTAATTAAAAACAAAAGAATAGCATTGACGATTTTATTTGTGAACATACATTATATGCGTTATTACGCCAATTCTAAAGGGGTCGTCTATAAATTAATTCGCTCTTTAAGAGGGAGGGAAGTTATCCACAAGAGTTCATATAAATATTATCACTTTTATGATTAAAGACGGGTCCGGGGGGCGGGGGCGGTGCTCCTATATGGTTAATACCGCATATTATTATTTTACAAATACGCCAAGGGTCTATGTCGATACTGAGGTACATAATTGTCTTGCTGGTATTCGATTCGACGTAAATAAAAACTTTGTTGAGTCGTGGTACATAAATGTATGTTCAGCGTTACCTGTGCAATCAATCCATCTTAATGACCGGCATTTTTTTTAACCAAGGTATGATGGTATCTAAGGGGTGTAAATATGGCTTTATCGAAGCCGCAAGCCATTGGTTGTCCCCATCATTAATA
This sequence comes from Lycophotia porphyrea, assembly GCA_950005105.1. Classification (NCBI taxonomy): domain Eukaryota; kingdom Metazoa; phylum Arthropoda; class Insecta; order Lepidoptera; family Noctuidae; genus Lycophotia; species Lycophotia porphyrea. The sequence goes on from OX465409.1 coordinate 9,994,632, forward strand.
TCATTTTTTTTTTGTTCTGAACCATATCTACCTGCCTTCTAGTTACGGAGATATTGCGGGTCAACGTTCCAACATTTCCACAAGTTTTTTTTTTTTTTTTTAATACAAGTTTTTAGTGTTATAATAACCTCACTTTAAAGCCTTACTTTTGAGTGCTTTACATTGAGTCTTACCGAAAAAGTTACTTAGTTTGCTGTACATAATGCTTGGTTGACAGCTTCGTGAAGTGTCTGTTTACACCTTGTATACTAACTGACTTGCGGTCGTTGACTCCAAAAAGTTATCAAATCAGATTTCATCTTGTTAAGATAGAATCTTGTATATACATAAGTACCACCATTCACGGAGACCATAAAAACGAGCAATTTGAAGTCATGGGTCACTGCTTAAGAAGCATTTAGAATATTAACATTCCTGAAAAAAAGCAATAAGTTTGACTAGCAAACGAAATATAAATTAATGTTATTATGTCATCTATCCCCCTTTGCCTAGACGGGGTTATATTATTCATCTCTTTCATACATCATAATGCGGTTTTAAGGTGGAAGCGTCTGAGTCGCCCGCGAAATTCAATTTTCTTATTTTTTTTTGCAATTTAAAAGTTAGTGTCAGGTTGTATGTTGTTTAAAATTTGCGACCGTTACTGAGTTATTCTTAACTCTTTCAGGATTGGTGGTTAGTGTTCTAACCACTTGCTCTCGGTTGTTTAAAAATATTTCCACGTCATCTATCGACGATGCACTGGACTTTTATGCTTTTTAAAGACATTGTTGACCGTGTGTTGTGAAAACCGCCACGGTAAACTAACCCAAAAGCCAAAGCCATTCTTCAAAAGCCATAAGTCGTATTTTCGTAAAATATTTTTTTTCTTTATAATTAAGCCCTAAACAAAATATCCAATTGTTTTATTTATAAAGTTATCTTATTAAAAGTTTTCCTGAAAGAGTTAAATGGCTATTTCATTGAATAGGATTAAACGAACTTAGAGGGTTGTATTGATGATTATAATTCTGTAAATACATGCGTATTACCGGAAAATTACAAAACAATGTGAGAAAATTGGAATTTTGTGGGCTACCTTGACGGTTCCACCTCAATAACCTAGCACTTGGTAGCTTAAGTTACTAGAAATAGAAGAAAAATGGCCGCACTAGACATACACTGACCTTGTTAGTGATGTTCATCAGAAAGGTAACGTGCGTCCTACTCGCAACCGGAGTGCGTGTATGACCAGATGTATGAACGTAGACGAAGCAAAAGAATTATGTTATGATCGTAGCAGGTGGCGTTCTCTATTTTCTACCCAACCCCTATGGGAAAACGGCGTGTCATTATGTCTCTAGTAATGCAAATTGCCAATAGTTATGTTGAAAATCAGGGATACTCAACATACTGCATGTCATTTTTGAAATAGCTGAATTTTCAAAAAAAAAATGGAATAGGCAAAGCTTGGGATTCAAATCTTTAATAATATGGCAGTAGCAAGTTTATGTGTGAAAGACATTCAAATATTACGAGCGATGGACGGGACAAGAAGAAAATGTTCGGGGATTTTTGTATGGAAATATTCCCAATGTCCGCTCTATAAGTCTTTTAAATCTCTTTGTGTGTGTCATGTCGTTGGAAAAAGGTTGAATATCCCTGGCCTAAACATTTTTGAAGGGCTTTCTCGCGCAAAATGTGATGTCACCGGTGTTGGCCAATTAAAATTTGCGAACAAAGCAGGTTATTTTCCGCTTGCCCAATATTTGTCTTATAAAACAACAAATCTTGAGAAAATAATCTTATATTGCATATTTACTTTTCATAAAAAGTACTGCAATTAACAAAATATTAAAGGAATATGCGAAATAACATTTATTTCTAATATCTAACCTCACAGCTCTAGCTGTGATCGCATTATTAAGGTATTTTATCTTAACATGTATGAAATAATTAAAGTATTTGGTCTACTAAGTTGGGTTTTGAATGATTAGTCAACTAAAACGATTAGAAAATCGACTAAAACTAAGTTGTAGTCGATACTTTGACAGTTAATCAAAACCGTATCTAACGCATCTCTAAACGATTCTTATTTTAATTTTTTAAATCTTGTGATGATTATGATCGGAGCAACTCTAGCCTAGGGATGGCGATTATTTTCAAAAAAGATCGATTTTTAAATCGATTCAAATCGCAACCTGATGAATCGATTCAGAAAAAAATCGAGGTCCGAAAGATCGATTACTCAAAAATCGATTTTTTTTTGAGTCAAAATTTACAATGTAAATATAAATCTGTTTTCTGGAAAATAAAGCAATGGTAAAAAGGTACAGACGCCAGTACATCAAGCTACTACAACCTGTCAAATTTCTTTGATAGATTTTCAACTTTAGCGATAAAGCGTTAGGTTCAAGGTTGATTGGGAAAATTTGACATTTTGTGGTAGCTTGAGAATACCCGATTTCTTATCATTAAAATCAGGAAATTCTTCAGTTCAGGGAATTAAACAATTACAATTGTTTTTTTAACCATACCAAAGTATCAGGTATTTATACCTGATACTTTGGTATGGTTATAGAAGGTTGGTTATAGTTGGTTTGGTTGGTAGAAGATATTTATAACCCGTCAAAGATAAACGCCTAAAGAGAAGCGGAGAAAACTAAGCACACACCAATCCCTCGCGTTTTTGATTTCTTTACATGTGTAATAATTTTATAGTTTTTAAACAGAAATAATCGAGTGTCGATTTCTAGGGTGAAATATCGATTCACTGAATCGATTCAGTGCTACCTATCGATTTAAAAAATCGATCTTTTGGGCCCGAGAAATCGATTCTTCGATAAATCGATCTCAGATCGCCATCCCTACTCTAGCCCCACAAAATATAACGAAAATATTAACAGATCTTTTACTCACTATATTTTAAATTTAAATAGTACTTTATTTATTCATTGTTTAATTTTAATAATAAATAAATCACAACATGTGATCGTACGTGTAACGAAAAAAAATATATAAAAGACATTTTTTCATTAAAATAGAAATTTCGAGAAAGAACACGCTTCTGTAATATTGTTTTTTTTTTTTGTAAATATAATTATTATTCCAGTTAGTTTTTAGTGGAACTGTATAATATCGTTAGAAATAGTTATTGTAATTAAAAATATTTTTGTTTTGTAATCGCGATTTTTGACAGTTAAAGGCTGGTTGCACTGGCAGCTGAGAAAATCGGTGAAATATTTAATTGCGATAAAAAATATGTGTTATATAATGGTATTTTCAGCTGGCAGTGGAACGAAGATCTCGCTAGATTTGACGACCATGACATTTGTCGTTGCGACCAGAAATTCTCTTCAAAAATTAGTCGTTGCGACCAAGTGAGCTTCGTGTTTTGGTCGCTGCGACCACTTCGTAGTCGCGGGGTCCTATCTTAAGTAACAGCTTTGATATGCTTTATTTATTTTTACTGTCAGTGGACTAAAAGACTTATAACGACTACCATTTTAAAGTCCACGCCCTGAACCCTTTGTTTTATATTCTTGCTAAAAATCTTGTTTATTCGGAGTTTTTTCGTGAATTTTTGTGAATAATTTAATATCCAGTGTTCATAAACAGTGACTTGTGAGATTATTTTAATATTGACAGTTATAGTGCAGCATGGTTCTTTTCGCGCCTAAATGACATGGTCATCTTTGTCAAGGGCGCTGTTGGTACACATTTATGAAATTTTCTGTGGAAATTTATTGAAAAACAAGATGGCCGCGTTCGTTTCGCGCTAATAGAACCATTCAGCACTTTCTGTTACTGTGGCTGTTTTACATCTGTTTAGAATAAATTTCAATGTAATGTGTCTATGGATTATTTTCAAGCCAGAATTTTCTTTTTATATGGTTGTGCTTTAATTTTACTTTCAGTGATCCGTCTGCAAGAGATTTCAAAGGGCTGGTCTCAAATTGTCATAGAACTTGCATTTCAAGTTTTGTTTTCTTCTCGGTGTAAATATTGGTGCGAGGCTTACAATCAATAACAAATTGACCAGCTTTGCCATTTATTATTTGAAACTCTGTGAAATTCAGTTTTACACAACTCAGTTTGTGTACCGTTTTGTTATATAACGGATGTATTATGTATGTATTATAGATAAATCTTTTTAATGTAGGAATCTAGCTAATTTTAAAGCCAGAAAATACTGCTTTTTATGAAATAGCAAATGGTTTTAAAGTGCTAGGTGATTTTTATTTACGAGAATGTCGCTGTCGGGGGTGTAAAACGAAATGCATTATGTGTAGCTTTTTTAAATAATCCTTTTTTATTTATGTACCTTCCAAATAAATTTTATTTCATACATTTATTGTTTTCTTTTTTGTTTTTTCCCAAATTTTTTCACCTTATTTTTTATTTTTTTTACTATTTTTATATTAGAAAACCATTGTTAGAAATATATTTTGTATTAAAAATATTTAAGTAGATATTACGGATCAACATGGTTTAAATTCTGATACATCTTGAACAATTCAGCATTAATTGTAAGGGGGTTGATGCAATAGCTTTTAGTATAACTATGTTTGTAAAATTGGTAAAAAAGTGATCGCTTCTATGCCCCACTTAAATATTATTCCTAAAATAATGGACGTAGCCAGGGAAAAGTAAATAAAAACACCATTTTATCGTATTATAATATTAATTCTCTTGGCTACGCTCATGAAGAGTGATAAATCAGAGATCAGAACAGGTACAGTATATTTACCTAAACTTAAGGAAGTAATGAACGAGTGGATACTGGAACTTACAATATTTTAGAATACTTTAGACAAGTATAATACCTGCCAAGTATTCTAAGTTGAAATATTTTAAGTCCATAAATAAGTTTTTTGAGAGCAGCAGCGGTGGCCCAGTGGTAGCGACCCCGACTTACGAACAGTAAGTCGTGGGTTCGAACCCAGGCAGGCGCATTACTTTGTGTAATTTATTTCATCACCACTGCTCTCGAAAACGGTGAAGGAAAACATCGTGAGGAAACCGGCATGTCCTAGAACCAAAAATTCGAAGACATGTGACATCTACCAATCCGCACTGGGCCTGCGTGGTGTATTATAGCCCATTCCCTCTCATAGAGAGGACGCCTGTGACCCAGCAGTGGGAACATTATAGGCTGATGATGATGATGATGAACATCAAATCGATCCACCCTCAGCGAGCCGAAATATCGGGAACTCAACATAAATAGTAAATATCCCATTTTTCGTGTCGATGATAGTACATATTATCCACATTTTACTTACTTTCTTCAAGTTTAGACGAATTTACAATTCCAGATCTCCGATGATAATGCTTACGGCTTTACGGAAAATAACTGCAAATGCCTGTAAATGCATAAGTTTCGTTTG